>CM048842.1:18908999-21547332 GCA_026545765.1 Plantago major | reverse complement strand
AGAAAGATCTAGGCATGGTTAGGGATGATGACCAAAACATGGCTGCAAAAGCTTTTGAAGAGGCGTGCTATGCTGTTGGAAAAGCAGATGCTGTTCAAGGCCCACTGGTAGAGCATACTGATAAGGATACTAGTCTTATCAAACAAAATCAGGAGCTCAAGGCTGATATGGAAAAGTTGGTTGCTGCTTACAACTATCTGCAAGGGAACTTCAACTCCCTTTCAGAATCATTTGTGATTCTTAGTCAGTCAACAATGACTAAGGGGGAAGAATATCAAGAGGCTCTGAGAGGAAGAGGAAGAGGAAGAGGAAACAAAAGAAAATATGAACAACCACCTCTCAGAATAAATGAGCCCTCCTCGAGTCAGACTGCTCTACAGATAGTGGCCACCACTCAACTTCCTGAACAAGGAATGACAACAAGGGCCAGAGCACAGAAACCTCCAAGGAGTACCAAGGCTCCAAAGAGAAGACAAGTAAGGGGGATAGATGAATCTTCTGAAGAAGAAGAAGAAGGCCAAATCAAATCCCTGTGCAATGAAGAAGGCTGCAAAAGTCTCACAAGAATTGATATTGATGATGATGATGAAGAGACTGATGAAGATGAAGCTCCTCTTCACAGAAAAAGGAAAATTGAAAGCCTAACTGAGCCCATAGCTGCAAAGCCTTTGGCAGCTAAAACACCCTCTGGAAATACCAAGTCTATCCAGGGTGGTTCTTCAAGCATTACCCCAAAGGAGAATTCAAGACAAAGGAGGAACAGGCTAAGAGCTGAACAAAGACAACTTCAACTACCACTCAGGCCTGAAGAAGCCAAGATTGAGTATGTGAAGACCAACAATGACTCCTCTGTCTACAGGTGCATAAATCAGAAGAATGGCTACTGGATTCCGGAACTCAGGCATTTACTGCTAAATTCAAGGTTTCCAGAACCAATCCATAAACAGCTCATGGCATGGAGAAAAGACGAGCCAATCTTGATTAACACCAACCACATCAAAGCCTGGTTGGATTTTGAAGTGATCAAGAGAATAGAAGCCATGAAGAAGGACCTTTCTGATAAATGTCCTTATGGAAAGCCAGATGATGTGCACAGAACTCCCAACATTACCGGAACAGGCACAAGAGCAAGACTTGCTGTGGAACCCTATGAGTCCTTCTACTTAACTGAAGATCAATACAAGGGTGACATCAGATATCTGAAGATCATTTATGAATACTTCAAGCTATTAGATATCAGAATCGAGCATGCCTGGAAGTGGGGAAAGTATTTGTGGGTCAAGCACTTTGTCAAGAAAAATCCTACCAAAACCTACAAGGAAGTCTGTGGATTTTCCAGAGACACAGAGATGATTGTCAGAACTCTTCTCTATGACTACTCTGATTATATCAAAAGGTTTGGTGAAAGGAAATTTACAGATTGACCCATGGAACTACTTTTGAAGACTTGAAGTATAGAAGACTTGAAGACTAGTTCATTAGGATGTCTACTTGGAGCTTGGTTACTCCTGTTGTTCTAATTTACTATGTAATTTTTTTTATCTTGCTGACTGAGCTAAATTATATTATTTACTAAAGTTATCTGTAAGCTTTCTCTGTATCATATCTGATGAACTTACTCTCAGATATCATTCTTTATAAAAGATAACTTGTCAGCAAAGATCACACCTTGTGATTTGGTTGATGTTTACTTTCTGCACTTAATTATATGATCTTAAAGATCATAAGAAATGATTAAGTGATGGATTGTTTCCTCATCCAGATTTGTAATAGGTCAGATAGTCATCGTTGAATGATCAAAATGGGGGAAATTTGTTACGAATATCTGTTTAGATTTTGATCACCAACCTAATGACTTATCTTAGCTCAGAAAGGTGGTTAGTACCCTTGGTTCACTTGAACACTGTAAAAGAGGAAACTCACTAAGTATGATAGTCTAGCGAATCTTGTATAGGATGTTAGGTCTCGAAATGTCATTTTTATTTTCTAAAAGAAGACCAAGAAGAAGACTTCCAGCAGGAAAAGTTCAACGGATTTGAAGATTTGAAGACTGCACGAGATTGCTGAAGACAATGGTTTTTCAGATACCTATGTCCAGATATCTTGAAGAGACAAGTGTTTCGAAACACAAGTGTTGCAAAAGATATCTGAGAATAAAAGGTTTCTGAGACGAGGACAGTGCCCACAGATATCTACACTCAGATACCTTGGATATAAACTATGTTTCTGAAAAAGAAATATTTTATAACAAAGTTGTTTGAGAAAACAGTATCTGGCGTAGTGATAATCGATGGAAAAGAACATGCTAAGTTTCCGAAAACTCTGATTGTATAAAGATCTCTGATACCATGCATAGTTCCGTTGGCACTACAGGACAAAATATAGTACAGTGCATTAAATGTGTAGACAGAAATGTTTGAACAAAAACGGTAGCTTCTGAAGAAGAAGACAAACCTGCTACAGTACTATATTCAGATATCAATAGTTTGAATTTGATTTAAGCCTAACGGATACTATTCAAACGACACTCAAATTCATCTATAAATATCAACACTTAGACTTCTTTAGAACACACACTTAACACTGAACTTACATTGAATACTCATACACAAGATCTCTCAAGCAAACTACTTACCGTCAAGCTTTCTGTTGCGACCAAAGCTCTTGATTCTAAGTAGCACAAAAGTTCTAAGTGTCCTGATCCTTAACAAGCATTGTTATCTGTGAAGGAGTTGAACTAAGATTTCATATCTGAGATTCATTCTCTGGAACACTTACAATAGACTTGGGTCAGTAGAGAACAAGATACCATACATTGAAAAGTGTATTAAGTATACTTGATTCATAGAGCTATCTGAATAACTGAATAAGTTATTTAAGAAGCTCACCAGACAAACAAACCTAAAACCAACACCATATTCGGCGTGGAGTATAGGAAGTACTTAGTTAGGGAAACTAAGGAAGAACTCCAAGGTTGCTGAGCACAGGAAGTACTTAGCTTGGGAAGCTAAGGAATAGCTCAAAAAGGTTTCTGAGTACAGGAAGTACTTGGCTGTGAAAGCCGGGGAATAACTCAGGGGGAACACTTGGTTGGGAACCTAGTGTATTTAGGAATCAAGAGAAGAAATCTGTAAGGTTAACTCATTTATATATCTTAGTGGATTCTAGGTCTGAGAAAGACCGAGGTGGATTAATTGAAGGATTACGCCACCTTCAGATACCACTATAAAAAGACTTGTGTTATTTACTTTCTGCAGTTTATTACTTGCTTTACTTATCTTGCAAAGTACTTACACACATCTTGTTGAGCACGTGCACTTATCACATAAAAGTCTTCCGCTCTCTGAAATTAAGTATCAGATATCTACACAGATATCTGAGAAACTATGTTTATCGACAAAAGTTTTAAAAGACTATTGACCCCCCCCCTCTAGTCTTTTACTTTGCCGTTATCTGGACCAACATAATTGACATCTCAGATATCTGATTTGTCAATAAAAATTTTCTTGATAAAATTTCCTAAGTGTTATGTTTTAATTCGCAGGTTCAAGCAGAATGAACGGTTGATGAGGACCAGACTTCCAAGTCTCCACCTCACAAAAAGATATCTGAGGCAACCCCTGTCTCAGTAGTACAAGTCTCTTAGCCTGATGTACTCATTCAGGTACCTCAGAAACCTAACTACACTTGTACTCAGATATCTACACAAGTTTTGAATCTAACTCAAAACTCTTTCTTTCAGGCTCAAACAAGTGCCATGAAGGTCCATGATGATGAGAAAAAGAACCTACTTCCCTTCTTCAAAGCCCATATCCTGCCAAAGCACATTCAATGCTTCAAGAAATGGCAGAGGTTAAGGTGCTCAAATCTCTCTGAAATATTGAGAATCACAGATCAACCTACGAGACGAGCACGAGCTCTTGACTTGGAGAACTACATCCATGCAATGTTTCCCATGGAACAGTATCATGTTGCGACCTTATTGCATAAGGATTTCTCTAGAGAAGTGGCACAGAAGTTGATTCAAGCCTTCAATCAGGCTGATGGTCAGACAAGATAACAGATGGCATTCAAGCCAGTCCTGCCCCAGACTCTACAATTTATTCCCTCTGAACAAGAGGAGGTTAATGGGCAGAAGATCACTATTCCTGAAGTGATTAATCTTGTATCTGAAGACGATGAAGAGGAATAAATAGATGAGAATAACTTTGATGAACCTCCATCTGACCATCACAAAAAGGATGATGATGATGCCCCTGCACCAGGGACGGGAGGAATTTCACAAGGACACATTGCCTCAGCTGCTGAAAAGCACACTGAGAGGACTTCACAGCAATCCCCTCCTCCATCTCCTCATAAATCTAATCAACCAACTTCCCAACACAAAGTTACTACTGAACAAGTAGTTGAGCACTTTGAGGAAACAACTCAGAAAATAACAGATGCACAAGCCAGAGTTGCTCAACTCAAACAACTGTTGGAAGAAGAACAACAGCTACATCTTCAACTGGAAGAAAAGATAGCTGAATCAAGAGCAAAGCTCCAGAAGATTGAAGATCAAACAATCAAGGAAATGGAAGCTTATGCTGAAATGAAAGACCTCCGACTTCTTTGTTCGGGGCAATTCTTTGAGGAATTAGATACTGAACAAGTATCTAATGACAAGCATGATGCTAAGGCTGCATTCCAAGAAGATGTTCCATCCTCCTCACTGAAAGGAAAGAAACCCATCTCTGAGATGGTTGCTGGACTAGAGAACATTGATGAAAATGTCCAGGAGGATGAAGATCACTGGGCTGATAACTCAGATGATGAAGAAGATAAGACATTGGCAGAACACTGTAATGAACATTTAGCGATTTCTCATTTGAAAAGGAAGCTGATTGCTCCTGAAACATTCAGCAAGCTGCCAAATGTTAACTCCAATGAATACTTGAATAGATATCAAGTACTGGCTAAATTGAAAAAGGAGTTATCTTCTCAAGACAATGCTGCCATTGCATCCGTCCCTGCAGAGCTGAAGTCATTCACTCAGCTCATCACTCAAAGAACGACCAGTCTGGTCATTTCTAGGCATGGTTAGGGATGATGACCAACTCTTGGCTGCAAAAGCCTTTGAAGAGGCTTGCTATGCTGCTGGAAAAGTAGATGCTGTTCAAGGCCCACTGGCAGATCTTACTGATAAGAATATAGGTCTTATCAAACAAAATCAGGAGCTCAAGGCTGATTTGGAAAAGTTGGTTGCTGCTTACAACTATCTGCAAGGCAACTTCAACTCCCTTTTAGAATCCTTTGTGATTCTTAGTCAGTCAACAATGACTAAGGGGGAAGAATATCAAGAGGCTCAGAGAGGAAGAGGAAGAGAAAACAAAAGAAAATCTGAACAACCACCTCTCAGAATAAATGAGCCCTCCTCAAGACAGACTGCTTTACAGATAGTGGCCACCACACAACTTCCTGAACAAGGAATGACAACAAGGGCCAGAGCACCGAAACCTCCAAGGAGTACCAAGGCTCCAAGGAGAAGACAAGTAAAAGGGATTGATGAATCTTCTCAAGAAGAAGAAGGCCAAATCAAATCCCTGTGCAATGAAGAAGGCTACAAAAGTCTCACAATAATTGATCTTGATGATGATGATGAAGAGACTGATGAAGATGAAGCTCCTCTTCACAGAAAAAGAAAAATTGAAAGCCTAACTAAGCCCATAGCTGCAAAGCCTTTGGCAGCTAAAACACCCACTGGAAATACCAAGTCTATCCAGGGTGGTTATTCAAGCATTACACCAAAGGAGAATTCAAGACAAAGGAGGAACAGGCTGAGAGCTGAACAAAGACAACTTCAACTACCAGTCAGGCCTGAAAAAGCCAAGATTGAGTATGTGAAGACCATCAATGACTCCTCTGTCTACAGGTGCATAAATCAGAAGAATGGCTACTGGATTCTGGAACTCAGGCATTTACTACTAAATTCAAGGTTTCCAGAACCAATCCATAAACAGCTCATGGCATGGAGAAAAGACAAGCCAATCTTGATTAGCACCAACCACATCAAAGCCTGGTTGGATTTTGAAGTGATCAAGAGAATAGAAGCCCTGAAGAAGGACCTTTCTGATAAATGTCCTTATGGAAAGCCAGATGATGTGCACAGAATTCCCAACATTACTGGAACAGGCACAAGAGCAAGACTTGCTGTGGAACCCTATGAGTCCTTCTACTTAACTGAAGATCAATACAAGGGTGACATCAGATATCTGAAGATAATTTATGAATACTTCAAGCTGTCAGATATCAGAATCGGGCATGCCTGGAAATGGGGAAAGTATTTGTTGGTCAAGCACTTTGTCAAGAAAAATCCTACCAAAACCTACAAGGAAGTCTGTGGATTTGCCAGAGACACAGAGATGATTGTCAGAACTCTTCTCTATGACTACTCTGATGATATCGAATGGTTTGGTGATAGAAAATTTACAGATTGACCCATGGAAATGTTTTTGAAGACTTGAAGTGTTGAAGACTAGTTTATTAGGATGTCTACTTGGAGCTTGGCTACTCCGGTTGTCCTAATTTACTATGTATTTTTGTATCTTGCTGACTGAGTTAAATTGTATTATGTACTAAAGTTATCTGTAAGCTTTCTCTGTATCATATCTGATGAACTTACTCTCATATATCATTCTTTATAAAAGATAACTTGTCAGCAAAGATCACACCTTGTGATTTGGTTGATGTTTACTTTCTGCACTTAATTATATGAACTTAAAGATCATAAGAAATGTTTAAGTGATGGATTGTTTCCTCATCCAGATTTGTAATAGGTCAGATATCCATCGTTGACTGATCAAAATGGGGGAAATTTGTTAGGATTATCTGTCTAGATTTTAATCAGCAACCTAATGACTTATCTTAGCTCAGAAAGGTGATTTGTACCCTTGGTTCACTTGAACATTGTAAAAGAGGAAACTCACTAAGTATGATAGTCTAGCAAATCTTGTATAGGATGTTAGGTCTCGAAATGTAATTTTTATTTTCTGAAGAAGACCAAGAAAAGGCATCCAGCAGGAAAAGTTCAACGGATTTGAAGATTTGAAGACTGCAGAAGATTGCTGAAGACAAGGGTTTTTCAGATACCTATGGCCAGATATCTTGAAGAAACAAGTGTTTCGAAACACAAGTGTTGCAAAAGATATCTGAGAATAAAAGGTTTCTGAGACGAGGAAAGTACCCACAGATATCTACACTCAGATACCTTGGACATAAAATATGTTTCTGAAAAAGAAATATATTATAACAAGTTGTTTAAACAAGTGGTATCTGGAGATATGATGATCTCTGGAAGAGAACGTGCAAAGCCTTAGAAAGCTTGCATAGTTCCGTTGGCACTACAGGACAAAGTATAGTACAGTGCATTAAATGCGCGGACAGAAATGTCTGAATAAAAGCTGTAGCTTCTGAAGAAGAAGACAAACCTGCTACAGTACTATACTCAGATATCAATAGTTTGAATTTGATTTAAGCCTAACGGATACTATTCAAATGGCACTCAAATTCATTTATAAATATCAACACTTAGACTGCTTGAAAACACACCTTAGACAACACAGAACTACATACTGAATATTCTCACAAGCTCTCTCAAGCAAACTACTTACCTTTAAGCTTTCTGTTGCGACCAAAGCTCTTGATTCTAAGTAGCACAAAAGTTCTAAGTGTCCTGATCCTTAACGAGCATTGTTATTTGTGAAAGAGTTGAACTAAGATTTCATTTCTGAGCTTCATTCTCTTGAACACTTTTCATAGACTTGGGTCTGTAGAGAACAAGATACCATACATTGAAAAGTGTATCAAGTATACTTGATTCCTAGAGCTATCTGAATAACTGAACAAGTTATTAAAGAAGCTCACCTAACAATTGACCTTAACCAACACCTTAAACGGCGTGGAGTACAGGAAGTACTTAGTTTGGGAAACTAAGGAATAACTCCAAGGTTATTGAGCACAGGAAGTACTTAGTTAGGAAAACTAAGGAACAACTCAAAAGGTTTCTGAGTACAGGAAGTACTTGGCTGTGAAAGCCGGGGAATAACTCAGGGGGAACACTTGGTTGGGAACCTAGTGTATTTAGGAATCAAGAGAAGATATCTGTAAGGTTACCTCATTTATCTGTCTTAGTGGATTCTAGGTCTGAGAACGGCCGAAGTGGATTAGTTGAAGGATTACGCCACCTTCAGATACAACTATAAAAAGACTTGTGTTATTTAATTTCTGCAGTTTATTACTTGCTTTACTTATCTTGCAAAGTACTTACACTTATCTTGCTGAGCACGTGCACTTATCACAGAAAAGTCTTCCGCTCTCTGAAATTAAGTATCAGATATCTTCACAGATATCTGAGAAACTTTGTTTATCGACAAAAGTTTTAAAAGACTATTCACCCCCCCTCTAGTCTTTTACTTTGCCGCTATCTGGACCAACAGCTACATTGTCCGAAGCTCTTTGTGTTTTGTTTCGTCCTCTGTGTCTTGTTTCTGTCTGGAGCTCTCACTTTTGCTCAGTTTACCTCTGAAATGTGGCCTTAGACATTAGTGAACCATTGTGCATACTCATCAGCTTCTCATCGTCTTCACGGCCGTATTCTCCAAGCCGTTTAGTCCTAATTGAAGCAGTTACAATCGAAATTTGTTGGATACCACGCGGACAATATTGCCTGATGAGTCAATTTTACATCATCTCATTCGGTCTTTTTACCATCTTATTTTCATTCTCAAGTATATTTCTTATGTGTTTTATTAGTGTTTTGTTTCGTTTTTGTATTTTTTGTGTTTTGTAGGTGTTTGGTGAAAATACATTAAAACAAGGGCTAAACCAGTGCATTTAAGGCATTAATGGAGCATGGAAGTTTATGGACCTGAAAGGTGGTTGAAAAAGGAGTTGATCGGTCGAAACGGAAGTGGATTCGGAGTTCGGACGAAGATTTTAGAGCCGTTCAAGTGAAAGCGCGCGAAATTCGAACTACGATGGAGCAGGTTTGGAATTTTGGCCATAACATTCTCATATGAACTCCGATTGATATGATCTTGGTGTCCGCGCATAGATAAGACCAATTTCTACAACTTTCAAGAAGGAACCATTTCCAAATTCCGACGTTTAGATATTGAAAAAGGCAAACAACCGGTGCGGAGGAAACTGGCGACGCCAAAAGTCAGTCTGGCGTCCGCCAATCAAACTCTGTAAGTCGACTGGCGACTTGCTGGCAACGCCAGATGCCTTTTTGGGCCGATTTTTGGCCCGTTTTCAGCCCAGAACGTGATTTTGAGCATTTTTCACTATATATAACCTATTTTCTTGATCTTTTAGACACAACATTCATTATTATTCTTCTCTTCTTATTGCTTTTCAACCTAGAACCTTTCCAAGGCAATTACCTACCTATTATTGGAGGTAATTGAACCGTTTATCTTGTAATCCGAAGATTTACATTGATTGGGAGATTATCTACATAGTTTTTCGCATCGATTCGTTTCAGTTCTTCAATTCTACCTAGGGTTTGTGACAACGAAGGATAAATTTGTATCAATCCATTCGAATCTTTGTTTCTTGCTTTAGATTATGTTTGGATCCTGTTTATATACAATATTGATTATGTATTTGTATAATATGAGTAGCTAAACACCCCGGTTATGGGGTGGTGACTGATTCAATGCATGCTAGCTAGGGTTCATGAGATTCGAAGTGCATCGGGTTTAGATTACTTATGCTTTTTAGATTAATCGCATATCTTGCTATTCTGTTTGTCGAGCATGCCAGCAAAATCACTGTTAGATTAAGAATTTAATCAATACACCAAAATATCTTTCGTCTTGCTTGATCTAATAGTTTAGATAGCAAACGGTAATAGTAGGATTAGCTAGATTGATTATAGCATAGTGGAATTGACGCCTCCACTAGTGCTATTCGTTTTTGAACTCAAGATTGTGACAACTTGCGTAATCTATCATGTGAATCGTATGTATCCTGCTAGCTAGCTTGTTTCACGTTACCGCTCCATAATTCTCCTTACTCATATCATTGTCGTTTAGATTAATCTGTTTTCTAGTTAGATTGCATAAGTAGATAGATCATATAGAAAAAATTCGCTGCCGAACAACCCTTTTACTGCTTTCTTTACTGTAATTACTATTCGTAAATAAGACTCAGCTTAGTTAAGTCCTTAGAGACCAACCTCGGGGTTAACTCCACTACATTTACAAGTTTTCGTAGTGTTGAGGATTAACTCTTGGCTTAAAACAAATTTAGAACTTTGATTTGACACATCAAGTTTTTGGCACCGCTGCCGGGGACATAACTCCTTTGTTTAGTTTACGAATTTTAATTTACAGATGTATATATTAGTTAGTCTGTCTTTTCTTTTTTAGTTTAGTTTGTTTTGCAGAACTACTTGGATTTCTTTGTGTGTGCAGGAAAGTATGGATTACTCAGATAGAGACCGGTTCTGTAGATTGCACCAGATTTTTGGAGAAACGCTTGATAGAACATGGTATAGATTTAAGGGGATGCAAAAGACATATCATGACCATGGATTAATACTGGGAGAGCTCTTGTGGTATTTCTACAACGGTATAAATGCTTGTTGTAAAAAAATGGTGGACAGAGCCACTAGTGGGTCAATGCTAGATTCGACCCCTACACAACTTGACTATGCGATCGAGGAATTGGCTGCATTGATAATAGAATACAGGGAATTTTATGGAGAAGAATACGGAAACGGGGATGACAAAGAGAAGGAGAAATCTAACATTGTAGTTGAACCGGATTCGGACACCACTACCAGCGCTACCACTATAACCGTAGAAGAAATTCCCGTCTCAGTTGAAGGAGTTTGCGAGAGTTTGGACAATCCGCCATTCGTGGAGGAGGAGAAATCCACCGAAGCAACCGACGAGGAAACTGAACCACCCGTTTCCAACTATTTGGAGATGGAGTAGACACCTGATACCACCCAGATGACACCATCGGATTCGCTTTCCATTCCACTACCTTCTGATGAATTACATCGCCCCTGACTCACACATGATACTGGCCAGGGAGTTTCGACCCTATTTATCGCTTTTATTTTCCCATCGATTTTCCTTGTTTTATTTTAGTTGTTGATTTATCTAATGTTAGTTTGCAGAGAGTCATAGGAAACAGGAGGAGAGGAGCTAAACATGGCCACCAAATTGTCAATCTTGGCGGGAAGGATGCAAGGGATTCGTTCCCGTTTGATAATGGATAGCAGCAACCACACGTTTCAGGGAAGTACACTTTCAACTTTCTTTCTTTCTAGACTATTCGCTGGGGACCATCTTTAGTCTAGGTTTGGGGAGGGAGGTTATCTAAAGTTACCTCAACAATTTCATCATAAACCTCCTTAGCAGATTTTCCTATGAGCTTCGCAACCACATTATCCCATAATACAAATGTTGCAAAATTCTCAGACACGTCATAAACACTAACGTTGAAGTTAAACCTATATGAAATATGAATTTTTGATTATACCTTTAATTAGTCAAGTAAGACACAAATAGATTATCATGCAAATAATAAAAAGTTATGACATTACTTAGGAACGGGTTTGTTAATTTGATTGTTGCACTTACGACATGACTGACCAAGTTTAAAACTTCTTACAGTGCTCTTCGTGCAACCCTCTTTATCACGTGCATCGTAGAACCAAATGTCATTTGGAAGCATCACTTTGGCTGTCACGCCCCAAAACCAAAATACTTTGGCGCGACCGGCCGTCTATCGTGAGATGGGCTCACGCGAAGACGAAGCCTCAATTTTAGTTATAAAACAGTTTGAAAGATAATTCAGAGCATCTAAAACACAAATACAATAAATACAATCTATTAACCTTAATTATACAATACTCAAAGATTACATCTTAAGATACAAAAACTTTACTTAACACCACTAGCTGCTCTAACCCGACATGCCTCCACTACCAACCTCCACGAAACCAAGACTACTCAGACCACTGAAAAAAAAGGTGTAAGGGTGAATCTCAAGCCACTTCTACCGGATCAAGCAGGGCAGCAAAACATACATATATATACACACAATATCAGAACACATAGCCAGAAAACAGTTTCATGGAGTACTTATAACAAAACAGTAGTATCAAAACGTTTAGCTCAACAGAGTCACACTATGGCCACTAGTATAAGTCCGGTGGCACATAGGCCGGCACAGAAGAGAACATAATAGAATGTTCCCCGCTAAAGGAACACAAACAGAAATAATTACTTCAGAAGCCAGACGTAATCAGCGTCAAAGACGGGCCCAGAATTCATAGGTAAAAACTGTGGGCTCAAATCGTATTTTATCTCCATGTACATAAGCATAATTTTACACACATCACATGCATCACAGAAAACATACTTTTGGAAACTCACATACTTGATCCTTTTCGAATAGAATATTATATCAAGTCCCATAACATGATATAATAATTATAAGTTATTTGTCAAACATTAAAACTATACACATACGATAATACGAAAATATAAGCACAAGTGTCAAGAAATCCCCCTTACCTCAAGGTCGACTCGAAACTGAGCTTAACCTAGCTAAACACCAAACGCTCATCTAACTTGCACCTCGAATACTCCAAATTCACCACTATAATGTAAGAACCCAAATCAAAAACCAATTCATCAATAAATCAAAATTGGGGACAAAGGATATATGGTGGTCGATTGTTGGTCCAGATAACGGCAAAGGGAAAAGACTAGGGGGGTGAATAGTATTTTACAACTTTTGTCGATAAACACAATTTCTCAGATATCTGTGAAGATATCTGATACTTAATTTCAGAGAGCGGAGGACTTTTCAGTGATAAGTGCACGTGCTCAGCAAGATATGTGTAAATACTTAGCAAGGTAAATAAAGCAAGTAATAAATTACAGAAAGTAAATAACACTGATCTTTATAGTGGTATCTGAAGGTGGCGTAATCCTTCAACTAATCCACTTCGGCCTTTCTCAGACCTAGAATCCACTAAGACAGATAATTGAGTTCACCTTACAAATATCTTCTCTCGATTCCTAAATACACTAGGTTCCCAACCAAGTGTTCCCCTTGAGTTATTCCCCGGCTTTCTCAGCCAAGTACTTCATATACTCAGAAACCTTTGAGCTATTCCTTAGTTTCCCAAACTAAGTACTTCCTATGCTCAGTAACCTTGGAGTTATTCCTTAGTTTCCCAAACTAAGTACTTCCTGTACTCCACGCTGTTTAAGATGTTGGTTATGGTAGATTGTCAGGTTTGGTAGATTAATAACTTCTACAGTTATGTAATACTACCTTCTTGAACAAGAGTCACTTAACACACTTCACAATGTGTGGTGATATGTTTTTTACTGACCCAATTCTATGATAAATGTTCTAGAGAATGAATCTCAGATACTTGAACTTTTGATTCAACTCCTTTACAGATAGCAATGATTGTTAAGGATCAGGACACTTAGAACTTTCGTGCTACTTAGAATTCAAGAGCTTAGTCGCAACTTTAAGCTGAAGAATAAGTAGGTTGAAGACTTGTATGCTTGACAGAAAAATACCACTAGTTGTATTATCAGAGAGGCTTGGTATTTTCAGTGAGTTCAGTGTGTAAGTTGTGTGTGTCTTTCAAGCATTCTAAGTGATTATATTTATAGTTGAAAATCATGCTGTTTGAATAGTATCCATTCGGCTTAATGAAATTCAAACTATTGATATCTGAAAATAGTACTGCAGGAGACGTTGTCTCTTTTCAGAGATTTCCTCTTTTGTTCAGATGTCTCTGTCTGCGCATTTAATGCATTGTACTATTTTTGTCCTGTAGTGCCAACGGAACTATGCACGCTTTATGAAGCATTGCATGTCTCTTTCCAGAGACCTTCTCATCTCCAGATACTTGTTGAAACATTGTTTCACAGAAACATAGTTTTATCCAGGGTATGTGAGTGTAGATATCTGTGGGCACTTTTCCTCGTTCAGAAACCTTGCGTTCTCAGATATCTTTTGCAAAACTTGTTTATTGGGAAACACTTGTTTATCAAAGATATCTGGACATAGGTATCTGGTAACCTTCGTCTTCAGCAATCTTGTGCAGTCTTCAAAACTTCAAAAAAAAAAATTGTTGAACTCTCCTGCTGGATGCCTTCTTCTTGGTCTTTTATAAAGATATAAAAAGTACATTCAGAGATCTAATATCCTATACAAGATTTGCTAGACTATCATACTTACTGATTTTCCTCTTTCACAGTGTTCAAGTGAACCAAGAGTACTAACCACCTTTCTGAGCTAAGATAAGTCATTAGGTTGCTGATCAAAATCTAAACAGATATTCCTAACAAATTTTCCCCTTTTTGATTAGTCAACGATGACTATCTTTAAAACCTATTACAACTTGAAAGAGGGAACAATCTAACACTTAATGAATTTTTATGATCTTTTCAATTAATTTTAATTAAGTGCAGAAAGTAAACATCAACCAAATCACAAGGTGTGATCTTTGCTGACAAGTTATCTTTTTATAGAATGATATATGAGAGTAGGTTCATCAGATATGTTACAAAGAAAGTTTACAGATAACTTTTACAATGATAGAACACTAAAGTACATTCAGCAAGATACACAAAACACTTAGTTAAATTAGGACAACAGGAGTGACCAAGCTCCAAGTAGACATCCTAATAAACTAGTTTTCAAGTCTTCAAGATCTTCAAGTCTTCAATCAGTAGATCTATGGATCAATTTGCAAATTCCCTATCCCCAAACCTTTTGATATCATCTGAGTAGTCAAAGAGCAAAGTCCTGACTATCATCTCAGTGTTTCTGGCAAATCCACAAACTTCCTTGTAGGTTTTGGTGGGATTCTTCTTGGCAAATTGTTTGACCCACAGATACTTTCCCTATTTCCAGGCATACTCGATTCTGATATCTGATAGCTTGAAGTATTCATATATGATCTTCAGATATCTGATGTCACCCTTGTATTGATCTTCAGTCATGTAGAAAGACTCATAGGGTTCCACAACAAGTCTTGCTCTTGTACCTGTTCCAGTGATGTTGGGAATTCTATGCACATCATATGGCTTTCCATAAGGACAATCATCAGAGAGGTCCTTTTCCATGGCTTCTATTCTCTTGATTACTTCAAAATCCAACCAGCCTTTGATGTGGTTGGTATTAATCAAGACTGGCTTGTCTTTTCTCCATGCAATGAGCTGTTTATGGATTGGTTCTGGAAATTTTCATTTACCAGTAAGTGCTTGAGTTCCAGAATCCAGTAGTCATTCTTCTGATTAATGCATCTGTAGATAGAGGAGTTATTGTTGGTCTTCACATACTCAATCTTGGCTTCTTCAGGCCTGAGTGGTAGTTGAAGTTTTCTTTGTTTAGCTCTCAGCCTGTTCCTCCTTTGTCTTTAATTCTCCCTTGGGTGATTGCTTGAAGAACCACCCTGGATTGACTTGGTATTTCCAGAGGGTGTTTTAGCTGCCAAAGGCTTTGCAGCTATGTGCTCAGATAGGCTATCAACCCTTTTTCTTTTTCTGTGAAGAGGAGCTTCATCTTCATCATTCTCTTCATCATCATCATCAAGATTAATTCTTGTGAAAGTTTTGCAGCCTTCTTCATTGCCCTGGGATTTGATTCGGCCTTCCTCTTCTTCTTCAGAAGACTCATCAATCCCTCTTACTTGTCTTCTCCTTGGAGCCTTGGTACTCCTTGGAGGTTTCTGTGTCCTGGCCCTTGTTGTCATTCCTTTTGCAGGAAGTTGCTGAGTGGTGTCCACTATCTGTAGAGCAGTCTGACTGGAAGAGGGCTCATTTATTCTGAGAGGTGGTTGTTCAGATTTTCTTTTGTTTCCTCTTTTTCTTCCTCTCTGAGCACCTTGAAATCCTTCCCCCTTAGTCATTGTTGACTGACTAAGAATCACAAAGGATTCTGAAAGGGAGTCAAAGTTGCCTTGCAGAGATAGTTAGGCAAGAACCAACCTGCTCCAGATTGGCCTTGATCTCCTGATTTTGTTTGATAAGACCTGTTTCCTTATCAGTGAGCTCTGCCAGTGGGCCTTGAATAGCATCTGCTTTTCCAGCAGCATAGCTAGCCTCTTCAAAAGCTTTTGCAGCCAAGTTTTGGTCATCATCCCTAACCATGCCTAGGTCTTTCTGAGCAACGACCAGACTGGTTGTTCTCTGAGTGATGAGCTCAGTGGATGTCTTCATTTCTGCAGGGACTGATACAATGGCGGCTTTATCTTGAGAAGAAAATTCCTTTTTCAATTTAGCCAGTACTTGATATATGTTCAAGTATTCATTGGAGTTGACATTTGGCAGCTTGCTGAATATTTCAGGAGCAATCAGCTTCCTTTTCAAATGAGAAACCTCTAAGTGTTCATTGCGGTGTTCTGCCAATGCCTTGTCTTCTTCATCATCTGAGTCATCAGCCCATTGATGTTCATCCTCTTGCACTTCTTCATCAAGGTTTCTGAAGGCAGCAACCATCTCAGATATGGGTTTCTTGCCTTTGGAGGATGGTTTCTTTGGTGAATATGCAGCCTTAGCATCATGCTTTTCTTCAGATACTTGTTCAGCATCTAGCACCTTAGCAATATAATCAACAGCTTCCCGGAGTCCTTTAATCTCAGAGTAAGCTTGCGTTTCTTTGCGCGTTTGTTCTTCAGGTTTATCTAGCTTGACTCTGGATTCAGCTATCTTTTCTTCCAGTTAAAGATGTAGCTATTGTTCTTCCTCCAACAGTTGTTTGAGTTGAGCAACTCTGGCTTGTGCATCCAATATTTTCTGAGTGTTGTCCTCAGAGTGCTCAACTACTTGTTCAGTAGAGTCTTTTTGTTGGGGAGATGGATGGGTAGATGGAAGAGGGGATTTTTGTGACTCCTCTCAGTGTGCTTTTCAGTAACTGAGGTATTATTGCCTTGTGCAATTCCTCCTGCCCCTGGTGCAGGGGCATCATCATCATCCTTCTTATCATCCTCATCCTTGTGATGGTCAGAAGGAGGTTCTTCATAGTCATTCTCATCAGTCTCCTTCTCTTCTTCATCTTCAGAGACGAGATTGATCACTTCTGGAATAGTGACCATTTTCCCATTAACTTCCTCTTGCTCAGAGGGTATGAACTGTAAGGTCTGGGGCAAAATAGGCTTGAATGCCATCTGCATTCTGGTCTGACCATCTGCCTTCTCAAAAGCATCTTTGAGCTTGTGTGCAGCTTCTTTGACAAAGTCCTTATGCATCAAAGTAGCAAAAGAGTACTGCTCTGTTGGGAACATAGCATGGACATAATTCTCCAAGTTAAAAGCTCTAACTCTTCTTAATTGGTGATCAGTCACATTTGTTAATTCAGTCAGATTTGAGCTTCTGAGCTTTTGCCACTTTATGAAACACTTGAGATGTTTCTTGAGAGTGTGGTATTTGAAGAATGGAAGCAGGTCTTCTGTTGACAATGCAGAGACCTTTGGCACACTTGTTTGAGCCTGAAAGAAAGAGTTTTGAGTTAGATTCAAAACTTGTGTAGATATCTGAGTACTAGTGCAGTTAGTTTCTGAGTTACCTGAATGAGTACATCAAGCTCAGAGACTTGTACTACTGAGGCAGGGGGTGCCACATATATCTTGTTGTGAGGTGGAGACTTGGGAGTATGGTCCTCATCAACCTTTCTTTTTTGCTTGAACCTGAGAATTAAAATTATCACAATACTTAGGAAATTGTCATGAAAGAATTTATGCAATTAAGCTTTAATGATCTCTGAGTTTTCCACTTACTTCCTCAACAGGAGGCTCAGAATCATTTTCTTAAACTTTCTCGGTTCGGTGTTCTTTCTGGTGATGTTGCCTTGGAGGCTTCATCAATTTCCATGGGTGCAGGGGATGTCGCAACTCTTTCCCCTTGCACTTCTACTTCTGAATGAGCCTGTAAGTAGAAAGTATTGAGTAATTAGAGAACAATTTATATTAACCCATAATGAAGAATGTTTATCACTGATTTTTCTATACCTTCACACTAGAAGGCTCAATGACATTTTCTTCAGAAACCTTGACGGTTTCTGGGTCCTTTTCTGGCATTTCTGCCTTATCTTCTTCTTTCTCAGTTGGAGCCTATTAGAAACAAACACTTTAGTATTATTTATGAGTATAAAGCATATATCTGAGATGTTATATCTTAAGGAACTTTCTTCTACCTATGAGACAAGCTTCTGTTCCTTAAGTGGTGAGGCTATGGAAGCCTCCTTCTCAGATTCTGAGGCAAGCTTTCCAGCTTCCTCTTGTTCTTGTGTTTCTAATTCAGTCTGTAACAAAGAAATTTTATTAAATAACAAGATTAATAAACACAAAATATCACAAGTAGAGAGTTAAACCATTCAACTACCTGAGCAGTGTCAGGCTGATTGGTCTCTGGAACTTGTGACCCTTCTATGCTTTGGTCTTGTTGTTCCATTTCAGCTTCTTTGTTTGAAGTTTCAGGTACTTCATACCTTTCCTGAGTGACTAACTCAGTTGCCTCCCCTGCTTGATCATTCTGAGCAGGTGTCTCAGTTTGATCCCTCTCTAGGAGTTGGGGAACCTGCTCATTTGCAGGATTTTCTTCAGCATATTGCATTGCTAGCATGTCGAAATGGAGTTCATTGACCATTTCATCAACCACTTGTGGCTGTTGTGGTTGTTGTGGTTGTCTGGATGTAGAACTTTGAGCATTTGAGAGCTCTTCCAGATTTTTAAGTGTGGTGTTGACATCAGCATCTACCAACACTAGGTCACCACTCATCAGGGCTTTTTGAAGTTGTTTATACGTGACTTTCCCTGATGGTGTGTTGGCACCAACAACCTTTGCTATAGGTTCTTACTCAGCAACCTTTGAGCTAGTTGCTTTCTCTGCAACCTTGGACCTTTTGTTCTTCTTCCCCTTGGCCTTTGTTACTTTTTCAGTAACTTTGGGGGCCGAGATCTTCTCCTCCTTGCCCGATTCGTCATCGAAATCTGGAACGGAGTTATCAACAATCCCTGCTGCTTCTGCAAAGAGAGTTTAAAGTTTCTCACTGCTTTTATCAGCATTGATAAGTTCATCAGCAAGGCACTCTGCAACATTGATGAGTTCATCTGCATTGATGAGTTCATCAGAAGTGGTCTTAGTAGCATTGATTTGTTCATCTGCATTGATGAGTTCATCAGTAGTGGCGGCAGGTATCTGAGAGTCGACATCCATAGAGGGTATGCCTTCTGATTTGCCAGTAGACTTCTGTTGTGAAGTTCTAGGCCTCTTGGTCGCAATGGAACCTTCAGATACCTCATCAGTCTTTCATTTCTTGGAACCTTTCTGAGATGCAGTAACCTTTTTCATCATGTTTGTATACTCATATTTGTAGAGTAGGTTACTATTGTCAATGTCTGCCGTCTCTCTGAGCTCAATGCCAAGGCACTCCAGTAAGTAGCAAATCTTCAGTCCATAGCTTACTGTGGCTTTTGGCTCAGCAAGGCCCTTAACAATTTTAGGCTCAAAGCCTTGTATCTTCTTCACAAATTTCATGAAGGTGTACTTCCCCCAATTAAAAGGGTTTTCCAGTCTTTTGTCTTGTTGATTCAACAAGAACATCATCATCCAATATTCTTGGCTTATCTGGTCAGCACCTCCTTGTAGACCATCAAAGCATCTGTGAAGGAGACATGCCAACACATCCCAGTGGACCAACAGATGTCTGGTCCTTATGTCAGCAAGCTTAAAGTCGATGGGTGTGTCTGGCTTGTCAAAATCACACACATCACTGTATAGTTGCTTCACACCTTCAAGGAGATCTTCATCTATGGTGTCAATTTCAAAATCCTTTCCAAGATTTTGAAGTTCAAACAGCTCACAAAAAGCTATTTCGTCCAACAGGATTTCTTGTCCTTGGACTTTGGTCTTGATAGACACTGTCTCAGTGCCTTTAGAGACTTTGGAGATAATCATGGAGTTGTTGTAAAACTCCAGGACATCCAGTGAAGAAACTCCACTGGGAAGAGCAGATAGAAAAACCTTGATTTGTGCCTTTTCAAGTATATCAAGTACCAGCTTTCTGTCAGTCTGGTTTTCTATTGCAGCTACCAGGTATTCCTCAATCATGGCACCACCCCAAATCATCCTGTGATTTGAATTCCAATGATCAGGATTGAACTCTCCAATCAACCGATTGTTTGTTATGACCATCACTGGTGCTTGCTTTTCAGCAGTACCAGATGTAGTAGCTTGGGATTTTTGAGTAGAAGCACGTTTGGGAGCCATCTCTTTAAATAGTGAAGTTTTTGAAAAACGAGAAGAGATTAAGTTAGTGATTCTTTGCAGAAAAACTAAGAGGGAATCAGTTGTTGCAGAGAAAATTGCAGAGAGATTTGAGAGAATTTTCCAGTTTTTGTGCAAGAGCAAATGTAGGATTAGGCGAAAGTGATTTCTTTTGCCAAAATCCTATATATATAGCAGTGTAATTCCAATAGGCAAAAATACACAAATTAATTTTGTGAATTTGTATCTGTGTACTTGCACTAAGGCGTGGGTAAAATTCAGTTTGCATTAAATGCTTAGTGGGCCACGTTTGAGTTTTTACAGTCCACAATTTTGCAGAGAATTAATCTCGACCTTTAAAATGGAACGCCCATTTCATCAATGGTTGGGATTGCTTTTCCAGCAATGATCACAATCAACCCATGTAATTGTGCCAAATTAATGAATTTTGGCGATTAGCTATCTGAATCACATCTCTTCTGTATGACTAAGAGACATTTTTGTATCTATCTCACACTTAGTATCTGTTCATGTTTTACACAAAGATAGAAATAATACAAATTTTAAGAGAGTAGTTGAATGAAGACAGTTGTACTATTCTCTTTTGTGTTCCCCCTCACTGAGTGATCTAGATATCTGATTACCTGTCTCAGAAATCTTCAAATAGCTATTTTACCCTTTAACCTTTGATAATTGAGTACCCGTCTCAGATACCTTTTTGCCTTGAATATCTAGATGCCCGTTCCAGATATCTTTCTCTTTTCTGAATTTCTGTCTCAGAGATTAGAACTTTTCAGTTCCTTTGGTAGCTCCATTAACCCAAGACTATGTCTCAAGGTTAAGAACCTGCTTTCTTGCAAAGGCTTTGTAAAGATATCTGCAAGTTGGTCTTCAGTACCAATCTTGAGTATCTCTATATTGCCTTTTTCAACATGGTCTCTAATGAAGTGGTGTCTAACATCAATGTGCTTTGTTCTTGCATGAAACTTAGGATTTTGAGTTATGGCAATAGCACTTGTGTTGTCACAGAAAATCAGAGTTTTCTCTTCATTCATGTCATAGTCTCTGAGTTGTTGTTGTATCCACAATATCTGTGAAGCACAACACCCAGCAGCAATATATTCAGCCTCTGTGGTAGATGTGGCAATTGAGTTTTGTTTCTTGCTGAACCATGATATTAATCTGGCACCAAGAAATTGACAAGTTCCTGAGGTGCTTTTTCTATCAAACAATGATCCAGCATAGTCAGCATCAGAATAGCCAACTAAACTCCACTTTCTTTTGGATACCACAATCCAACTTCTACAGTACCCTTTACATACCTTAATATTTTCAAAGCAATGTTGTAGTGTGATTGCATTGGATTTGTCTGAAATCTAGCACACACTCCAACTGCATATTGAATATCAGGTCTACTTGCAGTGAGGTACAGTAGAGACTCAATCAATTTCCTATACTTGTGTTCTTCAATACTCTTGTCAGTTTCAGTATAGGTCATTTTGGTTCCAATGCTCATAGGTATCTTAGCATTCTTTTCAGAAGGCTTTAGACTAAACTTGTTGAGCATATCCTTTGCATACTTTGTTTGACTAATGAATATTCCATCATTAAGTTCCATGAATTGCAATCCTAGGAAGTAGTTTAATTCTCCCATCATGCTCATCTCAAATTTACTTTTCATGAGCTCAGCAAAGTCTTCACAAAGTTTCTTATCTTTAGATCCAAATATAATGTCATCAAGATATACTTGGACTAGAAGTAGTTTCCCTTCATGGTTCAAAGTAAAGAGTGTTTTATCAATATCTCCTTTCTTGAAGCCACTTTCCAGCAAGTATTTGACTAAAGTATCATACCATGCTCTCGGAGCCTATTTCAGTCCATACAGAGCTTTTTGAAGCTTATAAACGATTCTACTTTCTGTGGAAACCTCAAAGCCTAGTGGTTGTTCAACATAGACTTCTTCAGCAAGTTCACCGTTTAGGAATGCACTTTTAACATCCATCTGATAAACTTTAAAGTCATTATGAGCTGCAAAAGCTCGAAATAGTCTAATTGCGTCCAATCTTACAACTGGAGCATATGACTCGTCAAAATCTAGTCCTTCAGTCTGGGTGAATCCCTTAGCAACCAACCTTGCTTTGTTTCTGGTTATTTCACCAGACTCATTCATTTTATTTCTGAAAACCCACTTGGTTCCAATTATAGATATTCCGTCAACAAATGGAACCAGTTTCCAGACTTTGTTTCTCTCAAATTGATCCAACTCTTCTTGCATTGCAGAGATCCAATCTTGATCCTTCAATGCTTGTTCTATAGTTTTAGGTTCAATATTTGAGATGAAACATCCATAGAGAGAGTCAGCATTTGCTCTCCTAGTTCTAACTCTTTGGTCTAAAGGACCGATCACATCCTTGGCAGGATGATTTCTTATCCATTTCATAATGGGTTTTGAACTAGTAGGATCAATATCATTTTGATCTGAATGTGAATTAATATGATCTTGATAGGATACTTGTGCAGTATCTGAGATATCTGACACATGGGAAATGCCATGGATATCTGACACTTTTTCAGTGTTGGAGATATCTGGAATTTGATTTTCAGCAATCTCATTCTCAGAAACCTCTTCATGATGGAGGTTCTCAGTAACCTGTTCCATTTCTGAAATTCTCATAGGAAATTCTTCATCATGTCTTAGAGTCATCTGGTTGTTACTAAGCAATGGTTGCTTTTCATCGTCAGATACATCCTCTAAATGAATGATAGAGTTTTCTTTTGAGGATTCTTCTTCAGAATCTTTAATCATTAGTTCTTTGAACCTATCTGAGAGTTCTTCATTCAAAGGTACTTTCTTGTTTCCTTCCTAGAAGACTATATGAACAGATTCTTCAATCTTTTGCGTTCTTTTGTTGTAGATTCTGTTGGCTTTGCTATTCAGAGAATAACCAAGAAATACTCCTACATCTGCTTTTGGTTGAAATGTTCTAAAGTATTCTTTTCCATTGTTAAGAACAAAACATCTGAAACCAAACACCCTTAAATGTTTGATACTAGGGGGTCTACCAATCAAAAGTTCATCAGGAGTTTTGTCATGGTGTTTGTTAATCAAACATCTATTTTGAGTGTAGCAGGCTTTGTTAACAGTTTCAACCCAATAGATTTCACTTATTTCAGTGTCAACAAGCATTGTCCTTGCTGCTTCTTTTAGGGTCCTATTATACCTTTCAGCAACGCCATTTTGTTGTGGTGTCCTTACGGAAGACAGTTGATGTTGTATACCTTTGCAGGTACAAAACTCTTTCATATACTGGTTCACAAACTCAGTACCATGGTCTGTTCTGATCACAGATACCTTGTCATTTTTCGTGACTTCAAGCTTATTCAGCAAGTTGGGTATCTCAACCCTTGCATCAGATTTTTATTTGAGAAAAACAACCCAAGTGAATCTTGAGTAATCATCAACAACAACCAGACAATACTTCTTTCATGCATAGCTAGTTACAGAGGATTCAAAAAGATCCATATGTAACATTTGCAGTGGCCTTTCACTGGAGTGTCTGGTTTTAGACTTGAAAGATGTTTTGGATTGTTTTCCCATTTGGCAAGTTGAGCATATACCATCTTTTATATATGCCATTTTGGGTAAACCAACCACCAATTCTTTCTTGGCTAGCTTGTTTAGAGTTTTGAAATTCAAGTGACTCATTCTTTTATGCCATAGCCATTTTTCTTCAGTGTGGCCAGATTGACTCATCATGAGACATTCTTGATTGTATGATGCCCAACAATGACATGAAGATTTCCTTTCCGCATAGCAACCAAGACTGTCTGCTTTGACTCATTGTGAATTAATTTGCATAGTTTTAACTTGATCTTTACAGTGTACCCTTTGTCTACCAATTGACTCATGCTTAGGATATTATATTTCAATCCCTCTACATGTAGTACTTCAGAGATTGTAAGAGCTCCAAGCTTTATATTGCCAAAACCTACGGTTGGATTTTCATCTCCTCCAGCAAATCTAATAATTGGTCCTTTATCGCATTTTCTGTAGTTAACCAGAGTTGCTTTGTCTCCTGTCATGTGCTTCCCACATCCACTATCAAAATGCCACTTTGGGTTCTTCCTTAGAGTGTTCTGCATAAGATATGAAACAAGGAGTTAGGCTCTTTTTCCAATAATGGAACCTTCTGGACTAAAGAATCTCCCTGTAGGAATCCATTTCTGAATGAACTTCCTTGGGATATTATTTTGTCTTGTTGGAACATAAGGAGGAATTAAATGAATAGTGTCATTATCATTTAAAGCAATTTTCCTTCTTGGTGTGTTCCTTGGTCCTCCTCGTGGTGCTTTCAGATACCTGTCAAGTTGCTGAGTCTGCTTTTCAGCAAACTTAGCTTTCCTTGCCAGACTTCTTCTATCCCTGGCATTCAGAGTGGTCGTAACCTGTTCTTTCTTCCACTTCTGATGATTACTATGCGCAATCCTGGCTTTCATCCATCGTTCTTGCTCTTGTTTATACTCATGAGCGAGTTGTTTCCCGATGACTTTATAGCGAATGCCATTTCGAGCACCTGGCGCTGTCTGAGTTCTTTTTTCTCAGCAGCTTTGCTAGTCTCTGGAACGTCTTTCTTTCCAGAAAATGTGATATTGGAAAATTTGCTTGCTCCTGCAATTTTTCCTTTATGAGAAACATAGCACTGTGGGTGATTACACTTTTCAGTGTTATGTTTCTTTACAGAAACGTTCCCAAAAGTTTTCTTTTGGACTTGTTTTTCCCACAAAGGTTTGGTCGCAACTGCCTTACCTTTGTCAACAACCTTAGCTTTCTGACCAATGCTATAGGTTATTTGGCAACTATCTTGCTGAGTACTAACAAATGTTATTCTTTCGTCACTCTTATTCAGAGTGGTAGAACTATTTGTTTGTGTGTCCAGCCCAAGTCCTCCCTTTTCTGAATGATCTCTTAAATAACAGTGTACTTCAGTAAGAGTGTCACAAGCTTTGGCATAGGATTGAAAAGATAGTTCTTTCTTCTTGAGTTCCTCATTTTCAGAAAGAAGATCTTTATTTTCCTTTTGGAGTATATCCATTGCCTTTCTGTGTAACTTCTCCGTTTCAAATATATGTGCTTTTAATGCATTTTCAGCATCCTTTTTCTCAGATATCTTGAGTAATTTTGAATTTTCCTTCTCAAGAGAATTCTTTTCTTCTTCAAGAATGTCGGCTCTAGCTCGGATCATTTGAAATTCACTTTTGCACAGATCAAGTTCTCTTCTGAAATATTCTGAATCTCTGATTTCTTCCTCATCACTCTCATAAGTTCTGAATTGAGAAATGTTGGTTACCTCGTCAGCCATTAGGCAAGGCTCAATGTTAGAGCAATCTGGATAGATCTCCTCAGCAATCCCGCATATTTGCCTTTTCTTTTGACCAAAGTCAACTAATTCATGAGTGATGCCACATAATTCTGGAGAAGGTAGTTTGGTATCATCTGAGTCTTCTTCCTCAGATTCTGACTCAATATCAAGAGCATCTAGTTGGATTTGAATCTTTTTCCTCTCTTCAGTGAGCATAGCTCTCTGATCTCTCTTGAAGTTTCTTCTATCTTTCTTGTCACCTGTCTTTAGCTTATTGAAAATAAGGCAATCTCTTTTAAAATGACCAGGTTTCTGACAATAGAAACAGATATCGTTTTCGATTTCGCCTCGATACTAGATGCTTGCGGCTTGTTCAAATGAGCTTAATAAAATTTATATATTTTGTCTCGGTGATAGTTTGAGCCTAGATGCTTTTTCAGCTTTTCTTTGGCTTTTCTTCTCTCAATCTCCCGACTGACATATTTTCTCATTTGCTTTACAACAAGAGCATTTCCTCAGTCATTTCCATGGTATCCTTCTTTTCAGAAGTACCTTGTGTTACTAAAGCAACATTGTGAACTTTCTCAGCAATTGTTTGTTCTCTCTGAGTAGTTTCATAGTTGACAGTAGCTAAGTGGGAAAAGAGTTCTACTGGAGTGATATTTGGCATTCCTTGGTTGAAATAAAAATACTGAATCTGTTCCCAGTTTTGATTCAAGCTTCTCACGATAGTCATAACCTTTTCAGAGTTAGAGTATCTCTCACTTTCACCAAGTGCAGCCATTTCACTCGTCAAAGTTGTGAACTGGAAATCTAGTTCTTCAAGAGTTTCTATGGGACCTTGTTTAAAGTTTTTGAATTTGAGCTTCAAAACTTCGAACTTATTTTCCTTTGTTTTTCAAAGGCCGCATGATTTCCTCAATCGGTTGCCAATTTCATTGCTTTTGCACCCACGCTTTACCTTGTATGTGCTCTGGAGTGGAACGTATGATGATATTGCGAGCCTGACCATCCAGTCGATTCTCTTGGCATCTTCCGATGTCCAGAGCTCTCTGGGCTTTGGCTCGTAAACAACTTGACTAGTAGGTCTTCCACTGGTTGAAGCACTTGTTTGTGAGGAACCACCACTTGGTTCTTCATCAGTGGGAACTCTGTCTCTACCATTAGAAACCTCCATGACCTACTCGAGTTGTTGAATGACTATGGGGCCATTCTTTATTACTTCGAACATTTCATCACTGATGGCTTCTAGGTGGAGCATCATGTTGTTCTTCCATTTCTCATAATTCTCTGGCTTAAGAATTGGAGCGTCACTTAAAGACATCCTGCAGCAAACACACTAAATAGACAAATCAAGTGTAGGTCAAAAGCAGTTAGTGGGCACCTATCTGGAATCTAGGTTCAGTGCAGAAGGCTTGGGAACCTCCTGCTCTGATACCACTTGTTGGTCCAGATAACGGCAAAGGGAAAAGACTGGGGGGGGGGGGTGAATAGTCCTTTACAACTTTTGTCGATAAATACAATTTCTCAGATATCTATGAAGATATCTGATACTTAATTTCAGAGAGCGGAAGACTTTTCAGTGATAAGTGCACGTGCTCAGCAAGATATGTGTAAATACTCAGCAAGGTAAATAAAACAAGTAATAAATTGCAGAAAGTAAATAACACTTATCTTTATAGTGGTATCTGAAGGTGGCGTAATCCTTCAACTAATCCACTTCGGCCTTTCTCTGACCTAGAATCCACTAAGACAGATAATTGAGTTCACCTTACAAATATCTTCTCTCGATTCCTAAATACACTAGGTTCCCATCCAAGTGTTCCCCCTGAGTTATTCCCCGGCTTTCTCAGCCAAGTACTTCCTATACTCAGAAACCTTTGAGCTATTCCTTAGTTTACCAAACTAAATACTTCCTATGCTCAGTAACCTTGGAGTTATTCCTTAGTTTCCCAAACTAAGTACTTCCTGTACTCCATACCATTTAAGGTGTTGGTTATGGTAGATTGTCAGGTTTGGTAGATTAATAACTTCTACAGTTATGTAATACTACCTTCTTGAACAAGAGTCACTTAACACACTTCACAATGTGTGGTGATATGTTCTTTACTGACCCAATTCTATGATAAATGTTCTAGAGAATGAATCTCAGATACTTGATCTTTTGATTAAACTCCTTCACAGATAGCAATGCTTGTTAAGGATCAGGACACTTAGAACTTTCGTGCTACTTAGAATTCAATAGCTGAGTCGCAACTGTAAGCTGAAGAATAAGTAGGTTGAAGACTTGTATGCTTGACAGAAAAATACCACTAGTTGTATTATCTGAGAGGCTTGGTATTTTCAGTGAGTTCAGTGTGTAAGTTCAGTGTGTCTTTCAAGCATTCTAAGTGATGATATTTATAGTTGAAAATCATGCCGTTTGAATAGTATCCGTTCGGCTTAATGAAATTCAAACTATTGATATCTGAAAATAGTACTGCAGGAGACGTTGTCTCTTTCGTAGATTTCCTCTTTGTTCGATGTCTGCGTACATGCATATAATGCATTGTACTATTTTTGTCCTGTAGTGCCAACGGAACTATGCACGCTTTCTGAAGCATTGCATGTCCCTTTCCAGAGACCTTCTCATCTCCAGATACTTGTTGAAACATTGTTTCCCAGAAACATAGTTTTATCCAAGGTATCTAAGTGTAGATATCTGTGGGCACTTTTCCTCGTTCAGAAACGTTGCGTTCTAAGATATCTTTTGCAAAACTTGTTTATTGAGAAACACTTGTTTATCAAAGATATCTGGACATAGGTATCTGGTAACCTTTGTCTTCAGCAATCTTGTGCAGTCTTCAATTCAAAACTTCAAAAAAAAAAAAATTTGTTGAACTCTCCTGCTGGATGCCTTATTCTTGGTCTTTAATAAAGATATAAAAATTACATTCAGAGACCTAACATCCTATACAAGATTTGCTAGACTATCATACTTAGTGATTTTCCTGTTTTATAGTGTTCAAGTGAACCAAGAGTATGAACCACCTTTCTGAGCTAAGATAAGTCATTAGGTTGTTGATCAAAATCTAAACAGATATTTCTAACATCGATGATTTTATGAAGGTCAACAAATTAAACAAGATAGCTTTTCCCAATTTTAGTGTTGACAGAAAAATAGGTTACGGTTTATGTACCAATAGTAAATATAAGATCATGGCAATTAGGATGCAACTACAATAGGTTGATACTGATAACAAGGAATTTAATGATAGAAAACACAAGGTTTAGTGTAGAAAGAAAATTTGTTTAGTACCTTACGCAGGATAGAGACCCACACAACAGAAGGAATAAAAGAAAGGAGTGAAAATTTTTGGCTGAAGAAAACGGGTCCTGGAATTTATGGTCTATTATATATGGGCTCGGCCCTAAAAGTCATAAAGTTTGTTTAAAAGATATTACGAGGCCCAGTCCACTATAAATTAAAATAAAAATATAAAATCAAATTTAAACAAATGTACGGGGTCTTACATTCTTCCCTCCTTAAAAGAAGTTTTCTCCTGGAAACTTAACTCGTGCATGAGTTTAGGAACATGAATAAATGGAATTGGTCTTTATTATCCCAAAACCATTCCCTCAACCTTGCAGCCAAGGTCTTTCTTATTCCCTTTGCTTCCTCCTCCAAAGCTAAAATACTGTGGAAACCTTCTCCTAATGGGAGCTTCACTACTAAATCTGTATGGAACATTGCCAGAACCAAACTTCCTTTCTCAAGAACTTACTCTCTTATCTAGTGTGATAGGCTATCTCCTACTATATCCAGTTTTTATTGGAAACTCCTACATAGTTGGATCCCTATAGACACTACCATTCAAAAGAGAGGCATTTACTTGGCTTCTAAATGCATCTGCTGTACTTCATTGGAAACCATACCCCATGTCTTCTTGCATAGCCCTGCAATTGTTAAAGTCTAGCATTGATTTTCCTCCCTCTTCCAAGTTCCCCTCTCTCATCATACCTCCATTGCAGTCAGAATCAAAGCTTGGCATTGTTCTTCTAATTGGGTTGTCAAAGGTCACATCAGAACCCTAATCCTGTCCTCATTTTTTGGTTCTCTTGGCTGGCTAGAAATGATGCTAAACATAGAAACAAGCAGCTCCTTGCCTCCCCAATCATCTCAAAGGTGATAGCCTACATCCAACTTTCTCAGAGAGCTAAACCTTTTGACAGAACTTCTAGGAAAGGGGACCTTCAAACTGCTTCTCTTTGGAACCTCACCTTTTTACCTACTCCACCTAGAAAAATTCTGAAAGTGACCTGGTTTAGTCCTCCAGATGACTTTGTTAAAATCAATGCAGATGGTGCCTTGTCCCAATCTACAAATCTAGCTGCTTCTGGGGGACTCATAGGGGATGATACTGGAAGAATCCTTAAGGCTTATCAAGCTTTTATAGGCAATTTCTCTGTTATCTACTCTGAATTGCTTGCAATCTGGCTAGGGTTGAGGATTTGTAAAAGAATAGGTCTTCAAAAAATTGTGCTTGAAACTGATTCCTAGGTGGTTCTTTCTCTGATTTCTAGAACCACCTCTCTAGTGAATTCGAAGTACTGCAATCTCCTTTCAAAAATAGTAGACCTCTCTGTTGGAGCACAAATCAAATGGCAACATATCTATAGGGAAGGAAATGCTGCAGAAGATTGGCTTGCAGGTGATAGCCTCTCAAGAAGAGTAACTAATGAGTTTGACCCTGGTGATGTTCCTATCCCTGTTAGAAGGATAGCATACACAGACAAGCACAATATCCCTTATTTTAGAATCTGCAAATGAAGGTAGTTCGCTTAACCCATTTTTATTGTATAATGGTTTGGTGTAGCCTCTATATCTTTGGCATTGTATGTTGCTTTTCTGAATTGATGTGTATTTTGTACTGCTTTCTAGAAATACCCTGGCAAAAAAAAAAAAAAGAAAAAAGAAAAAATGGCGTAAAAGAATAAAAAAGCCATCTTGTTTGTGATGTCTCTAAGTTCTCCCTTTCTTTTCTTGAATATGTATTTGAGGAGATCTCTATGGGCAAATAGGGTTTTGGGTAGTAGCATATATGTAATCTTTGATCAGGTCCCAGCTTGTAGGGACTGGATACCTGATCCTTTCTCTCCTTTGCATTCATGTGTTAGGAATTGGGGTTGTGTTACTTTTGTTCAGGTGTATTTCCTTAGGAGACTATCCCTACCTCTCCTAGCACTAGATTTCTATCTCTTCTCTATTTTGCTCCTATCTGTGCTTCTCCTCCTTTCCTCTCCTTTCTTTAGGTACACCTTTTTTCCTTGCATTGCACTTGTTTGGACTGGTATAATTGTTACTCTTTCATTGTTGATTTATAGTCTAATTAATAGGCTTTGCAAGCCTTTTTTCAATTTGAACTCAATGGTGGTTGTTTTTTCCCTCTTGGTTGAGATTAGCTATTTTGGGATTGTTATTGGGATTACTTTAGGGCATACTATGCTTAGCAACGTCTGGCCTTGTAAAGTAGATCTTGTACTTATTATGTGGATTAGAAGTTACATCATTGGGGTTGTATACTTTGGAAGGTTATTTTTGTTGTCATCTTGAATGACTATCTTCCCTACTTACCCTGTATTTCCCTTGTTTTAGATAGGAGTATCCATCTTTTAGTATGTAGAATCTGTTTGGTCAGATGGATCTATATATTTAGTAGATTGGTTTTTGTTTTGGTATCCTATAGTTTTGGATATGTTGTATAGCTTCAGGAGATCTACAAGTTGGTGGTATCTTTGTACTTGCGCCTACCCATTTGGTACATGAACAAGTATTGGTCCCATTTTGCGCCTTTATGTCCTTGTCATGTGCTTCTTGCTGCTTGGAGTGTTCACTCTCCACAACGCTGCTATCTTTTCCATATTGAAGAAAGGGACAGCTGCGTACTTGAGCCTAGTTATGACATAACTTTCAGGACATCTTGTAGTCTCATAGTTGGTATAGCATCTTTCATTGCTAGGACTTTTGTAACACATAGAATTGGCATAAGTTTCTTTTGTCTCATTTGGTCTATAAAGCTAATGATATACATGATGTATGCGGGTTCCCATAAACTGCCACGATTTATTTATATGAAAATCTTCTTTAATTAAAAAAAAAAAAAACTAGACACACCAACCGACCTATCCCTTCACAGAATACTTAAGGTCTAACACCAACCCAAAACAACCTACTCTCGACCCGAACAAAATTTAAAACTCACTAGAAACTAAACTTAACTCCCCAAAAGACTCAACCTGGCACCTACACCCGAAAAATTGAAACCTGGCGCTGATACCACTTTTGTGACGCCCCAAAACCAAAATACTATGGCGCGACCGGCCCTCTATCGTGGGATGGGCTCACGCCAAGACGAAGCCTAAATTTTAGTTGTAAAACAGTTTGAAAGGTAATTCAGAGCGTCTAAAACACAAATACAATAAATACAATCTATTAACCTTAACTATACAATACTCAAAGGTTACAGCTTAAGATACAAAAACTTTACTTAACACCACTAGCTGCTCTAACCCGACTTGCCTCCACTAGCAACCTCCACGAAACCAAGACTACTCAGACCACTGGAAAAAAAAGGTGTAAGGGTGAATCTCAAGCCACTTCTACCGGATCAAGCAGGGCAGTAAAACATACATATATATACACATAATATCAGAACACATAGCCAGAAAACAGTTTCATGGAGTACTTATAACAAAACAATAGTATCAGAACGTTTAGCTCAACAGAGTCACACTATGGCCACTAGTATAAGTCCTGTGGCACAGAGGTCGGCACAGAACATAAAGTTCCCCGCTAGAAGAACACAGATAGAAAGAAGTACTTTAGAAGCCAGACGTAATCATCGTCAAAGACGGGCCCAGAATTCATAGGTAAAAACTGTTAGCTCAAATCGTATTTTATCTCCATGTACATAAACATAATTTTACGCACATCACATGCATCACAAAAACATACTTTTGGGAACTCACATACTTGATCCTTTTTTAATAGAATATTATATCAAGTCCCATAACATGATATAATAATCATAGTTATTTGTCAAACATTAAAACTATACACATACGATAATACGAAAATATAAGCACAAGTGTCAAGAAATCCCCCTTACCTCAAGGTCGACTCAAAACTGAGCTTAACCTAGCTAAACACCAAACGCTCCTCTAACTTGCACCTTGAATACTCCAAATTCACCACTATAATGTAAGAACCCAAATCAAAAACCAATTCACCAATAAATCAAAATTGGGGACAAAGGATGTATGGTGGTCGATGATGTTATGAAGGTCAACAAATTAAACAAGATGGCTTTTGCCAATTTTAGTTTTGACAGAAAAATAGGTTACGGTTTATGTACCAATAGTAAATATAAGATCATGGCAATCAGGATACAACTACAATAGGTTGAAACTAATAACAAGGAATTTAATGATTGAAAACACAAGGTTTAGTGTAGAAAGAAAATTTGTTTAGTACCTTACACAGGACAGAGACCCACACGGCAGAAGGAATAAAAGAATGGAGTGGAAATTTTTGGCTGAAGAAAATGGGTCTTGGAATTTATGGTCTATATTATATATGGGCTCGGGCCTAAAAGTCAGAAAATTGGTTTAAAAGTTATTACGAGGCCCAGTCCACTATAAATTAAAATAAAAATATAAAATCAAATTTAAACAAATGTAATGGTTCTTACATAAGCAATCGTCGCGAGAATATTGTAAACACCAGGCTGTTAAATTGAAGTAGGAAAATAATTAGTAAGTGACTATCTTATTAAACCTAGAAAACTAAGTATTGACTGTAAATGCGATTTAATTACTAACTTTATCGTTAGAGAGGAGATCAAGAACAGATAAAACACTCGATGTACTTAGCCAAGAACCTATTTTGTCCATTTTGTTACACTGCAAAAAAAATACTGTTTATCCGTCACTACGGATTTAGCGACGGATAATAAACCCGTCTCTATTTTGGTCGTTTCTAGCCATTTAGCGACGGATAATTTATCCGTCACTATTTAGCGACGGATAATTTCGTTGACCTTTTTGTGAAGGATATTTATCCGTCGCTAATGAGATTTTTTATATAAAAATCCATAATTCTGTGCCTTTTAGCGATGGATAACTTATCCGTCGCTAAATAACGACGGATTTTTAAATATTTTTTTTATAAATATAATCTATATTTAGATTATTATTATTTTTTTAATTTTGATGCCTGTTTTTATATTTCACCTGTTTCACAAATATAATCTACGATAATAAATCCAAAATAATTAAATTGTTCTCCCTCCGTTTCATAAATCTCTTTCAATTTTTTTTTTTGCACAACTTTAAGAAGTTTGAGTAAAAAATGGGTTTATACAGATAAAGTAATAAGTGTATGGTAAAAAGTATGAAAGATAGGAATTAAAATATTAATAATGGAGATAGTGGGTTTCCATAAAAGGAAATTGAAAGTTTTTAATGGATTGCCCAAAATGGAAAAATGAAAGATTTTAGTGGAATGGAGGGAGTATTAATTAACAGAAAGCTTTCGACGAATACAAATTATCCATAACGAAATGAAATATTCGTACATAAGCTAAAATAAGAAGTCAAGTGGCAAAAAAACACAAGTCAAAACTAACTATCTTGGAGAAGTAGAACATAAATGTATCGAGGCTAAGAACATGTCGTTTTCTTCTTGAATTGACAGCTCCCGACCATCGATCCTCCTCTCCACCTCAGCCTGAAATCGTAAAGTGCATACCATGAGTTACAAATGAAAAAATCACTCATACTACACAAATATGAACCTTAACAATGAAACGTACCGCAAATAAAGACAACAATTTAATAAGAGAACACAACAAATTCAATGTTGACTAACATATCACCCAAGTTCAGCGGCTAAAATACCACTCACATATAGTGGCTAACATACCACTCATATTGTCCTAAAATTTTCTAACACAATGGTGACTAACATATCACCCAAGTTTAGTGGCCAACATACCACTCACAAATATAGCACAAAAATTAAATTTACATTGGTCATATTATCAACGGAAGATACAAATATATACACTAACCTCTAATGAATCCATTTATATTGAAGCATGATAGAGACACTTGCAAATAATCGAAAGTTAATCATCATCTCTGTTGGTCCAGATAACGGCAAAGGAAAAGACTAGGGGGGGGGGGGTGAATAGTCTTTTACAACTTTTGTCGATAAACACAATTTCTCAGATATCTGTTAAGATCTGATACTTAATTTCAGAGAGCGGAAGACTTTTCTCTGATAAGTGCACTTGCTCAGCAAGATATAATGTGTTTAAATACTTAGCAGGATAAAGAGAACGATAAGTAAATTGCTGAAAGTAAATAACACATCTTTTGTAGTGGTATCTGAAGGTGGCGTAATCCTTCAACTAATCCACTTCGGTCTTTCTCAGACCTAGAATCCACTAAGACAGATAATTGAGTTCACCTTACAAATATCTTCTCTCGATTCCTAAATACACTAGGTTCCCAACCAAGTGTTCCCCCTGAGTTATTCCCCGGCTCCCAGCCAAGTACTTCCTATACTCAGAAACCTTTGAGTTGTTTCTAAGTTTCCCAAACTAAGTACTTCCTATGCTCAGTAACCTTGGAGTTATTCCTTAGTTTCCCAAACTAAGTACTTCCTGTACTCCACGCCGTTTAAGGTGTTGGTTATGATGGTTTGTGAGGTAAGTAGTCTTACTAACTATTCAGTTATTTAGGAATACTCTATAGAACAAGAATCACTTAACGCACTTCACAATGTGTGGTGATATGTTCTTTACTGACCCAAGTCTATGTTAAATGTTCTAGAGAATGAAACTCAGATACTTGATCTTTTGACTCAACTCCTTCACAGATAGCAATGCTTGTTAAGGATCAGGACACTTAGAACTTTCGTGCTACTTAGAATTCAAGAACTTAGTCGCAACTATAAGCTAAAGAGTAAGTAGGTTGAAGGCTTGTATGCTTGAATGAATAAGTTCGTTCTGTGTGTTCATTGTAAGTTCAAGGTGTATTTCAAGCATTTTAAGTGGTGACATTTATAGTTGAATTTGAAGCCGTTTGAATAGTATCCATTAGGCTCAATTCGAATTCAAACTATTGATATCTGAAAATAGTACTGCAGCAGACGTTGTCTCTTTTCAGAGATTTCCTCTTTTGTTCAGATGTCTCTGTCTGCGCATTTATTGCATTGTACTATTTTTGTCATGTAGTGCCAACGGAACTATGCATGCTTTCTGAAGCATTGCATGTCCCTTTCCAGAGACCTTCACATCTCCAGATACCTGTTGAAACATTGTTTCCCAGAAATATAGTTTTATCCAGGGTATCTGAGTGTAGGTTTCTGTGGGCACTTTTCCTCGTTCAGAAACTTTGTGTTCTCAGATATCTTTTGCAAAACTTGTTTATTGAAAAAACACTTATTTCTTTAAGATATCTGGACATAGGTATCCGATGAGACCAATTTCCTTCGTCTTTAGCAATCTTGTGCAGTCTTCAAATCTTCAAATTTGTTGAACTCTCCTGTCGGATGCCTTCTTCTTGGTCTTCTTCAAAGATATAAAAGTTACATTCAGAGACCTAACATCCTATACAAGTTTTGCTAGACTAACATACTTAGTGATCTTCCTCTTTTACAGTGTTCAAGTGAACCAAGAGTAGTAACCACCTTTCTGAGCTAAGATAAGTCATTAGGTTGCTGATCAAAATCTAAGCAGATATTCCTAACAAATTTCCCCTCTTTTGATCAGTCAACGATGACTATCTTTAAAACCTATTACAGCGTGGAAGAGGGAACAATCCAACACTTAATGATTTCTTATGATCTTTTCAATTCATCTAATTAAGTGCATAAAGTAAACATCAACCAAATTACAAGGTGTGATCTTTGCTGACAAGTTATCTTTTTATAGATTGATATCTGAGAGTAGGTTCATCAGATATCTTACATGGAAAGTTCATAGATAACTTTAATAAATAAAATACATTTCAGTACAGTCAGCAAGATACAAAATTACATAGTAAACTAGGACAACAGGAGTAACCAAGCTCCAAGTAGACATCCTAATAAACTAGTCTTCAAGTCTTTAAAATCTTCAAGTCTTCAATCAGCAGATCTATGTATCAATTAGCAAATTCCCTATCCCCAAACCTTTTTGATATCATCTGAGTAGTCATAGAGCAAGGTCCTGACTATCATCTCAGTGTTTCTGGCAAATCCACATACTTCCTTGTAGGTTTTGGTGGGATTCTTCTTGGCAAAGTGTTTGACCCACATATATTTTTCCATTTACAGGCATGCTCAATTCTGATATCTGATAGCTTGAAGTATTCATATATGATCCTCAGATATCTTATGTCACCCTTGTATTGCTCTTGATTCATGTAAAAAGACTCATAGGGTTCCACAACAAGTCTTGCTCTTGTGCCTGTTCCAGTGATGTTGGGAATTCTATGCACATCATCTGGCTTTCCATAAGGACAATCATCAGAGAGGTCCTTCTTCATGACTTCTATTCTCTTAATTACTTCAAAATCCAACCAGGCTTCGATGTGGTTGGTGTTAATCAAGACTGGCTTGTCTTTTCTCCATGCCATGAGTTGTTTATGGATTGGTTCTGGAAATTTTTTATTTACCAGTAAGTGCTTGAGTTCCAGAATCTAGTAGCCATTCTTCTAATTAATGCACCTGTAGACAGAGGAGTCATTGTTGGTCTTCACATACTCAATCTTGGCTTCTTCAGGCCTGAGTGGTAGTTGAAGTTTTCTTTGTTCAGCTCTCAGCCTGTTCCTCCTTTGTCTTGAATTCTCCTTTGGGGGATTGCTTGAAGAACCACCCTGGATTGACTTGGTATTTCCAGAGGGTGTTTTAGCTACTATTGGCTTTGCAACTAAGGGCTCAGTTAGGCTATCAACCCTTTTTCTCTTTCTGTGAAGAGGAGCTTCATCTTTATCCTCATCTTCATCATCATCCTCCAGATTTCTCTTGTAGGGTGATCTACAGCCTTCTTCATTGCCTGGGATTTGATTTGTCCTTCTTCTTCTTCTTCTTCTTCAGAAGAAGAAGAAGAAGAAGAAGACTCATCAACCCCTTTCACTTGTCTTCTCCTTGGAGCCTTGGTACCCCTTGGAGGTTTCTGTGCCCTGGCCCTTGTTGTCATTCCTTTTTCAGGAAGTTGCTGAGTAGTGGCCACTATCTGTAGGGCTCATTTATTTTGAGAGGTGGTTGTTCAGTTTTTCTTTTGTTTCCTCTTCCTCTTCCTCTCTGAGCACCTTGAAATCCTTCCCCCTTAGTCATTGTTGACTGACTAAGAATCACAAAAGATTCTGAAAGGGAGTCAAAGTTGCCTTGCAGATAGTTGTAAGCAGTAACCAATTTTTCCAAATTAGCCTTGAGCTCCTGATTTTGTTTGATAAGACCATTGTCCTTATCAGTGAGCTCTGCTAGTGGACCTTGAATAGCATCTGTTTTTCCAGCAGCATAGCTAGCCTCTTCAAAGGCTTTTGCAGCCAAGTTTTGGTCATCATCCCTAACCATGCCTAGGTCTTTCTGAGCATTGACCAGACTGGTTGTTCTTTGACTGATGAGCTCAGTGAATTTCTTCATCTTTGCAGGGACTGATGCAATGGCGGCTTCATTCTGAGAAAACAACTCCTTGTTCATTTGAGCCAGTACTTGATATATGTTCAAGTATTCATTGGAGTTGACATTTGGCAGCTTGTTGAAAATTTCAGGAGCAATCAGCTTCCTTTTCAAATGAGACACCACCAAGTGCTCATTTCGGTATTATGCCAATTTCTTCTCTTCTTCATCATCTGAGTCATCAGCCCAGTGATCTTCATCATCTTGGACATTTTCATCAATGTCTTCTAGTCCAACAACCATCTCAGAGATGGGCTTCTTTCCTTTTAGTGAGGAGGATGGTACATCTTTTGGTGATGCAGCCTTATCATCATGCTTATCTTCAGATATTTGCTCAATATCTAATTCCTCAGCAATTGCCTGAACATCAAGCTGGATTTCTTTCATTTCAGCATAAGCTTCCATTTCCTTGATGGTTTGATCTTCAATCTTTTGGAGCTTTGCTTTGGATTCAGCTATCTTCTCTTCCAATTGAAGATTTAGCTGTTGTTTTTCCTCCAACAACTGTTTGAGTTGAGCAACTCTGGCTTGTGCATCCAATATCTTCTGAGTGTTGTCCTCAGAGTGCTCAACTACTTGTTCAATAGAGTCTTTTTGTTGCGGAGATGGATGGGTAGATGTCTAAGGAGATGGAGGAGGGGAATTTTGTGATGTCCTCTCAGTGTGCTTTTCAGCAACTGAGGCATTGCTTCCTTGTGCAATCCCTCCTGTCCTTGGTGCAGGGGCATCATCATCATCCTTCGTATCGTCCTTATCCTTGTGATGGTCAGAAGGAGGTTCTTCATAATTATTCTCGTCAGTCTCCTTCTCTTCTTCATCTTCAGAGACCAGATTGATCATTTCTGGAATAGTGATCATTTGCCCATTTACTTCCTCTTGCTCAGAAGGTATGATTTGTAGAGACTTGGGCAAGATTGGCTTGAATGCCATCTGCCTTTTCAAAGGCTTGAGTGAGCTTGTGTGCCACTTCCTTGATGAAGTCCTTATGCATTAGAGAAGCAAAAGAACATTGCTCCGTTGGGAACATTGCATGGACATAATTTTCAAGGTCAAATTCTCTTTCTCTTCTGGTAGGGTGATCAGTGACCCTTGTTATTTCAGTCAAATCAGAGCATCTGAGTCTCTGCCATTTCTTGAAGCACTTGAGATGCTTTGGCAGAGTGTGATTCTTGAAAAATGGAAGCAGGTCTTCTGTTGAGAATGCAGAGACCTTTGGCACACTTGTTTGAGCCTGAAAGAAAGAGTTCTGGATTAGTTTCAAAACTTTGGTAGATATCTGGGCTTTAGAGTAGAAAGGTATCTGAGTTACCTGTGTGATGTGCTCGGATGACTTGACTCTCGAGGTTCAGTGTCTCGAGATATTTGGATATGAGGAGGAGACTGGGAAGTCTGATCCTCAGTAATCTTTCTTTCTGCTTGAACCTGAGATTAAGAACATAACACTTAGAAAATTTGAGCAAGAAAACTACGTTAGACAATTTCAGATATCTAAGAAGTCAATTACCTCCACAATAGGAGGCTAAGATACTTGTCTCTCAGAGACTTGTGCAGTCTTTGGAAGGTTTTCTTGTGATGAAAACTTTGATGCCTCATCAATTTCCATTGGTTACGGGGATTGAGTGGGCAATTCCCCAGCAACTTCTACTTCTTTTTGAACCTGTAAGTAGAAAGTGTTAGTTTGAGAAAAATGATCAGAGATTTGTCTTTAAATATTATAGGTATCTGAATGAAATACCTTCTCTACAGAAGGTTCAGATACTTGTTTCTCAGAGACCTTGGAAGGCTCTGGATTCTTCTCTGAAGAGATAGACTTTGTAGTCTCTCCATTTTTCTTCTCAGTTGGAGCCTATTAGAAACAAACACTTAAGAGTATTGGTCAAGTGTATAAAGCCCATATCTGAGATGTTATATCTTAAGAAATTATCTTCTACCTGTGAGACAGGCTCCCGTTCCTTAAGTGGTGAGGTTATGGAAGCCTCCTTCTCAGATTCTGAGGCAAGCTTTGTAGCTTCCTCTTGATGTTGTGTTTCTAATTCAGCCTGTAATAAAGAAATTTTATTAAATAACAAGATTAATAAACACAAAATATCACAAGTAGAGAGTTAAACCATTCAGCTACCTGAGCAATGTCAGGCTGATTGGTCTCTGTAACTTGTGACCCTTCTATGCTGTGGTCTTGTTGTTCCATTACAGCTTCTTTGTTTGAAGTTTTAGGTACTTCAGACCTTTCCTGAGTGTGCAACTCAATTGCCTCCCCTGGTTGATTATTCTGAGCAGATGCCTCAGTTTGATCCGTCTCATTGAGTTGGGGAACCTGCTCTTTTACAGGATTTTCTTCAGCAAGGAAAGATGCTGGTATCTCATGTTGTAACTCAAGTATCATCTCAGCAGCATCCACTATTAGCTGTTGTGGTTGGTGTGGTGATTCTGATCTGGATGAAGAAGGTGATGTTGTATGGGGCCTATCCAGATCTGCTTGAGACAGACTTTTAAGTGTTGAGGCAATGTCAGTATCCTCCAACACTAAGTTGCCACTCATCAGAGCATCTTCAATATGCTTATGTTTTACTTGCTATGATTGTGTGTTTTGTCCAGTGACCTTGGACACAGTTGCTTCTTCAGCAACCTTTGAACTAGTTGCTCTTTCAGCAGCCTTGGGGATTATTGCTTCCCCCTCATCTTCAAATTCCTCATTGAAATCTGGGACTGAGTTATCAACAATCCCTGCTGCTTCTGCAGAGAGTGTTTGAAGTTTCTCACTGCTTTTATCATCATTGATGAGTTCATCTTCATTGATTAGTTCATCAGCAGTGGCGGTAGATATCTGAGAGTCGACATCCACAATGGGTATGCTTTCTGATTTGCCAGCATACTTCTTTCGTGAAGTTCTAGGCTTTTTGGTAACTACGGAACCCTCAGATACCTCATCATTCTTTCCTTTCTTGGAACATTTCTGAGATGCAGTAACCTTTTTCATCATCTTTGTATACTCATATTTGTAGAGCAGGTTACTGTTGGCTATGTCAGCCTTCTCTCTAATTAAGCTCAATGACAAGAGAACTTTAGTCCAAAGCTTACTATGGCTTTTGGCTCAGCAAGGCCCTTAACGATTTTAGGCTCAAAGCCTTGAATCTTCTTCACAAATTTCATAAAGGCGTACTTCTCCCAATTGAAAGGGTTTTCCAGCCTTTTGTTCTGTTGATTCAACAAGAACATCATCATCCATCGTTCTTGGCTTATCTGTTCGGCACCTCCTTGTAGACCATCAAAGCATCTGTGAAGAATTCATGCCAACACATCCCAGTGAACCAACAGATGTCTGGTTCTGATGTCAGCAAGTTTGAAGTCGATGGGTGTATCTGATTTTTCAAGATCACACACATCACTCTATAGTTGCTTCACACCTTCAAGGAGATCATCATCCTTGGTGTTTATTTCAAAAGTATTTCCAATATTTTGAAGTTCAAACAACTCACAGAAAGTTGTTAAGTTCAAAAGGATGTCCTTTCCTTGAACTTTTGATTTTATAGACACTATTTCAGTGCCTTCAGAAACACATGAAATAATCCTGGAATTGTTGTAAAATTCCAACACATCCAGTGAAGAAAGTCCACTAGGAATAGTAGACAGGAAACCCTTGATTTGTGCCTTTTCAAGCATACCAAGAATTAGCTTCCTATCAGCTTGATTTTCAATAGCAGCAACAAGGTATTCCTCAATCATGGCACCACCCCAAATCATCCTGTGATTTGAAGTCCAATGATCAGGATTGAAGTTTCCTACCAATTGATTGTTCATGATAACCAACACCGGTGCTTGCTTTTCAGCAGTACCAGGGGTAGTAGCTTGGAATTTCTGGGTAGAAGCACGTTTTGGAGCCATCTCTTTAAATAATGATATTTTTTGAAAAACAAGAAGAGATTAAGGTAGGAGATTAGTGATTCTTTGCAGAAAAACTAAGTAGGAGTCAGTATTTGCAGAGAAGATTTGCAGGGAATTTGGGAAATTTTGCTGTTTTTATGCAAGTGCAAATGTAGGATTGAGCAAAAGTGAATTCTTTTGCCAAAATCCTATATATATAGCAACGTAAATCTCAATAGACATATACATAAAAATTGATTTTGTGCATATATATCTGTGTACGTGCAGAAAGACATGGGTGAAAACTACTTTGCATTAAATGCTAGTGGGCCATAACTGTTTTTATAGTCCACTACCTTTTAGCGAGGTTAAATTTTGGCCGTTGAATCTGGAACGCCCATTTCATCAAGGGCTGAGATTGCTTTTCCAGCAATTATCACAATCACTTCATGTAATCGTGCCCAATTAATGAACTTTGGCGAGTAGCTATCTAAATCACATTTCTTCTGTGTGACTAAGGGACAGTTTTGTTTTCTGAATTTATCTTCAAACAATACATCTGTTCATATATTTCACAAATATGAAAATAATACAAAACACGAGAGAGTAGTTGACTACATATAGTTGTACTACTTTCTTCTTTTGTGTTCCCCCTCACTGAGTGATCTAGATATCTGAGTACCTGTCTCAGAAATCTTCAAATAGACATTTTACCCTTTAACCTTTGATATCTGAGTACCCGTCTCAGATATCTTTTTTCTATGTGTTTCACCTTTTGACATTCTGGATTCCCATTCCAGATATCTTATCTCTTCTTTTCCCTTCTTAATCATACTGAGTTCCTATTTTACTCACACTTTTAGCTCCTTTTTGGTATATGAGTTCCTGTCTCAAATACCTTTTTGCCTTAGATATCTAGATGCCTGTTCCAGATATCTTTCTCCTTTCTGAGTTTCCGTCTCAGAGATTAGAACTTTTCAGTTCCTTCGGTAGCTCCATTAACCCAAGACTATATATGTCTCAAGGTTAAGAACCTGCGTTCTTGCAAAGGCTTTGCAAAGATATCTGCAAGTTGGTCTTCAGTACCAATCTTGAGTATCTCTATATTGCCTTTTTCAACATGGTCTCTAATGAAGTGGTGTCTAACCTCAATGTGCTTTGTTCTTGCATGAAACTTAGGATTCTGAGTTATGGCAATAGCACTTGTGTTGTCACAGAAAATCGGAGTTTTCTCTTCATTTATCTCATAGTCTCTGAGTTGTTGTTGTATCCACAATATCTGTGAAGCACAACACCCAGCAACAATATATTCAGCCTCTGTGGTAGATGTGGCAATTGAGTTTTGTTTCTTGCTGAACCATGATATTAATCTGACACCAAGAAATTGACAAGTTTCTGAGGTGCTTTTTCTATCAAGCAATGATCCAAAGATAGTCGATCGAATAGCCAACTAAACTCAATCCACTGTCTTTTGGATACCACAATCCAACTTCTACAGTACCCTTTACATACCTTAATATTTTCATAGCAATGTTGTAGTGTAATTGCATCGGATTTATCTGAAATCTAGCACACACTCCAACTGCATATTGAATATTAGGTCTACTTGCAGTGAGGTACAGTAGAGACCCAATCAATTTCCTATACTTGTGTTCTTCAACACTCTTGTCAGATTCAGTATAGGTCATTTTGGTTCCAATGCTCATAGGTATCTTAGCATTCTTTTCAGAAGGCTTTAGATTAAACTTGTTGAGCATATCTTTTGCATACTTTGTTTGACTAATGAATATTCCATCATTAAGTTGCTTGACTTGCAATCCTAGGAAGTAGTTCAATTTTCCCATCATGCTCATCTCAAATTTACTTTTCATGAGCTCAGCAAAGTCTTCACAAAGTTGCTTGTCTTTAGATCCAAATATAATGTCATCAACATATACTTGAACTAAAAATAGTTTCCCTTCATGGATCAAAGTAAAGTGTGTTTTATCAACATCTCCTTTCTTGAAGCCACTTTCCAGCAAGTATTTGGCTAAAGTACCATACCATGCTCTTGGAGCCTGTTTCAGTCCACACAGAGCTTTCTGAAGATTATAGACCATTCTACTTTCTGTGGAAACTTCAAAGCCCGGTGGTTGTTCAACATAGACTTCCTCAGCAAGTTCACCGTTTAGGAATGCACTTTTGACATACATTTGATAAACTTTAAAGTCATTATGAGCTGCAAAGGCTAGAAATAGTGTAATTGCATCCAATCTTACAACTGGAGCATATGACTCATTCATTTGAATCCGTTTGCAACCAACCTTGTTTTGTTTCTGGTTATTTCACCAGACTCATTCATTTTATTTCTGAAAACCCACTTGGTTCCAATTACAGATATTCCATCAACAAATGGAACCAGCTTCCAGACTTTGTCTCTCTCAAATTGATCCAACTCTTCTTGCATTGCATAGATCCAATCTTGATCCTTCAATGCTTCTTCTATAGTTTTAGGTTCAATGTTTGAGATGAAACATCCATAAAGAGAGTCTGCATTTCCGGCAATTGCTCTCCTAGTTCTAACCCCTTGGTTTAAAGGACCAATCACATCCTTGGCAGGATGATTTCTTATCCATTTGATAATGGGTTTTGAACTAGTAGAATTAATATCATTTTGATCTGAATGTGAATCAATATGATCTTGACAGGATACTTGTTCAGTATCTGAGATATCTGGCACACGGGAAATGCCATTGATATATGACACTTTTTCAGTGTTAGAGATATCTGGGATTGAATTTTCAGCAGTCTCATTCTCAGAAACCTCTTCATAATGAAGGTTCTCAGTAACCCGTTCCATTTCTGGAATTCTCATAGGAAATTCTTCATCATGTCTTAGAGTCATCTGGTTGTTACTAAGCAATGGTTGCTTTTCATCGTCAGAGTCATCCTCTAAGTGAATGACAGAGTTGTTTCCTTTTGAGGATTCTTCTTCAGAATCTTTAATCATTAGTTCTTTGAACCTATCTGAGAGTTCTTCATTCAAGGGTACTTTCTTGTTTCCTTCGTAGAAAACTACATGAACAGATTCTTCAATCTTTTGCGTTCTTTTGTTGTAGATTCTGTAGGCTTTGCTATTCAGAGAATAACCAAGAAATACTCATTCATCTGATTTTGGTTGAAATGTTCTCAAGTATTCTTTTCCATTGTTAAGAATAAAACATCTGCAACCAAACACCCTTAGATGTTTGATACTAGGGGGTCTACCAATCAAAAGTTCATAAGGAGTTTTGTCATGGTGTTTGTTAATCAAACATCTATTTTGAGTGTAGCAGGCTGTGTTAACAGCTTCAACCCAATAGATTTCACTTATTTCAGTGTCAGCAAGCATTGTTCTTGCTACTTCTTTTAGGGTCCTATTCTTCCTTTCAGCAACACCATTTTGTTGTGGTGTCCTTACTGAAGATAGTTGTTGTTGTATAACTTTGAAGGTACAAAACTCTTTTATGTACTGGTTCACAAACTCAGTACCATGGTCTGTTCTGATTACAGATACCTTGTCCTTTTTCATGACTTCAAGCTTATTTAGAAAGTTGGGTATTTCAACCCTTGCATCATATTTTTGTTTGAGAAATACAACCCAAGTGAATCTTGAGTAATCATCAACAACAACCAGACCATACTTCTTTCCTGCATAGCTAGTTACAGAGGATTCAAAAAGATCCATATGTAACATTTGCAGTGGCCTTTCACTGGAGTGTCTGGTTTTAGACTTGAAAGATGTTTTGGATTGTTTTCCCATTTGGCAAGTTGAGAATATACCATCTTTTATATATGCCATTTTGGGTAAACCAACCACCAATTCTTTCTTGGCTAGCTTGTTTAGAGTTTTGAAATTCAAGTGACTCATTCTTTTATGCCATAGCCATTTTTCTTCAGTGTGGCCAGATTGACTCATCATGAGACATTCTTCAGTTGTGGCAGATGCCCAGTCAGCGACATGAAGATTTCCTTTCCGCATAGCAACCAAGACTGTCTGCTTTGACTCATTGTGAATTAATTTGCATAGTTTTAACTTGATCTTTACAGTGTACCCTTTGTCTACCAATTGACTCATGCTTAGGATATTATATTTCAATCCCTCTACATGTAGTACTTCAGAGATTGTAAGAGCTCCAAGCTTTATATTGCCAAAACCTACGGTTGGATTTTCATCTCCTCCAGCAAATCTAATAATTGGTCCTTTATCGCATTTTCTGTAGTTAACCAGATTTGCTTTGTCTCCTGTCATGTGCTTCCCACATCCAATATCAAAATACCACTTCGGGTTCTTCCTCAGAGTGTTCTGTACAAAACAGAAAACATGGAGTTAGACTCTCATTCCAACAATGGAACCTTTTGGACTAATGAATCTCCCTGTAGGAATCCATTTCTGAATGAACTTCCTTGGGGTATTCTTTTGTCTTGTTGGAACATAAGGAGGAATTTTAGGTAAATGATTAGTGTCATTATCATTTAAAGCTATTTTCCTTCTTGGTGTGTTCCTTGGTGCTCCTCGTGGTGCTTTCAGATACCTGTCAGATTGATGAGTCTGCTTTTTAGCAAACTTAGCTTTCCTTGCCAGATTTCTTCTAGCCCTGGCATTCAGGTGGTCGCAACCTGTTCTTTCTTCCACTTCTGATGATTGCTATGCGCAATCCTGGCTTTCATCCATCGTTCTTGCTCTTGTTTATACTCACGAGCGAGTTGTTTCCCGATGGCTTTATAGCCAATGCCATGTCGAGCACCTGGTGCTATCTGAGTTCTCTTCTCAGTAGCTTTGCTAGTCTCTGGAACGTCTTTCTTTCCAGAAAATGTGATGTTGGAAAATTTGCCTGCTCCCGCAATTTTTCCTTTCTGAGAGACATAGCACTGTGGGTGATTACACTTTTCAGTGTTATGTTTCTTTACAGAAACGTTCCCAACAGTTTTCTTTTGGACTTGTTTTTCCCACAAAGGTTTGGTCGCAACTGCCTTTCCTTTGTCAACAACCTTAGCTTTCTGACCAATGTTGTAGGTTATTTGAGAACCATCTTGCTGAGCACTAAGAAATGTTATTCTTTCGTCACTCTTATTCAGAGTAGTAGAACTATTTATTTGTGTGTCCAGCCCAAGACCTCCCTTTTCTGAAGGATCTCTTAAATAAGAGTGTACTTCAGTAAAAGTGTCACTAGCTTTGGCATAGGATTGAAAAGATAGTTCTTTCTCTTTGAGTTCCTCATTTTAAGAAAGAAGATTTTTATTTTCCTTTTGGAGTATATCCATTGCCTTTCTGTGTGACTTCTCCGTCTCAGATATCTGTACTTTGAGAAATGCATTTTCAGCATCCTTTTTCTCAGATATCTTGAGTAATTGTGAATTTTCCTTCTCAAGAGAATTCTTTTCTTCTTCAAAAAATGTCGGCTCTAGCTCGGACCATTTGAAATTCTCTTTTGTAGAGATCAAGTTCAACTCTGAGATATTCTAAATCTCTGATTTCTTCCTCATCACTCTCATAATTTATGAATTAAGATATGTGTTGGTCCAGATAACGGCAAAGTAAAAGACTGGGGGGGGGGGGGGGGTGAACAGTCTTTTAAAACTTTTGTCGATAAACACATGTTTCTGATACTTAAATTCAGAGCGCGGAAGACTTTAAGATAGGTAAGTGCAGAAACAATAAGCATGTGTGTGTGTGCTTTGCTGAAATGTAAATACAGAAAGGTAAATGACACAGCAAATGTAGTGGTATCTGGAGGTGGCATAATCCTCCAACTAATCCACTTCGGTCTTTCTGAGACCTAGAATTCACTAGAACAGATAATTGAGTTCACCTTACAATAATCCTATTCTAAGATTCTTAAACAAATGGTTCCCAACCAAATGTTTCCCCTGAGTTATTCCCCAGCTCCTAGAGCTAAGTACTTCCTCTACTCAGATAACCTTGGAGTTATTCCCTGATTTCCCAAATCAAATACTTCCTCTACTCCGATAACCTTGGAGTTATTCCCTGATTTCCCAAATCAAGTACTTCCTCTACTCCACGCCTTGATGGTGTTGGTTATAAGGTTTTGTCAGAAAGGCTTCTCGTATAACTTTTCAGTTATGTTTTCAGAGAGCCAATCAGAACGAGACTACTTAATACACTTTTTCAGTGGATGGCAGTCTGCTCTTTACTGACCCAAGTAATTGATGTCTGTTATGGAGAATGAGCTTCAGAAAGTGTATCTGATAGTTCAACTCTTTCACAAATAACAATCTCTTGTTAAGGTTCAGGACAACTTAGAACTACTAGTGATTCTTCAAGCAACAGAAAGCTTTCAGAAAGGGTAGTAGAGTGCTTGAGAGAATACTTTGCTTGATGGTAATTTTGCAAGATAGAGCGTTCTAAGGTCTGTTCTTCAAGCATCTAAGTGTGCGATATATATAGATAAATTTGAGAGGCGTTTGAATTATATCCATTGTGATCTCCATCAAATTATATCCATTTATATCTTGAACTATGTACTCAGAAGTCACTATCTCATTTTTCAGATTCGCTTTAAAGATTTACGCGATGCATTTAATGCATAGTACTGTTCATTGTCCTATAGTCTCAACGGATACATGAGCCTTTCTGATGGCTTGCATGCTCCATACTCATGATGTCATATGTCCAGAATCATATTTTGAAAGTAAGTTAATATACTTAAGAAAGGATTAAGGACATAGTCTTTCTGAGTTAGACTAAACCTTTGTGTCTTCATAAACCTTGTGCAATCTTCAGTCTTCTAATCTTCAGAAAAGCTCTATTGCTAGGATTGATCTTCATGGTCTTCTTGAAATAAAAAAATTACACTCAGAGACCTATAATCCTAATACAAGATTTACTAGACTAATCATACTTAGTGATTTCCTCTTTTACAATGTTCAAGTGAACCAAGAGTACTTAATCACCTTTCTGGCTAAGATAAGAATATGTGATGAGTTATCAAAATACTAACAGATATTCCTAACAATATGTTGGTTACCTCGTCAGCCATTAGGCAAGGCTCAATGTTGGAGCAATCTGGATAGATCTCCTCAGCGACCCCACATAATTCCCTTTTCTTTTGACCAAAGTCAACCAATTCATGAGTGATGGCACATAATTCTGGAGAAGGTAGTTTGGAGTCATCTGAGTCTTCTTCCTCAGATTCTGACTCAATATCAAGAGCATCCAATTGGATTTGAATCTTTTTCCTTTCTTTAGTGAGCATTGCTCTCTGACCTCTCTTGAAGTTTCTTCTATCTTTCTTGTCACTTGTCTTTAGCTTATTGAAAACAGGGCAGTCTCTTTTAAAATGACCAGGTTTCTGACAATAGAAACAGATATCGTTTCCGATTTTTGCTTCCTCAGTACTAGATGCTTGCTGAACAGCTGCATATTTTTGTACTGGTGATAGTTTGAGCCTAGATGCTTTTTCAACTTCTCTTTGGCTTTTCTTCTCTCAATCTCCCGACTGACATATTTTCTCATTTGCTTTACAGCAAGAGCATCTTCCTCAATCATTTCTTTGGTAACCTTCTTTTCAGAAGTAACTTGTGTTACTAAAGCAACATTGTGAACTTTCTCAGCAATCATTTGTTCTCTCTGAGTAGTTTCATAGTTGACAATAGCTAAGTGGGAAAAGAGTTCTACTGGAGTGATATTTGGCATTCCTTGGTTGAAATAAAAGTACTGAGTATGTTCCCAGTTCTGATTCAAGCTTCTCACGATAGTCTTAACCTTTTCAGAGTTAGAGTATCTCTCACTTTCACCAAGTGCATCCATTTCACTCATCAATGTTGTGAACCGGAAATCTAGTTCTTCAAGAGTCTCTGTGGGACCTTGTTTAAAGTTTTGAAATTTGATCTTCGAAACTTCGAACTTATTCTCCTTTGGTTTCTCAGTGCCGGCACAGATTTCTTGAATCAGTTGCCAGGCCACTTTTGCCGTTTTTGCACCCCACAGTTTACACTGTACGTGCTCTGGAGTGGAACGTATGATGATATTGCGAGCCTGACCATCCAGTCGATTTCTCTTGTCATCTTCCGATGTCCAGAGCTCTCTGGGCTTTGGCTCATAAACAACTTGACCAGTAGGTCTTCCACTGGTCGACGCACCTGTTTGTGAGGAACCACCACTTGGTTCTTCATCAGTGGGAACTCTGTCTCTGCCATTAGAAACCCCCATCACCCGCTTGAGTTGTTGAATGACTATGGGGCCATTCTTTATTACTTCGATCATGTCGTCACTGATGACTTCTAGGTGGAGCATCATGTTGTTCTTCCATTTCTCATAGTTATCTGGCTTGAGAATTGGAGCGTCACTTAAAGACATTCTGCAGCAAACACACTAAACAGACAAATCAAGTGTAGGTGAAAAGCAGTTAGTGGGCACTTATCTGGGATCTAGGTTCAGTGCAGAAGGCTTGGGAACCTCCTGCTCTGATACCAGTTGTTGGTCCAGATAACGACAAAGGAAAAGACGAGAGGTGGGGGGGTGAATAGTCTTTTACAACTTTTGTCGATAAACACAATTTCTCAGATATCTGTGAAGATATCTGATACTTAATTTTTCGAGAGCAGAAGTCATTTCTGTGATAAGTGCACGTGCTCAGCAAGATATAATGTGTTTAAATACTTAGCAGGATAAAGAGAACGATAAGTAAATTACTGAAAGTAAATAACACGTCTTTTATAGTGGTATCTGAAGGTGGCGTAATCCTTCAACTAATCCACTTCGGCCGTTCTCAGACCTAGAATCCACTAAGACAGATAATTGAGTTCACCTTACAAAATATCTTCTCTCGATTCCTAAATACACTAGGTTCCTAACCAAGTGTGCCCCCTGAGTTATTCCCCGGCTCCCAGCCAAGTACTTCCTATACTCAGAAACCTTTGAGTTGTTCCTTAGTTTCCCAAACTAAGTACTTCCTATGCTCAGTAACCTTGGAGTTATTCCTTAGTTTCCCAAACTAAGTACTTCCTGTACTCCACGCCGTTTAAGGTGTTGGTTATGATGGTTTGTCAGGTGAGTAGTCGTACTAACTTTTCAGTTATTTAGGAATACTCTATAGAACAAGAATCACTTAACACACTTCACAATGTGTGGTGATATGTTCTTTACTGACCCAAGTCAATGTTAAATGTTTTGGAGAATGAAACTCAGATACTTGATCTTTTGATTCAACTCCTTCACAGATAGCAATGCTTGTTAAGGATTAGGACACTTAGAACTTTCGTGCTACTTAGAATTCAAGAGCTTAGTCGCAACTGTAAGCTAAAGACTAAGTAGGTTGAATTTGAAGCCGTTTGAATAGTATCCGTTAGGCTCAATTCAAATTCTAACTATTGATATCTGAAAATAGTACTGCAGAAGACATTGTCTCTTTTCAGAGATTTCCTCTATTGTTCAGATGTCTCTGTCTGCGCATTTATTGCATTGTACTATTTTTGTCGTGTAGTGCCAACGGAACTATGCACGCTTTCTGAAGCATTACTTGTCCCTTTCCAGAGACCTTCACATCTCCAGATACCTGTTGAAACATTGTTTCCCAGAAACATAGTTTTATCCAGGGTATCTGAGTGTAGGTTTCTGTGGGCACTTTTCCTCGTTCGAAAACCTTGTGTTCTCAGATATCTTTTGCAAAACTTGTTTATTGAAAAACACTTGTTTCTTTAAGATATCTGGACATAGGTATCCGATGAGACAAATTTCCTTCGTCTTTAGCAATCTTGTGCAGTCTTCAAATCTTCAAATTTGTTGAACTCTCCTGCCGGATGCCTTCTTCTTGGTCTTCTTCAAAGATATAAAAGTTACATTCAGAGACCTAACATCCTATACAAGTTTTGCTAGACTAACATACTTAGTGATCTTCCTCTTTTATAGTGTTCAAGTGAACCAAGAGTACTAACCACCTTTCTGAGCTAAGATAAGTCATTAGGCTGCTGATCAAAATCTAAGCAGATTTTCCTAACAATCTCCATGGTCATGTCAAAATCCTCATCATCCTCATCATCTTCATCATCCATTTCTTTCCCAACATCGGTTTTAGCCATGTTTGCATCTTCATCATCCATGCCGGCCTTGCAATCTTCCTCCCATGCTCTATCGATAGCAGAATAACTTGTGAACATTGGAACGGAGAGTGTATCACAATTTCTACATACATAAAAAAAATCGAGGTTAAAAATCAATTGTGCTAAGTCAACTACAAAATACAGTTCACTAAAAAATGATAAAAATGAAATCACTACTAAGAAAGATGAAGTATACTTACTCGATGACAAACTTATGAAACGACTCCAATGAATCTGTTGTACCAGGAAGCAATGGTGTAGGCGACGATGGAGGAGGTGACGAAGGTGGAGAAGTCATCCTTGAAGTGTTGAGATCGATGATTGTTTTGTGAGCAAATAGTCAGTTTCTTATAAACCCAGGTATAATTATAGTTTAAGCACCCATTACTTTTCTAAACATCATTCCTAAATGAAAAAATCCACAGCTTTCATATTGTAGATTATAGTAGTAATTCACAGCTTTCATAGTAGTAATTCTTTCTAAGTTAATACGAACCAATTATACTACAATCACCAAAATCACTAAATGGTCTCCAAACACTCAACTAAATCTTTCTAATCATACTACATGTACGAAAATATCAAATTAAATACCCTGCATACTTACAAACATATTAACATGATACTAAAAATTCAATTTTACAATAAATCTATCAATTGCACAACCTCAAGCTGAACCCACTACTTAATATAAGCTAAACTAGCTAGTAGAGACTTCCCATAAACATATAATTGCTCAAATTAGTCGAAATTAGCAAAAATCCCAAATTTAACAACGTAAGGGTTTTAGACTAATACCTTCAATTACGGAAAAAATAGCCGAAGAAGGATGAAATTGATTGGCCACCCGAGTTCCTTGTTCAACGAGCTTTGAAAAGAGTCCAAGATTGGCCGGAATGGTGGAGTTTTGATTGGAGCTGGGCAATTGGCGAAAATGGGGAAGAAGGGGAAGAAAGAAGAAGAAGAAGTGAAATGGGGAAGAAGAAAGGCTTCGGCCCATTTTCTAACAGGTTTAGCGACGGATAGCCGCGTTAAAGTATTTTTTATTTATTTTTTTTAAATTAATCAACCTAATTAGAAACGGATTATCTATCCGTCTCTAATTAGCGACGACGGATCATTTTATCCGTCGTTAATTAGAGACGGATAGATAATCCGTCGGTAATCCTCCCCGTTAAATACTATTTTTTATTTTTTTAAAAAAAATTTAATCAACCTAATTAGCGACGGATTATCTATCCATCTCTAATTAGCGACGGATTGTTTTATCCGTTGCTAATTAGAGACGGATAGATAATCCGTCGCTATTTAGCAACGGATTACCGACGGATTAGCGACAGATTGAGCAAATCGCTCAATCCATCGCTAAACCTTAGCGATTCATTGCTTAATAGCCCATCATTATTTCACAGTTTTCTTGTAGTGTTATAAGTGTGTTGGTTATAGTCCGAACGAAAGAATCATAGCTAAACCTTAACAAAATTGAAAAGACGAATGCCAATCGAAATAAATAAATCTAAAATCAAGCTACTAGATTAATCAAATTGATATAACAATTTATCAATATATGGATTTGGAATACCTGACAACATATTCCTTAAACTCAGGACAATCCAAGTAATATACATTTTAGTAGCATGTTTACACGTCTAGGCTCGGTGTTGTTCTGCAACAAAACTAAACGTGAAACCATTTATAAATTGAAAGTGCTCGTATATACAGATAGCGAAAAATTTATTTGGTTGACTTAAGCATCGAATAATTTACCGCCGAAAGACGATATACAGGCAAATTGAAGAATCAAAATAATTGGTCCTTTATCTCCTTCAACTCGACTATCAACAAACTTTCTAAGATCATCCCCATAGCTCCCTCAAAATACACACTGGAGCTTTTGAACACTAAGCATAACATAAAGAACCAAAAGTTATTTCGGAATGTAATTATCATACTTTAAGCGGACAATCTATAACTCAAGATTAGTGATGATGACGTCCAACTTAGTTTCCTTGGTTGCTGGTATGTATTCAGGCTCCTTAGTGGTGTAGAAACCACCCCAATAACATCTAGAACACGTACCATTCAATCGAATAAATAGAAAATAAAAAATTAAATCATGACTATAATTATTTAAAATCAACTTACCGAACATATATTCAGTTTTAATTTTCGGAGGGCTATGGTTATCAACATCGGCGACAAAGTCAACAAATGGAGGGAAAACGATGTTAAACTTCGGAATCCTCATTTCATTTGGCATCTCAACAACTCTTGTCGACTGACCAATCGCCAGCTTATACTGATGCATAATCCTTGCCTTCATTATCGTAGGAAAGTTCTCAGCAACAGTAGAATTAGATATTTTCACAACATAACCTTGTGGAAATTCAGATTGAAACTTCACATAAACAGTTGGGGGGACGGATGCTTGAATTTTTGTTCCCTAAAATACAAAAATATATAAATAAAAATAATGCCAAATAATATAAGAGTAAATAAAATTAATCGCTTTGGAAAAATTATTCATAGCAATACCTCCTTACCGACCAAGAATAATTCTAGTCCCTCTTTCCTAAACCTATCTGGTTGAACCCAACGGTGCAGCACACGGACCACAATGCCTCTCATCCGGGTTGTCTTAGTAACGGACGATAATTGTACGATATCTCCGGGTTTAGACATTTTTCAATTAAAAGATTGATTATTTTATGACTTAACAATATATTATGAGTCAATAAAAAACGAGTATATATAGAATTGATAAAATAAAATTAGGTCCAGACGAATTAAGGTGAATTTGCATTTGAGACTGATGCAGACAAAGCTATTATACGACAAATAACAAACTAAATTAATGATAAGATTAAATAGAAAATAAGTAGAGTTATAAATAAGAAACTAAATAAATGTTCAAAAGGTTTAAGGCGAATTAGAAGAAAAGAATTAAGAAGAACTAAATGGAACCCTTAAAACCCTAGTATATAAAGCAACAAATATCAGGAGACTATCAGTGTATTCTCTTCGCTCGCTTTTCCTACTCTCTTCTCTCGCTTTTCACTTATCGACTCTTCTTCTTCCTAATCTCTTCTCTCTTTTTTTCCTAATCTCATGTGTCCGAAGCTATAGGTTTGGTTTTGTTTGATTAAACTCAGAGATTTTCCCCCAAATTTTAGGGTTCTTGTTTTCAATCGGCATCAAAAAGCTATGATGATGTGAAATCTGAGTTAAATCGTTTGAATCACTTGATATATATTTTGTTTACTTAATTAATGAATAATTAAGAAGTGGTCTCCTAGCAAATATACCCCACTAGGCATTGTTTACTACAAGTTTTTCTTCACATTTCCAACGGTCAGGCTAGAGCCCGCCTTCCTAAACCTTCCTTAATGATCAATGGCGACTAGAGCTCGGATTTTCAAGTATAAATAAGACCTCAGGGGTCTCATAATTCTACACCGCTTATAAAGCAGCTCTCCTGAGAGAGAACCAGTCCTCGGGGAAGTAAAATCCCAAAACCGCTGGCCGTCAGGCACCCAGAAGGAGGAAACCCTAGAAGCAGCACGAAGATATCAGAGACTAAGCTTCTTCTTCTTTTTCTTTCTGTTTTTCGATTTCTGTCTTTAGATACTATGGGTAGCTAATTTTCTCTTGTAAAGGCGAACTGCCGTAACTCTGCTTTTGCTACTTCTTTATATACCGTGATATATTAATGGAATAGATATTAGACGTAAATCGTGGTTATATAACTCTATACATCCTTCGTGGTGTGAAGTCCTACTGAGTGACACAGTAGTTTCATTGAACTGAGTAGGGGTACTCGTGCCGACTGCGCCTTAGCACAGTATTATTATGCTCTGCTGTCGTTAGAGGTAATAGCATAGGATTTTAGCTAGGATGTTGGGAGTAGAATAGTAGAGGGAGGTCGGGGATCCTTCACACCTTTTCCATCATCGATTTAGAATAAAGAAATTATGGTTTACTATGATCAATTCAATCTGTTTGCAATCGTTCTGTTTACTTTTTGCACGCAATTCATATATGTTATTTGCTTGTTCCTATGCTAAGTGTCTGTGGAGAACGACATCCCGAGTCAGCTTTCCACTATAAACTGTGGATTTGAGGACTTTCGACTTATAAATTTAATCTTGACTGTATTTAGGGATTATAGGTTTTACAACGAAAATCGAAATCTCTGAGTGCACATCACCCATGCTTGATCGTATAACATGGTGCTAAAATCAATATTAGTAACTACAAATTGAAGATGGCAGGTCATGTTGTCCCTACTAACTACAGTAGTCCCAGAGAGAAATCAAGGAGCATGCATAAGTACATTTATCCACTCTTCTGCATACATTTCATTGATATTTTTCTAGAGCAGTAAGAACAGTGACCATTTATGCATCAAACCAATCTAGTTTGATTCCAGTCCCTATATATTCTCAAAGTAGACAAAAATCTCATATGGAAACTACTACAAGAAAATTCAATTCATCAAGGATTTAGAGTTAAACGTGTGTGTAGCTCCACTCTACTATAGTACTATGATAAGGTTGAGCTGCTTTTTGGATTTTTAGTACACTGCACAAAAATGTAGTCTCCTAGTATAATGAAAATTGCCATTTGGCCACATTTAGCATATCCATTTTAACAATTTCTATACCATGGCATACGACTAAGGACCCCCCCCCGGGGGAAGTGAAAGGGGCTTTTCTGAAAAATGTGCATGTAGAGAAAAGGCTTCTATTCTACGATTAACACACTATAAACCTAGCTGATATAGCTAAGTACTGCATCTCATTGTTTGTCCCTCATTCTCTCTCAATCCCCCATTTTTATTCTTAAATACTATATGAAAAATGCACAATAAAGTATTGAATATTGAATATGTTGAATGAACAAAGTACGCATACTAATTCCAATGGGAAATCCTAGTCATGAGTGTTTCACATCTAGCTCAACCGAACCCTACCTAAAGTAGCTTCAAATTAGTGTTCAACTTCCTAGATACTCAAATGCGCAAACTTGCTAGATCAATACACATGTATCACTAAAAGTATATCAATGATTGAAAAAAAATCAAAACTGAATTAACCACAAAAATTAGGGTTCTATACGAAGAGTGTTAATCGAAAGGGGGCAAATACAATATTAAATAAAGAGTTCAAGATACACAGAGATTGAAGTTACCAAGAATACGTAGAAAACGTTTAAGAATGTTGACAAGAAACATAAGCATGACCAAATTACGGTGATACAATGAAAGTCTAGTAAAAGGCCTGATTTTCCTATAAAATAGGAAATGCCACATTAGACTAGTGTAAGTTATATGGGGGAATTAATGTTGTGTCTGTGAATTTTTATAACTTGGGGATTTATGTTGTGACTGTAGGTTTTTGCATCTAACGCGTTGAGAAAAAAGAGCATATGAAAAGTTCGGACTTATCTGGTATCTGTGGGTTTTTGCACCAGTAAAATTTATTTTGTGTCCGTGTGTTTTTGCATCTGTGAGATTTTGTTGTGTCTGTGAGTTTTTATAACTGGGGAATTTATGTTGTGTCTGTGAGTTTTTATAGCTGGGGAATTTATGTTGTGTCTGTGAGTTTTTATAACTGGGGAATTTAATGTTGTGTCTGTGAGTTTCTGTGAGTTTTTATAACTGAAAATTTATGTTGTGTCTGTGAGTTTTTATAACTGGGGGAATTAATGTTGATCGTACGTTGGTCTGACCATTGACCGCGAGCAACTTAAAAAACTAGCTTTTCTTATTCTAATGGAAAGTTAGGTTTTTTTTTAGAATTTGTATTTTTCTCCAGCGTTCTCCTTGAATCCGTAGAGAGTTGAGAATTTGGGTATGGGGTTGTTATTAATTTATTGGATTTATAATGTAAATTTAATAACATGACATCTTTCTAGGATGAGGTGTCACCTAATGAATAACTCACCATCTATAAAACGTCACTAGATTTTTGAATTAATTTTATTGAAATCTTGTAGTGACATGTTATAAGAAGTATCACTCATTTGTGCATTACTCACACTTCTATACAAATGTCACTCCTTAAAATGTCATTAAATATTTGTTTAATTGTAATGTCACTTATTTATATATCACTCACATTTATTAGAAATGTCATAATATGAAGTGTGACTAATGCTCAATTTTGTTGTAGTTACGAAAATTGTCTTTTCTTCACAAAAATCGATTGGGATCACCTGGAATATGATACCAATCTGATGCAGTGTGCGTGGCTAAAGACAAGGAGCAATAGCTCAAAAACTAGTTGATTCTTACAGAATATCGATAATTGACTGAAAACTCGTTGATTCTTACAAAATATCGAGAATTGACTCAAAACTCGTTGATTCAACAAAATATCGAGAATTGATGGATCAAGATTCATTGATTTCACAGAAATACAAAAAATTGAAAGATTTGGAGAAAAACCTCCTTTTTTTTATTCAATATCATCAACACCATAACAAAATAACTAACCCTAATTGCAACCAACATACGTAAATAACAAAAAGGTATTAATAAATAAAGAAAACACAACTATGACCCTTCACATTCTGCATACTATTCAATCCGTCCCGGAGAACTTAATACATTAGGGTTGACGCGTAGTTTTATGCGAAAAGTTAAAGTAATGATAAAATATGAAAAAAGTGTACTTTGAGAGGCATAATATTTAATTTGTGTGTAAAGTTGGGATTGTTTGTTATTTGTTTGGTGCAGAACTTTTTTTAGTAATATATACGACGCTCATGGCATTTAAAACGACAAACGATTAAGTTTCTCATGAGATGGAAAGATAATTTGACGCCATTGGTTCCCCACCAAAGAGACAACCATCTTCATTTGCATACTCGACCCAAGTCATCCTATCTGTGTCACACCGTTTGTCGATCTCAAAATCAACGGGAGCTCTGTGAAAAGTGGGAGGGGGATACAGATTGATATCAATTTAAGGGTGGATATAAGTATATGATTTCATTTGTTTGGTTGAAAATAGACCATAGAGCATATCCTAGGTTTTTGTCATCTTCTGACAATGTGTCCAGCGACAATCTCATTGTAGATCAACATTATTTATACTAAAGTTTACAACTATCTCCATATATCTTTATTCGTTTCCACATTTAAGCAGGTAAAGTTGACAAAATATCATTTCATTTCTCTTAGAACATACATTCAGGTACAACGAAATAAAGGAAACGGACACCTATGGGACCAAACAGAATTAGCTACAGTGGTCACAGAATTATTGTTCAATTTCTTCTGTTAAAACAGAAATTCCCAGCTGCATATGAAGTATATACACAACATCAACAACAATCTCCGAACTCCATCTGAGACTGAATAGGCATGGATGGATGGATGGATATGATGCTAGGAAGTAAACCTTTCATGTCCGGAATCAAATTGCCCTTTAAGTCCATATGACAATTGCTGCGAGCAAATTTACTGAGGCAACATTTGTTTCTGAAGTACTCTACGAGGAGGTAGAACTGGCAAATGGCAAAACAAAACATTCAATCATTAAAATATCAAAACTGCCACCAAATAAACTCAATCAAAACCTTTACCTTTGTCAAAAAATGCCAAAACTTTCAGGAGGAAAGACCACATCAGGCTTCAATGCTTCCTGCATGGTTAACCGCAACGCCACATAACTTTTACTGCACAAGAAGCATTTGATTTCATGCATTTCCCTTTTTATTAAGAACAGAGAAATGTAGCTAAAAGCACTAAATTTTCATCCAATTATAACAGGGGAACAATGAGCCAGCAAAATAAGGACATAATCTTATCAAGTTTCCTGCTGAGTCGGTTGAAATTTTAGTACTTTCCAGAATATTATTCTTCTACTTGAGAAAAACGGCTAAAAGTACAAAATAGATGCCAGAAATTCAAACGTTATTCATTGCTGAGATAATTATATCAACATTTTCATGGTGACAACAATTTATTCGATCTATATAGGTGATAGAGAACAACCAAGTAATTGGAATATAATACAAGAACCACAAAATATATCCTGAATTGTGTAAAAATATGTTGATTAACAGTATTTGATAGAGTTTGAGCTTTTTAATGGTTTTCGAATTTGGACGACCACTCCAACGAATAAGATGATGTTGTATCCCATTCTAAAATAAACTCAACTTAGAGCAATCCGCAATCCATCCCACTGAACCAAATAAGATTGGAACTTATTACAAGTAGTTGAGGATGTCTTTTTTTATTAATTATTTTGGCAACATTTATTAATTACTGAAGTAGATACTATTGAGCAGCATTATTGATAACATGAGAACCTCCTAAATAAAGAATATTATAGACGCATTTCATGAGTGAGCTTTAAGCTTCATGAGCAAAAGCACGGCCCAACTGAATTTTTGTTGTGAGTGGTGGTATGAGACAAGAATGAAAGAGAATAGGATTAGATCACGAAAGAAAGGCCTTTAATCCTTAAGACGATTTGCTTTCTGGTCTTGACGGTTTACTTGACAAATAGTCTGCCAAGATAGAACAGCAGTATGAGAATCAAAGTTCTAGCACTCGAACTTTGACTTTGCGAACTAATACAATAAAGGTTTTTCTGGCTTTAGAGAGAGAGTAATTTAAGAGAAGGAAGAAGAATGGATTGTTGTGTGTTGAAATAGATTCTAGATGGAGGCTATTTATAATATTGAAGAGTTGCAGTCTGAATAGATGTATCCTTTCGCAGAAAGGTCTCTGCAGAAACAAAAATTCGAACAGACACTTCTGTTGGAATTTTCGTTTCAGTTACATCCTTTGGCGAATGGTCAGACCAGTTCGCTCAAATTCAAACCGAACGGACACAACCGTTGGCTCAGACCAACCGGACTCGACCGATGGGCTGGTTTCAGACTTAACCGATTATCTTATTGGGCTTAACCAAACACAATATGTTTCTGGCCCAAAAAGATAATAATCAACTCAAGACCCCGGACCCTCGAGCCCACGTCCCACGACCCGGCCCCGGCTCCTGGCGGAGCCAGGCGGGTGCATGTGTAGGAGCATCTAGCTCCTCCCCCCTTCCAAAAGCATGGGTGCCCTAAGGTATTTGATAGAGTTTGAGCTTTTTAATGGTTTTCGAATTTGGACGACCACTCCAACGAATAAGATAATGTTGTATCCCATTCTAAAATAAACTCAACTTAGAGCAATCCATCCCAGTGAACCAAATAAGATTGGAACTTATTACAAGTAGTTGAGGATTTCTTTTTTTATTAATTATTTTGGCAACATTTATTAATTACTGAAGTAGATACTATTGAGCAGCATTATTGATAACATGAGAACCTCCTAAATAAAGAATATTATAGACGCATTTCATGAGTGAGCTTTAAGCTTCATGAGCAAAAGCACGGCCCAACTGAATTTTTGTTGTGAGTGGCGGTAGTGTATGAGGACAGTAACGGAGTAGGTAAGGAATAGGATTAGACTGCTGAGCAAAGGCTGGGCCTTAATCCTTAAGACTGTATTTGCCCCGCTCTGGTGCTGACGGTTTACTTGACAAATAGTCTGCTAAGATAGAACAGCAGTATGAGAATCAAAGTTCTAGCACTCGAACTTTGACTTTGCGAACTAATACAATAAAGGTTTTTCTGGCTTTAGAGAGAGTAATTTAAGAGAAGGAAGAAGAATGGATTGTTGTGTGTTGAAATAGATTCTAGAGGGGGGCTATTTATAATATTGAAGAGTTGCAGTCTGAATAGATGTATCCTTTCGCAGAAAGGTCTCTGCAGAAACAAAAATTCAATGACACTTTGGAATTTTCGTTCGATTACATCCTTTGGCGAATGGTCGCATCATTCAAATTCAAACCGAACGGACACAACCGTTGCTCGGACTAACCGGACTAACCGATGGGTGGTTTCAGATTTAACTGATTATCTTATCGGGCTTAACCAAACACATATGTTTCGCCCAAAAGATAATAATCAACTCAAGACTTGACCGAGCATCTAGCCCTCCCTTCCAAAGCTTAAAGGGCCCAATCACTTAACCCAGTTCGGACTAATAAGTAGTTCATTCTTCCTCAATTTTAGCCATGGGGACTTCTACCATTCCAACTCTTGATTCCATATTCAACGATCAACCAACACACTTTGAATAACTCTTTCTTTCACCTTTCAATGAATTTTAGTAATTCTTTCTCAAGTGTCATCTACTACCATAGTAGATTATACACGTTTAATGAAACTTCATTTCAAACGTGTGGGGCCATTTTGGTTGAGGTACAAAGTCATGGATTAGCCTCATTACACTACAAGAATTCTGAGGTAAAACGATGGAAAGGGGCGACGGATTTTATCCGTCGCCCCTGTAGCGACGGATCGCTACTTGGGGCGACGGATTCTATCCGTCGCCCATGCGACGGATAAGAAAGTTATCTGTCGTTCAGCTGACGGATAAAATTATCCGTCGCCATGAGCGTTGACCAAAAAAAAAAAAAATTTTTAGCGACGGATAGATTTATCCGTCGCTAAAAATAGCGACGGATAAATCTATCCGTCGCTATGTAGCGACGGATAGATTTATCCGTCGCTACAAGGCCAGAAAATTAAAAAAAAAAAAAAATTAGCGACGGATAGATCTAGATCTATCCGTCGCGAAAAACCTAAAAAAAATATAATATATCTCCTCCACCACCTCCTTTTCTCCACTACTTCTCCTCTCCTCCTCCTCCCTCCACCACCTTTCTCCTCCCACCACCACCATCTCCTCCCACCACCACCATCCTCCACCACCACCATCTCCTCCACCACCTTTCTCCTCCCACCACCACCATCCTCCACCACCACCTTTCTCCTCCCACCACCACCATCCTCCTCCTCCACCACCTCCTTTCCTCCACCACCATCTCACCACCACCACCACCACCTCTCTCCTCCCACCACCACCACCCTGCCACCACCACCATCTCCTCCACCACCTCCTTTCCTCCACCATCCTCCTCCACCACCATCTCCACCACCACCACCTCTCTACTCCCACCACCACCGCACCACCACCCTGCCACCACCACCATCTCCTCCACCACCACCACCCAGCCACCACCACCACCACCACCCTTCCACCACCACCACCTCCCACCACCACCTGCACCACACCCACCGCACCACCACCGCCACCACCGCACCACCATCGCCGGATTAATCCGTGATAATAATATAAAATTAGATACGGATTTTATTTTTTTAAAAAAAATGGGGCAGATAGATCTATCCGTCGCCCCATAATCATTTTTTTTTTTTGAAAAAGGTCAATCCGTCGTCTAATCTGTCATGAATTGACGACGGATTTTATCCGTCATTAGCTCCAGGGGCGACGGATTTTTATCCGTCGCCCGATCCGCCGTAGCATGACGGATAGATCAGAATGTGACGGATCTATCCGTCGCCATGACCTGCATTTTTGTAGTGTTAGTGCTAAAATTCTAACAATTTTGTGTACTTTACCTTTTAGACAATGAAAGTACTTACTCCGTTTCAGACTCAACTTCACGTTGAACACACTGAGCTGGACGCGTTAAGAGTAAATTATATAAAAATTAAAATAATTCAGAAAATGTAAGGATGGACAAATAAAATTTTGAGAGAGTGAATAAAGTGGGTGAGAGATTTTATATTCAAGGCATGAGAAGTTGAGATTGAGATTTAAAAAAAAAAAAAAGGAAAATGGACAGTTGTGATTGGTCTAGGAGTCAGTATCAATTAGTATATCAAACAACTACTCGACTAGATTCTTCTTCTCAGCTCCGCATCATCCCTCATTTTCTCTCTCTCTTCGATCGAATCGATCTCTCACTGTAGTCCATGACGCTCGGTTCAGGAGGATCTAGTGTTGTCGTCCCTCGAAATTTCAGATTGCTAGAAGAACTTGAACGTGGAGAAAAGGGAATTGGGGATGGGACTGTAAGTTACGGAATGGATGATGGAGATGATATTTACATGCGATCCTGGACTGGCACGATAATAGGTCCTCATAACTCTGTTCATGAAGGCCGTATATATCAGTTGAAGCTATTCTGTGACAAAGACTATCCAGAGAAGCCACCTGGTGTTCGTTTCCATTCTCGGATCAACATGAATTGCGTAAACCATGAGACTGGAGTGGTTGAACCAAAAAAGTTTGGGCTTCTTGCTAACTGGCAGAGAGAGTACACAATAGAAGATATACTGACGCAGCTGAAGAAAGAGATGGCAGCTCCACATAACCGAAAGCTGGTCCAGCCTCCTGAGGGAACCTACTTTTGATGTAAAGATATAAGTCTTGTTGACAATATGCTACCTTTCCATATCTCTCTAGTACTTTGGCGCTAAGAAATGCTTTCTGCAAAAGCTTTTTCCTCGTCAACTCTTCTAGGTTTCTGCGTGAAAATCATTGAACGCATTGGCTCATTATAACAGTATTTTGTTGCACGACTTGTCTGAATTGTTTCCTTGTGATGGAAACACAACAACAGTTGTATCAATGTTTTTCCAATCTGTGAAGGATTTATATTGTACTCAAAAAAAAAAAAAAAAAAATCTCCACTCTTTGGTTTGATAAAGTATGAATAATATATTAACATTACCAGAACAAAATGCACGGTTTTGTTGACTAATTGACTTGCATAGCTTCTGAGAGCAATATCAATCAAGCAACTGGCTCTTGCATTTTCATTAGATTACTTAAAACCAAAGACAAAACCAACATAATTAATCATGGAAAAATATTATCAGTCGAATGAAGTTTATAGACATTTTGACATTTAAATACCGATAGCTAGAGAGAATACTACAATTATATAAATACTACTACGTTTTTCAAATTAAATTTGAATCGAATCGAATCGAATGAATCGAATCGAATCGAATTGAATCAAATCAAACGAAATAAATCAAACGAATCAAATCAAACGAATCAAGAAATTACATTTGTCCCATTTTTAATAATAATGAATACTACATTCGATCCATTAATAAATTAAGGAGACTTTTTTCGGACGTTGATTATATTCTTCAAATTACACGCAAAAAGAATATAATAAAATTATATTATAAAAATAAATTAAGTATATTTGACTAAACATAACTTTGTTTTATACTTTTTTGCGTAATTTGTAGAGTTTATTTGATTTTAGTTTGGTATAACTTTTTTTTATTTATTAAGTTTGAGAAAACTCAACGATGCTTCGAAGTTACTTCTATTGTTCTAATATCTTCCAATAAAAGAATACGTCGATTTTTTGTTAGAGATGTCGTACAAAATATGTGAACCAGTTTGAATGGTACTTCGTGGTTCGTAGTTTCTTATCTTAACTCAACTTTTACGGTAGAAAGAAGGGTAATTAATCGTAATTATACTTTTTATTTCATTGATCTACTAAAAGTCGTGTTAAAAAGAAAGAAAGAAAAAGGTTGAAAATATCTCAATTGGATAAATTTTCTTATTTTCCTCGTACAAAAGATGGGTTGTGTAAATAAATGATAAAATAATAATAATAATAATAATAATAATAATAATAATAATAATAATAATAATAATAATAATAATAATTTAATGAACTTAAGAAATTGAATCAAGCATTTAATCGAATCGAATCGAATCTGAATCGAATCAACGAGTTTTCAGTTGAAAAGAACAGAGCCTAACTCCAATCTCATGGATAAGGATGTACACTTGTGATTGTATAAACACAAACTAGAGAATTTTAATAGATTGTTACCTGGAGGCCAATCCAAACATAAACTTATCCACCCGGACCACCCCTATGATGAACTTTTTAAAAATGTCTTTGATGTGTTGGAAGAAGCAGGAATAGCAAGGAAAATTAGTGATGTATATCGTTAAAGGCACGTGGCAAATACAAATAAGATGCCTGAACTATGTTGAGAGTCTTGAGACCTCACTTTATACAGTCGTGTCAAAATTTATCCGAATCCGAAAGTATCCGATCTGAAATCCGAATTTGATCCGAATTGGCGAAGGTCAACCATCCGAATTTTGATCCTAATCCGATCCGAAATGACCCGATCCGAAATCATCCGAATAAATATGATCCGAACGCATCCGATCCGAAATATATCCAACCCGAAATCATCCGATCCGAACACATCCGATCCGAAATAATCCTAATTAAATTTGATCCGAATTCATCCGATTCGAAAGGACCCAAATTATAAATATAATATATGAAATTAGTGATGAGTATTTCAATATCGTGTTCTTATATGGTTATATCATAATAATATGACCCATATCTTAGGATATCTAATGTCCATATTGAATTGGACAGTGAGTTTTTTTTTTTTTTAAGAAGTAACATTGTATTACTAATAAAACTATGAAGCACTAGACATGTTCCAAAGTTGAAAACCATTACAAGAAAAAAGTCCACACCATAAGACCACTACAATTCTATTTTAGTATATAAAATTGAAACTAGTCCGACCAAATATTCAAGCTACCGCATTGGATAGTGAGTAATCATGCTCTTTGAGGCATTCCTAGTCCTAGCAAGTAGCAGCACATAAATTCATTTTGTAATTTTGTTCTTCTTAGATGGAAGTTATTATAATTTTTCAAATGGCCTATATTGTGAGAATGCAGCCTCTTCTAGTCTCATCATGGTTAGAAAATTTACAAATTCGCAATGATTGGTAAGTATAAAAATTATCAACCTAATCCAATTTACCAATTATATGTAACTGGCAACATGCATTTGATCAAGTTCAAGTGCACTCTTGAACAGGAACGGATTATGTCCATATTGCATTGGACGGTCATTTTATTATTAATCTGAATAAAATCAAAATCTGAACACCAATTGAATCCGAAATGATCCGATCCGAAATAACATGAAGGTTTTCCATCCGAACATTATCCGAATCCGAACAACACCCGATCCGAACAACATGCGAAATCCGATCCGAATTCATCCGAAATAAATTATATATCCGAATTGATCCGGGGTGAAATCCAAAATTTTCGAAAATATTACCTATAAAAAATATTCGCCCCTAGGTCCGCAACTGTTCCCTTCCCTGTTCTTTTCCTATCCAAGGATAGACCCTTTTTCTTTTCTAACATATTCTCTACGATAAACAAACATTTCATTTATCTTTTTCAAATTTTTTATGTTCGATTTTGCAGAAACAAACATTACTTTTACGTCCTGTCATACTATAAAAAAGTTCATAAAAATTTAGTTAATCACTTGGCCCATAATGGTATAGATTTCATAGGGGATAACTCTTCATCGTCCTCATCTTCGTCATCAGTATGATATGGGGAGATTTCATATGACATCCCGTTGCTCTTCTTAACCATCAATATGGCACTTGAGGGTGATTTATCAACTGCGTGCATTGCCTGCATGATTATAGTTAACTATTAATTAAATACTTCTGCTGAGCCTTGGGCCATAGCTTAACAGAAACCTCTGAAGATATTTTTTCTTTATTATCTTGACAAATAATTGCTTAAAAGAAATGAACAACAATTAAAAATGTGAATACATCTGATGGAATTACCCACATACCTTTCCAGTTTCCAATGAATCACCATAAGTACCTAATTCTTTGTGATGAGTCGGAACCCACGTATGCTCAGTCGTCTTCAAAAACACATCATCTCCTTTATGTTGCTTTTTGGACTCATAAGTTCCTTCTTGTTGTCTTCTTCATTATTGATTGTTTAGCCTTCTTGCTTTTGATTGATTCATTAGCCTTACTCATCCGATCAGCACCTGCTATAGGGGTCTGCTTCCTTAAAGTTGAAGTCTGAAGCCCTTTAAGATTTCCCTGGGCCTTACATCTCAAAGCACTGACACAAACTGCACTACCTGCTCTTCGAATGTCATCTTGCATGGAATTCGAAACAGGAGTAACCAATCCCACATTAGCCTTTTCACTCAGAGATTTCTTCTTATCACACAAATTAGCTAATATAGGATCATTAGTGCCACCCTGAACATCATCAGATGCCACATCCATGGTTTCGCTTCCTTCACTCACACATGGATCTTCCTCAATCCGGAAGCATGCATGTAAGATCTGGATTTGTACTCGAGCGCTTCTCTGAACTTCCTTTGTCTGATGAAAGCCGTTCATAGAACCTCCCAACTGGTGATGCATGTAGGTTTCCGAAGAAAGAACGGGGGAGGCAGTCATATGGCATATGCTAAAAAGAATCCTTGACATTGTTCATAAGACAGTCACCAAATTCAGGTTGCTTGTTGAAATCATCATTTGAAGGTAAAGTGCTCCTCATGTCCAAGCTCTCAAGGAGACCATTTGGCACAGATTTAGACAAATTCTGTGCTCCCTGAAATTCAGAAAGTGGTCTATCCATGATGGCAGATTTGTACATATTAGCTATAAAGCTAGCACGCTCTATCATAGTACTTGGAAAATTCAGCCTGTCAATGTCACCTTCATCTGCTGAAAAGTCCAGTTCACCACTCTCAGATTGTCCATGAGCCCTAAACCCCGTTAACACAGGCAATGACTGATCAACTGAATCGCTAGCCGAGAGCAGTGCACAGTGTGAGCGCTTGTTATCTTTTCTTCCCGTGTTGGGTTTATCCCAATCCCAGTGTGAGCATATGTAATAAAACTCAGTTGATTGGCACCCCTGCAGATGATGATGACATTGAAAGAGACACGGCTAATCGCGTTCTACCAATCCGAGGAACACATTTGAAGCTTTTCTCCCACTCTCTTTTCTTTGGTGAGGAATAAGGACGTACTAACACAGTTTTACTCTCATTAGACACAAATATAAATGGTGGAGTCGTCGACTCCACCAAGCTAAGGATTACTAATTAATGTAGCTCAGTTGTTGGTTTCAACTGTTTTACCATATATCTTGGCACAAATATTAAGGTGAATGAGTAAAAAATGGTATATATTGATAAAGTATGAAAGATAGTGGTTAAAAAATTAATAAATTGAGATAGCGGGTTTCCAACATAAAATTTCAAAAGACAGTTGCTAAAGGACCTCCAGAAGAACAAGCTCCTGCTATAAATAAAATCAAAACATCAAACTCCTCTATAGAGAACATTCACATTTTTCTTTGTTAAAAAAAAAAAAAGCAGATCCTTTCTCGTATAATCTGGAAAAACATACATGCATTTCCACCCTGACTAAACACGTATACCTACTTGTGTATTCTTTTCTATAACCATCTCCAATCCTACAAAAACTCTGCATACAATCTGCTATTCGCTAAAAACATGAGTTTCCTCTTTCTCCGGTATAGGTGCAGTTGTCGCAGTATCAGATGCCACATCTTCTACTGGGACGGATATTGTACTTTCTGAAGTCGTATCATCTACTTCAGGAATAACATAAGAATTGTCCTCTTCTACACTGGCTGATGTAGCAGGTGATGCCTCATGAGAATCAGCAGCTGCAGGGGATGAACTACCGTTCATGGGAACAGGCATGGGACACGAATCCCCATTAATAGGTAATGCAGCAGGCGTAATTGTTGAAGTTGGTGATGCAGAACCATTACTGGGAACTGATTGGAATGGAGCAGGAGATGATACTTCTGTGTCTGATATAGGGGTAGTTACAGGGGTAGGAGATTGGTCAATACTAGGATCAGGTGATGCTGCGCGACTTGAGGGTGTAGGGGAGGACTCGGACTCCTCCACATGCTGAAGGCTCCAATACATTATGCTAGCTGTGAGAGTAAGGATCATTTTTTGGTTTACCTGTAGATAACATACCATATTAGTAAGAAGCTTATTAAGATTGGATGTCACTGCAATTCCATGATCGAAGCATTTGTTAGCCAGGATTGGAAAGATACGTCTAACTGAGAGTTGTTGATAATATAGCACAAGAAACAGTTTAACTAACATTGTAACAAAAATCTACAGAGAGGTTCCATACAATTTTTGTAGACAATGCATGACGAACAACGAACAATCCTGCCGAATGTAAATTGCATCAAACCCCATGTTCTATTTTAATTGATAACTCATGCTTCTGCACTGAAAGTATTTTCTTTCTGAATTGAGAAAGCCCCTGAAAGCTTTACTAAATTTGGTAAAAAAGGAATTGTGGTGCCTAATTTCTGAAAACACAGCGTCTCACACAATAACAAAACAGGGGATTCAGCACAAGTACCCATGTAAAACCTGAATTCCTATGCTATTAACCCCACCAGCTAGAATACATAGCCCAAAGGAAGCGTGCATTATTACATTCCATCAACTAGAAACATTGCAAGTTCATACTCACCTCCATAATATCTTCCGGCAACAAGAATATGGAGCAGCCAAGCTTCCTTGCAACACTGATTATGTATGTAGCATTGAGCTTTTTCTCATCATCTACACAATGAATCAATGCCAGTCAGCAGTTTTCAAAACTTAATTCGCCATAAGTAATCAATGCCAAACTCAAACAAAATAGCATAAGTCATCAACGCCAAACTCAAAAAAAAATGGCACCAACTTGTGTAAACATCCTCACATGATTTCTTTCTCATTACACGCAATCAACTACTTATTTGAAATTCACCAGTCTTTAGAGTTAATGTCCCTTTGGTTTGAGTGGAAATGGAGGAAATATGATCTAAAGAAAGAAGAAAATCAAATCTTCTGGGAAAATGTTTTATGGAAATGAAAATTTCCTTATATATAATGTGTTTGGCATTGCGTACTTTTTCTAAAAGTATGTTGGTTACTTCTGTTATTGTGAGGGAGAATCAGAAGATATATCAATGATAACTTTGATATATGTTCATTATTTTCTGTCTTATGCTAAAGATACATGATTTCCTAGGTTGCGTCAAATTGTGGAAAATCATTTTCCCCCAATTTCTTTTTTTTTTTTTTTCCTTTTCCTCTATATCTCCCACAAACATTGTTTGGGAGTAGCCACAGTTAACCATACAAAGCTCAAGTCCAACAAATGTGGGCTCGCCCACAAAATTTGATGTAATTGTATAAAGTTAATAGAACTTCAACACATTAATACTCCATTATATAACTTTTGAATGATTGTCAAAGAATTAGTGAATATAATGGGTAATAATAATAATTAATAAGATCCGATAATCAGATCTAGGCATAGTCTGTAGATAATCTCACTTCATTGCCCCAGACCCTACTTATTAGTAATTGTAGAATTTCTTCGTAAAAACTATCCAAAATTTTGTCAATTATATGATTATATCAGTACTTCATTGATAGAAAATCCAACCATATTTACTATTGGTCTGAGAAAAGTACTCCAGTCTGCCTAATCTTTACCTGTATTCCTTTAATGGACGTCCGGTTAATAAATAGCCATTGTTCCATACAAAAATTAGCAAAAAAGTAAACCCACTAACCACTCTTCTTCTTACTTTATTTATCATCTATCTCTGATACCTTTTCCATTCTACATCATTTCTCTCCCCTACTTTAATACCCACTAAACAACTTTATTATTATTCGTTCATATTCCTTTAAAAAAACCCCACAAAATAAGTGTTTCAAACTTAACATGACGGAGGGAGTACTTAGTATCATAATTGATTACATGATGCTTGCACTGATTAGCTTTTACAAATCACAGTTCTGGATATACATTACACTAATTTCTTGATAAACTAATCTTGTTGTACTAATTATACCAAAAGTATAGTTTTTATAGTAAGAATTCTTTAATTATGTTCATTAAGTTCTAGACGAATTTTTTTGCAAAGACGTACCATATAAACGAGCAAACCTAAGTTAAAATATAACAATGAAAACAATTTTAGACGAAAATGATCTAAGGAAAGATAACATGAGATTGTAATGTGGAAAATTCAATAACTCCTGAGCAAGTATGCTGACCACAGAAGGTAATAATGGATTTTCATATGGTTTAGCGCTCTATTAAAGATTTCTGCTCTTGATTTAACAATCATCAATTCCTTAACATAATTCATATTCCAATTTGTCATCTTCATTCTTTACAAGAAAATGAACAATTTCATCCATATTTGTCCATCAAATTTGGAAGTAACTATTATTACTGACTAATATATTCTCTAATTCTTTGAATTGGAAAATAATTATTCAAAAATTGAACAATATTTATATTAGTTTTATACAGTTATGTAAAATTTGGTTCATAACAAATTACCAAGTAAAAAACGCGAAGAAATATATATACACGCAATGATGGTTATTAAATTGCAAAATGTTTGGTGGGCCATTCCACATTTATTGAACTTGAGCATAGTACGGTTTAACTATAGATTCTCCCAAACCCTCAAACCTAAAGGACCCTTGGGGATATATATTCATGAAGTACTCCAAATTCCAAAGCCACCTAAATACTACTACCAGACACCCCTCCTTGCTTGCAAGCTAGTCTAAGACTGCAAAGAAGTATACCCACTTGCAACAAGCTCTATTCCTTTTCTTTCTCAAAAGCAAATAACTACATTACTTAACTAAAGGAGATTACAGCTGTTGGTTCCATGAAAAGCTCTATTCCTTCACTATAAGCCTGCTACTAAATGGCAACCATGCCTTCTTATAGCCATTATAATACGGAAAAGCAAACATTGCCAGAGGTAACATACCACTTTCACCCTTGGTAACAAGGTTCCAATTCACAACTCGTGGCTCAACTGCACTTAGAAGCTCAAGGAAAAACAATCCATTTGAAAGGCTTTTATCCTGCATAAGCATTCAAACAGACGCTATTTATCAAACAGGTGCAATACATACTATTAATCCAGCAGTACAAGATATGAATATATCTATTCTCAGAGATATTGAAGCGTATACATAGCTATATGCTCGATGTGTTTATATGTATTTGTGCATCAAGATATCAGCCTCTACCTTAAAACTTTCCATCTTATATTTTCTGCTTGAACACTTCACTTTTCTGTTGGCCCAGCTCAGTATATCTGCATCAGTAACCTCCTTACCTTGGAAGCGGGATCTTAAATTTTTTAGCATTTGAAGCATGTTGAATCTCATCAACTGCCAGAGGAAAGCTGCGCCGGAATAACATAGTAAAGTAAGTGGAAATGTATTACAGAAGTCGGTGAAACCAAATAAATTACATTACAGTAAGAAGATAAGCTGCTATATACTCTATATGCATCCAAATCTACCTAGGGCAATCTACAGACTTTAAAGAATGAAATCATACTTTGTTTCTGTTCATTCTGATGGAAAGTTAAGGAACAACCCTGCCTACATCTCCTATTGGCAATGTTCACAAACCAGTTAGCTTCTCTTGCACTTTAGTGAGTAGCCCTCGGTGCAGTTTCAGAATACAGTACCAAATCCATCTCACTTCTAACCGCCTTAAATGGGCTGATAAAATTTATTCAGAACACACAGTATCTCTGGCTCTAGACTAACATTGTAAATAATAAAGATCAACTCTGAACCATGATTAACATCACGAGCCAAACCAACAATGGAAAGTTAATTAAAAATGCTAGGGCTCTGTTTAGCACGAGCTTATCAGCTAGCTTATCACCTAGATGAGCTTATTTTCTTAATAAGCCTGTTACACGAACGCTTAGGTGGTAGCTGATAAACTAGCTGATCTGATAAGCTTGTCCAGGAAGCTTATCAAAAAAATAAGCTAGCTGATTTGTTTTTACATGCCATATTTAGCAAATCAGCTAGCTTATCTGCTAACTGATTTGCTAAATACTTTTACAAAAATCAACTAGCTTATCAGCTACCCAATCAGCTACCAGCTAACGAATCAGCTAGCTTATCGGCTAGTTTTGCTACACACAAGCCTAGGAGTCAAACAGGTTTTCCAAAAATGACAGTCTTGAATTTCATAGGACTAAAACACCATGAAGATATTACATTAACTAGATGTCATTTTCATAGTACTCCTATATCTACAAACATCCATCACGAGCTCAGGTAACAACATAAGGAGTGAAGATTTTCATTCAGATAAAAGCACTAATACTGTCGGGAATTTAAAACTTGCCTTGAGGCATGAGAGGAATTTACATTTCTGCACGTTCTACTCTTACAAAGGTATTAGTAGAAAACCCAACATGAAGAAAGATATCTGCTTTCAATTCCAACAAATATAAAATTTTGATAGTGCCATGAAAAGCTTTGCGATTATAATTTTCAAAGCTTTCAACTTAGTAAAGCAATTATATGATTTCATTATTTATGCGCAGTGCAGGACCAAAGTTGTTTGCAAGGCACAAGAGTTACCAAGAATGAGCTTCTTGTTCCCTTGAACGAAATCATTTCCAGCTACATTCACTAAGGAAAGCTTTAACTGCTTCCCTATCCGGACAACTTGGTTGCAGTTCTCTACTTTTCTAAACGGCATTTTTATAGGAGGTCTAGTTGCCTGCTTCCAGTTGACAGATCCTGGAGATACTTTTTCCAGCACTTCCAGGAGAGTCCACCTGCATATTGAAAATGGTTTATTAATCCAAAAAAAATCCATGAAGCTGACATGCCACAAAAAGCGATTAGCTTCAAGCTGCAAAAATATATGAATTTTTTTCTATTGAACTACTGAAGTACAGACAAGAGAATCCCCAAACCAATTTAAATGTTATGAGGAACTGACCCATTTCTGACATCCTCAAACAAGTTGTTGACATATGAGCCGATGCCCAAACTGTTGATCCATAGGCGAAAACACCTCTCCTCTCTAGATATTAGCTCATCATCTGTCATCATCTCGGCAAAAGATACCTTTTTGTTGTCGGTCGACAATCCATTCCTAAGGAAATAGAGCAAATAGCCAAGTCATTGCCGGAGATTTAATTTGAGTAAAATCCCGTATGCATGCGGATAAAAAGAGAACTGCATATGATATAGTAAGATAAAATAATATATGCAAAGCAGAAACTCAACCATCAGGGAAACATTATTTATTTAATGTGTACAAGGATATTTGCATACAAGCATAACAAACGTACAGCACCAACTGATATAAATTTTGCTAGTTGTATTATATGTTGAGAGTAACAAGTGGCACAAGACATACTAGACAATATGGTGGCTACATTCTATTCACAACTTGCACTAGGTATTGGATTCCCTTTCCTTTAAAAAAAAAAATGGCGTAAGACATGGACGGAACTGTCTGCATCTACATTGAGCGAGGAGACGTGGTGCACATTAACTACAAAAAGAGGCATGTCTTCGCAGCAAAATTCAAACCGACAACTCATGAAATGTGTATAAAGAGCCGTGCGAATTCCTTGGCTATCACATATGATGATGTGAAATAACAGCTATGATGCAAGGGTACATCAAAAAATACACACGTGCCCCTCTTAGATACACAAAGCGTATGTTATGCACACCATAAGTCCATAACCATGTCCACATAACAGAAGTGCTAAGTGGTGAGTTCCAATATAAAATAAATTAACAGCTAAACGACACACGTGTATATGTCATAAAACATATCTCGGTGATATGTGTTTTATATCAGTCAAGTTATTTTGATAGTTATTTAGAATATCAATTAAAGTAACCAAACTTCATATTAACCTCAAAAAAATACACACAGAATATTGGAAGTTACTAACAAAATTAGTTGATGTTTAGTTAAATATCTAAAAAAAATAGAAGTAAACAACTGTATTCCTTGACGTTACCCTAATTTCTGGAAACTCACCGTATCCCATGCCAGTATTGTATTCCCGTATTCCACCAAAATTTCACCATATACAGAAAGAACTTGAATACTAACATCTAAGATTTCTATTTCCCAGAATATGGACAAAGTTAAATTGTCACCTCTGGTGGAATATCTGTGCAACAAAAGCTAGATTCAAGTTAGCCGAACCATCCACTATATCCTTGGGTGACAGATATCTTTTACAGTCCATTTTCTCTGCATGCTCAAGAACCAAATTAGCCCTCTCCATGGCATCCTTAGTGTCTAAGGTGGCAGGACTACAATGCTCTGGTGCAAGTACGTTAAGCAAGTATGCATATGCCTCGCCATCCTACAGAAGTTAACAGTATGACAAGGGTCACAACTACTAATTAATACAGATAAAATATATAGGACAACCGATAACAGCATCTGAATCATACCAATGAGGATGTGCCTACTTAATGTAGTAATGACTAATATAAAAAGGGAAAAAAATGGTGAAAGGAACATATCCTCCCTTTTTAGTCAGGCAGGTTGTGTACTAAGACTAGGAAACAAAATTAAAAGATTTATATTTGTGGAAACTTCTATAAAAGCACCTTGGAGAAACCACTAGGAATTTTGCATTCATGTTCTTAAGAAATATAGCGGAAATATATGCAATATAAACCAGAAATCAGAATGAATAAAAGATCAAGTTTATAACGTTTACAAACCTTCAAGTCAGAAGAGAAGTTTGATACAGTCTTCTTGTAGCCCGCCTTCTTGAGATGGAAATTCATCCACTTCAACAGAACTTTCTCTGGAGCAAGCCCAATGAGTTCCTCAACATCCTGCAAGAAATAATACAGCACATACATCATTGAGCTTCCATTTAGTACATATGTCAGAAAGCATAAAAGAGACATGAGGTTATTCAAAATGTAAAATGAATGTAATTACATTATTATCCTCCACCAATTCTACAAGCTGCGGTGTCTTTCTCAGGTTGAGATCTGCCAATAATTGGATCTGGTGGTGTCCCCCAATCACAAGAAGAACTTATATTAGTAAATATCCACATGAAGCATTCAATAGAAATACCATTGCCTTTAGTTTCTTTAATCAATAAAAAAATCCAAAAGAAAACCAACAACAACTGTGATCAGGCCTAGATATTCTGACCTTTATAATTTGAGAAATCAATCCAAGCACAAGATGAGGCTGCAAGCAAAGGCGACTATGATAAATATTGAATCAAAAAAGACCAAGTGGTATAATGCAAAACATTCAACACATCATCACAGCTTACTCTTGCTTCAACAAGGTCCTGAGTACCAATGTTGACTACTGTACAACCAATAGCTTTTGCAGAGTTGAGACAAAGTGTGTGGTTCTCATTTCTTTCCCACGGATTAAGAACACGTTTTGTGTTTATAGCCCGGTCATCTATTGTGTTAGGTACCGCAACATTGATCAGCTTACTGCAGTCACCCATGACAATAGTAAGACAATGGAGTACAACTTCATTTAGCTACATAATATTCAGCTGACCGGGTAACATACCATAAGAGAACACCATCCTTTGCAAGATCAAATAAAGCATTCGTAGACGGATCAATTGGAAGAAATTGCTTCAAAAAAGGGTCATCCCTCAGATAGCTGTTGATATGGGCAACATATGAAGCCTTTTCCGACTGACTGATAGTATGGAGTAGCGTCGTGATGGTGGCCTTCAAAAAAGAGGACGAGTGCTTCGACTTTCCCAATTTACCATGAGCTCTACTTTGTAATTCCAAATATAACTGAATGTTGAAATCAACTATAAATTATTAGAAACTGCCAATCAACTTCAGCTACAACTACAAGCAGAATAAAGTTAAAGCAGTATAATCATATCATTGAAGACTATCAGATCCTAATCAGCATCAGAAAGACAGAAACATTACAAAAGAAACTTGTGAATGTTATCTGATGTTTAGACACAGCATACACATTAGCCATGACAACACAACCACCCACCCAAGTGCTGGCGCATCCCCCTGATTTGCACATCCACCTCGAATATTAGGACGAATCATACCACCACCCACCCCTCCCCATGTGTTACGCGCATTTCCCTATTTTGCACTTGTCTAACTGCTAGACCATCTAATACACAAGTTATTCTCTTACATGATATACTTCCGATAGCAAAAGAATAAGTCAAAAACAAATTAATTACCTTGAGGAAGCCTTCAAAATCAACCTCATTGTCCATATCAGAATGCAACTCTTCCAGTCCTCGCCTAATCTCCTCCTCGTTCATAAGTTCATGTAGACCCTTTAACTTTGCCATCAATGGTGGTAAATCGCCAACCGTAACCGTACCATCCTGATTCTTTATACTTACGAACTACGAAGAACACGAGAATTCAACATTATTTCAATACACAGCAGATGCAAATCTCACTTTTGTTAACAGAACAATCACTCAAAAACAATTCAAAGAAATGTTTACTTTGGATTTGAGGCCAAAAAGCTCGACTTGCGTGAACTGGCTCTGAAGCCATTGATCGGAAACAAGAACTCCAACAAAACTAGACATCTCCTCCTCCTCTACAAATCGCGGGAAGAAACACCAAAACCCAAAATTCCAATCTCAGCCTCAATCCACAAGAACAAGCATATAAATCACCTGTCTAAGTAAAATACAAGTCCCAAAACAATGAATAAGAATTAAAAATCAAGTCTTGGGCCCAACAGAGAGAAGAGTAATGAAACAGGTCGGACAAGACAGTTGTAAAGATTACTACATGTGTACCTCAACTTTATTTCCTCATTTCTTGGATACTTTATGCAAGAATTAGATTGACTATTCGAAGTGCAAGAACCAAAGTATATGATTATTGATGATGGGATTGCTTCGCTTCGCTTTGCTTCTCGTGAAGGCAAAAAGGAGAGATTTTGATGAAGATTGTGAATATCGTGGACACGCAAAGACTATGTGAGGACTAAGGGAAAAACAAACAAACAAACAAACAAACAAACACTCAATACGGAAGGGACTAAAACTGAAAGTAAAAGGACTTATCTGTAAAATGATAAGGCCTGATGAGAGAGATCTTCACACGCTTTCTGGATTCAACACCTAGCCGATGTACACACCTTTGCCAAACACCTAGCCAGCTTATTTTTGTCATTACATTTTTCCTTTGCTAGATTAAACCGACCAAAATCTTTGGATTGATTTTCATGAATTCTTGTTTCTATTTATGAAATGAGGATATGTTTAGTCCTTCGGGTCCCCTACCAACACAATCTTCCCACTTTAAATTTTTCCGGCGTATCGTCTCCAGACTTTCATTACGAATTAATCTTAAAGCCGCAAGTTTAAAATGTTCAATTAAATTACTAGAACGTGAGAACACGTATGATGGTAAGTAATATCGTTGTTTCTGATAATGAATCGTCTTTTTTCGAGTTGAATTAGGGTTTTCGTTAGTGGGAATTAATCTGTTTCAATTTAATTGAAAATGATGGAGAAAAAAATATTTGCTATCGTTGTTGTTGTTGTTTTAGGATGAATTGATTTTGTTGGGGTTGAATTAGGTCTTTGAATTTAATTGGAGAAGACAGATTGATTTTTTTTAATGATAAATTATTTGTGTTGGAGTTGATTTAGAGCTTAAAATTTAATTGGCGAAGACAAATTAAAATGGGTTTAGTGTAGTGTTGGGCTTTAGTGCAAATGAAATGGGTTTGGGGTTAGTGTAGTGTTGGGCTTTAGTGTAATATTTATTATTTTTTTTAATAAATTCGGATCGATCGGATTAATCCGAAAATTTATGGATTTAATCCGATCCGACCCAAAATTTTCGGATTAGGAATTATGTGATCCAAAATTCGATCCGCAGATCGGACTGGATTTTCATATTTCGGGTTTTATGTGCACCCCTGGGGCTTACAATTAGAATGAATAAGACATATTGGTTTTTTGTAATTAAAGTCTAATTTACATATATATTATAAATCGGTTTAATTTATTTTAAATTAAGTACTCAATTGCATAACTTTAAGGTACCGTTTGGTTCATGTGGGTTTTGGTGGGTTTTCGAAAACCCACAAGCAAAACCCAGCACTTGGTTGCTTGTTTTGCAAACCCACAGGTCCGCAAAAATTGCTTTCCTTGAAATAACTTTAAGAGGATACCAAAGCACGCTAAAAATCCAAACTCACTAAATACCAGAATTTCTGGTCCGCACAATTTGTTTTTCAAAATACCATCTAAAATAACCCACCTAGAGTGAATTATTGAGATACGGTATTTGGAATAGTGCTTGGTGATCGGTACTCCATGGAATAGTGCATGTATATATAATGGCAATATTATGTCTTCACTGAATGAAATGAGATTCCTTCTGAAATTTATATGAATAGATTTGATAGATTCACGTGTGGACTCTTATTTGTAAAAATAAGATTAAAGAATTTCATTATATAAAATCAAGTTATAAACGATGAAAGAATATAAGGACCCAGACTTGCACTGTTTCTTACTTGAAAGCTTATTGTTGAAGCAACAATGTAAGTAATACTGACTTAAACAAAAAAACTCAAGACAGCGGAAATAAAGTAATAAAGACAGAATTGTTTTCTGAGCTGGTATGATATACCAGCCGAGCCTTTCAGGCAAAAATTCACTATGTGAATCAAAACAATATTCAAGTTTCACAATATGAATCCTTGAATACACAAATGAAACACTTAGAACAGTTTTACCTATTCTAAACTATTCTACTAGTAATAATACTAGATGATCGAGCTACACACTCTATCACTAGAATAGCCTCACAGTTTAGCAAACAGTATCAAGACTACTATAATGCAATGGCTAAATTCTCTCAAGTCTTGGTCCTTTATGTCCTTGATCTGATATATATAGTTGATTAATCTTCAAAGCAGATCTTCTATAACTTGCTTGTTCTTATCTTCAAAAGTCTACTTCGATCCGGTCTCTTCAGAGAATCTTTTATCATGTGATCTTGCAATCTTTATCTCTTAAGAGTCCTTTCTTCCATTGACTCCTTTAAGTCTTCGACCTGAAACAAATCACTACTAAACACAAAAACATGGAACTTGATTAGGTTTAGTATGAAGAAGGCAATATTCCAAAAATACCCTGCAAACAGAAATTAGTATTGTTAGTAGCATTGTTGATGTATCAGTACATAAACACTGCACTTTCAATCTCCCCTTAGTGTCTTCCTTCACAACACCTAATCAAGGATTTAAGAACAAACAGAGAAAGCACAGATCACAGATCATAAAGAATTACTCCCCCTTGACAGAAGATCGTACTTAAATGTTCACAGCACATAAAACACACATAAGCAAATTCTGAGATCAACAACTCATTGTTTAAAGATGACATAAGCCTAGACAGAATTTAAAACACATTTGAGCCGGATTCAGACGCCTCTCCTTCATCTTGATCATCCTGGGTAGCTTCATGCATTTGAACATCTCCTTCATTCTCTAGATCAATATCCATGTCATCATATTCTCCCCCTTGTTGTGGAGGAAGGAGATCACAGAGATTTCTTCTTTGCGCCAACATTCCTCGAATCCTGTCGTCCAATGCAGCAACCTGATCAATGATTCCTTGCTCAAACTGATTGAGGGGTCTGGGCATGTCTGGAAATAGGATTGTTGGTGCAGCAGCTGGGACAACATTGACTGGATCAGCAGGAATGGCATCAGGTTGATCTTCCTGCCATGGCAGGTCTTGGACCCTATTGGTGGTAAGTATCTGATGAGTTACTCTGACCATTTCGAACTGAGTTTGCATCCTCTCGTTAGCAGCTGGTGCAAACCCCTCATCTTTTAGAAACACATGTATCATAGATGGATGCATGCAGACCCCAACATCTCCTTTCATTGTGAACTCTCCAAGTCTGTTGAAGACATACTGACCAAAGTTAATGGGTATGCCCACCTTCAATTTATACAACATCTCTGCAACAGTGGTAGACACCAGATTGTTGTTCTTTCCAATTATGGATACACATTCGATACAACACAGCCATCAGGGTTGTGAGATGCTTAGCAGGAAAACGAGGTGCCCACTGAGTCATGTATCCCCCTGTAAGTTCCCGTGCCACCACATCCATGCTAACCTCAAGGGGTGGTTCTTCAATGTTAGGAGTATCAAAAAAGGCATTGATCCTCTCCACAGTAAGCTCATAGAATCTTCCCCTCAGATATACTCTCCCAAACTTAGGAGAATCAGGGTTAGCAAAATTCTTGGACAAATTGCAGTAAAACTCACGAATGACAGATGGAGCAAACGGATCTAATCCTTCCACTGTCCCAATCAGCCCCCCTGGCTTCCAAAAACTCATATACTCGATGCTCTGAAAAAGAAGGTTCATGCACCAATTTCTCACTTAGGATTGGTCTTTGTGCAAAATAGGGCCAAAGAGATGCAATATTGAGAGAGTAGAACCTATCATTATAAGCTTGTTCCTCAAAATCTGAAAATTCAGCAGCAGGATTAGGTACCTTAGGGACAAAGTCCTCATCTTCAGCCAATTCCTCCTGATTCGGATATGAAATTGGGGCTGTTGTATCAGTAGCGTCTTCATCAGAAGATTCTTCATCTTCCAGGCTCTCCGTACCTTCCTCAGAGGTCTCTTCCTTGCTTACTTCATGCTCGTGCTCAATTAACTCCTCCTCAATGCGCTTTTTGAAAGCCTCCCTTTCACGCCGTCGCTTCTCCTTTGCATTTTCCCTTGCCTGTTGCAGTTTTTCCAAAGCCTTTTCCTTTATGTTGCCCATGGATTATGAACTAGAATCCTTTTCTTGTGGCTGAGTATTGGAAACTGGAACTCCCCCTTGCTCAGGTCCGTCTCCTTCAAAATCCAGCCTGTGCCTTTTTAAATTGCTCCTTTCGGAGTCATTGTTGGACAGTTGCGGTGTGGTTGTGTGTGCAGAGGAGTCGGAGGAGGATGGGTATGGGACCAGTTGAGGCTGTGTGGATGTGCCAATGATTTATGCGGCTTCAACTAGTTTGTCCATGGTTAGGGTGTCTGAGTTTTTTGCAGTAAGAGTTGTGAGAGATGGAAGGAATGGAGTGGAGATGAGGTTTGGAGTCTGTGGGGATTTATGGGAAATCGAAAAAGTAGAGTGTATAGGTAATAATCATGCACATGAACCAAGTATTGCAACTATTGGTTCAGCAATTAAGGCAACAGCCGTTACTTGAAGAATGCAATGATTACATGCGGTGTTTAGCTTGCACTGAAACTCTTCATATTCCCAGTTATTTGCACATTCATTAGTATATACCAAGCACTACAAATTTGTTTTGAAAAAATTTAGGCACAATACACAAACTGAGTTAAGTGATATAGTTAATTAAAGCATACCGATAATAGTGACAATTCTCTACTTTGATTGACTCTTGGTATCATAGTTCGAGTAACAGTTTGTGTTTTCCTGGCTACTGTTGAGTGAACAATGGCACTAATCCTAAACTTTGAACCAAGACAATGCAGTATGCAGCAGATAACACATTCCCACTCCCCCTCAAGACAAACCCAGAATACAAAACAACAAAGGACAAAACAAACTAAAACAAACAAAACTAAGTTCCTGAGACATGGTAGACAAGACAGTATGAAGTATCTAGCTTGAGATAAACCACTAGGCCTATACACAGGTGTGAACACCAAGACTAGAACGAAGACGATAGAAGAAGAGATAGGCAAACACTGAATTCATTAAAAACAGGAAGTAAGTGTTGGGCTCTGTATAAGTTATCGGCTGACTCAATGTAGTCTTAGAGAGTCAAAGATGTAATATCACAACCTGAAGTAACTCGGAGACTGCCAACAAAACAAAAGTAAAAAATATGCCTCCATTGGGCTCTTTTTCCATGTGGCCATCATTGGGCTCTTTTGCTTTGGCCTCCATTGGGCTCTTTTTCCATTTTTTTGTTACTTCCATAACAGATAATTGCAGTGATGCAAGAGTCAGAATCGAGGAGAATGTGCTAGAAAGAGATATCACACCAAAGTACTGACCCAGTGGGTTTACTCAAGTAAGATGCAAGAGTCTTTGTACTGGTCATAAGAAAACTTAAGACAAAAAAGGACTAAAAACAAGCAAAAAAGACATCACACACAAAATACCTTTGTTGAATTTGTGATGTTGAGTCAATGATCTGAGCAACATAAGATCACATTGTACACATACCAAGAGATCTTCGAAAACTGAAGAATCTCTTAGAATCTAGGGGTTTTGTAAAGATGTCCGCAAGTTGGTTATTAGTTTCTATATGCTGGATGTCCACAACCTGTAGATTTACTAAGTCCCTAAGAAAATGATGCCTTATGTCTATATGATTGGTATGGGAATGTTGTACAGGATTCTTAGATATACTGATGGCACTAAGGTTATCACAGAACATGAGTAATGTGTCACTCTTAAGACCATAATCAGTTAGCATGTTTTTCAACCAAATTAATTGAGTGACACAACTACCTGCTGCCACATATTCTGACTCAACTGTAGACAAAGAAACACAATTTTGTTTTCTATTGTACCATGATACCAAGTTTCTCCCTAGGTAGAAACACCCACCACTCGTGGATTTTCGATCATCTATATCACCTGCCCAGTCTGAGTCACTGAACCCAACCAGGTCAGTGTTGGTGTCTATAGTATACCATAAGCCAAGTGATGCAGTGCCAGATATATATTTAAGAATGCATTTAACTGCAGAAAGATGAGTGGTTAAGGGGTTCGATTGGTACCTTGCACACACACACACACACACACACACAACTAACATAATGTCAGGTCTGCTGGAAGACAGATAGAGAAGGCTTCCTATCATGGACCGATACAGTGTTGGATCAACAGTGTCTCCAACATCAGACTTACTAAGCTTGAGGACAGAAGACATGGGGGATGTAGAGGTCTTTGATCCTTCCATACCAAATTTCTTGACCAGATTCCGTGCATATTTCTCCTGAGATAGGAACAAACCTTCTTTGGATTGCTTGATTTGTAGGCCAAGAAAATAGTTGAGTTCCCCAATTAAGCTCATCTCAAAGGTACCTGACATATCTTGAACAAACTTTTGGACCAGGGTATCGTTAGTTGATCCAAACACAATGTCATCAACATAAATCTGAGCAATAAGAATATCCTTTCCTTTACGCTGAATAAATAGAGTTTTATCTGCTTCCCCATGAGTAAAACCAAGTTCAAGAAGAAAAGATGTCAACCTATCATACCAAGCACGAGGTGCTTGTTTCAAACCATATAGAGCCTTTTTTAGTTTGAAAACATGATTTGGCAAATGTGGATCTTCAAATCCTTTTGGTTGTTCAACATAGACATTTTTGTCAATAAAGCCATTTAGAAAAGCTCCTTTTATATCCATCTATTGAAGTGTAATTTTTAGAAAACAAGCTATGGCTAATAGTAATCTAATAGACTCTAGCCTAGCTACGGGAGCAAATGTTTCATCAAAGTCAACACCTTCAACTTGGCTGAATCCCTGTGCTACAAGGCGGGCTTTGTTGCGAGTAACTACACCATGTTCATTGCTTTTATTTTTAAAAATCTATTTTGATCCAACAACATTAACGTTGTCAGGTCTGGATACTAAGTCCCAGACATCATTAGCTCTGAACTGGTGTAGTTCCTCCTTCATAGCTTCAACCCAAAATTCATCTTTTAAGGCTTATTTCACATTCTTGGGTTCAACAAGAGACACAAAGCAAGTGGATAAGACTTCATTACATTCTGTAGCAGTACAGATGTTTGAGCGTAACCTTTCTTTATAGTCTTTCCTAGGTTTGACTCGAAGAGTCCTGCCATTACTGGGATTACCAATAATCTATGTGTTCGGATGATCCTTTTGTACCTTAAGGGGTGGATCCCTTCTGACATTGTCCATTGTTGATCAAGTTACCTGTTCATCAACCTGTGTGGGTATCACTTCACTGTCAGAGTCATCCGACTCACTCGACTCAACAATTACCTTAAGGGGTGGATCCCTTCTGACATTGTCCATTGTTGATCCAGTTACCTGTTCATCAACCTGTTCTTCTATTACCTGTTCATCAGCTGGTGGTTCTGGTACTGTAACTGGAACCTGTTCATTAGACCTGTATGACTCAATACACACCATTTCGGATACAGAAGTGTCTATTCTTGGTATAAAGCATGTGCTGTCATCAAATTTGACATTGACAGATTCCTGTACACTTCTAGTTCTTGGGTTGTAAACCCTGTAAGCATGGCTATTTGTAGAGTATCCCATAAATATGCCTTTCTCACATTTGTCATCAAATTTCCCCAAGTGTTCCCTGTCATTTAAAATGAAGCAGACACAACCAAAAACATGCATGTATTTTAGGTTTGGCTTCTTGCCATTTAAAATCTCATAGGGACTGGATTGTGTGCCAGGTCTAAGATACACTCTATTTATGATATGACAAGCAGTGTTAATTGCTTCAGCCCACAATCGCTTAGATAAGTTCATGGAGCTAAGCATGACTCTACCCATTTCTTGCAACGTTCTGTTCTTGTGCTCTGCAATCCCATTTTGTTGCGGAGTTTTGGGTGCTGAAAACTCATGGGAGATGCCTTTCCTTTCACAGAAGAGAAAGAAGAATTGATTTTCAAATTCTCTGCCGTGATCAGATCGAATTCTTTTGACACACTTGTTGTGAACATTTTTAAAACGCATGTATAACAGTTTAAAGAATGCAAATGTTTCCGACTTCTCTTTTAAGAAAGACACCCAAGTAAAACGGGAAAAGCCATCAACAACAACAAACATGTACAGTTTTCCTGCAAGACTAGCAACCTCTATTGGACCCATCAAATCCATATGAAGAAGATCAAAACAAGCATCAGTTCCAGGTTTTTGACTGTCCACTACTAGTGGTTGATGAGAAGCACGAATTTGCTTTCCCTTCAAACAGTCTCCACAAACTAACTTATTAGGGCTAGTAAGTTTGGGTACCCCAAGGACAGCTTCAAGTTTAACAAGGCATTCCAGGTTCCTGTAGTTTACATGACCCAATTTCTTGTGCCACATAACTGATTCACTCAATTGTGCTGAGTTGCAATAATTTGTGTAAGGACTCAACAAGCAATAAATACGCAATAAGTAAAGTGCAGTAAGTAAATAACACAAAGCTTTATAGTGGTATCTGAGGGTGGCGTAATCCTTCAACTAATCCACTCGTCCTTTCTCAGGACTTGAATCCACTAAGATAAGATAATGAGTTCCCCTTACAAAATCCTATCTCTTGATCCCTTTTACACTAGGTTCCCAACCAAGTGTTCCCCCTGAGTTATTCCCTGATTTTCTCAACCAAGTACTTCCTCTATTCATTAACCTTTGAACTATTCCTCAGCTTCCAAAGCTAAGTACTTCCTATGCTCAATGCCTGTTTGGTGTTGGTTATGGTAGTTTGTTAGGTGAGCAGGCTCTTATAACTTGTACAGTTATTTTAGAGAGCTCTTATAGAACCAAACTTACTTCATACACTTTTCAATGTATGGTAAGTTGTTCTTTACTGACCTAAGTCTTGATGTTGTTCAAGAGAATGAATCTCAGATATCAGTCGCAACTATATCTTCTGGATTCAACTCTTTCACAATATACAATTCTTGTTAAAGGATCAGGACACTTAGAACTTCCATGCTACTTAGAATTCAAGAGCTTTAGTCGCAACAGTAAGCTAGAGAGTAAGTAGGTAGAAGGCTTGTATGCTTGAATGTAACTTGTGTTCAATGTAGTTCTTGGTGTTTAGTGTGTGTTTTCAAGCATTCGAAGTGGTGATATTTATAGTTGAAAATCATGCCGTTTGAATAATATCCGTTAGGCACAATGAAATTCAAACTATTTATATCTGAAGTTAGTACGGTAGTGAGCTTTGTCTCTTTACAGAGATTTCCTCTTTTGTTCAGACATCTCTGTCTGTGTAATTAATGCACTGTACTAACTTTTGTCCTGTAGTCTCAACAGAACAGTGCAAGCTTTCTGAGGCTTTGCAAGTCCTTACTCAGTGACCATTATGCATCAGAGACCTATTGAAATACTTGTCTTCCGAAGACACTTATTTTCTTCAAGGTATCTGAGCTAAGGTATATGCGGAGACATTTCTCCTTAGTCTTCAGCAATCTTGTGCAGTCTTCTGATCTTCAATAATGAGCTCCTTTCAGCTCGATGCTTGCTTCTTGGTCTTCTTCAAAGATATAAAAATTACATTCAGAGACCTAACATCCTATGCAAGATTTGCTAGACTAACATACTCAGTAAGCTTCCTCTTTTACAATGTTCAAGTGAACTAAGAGTACTAGTTACCTTTCTGAGCTAAGATAAGTCATTAGGGTTTACTGATCAAAATCTAAACAGATATTCCTAACAAATTTTTCCCTTTTTGATCAGTCACCTAGGACTATCTAAAAACCTATCATGAACTGGATAAGGAAACAATCCAACACTTAAACATTTCTTATGATCTTTCATTTCTTTTATTTAAGTGAAGAAATTAAACATCAATCAAATCACAAGGTTTGATATTTACTGACAAGTTATCTTTTATAGATAGATATCTGAGAGTTGGTTCATCAGATAAATTACATTGAGGTACAGAGATAACTTTTATAGGATAAGCATTAAATTACAATCAGCAAAAATTAAAAAGTTACACAACTTTATAGGACAACAGTAAAGTCCAAGTGAACATCCTATAAGTTGGTCTTCAAGTCTTCATTCTTTAGCTCTTTTGAAAAACCCTATCACCATATCTCTTGACATCTTCTGAGTATTCAAGGATGTATGTTCTGACTGTCATTTCTGCATTCCTTGCTCCCAGAGCATTCTCCTTGTAAGTTTTGGTGGGTTAGTTTTTGATCATGCTTTTGATCCAAAGGTACTTGCCCCATTTCCAGACATGTACCAGATGCTCTTCAGTGGGCTTGTAATGACCATATATCTCTCTCAGATATGCTAGGTCTCCCACGTATTGATCCTTGGTCAAATAGAATGACTCGTAAGGTTAAACTTGCAGCTTTGTTCTTGACCCAAATTCATCTTCAACAGTGTGCACATCTTCTGGTCTGTGACAAGGACATTCTGCAGATAGGTCTTTCATTCTGACTTCTATTTCAAAGCCTAGCCATTTCTTGACTCTATATTTAGGGAATAAATCCGGTTTTCCCTTTCTCCATGCCATCAACTGTCTGTAGATGGGTACTGGTAGTCCTCCTTCATTGACTAGTAAATTCTTCAATTTAAGTATCCAATAGCCATTCTTCTAATGAATGCACTGCCAAACAGTGGGATCAATGTCATCAACCTTTACATACTCAATTAGAGCATCTTCAGGCTTTGGTGGTAGCACTCTACCAAATTTGATATCCCTTTCCCTCTTCCTCTTCTATTTGGAGTTCTCGCTTTTTGTTTTGGAGGGGCTTTCTGATGGAGTACCTTGCTGAATGGACTTGGTGTTTCTCGAAGGTGTCCTTGCTGCTATAGGAATTGCAGCTATAGGTTCAAACATGCAGCTCAGATTCTCTTCTTGTGAAGAGTATTCTTGTCTTCATCCTCATCATCATCATCATCATCATCATCTTGGTGTATGACCATTAGTTCTTTGCAGCTGTCTTAGCCTGTTTTCCTTCCCTTTTCAGAGATATCTCCTTCTTCTTCTTCTTCTTCTTCTTCTTCTTCTTCTTCTTCTTCTTCTTCTTCTTCTTCTTCTTCTTCTTCTTCTTCTTCAGAGTCTCTGTCCTTTCTTCTCGTTGAGCTCTTGGCAGCTGTTGGAGGTTTCTAAGATCTTGCCCTAGATCTTGTAGTCACCATATGTAGCTCTTGACTTGGGGTTGTGGTTTGGGCTTCTTCAGGATACATCTTTTCTTTGCCCTTGCCTTGTACTCTCCTGGTACTTCCTCCCCCCTTAGTCATAGGAGACTGATCAAAACCACTAAGGAGTCTGGCATAAGAATCTGACAGAGAGTCAAAATTCTTTTGTAGACCAATGCAAGCTTGAGTGAGTTGTTGCATCTCTTTTCTGAGGTCAACATTCTGCTTTTCAATCCCAGTTTCCTTGTTTGTCAACTTGGAAACTTCTGCAACCACTAATTCTATCTTGGAAGATGCATAGCTAGCATTGTCATATGTAACTTGCATGGTCTTGCCATCCAGATCTTTTACCATACCAAGGTCTCTGTGCTTTAGAACCAAAGAAGAGGTTCTTTGTGAAAGTATTTCAGCAAACTTGGTGAAGTCTGGTGGTACTGATTCAGTGACCTCCTTGTCTTGAGTCTCCATTTCCTTCATGAGTTTGAGCATAGTCTTGGATCTATTCTCATAATAAGTTGTATGCACATTAGGAACTTTGTTGTAGATGGTGGGAGCCAGGATGTTTCTATTGAGATGTGACACAATGGTTTGTGGATCTTTCACAGGAAATGCAGGTTGGTCAGCATCCTCTAGCTCTTCTTCTTCTTCTTCTTCTTCTTCTTCTTCTTCTTCTTCTTCTTCTTCTTCTTCTTCCCATGTGTCTTCATTTCCTAGTTCAGCAACCATTTCTGACACAGGCTTCTTTCCTTTGCCAGAAGAAGATGGGGCAGATGCTATTTCAGCATTCTTCTTCTTGATGTCAGCAGCTTCTTCAGCATCAACTTCTTCCATAAGTTTCTGCGCATCAAGGATTAGTTGTCTATGCTCAGCAAGGGCTGCTTCCTCCTTGCGAGACAACTCTTCAACCTTTCTGAGGTTGGCTTCCTTCTCAGCAACCTTCGTTTCCAACTCAAGGCGCAAGTGTTCTTCTTCTTCCAACATTTGTTTAAGTTGGGCCACCCTTTGCTCTGCTTCCTGAAGTTTCTGAGCGGTGTCATCAGCAACTTGCCCAGCTTCTTCATTTTGTTGCTTTGTTGGAGAAGGTTTAGACGATATCCAAGGAGATGGAAGAGGGTAATAATGACTTGATTTCTTCTCAGTTGGCTTTTCAGCGACTGAGGCATTATTTCTCCCAGTAACTCCTCCTGCACCAGATGAGGGTGCATCATCATCATCATCATCATCATACTTCTTGGGATCATCTTTCTTTTCCTTAGAGGGAGGAGGAGACTTGGATTTCTCTACTTTGTTCTCATCTGTCTCTTCCTCATCATCAGAAAGCAGGTTGATTACTTCCTTTAGTACTACCGGTTTGCTTCCCACTTCTTCTTGTCCATTAGGGGCTGGCCAAGATGTCAGTGGTATAGTGGAATTTGAAGCTAGCCGGACTCTTGTGTTTCTGTCTGCTTTCTAGAATTCGTCTATGAGGGTTTCTTCAACTACATCCTTGAACTTTAAGTTCATTAAGGTTGCAAAGTCATACTTCTCAGTAGGAAACAGTGGATGGATGTAGCTTTCAAGTTGTTCAGCTTTCTTCCTTCTTGATGGATCATCAAGGATTTGTGCAAAAGCCATCAGATAAAGTCTCCTAAACTTTTGCCATTGTTTAAAGGCAGAGATATGATTTGGAAGTGCACAATCTTTGAACAACTGAAGTATATCTTCGTCAGATGTGGCTACCCTTGTAGTTTGCTGTGAAGTACCCTCATTTTGAGCCAGAAAGAAAATGGAGTTTTCATTAAGTATCAAAACTTGTTCAGATATCTGAGTTTCAAAAGTGTCAGGTTTCTGAGTTACCTGTGTCGCATGTTGCTCAAAAGTGTCAGGTTTCTGAGTTACCTGTGTCGCAACAACATGCTCAGATGGCTTGACCAGTGAGGTGGAAGGATCCTCGGATATCTTCGGAGGAGACTTAGGCATCTTATCTTCCTCTTCCATTTCTTTCTGAACCTGAGAATAAAAAGTGTTAGTACACTTAGAAAGATTAAGTAGGATTTCACACACACAATGGTATCTGAGATTTCTACCTCTCTTGCAGGAGGCTCAGATATGTGTTTCTCAGAGACCTTTGAAGTCTCTGGTATATCCTCTGATGTCTTTGGCTTTTCAGCCACATCATCTTTCTTCTCAGTTGGAGCCTTTAAGAAACATAAGAAAGTGTTAGAAAAAGTTCATTGGAGGGAGATCTCTGAGAAAACAAACTAGAATCTTCAGCTACCTGTATAACAGGCTCAGATTCCTTGCTGATAGAGGGAACAAAATCCTCCTTCTCGGATTGTGAAGGAAGCTTTCCAGCTTCCTCTCCTTCCTCTTGTGTAGATCCTTCCTTATTTTCTTTATCAGCCTGAACAATGTCAGGCTGATTGGTACCTGGAACTTGTCTGAGTTCCATGCATTGGTCTTGTTGTTCAGTGACCGCAACTCTGTTTGAAGTTTTTGGCACTTCATGCCTTTCGTGAGTGTTTGTCTAAGTTGCCTTCCCTGTTTGATCTCCCTGAGGCACAACATCAGATTGATCCCTCTCTGGTGAGAGTTGGGGAACCTATTCAATCACAGGATTTGTCTCAACAACACCATCAACACCATGGCGTATCTCAATCACTTCTACCAAATAATCTTCCCTTACATTGGCAGATGTCTGCTTGTGGTTGTTGTGGTGATCTGGATCTTGATGGAGAAGGAACATTTTTTATTGTTCGTTCCAGATCAGCAACCATGTTTTGTACTGATGCATTGGCTGTGTCATCAAGTACAAGTGCATCACTCATCAGAGCATCATTTATATCTTGTAAAGTGGATGGCCCTAGAACAGTGTTTCCTCTGGACATGGTTACTTTCTCAGCAACCTGTGATGCAGGGACTTCTTCAGCAACCTCATTCCTTTCCAAGAATGGGTCAAAGTCCAATTCATCTGCTTCTTTAGCATAAAATGGCTGGGACGCATTAACCCTTTTGGCATCAAGAGTTGTATCTTCAGTACTATGGAGTGCTTGATGGATGTGGGTAGTGGTAGCTGCAGCACTATGGAGTTGTATCTGAACTCCACCAGTGTTATCTGTGGCACTAGGTTCAGATACCTGTGTTTCAAGGTCTACCACAGAATTGCTTTCCATCTTAGCACCTGCTTTCTTCTTGCCTCCAGTTCTAGGTTTCTTCTTTGGCACTTAAGTGGCCTCAGAAACCTCTACTACTGGCCTCTTCTAGTTCTGCTTGAGCTCACAGTTGTATTTGCAAACAAGATCACTGTTTGCAATCTCTCCATTCCCCCTGAACTTTATGCCCAGCTTCTCCAGAATGTAACATATCTTCAGACCAAAGCTGATGGTATGCTTGGGCTCAGCAAGATCACCTTTCACTATAGGCTTAAAGCTTTGAAGTTTATCAACAAACCTCTGAAAGATGTACTTCCCCCAGTTGAAGGGCTCATCTCTATCCACCAGAGTGTTGAGGAATGACATCATTCCCCATCTTTCCATGCTGATCTGGTCAGCTCCACCATGATTTGAATCAAAGCACCATGCAATACAAGGGCTATCAAATCCCAGGGTTCAACAAGATGTCTTCTTTTGACAATCGAGTTGTCGAACACTGTTGGAGTATCATCCTTTTCAGGATTCATAGAGAGAGAGTAGAAGCACTCTTGGTTGAGGTGTCTGGTACCCATTCTGCTCCTTGGGTGGGTAACCCAAAAAGGTTGTTGAAGGTATTCACATCAAGGGTTATTTCAACACCTTGGACCTTCGTTGTGATGCACACTTCTTCAGTGCCATCATCTTCAGTGATGGTGGAATTATTGCAGAATTCTAACATATCTTCAGTGGAAGTGCATGTGGGTTTTGCGGAACAAAACTGCTTGATTTTTACCTTTTCAAGTAAATCAAGACCACGCTTCACATCTGCTTGGGTCTTTGCAGCACCCAGTAGCACTACAAAAAATCTGGCCTGTAGCGACGGATAGATCCGTCGCTACAGGCCAGCTATCCATCGCCCCAGCTCTGGCGACGGATCGGGCGACGGATAGAAAATCCGTCGCCCCGCTGGAGCTGTGGCGACGGATAACAATCCGTCGTCCAATTCGCGACGGATTGGACGACGGATTGACCAATTTTTTTTTTTTTAATTCCGAAATTTAGCAACGGATAGAATCTAGCGACGGATAGATCCTATCCGTCGCTAAATATTTTAATTGGACTAGTGACGGAATTTGAAATTCCGTCACTAATTCCGTCACTGTGAATTCCGTCACTACTTCCGTCACTATTTATTTCATATTAATCCCTATTTTTCGTAGTTCACCTATTTAATCAATATAATGTTCGATAATAAATCAATAATACGGAAAATGTTTCAATGAATAAAAAAGTAATATTCGGAGCTGGAGAAATTATCCAAACAAGTGTAAATATGAAAAAATCCAACATACGGATACATAACTAGCTATCGACGGGTGGGTGATGGCGGGCTGGACATGAACTGCTCCATCAGAATCAAGGCGCTCGTTCTCCTCCTTCGTTCTTTGTCCAAGGCGCTCCATCTCGTCCCTTTGTTGCTCCATCTCTTGAGTTAGCCGAGCAACTGTTCCCGGACCCGATCGCACCATTTCCGAGACACGGTCACGTGTAAACCGGACGTCTGATCTTGGGATGATGATGAGGAGCACGGACTAGCCAGATGCAAACCGAGGCTCCGAGTCCATATATTCGTCCTTTCTTGTCCGGTTTGTTGACCTCTAGGAAGATGTTGTCAACTTGTTGATTGACAACACATCACCCGTCTCGTCCTCGCCTCGCCACCGAGCATCAACCTCACCTGAAATCGTAAATAGCAGATATATATAATGATCGCCATCGTTTTCAAAAGTAACTTGTAATAGTGTACAAATATGAACTTTAAGCAACATAAACATACCGCATGAAGCGAGGCCCGGAATCGGTCCATACCGCCTTCGCTTGGCCTTCTTGAAGATGGCATACTTGGATGTCACCTCCCCGTACACTGAATCAAACCATCTAGTCAACAATTTATCATCTACAAGTAATAGAGCAGCGGAGACTTCATACATACGTAATGCTAGATTGCAAAACACATATATACGCACCGATTGATAATAATCGCGATGAGATCGCTTCCCAAGGTGGTGAACGGCCCTTCCCGCCAGACGATCGGGATGCCAGTTTTGTTGGTCCAAGCAACGTCTGGACATCGTCGGCGCCAGAGGCATCCCAAAGGGCCCACTCCGTTGCATCAACTGTGGAGGGATTGGGCCACCCGATCCCGAATGGCCTTCCACGCAGACCATATCCTCAGTTTGGATCCCATACCTAAAAACGCCGGATCTGTGGATCAACTCTTGGAATGAAGTACTCCTTCTACATTCCCAATTTCATACAACATCCAAAGTCAATACATGTCCTAACAACATAATGTATATGGTGACTAACATATCACCCAAATAAAGTGGCTAACATACCACTCACATATAGTGGCTAACATACCACTCACATACATTGGCTAACATACAACTCAAAATTTCCTAAAATTTACTAACACAATGGTGACTAACATACCACTCACATACACCACTCACCACATTGTCCTAAAATTTACTAACACAATGGTGACTAACATATCACCCAAATAAAGTGGCTAACATACCACTCACATACCAAGGCTAACATACACTCATATTAAAACGATTATAATTACAAACAAATGAATGTCATATTTTAACTTACCTCGGCTCATCAAGTACTCGCCTCATGCGCTCCGAGATGTGGCTCCAACACTCACCACCACCTTGGGTTTTCTCTCTCGCTCGGAAGATGTCACCTAGTTTGTTGTGCACCTCCCGAGGCCATAAGCTGTTGTCAATGTATAAGATACAAGAAACGAATATGCATTACTTTAGTACAACAATTTATACTTGTCAACTATCATTATCAGTTATGTTTTACATATTTAAGAAGAATGTATAATACTTACTTGGCAGGACCAATAGGGAAAATCACAGGCAAGCCGTCCCACGTGACGTTGGGATTGTTTGGATTCTACCACCTTCAGCATTATCCGAGATTACTCGCTCCTTGTGCCACCGCATTTTATCCGCAGAAGCACTTGAAGCATACAATCTTTTCAAACGAGGTGCTAGAGGGAAGTACCACATTTTCTTATGTGAGAGATTTTTCTTTGTCGTTTCTTTGCAGCCCCTCCTTGTAACGCTTGTACGTTCCTTACCAGAACTTGCATTCTATTAGATCGCATCCTCCTCCCAATATATCATGCACATTTTAGGACAATGCCTATGGTTACCATTGACCCTAATCGCATCTTTTTCTTCGCTTGGTAAAAGTTGGTGGGAACTAGGTTTTCTTCAGGACAAAGGTCCGACATTACGTCAACCCATTCATTGAAGCTCATTTCAGATTGCTGGCCATTAGCCTTACAACTCATTAGCCGAGATAACAAAGACAACTCAGTGAGCTTACACCCCGGGTAAACCGGCTTCCTTGATGATTCTAACAAGTCAAAGAACAAGCGATCCTCGGATTCGGTGGTTCCTCCACCTCCACCTCGGTTTCTGTTGGTTGTGTCTCGAACTCCGCCCGCAAAGATCGTTACACCATTTGTTCGACTCGAGCTCGAATAGCATCGCCTTGATTGGATTGTTCCCGACTTGTTCATTTTCTCTTCCTTCCACGTTATGCAGATTGGTCATGTATTGTATTGACGCTTCCTCACCATGATGATTCCATACCGATACGCAGGAAGGAATCCATTTTCCTCAAGTCTGGACTACCACTTTAGGAGTCACGTATTGCTTGTTTACGCCTTTGTTTCATTGCACAAGGACACTTTATCAACCCATCCTTTACACAAGACGGATTTGACATTGCAAATTCAATGAAACCTTCAACCCCTTTCAGAAAACTCCATTGAACTCTGCCATTGAGAGTACGACAATACATCCATCCACGATCGGTATTCATTGAATAATTAGATAATAACCTGACACGTTTGAATTCATTAGATCGAGGTCTTTCATTTACGGTAATAAATCAATTTCACAATAATTCAATCAATTGCTACGTAATATAAGTTATATTAGCTTCACCAATTGTTAAGGCATTACATAATATAAGTTACATCACTTCAATTTTACCATAATGTTTGGTTTCATATATATATCAACTAATGATTACTAGTTATACAAGCCAGAGACAAAACGGATGAAACTCCTCATTCTCATGCACCCCCCTCCTCATCACTTGTGACGCTCCCTACCACAGAACTTGCATTCCAACAGATCTACATCCTCCTCCCAATACACCATGCACATGTTCCGACAAGCAGAAAGGCACTCAATAGGCGGCCCCAAACCCCGCCTCCCTCCATCGGAGGTATGCCATGGCGGTGCTTCTCACCGTGATGAATCCATACATGATACTCGGCATGAATCCATAACGTCAAGTGCTCGAATCTGCAGAGCGTCGTAAATTGCTTGTTTCCGCAGGTTTCCAATGTGCAAGGACACTTTATCAACCCCCCAATTGCACAAACCGGATGTCCCATGGCAAACGAGATGAAACCTTTAACCCCTTCTACGAAACTCCTAGAAACTCTGTCATTTACCGCCGTACGATCGTACATCCATGAACGGTCGGAATTCATTGTTTACTTTATTTTTAACCTGAGACGTTCCAATTGATTAGATCGTATTTAATTTATTAGATCGATTCCAATTCGGATAAGAAGATTGTAGAGGTTAATTGTTAATTATTATATGTTTCTTATAAATTAATTATTAATTAAGTGTTCGATGTGTTACAAAATTGGACATATATAATAACCATTTCAACCTCTTAGTACATATATTATATACTTAACATACATATCAAATTAACTAATTACTCTATACATATCGAATTACTACATATATTCATATCAAATTACATACTTAACATACAAATTTATCAAATCAAAACGACATACTTCTATACTTAACAAACATATCAAATTAACTAAACTAACTATATATACTTAACACACAAATCAAACTAACTACATACATTCATACATACCAAACTTAACATACTACATACATTCATATCATTCAAATTGAACAAATTACATATAATTGATCAAATTAACTAAACTAACTACTACATACTTATCATATATACATATAATTGCTCAAATTAATCAAAATAAACAAAATCCCCAAATTTTTAAAAACTAGGGTTTTAGCAAAAATACCTTGATTAATCGGTAGAAATATGAAATTGATCAAGAACCAAACTCCTTGTCACACGAGCTTGATTAGGCACCAAGATTGGCGGAATAACGGATGATTGGCGGAAAACGGATTGAGGAGAAGAAGAAATGAGGAAGAAGAAGGAAGAAGATGAAGAAATGAGGCGATCGCCTCTCGTCTGTCAATTAGACTCGGGCCGACGGACACGTGTCCGGCGGCCCAGAGTCGATCCGTCGCCATTTTGGCGACGGATAGGTATCCGTCGCTATAAGGCGACGGATAATCTATCCGTCGCCCAGTTTTCAAAAAAAAAAATAATTTCTTTTTTTTTTTAATAAAATTAAAAATTGGGCGAACGATAAATATTTATTCCTCGCCCAAGTTAGCGAAGGATTAATTATCCGTGGCTAATAATCGACGGATAACTATTATCCGTCAAGAACCGGGCGACGGATAGATTCCGTCGCCCAGTTTACCGATCCGTCGTTATGGGGCGACGGATAAAATCCGTCGCCCCATAACGTCGTTTTTTCCTGGTTTTCTTGTAGTGTAGGTATTCATCGACAAGTACACCTCCCCAAAGTATCTTGGATTTGGGATTCCACATGGAGAAGTTGAAATCACCAACTTGCAGCACCCAGTAGGTATTCATCGACTAGTCTCCGATTTGTCACAATAAGGGCTGGATTTTGCTTCTCAGCAGTTCCAGATGTGGACACTTGGGATTTCTGAGGTCTCGGTCTTTTTGGTGCCATCTCTTTATATATAAGTAGTAGTGAAGATAGATTGAACGAGATTAAGGTCGAATTCGATTAAGTAATTCTTTTCAGAAAAACTTAGCAGAAATTAAGATGATTTCAGAGAAAATTTGCAGAGAAAAGTTGAAGGTTTTTGCTATTTTGGTGCTTGTGAAAATGTGAGTTTAGGCGAAAGTGTTTTCTTTTGCCATAAACTTCTTTATATAGCAATGCAAGTACATAGATACAAACAAATTATGTATCTACATTTCTCGCAGTCTGCACAAGGCGTGGGTGAAAATTTGATTTTTCATTATATGCGAGTGGGGCCGGTTACTGGGTTACTGCGCTAGTGGGCTATAGGGACTCATCTGAACCGTTGAATTGCTATCGCCATTTCTTTCAATGGTTGAGATTGCTTTCTCAGCAATGATCACAATCAACACATGTAATTGTGCCCAATTAATGTTATTTGGCTAATAGCTATCTGAGTCATTTTCAATACTCATCAACCTGTAACTAGGAGACAAACTGGTTTCTGTGCTCATTAATTAAACATCCAGTGTTGTTTGAAAATTATCACAAAAATAGAAATTTTTCAAAACACAAGAGATAGTTGACTTCTGACAGATAGTATTGTTTGTCGACTTCTCTTCTTCTGTATTCCCCCTTACTCAATGGCCTCTCATATCTGAATACCCATTTTAGATACCTCTTTTAACCAACTTTATACTTAACCTTGATATCTTGAGTGCCTGTCTCAGATATCTCCTTCTCTCTTTAAGTGCCTTTCTTTTCAGAAAGCCTTATTCTTCTCTTATTGGCTTACTGAGTTCCCGTCTCAGTGACCAATTTAGCACCTTGGCAATTCCATTAATCCAAGACTATGTCTCAAGCTTAGGAATCTACTTTCTTGCAGAGGCTTTGTGAAGATATCTACAAGTTGGTCTTCTGTACCAATCTTGAGTATCTCAATATTGCCTTTTTCAACATGATCTCTGATGAAGTGGTGTCTAACATCGATGTGCTTTGTTCTTGCATGGAACTTAGGATTCTGAGTTATTGCAATAGCACTTATGTTGTCACAGAAAATAGGAGTTTTCACGTCATTGATCTCATAGTCTTTGAGTTGTTATTGTATCCACAAGATTTGTGAAGCACAACACCCAGCAGCAATATACTGTACTTCTGTGGTTGATGTGGCAATTGAGTTTTGCTTCTTGCTGAACCATGATATTAGTCTAGTACCAAGGAATTGCTAGGTCCTGAGGTACTTTTCCTATCAAGCATTAATTAAGCATAGTCAGCATCTAAATAGCCAACTAAACTCAAGCCACTCTCTTTTGGATACCACAATACAACTTCTACTGTACCTTTGACATACCTTAGAATCTTCATAGCAGTGTTATAGTGTGATTGCATAGGATTTGTCTGAAATCTTGCACATACACCAACTGCATATTGATTGTCTGGTCTGCTTGCTATGAGGTATAGTAGAGATCCAATTAATTTCCTACACTTGTTTTCTTCAACACTCTTGTCAGATTCAGTATAGGTCATCTTGGTTCCAATGCTCGTAGGTATCTTAGCATTCTTCTCAGAAGGCTTTAGATTAAACTTATTGAGCATGTCTTTTGCATACTTTGTTTGACTAGTGAATATTCCATCATCAAGTTGCTTGACTTGCAACCCTAGGAAGTAATTCAATTCTCCCATCATGCTCATCTCAAATTTACTTTTCATGAGCTCAGCAAAGTCCTCACAAAGTTGCTTGTCCATAGATCCAAAGATTATGTCATCAACATAAACTTGTACTAAGAGTTGTTTCCCATCATGGTTCAATGTAAAGAGAGTTTTGTCAACTTCTCCTTTCTTGAATCCACTTCCCAGCAAGTACTTGGCCAATGTGTCATACCATGCTCTTGGAGTTTGTTTAAGTCCATATAGAGCTTTCTGAAGCTTATAGGCCATCTTACTTTCTGAGGAAACTTCAAAATCAGGTGGTTGCTCAACATAGACTTCCTCAGCAAGCTCACCATTTAGGAATGCACTCTTGACATCCATTTGGTAAACTTTAAAGTCATTATGAGCTGCAAAGGCTAGAAATAGTCTAATTGCATCCAATCTTGCAACTGGAGCATGTGACTAATCAAAATCTAGTCGTTCAGTTTGGGTGAATCTCTTGGCAACCAACCTTGCTTTGTTTCTGGTTATTTCACCAGATTCATTCATCTTGTTTTTGAAAACCCACTTAGTTCCTATGAAAGATATTCCATTAATGTAGGGAACTAGTTTGCAGACTTTGTTTCTCTCAAATTGATCCAACTCTTCTTGCATTGCTAAGATCCAATCTTGTTCTTTTAATGCTTCTTCAATGGTCTTTGGTTCAATGTCTGAGATGAAACATCTATAGAGAGAATTTCCATTTTCAGCAATTGCTCTCCTAGTTCTTACCCCTTGGTCTAAAGGACCTATCACATCCTTTGTAGGATGATCTCTTATCCATTTCATAATGGGTTTAGAATTAGTAGGATCATTATCATTTTGATTCATTTCTGTATCATTATGATCATGATAGGATACTTGTTCATTAACTGAGATATTTGGCACTTGTGATGTGCTTGGGATATCTGACACTTGTTCAGTGTCCTGGGTATCTGAGACAGGATTCAAAGCAACCTCTTGCTCAGAGACCTCTTCATGATGAATATTCTCAGTGTCTTGATTTATTTCTGGATTTCTCATAGGAAACTCTTCATCATGTCTTAGAGTCATCTGGTTGTTACTTGGCAATGGTTGCCTTTCTTCGTCAGACTTTTCCTCTAAGTTAATGACAGAATTATTTCCCTGCTGAGATTCTTGTTCAGAATCCTTGATCATAAGTTCTTTGAACCTATCTGAGAGTTCTTCATTCAAGGGTACTTTCTTGTTTCCTTCATAGAATACTACATGGACAAATTCTTCAATCTTTTTGTGTCCTTTTGTTGTAGATTATGTAAGCTTTGCTATTCATTGAATAACCAAGAAATACTCCTTCATCTGCCTTTGAAATGTTCTAAGATATTCTTTTCTATTGTTAAGAACAAAAAATCTGCAACCAAACACCCTTAAATGTTTGATACTAGGGGTTCTACCAATCAATAACACATAAGGAGTCTTATCATGGAGTTTGTTGGTCAAACATCTATTTTGAGTGTAGCATACTGTATTTATAGCTTCAACCCAATAGATTTCACTTATTTCAGTGTCAGCAAGCATTGTTCTTACTGCTTCTTTTAGGGTCCTATTCCTCCTTTCAGCACACCATTTTGTTATGGTGTCCTCACTGAAGATAGTTGATGTTTTATAACTTTGCAAGTACAAAACTCTTTTATGTACTGGTTCACAAACTCAGTACCATGGTCTGTTCTGATCACATATACCTTGTCATTTTTCATGACTTCATGCTTATTCAGTAGGCTTGGTATCTCGACCCTTGCGTTAGATTTCTGTTTGAGGATAACAACCCAAGTGAATCTTAAGTAGTCATCTACAACAACCAGAGCATACTTCTTTCCTGCATAACTGGTTACTGAGGACTTAAAGAGGTCCATATGTAACAGTTGCAGTGGCCTCACACTGGAATGTCTAGTTTTAGACTTGAAAGATGTTTTGGCTTATTTCCCTATTTGGCAAGCTGAGCATACACCATCCTTTCTGTATGCCATCTTAGGTAATCAAACAACCAATTCTTTCTTGGCTAGCTTATACAGAGTTTTGAAATTCAAGTGACTCATTCTTTTATGCCATAGCTAATTTTCTTCAGTGTGGCCAGATTGACTCACCATGAAGCATTCTTCAGCTGTGGCAGATGCCCAGTCAGCAACATAGAGACTTCCTTTCCGCCTAGCAACCAAGACTACCTGCTTTGACTCATTGTCAATCAATTTGTAGAATTTAGATTTGATCTTTCATTGAGAACACCTTGTCAGCAAATTGACTCATGCTAATGAGATTATATTTCAATCCCTCTACATGTAGTACTCCAGTGATTGTAAGGGCTCCCAATTTTAGATCTCCAAATCCTACAGTTGGATTCACTTCTCCTCCTGCAAATCTGATATCTGGTCCTGTATCACATATTCGGTAGTTAACCAGATTTACATTGTCTCCTGTCATGTGCTTCCCACATCCACTATCAAAATGCCACGTTAGGTTCTTCTTTAGAGTTTTGTGTACAAAACTGGAAACATGGAGTTAGGTTCTCATTCCAACAATGGAACCATTTAGACTAAAGTATCTCCTAGTAGGAATCCATTTTTGAATGAATTTCTTAGGGACATGCTTTTGTCTAGCAGGAACATAAGGAGGAATTCTAGGTCATTATTATTAAGAACTATTTTCCTTCTTGGTGTGTTCCTTGGTACTCCTCGTGGTGCTTTCAGATACCTGTCAGGTTGCTAAGTCTACTTTCCAGCGAACTTAGCTTTCCTTGTCAGATTTCTTCTAGCCCTGGCATTCAGATTGCTTGTAGTTTGTTCTTTCTTCAACTTTTGATGATTGCTGTGAGCAACCCTAGCTTTCAACCATCGTTCTTGCTCTATTTTGTAATCATGAGAAAGCTGCTTCCCGATGGCTGTATAGCCAATGCCATTTCGAGCACGTGGTGCTGACTGAGATCTCCTCTCAGCATCCTTACTAGTCTCTGGGTTATCTTTCTTTCCATAAAAAGTGACATTAGAGAATTTGCTAGCTCCAGCAATCTTCCCTTTCTTAGAGACGTAGCACTGTGGGTGATTACACTTTCCAGTGTGTTGTTCCTTTTCAAAAAATTTCTCATCAGATTTCTTTGGGACTTGTTTTTCCCTCAAAGGCTTGGTCGCGACTGCCTTTCCTTTGTCAGCAACCTTAGCTTTCTGACCAATGCTATAGGTTGTTTGGGAACCACCTTGCTGACCCCTAACAGATGTCATTCTCTCTTCACTCTTGTTCAGAGTGGTAGAACTATTTGTTTGAGTGTCTAGCCCAATTCCTCCTTTTTCTGAAGCATCTCTTAGGTAAGTGTGTACTTCAGTGAGAGTGTCACAAGCTTTGGAATAGGATTGGAAGGACATTTCTTTCTTTTTGAGTTCAACGTTGTCAGAAAGAAGACCTTCACACTTCTTTTGAAGTTTATCCACTGCCTCTTCATGTAACTTTCCTGTCTCAACTATATGTGCTTTTAGAAATACATTCTCAACATCCTTTGTCTCAGATAGCTTTCATAGTTGTGAGCACTCCTTTTCAAGAGATTGCTTTTCTTCTTCGAGAATCTTGGTTCTAGCTTGGACAACCATGAATTCTCTTTCATAAAGATCAAGCTCTTTTCTGAGGTGTTCTAGATCTTTGATTCCTTCCTCATCACTTTCATAATTTATAAATTGAGAAATAGTGGTTACCTCATTAGCCATTAAGCATGGCTCGATGTTGGAGCAATCTGGATAGACCTCCTCAGCAACCCCGCACATTTCTTTCTTCTTTTGACCGAAGTCAACCAATTCATGAGTGAAGCCGCATAACTCTGGTGATGGAAGTTTGGAATCATCTGAGTCCTCATCCTCAGACTCAGAGTCAAGATCAAGAGCATCCAGTTGGATTTGGATCTTTTTCCTTTCCTCAGTGAGCATAGCTCTCTGACCTCTCTTGAAGTTTCATCTATCTTTCTTGTTTCCTGTCTTTAGCTTGTTATAAGCTGGGCAATCTCTTTTGAAGTGACCAGGTTTCTGACCATAAAAACAGATATCATTTCCGATTTCTGCTACCTCAGTACTCGATGCTTGCTGAGCAGACTTGTTTAGCGAGCTCGTCAATTGCATACTTTTGTATTGGTGATAGTTGGGACCTAGATGCTTTTTCAGCTTCTCTTTGGTCATTCTTCTCTCAATTTCCTGACTGACATATTTTCTCATATGCTTTACAACAAGAGCATTTTCCTCAGTCACCTCTTTGGTATCCTTATTTTCAGAAGTACCTTGAGTTACTAGAGCAACATTCTGCAATGTTTCAGCGGTCATATGTCCTCTTTGCTTTGTCTCATAGTTGACAGTTGCCAAATGTGAGAAAAGCTCCACTGGTGTGATATTAGGCGTTCCTTGGTTGAAATAGAAGTACTGAGTATGTTCCCGGTTTTGATTTAAGCTTCTCACCATAATCTTAACCTTTTCAGAGTTAGAATATCTTTCACTTTCACCAAGTGCAGCCATTTCACTCATCAGTGTTGTAAACCTGAAATCAAGTTCCTCAAGCGTCTCAGTAGGACCTTGTTTGAAGTTTTGGAATTTGAGCTTCTAAATTTCGAACTTGTTTTCTTTGCTTTTCTCAATACCGGCATAGATTTCTTCAATCAGTGACCAGGCTTCTTTCGCCGTTTTAGCACCCCACAGTTTGCACTGTATGTGATCTGGAGTAGAACGTATAATGATGTTTCTTGCTTGACCATCCAGCCTGTTTCTCTGGAAATCCTCAGATGTCCAGAGATGTCTGGGCTTTGGTTCATAGGCAATTTCTCCGGTTGGTCTTGCGCCTGAGGATGTGCTGGTTGTAGAAGATCCAGCAGCATCTGTTGTATCTTTATCTCGACCACTGGAAACTTCAGTGACTTGCTTCTCACGTTGAATGACAATTGGGCCATTCTTCATCACTTCGATCATTTCGTCACTGACAGCTTCCAGGTGAAGCATCATGTTGTTCTTCCATTTCTCATAGTTCTCTGGCTTGAGAGTGGGTGCATCACTTAGAGACATCCTGCTGCAAACACACTAAATAAACAAATCAGGTGTATTTGGTGAGCTATTAGTAGGCACTTATCTAGGATCTAGGTTCAATGCATAAGGTTAAAGAACCTCATGCTCTGATACCACTTGTTGGTCCAGATTACGACAAAGTGAAAGACTAAGGGGGGGGGGGGGGTGAATGGTCTTTTCAAACATTTGACGATAAAACAGTTTCTCAGATATCTGTGAAGGTATCTGATACATATATTCAGAGAGCGGAAGTCTTTTGTGATAAGTGCACGTGCTCAGCAAGCTATAATGTGTGTAAGTACTCAGAAAGTAATAAATATCCAATAAGTAAATAACACAAAGCTTTACAATGGTATCTGAGGGTGGCAAAATCCCTCAACTAATCCACTCGCCCTTTCTCAGAACTTGAATCCACTGAGATAATATAATGAGTTTCCCTTACAAAATCCTATCTCTTGATCCCTTTTACACTAGGTTCCCAACCAAGTGTTCCCCCCTGAGTTATTCCCTGGTTTTCTCAACCAAGTACTTCCTCTACTTAGTAACCTTTAAGTTATTCCTCAGCTTCCAAAGACAAGTACTTCCTATGCTCAATGCCTGTTTGGTGTTGGTTATGGTAGTTTGTCAGGTGAGCAGGCTCTTATAACTTATACAGTTATTTTAGAGAGCTCTTATAGAATCAAGCTTACTTAATACGCTTTTCAATGTATGGTAAGTTGTCCTTTACTGACCAAGTCTTGATGTTGTTCAAGAGAATGAATCTCAGATATCAGTCGCAACTATATCTTCTGGATTCAACTCTTTCACTATATGCAATTCTTGTTAAAGGATCAGGACACTTAGAACTTTCGTGCTACTTAGAATTCAAGAGCTTTAGTCGCAACAGTAAGTTAGAGAGTAAGTAGGTAGAAGGCTTGTATGCTTGAATGTAACTTGTGTTCAATGTAATTCTTGGTGTTTAGTGTGTGTTTTCAAGCATTCTAAGTGGTGATATTTATAGTTAAAAATCATGCCGTTTGAATAGTATCTGTTAGGCACAATGAAATTCAAACTATTGATATCTGAAGTTAGTACGGCAGTGAGCTTTGTCTCTTTACAAATATTTCCTCTTTTGTTCAGCCATCTATGTCTGTGTAATTAATGCACCGTACTAACTTTTGTCCTGTAGTCTCAACGGAACAATACAAGTTTTCTGAGGCCTTGCAAGTCCTTACTGAGTGACCATTATGCATCAGAGACCTATTGAAATACTTGTCTTTCAAAGACACTTATTTTTTTCAAGGTATCTGAGCCAAGGTATCTAAGGAGACATTTCTCCTTAGTCTTCAGCAATCTTGTGCAGTCTTCTGATCTTCAATAATGAGCTCCTTTCTGCTGGATGCTTGCTTCTTGGTCTTTTTCAAATATATGAAAATTACATTCAGAGACCTAACATCCTATACAAGATTTGCTAGACTAACATACTCAGTAAGCTTCCTCTTTTACAATGTTCAAGTGAACTAAGGGTACTAGTTACCTTTCTGAGCTAAGATAAGTCATTTGGGTTTACTGATCAAAATCTAAACAGATATTCCTATCAGAAAAAATAAAGGAGCAAGTAGTCTATGTGTGAAGCAATCGATGAAATAGTTATGATGATGAAGAAGAAGTTGAAGATTTATCGTTGAGAGAAGACGAAGTTGAATGAAGGAACTCGGTATCTGGAAGGATAAGTCCCCCCGAAGTACCCTTTGCTTTAACTTGCTCATCTTTTAATGATGCTTAACTAAACACTCCTCTATATTATCCTACCTATCTTACTTACCAAGCCAACCTGAGTACTACTTTGATTTGTGCCTTGACTTTTGGGAGCAGGATTGCATAACATTACCGCGAGGTAATGATCTTGAAGTACACCTTGAAGGACAATGGGATACACTTGTAATCGCTGGTTGTGGTGAGTGATGCTTACTTGTTATATGCATGATGTGGAGTCGTAAGGTCAGAGTTGAAACTAAGTGAGTCAGTGGAGTATGAAACCCTAGAAACTAGCTGCTTATCTATGTTGTAGTTTATGCTCTTTACTCATTTCATGTTCACTTCTAAATTATCGTTATTGCCTTGCTCAAGGATGAGCAAGAAACTAGTTTGGGGGTGTGATGTGATCATGAAATGTGCGATTTTGCATACTTTTAGACCCTTGTTTTTGGCCCAAGATTCAGTATTCGTATCATATTTTGGCCAATTACCAACTTCTTGTGTATTTTGTAGGTCATGATTGTGTTTTTGAGGAATTGCACGATTTCAAGTACTAAAATGTCATATTTAGGCGAAATTGAAGAAGTTAATCAAAAATGCTGAATTGACCGTTGCACGGAGTTCAAGGCGTCAAAACATGTCATGCGACCAACCAATACAAAGATAATTGAAGATGCAACAACATTATAGAAGACCACTTTTTGAGGAAACGAAGTTACGAAGTTCGAAATCGAAGAACAAAGAAGAACAGACAGAAGCTGAAGATATCGAACAATGGCGGTCGACTGTCGACCGCAGAAGACTCTGTGCAGTTGACTATCGATCCCAGTCAAGAGAAGTTTCCAGAATCAGGCTTTTTCCTGGTTTGTCAGGCTAGGGCCCACCTTTCTAACCTTCCTTATTGATTAATGGCGGCCAGAGCTCGGAATTTACAGTAAAATTCTACACCGCTCACAAAGCAGCTCTCCTGAGAGAGAACCAGTCCTCGGGGAAGTGAAACCCCAAAACCACTGGCCGTCAGGCACCCAGAAGGAGGAAACCCTAGAAGCAACACGAAGACATCAGAGACTAAGCTTCTTCTTCTTTCTTTACTATTTTTCGATTCATGTTTAGTAGAATACTATGAGTAGCTAACTTTCTCTTATAAAGGTGAACCGCCGAAACTCTGTTGTTGCTACTTCTTTATATATCGTGTTATATTAACGGAATAGTTATTAGACGTAATTCGTGGTTATACATCCTTCGTGGTGTGATGTTCTACTGAGTAACACAGTAGTTTCATTGAACTGAGTAGGGGTACTCGTGCCGACTGCGCCTCCTGCACCATAGTATTATGCCCTGCTGTCGTTAGAGGTAATCACGTAGGATTTTAACTAGGAAGTTGGGAGTAGCATAGCTAGAGGGAGGTCGAGGGGTCCTTTACAGTTTCTCATCATCGAATACATTAAGTTAATTAGGGTTTACTGCAATCTTCTTTCAATCATCTGTTTACTTTCTGCATGCAATTTAAATATGATACTTGTTTGTTCCTATGCTAAGTGTCCGTGGAGAACGACATCCCGAGTTAACTTACTGCTATTACTGTAGTTTGTGAGCTTCCGACTAATATAAATTTAATCTTTGATTGTAATTGAGGATTACAGGTACTACAACGCTTTCAAATCCTTAAGTGCACACTAGATTTTCTTTTCTCTTATTTCTCCTGAAATTCTCTAATTGGTTCTTTGCCCCGTAGAGGTACTTGCACAGTCTCATAGAATCAGCTTCCATACGTAATTCACTAGATAAGGTAAAGTTAAAGTAAGAGTGAGAAAGCTTATCTAGTAATTTTTCGGAAGTCTGCTTTTCTTCTACGTCTATCCGCATTATGGCTTCCTCCTCTTCTTTGTACTTTTCGTATTCTTCTTTCTCCTCATTACGTTCTTCCAGAAGCATCATCAGTCTTTCTGTTATGTTTGCCAGGCTCCCCTCTACCTCTTCTACTTTCTCATTGATCCTGCAGAGCTTTTCTTCGACTCTTTCAATAAATGCCTCCACCTTATCGTCCTTTTCCTTATGCTTTTCCATAAAGTTCCTTACTCCCTTCAACTCCTTAATGATGTGATTGATCTTCTATTCCTGAAGGGGTATTCCCGGTTGAGTTGGTGTGGTTGGTTCAGTTACTCTTACCGGTGTTATGGGAGTCAAAGATCGATTCCGGTGTTGCCTAACTTCGTGCCAAGCTTGGCCTGGCTGAAGAGTTTGGTTTGCTGGTGGCCCCTAGTCTTGGACGTAACTCATTTCCTCTGATGGTTCCTTAAGTCCATTCCCTTCTTCGGACTCTTCCTTGGATAGTTCGACCTCTATATCATCTAACCTTTTCGGGATCATTTTCCACGGAACTTCTTCGACAGTACGAACTTCCTTAGATCGGGTACCGCTTCCTCGTCCTTTTTGCATGGAGTTTTCACTGAGGTTCTCACAAACATCCCAAATCCTTCTTGGTGGTACATCCAACAGGTTTCCTTGACATGCCCCATCAATAAGTGCTTGGTTGATAGAGTTAATTCCCTTATAAAAGTTGTTGACCTTGTCAAATAGCGCGTAAGAGTGCATTAGGCATCTATCAAGTAGATCCTTATATCTATCCCATGCTTCATGAAAGGTTTCTCCGTCGAATTGGTTGAAGTTTTGGATTTGGCTCTTCAGGTCGGATGTCTTCTTCAATGGAAAGTATCTGAGCATAAACATATTGAAGACCTCGTCCCATGTAGTTAAACTGCTTGGCGATAGTGAGATGAGCCAGTTCTTCGCCTTGTCCTTTAGGTAGCTAGGGAAAACTCTTCTTCTAAGCTGACATTTCGTGAGCCCGTTCAACGGTATACCTCCAACTATCGCGTAGAATTCCCTTATAAAGTGTATCGGGTCCTCAGTTGAGTTCCCGTAGAAGTGCGGTAGTTGGTTCAGATGAGTACCTTACAAGTCATACACTCTCGCAATCCTTTCAAGATAGATGCTCGAGGCATGCGGTGTAAGCCTTGGCATAACATAGTTGTGCATGGGTCTACCGTCTTCGTCCATTAGATCCACCCTTGCATTGTTATCCCTTCTTCGATTTTCATCTAACCTCAACCTTTCCTCAGCTATCCTTAGCCTTTTCTTTTCTAGCTCTTCCCTCTCAGCTTGGATCTCAAGTCGAAGCTTAAGTTCAGAAGTAGTGACATTCCTAGATGGATTGTCGTTGCTGTTTCCTTCCCCACCCATGTTGCTAGGTGAATCCATAACGGAGCTAAACAGTTTTCGCCTTTTAAGCTTATCTATGTCGTCTATAAACGGTACTACCGGTGTTCCCGCGCTTCTCCAGCCTTGCATAAAGACTAACAGACAAACTATCGCAGATACAGATAGATAAAACTAGATAAAGATAATAAACATAAATCTAAAATTACGTATATTTGGGTTTTTTGATAAGGAAACGAACTAATAGGGAAAAGAAAATATTTTTTGGATTTTTCCTGTGAAAATCTGTTTCAATAGATTATATATAATTTTTTTGGGTTTATGCCATACGAATTGAAAGACAGTACATAAAGTAAAGCAAAAGAAAGAATTCAACTTATCTCGGATGATTGAAACTTGCTTGAGCGGTTAAGTGTCCCCGGTAGCGGCACCAAATTTTGATGTGCACTTGAGAATTTGAATGCGTTGTAGTACCTGTATCCTCAATTGCAATCAAAGACTAAATTTATATTATTGTCGGAAGCTCACAAACACACATCAATAGCGGTAAGTTAACTCAGGATGTCGTTCTCCACGGACACTTAGCATAGGAATAAGCAAATATCAGATGCCAAATGGGACAATGAGTAAATCATTATATAATTGATTAGAACATTTGAACACGCTACGCGTGTTATTGTGGCACTTGGTTACAAATAATGGAATAAGCATATGAAGATAAGTAATATCGTTGATTTTGATAATTGATTGCCTTCTTTTTAGTTGAATTATGGTTGTGCATTTTTTTTGATTTATTTGGAGAACATGGAGAAGAAAGATTGGTTATTGTTTTATGATGAATTGATTTTGTTGTGGTTGAATTAAGACTTGAAATTTAATTGAAGAAGATAAATTGGGTGTTTTTTAATTATTAATTGAGTTTGTTGGGGAGGAATTAGGGCTTGTAATTTAATTGAAAAATACATATTGGTTATTTGTAATTAAAGTCTACATATATATTTTGTAAATGAGTTTAATTTAACTTAAATTAAGTGCACAAATTCAATACACACACACACACACACAAAAGTATTTACGTAACACACTACGTGTGTTAAGGGTTTTTTTTTTATATAAATCAATGAATCAGTGATTTTTAAAAATATTTAAAAATAATAAATAAAAGGGAGAAATTTACGCGAATGAGATTCGAACCATGCACCTTCTACTTAAACAATGACACATGTACGTACCAAGGCGTAGTCGATACCAGTACCCCTACTCAGTTTAATGAAACTACTATGTCACTCAGTAGAACATCACACCACAAAGGATGTATAGAGTTGTATAACCACGGTTTACATCAAAGAACTATTCCATTAACATAACACGGCATATAAAGAAGTAGCACAACAGAGTTTCGGCGGTTCACCTTTACAAGAAAAAGTTAGCTACTCATAGTAATCTACTGACAAAAATGGAAAACTAGGAAGAAAGAAGAAGAAAAGAGAAGCTTAGTCTTTGATGTCTTCGTGCTGCTTCTAGGGTTTCCTCCTTCTAGGTGCCTGACGACCAACGGTTTTGGAATTTCACTTCCCCGAGGATTGGTTCTCTCTCAAGAGAGCTGCTTTGGGAGTGGTGAATGATTATAAGACCCCAAGGGTCTTATTTATACTGAAAATCTCGAGCTCTGGCCGCCATTTATCATTAAGGAAGGTTAGAAAGGCGGGATCTAGCCTGACAGGCCAGGAAAAAGCCTCTTTCCAGAATCTTCTACATCACTGCGGTCGACAGTGGACCGCATAGAGCCTTCTGCGGTCGAGAGTCGACTGCCATCTGATGACCCTATATTTTAGAGTCTCATCTCGTTCCTTTTATCATCTTTTGTTAATCTTTATTTGCATTTTTAGTGTGTCTTGTGAGTTTTTATGTGTTTTGTGTTTTAGTTGTGTTTACAGGTTTTCGTGTGTTTAGAGATGTTTTGGAGGAAAAAACGATGCTTTATAGAAGATCGTATCGGAGTAGAAGCTCAAAACTCCATTTAGTAGGTGAATTGTGAAGAATCTGCTCAAAAGGACGCAAGACGCATCTCAGACTCACCAAGACGCGTCTCCAGCACCCGCAAGACGCGTCTCAGAAAGCCAAGACGCGTCTCAGGAGCCCGCAAGATGCGTCCTAGCTAGCTCAATCAGGACGCGTCTCGCGGCCTTTTACTCGCAGAAAGAGATTCTGCGCACTACTTAGTCGATTATTAGTTGATTAGTAAAGACACTTCTTTCTTACATTCTTTTTTACACTCAAGCACGATAAACCCTAGTTTGGTTCTCTTGCCTTGGGTTATCATCGATATTCACTTGTAATCATTCCATTGACATCGGATTTGGATCTTGAGGTTAGATTATAAATTGAATTACTGTTTCTTTCACAATTTCTTCTCTCTTGTGTTTGATTGTTTGGTTTATGCTTATAATCTCTCGTATCATGCTTAATTCAATTATGAATGTCATTGTGTATATTATTGCTCGTGCTATGAGTAACTAAACCTTCGATAGATGCGGTAGAAATGTAGGATTAATCGAATCAGGATCTTGACCTAAGGTTTGTTCATATGTGTTAAGCTTTTTCTCAAACTTTATTAAAAAACCCAATTTCAGTAATCTTTTCTCGAATCTTCAAAACCATTCAGGTTAAGAATCAATCGTCTGACAATCGATTGATTTCCTTACATTACATCTTGAAAGAATGTCTTGGTTAAACTGAAATTGGTATTTTATCTGGACAAATAACTGTGACAGCATATGAACACTTGGTCTGATTCGTATTTGATTATTCTGAAATGCTACCGTGTCTATTTGCCTTCTCTTGATTCAGAACTCGTTTTAGTTTACGTAGTTTAATCTTCACAACAAACTCAATTTTATAAACCGTTACTGCAAACTCTTACGTTCGATACTTGAAAACGTCATAGTTGCCTAGTTAGCTCCTTAAGAATGATCTCGTAGTTAAAGTCTGCTTACAACAACTGCTATAGTTACTTTATTTTATCAAGTACTAATTTGAGCACATCACCATCCTTCGATTTCTTCAGGTTTTTGTATGTTTTCTTCGTTCTTCGATTTCGGGCTTCGTAACTTCGTTTCCTCAAAAAGTGGTCTTCTACAATGTTGTAGCATCTTCAATTATCTTCACATTGGTTTGTCACATGACATGTTTTGACTCCTCGAACCCCGTACAATGGCCAAATCAACTATTTCCTTATTTTCCTCGGTTTTGGCTAAATATGACGTTTTGGCACCGAAAATCGTGCAATTCCTCAAAAACGCGATCATGACCTACAAAATATGCAAGAAGTTGGTAATTGGCCATAATATGATGCAAATATTGAATCTTGGGCAAAAAATGAGGGTCTAAAAGCATGCAAAATCGCACATTTCATTGTCACATCTGGAGCCGATTATGAACCACGAGCTAAGTGAAAAAGCGTATTATGGGGAGAGTCTGCTTCATCCAAATGCACTGCCAAGACCAAGTTGGCAGTGGCTGTGCTACCTGCAAGTGTGTTATACGCACTTTTAATAGAAAAAGTTCCTACAAGGTTAGCACCCCAAAGTATGATGTCGTCATGACTTTGGAGTGGTAAAGGATAACCTTGGATATAAAGGACGATGTCCTGAGGAAATAATGTCTTGATGAATGAAAGATTCCAAGTTCGATTTGGTGTTATAACATCGGCTACTGATGTGCACTCAGAGATTTTGATTTTCGTTGTAGAACCTGTAATCCTTAAATACAATCAAGATTAAATTTATAATTCGGAAGTACTGAAATCCACAGTTTATAGCGCAAAGCTGACTCGGGATGTCGTTCTCCACAGACACTTAGCATAGGAACAAGCAAATAACGTATGTAAATTGTATGTAGAAAGTAAACAGAATGATTGCAGACAAAATAATTGAATCGCAGTAAACCCTAAATTAATGAGATGTAATCGATGATGGGAAAGGTGTAAAGGATCCCCGACCTCCCTTGGCTATGCTACTCCCAACTAATTAGAATCAAACAACGTACTAGCCGTCTACAGGAAGCAAAGAAACATGCCAAAAGGATCAAGTCATAGTTAATCCAGACACCTTCCCTTATACCAACAATGTGATGTGTCACTCAACACACTATCTCGTCACGTTTTCAGACAAACCACATAGGATAATGTAAAGTCCGTTACCAAGTCGTAGTTAGTAAGGATTTCCCACGTAGAGAGTTGGACGAATAAAGAACAAGTACGAAATTACGTTTTAAAACTAATTCATTAATATATCATGGTATATAAAGAAGTAGCAAAAGCAGAGTTATGGCGGTTCGACTTTACAAGAGAAAGTTAGCTACTCATAGTAATCTACTAGACAGAAATTGAAAAGAACAAGAAAAGAAAGAAGAAGAAGAAGAAGAAGAAGAAGAAGAAGAAGAAGAAGCTTAGTCTCTGATGTCTTCATGCTGCTTCTAGGGTTTCCTCCTTCTAGGTGCCTGAAGGCCAGCGGTTTTGGGGTTTCACTTCCCCAAGGACTAGTTCTCTCTCAGGAGAGCTGCTTTATGAGCAGTGTAGAATTATGAGACCCCTGAGGTCTTACTTATACTTGAAATTTCGTGCTCTGGCAGCCATTCTTCATTAAGGAAGGTTTAGGAAGGCGGGCTCTAGCCTGACAGGCCAGGAAAAAGGCCCGGGAGTAATCAGACACTCAACTGCGGTCCACAGGGGGCCGCAGAGAGGCTTCTGCGGTCCACTGTGGGCCGTAGAGTGCGATTCCTACAGATTATGTCTGTTCTTCTTTGTTCTTCAATTTCGGGCTTCATAATTTTGTTTCCTCGAAAAGTGGTCTTCTACAATGCTGTTGCATCTTCAATTATCTTCGCATTGGTTGTTCGCAAGACATGTTTTGACTCCTCGAACTCCGTGCAACGGCGAATTCAGCATATTTGCTTAACTTTCTCGATTTCGCATAATTATGTCGTTTTAGCGTATGAAATCGTGCAATTCCTCAAAAACGCAATCATGACCTACAAAATCCACATGAAGTTGGTATTTGACCATAAAACGATACAAATATTGAATGTAAGGCAAAAAACGAGGGTCTAAAAGCATGCAATATCGCACATTTTATTGTTACATCACACCCCCAAACCAATTTCTTGCTTATCCTTGAGCAAGGCAATAACGATAATCAAGAAGTGACCATGAAATGAGCAACAAGCATAAACCACCATAGACAAGCAGCCAGTTTGTAAGGTTTCAAATTCTACTGACTCGCTTAGTTTCAACTCCAACTTAATGACTCCACAGCAAACAAATAACAAGCATCGCTCACTACAGCCAGTGGTTACAAGTGTAACCCAATGTCCTTCTTGGTGTACTTCAAAATCATTACCTCACGGTAATGTTATGCAATCCTGCTCCCAAAAGTCAAGTACAAATCAAAGTAGTACTCAGGTTGGCTTGGTAAGTAAAATAGGTAGGATAATATAGAGGAGTGTTTAGCTAAGCATCATTAAAAGATAAGTAAGGCAGGACAAAGGGTATTTCAGGGGGACTTATCCTTTCGGACACCGAGTTCCTTCCTTCAATTTCGTCCTCTCTCAATGACAAATTTTCAATTTCTCCTTCATCATCATAACTACTTCATCGGTTGCTTCACACATAGACTACTTGCTCCTTTATTTTTCCTTTTTTCTTTTGACATACTATTTTTTGAACTCGTTTTACTGACTCGTATGCTTTTGGTTAGCCATCATTGGGCTCTTTTAGTCTCTACATTTTTTTGGTAGTGTCCGTTTTACCGAATTCCGCACTTTTGTGCGTGCTGGTTTGGTATACATGCCATCAACCCTCACGGACATGTAGCTTTTTAGGGCCACGCCAGTATGTGGGTAGTATCTGTAACATGCCCAACATGAAAACGGTGATCACAAGGACCACAGATCCACTCCGAGACTTTTGTACCTTTGCTTTTTTCGGTACTTCTCTTTTCTATTTTTCTGAAGCAAGAGCTAGTGATTTTTAGCACCGGTAATATAACAGTAAGACCAACAAGGTTACCTTCGATGATGTTCATCTTCAACTTCTCCCCCAAACCAATTTCTCGAACAAGGGTTAGGATTTTCTTCACTTCTTTCCCCCAAACCAATTCTCGATCATGATCAAAACATGATTCTCCTCCATTCTTTGGAACTCGTTGCTTTGTTTCTTCGTTCAAGCTTGGCGATAGGTTGTTGTCACCGCTGAAGTAAAGCATGTATAGGATATATGGTGGAGTTTCATAAGGGCTTAAAAAAGCTTTTAGCGGGGTTAGCGAAAGGTATAGTAAAGGTATTAAAAAAGGTGAGTACTACTAATCATATTCATGCTGCTGACAAATAAGGACTCAAGGGTAGCAGTGTTCACATGGTTGCACACAGGACTTCAATTAGAGTAGCAAATAAACTCACTCATCAAAGTAGCATGGGTTGGGTTTGGTTAGATCATATATTCAGCAAGCAGCGAAGCATGAAAACAAATCCACAGCCCCTCATCTTAGTCATAGTTTACACTCAGTACTCTCCCACAGATCAAAATTTTTTTCAAAAAGTAGAAGACCTTAGACGTAAAAGATGAAAATGAAACTAGTACTAAAGCAGAAATTAAAGTACAAACTACTATGTGCGAATATTTAAAAGTTATTACAGACCGAGTAATTCAGCAAGTAGCAGTCAAATTCCTCCCCCAAACCTAGCTAAAAGCAGATAGAAAAACTAGAAAAGTAAAGAGAAAAAAGAAAAGATACTCCCCTCTCAGTGTTGTGCTTCCATGGAGAAATGCATCTTGGATGGAGGATCATCTGCTGGTGGAGTAAAGAAATCATCCTGGCTTCCATAGTATTGGCTCGGTCCTGTGCCAGGTGGCGGATGGAACGGTGGCTGAGGGTAGCAAGGTGGGTAATTATGCCGAGGGTAGTTCGCATAACTTGCTTCCATAAAGGAAGTTCTTTGTTGCACTTGAAGGCAATTCAGGTATGAATTCCATTATCTTCTTTGGCAGTTAGCGTACATCTCCTCTTGCTGCCTTATCTCTTCTTGCCGATTAGCTTAGCAGTGGTCTAAGAAAGCTTACATCTGGCCCAGATCAAAGGGTCCTTGTTGCTCGTTCCTCCTATCCCTTGCTTCCCGAACTGCTTCCTGGTGTCTTATAAACATTCTCTCGACCCTTTTTATAGTGAATGGTTAAGTCAAAGCCACGTTCCCTGCCTCTTTTATCTCCACTCCCTGCTCTTTACATATCCTTGTTATCAATCTTGTGAATGGGAGATTCCTCCTGTGGTTTCCTTTTAGCGAGATCATTTCTTCCATAATGATCCGCCCGATATGAACATAATGTCTCGTCATTATTGAGTAGACCAACACTGCCTCCTCTTCATCAACTCCACATTCGCATTTTCTGGGTCTGAGGTTCGAGCGTACAAATTGCACCCAAAACCTGGCACGGTCGGTGAGGGTTGTCTTCGATATCTCCCTTTGTATGTCTTCCTCCTCATAATCATTCCTCAAAAGCAGGTGGTGGATCGCATCTTTCATGTCCTTGTAGCTCAAGTTAGAGTGTGGGGGCTCCACAAGTTTCAGGTTCTTCTTCCTCTTCGGTATCTCATAGAAGTTGTTGATAGTCTGAGGTGCAAACGTGAACTCGACTCTGATGTGCTCAAATTACTACTTAGGAAAACAAGTAGGAAGCAATCGTTGTAAATAGACTATGCTAACCATGAGATCGTTCGCTAAGGAATCAATTAGGTTACCACACAGTTTGAAAGCAAACAATTACTTGTAGAAACAGTTTGATTTGTTTGAAATAAAGTACTTCTAATAACTAGAAAACAGAAAATGCAATGTAGTTGTTTGTAAGAATGAGGTAGAAAGAACACGGTACTTACGATGAAGCAATGCTAATTCGCTCTAGGGATACGTTCATATTGTCACACGATCGGTGTACAAAAAACTTATCAATTCAACCTTTACCAAACGAGTTTGAAGATATTTGAACTAGAGTAATCGTGGGTCGTCAATCCACAATCCTTAACCAAAATGTTTTAGAGAATCTTTGAACGAGAGTATTGAATTGAAGGGTTTTTACGAAGATCTTTGAACGAGCCTAACCTATATGAACGATTTCAAACCCTAGAAGCGAATATGCAAAGCTATCACGCAACTACCATGTTCGGAGCGATTTAGCTACTCATAATCGAAGCAAGGATGAAAGAATACAAGATATTGCTCACGATTAACACAAACAGAATGATAATCATATGGAAGCTTAAACAATTCGAGAAACTAAGCAAGAACGAATTGAATAAGATAAAACAATACAGATTTACCACAGAAATCAGGGATTCGATATCAATCCTTCGTTAAACAAGCAAAACCAAGCTCCAAAATTGTCAAAGTATGGATATGAAGCTTTTTCTAGAACTAGGTTAAAAAAGTATGAGAGGAAAATCCCAATTCTAAGCTAATAAGGAAAAAAAAAAAAAAATTGTTTTGCGTCTCTCGCTGCGGCTGAAGGAATATAGCTCGCCGCGGCAAGTAGCTCTCGCATAATTTCGCCGCAACGGGAAAATCCCTTCGCCGCGGCGAGCTTCAATCTTCAAAACAGGAGCTTCATTCGCAAAATCTTGCCGCGGCGGGCCAATTCCGTCGCCGCGGAGGGCTTCTTTAGCAAATCAAGATCTTGATATAAAAATCTCGCCATGGAAAAAATCCCTACGCCAGCTTTGGCTGATTGGCTCTTTCTTTTTTTTTGCTCAAAGATAAATAATTCCTACAAAAAAGGACGAAATACAAAAGCGTAAAAACGAACAAAAACCACTACTAAACTAAAAACAAAGACTCACAAAGACCGCTAAAAAGGACCAAACGAGACTCTAAATTACAGTCTCATCAAACTCCCCAAATCGAACCTTTGCTCGTCCCCGAGCAAACAGACAATCCTAGACACAACTAGACTCGAAACCACGAAAACAAACAAAGAGTCAAATCCCCAAGCGACCGAATCTACCATTGAAAACATTAAATTCACAGGATGCTAAAATTTTGTTCTCAACCTAACCTTGGCAGAAATAGTAAGCAAATAATCAGACACGATCGTTTCTCAAGTAAACAACAATTAAGCCTACCCCACTAGTCCCTCGCAGGTGTATAAAGTGTATCACTCACTCTCATGGAAGTGTCCATACAGGGTATAAGCTCGAAAAGTAAACTGGGAAGATGACTTTCGTCACAAAGATGCCTCAAATATCTTATGCTATTGTACTCGTCTCATTGAGTCGAAAGGGACTTTGGCACATGACTGTATTCCTCCAGAAAAATCGAAAAGAATTGAAACTACTCCCCCTTATCCATTTCAAAACAACATTAGATCTCAAAATACTTCACTGAATTAAGTGCATGGCCACATTGGGCTCTTTTAGTCTCAATTTTTTGCAGGTGTCTGTTTTACCGAAAGTCCGCACTTTTGTGCGTGTCAGTTTGGTATACATGCCATCAACCTCACGGACATATAGCTTTTCAGCCACGTCGGTATGTGGTAGTATTTGTAACACACCCAACACGACTAACGGTGATCAATTAAGACCATAGATTCACCCCGAGATTCAAATATCAAAAGCTTAGGGAGCAGTAAACAGACTTTTCAGCACAAGTGTAACAGCTCATAACAGTCATAATGAACAATCCTCTCCCCAAACCAGTTCGACAGAACGGGAGAAAGTAAAATCCGTAAAGCAAAGCATGTCGTTCGTCATCCCCAACGAAACTGAGTACATATAAGTATGAAAAGGTGCAAGTAATACGTAAATACTTGCACAACCCATGAATCACACAATAACAGGTGCCGGCACAATATTTTTTCTTCGGCTCAGGCTCCTCATAGGCTTTTGGACTACAGGGCTAACCAGACTTGCTATTTACGAGAGAAATGACCATGTAGGATTAAAAGCGTACTACACTACTTCTAGCTAGACATCAAACAAAATGTAAGCAACAAGGGAATTTACCATTCACAATAGACGTTCGACTTGGTCAATGACTCAGACTCACCATAAGAGAAAAATAGAAAATAGTAACACCTAAACTGGATTCAAATGGAAAACAAATATAACTAACACAGAAAAAAAAGTGGCTAACATACCACTTGAACAGAGTACATAAACATAAAAAAAATAAATAAATAAAATAAAAAAATAAAAAAACCAGAGTACAATAGAGTGCAAAAATGAGACAACTTAAGCTACAGATACAGTCGAAGCCTCCCCAAACCTACACAAGTGCTAGTCCCTAGCAATGAATAGTGTAAGAAACGATTGTATAGAATGACCAACCATAGTGTTGTCTCAGCAGGGATGATCAAGCGGATCTAGAAGGGCCACCACCGAAGCGCTGCTCCCTGAAATCCTGTTGTGCCTTCCAGAGGGCCTCCTGCCTCTCCAAGCGCTCGATCTCGCTCTGCTCCCTAGCCTTAGCTCTCCTATCGCGCTCCTCCTGCCGCTGGTAGTGCTCCTCGATGCGGGAGTACTGTTCCTCGATCCGGGTATACTGTGGTCCTGCCCACTCCTGGAACTGTGCTGTCAGCTGCTCGAAATAACCCTGGAAGTCAGAAGAACCAGGTGGAGCAGGCTGCTCTGCAGTGTCGTCAGCGCCCCTGACAGGAATGGGGTGGCGGCCGAGAATGACTCTGGCGCTAGCAGACTTCAGAGCCCCTTTGGGTTTCTCGGAGCCCTGGATACCTGGAATATTGAGGGACCGGTAGATACTGGTAATGAGGCATGGAAAATCGAGGAGACTGCCTTTAGCCTTCGGGGACTGAGCCTCCGCCATAATGATATCTGGGGCGTCAACAAACTGCCCGTTCATGATAGCTCGGATAAGTCGAGCTGTGGGAGGTGTCAGGGTGTTGAAGTGTGAGTTGGGGGTCACATTATACTGGATTAGGTGTTGCTAGAGGCGAACCTCGGGCTTGAGGAAGTGGGTGGCTATGGTGGTTTTGGTCCTGTGGTCCTCTGGGTAGGTACCAAGTAGAAGTACAAACTCGGCTAAGTCTCTCTCAAACTGTCGGTTGTGAAAATTGTCGCCCCAATGGTTGTACCTATCATCTCCTGCTTGGAACACCCTGCACTGTAGGAATTCCCGGATACTCCTAGTGGAAAATCGGATCCTGACCCCCTGGATCGTCATCACCCCTTCATCCAAGTCGTAGAGGCTAATGTAGAATTCCCGAACCAACTTCGGGTCATAGGGCATCTTCTTACCGAAGAGCTTGCTCCATCCTAAATATCGGATCCTTACCCAGACTCGAGCGTAGACAGCATCCTCCAGCTCGTCAAGAGCCAATTCCCGCTCGGGCCAAGCTTTCCTAGGCTCCATGAAATTTGCCTCCATAAAAGCCCTGCCATTCGCGGACAGGTGGAAGAATTCATCAACGGGGCCTCTCTGTTCGGCCGCGCTACTGGTCTCGCCTCTATGGCATTTGCTTCCTGTGGCTCTGCGAGACATGATGCCTGCGAGGGGGACGTTAGTGGCAGGACATATATGGGGGTAGAGAATGACCTCCCCAAACCAATTCATGATCAAAAGTCAGGAAACGGCAAAAGAGTAAGGAACAGGGGAGAATGCAAAATTCCCCAAACCAACTCAAGATTCTATATCATGGCCAATACTCGATTCACGTCAGTTCGCAAGCATAAGAGTAGTGATGATCAGAGCAAAAGAGGAACAAGATGGCATAAATTGGCAAAAACGGGGAAGTAGTGCAAAAAATTGAAAAACGCAAGTAAGTTCCAAAATCAATGAGTAAGGAATCCATGCATCAATCAAAATCGATCTACTACACTCAATCAATCACAACTAACGACGATCAACCAAAGAATTCAAGTAAACTCGAAAAAATTAGGAAGAAGGAAGTTTAAGCCAATTTACCTTTTGAATCCGAAGAATTAGGTGGATAAAGCACAAAAACAGAGCAAGAATCGAAGAGAGGGGGAAAAACCCGTTAGATTGCAACAAGAATGGGGGAATTTGGTGGAGAATTGAGTGAGAAAGAGAGATTGGAGTGAAGAGAGGAAGAAAAACGGGAAGAGGAAAGGAAGAGAGTGGGGCGGGGAAGAAGAAGAAGAAGAAGATAAAAAGATTTGAAAAAACCTAGCTCGCCGCGGCAGGAAGAAATCCTCGTCGCGGCGAGTTTTTACGAAACTACAATTTTTCAGTTTTTTTGCTCTCGCCGCGGCGGAGCTTTTAGTTTTTACGAAAGCAAATTCTGGGAGGAGAGAAAGGTCTCGCCGCGGCGAGCAAAAAATTCGAATTTTTTTTGCTTGCACCTTTGACAATTTCAAATTGAAACCCCCAGCCTCGACTCGGAGTTTCACGAGTTTCCTCGTGTTGGTAAAAGGGTTCTATACTCCCAAACATACAAGAGAATAAATTACAAAAGCAGTAAAGGCATCCGCAATGTCTAAGGTCATAGATAAATAGTCTCAACGGTAAAGTAAACAGTTCAACAGTATGAAATGCAAGATAAAAGGTCAACGTCTAAAGCAAGGAAATACAAGTGCATTTGTTTAAAGTCGTTAGCTCGACATTCCCGGGTGATAATCAGTGGTACTTGATCTTCCCGGTGTTCTGAGCAACCTTACTCCTCTGTGGGGGAGAGTAAGTATACAGGGGACCTGTGTGTGCACTGATATAGTTCCTGGTTTCAACCTGCAGGGGTGAGTATGGCGTGATGGTGGCTTGCAACTCACGTTGCTTGCCGTGTACCTCTATGGTACAGGTACGGGCGTGAAGGTTAACAATCATGCGAGTGGTCTTGATGAACGGTCGCCTAAGTAGCAACATATCTTTCTCCATCTCTTTGCCTTTGATCTGTGTTGACTCGACAACCACAACATCAGCCATAAAGGTATCCCCATCAAGTTCAACCGGAACATCCTCGACAACCCCCATGAACTTGCTCCTTGATCCATTGGCCAATGTGACGAAGCATTTCCTGGGTTCCAAACCCTTAAAATTGAGCTCCTCATAGGTCGCAAAAGTCATCAGGTTAACTGCTGCTCCCGTATCAACAATGCCAGTCACCTCAGAAGAATTTCCTATCCCCACTACCAAGTCGAAGCTGTCGGCATCACTGATGCTCTTATCTGCTTTCTGGATCACTCTAGCAGTAGGTTTGACCTCAAGAACAGCCAGTTTTGCACTCGCCTCCTCTACTGTAGTCGCAACACTGGACTTAACTACTCATCTACTTCCTGTACCTCAACTATTTTTTGTGGTCTAGTCACCTGTGGTGCCTCAACCTGGGTTACTGCCTTGTTCTGTCCACAGGTACAAGTAGTCACAACTATCTTCACTCTTCCCGGCTTGTCGAAAGATACCTCCACAGCAAGAACCCTGTTGGTCTCTACGGTATCTGGAAGCTTACCCTTTTCTCTTTGCTGAAGATGTCCAACCAAATCGCCTAGAGTCTTCTCAAGCCGCCTCTTGGACTGCTCAATACTGTCAAACCTCTAGTCGTTCCTGCTCTGATTCTTCTGTGCCTTTGCCCAGAACCTTTCTGACCTCTCCATGTGATTTCGAATCTCCTGATCAGCATTATCCTGCACTCTCATAGGCTGAACTTGAGTCTGCTGTGCTGGAACTTGCTGGACCGGAACCTGTTGCTCCTGTGGCGCATTCTCGTAGAAGTTATTGCCATAGCTCAAGTCGGCACGGTTCGGGTTAAAAGTTTGAATCCTTGGCCCTCTTACGTTACCACCTTGGTTCCCCCTGTAGTTCCCTTGCTGTCTAGTTTGTACCCAGTTGACTACCTTCGGAGTCGGGTTCTCATTCATAATCTCAGGAAGCCTACACATGCTGGCACCATGCCCAAAATTTCCGCACAGATTACACCTTTGACTTACCTGCGATGCTGGGGTTGAGACGTTGCCAGGCGTCCTCATCTCCTTGATCTGTTCTGCCAGGTCGCAGGTACTAGGTCCCGGTGCCTCTTCCACCGATTTCACCTCTGCTCTCCTGGATCTTCCACGTGTTCCGTTAAGCTGAGAGATAGCGGACAGTTTCTCGAAGGCCTCATTCAAAACTGTTGGAGATGTTGTAACTATGGTCCCATTAACTGTCATATCCACCATATTCTGCGCCTCCCAGTCTAGTCCCTTATAAAACTTGCAGCACAAATCCATCTCACTCATCCTGTGGTGAGGGCACTGAGAAAGCAAGTTCAGAAACCGTTCCCTAGCCTCGTAGAAGCTCTCATCGCTCATCTGCATGTACTTCTCTATCTGGGTAGAACTTGTTCATAAATGCCCTGTAAAGCTCATCCCAAGTCCGAAAAGACCCTTCCTGCTGGTTCAGAAGCCAGCTCTTAGCCTTATCCTGCATGCACATAGGAAAATTTTTCTTCCTAATTTCCTCATCAGTAACAGTGATCTCGCCAACAGTAAGCGGGATCCTAGCAATCAATGCCTCGAACTCTTTCAGGAACCTGATCACGTCTTCATTGTCCATCGCATAGTACTTGCGTAGGTCATGGAAGTGATAAGCCTTGATTTCCATGTTCCTGGCCTCATTAGAAAGCACAACAGCTGACCTCCCGGCCTTAATCTCACAAGGCTGCATGTAGGTTCCATAGGTGATCTCAGGCACCTCAGCAATTGGTTGGTTAATCTGTGCGTTTTTTGCCATTTCGATTACTGCTAAGTTTTGTCACCTGAGCTGACGAATGTGTCTATTGATCTCGTTCACTGGAGCTTGCAAAGGTGTTCCTTGTGATCTCCTGCCAAGCATAAACCTGTAGTGAACTCTACACAATCAAAAACCTCGAAGAATCTTAGTTTCCATTAGTGTAACAAACAATAGGTTGAAAAAAACAAACAAATAAAAATTCGCAATCAACCGCTACAATAGGAATTGATTCCCCGGCAGCGGCGCCAAATTTGATGTGCTCAAATTACTACTTAGGAAAATAAGTAGGAAGCAGTCGTTGTAAACAGACTATGCTAACCACGAGATCGTTCGCTAAGGAATCAATTAGGCTACCACACGGTTTGAAAGCAAACAATTACTTGTAGAAACATTTTGATTTGTTTGAAATAAAGTACTTCTAATAACTAGAAAACAGAAAATGCAATGTAGTTTTTTGTAAGAATGAGGTAGAAATAACACGGTAGTTATGATCAAGCAATGCTAATTCGCTCTAGGGATACGTTCATACTGTCACACGGTCGGTGTATAGAAAACTTATCAATTCAACCTTTACCAAACGAGTTTGAAGATATTTGAACTAGAGTAATCGTGGGTCGTCAATCCACAATCCTTAACCAAAACGTTTTAGAAAATCTTTGAACGAGAGTATTGAATTGAAGGGTTTTTACGAAGATCTTCGAACGAGCCTAACCTATATGAACGATTTCAAACCCTAGAAGGGAATATGCAAAGCTATCACGCAACTACCATGTTCGGAGCGATTTAGCTACTCATAATCGAAGCAAGGATGAAAGAATACAAGATATTGCTCATGATTAACACAAACAGAATGATAATCGCATGCAAGCTTAAAAAATTCGAGAAACTAAGCAAGAGCGAATTGAATAAGATAGAACAATAGAGATTTACCACAGTAATCAGGGATTCGATATCAATCCTTCGTTAAACAAGCAAAACCAAGCTCCAAAATTGTCAAAGTATGGATATGGAGCTTTTTCTAAGAACTAGGTTAAAAAAGTATGAGAGGAAAATCCCAATTCTAAGCTAATAAGGAAAGACAAAAATTCTGTTCTGAGTCTCTCGCCGCGGCGGAAGGAATAGCTCACCGCGGCGAGCCTTCTTAATCGAAGAGTATATAGTTCTCACATAATTTCGCCGCGGCGGAAAAATTCCTTCACCGCGGCAGAAGCTTCATTCGCAAAATCTCGCCGCGGCGGACAAAATCCCTCTCCGCGGCGAGCCTGGCTGATTGGCTCTTTCTCTTTTTTTGCTCAAAGATGAATAATTCCTACAAAAAAGGACGAAACATAAAAGCGTAAAAACAAAAAAATAACACTACTAAACTAAAAACAAAGACTCTCAAAGACCGCTAAAAAGGACCAAACGAGACTCTAAATTACAGTCTCATCAGACTTCCCTTATGGTGATAGGAGGCAGCTCGCTCACCTCGTCCAGGTCGTCTACTTCAAGTTGAAAGAACTCCGCATAGAATTCCCTGACTATGTCGAGGTTGTAACCATCAAGACAAGTGGTGAAAGGTCCCCACCCTTGTGCGTCTAATGGCGTGAGCATCCAAGTGCAATTCTCTCTTGAGGGGAAATTGATTTGGATGTTCCTTTCGGGGGCTACCCCTCGGTTTCTGTTTGCTTCCCGGGCCTTCCTCTTTTCTTGCTTGATTCTCCCACTTGTGTCGTCTTCATGGTACCTAGGTTCGAAAAAGTATGTGAGATAGCATGTTTGGAGCTAAGTCAATTTTAAGGCAAGCATGCAAATTCCATGGGGTTTCATATCCCCCAAATCTAGTGTTTGGCACAACATGCATATCAAGTCTTAGCTCGTAACAAGATCAATAGCTTCTCTAAAACGATATGAGAACTAGTCACATAAACTCACTTTCATAAGGTGTCAAGTATCAAGTTAGAAAGAATAATGCATATGAAGAATCATCCTACGAGCATATGACTTAGCAAGTATGTTTCCTAAACATAAATCATCAAGTAAAAAAACCATACGAGCATGTGATCAAAAGAGAAAGAAGTCATTAAGAGAATTTGTTTCCTTGAGCCATTTCATCAAACACTTTGTGAGCATGAACAAAAACTCTCAATTTCTCTAACAAATTGCCATATCTCTACCAAGACAAGTGATAACATATTAGGCTCTACTAGTAAGCATGTATTATCATCAACAATTAACACCCATATCAATTAAATCAATAATATAATTGCAAAGCACCAAAGAAGCATGAGGAAAGTGCGAGCAAAGAGTTTAAGGATTTAAACTTGATAATGAACATGAAATTGAGATGTACAAGAGTAGAGATCACTTACTTGATGTTGTTGATGGATGTATAATCTAAGAATGCAATGGGTAAGTGCAAAATGTGAAATTTGTGAAGAGTTTGGAAGAAAATTGAAGGGGGGGGGGGGGGGGGGAGGAATCGAGTGAGGGATTTAAAAAGGAGAGGTGCGGTCCACTGGCGGCCGCAGTGAGGCTACTGCCTCACTGTCCCTCAAACACGATAAATCGCGTGCTTTTGATTCTTTTTGATTTTTTGTTTCTTCAAATGCAATTATGACTCTAGATTAATAAATAAAGAAAATGAAAAAGGTTTTTCAAAAGTTTTTCGAAAATAATTTTTAGTGCGGAAAACGAGAAAAACAAAAAACGAAATGAAACGTGAATGTAAGTGCGTAAATTAAACGTGACATTGGGTTGCCTCCCAAGAAGCGCTTGTTTTAGGTCTTATAGCTCGACCCCTTTTTTCATGATGGATTATTTGTCGAGGTTTAGACCCTCGATCCCGTTGAAGCACTTGTCCATCCATTCCTTTGTTCTGTAGCTCAAATCTTCTATCCAACGTTTTATTTTTTCTTCCTCGATCTTATTTAGCTCCGGATCCTCGTTGATATGAAAAGTGAACTCTAAGTAGTCGTTGGTTTCCTTTGGACTATTCGATTCACCGTCACTCTCGGGAGATCCGCATTTCTTGTTATCGTCCTTCGACCCAAAGTACTCGTCGGGGATCAATGGAAGAGTATTTTCATTCGATTCTTCTCCTGTCTCCCAGTATGTCTTGAACAGATTCATCGGTGCGAGCAAATCTTCAAAAGGAACCACCAATTCTTCTTCAGTGTCCATCCACCAGTCTCCTGTGGCGAAATTGATCCTTGCTGCCTTTGTTTCCTCCAAAGTCTCGCTCGGAATCCCCATTACTATCCGGTGATTCGATATATTCATCGAAATCTCCCTTCTTGCCACGTTGATGATGGTGTTGGTGGTGGCCATAAACAGTCTTCCCAGAAGCATGGTATCATTGTCCGGTCTTCACAGTCCATGATGAGATAATCCACAAGAATATCGAGCCCCTCCACTCTAGTAATCACATTATGCATCTAGCCACAGGCGGTTGAAGTAGAGCCATCGGCGGCCAGTATGCCGGTTCTTGCTTTCACCATTCCTGCTAAGTTGAATTTCTTGTAAATGGCGAGTGGCATCATATTAATGCTGGCTCCTAGGTCCAGGGTTCCTGTGGCTGCTTTCCCTTTGATGACAACATTTATGTTGAAAGATCTGGGGTCGGGTTTCTTTGGTAAGATTGGTTTGACCCTTTCTTCTACGGCAGGAGAGTCTATGTCACTCCCGAATGTTGTAGGAGAAGGTTTGAGGCTTTTACCTCGTGTCCCTTCGAGGTTCCGTCGTTCAGATTCAGTATGATTTTCTCCTCCGATTCCTGTTACCTTGGCAGCTTCAAATGATCATCATGGCTTTCTCGGTGTGACCCGGGAGCTTGTCTTTGTTCTGTTGCAGTTCCCCTACTTCCTTGGCGATTTGACCAATCTTCAGTTCCATTCCTCTCAAGGTGTTGTCGGTTCTTCTGAAGTTATCCTCAGCCTTGGCGATAAATGAATTGGTCCTCGCGGTAAACTCACCCTGCTGCTTCACAAATTTCCCGATATCTCCCATCTCCTTGGGTGGTGGTGTGGGAACAGGTGTGGGATGGGAAGGAAGGATGCTGTGAATGAGATTGGTCAAATTTCATGATATCCGACTTCGGTGGTGGTGTGGGAGCAGGTGCCATAGTGGGTGGTCTAGGTGGTATTTCGGGTGGGTTCAAGCTAGATCCAGTACGGTATGATAAGAGAGGGTGTTGGGGGATAAAGCTGTCTCCATTTTCTCGACTCTTGCATGTAGTGTGCCTCTTCCAGTTGTGTCGGTTCCTCCGGTTCTTCATTCACAGCATCCTTCCTTCCCATCCTTATCTCTATGGCTTCAATTCTCATGTTAATCTGTTTCCAAGGGACTTCCTCAATTGCTCTGACCTCCTTAGTAGCTACTCTACTTCCTCGTCCTTTCTGCAAAGAGTTCTCAATAAGGTTCTCGCACACTTCCCAAACCCTTCTTGGGGGTGCGTCTAGCAGGTTTCCTTGACATGCTCCATCGATGAGTGTTTGGCTGATAGAGTCAATTCCCTTGTAAAAGTTGTTGACTTTGTCAAACAACACGTAAGAGTGCATTGGGCATCTGTCAAGTAGATCCTTATATCTTTCCCACGCTTCGTGAAAAGTTTCTCCGTCAAATTGGTTGAAGTTTTGGATTGGCTCTTCAGGTCGGATGTCTTCTTCTATGGGAAGTATCTGAGCATAAAATTGTTGAAAACCTCGTCCCATGTAGTCAAGCTGCCTGGCTGTAGTGAGATAAACCAGTTCTTTGCCTTGTCCTTAAGGTATCTTGATGTGCGCAAATTAATACTTAGAAAACCAAGTAGTAAGCAGTTGTTATAGACAGACAAAGCTAAACCACAGAGTCGTTCGCTAAGGAATTAATTAAGCTACGTAGCAGTGAGAGTAAACAGATACTTGCGAGTAACAGTTTGATTGATGATTTGGCTATACTTCTAACTAGTTTAACTAAAACTAAGATTACGATTAACAATGAGAGAAAGATGAATACAGTAGCAAGATCCAATTATGCTAATTCGAACTAGGGATAACACTCATATTTGTCACACGGTCGTTGTACAGTAAATCAATCAATCCGATTCAACCAATTGTTCTTAGAAAATATTACACTGGAATCGTGAGTCATCAATTCACGATCCTTAAACATGAACAATTTAGAGAATTTAATACGGACTTATCGGATTGAAGGTTTTTAAGAAGATTTTATACGAGACTAACCTATATGATTGCTTTGATAAACCCTAGAACGAATATGCATAATCTTCACATACTACTGTATTCAAAGGTGTTTAGCTACTCATAATTGATAATTGCATGCAAAGATTCATGGTAATAATCATGTGAAACATAGATGAAAAGCTCGCATGCAATAACATACAATTCAATCAATGAGAATAAAGAACGAATTGTAAAGAACAAGGCAATGGAGAAATCAATACCAATAATCTTGATGAATAAAATCAATGAAAAACCAAGCTCCAAAGATGTCTCAATGTTATTGTCTGAATCTAGGAGCTTTTTCCTAAAACTAGGTTAAAAGAAGTATGAAAGAAAAAGAATCAAAATTCTAATCTAATAAGGAAAACAAAACTAATCCTGCGTGGCTCACCGCGACGGAAGGAATAGCTCGCCGCGGCGAGCCTTCTTAATCGCAATATATATCCAGCTCGCATAATCTCGCCGCGGCGGACCAATTCCTTCGTCGCGGCAAGCTTCAATTTTCAAAACAGGAACTCATTCGTAAAATCTCGCCGTGGCAGACCAATTCCTTCGCCGCGGCGAGTCTTCTTAAATTGCAGAAGATGATCACTCGCTAAATCTCACCGCGGCGGACTGATTTCCTCGCCGCGGCGAGCTATGCTGGAAGTTTCAATGCCAAGCTCGCAAAATCTCGCCGCGGCGAGCCATGCTAAACGACTTGTTCTCATACGGCTCAAAAGACATCAATTTCTACAAAACACAAACAAAACACCAAAGCGTAAAAACGAAATAAAAAGACTACAAAACTAAAGACAAAGACTCACAAAGACCGCTAAAAAAGACCAAATGAGACGTTAGAATATTGTCTCATCAAAATCCCCAAACCGAACCTTCGCTCGTCCCCGAGCAAACACACAACCTAAACACACTAGACTCTAAACCATGTAAACAAACAAAGAGTCAAATTCCCAAGCGACCGAATCTACCATTGAAAACATTAAATTCACAAGATGCAAAAATTTTGTTCTCAACCTAACCTTGGCAAAAATAGTAAGCAAGTAATCAGACACGATCGTTTCTCAAGTAAATAACAATTAAGCCTAACCCGCTAATCCCTCACAGGTGCATAAAGTGTATCACCCACTCTCATGGAAGTATCCGTATAGGGTATAGCTCAAAAAGTAAACTGGGAAGATGACTTTCGTCACAAGGATGCCTCAAATATCTTATGCTACTGTACTCATCTCATTGAGTCGTAAGGGACTTTGGCACATGACTGTATTCTTCCAGAAAAATCGAAAAAAAACTGGAACTACTCCCCTCATCCATTTCAAAACAACATCAAATCTCATAATGCTTCACTGAATTCAGTGCGTGGCCACCTGGGCTATTTTAATCTCAATTTTACAGGTGTCTGTTTTACCGAAAGTCCGCACTTTTGTGCGTGTCAGTTTGGTATACGTGCCATCAACCCTCACGGACATATGGCCTTTTAAGGCCACGCCGATATATAGGTAGTATTTGAAACACGACTAACGGTGATCAATAAAGACCATAGATCCACCCCGAGATTCAAATATCATAAGCTTAGGGAGCAGTGTTGGTCCAGATAACGGCAAAGTAAAAGACTAGAGGGGGGGGGGGTGAATAGTCTTTTAAAACTTTTGTCGATAAAAACTATTTCTCAGATATCTGAATAGATATCTGATACTTAGAATCAGAGCGCGGAAGACTTAATAAAGATAAGTGCAGAAACAGTTAAAGTGTGTGTGTGTGTGTGTTGCTGAAATGTAAATACAAAAAGGTAAATAACATAGCAAGTATAGTGGTATCTGGAGGTGGCGTAATCCTCCAACTAATCCACTTCGGTCTACTAGAGACCTAGAATTCACTAGAATAGATAATTGAGTTCTCCTTACAAAAATCCTATTCTAAGATTCTTAAACAATTAGTTCCCAACCAAATGTTCCCCCTGAGTTGTTCCCTTCACTTTCCAAGTACTTCTGCTAGAAACCTTTGAGTTATTCCCTAGCTTCCCAAGCTAAGTACTTCCTATACTCAATAACCTTGGAGTTATTCCTTAGTTTCTCCAATCAAGTACTTCCTATACTCCGGTAACCTTGGAGTTGTTCCCTGATTTTTCAAACTAAGTACTTCCTGTACTCCACGCCAGTTATGGTGTTGGTTTTGGTTTGAGTTGTCAGATGAGCTTCCTTAATAACTTATTCAGTTATTCAGATAGCTCTGTGAATCAAGTATACTTAATACACTTTTCAATGTATGGTATCTTGTTCTTTTTACTGACCCAAGTCTTAGATAAATGTTCAAGAGAATGAATCTCAGATACTTGATCTTTTGTTTCAACTCTTTCACAGATAGCTGTGCTTGTTTAGGATCAGGACACTTAGAACTTCAGTGTTACTCAAGATCAAAAGCTTTGGTCGCAACAGAAAGCTTTGAGGATAAGTAAGTTGCTTTGAGAGAGTAAGATGTTCAGCGTTTTTATGCAGTTCAAGGTCTGTTGTGTGTCTCTTCAAGCAGTCTAAGTGTTGATATTTATAGATGAATTTGAGTACCGTTTGAATAGTATCCGTTAGGCTCAAATTCGAACTATTGATATCTGTGTAATCAGAAAGGTGTTTTGTCTTCTTCTTGAAGTCGCTGCTTTTTTATTCGACATCTCCGTCCGTGCATTAAATGCATTGTACTATACTTTTGTCCTCAGAGTGCCAACGGAACTATGCTTTGTATCAGAGACTAGTGTTATCTGATTCTTTGCACGTCCTTATCTTCAATCTTCAGATACCACTTTTTATTGAAACAACTTTGTTTGCAATATATATATTTCTTTTTCAGAAATGTGGTTAATGCTCAAGGTATCTGAGAATAGATATCTGTGGACACTTTCCTTGTTTTCAGATAGGTCTTTTATTTCTCAGATATCTCTTGTGACACAGTTTGTTTAAAACTATTCGTGTCTTCAAGATATCTGGCTAAGGTATCTGAAAAACAATTTCAGTAATCTTGTGCAGTTTCTTCAAGTTTTCAATGTCGTTGAGCTTGTTTTGCTTGGATGTCTTCTTCTTGGTCTTCTCTTCATAATAAAAATTACATTTTGAGACCTAACATCCTATACAAGATTAGCTAGACTATCATACTTAGTGAGTTTCCTCTTTTACAATGTTCAAGTGAACCAAGAGTACTAATCACCTTTCTGAGACTAAGATAAGTCATCATGTTGCTGATCAAAATCTAAACAGATATTTCTAACAAAATATCTAACAAAATTCCTAACAAATTTCCCAAGAAATTTCCCAACAAATTTCCCCCTTTTTGATCAGTCAACGATGACTATCTAACCTATTACAAATCTGGATGAGTGAACAATCCAACACTTAATCTTTTCTTAAGATCTTCAATTTATTTAATTAAGTGCAGAAAGTAAACATCAACCAAATCACAAGGTGTGATCTTTGCTGACAAGTTATCTTTTATAGAATACTATCTGAGAGTAAGTTTTTCAGATAAGTTATAAAGAGAGATTACAGATAACTTCAATACATAGAACAAGTTTGGCTCAGTCAGCAAAAATACAAAAACTACATAGTAAATTAGGACAACAGGAGTAACCAAGCTCCAAGTAAACATCCTAATAAACTAGTCTTCAAGTCTTCAAACTCTTCAAGTCTTCAACAGTATTTCTGTGGATCAGTCTGCAAATTTCCTATCTTCAAACCTTTTGATGTCATCAGAATAATCATAGAGAAGTGTTCTGACGAGCATCTCAGTGTCTCTGGCAAATCCACAGACTTCTTTATAGGTTTTGGTAGGATTTTTCTTAACAAAATGTTTGACCCATAGGTACTTTCCCCACTTCCAGGCATGCTCTATTCTGATATCTGAAAGCTTGAAGTATTCGTAGATAATCCTCAGATATCTGATGTCACCCTTGTATTGATCTTCAGTTAGATAGAACGATTCATAGGGTTCTACAGCGAGTCTTGCTCTTGTGCCTGTTCCTGTGATATTCAGAATTCTGTGCACATCATCTGGCTTTCCATATGGACATTCATCAGAGAGGTCCTTTCTCATGGCTTCAGTTCTCTTGACAACTTCAAAATCCAACCAGGCTTTAATGTGATTGGTGTTGATCAAGGTTGGCTTATCTTTTCTCCATGCCATAAGTTGTTTATGGATTGGTTCTGGAAATCTTGAATTTACCAATAGATGCTTAAGTTCCAGAATCCAATAGCCATTTTTCTAATTGATGCACCTGTAGACAGAGGAATCATTATCATACTTCACATACTCTATTTTGGCTTCTTCGGGCCTGAGTGGAAGTTGACTTTGTCTTTGTTCAACTCTCAGTCTGTTCCTTCTCTGTCTCGAATTCTCTTTGGGATTGTTGCTTGAAGAACCACCCTGGATAGACTTGGTATTTCCAGAGGGTGTTTTAGCTGCTAGGGGCTTTGCAGCTATGGGCTTAGTTAGGCTTTCAATTTTCCTTTTCTTGTGAAGAGGAGCTTCATCTTCATCAGTTTCCTCATCATCATCAAGATTTAATCTTGTGAGAGTTTTACAGCCTTCTTCATTGCCCAGGGACTTGATTTGACCTTCTTCTTCTTCTTCAGAAGATTCATCAATCCCTTTAACTTGTCTTCTCCTTGGAGACTTGGTACTCCTTGGAGGTTTCTGTGCCATGGCCCTTGTTATCATTTTAGTTCCTCCAGTAGGTTTCTGAGAAGCAGCTACTATTTGCAAAGCAGCTTGGCATGAGGAGGGTTCATTGATTCTGAGTGGTGGCTGGGAAGTTTTCATGTTTCTTCTTCCTTTCTGAGCCGCACCAGCTCCAGATTTCTTCTTGTTTTCTTCTCCTTCTTCCCATTCCCCCTGACTTTGAGGTCCAGATTTGTACACTCTTTCCCCCTTAGTCATTGTTGGCTGACTCAGTCTCATAAAGGAATCTGAGAGAGAGTTAAAGTGCCCTTGTAAATAATTATAGGCAGTGACCAACTTCTGAAGTTCGGCTTTGAGCTCCTGATTTTGCTTGATAAGTCCATTGTCCTTATCAGTGAGCTCTGCCAATGGGCCTAGGATGGCATCTGCTTTTCCAGCAGTGTAACTTGCCTCTTGGAAAGCTTTTTCAGCTAAAGACGCATCATCGTCCCTTATCATTCCCAGATCTTTCTGAGCAATGACTATGCTAGTTGTTCTCTGAGTGATGAGCTCAGTGAACTTTTTCATTTCAGAGGGGACGGAGGCAATTACTTCCTTGTTCTGTGAAGACATCTCCTTGTTCAGATGAGCCAGTACTTGGTACCTGTTCATGTATTCATTGGAGTGGACATTTGGCAGTTTGCTGAATATTGTAGGAGCAATCAGCTTCCTTTTCAAGTGAGAAACCGCTAAATGTTCATTGCGGTGCTCTGCCAAAGTCTTGTCTTCTTCATCATCTGAGTAATCAGCCCAGTGATCTTCATCCTCTTGGACATTTTCATCGATTGTATCGAGTCCAGCAACCATCTCAGAGATTGGTTTCTTCCCTTTCTGGGAGGAGGATGGTACTTCTTTTGAAGATGATGCAGCCTTAGCATCATGCTTGACTTCAGATACTTCTTCAGTATCGAGTTCTTTGGTGATATCTTGCACAGCATCCCGTAGCTCTTTAACCTCAGAGTAAGCAATCATTTCTTGTAAGTATTGATCTTGTAGTTGATCAAGCTTGTCTCTGGATTTAGCTATTTGATCTTCCAGTTGAAGATGGAGCTGTTGTTCTTCTTCCAACAGTTGTCTGAGTTGAGCAGATCTGGTTTGAGTGTTTAATATTTTCTGATTGGTTTCTTCAGAAAGCTCAACTACTTGTTCAGTAGTAACTGGGTGTTGGTTAGAAGATGGACGAGTAGATTTCTGAGGAGATGGAGACGGAGATTTCTGTGAAGTCTTCTCAGTGTGCTTTTCAGCAGCTGAGGCATCATTTTTTAGCGAAATTCCTCCAGTCCCTGGTGCAGGGGCATCATCATCGTCCTTTTTGTCTGTGTCATCCTTTTGGTGATGGTCAGTGGGAGGTTCATCGAAGTCATTTTCGTTTATCTCTTCCTCCTCATCATCTTCAGATACAAGATTGATCACTTCAGGAATAGTGATCTTCTGCCCATTAACCTCTTCTTGTTCAGAAGGTATAAATTGCAGAGTTTGGGGCAGGACTGGCTTAAATGCCATTTGTAATCTTGTCTGGCCATCTGCCTGTTCAAAGGCTTGTATCAAACTGTGCGCCACTTCTCTGGAGAAATCCTTATGCAATAGAGTCGCAACTGTGTACTGTTCGGTAGGGAACATTGCATGGATGTATGTCTCCAAGTCAAGAGCTCGTACTCGTCTGTTTGGTTGATCTATGATTCTCAATATTTCAGAGAAATCAGAGCACCTTAACCTTTGCCATTTCTTGAAGCATTTAATGTGCTTTGGCAGGGTGTGAGCTTTGAAGAAGGGAAGTAGGTCCCTTGTTTCAACATTAGGAGCCTGCTCGGCACTTGTTTGAGCCTGAAAGAATGAGTTTTGAGTGAGCTTCAAAACTTTTATAGATATCGGAGTAGAAGTGTAGTTTAGTTTCTGAGTTACATGAGTAAGTACTTCAGGCTCAGAGACTTGTTCTACTAAGACAATTGGTGTCTCAGATATCTTGTTGTGAGGTGGAGACTTGGAAGTCTGGTCCTCATCAACCTTTTTTTTTTTAACCTGAGAATTAACATTATCACAATACTTAGGAAATTTTATCAAGAAAAACTTTAAGTGACAAGTCAGATATCTGAGAGGTCAATTACCTCCATGGGAGGCTCAGATACTTGTCTCTCAGAGACTTGTGCAGTCTCTGGAATCTTTTCTTGTGATGAAGGCCTTGATGCCTCATCAATTTCCATAGGTGCAGGGGATGTCGCAACTCTGTCCCCTTGCACTTCTACTTCTGAGTGAGCCTGTGAGTAGAAAGCATTGAATAATTTAGAGAAGATTTTAGTTAACCCAAGGTGAAGAATATTTATCATTGATTTTCATATACCTTCATACTGGAAGGCTCAATGATCTGTTCTTCAGAAACCTTGTTGGTTTCTGGGTTTTCTTCTGGCATTTCTGCCTTATCTTCCTCTTTCATTGGAGCTGTTAGAAACATTTATTTTAATGTAAGCACATAAACTTATAATCGAAGAAGTGTTATCTTAAGAATCCATTATTACCGTGGCATGTGCTCGATATCTTAAGAGGCGAGGTTGAGGAACCTCCTTCGCTTCGAGGTAAGCTTTTCACTTCCTCTTGTTTTTGTGTTTCTAACTCACTGTAACAAAGAAATTTTATGAGTAACAAGATGTATAAGCATAAAAGTTTTCACAAGATAAGAGTTAAACCGGTCAGCTACCTGAGTAGTTTCAGGCTGATTGGTCTCTGGAACTTGTGACCTTTCTATACTTAGGTCTTCTTGTCCCAGTGCAGTTTCTTTGCTTGAAGTTTCTGGTACTTCACACCTTTCCTGAGTATGCAACTCTTGCCTCCCCAGTTGATCATTACGAGTAGATGTCTCGCTTGATCCTCTCATTGAGTTGGGGAACCTGCTCTTTTGCAGGATTTTCTTCAGCATACTGTATTGCTGGTAATTCGAAATGGAGTTCATTTACCATTTCATCAACCACTTGTGGTTGTTGTGGTTGTTGTGATTGTGGTTGTTGTGGTTGTCTGGAAGCAGAGGATTGATCAGTAGAATGTTCTTCCAGATTTTTAGATGTGGCATTTCCATCAGCATCTGCCAGCACTAAAATACCACTCATCGTGGCTTTTGAAGTTGTGCGTAAGAAACGCGTTCCTCGATGATGTGTTTGCACCAACAACCTTTGCTATAGGTTCAAGAACTCGGTGTAGGTTCTTCTTCAGATACCTTATCACGCCATTCTAAAGAACCTTAGCCCTCTTTGTTCTTTCTAGGACTTGAGAGATGACTAGTTCATCATCTTCATCGTCAGAGCTCTCATCAGCATTAGGAACTGATTGGTCCATTATTCCTGCGGTTTCTGCAGATAGGGCTTGGTGTTTTTCACCACTTTTGGCAGCATTTATGAGTTCATCGAAGGCTTTCGTAATAGTCTTCATATCGAAGCACTTTCTCTTCCGAGTCTACTTGTTCAAGAGTTGATAACTCTTTAAAGATTGATGATTTCATCTGCCTTTATCAGTTCATCGGCAATGCCTGTAGATATCTGAGAATTGACAACCTCTTTGGGTGCGTCTTCTGATTTGCCAGCAGACTTCTTTCTTGAAGTTCTCGGCTTCTTGGTCGCAACCTTTTCTTCAGATACCTTTTCAGACTTTCGCTTCTTAGAACCTTTCTGAGACCCAGTAACCTTTTTCATCAAGTTTGTATACTCATATTTGTAGAGTAGGTTATCGCTATTATTTCAAAGAAGTAGCATATCTTCGCACCATAGCTCATCGTGGCCTTTGCTCAGCTAGTCCTTTGGCAATCTTAGGCTCAAGCCTTGAATCTTCTTCACAAACTTCATGAAGGCGCATTTTCCCGCTTAAAAGGGTTTTCCACCTTTTGTCTTGTTGATTCAAAGAACAACATCATGATCCATCGTTTCGCTTATCCGTCAAGACCTCCTTGTAGACCATCAAAGCATCCGTGAAGAATGCAAGTCAAGACATCCCAGTGAACCATCGATGTCCGGTTTCGATGTCAGCAAGCTTGAACTCAGTGGGTGTATCTGATTTTTCAAGATCACACACGTCACTGTACAGCTCTTTAACACCTTCAAGGAGTTCATCATCCTTGGTGTTTATTTCAAAATCCTTTCCAAGATTTTGAAACTCAAACAACTTACTGAAGTTGTTAAGTCCGTATGATTTCCTTTCCTTGGATCGAGGTTTTGAGAGACACTATTTCAAAGGTTTTGTAAACACAGAAATAATCTGAGTTGTTGTAGAATTCCAACACATCGAGTGATGAAATTCCACTAGGTCGAGCGATAGAAAGCCCTTGATTTGTGCCTTTTCAAGCATGTCAAGAATTAGCTTTTCGCTCGTTCTCTATTCCACCGTCAGTATTCCTCAACCATGGCACCACCCCAAATCATTACGTGATTTAAAGTCCAATGGTCGATTAAAATCTCCTACCGGTCGGTTGTTCACATAACCAACTCTGGTGCTTGCTTTTCAGCATCAAAGGAGGATTGAGATTTCAGTGTAGTTGAACTTTTAGGGGCCATCTCTTTATATAGTGTAGGGATTTGAAATTGGTGTTTGAAAGAGATTTGATTCAGTAATTCTTTGCAGAAAAACTTAATCTTGATTTGCAGAGATTGTAGAAGTTTTGTAGAGAATCAAGAGAAGGATTTGCTATTTTTGTGCAAGATGAGTTTTCGGATTAGGCAAAAGTGATTTCCTATGCCAAAATCCTATATATATAGCAGTTGAATCTCAACAGACAAATACATACAAATTGATTTTGTGTGTACGTATCTGTGATTTGCAAGCAGGCGTGAGCAAAAGCTAGTTTGGCATTAAATGCTTAGTGGGCCATGTCTGAATTTCAACAGTCCAATATTTTCTGTGAATTAATTTCCACCGTACAGATCAATCGCTTAATTTCATCAAGGGTCACCATTGCTTCTTCAGCAATGATCACAATCAACAAGTGTAATTGTGCCCATTTAATGAATTTCGGCTCATAGCTTTCTGAATCACGTTTTTGTATGACCAAGAACACTGTTTGCATCTGAATCTGTCTTATACTTAGGATTTTTCCAAGTTTTTCATCAAGATAGAAATAATGCGAGTTTCAAGAGAGCAGTTGACTGCAGATATTTATACTATTCTCTTTTGTGTTCCCCGTTTATAGAGTGATTCAGATATCTGAGTTCCCGTCTCAGAGATCTTAAGCTATCTTTTTGCTTTATAGCCTTTTTGACTCGGATACCGCTCCATTTCTCTTTCTCTCTCCGGATACCTGCTTCGATATCTCTTCTCTGGATGCCCGTTCCAGATACCTCTTGTCTGGATGCCCGTTCCAGATACCTGAACTCTTTCAGTTCATTGGTAGTTCCATTAGTCCAAGACTATGTCTTAAGGCTAAGAATCTACTTTCTTGTAGTGGCTTAGCGAAGATATCTGCAAGTTGGTCTTCAGTGCCAATCTTGAGTATCTCTATATTGCCCTTTTCAACATGGTCTCTGATGAAGTGATGTCTAACATCAATGTGCTTTGTTCTGGCATGAAATTTAGGATTCTGTGTAATCGCAATAGCACTTGTGTTGTCACAGAAAATGGGAGTTTTCTTCTCATCGAGTCCATAGTCTTTAAGTTGTTGTTGTATCCACAGAATTTGTGTTGCACAACAACCAGCAGCAATATATTCAGCCTCTGTGGTAGAAGTTGCAATTGAGTTTTGCTTCTTGCTAAACCATGAGATAAGTCTAGTACCCAGAAACTGACAAGTTCCTGAGGTACTTTTCCTATCAGCGTTGATCCAAAGATAATCATTCGAGTACCCAGCTAAACTCAATCCACTTTCTTTAGGATACCACAATCCTACATCTACTGTACCCTTTACATACCTTAATATTTTCATAGCAATGTTGTAGTGTGTTTGCATTGGATTTGTTTGAAATCTAGCACACACTCCAACGGCGTATTGAATATCAGGTCTACTTGCAGTGAGGTAAAGTAGTGAACCTATCAATTTCCTATACTTATGTTCTTCAACACTCTTATCAGATTCAGTATAGGTCATTTTGGTTCCAATGCTCATAGGTATCTTAGCATTCTTTTCAGAAGGCTTGAGATTAAATTTTGTGAGCATATCTTTTGCATACTTTGTTTGACTAATGAATATTCCATCATTGAGTTGCTTGACTTGCAATCCTAGAAAATAATTCATTTCTCCCATCATGCTCATCTCAAACTTGCTTTTCATGAGATTTGCAAAGTCATTACAAAGTTGCTTGTCCTTAGATCCAAATATGATGTCATCAACATATACTTGAACTAAGAGTAGTTTCCCGTCATGATTTAAGGTAAATAAAGTTTTATCAACTTCACCTTTCTTGAAACCACTTTCCAGAAGGTACTTGGCCAAAGTGTCATACCATGCTCTTGGAGCCTGTTTCAGTCCATACAGAGCTTTCTGTAGTTTATAGACCATTCTACTTTCTGAGGAAACTTCAAAACCAGGTGGTTGCTCAACATAAACTTCTTCTGCAAGTTCACCGTTCAAGAATGCACTTTTGACATCCATCTGATAAACTTTGAAATCTTTATGAGCTGCAAAGGCTAGAAAGAGTCTTATTGCATCCAATCTGGCAACTGGTGCATATGACTTGTCAAAACTAAGCCTTCAGTCTGGGTAAATCCCTTGGCAACCAATCTTGCTTTGTTTCTGGTTATTTCACCAGATTCATTCATCTTGTTTCTGAAAACCCATTTAGTTCCAATCACAGATATTCCTTCTATAAATGGAACTAGTTTCCAGACTTTGTTTCTCTCAAATTGATCCAACTCTTCTTGCATTGCAGAGATCCAGTCTTGGTCGCCTAATGCTTCTTCTATGTCTTTAGGTTCAATATTCGAGATGAAACATCCAAAGAGAGAATTAGCATTTTCAGCTATTGCTCTCCTAGTCCTAACACCTTGATTAATTTGTCCAATTACATCCTTTGCAGGATGATCTTTGATCCATCTCATCATAGGTTTAGTGCTAGTAGGATCAATATCCAAGTGATTTGAATGTAAATCACTAAGATTATGATTTGATACTTTTTCAGTATCTGAGACATCTGACATATGGGAAATGTCATGGATATCTGACACTTTTTCAGTGTTAGAGATATCTGGAACTTGCATTTCAGCAGTCTCATTTTCAGATACCTCTTCATGATGAAGGTTATCAGTAACCTGTTCCATTTCTGGAAAACTCATAGGAAATTCCTCATCATGTCTGTGATTCATCTTGTTGTTACTAGGCATTTCAAGCTTTTCTACGTCAGAGTCATCCTCACTTTCCATAATGATGTTTCTCCTTTCTGAGGATTCTTCTTTAGAATCCCTCAGTAATAGTTCTTTGAACCTTTCTGAGAGTTCATCATTATGAGGTGTTTTCTTATTTCCTTCATAGAATACAACATGAATTGATTCTTCAATTTTCTTTGTTCTTTTGTTGTAAACTCTCTAGGCTTTGCTATTTGTGGAATAACCAAGAAAAACACCTTCATCTGCCTTTGGTTGAAATGTTCGATAATCTTTCCCATTGTTTAGAACAAAACATTTACAACCAAATACTCTCAGATGTTTGATATTAGGGGGTCTACCAACCAAGATTTCATAGGGGGTCTTGTCATGGTGTTTGTTTATCAAACATCTGCTTACGAGTGTAGCAAGTCGTGTTTACGCTTCAACCCAATAAATTTCACTTATTTCAAAGGTCGCCTAGCATTGTCCTTGCAGCTTCTTTAAGGGTTCTGTTTTTCCTTTCCGCAACACCATTTTGTTGAGGTGTTCTTACAGAGGAAAGTTGGTGTTGTATACCTTTGCAGGTACAAAACTCCTTTATGTACTGGTTGACAAACTCAGTACCATGGTCTGTTCTGATTGCAGATACCTTGTCATTTTTCATGACTTCAAGCTTTTTCAGCAAGTTTGGTATCTCCACCCTGGCATCAGATTTGTGTTTCAGAAAGACAACCCAAGTGAATCTTGAGAAGTCATCTACAACAACTGCATTCATACTTCTTTCCCGCATAACTAGTTACGATGATTCAAAAGATCCATGTGTGAAAGTTGCGTTGGTCTAACACTAGAGTGTCGATTTTGACTTGAAAGAGATCTTAGATTGTTTCCCCATCGACAGTGTAGCAGATACCATCCTTTCCGAAAGATGTTGGGAAGGCCAACCACTAACTCTTTCGCAAGTCTGTCGTAGTTTTGAAGTTCAAGTGACTCATTCTTTTGTGCCATAACCAAGCTCTTCTGGTGACCAGATTGACTCACCATGAGACATTCTTGATTGCCAGATGCCCAATCGGCAACATAAAGACCTTTCCGCCGACCAACTAAAAGCCTCGCTTTGACTCATTGTCAATTGGTTTGCAGTATTTAGCTTTGAATTTTATAGTAAAACCCTTGTCTGCAAACTGGCTCATGCTAAATAGATTATATTTCAAATCCTTAACATGTAATACGTCAGTGATTGTTAAAAGTCCCCAATTTGACGTTGCCAAATCCCAGAGAGGGAGTTAATTCTCCTCCAGCAAATCTGATATCTGGTCCTGTGTTGCAAGCTTTGTAATCGACCAGATTTGCTTTGTCTCCTGTCATGTGCTTTCCGCATCCACTATCAAATAGCCATTTTGCTTTAGTCCAGGAAGCATTCTGCACACAACAGGAAACAGGAGATTAGGTTCTCATATCTTTGATGGAACCGTCAGAATTAAAAGATCTTCCAGTAGGAATCCATTTTTGAATGAATTTCTTTTAAATATTCTTTTGTCTGACAGGAACATAAGGAGGAATTCTATTTGAATGAATGTTATCATTAGTAAGAATTATTTTCTTCCTTGGTGTGTTCCTAGGTGCTCCATATGATGCTTTCAGATACCTGTCAGGTTTCTGAGTTTGCTTTTCAGCAAACTTAGCTTTCCTTGCCAGATTTCTTCTAGCCCTGGCATTCAGATTTTCTTCCTTGGTGTGTTCCTAGGTGCTCCATATGATAATTGCTTTGAGCAATTCTAGCTTTCAGCCATCGTTCTTGCTCCTGCTTGTACTCATGAGCAAGTTGTTTTCCGATGCCTTTGTAGCCAATACCGTTTCGAGCACTTGAAGCTATCTGAGATCTTTTCTCAGCAGCTTTGCTAGTCTCTGGTTGGTCCAATTTCTTTCCATAAAAAGTGACATGGGAGAATATGCCAGCTCCTGCAATTCTACCTTTTTGAGAGACATAGCACTGTGTGTGTTTACACTTTTCAGTGTTGTGTTTCTTTTCAGAGACGTGCCCAACAGTTTTATTTTTGACTTGTTTTTCCCACAAAGGTTTAGTCGCAACTGCCTTTCCTTTGTCAACAATCTTTGTCTTCTCACCGAAATTATAGATTGCATGGGAACCGTCTTGCTGAGTACTTACAAATGTTCTTCTCTCCTTACTCTTATTCAGAGTGATAGAACAATGTCTGTATTCAAATCAAGTCCTTTCTTTTCTGAAGGATCTCTTAAGTAAGATTGTACTTCAGTAAGAGTGTCACTAGCTTTGGCATAAGATTGAAAAGATAATTCTTTCTTCTTGAGTTCCTTGTTCTCAGAAAGAAGATCTTCATATTTCTTTTGTAATTCAGCCATTGCTTCTTTATGTGACTTTTCAGTCTCAGATATCTGAGCTTTGAGAGATGCATTTTCAGCATCCTTTCTCTCAGATACTTTAACTAATTGAGAATTTTCCTTTGCAAGAGAATTCTTTTCTTCTTCAAAGTTTTCGGCTCTAGCTCGGATCATTAGAAATTCTCTTTCATAGATGTCAAGTTCTTTCCTGAGATTTTCTAGATTTTTTATTTCCTCTTCATCACTTTCATAAGTATAACAAGAAGTGTGTGTTACCTCATCATCCATAAGACAGATTTCTATGTTGGAGATGTCTGGACCGTCAATTTCAGCAACTCCACACACTTCATTCTTCTTGAGGCCGAAGTCGATTATATCATGAGTAACTCCACATAATTCTGGTGATGGTAAGGTTGAGTCATCTGAATTGTCATCTTCAGAATCTGTCTCAACGTCTAGAGCATCCAGTTGAGTTTGGTTTTTCTTTCTTTCTTCAGTTAACAAAGCTTTCTGGCTTCTTCTGAAGATTCTTCTATCTTTCTTGTCACCTGTCCTTAGTTTGTTGAAGACAGGACAATCCTTCTTGAAGTGGCCAGGTTTCTGACAATAGAAACATATATCATTTCCAATTTCTGCTTCCTCAGTACATGATGCTTTCTGAGCTGGCTTGTTCAGCGAGCTTTGCATATTTTTGTACTGGTGATAGTTTGAGCCTAGATGCTTTTTCAGCTTCTCTTTGGCTTTCCTTCTCTCAATTTCTCGACTGACATATTTGCTCATTTGCGTTGCAGCAAGAGCATCCTCAGTCTCTTCCTTGCTTTTCTTCTTTTCAGAAGTTCCTTGAGTGACTAGAGCAACGTTTTGCAACTTTTCAGTTGTTTGTTCTCTTTGAGTTGTCTCATAATCAACAGTAGCAAGATGAGAGAAAAGTTCCACTGGAGTGATATTTGGCATTCCTTGGTTAAAATAAAAGAATTTGGTATGCTCCCAGTTGTGGTTAAGACTTCTGACAATAGTCTTAATCTTTTCTCGACCGGAGTATCTTGCTTTCCCCAAGAGCCTCCATGTCACTCATGAGAGTGGTAAATCTGAAATCAAGTTCTTCCAGAGTTTCAGTGGGTCCTTGTTTGAAATTTTGAAATTTCAACTTGAGAACTTCGAACTTGTTTTCTTTGGTTTTCTCAGTTCCGGCACAGATTTCTTCAATCAGTTGCCAGACAACTTTCGCCGTTTTAGCACCCCACAGTTTACATTGTATGTGCTCAGGTGTCGATCTAATGATGATATTACGAGCTTGACCATCCAGACGATTTCTCTTGGCATCTTCCGATGTCCAGGGTTCTCTGGGCTTAGGTTCGTAAATGACTTGACTAGTAGATCTCCCACTTGTTGACGCATCGGTTTGTGAAGATCCTTCGCTTTGATCTCTGTCTCTACCATTAGAAACCTCCATGACTTGTTTGAGTTGTTGAATGACTATTGGGCCATTCTTTATCACTTCGATCATTTCGTCACTTATGGCTTCAAGATGGAGCATCATGTTATTTTTCCATTTCTCGTAATTCTCTGGTTTGAGAATGGGTGCATCACTCAGAGACATACCTGCACACTTAACACACAAATTAAATAGTCCTCGAAAATGGACAAAGTTCCTTCACCTATCTGGGAATCTAGGTTCAGTGCAGAAGGCTTGTGAACCTCCTGCTCTGATACCACTTGTTGGTCCAGATAACGGCAAAGTAAAAGACTAGAGGGGGGCGGTGAATAGTCTTTTAAAACTTTTGTCGATAAAACTATTTCTCGATATCCGAATAGATATCCGATACTTAGAATCGAGCGGAAGACTTAATAAAGATAAGTGCGTAAATGCAGTTAAAGTGTGTGTGTGTGTTCTTTGAAATGTAAATACGTAAAGGTAACAATACAAGTATAGTGGTATCTGGAGGTGGCGTAATCCTCCAACTAATCCACTTCGGTCTACCAGAGACCTAGAATTCACTAGAATAGATAATTGAGTTCTCCTTACAAAAATCCTATTCTAAGATTCTTAAACAATTGGTTCCCAACCAAATGTTCCCCCGAGTTATTCCCCATGTACCAAGTACTTCTGACTCGTAAACCTTTGAGTTATTCCTAGCTTCCCAAGCTAAGTACTTCCTATACTCAATAACCTTGAGTTATTCCTTAGTTTCCCAAATCAAGTACTTCCTATACTCGTAACCTTGGAGTTGTTCCCGATTTTTCAAACTAAGTACTTCCCGCATCCACGATTATGGTGTTGGTTTTGTTTGAGTTGTCGATGAGCTTCCTTAATAACTTATTCATTATTCAGATAGCTGTGAATCAAGTATACTTAATACACTTTTCAATGTATGGTATCTTGTTCTTTTATCGACCCAAGTCTTAGATAAATGTTCAAGAGAATGAATCTTTATACTTGATCTTTTGTTTCAACTCTTTCACAGATAGTGTGCTTGTTTAGGATCGTGACACTTAGAACTTCATGTTACTCAAGATCAAAAGCTTTGGTCGCAATGTAAAGCTTTGAGGATAAGTAAGTTGCTTTGAGAGAGTAAGATGTTCACGCTTTTATGCGATTCAAGGTCTGTGGTGTCTCTTCAAGCGATCTAAGTGTTGATATTTATAGATGAATTTGAGTACCGCTTGAATAGTATCCGTTAGGCTCAAATTGAACTATTGATATCTCGTATAATCTTATGTGTTTTGTCTTCTTCTTGAGTCGCCGCTTTTATTCGCACATCTCCGTCCGTGCATTAAATGCATTGTACTATACTTTTGTCTCAGAGTGCCAACGAACTATGCTTTGTATCGAGACTAGTGTTATCTCGATTCTTTGCACGTCCTTATCTTCAATCTTGAGATACCACTTTTATTGAAACAACTTTGTTTGCAATATATATATTTCTTTTCGTAAATGTGGTTAATGCTCAAGGTATCTCGAGAATAGATATCTGGACACTTTCCTTGTTTTCGATAGGTCTTTATTTCTCGATATCTCTTGTGACACGCTTTGTTTAAAACTATTCGTGTCTTCAAGATATCCGCTAAGGTATCCGAAAAAGCTTCGATAATCTTGTGCGCTTTTCAAGTCTTCAATGTCGTTGAGCTTGTTTTGCTTGGATGTCTTCTTCTTGGTCTTCTCTTCATAATAAAAATTACATTTTGAGACCTAACATCCTATACAAGATTAGCTAGACTATCATACTTAGTGAGTTTCCTCTTTTACAATGTTCAAGTGAACCAAGAGTACTAATCACCTTTCTGAGACTAAGATAAGTCATCATGTTGCTGATCAAAATCTAAACAGATATTTCTAACAAAATATCTAACAAAATTCCTAACAAATTTCCCAAGAAATTTCCCAAGAAATTTCCCAACAAATTTCCCAACTGGAGCAGTAAACAGATTTTCACAGCAAAATTATAACATCTCATAACATTCATAGTGAACAATCCTCTCCCCAAACCAGTTCGACAGACGGGGGTAGAATAAAATCCGCAAAGTAAAGCTTGTCGTTCATCATCCCCTACGAAACTAAGTACGCATAAGTATGAAAAGGCGCAAGTAATACGTAAAAACTTGCACATCCCAGGAAATCACACAATAACAGGTTCCGGTACAATATTTTTTCTTCGGCCAGGCTCCTCACAGGTTTTTGGACTACAGGGCTAACCAGACTCGCTATTTACAAGAGAAACGACCTTGCAGGATTAAAAGCCTACTACACTACGTCTAGCTAGATATTAAACAAAACGTAAGAAGCAAGAGAAATTACCATTCGCAATAGACGTTCGACTTGGTAATTGACTCAGACTCACCACAAGAGAAAATAAATGTACTAACATGTAAACTGGACTAACACATAAAGGTGGCTAACCTGCCACCACAGTCACATAACACAAACAAGTGGCTAACATACCACTTGAACATAATACATAAAATAAAAAAATAAAAAAAAACAGAGTACGAAATAGAGTACAAATGTCAGAAATAGAGTACAAAATGAGACAACTTTAGCAGAAGATACAGTCGACCACCTCCCCAAACCTAAACAAGTGCTAGTCCCTAGCAATGAAGAGTGTAAGAACGACTGTATAGCATGACCAACCATAGTGTTGTCTCAGCAGGGGTGATCAGGCGGATCCAGAAGGGCCACTACCGAAGTGCTGCTCCTAGAAATCTTGTTGCGCCTTCCAGAGTGCCTCCTGCCTCTCAAAGCGCTCAAGCTCACGCTGCTCCCGAGCCTCAGCTCTCCTGTCTCGCGCCTCCTGTCGTCGGTAGTGATCCTCGATTCGGGAGTACTGATCCTCAATCCGGGCATATTGTGTTCCTGCCCACTCCTGAAACTCATCTGATCGAAGTAATGCTGGAAGTCAGAAGGACCAGGTGGAGCGGACTGCTCTGTAGTGGTATCGTTGTCCCAGACAGGAGTGGGATGGCGGCCGAGGATGACTTTGGCGCTAGCGGATTTCAGAGCTCCTTTGGGTATCTCGGAGCCCTGAATACCGAGAACGTTGAAGGACCGACAGATATTGGTAATGAGGCATGGAAAACCGAGGAGATTACCTTTAGCCTTCCTGGACTGAGCCTCCACCATAATGATATATGGGGCGTCAACAAACTGCCCGTCCATGATCGCTCGAATGAGGCGGGCTGTGGGAGGGGTCAGGGTGGTAAAATGTGAGTTGGGGGTTACATTATACTGTATCAGATGTTGCCAGAGGTGAACCTCTGGCTTGAGGAAGTGGGTGGCTATGGTGGTTTTGGTCCTGTGGTCTTCCGGATTGGCACCAGGTAGAAGTACAAACTCGGCTAAGTCCGTATCAACCGCCGGTTAGAAAATTTTCCCCATGGTCAGTAATAGTCGTCCGCTTGGAACACCCTAGATCAGAGGAATTTCGGATACTCGGTGAGAATCGACCGACGCCATGAATTGTCATCACCCCATCAGCCAAGTCGTGGAGGCTGATGTAGAATTCTGAACCACTTGGTCATAAACCGCTGTCAAGAGCGTGCTCCAGCCTAAATATCGGATCCTTGCCCAGACTCGGGCATAGACAGCATCCTCCAGCTCATCAAGAGCCAATTCCCACTCGGGCCATGCTTTCCTAGGTTCCATAAAGTTTTCTTCCATAAAAGCCCTCGCCTCCGCGGACAAATGGGAGAACTCATCTACGGGACCGCTCGTCAAGGCCAGCATCGGATTCGCCTCTATGGCGCATCACTGTGGTTCTGTGAGACATAGTGCCTACGAGAAAAGTGTTAGTGTAGAACAATGGGGGTAGAAAGCTACCTCCCCAAACCGATTCATGATCAAAGAGCCCGAAGCACAAAAGAGCAAGGAGTGGGGGATAATGCAAAATTCCCCAAACCAACTCAAAATTCAATATCATGGCCAATGCACGATTCACATCAGTTCACAAGCATAGGAGTACCGATAATCATAGCAAAAGAGGGACAAGATGGCAGTAATTGTCAAAAACGGGCAAGCATTGCCCGAAATTGGAAAATACAAGGAAGTTCCAAAATCAACGAGTAAGGAATCCATGCATCAATCAAAATCGAACTACTACACCCAAGCAATCACAACTAACGACAATCAACCACATAATTCAAGTAAATTCGAAAAAAATAGGAAGAAGGAAGTTCAAGAAAATTTACCTTGTGAATCCGAAGAATTGGATGGGAAAAGCACGAAAACGGAGCAAGAATCGAAGAGAGGGGGAAAAACCGTTTAGATTGCAACAAGAATGGGGGAATTTGGTGGAGAATTGAGGGATAAAGGGAGATTGGACTGAAGAGAAGAAGGAAGACGGGAAGAAGAATGGGAGGAAGTGGGGCGGTGAGGAAGAAGAAGAAGAGAATTTTTTTTTAAAAAAACCTACTCGCCGCGGCGGGAAGAGGTGCGCACCGCGGCGAGTTTTTACGAAACAACAGACTCCCTTTTTTTTTTTGGGTCGCAGCGGCAAAGAATAAATCTCGCCGCGGTGAGAATTTATGAGACAAACACAAGGAAAGAGAACAGACGCTCGCCACGGCGAAGCAAAAGGCTCGCTACGGCGAAAACTTACGAATGCACAAATAGGATCAGGGAGGCCACCTCGCCGCGGCGAGCGAGATGCTTCACCGCGGCGAGAGTAAATTCTTCAAAAAAAAAAATTTCACTTGCACTTAGTTCAACCTCGCGTCGCAAGATCGAAGCTCCAAGCCTCAACTAGAGTTTACGAGTTTCCTCGTATGAGTGCAAAGGTCCCACCTTCCAGAGACACAATTAAACTAAAAACAAGCAAACCACATAAACAAATAGTCTAACAATACGAAATAACAAGCAAATGTACGGAATGAAAAATTAGTCTAAATGAATGGAAAAAAACAAAAAGGGGGCTTTTGTTTATAGTCGTTAGCCCGACTTCTTCCATGATGGAGCTAATTGAGCTTGAGGTTACCAGCCTTCTCTGTCCCCATGTTCACTCGTGAGCGAGAGTAGGTGTAGAGTGGACCGGTGTGTGCTGCAATGTAATTCCTGGAGTCAACCTGTGCAGGAGAATATAATGTGGTGACAGCTTGTAACTCGCGTTTCTCACCGCAAACCTGGATAGTACATGTACGGCCATAAAGATCGACTATCATGCGAGTAGCCTTGATGAATGGGCGCCCAAGAAGCAGCATGTCCTTGTCCATCTCTTTGATCTTCACCTGCCTTGACTCGACAACCACGAAATCAGTCATAAACACATCTCCACCAATGGTTACTGGGACATCCTCAACAACTCCCATGCATTTGCTTCGAGTACCATTAGCCATGGTCACAAAGCATCTTCTCGGTTCTAGACCCTTCAGGTTGAGTTCCTCATAAGTCTCGAATGTCATCAAGTTAACTGCAGCTCCAGTATCAATAATACATGTAACCTCAGTAGAACTGCCCATTCCGACAACCAAATCGAAACTGTTTGCATCGCTAATGCTCTTCTCTTCCTTTTGGATCACCTGAGTTGGTCTTGCATTCGCCTTCTCTCCTGGAATCGCAGGACCAGATGTTATCACCCTTCTTGCTTCATGTGCCGGTGTTGTCTCAACCTGGGAAACCACCTTATCATGGTTACAAGTGCAAGTCATAATAACAGTCTTCACTACTCCTGGCGTGTCAAAAGCTACCTCCACAGCAAGTATTATGTTGTTCTCGACAGTCGCGGGGAGTTTACCCTTCTCTCTTTGTTGGAAGGCACCGACCAGATCACCAAGAGTCTTCTCTAACCTCTTTTGCGATTGCTCAATGCTCTCGAACCTCTGGTCATTCTTGGCTTGATTCCGTTGTGCTTCTACCCAGAACCTCTTTGATCTCTCCACGTGAGCTCTAATCTCCTGATCAGCGTTTCGCAGTGCATTAGTGGGCGGAGCCGGAAATCTTTGGCCGACTCTGAAACGAGCTCTTGAATCGGAACTCCGCTGTGTAACTCGTTGTGGTGCATTCTCATAGAAGTTACCTCCATAGGATAAATTGGAACGGTCGGGGTTGAAGGGCTGCACCTTAGTAGCGCCTGCATTCATTCCCGGATTTGGTTGCCAACCACCGCGCTGCCTGTTTTGCACCCAGCAAATGATCTCCGGAGTTGGGTTCTCCCCCATAATCGCAGGAAGCCTACACATACTAGCACCATGCCCGAAATTACCACACATATTACACCTCTCGTTAACCGGATCCACTGGTGCAGGAATAGTGCCAAGCATCCTCATCTCCTTAATCTGTTCTGCCAATTCAATAGTACTAGGGCCTGGTGTTTGCTCCACGGCTTTTGCTTCAGCTCTCCTTGGTCTACCTCTAGTTCCCTTAAGTTGGGAGATGGCATCAAGCTTCTTAAAAGCTTCATTCAATGCAACCGGAGATACCATAATGATAGAGCCATCCACGGTCATATCCACCATGTTCTGTGCTTCCCAGTCGAGTCCCTCATAGAACTTGCAGCATAAATCCATCTCACTCAACCTATGGTGGGGGCATTGAGAGAGCAAGTTCAGGAATTGCTCCCTAGCCTCGTAAAAGCTCTCATCATTCATCTGCACGAACTTCTCAATCTGCACTCGAAGCTGCCTAGTCTTCTCCGCCGGATAGAACTTGTTCATAAAGGCCCTGTATAGATCATCCCAAGTAGCCAGAGAGCCTTCAGGTTGATTCAACATCCAGCTCTTTGCTTTATCCTACATACACATGGGAAAGACCTTCTTCCTGATTTCCTTATCAGAAACCATTACTATGCTTACAGTAAGCGGAATCCTAGCAATCAGCCCCTCTAACTCCTTGAGAAACCGGATAACATCCTAATTACCCATCCCATAATACTTAGGCATGTCATGGAAGTGATGAGACATGATCTCCATGTTCCTAGCATTGTTAGAGAGCACAATGGCTGACCCCCCCAGCCTTAATTTCACCAGGCTGCATATAAGTCCCATAAGTGATCACAGGGGTCTCAAAAGCACCATTGACTCTGGGAGTATTCTCGTTGACGTCACCCATTTCAACAACGGCTAAGTTCTGTCTTCGAAGCTGATGGTAATGTCTATCGATCTCAGGTACTAGAGGTTGCAAAGGTGTTCCTTGCGATCTTGTACCGGGCATAAACCTGCAAAGGTTCTTCTACAAAATCAAAACCTCGAAGAATCTTAGTTTCTGTTAGTGCAGAAATCGCAGGTAAGTAAAAAAAACAAATAAAATATTACACCCACACGCTACAGTAGGAATTAATTCCCCGGCAGCGGTGCCAAATTTGATGTGCTCAAATTAATACTTAGAAAACCAAGTAGTAAGCAGTTGTTGTAGACAGACAAAGCTAAACCACAGATTCGTTCGCAAAGGAATTAATTAAGCTACGTAGTAGTGAGAGTAAACAGATACTTGCGAGTAACAGTTTGATTGATGATTTGGTTATACTTCTAACTAGTTTAACTAAAACTAAGATTACGATTAACAATGAGAGAAAGATGAATACAGTAGCAAGATCCAATTATGTTAATTCGAACTAGGGATAACACTCTTATTTGTCACACAGTCGTTGTACAGTAAATCAATCAATCCAATTCAACCAATTGTTCTTAGAAAATATTACACTAGAGAAATTGTGAGTCGTCAATTCACGATCCTTAAACATGAACAATTTAGAGAATTTAATAAGGACTTATCGGATTGAAGGTTTTTAAGAAGATTTTATACGTGACTAACCTATATGAGTGCTTTGATAAACCCTAGAACGAATATGCATAATCTTCACATACTACTGTATTCAACGGTGTTTATCTACTCATAATTGATAATTGCATGCAAAGATTCATGGTAATAATCATGTGAAACATAGATGAGAAGCTCGCATGCAATAACATATAATTCAATCAATGAGAATAAAGAACGAATTGTAAAGAAGAATGCAATGGAGAAATCAATACCAATAATCTTAATGAATAAAATCAATGAATAACCAAGCTCCAAAGATGTCTCAATGTTAATGTCTGAATCTAGGAGCTTTTCCTAAAACTAGGTTTAAAGAAGTATGAAAGAAAAAGACTCAAAATTCTAATCTAATAAGGAAAACAAAACTAATCCTGCGTGGCTCGGCATGAAGGAATAGTTGCCATGTAGCCTTCTTAATCGCAATATATATCCAACAGATAATCTCACAAGCGGACTAATTCATTACAGCGGTAGCTTCAATCTTCAAAAAAGGAACTCATTCGTGAAATCTCGCTGCGGCGAGTCTTATTAAATTGCAGAAGATGATCACTCGCTAAATCTCGCCAAGGATCGATTTCTCATTGCGAGCCATGATGGAAGTTTCATTGCTAAGTCAGAAAATCTGCCACAAGCAGCCATGCTAAACGACTTGTTCTCATACAGCTCAAAAGACATCAATTTCTACAAAACACAAACAAAAGACCAAAGCGTAAAAACGAACTAAAAAGACTACAAAACTAAAGACAAAGACTCACAAAGACCGCTAAAAAAGATCAAATGAGACGTTAGAATATTGTCTCATCATATCTAGGGAAAACCCTTCTTCTAAGTTGACATTCTGTGAGCCCATTGTTAGATATTTTGTTAGAATATATGTTTAGATTTTGTTCAGCAACATGATGACTTATCTTAGTCTCAGAAAGGTGATTAGTACTCTTAGTTCACTTGAACATTGTAAAAGAGGAAACCCACTAAGTATGATAGTCTAGCTAATCTTGTATAGGATGTTAGGTCTCAAAATGTAATTTTTATTTTATGAAGAAAAGACCAAGAAGAAGACATCCAAGCAGAAAGCTCAACAACTTTTGAAGATTTGAAGAAAACTGCACAAGATTACTGAATCTGTTATTCGGATATCTTAGCCAGATATCTTGTAGACGCCAGCTTCAAACAACCGTGTCACAAGAGATATCTGAGAAATGAGATGCATATCTGAAAACAAGGAAAGTGTCCACAGATATCTATTCTCAGATACCTTGAGCATTAACTACGTTTCTGAAAGAGAAACATATATTGCAAACAAAGTTGTTTCAATCAATACAAGTGGTATCTGAAGAATGAAGATAAGGATGTGCAAAGAATCAGACAACAAGTCTAGTCTCTGATACAAAGCATAGTTCCGTTGACACTACAGGACAAAAAGTATAGTACAATGCATTTAATGCACGGACAGAGATGTCTGAGTAAAAGCAACGGCAACTTCTGAGAAGAAGACAAAACCTGCTACAGTACTATATACACAGATATCGATAGTTTGAATTTGAGCCTAACGGATACTATTCAAACGGCACTCAAATCCATCTATAAATATCAACACTTAGACAGCTTGAGAGATACACACGACACACAATTGCATACGCTGAAACATAGAACTCTGAACATTCTACTCTCTCATTGCAACTTACTTATTATCAAAGCTTTCTGTTGCGACTAAAGCTTGTGATCTTGAGTAAACACTGAAGTTCTAAGTGTCCTGATCCTAAACAAGCAAAGCTATATGTGAAGGAGTTGAATCAAAAGATCAACTATCTGAGATTCATTCTCTTGAACAGATATCATAAGACTTGGGTCAGTAAAATCGAACTAGATACCATACGCTGTAAAGTGTATTAAGTAACTTAGTTCACAGAGCTATCTGAATAACTGAGAAGTTATTAAGACGCTCATCTGACAACTCAAACCGAAACCAACACCGAAACCGGCGTGGAGTAAAGGAAGTACTTAGTTTGAAAAATCAGGGAATAACTCCAAGGTTACCGGAGTATAGGAAGTACTTGATTTGGGAAACTAAGGAATAACTCCAAAGTTTTTGAGTATAGGAAGTACTTAGCTTGGGAAGCTAGGGAACAACTCAAAGGTTTCGAGTATAGGAAGTACTGGTCAAGAAGCTAGGAACAAGTCGGGGAACTTTGGTGGGAACCAATTGTTCGTAATCTTAGAATAGGATTTTTGTAAGGTTATCTCAATTATCTGTCTAGTGAATTCTAGGTCTCGATAGACCAAGTGGATTAGTTGGAGGATTACGCCACCTCAGATACCACTATACTTGTCGTGTCATTTACATTTCAGATTTATACTTCAAAGAACACACACACACTTATTAACTGTTTCTACACTTATCTTTATTAAGTCTTCCGCACTCTGATTCTAAGTATCAGATATCTGAGAAATATTTGTTATCGACAAAAGTTTTAAAAGACTATTCACCCCCCCCCCCCCTCTAGTCTTTTACTTTGCCGTTATCTGGACCAACAAGTAGTATCGGAGCAGGAGGTTCACCAGCCTTCTGCACTGAACCTAGATCCCCAGATAGGTGAAGGAACTTTGTCCATTTTTTAGGACTATTTAATTTGTGTGTTAAGTGTGCAGGTATGTCTCTGAGTGATGCACCCGTTCTCAAACCAGAGAACTACGAGAAATGGAAAAATAACATGATGCTCCACCTTGAAGCCATAAGTGACGAGATGATCGAAGTAATAAAGAATGGTCCAATAATCATTCAACAACTTAAGCAAGTCATGGAGGTTTCAAGTGGAAGAGACAGAGATCAAAGCGAAGGATCTTCACAAACAGATGCGTCAACTAGTGGAAGATCTACTGGTCACGTTATTTACGAACCAAAGCCCAGAGAACTCTGGACATCGGAAGATGCCAAGAGGAATCGTCTGGATGGTCAAGCTCGTAACATCATCATCAGATCGACACGAGCACACATACGGTAAATAAAAGTGCTAAACGGCGAAAGTTGTCGCAACCGATTGAAGAAATCTGCTTTAATCGAGAAAACCAAGGAAAACAAGTTCGAAGTTCTAAAGTTGAAATTTTAAAATTTCAAACAAGGTCCCACTGAAACTCTGGAAGAACTTGATTTCAGATTTACCACTCTTATGAGTGATATGGCAAAGATTGGGAAAGCAATAGATACTCTCGAGAAGATTAAGACTATTGTCAAGTCTTAACCACAATCGGAGCATACTAAATTCTTTTATTTCAACCAAGGTATGCCAAATATCACTCCAAAGGAACTTTTCTCATCTTGCTATCATTGACTATGACACAACTCGTAGAGAACAAACAACCGAAAAGTTGCGAATGTTGCTCTAGTTAATCAAGGAACTTCAAAAGAAGAAAAGCAAGGAGGAGGCGAGGATGCTCTTGCCGCAAAGCAAATGAGTAAATTTGTCACGAGAAATTGAGAGAAGAAAAGCCAAAGAGAAGTCAAAAGCATCTAGTTTCAAACTATCACCGATAAAAACATGCGAGCTCATTGAACAAGCCACTCAGAAAGCATCATGTCGAGGAAGCGAATTGGAAACGATATCTGTTTCTATTGTCAGAAACCTGGCCACTTCAAGAAGGATTGTCCTGCCCTCAACAAACTAAGGACAGGCGACAAGAAAGATAGAAGAATCTTCAGAAGAAGGCAGAAAGCTTTAATAACTGAAGAAAGAAAGAAAATCCAAATTCAACTGGATGCTCTAGACGTTGAAACAGATTCTGAAGATGACAATTCAGATGATTCAACCCTACCATCACCAGAACTATGTGGAGTTACTCATGATATAATCGACTTCGGCCTCAAGAAGAATGAAATGTGTGGAGTTGCTGAAATTGACGGACCAGACATCTCCAACATAGAAAACTGTCTTATGGCTGATGAGGTAACACATACTTCTTGCTACACTTATGAAAGTGATGAAGAGGAAATAAAAAATCTAGAAAATCTCAGGAAAGAACTTGACATCTATGAAAGAGAATTCCTAATGATCCGAAAACCTTGAAGAAGAAAAGAATTTTCTTGAAAAGGAAAATTCTCAATTAGTTAAAGAATCTGAGAGAAAGGATGCTGAAAATACATTTCTCAAAGCTCAGATATCTGAGACTGAAAAGTCACATGAGCAATGGCTGAGTTACGAAAGAATTATGAAAATCTTCTTTCTGAAAACAAGGAACTCAAGAAGAAAGAACTATCTTTTCAATCTTATGCCAAAGCTAGTGACACTCTTACTGAAGTACAATCTTACTTAAGAGATCCTTGAAAAGAAAGGACTCAATGAATACTCAAACAGATTGCTCTATTACTCTGAATAAGAGTAAAGAGAAGAGAACATTTGTAAGTACTCAGCAAGACGGTTCCCATGCAATCTATAGTATCGGTGAAAAGACAAAGATTGTTGACAAAGGAAAGGCAGTTGCGACTAAACCTTTGTGGGAAAAACAAAACTTAGATGCGTTATGCGAAAAGAAACACAACACCGAAAAGTGTAAACACCCACAAGGTTATGTCTCTCAAAAGGTAGAATTGCAGGAGCCGCAAATTCTCCCATGTCACTTTTTCCGAAAGAAATTGGATCAACCAGACTAGCAAAGTCTTGAGAAAAGATCTCGATAGCTTCAAGTGCTCAAACGGTATTGGCTACAAAGGCATCGAAAACAACTTGCTCATGAGTACAAGGTGAGCAAGAACGATGGTGAAGGCTAGAATTGCTCAAAGCAATTATCAAGTGGAAGTTAAATCAAGCCATCGAAAATCAATGCTGTGGCTAGAAGAAATGCAAGGAAGGCTAAGTTTGTTTGAAAGCAAACTCGAAACCTGACAGGTATCTGAAAGCATCATATGGAGCACCTAGGGACACACCAAGGAAGAAAATAACTCTTACTAATGATAACCTTCATTCAAAAAGAATTCCTCCTTATGTTCATATCAGACAAAAGCATGTTTCAAAGAAATTCATTCAAAAATGGATTCCTACTGGAAGAACTTTTGATTCTGACGGTTCCATCAAAGATATGAGAACCTAATCTCCTGCTTCTGTCAGTGCGAATGCTTCCTAGACTAAAGCACAATGGCTATTTGATAGTGGATGCGTAAAGCACATGACGGAGACAAAGCAAATCTGTTGACTACAAAGCTTGCACACGTGACCAGATATCGATTTCTTTGAGGAGAATTAAATCCCTCTCTGGGATTTGGCAACGTCAAATTGGGAACTATAACAATCACTGACGTATTACATGTTAAGGATTTGAAATACAATTTATTTAGCATGAGCCAGTTTGCATAAAGGGTTTTACTATAAAATTCAAAGCTAAATCGCAAACTAATTGACAATGAGTCAAAGGCAGTCCTTAGTTAGTCGGCGGAAAGGCGCCTTTTTATGTTGCCGATCGGCATCTCGCCACAATCAAGAATGTCTCATGGTGAGTCAATCTGGTCACACGTAAGAGCACCGTTATGGCACAAAAGAATGAGTCACTTGAATTTCAAAACTCAATAGACTTGCCAAGAAAGAGTTAGTGGTTGGTCTTCCCAAAACATCTTTCGTAAAGGATAGTATCTGCTCACTTTGTCAAATGGGGAAACAATCTAAGATCTCTTTCAAGTCCAAAATCGACACTCTAGTGTTAGACCATTGCAACTTTTACACATGGATCTTTTGAATCATCCGTAACTAGTTATGCAGAAAGAAATATGGTCCAGTTGTTGTAGATGACTTCTCAAGATTCACTTGGGTTGTCTTTTCCAAACACAATCGATGCCGTGGTGGAGATACCAAACTTCTGAAAAAGCTTGAAATCATGAAAATGAAAAGGTATCGCAATCGTAAGCATCATGGTAATCGAAGTTTGTCAATCAAGACATAAAGGAGTTTTGTACCGCAAAGGTATACAACACCAACTTTCCTCTGTAAGAACACCTCAACAAAATGGTGTTGCGAAAGGAAAACAGAACCCTTAAAGAAGCCGCAAGGACAATGCTAATGACATCGAGATAAGTGAAATATATTGGGTTGAAGTCGTAAACACACTGCTACACTCGTAATGTATGCTTGATAAACAAACACCATGACAGGACCCCCTATGAAATTATGGTTGGAAGACCTCCTAATATCAAACATCTGAGAGTATTTGGTTGTAGATGTTTTGTTCTAAACAATGGGAAAGTTTTTCTGAGAACATTTCAACCAAAGGCAGATGAAGGTGTTTTTCTTGGCTATTCCACAAACAGAAAAGCTTACAGAGTTTACAACAAAAGAACAAAGAAAATTGAAGAATCAGTTCATGTTGTATTCTATGAAGGAAGTAAGAATACACCTCCTACTGATGAACTCTCAGAAAAGTTCAAAGAACTATTACTGAGGGATACTAAAGAAGAACCCTCAGAAAGGAAAAACATCGTTATGGAAAGTGAGGATGACTCTGACGTAGAAAAGCTTGAAAAGCCTAGTAACAACAAGATGACTCACAAACATGATGAGGAATTTCCTATGAGTTTTCCAGAAATGGAACAGGTTATTGAGAACCTTCATCATGAAGAGGTATCTAAAAATAAGAATGCTGAAATGCATGTCTCAGATATCTCTAACACTGAAAAAGTGTCAGATATCCATGACATTTCCCATATGTCAGATATCTCAGATACTGAAAAAGTATCAAATCAAAATCTTAGTGATTCACATTCAGATCACTTGGATATTGATCCTACTAGCACTAAACCTTTGATGAAATGGATCAAAGATCATCCTACAAAGGATATAATTGGACCAATTAATCAGGGTGTTAGGACTAGGAGAGCAATAGCTAAAAATGTTGATTCTCTCTTTGGATGTTTCATCTCGAATATCGAACCTAAAAGTATAGAAGAAGCATTAGGAGACCAAGACTGGATCTCTGCAATGCAAGAAGAGTTGGATCAATTTGAGAGAAACAAAGTCTGGAAACTAGTTCCATTTATAGAAGGAATATCCGTGATTGGAACTAAGTGGGTTTTCAGAAACAAAATGAATGAAACTGGTGAAATAACCAGAAACAAAGCAAGATTGGTTGCCAAGGGATTCACTCAGAATGAAGGCTTAGATTTTGATGAGTCATATGCACCAGTTGTTGATTGATGCAATAAGACTCTTTCTAGCCTTTGCAACTCATAAAAATTTCAAAGTTTATCAGATGGATGTCAAAAGCGCATTCCTAAACAGTGAACTCGCAGAAGAAGTTTATGTTGAGCAACCACCTGGCTTTGAAGTTTCCTCAGAAAGTAGAATGGTCTATAAACCATGTAAAGCTCAGTATGGATCAAACAGCTCCAAGAGCATGGTATGACACTTTGGCCAAATACCTTCTGGAAAGTGGTTTCAAGAAAGGTGAAGTTGATAAAACTTTATTTACCTTAAATCATGATGGGAAACTACTCTTAGTTCAAGTATATGTTGATGACATCATATTTGGATCTAAGGACAAGCAACTTTGTAATGACTTTGCAAATCTCATGAAAAACAAGTTTGAGATGAGCATGATGGGAGAAATGAATTATTTCCTAGGATTGCAAGTCAAGCAACTCAATGATGGAATATTCATTAGTCAAACAAAGTATGCAAAAGATATGCTCATAAAATTCAATCTTAAGCCTTCTGAAAAGAATACTAAGATACCTATGAGCATTGGAACCAAAATGACCTATACTGAATCAGATAAGAGTGTTGAAGAACATAAGTATAGAAAATTGATAGGTTCACTACTTTACCTCACTGCAAGTAGACCTGATATTCAATATGTCGTTGGAGTATGTGCTAGATTTCAGACAAATCCAATGCAAACACACTACAACATTGCTATGAAAATATTAAGGTATGTGAAGGGTACAGTAGATGTAGGACTGTGGTATCCTAGAGAAAGTGAATTGAGTTTAGCTGGGTACTCAGATGCTGATTATGCTGGATCATTGCTTGATAGGAAAAGCACCTCAGGAACTTGTCAGTTTCTGGGCACTAGACTTATCTCATGGTTTAGCAAGAAGCAAAACTCAATTGCAACTTCTACCACAGAGGTTGAATATATTGCTGCTGGTTGTTGTGCAACACAAATTCTGTGGATACAACAACAACTTAAAGACTATGGACTCGATGAGAAGAAAACTCCCATTTTCTGTGACAACACAAGTGCTATTGCGATTACACGTAATCCTAAATTTCATGCGAACAAAGCACATTGATGTTAGACATCACTTCATCGAGACCATGTTGAAAAAGGCAATATAGAGATACTCAAGATTGGGATCAAGACCAACTTGCGATATCTTCACTAAGCCACTACAAGAAAGTAGATTCTTAGCCTTAAGACATAGTCTTGGACTAATGGAACTACCAAAGAATTGAAAAGTTCGTATCCGAACGGGTATCCGTAAAAGAGAGAAGAGGTATCAGAACGGTATCCAGAAAAGAGAGAAGAGGTATCTGGAACGGGAACCCAGAAGTCAAAAAGGCTAAAGAGCAAAAAGATAGCTTAAGATCTCTGAGACGGGAACTCAGATATCTGAATCATTCTATGAACAGGGAACACAAAAGAGAATAGTATAACTATCTGCAGTCAACTACTCTCTTGAATCTCGCACTATTTCTATTTTAATGAAAAACTTGGAAAAATCCTAAGTATAAGACAAATTCATGCTAATGTGTCCTTGCTCCAATGTAATTGTGATTCAGATAGCTATTAGCCAAAATTCATTAAATGGGCACAATTACATTTGTTGATTGTGATCATTGCTGGAGAAGCAATGGTGACCCTTGATGAATTCAAGCGCTTGATCTGAACGTAAATTAATTTGATGAAATAGTGGATCTGAAATTCAGACATGGCCCACTAAGCATTTAATGCCGAAACTACTTTTGATCATGCCGGGTTGCAAATCACAGATACGTACACACAAAATCAATTTGTATGTATTTGTCTGTTGAGATTCACTTGCTATATATATAGGATTTTGGCAAATGAAATCACTTTTGCCTAATCCGAAATTTCAACTTACTTCAAAACAGCAAAAACCTTCTCCTAATCCTCTGCAACTTATCTAAAATCTCTGCAAATTTTGATTAAGTTTTTCTGAAAAGAATCACTCAATCGAATCTCTTTCAAACACAAGCTTCAAATTCTTACTATATAAAGAGATGGCCTCCAAGAACACTTCTACACAGAAATCCCAATCCTCCACTGGTACTGCTGAAAAGCAAGCACCAGAGTTGGTTATTGTTAACAATCGACTGGTAGGAGCTTTCAACCCTGACCATTGGACTTCAAGTCACAGAATGATTTGGGGTGGTGCCATGGTTGAGGAATACCTCACGGCAAGCCGACAGAAAGCTAATTCTTGACATGCTTGAAAAGGCACAAATCAAGGGCTTTGTATCTGCTCGCCCTAGTAGAATTTCATCACTTGATGTGTTGGAATTTTACAACAACTCCAGGATTATTTCCTGTGTATCTGAAGGCACTGAAATAGTGTCTATCAAAACCTCAGTCCAAGGAAAGGAAATCCTTCTGGACTTAACAACTTTCTGTAAGTTGTTTGAGGTTCAAAATCTTGGAAAGGATTTTGAAATAAACACCAAGGATGAGGAACTCCTTGAAGGTGTTAAAGAACTTTACAGTGATGTGTGTGATCTTGAGAATTCAGATACACCCACTGAGTTCAAACTTGCTGACATCCGAACCAGACATCTGTTGGTTCACTGGGATGTACTGGCTTGCATTCTTCACAGATGCTTTGATGGTCTACAAGGAGGTGCTGACCAGATAAGCCAAGAACGATGGATCATGATGTTCTTGCTGAATCAACAAGACAAAAGGCTGGAAAACCCTTTCAACTGGGGAAAGTACGCCTTCATGAAATTTGTGAAGAAGATTCAAGGCCTCGAGCCTAAGATTGTTAAAGGACTAGCTGAGCCAAAGGCCATGAGGATATGGTCCAAGATATGCTACTTGCTGGAAAAGCTTGGTATTGAGCTTAGAGAGACGGCTGAAATAGCCAACAGTAACTTACTCTACAAGTATGAGTATACAAATCTGATGAAAAAGGTTACTGGGTCTCAGAAAGGTCCTAAGAAGAGAAAACCTGAAAAGATATCTGAAGAAAAGGTTGCGACCAAGAAGCCCAGAACTTCAAGAAAGAAGTCTGCTGGCAAATCAGAAGACACACCCAAAGAGGTTGTCAATTCTCAGATATCTACAAACATGGCAGATGAACTCATTAATGCTGCAAAAGAGTTATCACCTACTGAACAAGTAGACTCAGCAAGAGAAAGTGCTTTCAGAAATGTTGCGACTAATGCAGAAAGCCTTGCTGATGAACTCATGAATGCTGCCAAAAGTGGTGAAAAACACCAAGCCCCATCTGCAGAAACCGCAGGAATAATGGACCAATCAGTTCCCAATGCTGATGAGAGCTCTGACGATGAAGATGATGAACTAGTCATCTCTCAAGTCCTAGAAAAATCAACGAGGGCTAAGGTTACTGAACAAGTAACTGGTGATAAGGTATCTGAAGAAAAACCTACACCACAGGTTGCTGAACCTATAGCAAAGGTTGTTGGTGCAAACACATCATCAGGGAATGACTCTCTTGCACAACTTCACAAAGCCCTGATGAGTGGTATCTTAGTATTGGCAGATGCTGATGGAAATGCCACATCTAAGAATCTGGAAGAACTTTCGACTGATCAATCTTCTGCTTCCAGACAACCACAACAACCACAAACACAACAACCACAACAACCACAAGTGGTTGATGAAATGGTATATGAACTCCATTTTGAAATACCAGCAATACAGTATGTTGAAGAAAATCTCAGAATTGAAAGGTGTTCCCAACTCAATGAGAGGGATCAAACTGAGACATCTACTCAGAATGATCAACCAGGGGAGGTAACTGAGTTGCATACTCAGGGAAGGTGTGAAGTACCAGAAACTTCAAACAAAGAAACTGAACTGGGACAAGACGACCAATGTATAGAAAGGTCACTGGTTTAACTCTTACCTTGTGAAAAATTTTATACTTATAAATCTTGTTACCTTATAAGAATCTCTTTGTTACAGGCTGAGTTAGAAACGGAAGAACAAGAGGAAGCTGAAAAGCTTACCTCAGATACTGAAAAAGAGGTTCCTTCAACCTCAACTCTTGAGAAATCTGAGCCTGTGCCACAGGTAAATGATTCTTAAAGAGAACTAACTTTTCAGTAAAAATGTTTGTATGATCATTAATGATAAATGTTTCTAACAGGCTCCAACTGAGATGGAAGAAGATAAGCGAAATGCCAGACAAACCCGAAACCAACAAGGTTTCAAGCACATCATCGAAGCTTTCAAACTTAGAGGTATATGAAAATCAGTGATAAGTACTCTTCAGCCTGGGTTATCTTAAAACTTCTTCTAAATTATTCAATACTATCTACTTACAGGCTCAATCAGAAGTAGAAGTGCAAGGGGACAAAGTTGCGACATCCCCTGCACCTATGGAAATTGATGAGGCATCAAGGGTTTCATCACAAGAAAAGATTCCAGAGACTGCACAAGTATCTGAGAGACAAGTATCTGAGCCTCCCATGGAGGTAATTGACCTCTCAGATATCTGACTTGTCACTTAAAGTTCTTCTTGATAAAAATTCCTAAGTATTGTGATAATGTTAACTCTCAGGTTCAAGAAAGAAAGGTTGATGAGGACCAGACTTCCAAGTCTCTACCTCACCACAAGATATCTGAGACACCAATTGTCCCAGTAGAACAAGTATCTGAGCCTAATGTTCATACTCAGGTAACTCAGAAACTAAACTACACTTCTACTCAGATATCTACCAAAGTTTTGAAACTCACTCAAAACTCTTTCTTTCAGTTCAACAGATGCAAAGCAGGTTCCCATTGAAGAAACAAGGGACCTACTTCACTTTTTCAAAGCTCACACTTTGCCAAAGCACATTCAATGCTTCAAGAAATGGCAGAAGTTAAGGTGCTCTGATCTCTCTGAAATATTGAGAATAACTGATCAACCAACCAGACGGGCACGAGCTCTTGACCTAGAAACATATGTCCAAGGAATGTTCGCTACAGAACAACATACAGTTGCGACTCTACTACACAAGGACTTTTCCAGAGAAGTGGCGCATAGTTTGATACATGCCTTTGAACAGGCAGATGATCAGACAAGATTACAGATGGCATTCAAGCCAGTTCTGCCCCAGACTCTGCATTTCATACCTTCTGAACAAGAAGAAGTTAATGGGCAGAAGATCACTATCCCAGAAGTGATCAATCTTGTATCTGAAGATGATGAGGAGGAAGAAATGAATGAAAATTTCTTTGATGAACCTCCCACTGATCATCACCAAAAGGATGATAATGACAAAAAGGATGATGATGATGCTCCTGCACCAGGGACCGGAGGAATTTCACAGAGAAACAATGCCTCAGCTGCTGAAAAGCAAACTGAGAAGACTTCACAGAAATCTCCGTCTTCATCACCTCAAAAATCTACTCATCCATCTTATCACCAACACGAACAAGTAGTTGAGCTTTCTGAAGAAACCAATCAGAAAATATTAAACAGCTGTTGGAAGAAGAACAACAGCTCCATCTTCAACTGGAAGATCAAATAGCTCAATCCAGAGAAAGGCTTGATCAACTAGAAGATCAATACCTCAAAGAAATGAATGCTTACTCTGCGGTTAACGAGCTACGGGATGCTGTGCACGAGATCGCCAAAGAACTCGATACTGAAGAAGTATCTGAAGTCAAGCATGATGCTAAGGCTGCATCATCTTCGAAAGAAGTACCATCCTCCTCCCAGAAAGGAAAGAAACCAATCTCTGAGATGGTTGCTGGACTTGATACAATTGATGAAAATGTCCAAGAGGATGAAGATCACTGGGCTAATCCCTCAGATGATGAAGAAGACAAGACTTTGGCAGGACACCGCCATGAACATCTAGCGGTTTCTCACTTAAAAAGAAAGTTGATTGCTCCTACAATCTTCAACAAACTGCCAAACGTCCACTCTCAAGAGTACATGAGCAGGTACCAAGTACTAGCTACTCTGAATAAGGAGATGTCTTCACAAAACAAGGAAGTAATTGCCCCAGTCCCCTCTGAAATGAGAAAGTTCACTGAGCTCATCACTCAGAGAACAACTAGCATGATCATTGCTCAGAAAGTCTGGGAATGACAAGGGACGATGATGTGTCTTTAGCTGGAAAAGCTTTTCAAGAGGCAAGTTACACTGCTGGAAAAGCAGATGCCATCCTAGGCCCATTGGCAGAGCTCACTGATAAGGACAATGGACTTATCAAACAAAATCAGGAGCTCAAAGTCAACTTGAAGTTGGTCACGCCACAACTATTTACAAGGGCATTTTGACTCTCTCTCAGATTCCTTTATGAGACTGAGTCAGCCAACAATGACTAAGGGGGAAAGAAAGTACAAATCTGGACCTCAAAGTCAGGGGGAATGGGAAGAAGGAGATGAAAACAAGAAGAAATCTGGAGCTGGTGCTGCTCAGAAAGGAAGAAGAAAAACTTCCCAGCCACCACTCAGAATCTATGAATCCTTCTCAAGCCAAGCTGCTTCCTAGAGACCCATCAAGGAACCAAAATGGTAACAAGGGCCATGGCACAGAAACCTCCAAGGAGTACCAAGGCTCCAAGGAGAAGACAAGTTAGAGGGATTGATGAATCTTCTGAAGAAGAAGAAGAAGGTCAAATCAAATCCCAGGGCAATGAAGAAGGCTGCAAAGATCTCACAAGAATTGATCTTGATGAAGATGATGAAGAGACTGATGAAGATGAAGCTCCTCTTCACAGAAAAAGGAAACTTGAAAGCCTAACTGAGCCCATAGCTGCAAAGCCCCTAGCAGCTAAAACACCCTCTGGAAATACCAAGTCTATCCAGGGTGGTAGTTCTTCAAGCAACAACCCCAAAGAGAATTCAAGACAGAAAAGGAACAGATCGAGAGTCGAACAAAGACAAAGTCAACTTCCACTCGTGCCGGAAGAAGCCAAAATTGAGTATGTGAAGTATGACAATGATTCCTCCGCTACGTGTGCATCAATCAGAAAAATGGCTATTGGATTATGGAACTTAAGCATCTATTGGTAAATTCAAGATTTCCAGAACCAATCCTCAAACAGCTTATGGCATGGAGAAAGAATAAACCTACCTTGATCAACACCAATCACATCAAAGCATGGTTGATTTTGAAGTTGTCAAGAGAACAAGCCATGAAGAAGGACCTCTCGATGATTGTCCATATGGAAAGCCGATGATGTGCACAAAATTCAATATCACAGAATGTGCACAAGACCAAGACTTGTCATGGAACCCATGAGTCGTTCTATCCGTAAGATCAATACAAGGTGACATCGATATCCAAGATTATCTATGGATACTTCAAGCTTTCGGATATCGTAATAGAGCATGCCCGAAGTGGGGAAAGTACCTGGGTCAAGCATTTTGCTAAGAAAAATCCTACCAAAACCTACAAAGAAGTCTGGATTTGCGGAGACACAGAGATGCTTGTCGAACTCTTCTATGATTATTCGATGACATCAAAAGGTTTGGAGATAGGAAATTTGCGTGATCGATCCATAGAAATTTTGTTGAAGACTTGAAGATTGAAGACTTGAAGACTAGTTCCTTAGGATGTTTACTTGGAGCTTGGTAACTCCTGTTGTCCTAATTTACTATGTAGTTTTTGTATTTTTGCCGATCGAGCTCAATCAGATTCTCAGATTAAAGTTATCTGTAATCTTAAGTTGCGACTTATCTGAAGAACTTACTCTCAGATAGTATTTTATAAAAGATAACTTGTCAGCAAAGATCACACCTTGTGATTTGGTTGATGTCTACTTTCTGCACTTAATTATATGATTTGAAAGATCTCAAGAAATGATTAAGTGGTGGATTGTTTCCTCATCCAGATTTGTAATAGGGAAGATAGTCATCGTTGACTGATCAAAATGGGGGAAATTTGTTAGATATTTTGTTAGAATATCTGTTTAGATTTTGTTCAGCAACATGATGACTTATCTTAGTCTCGGAAAGGTGATTAGTACTCTTAGTTCACTTGAACATTGTAAAAGAGGAAACCCACCAAGTATGATAGTCTAGCTAATCTTGTATAGGATGTTAGGTCTCAAAATGTAATTTTTATTTTATGAAGAAAAGACCAAGAAGAAGACATCCAAGCAGAAAGCTCAACAACTTTTGAAGATTTGAAGAAAACTGCACAAGATTACTGAATCTGTTATTCAGATATCTTAGCCAGATATCTTGTAGACGCAAACAGTTTCAAACAAACTGTGTCACAAGAGATATCTGAGAAATGAGATGCATATCTGAAAACAAGGAAAGTGTCCACAGATATCTATTCTCAGATACCTTGAGCATTAACCACGTTTCTGAAAGAGAAACATATATTGCAAACAAAGTTGTTTCAATCAATACAAGTGGTATCTGAAGAATGAAGATAAGGATGTGCAAAGAATCAGACAACAAGTCTAGTCTCTGATACAAAGCATAGTTCCGTTGACACTACAGGACAAAAAGTATAGTACAATGCATTTAATGCACGGACAGAGATGTCTGAGTAAAAGCAACGGCAACTTCTGAGAAGAAGACAAAACCTGCTACAGTACTATATACACAGATATCGATAGTTTGAATTTGAGCCTAACGGATACTATTCAAACGGCACTCAAATCCATCTATAAATATCAACACTTAGACAGCTTGAGAGATACACACGACACACAATTGCATACGCTGAAACATAGAACTCTGAACATTCTACTCTCTCATTGCAACTTACTTATTATCAAAGCTTTCTGTTGCGACTAAAGCTTGTGATCTTGAGTAAACACTGAAGTTCTAAGTGTCCTGATCCTAAACAAGCAAAGCTATATTTGAAGGAGTTGAATCAAAAGATCAACTATCTGAGATTCATTCTCTTGAACAGATATCATAAGACTTGGGTCAGTAAAATCGAACTAGATACCATACGCTGTAAAGTGTATTAAGTAACTTAGTTCACAGAGCTATCTGAATAACTGAGAAGTTATTAAGACGCTCATCTGACAACTCAAACCGAAACCAACACCGAAACCGGTGTGGAGTAAAGGAAGTACTTAGTTTGAAAAATCAGGGAATAACTCCAAGGTTACCGGAGTATAGGAAGTACTTGATTTGGGAAACTAAGGAATAACTCCAAAGTTTTTGAGTATAGGAAGTACTTAGCTTGGGAAGCTAGGGAACAACTCAAAGGTTTCTGAGTATAGGAAGTACTTGGCTGAAGAAGCTAGGGAACAAGTCAGGGGGAACTTTTGGTTGGGAACCAATTGTTCAGAATCTTAGAATAGGATTTTTGTAAGGTTATCTCAATTATCTGTTCTAGTGAATTCTAGGTCTCTGATAGACCGAAGTGGATTAGTTGGAGGATTACACCACCTCCAGATACCACTATACTTGCTGTGTCATTTACATTTCTGTATTTATACTTCAGCAACACACACACACTTATTAACTGTTTCTACACTTATCTTTATTAAGTCTTCCGCACTCTGATTCTAAGTATCAGATATCCATTCAGATATCTGAGAAATATTTGTTATCGACAAAAGTTTTAAAAGACTATTCACCCCCCCCCCCCCCCCTCTAGTCTTTTACTTTGCCGTTATCTGGACCAACACCCATTCAATAGTATACCTCCAACTATTGCGTAGAATTCCCTCATAAAGTGCATCGGGTTCAGATGAGTTCCTTTTAGATCATATTCTCTCGCAATCCTCTCCAGATAGATGCTCGAGGCATGCGGTGTAAGCCTTGGCATAACATAGTCGCGTATGGGTCTGTCGTCTTCGTCCACCAGTTCTACCCTTGCATAGTTATTCCTTCTTCGGTTCTCATCTAATCTTAATCTTTCCTCGGATATTCTTAGCCTTTCCTGTTCCAGCTCCTCTCTCTAAGCTTGGATATCCCGTCGAATCTTAAGCAGTTGCTCAAGTTCTAAAGTTGCGACATTCCTAGATGGATTTTCGTTGCTGTTTCCCTCTCCACTCATGTTGCTAAATGACTCCATGATGGTAGTAGGCAATTTTCGTCTTTCAAGCTTATTTATGTCGTCTTGAAACGGTACTACTGGTGTTCCCGCGCTTCTCCTGCCTTGCATAAAGACTAACAAACAAACCTTTGCAGATATGGATAGATAATACTAAAAAGATAATAAACAAAAATCTAAAATAACGTATTTTTGGATTTTTTTAATAAGAAAACAAACTAATACGGAAAAGAAAATATTTTTGGGTTTTTTCTTGTGGAGGTCGATTTCCACAGTATATATATATATATATATATATATATATATATATATATATATATATATATAATTTTTTTTGGGTTTATGCTATACGAATTAAAAGACAGTGCGTAAATTAAAAAGCGAAAGAAAGATTTCAACTTATCTCGGATGATTGAAACTTGCTTAAGCGGTCAAGTGTCCCCGGCAGCGGTGCCAAATTTTGATGTGCACTCAGAGATTTCGATTTTCGTTGTAGAACCTGTAATCCCTAAATACAATAAAGATTAAATTTATAAGTCGAAAGTCCTCAAATCCACAGTTTATAGAGGAAATCTGACTCGGAATGTCGTTCTCTACGGACACTTAGAATCGGAACAAGCAAATAACGTATGTGAATTGTATGTGAAAGTAAACAGAATGATTGCAGACAGATTAAGTGAATCGCAGTAAACCTTAAATTTATGAGATGTAATCGATGATGGGAAAGGTGTAAAGGATCCCCGACCTCCCTCTGCTATGCTACTCCCAACTACTTAGAATCAAATAACGTACTAGCCGCTACAGGCAGCAAAGAAACATGCCAAAATGATCAAGTCGTAGTTAATCCAGACACCTTCACTTATACCAACAATGTGTTGTGTCACTCAACACACTATCTCGTCACGTTTTCAGACAAACCACATAGGATAATGTAAAGTCCGTTACCAAGTCGTATTTAGTAAGGATTTTCCATCTAGAGAGTCGGACGAATAAAGAACAAGTACGAAATTACGTTTTAAAACTAATTCATTAATATATCACGGTATATAAAGAAGTAGCAAAAGCAGAGTTACGGCGGTTCGCCTTTACAAGAGAAAGTTAGCTACTCATAGTACTCTACTAGACAGAAATCGTAAAGAACAAGAAAAGAAAGAAGAAGAAGAAGAAGAAGCTAAGTCTTTGATGTCTTCGTGCTGCTTCTTGGGTTTCCTCCTTCTAGGTGCCTGACAGCCAGCGATTTTGGGGTTTCACTTCCCCGAGGATTGGTTCTCTATCAGGAGAGCAGCATTATGAGCGGTGTAGAATTCTGAGACCCCTGAGGTTTTATTTATACTTGAAATTTCATGCCCTGGCCGCCATTCTTCATTAAGGAAGGTTTAGGAAGGCAGGCTCTAGCCTGACAGACCAGGAAAAAGGCCCAGGGTTAATCAGACACTCAACTACGGTCCACAGGGGGCTGCTGAGAAGCTTCTGCGGTCCACTATGGGCTGCAAAGTACGATTCCTGCAAATTCTGTCTGTTTTTCTTTGTTCTTCGATTTCGGGCTTCATAACTTCGTTTCCTCGGAAAGTGGTCTTCTACAATGTTGTTGCATCTTCAATTATCTTCGCACTGGTTGGTCGCATGACATGTTTTGACTCCTCGAACTCTATGCAACGGCCAATCCGGCATATTTGCTTAACTTTCTCGATTTCGCACAATTATGTCGTTTTAGCGCCTAAAATCGTGCAATTCCTCAAAAATGCGATCATGACCTACAAAATACACACGAAGTTGGTATTTGACCATTAAACGATACAAATATTGAATCTAAGGCAAAAAACGAGGGTCTAAAAGCATGCAATATCGTACATTTCATTGTCACATCAGCTACCAAGAGTCGACTAGTGTGTGGTGGAACTAGGGGTACTAAATATTTAAGTGGGAAAGAAAAAAAGCCAATTATCATCCCAAAAGGATATACTAGTACCTAACCCCACTTGCCACATGAGCATTTGCTTAAACGATGCTCGATTGCGCAAGAGGGTTTTCCAAAACCCACTGTGATGTGTTTTAGCATTGACTATCCAAAATGTAGCATTATACAAATACTTTGAACAATACAACTTAGACCAGAGAGAGTTACGTTCATTAAGAAGGCGCCAGAGAAGCTTAAAAAGATAGGCAGTGTTAAGTGTGTTAAGGTCGCGCATACCCAGACCACCATAACACTTAGGCATGCCATTTTACTTTAGGCTTACATTTGCCAGCCTTAAGTGGGTTCTAGAGAAAATTTCGGTTTAAAGAGTCTAAATGTTGAATGGTGGTGGTAGGAATCCGAGTGACCGACATGGTATACGAAGGGATGGAGGAAGTAACACTCTGGATTAAAATGGTGCGGCCGGCATAGGAAAGCAGCTTATTGTACCAGAGATCAATCAGACCAACAACTCGATCCACAAGATGGTTAAAAAATATTTGTTTGTTTTTCCCAGAATAAACGGGAGTCCCAGGTACTTGTCCAGAGTTTTATTCGGTGTGAGCCCCAATCGTTGCAACGGGGTCTGCTTTTTGTGTAAGGGAGTATTTGGGGAGAAGAGGACCCAGGATTTCTCCAACATATGCCTTGCCCGGCCGTAGATTCATACTCCTGGAGGCAAAGTTGGAGTTGGGAAATGGATTTCGGATTTTTTTTGCAAAAAACCATACAGTCATCCGCAAAACACAGGATAGGATGGGAGGAGCTCAACGAGCCCCCAACAAGCAATCAATTTGCTTGTTTTGGACTTTTTGCAGGATGGAGTAAATAAGCATTTGTTGGCAGAGGATGAAAAGGTAGGGGGAGAGCGGATCCCCTTGCCTGATTCCGCGTTGGGGAATCCAAGATCAAGAGACAAAGCTATTAACTTTGCCTTGAAACGAAGCAGTGATAATACAAGTCATGATTCGGTTGATCCAAAAGGGGGGGGGGGGGGACTAAAATGGTTCAAGGGTAGAACGGATGAAGGACCATTCGAGACGATCATAGGTTTTCGCAATGTCGAGTTTTTAAGCCATAAAGTGTTGCCGGGAGTGTTTCTTTTGGTTCATAGTATGTATAAGCTCGTGTGCTATCATGATGTTATCTCCTATTGCACATTTCGGAACAAACGCATTTTGAAAAGGGGAGATAAGTTTATCCAAGAAGGGCTGCAGTCGATGCACAATAAGCTTGGTAATAATTTAAAGACAACGTTACATAGGCTGATGGGTCAGAAATGGGCGGCTCTTTGGGGCTGTCTTTCTTCGGGATAAGAATAATATGAGTTTCGTTTAGATTGGGATCAAGCTGTCCCGAATAGAAGAAAGTTTTGACCAGGGAGATAACCTTGGGCCCGACAGTGTCCCAGTAGTGACGGAAAAAGAAACTAGTCAATCCATCAGGGCCGAGAACTTTTTGGGGCCCAATGGATTTAACTGCGTCCCAGATTTCCGCATTAGTAATGGGATTAAGCAAGGTAAATTGATTAGAGGAAGACATAGTGGGATTTGGCTAATTGGAAAGACATGCCACTGGAGGGTTGGAAGATTGGGATTGGGTCTGAAAGAATTCCCGAAAAGTGTCGAGCATTCCTTCAGAGTCCGTGATCCAATTCTTGTGTTGTCTTTGATGCCGTGAATAAAGTTTCTCCACTGTCTATGCGTAGCATAGGCGTGGATACTTAGTGTTAGCATCGCCATTTTAAAACCAGTTTAGTTTTGTTTAGCTCTTTGAGACCAGTAGTCACGTTTCTAAAGGCGTAGTTTATTTAAGTACGTTTTCAAAAATTGGGCCAAAAAACGCCGGATTAGCTTGAATTTCAAGGTTTAAATTATGGAGGGAGGTTAAAGGCCAAGATTTAATAGCAGTACCAAGATTTTTGATAACTTGTGAGAAAGCGACATTGGTACTGGAGTTCTGCTTTTGCCAGATTGCTTAGAAATGTTCAGTAAAGCTGAAACTACGAGGTGGTTTGGGAGTGCTGTACTTGGTGTCAATCAAAAGGGCAATATGAACAGAACTAACAAGATTGCGCACAGAAATAGCCGGAAACAACCGAATTAAACTGTCATTTCCTAAAGCCCGTTCTAACTGTTCACAAATACAGGAAGAAGCATATTGTTTCCAGGTAAACAGAGGACCACGGAACCCTAAATCAAATAAGCCACAACTACTAATAATAGTCTGATAAAACAAAAATTTTCCAAGAGTTAATTTCCACTGCGTCCCAGTTTTGACCAGTGAATTAGTAAGACCCTAAAACTCCTATGATGATGACGGATGGCCCAAGTACCCTCTATCTCTCCCAACCGGCTTAATGTAGCAGATTTCAACTCTCAAAACAGTACTAGCTAGGTAGCTGGGACGGTTGATTCTAAGTGCATCACGCTCCCAGCTCTAACTGCAAAATTTGACACGCTAACAAGTACCAGTGTGCAATGTCCAAAAGTTGGGGGAAAGTTACATGGCAAACATAATATTAATTTAACTAACTTCTCTGAGATCCCCCAAAAACAGGCCTCATGTATGCATTATCAAATCTCCGCCAGAAAGAATGAATAGTGTAGACAGGTCTCTCTATCAGCATCGACAAATTATCTTTCGCCCGTGAAAGGTTAGTTGATGCTGATTCCTCAAACGAAAGCAAAGGAAGTGTCATATTCTCCCTGGCAATACTTGGTTCCCTCTCTATGCCACCACTACTACAAGGAGGAAGTAGATACCTTATCAAAGGCTTTGTTAAAAAGCCAAACACCTGCAATTCATGTGACAATTACCACATAAGAAACTATCAAATAACACGAGTTACAGGTGCATCCAATTAAATATCAGTAAAGAAATGTGCCAATTACTACATATGAAGCCATCATACAACATGAGATATAAGTGTAAAAAATTTTTACTCACCACAGTGCTAAAAAGTACGACTATAACAGTTGTCGTGACCATGGCAGCGTTGACTTGATTCAGAGGAAGCCCGAACAAAGTAAACTGCAATACTCAGAAAAGAATTTAGGGATCAGGGCAGACATAATAAAACTAGTACGTACGTATATATTTTACTCTAAATTTCACTGGAAAAACATACCTGTTTGAAGGCCAAGGCGATGGATACAGCTCCTCTCATCAGTCCAGCCCACCATATAACCACCTAGTTTAACAGAAGAAAATTACAAAGCCTGTAAAAAAATTGGATATTTCCATCTAGTCATCTAGAGCTGTATTGTAAATTTTGCTTCAGAAGAATCACATGTACAAGCATTTGCTAATATGACATTTCAGAAAGGGAATACTGCTCCCAACCCCAAATAATGTCACTTTATTGTTATAAGATTCACTCTTAAAACCCCATTAATATTAGGTCCAAATAAAGCTCCATCTTTAGACAATCCTATCCCTCCGCAGTCTTAAATTACCTGGAAGCAAAATAAACAATGAATGAATCAACAGCATCCTATTTTTGGAAATACTGTATATCATTTCTCATATCAACTCATAACCGATTCAATCAATGTCGTCTTCTCCCAGTTGGGATTTCCTGAATCTTTTGCTGTGCCACCCTCTGTCCCAGCAATAGAATGATGCCACGTGTCAATAAATTTCACTAAGAGGAGCAACAGATTAACACCTCATTCTACGTAGCTTATTCATTTTTTTTTTTTTTTGAATCAGCAAAATATATTATATCACATCCAAAACGTTCTACAAGAGTATAAGATATGCTACACAAATTACATAAAACTACGTAGCTTATTCATTGTTTGCTAATTTAGTTAACATGACTGGCCCTTTCACAATTTTTAAACATATATAAGAAAATTCAATGTTCATTAGCATGATTTGTTCTACTTTTATTTATTTAGTTTTTTTGGTCTTTTGGCATAACTAATGTCTGTTAAATTTTCTGTGAAAAAACTAATGTCTAGTGGATTGAAACTACGAAAATGACCTTGTAAAACATATCCAGGCTGTTAGGTTGTGGATTTTAGAAGACTTTGGTCTTTTAAAATTGAGATAGGAAATTTTAAGCTTTGGAAGACCATTTTAGAAGACTTTGAGTTAAAATAGAGTTTGAAAGTCTACTAATCAACATTTCCTCTCTCTGTGTTTTTTCTTTTACCACTTGAATTTTGCACTTTTCTTCCTAGTATTTAGTTTTCTATATAACTATAGGATATATATACAAGCTTTGTAATTTTAGTAATTAAATGACATTTTATAATAAGCTATTCTCATTTATTTTTAAAATAAAGGCAAGAAAAATATGAAAAGGTAGTGCAAGGTGTACTTTTAAATTTATACGGTGTAATTTTAGTGTAAAAGTGACATTTTTTAATATTTATTATGTGTGAACTAATTTTCATTTCTAGTAATGTTATACAGTTGTATAGGACACCTAGAAATAAAAAAATTATACAATATAATTTTTCAACACATTAAATGATTATATCTGATATCTGACACATTAAAGAACCACATGTAGACTCATGCCACATTACAAAACTATATATGGAATTTTCCCATATATATACACTCGATTTTTAGAAACTCACGTAGATATTTAATAGAGAAAGTAATGAGTATTTATAAACTTCAAAAAGTGTGCATAAATCTTATTTTTCATTTTCTTTAATGTATGATTAAGTTTTTAACTCATTTTCACAAATCATATAATTATTTTTGTATTTTTTCCATTTATTTTTCAAAAAAGCTTTTTAAAAATAAATTTTAAAAACCAAAAGTATCCAACTACACTCCATATTTCAAATAAACTAATACTTTATATAACAAAATTTCACCAATACAAACAATCAAATCATACTAACTACCTTAATACCAATCATTAATCAATTATCTCTTACACTTTCTTACACATCCTATTCAAATATACTACTACACCTTAAAATCCAATACCAAATACAATATATCAAAACTCTGCTAAAATCCAGTTTACTATTCCAGAATACAGTTTCTTACCACTCTGCTAAAATTGAGTTTGGGAGTGGATTCCCAAACACCCCCATCATTTCCACTTTTATCGCATTTAAATTATGTGTCTTTTTTTTTTTTTTGTGGTATATCAAAAAATGTATTACGAGGTTTGGGTACACTCATAAATCTTTGCAAATCTTATGCAAAGACTATATATTTTAGAAATGTTATGACAAATTCGCAGCCATAATTGATAATTTATCACTAATTACTAACTTTCCACCAACATATGCTTAATCTCTCCATTTTCTGGAGATTAATATAAGTAAATGATACAGCGTCAGGAGGATTTAATGCGCTTGACCCTGTAATAAATAACCTTCACTAAACATCATAATAAGAAGGATAGGGATGAGTTATGTTAATAATAATATGCCATTATTTGTTCTAATATACACCATCTCCAATGATAGAACCCTCTCAAACCCCCCACCCACTCTGCCACATCAGCATTCCACTCACCTCAACCCTGTACAACCATTCTACTCCAATGGTCACTCTCTATTTACCTTTTCTTTTCTCATTTCTTTTAAACTTCACCTTTTCATTTCTTTTTGTCTTTTCATTTTTATTTATAAATGTGATTCTAATTAATTATAATACCTAACATTAATTTATTTAAATTACAATATTTCAAAATAAAATCGACAATACTTTTCCAATAATTTGTAATTTTTTCAAGTGTGATTTTCCAATTCTTTTATTTTGTCCTTTTGAAATTTTCAAGTGATGTTTTATATACAAGTGTAATCCATGAATTTAAAAAAAAATATTATTATTAAATTTACAATAAACATGATTGGAAGATTACAATACTCAATCTAACCTTTCGTCAAAAAGGGAAGAAAATTTACGTTTATCCCAATTCCCAAAATATTTATACTCCAGGTCTAGTAAGAATTTTTATCACAAAAATGGTGATACCACCATTATTTCCCACAATCGTGATTATTTTGCTCAGTCAATTATCATCCCTCTGAAATTGTTTCATTTTTTTTACTTCAATCAAAACCATCTTCATATGAAGAAAGCATGATATATATCTCACTATGTCAACAATATTTCTCTCCAGTGAAAATCAAGAATGAAAATTGGGTAAAGAAAGAGTGTTGTCAAAATTGTGCCTCTTTCGGGATATGGTTTTAGATAATTCTAGTAGTGCAAAGTTTAACAGAAGCTGAAAAGGTTGGGAAGGTGGAGATGCTTTGTCTCCTTGTGTAAAATGATAGAGACCAACAGCGTCTGGAAGCTTATATAAATTGAGCTTGATTAAAATGATTTGGCCTAGTTAGTTTTCAGATATTGATTCTCTACCGAATAAAAGAAAAGAATCGATACATTATCCCATATGTAGAAGAGAACATCCACTCAGGAATATAATATGTTAGTTAATATGGCTATGTACTACATAAGGCACAATCTCATAATTTGTAGAGAAGGGCTCCTTAGAGACGGCTCTTGTAGATACTCAATTTACAAGCTCTAGGTACCAAAACTTTGAAGTTAAAAGAGACCATAAATAAACTGTTGTACATAATTTTAAATTGTGACAACCCTTCAATCTATTGTTGTACCACCATATTGTACCGAATTTTTGAGTGTGTTTCAATCCGAGGACAGGAAGGGTTTCAGTTCACTGCCATCGAGGTGGAGAAAAGGGAGAGATGGCAAGGGAAAAACAATGCAGTAGATTTTTTGTTGACTGGAGTAGAAAGGTCAATAGTAAGACTAACTACGATGCATTTAAGGAATCCTTGCAATAACTAAAACTTTTTACTCATTTAACACAAGTGTAGAAAGAGATAATATTATGATTTACGCCCATATCATGTGACCTTAGATAAATTTACCCTTTAAAAATTACTTCAAGAAATTGAGCTTGACAAGTTCACATACAAAACACAAGAAACACAAACTACATTGCCTACACTTTGCTTTATCATTTATTTACCAGAATTTTTTTTTAAAATCTTTTTCCAGGCAAATTGGATCTTACACATACGAATCCACCATCTCCGCTATTTGTATTACATTCTTCACTCTAGGGTCAGTCAAAGCTTGATTGGTTTTGTTATGTTCACCCAAAAGAATTGAAAGTATATTACATAAAAACCTTATCTTTCACCCTACATGATCAGGTAGCAATGGCGTCATAGTACTAACAACTAACAAGACTATGGTGGCAATTGATGGCCAGTTGGAATATGATATTCCATACTTATTCTCACTTACTGAAAGATAGAATATCTACTTGAAAGAATGTTGTAGACAGGTGACAATCCTGCACTAATCAAGGTGCTTATAGTTGGGGTGTCAATACGCCATCATGGAATGACCCACATGCAATCGTATTATCATCAAGGGCAATCGGAAAAAAAAAAAAAAAAGACAACACGACCACCCACAAAAGTGTGTTTTACTAAGAATATTTCAAAGGTTTATATCTTATCATAGGTCAATCTTTGCTAAATATTGGTAAAAACCACTCAAAATACTTCAGTGGTGGGCAGGGTAATATATACGTTTATAATAATTCTCATAAAAGGTAAATTTTAACAGTAATATTTAGAAAGATTGGTATTTGATATGAATTTTACATATTTTATATTTATGTATTTAAAGTATTTAATGATCATTTATTAATTATTACTATTTAAATAATAATAAAATAATGATTAGCAAGGGACAAAAAAACTTTCTGGCTTTGCCCCTGGCTATCACATCATCCCTCCATTCCCGATACATTAGTAAATTATTCATACCCATGCATTTCCATGAAGGAATTTTATATCAAAATATCTGGTAAAATTACTTGGGGACTTGCCCAAGACTTCTAAAACTAAAACTGCAGATGGATGCTTGAGCATAGTTTAGATCAGAATACGAGAATTATCATTTCTTGGAATAATAAAAGAACGTAGGCAAGTCACTAACTTGGTGTTTCATTGTTATTGTCGACGATCTAGAAGTACTCCGGTTCATACAATTTGACAAGGCTGACAGAGGAAACACAAAAGCAGCACGTCCAACCAGTATAACAAACATAACACTGCTGTATATGCCAATAGCATCTGAGATACTGCACAATCATTTGTCAAAAGCTTAGCCAGATAACAAGTAAAAGTTTAAGAACAAAATTGGACATGAGATTAACACAAGGAACATCGTATTTTGGTGATGAACTAATAAGCCTTACCTCAATTTGCTCATTCTCCATTTCTCAATATCCAGTGCATCCATACCCACATAGAGAAATATGAATGTTTCCGCTATAAAAGACATCATCGCAAATACATGCCTGCAAGTGAAATGAGCATAAAAGATTATACCGATTACCGACTTCATTTAGTGACACAAATTTATTAAGTATTACTACATTTCATAAACTTGAAGTGTAGAAACCTCATGTAGCAAAATAAGCACTCCTATTGGTGGACAAATATGCAATGAAAGAAAATCAAGTCCTAGTTCAAAAAAGGCATTAATTGTTTAATGTATTAACTGGTAGACTCTGCATACCTGGTGGTAATCCTTGAGCTGTCGGTCACATTATACCATGCATAGTGGGACATAAAAACCCCAGCAAAAAATACAGTCAAAATCCCACTAAGTTCTAGCAGCTGTATGCAAAAAATAAGTGGTTCAGCATGAAGGGAAATCAGTTCACGTAGAAGCCCATACTGAAGGAAACATAAATGTGCTATGTCGAATTACATTGCAAATACATGAATATTGTAGAAATATAACTTCAATCTACAATAATTAACTGTCTTCTTCTCTTCAATTCCTAAGATCTATTGTTGTTTTATAAGCTAGAATGCCTTGAGTGAGCATATATGTAGGAGGAAAAACGAGTACAAACTCCATGGGAGATGCCTTCAAAAAACTGAATATGAGTGGGGCATGGAGGGCAGACCGCTGTACTGAATAAGTGCACCACAGACTCTCTGCCATATGGACCTAGCTAGGTCCAGTTTTTAGGACCTAGGTCCTCTCCAGCCCAAATCATGAGCAGCTGCTATCTAGCCCTCATGGAAAAGCAGGAGTTCCATCCTAAAGGATATGTTCATGTGCGAAAACAGCGAAACATGCATAGAGGCAAACCAACTTCCCGTAAATAGATTTTACAGGATAATGACACTAGGCGCAACACGCAGCTCTAGACCTGCCATCAAATTCTCATACTGACTAATAGAAATTCTGTTTAAAAGCACTACAGGAGGACTTCTCATCTGAAAGGCACGCTGGAAAAATAAAAATCCCAGAGTCCCTAATGTGGTAAGGATGTAACCAGTCCCTAATTTGGATCAAGATTCAAAACATAACAGGAAAGACATTTCTAGTATGCACCTTCTGACTAACATATCATTCATGTTTCGAAGACCCGGGGGGTTTTGGGGGGGGGGGGGGGTGGTGTTAAGGCGATTAGGTGACTACATATAGATACTACCAACTACCAATAAGAGAATAATACTGTGAGTGATTTGACCTGAATACACTGCAAGGAACATAATTTTTTTTTTTCAAGTATGGCATCTATTTTCACCATTACCTCAGCCAACATGTAGGAAAGATAGGCCATGAGAACCATAAGAGCAATTTCACGAACACTTGAATGTCTGTCAAGACAAATAATAACAGCCATATGAACCACTTAATGAACATAAGCCACCAAACACTCCATTTCATATTTCAACAATTTCGATTTACCCTCTCCAGTAGCTGCACACATGAATATAAATAATTTACCTGCCAGAGTACAAGCCCTTGAGAACATATGCAGTCAGAAGTCCAGCCTGAAAGCATGAAGAAAATGCTTCGTGATGTAACACTTGAAATGCTATTTTGGTCCACCTTATGTTTATTATGAAACTCTCTCGGAGTAAATCTTCAGACATAAGAGTGCAATGAATTTAGGGAGGACAGTAAAGTAACGGAATTGTGAAATCTGGAAAATGCATTTTCTAGATGAGAGTTTTACATGACAGTAAACTCACAGCAACTCCTAGGCCGGTGCTTGTCGAGAACAGATACAAGAAATGAAGAAGAACTTGGACAGCCGTCCAGCCATCAATTTTATTGACGTCAATCTTTTGAATTGCATTGAATAGGACAACTGATGTGGCATCATTTACTACACCTTCCCCAAAAACTAAGCTGTACAGCAAGGGAGTATCATCTTGATTCAAAACCTACAGAAAATTCCAAATATCATATCAAAGACCTACAGCCCTTTCAGCATATACTCGCTATTGCATTAGCACAAACCATACCTGAAGAGTGCACACAGTGTCTGTTGATGAAAAAATTGTTCCAATAGCTGGTTTAACATAGAAAAGTATGAGTGTCAATAAAGCATGAGAGTTTAGCTGAAACAGTGTCGTCATATATAGGAATGCAGCAGGAGGTAGTAACCAAGATAGTCACGCGGAGTAAGGCAAGAAAAGTTGAATTTTGGAAAGAGCAACCAGGTAGCAGCTGTAATGATGGTTGAGGATATGAAAACTCCAACAACACCGAACAACATTATGGTAAAGAAGTTGTGGAAGAATTGCTTCTTCTTGACCTGGAAGCTGGCAGGAGTAATGCAATGTAAAGTAAGGCTCTCTGAACTGAAAAATGAATAGTGAGACAACTTCGTGATGATCTATTCTATGAGTCCATTAAAACTCTGAACTGAAGTATACAAACTGAACTAATCTGAACTGAAATTAATGATTTTTCAGATATAAACGAATACTGTGTTGAGATGGATAAATTTGGTGACCCACCCACCCTGCATTGAATATAATAGGTGGAAGGAGATAAAAGAAGAAGAGCTCTTCATTGAATCTGAGTATATGAGATGTTTTGCCCTTGCTTATGAAGAGGATAATCGTTCCAGCCACTAATCCCTGCGTACAAAGCAATCGTTCCTTAATCCTTATTTAATTTGGTGGTAGAATTGAATTGAATTGAATGAAATTGAAGTTACGAGAATGAGAGCAGTGATGGATTCGTTAACCCAACGGTTTTCTTCGAGCAAATGACCAATGACCAAACAGAGACAGAGCACTGCGACAAACACCGTAATAGGCACCACCTGCTCATGGCGCTGCTCACCTAAATTCCGAATCATATCCATTTAGTGATTTATTATTATTAGATAATAGAAGATTAGACTTGAAAGAATAAGAAATCAAAACCAAATAATAACTGCAGTTAGATCAGATGAGACGAGGTTTAGGTTTTGCTCAATTTACCATATCATATCATATCATCTGAAGCTGCAGGCAAGCAGAGAGGGATGGCAGTAAACGACAGACATGCGATGCGATGAGAGGTGTGATGACTGCCGTAATGGCACATGGCGCCGAGTCGCTGCACCCATTTACACGTGTCCATCGTTCCAAACTGTAACTGTATCGACCCGGACCACTAATGGCCGTACGCAAATTTGGCGATTCTTTCGAGTAGGCTCTTTAGTTGATATGCTAACCAACAATACGTCAAGATTGCTTGAAAGACGCTTAATTTCTGCGATTCTTATGGATCGATTAAAAGAAAGGTCTGCTTGTTAAAGATCTGCTTCGATCCCTTTAAGCTGTTTGGACTTGACTTGAAACTTTGGGGCGTTATAGTAACAACTTTTATTTTCTTTTTCCTTTTTCTGTCTTAAAACAAACGCAGACTCGAAGTGTTGTAAAACGCTTTTATTTTCTTTTTCCTTTTTCTCTCTTAAAACAAACGCAGAGTCAAAGTGTTGTAAAACGCTTGTATTATTAAAAGATGTATTGGTATTATTAAGAACTATATGTATAATGTTTTAAATAATATTATTAATGTTTTATGAACGAAAATTTTACATAGAGTAAGTCTCCTGAAAGACAGTTTCTAGATAATTTATCGTCTCTATCTAGAGACGAACCTATATTTTCAAGAAAAATCATCAATGTTATTAATCAAGAGTCCGTTTTGCGAAAGACGCTTTATATATAGGAAAGTCCGAAAAGTCCACTTAAACGTAAAAACTAGACAATTATATGTTGTTTCTCGACTTAATTTCTCGCGGATCTTTTGACCCGGATTCATTAGAAACGGGTCGAGTATAAATAAAGAATCTACCATCTTTTACCATATTTTCAGCTTGATTTTCTCTCTCTATCCCCGATATTTCTCCCTCTAACCTCGATTTTCTCTCTAACCTCGATTTCAGCTCGATTTGTGCCGAAAAACAGCAAATCGATCAACCTCTGCCGTAAAACACCAAATCGATCTGCCGGGAAACTTCGAGACACCAAATCGAGCTGAAATCGACGAGATTTTATAGAAAAGTTGAAATCGACGAGTTGAAATCGAGATGGAACATGGCGGAATCATTGAAGGAACCATTGTATCTTATGCAAACGAAGGCGATTCCGTAGTATCATCAACATCAACTCGTGAGAAACACTTGCAGATCGTGTCACATGAATGTATACACTGAGTCACTGACTGTCTATCTATATATTTATTGTTGTCTATATTTAGACTAAAATAGTCTAGATATTACATATAACTATCTATGTTTAACATGTAGCTGTCTATGTTTCATGTGATATTCTCTATGCTGAAATTGTAGTTGTCTATATTTAGACTGAAATTTTCTAGATATTACATGTAATTGTCTATGTTTAACATGTAACTGTCTATGTTTCATGTGATAGTCTCTATTCTGAATTTGTAGTTGTCTATATTTAGGCTGAAATTGTCTAGATATTACATGTAATTGTCTATGTTTAACATGTATGCTTCATGTTTCATGTGATAGTCTCTATGCTGAATTTGTAGTTGTCTATATTTAGGCTGAAATTGTCTAGATATTACATGTAATTGTCTATGTTTAACATGTAACTGTCTATGTTTCATGTGATAGTCTCTATGCTGAAATTTTAGTTGTCTATATCTAGACTGAAATTGTCTAGATATTACATGTAATTGTCTATGTTTAACATGTAACTGTCTATGTTTCAGGTGATAGTCTCTATTTTGAATTTGTAGTTGTCTATATTTAGGCTGAAATTGTCTAGATATTACATGTAATTGTCTATGTTTAACATGTAACTGTCTATGTTTCAGGTGATAGTCTCTATTCTGAATTTGTAGTTGTCTATATTTAGGCTGAAATTGTCTAGATATTACATGTAATTATCTATGTTTAACATGTAACTGTCTATGTTTCATGTTATAGTCTCTATGCTGAATTTGTAGTTGTTTATATTTAGACTGAAATTGTCTAGATATTACATGTAATTGTCTATGTTTAACATGTAACTTTCTATGTTTTATGTAATAGTCTCTATTCTGAATTTGTAGTTGTCTATATTTAGGCTGAAATTGTCTAGATATTACATGTAATTGTCTATGTTTAACATGTAACTTTCTATGTTTCATGTGATAGTCTCTATTCTGAATTTGTAGTTGTCTATATTTAGGCTGAAATTGTCTAGATATTACATGTAATTGGCTATGTTTAACATGTAACTTTCTATGTTTAAGGTGATGTACTGCCAGATAGAATTGAAGATGAACCACTAGTAGGGTCTTTGTTAGGCAGACTGCTAGTACTTATGAAGAACTCTTTGAATTGTATCGGAGGCAAGCTGCACTTTAGGTTTCAGCGTCAAATTGTGTACGACAAAACGTTATGCACGTACTAGACAAGTAAGGGTGAAGTATTTCAGGTGTTCTGCTCAAGGTTATACCAACTCAAAGGAAAAACAACCAAAAACACCATCACCATACATACAAGGACAAACAAGCAACAAACGTCAAAGGAAACCAAAAGAAGTGCCAGAAACTAGATGTGGGTGTATGGCTGCCATGAAAGTCAAACATTGTAAGGAGACAAACTTGTACAAGGTTGATAAGCACTACATGAATCACACCCACCCTTACACTAGACCTGAATGGCAGCATCTCCATAGGGTGGAAAGAAGGATTACACCACACAAGGCAGATGTGATAAGTGCAATGGAAAAGTCAGGCATGAAGCCTACTGTTGCATTTAGGTACATGGCTTCCAACTCAGGTGGAACAGAGCATGTGGGACATACTATAAGAGACCAAATTAACTACGTAAATAGGCTGAGAGCGCATGAAACAGGTGGTGCAGATGCCCAGCATGTAGTTAGTTTAATGCAACATAGGCAGCAAGAAGACACAGAATTCTATTATGATATGTTGATTGACAAAGAAAGTAGATTATGTGGGCTCTTTTGGTCAGATGCCATGATGAGTGATGATTATAAGATATTTGGTGATGTTGTAGTCTTTGACACAACATTCAGGACAAATAAGTATGAGCTCATTTGTGCTCCAATTGTAGGGGTAAACAATCATTGGGGCAATGCGATGTTTGGGTGTGCTTTTTTGGCAAATGAGCAAACAAAAAGCTTTTTATGGCTACTGACAACATTCCTTAAATGCATGGATTCAAAGAAGCCTAAAACCATATTCACAGATCAAGATGCTGCTATGTCCAGAGCAATAGAACAGGTAAAAAAAAATGTTCAGTAAATTATCTAGGTTTTGCCTTAAATTGTCTAGTTTATAAGCTTAATGGTCTACATTATACTGTCAATATTTTTTGTTTAAATTTTTAATTATGTAACAGGTGTTTGGGGATGAGACAAGGCATAGATTATGTGTTTGGCACATTGAGCAAAATGCAGTGAAAAATCTAGCACTACTAAGAAGTGATGTCAAATTCAAAGAAAAGTTTGACTTGGTTTTGAAGTTTTGTCATAATGAAGAACAGTTCGAAAGGGAATGGCATTCAATGATTGAAGGTTATAATCTACATGAAAATACATGGCTTGCCAAATTGTATGAAATTAGGATGAAATGGTGTAGGGCTTTAAATAGAGATGCATTTTCTGCTGGGATGATGTCTACGCAAAGGAGTGAGAGCACAAACCATTCAATATCTTTCAATTCTAGCAAGCAAACTTCACTAACTCAATTCTTTCACCTATTTGATGCTGCCGTAGAACGATGGAGGGAGACAGAAATTGCATATGACTTCACTTGCAGTAGAGGATTCCCAAAGACAACAAACACACATATCCTAATGTATCAGGCTTCAAAGGTAACATTTTATTACTTTCTTACATTTTATTGTCTATATATAATATATAATTTCTATGGTAACAAACTAGACAAGTTCTATTACAAACTAGATAATTTCTGTAACAAAATAGACAATTTCTGTGACAACATACAAATATACACATTAAAGATTTATGAATTTGTTGTACGCGAATTCAAGAGGGCAGAAAACACAAAGGCTGCATGCAGCTTAAGATCAAATGGAGAACACCAGTACATAGTTACACATCAAACTGATCCGGAAGACGTTGGGATTGTAACTTTCAAGACAAATGAAACTGATGGGGACATAAATGTAAGCTGCAGTTGCAAGCATTTAGAGGAAGTTGGGTGGCTTTGTTTCCATTGCTACAGAGTTTTAAAGCAAAATGATATAGAAACAATTCCTCAAAAGTACTTTCTACAAAGGTGGACACGGGATATAAAAAAAGAAAGTTGGGACAAGGAAAAGATGAAGAAAGCAAGACTTACAAGTGGCCCTGAAAGTGTTGCTTGGAGACATCATATGATTAGGTGATATTATATTTTTATGTTAAAAAGTATACAATTTATATTAAAAACTAGAACATATGTTTCAAAACCTAGACAATTTTTGAAACAGGGTGACCTAATCAATGATATGCACTGAATGCTAACCAGGGTTTACACCGACTTGGTGATCAAATCTGAGAATAATACGGATGCAAGAAGAATGTTAGAGGATTCATACCAACGAGATCTAATTGCTATCAATGAGCTTGTTGGACAACAACAACCACTACAAAAAATCTGGCCTGTAGCGACGGATAGATCCGTCGCTACAGGCCATCTATCCGTCGCCCCAGCTCTGGCGACGGATCGGGCGACGGATAGAAAATCCGTCGCCCCCTGGAGCTGTGGCGACGGATAACAATCCGTCGTCCAATTCGCGATGGATTGACCAATTTTTTTTTTTTTTTAAATTGATAATGGGGCGACGGATAGATTCTATCCGTCGCCCCATTTCTATTTTTTAAAAAAAAATTAAAATCCGTATTCGAATTTTTATATTATATCTGGATTAATTAAATATCAATTTGTATTCAGATACGAGATATTGATTTGTATTCAGATACGGATTAATTTGTATTCAATTTTCATATTAAATATCAATTTGTATTAAATGCGGTGTGGTGGGGGGAGGAGAAAGGTGGTGCGGTGGTGGCAGTGGTGGTGGCAGGGTGGTGGTGGTGCGGTGGTGGTGGGAGGAGGAAAGGTGGTGGTGGTGGTGGAGGAGATGGTGGTGGTGGCACGGTGGTGGTGCGGTGTTGGTGGGAGGAGAGAGGTGGTGGTGGTGGTGGTGGTGGAGATGGTGGTGGTGCGGTGGTGGTGGGAGGAGAGAGGTGGTGGTGGTGGTGCGGTGGTGGTGGGAGGAGAGAGGTGGTGGTGGTGGTGGTGGTGGAGATGGTGGTGGGAGGAGAGAGGTGGTGGTGGAGGAGGTGGTGGTGGAGGATGGTGGTGGATGGTGGTGGTGGAGGAGAAAGGTGGTGGATGGTGGGAGGAGAGAGGTGGTGGTGGTGGAGATGGTGGTGGAGGAGGTGGTGGTGGAGGATGGTGGTGGATGGTGGTGGTGGAGGAGAAAGGTGGTGGAAGGAGAAAGGTGGTGGTGGGAGGAGGAGGAGAGGAGAAGTGGTGGAGGAAAGGAGGTGGTGGAGGAGATATATGGTTTTTTTTTTTAGGCTTTTAGCGACGGATAGATCTAGATCTATCCGTCGCTAACTTTTTTTTTTTTAAATTTTCCGGCTATAGCGACGGATAGATCTATCCGTCGCTCTGTAGCGACGGATAAGTTTTATCCGTCGCCCCTTTCCGTCCCGTTACAACAGAATTCTTGTAGTGAACAACCAGCAAATGAAACCACAAGCAGTTGTGTACCAAATTCAGAAACTGCCATACTTGATCCACCACAAATCAAGACTAAGGGACGGAGTAAGGGACGCATAAAAGGCCCCCTTGAGAAGACAAGGTCCAAAAAGGCTTCAAAAGCTAATATTACAACTATTGTTAGGAAGGATCAAATCATTTAAATTTTATGTTTGATTCATACTGTTAGACATTAGTGTAAAAACTAGACAATGTTTATTAGAAACTAGACAGTATTTATTAAAAACTAGACAATATTTATTAAAGCTATTTTTATTAAAACTAGAAAGTATTTATTAAAACTAGACAATATCATTTAGAAACTAGACAATATTTATTAAACACTATACAAAATCATTTATAAACTAGACAATATGATTTAAAAACTAAACAATAACATTTATAAACTAGACAAAATTTATTAAAAAATAACCAAAATCATTTCGAAACTAGACAAATATGATTTAATAACAAGACGATATCATTTAAAAACTAGACAATATCATTTATAAACTAGACAATATAATGTAAAAAGTAGACTGCCATATAAAAACTAAAAACTACATAATTCCATTAAGACACTGAGATAATTCTAACTGAACAAAGATATCAATTGTGCAATTCTGCAGTTAACATGCAATTCTAACTGAAATCGTTCAAATCATTCAAATCCTAGATAATTCTACAGTTCATAAACACTATTTTTCTTCGATTCATTCAGTTTCTTCAGGGCTTTCTTGTTCAAATCAGTCAATGCAACATCTTCAAAATCATCAGCAGCAGCAGCGCTTCTCTTAGATCCTTGAGAAACTTTTGCAGCTTTTACATCAACAGCTTTCTTTGCTTTAAGCTTTCTCAACTTTTCACTCTCCTTCATTTTCTTTAATGCATCTTCTTTGTTAAATGATGCAACTTGTGTCAAAATATCAGATCTCAAACCATTTACATCAGCAAGAATAAGAGCTAAGCAAATTTCAACATGAAGGAATTTCCGACGATTCACGTAATAAACAAAAACAAAACAATTAACAAACACTGAACTAAAAAACTAAACAATTCCTGACAAAAACTAAACAATTGCAAGCAAAAACTAAACAAATGCAAGCAAAAACTACAAACTTGGGGAAACTATTACGTACTTGCATTAGATCCTTGCATTGGAAAGAAGTTCCTTGAAACAGTTCCATATGCTTCATGAGAAAAACCCCACAGTCTAAAGTTCCAGGAACACGAGTCCAATCAAACTTTACAATTTGGTTTCCAAAATTATGAAGGAAATTAGCAGCTGGATGCCCAATACGACGAAGGAACGTATCCATTTCACAACGCTGATATATGAAAACAAAAGAAAACATTTAAGCAACAAAAAGTAGCCAACAACCAAAAAGAAAGTAAAAAAAAATTATAACAATATGTCCATAAGAACTTACCAATTTAGTCATTAATGTATACACTTCTCCTTCATCTTCAACAACCATATTATCAAGATATTGAATCTTCAAATTTTCACAGTGAACAACACAACATGCAAAGTGTGATTTGTGCGGATGGTACAAAGGCACAAAGAACTGCAAACACAAACAAAAAAAAAAAATTAGACAGGTATAAAAACTAAACAACTTCTGGCAAAAACTAAACAACTTTTGACAAAACTAACCAACTCCAGACAAAAACTAAACAATTTCATGCAAAAAATAAACAATTTCATGCAAAAACTAAACAATTTCATGCAAAAACTACACTATTTCTGACGAAAACTAAAGCAACTCTAGACAAAAACTAACCAAATTTCAAGTAAAAACTAAACAATTTCAGACAAAAACTAAACAATGTCATGTAAAAACTAAACAATATCTGACAAAAACTAAACAATTTCATGCAAAAAATAAACAATTTCATGCAAAAACTAAACAATTTCATGCAAAAACTACACTATTTCTGACAAAAACTAAAGCAACTCCAGACAAAAACTAACCAAATTTCAAGTAAAAACTAAACAATTTCAGACAAAAACTAAACAATGTCATGTAAAAACTAAACAATATCTGAAAAAAACTAAAGCATGTACAAAAGAAAAAAATTAGAAAATATACCATTCGCACAATACAAAGAGAAGATCCAATATCCCCAAGCTGATCCTCAATCCACACATCAAAAGAACCCTGTACTTCATTCTTCGATTCATCTTCATTATAAGCCTCCTCGTCCTCTTCTGTATCAAAAATCCCAGCAAGCTTGCACCAAGGTTTCTGAAAAAACACATACATAAAACTTAAACTAGACAAAAGCAAAATATAAACTGGATAGATCACTCAAAAGCTAAAGAAAAAAAAAGTAATTACAGAAGTTTGAAGTCCAAAACAAAATCTGGTAATATTACCATTATTTACCCTCCTTTGAAAATCATTCAACACAACTGACCAACAATCAATGTGTTAGGAATATCTGTTAGTATTTTGATCACTCATCCATGTTCTTATCTTAGCCAGAAAGGTGATTAAGTGCTCTTGGTTCACTTGAACATTGTAAAAGAGGAAATCACTGAGTATGATTAGTCTAGTAAATCTTGTATTAGGATTATAGGTCTCAGAATGTAACTTTTATTTCAAGAAGACCATGAAGATCAATCCTAGCAATGGAGCTTTTCTGAAGATTAGAAGACTGAAGATTGCACAAGGTTTATGAAGACACAAAGGTTTAGTCTAACTCAGAAAGACTATGTCCTTAATCCTTTCTTGAGTATATTAACTTACTTTTGAAATATAATTCTGGACATATGACATCATGAGTATGGAGCATGCTAGCCATCGGAAAGGCTCATGTATCCGTTGAGACTAAAGGACAATGAACAGTACTATGCATTAAATGCATTAAGAAATCTTAGCAAGATCCTCTCTGAAAAATGAGATAGTGACTTCTGAGTACATAGTTCAAGATATAAACGGATATAATTTGATAGAGAGCACAACGGATACAATTCAAACGCCTCTCAAATTTATCTATATATATCACACACTTAGATGCTTGAAGAACATACCTTAGAACGATCTATCTTGCAAACTTACCATCAAGAAAAGTATTCTCTCAAGCACTCTACTACCCTTTCTGAAAGCTTTCTGTTGCTTGAAGAATCACTAGTAGTTCTAAGTTGTCCTGAACCTTAACAAGAGATTGTTATTCGTGAAAGAGTTGAACTATCAGATACCCTTTCTGAAGCTCATTCTCCAGAACGGACACCAATTATTTGGGTCAGTAAAGAGCAGACTGCCATCCACTGAACAAGTGTATTAAGTAGTCTTGTTCTATTAGGCTCTCTGAAAACATAACTAAAAAGTTATACGAGAAGCCTATCTGACAAAACCTTATAACCAACACCATCAAGGCGTGGAGTAGAGGAAGTACTTGATCTGGAAAATCAGGGAATAACTCCAAGGTTATCTGAGTAGAGGAAGTACTTAGCTCTAGGAGCTAGGGAATAACTCAGGGGGAACATTTGGTTGGGAACCATTTGTTTAGGAATCTTAGAATAGGATTATTTTAAGGTGAACTCAATTATCTGTTCTAGTGAATTCTAGGTCTCAGAGACCGAAGTGGATTAGTTGGAGGATTACGCCACCTCCAGATACCACTATACTTGCTGTGTTATTTACCTTTCTGTATTTACATTTCAGCAAAGCACACACACACTTACTTATTGTTTCTGCACTTACCTATCTTAAAGTCTTCCGCGCTCTGAATTTAAGTATCAGAAACCCCCAGGTTGGGTTTCTGAGAAACTGTGTTTATCGACAAAAGTTTTAAAAGACTATTCACCCCCCCCCCCCTACTCTTTTACTTTGCCGTTATCTGGACCAACAAGTGGTATCAGAGCAAGAGGTTCTCAAGCCTTCTGCATTGAACCTAGATCCCCAGATAGGTGAAGGAACTTTGTCCCTTTCTGAGGACTATATAATTTGTGTGTTAAGTGTGCAGGTATGTCTCTGAGTGATGCAGATTAAAGCAAATGAAAACTACGAGAAATGGAAGAACAACATGATGCTCCATATGGAGGCCATTAGTGATGAGATGATCTATGTCATCAATGAAGGGCCTATCAAAATCAGACAACTCAAATAAGTTACTGAGGTGTCTGATGGAAGAAAAGCCTCAGACAAGGGAGATGGAAGCGAGGACATGGCTGCTAGTGATAGTGGTCATGTTGCTCGTGGAAGCATTATATATGAAGACAAGCCAAGAGAGCTCTGGACATCTGAAGATGCCAAGAGACACAGATTGGATGGTCAAGCTCGTAATATAATCATCAGATCGACACCTGAGCACATACAGTGTAAAGCGTGTGGGTAAAGCTAATGAAAGTTGCATTGCAATTAATTGAAGAAATCTGTGCCGGAACTGAGAAAACCAAAGAAAACAAGTTCGAAGTTCTTAAATTGAAGTTCCAAAACTTCAAACAAGGTCCCACTGAAACTCTGGAAGAACTTGATTTCAGATTTACTACTCTTATGAGTGATATGGCTGCACTTGGTGAAAGCAATAGATACTCCCAGTCAGAAAAGATTAAGACTATTGTCAGAAGTCTCAATCACAACTGGGAACACACTAAGTTCTTTTATTTCAATCAAGGGATGCCAAATATTACTCCAGTAGAGCTCTTCTCTCATCTTGCTACTGTAGACTATGAGACAACTCAGAGAGAACAAACAGCTGAAAAGTTGCAAAGTGTTGCTCTAGTTTCTCAAGGTTCTTCTGAAAAGAAGGATACCAAAGATGCATCTGAAGAAAATGCTCTTGCAGTAAGACACATGAAGAAATTTGTGAGTCAAGAGATTGAGAGAAGAAAAGCTAAAGAAAAGCTGAAAAAGCATCTTGGCCCAAACTATCATCAGTACAAAAACATACAAATGAACAACTCTCTGAACACCCCCATTCAGAAAGGTGTTAGTACTGAAGCTGCAGAAATAGGAAATGATATCTGTTTCTATTGTCAAAAGCCTGGTCACTTCAAGAGAGATTGTCCTGCTTTAAACAAGCTCAAGACAGGTGACAAGAAGGACAGAAGAAATTTCAAAAGAAATCAAAGGGCCTTACTGACTGAAGAAAGGAAGAAGATTCAAATTCAACTTGATGCTCTAGACATTGAGACAGATTCTGAAGATAGAGATTCAGATGATTCAAACCTACCATCACCAGAATTGTGTGGAATCACCCACGATATAATCGACTTCGGTCTTAAGAAGAATGAAATGTGTGGAGTTCTTTGAGATTGTTTGGTCCGGACATCTCCAACATTGAAATGTGTCTTATGGTGATGAGGTAACTAACAATTCACAATTTATGAGAGTGATGATGGAATTGAGGATCTGGAGTTGGTCAAGAGTGAATTGGATCGTTATGAGAAAGAATTTCTGGAAGCACAATCCAAAACCAGAATTCTAGAGGAAAGCAAAGAAACTCTTGAAAAAGAGGTTTCTGAGCTAACCAAAGTATCTGAGAACAAGTACACTGAAATAGCCTTTCTGAAAGCTCAGATATCTGAGAATGAAAATTCTCACAAACTAGCCTTGGATGAACTTAATAAGAAAATGATGAAGCTGCAATCTGAGAATGAAGAACTCAGAAAGAAAGAGCTATCCTTCCAATCTTATGCAAAAGCTAGTGACACTCTTACTGAGGTTCAATCCTATCTGAGAGATCCCTCTGAGAAAGGTGGACTTGGACTTGATGAACAATCGAGTAATTCATCTCCTCTGAAGAAGAGTGATGAAAGGTTGACCGTTGTAAAAAGTCAACATAATGGTTCTTCAACCACCTATAGCATTGGTTAGAAAGCTAGGGTAGTTGACAAAGGAAAAGGAGTAGCAACTCAGCCTTTGAAAGAACAACAAGTTCACAAGAAACATGTGAATAAGGTTTCTGAAAAGAAACACAACCCTCAGACATGCAACCATCCACATTGCTATATTACTAGGAAGGGAAGAATTGCTGGAATAGGCAAATTCTCAACTGAACCATTTTATGAAAATAAAGATGGTGCAGAAACTAGTAAGGCTTCTGAAGAGCGCATTCAGAAAGCCAAAGGTGTTCGAAATGGCATTGGCTATCGTGCTATTGGAAAAGTTCTTCTGCAACAATATAAGGAAGGACAAGAACAATGGCGCAAGGCTGATATTGCACGTAGCAATAGACAGAAGTGGAAGAAATCTCAAGCCACTGGAAAATTGAATGCCAGAGCTAGAAGGAACCTGGCCAGAAAGGCCAAGTTTGTTGAAAAGCAACCCAGAAACCCAGGGTCCAGAAAACACCAAAAGGAACACCTAGAAACACCACAAGAAGGAAAATTGAGATCAAATTTACTGATTTTATTACATCTCCTTTTGATCAAGTTAGACAAAAACAAACTCCCAAGAAATTCACTAAAATGTGGATTCCTACTGGAAGAATGTTTAGTCTAAATGGTTCTATCTCTGAAGCAAGAACCTAACTCCTGTTTCCTGTTTTGTGCAGAACGCCTCTTGGACTAAGGCTCAATGGCTATTTGATAGTGGATGCGGAAAGCACATGACAGGAGACAAAGCAAATCTGGTCAACTACAAAGCTTGCAACAATGGACCAGACATCAGATTTGCTGGAGGAGAATTAAATCCCTCTCTGGGATATGGCAACGTCAAATTGGGATCATTAACAATCACTGACGTATTACATGTTAAGGGTTTGAAATATAATCTATTTAGCATGAGCCAGTTTGCAGACAAGGGATTTACTGTGAAATTCAAAGCAAAGTATTGCAAACTTATTGACAATGAGTCAAAGCAGACAGTCTTGGTTGCTCGGCGGAAAGGCGGTCTTTATGTTGCCGACTGGGCATCTGCCACAACTGAAGAATGTCTCATGATGAGTCTATCAAGTCACACAGAAGAGCACTGGTTATGGCACAAAAGAATGAGTCACTTGAATTTCAAAACTCTGAACAAACTTGCCAAGAAATAGTTGGTGGTTGGCCTTCCCAAAACATCTTTCAGAAAGGATGGTATCTGTTCTGCCTGTCAGATGGGGAAACAATCTAAAATCTCTTTCAAGTCCAAAACCAGACACTCTAGTGTTAGACCACTGCAACTATTACACATGGATCTTTTTGAATCATCTGTAACTAGTTATGCAGGAAAGAAGTATGGTCTTGTTGTTGTAGATGACTTCTCAAGATTCACTTGGGTTGTCTTTCTGAAGCACAAATCTGATGCAAGGGTGGAGATACCAAACTTGCTGAATAAGCTTGAAGTCATGAAAAATGACAAGGTATCCGCAATCAGAACAGACCATGGTACTGAGTTTGTCAACCAGTATATTAAGGAGTTTTGTACCAGCAAAGGTATACAACACCAACTTTCCTCTGTAAGAACACCACAACAAAATGGTGTTGCAGAAAGGAAAAATAGAACATTTAAAGAAGCAGCAAGGACAATGCTAGCTGACACTGAGATAAGTGAAGTTTATTGGGTTGAAGCTGTAAACACAGCATGCTACACACAAAACAGATGTTTGATAAACAAACACCATGACAAGACCCCTTATGAACTCTTGGTTGGTAGACCCCCTAATATCAAACATCTAAAAGTGTTTGGTTGTAGATGTTTTGTTCTTAACAATGGAAAAGAGTATCTAAGAACATTTCAACCAAAGGCAGATGAAGGTGTGTTTCTTGGTTATTCTATGAATAGCAAAGCATACAGAGTTTGCAACAAAAGAACAAAGAAAATTGAAGAATCAGTTCATGTTGTATTCTATGAAGAAAGCAAGAAAACACCCCTTGCTGATGAACTCTCAGAAAGGTTCAAGGAACTAATGATAAAGGATTCTGAAGAAGAACCCTCAGAAAGGAAAATCATCATTGTGGAAATAGAGGATGACTCTGACGAAGAAAAGCATGAAATGCCTAGTAACAACCAGATGATTCTCAGACATGATGAAGAATTTCCTATGAGAATTCCAGAAATGGAAACTGAAGATGTTCATCAGAGAGCTAACTCTGGAAATGACCTCTCTGACAGGCATGTCCCAGAAAGCTCTCACACTAAGCAAGTGTCAGACATTCACCGCCCTTCTGAGGTGCAAAATGTCACAGATACTGAAGAAGTATCAAGTCATAATCGTAGTGATTCACATTCAGATCACATAGATGTTGACCCTACTAGCCCTAAACCCATGATGAGATGGATCAAGTATCATCCTGCAAAAGACGTGATTGGACCAATCAATCAAGGTGTTAGGACTAGGAGAGCAATAGCTGAAAATGCTAATTCTCTCTTTGGATGTTTTATCTCAAACATTGAACCAAAAACTATAGAAGAAGCATTAGGAGACCAAGACTGGATCTCAGCAATGCAAGAAGAGTTGGATCAGTTTGAAAGAAACAAAGTCTGGAAACTAGTTCCATTTGTAGAAGGAATATCTGTGATTGGAACTAAGTGGATTTTCAGAAACAAGATGAATAAATCTGGTGAAATAACCAGAAACAAAGCAAGGTGGGTTGCGAGGATTCACCGGTGAAGGTTTAGATTTTGATGAGTCATATGCACCAGTTGCCAGATTGGATGCAATAAGATTCTTTCTGGCCTTTGCAGCTCATAAAGACTTTAAAGTTTATCAAATGGATGTCAAGAGTGCATTCTTGAATGGTGAACTTGCTGAGGAAGTCTATGTTGAACAACCACCTGGCTTTGAAGTTTCCTCAGAAAGTAGAATGGTCTATAAGCTACAGAAAGCTCTTTATGGACTGAAACAGGCTCCAAGAGCACGGTATGACACTTTGGCCAAATACCTTCTGGAAAGTGGTTTCAAGAAAGGTGAAGTTGATAAAACTTTATTTACTTTAAACCATGATGGGAAACTACTCTTAGTTCAAGTATATGTTAATGACATCATATTTGGATCTAAGGACAAGCAACTTTGTGATGACTTTGCAAATCTCATGAAAAGTAAGTTTGAGATGAGCATGATGGGAGAATTGAACTATTTCCTAGGATTGCAAGTCAAGCAACTCAATGATGGAATATTTATTAGTCAGACAAAGTATGCAAAAGACATGCTCACAAAGTTCAAACTTAAGCCTTCTGAAAAGAGTGCTAAGATACGTATGAGCATAGGAACCAAGATGACCTATACTGAATCAGATAAGAGTGTTGATGAACACAAGTATAGGAAATTGATAGGTTCACTACTTTACCTTACTGCAAGCAGACCTGATATTCAATATGCAGTTGGAGTGTGTGCTAGATTTCAAACAAATCCAATGCAATCACACTACAACATTGCTATGAAAATATTAAGGTATGTGAAAGGTACAATAGATGTAGGTTTGTGGTATCCTAAAGAAAGTGGATTGAGTTTGGTTGGTTACTCAGATGCTGATTATGCTGGATCAATGCTTGATAGGAAAAGTACCTCAGGAACTTGTCAGTTTCTGGGAACTAGACTTATCTCGTGGTTTAGCAAGAAACAAAACTCAATTGCAACTTCTACCACAGAGGCTGAATATATTGTTGCTGGTTGTTGTGCAACACAAATTTTGTGGATTCAACAACAAATCAGAGACTATGGACTCAATGAAGAGAAAACTCCCATCTTCTGTGATAACACAAGTGCTATTGCAATCACACAGAAGCCCAAATTCCATGCCAGAACAAAGCACATTGATGTTAGACACCACTTTATCAGAGACCATGTTGAGAAAGGCAATATAGAGATACTCAAGATTAGCACAGAATACCAACTTGCAGATATCTTCACTAAGCCCTTACAAGAAAGCCGGTTCTTGACCTTAAGACATAATCTTGGATTAATGGAGTCGCCTAAGGACTGAAAAATTGTCCTGAATCTCTAAAGACTGAATAAGTGAGTAGGCCTCTGAGAACAGGTTCTCAGAAAGCCAAGTTGATAAGAAGTGATGCAAAGATTTCTGAGTAGCAACACTCAGAAAGGCAAAACATTTCTGGAACGGGTATCCAGAAAGGCAAAGGTCGGTACACAGTTAATAAGTAAATAAAACTAGAACATACTTACTGAGAGTGGGTCAAATACATTCAAACAACTGAAGCTTCTGACACTTGAATTCAGAAAGCTATTTAGTCATAAAGAGAAATGGACACACAAAGCCCATAAGGTATAAGTTCTGAAAGTCAAACATGTGCAATGTCTTGTATTTTTACCATTTTCATGATAAACAATATATAGATAAGGACTTGACACTCAGAATGATAAGCTCAAACAATTAAGTATTCCTACTCTTTACTAAGTGACACAATGAATGTAGCATATTAAAAATCCATCAAGTCGGCACATTACCATTGGTTTTTTTTAAGGTAATAGGGGAGATACTAATAGTAAGATAGTTAACGTCATAATCTTGGTTACCCCATCGTCCAGTATGTCATGACTTTTAAGAAGTCAAGCCAGGAGTTAACGAGTATTGATCCGAGGATCCAGAACCAAGACCAGAGGGGGGAGATACAGCCACTAATTGGATCCGTGATTTTCCCCAATGGCAACGTTAATTATCCTATTACTAGATATCTCTAATATATTCATCCAAAAAGGGAAGTCATGGGGGTTTAAAAGACCCCATGAACACAATGAGGTTGTTCAGTTTCCATTTTACAAGTAAAGGAGACCTTAAGCTATTACAAGCTGCCAAAAGAAGCCACAAGCGGCTTTTACTTACAAAACAACCAAACTGAAAAAGATAGTTTCTCCCAGAAATTCTCCAGCTACATATTCTTAAGCCATTACAAACAGTACAAGAAACAAGCTCTAAAAGCCTAACAGTACAAGAGTGTAACACAGCAAAGATCATCTTCATAATACTCCAGTCAATCCAAAAGTAGCCTACAGATTCCATTGAGGTACCAAAAACAACAGTTGGTTTAAGGTTCTCCAAACCTCATAGTTAGTAATTAGGATGTCAAAATAGTTAGTATCCTGCTCCATAACCAGCAACATCTGCACAACAAACTTAGTGCAGCCATACAACACACTAAAGATGATTTTGTGATAGTATAAATCAGAAAACAAGATGTTGGAATGAAGCAATGCAGCAAAATTCACTACTCCCATGTCCAGACTTAACTGATTTATTCTATCAGGCAAACCAAGAATACAGAAATAACCATAGAGATGGGAAAGAAGGACAGGATCAAAATCAAATAATCAACCTCAGAGAAGGGGAGGGAGAGAGATGGATCAGAATTATATTCATCATATCCAGGTACATTGTAAGTCCACCAGCAAAGAGGAAGGATAGAGAAAGAGAAGCACAGAAGAAGATGATTCAGGAAAGAACAATCATAGGGAGGAGAAGAAGAAGAAAGAAAGAAAGAAGATGAACTTACAATGTTAGGGAGAAGAGCAAACCTGAGATAAAATCCAGAGATCATCAACATCCTCTTGCCATCTCCATCCCAAGAGAGTTGCAAAGAGTTACTGGCAGACCTCATTTCACAGTTCTGAGATAAGGAATACCCCTCTTATCAGTAAAATCAAAATGTCTCACAGGAATAGGAACATCCCCAGGATCAAATTCCATTGAAGCCCTTCTTTTGAGAGAATCACAAGCCAACCAATCTGCAGCTGCATTCCCTTCTCTATAGATATGCTTCATTGAGATATTCATCCCTCTACATAAGTATAGAATTTTTGAGATAAGATTACAGAGTTTCCAATTCCATTGGCCTGAGGTTCTTTTTAACATGGCTAAAGCTACCTGGGAGTCAGACTCCACTATGACATTTGAGAATCCCATTCTTTTACACAAATCAATTCCTTTCCAAATTCCTACCAGTTCAGAATAAGCCACAGAGTGATGACCTATACAAGCTTGAAAAGCTTTTAGGATTCTACCAGTATCATCTCTAATTAAACCCCCTATTGCTGCAAGATAAGAAAAATGATTAACAGCACCATCAGAGTTGATTTTTACAAAAGAAACAGGGGGAAGAGACCAAACTACTTGCAAGATTTTACTAGGGGGATCAGGGGGGAAACCAATGTTCCATAACACAACAATTTGAAAATCACCTTTCCCCAAGGATTTATCAAAGGGTTTTGCTAGGTGAGACAACTGAATGAATGCTACTACTTTTTGGAAAATAAAATCAGCATTCATTTTCTTGTTCCTATATTTAGAGTTGTTCCTTGCCAACCTGGAGAACTAAAGAATAAGTAAAGGGACAATAGTTCTAATATGTCCTCTACAGATGTTATTTGAAGAACAAAACCAAGCCTTAACCCTAACAGATACAGATGAAGCAGAGTTGTTTGATACTTGAAAAAGAGAAGCAAATCTATGCCAAACTCTATCCACTATAAAGTTAGAAAGGAAAGCATGTTCAACTGATTCCACAGAAAGGCAACATTGACACTTAGACACCATACAGATACCCTTTTTCTGAATCAAAGAATCCACAGTCACCCAATTATGAAATAGTTTCCAGCAAAAAATTGACACAGATGGTGGAATTCTAGCATGCCAAGTAAAAGAAAACAGTCTACTTACTGGTTTCCTAGACCTGACTAAAGACCAAGCAGATTTAGTAGAGAAAGACCCATCTGAAGAAGGTTTCCATATAGGCATAGAATGATTCTCAGAGTCAAAAGGAATAAGAAACAAGGATGCAGCAATATTCAAAGGCAAATTCTCAGATAGTGCATTCCAATTCCATATATTACTGTCACCAAAATCTTGTAACAATTTCCTATCTGTATTACCTGACACAGCTAGCATAGAAAGAGGACCATGACTAGACCAGACATCATGCCAGAAAAAAACTTTACCCACTCCAATTTTCCAAAAAAGATTTTGTTCAACAAGAGTTTGAACTCCAATCATTCTTTTCCAAGTTAGAGAGTCAGCCTGTTTTACTACTGTAGTGCCAGGAAAAGAGTTTTTGCAGTATTTTTTGAACATACAAGAAGCCCACAGAGAGTTTTGAGCCCTAAATCTTACCCACAACTTTATTGCAAAAGAATCACAGAGCTCATTCAGATTCCTTATTCCCAATCCTCCTTCATTACAAGGAATACACAAGGGTTTCCAGGCAGACCAATGAATCTTTCTTACTTCAGTTGAAGATCCCCAAAAAAATTTAGAAATGATAGAATCAATTGTTTTAAGAACAGTTTTAGGAGGATGAAGCACCTGAAGTAAGTAAACTGGCATAGAACAGAGAACACTTCTTATAATGGTCCATCTCCCTCCTTGAGAGATTAAGTTGGTATTCCACCCCAAAAACTTTTTTCTTATTTTGTCTATCAAAGGTGCATACAGAGAAATCTTCTTTTTTCCTTTTGAGATAGGTGCACCAAGATAATAAAAAGGAAGGGGTTTTACAGATAAACCAGAAAGATTTTGCACCAAATCTACATTGCCATTTTTTCCCAAACACTTTTCTCAAAATTCACTTGCTGGCCAGAAACATTTTCATACAACTTAAGAAAGTCAATTACTTTTTGTACAGCATGCAAAGAACCATTACTAAAAATGATTAGATCATCAGCATAAGCCAAGTGGCTGATTGAAAATCCTTTTTTAGTATCAAAGAAAAGTTCAGGGTTTTGAGAAAATAAAAGATTTAGGCCCCTGGATAGGAATTCACTTGCTAGAATAAAGAGGGCAGGGGATAGGGGGTACCCTTGCCTTAAACCAGTAGTAGATTGGAAAAAGCCTTTAGAACTGCCATTCAAAAGAATACTAAAGTGGCAACCTTCAATTGCTCTAGACACTAAACCAATCCAAGATTCAGAAAACCCAAAGGCTCTAAGCATTTTATATAAAAACAACCAGTTAAGCTTATCATAAGCTTTTTTCATATCAATTTTGAAAATCAGATTAGAGCCTCTAGTTTTAAGATCTAGGGATTGAGTAAGTTCTTGAGTTAACAAAATGTTATCAGAAATAAGTCTTCCTTTCATAAAGCCACTTTGATTTTCAGAGATAAGAAGAGGAAGAAGAAGGGCCAATCTAGTATTCAGTAAACCAGTAATAATCTTATGAGTGCAGTTACAAATGCTAACTGGTCTAAACTCATTCCAAGAAGAAGGATCAGAAACCTTAGGGATAAGAGCCAGGGCAGTAGAAGATATACCTTTAGGAAGAGAGGTTCCCATAAAGTAATCACTTACTGCCTCTAAAATATCTTCTTTGATGATGTTCCAACAATGTTGGAAAAATGCTGCAGTAAATCCATCAGTTCCTGCACTTGCCTCCTTATTGAGCTTGAACACCACTTCCTTAAGTTCTTGCTCCTCTGGAGCTCTACACAAAACAGTATTCATTTCATTAGTGACTAATCTTGGAATATTAGAAAAATCAGGATCTAGGGGGGGGGGGGGGGAAGATCTAGAAGTCAGCACATCCTCAAAATAACTAACTGCAGAATCATGAATTTCAGAGGGCTCAGAAATAAAACTCCCCTGATAAGAGATTGAATGGATTTTTGCTTTCAGTCTCTTCCTTTTGACAGAGTTGTGAAACAGTTTAGTGTTCCTATCTCCATCCACATTCCACTTGCAACTTTCCTTTTGTTTCCAAAAAATAGCTTCCATGTTCAAAGCTTGTTCAAATTCTACTGATTTTTCAACCCAAAGTCTTCTGTTAGAATCAGAAGGGTTAGAAGAGAGGAGGGACTCTGCAGCAATCAATTGGATTTCTAGTGCTTTGATTTTTTCAAACAAGTTTCCAAAACAATGCTTATTCCACCATCTGAGGTGTTGTTTTAATCTATACAGTTTTTCCCAAAACTTTTTCAGACCAGAGTTCCTTGAAGGAAGCTGCCAATGAGAAGAAACAGAAGTTAAGAAATTAGGATGAGACAACCACATGTTTTGAAATCTAAAACTAGAAGCTTTAGGCACTAACTCAGAAATAGACTCCACTACTACAGGTTTATGATCAGAACACCTTCTAACAGCATGGCTTACATTGTTGACTAAAAAGGATTCAGTCCATTTGAAATTAAACAAAACCCTATCTAATCTTTGTTGAATATTGTTACCCTCCCAAGTAAAAGGTAAACCCTTGAAGCCAACATCAAGAAGATTGTTTTGGATAATAAAGGAACATAAGTCATTCATTGCAGGGATATCAGGGGGGTTACCACCAAACCTTTCAGAACTGTTTACTATTATATTAAAATCTCCCCCTACCACCCAAGGAAGATCATTAACAGACAGAGCAGATAAACCATTCCAAAGATCAAATCTTTCCCTTCTATTACATTTTGCATAGACCACAGTAAGAAAGATATCAGAAGAAAGAAGAGGAGAAGATACAGAACAGTGCAAGAATTGTTCATTATCTACAAGAACATTTACAGAGTAAGAGGGAGAAGAAAACAACCAGATTTTGTTATTACAGTTAGCATAAACAGAGTCCATCTTGAATTTACTTAGAAATTTGAATTCATCCAAAGGGACCAAAGGTTCTAAAAGAGCAAAAAGGTCTAGATTTTCCAAAGTTTTAAGGTACCAAAGCTGGTTTTGAGAAGAGACACCACCTACACCTCTAATATTCCAAATCATAAACTTCATTGGGAAACCACAGAGTTAGACCTTCTAGTTCCACTTTTGGATTTCTTTTGCAAACCAGTTACTCTAGCAGATAAAGCAGCTTTAGAAGAATTCCTTGTAGTTCTAATGGGGGGATTATTAGAAGCCAAATATCTACTGGGATCACCATTCAAGGAAGCAGATAAAGATTTCTTTGACTTACCATTAGACTTACCAACCAAAGAAGAGGAGGGGAGAGGAGAAGAGGAAGATTGAGACTGAGAAGATTCTACAGATAGCATAGTAATAGGATCTACTATTCCCCTGTAAGTATCTTCACTTTCACAAGATAGTACAGTATCTGCTTTATCAAATCCTTCACCATCTGAGACACTTCTAAAGAAAGAAGCATCTTCTGGTTCAAACTCTGGCGCAATGAAATCAGTACCCAGATTTCCAAAGGAGGGTTGCCACACTTCTGTATCTACAGGCAAAGGGATCACTGGAGGAGAAGAGGAACCTTCCTCCACAGGGATATTTTCAATGCAAGCATTGGAATCCTCTAATAACAAAGAAGGAGCAACAAGATTCTTTTCCAAACCTGGCACAGAAAACACAGGTAAAACATCAGATACAGGTGGATCTCTCTCCACAGAGATATCTCTGTTATCAGGTCTGTCTTCCTCTTCTTCTAATGGAGGAGAGTTATTCTCCTCCTCCATTAATCCCACTAAAGGGGAGAAATGGTTTGGAGAAGAAATACTTTCATCCAGAATAGTAGAAGATGAAGGTTGCTGATCTAAAGAGATAATCCTATGGGGAGAAGAGGGAATATTAGAGCCATGTAAAGGGGTTTCATTAGTTCTATCAATTTCAATGGGAATGGAAGGATTTCTGAGGGGAACAAACTCCCTACCCATCCTTCCACCTCCATTGTAATTTCCAGATCCTCTACCACCTCTATTGCCCCTAAAATTACCACCACCTCTGGGGAAAGAAAAAACATGGGAAGAATCTGGGGGATTAACAGCATTACAATCAGCTATAGAATAATAGGAAGGCAAGAAATGAGGAATCTCCTCCACTACAGTAACAGGAACAGCTTCAGAAGTTAAGGAGGGATCAGCAGATAAGTTAGCCACACAATATTCTTTCTCATGACCTAGTTTTTTGCAAGAAGAACAATAACGAGGAACATTGAAATAAGATACTTCTACAGCCAAACAGAATCAAGAAGAGAAATCCAAACATGCTTAGGACGCGGTTTTGCTACATCCAGTTCTACACAAATAGTGGCCTTATTAAACTTACTTCTATTTGCAGTATAACCATCAAGTTTCACAGGTTTACCAATTAATTTCCCAATTTCAAACAGAGCTTGTTTGTTAAACAGAAAAATGGGTAATTTTTCAAACGAAACCCACACAGGTACCACAGTAGATTCAGCTTCAATCGCATATCTAGGAGACCATTTGGAGAAACGAACAGAAAGACCATTAATAGTGGGGTTTTCCAAAAGCCAAAGAGTATTGTAAACCTCTTCTAGAATCAGTTGGACTGCAATACGGTTTTCGTCCATAAAACTTACAGAAAAGCGAGTAATGTCTGTTGAGAAATGCAGACATGGCCCACTACGCATTTAATGAAGTACAAAGGACATACCACGCCTATGCAGATGCAAAGACACACATTCATATTCAGCTATATGTATGTTGTATCTATGTACATTTTGTCTGCTATATATATAGGATTTGGGCAAAAGACAAACACTTTTACCAATTCCGAAATTTCATACTTGCATCAAAACAGCAAAATATCTCAAGATTTCTGCAAAACCCCTATGCAAAACTCAACTTCTTGTGCTTAGTCTTCTGAAAAGATAGACTAATCTCTATTAATTGTGCAATATTCATCTGAAAAACACTCACTCTAAACTCTATATAAGAGATGGCACCCAATAAGATGACCACCAAGAACCCTAAGGCAACATCCTCTGCTCCTGATTAAAAGAAAGGAGGAAAGGAACTTAAGGTGTTGAATAAGCATATACAGGAAAGTTTACCCCATCGGACTGGAACCCTAAACACAAAATGAATTGGGGAGCCTTTCTTGTAAAGAGATATGTATCAGCAGTTATATCTTCAAAACCATAAAGAAAACTGATATTGGAAATGCTGAAGAACTCCCATATCTACAAGCTTCTATCTGCTGCACCCAGTGTACTATCCACAATGGATGTACTGGAGTTCTATAACAACTCTAAAATCTTCACAAAAGTTGTGAATGATGAAGAAGAAAAATACATGCAGACTGAAGTCCAAGGACAAGAAAGTGTTCTAGACTGCAAGACTTTCTGCAAGATATTCCGATTGAAAAATCGAGGAACATTTGAAGACATCAACATCAAGGACGCTTCCATGATTCAAGGCGTCAAAGAGCTATTTGAAGAAATCCAGTTAGAAAATGCAAAAGGTTGCCCAGGAGACTTTATTCTGAAAGCCATCAGAACTAGTCATCTCCAGAAACACTGGAGCACTTTATCTCTTATTCTGGTCCGTTGCTTTGATGGCAAAAAAGGAGGAGTAGACCAGATAAGCATGGAGAGATGGATGATGATGCATCTTCTGAACAAGAAGCATGAAGGGCAGGAAACCCACTTCAATTGGGGAAGTACGCCTTCAACAAATTCCTGGTACATATTGAGGAATTTGAGCCCAAAATCATCAATGGCCTTGCTGAGCCAAAGGCTAATATGCACTTTGGTCTCAGAATCTGTTACATTCTGGAAACAATGGGAATCACTCTCAGAGAGAAACAAGAAATACCAGTCACCAATTCTCTTTTCAGACACGCTTTTGAAGAAAAGGAGAAAATTGCTGCTGAGAACGCACTCGAAGCGTAGAAGAAGAAACTGCACAGCAAGGTGAGGAGGTATCTGAGCAAGCCAAAGCTAAACCTCCAGTTGCTAAGAGAAAGAGGACTCAAAGCAAAAGAGCCTCCAAGTACCTAATCATACAAGAGGCACAACCTTCTGGAGACAAGGTCTCAGATGATGTTGGACGCCCAGAAAGGCAACTCCAGAATGCCCCAAGAGTCCTGAACCAGAATGCTCCAGAACTCTCCAGAGATGATAGAAATATCATAGATGGGTCTGCACCAACACAGAATAGTGATTCTGAGGATGATGAAGTAGTTGCAAAAGTACTCAAAAGATTCAAGTATGAGACCCATGGAGGAGCATCAAGCTCAGCTCTTGAAGACAAGAGCCCCTCCTTGGCCAGGAAGAAGAAGGCCTGGGTGAGGAAGATAGAGTGATGGAAGATGTTGCCATTGCTTCCACATTCACAATGCCAGCACTTAATTTTGCTAAAGAAAACCCTGTTCTTGAACAGGTTCCTCAACCTTCTGAGAGAGCTCAACTCTCAGAAAGGGATCAAACTGAGATGGAGACTCATAATGATACTGCAGAGGAGAACAATAATGAGCACAGAGAGACTGTGGAATCACCACAAGTCCAAGAGATCAATGATCAGCCTGACTCTATTCAGGTAACAAAGATAGTTTGTATCTAACATGTCAACATAATTGTATGTTAACTTGTTACTCATAAAGATTTGTATTTACAGGCCAACTTGGAGACACACCTTCAGGGGGAAGAAAACCTGTCCACCCCCTTGAATCAAGAAGAGGTTCCTCCAACCTCAAAACATCAAGAAGAGCCTGTCCCACAGGTAGTAAAAGTTATCTCTGAACAAGAAATAACTAACTAAAATTGCTCTTATGTTCTAATATTCTTAATGTCTCTTCTTAGGCTCCAACTGAGGAAGTAGTGGTGGTGGAACCAACACCCCAAAACCTAGAGATTCCAGAAGCCAAAAAGCTTTCTGAGGAAGTATTTACTGAGCCTTCTGCTGAGAAGGTAAGTAATCAGTAATAATCTTCTTCAACGAATGCTCTGGAAAACCCACTACTAAAATCTCTTATGTTTGTTCTTACAGGCTCAGTCAGAAGAACAATTGGATGGAGAAACAGTTGTCATCTCCTCCAAAGAAATTAAAAGCCGAACAAAGATCTCTGAAAAGGTGCGAAACCCCAAGGTTTCTGAGGAACATGCTACTGAGCTTCCTCACTTGGAAGTAAGTGAAGTCTCAGAAAGCACCTTTCCACCTATCTTTTCTGTTAAAAGTTTCTAAACATGTTTGATTTTAACTCTCAGGTTCAAGCAGAAAGAAAGGTTGATGAGGATAAAACTTCTCCTCACACCAAAGTATCTGAGGCCTCTGTGCCCAAGCATGTAAAAATCCAAGCAGATGAGCCTAGTGTTTCTACGGGTATGCTCGGAAGCTCACTACGCACACGATACTAACAAGTGGTTTGAACAAAACTAACTTGAACACTTTCTTTCAGGCTCAAAGTCTAGTGCCAGTTGATTTACTCAAGGCCTTCCAGAAGCACACCTTAAAGAAACATCTCAAGTGCTTCAGACAATGGCAGAAACTCAGAAAGGCTGACCTTTCTGAAGTAGCCAGAGTAATCGACTCCCAGAAAAGAGAACAATTGCCCTAATCTGGAGGATTATATCCATGCATTTTTCCCTACAGAGTCTTACTCATTTGCCACTCTAATGCATGAAGACTTCATTCATGAAGTAGCACAAAGACTTATAGCAGATTTCAAGTCTGCGGATGCTCAAACCCAAGAGCAGATGGTTACCCATCCTACCTTGCCCAGCAAGCTCACTACTTATCCTGCTGAACAAGAAGAAGTTAATGGGAGGATGATTACATTCCCAAATGTGATCAACCTGGTTTCAGAAGATGACGAGGAGATGGACGAAAATGATTATCAAGAACCTCCCTCTGAGCATCCAAACCAAGAAACAAAGAACAGGAGTGATGATGATGATGATGATCAGAATGATGATCCCCAACCTGGACAAGGCAGGATTCAGAAAGCTAGCAAAGAAAGTGGAGAAAAGGCTACTCCCTCAATTGCTCAGAAAGCTCCATCATCATCACCTCCCAAGTCTCATCAAGATACCTAACAAGCTGAACACAATGATGCCATAGAAGAAATTTTAGCGCTGAGTTTAGGATTGAACAACTCAGAAAGGTATTGGAAGAAGAGAAGAGAATCAATATTGAGACTCAAGCTCTTGTTGATGAAAAGGAAGCCAAAATCAAAATGCTCGAAGAAGCTAATGCCAAAGAATTGGCACTCCTCGATGAGTAAAGAAATTTGAAGAATGCCATTGTTGTCACAGCTGCTGAAATAGATGCAATGGATGACAATGATGATGAAGAGCATGATGCTGATACTGCATCAGAAAGACCTTCTATATCTTCTCAGAAGGCCAGCACACTTGATGGAAAGCAGAAGAAGATTGTCAATCTGCAAACAATCCAAGAAAAGGATTATGACAGTGATGCTAAAACCCACAACTTGATTACTGAAGCAGAAGATGAGAGACTTATCACTCAGCACAAGAGAGCCCTACTTGCTCCTCATATATTCTCTGCACCAAGTAGTTCAAGAAGTGAAGAGCACCGTGCAAGGAACAGTGTCTTTTTAGAACTCAGAAAGACACTAGTTGCCCGAATCTGAAGTGCTAAAATCCGTCCCGGAAGAGATGAAGCCATTGGTCTTGCTTTACTCAACAGAGCAACCAGCATAGCTCTCTCAGAAAGACCTAGGGTTGGTCAGGGATGAGGATTGTAACAATGCTAATGCAGCATTGAATGAAGCCAGCCATGCTGTCCTGCAAGCCAACGCCATCCTAAGGCCACTTGAAGAGCTCAACACAAAGGAGCAGGAACTGGTTAGACAGAACAAAGAGCTGAAGAAGGAACTTGAAGAATTAGTCAGGGTGCACAACAATCTCCAGAAAAACTTTGAAACTCTCTCTGAAGCTTATGCTATCATGAGTCAGTCATTCATGACTAAGGGGGAAGAAGAGATGCCTCAGAAAGGCAGAGGAAGAAAAAGAAAACAATCAAATCCTCCCTCCTCAAGTCAACCTGTCATTAAGGACACCACTGGAGACACCCTTGCCGAAGAAGTTGGTCCAGATCAACCAGCCAGAAGGCTGAGAAGTATGATAACTAGGGGAGCCAAGTCCCTTAGAATCTCAGAAGAGAAGAAGACTTCTGAAGAAGAAGAGAAGGAAGAAGGAGAAGTGAGAGGCCAAGAAAGCTACAAGTCTCCAGTTTTGGACTTCAATGATGATGAGGATGATTCTGATGAACATCCACTTCACAAGAAAAGGAGACAAGCAACTACTTCACAACCTCCTCTGGCAGCAAAGCCCTTAGCAGCCAGAACTCCTTCTGGCAACACCAAGTCTAAACAAGGAACATCCACCAGCACAGCCCCAAGGCAAGAAGAAAGGGTTAGAGGATCTCCTGACAGAAGGCCACCAAACAGAAAAGCAAGAAGGGATTTCCAGTTTGTTAGAGTAAACAATGAAACACATCAACAAAGGCCAACTGATGCCCACATTGAGTATATGAAGACCAGTAATGAAGAATCTTCATATAGGTGCATTCTGAACAAGAGAGGGTACTGGACTCTGGAACTACAACATCTACTTGTCAATGATAAATTTCCAACTCCCATCCTCAACCAGATCCTGAAATGGAGAGAAGGCAAGCCAGAATTGCTAAAACCTGAGCACCTTCATGCCTGGTTAAACTTTGAAGTAGAAAAGAGGAATGAAGCCAGAAAGATGGATCTTTCTTTTGCACATCCTTACCTAAACGATGATGTACACAAGGTAAGAAAACTGGATGGTAGCTACAGCAGGAAGAACAAACTAGGTGTTTCAACCTATGAGTCATTCTATATGACATTGGATGAATACCTAGATGATATACACTATCTGGAAGAAATATACAAGTATTTCAACCTGTCTCAGCTGCAAGTAGACCATGCATGGGTCTGGGGAAAGTACTTCTGGGTCAAACATTTTCTGCGGAAGAATCACAAGCTTGGCAAGAGTTACCATGAAATATGTGACTTATCCAGAAAGACAGAGCTCTCTGTCAGAAGGATTCTTTATGACTATGTCCAAGAATGCAGAAAAGTGGATGATCATGTCAATCGATCCGAGAAAGGTCTTTGAAGAACTTGAGGTATCTGAACCCAAGTTGTGTTTCTGAAGACTTGAAGACTAGTAACATTAGAATACTCTTTTGGAGCTTGGACTCTGTTGGTCCAGATAACGGCAAAGTAAAAGACTAGAGGGGGGGGGGGTGAATAGTCTTTTAAAACTTTTGTCGATAAAAACTATTTCTCAGATATCTGAGTAGATATCTGATACTTAGATTCAGAGCGTGGAAGACTTAAGATAGATAAGTGCAGAAACAGTTAAAGTGTGTGTGTGTGTTGCTGAAATGTAAGTACAGAAAAGTAAATAACACAGCAAGTATAGTGGAATCTGGAGGTGACGTAATCCTCCAACTAATCCACTTCGGTCTACCAAAGACCTAGAATTCACTAGAATAGATAATTGAGGTCACCTTACAAAAATCCTATTCTAAGATTCCTTAAACAGATGGTTCCCAACCAAATGTTTCCCCCTGAGTTGTTCCCCGGCTTTCGCAGCCAAGTACTTCTGCTCGTAAACCTTTTGAGTTATTCCCTAGCTTCCCAAGCTAAGTACTTCCTGTACTCAATAACCTTGGAGTTATTCCTTTGTTTCTCAAACTAAGTACTTCCTGTACTCCACGCCAGTGATGGTGTTGGTTTTGGTTTGAGTTGTCAGATGAGCTTCTTTAATAACTTTTCAGTTAATCAGATAGCTCTATGAATCAAGTATACTTAATACACTTTGCAATGTATGGTATCTTGTTCTTTTTACTGACCCAAGTCTTAGATAAGTGTTCAAGAGAATGAATCTCAGATACTTGATCTTTTGATTCAACTCTTTCACAGATAGCTGTGCTTGTTTAGGATCAGGACACTTAGAACTTTTGTGTTACTCAAGATCAAGAGCTTTGGTCGCAACAGAAAGCTTTGAGGATAAGTAATTTGCTTTGAGAGAGTAAGGTGTTCAGCGTTTTTTATGGAGTTCAAGGTGTGTCTCAAGCAGTCTAAGTGTTGATATTTATAGATGAATTTGAGTGCCGTTTGAATAGTATCCGTTAGGCTCAAATTCAAACTATTGATATCTGTGTATAGTACTGTAGCAGGTTTTGTCTTCTTCTTCAGAAGCTGCCGTTGCTTTTGTTCAGACATCTCTGTCCGTGCATTAAATGCATTGTACTATACTTTTTGTCCTGTAGTGGCAACGGAACTATGCTTTGTATCAGAGACTAGTATTATCTGATTCTTTGCACGTCCTTATCTTCAATCTTCAGATACCACTTTTATTGAAACAACTTTGTTTGCAATATATATATTTCTTTTTCAGAAGTGTGGTTAAAGCTCAAGGTTTCTGAGAATAGATATCTGTGGACACTTTCCTTGTTTTTAGATAGACCTTTTATTTCTTAGATATCTCTTGTGACACAGTTTGTTTAAAACTATTCGTGTCTTCAAGATATCTGGCCAAGGTATCTGGAAAACTGTTTCAGTAACCTTGTGCAGTTTCTTCAAGTCTTCAATGTCGTTGAACTTGTTCTGCTTGGATGTCTTCTTCTTGGTCTTCTCTTCATAAAATAAAATTTACATTTTGAGACCTAACATCCTATACAAGATTAGCTAGACTATCATACTTAGTGGGTTTCCTCTTTTACAATGTTCAAGTGAACCAAGAGTACTAATCACCTTTCTGAGACTAAGATAAATCATCATGTTGCTGATCAAAATCTAAACAGATATTTCTAACAAAATATCTAACAGATTTCCTAACAAATTTCCCCCTTTTTGATCAGTCAACGATGACTATCTGACCTATTACAAATCTGGATGAGTGAACAGTCCAACACTTAATCATTTCTTAAGATTTTTCAAATCATTCAATTAAGTGCAGAAAGTAGACATCAACCAAATCACAAGGTGTGATCTTTGCTGACAAGTTATCTTTTATAGAATACTATCTGAGAGTAAGTTCTTCAGATAAGTTACAAAGAAAGATTACAGATAACTTCAATACATAAACAAGTTTAGCTCAGTCAGCAAAAATACAGCAAAAACTACATAGTAAATTAGGACAACAGGAGTAACCAAGCTCCAAGTAAACATCCTAATAGACTAGTCTTCAAGTCTTCAACTCTTCAAGTCTTCAACAGTATTTCTATGGATCAGTCTGCAAATTTCCTATCTCCAAACCTTTTGATGTCATCAGAATAATCATAGAGAAGTGTTCTGACGAGCATCTCAGTGTCTCTGGCAAATCCACAGACTTCTTTGTAGGTTTTGGTAGGATTTTTCTTGACAAAATGTTTGACCCACAGATACTTTCCCCACTTCCAGGCATGCTCTATTCTGATATCTGAAAGCTTGAAGTATTCGTAGATAATCCTCAGATATCTGATGTCACCCTTGTATTGATCTTCAGTTAGATAGAACGATTCATAGGGTTCCACAACGAGTCTTGCTCTTGTGCCTGTTCCTGTGATATTCAGAATTCTGTGCACATCATCTGGCTTTCCATATGGACATTCATCAGAAAGGTCCTTTCTCATGGCTTCAGTTCTCTTGACAACTTCAAAATCGACCGTGCTTTAATGTGATTGGTGTTGATCAAGGTTGGCTTATCTTTTCTCCATGCCATAAGTTGTTTATGGATTGGTTCTGGAAATCTTGAATTTACCAATAGATGCTTAAGTTCCAGAATCCAATAGCCATTTTTCTGATTGATGCACTGTGAGCGGAGGAATCATTGTCATTCTTCACATACTCTATTTTGGCTTCTTACGGCGAGTGGAAGTTGACTTTGTCTTTGCTCGACTCTCGATTGTTCCTTCTCTGTCTTGAATTCTCTTTGGGGTTGTTGCTTGAAGAACCACCCTGGATAGACTTGGTATTTCCAGAGGGTGTTTTAGCTGCTAGGGGCTTTGTAGCTATGGGCTTAGTTAGGCTTTCAATTTTCCTTTTTCTATGAAGAAGAGCTTCATCTTCATCAGTTTCCTCATCATCATCATCAAGATTAAATCTTGTGAGAGTTTTACAGCCTTCTTCATTGCCCAAGGGCTTGATTTGACATTCTTCTTCTTCAGAAGATTCATCAATCCCTTTAACTTGTCTTCTCCTTGGAGCCTTGGTACTCCTTGGAGGTTTCTGTGCCATGGCCCTTGTTATCATTGTAGTTCCTTGATGGGTTTACGAAGCAGCTACTATTTGCAAAGCAGCTTGGCTAGAGGAGGGTTCGTTTATTCTGAGTGGTGGCTGGGAAGTTTTCATGTTTCTTCTTCCTCTCTGAGCCACACCAGCTCCAGATTTCTTCTTGTTTTCTTCTCCTTCTTCCCATTCCCCCTGACTTTGAGGTCCAGATTTGTACACTCTTTCCCCCTTAGTCATTGTTGGCTGACTCAGTCTCATAAAGGAATCTGAGAGAGAGTTAAAATGCCCTTGTAAATAATTATAGGCAGTGACCAACTTCTGAAGTTCGGCTTTGAGCTCCTGATTTTGCTTGATAAGTCCATTGTCCTTATCAGTGAGCTACTTGATGGGCCTAGGATGGCATCTGCTTTTCAGTGATGTAACTTGCCTCTTGGAAAGCTTTTTCAGCTAAAGACGCATCATCGTCCCTTATCATTCCCAGATCTTTCTGAGCAATGACTATGCTAGTTGTTCTCTGAGTGATGAGCTCAGTGAACTTTTTCATTTCAGAGGGGACGGAGGCAATTACTTCCTTGTTCTGTGAAGAAAACTCCTTGTTCAGATGAGCCAGTACTTGGTATCTGTTCATGTATTCTTGGGAGTGGACATTTGGCAGTTTGCTGAATATTGCAGGAGCAATTAGCTTCCTTTTGAAGTGAGAAACCGCTAAATGTTCATTGCGGTGCTCTGCCAAAGTCTTGTCTTCTTCATCATCTGAGTAATCAGCCCAGTGAGCTTCATCTTCTTGGACATTCTCATCGATTGTGTCGAGTCCAGCAACCATCTCAGAGATTGGTTTCTTCCCTTTTTGGGAGGAGGATGGTACTTCTTTTGAAGATGATGCAGCCTTAGCATCATGCTTAATTTCGGATACTTCTTTAGTATCGAGTTCTTTGGTGATGGCATTTACAGCATCCTATAGCTCTTTAACCTCAGAGTAAGCAATCATCTCTTGCAGATATTGATCTTGTAGTTGGTCATGCTTATCTCTGGATTTAGCTATTTGGTCTTCCGGTTGAAGATGGAGCTGTTGTTCTTCTTCCAACAATTGTCTGAGTTGAGCAGTTCTAGATTGAGTATTCAACAATTTCTGAGTGATTTCCTCAGAATCCTCAACTACTTGTTCAGTATTAGCCTTTTGTTGGGAAGATGGATGAGTTTACTTTTGAGGAGATGAAGATGGAGATTTCTGTGCTTTCCTCTCAGTTTGCTTTTCAGCAGTTGAGGCATGATTTCTTTGTGAAATTCCTCCGGTCCCTGGTGCAGGGGCATCATCATCATCCTTTTATGCATGTCATCCTTTTGGTGATGGTCAGTGGGAGGTTCATCGAAGTCATTTTCGTTTATTTCTTCCTCCTCATCATCTTCAGATACAAGATTGATCACTTCAGGAATAGTGATCTTCTGCCCATTAACCTCTTCTTGTTCAGAAGGTATAAATTGCAGAGTTTGGGGCAGAACTGGCTTGAATGCCATTTGTAAACTTGTCTGACCATCTGCCTGTTCAAAGGCTTGTATCAAGCGGCGCCACTTCTGGAGAAATCCTTATGCAATAGAGTCATGGCTGTGTCTTGTTAGGAAGGAACATTGCATGGATATATGTCTCCAAGTCAAGAGCTCGTGCTCGTCTGTTTGGTTGATCTGTGATTCTCAATATTTCAGAGAGATCAGAGCACCTTAACCTTTGCCATTTCTTGAAGCATTGAATATGCTTTGGCAGGGTGTGAGCTTTGAAGAAGGGAAGTAGGTCCTTGTCTCATCATTGGGAGCCTGCTTGGCACTCGTTTGAGCCTGAAAGAAAGAGTTTTGAGTGAGCTTCAAAACTTTTGTAGATATCTGAGTAGAAGTGTAGTTTAGCTTCTGAGTTACCTGAGTAAGTACTTCAGGCTCAGAGACTTGTGCTACTGTGACAATTGGTGTCTCAGATATCTTGTTGTGAGGTGGAGACTTGGAAGTCTGGTTCTCATCAACCTTTCTTTCTTGAACCTGAGAATTAAAGTTATCACAATACTTAGGAAATTTTATCAAGAAAACTTTAGATGACAAATCAGATATCTGAGAGGTCAATTACCTCCATGGGAGGCTCAGATATTTGTCTCTCAGAGACTTGTGCGTCTGGAATCTTTTCTTGTGATGAAGGCCTTGATGCCTCATCAATTTCCATAGGTGCGAGGATGTCGCAACTCGTCCCTTGCACTTCTACTTACGAGTGAGCTTTGTGAGTAGAAAGTATTGACTAATTTAGAAGAAGTTTGAGATAACCCAAGGTGAAGAATTTTTATCACTGATTTTCATATACCTTCATACTGGAAGGCTCAATGATCTGTTCTTCAGAAACCTTGTCGGTTTCTGGGTTTTCTTCTGGCATTTCTGCCTTATCTTCCTCTTTCTCAGTTGGAGCCTGTTAGAAACATTCACTTAATTGGTTAAGTAAATTATCATATAACTGAAAAATGACAACTTAAGAAACATTTTATCACCTGTAGGACAGGCTCAGATTTCTTAAGAGGTGAGGTTGATGAGACCTCTTTCTCAGTTTCTGAGGCAAGCTTTCCAGCTTCCTCTTGTCCTTGTGTTTCTAACTCAGCCTATAACAAAGAATTTCTATAAATAACAAGATGTACAAGCATAAAATTTGCACAAGATAAGAGTTAAACCATTCAACTACCTGATCCGTGTCAGGCTGATTGGTCTCTGAAACTTGTGACCTTTCTATACATTGGTCTTCTTGTTCCAGTATTTTTTCTTTGTTTGAAGTTTCAGGTACTTCACACCTTTCCTGAGTATGCAACTCAGTTGCCTCCCCTGGTTGATCATTCTGAGTAGATGTCTCAGTTTGATCCCTCTTATTGAGTTGGGGAACCTGCTCTTTTGCAGGATTTTCTTCAGCATACTGCATTGCTGGTAATTCGAAATGGAGTTCATTTACCATTTCATCAACCACTTGTGGCTGTTGTGGTTGTGGTTGTTGTGGTTGTCTGGAAGTAGAAGATTGGTCAGTAGAATGTTCTTCCAGATTTTTAGATGTGGCATTTTCATCAGCATCTGCCAGCACTAAATTACCACTCATCAGGGCTTCTTGAAGTTGTGCATAAGAAACGTTCCCTGAAGATGTGTTTGCACCAACAACCTTTGCTATAGGTGCTTGTTCAGCAACCTTTGCTATAGGAACTGATTGGTCCATAACTCCTGCGGTTTCTGCAGATAGGGCTTGGTGTTTTTCACAACTTTTGGCAGCATTTATGAGTTCATCAGCAAGGCTTTCTGCATTAGTCGCAACATTTCTGAACGCACTTTCTCTTGCTGAGTCTACTTGTTCAGTAGTTGATGATTCTTTTGCAGCATTGATGAGTTGATCTGCCTTTATCAGTTCATCGGCAAGGCCTGTAGATATCTGAGAATCGACAACCTCTTTGGGTGTGTCTTCTATTTTGCCAGCAGACTTCTTTCTTGAAGTTCTGGGCTTCTTGGTCGCAACCATTTCTTCAGATACCTTTTCAGACTTTCGCTTCTTAGAACCTTTCTGAGACCCAGTAACCTTTTTCATCAAGTTTGTATACTCATATTTGTAGAGTAGATTACTGTTGGCTATTTCAGCCGTCTCTCTGAGCTTGATGCCAAGACTCCAGCAAGTAGCATATCTTCAGACCATAGCCTACTGTGGCCTTTGGCTCAGCTAGTCCTTTGGCAATCTTAGGCTCGAAGCCTTGAATCTTCTTCACAAACTTCATGAAGGCGTACTTTCCCCAGTTAAAAGGGTTTTCCAGCCTTTTGTCTTGTTGATTCAGCAAGAACATCATGATCCATCGTTCTTGGCTTATCTGGTCAGCACCTCCTTGTAGACCATCAAAGCATCTGTGAAGAATACAAGCCAATACATCCCAGTGAACCATCAGATGTCTGGTTCGGATGTCAGCAAGCTTGAACTCAGTGGGTGTATCTGATTTTTCAAGATCACACACGTCACTGTACAATTTGTTAACACCTTCAAGGAGATCATCATCCTTGGTGTTTATTTCAAAATCCTTTCCAAGATTTTGAAACTCAAACAACTTACAGAAAGTTGTTAAGTCCAGAAGGATTTCCTTTCCTTGGACTGAGGTTTTGACAGACACTATTTTAGTGCCTTCAGAAACACAGGAAATTATCACAGGTTGTTGTAGAATTCCAACACATCGAGTGATGAAATTCCACTTGGGCGAGCAGATAGAAAACCCTTGATTTGTGCCTTTTCAAGCATGTCAAGAATCAGCTTTCTGTTGGCTTGGTTCTCTATTGCAGCCGTGAGGTATACCTCAACCATGGCAGCACCCCAAATCATTCTGTGATTTGAAGTCCAATGGTTAGGATTAAAATCTCCTACTAGTCGGTTGTTCACAATAACCGACTCTGGTGCTTGCTTTTCAGCAGTACCAGTGGAGGATTGAGATTTCAGTGTAGAAGAATTCTTTGGGGCCATCTCTTTATACAGTGTAGAGAATTTGGATTGGTGTTTGAAAGAGATTTGATTGATAATTCTTTGAAAAACTTAATCTTGATTTGCAGAGATTGTAGAAGGTTTGCAGAGAATCAAGAGAAGGTTTTGCTATTTTTGTGCAAGTCTGAATGTTGGATTAGGCGAAAGTGATCTCTTTTGCCAAAATCCTATATATATAGCAACGTAATTCTAACAAACATATACACACAAATTGGTTTTGTATGTATGTATCGTGAATTGCGGTGGCGTGGGTAAAAGTTTGTTCGGCATTCAATGCATAGTGGGCCACGTCTCAATTTCAACGATCCACTATTCTGAGAGAATTAATTTCGTCCGTTAAGATCAAACGCTTAATTTCATCAAGGGTCACCATTGCTTCTTCAGCAATGATCACAATCAGCAATTGTGATTGTGCCCAATTAATGAATTTTGGCGATTTGCTATCTGAATCACAATTCTGTGTGACTAAGAACACTGTTTGTATCTGAGTCTATCTCATACTCAATATTTGTCCAAGTTTTACACAAAGATAGAAATAATACAAATTTTAAGAGAGTAGTTATCGCAGAGACGGTTGTACTATTCTCTTTTGTTCCCCCTCATCGAGTGAACTAGATATCCGAGTTCCGTCTCGGAGATCTTAAGCATCTTTTGCTCTTTAGCCTTTTTACTTACGGATACCGTTCGGTTTCTCTTTTCTCTTCTCTGGATGCCCGTTCGGATACCTCTTCTCTGGATGCCGTTCAGTTCACGAACTCTTTCAGTTCATTGGTAGTTCCATTAGTCCAAGACTATGTCTTAAGGCTAAGAATCTACTTTCTTGTAGTGGCTTAGTGAAGATATCTGTAAGTTGGTCTTCAGTGCCAATCTTGAGTATCTCTATATTGCCTTTTTCAACATGGTCTCTGATGAAGTGATGTCTAACATCAACATGCTTTGTTCTGGCATGAAATTTAGGATTCTGTGTGATCGCAATAGCACTTGTGTTGTCACAGAAAATGGGAGTTTTCTAGTCATCGAGTCCATAGTCTTTAAGTTGTTGTTGTATCCACAGAATTTGTGTTGCACAACAACCAGCAGCAATATATTCAGCCTCTGTGGTAGAAGTTGCAATTGAGTTTTGCTTCTTGCTAAACCACGAGATAAGTCTAGTACCCAGAAACTGACAGGTTCCTGAGGTGCTTTTCCTATCTAGTAGTGATCCAGCATAATCAGCGTCTGAGTACCCAGCTAAAATCAATCCGCTTTCTTTAGGATACCACAATCCTACATCTACTGTACCTTTTACATACCTTAATATTTTCATAGCAACGTTGTATTGTGTTTGCATCGGATTTGTCTGAAATCTAGCACACACTCCAACGGCGTATTGAATATCAGGTCTACTTGCAGTGAGGTAAAGTAGTGAACCTATCAATTTCCTATACTTATGTTCTTCCACACTCTTATCTGATTCAGTATAGGTCATTGTGGTTCCAATGTTCATAGGTATCTTAGCATTCTTTTCAGAAGGCTTAAGATTTAATTTTGTGAGCATATCTTTTGCATACTTTGTTTGACTAATGAATATTCCATCATTGAGTTGCTTGACTTGCAATCCTAGAAAATAATTCATTTCTCCCATCATGCTCATCTCAAACTTGCTTTTCATGAGATTTGCAAAGTCATTACAAAGTTGCTTGTCCTTAGATCCAAATATGATGTCATCAACATATACTTGAACTAAGAGTAGTTTCCCGTCATGATTTAAGGTAAATAAAGTTTTATCAACTTCACGTTTCTTGAAACCACTTTCCAGAAGGTATTTGGCCAAAGTGTCATACCATGCTCTTGGAGCTGTTTGATCCATCTGAGCTTTACATGGTTTATAGACCATTCGCTTTACGAGGAAACTTCAAAGCCAGGTGGTTGCTCAACATAAACTTCTTCTGCAAGTTCACCGTTCAAAAATGCACTTTTGACATCCATCTGATAAACTTTAAAATCTTTATGAGCTGCAAAGGCTAGAAAAAGTCTTATTGCATCCAATCTGACAATTGGTGCATATGACTCATCAAAATCTAAGCCTTGATGCAGGTAAATCCTTGGCAACCAATCTTGCTTTGTTTCTGGTTATTTCACCAGATTCATTCATCTTGTTTCTGAAAACCCATTTAGTTCCAATCACAGATATTCCTTCTACAAATGGAACTAGTTTCCAAACTTTGTTTCTCTCAAATTGATCCAACTCTTCTTGCATTGCAGAGATCCAGTCTTGGTCTCCTAATGCTTCTTCTATATTTTTAGGTTCAATATTTGAGATGAAACATCCAAAGAGAGAATTAGCATTTTCAGCTATTGCTCTCCTAGTCCTAACACCTTGATTAATTGGTCCAATCACATCTTTTGCAGGATGATCCTTGATCCATCTCATCATAGGTTTAGTGCTAGTAGGATCAATATCCAAGTGATTTGAATGTGAATCACTAGGATTTTGATTTGATACTATTTCAGTATCTACGACATTTTGCTCCTCAGAAGGGCAATTAATGTCTGACACTTGTTCAGTGTTTGAGCTATCTGGAACATGTTTCAGAGAGATTGTTTCCAGAGATAGCTTCATGATGAATATCTTCAGTTTCCATTTCTGGAAGTTTTATAGGAAATTCTTCATCATGTTTGTGAGTCATCTTGTTGTTACTAGGCATATCAAGCTTTTCTACGTCAGAGTCATCCTCACTTTCCATAATGATGTTTTTCCTTTATGAGGATTCTTCTTCAGAATCCCTCAGCATTAGTTCTTTGAACCTTTCTGAGAGTTCATCATTAGGAGGTGTTTTCTTACTTCATAGAATACAACATGAACTGATTCTTCAATTTTCTTTGTTATTTTGTTGTAAATTCTGTAGGCTTTGCTATTCGTGGAATAACCAAGAAATACACCTTCATCTGCCTTTGGTTGAAATGTTCTCAGATAATCTTTCCCATTGTTTAGAACAAAACATCTACAACCAAATACTCTCAGATGTTTGATATTAGGGGTCTGACCAAGATTTCATAAGGGGTCTTGTCATGGTGTTTGTTTATCAAACATCATTACGAGTGTAGCAGGCTGTGTTTACAGCTTCAACCCAATAAATTTCACTTATTTCAGTGTCAGCTAGCATCGTCCTTGCAGCTTCTTTAAGGGTTCTGTTTTTCCTTTCTGCAACACCATTTTAGTGAGGTGTTCTTACAGAGGAAAGTTGGTGTTGTATACCTTTGCAGGTACAAAACTCCTTTATGTACTGGTTGACAAACTCAGTACCATGGTCTGTTCTGATTGTAGATACCTTGTCATTTTTCATGACTTCAAGCTTTTTCAGCAAGTTTGGTATCTCCATCAGATTTGTGTTTCAGAAGGACAACCCAAGTGAATCTTGAGAAGTCATCTACAACCACCAGACCATACTTATTTCCTGCATAACTAGTTACAGATGATTCAAAAAGATCCATGTGTAATAGTTGCAGTGGTCTAACACTAGAGTGTCTGATTTTGGACTTGAAAGAAATCTTAGGTTGTTTCCCCATCTGACAGGCAGAATAGATACCATCCTTTCTGAAAGATGTTCTGGGAAGGCCAACCACTAACTCTTTCTTGGCAAGTCTGTTCAGAGTTTTGAAGTTCAAGTGACTCATTCTTTTGTGCCATAACCAGTGCTCTTCTGTGTGACCAGATTGACTCACCATGAGACATTCTTCAGTTGTGGCAGATGCCCAATCGGCAACATAAAGACTGCCTTTCCGCCGAGCAACCAAGACTGTCTTCTTTGACTCATTGTCAATTAGTTTGCAGTATTTTGCTTTGAATTTTATAGTAAAACCTTTATCGCAAAGCTGCTCATGCTAAATAGATTATATTTCAAATCCTTAACATGTAATACGTCAGTGATTGTTAATGTTCCCAATTTGACGTTGCCAAATCGAGAGGATTTAATTCTCCTCCAACCAAATCGATATCCGGTCTGTGTTTGCAAGCTTTGTAATCGGCAGATTTGCTTTGTCTCTGTCATGTGCTTTCGCATCCACTATCAAATAGCCATTGTGCTTTAGTCCGAAGCATTACGCACTGACAGAAAGCAGGAGATTAGGTTCTCAATTTACAATTGGAACCATCAGACTAAACAATCTTCCAAGAGGAATCCATTTTGAATGAATTTCCTTGGAACATTCTTTTGTCGATAGGAACATAAGGAGAATTCTAATTGAATGATTATCATTATTAAGAATTGTTTTCTTCCTTGGTGTGTTCCTAGGTGCTCCATTTGGTGCTTTCGGATACTGTCAGTTTACGAGTTTGCTTTTCAGCAAACTTAGCTTTCCTTGCCAGATTTCTTCTAGCCCTGGCATTCAGATTTTCAGTGGCTTGATTCAACTTCCACTTTAGATAATTGCTTTGAGCAATTCTAGCCTTTAGCCATCGTTCTTGCTCCTGTTTGTATTCATGAGCAAGTCGTTTCCCGATGCCTCTATAGCCAATACCGTTTCGAGCACTTGAAGCTATCTGAGATCTTTTCTCGTGACTTTGCTAGTCTCTGGTTGGTCCAATTTCTTTCCAGAAAAAGTGACATGGGAGAATTTGCCAGCTCCTGCAATTCTACCCTTTTGAGAGACATAGCACTGTGGGTGTTTACACTTTTCAGTGTTGTGTTTCTTTTCAGAGACGTGCCCAACAGTTTTGTTTTTGATTTGTTTTTTCCACAAAGGTTTAGTCGCAACTGCCTTTCCTTTGTCAATAATCTTTGTCTTTTCACCCATACTATAGATTGCATGGGAACCATCTTGCTGAGTACTTACAAATGTTCTTCTTTCCTTACTCTTATTCAGAGTGATAGAACAATTTGTCTGTGTATTCAGCCCAAGTCCTTTCTTTTCTGAAGGATCTCTTAAGTAAGATTGTACTTCAGTAAGACTGTCACTAGCTTTGGCATAAAATTGAAAAGATAATTCTTTCTTCTCGAGTTCCATGTTCTCAGAAAGAAGATCTTCATATTTCTTTCGTAATTCAGCCATTGCTTCTTTATGTGACTTTTCAGTCTCAGATATCTGAGCTTTGAGAAATGCATTTTCAGCATCCTTTTTCTCAGATACCTTAACTAATTGAGAATTTTCCTTTGCAAAAGAATTCTTTTCTTCTTCAAGATTTTTGGCTCTAGCTCGGATCATTAGAAATTCTCTTTCATAGATGTCAAGTTCTTTCCTGAGATTTTCTAGATCTTTTATTTCTTCTTCATCACTTTCATAAGTATAACAAGAAGTATGTGTTACCTCATCAGCCATAAGACAGATTTCTATGTTAGAGATGTCTGGACCGTCAATTTCAGCAACTCCACACATTTCATTCTTCTTGAAGTCGATTATATCATGAGTAACTACACATAATTTTGGTGATGGTAAGGTTGAGTCATCTGAATTGTCATCTTCAGAATCTGTCTCAACGTCTAGAGCATCCAGTTGAGTTTGGATTTTCTTTCTTTCTTCAGTTAACAAAGCTTTCTGGCTTCTTCTGAAGATTCTTCTATCTTTCTTGTCACCTGTCCTTAGTTTGTTGAAGACAGGACAATCCTTCTTGAAGTGGCGGGTTTACGACAATAGAAAGCAGATATCGTTTCAATTTACGCTTCCTCAAGACATGATGCTTTCGAAATTTGGTTTGTTCGTGAGCTTTGCATATTTTGTCTTTGTGATAGTTTGAGCTAGATGCTTTTGACTTCTCTTTGGCTTTTCTTCTCTCAATTTCTCGACTGACATATTTGCTCATTTGCTTTGCAGCAAGAGCATCCTCAGTCTCTTCCTTGCTTTTCTTCTTTTCAGAAGTTCCTTGAGCAACTAGAGCAATATTCTGCAACTTTTCAGTTGTTTGTTCTCTTTGTGTTGTCTCATAATCTACCGTAGCAAGATGAGAGAAGAGTTCCACTGGAGTGATATTTGGCATTCCTTGGTTAAAATAAAAGAATTTGGTATGCTCCCAGTTGTGGTTAAGACTTCTGACAATAGTCTTAATCTTTTCTGACTGGGAGTATCTGTTGCTTTCCCAAGTGCTGCCATATCACTCATGAGAGTGGTAAATCTGAAATCAAGTTCTTCCAGAGTTTCAGTGGGTCCTTGTTTGAAATTTTGAAATTTCAACTTGAGAACTTCGAACTTGTTTTCTTTGGTTTTCTTAGTTCCGGCACAGATTTCTTCAATCAGTTGCTAGGCAACTTTCGCCGTTTTAGCACCCCACAGTTTACACTGTATGTGCTCAGGTGTCGATCTGATGATGATATTACGAGCTTGACCATCCAGACGATTCCTCTTGGCATCTTCCGATGTCCAGAGTTCTCTGGGCTTTGGTTCGTAAATAACTTGACTAGTAGATCTCCCACTTGTTGACGCATCGGTTTGTGAAGATCCTTCGCTTTGATCTCTGTCTCTACCATTAGAAACCTCCATGAATTGTTTGAGTTGTTGAATGACTATTGGGCCATTCTTTATCACTTCGATCATTTCGTCACTTATGGCTTCAAGGTGGAGCATCATGTTATTTTTCCATTTCTCGTAGTTCTCTGGTTAGAGAACGGGTGCATCACTCAGAGACATTCCTGCACACTTAACACACAAATTAAATAGTCCTCGAAAATGGACAAAGTTCCTTCACCTATCTGGGGATCTAGGTTCAGTGCAGAAGGCTTGTGAACCTCCTGCTCTGACACCACTTGTTGGTCCAGATAACGGCAAAGTAAAAGACTAGAGGGGGGGGGGGTGAATAGTCTTTTAAAACTTTTGTCGATAAAAACTATTTCTCAGATATCTGAGTAGATATCTGATACTTAGATCGAGCGGAAGACTTAAGATAGATAAGTGCGAAAGCAGTTAAAGTGTGTGTGTGTGTTCTTTGAAATGTAAGTCTGAGAAAAGTAAATAACACAGCAAGTATAGTGGTATCTGGAGGTGGCGTAATCCTCCAACTAATCCACTTCGGTCTTCCAAAGACCTAGAATTCACTAGAATAGATAATTGAGGTCACCTTACAAAAATCCTATTCTAAGATTCCTTAAACAGATGGTTCCCAACCAAATGTTTCCCCCTGAGTTGTTCCCCGGCTTTCACAGCCAAGTACTTCATGTACTCAGAAACCTTTTTGAGTTATTCCCTAGCTTCCCAAGCTAAGTACTTCCTTTACTCAATAACCTTGGAGTTATTCCTTAGTTTCTCAAACTAAGTACTTCCTGTACTCCACGCCAGTGATGATGTTGGTTTTGGTTTGAGTTGTCAGATGAGCTTCTTTAATAACTTTTCAGTTAATCAGATAGCTCTGTGAATCAAGTATACTTAATACACTTTGCAATGTATGGTATCTTGTTCTTTTTACTGACCCAAGTCTTAGATAAGTGTTCAAGAGAATGAATCTCAGATACTTGATCTTTTGATTCAACTCTTTCACAGATAGTTGTGCTTGTTTAGGATCAGGACACTTAGAACTTTTATGTTACTCAAGATCAAGAGCTTTGGTCGCAACAAAAAGCTTTGAGGATAAGTAATTTGCTTTGAGAGAGTAAGGTGTTCAGCGTTTTTTATGGAGTTCAAGGTGTGTCTCAAGCAGTCTAAGTGTTGATATTTATAGATGAATTTGAGTGCCGTTTGAATAGTATCCGTTAGGCTCAAATTCAAACTATTGATATCTGTGTATAATCTTTATGTGAGTTTTGTCTTCTTCTTCAGAAGCTGCTGTTGCTTTTGTTCAGACATCTCTGTCCGTGCATTAAATGCATTGTACTATACTTTTTATCCTGTAGTGTCAACGGAACTATGCTTTGTATCAGAGACTAGTATTATCTGATTCTTTGCACGTCCTTATCTTCAATCTTCAGATACCACTTTTATTGAAACAACTTTGTTTGCAATATATATATTTCTTTTTCAGAAGTGTGGTTAAAGCTTAAGGTATCTGAGAATAGATATCTGTGGACACTTTCCTTATTTTTAGACAGACCTTTTATTTCTCAGATATCTCTTGTGACACAGTTTGTTTAAAACTATTCGTGTCTTCAAGATATCTGGCCAAGGTATCTGGAAAACTGTTTCAGTAACCTTGTGCAGTTTCTTCAAGTCTTCAATGTCGTTGAACTTGTTCTGCTTGGATGTCTTCTTCTTGGTCTTCTCTTCATAAAATAAAATTTACATTTTGAGACCTAACATCCTATACAAGATTAGCTAGACTATCATACTTAGTGGGTTTCCTCTTTTACAATGTTCAAGTGAACCAAGAGTACTAATCACCTTTCTGAGACTAAGATAAGTCATCATGTTGCTGATCAAAATCTAAACAGATATTTCTAACAAAATATCTAACAGATTTCCTAACAAATTTCCCCCTTTTTGATCAGTCAACGATGACTATCTGACCTATTACAAATCTGGATGAGTGAACAGTCCAACACTTAATCATTTCTTAAGATTTTTCAAATCATTCAATTAAGTGCAGAAAGTAGACATCAACCAAATCACAAGGTTTGATCTTAGCTGACAAGTTATCTTTTATAGAATACTATCTGAGAGTAAGTTCTTCAGATAAGTTACAAAGAAAGATTAAAGATAACTTCAATACATAAACAAGTTTAGCTCGATCGCAAAATTCAAAAACTACATAGTAAATTAGGACAACAGGAGTAACCAAGCTCCAAGTAAACATCCTAATAGACTAGTCTTCAAGTCTTCAACAGTATTTCTATGGATCAGTCTGCAAATTTCCTATCTCCAAACCTTTTGATGTCATCAGAATAATCATAGAGAAGTGTTCTGACGAGCATTTCAGTGTCTCTGGCAAATCCACAGACTTCTTTGTAGGTTTTGGTAGGATTTTTCTTGACAAAATGTTTGACCCACAGATACTTTCCCCACTTCCAGGCATGCTCTATTCTGATATCTGAAAGCTTGAAGTATTCGTAGATAATCCTCAGATATCTGATGTCACCCTTGTATTGATCTTCAGTTAGATAGAACGATTCATAGGGTTCCACAACGAGTCTTGCTCTTGTGCCTGTTCCTGTAATATTGATCTGCATGCACATCATCGGCTTTCCATATGGACATTCATCGAAAGGTCCTTTCTCATGGCTTGATTCTCTTGACAACTTCAAAATCCACTGGGCTTTAATGTGATTGGTGTTGATCAAGGTTGGCTTATCTTTTCTCCATGCCATAAGTTGTTTATGGATTGGTTCTGGAAATCTTGAATTTACCAGTAGATGCTTATGTTCAAGAATCCAATAGCCATTTTTCTGATTGATGCACACAGAGCGGAGGAATCATTGTCATTCTTCACATACTCTATTTTGGCTTCTTACGGCGAGTGGAAGTTGACTTTGTCTTTGCTTTCGACTCTCGATCTGTTCCTTCTGTCTTGAATTCTCTTTGGGGTTGTTGCTTGAAGAACCACCGGATAGACTTGGTATTTCGGAGGGTGTTTTAGTTGCTAGGGCTTTGTAGCTATGGGCTTAGTTAGGCTTTCAATTTTCCTTTTCTATGAAGAAGAGCTTCATCTTCATCGGTTTCCTCATCATCATCAAGATTAAATCTTGTGAGAGTTTCTGACCTTCTTCATTGCCCAAGGGCTTGATTTGACATTCTTCTTCTTGGAAGATTCATCAATCCCTTTAACTTGTCTTCTCCTTGGAGCCTTGGTACTCCTTGGAGGTTTACGTGCCATGGCCCTTGTTATCATTGTAGTTCCTTGATGGGTTTAGAGGCGGCTACTATTTGCAAAGCAACTTGGCTAGAGGAGGTTCGTTTATTACGAGTGGTGGTGGGAAGTTTTCATGTTTCTTCTTCCTCTCGAGCCACACCGACTCAGATTTCTTCTTGTTTTCTTCTCCTTCTTCCCATTCCCCCTGACTTTGAGGTCCAGATTTGTACACTCTTTCCCCCTTAGTCATTGTTGGCTGACTCAGTCTCATAAAGGAATCTGAGAGAGAGTTAAAATGCCCTTGTAAATAATTATAAGCGTGACCAACTTGAAGTTGGCTTTGAGCTCTGATTTTGCTTGATAAGTCCATTGTCCTTATCGGTGAGCTCTTGCCAATGGGCTAGGATGGCATCTGCTTTTCAGTGTAAATTGCCTCTTGGAAAGCTTTTTCACTAAAAGCATCATCGTCCCTTATCATTCCAGGATCTTTACGAGCAATGACTATGCTAGTTGTTCTCGAGTGATGAGCTCGATGAACTTTTTCATTCGGAGGGACGAGGCAATTACTTCCTTGTTACGTGAAGAAAACTCCTTGTTCGGATGAGCGAGTACTTGGTATACATTCATGTATTCTTGGGAGTGGACATTTGGCGGTTCTTTGAATATTGCGAGAGCAATCGACTTCCTTTTCAATTGAGAAACCGCTAAATGTTCATTGCGGTGCTCTGCCAAAGTCTTGTCTTCTTCATCATCTGAGTAATCAGCCCAGTGATCTTCATCTTCTTGGACATTCTCATCGATTGTGTCGAGTCCAGCAACCATCTCAGAGATTGGTTTCTTCCCTTTTTGGGAGGAGGATGGTACTTCTTTTGAAGATGATGTAGCCTTAGCATCATGCTTAATTTCAGATACTTCTTCAGTATCGAGTTCTTTGGTGATGGCATTTACAGCATCCTGTAGCTCTTTAACCTCCGAGTAAGCAATCATCTCTTGCAGATATTGATCTTGTAGTTGGTCAAGCTTATCTCTGGATTTAGCTATTTGGTCTTCCGATTGAAGATGGGTATTGTTCTCCTTCCAACAATTGTGCGAGTTGGCGATTACGGATTGAGTATTCAACAATTTATGAGTGATTTCCTCAGAATCCTCAACTACTTGTTCAGTATTAGCCTTTTGTTGGGAAGATGGATGAGTTGACTTTTGAGGAGATGAAGACGGAAATTTCTGTGCTTTCCTCTCAGTTTGCTTTTCGTGATTGAGGCATGATTTCTTTGTGAAATTCCTCCGGTCCACAGTGCGGGGCATCATCATCATCCTTTTTATGCATGTCATCCTTTTGGTGATGGTGGTGGGAGGTTCATCGAAGTCATTTTCGTTTATTTCTTCCTCCTCATCATCTTCGGATACAAGATTGATCACTTGAGAATAGTGATCTTACGCCCATTAACCTCTTCTTGTTGGAAGGTATAAATTGCGAGTTTGGGGCGTATCGGCTTGAATGCCATTTGTAATCTTGTCGACCATCCGCACTGTTCAAAGGCTTGTATCAAGCGTGCGCCACTTCTGGAGAAATCCTTATGCAATAGAGTCATGGCGTATGTATTAGGAAGGGAACATTGCATGGATATATGTCTCAAGTCAAGAGCTCGTGCTTTCGTCATTTGGTTGATCTGTGATTCTCAATATTTCGGAGAGATCGAGCACCTTAACCTCTGCCATTTCTTGAAGCATTGAATATGCTTTGGCGGGTGTGAGCTTTGAAGAAGGAAGTAGGTCCTTGTCTCATCATTGGGAGCCTGCTTGGCACTCGTTTGAGCCTGAAAGAAAGAGTTTTGAGTGAGCTTCAAAACTTTTGTAGATATCTGAGTAGAAGTGTAGTTTAGCTTCTGAGTTACCTGAGTAAGTACTTCAGGCTCAGAGACTTGTGCTACTGAGACAATTGGTGTCTCAGATATCTTGTTGTGAGGTGGAGACTTGGAAGTCTGGTTCTCATCAACCTTTCTTTCTTGAACCTGAGAATTAAAGTTATCACAATACTTAGGAAATTTTATCAGGAAAACTTTAGATGACAAATCAGATATCTGAGAGGTCAATTACCTCCATGGGAGGCTCAGATATTTGTCTCTCAGAGACTTGTGCAGTCTCTGGAATCTTTTCTTGTGATGCAGGCCTTGATGCCTCATCAATTTCCATAGGTCGAGGATGTCGCTCTGTCCCTTGCACTTCTACTTCTCAGTGAGCCTGTGAGTAGAAAGTATTGAGTAATTTAGAAGAAGTTTGAGATAACCCAAGGTGAAGAATTTTTATCACTGATTTTCATATACCTTCATACTGGAAGGCTCAATGATCTGTTCTTCAGAAACCTTGTCGGTTTCTGGGTTTTCTTCTGGCATTTCTGCCTTATCTTCCTCTTTCTCAGTTGGAGCCTGTTAGAAACATTCACTTAATTGGTTAAGTAAATTATCGTATAACTGAAAAATGACAACTTAAGAAACATTTTATCACCTGTAGGACAGGCTCAGATTTCTTAAGAGGTGAGGTTGATGAGACCTCTTTCTCAGTTTCTGAGGCAAGCTTTCCAGCTTCCTCTTGTCCTTGTGTTTCTAACTCAGCCTGTAACAAAGAATTTCTATAAATAACAAGATGTACAAGCATAAAATTTGCACAAGATAAGAGTTAAACCATTCAACTACCTGATCCGTGTCAGGCTGATTGGTCTCTGAAACTTGTGACCTTTCTATACATTGGTCTTCTTGTTCCAGTATTTTTTCTTTGTTTGAAGTTTCAGGTACTTCACACCTTTCCTGAGTATGCAACTCAGTTGCCTCCCCTGGTTGATCATTCTGAGTAGATGTCTCAGTTTGATCCCTCTTATTGAGTTGGGGAACCTGCTCTTTTGCAGGATTTTCTTCAGCATACTGCATTGCTGGTAATTCGAAATGGAGTTCATTTACCATTTCATCAACCACTTGTGGCTGTTGTGGTTGTGGTTGTTGTGGTTGTCTGGAAGCAGAAGATTGGTCAGTAGAATGTTCTTCCAGATTTTTAGATGTGGCATTTTCATCAGCATCTGCCAGCACTAAATTACCACTCATCAGGGCTTCTTGAAGTTGTGCATAAGAAACGTTCCCTGAAGATGTGTTTGCACCAACAACCTTTGCTATAGGTACTTGTTCAGCAACCTGAGGTGTAGGTTCTTCTTCAGAAACCTTTTCACCAGTTACTATTTCAGTAACCTTAACCCTCTTTGCTCTTTCTAGGACTTGAGAGATGACTAGTTCATCATCTTCATCGTCAGAGCTCTCATCAGCATTAGGAACTGATTGGTCCATAACTCCTGCGGTTTCTGCAGATAGGGCTTGGTGTTTTTCACCACTTTTGGCAGCATTTATGAGTTCATCAGCAAGGCATTCTGCATTAATCGCAACATTTCTGAACGCACTTTCTCTTGCTGAGTCTACTTGTTCAGTAGTTGATGATTCTTTTGCAGCATTGATGAGTTGATCTGCCTTTATCAGTTCATCGGCAAGGCCTGTAGATATCTGAGAATCGACAACCTCTTTGGGTGTGTCTTCTATTTTGCCAGCAGACTTCTTACTTGAAGTTCTGGGCTTCTTGGTCGCAACCTTTTCTTCAGATACCTTTTCAGACTTTCGCTTCTTAGAACCTTTCTGAGACCCAGTAACCTTTTCATCAAGTTTATATACTCATATTTGTAGAGTAGATTACTGTTGGCTATTTCAGCCGTCTCTCTGAGCTTGATGCCAAGATTCTCCAGCAAGTAGCATATCTTCAGACCATAGCCTACTGTGGCCTTTGGCTCAGCTAGTCCTTTGGAAATCTTAGGCTCGAAGCCTTGAATCTTCTTCACAAACTTCATGAAGGCGTACTTTCCCCAGTTAAAAGGGTTTTCCAGCCTTTTGTCTTGTTGATTCAGCAAGAACATCATGATCCATCATTCTTGGCTTATCTGGTCAGCACCTCCTTGTAGACCATCAAAGCATCTGTGAAGAATGCAAGCCATACATCGATGAACCATCGGATGTCCGGTTGGGATGTCGATAGCTTGAACTCAGTGGGTGTATCTGATTTTTCAAGATCACACACGTCACTTTACAATTTGTTAACACCTTCAAGGAGTTCATCATCCTTGGTGTTTATTTCAAAGTCCTTTCCAAGATTTTGAAACTTAAACAACTTACAGAAAGTTGTTAAGTCGAGAAGGATTTCCTTTCCTTGGACTGAGGTTTTTACAGACACTATTTCAGTGCCTTCAAAAACACAGGAAATTATCCTGGAGTTGTTGTAGAATTCCAACACATCGAGTGATGAAATTCCACTTGGGCGAGCATATAGAAAACCCTTGATTTGTGCCTTTTCAAGCATGTCAAGAATCAGCTTTCTGTCGGCTTGGTTCTCTATTGCAGCCGTGAGGTATTCCTCAACCATGGCACCACCCCAAATCATTCTGTGATTTGAAGTCCAATGGTCAGGATTAAAATCTCCTACTAGTCGGTTGTTCACAATAACCAACTCTGGTGCTTGCTTTTCAGTGATATGATGGAGGATTGAGATTCGATGTAGAAGAATTCTGTGGGGCCATCTCTTTATATAGTGTAGAGAATTTGGATTGGTGTTTGAAAGAGATTTGATTCAGTAATTCTTTGCAGAAAAACTTAATCTTGATTTGCAGAGATTGTAGAAGGTTTGCAGAGAATCAAGAGAAGGTTTTGCTATTTTTGTGCAAGTCTGAATGTTGGATTAGGCGAAAGTGATCTCTTTTGCCAAAATCCTATATATATAGCAACGTAATTCTAACAAACATATACACACAAATTGGTTTTGTATGTATGTATCTGTGAATTGCAGTGAGGCGTGGGTAAAAGTTTGTTCGGCATTAAATGCATAGTGGGCCACGTCCTAATTTCAGTCCACTATTTACAGAGAATTAATTTCGTCCGTTAAGATCAAACGCTTAATTTCATCAAGGGTCACCATTGCTTCTTCAGCAATGATCACAATCAGCAATTGTGATTGTGCCCAATTAATGAATTTTGGCGATTTGCTATCTGAATCACAATTTTGTGTGACTAAGACCATTGTTTGTATCTGAGTCTATCTCATACTCAATATTTGTCCAAGTTTTACACAAAGATAGAAATAATACAAATTTTAAGAGAGTAGTTGACTGCAGACAGTTGTACTATTCTCTTTTGTGTTCCCCCTCGCTGAGTGAACTAGATATCTGAGTTCCCGTCTCAGAGATCTTAAAACATCTTTTGCTCTTTAGCCTTTTTTTACTACGGATACCGTTCGGTTTTCTCTTTCTCTTCTCTGGATGCCTGTTCGGATACCTCTTCTCTGGATGCCCGTTCGATTCACGAACTCTTCGGTTCATTGGTAGTTCCATTAGTCCAAGACTATGTCTTAAGGCTAAGAATCTACTTTCTTGTAGTGGCTTAGTGAAGATATCGCAAGTTGGTCTTGATGCCAATCTTGAGTATCTCTATATTGCCTTTTCAACATGGTCTCGATGAAGTGATGTCTAACATCAATATGCTTTGTTACGGCATGAAATTTAGGATTCTGTGTAATCGCAATAGCACTTGTGTTGTCACAGAAAATGGGAGTTTTCTTCTCATCGAGTCCATAGTCTTTAAGTTGTTGTTGTATCCACAGAATTTGTGTTGCACAACAACTAGCAGCAATATATTCAGCCTCTGTGGTAGAAGTTGCAATTGAGTTTTGCTTCTTGCTAAACCACGAGATAAGTCTAGTACCCAGAAACTGACATGTTCCTGAGGTGCTTTTCCTATCTAGTAGTGATACAGCATAATCGGTCCCGAGTACCGCAAATAAACTCAATCCGCTTTCTTTAGGATACCACAATCCTACATCTATTGTACCTTTTACATACCTTAATATTTTCATAGCAACGTTGTAGTGTGTTTGCATCGGTTTATGCGAAATCTAGCACACTCCAACGGCGTATTGAATATCAGGTCTACTTGCAGTGAGGTAAAGTAGTGAACCTATCAATTTCCTATACTTACGTTCTTCCACACTCTTATCTGATTCAGTATAGGTCATTTTGGTTCCAATGCTCATAGGTATCTTAGCATTCTTTTCGGAAGGCTTAAGATTGAATTTTGTGAGCATATCTTTTGCATACTTTGTTTGACTAATGAATATTCCATCATTGAGTTGCTTGACTTGAAATCCTAGAAAATAATTCATTTCTCCCATCATGCTCATCTCAAACTTGCTTTTCATGAGATTTGCAAAGTCATTACAAAGTTGCTTGTCCTTAGATCCAAATATGATGTCATCAACATATACTTGAACTAAGAGTAGTTTCCCGTCATGATTTAAGGTAAATAAAGTTTTATCAACTTCACCTTTCTTGAAACCACTTTCCAGAAGGTATTTTGCCAAAGTTTCATACCATGCTCTTGGAGCCTGTTTCAGTCCATACAGAGCTTTCTGTAGTTTATAGACCATTCTGCTTTCTGAGGAAACTTCAAAGCCAGGTGGTTGCTCAACATAAACTTCTTCTGCAAGTTCACCGTTCAAAAATGCACTTTTGACATCCATCTGATAAACTTTAAAATCTTTATGAGTTGCAAAGGCTAGAAAAAGTCTTATTGCATCCAATCTGGTAACTGGTGCATATGACTCATCAAAATCTAAGCCTTCAGTCTGGGTAAATCCCTTGGCAACCAATCTTGCTTTGTTTCTGGTTATTTAACCATATTCATTCATCTTGTTTCTGAAAACCCATTTAGTTCCAATCACAGATATTCCTTCTACAAATGGAACTAGTTTCCAGACTTTGTTTCTCTCAAATTGATCCAACTCTTCTTGCATTGCAGAGATCCAGTCTTGGTCTCCTAATGCTTCTTCTATATTTTTAGGTTCAATATTTGAGATGAAACATCCAAAGAGAGAATTAGCATTTTCAGCTATTGCACTCCTAGTCCTAACACCTTCATTAATTGGTCCAATCACATCTTTTGCAGGATGATCCTTGATCCATCTCATCATAGGTTTAGTGCTAGTAGGATCAATATCCAAGTGATTTGAATGTGAATCACTAGGATTTTGATTTGATACTATTTCAGTATCTACGACATTTTGTTCTCAGAAGCGCAATTAATGTCTGACACTTGTTCAGTGTTTGAGCTATCTGGAACATGTTTCAGAGAGATTGTTTCCAGAGATAGCTTCATGATGAATATCTTCAGTTTCCATTTCTGGAAGTTTTATAGGAAATTCCTCATCATGTTTGTGAGTCATCTTGTTGTTACTAGGCATATCAAGCTTTTCTACATTAGAGTCATCCTCACTTTCCATAATGATGTTTTTCCTTTCTGAGGATTCTTCTTCAGAATCCCTCAGCATTAGTTCTTTGAACCTTTCTGAGAGTTCATCATTAGGAGGTGTTTTCTTACTTCCTTCATAGAATACAACATCAACTGATTCTTCAATTTTCTTTGTTATTTTGTTGTAAATTCTGTAGGCTTTGCTATTCGTGGAATAACCAAGAAATACACCTTTATCTGCCTTTGGTTGAAATGTTCTCAGATAATCTTTCCCATTGTTTAGAACAAAACATCTACAACCAAATACTCTCAGATGTTTGATATTAGGGGGTCTACCAACCAAGATTTCATAAGGGGTCTTGTCATGGTGTTTGTTTATCAAACATCTGTTCTGAGTGTAGCAGGCTGTGTTTACAGCTTCAACCCAATAAATTTCACTTATTTCAGTGTCAGCTAGCATCGTCCTTGCAGCTTCTTTAAGGGTTCTATTTTTCCTTTCTGCAACACCATTTTGTTGAGGTGTTCTTACAGAGGAAAGTTGGTGTTGTATACCTTTGCAGGTACAAAACTCCTTTATGTAATGGTTGACAAACTCAGTACCATGGTGCATTACGATTGCAGATACCTTGTCATTTTTCATGACTTCAAGCTTTTTCAGCAAGTTTGGTATCTCCACCCTGGCATCAGATTTGTGTTTCAGAAAGACAACCCAAGTGAATCTTGAGAAGTCATCTACAACAACCAGACCATACTTATTTCCTGCATAACTAGTTACAGATGATTCAAAAAGATCCATGTGTAATAGTTGCAATGGTCTAACACTAGAGTGTCTGATTTTGGACTTGAAAGAAATCATAGATTGTTTCCCCATCTGACAGGTAGAACAGATACCATCCTTTCTGAAAGATGTTCTGGGAAGGCCAACCACTAACTCTTTCTTGGCAAGTCTGTTCAGAGTTTTGAAGTTCAAGTGACTCATTCTTTTGTGCCATAACCAGTGCTCTTCTGTGTGACCAGATTGACTCACCATGAGACATTCTTGATTGTGGCGATGCCCAATCGGCAACATAAAGATCGCTTTCCGCCGAAAGCAACCTGCATCGCTTTGACTCATTGTCAATTAGTTTGCAGTATTTTGCTTTGAATTTTATAGTAAAACCTTTGTCTGCAAACTGGCTCATGTTAAATAGATTATATTTCAAATCCTTAACATGTAATACGTCAGTGATTGTTAATGTTCCCAATTTGACGTTGCCAAATCCCAGAGAGTGATTTAATTCTCCTCCAGCAAATCTGATATCTGGTCCTGTGTTGCAAGCTTTGTAATCGACCAGATTTGCTTTGTCTCCTGTCATGTGCTTTCCGCATCCACTATCAAATAGCCATTGTGCTTTAGTCCAGGAAGCATTCTGCACACAACAGGAAACAGGAGATTAGGTTCTCAATTTACAATTGGAACCATCAGGACTAAACAATCTTCCAGTAGGAATCCATTTTTGAATGAATTTCCTTGGAACATTCTTTTGTCTGATAGGAACATAAGGAGGAATTCTAATTGAATGATTATCATTATTAAGAATTGTTTTCTGCCTTGGTGTGTTCCTAGGTGCTCCATTTGGTGCTTTCAGATACCTGTCAGGTTTCTGAGTTTGCTTTTCAGCAAACTTAGCTTTCCTTGCCAGATTTCTTCTAGCCCTGGCATTCAGATTTTCAGTGGCTTGATTCAACTTCCACTTTAGATAATTGCTTTGAGCAATTCTAGCCTTTAGCCATCGTTCTTGCTCCTGTTTGTATTCATGAGCAAGTCGTTTCCCGATGCCTCTATAGCCAATACCGTTTCGAGCACTTGAAGCTATCTGAGATCTTTTCTCAGCAGCTTTGCTAGTCTCTGGTTGGTCCAATTTCTTTCCAGAAAAAGTGACATGGGAGAATTTGCCAGCTCCTGCAATTCTACCCTTTTGAGAGACATAGCACTGTGGGTGTTTACACTTTTCAGTGTTGTGTTTCTTTTCAGAGACGTGCCCAACAGTTTTGTTTTTGATTTGTTTTTCCCACAAAGGTTTAGTCGCAACTGCCTTTCCTTTGTCAATAATCTTTGTCTTTTCTGAAGGATCTCTTAAGTAAGATTGTACTTCAGTAAGAGTGTCACTAGCTTTGGCATAAGATTGAAAAGATAATTCTTTCTTCTCGAGTTCCTTGTTCTCAGAAAGAAGATCTTCATATTTATTTCGTAATTCAGCCATTGCTTCTTTATGTGACTTTTCAGTCTCAGATATCTGATCTTTGAGAAATGCATTTTCAGCATCCTTTTTCTCAGATACCTTAACTAATTGAGAATTTTCCTTTGCAAGAGAATTCTTTTCTTCTTCAAGATTTTCGGCTCTAGCTCGGATCATTAGAAATTCTCTTTCATAGATGTCAAGTTCTTTCCTGAGATTTTCTAGATCTTTTATTTCTTCTTCATCACTTTCATAAGTATAACAAGAAGTATGTGTTACCTCATCAGCCATAAGACAGATTTCTATGTTAGAGATGTCTGGACCGTCAATTTCAGCAACTCCACACATTTCATTCTTCTTGAGGCCGAAGTCGATTATATCATGAGTAACTCCACATAATTCTGGTGATGGTAAGGTTGAGTCATCTGAATTGTCATCTTCAGAATCTGTCTCAACGTCTAGAGCATCCAGTTGAGTTTGGTTTTTCTTTCTTTCTTCAGTTAACAAAGCTTTTTGGCTTCTTCTGAAGATTCTTCTATCTTTCTTGTCACCTGTCCTTAGTTTGTTGAAGACAGGACAATCCTTCTTGAAGTGGCCAGGTTTCTGACAATAGAAACAGATATCGTTTCCAATTTCTGCTTCCTCAGTACATGATGCTTTACGAAATGGTTTGTTCGTGAGCTTTGCATATTTTGTCTTGGTGATAGTTTGAGCCTAGATGCTTTTTCAGCTTCTCTTTGGCTTTTCTTCTCTCAATTTCTCGACTGACATATTTGCTCATTTGCGTTGCAGCAAGAGCATCCTCAGTCTCTTCCTTGCTTTTCTTCTTTTCAGAAGTTCCTTGAGCAACTAGAGCAATATTCTACAACTTTTCAGTTGTTTGTTCTCTTTGTGTTGTCTCATAATCTACCGTAGCAAGATGTGAGAAGAGTTCCACTGGAGTGATATTTGGCATTCCTTGGTTAAAATAAAAGAATTTGGTATGCTCCCAGTTGTGGTTAAGACTTCTGACAATAGTCTTAATCTATTCCGATTGGAGTATCTGCTTTTCCCAAGTCTGCCATATCACTCATGAGAGTGGTAAATCTGAAATCAAGTTCTTCCAGAGTTTCAGTGGGTCCTTGTTTGAAATTTTGAAATTTCAACTTGAGAACTTCGAACTTGTTTTCTTTGGTTTTCGGCCCGCACAGATTTCTTCAATCAGTTGCCAGGCAACTTTCGCCGTTTTAGCACCCCACAGTTTACACTGTATGTGCTCAGGTGTCGATCTGATGATGATATTACGAGCTTGACCATCCAGACGATTCCTCTTGGCATCTTCCGATGTCCAGAGTTCTCTGGGCTTTGGTTCGTAAATAACTTGACTAGTAGATCTCCCACTTGTTGACGCATCGGTTTGTGAAGATCCTTCGCTTTGATCTCTGTCTCTACCATTAGAAACCTCCATGACTTGTTTGAGTTGTTGAATGACTATTGGGCCATTCTTTATCACTTCGATCATTTCGTCACTTATGGCTTCAAGGTGGAGCATCATGTTATTTTTCCATTTCTCGTAGTTCTCTGGTTTGAGAACGGGTGCATCACTCAGAGACATTCCTGCACACTTAACACACAAATTAAATAGTCCTCGAAAATGGACAAAGTTCCTTCACCTATCTGGGGATCTAGGTTCAGTGCAGAAGGCTTGTGAACCTCCTGCTCTGATACCACTTGTTGGTCCAGATAACGGCAAAGTAAAAGACTAGGGGGGGTGAATAGTCTTTTAAAACTTTTGTCGATAAAAACTATTTCTCAGATATCTGAGTAGATATCTGATACTTAGATTCAGAGCATGGAAGACTTAAGATAGATAAGTGCAGAAACAGTTAAAGTGTGTGTGTGTGTTGCTGAAATGTAAGTACAGAAAAGTAAATAACACAGCAAGTATAGTGGTATCTGGAGGTGGCGTAATCCTCCAACTAATCCACTTCGGTCTTCCAAAGACCTATAATTCACTAGAATAGATTATTGAGGTCACCTTACAAAAATCCTATTCTAAGATTCCTTAAACAGATGGTTCCCAACTAAATGTTTCCCCCTGAGTTGTTCCCCGGCTTTCACAGCCAAGTACTTCCTGTACTCAGAAACCTTTTTGAGTTATTCCCTAGCTTCCCAAGCTAAGTACTTCCTGTACTCAATAACCTTGGAGTTATTCCTTAGTTTCTCAAACTAAGTACTTCCTGTACTCCACACCAGTGATGGTGTTGGTTTCGGTTTGAGTTGTCAGATGAGCTTCTTTAATAACTTTTCAGTTAATCAGATAGCTCTGTGAATCAAGTATACTTAATACACTTTGCAATGTATGGTATCTTGTTCTTTTTATTAACCCAAGTCTTAGATAAGTGTTCAAGAGAATGAATCTCAGATACTTGATCTTTTGATTCAACTCTTTCACAGATAGCTGTGCTTGGTTAGGATCAGGACACTTAGAACTTTTGTGTTACTCAAGATCAAGAGCTTTGGTCGCAACAGAAAGCTTTGAGGATAAGTAATTTGCTTTGAGAGAGTAAGGTGTTCAGCGTTTTTTTATGGAGTTCAAGGTGTGTCTCAAGCAGTCTAAGTGTTGATATTTATAGATGAATTTGAGTGCCGTTTGAATAGTATCCGTTAAGCTCAAATTCAAACTATTGATATCTGTGTATAGTAATCAGAAGTGTTTGTCTTCTTCTTCGTCTGCCGTTGCTTTTGTTCGAACATCTCCGTCTGCATTAAATGCATTGTACTATACTTTTGTCTCAGAGTGTCAATGTAACTATGCTTTGTATCAGAGACTAGTATTATCTGATTCTTTGCACGTCCTTATCTTCAATCTTCAGATACCACTTTTATTGAAACAACTTTGTTTGCAATATATATATTTCTTTTTCAGAAGTGTGGTTAAAGCTCAAGGTATCTGAGAATAGATAACTATGGACACTTTCCTTGTTTTTAGATAGACTTTTTATTTTTCAGATATCTCTTGTGACACAGTTTGTTTAAAACTATTCGTGTCTTCAAGATATCTGGCCAAGGTATCTGGAAAACTGTTTCAGTAACCTTGTGCAGTTTCTTCAAGTCTTCAATGTCGTTGAACTTGTTCTGCTTGGATGTCTTCTTCTTGGGTCTTCTCTTCATAAAATAAAATTTACATTTTGAGACCTAACATCCTATACAAGATTAGCTAGACTATCATACTTAGTGGGTTTCCTCTTTTACAATGTTCAAGTGAACCAAGAGTACTAATCACCTTTCTGAGACTAAGATAAGTCATCATGTTGCTGATCAAAATCTAAACAGATATTTCTAACAAAATATCTAACAGATTTCCTAACACTAACAAATTCTGCGTTATCCAATGTTGGATAAGAGGAAGTGCAGTAAAATTGGAACGACCTTGAAAAGGGAACCTATGAAGATAAGCCATCACAAGCATAACTAGACAACCATGAATATGGTTTTGCGTTGTTGATTTGTATTTAGAAACTGCATCACACAATGTATCAACAACAAAACCACACCAATCAACATTGCGTATAGATGACTAACAAGTCTCATATCGTATGGCCTGCAGTTGGTGCTAAGAAAATGCCACAAGAATAAAGAACAAAAACCCTCTTGAATTCCTCACAACCGTCCTTCAATCTCAATAAAACCTTCAATACATCTGTAAGTCTCACATCTCCCTTTGGATCTGTAATACCAAACTTCTCCCTCCAGTTTTTTCTCAACTCCGCATCAGCAAGATATGCAGCATCTTTCTTATCAGCAAGCCTTAAGTTCTGATAATGTAACTTAACAGGGAAACCAGGCTTCCTAGGAAGAAGAAAAATGTCTTGAACGTCTTCAGATGTAATATGGTACTTATTCTGCCCAATAGTCTGAATGGGTGTTTCGCCATTGAACCTTTCCACCAGCCAGGGTACAATACCCAATGGAACAGATTTGAATTTCATATGAAGCAACCCACCGAAACCAATTTGCATTACACTTTGTCTTTGTGCATCGTTTAACTTCTCCAGCATCTCAACCATAAGTTTTACAGAAGCCCCAGGCCTGTAGAGTTTTTTTATACCCTGCTCAACCTCCACCACATTTTGGCTGACACGAGCGATGTCGACTTCCTCGCCCAAAGATCACCAACAAGGAGACCCGCATTCTTGCGTTTAGGCTGCCTCTTTTGCTTTGGCTTAGGAGCCTTTGGAATAATCACCTTCTTAGGTCCTTTACTAATACAAAGATAAACACATTAAAACTATAGACAGACTGAACAACAAAAAATCTGTAAACATTCAAAACTATACAGTTGATATAAAAAACTAGACAATACATATTAAAAACTACACAGTTCAACTTTACAACAAAAAAATGTGACATGAAAAACTAGACAACAAGTTACTAGAAACTAGACAGTTTCACACAAAAATAAACTGTAAAAACAAACAGGCATGACCATAAAAGTTCAACCATAAACACATTAAAAGTATACAGTTTATATGAAAAACTAGACAGTTAATATGAACAAATAGACAATATATATTAAAAACTAGAGAGTTCAAAACCCTTAAAAACTAGATGATATATCTTAAAAACTATACCATATTTGTTAAAAGCTAAAACATAAGGTATTTACATGAAACTAGACAGTATATATTAAAAACTAGACAGTTCACACAAAAAAATCAGAAAATTCAAACAATCAACAAATCCCCGCCAAAAACATACAGTGCACACAACTACACAGCAAAAAAAGATTAAAAAAAATCATAAAAAGTAGTTAATATATCTTAAAAACTAGACAAATCACCTTAAAACCTAGACTTTTTTCCACAGCACAAAAATCAATTACAAAACCACTCATCAAAACTCAGCAAAACACCAAAAACACATCAGGAACTAACTTACACATGCCTGTGACATAAAATTCAATTACAAAACCATAAATGAAACAAAACGAACTTCGAACAACAATCAACACATCAGAAACTGACATAACTATACAGTTTAGATGGAAACTAGACTATACAGAGTAAAACCTACACAGAAACCATTAAAAAATAGATGATATATTACTATCTATGTTAAAAGCTAAAACATAAGGTATATACATGAAAAACTAGACAATATATATTAAAAACTAGACAATTCATACAAAAACATCAGAAAATTCAAACAATCAACAAATCCCCGCCAAAAAACATAAAGTGCACACAACTACACAGCAAAAAAAGCTAAAAAATCATAAAAAGTAGATAATATATCTTAAAAACTAGAAAAATCACCTTAAAACCTAGACAGTTTTCCACAACATAAAATCAATTACTAAACAACTCATATCCAAACTGTAAAAAAAAAAGATCTAGCAAAAACACTCATATCAAAACTCAGCAAACACCAAAAACACATCAGGAACTAACTTACAACATGAATCACATCTAAAAAACCACATATGTAGCGAAAAATCTCAAATACGAACCATAAAGGAACTAAAAAACAATAAACTATACCGGAAACAGAATTAAGAAGGAGAGGAAGCTCCGTGTTCACTTGTTCCGTATTCGATTCCGCCATTTAATACCTATCAAGCAAAAACGAGTATAAAAAAAGGTTAAAATCACCGATTAAACAGAAAACGAACTGAAAACAACTTTAAAAACACAAACAAAACGAGTTTCAACAGATTACCTGATGGATCGGGATGAAAACACAGTAAAATAAGCAACAACCGCTCGAAACTGAAACATACATCATCGATTAAGCAAAATCGAAGCAACAAAAGGCAAAAACGAACACAAAAACAAGAGAATCGAGTTAAAAACATACATTACCTGAGAATCCGCAATGAAACCGTTCCAGAAACTAGGATTTTCGCCAAAATCGCCAAAAAAGGAGAGAAATCGGATAAAATGGAAAGAATCAGCTGAAAATGGGAAAAAAAGGGGAAAAAAACCTATTTATACTATACCCATATTTAAAACGGTATGACCCGGATAAATTTCGACCCGAAAAACCCGGTAATTTGACCCGCGAAAATGAAAAATGGGCCAATGTAAAAACTAGCCAATTTATGTAGAAAACCAGTGGACTTTTTGGACTTTCCTAATAGTATAGGACTTTTATAAGACTAAGTAATTAATCAAATCACCTATATTATCAACACTGGTGCTCACGACTTATTTCGTTAACAACATAGACGTTTTGATTAATAGCATGAATTAGACAAGTTATCTAAAGACCGTCTCTCGTGAGACCTTTTGTTTTACGTAATCGTTTATATATATTTACATCACCGATGTTTTTAGTAAAACTTCTATTGTGTTGAATAAAATTGTAATGTTTGTCCGTCTCTTTTAGTCTTTTCATAAGACAGTCTCTCTTGAGTATTACTCTAAAACAAAGAGATAAAGTAGGAGATATTTAGATTATACTAGTTGATTTTATTCCTTAAAATATAGTGACTGTTTGGTATAGAATTAAAAAGTGAGTTAAATTAAAACAATTAGAGGTTGTTTGAGCAAGAACTAAAGTTCAGAAAATCGGTTTAAAAACACCTAAATTTTTACTGAACTCAAGGTTTTAATTCTATATAAATCACTCCCTTAGTTGATGAATAGTACTGTATAAAATGGTGTTTAACATAGAGTTAAAATCACTACAAGAAAAGGGGGCTTCAACAACACTTATTTTCGTTGGTGAAAGCATTTTCTTCATTGCAGAAAGTTTTTTCCAACGGATATTTTCCTTGCTTAAATCGTGCCAGTTTCTTCCGTTGGTAACTCTTGCAACGGAATCTGATTTCGTTGGTAACTCTTGCAACGTGATTTTACGTTGGTGAGACGTTACTATATCCGTTATTATCTATATATCTATGAATCGAATTAGTTTTCTATACTTCTTATTGGTCCATTTGTCATGCCACGTAGCAGAACACAAAGTCTCATGAGATACGGTCTTTAGATAACTTATCTAGAGACGGCTTATATTATCAATAAAATCATCCATGTTATTAATCAAAATGTCTATGTTGTTAATGAAATATGTCTTGTTGTTATTTGAAAAAAACATCAATGTTGAGAACATAGGTGTTTTGATTAATAACATAGAGTATTTTCTTGACAATATAGGTTCGTCTCTAGATAATTTATCTACAGACCGTCTCTCAGGAAACTTACTTGTAGCAGAATACTCAATCTATATGTCTATGAATCGAATTTGTTTTCTAGGCTTCTAATTGGTCCATGTGTCATCCCACGTGACAGAATACTCAATTCCTATTGTCTACAAAACTTTGTGGAGGGTGTTTTGGCCTGTTCACAATTCATTCTGATGTCCAAAACAATTAGTAAGGGCAATCCGGCCTATTCAAATATTTTCTAAAGTATATATTTCACTGTTGGTATGTTGGCTACATATATAGTTTTTACTAAATCTCATATAACTTTATCTACAAAAATTCGAAAAATATTTTAAACATATTGATGAGGTATAATTTTGGCACTAAGTAACCCCTCACGTAAAGTTGTATGATATAGTTGCTCTCGAATCAAGTCTCCTCGTAGAGGTATATGTGTTATGGTTATTAAGTCTCAGTGATATTCTCAAGTAATACACTCCCTGCTGTAACTCCCTTCGGATGATTCCCTACGTGACAAAGGAAAGGGGTTAGCTCTCTTTAACAAACTTGCCCTAGACAAGTCGGTGGTAGACTCAACTAAAGAGCTAGAGGTTTTGTTAGGAATATCTGTTTAGATTTGATCAATAAACCCTAATGACTTATCTTAGCTCAAAAAGGTAACTAGTACTCTTAGTTCACTTGAACATTGTAAAAGAGGAAGCATACTGAGTATGTTAGTCTAGCAAATCTTGTATAGGATGTTAGGTCTCAGATTGTAATTCTTATATCTTTGAAGAAGACCAAGAAGCAAGCATCCAGCAGAAAGGGAGCTCAATTTTGAAGATCAAGAGACTGCACAAGATTGCTGAAGACTAAGGAGAAATGTCTCCTCAGATACCTTGGCTCAGATACCTTGAAGAAATTAAGTGTCTTTAGAAGACAAGTATTTCTATAGGTTTCTGATACCCAAAGGTTACTGAGTAAGGACATGCAAAGCCTCAGATAGCTTGCATTGTACCGTTGAGAGTACAGGGCAAAAGATAGTACACTGCATTTATTACGCAGGCAGAGATGTCTGAACAAAAGAGGAAATCTCTTAAAAGAGACAAAGTTCACTGCAATACTATCTTCAGATATCAATAGTTTGAATTACATTGTGCCTAACGGATACTATTCAAACGGCATGATTTTCAACTATAAATATCACTACTTAGAATGCTTGAAAGATACACTTAACACCAAGAACTACATTGAACATAACTTACATTCAAACATACAAGCCATCTACCTACTTACTCATTAGCTTACAGTTGCGACCAAAGCTCTTGAATTCTAAGTAGCACGAAAGTTCTAAGTGTCCTGATCCTTAACAAGAATTGTATATTGTGAATGAAAGTGCAATTTATGTTGCACTTGTTTTGTTAATTCGGCCTTTCTTCGTTTATTAACCGGTTCAACGTTTGTAGTTGTTTTTCTATGATTATTTTGTAGGATATATCAAGTTGGGCCTCAACATGCTTAATGGATCACGATTGTCATCAGGTCATTGTACCAAAACGTCATCAGATGGCGAAAGTTCATCGTAGCAAAACGCAATCTTTGTAGCAAAAAGGAAAATAAGAGGAATAGGCGTGATGGGCTTGAAGATTAAAGGATCCATAATTGTTGTAAGGAAGCTGCCATAATGATTCATGGAAGAATATTATGCTATAAGGAAAGTGAGATTTAAAAGAGATTGATATCTAGAAGACTCCTTATACCATTAATACATCAAAGGAAGTTTCCTTATCATAGAATCCAAGTTTGAGAAGACTTGGGCTGCCTGCTGCCGACTTGCTTCTTCCTGTGATGAGATTGCCGCAATTATATATAGAAGAAGAAGGAGGCGTTTGCAAGGCTGCTGATGCGAAGAAAAAAAAAGAGACAACATCATATTGTTTTAGCGTCTTGCTTTACTAGACCTTTACCTCGGTGTTTACTTGTGAGTGTTCTCTAAAGATTGAGAATTACTCTAGTATCATTGAACTAGAATAGGTTTTTCTTATCTGTTCTAGGTCTAGTTTTCTGTAAGTTTAATCAATCGTTTGTGATTGATTTAAACTTCTTTTTGTAATTCTACTTTTCAATTTTAGTAGAAGTTTTGCTTCGGCACCGTCGGTATCTTTTTATACCGGCTTGAGAAATCTCGTGTTCAGTTTTATTCCGCTGCACTTTATTGAGTTACATCGATTACGCCATCGTTGTCGTAGTTTAGTTGAACACTGTTCACTGTTGTCGTAACGGTGTTGACTCAACATCAATAGTCAACATCGTTCAAAACTGTCCAGAAGTACCAATCCCGGTCCTACAGTTCTAACAAGTGGTATCAGAGCCAGCCACCTAATTAATTGGTGTCTGGATTTGGTACTACTACGATGGACGTTATCAATTCAAGTGTCAACAGACTACCTGTGCTAGATGGGTCGAACTACCACTACTGGAAGATAAGGGTCAGAACCTACATCAAATCAATTGAAGGGCGTGCATGGAAATCTGTTCTTGAAGGCTACACGTGGCCTACCATAGGACCAGATGCTGATGGAGATGTCGTTCCAAAACCTGAAGCTCAATGGTCAGGTGATGATTTTCTTGCTAGCTCTTACAATGAAAAAGCCTTGAATGCAATTTTCTCTCATGTTGATCCTCATATGTTTAAACTCATACAAAATTGCACTACTGCTAAACAAGCTTGGGATTTACTCCAAAATCATTGTGAAGGTGATAATAGTAGCAAACAAACTAAATTGCAACTTCTTTGGTCTAAATTTGAAAACTTGAGAATGAAGGAAGAAGAAACAATTGATTCTTACTTTGACAAGCTTCTCACTATTTCTAATGACATTCAACTTCTTGGAGATGCCATGTCAAATAAACAATTGATTTCTAAAGCTGTTCGATCTCTTTCTTCAAAGTTTGATATAAAAAGAACGATTTTGGAGGATACTCAAAATCTGGCAGCTATGGATTTTCATACCTTGATGAACAATTTGAAGAATTTTGAAATTCAACAAGATGAACGAAAAGGTACGAAAAACCATAGTATGTCTCTGCACTTAAAATCGAAAGTCCCTGAGTCTGAAAGCAATATTGACGATTCTGATGAGATAACTGAAGAAGCCTATAATGCTTTAGTTAGAAAGTTTAATAAGCTTAGGTTTAGGAAAAATTCTAACAAAGGATCTTCAAGTAACTCAAAAGGCACTAACAAGTTCAATAAAAGTGTAAGCTCTCCTGGTTCGAGTCCTGTTTTGAGCCTGCTCAACTTAGCAAAGTTAGATGTTTTGAATGTCAAGGATGGGGACATTATCAGAATGAATGTGCTAACACTCTTCGAAAGGAGAAAAAGACCTTGCTTGCTTGTCTCAGTGATGTGTCAGGTGATGAACAGGAAACAGATGATTCAGAAGAGAATGTTGCGACTCATCCTGTTTTGGACGATGGTGGAAATCAATGTTTAGTCAACACTGAAGACTCAACATCATCGCAGATTCTTTTCTTTGATTATGATGATTCACCTACTTGTGAAGAGATATTCAGTGGAAACCTTACTGACTCTGGGAACTCAATATCCACTAACATCCTCTGTTTGCATGGCTCAGTTGATTTGTCTGCAGATCTTTCTCTTGAAGAAGAGTTCACTGACGAACAAATAGTGGAAGAACTGAAACAGATGTATGAAGATATCCTTAAGGAATGGAAGAAGCTTAAAAAGCTCAACAAGAGACTTGCAAAGGAGAATAATAGTCTCAAGGAAACCACTGTGAAACTGGAAGTGGCATTGACGCGCAAAGAAGCAGAACTGGAAAAAGTAACATCTGAACTCAATAGAGAAAAGAAAGTCATTGCCAAGTGGAACTCTTCTACATCAAAGCTTGACTACATGCTTGATCAAGACAACGAAGGTACTGTCGGTCTAGGTTATACAGGTAACTTTGACTCCTCTTTTGATAATAAGATAGGGTGCAACATGCATTGCAATTCTAACTTGAATGATTCAACTAAAATGCAAAACATTAAGTCTCTGTCTGAACTAGTCAACGCTCCCGTTTTTGTCAAAGAAAAAGGTAATGTCATAGAAGAGACCAAAAAGACCTTTGTGTGTTAATATTGTCTTAAGATTGGTCACTTAAAACCTTACTGCTTTACGTTTCTGAGAGATCTAAAAAGAGGCAAGATAGAGAAACATGTGGAGGAATCAAACTTGAGTGTGTCCGCTCTAAAAACAGAAAAATCAAAAGTGTCGATTCGAAAATCTGGTCACGTAGTTGCCTCTATTAAGCTGAATGAAAAGTCCAATGTTGAGTCAACATCGACTTCAACAGTGTCTGGTTCCAAGATCCCCGTGTCGAATTCTTACCATACTGTCTCTAGTCAGCAACTAAAAGTGTCTGGAACTGGGAAAAACTTTAGAGAAAAGTATAAGAGAGTTTGGGCTCCTAGGGAAAAGATTGTCTGCAATGTTGCTTTCTCTGTTGCTACCTCTCCTAACAATGTAGGAAAATGGTACTTTGACAGTGGATGCTCACGACACATGACAGGCACCATAAGTAATTTGTCTAACTTTGTCTCTCAAAAAACTGGAAAGGTAACTTATGGTGGAGGTTACAAGAGTCAAATACTGGGAAAGGGTACGTTAACCCTTGAAGGTGTTCCGAACCTGAAAAATGTCCTTTTGGTTGAAGGACTTACTGCTAACCTTCTTAGTGTCAGTCAATTGTGTGATGATGATTTAAAGGTCAAATTTAACAAGCATTCTTGCAAGGTTTACACTTGTAGGGAGAAAGTTGTTGTGATGACAGGCACCAGATCCACTGATAACTGCTATGTGGTGGCTGATCCCCACAAATGCATGTTGGCAAAGGATGATGAAGCTGTGACTTGGCATAAGAAACTTGGCCATGTAAACTATAGGAACATGGAAAGGCTCATCAAACTGGATGCGGTTAGAGGATTACCAAAGCTGAACAATGCCGGGAAGCAAGTGTGCGGTGACTGCCTAAAAGGTAAACAAACCAGAGCTGTTCATACATCCTTGCAATCAAGGCGTAAAATGTACATCCAGTTGCTTTGAACTCTTACATATGGACTTGATGGGACCAATTGAGGTAGAAAGTCTAGGTGGTAAGAGGTACATCTATGTCATAGTTGATGATTTTTCTCGATTTACTTGGGTAAACTTTTTAAAAGAAAAATCTGAAACTTTTGATTCCTTCAAGAAACTGTATGCTAGTTTTAACAATCAATATGCTACTGTTGTTCAACGCATTAGGTCCGACCATGGTAGGGAATTTGAGAATCAAACCTTTGCTGAGTTTTGTGATAAGAAAGGAATTTTTCATGAGTTTTCTGCACCCAAAACTCCACAGCAGAATGGAGTGGCTGAGAGAAAGAATCGGACCCTACAAGAAATGGCAAGGGTTATGTTAAGTTCCATGAACCTCTCAAAAAGATTGTGGGCTGAAGCTGTAAATACAGCGTGCCACATCATAAATAGAGTCTACCTTAGACCAGGAACTTCAACCACTCCCTATGAGATTCTTAATGGCAAGAAACCTAATCTTAGGTACTTTCATGTTTTTGGGTGTGTTTGCTATATTCTCAATGATAGAGAACCTTTAGGCAAGTTTGATGCTAAGAGTGATAAAGGGATTTTTGTAGGTTATTCTTTTAATAGCCATGCTTATAGAATATACAATTCAAGGACTCAAACAGTTCAAGAATCTGTTTATGTTACCTTTGATGACTCTATGTCTTGTGACAAACAGAAAAATGAGATGACATCTTGTGCGAACAATGATTCTGAATCGTAAATGTGTACTAAATCGATGCTGATTCGGACTGATTCCCGGACATTGAACCGCTGAGAAGATGGAGGCAATGTTGATCACAATGTTGACTCAACATTGCACCCAACATTGCAGGGGGAGAGCTCATCAGATGAATCTGTCTCAGAACATGAAGATGAACCTGTTCTGGAATCAAATGTGCCACTGGATTCCATAAGACATGATCCACCTCCAAGGATTCGCAAAGATCACCCAAGCACTCAAGTCATTGGTGATCCAAGGGTAAGAATGACTCTTAGGGGTAACACCAGAAAGAACTACAAGGAAACGCTACGCAATGCAACCTTGTGCCAAACGGTAAGTTCTTCTTGCTTTGTTTCGCTTATTGAACCCAAGAATGTGAAAGAAGCCTTAAAAGATGAGTATTGGATAGAGGCCATGCAAAACGAACTGCACCAATTTAAAACCAATGAAGTTTGGTCTTCAGTGCCTCGTCCTTTAGAAGTGAATGTCATAGGAACAAAATGGATATTCAAAAACAAAAGTGATGAAAATGGGGTAGTTATTAAGAATAAAGCTCGTCTTATTGCTCAAGGTTACACTCAAGTTGAAGGAATAGATTTTGATGAAACCTTTGCTCCTGTGGCTAGATTAGAATCCATTAGACTTCTGCTTGATATTGCGTGTGCTTTAAACATTAAACTGAAACAAATGGTTGTTAAGGGAGCCTTTTTGAATGGCTATATTGATAAAGAAGTTTATGTGGAACAACCTAAGGGCTTTGAAGATCCAAGTCACCCCGACTATGTGTATAAACTAAAAAAGGCCCTGTATGGTTTGAAGCAAGCTCCCTGTGCTTGGTATGCTTGATTAACTGATTTTCTAGTTGATTTTGGTTTCAAAAAGGGGGAGGGAGATCAAACACTGTTTATCCTTAGAAAAGGACATGATCTGTGCATTGCTCAAATATATGTTGATGATATTGTGTTTGGCTCAACTAATCCCTCTATGGTAGATCAGTTTGTGAAAGCTATGACAGGTACCTTTGAGATGAGTATGATAGGAGAACTCAGCTATTTTCTTGGACTTCAAATCCAATAGAAGGAAGATGGTCTATTCTTGTCCCAGGAAAAGTATGCACGAAATCTGATCAAAAAATTTGGGCTCGTAAGTGCCAAACCGTGCAGTACCCCGATGGCTACATCGTTGAAGATAAGCAGAATCGATGTTGGGGAGGATGTTGACCCAACATTGTACAGATCAATGATTGGAAGTCTGTTGTATCTATCTGCCAGTAGACCAGATATCATGTTCTCAGTTTGCGTATGTGCCCGGTATCAATCTAACCCTAAAATACCCCATTTAACTGCTGTTAAGAGAATCCTTAGATATATATCAGGAACTGTTAATCTAGGATTATGGTTTGCATGTGATACAAACACTAATCTAGTGGGATTTAGTGATTCTGATTGGGCTGGTGATCTAGATGATAGAAAATCCACTAGTGGAGGTTGCTTTTATCTTGGTCCAAATTTGGTGTCTTGGTATAGCAAGAAACAGAACTGTGTATCACTTTCAACTGCTGAATATGAATATATAGCAGCTGGGAGTTGTGTGTCTCAACTAGTCTGGTTGAAAAATATGCTGCATGACTATGGTCTACAAAGTGCTACCCTTTTGATGTTCTGTGACAACCTTAGTGCCATAAATATGTCTAAGAACCCTGTTCAGCATTCTCGCACTAAGCACATAGATATTAGACATCATTTCCTTAGGGACTTGGTCAATAAGCAAGTGATTGACATAGAACACATCGACACAACAAACCAACTTGCAGATATTTTTACCAAACCCTTAGACAGTGAGAGATTCTTCAGTCTCAGGAGATCTCTCGGTATGTGCTCTCTGTGACTGTCAATGTTGAGTACCAATGTTGACTCAACATCACGGTCAACATTGGTTGTTTAGTAAGAGTGATGCTGTTGTCTTTTTATTTTTTTTCATTCCTTTTGTGTTTCTGTGCTCCTGTGCTTCTGTACTGGTCTCTGGTTGTTCTTGGTTTGTAGCTTACAATGGTGATGCTTAGGGTCTGAAAGGCTGTTTGAAACCAAGGTTGAAAGGGATCGAGTCTCTTGTGTGTTTGCTTTATGTAAAACCCACTTTTGCTGCTTTTTGGCTATTTTTACTCGTACCTTGACTCGCACTTGACGTTGCCTCCTGCTCTTTGTGCTTAATAAATCTAATGAATTATGATAAAATGGGCTCGAAGTGTTTCCGTCGAGGATCGTGTTGGGCAGGTTTCAAATACTATCCAGATATCGACGTGGCCAATGTGTCATATGTCGTGAGGGTTGATGGCTCATCTTTGAAACCGACACGCACAAAAGTGCCGATTCTCGTAATGCTGCTGGTTCACTTTCTGAGTACCAAATTACCCAATATAGTCAAATGAGTGATCTTTATGCCATGAGACGTGTGTTTGCCTAACTCCACATAGGCTTCGGCTTTGGAGCGGATTCATACGTGTTCCAATTATTTGACATGGTTCACGGTCTCATGGTCACCCCCACTCAAACTTATGCTAATTGTTCAATTTACTTTTTGAGGCAATGTTGGGTGTGTTTCTTTGGTATTCCTTTCTCTTTCTGTTTTGCCCGCAGATCGGTGTTAATCGAATCTGCACATTTTGAGACTTGGTTTCCTGGCTGACTTACATTAAGAGTGGTCTGATTTCCCGATGTTGTCACCAATGTTGAGTCAACATTCAGGTCAACATTGACTGTGCTGAAGTACTGGTTACTTAACTACTGTGCTTTTATTTTTTTTCTGTGTTTTTTTGGGTTTGAGGGGGAGTAGGTCTAAGGTGTTTTCTTCGGGTTTTTGGGTTTCTGCATTCATGTACTTGCATTTCAAGTCACTTTCTTTAAGATCAAGATTTTTGGTCAACCTCCCTAGGGTTTATCTGATTACGTTGACTTGACGGATAACTGTTTTACTTGCAACTTTAATCTTTAATTAACAGTTCTGCACAGTTTTTCGTTGCTTTGATATATATCTGCAGGAATCTACCTTGACGCAAAACCAACAACACCCATCATGACTTATCTTGTAAGTTGTGTACTTGACCTTCCGCTCTCTTCACATCAACGCCTCCAAATTGACCATCCACTCTATTCACGACATCGCCTTCATTGATCCGTCTAATAGCCCGCTTTTGCTACTTTCTTTGCGGTGTTGACTACAATGTTGAGTCAACATCGTTTCGACAAGATTAGTACTTTGTCCGTGTCCTCAACAGATTACCAAGCTGGTGAAGTTTCTGTAAAAGAACTTTGTTTTCTTTCTTTCCTCACAAAAAAGGGGGAGAATGTTTGTACTCTTGGTTTTTTGTATTAAGGGGGAGTTCTTGGAGCAAGGGGGAGTTGCTTGATATTGTCTTGAATTTTCCTACTAACTACTTTCAGGTTTTTGTGAAGAAAGGCAAGAATTAAGGGGGAGATTGAAAGTGCAATTTATATTGCACTTGTTTTGTTAATTCGGCCTTTCTTCGTTTATTAACCGGTTCAACGTTTGTAGTTGTTTTTCTATGATTATTTTGTAGGATATATCAAGTTGGGCCTCAACATGCTTAATGGATCACGATTGGTTCTTGCGATCCATCGTACCAAAACGTCATGAGCGAATCAGTAGCGATTCTTGTAGCAAAACGGGCACTGTAGCAAAAAGGAAAATAGGAGGAATAGGCGTGATGGGCTTGAAGATTAAAGGATCCATAATTGTTGTAAGGAAGCTGCCATAATGATTCATGGAAGAATATTATGCTATAAGGAAAGTGAGATTTAAAAGAGATTGATATCTAGAAGACTCCTTATACCATTAATACATCAAAGGAAGTTTCCTTATCATAGAATCCAAGTTTGGGAAGACTTGGGCTGCCTGCTGCCGACTTGCTTCTTCCTGTGATGAGATTGCCGCAATTATATATAGAAGAAGAAGGAGGCATTTGCAAGGCTGCTGATGCGAAGAAAAAAAAAGAGACAACATCATATTGTTTTAGCATCTTGCTTTACTAGACCTTTACCTCGGTGTTTACTTGTGAGTGTTCTCTAAAGATTGAGAATTACTCTAGTATCATTGAACTAGAATAGGTTTTTCTTATCTGTTCTAGGTCTAGTTTTCTGTAAGTTTAATCAATCGTTTGTGATTGATTTAAGCTTCTTTTTGTAATTCTACTTTTCAATTTTAGTAGAAGTTTTGCTTCGGCACCGTCGGTATCTTTTTATACCGGCTTGAGAAATCTCGTGTTCAGTTTTATTCCGCTGCACTTTATTGAGTTCTGTCGATTACAGTTTACTGTTGTCGTAGTTTAGTTGAACACTGTTCACTATTGTCGTAACGGTGTTGACTCAACATCAATAGTCAACATCGTTCAAAACTGTCCAGAAGTACCAATCCCGGTCCTACAGTTCTAACAGTGAAGGAGTTAAATCTAAGGATAAAGTTGCGACTGATATATGAGATTCATACTCTTGAACAACATCAAGACTTTGGGTCAGTAAAGAACAACTTCCCATACACTGAAAAGAGTATTAAGGAAGATTGATTCTAAAGAGCTCTTTGAACATAACTGAAAAGTTATAAGAGCTAGCTCACCTTAGAAACTACCATAACCAACACCAACAGGCGTTGAGCATAGGAAATACTTGGCTTTGGAAGTAGAGGAAGTACTTGGCAGAGAAAGCCGGGGAATAACTGAGGGGGAACACTTGGTTGGGAACCTAGTGTAAAAGGGATCAAGAGATAGGATTTTGTAAGGAGAACACGTCATCTTATCTTAGTGGATTCAAGTCCTGAAAAATGGCGAGTGGATTAGTTGAAGGATTAGGCCACCTTCAAATACCACTATAAAAAGCTTTGTGTTATTTACTTACTGCACTTTACTTACTTGCTGAGTACTTACACACTTTATAGCTTGCTGACACGTGCACTTATCACAAAAGACTTCCGCTCTCTGAATATAAGTATCAGATATCTGAGAAACAGTTTTATCATCAAAAGTTTGAAAATACTATTCACCCCTACCCCCGCGCTAGTCTTTTACTTTGTTGTTATCTGGACCAACAAGTGGTATCAGAGCAGGAGGTTCTTTAACCTTCTGCACTTAACCTAGATCCTAGATAAGTGCCTACTAACTGCTCACCTGCTCACCACCTACACTTGCTTTGTTTGTTTAGTGTGTTTGCTACAGGATGTCTCTAAGCGATGCATCCACTCTCAAGCCAGAGAACTATGAGAAATGGAAGAAAAACATGATGCTTCACCTGGAAGCTATCAGTGATGAGATGATCGAAGTGATAAAGAATGGCCCAATTGTCATTCAACAAGAGAAACAAGTCACTGAAGTTTCTAATGGTCGAGATAAGGAACCTGCTGATGCTGATGGATCATCAACATCCGGCACAACTTCAGGTGCAAGACCAACATGAGCCATTGCCTATGAAGCAAAACCCAGACACCTCTGGACATCTGAAGATTCCAAGAGGAACAGGCTAGATGGTCAAGCAAGGAACATCATCATACGTTCTACTCCAGATCACATATAGTACAAACTGTGGGGTGCTAAAACGGCGAAAGATGCCTGGTTACTGATTGAAGAAATTTTTGCCGACACTAAGAAAACTAAGGAAAACAAGTTTGATGTTTTGAAGCTAAAATTACAAAATTTCAAACAAGGTCCCACTGACACACTTGAAGAACTTGATTTCAGGTTTACAACACTAATGAGTGATATGGCTGCACTTGATGAAAGTGAGAGATACTCTAACTCTCAAAAGGTTAAGACTATCGTACGAAGCTTGAATCAAAACTGGAAACATACTCAGTATTTCTACTTCAATCAAGGAATGCCCAACATCACACCAGTGGAGATTTTCTCACACTTGGCAACTGACAACTATGAGACAAAGCAAAGAGGACATATGACTGCTGAAACATCGCAGAATGTTGCCCTCATAACTCAAGGTACTTCTAAAAAGAAGGATACCAAAGAGGTGAATGAGGAAAATGCTCTTACTGTAAAGCATATGAGAAAATACGCCAGTCGAGAAATTGAAAGAAGAAGGACCAAAGAGAAGCTGAAAAAGCATCTAGGTCCCAACTATCACCAGTACAAAAGTATGTAACTGACTAGCTCGCTGAACAAGCCTGCTCAGCATGCATCAAGTACTGAGGGAGCACAAATCGGAAATGATATATGTTTCTATTGTCAGAAACCTGGTCACTTCAAAAGAGACTGCCCAACTTACCACAAGCTGAAGATAGGTGACAAAAAATTTCAAGAGAGGCCAGAGAGCTATGCTCACTGAGGAAAGGAAAAAGATCCAAATTCAATTGGACGCTCATGATTTTGACTTTGAGAGGATGAGGAATCAGATGATTCCAAATTACCTTCACTAGAGATGTGTGGCATCACTCATGAATTGGTTGACTTCGGTCAAAAGAAGAAAGAAATGTGTGGAGTTGCTGAGGAGGTCTATCAAGATTGCTCCATGATGTGACAATGAAATGTGCGATTTTGCATGCTTTTAGACCCTCGTTTTTTGCCCCAGACTTAATAGTTGTATCATATTATGGCCAATTACTAACTTCTTGTGTATTTCGTAGGTCATGATCGTGGTTTTGAGGAATTGCACGATTTCAGGCACCAAAACGTCATATTTGTGTGAAAACGAGGAAAGTAAGGAAGCATGACAATTCTACTTGGAGCTAGAAAAGTCCGATGAGGTTGTGCTACCTACCGTTGCGAGGATCTCGAAAAAACATGAAATTCTGAAGAATGACACTTTTCAAGATAACAAGGTTACGAAGCTCGAGATCGAAGAACGAAGAAAACCTGTATATTAACCCGGAAGAAATCGACCAGAATGCACTGTTTTGGCTGTACACGGAATTTTAGATGTCCAATTCAGGCTCATGACCTATCGATGGAAATCTTATTGAAAATTTTAAAACTTTGTGGCCTATCACTCTCCAAGGAAACGGAGTTTAGAGGTCCGTAATCAGCCCGGAAGGCGAAATAGCTAACACTTGGGCTAGACAGGCTTTTTCCGTTCTGTCAGGCCTCAGCCCGCCTTTTCATCTTTCTTGCTGGCCAAGAAAGTACGGAAACCCCCCATTACAGTATAAATAAGACCCTTGGGGTCAGAGAATCCATCATCACCTGTGAAAGACCCTGGCCGTCAGGCAACCAGTCCTCGGGGAAGTGAAACCCCAAAAGCAGCTCTCCTGAGAGAGAACTAGTCCTCGGGGAAGTAAAACCCCAACCCTACTGCAGCATCAGGATCGACATCAAGGTACAGTAATTGAAGAAGAGGGAGGAAACCCTAGAAGCTGCATGAAGACATCAAAGACTAAGCTTCTCTTTTCTCTTTCTTTTTCTGCTGGATTTCGATTTCCTCTTCTTCTAGGATTTCGATTTCTTCTCTTATTTTTCTTGTTGATTTCGATTTCAGTATATTGTAGAATACTATGAGTAGCTAATTTTCTTTTGTAAAGGCGAACCGCCGAAACTCTGCTGTGCTACTTCTTTATATGTCGTGTTATATTAATGGAATAGTTCTTAGACGTAATTCGTGGTTATACAACTCTATACATCCTTCGTGGTGTGATGTTCTGCTAAGTGATATATAGTTTCACTGAACTAAGTAGGGGTACTCGTGCCGACTGCGCCTTGAGCACATAGTATTATGCCCTGCTGTCGTTAGAGGTAATCGCGTAGGATATTAACTAGGAAGTTGGGAGTAGCATAGCAAGAGGGAGGTCGGGGATCCTTTAAACCTTCACTACCTTCGATTTCATCATTAGATTAGGGTTTAATTTTGAATCAATTATCTGCTTGCAATCTGTTTACTTTTAATCTGTTTGCGGTCTGCACGCGTAGTCAAATCGTTACTTGTTTGTTCCTATGCTAAGTGTCCGTCGAGAACGACATCCCGAGTTAACTTACCACAATTGTTGTGTGTTTGTGAGCTTCTAGTAAATATAAATTTAATCTTTGATTGCAATTGAGGATTACAGGTACTACAACGCTTTCAAATCCTTAAGTGCACGTCAAAATTTTGCGCCGCTGCCAACGATACTTGACCGCTCAAGCAATTTTCGATCATCAGAGATAAGTTGAATTCTTTCAATTCGTACAGCATAAACCCAAAAAAAAAAAAAAAGAAAAAAAAAAATTATATATATATATATATATATATATATATATATATATATATATATATATATATATATATATATATATAACTTCGTGTAAAATAACTAGTATATTTGGTAGATCGCATTGAATAGAATTTAAAATCAAGAAGCATTTCTAAGTTTTCGACATAAGTGGTTTACAGAGTATAAGTAGAAGAGAAATAAATAGATATTGACTTTTTTCATTTTCACACATATATATATATATATATATATATATATATATATAGCTAATATTTAGAAATCCTAGTTACAAACAAAAGACTCTATTTTATCGAGTTAGTTAATATAATCAAGTTAGAGAAACATAGGAAGAAATAAATTCATTCTTTTACTCTTTTACTATAGAATAAAATAAAAAGTAAGCCGTGTATATTTGTATAATAAAAGCAATAAAGTTCAGGGAAACGGGAGGTAATAAAAAGAGAAAATTCTTTACAATAATTAGCCCATAATAGAATACTTAATAAAGACTATATTATTATTATATAAAATTTATATATATAACATGTGGGAATCGATTTCCACAACAAAAAGCCCAAAAATATTTTCTTTTTCGTATTTGTTTATTTTCTTATCAAAAAACCAAAAATACGTAATTTCATAATTCTGTTTATTCAAAACTAGAATTATCTTCCTCTAGTTTTATCTGTCTATACCTGCGAAAGTTTGTCTGTTAGTCTTTTTGCAAGGAGAAGCACCTTGAGAACCCTTTGGAGATGACATCGGCAAACTCGAGAAGAAGGAAGGAGCTGGAATCGAAACTATTGCTAAGGCCTGACGAATTTTGCAAATACTTGCTAGAAGAAGGGTTGAGATGTTATGTGAAACCCAAGTATCTCAAGATATTTCCAAACATCTATGGAGTAGAAGGGGAAGATGAAGTACGGTTCATGAAAGACTTTTACGAGATGGTTCAAGACATACCGAGTGGAAAGATTTGAAAGTTGCTTTTTCAACATTGCTTGAGAGGAAAGGCAAGAACTTGGCTGAAGACCTTACTGACAGATAGTTCGAAGACATGGGAGGAGGTCACAAGCCAATTCCATTTACAATACATCTGATTTCCATGGACCTTAATATCCACCTGGGGTGAAGAACTTCAAAGCTTTGAGCAACTAGAAGGAGAGACTGTTGATCCAGATAACGGCAAAGTAAAAGACTGGGGGGGGGGGGGGGGGGAATAGTCTTTTAAAACTTTTGTCGATAAACACAGTTTCTCAGAAACCTGGGGGTTTCTGATACTTAAATTCAGAGCGCGGAAGACTTTAAGATAGGTAAGTGCATAAACAATAAGTATGTGTGTGTGCTTTGCTGAAATGTAAATACAGAAAGGTAATGACACAGCAAGTATAGTGGTATCTGGAGATGGCGTAATCCTCCAACTAATCCACTTCGATCTTTCTGAGACCTAGAATTCACTAGAACAGATAATTGAGTTCACCTTACAATAATCCTATTCTAAGATTCCTAAACAAATGGTTCCCAACCAAATGTTCCCCCTGAGTTATTCCCCAGCTCCTAGAGCTAAGTACTTCCTCTACTTAGATAACCTTGGAGTTATTCCTTGATTTCCCAAATCAAGTACTTCCTCTACTCCACGCCTTGATGGTGTTGGTTATAAGGTTTGTCAGAGAGGCTTCTCGTATAACTTTTCAGTTATGTTTTCAGAGAGCCTAATAGAACTAGACTACTTAATACACTTGTTCAGTGGATGGCAGTCTGCTCTTTACTGAACCAAGTAATTGATGTCCGTTCTGGAGAATGAGTTTCAGAAAGGGTATCTGATAGTTCAACTCTTTCACGAATAACAATCTCTTGTTAAGGTTCAGGACAACTTAGAGCTACTAGTGATTCTTCGAGCAACAAAAAGCTTTCAGAAAGGGTAGTAGAGTGCTTGAGAGAATACTTTGCTTGATGGTAAGTTTGCAAGATAGAGCGTTCTAAGGTGTGTATTTCTCAGCATCTAAGTGTGTGATATATATAGATGAATTTGAGAGTTGTTGGAATGATATCCGTTAGACACAATTCAAATTCAGTCCACACTTATCTTGAAATGAGTACTCAGAAGTCCTTGTCTTATGTCTCAGAGAGGACTGTGCTTTAGCGGCTTTTCTGCCGATGCAATTAATGCACTTGTACTATTTCTTGTCCTGTAGTCTTCAACGGATACATGAGCCTTTCTCATGGCTTGCATGCTCCATACTCATGATGTCATGTGTCCAGAATCATATTTCAAAAGTAAGTAAATACACTTAAGAAAGGATTAAGGACATAGTCTTTCTGAGTTAGACTAAACCTTGATATCTTCATAAATCTTGTGCAATCTTCAGTCTTCTAATCTTCAGAAAAGCTCCATTGCTAGGATTGATCTTTCATGGTCTTCTGGAAATAAAAATTACACTCAGAGACCTATAATCCTAATACAAGATTTACTAGACTAATCATACTCAGTGATTTCCTCTTTTACAATGTTCAAGTGAACCAAGAATACTTAATCACCTTTCTGGCTAAGATAAGAACATGTGATGAGTGATCAAAATACTAACATATATTCCTAACAAATTTCCCCCCTTTTGATCAGTCATCCAGGACTATCTTTTAAGTCCTATTACAAATTTGTAATCCTGGAAGAGAAAACAATCCACCACTTAATCATTTTGAATGATATTCAATTTTAGTTGAATTAAGTGCAGAAAGTAAACATCAACCAAATCACAAGAAGTGATCTTTGCTGATAAGTTGTCATCTATTAGAATGTATCTGAGAGTATGATCTTCAAATAGGTACAGTTTACAGAGTAAGATGCAACTTTTACAGATAGAGAAATTCAGAAACAATCAGCAAGATTACAAAAAGGTAACAAAACATACTAAGTAAATTAGAACAAAGGAGAATCCAAGCTCCAAGAGAGTATTCTAATGTTACTAGTCTTCAAGTCTTCAGAAATGCAACTTGGGTTCAGATACCTCAAGTTCTTCAGCATCCTTTCTGGATCAGTTGACATAATCATCCACTTTTCTGCATTCTTGGACATAGTCATAAAGAATCCTTCCGAGAGAGCTCATCTTTACGGATAAGTCACATATTTCATGGTAACTCTTGCTAAGCTTGTGATTCTTCCGCATAAAATGTTTGACCCAGAAGTACTTTCTCCAGACCCAGGCATGGTCTACATGCAGCTGAGATAGGTTGAAATACTTGTATATTTCTTCCAGATAGTGTATATCATCTAGGTATTCATCCAATGTCATATAGAATGACTCATAGGTTGAAACACCTAGTTTGTTCTTCCTGCTGTGGCTACCATCCAGTTTGTTCTTCCTGCTGTGTCTACCATCCAGTTTTCTTACCTTGTGTACATCATCAGGCTTTGGGTAAGGACAGACAAAAGAAATATCCATCTTTCTGGCTTCATTCCTCTTTTCTACTTCAAAGTTTAGCCAGGCATGAAGGTGCTCAGGTTTTAGCAATTCTGGCTTGCCTTCTCTCCATTTCAGGATCTGGTTGAGGATGGGAGTTGGAAACTTATCATTGACAAGTAGATGTTGTAGTTCTAGAATCCAATACCCTCTCTTGTTCAGAATGCACCTATATGAAGACTCTTCATTACGAGTCTTCACATACTCAATTGGGCATCAGTTGGCCTTTCTTGATGAGTTTCTTTGTTTACTGTGCCAAACTGGGAATCCCTTCTTGCTTTTCTGTTAGGTGGCCTTCTGTCAGGAGATCCTCTAACCCTTTCTTCACCTTGCCGTCTTTGGTGGATGTTCCTTGTATTGACTTGGGATTTCCAGAATGAGTTCTGGCTGCCAAAGGCCTTGCTGCCAGAGGAGGTTGTGAAGTAGTTGCTTGTCTCCTTTTCTTGTGAAGTGGATGTTCATCTGTATCAGATTCATCCTCATCATCATTGAAGTCCAAAATTGGAGACTTGCAGCTTTCTTGGCGTCTCACTTCTCCTTCTTCCTTTTCTTCTTCTTCAGAAGTCTTCTTCTCTTCTGAGATTCTAAGGGACTTGGCTCCCCTAATTATCATACTTCTCAGCCTTCTGGCTGGTTGATCTGGAACAACTTCTTCAGCAAGGGTGTCTCCAGTGGTGTCCTTAATGACAAGTTGACTTGAGGAGGGAGGATTTTATTGTTTTCTTTTTCTTCCTCTGCCTTTCTGAGGCATCTCTTCCCCCTTAGTCATGAATGACTGACTCATGATAGCATAAGCTTCAGAGAGTGACTCAAAGTTCTTTTGGAGATTGTTGTGCACCCTGACTAATTCTTGAAGTTCCTTCTTCAGTTCTTTGTTCTGCCTAACTAGTTCCTGCTCCTTTCTGTTGAGCTCTTCAAGCGGCCTTAGGATGGCGTTGGCTTGCAGGACAGCATGGCTGGCTTCATTCAATGCTGCATTAGCATTGTTACAATCCTCATCCCTAACCAACCCTAGGTCTTTCTGAGAGAGAGCTATGCTGGTTGCTCTGTTGAGTAAAGCAGCAGCCAATGGCTTTATCTCTTCTGGGACGGATTTTAGCACTTCTGTGTCTTGGGCAACTAGTGTCTCTCTGAGTTCCAAAAAGACACTGTTCCTTGCACGGTGCTCTTCACTTCTTGAACTACCTGGTGCAGAGAAGATATGAGGAGCAAGTAGAGCTCTCTTTTGCTAAGTGATAAGTCTCTCATCTTCTTCTGCAGTAATCAAGTTGTGGTCTTCTTCAGCATCACTCTCATAATCCTTCTCTGGGATTGTTTGCAAGCTGGCTAACATCTTTTGTTTGCCTTGGAGTATGCTGGCCTTCTGAGAGGATGTAGAAGGTCTTTCTGATGCAGCCTCAGCATCATGCTCATCATCATCATTCTCATCCATGGCATCTATCTCAGCAGCTGTGACAACAATGGCATTCTTCAGATTTCTTTGCTCATCTAGGAGTGCTAATTCCTTGGCATTAGCTTCTTGAGTTTGGCCTCCTTTTCATCAACAAGAGCTTGACACTCAATGCTGATTCTTTTTTCTTCTTCCAACACCTTTCTGAGTTGTTCAATCCTGAACTCAGCGGCTGAAATTTCTTCTATGGCATCATTGTGCTCAGCCTGCTTGATGAGACTTGGGAGGTGATGATGATGGAGCTTTCTGAGCATTTGAAGGAGTAGCCTTTTCTCCACTTCCTTTGCTAGCTTTCTGAATCCCGCCTTGTCCAGGTTGGGGATCATCATTCTGATCATCATCATCACTCTTGTTCTTTGCTTCTTGGTTTGGATGCTCAGAGGGAGGTTCTTGATAATCATTTTCGTCCATCTCCTCATCATCTTCTGAAACCAGGTTGATCACATTTGGGAATGTAATCATCCTCCCATTAACTTCTTCTTGTTCAGCAGGATAAGTAGTGAGCTTGTTGGGCAAGGCAGGATGGGTAACCATCTGCTCTTGGGTTTGAGCATCCGTAGACTTGAAATCTGCTATAAGTCATTGTGCTACTTCATGAATGAAGTCTTCATGCATCAGAGTGGCAAAAGAGTAGGACTCTGTTGGGAACAATGCATGGATATAATCTTCCAGATTGAAGGCGATTGCTCTCTTTTCTGGGACATCGATTACTCTGGCTAATTCAGAAAGGTCAGCCTTTCTGAGTTTCTGCCATTGTCTGAAGCACTTGAGATGTTTCTTTAAAGTGTGCTTCTGGAAAGCCTTGAGTAAATCAACTGGCACTAGACTTTGAGCTTGAAAGAAAGGGATCAAGTTAGTTTTGTTCAAACCACTTGTGTTAGTATCTGTGTGAGCATACCTGTGTAGAAACACTAGGCTCATCTGCTTGGACTTCTGCTTGTTTGGGCACAGAGGCCTCAGATACCTTGCTATGAGGAGAAGTCTGATCCTCATCAACCCTTCTTTCTGCTAGAACCTGAGAATTAAAATCAAATATGTTTAGAAACTGTTAACAGAAAAGATAAGTGGAAAAATGCTTTCTGAGACTTCACTTACTTCCAAGTGAGGAAGCTCAGTGGCATCTTTCTCAGAAACCTTGGGGGTTTCTGGAACCTTTTCACGACTGCTTCTTCAGCATTGCCAGTTTCTTTTGGAGGAGATAAGACCACAGTCTTTCCTACCAAGTGTTCTTCTGACTGAGCCTGTAAGAACAAACATAAAAGATTTAGTAGTGGGTTTTCCAGAGCATTCGTAAAGAAGACTATTACTGATTACTTACCTTCTCAGCAGAAGGCTCAGTAAATACTTCCTCAGAGAGCTTTTCAGCCTCTGGAATCTCTTGGTTTTGGGGTGCTAGTTCTACCACCACTACTTCCTCCCACAGGCTCTTCTTGATGTTCTGAGGTTGGAGGAACCTCTTCTTGATTCAAAGGGGTGGACAAGTTTTCTTCCCCCTGAAAGATTGCCTCTAAATTGGCCTGAATAGAGTCAGGCTGATCATTGATCTCTTAGACTTGTGGTGATTCCACAGTCTCTCTGTGCACATTGTTGTTCTCCTCTGCAGTATCATTCTGAGTCTCCATCTCAGTTTGATCCCTTTCTGAGAGAGTTGAGCTTTCTCAGAAGGTTGAGGAACCTGTGTTAAAACAAGATTTTCTTCAGCAACATTAAGTGCTGGCATTGTGAATGTGGAAGCAATGTCAGGATCTTCCAGCATTCTATCTTCCTCACCCAGGCCTTCTTCTTCCTACTGGGCAGAGGGGCTCTTGTCTCTCTGAAGAGCTGAGCTTGATGATCCTCCATGGGTCTCATACTTGAATCTTTTGAGTACTTTTGCAAGTACTTCATCATCCTCAGAATCACTATTCTGTGTTGGTGCAGACCCATCTATGATATTTCTATCATCTCTGGAGTGTTCTGGAGCAGTCTGGTTCAGGATTCTTGGAGCATTTTGGAGTTGCCTTTCTGGGTGTCCAACATCTTCTGAGACCTTGTCTCCAGAAGGTTGTGCCTCTTGTATGCTTAGGGACTTGGAGGCTCTTTTGCTTTGAGTCCTCTTTCTCTTGGCAACCGGAGGTTTAGCTTGAGCTTGCTCAGAGACCTCCTCACCTTGCTGTGCAGTTTCTTCTTCTTCTGCCTTTCTGAGTGCGTTCTCAGCAGCAAGTTTCTCCTTTTCTTCAAAGGCGTGTCTGAAAAGGGAGTTGGTGACTGGGATTTCTCGTTTCTCACTAAGAGTGATTCCCATTGTTTCCAGAATGTAACAGATTCTGAGACCAAAGTGCATATTGGCCTTTGGCTCAGCAAGGCCATTGATAATTTTAGGCTTAAATTCCTCAATATGTCCAAGGAATTTGTTGAATGCGTACTTCCCCCAATTGAAGTGGGTTTCCTGCCCTTCATGCTTCTTGTTCAGAAGATGCATCATCATCCATCTCTCCATGCTTATCTGGTCTACTCCACCTTTGTTGCCATCAAAGCAACGGACCAGAATAAGAGCTAAAGTACTCCAGTGTTTCTGGAGATGACTAGTTCTGATGGCTTTCAGAACAAAGTCTCCTGGGCAACCCTTTGCATTTTCTAACTGGATTGCTTCAAATAGCTCTTTGACGCCTTGAATCATGGAAGCGTCCTTGATGTTGATGTCTTCAATTGTTCCTCGATTTTTCAATCGGAATATCTTGCAGAAAGTCTTGCAGTCTAGAACAATTTCTTGTCCTTGGACTTCAGTCTGCATGTATTTCTCTTCTTCATCATTCACAACCTTTGTGAAGATTTTGGAGTTGTTATAGAACTCCAGTACATCCAGTGTGGATAGTCCACTGGGTGCAGCAGATAGAAGCTTGTAGATATGGGAATTCTTCAGCATCCCCAATATCAGTTTCCTTTCTGGTCTTGAAGGTATAACTGCTGGTACATACCTCTTCACCAGAAAAGCTCCCCAATTCATTTTGTGGTGAGGGTTCCAGTCCGATGGGGTTAACTTTCCCAGAAGGCGTTAATTCAACACCTTAAGTTCCTTTCCTCCTTGCTTTTCAGCAGGAGTAGATGATGCGGCCTTAGGGTTCTTTTTGGTCATCTTCTTGGGTGCCATCTCTTATATAGAGTTTTGAGTGAGTGTTTTTCAGATGAAATTTTGCACAATTAATCGAGATTAGTCTATCTTTTCAGAAGACTAAGCACAAGAAGTTGAGTTTGCAGAGGGGGTTTTGTAGAAATCTTGAGAGATTTTGCTGTTTTGATGAAACTTTGAAATTTCGGAATTGGTAAAAGTATTTATCTTTTGCCCAAATCCTATATATATAGCAGAAAAAATGTACATAGATACAACATACATACAACTGAATATGAATGCGTGTCTTTGTATCTGCATAGGCGTGGTACGTCCTTTGTACTTCATTAAATGCGTAGTGGGCCATGTCTGCATTTCGCAACAGACATTACTTGCTTTGTTTTAATCTCAACCGTTGAGATCAAACGTTTATTCATCAAGGGCTTATATTGAATATCTTGTAATGATATCAATCAACAAATGGTATTGTGCCGACTTGATGGATTTTTAACAAGTTACATCCATTATGTCACTTAGTAAAGAGTAAGAACACTCAATTGTTTGAACTTATCATTCTGAGTGTCAAGTCCTTATCTTTATATTGTTTATCATAAAAATGGAAAAAGTACGAGACATTGGACATGTTTGACTTTCAGAACTGATACTTTTCGGGCTTTGTGTGCCTTTTCTCTTTATGACTAAATAGCTTTCTGAATTCAAGTGTCAGAAGCTTCAGTTGTTTGAATTTATTTGACCCACTCTCAGTAAGTAAGTTCTAGTCTTATTTACTTATTGAGTGTGTACCAACCCTTGCCTTTGTGGATACCCGTTCCAGAAATGTTTTGCCTTTCTGAGTGTTGCTACTCAGAAACCTTTGCATCACTTCTTATCAACTTGGCTTTCTGAGAACATGTTCTCAGAGGCCTACTTCTTTTCTATCTCACTTACTCAGACTTTAGAGATTTAGGACATTTTTCAGTCCTTAGGCATCTCCATTAATCCAAGATTATGTCTTAAGGTCAAGAACCAGATTTCTTGTAGGGGCTTGGTGAAGATGTCTACAAGTTGGTCTTCTGTGCCAATCTTAAGTATCTCTATATTGCCTTTCTCAACATGGTCTCTGATGAAGTGGTGTCTAACATCAATGTGCTTTGTTCTGGCATGGAACTTGGGGTTCTGTGTGATTGCGATAGCACTTGTGTTATCATAGAAAATGGGAGTTTTCTCTTCATTGAGTCCATAGTCTCTGAGTTGTTGTTGAATCCACAGAATTTTTGTTGCACAACAACCAGCAGCAATATATTCAGCCTCTGTGGTAGAAGTTGCAATTGAGTTTTGCTTTTTGCTAAACCATGAGATAAGTCTAGTTCCTAGAAACTGACAAGTTCCTGAGGTGCTTTTCCTATCAAGAATTGATCAAGCATAATCAGCATCTGAATAACCAGCCAAACTCAATCCACTTTCTTTAGGATACCACAAACCTACATCTACTGTACCTTTCACATACCTTAATATTTTCATAGCAATGTTGTAGTGTGATTGCATTGGATTTGTTTGAAATCTAGCACACACACCAACGCATTGAATATCGTGTCCGCTTGCGAAGGTAAAGTAGTGAACCTATCAATTTCCTATACTTGTATTCATCAACACTCTTATCTGATTCAGTATAGGTCATCTTGGTTCCTATGCTCATAGGTATCTTAGCATTCTTTTCAGAAGGCTTAAGATTGAACTTTGTGAGCATGCCTGTTGCATACTTTGTCTGACTAATGAATATTCCATCATTGAGTTGCTTGACTTGCAATCCTAGGAAATAGTTCAATACTCCCATCATGCTCATCTCAAACTTAATTTTCATGAGATTTGCAAAGTCATCACAAAGTTGCTTGTCCTTAGATACAAATATAATGTCATCAACATATACTTGAACTAAGAGTAGTTTCCCATCATGATTTAAAGTAAATAAAGTTTTATCAACTTCACCTTTCTTGAAACCACTTTCCAGAAGGTGTTTGGCCAAAGTATCGTACCATGCTCTTGGAGCCTGTTTCAGTCCATATAGAGCTTTCTGTAGCTTATAGACCATTCTACTTTCTGAGGAAACTTCAAAGCCAGGTGGTTGTTCAACATAGACTTCCTCAGCAAGTTCACCATTCAAGAATGCACTCTTGACATCCATCTGATAAACTTTAAAGTCTTTATGAGCTGCAAAGGCCAGAAAGAGTCTTATTACATCCAATCTGGCAACTGGTGCATATGACTCATCAAAATCTAAACCTTCAGTCTGGGTGAATCCCTTGGCAACCAACCATGCTTTGTTTCTGGTTATTTCACCAGATTCATTCATCTTGTTTCTGAAAACCCACTTAATTCCAATCACAAATATTCCTTCTACAAATGGAACTAGTTTCCAGACTTTGTTTCTCTCAAACTGATCCAACTCTTCTTGCATTGTTGAGATCCAGTCTTGGTCTCTTAATGCTTCTTCTACAGTTTTAGGTTCAATGTTTGAGATGAAACATCCAAAGAGAGAGTTAGCATTTTCAGCTATTGCTCTCCTAGTCCTAACACCTTGATTGATTGGTCCAATCACATCTTTTGCAGGATGATCCTTGATCCATCTCATTATGGGTTTAGGGCTAGTAGGGTCAACATCTATGTGATCTGAATGTGAATCACTATGATTATGACTTGATACTTCTTCAGTATCTGTGACATCTTGCACCTCAGAGGGACGGTGAATGTCTGACACTTGCTCAGTGTGAGAGCTTTCTGGGACATGCCTGTCAGAGAGGTCATTTCCAGAGTTAGCTCTCTGATGAACATCTTCAGTTTCCATTTCAGGAATTCTCATAGGAAATTCTTCATCATGTCTGAGAATCATCTGGTTGTTACTAGGCATTTCATGATTTTCTTCGTCAGAGTCATCCTCCCTTTCCACAATGATGTTTTTCCATTCTGAGGGTTCTTCTTCAGAATCCTTTATCATTAGTTCCTTGAACCTTTCTGAGAGTTCATCAGCAAGGGGTGTTTTCTTGCTTCCTTCATAGAATATAACATGAACTGATTCTTCAATATTCTTTGTTCTTTTGTTGTGAACTCTGTATGCTTTACTATTCATAGAATAACCAAGAAACACACCTTCATCTGCCTTTGGTTGAAATGTTCTTAGATACTCTTTTCCATTGTTAAGAACAAAACATCTACAACCAAACACTTTCAGATGTTTGATATTAGGGGGTCTACCAACCAAGAGTTCATATGGGGTCTTGTCATGGTGTTTGTTTATCAAACATCTGTTCTGAGTGTAGCATGCTGTGTTTACAGCCTCAACCCAATAAACTTCACTTATTACAGTGTCAGCTAGCATTGTCCTTGCTGCTTCTTTAAGGGTTCTATTTTTCCTTTCTGCAACACCATTTTGTTGTGGTGTTCTCACAGAGGAAAGTTGGTGATGTATACCTTTGCTGGTACAAAACTCCTTTATGTACTGGTTGACAAACTCAGTACCATGGTCTGTTCTGATTGCAGATACTTTGTCATTTTTCATGACTTCAAGCTTATTCAGAAAATTTGGTATCTCCACCCTAGCATCAGATTTGTGCTTCAGAAAGACAACCCAAGTGAATCTTGAGAAGTCATCTACAACAACCAGACCATACTTCTTTCCTGCATAACTAGTTACGGATGATTCAAAAAGATCCATGTGTAATAGTTGCAGTGGTCTAACACTAGAGTGTCTGGTTTTGGTCTTGAAAGAGATCTTGGATTGTTTCCCCATCTGACAGGCAGAACAGATACCATCCTTTCTGAAAGATGTTTTGGGAAGACCAACCACTAACTCTTTCTTGGAAAGTTTGTTCAGAGTTTTGAAATTCAAGTGACTCATTCTTTTGTGCCATAACCAGTGCTCTTCTGTGTGACCTGATTGACTCACCATGAGACATTCTTCAGTTGTGGCAGATGCCCAATCGGCAACATAAAGACTACCTTTCCGCCGAGCAACCAAGACTGTCTGCTTTGACTCATTGTCTATAAGTTTTCAATACTTTGCTTTGAATTTCACAGTGAATCCCTTGTCTGCAAACTGGCTCATGCTAAATAGATTGTATTTCAAACCTTTAACATGTAATACGTCAGTGATTGTTAATGATCCTAATTTGACGTTGCCAGATCCCAGAGAGGGATTTATCCTCCTCCATCAAATCTGATGTCTGGTCCAGTGTTGCAAGCTTTGTAGTTGACCAGATTTGCTTTGTCTCTTGTCATGTGCTTTCCATATCCACTATCAGAAAGCCATTGAGCCTTAGTCCAAGAGGCATTCTGCACAAAATAGGAAACAAGAGTTAGGTTCTTGCCTCAGAGATAGAACCACTTAGACTAAACATTCTTCCAGTAGGAATCCACATTTTAGTGAATTTCTTGGGAGTTTGTTTTTGTCTAACTTGATCAGAAGGAGATGCAACAAAATCAGTAATTTTGATCTCAATCTTCCTTCTTGGGGTGTTTCTAGGTGTTCCCTTTGGTGCTTTCTGGACCCTGGGTTTCTAGGGTTGCTTTCCAGCAAACTTAGCCTTTCTGGCCAGGTTCCTTCTAGCTCTGGCATTCAGTTTTTCAGTGGCTTGAGATTTCTTCCACTTCTGTCTATTGCTACGTGCAATATCAGCCTTGCGCCGTTGTTCTTGTCCTTCCTTATATTGTTGCAGAAGGACCTTTCCAATAGCACGATAGCCAATGCCATTTCGAACACCTTTGGCTTTCTGAATGCGCTCTTCAGCAGCCTTACTAGTTTCTGCACCATCTTTATTTTCATAAAATGGTACAGTAGAGAATTTGCCTATTCCAGCAATTCTTCCCTTCCTAGTAATGCAGCAATGTGGATGGTTGCATATCTGAGGGTTGTGTTTCTTTTCAGAAACCTTATCCACATGTTTCTTGTGAACTTGTTGTTCTTTCGAAGGCTGGGTTGCAACTCCTTTTCCTTTGTCAACTACCCTAGCTTTCTGACCAATGCTATAGGTGGTTGAAGAATCATTCGTGACTTTTACAAAGGTCAACCTTTCATCACTCTTCTTGAGCGGGCATTTAATTACTTGATTGTTCATCAAGTCCAAGTCCACCTTTCTCAGAGGGATCTCTCAGATAGGATTGAACCTCAGTGAGTGTCACTAGCCTTTGCATAAGAGTGGAAGGATAGCTCTTTCTTTCTGAGTTCTTCATTCTCAGAAAGCAGCTTCATCATTTTCTTATTAAGTTCATCCAAGGCTAGTTTGTGAGAATTTTCATACTCAGATATCTGAGCTTTCAGAAAGGCTATTTCAGCGTTCTTGTTCTCAGATACTCTGGTTAGCTCAGAAACCTCTTTTTCAAGAGTTTCTTTGCTTTCCTATAGAATTCTGGTTTTGGATTGTGCTTCTAGAAATTCTTTCTCATAACGATCCAATTCACTCTTGACAAACTCCAGATCCTCAATTCCATCATCACTCTCATAGTACAGAAATTGTGAATTGTTAGTTACCTCATCAGCCATAAGACATATTTTAATGTTGGAGATGTCTGGACCAAAGAATCTCAAAGAACTCCACACATTTCATTCTTCTTAAGGCCAAAGTCGATTACATCGTGGGTGATTCCACACAATTCTGGTGATGGTAGGTTTGAGTTATCTGAATCTCCATCTTCAGAATCTATCTCAATGTCTAGAGCATCAAGTTGAATTTGAATCTTCTTCCTTTCTTCAGTCAGTAAGGACCTTTGATTTCTCTTGAAATTTCTTCTGTCCTTCTTGTCACCTGTCTTGAGCTTGTTTAAAGCAGGACAATCTCTCTTGAAGTGACCAGGCTTTTGACAATAGAAGCAGATATCATTTCCTATTTCTGCAGCTTCAGTACTAACACCTTTCTGAATGGGGGTGTTCAGAGAGTTGTTCATTTGTATGTTCTTGTACTGATGATAGTTTGGGCCAAGAAGCTTTTTCAACTTTTCTTTAGCTTTTCTTCTCTCAATCTCTTGACTCACAAATTTCTTCATGTGTCTTACTGCAAGAGCATTTTCTTCAGATGCATCTTTGGTATCCTGCTTTTCAGAAGTACCTTGAGAAACTAGAGCAACACTTTGCAATTTTTCAGCTATTTGTTCTCTCCGAGTTGTCTCACAGTCTACAGTAGCAAGATGAGAGAAGAGCTCTACTGGAGTGATATTTGGCATCCCTTGGTTGAAATAAAAGAACTTAGTGTGCTCCCAGTTGTGATTGAGACTTCTGATAATAGTCTTAATCTTTTCTGTCTGGGAGTATCTGTTGCTTTCACCAAGTGCAGCCATATCACTCATAAGAGTAGTAAACCTGAAATCAAGTTCTTCCAGAGTTTTAGTGGGACCTTGTTTGAAGTTTTGGAAATTCAATTTAAGAACTTCGAACTTGTTTTCCTTGGTTTTCTCAGTTCCGGCACAGATTTCTTCAATCAATTGCTGTGCGACTTTTGCCGTTTAGCACCCCACGCTTGTATGTGCTCAGGTGTCGATATGATGATGATACTACGAGCTTGACCATCCAATCTGTGTCTCTTGGCATCTTCAGATGTCCAGAGCTCTCTTGGCTTGTCTCCATACATAATGCTTCCACGAGCAACACGACCACTATCACTAGCAGCCGCATCCTCGCTTCCATCTTCTTATCTAAGGCTTTTCTTCCATCAGACACCTCAGTAACTTGTTTGAGTTGTCTGATTTTGATAGGCCCTTCATTGATGACATAGATCATCTCGTCACTAATGGCCTCCAGATGGAGCATCATGTTGTTTTCCCATTTCTCGTAGTTTTCTGGCTTCAGAACGGGTGCATCACTCAGAGACATACCTGCACACTTAACACACAAATTATATAGTCCTTAGAAAGGGACAAAGTTCCTTCACCTATCTGGGGATCTAAGTTCAGTGCAGAAGGCTTGTGAACCTCCTACTCTGATACCACTTGTTGGTCCAGATAACGGCAAAGTAAAATACTAGGGGGGGGGGGTGAATAGTCTTTTAAAACTTTTGTCGATAAACACAGTTTCTCAGAAACATGGGGGTTTCTGATACTTAAATTCAGAGCGTAGAAACTTTAAGATAGGTAAGTGCAGAAACAATAAGTATGTGTGTGTGTGCGCTTTGCTGAAATGTAAATATAGAAAGGTAAATGACACAGCAAGTATAGTGGTATCTGGAGGTGGCGTAATCCTCCAACTAATCCACTTCGGTCTTTCTGAGACCTAGAATTCACTAGAACATATAATTGAGTTCACCTTACAATAATCCTATTCTAAGATTCCTAAACAAATGGTTCCCAACCAAATGTTCCCCCTGAGTTATTCCCCAGCTCCTAGAGCTAAGTACTTCCTCTACTCAGATAACCTTGGAGTTATTCCTTGATTTTCCAAATCAAGTACTTCCTCTACTCCAAGCCTTGATGGTGTTGGTTATAAGATTTGTCAGAGAGGCTTCTCGTATAACTTTCCAGTTATGTTTTCAGAGAGCCTAATAGAACAAGACTACTTAATACACTTGTTCAGTGGATGGCAGTCTGCTCTTTACTGACCCAAGTAATTGATGTCCATTCTGGAGAATGATCTTCAGAAAGGGTATCTGATAGTTCAACTCTTTCACGAATAACAATCTGTTGTTAAGGTTCAAGACAACTTAGAGCTACTAGTAATTCTTCGAGCAACAGAAAGCTTTCAGAAAGGGTAGTAGAGTGCCTGAGAGAATACTTTACTTGATGGTAAGTTTGCAAGATAGAGCGTTCTAAGGTGTGTATTTCTCGGCATCTAAGTGTGTGATATATATAGATGAATTTGAGAGTTGTTGGAATGATATCCGTTAGACATAATTCAAATTCAGTCCATACTTATCTAGAAATGAGTACTCAGAAGTCCTTGTCTTATGTCTCAGAGAGGACTGTGCTTCAGCGGCTTTTCTGCCGATGCAATTAATGCACTTGTACTATTTCTTGTCCTGTAGTCTTCAACAGATACATGAGCCTTTCTCATGGCTTGCATGCTCCATACTCATGATGTCATGTGTCCAGAATCATATTTCAAAAGTAAGTAAATACACTTAAGAAAGGATTAAGGACATAGTCTTTCTGAGTTAGACTAAACCTTGATATCTTCATAAATCTTGTGCTATCTTCAGAAAAGCTCCATTGCTAGGATTGATCTTTCATGGTCTTCTGGAAATAAAAATTACACTCAGAGACCTATAATCCTAATACAAGATTTACTAGACTAATCATACTCAGTGATTTCCTCTTTTACAATGTTCAAGTGAACCAAGAGTACTTAATCACCTTTCTGGCTAAGATAAGAACATGTGATGATTGATCAAAATACTAACATATATTCCTAACAGAGACGTTCTATGAAGTTTGGTGGAGATTCAAGATCGCATTGCATAAAGAACCTGAGGTCAAGTACACACAATTGCTATACTTCTACAAGAAGATAGAAAAGGATTATAGAGGCTTGATTTAGGAGGAGTGCGATGGGGTCATCATGGAGATTCAACCAGACGAACTTGTTGAGATATGCGAGTGACTTAGCCAAGAGTCTATGAGAGCAATGATGAGTAGAATCGAACTTTACGAGATGATGAAGAAAGTCCATCATCTATGCGACAAGTTAAAGGACTATGGACAATGGCTCCAAGCGTATGTCGTAGAAAGGTGGGCTAATCAAGTATGGGATTTGGACAGCAATGATACTTCTATCGACAAGAGAGAAGTAATGAGGAGACTACTTGAAGCAACCGAGGGGATAGTCGAGGAAGAAGAAGAGATGATGAGAACTCAACATGTCAAAGTAATACGTGGAAAACAAATGGAGAGTATGGAGGAGTCGACTGAGATAAAGGTGGGATATATGGAACCACTCGTACGAACCAAAGCTCAATGGACCAAGCCTATGGAAGAAGAGACATACACCGAGCAAGAAGATACTCGAGGGAACCATCAAGTACTCGAAGCTAGTAAACAGGAGGATTGTGGGGAGTTTGAAGATACGATGGGTGGCCTTCACAAGGCCATCGAACCATATATCCCACCACACCTTCGAAGCAGGTGACAACAAGCAATCTGCTTCCTATACTTTAACTGATCCTGATTCTATATTGTTTGTCGTTACTTGCATCACTAGTACTACTACCCATGAAACCGACCCCATGAGGAAATTAGAAGAAATTGAATTCGTTATTCGTGATTATTATATTATGCCTTATGCGGAAAGGGACCAATCATTGTGAAACCCACTCACTCAACGTATTCCCATGATTTTCCGACTCAATGATTGGAAGATTTTTACAACCACCCCTGACCGTAAACTTGATTTTAACTGTCTGATTAGCATTGCGCAGAAATATAGAACACAGGAATACGAATCATTCTCAAAGGGGTACTCTAAACGAAGGAAAGCAGAATCTCTCACGGACACATCAATGGAAGGCGTAGAAGGAAAGCCGTGGTTTGCAACCCAAATTATGAGAACAGGTTGTTCGATGGAGATCCATTCAGTCGAGTGGGATCTGACACCAAGATAGTACTTAAAGGAATGGAAGTGAAGGAGTTCGGTGATGAGCCATGGACTGATATAAGTGTGGTTGGAAGAAGGACTGGATACATTCATAAGAGAAATCACATCCACGAGTACTCTAAGGATGACGATAACTTCTTCACTGAACCAACCATTTTCCAGCTACGAAGGAAGAAGAAGAAGAGGGCGATACCAAGAAGGAGAGAGCTAATTCGGGTTGGGGGGGGGGGTGTGTGTTTGACAGGAACTAGGAATGTGTTGATGGACCTAACATCAATTGAAACCTGCCAACAAGGATGTGGAAGAAGAACGGTGTTGGAAGGTGGAATTGGGTGGACGGACCTAACATAAACCACATGCACCCATCCTAAAGGTCTTCTCTGGACAGGGGTCGAGCTATAAGACCTAAGACCACTCCCAATGGGTCGTCGCGACGACCGTGAATAGTTGCGGTCGTGAGCGACGGCTGATTTAACGACCACTGCAGAAAAAAAAACTGTCCAACAGGTCGTCGGACGACCGTGAATAGTGTTTTTTATTAATTTTTCGTATTTTATTTTATATTTTTTTTTAGCTTTCTTCATATATTATAAGAGTATTTAGAAGTTGAAATTACTCAAATTGGATTCTTAAAACTCATTTTATAATTTATGGAGATTTAAATCAGAATGAAAAAAATGAGGAAAAAACAGAACAAATCTAGTACAAGATATGGATAATGACATTGAAGGATTGTTGTCTGCACTTTACGAGGATAGTTATCATTGGATACCTGACTATACAGCATCAAACCTCATTCCAAGGATTGAATTTCAAGGTGAATCTCAATTTCATCTGAATTTGAAGTCTCAATTCCAACATGAATTTCGACTCGTTTCACTATAAATAGACTACACTTATTCATCCAAACCTCACACTCAACAACTCAATATCAGATCAAATTTCCAACTCAAACACTCTTTGCAAGATGTCTTCCAGTTCGTCGTGGAGGCCGGTGATCCCTGATGCACAAATATGGACGGAAGCCCAAGAGAATGCTGCTCGTACCTATCAAGACTTCCATTTATACGATGGAAAGATGACCAAGGAAAGTGTGGTATTCATGCTTCACAGTTTGTTTAAGTGTGCCCAGCTAGGGATGTGGTGTTATCCTCACAAGCAGGAGCAAGCCCTACTGGTGGTGCAGAACCAGCTTGCAGAGCAAGGTGCCAACTATACGTTGAAAGACATGAAGGCTGAGGTGGAGAAGCTCTATACAAGGCACTTTTGCTACAACAGGATCCTCACTTGGCCTTGTAAAAGGCGTGGTTGCATTTGCTTCAGTGGTGGTAGGAATCGAGTCGACTTGAAGGTTTGGGCAGAGATAATGGCCTATGACTGTCACGCTAAGTGGTACTACGTGGTAGATGAACCACTATTTGAATAACTAAAGGTGTTGTTTAAGAAATGTAAGCGTCAGGATTCGGTGACAGATGCAGCAAGATGCCCCCCACCCGTGTTCAAAGACATTCCAATACAAGGTGAGGGATTCTCCTGCAGGGGGTAATCGAGCAACATAAATCACCCCTTATTGTCTGTTTGTCTTTAAATTAGTGTTTGTTGTTTGTACGTTTTATTAAATCCTTAGGTTTTATTTTATGTCGTATTTTTTCTATGTTGTAATGTCTAATTTCCAATGAAATGAAAATGGGTGCCTATTTGTATTATGAAGAAGTTGCATATTCGTTGAAATCAACTCAGAAACAGCAATACATCAAACATTACAATGCAAAGAAAGACATGAAAGACAAATAATGCAAACAACAATACATCAAACATTACAATGCAAATCATAGGAAACAAACCAACAGCACACATGCATAAAAATGAAATAAACAACAACACATTACAATGAAAAGAACTACTCATGGTTGAAAGACCAAACATGGTTCATGATGTCTTCTTGAAGCCGCAAATGGGTCTCCTTACTTTCTAGCCCAGCCCTTTTGCTCAAATAGTCATCCATTTGATTGATATAGGAATCCCTGCGTGTGTAGGCATTAAGCTCATCGTTGTGGATGCCTAATTCTACAGCATCATCATTGAATTCTGCTATCACGTCTTTGTAGTTGCGATATAAGTGCCGCTCATCCTCTACTATCATATTGTGCAACCAAATGCAACAATTCATGATCCTAGCAAGGTCTTCTCGGGTATGGGCCAATGCTGGATCCTTAATTACTATGAAACGTGCTTGGAGAACTCCGAAAGCACGTTTGACATCTTTCCTGCACGCCTCTTGCCGCATTGCGAACTTGGCCTGTTTTGGATTGATAGGACCCTTAATTGACTTCACAAATGTTGCCCACATAGGATATATGCCATCAGTTAGATAGTACCCCATGTCATATTGATTCCCATTCACTTCGAAGTTAACAGCAGGAGCTTTTCCCCTTAGTAATTCGTCGAATACCGGTGACCGTTCCACAATGATTCGATCATTCAACTTCCCTGAAACACCAAAGAAAGCATGCCAAATCCAAGTATCTTGGGATGTAACCGCCTCCAAAACAAGTGTGGCTCTGTTGTTTTTTCCTTGGAACTGCCCTTTCCAACCCGACGGACAGTTCTTCCATTCCCAGTGCATGCAATCGATACTTCCAAGCATGCCGGGAAAACCTCGACTAGTGTTCACCTGGACTAATTGACGTACATCCTCCACATTGGCCCTCCTCATATATGTAGGACCAAAAACCGCAACAACACCATCACAAAAGGCCTTCAGTGCCTCTTGACCAGTCGTTTGACTTACACGAGTGTATTCGTCCACCATGTCTGCACATACACCATATGCAAGTTGTCGGATGGCAGATGTGCATTTCTGTTTTGCCGTAAAACCCAACCTCCCTGTAGCATCCCGGCGTTGTTGAAAATACGGATCGTATTTCTCTAAAGCTTCGACGATCCGGAGAAACAATGGCCTTTGCATCCTGAACCAACGTCGGAACTTGATCGCTCCCCATGTTGGACGTTCAACAAAGTAATCGTTATCGAGTAGAACATCAAACTATTCCCTTTTCCGATCAATGTATTCACGCGTATACCCCGACCTCCTTCGTGGATTTTGTTGCTCGCAGTGGTTGATTATGTGAGGAGTGGCTTGAATAAGAAATTTGGTAGCACGGGTATAGTAATCAGTTTGTGTGCTTCAAGAGGAAGAAGACGAATCAGCATATTGTGCAAACTCATCATCATCGGAACTAGATGATGATAAGTTGTTGATGTAGTGATTAATTGCAGACATGTTTGTATATGTGTTTGAGTTCAGAGACATTTTGAGTTTAAGAAATGGAAGATGAGAGGAACTTGAGTTGTGGTGAAATGAGTTGTGAATGAGTTGTATTTATAGATCTCGAAAAAATATAGTCATTGGGGTATTTTTTTATTTAATATTACTTTATAAATTAATTTTAAAAAAATAAAAAAAAATTAAAAAATGGTGGGGCCCACCATTTGCTTGACCGTTAGGTGAGGCCAATAATTTGGAGACGGCGAGGCCCCGAATTCAGCCATCGTAAGGCTGAATTCAGGGTTGGCCGTGCCTCACGGCCGGCCGTGGTGCTCCATTGGAGCACCACAGCAGGCCGGCCTCACGACCACTCCCATTGGGAGTGGTCTAAAACAAGAGCTTCTTGGGAGGCAACCCAAATTCACGTTTAATTTTCGCACTTGCATTTGCATTTTTGTTTTTCCGTGTTTCCTCGATTTCTGCACCAAAAACCTTTTCAAAATAGTTTTTAAACTTTTTAAAATTTCTTAATTCATTACTTAAGTTCATTTGTTGCATTTCAAAAACGAATAAAAAACCAATAAGAATCGAGAAAACGCAAAATCTCGCGAAAGAAAAAGCAGTGAGGCATCAGCCTCACCGCGGTCGACTGGCGACCACAGTGAGCTGCTTGCAGCTCACTTCTTCTCCCTTTTTGAACCCCAAAAGAGATTTTTCCACCCCACTTCATTCTTCAAAATTCTTCATTTGCTCTATAATTTCATCGTACCTATTGCATTCCTAGCTTGCCCATCTACCGACAACACCAAGTAAGTGATCTCTACTCAATATTATCTTTACAACATCTTCAAATTCAAGTTTCTATCCTTCACCTTTTTGCTTGCACTTTCTTCTTGCCTCTTGAGTGCTATGCAATTATATGCTTCAATTGATTGAATTGATTATGTTTGGGATATGTGGATACATGCTTACTTCTAGTATTCACCTTATTAACACTTGCCTTGGTTGAGATTTGACAAATTGATTGAGAATTTGAGGGTTTTTGTTCTTGCTCACCATGTGTTCAATGTCTCAATAGAACAAATCCCTTTGTCGACCCTTTTCTCCTTCTATTACATGCTCACATGATCTTTACTTTAAGAATTATGCTTAGGAAACATGTTTGCATCGTCATATGCTCATTGGATGGAATTTTCATTGCAATATGCTCTTCACTTTGATGCTTGACACAATATGAGAAATTGCGCTACATGCTTAGTTCATGCATTGATTTGAAGTAGCTATTGACTTATCACAAGCTCGAATTTTGCATACATGCTGAACCAAACTTCAGGTTTGGGGGAGGAAACCCCATGAGATTTCCATATAAGCTATAGACCAGAGTTCACTCCAAACATGCTATCGCACACACTTTTGAGCCCAGGTACCATGGAAGAACGAAGGAGGATACCCATCACAAGATGCATAAACTCTTTGTCGAGCTCGTGAGTGATGACCAGCGGAGAGATCAAGATGATACGCGGAGGAGGAATGAAATGAACAAGCATTACTCCTTGGAAGAACAACATCGAGAGGGGAGTATCTGTCCTTTTTCTTCTTTACTTTCCTAGTTTCCTATCTGCTCTCTACTAGGTTTGGGGGAAAAAATTGATTTGATTACTGCCTGCTAACTTGCTTGGTCTGCAGTATCTTTTAAATATTCGCACTTAGTTAAGTTATGATTAATTACGTCTAAGAACTAGATTTACTTTTATCTGTTGCGTCTAGGGTTACTTGCCTTTTTGAAAAGAAGGAAGATCTGTGATAAGAGTACTAAGTATAAATTATGACTAAGATGAGGAGTTGTGGATTTGTTTTCATGCTTCGCTGCTTATTGAATTTATGCTCTGACCAAACCCGACCCATACTACTTTGTTGAGTGAGTTTACTTGCTACTCCAATTAAATCCTGTGTGCAACCATGTCAACACTACTACCCTTGAGTCCTTATTTGTCAGCAGCATGAATGTGATTTGTAGTACTAGCCTTTCTGAATCTTTTTCTATACCTTTCACTGATCCCTCTGAAAGCTTTTTGAGCCCTTATGAAACTCCACCATATATATCCTATACATGCTTTACTTAAGCGGTGTCAACAACCCACCGCCGAGCTTGAACGAAGAAATGAAGCAATGAGTTCCAAAGAATGGAGGAGAATCATGTTTTGATCATGATCGAGAATTGGTTGGGGGGAGAAGTGGAAGATGAACATCATCGAAAGGTAACCTTGTTGGCCCTACTTTTGTATTACCAGTGCTAAAAATCACTAGCTCTTGCTCCAGAAAAAATAAAAAAGAAAGTACCGAAAAAAGCAATGATACAAAAGTCTCAGAGTGGATCTGTGGTTCTTGTGATCACCCTTTTCGTGTTGGGCATGTTACAGATACTACCCACATACCAGTGTGGCTCTAAAAAGCTACATGTCCGTGAGGGTTGATGGCATGTATACCAAACCAGCACGCACAAAAGTGCGGAATTCGGTAAAATAGACACTACCAAAAAATGTAGAGACTAAAAGAGCCCAATGATGTCCAACCAAAATCGTACGAGTCGGTAAAACGACTGCAAAAAATAGTATGTCAAAAGAAAAAAAAGAGAAAAAATGAAGGAGCAAGTGGTGTATGTGTGAAGCAACCGATGAAGAAGTTATGGTGATGAAGGAGAAGTTGAAGATTTATCATTACGAGAAGACGAAGTTGAAAGAAGGAACTCGGTGTTCGGAAGGATAAGTCCCCCTGAAATACCCTTTGTTTTGCCTTGTTCATATTTTAATGATGCTTAGCCAAACACTCCTCTATATTATCCTACCTATTTTACTTACCAAGCCAACCTGAGTACTACTTTGATTTGTACCTTGACTTTTGGGAGCGGGATTGCATAACATTACCACAAGGTAATGATCTTAAAGTACACCTTGAAGGAAATTTGGTTACACTTGTAACCGCTGGCTGTAGTGAGTGATGCTTGTTATTTTCTTGCTGTGGAGTCACATAGAGGTTGGAGTTGAACTAAGTGAGTCAGTGGAGTTTGAAACCCTAGAAACTAGCTGCTTGTCTATGTGGTGGTTTATGCGCTTTACTCATTTCATAGTCACTTCTTGTTTATCGTTATTGCCTTGCTCGAGGACGAGCAAGAAACTAGTTTGGGGGTGTGATGTGACAATGAAATGTGCGATTTTGCATGCTTTTAGACCCTCGTTTATCGCCCAAGATTCAATATTTGTATCATATTATGGCCAATTACCAACTTCTTGTGTATTTCGTAGGTCATGATCGTGGTTTTGAGGAATTGAACGATTTCAGGCACCAAAACGTCATATTTGTGCGAAATCGAGGAAAGTAAGGAAGCATGACAATTCTACTTGGAGCTAGAAAAGTCCGATGAGGTTGTGCTGCCTACCGTTGCAAAGATCTCAAAAAACCATGTAATGCTGACAAAGGACACATTTCAAGATAACAAGGTTACGAAGCTCGAAATCGAAGAACGAAGAAAACCTGTATATATAACCCGGAAAAAATAGACCAGGATGCACTGTTTTGGCTATACACGGAGTTCTAGAAGTCTGATTGAGGATTAAGAACTATCGATGGAAAGCTTATTGAAAATTCTAAAACGTTTTAGCCTATCACTTTCCAAGAAAATGAAGTTTAGAGATCCTAAATCAGTCCGGAAGGCGAAATAGCTTACACTTGGGCCAGACAGGCTTTTTCCGGTCCGTGAGGCCTCAGCCCGCCTTTTAACCTTTTTGCTGGCTAAGTACGTCCAGAACCTTCCCCTTACAGTATAAATAAAACCCTTGGGGTCTCAGAATCCATCATCACCTGCGAAAAACCCTGGCCGTCAGGCAAACAGTCCTCGGGGAAGTGAAACCCAAAAGCAGCTCTCCTGAGAGAGAACCAATCCTCGGGGAAGTGAAACCCCAACCCTACTGCAGCACCAGGATCGACATCAAAGCACAATAATTGAAGAGGAGGGAGGAAAACCTAGAAGCTACACGAAGACATCAGAGACTAAGCTTCTCTTTTCTCTTTCTTTTTCTGCTGGATTTCGATTTCCTCTTCTTCTAGGATTTCAATTTCTTCTTTTAGTTTTCTTGTTGATTTCCATTTCAGTATATTGTAGAATACTATGAGTAGATAACTTTCTTTTGTAAAGGCCAACCACCGAAACTCTGCTTTGCTACTTCTTTATATGCCGTATTATATTAATGGAATAGTTCTTAGACGTAATTCGTGGTTATACAACTATATACATCCTTCATGGTGTGATGTTCTACTGAGTGACACAGTAGTTTCATTGAACTGAGTAGGGGTACTTGATATGCTCAAATTGATACTTAGTAAACAAGTAGCAAGCAGTTATTGTAGAATAAATAAGCTAACCACGAAGTCGTTCGCTAAGGAATCAATTAGGCTACCGCAACGATTGAAAGCCAACAGTTACTTGTGAAACGAGTTGATTTGTTTGTGTTCTAGTACTTCTAATAACTAGAAAAGAGAAAATGCAATGCAGTTGTTTGTAACAATGAGATAGTGAGGACACATTAGTTACGATAAAGAAATGCTAATTCGCTCTAGGGATACGTTCATATTTGTCACACGGTCAGTGTACAGAAAACCATCAATTCAACCTTTACAAAACGCGTTTGAAGATATTTGAACTAGAGTAATCGTGGGTCGTCAATCCACGATCCTTAACCAAACGTATTAGAAAATCTATGAACGAGAGTATTGAATCGAAGGGTTTTTACGAAGATCTTTGAACGAGCCTAACCTATATGAACGATTTGAAACCCTAGATGCGAATACGCAAAGCTATCATGCAACTACCATGTCCGAAGCGATTTAGCTACTCATAATCAAAGCAAGGATGAAAGAATACGAGATATTGGTCATGATAAACACAAACAGAATGATAATCGCACGCAAGCTCATACATTTCGGGAAATAGAGTAAGAACAAATTGAATAAGATTAAACGATAGAGATTTACCACAGTAATCAGGGATTCGATATCAATCCTTTGAATAACAAGCAAAAATCGAACTCCAAATTGTCTCAATGTGAAAGTATGGATCGGGAGCTTTTTTCTAGAACTAGGTTAAAAAGAAGTATAAAAAATATTACTTATTCTAAGCTAATAAGGAAAAACGAATTCTGGGGTCCGACGTCACAATGAAAAATAACCTCGCAAGTAGTCTTCTTTATCGCAATAGATATCCGGCTCGTAAAATCTCGCCGTGGCGGACCAATTTCCTCGCCGCGGCGAGCCTCTCAACAGCTCCAACCTCTAGCCTCGTAAAATCTCGCCGCGGCGAGCTCAACTTTGCAGAGTATCAATCTTCAGGTCGACTTTTCTTCTCCCAAAAGCACGCTCCCTCTTCAAGTACTAATCTGGACTATGATCTCTTCACTTGATTGTAATCCAGCGAAGTCACCTTTCCTCCAAATCGTACCTAAAGGTAAAATCCTTACAAAAACACAAACAAGAAACCAAATATAAAAATGCCCTAAAATAATATAAAACTAAGGTCAAAGACTAACAAAAGACAATTAAAAGGACCAAATGAGACGTTAGAATATTGTCTCATCAAAATCCCCAAACCGAACCTTTGCTCGTCCTCGAGCAAACAAACAACCTAAACACTCTAGACTCTAAACCACATAGACAAATACAAGAGTTCCAAATCCAAGTAATCGAATCTACCATTGAAATCATTAAGTCCACCAAATGCAAATGTTTTGTTCTCAAGTAACCTTGGCAGAAAAGTGCACAGATAATCCCAAAAAAACGTTTCTCAAGAAAATAACTCTTAAGTCCAGCACGCTAGTCCCTCACAGGAATAATATGCAATCTCTACTCTCTTCGGAAGTGTCCAATAGGGTTATTCGCTCAAAAAGTAAACTGGGAAGGTGACTCGCATCACAAAAATGCCTAGACTATCTTATGCTAATGTACTCAAATCAAATGGATCAGAAGGAACTTTTTTAAAAACGACTAATAACAAAAGTTCAAGACCTGTGCTGTTCCCTTTTTCACTTGCAATCAAACATAAACCATTATTGCACTGTATTCAATGCATGGCCTCATTGGGCTCTTTTATCTCAATTTTTTGGCGGGCGTCTGTTTTACCGAAAGTCCGCACTTTTGTGCGTGTCAGTTTGGTATACATGCCATCAACCCTCACGGTCATATAAATTTAAGGGCCACACTGGTATATAGGTAGTATCTGAAACATGCCCAACACGACAGACGGTGATCAACTAAGACCATAGATCCACCCCGAGATTAAATTCAGACAGCTTTGGAAACAACAACAGACTCAAACACAATCAAGCATATAAAGCTCAAAAATTAGTCGTAAACATGTAAGTAACTCTTCCCCAAACCTGTTCTTTAGAACGGGGTTTAAAAGTTAAAGAACTCAGAATTAAAAGCATGCCGTTCGTCATCCCCAAATAAAATGAGTACACATAAGTATGAAAAGGCGCAAGTAATTCGTAAAAAAAAAAACTTGCACATCCCAGGAATCACACAATACAAATGCCGTAAAATATTTTTTCATCGGCTCAGGCTTCTCACGGCTTTTGGACTAAAGGACTGTACAAACTAGCTATTTGCAAGAGAAACAGACCTTAAGGAATTAACAATGCACTAGGCTACTTCCAGTTACATATCTAACAAAACAAAGGCATTAAGTGGATTTACCACTCACAAGAGATACTCAAAACTTGGAAAAATAACACGGACACACGAAAGACTCACGAAAATATGAAAAAACACATAGAAACACAGGCAAGAAACTGAAGAGCCTCACATTCCCTCCCCAAACCGACACTCAAGCATGTCCTAAAGCTAAGAGTGGAAAGATAAAAGGGATCGAAAGTGTCTGGCATGTGAAGTACAGTTTATAGTCTTGTACTAGACTCTTCCGTGTTGGCTAATGGGTACTCTGGAGGTTCTTGGCTCCTCCGGTTGGTGCAGCTCTTATTCTTCCTTGTTGATAAGTATGTATATACAAGGGTCCTGTGTGCGCCCCTATATAGTTCCTGGTGTCAATCCGCAGGGGTGAGTATGGTGTAGTGGTGGCTTGCAACTCACGTTGCTTGCCATGTACTGCTATAGTGCAGGTACGAGCGTGGAGGTTGACAATCATGCGAGTGGTTTTGATGAACGGTCGCCCAAGCAGCAACATATCCTTCTCCATCCCCTTTCCTTTAACCCGTGTCCACCCCACAACCACGAAATCGGCCATAAAAGTGTCCCCATCCAGTGTAACCGGAACATCCTCAATCACACCCATGCACTTACTTCTCGTACCATTGGCCATCGTGACGAAGCCTTTCCTGCGTTCCAAACCCTTCAAATCCAGCTCCTCATAGGTCGCAAGGTAATCAGATTAACCGCCGCTCCTGTATCTACGATGCTAGTTACCTCGGAAGAATTTCCTATCCCAACCACCAAATCAAAGCTATCGGCATCACTGATGCTCTTATCTACTGCTGGGATCACCCTAGCGGTGGGGCTTACCTCAAGGACGGCCAGTTTTGCACTCGCCTCCTCTACTGTAGTCGCAATACTGGGTGTGGCTACCTCCTTTTCACGTACCCCGACTCTCACTTCTACCGGCTTCTCAAGTGCCGGTGTAGGTGCTACCTCAACTACCTCCGGTGTCTTAACCTGGGCCACCGTGTTCTCGAGATGGTAAGTGCAGGTAGCAAGAACATACTTCACCTTTACTGGCTCATCGAATGTCACCTCAACGGCTAAAGCTTTGTGGGTTTCTGCGGTCGCCGGTAACTTACCCCTTTCTCTTTGCTGAAATCGACCAACTAGATCCCCCAAAGTCTTCTCTAATCGCTTCTGTGCCTGCTCAATGCTGTCGAACCGCAAATCATTCCTGCACTGATTTTCATGTGCTTCGGCCCAGAACCTCTCGGAACGCTCCATGTGGTCCCTGATTGCCTGATCAGGACTCCCCGGCACTTTATGTCTGAACCCAATCGCCTGAGCTAGGCTGGTTGCTCCCGTGGTGCATTCTCGTAGAAGTTGTTGCCACCTTAGTTATCCCGCCGATTACCTGCATCTAGTTCGCTTTGCGTGTCCCACTCAGTAGTACATGCCCCTGGAGTTCCTTCAACCGCTCGGTATCCCACTCTCCTAGATTTATTTCTCGCACCCTTGAGCTGAGACACCGCTGCCAATCTCTAGAAAACACCATTTAATTCATCAGAATATGCTTCCAGGAGTGAATTTTTACACATCATATCAACCATGTACTGGCACTCCCAATTCAGACCCTCATAAAATCTGATGCACAGATTCATCTCGTCGATCCTGTGGTGCGGGCATTAGGATAGCAACCATAAGAAGCGTTCGCGAGCTTCATAGAAGGTCTCATCGTACATCTGCTGAAACTGCATTATCTGAGTACGAAGGTGCTGCGTTCTATCGAGACGGTAAAACTTATTAACGAAGGCTATGTAGAGAGAATCCCAAGTAGGTAGAGAATCCCCAGGCTGGTTTAACAGCCAGTTCCTAGCTTTATCCTGCAGACACATCGGAAAAACCTTCTTCCTTATCTCTCCATCTGAAAATGTTACTCCTCCGGCTGTCAACGGAATCCCTGCAATCAGTACTTCGAATTCTTTGAGGAACCTTATGACATCCTCGTTGGCCATTCCGTAGAACTTGGGGAGATTATGGAAGTGGTAGGCTTTGAGTTCTAAATTTCTTGCCTCATTCGACAGCACGATTGCCGCTTTCCCGGGCTTAACCTCGTCGGGTTGCATGTAGGCTCCATAGGTTAACTGAGCCATTGAAATATCCTTTATGATCAACCTGTCGTTAGAGCTACACAACACGAACACCTTGAAATGTCCTTAGTTTCTGTTAGTGCACTAAACTTCAGGTAAGTTGGAAAACAAATAAAAATTCGCAATCAACCGCGACAATAGGAATTGAGTCCCCGGCAGCGGCGCCAAATTTGATATGCTCAAATTGATACTTAGTAAACAAGTAGCAAGAAGTTATTGTAGAATAAATAAGCTAACCACGAAGTCGTTCGCTAAGGAATCAATTAGGCTACCGCAACGTTTGAAACCAAACATTTACTTGTGAAACGAGTTGATTTGTTTGTGTTCTAGTACTTCTAATAAGTAGAAAAGAGAAAATGCAATGTAGTTGTTTGTAACAATGAGATAGAGAGGACACAGTAGTTACGATCAAGAAATGCTAATTCGCTCTAGGGATACGTTCATATTTGTCACACGGTCGGTGTAAAGAAAACCATCAATTCAACCTTTACCAAACGCGTTTGAAGATATTTGAACTAGAGTAATCGTGGGTCGTCAATCCACGATCCTTAACCAAACGTTTTAGAAAATCTTTGAACGAGAGTATTGAATCGAAGGGTTTTTACGAAGATCTTTGAACGAGCCTAACCTATATGAACGATTTTAAACCCTAGATGCGAATACGCAAAGCTATCACGCAACTACCATGTCCGGAGCGATTTAGTTACTCATAATCAAAGAAAGGATGAAAGAATACGAGATATTGCTCATGATAAACACAAACAGAATGATAATCGCACGCAAGCTCATACAATTCGGGAAATAGAGTAAGAACGAATTGAATAAGATTAAACGATAGAGATTTACCATAGTAATCAGGGATTCAATATCAATCCTTTGAATAACAAGCAAAAACCAAACTCCAAATTGTCTCAATGTGGAAGTATGGATCTGGAGCTTTTTTCTAGAACTAGGCTAAAAAGAAGTACGAAAAAATATTACTTACTCTAAGCTAATAAGGAGAAACGGATTCTGGGGGCCGACGCTCGCCGCGGCGGGAAAATTCTTTATTCCAATAGATATCGGGCTCGTAAATTCTCGCCGCGGCAGACCAATTTCCTTGCCGCGGCGAGCCTCTCAACAGTTCCAACCTCTAGCCTCGTAAAATCTACATGGCGAAACTCAACTTCTTGAGTATCAATCTTTAGGTCGACTTTTCTTCTCCCAAAAGCACGCTCCCTCTTCAAGTACTAATCCGGACTATGATCTCTTCACTTGATTGTAATCCAGCGAAGTCACCTTTCCTCCAAATCGTACCTAAAGGTAAAATCCCTACAAAAACACAAACAAGAAACCAAACATAAAAACGCACTAAAATAATATAAAACTAAGGTCAAAGACTAACAAAAGACGATTAAAAAGGACCAACTGAGACATTAGAATATTGTCTCATCAGTACTCATGCCGACTGTGCCTTGAGCACCATAGTATTATGCCCTGCTGTCGTTAGAGATAATCGCGTAGGATATTAGCTAGGAAGTTGGGAGTAGCATAGCAAGAGGGAGGTCGGGGATCCTTTACACCTTCACTACCTTCGATTTCAACATTAGATTAGGGTTTAATTGTGAATCAATTATCTGTGTGCAATCTGTTTACTTTTAATCTGTTTGTTATCTGCACGTGTAATCAAATCATTACTTGTATGTTCCTATGCTAAGTGTCCATGGAGAACGACAACCTGAGTTAACTTACCACTATTGATGTGTGTTTGTGAGCTTTCGGTAAATATAAATGTAATCTTTGATGTCATTTGAGATTTACAGTTACTACAACGCTTTCAAATCCTTAAGTGCACATCACTCCAACATCGAGCCATGCTTAATGACAGATGAGGTAATCACTATTTTTTGATTTGTAAATTAAGAGAGTCATGAGGAAGGAATTAAAGATCTAGAACACCTCATCAATGAGCTTGATCTTTATGAAAGAGAATTCATGGTTGTCCAAGCTAGAACTAAGATTCTCGAAGAAGAAAAGAAAACTCTTAAAAAGGAGTGTGCACAAATGCACAAGGTATCTGAATCAAAGGATGCTGAGAATGCATTCCTGAAAACTCAGATAGTTGAGACTACTAAAAAGCACAAGGAAGAAATGGAGGAACTTCAAAGGAACTTTGATAAAATTCTCATTGAGAATAATGAGATCAAAGAAAAGAAAGTTTCATTTCAATCTGTTGGTCCATGTTAGGAATATCTGTTTAGATTTTGATCAGCAACCTAATGACTTATCTTAGCTCAGAAAGGTGTTGGTCCAGATAACGGCAAAGTAAAAGACTAGGGGGGGGGGGGGGTGAATAGTTTTTTAAAACTTTTGTCGATAAACACAGTTTCTTAGAAACCTGGGGGGTTTCTGATACTTAGATTCAGAGCGCGGAAGACTTTAAGATAGGTAAGTGCAGAAACAATAAGTATGTATGTGTGCTTTGCTGAAAGATAAATACAGAAAGGTAAATAACACAGCAAATATAGTGGTATCTGGAGGTGGCGTAATCCTCCAACTAATCCACTTCGGTCTTTCTGAGACCTAGAATTCACTAGAACAGATAATTGATTTCACCTTACAAAAATCCTATTCTAAGATTCTTAAACAATTGGTTCCCAACCAAATGTCCCCCCTGAGTTATTCCCCAGCTCCTAGAGCTAAGTACTTCCTCTACTCAGATAACCTTGAAGTTATTCCCTGATTTCCCAAATCAAGTACTTCCTCTACTCCACGCCTTGATGGTGTTGGTTATAAGGTTTGTCAGAGAGGCTTCTCGTATAACTTTTCAGTTATGTTTTCAAAGAGACTAATAGAACAAGACTACTTAATACACTTGTTCAGTGTATGGCAATCTGCTCTTTACTGACCCAAGTAATTGATGTCCGTTCTGGAGAATGAGCTTCAGAAAGGTTATCTGATAGTTCAACTCTTTCACGAATAACAATCGCTTTTTAAGGTTCAGGACAAATTAGAACTACTAGTGATTTTTCAAGCAACAGAAAGCTTTCAGAAAGGGTAGTAGAGTGCTTGAGAGAATACTTTGCTAGATTGTAAGTTTGCAAGATAGAGCGTGCTTCGGTCGTATTTCTCAGCATCTAAGTGTGTGATATATATAGATAAATTTGAGAGGCGTTTGAATTGTATCCGTTGTGCTCTCTATTAAATTATATCCGTTTATATCTTGAACTATGTACTCAAAAGTCACTATCTCTTGTTTCAGAGATGACTTGCTTTTTGCAGCATTTCTGCCGATGCATTTAATGCATAGTACTGTTCATTGTCCTGTAGTCTTCAACGGATACATTAGCCTTTCTGATGGCTTGCATGCTCCATACTCATGATGTCATATGTTCCAGAATCATGTTTCAAAAGTAACTAAATGAACTTAAGAAAGGATTAAGGACATAGTCTTTCCGAGTGAGACTAAACCTTGGTGTCTTCATAAATCTTGTGCAATCTCCGGTCTTGTAATCTTCAGAAAAGCTCCATTGCTAGGATTGATCTTCATGGTCTACTTGGAAATAAAAATTACACTCAGAGACCTATAATCCTAATACAAGATTTACTAGACTAATCATACTCAGTGATTTCCTCTTTTACAATGTTCAAGTGAACCAAGAGTACTTTAATCACCTTTCTGGCTAAGATAAGAACATGTGATGAATGATCAAAATACTAACAGATATTCCTAACAAATTTCCCCCTTTTTGATCAGTCATCCATGACTATCTTTTAAAGTCCTATTACAAAGTTGTAATCCTGGAAGAGAAAACAATCCGCCACTTAATCATTTCAAATGATATTCAATTTTAGTTGAATTAAGTGCAGAAAGTAAACATCAACCAAATCACAAGAAGTGACCTTTGCTGATAAGTTATCATCTATTAGAGTGTATCTGATAGTATGATCTTCAGATAGGTACAGATTACAGAATGAGATGCAACTTTTACAAATAGAGAATTTCAGAAACAATTTGCAAGATTACAAAAAGTAATAAAACAAACTAAGTAAATTAGAACAACAAGAGAGTCCAAGCTCTATTCTAAGATACGAGTCTTCAAGTCTTCAAAAATAACTTAGGTTCAGAAACCTCAAGTTCTTCAGCACCCTTTCTGGATCAGTTGACATAATCATCCACTTTTCTGCATTCTTGGACATAGTCATAAAGTATCCTTCTGACATAAAGTTCTGTCTTTTTGGATAAGATACAAATTTCATGGTAACTCTTGCCAATATTGTAGTTTTTCTTCAGAAAGTGTTTCACCCAGTAGTATTTTCCCCAGACCCAGGCATGGTCTACTTGTAGCTCAGATAGGTTGAAATACTTGTATATTTCTTCCAGATAGTGAATATCATCCAGATATTCATCCTTTGTCATGTAGAATGACTCATAGGGATGAACACCTAGCTTGTTCTGCTTGCTGTAGCTACCATCCAGTTTTCTTGTCTTGTGCACATCTTCTGGCTTGGGGTAAGGACAAGGAAAAGAAAGGTCCATCTTTCTGGCATCATTTCTCTTTTCAACCTCAAAGTTTAGCCAGGCATGAAGGTGCTCATGTTTTAGCAAATTTGGCTTGCCTTCACTCCATTTTAGGATCTGGTTGAAGATGGGAGTTGGAAACTTATCATTGACAAGTAGATGTTGCAGTTCCAGAATCCAATACCCTTTCTTGTTCAGAATGCACCTATATGAAGACTCTTCATTACTGGTCTTCACATACTCAATGTGGGCATCAGTTGGCTTTTCTTGATGAGTTTCTTTATTTGCTCTACCAAACTGAATATCCCTTCTAGCCTTTCTGTTAGGTGGCCTTCTGTCAGGAGATCCTGTGACTCTTTCTTCACCTTGAAATTTGTCTTGGTGGAAGTCCCTTGAATTGACTTGGTATGTCGAGCAGGTTACGGCTGCTAATGGCTTCTTTGCCGAGAGGAGGTTGTAAGGGGCTTGCTTGCCTTCTTATTTTGTGAAGTGGATATTCATCAGTATCAGATTCATCCTCATCATCATCATTGATGTTCCAGTTGTGAGGCTTGCAGCTCTCTTGACCTCTTACCTCACCTTCTTCTTGATTTTCTTCTTCAGAAGCTTTCTGGTTGTTCCCATCTGAGATCCTAAGGGACTTGGTGCCCCTAGTGACCATACTTCTCAGCTTTCTGGTTGGTTGATCTGGAACAACTTCTTCAGCAGGGGTGTCCTTAATGACTAGTTGACTTGAGGAGGGGAGATTTGATTGTTTTCTTTTTCTTCCTCTGCCTTTCTGAGGCATCTCTCCTTCCCCCTTAGTCATGGATGACTGACTCATGATAGCATAAGCTTCAGAGAGTGATTCAAAATTCTTCTGGAGGTTGTTATGCACCTTGACCAATTCTTGGATTTCTTCTTTCATGTCCTTGTTTTGCCTAACCAACAGTTGCTCTTTTCTGTTGTGCTCTTCAAGAGGCCTTAGAATAGCCTCGGCTTGTTGAGTAGTATAAGTAGCATCTGCTAGTGCTTGATTGGCATTGTTGCAGTCTGCTTCCCTGATCAGAGCTAAGTCTTTCTGAGAGAGAGCTATGCTGGTTGCTCTATTTAGCAATGCAGCAGCCAGTTCTTTCATCTCTTTTGGGACTGACTGTAGGACTTGGTTGTTTGGAGCAACAAGTCTGTCTCTTAGTTCCAAGAAAACAGCTGTTCTTGACCTGTGCTCATCACTTCTTGAAGCACCTGGAGCAGAGAAAATTTGAGGAGCCAGAAGGGCTAGCTTTTCCTTAGTGATTAGCCTCTCATCTTCTGCTTGGGAGATCATGTTTGGGTTTATTTCAGCATCACTCTCATAATCCTTTTCTTGGATTGTTTGCAGAATGGCAATCTTTTGTTTACCTTTGAGTATGCTGGCCTTCTGAGAAGTAGAAGGTCTTTCTGATGCAGCCTTAGCATAATTCTCTTCATCATCATTGTCATCCATGGCATCTATCTCAGCAGCAGTGACAACGATGGCATTTTTCAACAACCTTTGCTCATCTAGGATTGCCAGTTCCTTAGCATTAGCTTCTCTGAGCTTTGCAAGTTTGGCTTCCTTTTCTTCAATAAGAGCTTGACACTCTAAGTTGATTCTCTTCTCCTCTTCCAACTTAAATCTGAGTTGTTCAATCCTGAACTCAGTGGCTGTGATTTCTTCAATTGTGTCTTGTTACTGTTGGGTATTTTGATGAGACTTTGGTGGTGATGATGATGGGGCTTTCTGAGTATTGGAAGGAGTAGCCTTTTCTGCACTTCCTTTGCTAACTTTCTGAATCCCGCCGTTTCCAGGTTGGGGATCATCATTCTGATCATCATCATCATCATCCTTTTTCTTGTCTTCTTGACTTGGATGCTCAGAAGGAGGTTCTTGGTAGTCATTCTCATCAGTTTCCTCCTCATCTTCAGAAACCAGGTTGATCACATTAGGAAGTGTGATCATCCTCCCATTTACTTCTTCTTGCTCAGAAGGGTAGGTTGTGAGCTTCTTTGGGCAAGCGGGATGGGTCACCATCTGCTCTTGGGTTTGAGCATCAGCAGCTTGAAAGTCTGCTAGGAGTCTTTGTGCTACTTCATTTAAGAAGTTATCATCCATCAGAGTGGCAAAAGAATATGATTCTGTGGGAAACATAGCATGGATATGGTCTTCCAGAATGATTGCTATGGCCCTTTTTTCTGGGATGTCAATTACTCTTGCAATTTCAGAAAGATCGGGCTTTACGGGTTTACGCCATTATTCAAGCACTTTAGATGTTTCTTGAGAGTGTGCTTCTTAAAGGCTTGGAGTAAGTTGAGTGGCACTAGACTTTGAGCCTGTGTAGAAACATTGGGCTCATTTGCTTGGACTTCTACTTGTTTGGGCATAGAGGCCTCAGATACCTTGATGTGAGGAGAAGTCTGATCCCCAGCATCCTTTCTTTCTGATTGAACCTGAGAATTACAATCAAATATGTTTAGAAGCATTATGAAAAGATAGATGGAAAAGTGCTTTCTGAGACTTCACTTACTTCCAAGTGAGGAAGCTCAGTGGCATTTTCTCGAAACCTTGGGATTTGGGGCGTTTTCTCTGAATCGCTTCTTGGCGGTTTTAGTTTCTCTTGGAGGAGATAAGATCACATTCTCTCCGTCCAAGTGTTCTTCTAATTGAGCCTGTAAGATAGAACAAACATATTGATTAAGTAGTGAATTTTACCAAAATTTTCTTAAGGAAAGTTTACTGATACTTACCTTCTCAACAGAAGGCTCAGTAACTATTTCCTCAGAGTGCTTTTCAGCCTCTGGAAACTCTTGGTGTTGGGATGTTGGTTCCACCTCCACTACTTTCTCAGTTGTAGCCTGTGGAACAGGCTCTTCTTGATGTTCTGAGGTTGGAGTAACCTCTTCTTGATTCAAGGGAGTGGACAAGTTTTCTTCCCCTTGAAATTGTGTCTCCAGGTTGGCCTGTAACAAATGAAGCTTATGAGTAACAAGTTAACATTTTAATGTTGACAAGTTAGATACAAACTACTTTTGTTACCTGAATAGAGTCAGGCTGAGTTTGGGTCTCTTGGACTAGTGGAGTTTCCTGACCTCTCTTTGCTCATTGTTGGTCTCCTCTACAATATCTTTCTGAGTCTCCATCTCAGTTTGATCTCTTTCTGAGAGTTGAGCTCTCTCAGAAGGTTGAGGAACCTGTTCAAGAACAGGGTTTTCTTCAGCCACATTAAGTGTTGGCATTGTGAATGTGGAAGCAATGTCAACATCTTCCATCACTCTATCTTCCTCATCCAGGCCTTCTTCTTCCTGCTGGATAGAGGGGCTCCTTTCTTTCTGAGGGGCTGAGCTTGATGCTCCTCCATGGGTCTGAATCCTGGATTTTTTGAATACTTGTGTAAGTACTACATCATCATCAGAGTCCTTTGTCAGATTGGGGTGACCCATCTATGATATTTCTATCATCTCTGGAGATTTCTGGAGCAGCCTGTCTCAGAATTCTTGGGGTTTTCTGGTGTTGCTTTTCTGGCCGAACAACATCTTCTGAGATCTTGTCTCCAGAAGGTTGTGCTTTTTGTACACTTTGGGACTTAGAAGCTCTCTTGCTTTGAGTCCTCTTTCTCTTGGCAACTGGCGGTTGAGCAAGAGCTTGCTCAGAGACCTCTTCACCTTCTTTGGCGACTTCAAGCTCTTACGCCTCTTTTCGAGCTTTCTCGTGACAATTTTCTCCTTTTCTTCAAAGGCATGTCGAAAAGGAGTTGGTGGTAGGATTTCTTGTCTCTTCGAGAGTTATTCCCATTGTTTCGAATGTAGCATTACGAGACCAAAATGCATATTGGCCTTTGTCTCAAAGAAGGCCATTGATGATTTTAGGCTCAAATTCCTCAATGTGCCCATGAAATTTGTTGAGGCGTACTTCCCCAATTAAAGTGGGTTTCACCTTCATGCTTCTTATTAGGAAGATGCATCATCATCCATCTCTCCATGCTTATCTGGTCTACTCCACCTTTGTTGCCATCAAAGTAACGGACGAATGAGAGCAAAATACTCAGTGTTTCTGGAGATGACTGGTTCTGATGGCTTTCAGAACAAAGTTTGTTGGGCAACCCTTTGCATTTTCAATCTGGATTGCCTCAAATAGCTCCTTAACACTTTGAATCATGGAGGCATCCCTGATGTTGATGTCGTCGATTGTTCCTCGATTTTTCAATCGGAATAAGTTGCAGAAAGTCTTGCAGTCTAGGACAATTTCTTGTCCTTGAACTTCAGTCTGCATGTACTTCTCTTCTACATCATTCACAACTTTTGTGAAGATTTTGGAGTTGTTGTAGAATTCCAACACATCCAGTGTGGATAGTCCACTGGGTGCAGCACACAGAAAATTGTAGATATGGAAACTTTTCAACATTCCCAATATCAGTTTTCTATCTGCTTTTGAAGAAATGACTGCAGAAACATATTTCTTCACAAGAGGAGCTCCCCAATTCATCTTGTGACTTGGATTCCAGTCAGAAGGGGTAAACTCTCCTAGAAGGCGTTTATTCAACACCTTGAGTTCTTTTCCTCCTTGCTTTTTGAGGAGCGATGATCTTGACCTTAGGGTTCTTGGTGGTCATCTTCTTTGGTCCCATCTCTTATATAGAGTCTTTGGTGAGTGTTCTGGATGGGTTTTGCAAGAATAATCGAGATTAGTCTATCTTTTCAGAAGACTAAGCACAAGAAGTTGAATTGCAGAAGAAGTTTTGCAGAAAACTTGAGAGGTTTTGCTATTTTGATGCAAGTTTGAAATTTCGGATTAGGTAAACGTGTTTGTATTTTGCCCAATTCCTATATATATAGCAGACAAAACGTACATACAAAATACATATAACTGAGTATGAATGTGTGTCATTGTATCTGCATAGGCGTGGTATCACACACGTTTCTCATTAAATGCTTAGTGGGCCACGTCTGAATTTCTAAACAGACATTACTTGCTTTGTTTTAATCTCAGCCATTGAGATCAAACGTTTATACATCAAGTGCTTATATTTAATATCTTGTAATGATATCAATCAACAAATGGTAAAGTGCCGACTTGACGGATTTTTAATATGCTACATTCATTATGTCACTTAGTAAAGAGTAAGAACACTCAATCGTTTGAACTTTATCATTCTGAGTATCAAGTCCTTATCTTTATATTATTTATCATGAAAATGGCAAAAATACAAGACATTGGACATGTTTGACTCCCAGAACATATGTTTTTCGGGCTTTATCTGTCTTTTGCCTTATGACTAAATAGTTTCCTGAATTCAAGAATCAAAAACTTCAGTTGTTTGAATGTATTTGACCCACTCTTAGTAAGTAAGTTCTAGTCTTATTTACTCATTGAGTGTGTACCAACCTTTGCCTTTCTGGATACCCGTTCCAGAAATGTTTTGCCTTTCTGAGTGTTGCTACTCAGAAACCTTTGCATCACTTCTTAACAACTTGGCTTTCTGAGAGCATGTTCTCAGAGGCCTACTTCTTTTCTACCTTGCTTACTCAGACTTTAGAGATTCAGGACATTTTTCAGTCCTTAGGAAACTCTATCAACCCAAGATTATGTCTTAAGGTCAAGAACCGGCTTTCTTGTAGGGGCTTGGTGAAGATATCTGCAAGTTGGTCTTCTGTGCCAATCTTGAGTATCTCTATATTGCCTTTTTGAACATGGTCTCTGATGAAGTGGTGTCTAGCATCAATGTGCTTTGTTCTGGCATGGAACTTGGGGTTCTGTGTGATTGCAATAGCACTTGTGTTATCACAGAAAATGGGAGTTTTCTCTTCATTGAGTCCATAATCTCTGAGTTGTTGTTGAATCCACAGAATTTGTGTTGCACAACAACCAGCAGCAATATATTCAGCCTCTGTGGTAGAAGTTGCAATTGAGTTTTGTTTCTTGCTAAACCACGAGATAAGTCTAGTTCCCAGAAACTGACAAGTTCATGAGGTACTTTTCCTATCAAGCATTGATCCAGCATAATCAGCATCTGAGTAACCAGCCAAACTCAATCCACTTTCTTTAGGATACCACAAACCTACATCTACTGTACCTTTCACATACCTTAATATTTTCATAGCAATGTTGTAGTGTGATTGCATTGGATTTGTTTGAAATCTAGCACACACTCCAACTGCATATAGAGTAGTGAACCTATCAATTTCCTATACTTGTGTTCATCAACACTCTTATCTGATTCAGTATAGGTCATCTTGGTTCCTATACTCATAGGTATCTTAGCATTCTTTTCAGAAGGCTTAAGATTGAACTTTGTGAGCATGTCTTTTGCATACTTTGTCCGACTAATGAATATTCCATCATTGAGTTGCTTGACTTGCAATCCTAGGAAATAGTTCAATTCTCCCATCATGCTCATCTCGAACTTACTTTTCATGAGATTTGCAAAGTCATCACAAAGTTGCTTTTCCTTAGATCCAAATATGATGTCATCAACATATACTTGAACTAAGAATAGTTTCCCATCATGGTTCAAAGTAAATGAAGTTTTATCAACTTCACCTTTCTTGAAACCACTTTCCAGAAGGTATTTAGCCATAGTGTCATACCATTTTCTTGGAGACTGTTTCAGTCCATATAGAGCTTTCTGTAGCTTGTAGACCATTCTACTTTCTGAGGAAACTTCAAAACCAGGTGGTTGTTCAACATAGACTTCCTCAGCAAGTTCACCATTCAAGAATGCACTTTTGACATCCATCTGATAAACTTTAAAGTCTTTATGAGCTGCGAAGGCCAGAAAGAGTCTTATTGCATCCAATCTGGCAACCGGTGCATATGACTCATCAAAATCTAAACCTTCAGTCTGGGTGAATCCCTTGGCAACCAACCTTGCTTTGTTTCTGGTTATTTCACCAGATTCATTCATCTTGTTTCTGAAAACCCACTTAGTTCCAATCACAGATATTCCTTCTACAAATTGAACTAGTTTCCAGACTTTGTTTCTTCAAACTGATCCAACTCTTCTTGCATTGCTGAGATCCAGTCTTGGTCTCTTAAGGCTTCTTCTATAGTTTTTGGTTCAATGTTTGAGATAAAACATCCAAAGAGAGAATTAGCATTTTCAGCTATTGCTCTCCTAGTCCTAACACCTTGATTGATTGGTCCAATCACGTCTTTTGCAGGATGATCCTTGATCCATCTCATCATGGGTTTAGGGCTAGTAGGGTCAACATCTATGTGATTTGAATGTGAATCACTATGATTATGACTTGATACTTCTTCAGTATCTATGACATTTTGCACCTCAGAAGGGCGGTGAATGTCTGACACTTGCTCAGTGTGAGCTTTCAGGACATGCACTGTCGGAGAGGTCATTTCGAGTTAGCTCTCGATGAACATCTTGATTCCATTTCGGAATTCTCATAGGAAATTCTTCATCATGTCGAGAATCATCTGGTTACTAGGCATTTCATGCTTTTCTTCGTCAGAGTCATCCTCTCTTTCCACAATGATGTTTTTCCTTTCTGAGGGTTCTTCTTCAGAATCCTTTATCATTAGTTCCTTGAACCTTTCTGAGAGTTCATCATCAAGGGGTGATTTCTTGCTTTCTTCATAGAATACAACATGAACTGACTCTTCAATCTTCTTTGTTCTTTTGTTGTAAACTCTGTAAGCTTTGCTATTCATAGAATAACCAAGAAACACTCCTTCATCTGCCTTTGGTTGAAATGTTCTTAGATACTCTTTTCCATTGTTAAGAACAAAACATCTACAACCAAACACTTTCAGATGTTTAATATTAGGGGGTCTACCAACCAAGAGCTCATAAGGGGTCTTGTCATGGTGTTTGTTTATCAAACATACATTACGAGTGTAGCATCTTTGTGTTTACAGCTTCAACCCAATAAACTTCACTTATTTCAGTGTCAGCCAACATTGTCCTTGCTGCTTCTTTAAGGGTTCTAATTTTCCTTTATGCAACACCATTTTGTTGTGGTGTTCTTACAGAGGAAAGTTGGTGTTGTATACCTTTGCTGGTACAAAACTCCTTTATGTATTGGTTGACAAACTCAGTACCATAGTCTGTTCTAATTGCAGATACTTTGTCATTTTTCATGACTTCAATCTTATTCAGCAAGTTTGGTATCTCCACCCTAGCATCAGATTTGTGCTTTAGAAAGACAACCCAAGTGAATCTTGAGAAGTCATCTACAACAACCAGACCATACTTCTTTCCGGCATAACTAGTTACAGATGATTCAAAAAGATCCATGTGTAATAGTTGCAGTGGTCTAACACTAGAGTGTCTGATTTTGGACTTGAAAGAGATCTTAGATTGTTTCCCCATCTGACAGGCAGAACATATACCATCCTTTCTAAAAGATGTTTTGGGAAGGCCAACCACTAACTCTTTCTTGGCAAGTTTGTTTAGAGTTTTGAAGTTCAAATGACTCATTCTTTTGTGCCATAACCAATGCTCTTCTGTGTGACCAGATTGACTCACCAGGAGACATTCTTAAGTTGTGGCAGATGCCCAATCGGAAACATAAAGACTACCTTTCCGCCGAGCAACCAAGACTGTCTGCTTTGACTCATTGTCAATAAGTTTGCAAAACTTTGCTTTGAATTTCACAGTATATCCCTTGTCTGCAAACTGGCTCATGCTAAATAGATTGTATTTCAAACCCTTAACATGTAATACGTCAGTAATTGTTAAAGATCCCAATTTGACGTTGCCAAATCCTAGAGAGGGATTCAATTCTACTCCAGAAAATCTGATGTCTGGTCCATTGTTGCAAGCTTTGTAATTGACCAGATTTGCTTTGTCTCCTGTCATGTGCTTTCCGCATCCACTATCAAATAGCCATTGAGCCTTAGTCCAAGAGGCGTTCTGCACAAAACAGGAGTTAGGTTCTTGCCTCAGAGATAGAACCACTTAGACTAAACATTCTTCTAGTAGGAATCCACATTTTAGTGAATTTCTTGGGAGTTTGTTTTTGTCTAACTTTATCAGAAGGAGAAGCAATAGAATCAGTAATTTTGATCTCAATCTTCCTTCTTGGGGTGTTTCTAGGTGTTCCCTTTGGTGCTTTCTGGACCCTAGGTTTCTGGGGTTCCTTTTCAAAGAACTTAGCCTTTACGCCGTGTTCCTTCTAGCTCTGGCATTCAGTTTTTCAGTGGCTTGAGATTTCTTCCACTTCTGTTTATTGCTACATGCAATATCAGCCTTGCGCCATTGTTCTTGTCCTTCCTTATATTGTTGTAAAAGGACTTTTCCAATAGCACGATAGCCAATGCCATTTCGAACACCTTTGGCATTCTGAATGCGGTCTTCAGAAGCCTTACTAGTTTCTGCACCATCTTTATTTTCATAAAATGGTACAGATTGCCTATTCCAGCAATTCTTCCTTTCCTAGTAATATAGCAATGTGGATGGTTACATGTCTGAGGGTTGTATTTCTTTTCAGAAACCTCATCCACAAGTTTCTTGTGAACTTGTTGTTCTTTCAAAGGTTGGGTTTCTACACCTTTTCCTTTGTTAACTACCCTAGCTTTCTGACCAATGCTATAGGTGGTTGAAGAACCATTCTGTTGACTTTTTACAAATGTCAACCTTTCATCACTCTTCTTCAGAGGAGATGAATTACTCGATTGTTCCTCGAGTCCAAGTCCACTTTTCTCAGAGGGATCTCTCAGATAGGATTGAACCTCAGTGAGAGTGTCACTGGCCTTTGCATAAGATTGGAAGGATAGCTCTTTCTTTTGGAGTTCCTCATTCTCAGAAAGCAGCTTCATCATTTTCTTATTAAGTTCATCCAAGGCTAGTTTGTCAAAATTTTCATTTTCAGATATCTGACTTTTCAGAAGGGCTATTTCAGCGCTCTTGTTCTCAGATACCCTGGTTAGCTCAGAAACCTCTTTTTCAAGAGTTTCTTTGCTTTCCTCTAGAATTCTGGTTTTGGATTGTGATTCCAGAAATTCGTTCTCATAACGATCCAATTCACTCGTGATTAACTCTAGATCCTCAATTCAATCATCACTCTCACAGTACAGAAACTGTGAAATGTTAGTTACCTCATCAGCCATAAGACACATTTCAATGTTGGAGATGTCTGGACCAGCAATCTCAGCAACTCCACACATTTCATTCTTCTTAAGGCCGAAGTCGATTACGTCGTGAGTGATTCCACACAATTCTGGTGATGGTAGGTTTGAGTTATCTAAATCTCCATCTTCAGAATCTGTCTCAATATCTAGAGCATCAAGTTGGATTTGAATCTTCTTCCATTCTTCAGTCAGTATGGCCCTTTGATTTCTTTTGTAATTTCTTCTGTCCTTCTTGTCACCTGTCTTAAGCTTGTTTAAAGCAGGGCAATCTCTCTTGAAGTGACCAGGCTTTTGACAATAGAAGCAGATATCATTTCCTATCTCTGCTGATTCAGTACTAACACCTTTCTGAATGGGGGTCTTCAGAGAGTTGTTTAGTTGAATGTTCTTGTACTGATGATAGTTTGGGCCAAGATGCTTTTTCAGCTTTTCCTTAGATTTTCTTCTCTCAATCTCTTGACTCACAAATTTATTCATGTGTTTTACTGCAAGAGCATTTTCTTCAGATGCGTCTTTGGTATCTTTCTTTTCAGAAGTACCTTGAGAGACTAGAGCAACACTTTGCAACTTCTCAGCTGTTTGTTCTCTCTGAGTTGTCTCATAATCTCTGATGCAAGATGAGAGAAGAGCTCTACTGGAGTAATATTTGGCATTCCTTGGTTGAAATAAAAGAATTTAGTGTGCTCCCAGTTGTGATTGAGACTTCTGACAATAGTCTTAATCTTTTCTGGCTGGGAGTATCTGTTGCTTTCCCCAAGTGCAGCCATATCACTCATCATAAGTGTAGTAAATCTGAAATCAAGTTCTTCCAGAGTTTCAGTGGGACCTTGCTTGAAGTTTTGGAACTTCAATTTAAGAACTTTGAACTTGTTTTCTTTGGTTTTCGATTCGCATGATTTCTTCAATCAATTGCCAGCAACATTCGCCGCTTTAGCACCAGTTTACGCTTTGTATGTGCTCAGTGTGTCGATCGATGATTATATTACGAGCTTGACCATCCAATCTGTCTCTTGGCATCTTGATGTCCAGAGCTCTCTTAGCTTGTCTTCATATATAATGCTTCCACGAGCAACATGACCACTATCACTAGCGACCATGTCCTCGCTTCCATCTTCCTTATTCGAGGTTTTCTTCCATCGACACCTCAAGAACTGTTTGTTTGAGTTATGATTTTGATAGGCCTTTCTTTGATGACATAGATCATCTCATCACTAATGGCCTCCAGATGGAGCATCATGTTGTTCTTCCATTTCTCGTAGTTTTCTGGCTTTAGAACAGGAGCATCACTCAGAGACATACCTGCACACTTAACACACAAATTATATAGTCCTCAGAAAGGGACAAAGTTCCTTCACCTATTTACGGATCTAGGTTCAGTGCAGAAGGCTTGGGAACCTCCCGCTCTGATACCACTTGTTGGTCCAGATAACGGCAAACTAAAAGACTAGAGGGGGGGGGGGGCGTGAATAGTCTTTTAAAACTTTTGTCGATAAACACAGTTTCTCAGAAACCTGGGGGGTTTGTGATACTTAGATTCAGAGCGCGGAAGACTTTAAGATAGGTAATTGCAGAAACAATAAGTATGTGTGTGTGCTTTGCTGAAAGATAAATACAGAAAGGTAAATAACACAGCAAGTATAGTGGTATCTGGAGGTGGCGTAATCCTCCAACTAATCCACTTCGGTCTTTCTGAGACCTAGAATTCACTAGAACAGATAATTGATTTCACCTTACAAAAATCCTATTCTAAGATTCTTAAACAATTGGTTCCCAACCAAATGTTCCCCCTGAGTTATTCCCCAGCTCCTAGAGCTAAGTACTTCCTCTACTCAGATAACCTTGGAGTTATTCCCTGATTTCCCAAATCAAGTACTTCCTCTACTCCACGCCTTGATGGTGTTGGTTATAAGGTTTGTCAGAGAGGCTTCTCGTATAACTTTTCAGTTATGTTTTCAGAGAGCCTAATAGAACAAGACTACTTAATACACTTGTTCAGTGTATGGCAATCTGCTCTTTACTGACCCAAGTAATTGATGTCCGTTCTGGAGAATGAGCTTCAGAAAGGTTATCTGATAGTTCAACTCTTTCACGAATAACAATCTCTTGTTAAGGTTCAGGACAACTTAGAACTACTAGTGATTCTTCAAGCAACAGAAAGCTTTCAGAAAGGGTAGTAGAGTGCTTGAGAGAATACTTTGCTAGATTGTAAGTTTGCAAGATAGAGCGTTCTTCGGTCGTATTTCTCAGCATCTAAGTGTGTGATATATATAGATAAATTTGAGAGGCGTTTGAATTGTATCCGTTGTGCTCTCTATCAAATTATATCCGTTTATATCTTGAACTATGTACTCAGAAGTCACTATCTCTTGTTTCAGAGAGGACTTGCTTTTTGCAGCATTTCTGCCGATGCATTTAATGCATAGTACTGTTCATTGTCCTGTAGTCTTCAACGGATACATTTGCCTTTCTGATTGCTTGCCTGCTCCATACTCATGATGTCATATGTTCCAGAATCATGTTTCAAAAGTAACTAAATGAACTTAAGAAAGGATTAAGGACATAGTCTTTCCGAGTGAGACTAAACCTTGGTGTCTTCATAAATCTTGTGCAATCTCCGGTCTTGTAATCTTCAGAAAAGCTCCATTGCTAGGATTGATCTTCATGGTCTTCTTCGAAATAAAAATTACACTCAGAGACCTACAATCCTAATACAAGATTTACTAGACTAATCATACTCAGTGATTTCCTCTTTTACAATGTTCAAGTGAACCAAGAGTACTTTAATCACCTTTCTGGCTAAGATAAGAACATGTGATGAATGATCAAAATACTAACAGATATTCCTAACAAAAGGTAACTAGTATTCTTAGTTCACTTGAACATTGTAAAAGAGGAAGTTTACTGAGTATGTTAGTCTAGCAAATCTTGTATAGGATGTTAAGTCTCTGAATATAATTTTTATATCCTTGAAGAAGACCAAAAAGGAGGCATCCGGCAAAAGAGTTCAACGTATTGAAGATTCGAAGACTGCACAAGATTGCTGAAGACTAAGGAGATTGGCCTCCTCAGATACCTACTTCCAGATTCCTTGAAGAAACAAGTGTTTTTCAATAAACAAGTTTCACAATAGATATCTGAGAATACAAGGTTACTGAATGAGGAAAAATGCCCATAGAAACCCACGCTCAGATACCTTAGATAAAACTATATTTCTGGGAAACAATGTTTCAATAGGTATCTGGAGAAGTGAAGGTCTCTGGAAAAGGACATGCAATGCTTCAGAAAGAGTGCATAGTTCCGTTGGCACTACAGGACAAAAAAATAGTACAGTGCAATAAATGCGCAGACAGAGACATCTGAACAAAAGAGGAAATCTCTGAAAAGAGACAACGTCTTCTGCAGTACTATTTACAGATATCAATAGTTTGAATTTCATTGTGCTTAATGGATACTATTCAAACGGCATGATTTTCAACTATAAATATCACCACTTAGAATGCTTGAAAACACACACAGAACTTACACATCTACAAACTTATTCATTCAAGCATACAAGCCTTTAACCTACTTATTCTCTAGCATACTGTTGCGACCAAGCTCTTGAATTCTAAGTAGCACGAAAGTTCTAAGTGTCCTGATCCTTAACAAGCATTGCTATCTGTGAAGGAGTTGAATCAAAAGATCAAGTATCTGAGATTCATTCTCTAGAACATTTAACATAGACTTGGGTCAGTAAAGAACATATCACCACACATTGTGAAGTGTGTTAAGTGATTCTTGTTCTATAGAGTATTCCTACATAACTGAGAAAGTTATTAAGACTACTCACCTGACAAACTACTTTAACCAACACCACACACGGCGTGGAGTATAGGAAGTACTTAGTTTGGGAGACTAAGGAACAACTCCAAGGTTACTGAGCACAGGAAGTACTTAGTTTGGGAAACTAAGGAATAGCTCAAAGGTTTCTGAGTACAGGAAGTACTTGGCTGAGAAAGCCGGGGAATAACTAAGGGGGGAACAATTGGTTGGGAACCTAGTGTAAAAGGGAATCAAGGGATAGAATTACTGTAAGGAGAACTCAATATCTATCTTAGTGAATTTCAAGTCCTGAGACAGGGCGAGTGGATTAGTTGAGGGATTATGCCACCCTCAGATACCACTATAAAGATCTGTGTTATTTACTTTCTGCAACTAATTAATTGCTTTATTTACCTTGCTGAGTATATACACACTTATATCTTGCAAAGCACGTGCACTTATCACATAGAAAGTCTTCGGCTCTCTGAATATAAGTATCATATATCTTCACACATATCTGAGAAATTGTTTTATCGTCAAAAGTTTTAAAAGACAATTCACCCCCCCCCCCCAGCCTTTTACTTTTTCGTTATCTGGATCAACAAGTGGTATCAAAGCAGGAGGTTCCCAAGCCTTTTGTTTGTTTAGTGTGTTTGATGCAGGATGTCTTTAAGTGACGCTCCAGTTCTCAAGCCAGAAAACTATGAGAAATGGAAGAACAACATGATGCTCCACCTAGAAGCCATCAGTGACGAAATTATCGAAGTTATAAAGAATGGCCCCATAGTCATTCAACAATTCAAGCAAGTCATGGACGTTTCTAATGGTCGAGACAAGGACTCCACTGACAATGAACTCGCTGATAAAGATAGAGATGGTTCCTCACAAACAGATGCGTCAACCAGTGGAAGATCTACCGGTCGAATTGTTTATGAGCCAAAACCCAGAGAACTCAGGACATCGGAAGATGCAAAGAGAAATAGGCTGGATGGTCAAGCTCGTAACATCATCATACGTTCTACTCCACAGCGCATACAGTGTTAACTGTGTGGTGCAAAAATGGCGAAAGTAGCCCGGCACTGATTGAAGAAATCTGTGCCAGTACTGAGAAAACCAAGGAAAATAAGTTTGAAGTTTTGAAGCTCAAATTCCAAAACTTCAAACAAGGTCCCTCAGAGACTCTTGAAGAACTAGATTTCCGGTTTACCACACTGATGAGTGAAATAGATGCACTTGGTGAAAGTGAGAGATATTCTAACTCTGAAAAGGTTAAGACTATCGTGAGAAGCTTGAACCAAAACTGGGAACATACTCAGTACTTCTATTTCAACCAAGGAATGCCAAATATCACTCCAGTAGAACTCTTTTCTCACTTAGCTACTGTCAACTATGAAACTACTCAGAGAGGACAAGTGGTGCTGAGAAAGTTCACAATGTTTCTTTAGTGACACAAGGTAGTTCTGAAAAGAAGGACACCAAAGAAGTGACTGAGGAAAATGCACTTGCTGTAAAGCAAATGAGAAAATATGTCAGTCAGGAGATTGAGAGAAGAAAAGTCAAAGAGAAGCTGAAAAAGCATCTAGGCTCAAACTATCACCAGTACAAAAATATGCAGCTGTCAAGCTCGCTGAACAAGCCGACTCAGCAAGCATCTAGTACTGAGGAAGCGAAAATCGGAAATGATATCTATTTCTATTGTCATAAACCTGGTCATTTTAAAAGGGACTGCCCTGCTTTCAATAAGCTAAAGATAGGTGACAAGAAAGATAGAAGAAATTTCAAGAGAGGTCAGAGAGCTTTGCCCACTAAAGAAAGGAAAAAGATTCAAATCTAACTGGATGCTCTTGATATCGAGTCAAAATTTGAGGAAGAAGACTCAGATGACACCAAGCTATCTTCACCAGAGTTGTGTGGCATCACTCATGATTTGGTTGACTTTGGTCAAAAGAAAAGGGAAATGTGTGGGGTTGCTGAGGAGATCTTTCCAGATTGCTCCAACATTGAGTCTTGCCTAATGGTTGGTGAGGTAACCAACATTTATCAATTTATAAATTATGAGAGTGATGAGGAAGGAATTAGAGATTTAGAACATCTCAGAAGGGAACTTGATCTTTATGAAAGAGAATTTTTGGTGGTCCAAGTTAGAACCAAAATTCTTGAAGATGAAAAGAAATATCTTGAAAAGGAGAATTCACAACTGACCAAGATATCTGAGACAAAGGATGCAGAAAATGCATTTCTCAAAGCACAGATATCTGAGAAAGAGAAATCACATAGAGAGGCAATTGATACACTTCAAAAGAAGTGCGAAGGTCTTCTTTCTGAGAATGAGGAACTCAAAAATAAAGAATTATCCTTCCAATCTTATGCCAAAGCAAGTGACACTCTTACTGAAGTACACTCTTACCTAAGAGATTCTTCAGACAAAAGGAGGACATGGGCTGAAGACACAAACAAATAGTTCTATCACTCTGAATAAGAGTGATGAAAGAATGACATTTGGTGGTGCTCAAAAAGGTAGTTCCCAAACAACCTATAACATTGGTCAGAAAGCTAAGGCTGTTGACAAAGGAAAGGCAGTTGCGACCAAACCTTTAAGGGAAAAACAAGTCCCAAAGAAATCTGTTAGGAAAGTTCCTGTAAAGGGACAATACACTGAAAAGTGTAACTACCCACAGTGCTATGTCTCTCAGAAATGAAAGATTGCTGGAGCAGGCAAATTTTCCAATGTTACGTATTCCGGAAAGAAAGACGTTCCAGAGACTAGTAGAGCTGCTAAGAGGAGAACTCAGATAGCACCAGGTGCTCGAAATGGCATTGGCTACAAAGCCATTGGGAAACAACTTGCTCGTGAGTATAAACAAGAGCATGAACGATGGATAAAAGCTAGGATTGCTCACAACAATCATCAGAAGTGGAAGAAAGAACAAGCCACAAACAATCTGAATGCCAGGGTGATGTGCTCAAATTGATACTTAGTAAACAAGTAGCAAGCAGTTATTGTAGAATAAATAAGCTAACCACGAAGTCATTCGCTAAGGAACCAATTAGGCTACTGCAACGATTGAAAGCCAACAGTTACTTGTGAAACGAGTTGATTTGTTTGTGTTCTAGTACTTCTAATAACTAGAAAAGAGAAAATGCAATGTAGTTGTTTGTAACAATGAGATAGAGAGGACACAGTAGTTACGATCAAGCAATGCTAATTCTCTCTAGGGATACGTTCATATTAGTCACGCGGTCGGTGTACAGAAAACCATCAATTCAACCTTTACAAAACGCATTTGAAGATATTTGAACTAGAGTAATCGTGGGTCGTCAATCCACGATCCTTAACCAAACGTTTTAGAAAATCTTTGTACAAGAGTATTGAATCGAAGGGTTTTTACGAAGATCTTTGAACGAGCCTAACCTATATGAATGATTTGAAACCCTTGATGCGAATACGCCAAGCTATCACGCAACTACCATGTCCGGAAGATTTAGCTACTCATAATCAAAGCAAGGATGAAAGAATACGAGATATTACTCATGATAAACACAAACAGAATGATAATCGCACGCAAGCTCATACAATTCGGGAAATAGAGTAAGAACGAATTGAATAAGATTAAACGATAGAGATTTACCACAATAATCAGGGATTCGATATCAATCCTTCGATGAATAGTCAAAATCAAGCTCCAAAGATCAATCAATCAATGTCAAAACCTAGTTCTCTGAGCTTTTTCTATGATAAAATCGAGTATAAGAAGTTATGGCAAAGGAAGACCTAATTCTAACCTAAAAAGGAGTTTTTCTGCCGAATCTGTGAAGTTATCGCAAATCTCGCCGCAGCGAGGAAAATAGCTCACCGCGGCGAGACACTGTTTAGCCTCCCAAATTGCTCTCGCAAAATCTCGCCGCGGCGAGAATGTCATTCGCCGTAACGAGCTTAAAACCTCTGTAACGTTTTCTTCCTCCAAAGTATCGCTCGGAATCCCCATTACTATCCGGTGATTCGATATGTTCATCAAAATCTCCCTTCTTGCCACATTCATAATGGTGTTAGTGGTGGCCATAAATGGTCTTCCCAGAAGCATGGTATCATTATTCGGGTCTTCACAATCCACGATGAGATAATCCACAAAAATATCGAGCCCCTCCAGTTTAGTGATCACATTATGTATCTTGCCACAGGCGGTTGTAGAGGAGCCATCGGCGACCAGTATGCTGGTTCTTGCTTCCACCATTCCTACTAAGTTGAGTTTCTTGTAGATGGTGAGTGGCATCATATTAATGATGGCTCCTAAGTCCAGAGTTCTGGTGGCTGTTTTCCCTTTGATGACAATATTTATGTTGAAAGCTCCGGGGTTGGGTTTCTTTGGTAAGATTGGTTTAACCCTTTCTTCTTCGGCAGGAGAGTCTATGTCACACCCGAATGCTGTAGGAGGAGGTTTGAGGTTTTTACCTTGCTTCCCTGCGGGGGTTCTGTCGTTCAGATGTAGTAAGGTTTTCTCCTCCGATTCCTATTACCTTGACAGCTTCAATGATCATCATGGCTTTCTCGGTATGACCCGGTAGCTTGTCTTTGTTCTGTTGCAGTTCCCCTACTTCCTTGGCGATTTGACCAATCTTCAGTTCCATTCCTCTCAAGGTGTTGTCGGTTCTTTTGAAGTTATCCTCAGCCTTGGCGATAAATGAATTGGTCCTCGCTGTAAACTTACCTTGCTGCTTCACAAATTTCCCGATATCTCCCATCTCCTTCATTATAGTATCTATCTTTTCTTCAATGGAGGATGGTTTGAGCAGGTTTTGTGACGGCTTCGGTGGTGGTGTGGGAACAGGTACCATAATGGGCGGTCTAGGTGGTATTTCGGGTGGGTTCAAGCTAGGTCCAGCACGGTATGATAAAAGAGGGCGTTGGGGGATAAAGCTATTTACCGGTTGGTTTCTCGGTCTCCATTTCCTTGACTCTTGCATGTAGTGTGCCTCTTCAAGTTGTGTTGGTTCCTCCGGTTCTTCATTCACAACTTCCTTTCTTCTCATTCTCATCTCTATGGCTTCAATTCTCATGTTAATTTGTTTCCAAGGAGTTTCCTCGATTGCCCTGACTTCCTTAGTAGCCACCCTTCTTCCTCATCATTTATGCATAGAGTTCTCACTAAGGTTCTCGCACACCTCCCAAATCCTTCTTGGGGGTGCGTCTAGCACATTTCCTTGACATGCTCCATCGATGAGTGCTTGGCTGATTGAGTCAATTCCCTTGTAAAAGTTGTTGTGTGACACCCGCATTTCGATACTTGCTTATATTTAATTTATTATAATTTTTTTATATAATTTTTTTCTATTTTATTTACTTAATGAGTTGGTCCGTCGCGAGTTTAAGTATTAACACTGTAATTAATGATTGATGTGGTAAATATTAATTGTGGATGGGTCTCCACAGACGGAGCATGAAACATAAACCGTGCGTACCATTATTTTTACCTCATTTACATTAGCCAATCTAGAAACTTATTATATAATTTTCTCTCTCTAGTAATGCTAGTAGGAGTCTAATTCAATAGACTTAGTTTGCAAGGCTATTAACATGTATAAACATTTTAACTAGCTTTCTCATCTTTATTCTATGGTGATGACTCCACATAGCAAGCAACTTTAAAATGCTAGCATGAGATTACGATTAAATTTTATTACTTCAAAATAAATCATAAGCTTTAGTAGCACTTCAGGAAGAAGAAATTATATAGCTATAGCTCCAAAAACATCTAAGTAAGATTTCTCAAGGAAAAAAAAGAAAAAGAAAAGTAAAGTCTTGCTTGATTGATCAAAACGGTATAAATTCTTCTCCATGATATTTGAGCTGATTGTTTTTCTTGCTTGTGTCGATTTATTTTATCCTGAAGTCTAGCTAGAAGTTCTGCTGTTTGGGTGGCAAATGAACTTTCATGTTTGAAACATTGGAATTGAAATTAAGAGATTTTATCTAGAAGCCTGAGTTGTTTGTAGTCTCTTTTGACAAATAGATGTTATAAATTAATGTTACACCCTTGTACCTAAGATGACCTCTCCTTGTTTATCAACAAGTATGTTACAACTGTTAGTAGGCAAAATTGTAATTTATCATGTTAAATCATTAGGCCTCCTGATTAGTCTAATAACATATTAAAGTTGTTAAAACTGCAACAGTACATAGTTAATTACCTTTTCTTTCTTTTTTAAGTTTCATCAAGGTTTAACTAGTTAAGAGTAATTAGGGAGTTAATATATATAACCGTATCAGAAGTATAATGAACACCTATGATGTCTAACTATACTATTTGGCTCTAAGCTAAATACATATATGAGTGAGCATAGTTGTCAACTTGTGTAGATTAGTTAAACTTGATTCTTGTTAATCACTTGCACTATTTGTACTTTCAGTTAGAGGTTATGAGAGATATTTGTGTTCTTGTGTTATTAAAGTCAGAAAGTAGTAGTAGAGGTGCAAGTAGAGAGTAAACTGTTAATCGCAACAATTTGTTAGCCAAGAATATTTGATCTTGCGCATGTCTAGAATGTATAAGATTTTTGGAAAATTGCAAGAAGTGGAAATGTATTAGTAAGTACTAGTGTTCGTTAGTTACAAATTTCCCCTAAGGTTACCTTATTTATATTACCACTCACCTTTATTGAAACAACGACCAACTATACCGGTTTTGTGTCAAGAATGATGAATTCTATCGTTCAAGGTTTAGCAAACATTTACCGTCTTTCTGTGATATTATAGGTGCCGAGCTTGACACGATCGAGTTGACTTAGCAGTCTATGCACAAATACCTACGGACAAGGTGAGGTTTCTTTCATTCTTTCAATGTATCATTTCGCCATCTGGCCCTAGGGAATTTGATTACTTTCATTTGTCCTTATCGTTTGTGCGACACGAGTAAAATCCTTACCTATTATTCGCTTTTGACTTTGGACCTAAGCCAATTTGTATCAACTTTGTTATCCATTGAGCCTTTGCTACTTTGCTTTGTTACACCCTTGAATCATCTTTAATCCGTCATTTGACGTGAAACCTATTAACCGTTCGATTGACCCAATTGAATTCCCTCTGGTACTTGTGACCTTCCACTGGAAATGAGATATATGATTACATTTACAACGGATTGGGCCCGGACTGTGGCGAATGGCTACCGGATAGAACGGACCGCCGGTTAAGACGCTGAATGCAACCGATGGTTGGTGTGTTCCGTGATCTGGTCTAGCATGAACCTCGGCATGCTTGTTTTCTCTATTTTTGGGGTCTCTCCTCGAGGGAAGTCATAAGGTTGTAGTTAGGTTCCGGGAGTCATATGGCAGGTTTTGACAGTGATACTCGAAATCATTTCATTACAAAGATATTGTACTTTTCCTTGTATTACTCGTGTCATGGTTGCTTTGTTACTCCACAATTGTTCCATTCTCTCACTTCTTTGTCATTTTTTTATACTCACTAAGTCTTTGGGACTTAACCACTTTCTTATTCTCTCTTTGTTCCTTGTATTACTAGTGTCATGGTTGAGTGAGTCGGGTACGTAGGATGTCGGGTGTTACTAGTAATCGCTATCGTACTGTAAACCTTTGGACCTGTACATACATAAGCTCAGTAATTCTTGCCTGTGTGTTTCTAGTTTCCAGAACTTTGGCCTGTAACCTAAACTTAAGTTTGAATGTAAATTAAAGTATGGTTTGCCTTTCTATCCATTTCAGGCTATATTCTATTCAGGTCTACTTTCAATGTAGCGTCGACTTAATAGAACCGAGTGCTTCCTAGTCCGGTCGTTACAAGGTGGTATCAGAGCCTGGCTTGGAAATGGAATTGAAAGGAATAGAACCCAAACCCTAGTTTGAGTCTCTTGTTGAGGACTAGGTGTATTTAGAGTGATGTACTTGTATCTTTCACCAGATTCCTTTTTAGATATCTAGTACTAGCTTAGAGCGTGAAACGTTGGCTATTTTATATTGATTATAATTAATGATGTTGTAATCTGTTATTTTACTTTGTCTGGTTCCAGGATGAGTTCTTCAATTAATAGAGATGTCCCTAGGGCTGAGTTAGAATGTATGACCGAGTGGTGCAGAGTTGTTTGCACCGAGAGAGACCAGTACCAAGATAGAGTAAAAGAATTGGAAGACCAGATAAAGATTATTGCTGCCGATAGAGACCACTATAGGGACCGTGTTAAATATCTTCTGGAATACTATGCTAGGGGTGGTCGGCAACTCTAGAGTGAACTGTACGAGTTCTTGTCTACTACTCGATAGCTCATAGAGAGTGCCGAGACTGCTTGACCTGAGGTTACTGGTAGAGCCCCAGACCACTTAGCTACGACATCGGGAGGTGTAGGTCCCAGTAATCCTAATAGAGTTGGAAGTGTTGAGGCTATCCCAGCAACCCCACCGGTTGCTCTAGTGGAGAGCTCTGAGGAGGATCCCTCAGAGGATATACCTACTGGTGAGGACGTAACTTCGGGTTCAGATGAGATGTTAGAATCCCACGAGCCACAACCCGCAATAGAAGTTATTGTGATAGATGATTCTGACGAGTCTCTTGACTATGTTGATGGTCCCGGGGAGGGAAGTGTGCCACCTGTTAAGAGAAGAACGATAGTACTTGGTCTTATGTTAATGTTTAGACAATGAACTTGTCAAGTATGAGATAGTTTTCATGTACATAGATCTCATTCTATAGTTGCTTGTAGTGTGCATATTTTGGCCATAAGGGTGCTTTTATATATATATATGTATATATATATATATATATATATGTATACATATATATATATATATGTATACATATATGTATATATATATGTATACATATATATATATATATATATATATATATATATATATATATATATATATAATGTACTTATGTGACTATACCACTTGGAGGATGTGTAAGTTGTCATCGATAGTAAGTCTCTATGTATTTTGTAACTTTGAAAGGTCTGTAGTGTTATCTATAAATATTCGGTTTTCAAGACATCTGTTAGTGTGGTTACGTTTGTTTAATTCATCTGAAGTTTCTTCGTTTAATAGTACTAAATTTGATTATTAAGTATTCTACTTGTCTTTATTTCAGATAAGTTGTTAGTAAGGTTATAGTGAATCGATATGGCGGGAAATATTGATCCAACGGGTGGTGAACAAAGCGGAGAACCTGAAACACAACAACCACCACCAATAGATGAATCTGGGGAAAAGATTCCTCAGGTGTCTGATCCTGAGGGAAATGTGCAAGATATGTTGGCCTTTTGGACTTACCTCGCTCAACAGTGGAAAAGTCAGCAACCATCTAGTAGTGTGGCCCCTCTAGCTATTCCCCGAGGAGATGATCAAATGCTCGAGAGGTTTCTAAGGTTCAACCCTCCAATCTTCATTGGAGAAACTAATGATAAGAAGGCTGAAGAGTTTTTATCAAGTATGGAGAAGATATTCGAGGTGTTGAACTATACTGATGCTCAGAAGGTTAAGTATGCTTCTTATCATTTAGAAGAAGCTGCACGTAATTTGTGGATGCTGGTGAGTAGAAGGTGGGGATAGGAAGGTACCCCGTACACTTGAGCAAACTTTGTGAAAGAGTTTAATGATAAATTTGTTCCAGAGGTTGTGAGAAATGCACGTGAACGGGAGTTTAACGATTTGATACAAGGAACCAAGTGTGTGAGTGACTATGAAGCCGAATTTACTCGTCTGATCCAATATGCGCCCCATTACTTGGATGACGAGAAGAGGAAGGTAAGAAAATTTGTTGAAGGTCTAAGACTTGAACTCCGTTGGGCCCCTATTTCCGTAGACTTTGGAAAGTATGTGATGGCAGTGGAAAAAGCACTGCAAGTTGAGGCTGAAATCAAAGTGTTGAGGAAGATTGGAGACAAGGCTAAGCGGAGCCATTTCGAAAATAGTCAAACTTTCAGTAACAAGTATCCTGCTCAGGCGAGGCCATCTGGTAATACTACGACTAGCACACACCCTCGTGGTGGGAATAATTACTCCCAGCCTCGTCACAATAATGGAGGTGATACTCATGAGCAAGTTTTTTCCCGATGACTTTGTAGCCAATGCCATTTTGAGCACGAGGTGCCGACTGGGATCTCCTCTCAGCAGCCTTACTAGTCTCTGAGTCATCTTTCTTTCCAGAAAAAGTGACGTTAGATAATTTGCCAGCTCCAGCAATCTTCCCTTTCTTGGAGACGTACCACTGTGGGGGATTACACTTTCCAGTGTGGTGTTCCTCTTTCAGAACTCTCCCAACATATTTCTTCGGGGCTTTTTTTTCCCTTAAAGGCATAGTCGCAACTGCCTTTCCTTTGTCAGCAACCATAGCCTTCTGACCAATGCTATAGATTGTTTGGAAATCACCTTGCTGACCTCTAACAAATGTCATTCTTTCATCAATCTTGTTCAGAGTGGTAGAACTATTTGTTTGAGTGTCTAGCCCAAGTCCTCCTTTCTTTGAGGCATCTGTTAAATAAGAATGTAACTCAATTAGAGTGTCACACGCTTTAGCATAGGATTGAAATGAAACTTTATTTTCTTTGATCTCAGTATTCTCAATGAGAATTTTGTCAAAGTTCCTTTGAAGTTCCTCCATTTCTTCCTTATGCTTTTTAGTAGTCACAACTATATGAGCTTTCAAGAATGCATTTTCAGTATCCTTTGATTCAGATACCTTGCACATTTGTGCATGATGTGACAATGAAATGTGCGATATAGCATGTTTTTAGACCCTCGTTGTTTGCCTTAGATTCAATATTTGTATCGTGTTAGGGTTAATTACCAACATCGTGTGTATTTTGTAGGTCATGATCGAGCTTTTGAGGAATTGTACGATTTCAGGCGCGAAAATGACATAATTGTGCGAAATCGAGAAAGTTAAGCGAATACACCGGATTGATAGTTGCACGGAGTTCGAGGAGTCAAAACATGTCATGCGGCCAACCAATCCGAAGATAATTGAAGATGCAACAACTTTGTAGAAGACCACTTCTCGAGGAAACGAAGTTACGAAGCCCAAAATCGAAGAACGAAGAAAACAGATTCAAATCTGTAGAAATCGAAGATGGAGGTCACCAGGTGACCACAGAAGGCTCTCTGTGGCCCACAGGCGACCGCAGTGAAGAAGGATTTTGGTTTCTAGGCCTTTTTCCTGGCCTGTCAAGCTAAAGCCCGCCCTTCTAACCTTCCTTAATGATAAATGGCGGCCAGAGCTCGAGATTTTCAGTATAAATAAGACCTCAAGGGTCTCATAATTCTACACCGCTCATAAAGCAAGCTCTCGAAAGAGAGAACCAGTCCTCGGGGAAGTGAAACCCCAAAACTGCTGGCCGTTAGGCACCCAGAAGGAGGAAACCCTAGAAGCAGCACGAAGACATCAAATACTAAGCTTCCTTTTCTTCTTCTTTCTTCTTCCTAGTCGATTTCTGTTTGTGTTTATTTCCATGAGTAGCTAGCTTTCTCTTCTAAAGGCGAACCGCCGAAACTCTGCTTTTTCTACTTCTTTATATATCGTGATATATTAATGAATTAGTTTTAAAATGTAATTTTGTACTTATTCTTTATTCAAAGACTAGTAATGAAGAGTCTTCATACAGGTGCATTCTGAACAAGAGAGGGTATTGGATTCTGGAACTACAACATCTACATGTCAATGATAAGTTTCCAACTCCCATCCTCAACCAGATCTTGAAATGGAGAGAAGGCAAGCCAGAATTGCTAAAACCTGAGCACCTTCATGCCTGGCTAAAATTTGAAGTAGAAAAGAGGAATGAAGCCAGAAAGATGGATCTTTCTTTTGCCTGTCCTTACCCAAAGCCTGATGATGTACACAAGGTAAGAAAACTGGATGGTAGCTACAGCAGGCAGAACAAACTAGGTGTTCCAACCTATGAGTCATTCTATATGACATTGGATGAATACCTAGATGATATACACTATCTAGAAGAAATATACAAGTATTTCAACCTATCTCAGCTGCATATAGACCACTCCTGGGTCTGGGGAAAGTACTTCTGAGTCAAACACTTTCTACAGAAAAATCACAAGCTTGGTAAGAGTTACCATGAAATATATGACTTATCCAGAAAGACAGAGCTCTCTGTCAGAAGGATTCTTTATGACTATGTCCAAGAATGCAGAAAAGTGGATGATCATGTCAACTAATCCAGAAAGGGTGCTGAAGAACTTGAGGTATCTGAACCCAAGTTGCATTTCTGAAGACTTGAAGACTAGTAACATTAGAATACTTAGTATGTTTTGTTCTAATTTACTTAGTATGTTTTGTTACTTTTTGTAATCTTACTGATTATTTCTAAATTTCTCTATCTGTAAAAGTTGCATCTTATTCTGTAAACTGTACCTATCTGAAGATCATACTCTCATATACATTCTAATAGATGACAACTTATCAGCAAAGATCACTTCTTGTGATTTGGTTGATGTTTACTTTTTGCACTTAATTCAACTAAAATTGAATATCATTTGAAATGATTAAGTGGTGGATTGTTTTCTCCTCCAGGATTACAAATTTGTAATAGGACTTGAGAGATAGTCATGGATGACTGATCAAAAAGGGGGAAATTTGTTAGGAATATCTGTTAGTATTTTGATCACTCATCACATATTCTTATCTTAGCCAGAAAGGTGATTAAGTACTCTTGGTTCACTTGAACATTGTAAAAGAGGAAATCACTGAGTATGATTAGTCTAGTAAATCTTGTATTAGGATTATAGGTCTCTGAGTGTAATTTTTATTTCCAGAAGACTATGAAGATCAATCCTAGCAATGGATCTTTTCTAAAGATTAGAAGACTAAAGATTGCACAAGATTTATGAAGATATCAAGGTTTAGTCTAACTCAGAAAGACTATGTCCTTAATCCTTTCTTAAGTGTATTTACATACTTCTAAAATATGACTCTGGACATATGACATCATGAGTATGGAGCATGCAAGCCATCAGAAAGGCTCATGTATCCGTTGAAGACTACAGGACAAGAAATAGTACAAGTGCATTAATTGCATCGGCAGAAAAGCCGCTGAAGCACAATCCTCTCTGAGACATGAGACAAAGACTTCTGTGTACTCATTTCAAGATAAGTATGGACTGAATTTGAATTGTGTCTAACGGATATCATTCCAACAACTCTCAAATTCATCTATATATATCGCACATGCTGAGAAGTACACCTTAGAACGCTCTATCTTGCAAACTTACCATCAAGCAAAGTATTCTCTTAAGCACTCTACAACCCTTTCTAAAAGCTTTCTGTTGCTCGATGAGCAGACTGCCATCCAATGAACAAGTGTATTAAGTAGTCTTGTTCTATTAGGCTCTCTGAAAACATAACTGGAAAGTTATACGAGAAGCCTCTCTGACAAACCTTATAACCAACACCATCAAGGCGTGGAGTAGAGGAAGTACTTGATTTGGGAAATCAAGGAATAACTCCAAGGTTATCTGAGTAGAGGAAGTACTTAGCTCTAGGAGCTGGGGAATAATTCAAGGGGAACAATTGGTTGGAAACCATTTGTTTAAGAATCTTAGAATAGGATTATTGTAAGGTGAACTCAATTATCTGTTCTAGTGAATTCTAGGTCTCAGAAAGACCGAAGTGGATTAGTTGGAGGATTACGCTACCTCCAGATACCACTATACTTGTTGTGTCATTTACCTTTATGTATTTACATTTCAGCAAAACACACACACATACTGTTTCTGCACTTACCTATCTTAAAGTCTTCCGTGCTCTGAATTTAAATATCAGAAAGGGGGTTTCTGAGAAACTGTGTTTATCGACAAAAGTTTTAAAAGACTATTCACCCCCCCCCTCTAGTCTATTACTTTTCCGTTATCTGGACCAACACCTGGAGACGTCAACCTAGGTTCATGGCGTACGCAAAGAGATATTTGTTGGACCCATTCCACGACCGATTTGTACACGCCTGGACGAAAGACATCTTGCACTTTGGAGCTGACACGACGAACAGGTAATTCAATTTCATAATGCACTACTATCCTGTAATCAAAGTTGTGCCCAAACTGACATTCAACAATGTAAATTGGTTGCAGAGTTGAAAGTGCGCACTCCAGGTACAAGTATTGGTTGGGAACTGCAAACTCAAAGTTTCACAGAAAATTCCCCAAGCTGCAAAACCGCTTGAAATGCATAACCTACTTGAAATGCATTATGATGCAATCCGCTCTGAGTTTGAGAAATCGTCGACGAAGCATCCTCATGTCACGACCCGTGGAATCTTAGCAGGCTAGGAGGTGTGGTTTCACATCTTGCTATTAAGTAAATACTCCATGAAAGATCCAACGTTGATCCCGGTGAATGCGATCATGCATTGCGTATCGGTTGGGGACTACCATGCGCATGTGAATTGCAACAAAAGAGTGTGACCGGGAGGAGCGTCCATCTTATTAGAGATATCAATGAGTTCAGGAGTACTCTTCATATGGGGGAACCATACTAGACTAGGCAACAGACAGTACGGGAGCAGTTCGATGACTGGTACAGGGACCGTAGGGCGTTTGCCACGGAGGAGGAACTCAGATCAAACATCGAATCGGATGGAAACGCATCATACACATACCTGGAGGAGCCACCAATAAGACACAAGAAGAAATCTGGTAGACAACCTAGAGCAATTGGGAGTTGTGTTAGGAATATCTGTTTAGATTTTGATCAGCAACCTAATGACTTATCTTAGCTCAGAAAGGTGATTAGTACTCTTAGTTCACTTGAACACTGTAAAATAAGAAACTCACTGAGTATGATAGTCTAGCAAATCTTGTATAGGATGTTAGGTCTCAAAATGTAATTTTTATTTTCTGAAGAAGACCAAGAAGAAGGCATCCAGCAGGAAAATTTCAACAGATTTGAAGATTTGAAGACTGCACAAGATTGCTGAAGACAAGGGTTTTCCAGAAACCTATGTCCAGATATCTTGAAGAAACAAGTGTTTCGAAACATACATGTTGCAAAAGATATCTGAGAATAAAAGGTTTCTGAGACAAGGAAAGTGCCCACAGATATCTACACTCAGATACCTTGGACATATAATACGCTTCTGATGAAGAAACATATTATAACAAGTTGTTCCAACAAGTGGTATCTGGAGCTATGATGATCTCTGGAAAAGAACGTGCAAAGCCTCAGAAAGCTTGCATAGTTCCGTTGGCACTACAGGACAAAATATAGTACAGTGCATTAAATGCGAGCATGAAATGTCGAACTAAAGCGGTAACCGAAGAAGAAGGCGGGCTCTGATTACTATATTCAGATATCAATAGTTTGAATTTGATTTAAGCCTAGCGGATACTATTCAAACGGCACTCAAAATTCATCTATAAATATCAACACTTAGACTGCTTGAGAACACACCTTAGAATACCTTAGAACACACTGAACTTACATTGAATACTCACACAAGCGCTCTCAAGCAAACTACTTACCTTCAAGCTTTCTGTTGCGACCAAAGCTCTTGATTCTAAGTAGCACAAAAGTTCCAAGTGTCCTGATCCTTAACGAGCATTGTTATTTGTTAAAGAGTTGAACTAAAATTTCTTATCTAAGTTTCATTATCTTGAACACTTACCATAGACTTGGGTCAGTAGAGAACAAGATACCGTACATTGCAAAGTGTATTAAGTATACTTGATTCACAGAGCTATCTGAATAACTGAACAAGTTATTAAAGAAGCTCACCTGACAAACAAACCTAAAACCAACACCATATTCGGCGTGGAGTATAGGAAGTACTTAGTTTGGGAAACTAAGGAATAACTCCAAGGTTATTGAGCACAGGAAGTACTTAGTTTGGGAAACTAAGGAACAGCTCAAAAAGGTTTCTGAGTACAGGAAGTACTTGGCTGTGAAAGCCGAGGAATAACACAGGGGGAACACTTGGTTGGGAACCTAGTGCATTTAGGAATCAAGTAAAGATATCTGTAAGGTTACCTCATTTATCTTAGTGGATTCTAGGTCTGAGAAAGACCGAAGTGGATTAGTTGAAGGATTACGTCACCTTCACATACCACTATAAAAAGACTTGTGTTATTTACTTTCTGCAGTTTATTACTTGTTTTACTTACATTGCAAAGTACTTACACTTATCTTGCTGAACACGTGCACTTATCTCAGAAGTCTTCCGCTCTCTGAAATTAAGTATCAGATATCTGTGAAGATATCTGAGAAACTGTGCTTATCGACAAAAGTTTTAAAAAGACTATTCACCCCCCCCCCCTCTAGTCTTTTACTTTACCGTTATCTAGACCAACAAGTGGTATCAGAGCTGGAGGTTCCCAAGCCTTCTGCACTGAACCTAGATCCCAGATAAGTGCCCACTAACTGCTTTTCACCTACACTTGATTCCTTTGTTTAGTGTGTTTGCTGCAGGATGTCTTTAAGTGTCGCCACAATTCTCAAGACAGAGAATTATGAGAAATGGAAGAACAACATGATGCTCCACCTAGAAGCCATCAGTGACGAAATGATCGAAGTTATAAAGAATGGCCTAATAGTCATTCAACAACTCAAGCAAGTCATAGAGGTTTCTAATGGAAGAGACAGAGAACAAAGTGATGGGTCTTCACAGACAGATGCATCAACCAGTGGGAGACCTGCTAGTCAAGTTATTTACGAACCAAAGGCCAAAGAACTCTGGACATCGGAAGATGCCAAGAGAAATAGATTGGATGGACAGGCTCGTAATATCATCATACTTCCTACTCCAGAGCACATACAGTGTAAACTGTGGGGTGCAAAAACGGCGAAAGTGGCCTGGCAACTGACTGAAGAAATCTGTGCTGGCACTGAAAAAACAAAGGAAAATAAGTTCGAAGTTTTGAAGCTAAAATACCAAAACTTTAAACAAGGTCCCACAGAGACTCTTGAAGAACTAGATTTCCGGTTTACAACACTTATAAGTGACATGGCTGCACTTGGTGAAAGTAATAGATATACCCAGTCAGAAAAGATTAAAACCATTGTGAGAAGTCTAACTCATAACTGGGAACACACAAAGTTTTTCTACTTTAACCAAGGAATGCCAGATATCACTCCTGTGGAACTTTTCTCTCACCTTGCCACTGTTGACTATGAGACAACTCAGAGGGAACAAACAATTGAGAAGTTGCAGAATGTTGCTCTAGTTGCTCAAGGAACTTCTGAAAAAAGAAGAAAGGCAAGGATGTGACTGAGGATGCTCTTACTGTAAAGCAAATGGGAAAATATGTCAGTCGAGAAATTGAGAGAAGAAAAGCCAAAGAGAAGCTGAAAAAACATCTAGGCTCAAACTATCACCAGTACAAAAATATGCAAAGCTCGCTGAACAAGCCAGCTCAAAAAGCATCAAGTACTGAGGAAGCAGAAATCGGAAATGATATCTGTTTCTATTGTCAGAAACCTGTTCATTTCAAGAAGGATTGTCCTGCCTTCAACAAATTTAAGACATGTGACAAGAAAGATAGAAGAATCTTCAAAAGAAGTCAAAGAGCTATGCTCACTGAAGAAAATAAAAAGATTCAACTCAACTGGATGCTCTAGATATTGAGTCTGATTCTGAGGATGAGGATTCAGATGATTCCACACTGCCTTCCCCAGAAATATGCAGTGTTTCTCACGAAGTAATTGACTTTGGTCAAAAGAAGAAAGAAGTGTGTGGAATGACTGAAGAAATCTTCCCAGATATCTCCAACATTGAACCTTGTCTAATGGATGATGAGGTAACACATACTTCCTGTTATACTTATGAAAGTGATGACGAAGGAATCAAAGAACTGGAAAATCTCAGAAAAGAAATTGATCTTTACAAAAGAGAATTTCTAATGTTCCGTGCTAGAGCCGAAAATTTCGAAGAAGAAAAGAATTCTGTTGCAAAGGAAAATTCTAAATTAATCAAGATATCTGAGAAAAAGGATGCTGAAAATGCATTTCTCAAGGCTCAGATATCTGAGACTGAAAAGTCACATAAAGAAGCAATGGCCAATCTTCAAAAGAAATGTGAAGGTCTTCTTTCTGAGAATAAGGAACTCAAAAAGAAAGAACTATCCTTTCAATCTTATGCCAAAGCTAGTGACACTCTTACTGAAGTACAATCTTATTTAAGAGATCCTTCAGAAAAGAGAGGACTTGGGCTGGACACACACACACACAGTTCCACCACTCTGAATAAGAGTAATGAAGGACTAACATTCGTCAGTGCTCAGCAAGGTGATTCCCAAACAATCTGATGTCGAAAGCTAAGATCAAGGCAAAGGAAAGCGATTCGATAAAGCCTTTGTGGGAAAAACAAGTCCAAAAGAAAACTATGGGAAATGTCTCTGAAAAGAAACATAACATTGAGAAGTGCAATCACCCACAGTGCTATGTCTCTCAAAAAGGAAAAATTGCAGGAGCTGACAAATTTTCAAATGTCACGTTTTCTGGAAAAAAAATTGATCATCCAGAGACTAGCAAAGCTGCTGAGAAGAGATCTCAGATAGCATCAGGTGCTCGGAATGGTATTGGCTATAAATCCATTGGGAAACAACTTGCTTGCGAATACAAACAAGAGCAAGAACGATGGTTAAAGGCTAGAATTGCTCACAGCAATTATCAGAAGTGGGAGATAAATCAAGTGTTGGTCCAGATAACGGCAAAGTAAAAGACTAGGGGGGGGGGGGGTGAATAGTCTTTTAAAACTTTTGTCAATAAAAACTATTTCTCAGATATCTGTGTAGATATCTGATACTTAGATTCAGAGCGCGGAAGACTTAAGATAGATAAGTGCAGAAACAGTTAAAGTGTGTGTGTGTGTGTTGCTGAAATGTAAGTACAGAGAAGTAAATAACACAGCAAGTATAGTGGTATCTGGAGGTGGCGTAATCCTCCAACTAATCCACTTCAGTCTTCCAAAGACCTAGAATTCACTAGAATAGATTATTGAGGTCACCTTACAAAAATCCTATTCTAAGATTCCTTAAACAAATGGTTCACAACCAAATGTTCCCTCTGAGTTGTTCCCCGGCTTACACAGCCAAGTACTTCCTGTACTCAGAAACCTTTTTGAGCTATTCCCTAGCTTCCCAAGCTAAGTACTTCATGTGCTCAATAACCTTGGAGTTATTCCTTAGTTTCTCAAACTAAGTACTTGCTGTACTCCACGCCAGTGATGGTGTTGGTTTTGGTTTGAGTTGTCAGATGAGCTTCTTTAATAACTTTTCAGTTAATCAGATAGCTCTGTGAATCAAGTATACTTAATACACTTTTCAATGTATGGTATCTTGTTCTTTTTAGTGACCCAAGTCTTAGATAAATGTTCAAGAAAATGAATCTCAGATACTTGATCTTTCAATTCAACTCTTTCACAGATAGCAGTGCTTGTTTAGGATCAGGACACTTAGAACTTTAGTGCTACTTAAGATCAGGAGCTTTGGTCGCAACAGAAAGCTTGAGAGTTAGTTGTTTGCTTGAGAGATTAAGATATGTGTTCAGTAAGTTCTGTGTTTTAGCGTGTTTTTGGCGTTCAAGGTGTCTTCTCAAGTAGTCTAAGTCTTGATATTTATAGATGAATTTGAATGCCGTTGAATAGTATCCGTTAGGCTTGAATCAAATTCAAACTATTGATATCTGTGTACAGTACTGAAGCAGGTTTGTCTTCTTCTTCAGAAGGTACCGTTGCTTTTATTCAGACATCTCTGTCCGTGCATTAAATGCATTGTACTGTACTTTTTGTCCTGTAGTGCCAACGGAACTATGCTCAGTATCAGAGACTAGTATTATCTGATTCTTTGCACGTCCTTATCTTCAATCTTCAGATACCACTTTATTGAAACAACTTTGTTGCAATATATTTCTTTTTCAGAAATGTGATTAAGGCTCAAGGTATCTGAGAGCAGATATCTGTGGGGACTTTCCTGGTTTTCAGAAAACCTTCCAGTTCACAGATATCTCTTGTGACACAGCTTGTTTAAGACTATTCGTGTCTTCAAGATATCTGACCAAGGTATCTGTAAAACTGTTTCAGTAATCTTGTGCAGTTTCTTCAAATCTTCAATGTCGTTGAACTTGTTCTGCTTGGATGTCTTCTTCTTGGTCTTCTCTTCATAAAATAAAAATTACATTTTGAGACCTAATATCCTATACAAGATTAGCTAGACTATCATACTTAGTGGGTTTCCTCTTTTACAATGTTCAAGTGAACCAAGAGTACTAATCACCTTTCTGAGACTAAGATAAGTCATCATGTTGCTGATCAAAATCTAAACAGATATTTCTAACAAAATATCTAACAAATTTCCTAACAAATTTCCCCCTTTTTGATCAGTCAATGATGACTATCTGACCTATTACAAATCTGGATGAGTGAACAATCCAACACTTAATCTTTTCATAAGATTTTTCAATTCATTCAATTTAGTGCAGAAAGTAAACATCAACCAAATCACAAGGTGTGATCTTTGCTGAGAAGTTATCTTTTATAGAATACATTCTGAGAGTGAGTTCTTCAGACAAGTTACAAAGAAAGATTACAGATAACTTAAGTACATAAAACAAGTTTAGCTCAGTCAGCAAAAATACAACAAAAAAATACATAGTAAATTAGGACAACAGGAGTAACCAAGCTCCAAGTAAACATCCTAATAGACTAGTCTTCAAGTCTTCAACTCTTCAAGTCTTCAACAGTTGTTCTATGGATCAGTCTGCAAATTTCCTATCTCCAAACCTTTTGATGTCATCAGAATAATCATAGAGAACTGTTCTGACGAGCATCTCCGTGTCTCTGGCAAATCCACAGACCTCTTTGTAGGTTTTGGTAGGATTTTTCTTGACAAAATGTTTGACCCACAGATACTTTCCCCACTTCCAGGCATGCTCTATTCTGATATCTGAAAGCTTTAAGTATTCGTAGATAATCCTCAGATATCTGATGTCACCCTTGTATTGATCTTCAGTTAGATAGAACGACTCATAGGGTTCCACAGCGAGTCTTGCTCTTGTGCCTGTTCCGGTGATATTCAGAATTCTGTTGACAACTTCAAAATCCAACCAGGCTTTAATGTGATTGGTGTTGATCAAGGTTGGCTTATCTTTTCTCCATGCCATAAGTTGTTTATGGATTGGTTCTGGAAATCTTGAAGTTACCAGTAGATGCTTAAGTTCCAGAATCCAATAGCCATTTTTCTGATTGATGCACCTGTAGACAGAGGAATCATTCTCATTCTTCACATACTCTATTTTGGCTTCTTCTGGCCTGAGTGGAAGTTGACTTTCTCTTTGCTCAGCTCTCAGTCTGTTCCTTCTCTGTCTTGAATTCTCTTTGGGTTTGTTTCTTGAAGAACCACCCTGGATAGACTTGGTATTTCCAGAGGGTGTTTTAGCTGCTAGGGGCTTTGCAGCTATGGGCTCAGTTAGGCTTTCAATTTTCCTTTTTCTGTGAAGAGGAGCTTCATCTTCATCAGTTTCCTCATCATCATCAAGATTAGATCTTGTGAGAGTTTTACAGCCTTCTTCATTGCCCAAGGGCTTGATTTGTCCTTCTTCTTCTTCAGAAGATTCATCAATCCCTTTAACTTGTCTTCTCCTTGGAGCCTTGGTACTCCTTAGAGGTTTCTGTGCCATGGCCCTTGTTATCATTGTAGTTCCTTCAGTAGGTTTCTGGTAAGTAGCTACTATTTGCAAAGCAGCTTGGCTTGAGGAGGGTTCATTGATTCTGAGTGGTGGCTGGGAAGTTTTCATGTTTCTTATTCCTCTCTGAGCCACACTAGCTCCAGATTTCTTCTTGTTTTCTTCTCCTTCTTCCCATTCCCCCTGACTTTGAGGTCCAGATTTGTACACTCTTTCCCCCTTAGTCATTGTTGGCTGACTCAGTCTCATAAAAGAATCTGAGAGAGAGTTAAAATGCCCTTGTAAATAATTGTGGCGTGACCAACTTCGAAGTTCGCTTTGAGCTCTGATTTTTCTTGATAAGTCCATTGTCCTTATCGGTGAGCTCCGCAATGGGCCTAGGATGGCATCTGCTTTTCAATGGTGTAACTTGCCTCTTGGAAAGCTTTTTCAGCTAAAGACGCATCATCGTCCCTTATCATTCCCAGATCTTTCTGAGCAATGACTATGCTAGTTGTTCTCTGAGTGATGAGCTCAGTGAACTTTTTCATTTCAGAGGGGACAGAGGCAATTACTTCCTTGTTCTGTGAAGACAACTCCTTGTTCAGATGAGCCAGTACTTGGTATCTGTTCATGTATTCATGGGAGTGGACATTTGGCAGTTTGCTGAATATTGCAGGAGCAATCAGCTTCCTTTTCAAGTGAGAAACCGCTAAATGTTCATTGCGGTGCTCTGCCAAAGTCTTGTCTTCTTCATCATCTGAGTAATCAGCCCAGTGATCTTCATCCTCTTGGACATTCTCATCGATTGTGTCGAGTCCAGCAACCATCTCAGAGATTGGTTTCTTCCCTTTTTGGGAGGAGGATGGTACTTCTTTTGAAGATGATGCAGCCTTAGCATCATGCTTAATTTCAGATACTTCTTCAGTATCGAGTTCTTTGGTGATGGCATTTACAGCATCCTGTAGCTCTTTAACCTCAGAGTAAGCAATCATCTCTTGCAGATATTGATCTTGTAGTTGGTCAAGCTTGTCTCTGGATTTAGCTATCTGGTCTTCCAGTTGAAGATGGAGCTGTTGTTCTTCTTGTTGGTCTGAGTTGAGCAGTTCTGGATTGAGTATTCAACAATTTCTGAGTGATTTCCTCAGAATCCTCAACTACTTGTTCAGTATTAACCTTTTGTTGGGAAGATGGATGAGTTGACTTTTGAGGAGATGGAGACGGAGATTTCTGTGCTTTCCTCTCAGTTTGCTTTTCAGCAGTTGAGGCATGATTTCTTTGTGAAATTCCTCCGGTCCCTGGTGCAGGGGCATCATCATATATCATCCTTTTTGTCGGTGTCATCCTTTTGGTGATGGTCAGTGGGAGGTTCATCGAAGTCGTTTTCGTTTATCTCTTCCTCCTCATCATCTTCAGATACAAGATTGATCACTTCAGGAATAGTGATCTTCTGCCCATTAACCTCTTCTTGTTCAGAAGGTATAAATTGCAGAGTCTGGGGCAGAACTGGCTTGAATGCCATCTGTAATCTTGTCTGACCATCTGCCTGTTCAAAGGCTTGTATCAAACTGTGCGCCACTTCTCTGGAGAAATCCTTATGCAATAAAGTCGCAACTGTGTACTGTTCGGTAGGGAACATTGCATGGATATATGTCTCCAAGTCAAGAGCAAATGCGGTTGGTTGGTTGATCTGTGATTCTCAATATTTCAGAGAGATCAGAGCACCTTAACCTTTGCCATTTCTTGAAGTATTGTATATGCTTTGGCAGGGTTTGAGCTTTGAAGAAGGGAAGTAGGTCCCTTTTCTCATCATTGGGAGCCTGCTTTGCGCTTGTTTGAGCCTGAAAGAAAGAGTTTTGAGTGAGCTTCAAAACTTTTATAGATATCTGAGTAGAAGTGTAGTTTAGTTTCTAAGTTACCTGAGTAAGTACTTCAGGCTCAGAGACTTGTGCTACTGAGGCAATTGGTGTCTCAGATATCTTGTTGTGAGGTGGAGACTTGGAAGTCTGGTCCTCATCAACCTTTCTTTCTTGAACCTGAGAATTAAAATTATCACAATACTTAGGAAATTTTATCAAGAAAATGTTAAGTGACAAATCAAATATCTGAGAGGTTAATTACCTCCATGGGAGGCTCAGATACTTGTCTCTCAGAGACTTGTGCAGTCTCTGGAATCTTTTCTTGTAATGAAGGCCTTGATGCCTCATCAATTTCCATAGGTGCAGGGGATGTCGCAACTCTGTCCCCTTGCACTTCTACTTCTGAGTGAGCCTGTGAGTAGAAAGTATTGAGTAATTTAGAAGAAGTTTAATATAACCCAAGGTGAAGAATTTTTATCACTGATTTTCATATATATATATATATATATATATATATATATATATGGGAAGGCTCAATGATGTGTTCTTCAGAAACCTTGTTGGTTTCTGGGTCCTTTTCTGGCATTTCTGCCTTATCTTCCTCTTTCTCAGTTGGAGCCTGTTAGAAGAATTTACTTTAAGCACATGAACATATGACTGAAAAGTGTTATCTTAAGAATCAATTTATCACCTGTGGCACAGGCTCGGATTTCTTAAGAGGTGAGGTTGGGGTAACCTCCTTCTCAGTTTCTGAGGCAAGCTTCCCAGCTTCCTCTTGTTTCTGTGTTTCTAACTTAGCCTGTAACAAAGAAATTTTATAAGTAACAAGGTATATATAAGCATAAAGTTTCACAAGATGAGAGTTAAACCATTCAGCTACCTGATCCATGTCAGGCTGATTGGTCTCTGAAACTCGTGACCCTTCTATACTTTGGTCTTCTTGTTCCAGTAACACTTCATTGTTTGAAGTTTCAGGCACTTCACACCTTTCCTGAGTGTGCAACTCAGTTGCCTCCCCTGGTTGATCATTCTGAGTAGATGTCTCAGTTTGATCTCTTGAGTAGTGGGGAACTGCTCTTTGATTTTCTTTTTCTTGATCTTGCATTCGTAATTCAAAATGGAGTTCATTTACCATTTCATCAACCACTTGTGGCTGTTGTGGTTGTCTGGAAAGCGTAAGATTGGTCGAGAGAGGTTCTCTTTTTTTTAGATGTGGCGTTTCCATCAAACACTTGACACTAAAATACCACTTATTAGGGCTTTTTGAAGTTGTGCATAAGAAACGTTCCCTGATGAAGTGTTTTGCACCAACAACCTTTGCTATAGGTGCTTGTTCAGCAACCTGAGGTGTAGGTTTTTCTTCTGAAACCTTTTCACCAGTTACTATTTCAGTAACCTTAGACCTTTTTGTTCTTTCTAGGACTTGAGAGATGACTAGCTTCTCATCTTCATCGTCAGAGCTCTCATCGGATTAGGCCTGATTGGTCCATTACTCCTGCGGTTTCTGCAGATAGGGCTTGGTGTTTTTCACCACTTTTAGCAAAGATTTATGAGTTCATCGCCAAAGGCTTTACGCAATAGTCTTCACATTTAAAGCACTTTCTCTTCTTGAGTCTACTTGTTCGAGAGTTGATAACTCTTCGCGGCATTGATGAGTTCATCCGCTTTATCGTTCATCGGCAATGCTGCAGATATCCGAGAATCGACAACCTCAATGGGTATGTCTTCCGATTTGCCAGACTTCTTTCTTGAAGTTCTGCTTCGTCGCAACCTTTTCTTGAGATACCTTTTCGACTTTCGCTTCTTAGAACCTTTACGAGACCCGGTAACCTTTTTCAACAAGTTTGTATACTCATATTTGTAGAGTAGGTTCTTTGTTATTTCAGATCTCTCTGAGCTCAATGCCAAGCTTCTCCAGCAAGTAGCATATCTTCAGACCATAGCCTATAGTGGCCTTTGGCTCAGCTAGTCCTTTGGCTATTTTAGGCTCGAAGCCTTGAATCTTCTTCACAAACTTCATGAAGGCGTACTTTCCCCAGTTAAAAGGGTTTTCTAGCCGTTTTTCTTGTTGATTCAGCAAGAACATCATGATCCATCGTTCTTGGCTTATCTGGTAAGCACCTCCTTGTAGACCATCAAAGCATCTGTGAAGAATGCAAGCCAATACATCCGAGTGAACCATCAGATGTCTGGTTCGGATGTCAGCAAGCTTGAACTCAGTGGGTGTATCTGATTTTTCAAGATCACACACGTCACTGTACAGTTCTATAACACCTTTAAGGAGATCATCGTCCTTGGTGTTTATTTCAAAATCCTTTCCAAGATTTTGAAACTCAAACAACTTACAGAAAGTTGTTAAGTCCAGAAGGATTTCCTTTCCTTGGACTGAGGTTTTGACAGACACTATTGCAGTGCCTTCAGAAACACAGGAAATTATCCTGGAGTTGTTGTAGAATTCCAACACATCAAGTGATGAGATTCCACTTGGGCGAGTAGATAGAAAACCCTTGATTTGTGCCTTTTCAAGCATGTCAAGAATCAGTTTTCTGTCTCTTTGGTTTTCAATTGCAGCCGTGAGGTATTCCTCAACCATGGCACCACCCCAAATCATTCTGTGATTTGAAGTCCAATGGTCAGGATTAAAATCTCCTACCAGTCGGTTGTTCACAATAACCAACTCTGGTGCTTGCTTTTCAGCAGTACCAGTGGAGGATTGAGATTTCAGTGTAGAAGAATTCTTTGGGGCCATCTCTTTATATAGTGTAGATTTGGATTGGTCTTTGAAAGAGATTTGATTTAGTAATTCTTTGCAGAAAAACTTAATCTGGATTTTCAGAGATTGTAGAAGATTTGCAGAGAACCAAGAGAAGGTTTTGCTATTTTTGTGCAAGTCGGAATTTTGGATTAGGCGAAAGTGATTTCTGTTGCCCAAATCCTATATATATAGCAATAGAATCTCAACAGACAAATACATACAAATTGATTTTGTGTGTACGTATCTGTGATTTGCAAGCAGGCGTGAGCAAAAGCTAGTTTGGCATTAAATGCAAAGTGGGCTTTGTCAGAATTTTTACAGTCCACTATTTACTGTGAATTAATTTCCACCGTATAGATCAATCGCTTAATTTCATCAAGGGTCACCATTGCTTCTTCAGCAATGATCACAATCAACAAGTGTAATTGTGCCCATTTAATGAATTTTGGCTATTAGCTATCTGAATCACGTTTGTGTATGACCAAGAACACTGTTTGCATCTGAATCTGTCTTATACTTAGGATTTTTCCAAGTTTTTCATCAAGATAGAAATAAATGCGAATTTCAAGAGAGTAGTTGACTGCAGATAGTTGTACTATTCTCCTTTGTGTTCACCGTTTATAGAGTGATTCAGATATCTGAGTTCCCGTTTCAGAGATCTTAAGCTGTCTTTTTGCTCTTTAGCCTTTTTGACTTCTGGGTACCCGTTCCAGATATCTCTTTTTTCTTCTCTGGATGCCCGTTCCAGATACCTCTTCTCTGGATGCCCGTTCCAGATTCCTGAATTTTTTGAGTTCATTGGTAGTTCCATTAGTCCAAGACTATGTCTTAAGGCTAAGAATCTACTTTCTTGTAGTGGCTTAGTGAAGATATCTGCAAGTTGGTCTTCAGTGCCAATCTTGAGTATCTCTATATTAGTGATATCTAACATCAATATGCTTTGTTACGGCATGAAATTTAGGATTACGTGTAATCATAATAGCACTTGTGTTGTCACGAAAATGGGAGTTTTCTTCATCGAGTCTATAGTCTTTAAGTTGTTGTTGTATCCACGAATTTGTGTTGCACAACAACCGGCACAATATATTCAGCCTGTGGTAGAAGTTGCAATTGAGTTTTGCTTCTTGATAAACCACGAGATAAGTCTAGTACCCGTAAACCGAAGTTCTGAGGTGCTTTTCCTATCAGCGATGATCCGCAGATAATCGCCGTCGAGTACCCACTAAACTCAATCCGCTTTCTTTAGGATACCACAATCCTACATCTATGTACTTTTACATACCTTAATATTTTCATAGCAATGTTGTAGTGTGTTTGCATCGGATTTGTGCGAAATCTAGCACACACTCCAACGTATTGAATATCGTGTCTACTTGCAGTGAGGTAAAGTAGTGAACCTATCAATTTCCTATACTTATGTTCTTCAACACTCTTGTCTGATTCAGTATAGGTCATTTTGGTTCCAATGCTCATAGGTATCTTAGCATTCTTCTCAGAAGGCTTAAGATTGAATTTTGTGAGCATATCTTTTGCATACTTTGTTTGACTAATGAATATTCCATCATTGAGTTGCTTGACTTGCAATCCTAGAAAATAATTCATTTCTCCCATCATGCTCATCTCAAACTTACTTTTCATGAGATTTGCAAAGTCATTACAAAGTTGCTTGTCCTTAGATCCAAATATGATGTCATCAACATATACTTGAACTAAGAGTAGTTTCCCATCATGGTTTAAGGTAAATAAAGTTTTATCAACTTCACCTTTCTTGAAACCACTTTCCAGAAGGTATTTGGTCAAAGTGTCATACCATGCTCTTGGAGCCTGTTTGATCCATCTGAGCTTTCTGTAGTTTATAGACGATTCTACTTTCTGAGGAAACTTCAAAGCCAGGTGGTTGCTCAACATAAACTTCTTCTGCAAGTTCACCGTTCAAGAATGCACTTTTGGCATCCATCTGATAAACTTTAAAATCTTTATGAGCTGCAAAGGCTAGAAAGAGTCTTATTGCATCCAATCTGGCAACTGGTGCATATGACTCATCAAAATCTAAGCCTTCAGTCTGGGTAAATCCCTTGGCAACCAATCTTGCTTTGTTTCTGGTTATTTCACCAGATTCATTCATTTTGTTTCTGAAAACCCATTTAGTTCCAATCACAGATATTCCTTCCACGAATGGAACTAATTTCCAGACTTTGTTTCTCTCAAATTGATCCAACTCTTCTTGCATTGCAGAGATCCAGTCTTGGTCTCCTAATGCTTCTTCTATATTTTTGGGTTCAATATTTGAGATGAAACATCCAAAGAGAGAATTAGCATTTTCAGCTATTGCTCTCCTAGTCCTAACACCTTGATTAATTGGTCCAATCACATCTTTTGCAGGATGATCCTTGATCCATCTCATCATAGGTTTAGTGCTAGTAGGATCAATATCCAAATGATTTGAATGTGAATCACTGGGATTTTGATTTGATACTTTTTCAGTATCTAAGACATTTTGCTCCTCAGAAGGGCAATTAATGTCTGACACTTGTTCAGTGTTTGAGCTATCTGGAACATGTCTTTCAGAGAGATTATTTCCAGAGATAGCTTCATGATGAACATCTTCAGTTTCCATTTCCGGAAGTTTCATAGGAAATTCTTCATCATGTTTGTGAGTCATCTTGTTGTTACTAGGCACTTCATGCTTTTCTACGTCAGAGTCATCCTCACTTTCCGTAATGATGTTTCTCCTTTCTGAGGATTCTTCTTCAGAATCCCTCAACATTAGTTCTTTGAACCTTTCTGAGAGTTCATCATTAGGAGGTGTTTTCTTGCTTCCTTCATAGAATACAACATGAACTGATTCTTCAATCTTCTTTGTTCTTTTGTTGTAAATTTTGTAGGCTTTGCTATTCGTGGAATAGCCATGAAATACACTTTCATCTGCCTTTGGTTGAAATGTTCTCAGATAATCTTTTCCATTGTTTAGAACAAAACATCTACAACCAAATACTCTCAGATGTTTGATATTAGGGGGTCTACCAACCAAGATTTCATAAGGGGTCTTGTCATGGTGTTTGTTTATCAAACATCTGTTTCGAGTATAGCAGGCTGTGTTTACAGCTTCAACCCAATAAATTTCACTTATTTCAGTGTCAGCTAGCATCGTCCTTGCAGCTTCTTTAAGGGTTCTGTTTTTTCTTTCTGCAACACCATTTTGTTGAGGTGTTCTTACAGAGGAAAGTTGGTGTTGTATACCTTTGCAGGTACAAAACTCCTTTATGTACTGGTTGACAAACTCAGTACCATGGTCTGTTCTGATTGCAGATACCTTGTCATTTTTCATGACTTCAAGCTTTTTCAGCAAGTTTGGTATCTCCACCCTGGCGTCAGATTTGTGTTTCAGAAAGACAACCCAAGTGAATCTTGAGAAGTCATCTACAACAACCAGACCATACTTCTTTCCTGCATAACTAGTTACAGATGATTCAAAAAGATCCATATGTAGTAGTTGCAGTGGTCTAACACTAGAGTGTCTAGTTTTGGACTTGAAAGAGATTTTGGATTGTTTCCCCATCTGACATGCAGAACAGATATCATCCTTTCTGAAAGACGTTTTGGGAAGGCCAACCACTAACTCTTTCTTGGCAAGTTTGTTCAGAGTTTTGAAGTTCAAGTGACTCATTCTTTTGTGCCATAACCAGTGCTCTTCTGTGCGACCAGATTGACTCACCATGAGACATTATTCAGTTGTAGCAGATGCCCAATCGGCAACATAAAGACTGCCTTCCGCCGAGCAACCAAGACTGTCTGCTTTGACTCATTGTCAATTAGTTTGCAGTATTTTGCTTTGAATTTTATAGTAAAACATTGGTCTGCAAACTGGCTCATGCTAAATAGATTATATTTCAAATCCTTAACATGTAATACGTCAGTGATTGTTAATGTTCCCAATTTGACGTTGCCAAATCCCAGAGAGGGATTTAATTCTCCTCCAGCAAATCTGAAATCTGGTCCTGTGTTGCAAGCTTTGTAATCGACCAGATTTGCTTTGTCTCCTGTCATGTGCTTTCCGCATCCACTATCAAACAGCCATTGTGCTTTAGTGCAGGAAGCATTCTGCACATAACAGGGAACAGGAGATTAGGTTCTCAATTTATAGTTGGAACCATCAGGACTAAACAATCTTCCAGTAGGAATCCATTTTTGAATGAATTTCCTTGGAACATTCTTTTGTCTGATAGGAACATAAGGAGGAATTCTGATTTAATAATTATCATTATTAAGAATTATTTTCTTCCTTGGTGTGTTCCTAGGTGCTCCATTTGGTGCTTTCAGATACCTGTCAGGTTTCTGAGTTTGCTTTTCAGCAAAGTTAGCTTTCCTTGCCAGATTTCTTCTAGCCCTGGCATTCAGATTTTCAGTGGCTTGATTCAACTTCCACTTCTGATAATTGCTTTGAGCAATTCTAGCCTTTAGCCATCGTTCTTTCTCTTCTTTGTATTCATGAGCAAGTTGTTTCCCGATGCCTTTGTAGCCAATACCGTTTCGAGCACTTGAAGCTATCTGAGATCTTTTCTCAGCAGCTTTGCTAGTCTCTGGTTGATCCAATTTCTTTCCAGAAAAAGTGACATGAGAGAATTTGCCAGCTCCTGCAATTCTACCCTTTTGAGAGACATAGCACTGTGGGTGTTTACACTTTTCAGTGTTGTGTTTCTTTTCAGAGACGTGCCCATCAGTTTTATTTTTGACTTGTTTTTCCCACAAAGGTTTAGTCGCAACTGCCTTTCCTTTGTCAACAATCTTGGTCTTCTGACCGATACTATAGATTGCATGGGAACCATCTTGCTGAGTACTTACAAATGTTCTTCTTTCCTCACTCTTATTCAGAGTGATAGAACAATCTATCTATGTATTCAGCCCAAGTCCTTTCTTTTCTGAAGGATCTCTTAAGTAAGATTGTACTTCAGTAAGAGTGTCACTAGCTTTGGCATAAGATTGAAAAGATAATTCTTTCCTTTTGAGTTCCTTGTTCTCAGAAAGAAGATCTTCATATTTCTTTCGTAATTCAGCCATTGCTTCTTTATGTGACTTTTCAGTCTCAGATATCTGAGCTTGGAGAAATGCATTTTCAGCATCCTTTTTCTCAGATATCTTAACTAATTGAGAATTTTCCTTTACAAGAGAATTCTTTTCTTCTTCAAGATTTTCGGCTCTAGCTCGGATCATTAGAAATTCCCTTTCATAGATGTCAAGATCTTTCCTAAGATTTTCTAGATCTTTTATTTCTTCTTCATCACTTTCATAAGTATAACAAGAAGTATGTGTTACCTCATCAGCCATAAGACAGATTTCTATGTTAGAGATGTCTGGACCGTCAATCTCAGCAACTCAACACATTTCATTCTTCTTGAGGCCGAAGTCGATTATATCATGAGTAACTCCACATAATTCTGGTGATGGTAAGATTGAGTCATCTGAATTGTTATCTTCAAAATCTGTCTCATAGTCTAGAGCATCCAGTTGAGCTTGGATTTTCTTTCTTTCTTCAGTTAATAAAGATTTCTGGCTTCTTCTGAAGATTCTTCTATCTTTCTTGTCACCTGTCCTTAGTTTGTTGAAGGAAGGACAATCCTTCTTGAAGTGACCAGGTTTCTGACAATAGAAGCAGATATCGTTTCCAATTTCTACTTCCTCAGTACATGATGCTTTAAATGGCTTGTTCAAATGAGCTTTGCATATTTTGTCTTGGTGATAGTTTGAGCCTAGATGCTTTTGACTTCTCTTTGGCTTTTCTTCTCTCAATTTCTCGACTGACATATTTGCTCATTTGCTTTGCAGCAAGAGCATCCTCAGTCTCTTCCTTGCTTTTCTTCTTTTCAGAAGTTCCTTGAGCAACTAGAGAAATATTCTACAACTTTTCAGTTGTTTGTTCTCTTTGTGTTGTCTCATAATCAACCGTAGCAAGATGTGAGAAGAGTTCCACTGGAGTGATATTTGGCATACCTTGATTAAAATAAAAGAATTTAGTATGCTCCCAGTTGTGGTTAAGACTTCTGACAATAGTCTTAATCTTTTACTCGAGAGTATCTGTTGCTTTCCCAGTCTTGCCATATCACTCATGAGAGTGGTAAATCTGAAATCAAGTTCTTCGAGTTTGATGGGTCCTTGTTTGAAATTTTGAAATTTCAACTTGAGAACTTCGAACTTGTTTTCTTTGGTTTTCTCGGTTCGCACGATTTCTTCAATCGGTTGCGAGCAACTTTCGCGTTTGGCACCCCATTTACTTGTATGTGCTCAGGTGTAGATCTGATGATGATATTACGAGCTTAACCATCCAGACGATTTCTCTTGGCATCTTCCGATGTCCAGAGTTCTCTGCGCTTTGGTTCGTAAATAACTTGACTAGTAGATCTCCCACTTGTTGATGCATCAGTTTGTGAAGATCCTTCGCTTTGATCTCTGTCTCTACCATTAGAAACCTCCATGACTTGTTTAAGTTGTTGAATGACTATTGGGCCATTTTTTATTACTTCGATCATTTCGCACTTATGGCTTCAAGGTGGAGCATCATGTTATTTTTCCATTTCTCGTAGTTCTCTGGTTTGAGAACGGGTGCATCACTCAGAGACATACCTGCACACTTAACACACAAATATGGACAAAGTTCCTTCACCTATTTGGGGATCTAGGTTCAGTGCAGAAAGCTTGTGAACCTCCTGCTCTGATACCACTTGTTGGTCCAGATAACGGCAAAGTAAAAGACTAGAGGGGGGGGGGGGTGAATAGTCTTTTAAAACTTTTGTCGATAAAAACTATTTCTCAGATATCTGTGTAGATATCTGATACTTAGATTCAGAGGGCGGAAGACTTAAGATAGATAAGTGCAGAAACAGTTAAAGTGTGTGTGTGTGTTGCTGAAATGTAAGTACAGAGAAGTAAATAACACAGCAAGTATAGTGGTATCTGGAGGTGGCGTAATCCTCCAACTAATCCACTTCGGTCTTCCAACGACCTAGAATTCACTATAATAGATAATTGAGGTCACCTTACAAAAATCCTATTCTAAGATTCCTTAAACAAATGGTTCCCAACCAAATGTTCCCCCTGAGTTGTTCCCCGGCTTACACAGCCAAGTACTTCCTGTACTCAGAAACCTTTTTGAGCTATTCCCTAGCTTCCCAAGCTAAGTACTTCCTGTGCTCAATAACCTTGGAGTTATTCCTTAGTTTTTCAAACTAAGTACTTCCTGTACTCCATGCCAGTGATGGTGTTGGTTTTGGTTTGAGTTGTCAGATGAACTTCTTTAATAACTTTTCAGTTAATCAGATAGCTCTGTGAATCAAGTATACTTAATACACTTTTCAATGTATGGTATCTTGTTCTTTTTACTGACCCAAGTCTTAGATAAATGTTCAAAAAAATGAATCTCAGATACTTGATCTTTCAATTCAACTCTTTCACAGATAGCAGTGCTTGTTTAGGATCAGGACACTTAGAACTTTAGTGCTACTTAAGATCAGGAGCTTTGGTCGCAACAGAAAGCTTGAGAGTTAGTTGTTTGCTTGAGAGATTAAGATATGTGTTCAGTAAGTTCTGTGTTTCAGCGTGTTTTTGGAGTTCAAGGTGTCTTCTCAAGTAGTCTAAGTCTTGATATTTATAGATGAATTTGAATGCCGTTGAATAGTATCCGTTAGGCTTGAATCAAATTCAAACTATTGATATCTGTGTACAGTACTGAAGCAGGTTTGTCTTCTTCTTCAGAAGGTACCGTTGCTTTTATTCAGACATCTCTGTCCGTGCATTAAATGCATTGTACTGTACTTTTTGTCCTGTAGTGCCAACGGAACTATGCTCAGTATCAGAGACTAGTATTATCTGATTCTTTGCACGTCCTTATCTTCAATCTTCAGATACCACTTTATTGAAACAACTTTGTTGCAATATATTTCTTTTTCAGAAATGTGGTTAAGGCTCAAGGTATCTGAGAGTAGATATCTGTGGGCACTTTCCTGGTTTTCAGAAAACCTTCCAGTTCACAGATATCTCTTGTGACACAGCTTGTTTAAGACTATTCGTGTCTTCAAGATATCTGACCAAGGTATCTGTAAAACTGTTTCAGTAATCTTGTGCAGTTTCTTCAAATCTTCAATTTCGTTGAACTTGTTCTGCTTGGATGTCTTCTTCTTGGTCTTCTCTTCATAAAATAAAAATTACATTTTGAGACCTAACATCCTATACAAGATTAGCTAGACTATCATACTTAGTGGGTTTCCTCTTTTACAATGTTCAAGTGAACCAAGAGTACTAATCACCTTTCTGAGACTAAGATAAGTCATCATGTTGCTGATCAAAATCTAAACAGATATTTCTAACAAAATATCTAACAAATTTCCTAAAAAATTTCCTATCATTAAGCCACTGAAAATCTGAATGCCAGGGCTAGAAGAAATCTAGCTAGGAAAGCTAAGTTTGCTGAAAAGCAGACTCAGAAATCTGACAGGTATCTGAAAGCACCAAATGGAGCACCTAGGAACACACCAAGGAAGAAAATAGTTCTTAACAACAATGATACTAATCATTTAACTAAGATTCCTCCTTATGTTCCTGTTAGACAAAAGAATGTTCCTAAGAAATTCATTCAAAAGTGGATTCCTACTGGAAGATTCTTTAGTACAGATGGTTCCATTGTTGGTATGAGAACCTAATCTCCTGTTTCCTGTTTTGTGCAGAACACTCTAAAGACTAACTCAAAGTGGCATTTTGATAGTGGATGTGGGAAGCACATGACAGGAGACAAAGCAAATCTGATTAACTACGAAAAATGCTATGATGGACCAATTATCAGGTTTGCTGGAGGAGAAGAAAATCCAACCATAGGTTTTGGCGATTTGAAGTTCATGTAAAGGGATTGAAATATAATCTCTTAAGCATGAGTCAACTAGTAGAGAAAGGGTACACTGTCAAGATCAAGTCAAAACTATGTAAAGTGATTGACAATGAGTCAAAGCAGACAGTCTTGGTTGCAAGGCGTAAAGGAAATCTTTATGTTGCTGATTGGGCATCCGCCACAACCGAAGAATGTCTCATGGTGAGTCAATCTGGCCACACTGAAGAAAATTGGCTATGGCATAAAAGAATGAGTCACTTGAATTTCAAAACTCTGAATAAACTAGCCAAGAAAGAGTTGGTGGTTGGTTTACCCAAAATGGCATATAGAAAAGAAGGTGTATGCTCAGCTTGCCAAATGGGAAAACAATCCAAAACATCTTTCAAGTCTAAAACTAGACATTCCAGTGAGAGGCCACTGCAAATGTTACATATGGATCTGTTTGAATCCTCAGTAACTAGTTATGCAGGAAAGAAGTATGGTCTGGTTGTTGTTGATGATTACTCAAGATTCACTTGGGTTGTCTTTCTCAGACACAAATCTGATGCAAGGGTTGAGATACCTAACTTGCTGAATAAGCTCGAAGTCATGAAAAATGACAAGGTATCTGTAATCAGAACAGACCATGGTACTGAGTTTGTGAACTAGTACATTAAAGAGTTTTGTACTTGCAAAGGTATACAACATCAACTATCTTCTGTAAGGACACCACAACAAAATGGTGTTGCTGAAAGAAAGAATAGGACCCTGAAAGAAGCAGCAAGAACAATGCTTGCTGACACTGAAATAGGTGAAATATATTGGGTTGAAGCTGTAAACACAGCATGCTACACTCAAAATAGATGTCTGATTAACAAACACCATGACAAAACTCCGTACGAGCTTTTCATTGGTAGACCCCCCAGTATCAAACATCTAAGGTGTTTGGTTGCAGATGTTTCGTTCTTAACAATGGAAAAGAATACTTGAGAACATTTCAACCAAGGCATATGAAGGAGTATTTCTTGGTTATTCTCTGAATACCAAAGCCTATAGAATCTACAACAAAAGAACGCGAAAGATCGAAGAATCTATTCACGTAGTATTCTATGAAGGAAACAAGAAAGTACTCTTGAATGATGATCTCTCAGATAGGTTCAAAGAACTAATGATTAAAGATTTTGAAAAAGGATCCTCAGAAGGAAATAATTCTATCATTCAAATAGAGGATGAGTCTGACGATGAAAAGCAACCTATGCTTAGTAACAACCAGATGACTCTAAGACATGATGAAGAATTTCCTATGAGAATTCCAGAAATGGAACAGGCTACTGAGAACCTTCATCATGAAAAGGTATCTGAAAATGAGATTACTGAAATGCAAGATCCAGATATCTCTAACACTAAAAAAGTGTCAGATATCCATGACATTTCCCATGTGTCAGATATCCCAGATACTGCACAAGTATCTCATCAAGATCATATTGATTCACATTCAAATCAAATTGATATTGATCCTACTAGTTCAAAACCCATTATGAAATGGATAAGAAATCATCCTTCAAAAGATGTGATTGGTCCCATAGACCAAGGAGTTAGAACTAGAAGAGCAATTGCTGAAAAATGCAAGTTGTCTCTATGGATGTTTCATCTCAAAAATTGAACCAAAGACTATAGAAGAAGCATTAAAAGATCAAGATTGGATCTCTGCAATGCAAGAAGAGTTGGATCAATTTGAGAGAAACAAAGTCTGGAAACTGGTTCCATTTGCTGACGGAATATCTGTAATAGGAACCAAGTGGGTTTTCAGAAACAAAATGAATGAGTCTGGTGAAATAACCAGAAACAAAGCTAGGTTGGTTGCCAAGGGATTCACCCAGACTGAAGGACTAGATTTTGATGAATCTTATGCACCAGTTGCAAGATTGGATGCAATAAGACTCTTTCTAGCCTTTACAGCTCATAATGACTTTACAGTTTATCAGATGGATGTCAAGAGTGCATTTCTAAATGGTGAACTGGCTGAGGAAGTCTATGTTGAGCAACCACCAGGTTTTGAAGTTTCCTCAGAAAGTAGGATGGTCTATAAGCTTCAAAAAGCTCTGTATGGGCTGAAACAAGCTCCTGGAGCATGGTATGATACATTGGCCAGATACCTACTAGAAAGTGGCTTCAAGAAAGGAGATGTTGACAAAACACTCTTCACACTGAACCATGACGGGAAACTACTTTTAGTTCAAGTATATGTTGATGACATTATATTTGGATCTAAAGACAAGCAACTTTGTGAAGATTTTGCTGAACTCATGAAATGTAAATTTGAGATGAGCATGATGGGAGAATTGAATTACTTCCTAGGGCTGCAAGTCAAGCAACTCAATGATGGAATATTCATTAGTCAAACAAAGTATGCAAAGGACATGCTCAATAAATTTAATCTAAAGCCTTCTGAAAAGAATGCTAAGATACCAATGAGCATCGGAACCAAAATGACCTACACTGAATCTGACAAGAGTGTTGAAGAACACAAGTATAGGAAATTGATTGGATCACTACTTTACCTCACTGCAAGTAGACCTGATATTCAATATGCAGTTGGAGTGTGTGCTAGATTTCAGAAAAATCCAATCCAGTCACACTACAACATTGCTATGAAAATATTAAGGTATGTAAAAGGTACTGTAGAAGTTGGATTGTGGTATCCAAAAGAGAGTGGATTGAATTTGGTTGGCTATTCAGATGCCGACTATGCTGGATCATTGCTTGATAGAAAAAGCACCTGAGGAACTTGTCAATTTCTTGGTGCTAGATTAATATCATGGTTCAGCAAGAAACAAAATTCAATTGCCACATCTACCACAGAGGCTGAATATATTGCTGCTGGGTGTTGTGCAAGAAACAAATATTTTGGATACAACAACAACTCAAAGACTATGGACTAAATGAAGAGAAAACTCCCATTTTCTGTGACAACACAAGTGCCATTGCCATAACTCAGAATCCTAAGTTTCATGCAAGAACAAAGCACATTGATGTTAGACACCACTTCATCAGAGATCATGTTGAAAAAGGCAATATAGAGATACTCAAGATTGGCACTGAAGAACAACTTGCAGATATCTTCACTAAGCCACTACAAGAAAGTAGATTCTTAGCCTTAAGACACAGTCTTGGACTAATGGAGCTGCCAAAGAACTGAAAAAGTTCAGAAAAGGAAGAAAGAAGAGAAATCTGGAACGGGTATCCAGAGAAGAGGAATCTGGAACCGGTATCCAGAAACCAAAGGCTAAAGGGTAAAATGGCTATTTGAAGATCTCTGAGACGGGTACTCAGATATCTAGATCACTCAGTAAGGGGAACATAAAAGAGAATAGTACAGCTGACTGCATTCAACTACTCTCTTGAAATTTGTATCATTACTATCTTTGTGTAAAACTTGGACAAATACTAAGTGTAAGATAGACTCAGATGCAAACAGTGTTCTTAGGCACACAGAGAAATGTGATTCAGATAGCTAATAGCCAAAATTCATTAAACGGGCACAATTACATTTGTTGATTATGATCATTACTGAAGAAGCAATGGTGACCCTTGATGAATTGGGCGATTGATCTTTACGGCAGAGATTAACTCTCAGTAAATAGTGGACTGTTGAAATTTCGACAGGGCCCACTATGCATTTAATGCCGAACAAGCTTTTACTCACGCCTGCCTGCAATTCACAGATACCTACACACAAAATAAATTTCTACGTATATGTCTATGGAGATTACATTGCTATATATATGGGATTTTGGCAAAAGAAATTACTTTCGCCTAATCCAACATACAGACTTGCACAAGAATAGCAAAATTATCTTCTTCTATTTCTCTACAAATTTCTCCAACCACTGCAAATCTCTGTTACTTTTTCTGCAAAGAATCACTAATCTCTAACCCAAACCTCTTTCAAACTTCGAAAAACTTACACTATATAAAGAGATGGCTCCTAAGCGTTCGTCTACACAGAAACCCCAATCTTCTATCACTGGTACTGCTGAAAAGCAAGCACCAGAGTTGGTGATAGTAAACAATCGATTGGTAGGAGAATTTAATCCCGATCATTGGACTTCAAATCACAAGATGATTTGGGGTGGTGCCATGATTGAGGAATACCTCACGGCTGCTGTTGAAAACCAAGCCGATAGGAAACTGATCCTTGACATGCTTGAAAAGGCACAAATCAAGGGTTTTCTATCTCTTCCGGTGGAATCTCTTCACTAGATGTGTTAGAATTCTACAATAACTCGAGGATTATATCCCGTGTTTACGAAAACCTTTGCAATAGTGTCTATAAAGACTTGATCAAGGAAAGGAAATCCTTCTGGACTTAACAACTTTCTGCAAGTTGTTTGAACTTCAAAATCTTGGAAAGGATTTTGAAATAGACACCAAGGATGATGATCTACTTGAAGGTGTAAAACAGCTGTACAGTGACGTGTGTGATCTTGAAAAATCAGATACACCCACTGATTTCAAGCTTGCTGACATCAGAACCAGACATCTGTTGGTTCACTGGGATGTGTTGGCATGCATTCTTCATAGATGCTTTGATGGTCCACAAGGAGGTGCTGACCAGATAAGCCAAGAACGCTGGATGATGATGTTCTTGCTACAAGACAAAAGGCTGGAAAACCCTTTTAATTGGGGGAAGTACGCCTTCATGAAATTTGTGAAGAAGATTCAAGGCTTTGAGCCTACAATCGCTAAGGGACTTGCTGAGCCAAAGGCCACAGTAAGCTATGGTATGAAGATATGCTACTTACTGGAATGTCTTGGCATTGAGCTCAGAGAGACGGCAGATATTGCCAACAGTAACCTACTCTACAAATATGAGTATACAAACATGATGAAAAAGGTTACTGGATCTAAGAAAGGTTCCAAGAAGCGAAAGAATGAAGAGGTATCTGAGGGAAAAGTTGCGACCAAGAAGCCTAGAACTTCACGGAAGAAGTCTGCTGGCAAATCAGAAGGCACACCCATTGAGGTTGTCAATTCCCAGATACCTGCCGTAGCTGCCGATGAACTCATAAATGCAGATGAACTCATCAACGCTGCAAAAGAGGTATCGACTACTGAACAAGTAGACTCATCAAGAGAAAGTGCTTTCAGAAATGTGCAGACTATTACAGAAAGCCTTGCTGATGAACTCATAAACACTGCCAAAAGTGGTGAAAGATACCAAGCCCTATCTGCGGAAACCGCAGGAATTATGGCCTAATCAGTTCCTAATGCTGATGAAAGCTCTGATGATGAAGATGATGAACTAGTCATCTCTCAAGTCCTAGAAAAATCGGAAAGGGCTAAGGTTACTGAAATAGTAACTGGTGTAGAGGTATCTGAAGAAGAACCTACACCACAGGTTGCTGAACAAGCACCTATAGCAAAGGTTGTTGGTACCATCACACCATCAGGGACAGTCACATATGCGCAACTTCAAGAAGCCTTAATGAGTGGTGACCTAGTATTGGCTAACACTGATGTCAATGCCACACTTAAAGATCTGGAAGAGCTCTCAAATGCTCAAACGTCTACTTCCAGACAACCACAACAACCACAACCACAACAGCCACAAGTGGTTGATGAAATGGTAAATGAACTTCATTTCGACATGCCAGCAATGCAGTATGCTGAAGAAAATCCTGCAAATGAGCAGGTTCCCCAACTCCAAGAGAGGGATCAAACTGAGACACCTACTCAGAATGATCAACCAGGGGAGGCAACTGAGTTAGCCACTCAGGAAAAGGTTGAAGTACCTCATACTTCCAACAAAGAAGCAACACTGGAACAACGAGACCAACTCATGGAAGGGACACAAGTTTCAGAGACTACTCAGCCTGACATTGCTCAGGTAGCTGAATGGTTTGTACTTGTGAATCTCTTTGTGTTTTCTGTCTTGTTAACTAATAAAAATTCTTTGTTACAGGCTGAATTAGAAACAAAAGAACAAGAGGAAGCTGAAAAGCTTGCCTCAGGGACTGAGAAGGAGGCTACTACCTCACCTCTTAAGGAATCTGAGCCTGTGCTACAGGTGATAGAGAATTCCCTAAGAAATTACTTTTCAGATATTTGTTAATTCACTTAACTAATCAAGTGGATGTTTATAATAGGCTCCAACTGAGAAGGAAAATGATAAGGCTGAGAAGCCTAACTCATCAGAGAATCAACCAGAGACTCGCAAAGTCTCTGAGGAACAAGTATCTGATAATTCTATTGAGAAGGTATTCATTTATTTCAGATATTTATATTCTCTACGATATTACTCTGATCATTTTTCTAAATACAACACTTTCTACTCATAGGCTCAAACAGAAGTAGAAGTTGTTGGGGAGTTGCCCACTCAATCCCCTCAACCAATGGAAATTGATGAGGCCACCAAACCTTCATCACCCGAGAAAATACCAGAAACTGTACAAGTTTCTGAGAGATAAGTATCTGAGCCTCCTACTGTGGAGGTAATTGACATCTCAGATGTCAAACTGTCTAAGAATTTTTCTCCTGATAAATTTCTAAGTGTTTTGTTGTATCCTATTCTCAGGTTGAAAAAGAAAGAGAGGATGTTGAGGATCAGACTTCCAAGTCTCCTCCTCATATCCAGATATCTGAGGCACCTGGAACCTCAGTAGTCCAACCCTCTGAGCCTGTTGCTGTTGCACAGGTACCACATATACTTGACTACTCTAAAACTCAGATATCTACACAAGTGTTGAAACTAATTCAAAACTCTTTCTTTCAGGCTCAAAGTAGTGCCAAGAAGGAGTCAAATGATGACTATGAGAACCTTCTTCCCTTCTTCAAGACTCATACCTTGCCAAAGCATATTCAATGCTTCAAGAAATGGCAGAGGTTAAGGTGCTCTGATCTCTCTGAAATACTGAGAATCACAGATCAACCAACAAGACGAGCTCTTGAACTGGAAAACTACATCCATGCAATGTTCCCTACTGAACATTATCAGGTTGCGACCCTAATGCATAAGGATTTTTCCAAGAAAGTGGCACACAAATTTGTGAAAGCCTTCAAACAGGCAGATGGTCAGACAAGATTGCAGATGGCATTCAAGCCAGTCCTGCCCCAGACACTACAATTTATTCCTTCTGAACAAGAAGAGGTTAATGGGCAGAAGATCACTATTCCTGAAGTGATTAATCTTGTATCTGAAGACGATGAGGAGGAAGAAATAGATGAGAATAACTTTGATGAACCTCCCTTTGACCATCACAAAAGGAATGATGATGATATGATGGATGATGATGCCCCTGCACCAGGGACAGGAGGAATTTCACAAGGAAACAATGCCTCAGCTGCTGAAAAGCACACTGAGAGGATATCACAACAATCCCATCCTCCATCTCCTCAGAAATCCACTCATCCTTCACAGTAATCCCAACAACAAAAAGACACTACTGAACAAGTAGTTGAGCACTCTGAGGAAACAACTCAGAAGATATTAAATACTCAAACCAGAACTGCTCAACTCAAACAACTGTTGGAAGAAGAGCAACAGCTCCATCTTCAACTTGAAGAAGAGCTAGTTAAATCCAGAGATAAGCTCAATTAACTACAAGATCAATACTTACAAGAGACAGTAGCTTACTCTGAGGTTAAAGAGCTCCAGGATGCTGTAAATGCTATTGTTAAGGAGATAGATACTGAAGAAGTATCTAAAGAAAAGCATGATGCTAAGGCTGCATCACCATCAAAATAAAAACCATCCTCCTCTCAGAAAGGAAAGAAGCCCATCTCTGAGATGGTTGTTGGACTGGAAAATCTTGAGAATGTCCAAAAGGATGAAGATCACTGGGCTGATGACTCAGATGATGAAGAAGACAAGACTTTGGCAGCACACCGCAATGAACACTTGACGGTTTCTCATCTTAAAAGGAAGCTAATTGCTCCAGAAGTTTCCAACAAACTGCCAAATGTCCTCTCCCATGAATATATGAATAGATATCAAGTTTTGGCACATCTTAAAAGGGAGATGTCTTCACAAAACAAAGATGTAATTGCCTCCATCCCCTCAGATATGCAGAAATTCACTGAGCTCATCACTCAGAGAACAACCAGTATGATCATTGCTCAGAAGGATCTGGGAATGGTAAGGGACGATGATGTTTCACTAGCTGAAAAAGCTTTTCATGAGGCAAGTTACACTGCTGGAAAAGAAGATGCCATACTAGGCCCATTGGCAGAGCTCACTGATAAGGAAAATGGACTTATCAAACAAAATCAGGAGCTCAAGGCTGAACTTCAGAAGTTGGTCACGCTTACTGGCTTGCTAAAAAGAATTTTGAGTCCCTCTCAGATTCCTTTGTGGTACTTAGTCAGTCAACAATGACTAAGGGGGAAGATTTTGGATCTCAAGATCAGGGGGAGGAAAGAAGAAATCTAGAGTTGGTGCCGCTCAGAAAGGAAGAGGAAACAAGAAAACTTCCCAGCAACCACTCAGAATAGATGATCCCTCATCAAATCAAGCTGCTTTGCAAATAGTAGCTACTTCCCAGCAGCCAACTGAAGAAACTACAATGGTAACAAGGGCCATGGCAAAAGGACCTCCAAGGAGTACCAAGGCTCCAAGGAGAAGACAAGTAAGAGGGATTGATGAATCTTCTAAAGAAGAAGAAGGCGAAATCAAATCCCTGGGCAATGAAGAAGGCTGCAAAAGTCTCACAAGAATTAATCTTGATGATGATGAAGAGACTGATGAAGATGAAGCTCCTCTTCACAAAAAAAGAAAAATTGATAGCCTAACTGAGCCCATAGCTGCAAAGCCTTTAGCAGCTAAAACACCCTCTGGAAATACCAAGTCAATCCAGGGTGGTTCTTCAAGCAATCCCCCAAAGGAGAATTCTAGACAAATAAGGAACAGGCTGAGAGCTGAACAAAGAAAACTTCAACTACCACTCAGGCCTGAAGAAGCCAAGATTGAGTATGTGAAGACCAACAATGATTCCTCTGTCTACAGGTGCATTAATCAGAAGAATGGCTACTGGATTCTGGAACTCAAGCACTTACTGGTAAATTCAAGGTTTCCAGAACCAATCCATAAACAACTCATGGCATGGAGAAAAGATAAGCCAATCTTGATTAACACCAACCACATCAAAGCATGGTTGGATTTTGAAGTAATCAAGAGAACAGAAGCCATGAAGAAGGACCTCTCTGATGAATGTCCTTACGGAAAGCCAGATCATGTGCACAGAATTCCCAACATCACTGGAACAGGCACAAGAGCAAGACTTGCGGTGGAACCCTATGAGTCCTTCTACTTAACTGAAGATCAATACAAGGGTGACATCAGATATCTGAAGATCATTTATGAATACTTCAAGCTATCAGATATCAGAATCGAGCATGCCTGGAAGTGGGGAAAGTATCTGTGGGTCAAGCATTTTGTCAAGAGAAATCCCACCAAAACCTACAAGGAAGTCTATGGATTTGCCAGAGACACAAAGATGATTGACAGAACTCTTCTCTATGACTATTCTGATGATATCAAAAGGTTTGGTGATAGAAAATTTGCAGACTGATCCATGGAACTGTTTTGAAGACTTGAAGATTTTTGAAGACTTGAATACTTGTCATTTAGAATGTTCACTTGGAGCTTGGTAACTCATGTTGTTCTATTTGACTAAGTAGTTTCTGTGATTTTGCTGATTGACCTTTTTTTTTCTGATAAATCTTGAAAAAGTTATCTGTAAGCTTTCTCTGTATCATATCTGATGAACTTACTCTCAGATATCATTTTCTATAAAAGATAACTTATCAGCAAAGAACACCTTGTGATTTGGTTGATGTTTACTTTCTGCACTTAATTATATGAATTAAAAGATCATAAGAAATGATTAAGTGGTGGATTGTTTCCTCATCTAGATTTGTAATAGGTTAGATAGTCATCGTTGACTGATCAAAATGGGGGAAATTTGTTGATTTTGCTGAACTCATGAAATGTAAATTTGAGATGAGCATGATGGGAGAATTGAATTACTTCCTAGGGCTGCAAGTCAAGCAACTCAATGATGGAATATTCATTAGTCAAACAAAGTATGCAAAGGACATGCTCAATAAATTTAATCTAAAGCCTTCTGAAAAGAATGCTAAGATACCAATGAGCATCGGAACCAAAATGACCTACACTGAATCTGACAAGAGTGTTGAAGAACACAAGTATAGGAAATTGATTGGATCACTACTTTACCTCACTGCAAGTAGACCTGATATTCAATATGCAGTTGGAGTGTGTGCTAGATTTCAGAAAAATCCAATCCAGTCACACTACAACATTGCTATGAAAATATTAAGGTATGTAAAAGGTACTGTAGAAGTTGAATTGTGGTATCCAAAAGAGAGTGGATTGAATTTGGTTGGCTATTCAGATGCCGACTATGCTGGATCATTGCTTGATAGAAAAAGCACCTGAGGAACTTGTCAATTTCTTGGTGCTAGATTAATATCATGGTTCAGCAAGAAACAAAATTCAATTGCCACATCTACCACAGAGGCTGAATATATTGCTGCTGGGTGTTGTGCAAGAAACAAATATTGTGGATACAACAACAACTCAAAGACTATGGACTAAATGAAGAGAAAACTCCCATTTTCTGTGACAACACAAGTGCCATTGCCATAACTCAGAATCCTAAGTTTCATGCAAGAACAAAGCACATTGATTTTAGACACCACTTCATCAGAGATCATGTTGAAAAAGCAATATAGAGATACTCAAGATTGGCACTGAAGAACAACTTGCAGATATCTTCACTAAGCCACTACAAGAAAGTAGATTCTTAGCCTTAAGACACAGTCTTGGACTAATGGAGCTGCCAAAGAACTGAAAAAGTTCAGAAAAGGAAGAAAGAAGAGAAATCTGGAACGGGTATCCAGAGAAGAGGAATCTGGAACCGGTATCCAGAAACCAAAGGCTAAAGGGTAAAATGGCTATTTGAAGATCTCTGAGACGGGTACTCAGATATCTAGATCACTCAGTAAGGGGAACATAAAAGAGAATAGTACAGCTGACTGCATTCAACTACTCTCTTGAAATTTGTATCATTACTATCTTTGTGTAAAACTTGGACAAATACTAAGTGTAAGATAGACTCAGATGCAAACAGTGTTCTTAGGCACACAGAGAAATGTGATTCAGATAGCTAATAGCCAAAATTCGTTAAACGGGCACAATTACATTTGTTGATTATGATCATTACTGAAGAAGCAATGGTGACCCTTGATGAATTGGGCGATTGATCTTTACGACAGAGATTAACTCTCAGTAAATAGTGGTCTGTTGAAATTTCGACAGGGCCCACTATGCATTTAATGCCGAACAAGCTTTTACTCACGCCTGCCTGCAATTCACAGATACCTACACACAAAATCAATTTCTATGTATATGTCTATGGAGATTACATTGCTATATATATGGGATTTTGGCAAAAGAAATTACTTTCGCCTAATCCAACATACAGACTTGCACAAGAATAGCAAAATTATCTTCTTCTATTTCTCTACAAATTTCTCCAACCACTGCAAATCTCTGTTACTTTTTCTGCAAAGAATCACTAATCTCTAACCCAAACCTCTTTCAAACTTCGAAAAACTTACACTATATAAAGAGATGACTCCTAAGCGTTAAATACACCACGAAACCCCAATCTTCTATCACTGGTACTGCTGAAAAGCAAGCACCAGAGTTGGTGATAGTAAACAATCGATTGGTAGGAGAATTTAATCCCGATCATTGGACTTCAAATCACAAGATGATTTGGGGTGGTGCCATGATTGAGGAATACCTCACGGCTGCTGTTGAAAACCAAGCCGATAGGAAACTGATCCTTGACATGCTTGAAAAGGCACAAATCAAGGGTTTTCTATCTGCTCTTCCCAGTGGAATCTCTTCACTAGATGTGTTAGAATTCTACAATAACTCTAGGATTATATCCTGTGTTTCTGAAGGCACTGCAATAGTGTCTATAAAGACTTGATCGAAGGAAATCATACGGACTTAACAACTTTACGCAGTTGTTTGAACTTCAAAATCTTGGAAAGGATTTTGAAATAGACACCAAGGATGATGATCTACTTGAAGGTGTAAAATACATGCTGATGGCGTGTGTGATCTTGAAAAATCAGATACACCCACTGATTTCAAGCTTGCTGACATCAGAACCAGACATCTGTTGGTTCACTGGGATGTATTGGCATGCATTCTTCACAGATGCTTTGATGGTCCACAAGGAGGTGCTGACCAGATAAGCCAAGAACGCTGGATGATGATGTTCTTGCTACAACAACAAGACAAAAGGCTGGAAAACCCTTTTAATTGGGGGAAGTACGCCTTCATGAAATTTGTGAAGAAGATTCAAGGCTTTGAGCCTACAATCGCTAAGGGACTTGCTGAGCCAAAGGCCACAGTAAGCTATGGTATGAAGATATGCTACTTACTGGAATGTCTTGGCATTGAGCTCAGAGAGACGGCAGATATTGCCAACAGTAACCTACTCTACAAATATAAGTATACAAACATGATGAAAAAGGTTACTGGATCTAAGAAAGGTTCCAAGAAGCGAAAGAATGAAGAGGTATCTGAGGGAAAAGTTGCGACCAAGAAGCCTAGAACTTCACGGAAGAAGTCTGCTGGCAAATCAGAAGGCACACCCATTGAGGTTGTCAATTCCCAGATACCTGCCGTAGCTGCCGATGAACTCATAAATGCAGATGAACTCATCAACGCTGCAAAAGAGGTATCGACTACTGAACAAGTAGACTCATCAAGAGAAAGTGCTTTCAGAAATGTGCAGACTATTACAGAAAGCCTTGCTGATGAACTCATAAACACTGCCAAAAATGGTGAAAGATACCAAGCCCTATCTGCGGAAACCGCAGGAATTATGGCCTAATCAGTTCCTAATGCTGATGAAAGCTCTGATGATGAAGATGATGAACTAGTCATCTCTCAAGTCCTAGAAAAATCGGAAAGGGCTAAGGTTACTGAAATAGTAACTGGTGTAGAGGTATCTGAAGAAGAACCTACACCACAGGTTGCTGAACAAGCACCTATAGCAAAGGTTGTTGGTACCATCACACCATCAGGGACAGTCACATATGCGCAACTTCAAGAAGCCTTAATGAGTGGTGACCTAGTATTGGCTAACACTGATGTCAATGCCACACTTAAAGATCTGGAAGAGCTCTCAAATGCTCAAACGTCTACTTCCAGACAACCACAACAACCACAACCACAACAGCCACAAGTGGTTGATGAAATGGTAAATGAACTTCATTTCGACATGCCAGCAATGCAGTATGCTGAAGAAAATCCTGCAAATGAGCAGGTTCCCCAACTCCAAGAGAGGGATCAAACTGAGACACCTACTCAGAATGATCAACCAGGGGAGGCAACTGAGTTAGCCACTCAGGAAAAGGTTGAAGTACCTCATACTTCCAACAAAGAAGCAACACTGGAACAACGAGACCAACTCATGGAAGGGACACAAGTTTCAGAGACTACTCAGCCTGACATTGCTCAGGTAGCTGAATGGTTTGTACTTGTGAATCTCTTTGTGTTTTCTGTCTTGTTAACTAATAAAAATTCTTTGTTACAGGCCGAATTAGAAACAAAAGAACAAGAGGAAGCTGAAAAGCTTGCCTCAGGGACTGAGAAGGAGGCTACTACCTCACCTCTTAAGGAATCTGAGCCTGTGCTACAGGTGATAGAGAATTCCCTAAGAAATTACTTTTCAGATATTTGTTAATTCACTTAACTAATCAAGTGGATGTTTCTAATAGGCTCCAACTGAGAAGGAAAATGATAAGGCTGAGAAGCCTAACTCATCAGAGAATCAACCAGAGACTCGCAAAGTCTCTGAGGAACAAGTATCTGATAATTCTATTGAGAAGGTATTCATTTATTTCAGATATTTATATTCTCTACGATATTACTCTGATCATTTTTCTAAATACAACACTTTCTACTCATAGGCTCAAACAGAAGTAGAAGTTGTTGGGGAGTTGTCCACTCAATACCCTCAACCAATGGAAATTGATGAGGCCACCAAACCTTCATCACCCGAGAAAATACCAGAAACTGTACAAGTTTCTGAGAGACAAGTATCTGAGCCTCCTACTGTGGAGGTAATTGACATCTCAGATGTCAAACTGTCTAAGAATTTTTCTCCTGATAAATTTCTAAGTGTTTTGTTGTATCCTATTCTCAGGTTGAAAAAGAAAGAGAGGATGTTGAGGATCAGACTTCCAAGTCTCCTCCTCATATCCAGATATCTGAGGCACCTGGAACCTCAGTAGTCCAACCCTCTGAGCCTGTTGCTGTTGCACAGGTACCACATATACTTGACTACTCTAAAACTCAGATATCTACACAAGTTTTGAAACTAATTCAAAACTCTTTCTTTCAGGCTCAAAGTAGTGCCAAGAAGGAGTCAAATGATGACTATGAGAACCTTCTTCCCTTCTTCAAGACTCATACCTTGCCAAAGCATATTCAATGCTTCAAGAAATGGCAGAGGTTAAGGTGCTCTGATCTCTCTGAAATACTGAGAATCACAGATCAACCAACAAGACGAGCACGAGCTCTTGACCTGGAAAACTACATCCATGCAATGTTCCCTACTGAACATTATCAGGTTGCGACCCTAATGCATAAGGATTTTTCCAAGAAAGTGGCACACAAATTTGTGAAAGCCTTCAAACAGGCAGATGGTCAGACAAGATTGCAGATGGAATTCAAGCCAGTCCTGCCCCAGACACTACAATTTATTCCTTCTGAACAAGAAGAGGTTAATGGGCAGAAGATCACTATTCCTGAAGTGATTAATCTTGTATCTGAAGACGATGAGGAGGAAGAAATAGATGAGAATAACTTTGATGAACCTCCCTTTGACCATCACAAAAGGAATGATGATGATATGATGGATGATGATGCCCCTGCACCAGGGACAGGAGGAATTTCACAAGGAAACAATGCCTCAGCTGCTGAAAAGCACACTGAGAGGATATCACAACAATCCCATCCTCCATCTCCTCAGAAATCCACTCATCCTTCACAGTAATCCCAACAACAAAAAGACACTACTGAACAAGTAGTTGAGCACTCTGAGGAAACAACTCAGAAGATATTAAATACTCAAACCAGAACTGCTCAACTCAAACAACTGTTGGAAGAAGAGCAACAGCTCCATCTTCAACTTGAAGAAGAGCTAGTTAAATCCAGAGATAAGCTCAATCAACTACAAGATCAATACTTACAAGAGACAGTAGCTTACTCTGAGGTTAAAGAGCTCCAGGATGCTGTAAATGCTATTGTTAAGGAGATAGATACTGAAGAAGTATCTAAAGAAAAGCATGATGCTAAGGCTGCATCACCATCAAAATAAAAACCATCCTCCTCTCAGAAAGGAAAGAAGCCCATCTCTGAGATGGTTGCTGGACTGGAAAATCTTGAGAATGTCCAAAAGGATGAAGATCACTGGGCTGATGACTCAAATGATAAGGAAGACAAGACTTTGGCAGCACACCGCAATGAACACTTGACGGTTTCTCATCTTAAAAGGAAGCTAATTGCTCCAGAAGTTTTCAACAAACTGCCAAATGTCCTCTCCCATGAATATATGAATAGATATCAAGTTTTGGCACATCTTAAAAGGGAGATGTCTTCACAAAACAAAGATGTAATTGCCTCCATCCCCTCAGATATGCAGAAATTCACTGAGCTCATCACTCAGAGAACAACCAGTATGATCATTGCTCAGAAGGATCTGGGAATGGTAAGGGACGATGATGTTTCACTAGCTGAAAAAGCTTTTCATGAGGCAAGTTACACTGCTGGAAAAGAAGATGCCATACTAGGCCCATTGGCAGAGCTCACTGATAAGGAAAATGGACTTATCAAACAAAATCAGGAGCTCAAGGCTGAACTTCAGAAGTTGGTCACTGCCTACAACTGCTTGCAAAAGAATTTTGAGTCCCTCTCAGATTCCTTTGTGGTACTTAGTCAGTCAACAATGACTAAGGGGGAAGATTTTGGATCTCAAGATCAGGGGGAGGAAAGAAGAAATCTAGAGTTGGTGCCGCTCAGAAAGGAAGAGGAAACAAGAAAACTTCCCAGCAACCACTCAGAAGAAATCTAGATTTGTAATAGGTTAGATAGTCATCGTTGACTGATCAAAATGGGGGAAATTTGTTAGGAATATCTGTTTAGATTTTGATCAGCAACCTAATGACTTATCTTAGCTCAGAAAGGTGATTAGTACTCTTATTTCACTTGAACACTGTAAAAGAAGAAACTCACTGAGTATGATAGTCTAGCAAATCTTGTATAGGATGTTAGGTCTCAAAATGTAATTTTTATTTTCTGAAGAAGACCAAGAAGAAGGCATCCAGCAGGAAAAGATCAACAGATTTGAAGATTTGAAGAATGCACAAGATTGCTGAAGACAAGGGTTTTCCAGAAACCTATGTCCAGATGTCTTGAAGAAACAAGTGTTTCGAAACATACATGTTGCAAAAGATATCTGAGAATAAAAGGTTTCTGAGACAAGGAAAGTGCCCATAGATATCTACACTCAGATACCTTGGACATATAATACGCTTCTGATGAAGAAACATATTATAACAAGTTGTTCAAACAAGTGGTATCTGGAGCTATGATGATCTCTGAAAAAGAACGTGCAAAGCCTCAGAAAGCTTGCATAGTTCCGTTGGCACTACAGGACAAAATATAGTACAGTGCATTAAATGCGCAGACATAAATGTCTGAACAAAAGAGGTAGCTTCTGAAGAAGAAGAAAAGCCTGCTACAGTACTATATTCAGATATCAATAGTATGAATTTGATTTAAGCCTAACGGATACTATTCAAACGACACTCAAAATTCATCTATAAATATCAACACTTAGACTGCTTGAGAATACACCTTAGAATACCTTAGAACACACTGAACTTACATTGAATACTCACACAGGCGCTCTCAAGCAAACTACTTACCTTCAAGCTTTCTGTTGCGACCAAAGCTCTTGATTCTAAGTAGCACAAAAGTTCTAAGTGTCCTGATCCTTAACGAGCATTGTTATTTGTGAAAGAGTTGAACTAAGATTTCTTATCTAAGTTTCATTCTCTTGAACACTTACCATAGACTTGGGTCAGTAGAGAACAAGATACCATACATTGCAAAGTGTATTAAGTATACTTGATTCACAGAGCTATCTGAATAACTGAACAAGTTATTAAAGAAGCTCACCTGACAAACAAACCTAAAACCAACACCATATTCGGCGTGGAGTACAGGAAGTACTTAGTTTGGGAAACTAAGGAATAACTCCAAGGTTATTGAGCGCAGGAAGTACTTAGTTTGGGAAACTAAGGAACGGCTCAAAAAGGTTTCTTAGTACAGGAAGTACTTGGCTGTGAAAGCCGAGGAATAACTCAGGGGGAACACTTGGTTGGGAACCTAGTGCATTTAGGAATCAAGTAAAGATATCTGTAAGGTTACCTCATTTATCTTAGTGGATTCTAGGTCTGAGAAAGACCGAAGTGGATTAGTTGAAGCATTACGCCACCTTCAGATACCACTATAAAAAGACTTGTGTTATTTACTTTCTGCAGTTTATTACTTATTTTACTTACATTGCAAAGTACTTACACTTATCTTGCTGAACACGTGCACTTATCTCAGATGTCTTCCGCTCTCTGAAATTAAGTATCAGATATCTTCACAGATATCTGAGAAACTGTGCTGATTGACAAAAGTTTTAAAAAGACTATTCACCCCCCCCCCCTCTAGTCTTTTACTTTGCCGTTATCTGGACCAACAAGCTGGATCCCGTCCAGTTGGGAAGATCAACCCACAAACCACAGTCAAAGGACTCCCAACACTCACAACACAGGTAGCTAATCAAGTACGGGTAGATCATTCAGATATGAAAGTCAGATACCACCACAAGGTCTGCGATACATTCAGGGTTGGAGTGACGTCCATGCTGATGGGAACTGTGGATACAGATGTATAGCATAACTCCTATACAATGACAAAAAAGAATGGGTACACGTCAGACATGAACTTCTTCATAAGCTGACCAAAAACAGACATCTATACATCGCTGAGATGGGGGAAAGACGGGTCGCAGAAATATCAGATGAACTCAGCTGGTTTGCAGGACCATGCACCCAACGGTATTGGTTTACACTCCCAGATATGGGGCTACTAACAGCTACGACGTATCAACGGGTGTTCACCACATATGTTTTCTATGGGTCTACCATATACTTGCACTTGTAATGTCGTAGAGACATGGAGTCAGCATCTCCGGACCCTCCACCGGCAGACGAAGAGTGGACAGTCGGGTTTGTCAATGGTGGTCACTACATTAGGCTGCGTGTTGACCGTCAATGTCCACTTCCACCACTATGGCCAACATGTGAACATCAAATAGAGGAAAGAACAAGGCATGCAATGCAACATTATTCCGTTCGGCTACGTCAATGATTTTCGTTGTAGTGAAATCATATTAAGCTTAAGCTTTCAATATGTTACGTTGCGTATTCATAGTGTAATGAGTCAAAATTCATATTGTAATGATATCGTTTGCCGTTTAATTTCTCGAATTTCCGTTAAATTTAACTTTTACTTTTCATTGTGAATAAATTAAAGTTTTCAATTTGAAAAATTAAAAGTAACTTTTCAATTTGCAAAATCAAAAAAAAAATAAAATAGAAAACTATATATATGTATATATATATATATATATATATATATATATATATATATGTATATATATACATATATATATATATATACATATATATATACATATACATCTACATATATATATGTATACATATATATATATATATATATGTATATATATATATATACATATATATATACATATATATACATATATACATATATATATATATACATATATACATATATATATACATATATATATATATATATATATATATATATATATATACATATATATATATATATATATATATATATATATATAAGCCTACACCTTAGAACTAGCTTAATCAATTCCTGGAGAGAACGACCCTGTGGTTTAAGCCTTGTTGTACTACGACAACCGCTGTGGTTTAAGCCTTGTTGTACTACGACAACCGCTTTACTACTTGTATTATTTTACAAGTATTAATTTTGAGCGCATCAAAATTTGGCGTTGCTGCCGGGGAATTGATTCCTACGTTCTTCAATAAGTAGGATCAATGTGTCGTTGCATATTTTATTTTTATCTTATTCAAAAACCAAAGAAAAAAAATCTGAAAATTTCAAAAAAATCGAAAACAAAGAGTTTTTGCTTTGTGTGCTTGTTTTGTTTTGTCTTGCGAACCCCAGCCTGCATGGTATAGATGGCCTTACTTTGGAAGTAGGTCTAAGCTTGCATGGGAAAGGCGGGTACCACTTTTGAAGTGGGTTGTTGTAATCTCTTTCAGGTTTATCCATGCACTCAAGGTAAATTCAACAAGAAGTTAAGATGGAGGAAACAAACGCAGCAGCAACACTCGACACGAAGGACAACAAAGCTGCTCCCAACATTTTTTGTTTTGGTTAGGAGGACGGTCTCTGAGGACAAAGGTCCACATTAATTCGGACTTTGTGGGAATTGTGGAACAAGGCACCCTCGAGCTGGAATGCGTGCAGGTACAAAGGACTTTCCCATCACATTCTCCAGTGACACAGATGATGAATCCGAGGAAGAATACGAAGAAGAGGAAGAGGATTCGGAGGAGGATCCCGAGGAGTTGCCTCTAGCCCCTGAATGGGAAAATTTTTTAAAGAAACCTATCACTAAAACAATAAAAATGAAATTTTTTTGACATTATCTGCATATGGCCTCTTTTTCCTAGGCGCTCATTTTGTATGGGCTTATTTTGAATAGTTCAAAACGAGTTTGAGAATGATCTATAAAACAAAAGCTACGCTTATGAACCAGAGGAGCCCGAAGAAGGTGAAATTATGGACAAAGACGAGGTTCTAAGCTTTGCCGACCATAAAGACGATGAACCAGTCAATATGGTGTTCAAGATGGACCCACAACCACAAAGGGAGATCCGGCCAATCCTGGTTATTCAGAGCCAACCCATGCTGATGTTAATACCGAGCATGGATATCGAGGTTGGAATTGGGAATTCCAACCGCATGATTGGAACACTTGACTTAGGGGTTGGGGTGAACAAGAACTTATCCTGTTGGAAAGGACATTCCAGTACACTACAGGAGTGACCCTCAACGTCCGGGGACCGCAAATGTATTACGGAGGTGCTCGGAGTCCCCTGCGAGGTACCTCTATACACGAGGCCAAAAGTTGGAGGTCCCTCCGCGAAGTATGCCGGCCCCTTGGGCGAGAGTAAGACTCCATAGGTTGGACCTGTGGAGCAAGAGGCATAGTCGACGCTAACGACTCTAACTAAAGCGACATTTTCTATTGCTTTTTCGCACTTAGTAACTAGGATGCATATAGGTAAAATTTTCATTCCTTGCATGCATTTTGCATTCTTTATTCCCGAATTAATTCAATGGTTCATTCTTTCATTTTGTCAACTTATCTTTTCGTATTTATAAAAAAAAATTTTGCGGGAGAACAGATCTCGCCGCGGTGAGCCAGGGCAAAATGGGAGCTCACCACGGTCCACAAAAGGCAGAAAGCTGGCCTGTCTGCCAGACCGCGGTGAGAAGCGCCCCTGCTCCGCCTCACCACGGTGAGGCGTGACGATTAAAGAGGAGGGCTTCTCCCTCCTTCACTTTTTTTCACTCTCCCATGACAAAAAAACTGGTCTGTAGCGACGGATCGATCCGTCGCCCCATCACTGGCGACGGATAGAAATTCCGTCGCCCCACTGGAGCTGTGGCGACGGATAAATAATCCGTCGTCCAATACGCGACGGATTGGACGACGAATTATCATTTTTGACTTTTTTTTTAATTTTTTTTAAAATCGATTATTGGCGACGGATAGATTCTATCCGTCGCCCAATGTAACGACGGATAAAATCTATCCGTCGCCCCATGTAATGACGGATCTAATCTATCCGTCGTTAAATAAGGTGACAGATAGAATCTATCAGTCGCCTTATGTAACGACGGATAGATTCTATCCATCGTTATATTGGGCGACGGATAGAAGCGATCCGTCGCCCAATATATTATTGGAATTAGTGACGGAATCTGAAATTCCGTCACTAATTGTTTTTTTTTAAATTTTGTTTTTTTCATATTAATCCCTGTTTTTCGTAGTTGACCTATTTAATCAATATAATGTTCGATAATAACTAAATAATACGGAAAATGTTTCAATAAATGATAAATAAAAAATGTAATGTCCGAATAAGTCTAAATTATCCGAACAAGTGTAAATACAATAAATCCGAACGTACATAGTACATATACATAACTAGCTAACAGTCGGGAGTGGGTGCTGGCCGAACCGGGACATGAACTGCTCCATCTGTAATCGAAGGTGCTCGTTCTCCTCCCTTCATTCTCTATCGCGCCGCTCCATCTCTTGAGTTAGAGTTGCAACTTTGAATCGCGATCGCACACCATTTCGAGAGACACGGTCCTGTGTAAACCGGACGTCTAAACTGCTGGGATGATGATGAGGAGCACCCCGGACTAGCCAAGCTCAAACCGAGGCTCCCGAGTCCATATATTCGTCCTTTGCTGTCCGGTTTGTTGACCTCTAGGAAGATGTTGTCAACTTGTTCAGTTGACAGCACATCACCCGTCTCTTCCTCCTGCCTCGCTACCTAAGCATCAACCTCAGCCTGAAATCGTAAATAGCAGATATCATGATCAGTTACTGATTTTCAAAAATAACTTGTAATAGTGTACAAATATTAACTTTAAGCAACATAAACATACCGCAATAGACGAGGCCCAGCAGTCGGTCCATACCCCGCCCTTCTGCTTGGCCTTCTTGAAGATGTCATACTTGGATGTCACCTCGCCCCGTGACATCAGAACAACGTATATAGTCAACAATTTATCATCTCACAATTAATAGAGCAGAGACACAATACATACACGTAATGCTAGATTGGAAAAAAAACATATATATACTTACTGATTGGTAATAATCAGTGAGAGTAGATCGCCTCCCAAGGTGGTGAATGGCCCTTCCTGCCGCACAAGACTGAGACGCCCGGTTCTGTCTGTTGATGTAGGCATTGTCCTGGACATCAGTTCGGCGCCATTAGGCATCCCAAAGGGCCCACTCATTGCATCAACACAGGAGGCATTGGGCCATTCCGATCTGAATGGCCTTCCAAGTCTGAACCATATCCTCAGATGCTTTAGATCCCACAGTCTCGTAAACACGTCAAATATGTGGGATCAATCTGCTGGGAATGAAGTACTCCTTCTACATTCCCAATTTCATACAACATCCACAGTCAATACATATATAACGTCACCATGTTACATCAATTTAATAAGATACAACAACATAACAGATATGGTGACTAACATATCACCCAAAAAAAGTGACTAACATACCACTCACATATAGTGGCTAACACACCACTCACATTGTCCTAAATTTTACTAACACAATGGTGACTAACATATCACCCAAATAAAGTGGCTAACATACCATTCACATACAGTGGCTAACATACCACTCATATTAAAACGATTATAATAACAAATAAAGGAATGCCATATTTGAACTTACCCTCAGCTCATCAAAGTACTCGGCCCTCATGCGGTCCGAGATGTGAGACCAACACTCATCACCCTACCCCGGTGGCTCTCTCCTGCTCCGGAAGATGTCACCTAGTTTGTTGTGGACCTCCCGAGGCCATAAACTGTTGTCAATGTATAAGATACAAGAAACAAATATATATTACTTTAGTACAAAAATTTATACTTGTCAACTATCATAAGTTATGTTTTACATATTTAAGAATAATGTATAATACTTACTTGGCAGGAACAACAGGAAAAATCACAAGCAACCCGTCCCATGTGACGTTGTGATTCAGTGGATCAAACACGAGGTAGGGACAATCGTCATGGTCGCCCTCCAGTATGTGTCCGGGATGAATGGTAGAGCCCCTGCTGCTATCACCTGCTGGGGGGGGTCTCAGGAATCCGAGACCTGCTGCCCTGACTACCAGAGCCCTCCCTGTCCTCTGACCCTATCCCCGACCAAGCACTATCATGCGGCTGGCTGCATGGGGGGGGGGGATGATAGGTGGACTTTCTCTGTCGCGACATCTTGAAAAACATGTAATAAATACAATAAAATGTGTTAGTACGAGTTATAATACAGAACAAATTATCATAACACATATAATTACTCAAGTGTTATCAACTACTAACTAGTTATAATACACATAATATACCATTATCGCCGTCCTCTAAGTCTACATATTGGTCCTCGTGCAGATCAAATAACTCATCATCTGCTTCTATGGGATTTTCTGCTTGTTTATTGACATCCTCTTGTTGATACGAGTTGGTAATTGAGTCGGCTTTCTCAATGTACTCCACTTTCCAGCGAGCACGAATAGGTACCGCAGCTAACCATTCCACCTTATTGCGTTTCCTGCTTGGATATTCAAGAAACACCACATGTCCTGCATGAGTCGCCAGAATAAATGGTTCATACTTGGTTCGGTACCTCTTCTTTTGGTTCACATCAACCATTTCATACTGCTCGTTCTTCCTCGTACCTCCTGGATTAGGATCATACCACTCAACATCAAACAAGAAGGTTCGTTTCAATGGCAAGCTGGAATATTCAATCCTCACTATTTGTTTTAGCTTCCCGTGGAAATCAAACAAAGCAGCGTCTCCATAATCTTCTGCACCCTTAACACACACCCCGGAGTTGGTTGTCGCCATGGCCGTGTTACATTTAGTCGTGTGGAACCTATGGCTATTGACTATATAACCTGGGAATGTGTAGACCTTTTTGAATGTCCCCTCTCTGAAAGCCTTTAAGTATATGCATGTGACGTTGTTAATAGGATTTCGGACATACTCTCGGAACCAATCTGGAAATTCTGTAGGAATTTTTTAGTCAAGTAGTTCCTCCAGTGTATCCTCTGTCATCTAAGGATTTTCATCCAAACAACGCTTTTTGAAAAAACTGCAAACATTGATTCGATGATAAGTCTATAATTGAAGTAGAGACTTACGTAGCTATATTAAAATTTAAAGAAAGTGTTGCTCACCTCGCAAACAGTATCATATACTGGTCTACCTCAGCAGAATTCATGAGGACATAATATTGAGTTGCTTTCAACTCCTTCTCCGTAAGATATTCTTTCTTAGCTGCACCAAGAGGTCTCCCTGATACCCTGAAGATAGATAGGGAACACTCATCATCCGCTTGAACTTCGAATGTGTCTGCGTTTCGAGCCGGCCTTGATGTCTTCATAGGGACGTGTTCATCAAAGTAATAAGAGTAGAAGGTTGCAGTTTCCTCTCGAATGTAGGCATTGGCAATCGATCGTTCAGGTTTACCTTTGTTGTTGACATACTTCTTCAATTTCCCCAAGTACCTCTCGAATGGATACATCCATCGATACTGAACCGGTCCAGCAAGTCTCGCTTCATGTGGAAGGTGAACCGGCAAGTGCTCCATAGAATCAAACCAGCTCGGTGGAAAGATACGCTCGAGCTTGCATAGAATCAATGGTATGTTCATTTGAAGATTTTCCAACACTTTGTCATGAACCACCCTTGTGCCTAAATTTTTAAAAAATAAGCTCAACTCGGTGATAGCAGTCCATACATACTTCGATAGCAGCTCTCGAAATGCTACCGGGATAAGCCGCTCCATGAACACATGACAGTCATGGCTCTTCATCCCATAAACCTTTGTCTTCTTCAAATCCACACACTTCTCTAAATTTGAGGCGTAATTATCTGGGAAACTCAATGCCCTAACCCAATCAAACAAAATTGACCTAGATGCGTTGTCAATTGTGTAGCACGCTTTCGGCCACTTACCATTCTCATCCTTGTTTGTCAACTCAGGCCTTTTACACCACGTAGACAACTCGGCTCTAGACTTCGCATTGTCCTTTGTTTTTCCCTCAATGTTGCAAAGTGTATTGAATAAGTTCTTGAACACGTTCTTCTAAATGTGCATGAAATCTAAGTTGTGACGGATAAGAAGACTGCTCCTCTTCCTCCAATAAGGCAAGTCCCAGAAGATGCTTCTCTTCCTCCAACCACATTTTTTACCAATTTTCTCGTTATGCTTCATCCACCCAAGTTCAGTCACCTTCATAAGACCCAACCTATTAATCTCCGCAAGAATTTGTGCACCAGTAAGTCTTGTCGGGGGTTTTTTGTTGACGACTTTATTTTTCAAGAATTGATCCTTGTTCTTCCTGAACGAATGGTCACTTTCTAGCAACCTACGATGACAATCAAACCAACAAAATTTTCCACTACCCTTCAGTCTAAATGCATCAGTATCCTCCAAGAAATGTGGACATGCATATTTTCCTGCGGTTTTCCTTCCATATAGCATGGAGTACACAGGAAAGTCACTCACGGTCCAAAGAAGAGCTGCTCTCAAGGTGAAGTTCTTTTTGGTCAATACATCATATGCAGGGATACCATCCGTCCACAACTCAATCTCCTTGATTAGGGGTTGCAAGAAAACATCCAACGTCAGTCCAGGATCTTTCGGCCCAGGCACCAACGCAGTAAGAAACATGAATGGCTCCTTCATGCACTCACCGGGCGGGTTATGCGGTGAGCATAAGCGCCAACAAGAGTATTTTCGTTCACTTCCGAACGGGTTAAAACCATCCGTACAAAGTCCCAATCGTACATTTCTAGATTCGGCTGCAAACTCTGGATATTCCTTGTCAAACGATTTCCATGCGGGTGAGTCTGCTGGATGGTCCATTCTACCATCTTCTGCATTATCCGAGATTACTCGATCCTTGTACCACCGCATTTTATCCGCAGAAGCACTTAAAGCATACAATCTCTTCAAACGAGGTGCTAGAGGGAAGTACCACATTTTCTTATGTGGGAGATTTTTCTTCTGTCGTTTCTTTGCAGCCCCCTCCTTGTAACGCTTGTACCGTTCCTTACCACAGAACTTGCATTGTATTAGATCTGCATCCTCCTCCCAATAGATCATGCACATTATCGGACAACAGTCTATGGTTACCACATGCAACCCCAAACCCCGCATCTTTTTCTTCGCTTGGTAAAAGTTGGTGGGAACTAGGTTTTCTTTAGGATAAAGGTCCGACATTACGTCAACCCATTCATTGAAGCTCGTTTCAGATTGCTGGCCATTAGCCTTACAACTCATTAGCTGAGCCAACAAAGACAACTCAGTGAGCTTACACCCCGGATAAACCGGCTTCCTTGATGATTCTAACAAGTCAAAGAACACTTGATCCTCGGGATTCGGTGGTTCCTCCACCTCCACCTCGGTTCTAGTGTTAGTTGTGTCCATGAACTCTGCCCCTGCAGCATCATACACCATTTGTTCGACTCGAGCTCGAATAGCATTGCCTTCAGATGTACTTTGTTTCCCGACTTGTTCATTTTTTCTCTTCCTTCCACGCTGTCTGTATTGGTCATATGTATTGGACGGTGCTGCTTCCTCACCATGATGATTCCATACCTGATACGCAGGCAGGAATCCATTTTTCCTCAAGTGCTGGACTACCACTTTAGGAGTCACGTATTGCTTGTTTCTGCACTGTTTCATTGCACAAGGACACTTTATCAACCCATCCTTTACACAAGACGGATTTGACATTGCAAATTCAATGAAACCTTCAACCCCTTTCAGAAAACTCCATTGAACTCTGCCATTGAGAGTACGACAATACATCCATCCACGATCGGTATTCATTGAATAATTAGATAATAACCTGACACGTTTGAATTCATTAGATCGAGGTCTTTCATTTACGGTAATAAATCAATTTCACAATAATTCAATCAATTGCTACGTAATATAAGTTATATTAGCTTCAGTCAATTGTTAAGGCATTACATAATATAAGTTACATCAGCTTCAATTTTACCATAATGTTTGGTTTCATATATATATCAACTAATGATTACTAGTTATACAAGCCTAGAGACAAAACGGATGAAACTCCTCATTCTCATGCACCCCCCTCCTCATCACTTGTGACGCTCCCTACCACAGAACTTGCATTCCAACAGATCTACATCCTCCTCCCAATACACCATGCACATGTTCCGACAAGCAGAAAGGCACTCAATAGGCGGCCCCAAACCCCGCCTCTCCCTCCACTGGAGGTATGCCATGGACGGTGCTTCCTCACCGTGATGAATCCATACATGATACTCAGGCATGAATCCATAACGTCGCAAGTGCTCGAATACTTCAGTAGGCGTCATAAATTGCTTGTTTCCGCAGGTTTCCAATGTGCAAGGACACTTTATTAACCTGACACGTTCCAATTGATTAGATCGTATTTAATTTATTAGATCGATTCCAATTCGGATAAGAAGATTGTAGAGATTAATTGTTATTTATTATACGTTCCTTATAAATTAATTATTAAGTGTTCGATATGTTACAAAATTTATTAAGTGTTTTACTACTACGAGTTATAAATTATAAATTACACGTTAATATAATTAACAAATTATCCGTCGCTCAAAACACTTAACTACATCCTCGTAATTTAGTACATATACGAATTTATCAAATCAACCAAAACTACTACATACATACATATCAAATTAACTAAACTAACTACATACATACTTAACATACATATCAAATTACACATACATATCGAATTACTACATACATACTTAACATACATATCAAATTAACTAAACTAACTACATATATAATTAATTAACATACATACTTCACTACATACATACTTATCAAATTAACATACATACATATTGAATTACTACATACATTCATATCAAATTAACTAAACTAACTATCAAATTACATATACAAGTCAAATTAATCAAATTACATATACATATCAAATTACATATAATTGATCAAATTAACTAAACAAGCTACTACATACTTCATATAAACATAGAATTGAGAATAAGTAGTCAAAAATCAAAAAAATCCCAAATTTCCAAAAGTTAGGGTTTAGCCAAAATACCGTTGATTCCGAAAAAATAGCGGATGAAATTTGAAATTGATGGAAGAAACGAGCTCCTCGTCCAACGATCTTCGAATTGACACCAAGATTGAGAAGAATCGTCAACAATTGGCCGGATTTGACGGAGGGGAAAGGAAGAAAAACGGAGGAGAAAGGAAGAAGCAGAAACGAAAAACGGATACGTATCCGCCGGCCCAAAGGCCGATCCGTCGCTACGGGAGCCACAAATAGTTATCCGTTGCCCCGTAGCGACGGATAAATTATCCGTTGCCTTTTTTAATTTTTTTTAATTTTAAATATAAATATTAACGACGGATAATCTATCCGTCGTTAATATTTAATTTCCTTTTTTTCTTAAAACAAGTAAAAGTATGGGCGACGGATTAATAAAATCCATCGCCCATATAGCGACGGATAACATTATCCGTCGCTAGGTTTGGCGACGGATTTTATCCGTCGCCAAACCTAGCGATCCGTCGTTATGGGGCGACGGATAAAATCTATCGCCCCTTTCCGTCATTTTTTGACAGTATTCTTGTAGTGTCCTTACCCGTTTTTCCCCCAATTTTTAGATTTTCACCAATTCTCCACCATTTAACTTGGGTAATAGACCGTTGCGAAGGTAGTGAGTTCCTCTACTACTTGGAGACTTCAATTTATGTTTCTATCCATTAATTCTTATGGAATCGAGGTAATTCTTTCTACTATCCTTACTTTGCAAACTTGGATTTCTATGCTTGATTGATTGATATTGAGTATATGGATATGCTTATGAGGTAAGAAATTGTCTAGATAAGTCATAATCCATGTTATATTAGTTAGATTTTCTGGAGATTTATGATGTTTTTGGTGGAAGGGTATTATTGTGCTAGCCTGTTCATCTTAGAATCTGTATTCGTGCTGCATATTTGATGATAGGATTGAGCTTGCTACTTTTTCGATTGGAAAAATCCCTTGTAGTAACAATGTGTGCACTATGGGTGTCTTGACTATGTTATAGGATTAGGCATTGTTCTCACTACATGCGAGAATTGGTTTGGGGAAATGCATGATATAGCAACACTTGAAAGCACTATGGTTTACTTGAGACTAAGAGTTAGGATTAGGCATTAGTGTTGTTGTATGTTAAATATGGGTGTACGCTAACATTACCTAACCAGGTACTATGGCACCCAGGCGAAAGAGTGTGTCCAATAAGAAGTAGAAGGTAGGAGAAGGAAGCTACAGGGCCCCAGCTCCAACGATTAGGGCAGACGCTTACGGAATAAGGCTGAGTAGGGAAGCAGATGACTTTAGGATCAAGCACTTCAGCACCCCGAGAGGTTTCATAGAGGAGCGAGGGATAAGTGTCTTCGGGTTGCTTCACCCAATGATAGAGACTATCAACGCGAGCATAAGGAGGTTAGGATGGCAAAGGTTGGTAGGTTTGAGGAGAATGTACGATCCGGTCTTGGTCAGAGAGTTCTACATCAACCTCCCTGATCAAGATATCAATGGATTTATGCCCATCCGCAGGAAGAAGGTGGAGTACACTCGTAACTCCGTCAACGACTTTCTTAGAGTACAGACGGTGACACATGCTCACGCGAATGGGATTTTCAACTCGACCCCTGGACTCAAGGTGGAGGGAGAAGACATAGCTACCATCTGCAATTCTGGGCTGAGGTAGCCGATGGCAGCAGCAAGCTTAAAATCAGGAACCTCAACCCACTTGAGAGGGTTTGGGTACATTGTGTACAGTACAACATAATACCAAACTCCAGCTTTAGTAGGATATATGCGCAGACAGCCTGATTGGTATCAGCATTGATGAGAGGGCAACATATCGATGTAGGAGAGATTATCTTGGCGGAGACATTCGCCCACATACACAGCCCCAAGGCATTGGGATTTCCATGTTTGATCACCGAGATGTGTGAGGCAGTCGGTGTGCCAGACATCGTAAAAAATGGCCGCCCGAAGAGTTGCCTAGACTTGAAAGAGCTACAAAGAATAGAGGCAAATGCAAGGAACTGGGGAAATATGATGTCAAGATCATTGGGCGAAAGCGATGAGGAATATGATGTCGAGGTGGATACCGGATACGAAGAGGTATCTGTCGAGGAGACCGACAACGAGGCTGAAGATCCACCACCTTCCGAAAATGGGGAAGATCTCGCCGCAGACTTTCAGCGGCTGAGCACGAGACTCCAGGACTGGATGGGACCCCAGTTTGGGCACATCGAGAGGAGGCAAAGCACGCTAGCCTCCGATCTTTCATAGTTGGGAGAGTGTTACAAGGGACTTACCGCGGACCTCAGAGGCATACATGGAGTATCGCAGCGGTTTGGTATGCACTTGGATCAGTGGGACTCATGCTACTCGAGGTTCACACAGCACATGTTTGCAGCGGACACACGGGCAACTGAGCGCCTAGCGCAAAGCTCAGACGGATGACTGGCAACAACAAAGAGGAGGCTTATCTTTCGGACCCCATGGTCCGCCTTCCTCCTAGTGATCATGCTGACCGAGGCATACTACGGATGGTAACTCTGAACTTTCTCCTTTTTATTTATTCCTTATGCTAGGGCCTAGCTAACAAATAGGTTTGGAGAGGGAAGTTGTACCATATGTTTACATGCCTCGGATATTTACTGCCTTATATATATGTAATTTTCCTTTAGTTTTTCATTTTTGCGATTATGTGGGGTGGTATGTTAGCCACTTTTGTGTGACTGCAATTGAGTCGAGTCTTTTGGTGTAATTTTTGGCCTATTTCAAAATTTTTGTGTTGAGTCTTGAGTTCTTTTGGTAAGTCTGGCTATCTATTGCCTTAGTTAAGCCTTTTTACTAATGTAATCTTAGATGGCTTCTAATAAAAAGTCTTCCTGTTTTAGTAGTCAAAAAGTCAGTGAGAAGCCTTAAAGCCAATGAAAAAATCTTGTACCGGCAAATGTGTGATTCTAGTAGGATGAGAAAGGTTTTTTAGCTTGCGCCACTTCATACACATGTGCACTCTTTTTTTAAAACGTGTATGACGAATGGCATTTTCGACTTGGTGTCTCGATTCTTGAACCTGTTCCTTTGGGGAGGAGGATTCTTGTCAACTTCATAGTCAGGCTCACTACTTTCTATATTTGAGCTATGGTCGATTTCGAAATTATTTTGTATTTCTATGTTGCTGTTCTAAAAAAAAAAAAAATAGAAAAAATCTTGAAGTGTTTTTCCAGGATCACTTGTGATCGTCTAAGATCGTGTTGGGCATTTCCAAATACTACATATAAACCAACGCGGGGCTGATTGTGCGTATGCTGTGAGGGTTGATGGTTTTGTTTCCAAAATGCATGCCAACTACTACCTATAAACCAGCGCGTGGGCGGTGCTCGTATGTTGTGAGGGTTGATGGGGTGTATACCAAACCGACACGTACAAAAGTACGGATCATAGGCAACCTATTGGGATACACTTGCAACATTGAGATAGAAAAAAAAAATAGAAAATCTGTGCAAAAAGAGCAAAGCACAAGGAAAAAAAAAGATAAAGAAACAAAGTGCAAAAAGAGCAAAGCACGAGAACGACAGCTAATTTTATTCCCTTGTATTTAATTTCGACCCCTTTCCTAAAAATTCCTTTCTGACTTGTTTGAATTGAGTGCAAAAGCATGTAATATTAGTGGCAACTTTGTGACGTTTGTTGTCACCATCCTAAGTTAAGTCTTGAGCGAATACCCTATTTACTGGACACTTCCAGTCTTTGTGAGGGACTACTAGGATAGGATTAAGTTTTATTTACCTTTGAAACGGAAGATTGTGATCTTTGCAACGCTATTTGTCAAAGTTAGGGGGGGGATAGGAGTTTACATCAGTATAAGGGCTTATCTATGGCAATACTTGTTTCAGTAGCTTGTCGATTGAACTCTTCTGTTTGTTTTGTCGTGTCTATGTGTTTTTCTTTTTTCTAGGTTTTAGAGTTGTTTGCTCGAGGACGAGCAAAGGTTCGGTTTGGGGAGTTTCATGAGTCGATATTTTAACGACTCATTTAGTGCCTTTTTCCGTGTTTTGTTACATCTTTTAGCCTTTATTTTAGTGTTTTTTGTTCCGTGTCACGTTTGGGATTTTTGTGCATTTTTAGGTGTCTTAGAGTCATTGGTAAGGAAATGGAGGACCAAAGTGCAAAGATGACTTCAAAACCTTCTAGAAGCACCACAAGGCCAAGTTAGTGGGCCACTACTCCAAGAGAGGTGACATGGATGTTGGAAAAGTGAGAGAAAATAGGAGAAAGTGGGAAAATGCCGATTTTCTTAGGCACATGGCTCATCGCGGTGAGCTCCTGCAACAAGGAGCCTCACCGCAGTACAATCAAGCAGAAAAGAAGGCCGAAAGGGTAGACCGTGGTGAGCTGGAACAGGCAAGGTCCCCTTACCGCGGTGAGCTCTGTTTGACAGAATCAAACCCACGATTTCTGGCAGTTTTTTCCCATGATTTTAAATTTCATCTTCCTAGGTCTACAAATAGGACCCCTTGTATCAGTCTTTTACATATCTTTACGTTCTCCTACTTTCATACTTTCAATTCCAAGCATTGTAAACAGTTAGAGATTTCAATCTCTCTTTTAATTCGAAGAAGCTTTCATTGATCTTTCTGACGATCGCAGAGACCATTAGACGCCTAGGTATTCAATAGTACGAGTTAGGTGGATGCCATATTAACTTGTATTGTGACATATTGTTATCTGGTCGTAGAACACATGCTTGTATCGTTGTGAACTTGCATGAGTCTTTACCTCTAATTAGTATATATCTGGATGAGGGCATAGCTAGTGACATGCTTTTTGCCGTAACTCATACGTACTTATAATCTGTATCTGGTTCGATTTTGCAATAGCAAAGTTGTTGCATTCGCGGCAGTGTACCATTAGCTATATCGCGTCAGCACTTTTGAAAGATCGCTTGCTTCATTTTAATTGTAGAAATTGCATGATCTAGGTATTACCTTGTCTTGTAATTGCGGTTTGTTGTAGGGTTTTAAAGTATCACTTTACCCACACTATATGTGTACAACTCACACCTTGAGCCTACAACTTAGAACTAGCTTAATCAATTTTTCGAGAGAACGACCCTGTGGTTTAAGCCTTGTTGTACTACGACAACCGCTTTACTACTTGTGTTATTTTACAAGTATTAATTTTGAGTGCATCAGTCAGCAACCTCAATCCTTTCCATGATTGGGTCAAAGTTCAAGTCTTTGGCTTACTGAGCAGTTATAGCATGGGACGCATCTTCCCTCTTGGCATCAAGAGTGGTACCTGCAGCACTATGGTGTGCTGTCTGAGTGGGGGCAGTGGTATCTGCAACACTATGGTCAGATACCCTTGTGTCAGTATCCACAAGTGAGGTGGTCTCTGTGGCACATGCCTTCTTCTTGCCTCTAGTTCTACGTTTCTTCCTTGGCACAAAATTTACCTCAGAAATGTCTTCTACTGGCTTCTTCTAGTTCTGCTTGAGCTCACAATTGTATTTGCAAATAAGATCGCTATTTGCAATTTCTTCCTTTCCTCTGAGCTGTATTCCAAGCTTTTCCAAAATGTAGCATATTTTCACACCAAAGCTGATAGTACGATTAGATTCAGCAAGATCACTCTTCACATCAGGCTCAAAGCCTTGCAGTTTGTCAACAAACCTCAGATAGATATACTTCCCCAATTGAAGGGTATCTCTCTCTCTCTTCCAGAGTGTTAAGGAATGCCATCATTCCCCATCTTTCCATGCTGATCTGATCAACTCCTCTTTGGTTTGAATCAAAGCAGCTATGAAATAAAGTCCCATGGTTCGACAAGATGTTTTCTTCTAACAACCTCATTGTCGAAGGTATCTGGAGTATCATCCTTGTCAAGATTCATATAGTGAGAGTAGAAGTATTCTGTTGTCTTGGTAGAGGTATCTTGATAGTAATCATTACCTTGGTTTGGCAACCCAAAGATATTGTAGAAGGATTTTTCATCAAGGTTTATGTTAATACCTTGGACCGTCGATTTGATGTGCACTTCTTCAGTGCCAACATCTCCAATGATGGTGGAATTGTTGTAGAATTCCAACACATCAATTTTGGATGTGTAAGTGGGTTTTGCGGAGCAAAACTGCTTAATCTTTACCTTTTCAAGTAAAGCAAGCCCGCGTCTAATATCTGCTTGGTTCTTTGCAGCACCGAGCAGATAATCATCAACTAGTACTCCTCCCCAGAGTACTTTGGAGTTGGGATTCCACATAGAAAAGTTGAAATGACCAACGAATCTTGGATTTTTCACAACAATCGCTGGATTTTTTTTTCAGCAGTTCCAGATGTGGACACTTGGGATTTCTGGGATCTGGCTCTTTTTTGTGCCATCTCTTTAAATAGACGTGGTAGAGAAGTACGATCAAAAGAGGATAAGGCTGAATTCGATTAAGTGATTTTTTGCAGAAAAACTTAGCAGAAATTCAGACACTTTCAGAAATATTAGCAAAAAAAATGGAGGTTTTTGCTGTTTTTGTGCTAGGTAAAATGTGGGATTAGGCAAAAGTGTTTGTCTTTGCCAAAATCTCCTTTATATAGCAATACAAGTACACATATACATATGAATTATGAATCTATGTATCTCGCAATCTGCACAGGCGTGGGTGAGAAAGCGGTTTTTCATTAAATGCTACAGGGGCCAGTTACTTGGTTTCTGCGCTAGTGGGCTTTAGAGACTCATCTGATCTGTTGCATTACAAGCGCCATTTTTCAATGGTTGAGATCGATTTCTTAGCAATGATATCGATCAACACATGTAATTGTGACCAATTAATGCTATTTGGCTAATAGCTCTCTGAGTCATTTTTGACCCTCAGTAACCTGTAACTAGGAGACAAACTGGTTTCTGAGCTCATTAATTAAGCGTCCAGTGTTGTTCGAAAATTATCACAAGAATCGAAATTTTTCAAAACACAATGATAGTTTACTTCTGAGAGATTGTACTATTAGTCAACTTCTCTTCTTTTGTGTTCTCCTTACTCAGTGGCCTCACATATCTGAATACCCATTTCAAATACTTCTTTAACCAACTTTTACACCTAGCCTTGATATTTGAGTTTCCGTCTCTTTATGTGCCTCTCTTTCTCAAAAAGCCTTATTCTTCTCTTATTGGCTTACTGAGTTCCCGTCTCAGTGACCAATTTAGCACCTTGGTAGTTCCATCAATCCAAGACTATGTCTCTGATGAGTCGATATTTTAACGAATCATTTAGTACCTTTTTCCGTATTTTGTTACGTCTTTTAGCCTTTATTTAGTGTTTTTTGTTCCGTGTCACGTTTGGATTTTTTGTGCATTTTTAGGTGTCTTAGTGTCATTGGCAAGGAAATGGAGGACCAAAGTGCAAAGAAGATCTCAAAACCTTCTAGAAGCACCACTAGGCCAAGTTAGTGGGCCACTACTCCAAGAGAGGTGACATGGAGGTTTGAAAAGGGAGAGAAAATTGGAGAAAATGGGAAAAATGGAGGAATTCCCACATCCAAACGGGCTCACCGCGGTCCAGATAAATAGTAAGGCGGGCAGAAAGACCAGACCGCGGTGAGGAGTACCCAAAAGTACCTCACCGCGGTGACATCAGTTTGACAGAATCAACCCATGTTTTTCTGGCAGTTTTTCCCATGATCTCTAGTTTCTTCTTCCTTGGTCTTATAAATAGACCACTTCTATCAGTCATTAGGATATACTTTCATTACTTCTACTTTCATATTTTCAATTCCAAGCATTGTAAACACTTAGAGATTTCAATATCATTTAATTTGAAGAAGCATTATCGATCTTTCTGACGATCGCAGGGACCAATAGGCGCCCAGGTATTCAATAGTACAAGTTAGGCGGTTGCTGTTAATAACTTTTATCGCGACATATTGTTATCTGATCGTTGAATGCATGCTTGATCATTGTGAACTTGCATCAGTCCTTACCTCTAATTAGTATATATCCGGATGAGGGCATAGCTAGTGACAAGCTTTTTGCCGTAACTCATACGTACTAATAATCTGTATCTGGTTCGATTTTGCAATAGCAAAGTGTTGCATTCGCGTGCAGTGTACCATTAGCTATATAGCATCAACACTTTTGAAAGATCCGCTTGCTTCGTTTTATTTGTAGAGATTGCATGATCTAGGTATTACCTTGTCTTATAATTCTAATTTTTAGTAGGGTTTTGAAGTATCAACCTTACCCACACTATCTGTTTATAATCACACTTTGAGCCTACACCTGAGAACTAGCTCAATCAATTCCTCGAGAGAACGACCCTGTGGTTAAAGCATTGTTGTACTACGACAACCGCTTTACTATTTGTGTTATTTTACAAGTATTAATTTTGAGCGCATCAAAATTTGGCGCCGTTGCCGGGGAATTGATTCCTACGTTCTTCAATAAGTGGGATAAGTGTGTAGTTGCGTATTTTATTTTTATCTTATTCAAAAACCACAGAAAAAATCTGAAAATTTCAAAAAATCAAAAACAAAGAGTTTTTGCTTTGTGTGGTTGTTTTGTTTTGTCTTGTGAACCCTAGCCTGCATGGTATAGCTGGCCTTAGTTTGGAAGTAGGTCTAAGCTTGAATGGGAAGGGCGGGTCCCGCTTTTGAAAGTGGGTTGTTGTTTTCTCTTTCAGGTTTATCCATGGACTCAAGGAAAATTCAAGAAGAAGTTAAGATGGAGGAAACAAATGCAGCAGCAACGCTCGACACGAAGGACAACAAAGCTCCTCCCAACAGTTTTATTTTGGTTAGGAGGATGGTCTCTGAGGACAAAGGTCCACATTACTTCGGACTTTGTGGGAAGTGTGGAACAAGGCACCCTCGACCTGGAATGTGCACAGGTACAAAGGACATTCCCATCACATTCTCCAGTGACTCAGCTGATGAATCCGAGGAAGAAAACGAGGAATTCGAGTTCCAGAGTCCCCGTACTGAAAAACGAATGAGTCGACGCTAACGACTATAATAAAAGCATGATTTATTGCTTTGCATATAGTAGTAGGATGCATTTACATGTGCATATAAACATTGAATTTAGGTAGTTCTTTTGTTTTTTATAAAAAAAAAAAAAAATTTGCCAGAGAACAAATCTCACCGCAGTGTGCCAGGGAAAATGGCGGCTCACCGCGGTCTGCAGAAGGCAGAAAGTTTGCCTCTCTGATGGACCGCGGTGAGGGGCACCCTAGCCCCTGCCTTACCGCGGTGAGGCCTGACGATTAAAGAGAATGATGGCTTCTCCCTCCTTCACCTTTTTCACTCTCCTTACCCATTTTTCACCCAATTTTTGTGATTTTCACCAATTCTCCACCATTTAACTTCGGTAATAGACCGTTACGATGGTAGTGAGATCCTCTACTACTTGGAGACTTCAATTCGTGTTTATATCCATTAATTCTTCTGGAATCGAGGTAATTCTTTCTACTATCTTTACTTTGCAAACTTGAATTTCAATGCTTGATTGATTGATATTGAGTATATGGCTATGCTTTTGAGGTATGAAATTGTCTAGATTAGTCATAATCCAAGTTAGCTTAGTTAGATTTTCTGGAGATTTATGATGTTTTTGGTGGAAGGGTATTATTGTGCTAGCTTGTTCATCTTAGAATCTGTATTCGTGCTGCATATTTGATGATAGGATTGAGCTTGCTACTATTTCATTTGGGAAAATCCCTTGTAGTAACAAATGTTTGCACTATGGTAAGCACGATTATGTTGTAGGATAAGACATTGTTGTTACTACTTGCAAGAATTGGTTTGGGGAAGACATTGTTGTGGCCACATTTGAATGCACTATGGTTTGCATGTAACTATGAGTTAGGATTAGGCATTCGTGTAGCTACATTTTGATATGGGTGTAGCACTGACATTTTCTATCCAGGTACCATGGCACCCAAAACAAAGAGTGTGTCCAAAAAGCAGAAGGGAGCCCCAGTTCGAACACATTAAGGGGAGGCAAAGCGTGATAGCCTCCGATTTTTCAGAGTTACGGGGGTGCTATCGAGGATTTGTCGTAGATCTTAGGATCATACATCGCAGCGGTTTGGTACAAACTTAGATCAATGGGACTCATGCTATCCGAGTCTCACACAGCACATGTCTGCAGTTGACACGAAGGCAACTGAGCGCCTAGAGCATATGGAAAAAATGCGCAAAGCTCGGACGGATGACTGGCAACAACAAAGAGGTGGCTCATCTTCCGGACCCCATGGTCCGCCTTCCACTTAGTGATCATGCCGATCGAGACATACTATGGGCGGTAACTCTGAACTTTCTCCTTTTTATTTATTCCTTATGCTAGGTTCTAGCTATCGAATAGGTTTGGGGAGGGAAGTTGTACTCATATGCTTACATGCGTCGGATTATTTGCTGCCTTGTATATATTGTATATATGTGTTTTTTCTTTTCCTTTTCGTTTTTGCGATTATGTGGGGTGGTATGTTAGCCACTTTTATGTGATTGCAGTTGAGTCGAGTCTTTTGGCCTATTTCAAAATTTTGTGTCAAGTCTTGAGTTCTTTTGACAAGTCTGGTTATCTATTGCCTTAGTTAAGCCTTTTTACTGATGTGATCTTAGATGTCCTCTAACTGAGTGAAGGAATTTTTGAAAATCACTTTAGTTCGTTTCACTTGTAAATAAATAGTCTTCCTGTTTTAAGTGGTCAAAAAGCCAGTGAGAAGCCTTAAAGCCGATGAAAAAATCTTGTACCGGTAAATGTGTGATTCTAGTAGGATGAGCAAGGTTTTTTAGCGTGCGCCACTTCACATACATGTGCACTCTTTTTAAAACGAGTATGACGAACGGCATTTTTTGACTTGGTGTCTCGATTCTCGAACCCGTTCCAAGGAACAGGTTTGGGGAGGAGGACTCTTGTCAACTTCATACTCAGGCTCACTACTTTCTATATTTGAGCTATGGTCGATTTCGAAATTGTTTCGTATTGCTATGTTGCCGTTCTAAAAAATAATAAAAAATCTCGAGGTGTATTCCAGGATCATTTATGATCGTCTAAGATCGTGTTGGGCATTTCCAAATACTACCTATAAACCAACACGGGGCTGATTGTGCGTATGCTGTGAGGGTTGATGGTTTTGTTTCTAAAATGCATGCCAAATACTACCTATAAACCAGCGCGTGGGCGGTGCTCGTATGTTGTGAGAGTTGATGGGGGTGTATATCAAACCGACACGTACAAAAGTACGGATCTTAGGCAACCTATTAGGATACACTTGCAACATTGAGATAGCAAAAAAAATATATGATGAAAAAATAGAAAATCTGTGCAAAAACAGCCAAAGCACAAGAAAAAAAGAGAAAGAAATAAACGTGCAAAAAGAGCAAAGCACGAGAACGACAGTTCATTTTATTTCCTTGTATTTGATTTCGACGCCTTTTCTAAAAAGTCCTTTATGAGTCGTTTGAATTGAGTGCAAAAGCATGTAATATTAGTGGCAGCTTGTGATGTTTGTTGTCACCATCCTAAGTTATGTCTTGAGCGAATAACCTATTTACTAGACACTTCCAGATGAGAGACTTGAGAGTTGCACTATTATCTTCCTTTGTGAGGGACTACTAGGATAAGATTAGGTTTTATTTACTTGTGAAACCAATGATTGTGATCTTTGCAAATCTACTTGTCAAAGTTAGAGGGGATAGGAGTTTACATCAGAATAAGGGCATATCTCTGGCAATACTTGTACTGGTAGCTTGTCATCTGAACTCTTCTGTTTGTTTTTTCGTGTCAAGGTGTTTTTCTTTTTTCTAAGTTTTAGAGTTGTTTGCTCGAGGACGAGCAAAGGTTCGGTTTGGAAAGTTTGATGAGTCGATATTTAAACGACTCATTTAGTACCTTTTTTCCGTATTTTGTTACGTCTTTTAGCCTTTATTTAGTGTTTTTTCTGTTCCGTGTCACGTTTGGGTTTTTTGTGTGTTTTTGTGCATTTTTAGGTGTCTTAGCAAAGAAGTTCTGAAAACCTTATAGAAGCACCACTAGGCCAAGTTAGTGGGCCACTACTCCAAGAGAGGTCACATGGAGGTTGGAAAAGGGTGAGAAAAGTGGAGCAAATGGGAAAAATGGAGGAATTCCCGGAGATAGGGCTCACCGCGGTGAGCCCCACATCCAAATGGGCTCACCATGTCGGCTAAATGAAGGCGGCAGAAGACTGCATCGGTGAGGAGGAGTACCCAAAAGTACCTCACCGCGGTGACATTAGTTTGACAGAATCAACCCACATTTTTCTGGTAGTTTTTCCCATGATCTCTAGTTTATTCTTCCTTGGTCTTATAAATAGACCACTTGTATCCGTCATTAGGATATACTTTCATTACTTCTACTTTCATATTTTCAATTCCAAGCATTGTAAACACTTAGAGATTTCAATCTCTTTTAATTCGAAGAAGCATTATCGATCTTTCTGACGATCACAGGGACCAATAGGCACCCAGGTATTCAATAGTACAAGTTAGGCAGTTGCTGTTAATAACTTGTATCGTGACATATTGTTATCTGATCGTTGAACGCATGCTTGATCGTTGTGAACTTGCATCAGTCTTTACCTCTAATTAGTACATATCCGGATGAGGGCATAGCTAGTGACAAGCTTTTTGCCGTAACTCATACGTACTTATAATCTGTATCTTGTTCGATTTTGCAATAGCAAAGTATTGCATTCGCGGGCAGTGTACCATTAGCTATATCGCGTCAGCACTTTTGAAAGATCCGCTTGCTTCGTTTTATTTGTAGAGATTGCATGATGTAGGTATTACCTTGTCTTGTAATTGTAATTTGTAGTAGGGTTTTGAGGTATCAACCTTACCAACACTATCTGTTTGCAACTCACACTTTGAGCCTACACTTGAGAACTAGCTCAATCAATTCCTCGACAGAACGACCCTGTGGTTAAAGCATTGTTGTACTACAACAACCGCTTTACTACTTGTGTTATTTTATAAGTATTAATTTTGAGCGCATCATTCCCAAAGTCAGGAATCTACTTTCTTGTAGAGGCTTTGTGAAGATATCTACAAGTTGGTCTTCTGTACCAATCTTGAGTATCTCAATATTGTCTTTTTCAACATGATCTCTAATGAAGTGGTGTCTAACATCTATGTGCTTTGTTCATGCATGAAACTTAGGATTTTGAGTTATGGAAATAGCACTTGTGTTGTCACATAAATGGGACTTTTCTATTCATTGATCTCATAGTCTCTGAGTTGTTGTTGTATCCACAAGATTTGTGAAGCACAACACCCAGCAACAATATACTCCGCTTCTGTGGTTGAGGTAGCAATTGCATTTTGCTTCTTGCTGAACCATGATATCAATCTCGTACCAAGGAATTGACATGTTCCTGAAGTAATTTTTCTATCAAGCATTGATACAGCATAGTCAACATTTGAATAGCCAACTAAACTCAAGCCACTCTCCTTTGGTTACTGATGCGCTCAGAAATTACTACTTACATTAACCCAAGTAGAAAAAGCGATTGTTGTAGACAATGCTCTTAACTACAGGATCGCTCTCTCGAGGAATTAATCTGGCTAGTTCAAATAGAATAGACTCACTTGCATTTGTTTTAAATAGATTGTTGGATAGATTGGTGATACTTCAACCCTAGCATAAAATTTACAATCACAAGACAAGGTAATACCTAGATCATGCAATTTCTACAAACAACGAAGACAATAAATACTTTCATGGATTGTGCTTATACGAGAGGACCAATTAAGGTTACCTAGTCGTAGAACATCGCCCTGCTATTCCTAATTCAACCAAATACGGGCTACAAGTACGTATGAACTACAAAAAGCCTATCACTAGCTATGCATTCATCCGAATATAGCCTAATTAATGATAACGATAGAAGCAAGTTCACACCAATACAACATGCGTTCTGTGATCAGATGTAACAACCTGTCACGTACAAAATAAATAAGTAATTGTACGATTGATACCTGGATACGTCTAGGATACGAGATCGTCTGAAAGGAAATATACTTCAATTGAAAGAGAGATTGAATCTCTAGATTGTATACAATGCTTGAATTGAAAGAGAATACAACTAAAAGGTATGAAGATATGAAAAAAATACTGATACAAGTGGTCTATTTATAAGACCAAGAAAGTAGAAATTTGACTTAATGGGAAAAAACTGCCAAAATCATGTCTTGAATCAGTCATATTAGTTCTCACCGCGGCGAGCCTCTCTTTAGGTACCAGCTCCCCGCGGCCTCACTTCTGGAAAGCAGCTGGTAGTGTGTTTCATCCTTCTGGACCGCGGTGAGCCTCCGTGTCGATGGAGCTCACCGCGGTGAGGTACATATCCGGAGAAACCACCAATTTTCCACTTCTTCCTATTTTCTCTCCCTTTTCTCAACCTCCAAGTCAACACCTTGGAGTAATGGCCCACTACTTGGCCTTGTGTTTTTCTAGAAGCTTTGGACAAGCTTGAAGTTGCACATTGGTCCTCCATCTTCTTGCCTTTACCTAAAAACACCTCAAAAAGTACAAAAACACACAAAACACCCAAACGTGAAAATGAAATAAAACACTAACAAAAAGGCTAGAAGACATAACAAAATATGGCTAAAAAAGACTAAATGAGTCGTTAAAATATCGACTCATCAAACTCCCCAAACCGAACCTTTGCTCGTCCTCGAACAAACATGATTCTAAAACATCCAAGAAAAGAAAAAACAAAAAGACTCGACAAAAAACAGAAGAGTTCAATCGACAAGCTACCGGAACAACTATTGCAAGAGTCAAGCCTAAACATGATCCCCTCTAACGTTGGCAAGTATCTTAGCAAAGATCACAATCTTCCGTTTTGCAAGTAAATAAAACTTCGACATACCCTAGCAGTCCCTCACAAAGGAATAATATAGGTGCAACTCAAGTCTCTCTTCTGGAAGTGTCTAATAAGTAAAAGTTTCGCTCATGACTTAACTTAGGAAGGTGACAACAAACATCACAAAGTTGCCACTAATATTACATGCTTTTGCACTCAATTCAAACGAATCAGAAAGGCCTTTTTAGGTGAAAAAAGGTCGAAATCAATAAAAGAAAATAGATAAAGCTGCCGTTCTCGTGCTTTGCTCTTTTTGCACGTTTTATTTCTTTTCTTATTCTTGTGCTTTGCTCTTTTTGCACAGATTTTCTTTTCTTTTTTTTTTCCATTTTTTATCTCAATTTTGCAAGTGTATCCCAATAGGTTGCTCAAGATCCGCACTTTTGTGCGTGTTGGTTTGGAGTATACCCCATCAACCCTCACAACATACGAGAATAGCCCACACGCTGGTTTATAGGTAGTATTTGGCATGCAATTTGAGAACATAACCATCAACCCTCAGAGCATACGCACAACTAGCTCCGCGTTGGTTTATAGGTAGTATTTGGAAATGCCCAACACGATCTCAAACGATCACAAGGATCCTGAGAAAACACTTCAAGATTTTTTTTTAGAACGGCAGCAAGCAATACTAATCGGGTTTTAAAAATCGACCAAACGCTCAAATATAGAAAGGAGTGAGCCTGAGTATGAAGTAACAGGTAAGCTTCTCCCTAAACCAGTTCCTTGGAACGGGTTTGGGAATCGAGACAACAAGTCAAAATGCCTTTCGTCATACTTGTTTTAAAAAGAATGCACATGTATATGAAGTGGCACAAGGATTTTCCTTGCTCATCCTACTAGAATCACACATTTGCCGGTACAATATTTTTTCATCGGCTCAAATAGGTTTCTCAGCAGCTTTTTGACTGCTATAATAGGAAGACTTTCTAATTACAAGTGAAATTGACTAAAGTGTTTGTTGAAAATTCCTCAATACTAGTTAAAGGCCATCAGAGATCACATTAGTGAAAGGCTTATCTAAAGCAATAGATAACTGACTTGTCAAAAAGAACTCAAACTCGACACACAAAAAATTTTGAGATAGGCCAAAAGACGACTCACACAAGATCAAGCAAAAGTGGCTAACATACCACTCAACACCACCAAACTAAAAAAGAAAAAACAAAGAACACATATACACATATTTATACAATGTAGCGTAAATAAAACATACCGATGCATTTAATCATAAGCATACAACTTCCCTCCCCAAACTTATTCAATAGCTAGACCCTAGCATAAAGAATAAATTTAAGGACAAAGTTGTAGAGTTACCGCCCATAGTATGTCTCGGTCGGTGAATGGAAAGATGGTGGACCGTGGGGTCCGGATGAAGATCCTCCTCCAAAGTACTGCTGCCACATGCTCTCCTCTCTCTCGAATCTTCTCTCTGCTCTCGCATCCAATTCTCGTAGGGATACCAAGTTCGAGGAACTGCTCTGTTCCTAACTATCTATCCTTTGAGTGAGGTTAGTGGCATACTGATGCACTTCTGCTACCTCTTGGCAATGGTTTTGGTAGCTAGTGTTGAGCGCGCCATATTGGGTAAGCAATTGGTTGTGTTGTTCCTCGATGGCATTGAATCTCGGGCCAGCCCATTTGTTAGGAATATCAGTTTAGATTTTGATCAGCAACCTAATGACTTATCTTACTTCAGAAAGGTAACTAGTACTCTTAGTTCACTTGAACATTGTAAAAGACGAAGTTTACTGAGTATGTTAGTCTAGCAAATCTTGTATAGGATATTAGGTCTCTAAATATAATTTTTATATCCTTAAAGAAGACCAAAAAGAAGGCATCCGGCAGAAGAGTTCAAAGTATTGAAGATTCGAAAACTGCACATGATTGTTGAAGACTAAGGAGATTGGTCTCCTCAGATACCTACTTCCAGATACCTTGAAGAAACAAGTGTTTTTCAATAAACAAGTTTCACAAAAGATATCTGAGAACACAAGGTTACTGAGTAAGAGAAAGTGCCCACAGAAACCCACGCTCAGATACCTTGGATAAAACTATGTTTATGGGAAACAATGTTTCATTGGGTATCTGGAGAAGTGAAGGTCTCTAGAAAAGGACATGCAATGCTTCAGAAAGCGTGCATAGTTCCATTGGCACTACAGGACAAAAATAGTACAGTGCAATAAATGTGCAGACAGAGACATCTGAATAAAAGAGGAAATCTCTGAAAAGAGACAACGCCTTCTGCAGTACTATTTTCAGATATTAATAGTTTGAATTTCATTGTGCCTTACGGATACTATTCAAACGGCATGATTTTCGACTATAAATATCACCACTTAGAATGCTTGAAAGACACACTAGAACACTTGAACACAAAACGTACACATCTACGAACTTATTTGTTCTAGCATACAAGCCTTCAAACTATTTATTCTCTAGCTTACTGTTGCGACCAAGATCTTGAATTCTAAGTAGCACGAAAGTTCTAAGTGTCCTGATCCTTCACAAGCATTGCTATCTGTGAAAGAGTTGAATCAAAAGATCAAGTATCTAAGATTCATTATCTAGAACATTTAACATAGACTTGGGTCAGTGAAGAACATATCACCAGACATTGTGAAGTGTGTTAAGTGATTCTTGTTCTATAGAGTATTCCTACATAACTGAGAAAGTTATTAATACTACTCACCTGACAATCTACCTTAACCAACACCACACACGACGTCGAGTATAGGAAGTACTTAGTTTGGGAAACTAAGGAACAACTCTAAGGTTACTGAGTACAGGAAGTACTTAGTTTGGAAAACTAAGGAATAACTCAAAGGTTTCTGAGTATAGGAAGTACTTGGCTGAGAAAGCCAGGGAATAACTCAGGGGGAACACTTTGTTGGGAACCTAGTGTAAAAGGAAATCAAGGGATAGGATTATTGTAAGGAGAACTCAATATCTATCTTAGTGAATTTCAAGTCCTGAGAAATGGCGGCTGGATTAGTTGAGGGATTACGCCACCCTCAGACACCACTATAAAGATCTGTGTTATTTACTTTCTGCAACTTATTAATTGCTTTATTGACCTTGCTGAGTATTTACACACTTATATCTTGCAAAGCACGTGCACTTATCACATAGAAAGTCTTCCGCTCTCTGAATATAAGTATCAGATATCTTCACACATATCTGAGAAACTGTTTTATCGTCAAAAGTTTTAAAAGACTATTCACCCCCCCCCCCCCTCTAGTCTTTTACTTTGTTGTTATCCGGACCAACACCATTGCTTGAAATGAGCTTGCATCTCCTCAAAGTACCGAGAGTAGTTGGAAGTTCCGGCACCATGTTGTGCTTCTGGTTGGGTGCCTTCGTCAGCCGGGTGTTCCTGAGATCCTTTCTCTTCTCCATATTCCACATGATCAAGCTCCTCTTCCACTTCTATGTAATCCACATCATTGGAAGCGTCGAACCCCTTCAGATCCTTTGCCGCATATCGAAGTATATTGTTCACATCTCTGGTTGACAATGGTTCCTTCAATTCCCCGCTTTTGGATATATCGGGAACTCGGGCTATTTCACACAATTATGTGATGATGCTCAGGAAAGCTAACCCCTTCGGTTTGTGGAGATGAGTAAACATTTCCCCCACAATTACTTCCCCGGTGTTGATGAAATACCCCTCCAAGAATGCTCCAACAAATCATGCAATAGGAGCCGACATTTGTGAGAAGTAAGTCATTGGTATCACCGAGTACTGAAGCCAATGGGAGATAACACGAGCCATTGGAAGAAGAAATCTCTTCTCCACCTTCTTTAATTGCGTCGGGGCAGGGTATAGTGAGCTTGGCACCTTATAGAGATCCTTGTCGGTGAAGAAATCTCCTTGTGAACCGTAGTAGTTGTAGACCCCTGTATCCCTGCTCGGATCATACTCTTCACGGACTCCCAATAGACGGTTGATGGCTTGAGGAGTGTACACGATGTTCTTCCCTCTCAGCCTGACAACCCCGCTCTCACTACGCTCCGCAAAGTTGATGTAGAACTCTGTAACAAGAGTCGGATCAAACTCACGCTTCACTTCTGCAAGACACCCCCATCCAAGATCGTCGATTCTCCTCCAAATCTATCGAGCAATATCGCTATGGTCACGAGGAAATGAAATCCCCCTTTTTTCAATAATGCTCCATGGTTGAGAGAAGTTTCTAACCCTGAATTTCTCTCCTTTGGGAGAAAGAGCAAACTCATACTCGTCCGGTCGAGGTGCATCCTCCTCGTTTTGCCTCCGAGTCCTACTCCAAGATGCTTCGTCTATTCCATGGGGCACGGTCACCTTCTTCCTAGGCATTGTCCTACAAGAAACATGTTAGCACAGCTCTTCACAATTATCACACCCAAAAAATTCACAAATAGAAACAATCATGCCTTATCCTATCACATACAAACATGTATTCGATAGTGCATGCAATTGTTACCCTCCATTATTTCCCCAAACCAAATTTCATCACACATTCAATCAAAACGCCTTATCCTATACAATATTCAATCATTCCATAGTGCGTCCTGTAATGTAGATGAATTTGGTTAGACAATCAATCAAACAAGCATTATCATCGATCACATACCATCATCTCACATATAGGAAGAAACCAAGTATGTCTAAGAGTACCCACTAAGCATATTTTACAAGAATCAAGCAAAAAGAGTTTGCACAAAGTAATGTTACTTCAAATCAAGATAGGATACAAACAAACAAGTCCAAACAATCATAGTGGAACATCAATTAAACACCTAGACATGCAACCCCCAAATTGAGTAACAAGTTAGGGTTTGAAGAGAATTACCTTGATCCCTATGCAATTGATGGATGAAAAGATGAATTGATACTTGAATTGAAGAGAGGACACTTGTAGCTTCGTAAATATACCAAGATCAAGTGTTTCGGTGAAGAAATATGGGATTTTGAAGATTTTGGGGCAAGAAAACGTGACCACGGCGTGGGAAAGAATGAGAAAAGTGAAGAAAAACATGCCAGGGCTTGCCGCAGTGAGACTGACCTCGCCGCGGTCCAGCAAATGTCGAAAAGATTCGGTGTTTGTTGGACCGTGGTGAGCTAAGTTGCTCGCCACAGTGAGTCCTGCATTTGAGATTTTCCTCTTTTTTTTTGTTTTCTTATAATTTTAAAATTATTAAAAAGACTATCCTAAATGCAAAGTGTTAAATGTACAAATGAAATGCACCTATATCTATATGCAAAGCAGTAAATCATGCTTCGGTTATAGTCGTTAGCGTCGACTCTTCCGTTTCTTCTTACGGGTACTCTTTAAGCTCGAATTTCTCGACCATGTTTCCCTCGTTGAATGGTTCTATGTATGGCTTCACTCGCTGACCATTCACCTTAAATGTTTCTCTGGTCTTTGGGTCTAGAAGTTCTACGGCACCATAAGGTGAGACATATACAATCTCGTACGGACCGTCCCATCTTGACCTAAGCTTTCCTGGAAAAAATTTAAGACGTGAATTAAAAAGAAGGGCTTTCATACTTGGGACCAAGTCCTTTCGGAGTAGTCCTTTGTCATGATATGCCTTCGTTTTGTCCTTGTAAAGCTTTGCGCTCTCGAACACATTGTTCCTCAATTCTTCGAGCTCATTCAAGTCGAACAAACGTTTCTCTCCAGCTTTCTGCAAGTCCAAGTTCAGGTTCTTGATTGCCAAAAACGCCTTGTGCTGGAGTTCCACTGGTAAGTGGTAGGCTTTCCCATAAACTAACCGGTAAGGAGTGGTTCCTATCACGGTTTTGGAGGTTGTTCTGTAGGCCAACAATGCATTGGAAAGCTTGCTAGCCCAATCCTTTATGTTTGGCCTAACCACCTTCCCCAGGATGCTCTTGATTTGCCTATTGCTCACCTCTACTTGACCTGATATCTAAGGGTGGTATGGTGTTGCCACACGATGTTGCACTCCGTACTTTCTGAGCACGGTTTCAAATGCTCTGTTGATGAAGTGCTTCCTACCATCACTTATCAAAACTCTGGGAACTCCAAACCTCTAGAAGATTATATTTGACAGGAATTGATTAATGTCAATTAGTCCTTGCTGGAACCGCTTCAACCCATTTGTGACCTGATTATTTGACAAGAACTCCAAAACTCTAGCTAGGAACTCCAAAACTCCAAACCTCTTGAGTCATTAGTCCTTGCTGGAACCGCTTCAACCCATTTGGTGACGTAGTAAACAGCTACCAAGATGTACTCATGGCCTTCACTGTTAGGAAAAGGCTCGATGAAATCTATTCCCCAAACGTCAAATGGTTCTACAACCAAGTTTCCAGTCATTGGCATTTCATTCCTCTTGGTTACGTTCCCGCTTCTTTGGCAACGATCACACCACGAACAGAAATCATGACAGTCCTTATGAAATGTTGGCCAGAAAAACCCCGAATGTAAAACTTTACGAGCGGTGTTTTTCCATCCATAGTGTCCCCCACATTCTAGAGCGTGACAAAAACTCATGATGATTTCCATTTCATTATCCAGAACGCATCTCCTGATGATTCCATCGCTACACTCTTTGAATAGATAGGGATCATCCCAGATGTAGTTCCTGCATCACTTAGAAAAGTTCTTCTTCTCTTGTCCTGTCATGTTAGTCATAAAGGTATTCGTCGCTAGATAATTGACTATATCAGCATACCAAGGCTCTACTTTGATTGCAAAGAGTTGTTCATCGGGAAAACCCTCAGGAATTGGTTTTGAACGCTCAATCGCATTAGGATTTATCCTTGAGAGATGGTCAGCTACAAGATTTTCCGTGCCGCATTTGTCAAAAATTTCAAAATCAAAATCTTGTAGCATAAGGATCCACCGAATAAGCCTTGGTTTAGAGTCATTCTTGGCCACAAGGTGTCTTATTACCGCGTGATCCGTATGAATGATAACTTTAAACCCTTGAAGATAGGATCTAAATTTATACAAAGCGAAAATCACTACTAGAAACTCCTTCTCGGTCGTGGTAGAGTTGACCTGAGCTTCGTTTAGTGTTTTGCTTGCATAGATCACGTGCAAATGTTTATCTGCTTTTTGGCCAAGAACAGCACCAAGGGCATAGTCGGATGCATCACACATAGTCTCAAAGGGTAAAGACCAATCCGGATCCATAACTATAGGGGCAGAGACAAGTCTTTCCTTGAGCGTGTCAAAGGCTTCTGTGCATTTTTCATTAAAATCAAAAGGCACATCTTTAGCTAAGAGATTGCTAAGGCTCTTCGCTATTTTTTAAAAATCCTTTATAAATCTTCTACGAAAACTTACATGCCCAAGGAAAGAATGTAACTCTTTAACAATAGTGCGATAGGACAATTTCGAAATAACTTCTAGTTTTGCCTTATCTACTTTTATCCCTCTATTTGAAACAACATGCCCAAGCACAATTCCCTCATTTACCATGAAATGACTCTTTTCCCAGCTCAAAGTTAGATTACACTCAATACAACGCATAAGCACAAGTTCTAGCTTACCAAGGCAATCATCAAAAGAATTCCCAAAAACAGAAAAATCATCCATGAATACCTCAATGAAGTCCTGAACCATGTCTGAGAAGACTGAGAGCATGCACCGTTGGAAAGTTGTTGGGGCATTGCAAAGTCCGAATGGCATCTTCCTGTAAGAAAACGTCCTGAATGGGCAGGTGAAGGTCGTCTTCTCCTGATCTTGTGAAGTGATTGGGATTTGATAGAATTCGGGCAAACCATCTAGGAAGAATTAGAACTTGCAACCGGCAAGACGGCTTAACATCTCGTCAATGAAAGGTAACGTGAAGTGATCCTTCTTTCTCGCTGCGTTCAGCTTCCTGTAGTCTATGCACATACGCCATCCAGTTGTTTTACGAACTGGAACTAAGTCACCCTTATCGTTCTTCTCAACGGTTACTCTTGACTTCTTGGGAACAACGTGCACTAGACTCACCCACTTGCTGTCGGCTATGGGGTAGATCATGTCATTCTCTAGTAGCTTCAAGACGTCCTTCTTCACTAACTCTTACAGAACCGGATTCAGCCTTCGCTGGGGTTGACTCATTGGCTTAGACCCTTCCTCTAAGGTTTTTTTATGAGTACACCTTAGAGGGCTGATTTCCTTGATGTCCTTTATGCTCCAAGCTATTACCCCGGAGTTATTCCTTAGTAACTTGACTAACTTCTCGTCTTCTTCTGGATTCAGTGCGGCGGAGATAATTACTGGTTTGGTAGCATCTCCTCCTAGAAACACATACTTGAGGTGACTAGGTAGTTCCTTCAACTCAGGCTTGGGAGGTTAAGAAATCTCTCCCTTCCTGTCATCCCCCGTGCCTAGAGGTTCAAGCTTTTCCTCCTCTGGGGGCAAAATCTCAACATTATCGAGTTCCTTTAAAATCTATAACACTTTGTCATCATGCATATTATATTGAGCATCGACAGTCCATGCGGCTTCCAACTTATCGTCATGTATGTGACGCATATATGAGTAATGGACCACATTGTCAATGACGTCAACAAAATTGCATTCCTCTAAAAAATGAGCAGAAGGTTGGCTTGTTACCTGGGATAAGTGAATGGAGATCTTCTCTCCGTTTAGCTCCATTCCTAAACTCCCCTTGGCGATAGAAATTTCCGTGTTGACCGTGCGCATAAAAGGGTCTCCCAAGTAGAATCATGTGCCCCTTTCCATCGTTTTCCTTCTCAGTAGGAGCTAAGACTACGAAGTCAATCGGCACTATGAACTTGTCCACCTTGATCAGGGCATCTTCTATTATCCCCATCGGCCTTCTAAGGTTCCTGTATGCCATCCTCAAGGTCATTCCGGTCAGTTGTAACTCTCCCAATCCAAGTTGCTTGTACAATGAATACGTGATCAAGTTTATGCTAGCTCCAAGATCTAGCATTCCCTTAGCCGATGTTCCATTCTCCATTTTTATGTCAATCATAACACTACCCGGATTCTTTTTCTTCACTAATAGTCCAAGTACTAAATTCGCCATTTCTGGCAAAATCTCCTTTTCCGCATTTATGTATTGCTTCTTGTTTCCGATCACATCCTTGCAGAATTTAGGAAATGCGGAACATTTTCCATCAACTCCAATAGGGGCAGATTGACATTCACCTTGGAAAGAATGGTGAAAATGGAGTTAAACTTCTTGTTATCCTTGGGTTTCCTTGCTCGTCCTGGAAAAGGTAAGGTAAGCGGCCCTGGAGGTTGCAATGGTTCCTTTTCCTTGGAGACTTCTTCTTCTCTCCTGCTTTCTTTTCTTTCTTCCTCCTCTCCTTCCTTAGCTACTTCTTCCTTCTCCTTTCCTCCTGAACTACTTGGCAACTCTTCTGGAATGTAATTGGGCTTCTTAATAACCTTTCCACTACGTAGTGTGCTGATAGCCATGGTCTCTTCTACAACTTCTTCTTCTCCATTATCGTACAAACCACTCAGCTCCATCAGTAAGTCCTCCAGAATCGCGAACCTATCTCCGATCCCGTTGATTTGGAAATCAATCCGCTCTTGTTCCTCTCTTGTAGCATCATAGATCACATCCAGAGATCTACACATGGCGACGAACACTTGTTCTTCAATTGTTTCATCGAACCATGCCTCTTGTTCATCCGCCATCTCTGCCTCTTCCCTTCTACTTGATTTCCCAATTTCCTTATCAAGAAATTCTTCATCTTTCGGCATGTACGCATCTTGTCCTCCATTTCCAGATCTCTCTCTCCCACCTTTTAGCCTTGCATTCTCTGCTAAGTAGCTAAACACCTCCATAATCTACGAAGGTATTTTCTCTAAAATGTTTCCTCTGCGAGCTAAGTCAATCATGATCTGGTGCATCTTATCCATGCCATAATAAAACACGAGGGCTAGATCATGTTGCGAGATTCCATGGTGTGGGCATCTCCTTAACAAGTCACTAAACCGTTCCCATGTTCTATAAAACCTCTCCCCTTCCTTTTGCTTGAAATTCGTTATGCGATCCTTCATGCTCTTCGTCAAAGAGTATGGGAAGTATTTGCGGTAGAATACTCTAAGCACTTCCTCCCATGTCCTCAATGGCTCGGGCTCTAATGAATGTAGCCATTCTCTAGCTTAGAATCTAACGGCAAATGGAAACAACCTCCTCTTCAGCTAGTCCTCACTCAAACCTCTAGGTGGTAACTCCATAACAGCTTGTACGAACTGACGAATAAACCCGAAACCATCCTCCATTAGCCTCCCCTAGAAGTATGGAAGTGAACACCCCCAATCATCGTCTAAATCGAATTCCCTAGCCTCAGGCTCAAGGAATATTGGTGGTTTCCTTACCACCACCTTAGGTATCAAATATTCTTCGTACCTAGCGATAAGTACCTGTACAGATTCAACTACCAACAAAACTAAGTAGAACAAGCTTTAGTTTCTGTTAGTACAATAAAACTCTACGTAAAATGAAATTAACCCAACGAAACATAATTGATCCTACTCTAAAAGAACATAGGAATCAATTCCCCGGCAGCGGCGCCAAATTTTTAATGCGCTCAGAAATTACTACTTATATTAACCCAAGTAGAAAAACGATTGTTGTAGACAATGCTCTTAACCACATGATCGTTCTCTTGAGGAATTGATCAAGCTAGTTCAAATAGAATAGACTTGCTTGCATTTGTTGTAAACAAATAGTTGGATTAGATTGGTGATACTTCAACCCTAGCAAAAAATCTACAATCACAAGACAAGGTAATACCTAGAACATGCCATTTCTACAATCAAAGAAGACAATAAATCCTTTCATGGAGTGTGCTTATACGAGAGGACCAATTAAGGTTACCTAGTCGCAGATCATCACCCTGTTATTGCTAATTCAACCAAATATGGGTTAGAAGTACGTATGAACTACGAAGAGCATGTCACTAGCTATGCATTCATCCGGATATAGCCTAATTAATGATAACGATAGAAGCAAGTTCACACCGATACAACATGCGTTATGTGATCATAGGTAACAACTTGTCACGTATGTTAGGAATATCTGTTTAGATTTTGATCAGCAACCTAATGACTTATCTTAGCTCAGAAAGGTGATTAGTACTCTTAGTTCACTTGAACACTGTAAAAGAGGAAACTCACTAAGTATGATAGTCTAGCAAATCTTGTATAGGATGTTAGGTCTCGAAACGTAATTTTTATTTTCTGAAGAAGACCAAGAAGAAGGCATCCGGCAGGAAAAGTTCAACAAATTTTGAAGACTTGAAGATTGCACAAGATTGCTGAAGACAAAGGTTTTTTAGATACCTATGACCAGATATCTTGAAGACACAAGCGTTTTTAAATAAACAGTGTTAGAAGAGATATCTGAGAATTAAAAGTTTCTGAAACGAGGAAAGTGCCCACAGATACCTACACTCAGATACGTTGGATAAAGATTATGTTTCTGGGAAACAATATATTCTTAACAAGTGATATCTGGAGCTGTGATAATCTCTGGAAAAGGACGTGCAAAGCCTCAGAAAGCATACATTGTTCCGGTGGCACTACAGGACAAAGTATAGTACAGTGCATTAAATGCGCGGACAGAAATGTCTGAACAAAAACAGTAGCGTCTGAAAAAGAAGACAAACCTGCTACAGTACTGTACTTAGATATCAATAGTTTGAATTTGATTTAAGCCTAACGGATACTATTCAAACGGCACTCAAATTCATCTATAAATATCAAACACTTAGAATGCTTGAGAACACACACTGAACACCTTAGATCACTGAACTTATATTGAATACTCTCACAAGCTCTCTCAAGCTTACTACTTACCTTCAAGCTTTATGTTGCGACCAAAGCTCTTGATTCTAAGTAGCACCAAATTTCTAAGTGTCCTGATCCTTAACGAGCATTGTTATTTGTGAAAGAGTTGAACTAAGATTTGATATCTAAGTTTCATTCTCTTGAACACTTACCATAGACTTGGGTCAGTAGAGAACAAGATACCATACATTGCAAAGTGTATTAAGTATACTTGATTCATAGAGCTATCTGAATAACTGAACAAGTTATTAAAGAAGCTCACCTGACAATTTACCTTAACCAACACCTTAAACGGCGTGGAGTACAGGAAGTACTTAGTTTGGGAAACTAAGGAATAACTCCAAGGTTATTGAGCACAAGAAGTACTTAGTTTGGGAAACTAAGGAACAACTCAAAAGGTTTCTGAATACAGGAAGTACTTGGCTGTGAAAGCCGGGGAATAACTCAGGGGGAACACTTGGTTGGGAACCTAGTGTATTTAGGAATCAAAGAGAAGATATCTGTAAGGTTATCTCATTTATCTGTCTTAGTGGATTCTAGGTCTGAGAAAGGCCGAAGTGGATTAGTTGAAGGATTACGCCACCTTCAGATACCACTATAAAAAGACCTGTGTTATCTACTTTCTGCAGTTTATTACTTGCTTTACTTATCTTGCAAAGTACTTACACTCATCTTGCTGAGCACGTGCAGTTATCACAGAAAAGTCTTCCGCTCTCTGAAATTAAGTACCAGATATCTTCACAGATATCTGAGAAACTGTGTTTATCGGCAAAAGTTTTAAAAGACTATTCCCCCCGCCCCCCCCCCCCACCCCCCAGTCTTTTACTTTGCCGTTATCTGGACAAACAACGTATAAAATAAATAAGTAATTATACGATTGATACCTGGATACATCTAGGACACGAGATCGTCTGAAAGGAAATGTACTTCAATTGAATGAGAGATGAATCTCTAGATCGTTTACAATGCTTGAATTGAAAGAGAATACAACTAGAGGGTACGAAGATATGTAAAAAATACTGATACAAGTGGCCTTTTATAAGACTAAGGAAGTAGAAATTTGAATTAATGGGAAAAAACTGCTAGAAATTGTGGCTTGAATCAGTCATATCAGTGCTCACCGCGGCGAGCCTCACTTTCGGTACCAGCTCGCCGCGGTCTGTGTTCTGGAAAGCAGCAGTGTGTTTCATCCTTCTGGACTGCGGTGAGCCTCCATGTCGATGGAGCTCACCGCGGTGAGGTACATATCTAGACAAACCACCAATTTTCCCACTTCTTCCTATTTTCACTCCCTTTTCTCAACCTCCAAGTCACCACCTTGGAGTAATGGCCAACTACTTGGCCTTGTGTGCTTCTAGAAGATTTGGACAAACTCGAAATTGCACAATGGTCCTCCATCTTCTTGCATTTACCTAAAAACACCAAAAAAATTACAAACAAACACAAAACACCCAAACTTGAAAATGAACTACAACACTAACAAAAAGGCTAGAAGACATAAGAAAATACGGCTAAAAAAAGACTAAATGAGTCGTTAAAATATCGACTCATCAGATACCACAATACAACTTCTAATGTACCTTTAACATACCTTAGAATCTTTATAGCAGTATTATAGTGTGATTGCATTGGATTTGTCTGAAATCTTACACATACACCAATTGCATATAGACTATCTGGTCTGCTTGCTGTAAGGTATAGTAGAGACCCAATTAATTTCCTATACTTGTGTTCTACAACACTCTTATCAGATTCAGTATAGGTCATCTTGGTTCCAATGCTCATAGGTATCTTAGCATTCTTTTCAGAAGGCTTTAGATTAAACTTGTTGAGCATATACTTAGCATACTTTCTTTGACTAATGAATATTCCATTATTAAGTTGCTTGACTTGCAACCCTAGGAAGTAATTCAATTCTCCCATCATGCTCATCTCAAGTTTACTTTTCATGAGTTCCGCAAAGTCTTCACAAAGTTGCTTGTCCATAGATCCAAAAAAATGTCATCAACATAAACTTGTAATAAGAGTAGTTTCCCATCATGGTTCAATGTAAAGAGAGTTTTGTCAACTTCTCCTTTCATGAATCCACTTCCTAGTAAGTACTTGGCCAAAGTGTCATACCATGCTCTTGGAGCTTGTTTAAGTCCATATAGAGCTTTTGGAAGCTTATAGAACATCTCTCTTTCAGATGAAACATCAAAACTAGGTGGTTGCTCAACATAGACATCCTCAGCAAGTTCATCATTTAGAAATGCACTCTTGACATCCATTTGGTAAACTTTAAAGTCATTATGAGCTGCAAATGCTAGAAATAGTCTGATTGCATCTAATCTCGCAACTGGAGCATATGAATCATCAAAATCTAGTCCTTAAGTCTGGGTGAATCCCTTGGCAACCAACCTTGCTTTGTTTCTGGTTATTTCACCAGTTTCATTCATCTTGTTCCTGAAAACCCACTTAGTTCCTATGACAGATATTCCATCAATATAGGGAACTAGTTTCCATACTTTGTTTCTCTGAAATTGATCCAATTCTTCTTGCATTGCTAAGATCCAATCTTGGTCTTTTAGTGCTTCTTCAATGATCTTTGGTTCAATATCTGAGATGAAACATCCATAGAGAGAATTCGCATTTTCAGCAATGGCTCTCATAGTTCTTACCCCTTGGTCTAAAGGACCTATCACATCCATTGCAGGATGATCTCTTATCCATTTAATGATGGGTTTGGAACTAGTAGGATCATTATCATTATGATTCATTTCTGTATCATTATGATCATGATAAGATACTTGATTAGTATCTAAGATATCTGGCACATGTGATGTGCTTCGGATATCTGACACTTGTTTTTTGTCCTGGGTATCTGAGATAGTATCTCAGCAACCTCCTACTAAGAAACCTTTTCATAATAAAGATTCTCAGTGACTTGATGCATTTCTGGATTTCTCATAGGAAACTCTTCATCATGCCTTAGAGTCATCTCGTTGTTACTTGGCAATGGTTTCCTTTCTTCGTCAGACTCATCCTCTAAGTGAATGACAGAATTATTTCCTTGTGGAGATTCTTGTTCAGAATCTTTGATCATTAGTTCGTTGAACCTATCTGAGAGTTCTTCATCCAAGGGTACTTTCTTTGTTTCCTTCATAGAATACTACATGGACATATTCTTCAATCTTTTGTGTCCTTTTGTTGTAGATTCTATAAACTTTGCTATTCATTGAATAACCAAGAAATACTCCTTCATCTGCCTTTGGTTGAAATGTTCTTAAATATTCTTTACCATTGTTATTAACAAAACATATGTAACCAATCACCCTTAAATGTTTGATACTTGGGGGTCTACTAATCAATAACTCATAGGGAGTCTTGTTATGGTGTTTGTTGATCAAACATCTATTCTGAGTGTAGGATGCTGTATTTACAGCTTTAACCCAATAGATTTCACTTATTTCAGTGTTAGCGAGCATTGTTCTTACTGCCTCTTTTAGGGTCCTATTCTTCCTTTGAGCAACACCATTTTGTTAAGGTGTCCTTACTGAAAACAGTTGATGTTGTGTACCTTTGCAAGTACAAAACTCTTTTATGTATTGGTTTACAAACTCCGTACCATAGTCTATTCTGATCACAGATACCTTGTCCTTTTTCATGACTTCAAGCTTATTCAGCAGGCTTGGTATCTCGACCCTTGCGTCAGGTTTATGTTTGAGAAAAACAACCCAAGTGAATATTGAGAAGTCTTCTACAACAACTAGACCATACTTCTTACCTGCATAACTCGTTACTAACGACTCAAAGAGATCCATATGTAACAGTTGCAGTGGCCTCACACTGGAATGTCTAGTCTTAGACTTGAAAGATGTTTTGGCTTATTTCCCTAATTGCTATGCTCTGAACATACACCATCTTTTCTGTATGGCATTTTAGGTAATCCAACAACCAATTCTTTCTTGGCTAGCTTATTCAGAGTTTTGAAATTCAAGTGACTCATCCTTTTGTGCCACAGCCAATTTTCTTCAGTGTAGCCAAATTGACTCACCATGAGGCATTCTTCAGTTGTGGCAGATGCCCAGTCAGCAACATAGAGACTTCCTTTCCGCCTAGCAACCAAGACTACCTGCTTCGTCTCATTATCAATCAACTTGCAGAATTTAGATTTGATCTTCACTGAGAACCCCTTGTCAGTAAATTGACTCATGCTGAGAAGATTATATTTCAATCCCTCTACATGTAGTACTCCAGTGATTGTAAGGGCTCCAATTTTCAGATCTCCAAATCCTACGGTTGGATTCACTTCTCCTCCAGCAAACCTGATATCTGGTCCTGTATCGCATACTCTGTAGTTAACCAGATTTGCTTTGTCTCCTGTCATTTTCTTCCCACATCCACTGTACAAATGCCACGTTGGATTCTTCTTTAGAGTATTCTGCACAAAATAGGAAACATGGAGTTATGTTCTCATTCCAACAATGGAACCATCTACACTAATGTATCTCCGAGTAGGAATCCATTTTTGAATAAATTTCTCAAGCACATTCTTTAGTCTAACAGAAACATAAGGAGGAATTCTAGGTAAATGACTAGTATCATTATTATCAAGAACTATTTTCCTTCTTGGTGTATTCCTTGGTGCTCCTCGTGGTGCTTTCAGATACCTATCAGGTTGCTGAGTCTACTTTTCAACGTACTTAGCCTTCCTTATCAGATTTCTTCTAGCCCTGGCATTCAGATTGCTTGTGGTTTGTTCTTTCTTCCACTTCTGATGATTGTTGTGAGCAACCCTAGCTTTCATCCATCGTTCTTGCTCTAGTTTTTAATCATGAGCAAGTTATTTCCCGATGGCTTTATAACCAATGCCATTTCGAGCACCTGGTGCTGACTGAGATCTTCTCTCAGTAGCCTTACTAGTTTCTGGGTCATTTTTCTTTCCAAAAAACGTGACATTGGAGAACTTGCCAGCTCCAACAATCTTCCCTTTCTGAGAGACGTAGAATTGTGGGTGGTTACACTTTCCAGTGTGTTGTTTCTTTACAAGAACTTTCCCAACATATTTCTTTGGGACTTGTTTTCCCTCAATGGTTTGGTCGCAACTGCCTTTCTTTTGTCAATAACCTTAGCTTTCTGACCAATGCTATAGGTTGTTTGGGAACCACCTTACTGACTACTAACAAATGTCATTCTTTCATCACTCATGGTTAGAGTGGCAGAACTATTTGTTTGTGTGTCTAGGCCAAGTCCTCCTTTCTCTGAGGCATCTCTTAGGTTTCACAAGCTTCGGCATAAGATTGGAAGGATAAATCATTCTTTTTGTGTTCTTCATTATCAAAAAGGAGACCTTCACACTTCTTTTGAAGAATGTTTATTGCCTCTTCGTGTAACTTTCCTGTGTCAGCTATCTGGGCCTTTGGAAATGCATTCTCAGCATCCTTTGTCTCAGATAGCTTTCGCAGTTGTGAGCACTCCTTTTCAAAAGATTTCTTTTCAGCTTCAAGAATTTTGGTTCTAGCTCGGACAACCATAAATTCTCTTTCATAAAGATCAAGCTCTATTCTGAGGTGTTCTAGATCTTTGATTCCTTACTCATCACTCTCATAATTTATAAAACGTGAGATAGTGGTTACCTCATCAGCCATGCACGACTCAATGTTAGAGCAATCTGGATTGATTTCGTCAGCAACCCCACACATCTCCTTTTTCTTTTGACCAAAGTTAACTAATTCATGAGTGATGGCACACAACTCTGGTGATGGAAGTTTAGAATCATTTGAATCTTCATCCTCAGACTCAAAGTCTAAATCAAGAGCATTCAATTGTATGTGGATCTTCTTCCTTTCTTCAGTGAGCATAGCTCTCTGACCTCTCTTGAAATTTCTCCTATCTTTCTTGTCACCTATCTTTAGCTTGGTATAAGCTGGGCATTCTATTTTAAAGTGACCAGGTTTCTAACAATAGAAATAGATATCATTTTCGAGTTTTGCTCCCTCAGTACTCGATGCTTGCTGAGTAGGCTTGTTCAGCAAGCTAGTCAATTGCATACTTTTGTACTGGTGATAGTTGGGACCTAGATGCTTTTTCAGCTTCTCTTTGGTCCTTCTTCTTTCAATCTCCTGACTGACATATTTTCCCATATGCTTTACAGCAAGAGCATTTTCCTCAGTCACCTCTTTGGTATCCTTCCTTTCAGAAGCACCGTGAGTTACTAGAGCAACATTATACAATGTTTCAGCAACCATATGTCATCTTTGCTTTGTCTCGTAATTGACAGTTGCCAAGTGTGAGAAAAGTTCCACTGAAGTGATGTTAGGCATTCCTTAGTTGAAATAGAAGTACTGAGTGCGTTCCCAGTTTTGATTTAAGCTTCTCACGATAGTCTTAACCTTTTCAGAGTTAGAATACCTCTCACTTTCACCAATTGCAGCCATCTCACTCAATATGTGTTGTGAACCTGAAATCAAGTTCTTCAAGAGTCTCAGTAGGACCTTGCTTAAAGTTTTGGAATTTGAGCTTCAAAACTTTGAACTTGTTTTCCTTAGTTTTCTCAATGTCGGCACAGATTTCTTCAATCAGTGACCAGGCCTCTTTCGCCGTTTTCGCACACCACAGTTTGCACTGTATGTGGTCTGAAGGTAAACGTATGATGATGTTTCTTGCTTGACCATCTAGCCTATTTCTCTTGGAATCCTCAGATGTCCATAGCTGTCTGGGCTTTGGTTCATAGGCAATTTAACCGGTTGGTCTTGCACTCATAGTTGTGCCAGATGAAGTGGAAGAACCAGCACCATCTGTATCAGTAGGTTCCTTATCTCGACCATTTGAAACTTCAATGAATTGCTTCTCTCGTTGAATGACAATGGGGCCAGTAAAAGACGGGGTTAATATTCTTTTCAAACTTTTGACGATAAAACAGTTTCTCAGATATTTGTGAAGGTATCCAATACTTACTCGCAGAGAGCGGAAGTCTTTTCAGATAAGTGCGCGTGCTCAGCAAGCTATGATGAATCGATATTTTAACAACTCAGTTAGTACCTTTTTCCGTATTTTGTTGCGTCTTTCAACCTTTATTTAGTGTTTTTTGTTCCGTGTCACGTTTGGGTTTTTTGTGTGTTTTTGTGCATTTTTAGGTGTATTAGCGTCATTGGCAAGGAATGGAGGACCAAAGTGCAAAGAAGACTTCAAAACCTTCTAGAAGCACCACAAGGCCAAGTTAGTGGGCCACTATTCTAAGAGAGGTGACATGGAGGTTGGAAAAGGGAGAGAAAATAGGAGAATGTGGGAAGACGCTAATTTTCCCGGGGCACGAGGCTCACCGCGGTGAGCTCCTACAACAAGGAGACTCACCGCGGTACAATGAAGCCGGAAAGAAGGTAGAAAGGGGTGGACCGCGGTGAGCTGGAACGGGCAAGATCCCCTCACCGAGATGAGCTCTGTTTGACAGAATCAACCCACGTTTTTCTGGCAGTTTTTCCCATGATTTCTAGTTTCTTCTTCCTTGGTCTATAAATAGACCACTTGTATCTGTCATTAGGACATATCTTCATTACTACTACTTTCATATTTTCAATTCCAAGCATTGTAAACTCTTAGAGATTTCAATCTCTCTTTTAATTCGAAGAAGCATTATTGATCTTTCTGACGATCGCAGAGACCAATAAGTGCCCAGGTATTCAATAGTACGAATTAGGTGGATTCCATTAATAACTTGTATTGTGATATATTTTTATCTGGTCGTGGAACGCATGCTTGATCGTTGTGAACTTGCATTAGTCTTTACCTCTAATTAGTATATATCCGGATGAGGGCATAGCTAGTGACAAGCTTTTTGCCGTAACTCATACGTACTTATAATCTGTATCTGGTTTGATTTTGCAATAGCAAAGTGTTACACTCGCGGGCAGTTCTCCATTAGCTATATCGTGTCATCACTTTTGAAAGATCCGCTTGCTTCGTTTTAATTGTAGAAATTGCATGATCTAGGTATTACCTTGTCTTGTAATTGTAATTGTAATTTGTTTTAGGGTTTTGAAGTATAAACCTTACCCAAACTATCTGTTTACAACTCACACCTTGAGCCTACACCTTAGAACTAGCTTAATCAATTCCTCGAGAGAACGACCCTGTGGTTTAAGCATTGTTAACTACGACAACCGCTTTACTACTTGTGTTATTTTACAAGTATTAATTTTGAGCGCATCAAAATTTGGAAGGAAGTTGTACTCATATGCTTACATGCCTCGGATTATTGCTGCCTTGTATATATTGTATATATGTGTTTTTTCTTTTATTTTTCGTTTTTGCGATTATTGGGGTGGTATGTTAGCCACTTTTATGTGATTGCAGTTGAGTCGGGTCTTTTGGCCTAATTTTTTTGCCTATTTCAAATTTTTGTGTCGAGTCTTAAGTTCTTTTGACAAGTCTGGTTATCTATTACCTTAGTTAAGCCTTTTTACTGATGTGATCTTAGATGGCATCTCGCTGAGTGCTAAGGAATTTTCGAAAATCACTCTTGCTCGTTTCACTTGTAAATAAAACGTCTTCCTGTTTTAGTAGTCAAAAAGCCGGTGAGAAGCCTTAAAGCCAATGAAAAAATCTTGTACCGGCAAATGTGTGAATCTAGTAGGATGAGCAAGGTTTTTTAACTTGCGCCACTTCACATACATGTGCACACTTTTTAAAACGCGTATGACGAATGACATTTTTCGACTTGATGTCTAGATTCTCGAACCCGTTCCAAGGAACATGTTTTGGGAGGAGGACTCTTGTCAACATCATACTCAGGCTCACTACTTTCTATATTTGAGCTATGGTCTATTTCGAAATTATTTTGTATTGCTATGCTACCGTTCTAAAAAATAATAAAAGAGGAAACTCACTAAGTATGATAGTCTAGCAAATCTTGTATAGGATGTTCGGTCTCTAAATGTAATTTTTATTCCTCTAAAGAAGACGAAGAAGAAGGCATCCAACAGGAAAAGTTCAATGGATTTGATGATTTGAAGACTGCACAAGATTGCTGAAGACAAGGGTTTTCAGGAACCTATGACCAGATATCTTGAAGACACAAGCGTTTTTAAATAAACAGTGTTGCAAAAGATATCTGAGAAATAGAATGTTTCTGAAACAAGGAAAGTGCCCACAGATATCTACACTCAGATACCTTGGACATAAACTATGTTTCTGAAAAGAAATATATTATAAAAAGTTGTTTCAACAAGTGGTATCTGGAGTTGTGATAATCTCTGGAAAAGGACGTGCAATGATTCAGAGAACTCTGATAGTATAAGATCTCTGATACAATGCATAGTTCCGTTGGCACTACAGGACAAAGTATAGTACAATGCATTGAATGCGCGGACAGAAATGTTTGAACAAAAATGGTAGAGTCTGAAGAAGAAGACAAACGTACTACACTACTATACTCAGATATCATTAATTTGAATTTGATTTAAGCCTAATACTATTCAAACGGCACTCAAATTCATCTATAAATATCAAAACTTAGACTGCTTGAGAACACACCTTAGAACACTGAACACACCTTGAACTTGCATTGAATATCTCACACAAGCTCTCTTAAGCACACTACTTACCTTCAAGCTTTTTGTTGCGCCCAAAGCTCTTGATTCTAAGTAGCACAAAAGTTCTATGTGTCCTGATCCTTAACAAGCATTGCTGTTTTTGAAAGAGTTGAATTAATATTTGATATCTGAGATTCATTCTCTTGAACATTTATCATAGACTTGGGTCAGTAAAGAACAAGATACCATACATTGCAAAGTGTATTAAGTATACTTGATTCTCAGAGCTATCTCCATAACTGAACAAGTTATTAAAGAAGCTCACCTGACAAACTACCTTAACCAACACCTTAATTGGCGTGGAGTATAGGAAGTACTTAGTTTGGGAAACTAAGGAACAACTCCAGGAAAGAGGTTTCTGAGTACAGGAAGTACATGGTTGTGAAAGCCGGGGAATAACTCAGGGGGAACACTTGGTTGGGAACCTAGTGTAATTAGGAATCGAGAGAAGATATTTGTAAGGTTACATCAATTATCTGTCTTAGTGGATTCTAGGTCTGAGAATGGCCGAAGTGGATTAGTTGAAAGATTACGCCACCTTCAGATACCACTATAAAAATACTTGTGTTATTTACTTTCTGCATTTTATAACTTGCTTTATTTACCCTGCAAAGTATTTACACCTATCTTGCTAAGAACGTGCACTTATCACAGAAAAGTCTTCCGCTCTCTGAAATTAAGTATTAGATATCTTCACAACTATCTGAGAAACCTTGTTTATCGATAAAAGTTTTAAAAGACTATTCACCCCCCCCCCCCCCTCCCCCTTCAGTCTTTTACTTTGCCATTATCTGGACCAACAAGTGGTATCAGAGCAGGAGGTTCCCAAGCCTTCTGCACTGAACCTAGATCCCAGATAAGTGCCCACTAACTGCTTTTCACCTTCACTTGATTTGTTTGTTTAGTGTGTTTGCTGCAGGATGTCTTTAAGTCACGCCCCAATTCTCAAGCCAATGAATTATGAGAAATGGAAGAACAACATGATGCTCCACCTAGAAGCCATCAGTGACGAAATGATCGACGTGATAAAGAAAGGCCCAATAGTCATTCAACAACAAGCAGGTCATGGAGGTTTCTAATGGTAGAGACAGAGAACAAAGCGATGGGTCTTCCGCATGTATCGTCAACCAGTTGGGAGACACGCCACCAAGTTATTTACTAACCAAAGCTCGAGAGCTCGGACATCGGAAGATGCCAATGTAAATCGATCGGATGGTCGCTCGTATTATCATCATACGTTCTCCTACAGAGCACATACGGTAAACTGTGGGTGCAAAACGGCGAAGTGGCACGCAACTGATTGAAGAAATCTGGCAAGACCGAGAAAACAAAGGAAAATAAGTTCGAAGTTTTGAAGCTCAAATTCCAAAACTTTAAACAAGGTCCCACAGAGACTCTTGAAGAACTAGATTTCCGGTTTACAACACTTATGAGTGACATGGCTGCACTTGGTGAAAGTAATAGATATACCCAGTCAGAAAAGATTAAGACTATTGTGAGAAGTCTAAATCATAACTGGGAGCACACAAAGTTTTTCTACTTTAACCAAGGAATGCCAGATATCACTCAAGTGGAACTTTTTTCTCACCTTGCCACTGTTGACTATGAGACAACTCAAAGAGAACAAACAACTGAAAAGTTGCAGAATGTTGCTCTTGTTGCTCAAGGAACTTCTGAAAAGAAGGAAGGCAAGGAGGTGACTGAGGATGCTCTTGCTGTAAAGCAAATGAGAAAAATATGTCAGTCGGGAAATAGAGAGAAGAAAAGCCAAAGAGAAGCTGAAAAAGCATCTGGGCTCAAACTATCACTAGTACAAAAATATGCAAAGCTCGCTGAACAAGCCGGCTCAGAAAGCATCAAGTACTGAGGAAGCAGAAATCGGAAACGATATCTGTTTCCACTGTCAGAAACCTGGTCATTTCAAGAAGGATTGTCCTGCCTTCAACAAGCTAAAGACAGGTGACAAGAAAGATAGGAGAAACTTCAAGAGAAGCCATAGAGCTCTGCTCACTGAAGAACGGAAAAAGATACAACTCCAACTGGATGCTCTAGACATTGAGACTGATTCTGAGGATGAGGACTCAGATGATTCCACACTGCCTTCTCCAGAAATGTGCGGTGTTTCTCATGAAGTGATTGACTTTGGTCAAAAGAAGAAAGAAGTATGTAGAATGGCTGAAGAAATCTTCCCAGATATCTCCAACATTGAACCTTGTCTAATGGCTGATGAGGTAACACAAACCTCTTGTTATACTTATGAAAGTGATGAGGAAGGAATCAAAGATTTGGAACATCTCAGAAGAGAACTTGATCTCTACGAAAGAGAATTTCTAATGGTCCAAGCTACAGCCGAAATATTTGAAGAAGAAAAGAATTCTCTTGAAAAGGAAAATTCAAAATTACTAAAGATATCTGAGGAAAATGATGCCGAAATTGCATCTCTCAAAACTCAGATATCTGAGATTGAAAAGTCACATGAAGAAGCATTGGCCAATCTTCAAAAGAAATGTGAAGATCTTCTTTCTGAGAATGAAGAACTCAAAAAGAAAGAATTATCTTTTCAATCTTATGCCAAACCTAGTGATACTCTTACTGAAGTACAATCTGATTTAAGAGATCCTTCAGAAAAGAGAGGACTTGGCTGGACACACAAACAGACAGTTCTTCCACTCTGAATAAGAGTGATGAAAGAAGAAAATTTGTCAGTGCTCAGCAAGGTGGTTCCCAAACAACCTACAGTATCGGTCAAAAAGCTAAGGTTTTTGACAAAGGCAAGGCGGTTGCGACAAAATCTTTGTGGGAAAAACAAGTCCAAAAGAAATTTGTTGGGAATGTTTCTGAAAAGAAACATAACACTGAAAAGTGTAATCACCCACAGTGCTATGTCTCTCAGAAAGGAAGAATTGCAGGAGCTGGCGAATTCTCCTATGTCATGTTTTCTGGAAAGAAAACAGATTACCCAGAGACTAGCAAAGCTGCTGAGAAAAGATCTCAGATAGCACCAGGTGCTCGGATTGATATTGGCTATAAAGCCATCGAGAAACAACTTGCTCGTGAGTACAAACAAGAGCAAGAACGATGGTTAAAGGCTAGAATTGCTCACAGCAATTATCAGAAGTGGAAAATGAGTCAAGCCACTGAAAATCTGAATGCCAGGGCTAGAAGAAATCTGGCAAGAAAAGCTAAGTTTGCTAAGAAGCAGACTCAGAAACCTGACAGGTATCTGAAAGCACCAAATGGAGCACGTAGGAACACACCAAGGAAGAAAATAGTTCTTGATAACAGTGATACTAATCATTTCACTAGAATTCCTCCTTATATTACTGTTAGACAAAAGAATGTTCCTAAGAAATTCATTCAAAAATGGATTCCTACTGGAAGATTCTTTAGTCCTGATGGTTCCATTGTTGGTATGAGAACCTAATCTCCTGTTTCCTGTTTTGTGCAGAACACTCTAAAGACTAATCCAAAGTGGCATTTTGATAGTGGATGTGGGAAGCACATGACAGGAGACAAAGCAAATCTGATTGACTACAGAAAGTGCAATGACGGACCAATTATCAGGTTTACTGGAGGAGATGAAAATCCAACCATAGGATTTGGCAATCTGAAGTTTGGAGCCCTTACAATCTCTGAAGTACTACATGTAAAGGGATTGAAATATAATCTCCTAAGCATGAGTCAATTAGTAGATAAAGGGTACACTGTCAAGATCAAGTCAAAACTATGTAAAGTGATTGACAATGAGTCAAAGCAAACAGTCTTGGTTGCAAGCGTAAAGGAAATCTTTATGTTGCTGATTGGGCATCCGCCACAACTGAAGTGTCTCATGGTGAGTCAATCTGGCCACACTGAAGAAAATTGGCTATGGAATAAAAGAATGAGTCACTTGAATTTCAAAACTCTGAACAAGCTAGCCAAGAAAGAGTTGGTGGTTAGTTTACCCAAAATGGAATATAGAAAAGTAGGTGTATGCTCAGCTTACCGAATGGGAAAACAATCCAAAACATCTTTCAAGTCTAAAACTAGACATTCCAGTGAGAGGCCACTGCAAATGTTACATATGGATCTTTTTGAATCCTCTGTAACTAGTTATGCATGAAAAAAGTATAGTCTGGTTATTATTGATGATTACTCAAGATTCACTTGGGTTGTCTTTCTCAAACACAAATCTGATGCAAGGGTTGAGATACCCAACTTGTTGAATAAGCTCGAAGTCATGAAAAATGACAAGGTATCTGTAATCAGAACACACCATGGTACTGAGTTTGGGAACCAGTACATAAAAGAGTTTTGTACCTGCAAAGGTATACAACATCAACTATCTTCTGTAAGGACACCACAACAAAATGGTGTTGCTGAAAGAAAGAATAGGACCCTGAAGGAAGCGGCAAGAACAATGCTTGCTGACACTGAAATAAGTGAAATCTATTGGGTTGAAGCTGTAAACACAGCATGCTACACTCAAAATAGATGTTTCATTAACAAACACCATGACAAAACTCCTTATGAGCTTTTCATTGGTATACCCCCTAAATCAAACATCTAAGGGTGTTTGGTTGCAGATGTTTCAATCTTAGCAATGGAAAAGAATACTTGAGAACATTTCAACCAAAGGCAGATGAAGGATTATTTCTTGGTTATTCTCTGAATAGCAAAGCCTATAGAATCTACAGCAAAAGAACGCAAAAGATTGAGGAATCTTTTCATATAGTATTCTATGAAGGAAACAAGAAAGTACTCTTGAATGATGATCTCTCAGATAGGTTCAAAGAACTGATGATTAAAGATTTTCAAAAAGGATCCTCAAAAGGAAACAATTCTATCATTCAATTAGAGGATGAGTCTGACGATGAAAAGCAACATATGCTTAGTAACAACCAGATGACTCTAAGACATGATGAAGAATTTCCTATGAGAATTCCAGAAATGGAACAGGTTACTGAGAACCTTAGCAATGGAAAAGAATACTTGAGAACATTTCAACCAAAGGCAGATGAAGGATTATTTCTTGGTTATTCTCTGAATAGCAAAGCCTATAGAATCTCAAAGAAAAGAACGCAAAAGATTGAGGAATCTTTTCATATAGTATTCTATGAAGGAAACAAGAAAGTACTCTTGAATGATGATCTCTCAGATAGGTTCAAAGAACTGATGATTAAAGATTTTCAAAAAGGATCCTCAAAAGGAAACAATTCTATCATTCAATTAGAGGATGAGTCTGACGATGAAAAGCAACATATGCTTAGTAACAACGGATGACTCTAAGACATGATGAAGAATTTCCTATGAGAATTCGAAATGGAGCAGATTCGAGAACCTTAGCAATGGAAAAGAATACTTGAGAACATTTCAACCAAAGGCAGATGAAGGATTATTTCTTGGTTATTCTCTGAATAGCAAAGCCTATAGAATCTACAGCAAAAGAACGCAAAAGATTGAGGAATCTTTTCATATAGTATTCTATGAAGGAAACAAGAAAGTACTCTTGAATGATGATCTCTCAGATAGGTTCAAAGAACTGATGATTAAAGATTTTCAAAAAGGATCCTCAAAAGGAAACAATTCTATCATTCAATTAGAGGATGAGTCTGACGATGAAAAGCAACATATGCTTAGTAACAACCAGATGACTCTAAGACATGATGAAGAATTTCCTATGAGAATTCCAGAAATGGAACAGGTTACTGAGAACCTTAGCAATGGAAAAGAATACTTGAGAACATTTCAACCAAAGGCAGATGAAGGATTATTTCTTGGTTATTCTCTGAATAGCAAAGCCTATAGAATCTACAGCAAAAGAACGCAAAAGATTGAGGAATCTTTTCATATAGTATTCTATGAAGGAAACAAGAAAGTACTCTTGAATGATGATCTCTCAGATAGGTTCAAAGAACTGATGATTAAAGATTTTCAAAAAGGATCCTCAAAAGGAAACAATTCTATCATTCAATTAGAGGATGAGTCTGACGATGAAAAGCAACATATGCTTAGTAACAACCAGATGACTCTAAGACATGATGAAGAATTTCCTATGAGAATTCCAGAAATGGAACAGGTTACTGAGAACCTTCATCATGAAGAGGTATCTGAAAATGAGATTGCTAAAATGCAAGTTCCAGATATCTCTAACACTGAAAGAGTGTCAGATATGCATGGTATTTCCCATGTGTCAGATATCTCAGATACTGCACAATTATTCCATCAAGATCATATTGATTCACATACAGATCAAAATGATATTGATCCTACTAGTTCAAAACCCATTATGAAATGGATAAGAAATCATCCTGCAAAGGATGTGATCGATCCGTTAGACCAAGGAGTTAGAACTAGAAGAGCAATCGTTGAAAATGCAGATTGTCTCTATGGATGTTTCATCTCAAATATTGAACCTAAAACTATAGAAGAAGCATTAAAGGATCAAGATTGGATCTCTGCAATGCAAGAAGAGTTTGATTAATTTGAGAGAAACAAAGTCTGGAAACTGGTTCCATTTATTGACGGAATATCTGTAATCGGAACCAAGTGGGTTTTCAGAAACAAAATGAATGAGTCTGGTGAAATAACCAGTAACAAAGCTAGGTTGGTTGCCAAGGGATTCACCCAGACTGAAGGACTAGATTTTGATGAATCTTATGCACCAGTTGCAAGATTGGATGCAATAAGACTGTTTCTAGCCTTTACAGCTCATAATGACTTTACAGTTTATCAAATGGATGTCAAGAGTGCATTCCTAAATTGTGAACTTGTTGAGGAAGTCTATGTTGAGCAACCACCAGGTTTTGAAGTTTCCTCAGAAAGTAGGATGGTCTATAAGCTTCAGAAAGCTCTGTATGGGCTGAAACAAGCTCTAAGAGCATGGTATGATACATTGGCCAGATACCTACTAGAAAGTGGTTTCAAGAAAGGAGATGTTGATAAAACACTCTTCACATTGAACCATGATGGGAAACTACTTTTAGTTCAAGTATATTGTTGGTCCAGATAACGGCAAAGCAAAAGACTAGACCGGGGGGGGGGGGTGAATAGTCTTTTAAAACTTTTGTCGATAAGCACAGTTTCTCAGATATCTGTGAAGATATCTGATACTTAATATCAGAGAGCGAAAGACTTCTGAGATAAGTGCACGTGTTCAGCATGATAAGTGTAAGTACTTTGCAATATAAGTAAAACAAGTAATAAACTGCAGAAAGTAAATAACACAAGTCTTTTTATAGTGGTATCTGAAGGTGGCGTAATCCTTCAACTAATCCACTTCGGTCTTTCTCAGACCTAGAATCCACTAAGATAAATGAGGTAACCTTACAGATATCTTTTCTTGATTCTTAAATGCACTAGGTTCCCAACCAAGTGTTCCCCCTGAGTTATTCCCCGGCTTTCACAGCAACGTACTTCCTGTACTCAGAAACCTTTTGAACTGTTCCTTAGTTTCCCAAACTAAGTACTTCCTTTGCTCAATAACCTTGGAGTTATTCCTTAGTTTCCCAAACTAAGTACTTCCTGTACTCCACACCGTTTAAGGTGTTGGTTAAGGTAAATTGTCAGGCGAGCTTCTTTAATAACTTGTTCAGTTATTCAGATAGCTCTGTGAATCAAGTATACTTAATACACTTTGCAATGTATGGTATCTTGTTCTCTACTGACCCAAGTCTATGGTAAGTGTTCAAGAGAATGAAACTTAGATAAGAAATCTTAGTTCAACTCTTTCACAAATAACAATGCTCGTTAAGGATCAGGACACTTAGAACTTTTGTGCTACTTAGAATCAAGAGCTTTGGTCGCAACAGAAAGCTTGAAGGTAAGTAGTTTGCTTGAGAGCGCTTGTGTGAGTATTCAATGTTCTTGGAGTTCAGTGTGTTCTAAGGTGTATTCTCAAGCACTCTAAGTGTTGATATTTATAGATGAATTTTGAGTGCCATTTGAATAGTATCCGTTAGACTTAAATCAAATTCAAACTATTGATATCTAAGAGGAGCTACCGCTTTTGTTCAGGCTTGTCTTCTTCTTCAGAAGCTACCGCTTTTGTTCAGACATTTCTGTCTGCGCATTTAATGCATTGTACTATATTTTGTCCTGTAGTGCCAACGGAACTATGCAAGCTTTCTGAGGCTTTGCCCGTTCTTTTCGAAAGATCATCATAGCTCCAGATACCACTTGTTTGAACAACTTGTTATAATATGTTTCTTTTTCAGAAGCATATTTTATGTCCAAGGTATCTGAGTGTAGATATTTTTGGGCACTTTCCTTGTCTCAGAAACCTTTTATTCTCAGATATCTTTTGCAACATGTATGTTTCGAAACACTTGTTTCTTCAAGATATCTGGACATAGGTTTCTGGAAAACCCTTGTCTTCAGCAATCTTGTGCAGTCTTCAAATCTTCAAATCCGTGTTGGTCTTTTCCTGCTGGATACCTTCTTCTTGGTCTTCTTCAGAAAATAAAAATTACATTTCGAGACCTAACATCCTATACAAGATTTGCTAGACTATCATACTCAGTGAGTTTCCTCTTTTACAGTGTTCAAGTGAACTAAGAGTACTAATCACCTTTCTGAGCTAAGATAAGTCATTAGGTTGCTGATCAAAATCTAAACAGATATTCCTAACAAATTTCTCCCATTTTGATCAGTCAACGATGACTATCTGACCTATTACAAATCTGGATGAGGAAACAATCCACCACTTAATCATTTCTTATGATCTTTTAATTCATATAATTAAGTGCAGAAAGTAAACATCAACCAAATCACAAGGTGTGATCTTTGCTGATAAATTATCTTTTATAGAAAATGATATCTGAGAGTAAGTTCATCAGATATGATACAGAGAAAGCTTACGGATAACTTTTTCAAGATTTAACAGAAAAGATCAATCAGCAAAATCACAGAAACTACTTAGTCAAATAGAACAATAGGAGTTACCAAGCTCCAAGTGAACATTCTAAATGACAAGTCTTCAAGTCTTCAAAACAGTTCCATGGATCAGTCTGCAAATTTCCTATCACCAAACCTTTTGGTATCATCAGAGTAGTCATAGAGAAGAGTTCTGACAATCATCTCTGTGTCTCTGGCAAATCCACAGATTTCCTTGTAGGTTTTGGTGGAATTTCTCTTGACAAAATGCTTAACCCACATATACATTCCCCACTTCCAGGGATGCTCGATTCTGATATCGGATAGCTTGAATTATTCATAAATAATCTTCAGATATCTGATGTCACCCTTGTATTGATCTTCAGTTAAGTAGAAGGACTCATAGGGTTCCACCGCAAGTATTGCTCTTGTGCCTGTTCCAGTGATGTTGGAAATTCTGTGCACATCATCTGGCTTTCCATAAGGACATTCATCAGAGAGGTCCTTCTTCATGGCTTCTATTCTCTTGATTACTTCAAAATCCAACCATGCTTTGATGTGGTTGGTGTTAATCAAGATTGGCTTATCTTTTCTCCATGCCATGAGTTGTTTATGGATTGGTTCTGGAACTTTTGAATTTACCAGTAAGTGCTTGAGTTCCAGAATCCAGTAGCCATTCTTCTGATTAATGCACCTGTAGACAGAGGAGTCATTGTTTGTCTTCACATACTCAATCTTGGCTTCTTCAGACCTGGTGGTAGTTAAAGTTTTCTTTGTTCTGCTCTCAGCCTGTTCCTTCTTTGTCTAGAATTCTCTTTTGGGGGATTTCTTGAAGAACCACCCTGGATTGACTTGGTATTTCCAGAGAGTGTTTTAGCTGCTAAAGGCTTTGCAGCTATGGGCTCAGTTAGGCTATCAAATTTCCTTTTTCTGTGAAGAGGAGCTTCATCTTCATCAGTCTCTTCATCATCATCAAGATTAATTCTTGTGAGACTTTTGCAGCCTTCTTCATTGCCCAGGGATTTGATTTGGCCTTCTTCTTCTTCTTCAGAAGATTCATCAATCCCTCTTACTTGTCTTCTCCTTGGATCCTTGGTACTCCTTGGAGGTCTTTTTGCCATGGCCCTTGTTACCATTGTAGTTTCTTCAGTTGGCTGCTGGGAAGTAGCTACTATTTGCAAAGCAGCTTGATTTGATGAGGGATCATCTATTCTGAGTGGTGGCTGGAAAGTTTTCTTGATTCCTCTTCCTTTTTGAGCGGTACCAACTCTAGATTTCTTCTTTCCTCCCCCCTGATCTTGAGATCCAAATTCTTCCCCCTTAGTCATTGTTGACTGACTAAGTACCACAAAAGAATCTGAGAGGGACTCATAATTCTTTTGCAAGTAGTTGTAGGCAGTGACCAACTTCTGAAGTTCAGCCTTGAGCTCTTGATTTTGTTTGATAAGTCCATTTTCCTTATCAGTATGCTCTGCCAATGGGCCTAGTATGGCATCTGCTTTTCCAGCAGTGTAACTTGCCTCATGAAAAGCTTTTTCAGCTAGTGACACATCATCGTCCCTTACCATTCCCAGATCCTTCTGAGCAATGATCATACTGGTTGTTCTCTGAGTGATGAGCTCAGTGAATTTCTGCATATCTGAGGGGACGGAGGCAATTACATCTTTGTTTTGTGAAGACATCTCCCTTTTAAGATGTGCCAAAACTTGATATCTATTCATATATTCATGGGAGTGGACATTTGGCAGTTTGTTGAAAACTTCTGGAGCAATTAGCTTCCTTTTAAGATGAGAAACCGTCAAGTGTTCATTGCGGTGTTCTGCCAAAGTCTTGTCTTCTTCATCATCTGAGTCATCAGCCCAGTGATCTTCATCCTCTTGGACATTTTCAAAATTTTCCAGTCCAGCAACCATCTCATTGATGGGCTTCTTTCCTTTCTGAGAGGAGGATGGTTTTTCCTTTGATGGTGATGCAGCCTTAGCATCATGCTTTTCTTCAGATACTTCTTCGATATCTAGCTCCTTAGCAATAGCATTTACCGCATCCTGGAGCTCTTTAACCTCAGAGTAAGCTACTGTCTCTTGTAAGTATTGATCTTGTAGTTGATTGAGCTTATCTCTGGATTTAACTAGCTCTTCTTCAAGTTGAAGATGGAGCTGTTGCTCTTCTTCAAACAGTTGTTTGAGTTGAGCAGTTCTGGTTTGAGTATTTAATATCTTCTGAGTTGTTTCCTCAGAGTGCTCAACTACTTGTTCAGTAGTGTCTTTTTGTTGTTGGGATTCCTGTGAAGGATGAGTGGATTTCTGAGGAGATGGAGGAGGGGATTGCTGTGATGTCCTCTCAGTGTGCTTTTCAGCAGCTGAGGCATTGTTTCCTTGTGCAATTCCTCCTGTCCCTGGTGCAGAGGCATCATCATCCATCATATCCTCATCATTCTTTTTGTGATGGTCAGAGGGAGGTTCATCAAAGTTATTCTCATCTATTTCTTCCTCCTCATCGTCTTCAGATACAAGATTAAACACTTCAGGAATAGTGATCTTCTGCCCATTAACCTCTTCTTGTTCAGAAGGAATAAATTGTAGTGTCTGGGGCAGGACTGGCTTGAATGCCATCTGCAATCTTGTCTGACCATCTGCCTGTTTGAAGGCTTGCACCAATTTGTGTGCCACTTTCTTGGAAAAATCCTTATGCATTAGGGTCGCAACCTGATATTGTTCAGTAGGGAACATTGCATGGATGTAGTTTTCCAGGTCAAGAGCTCGTGCTCATCTTGTTGGTTGATCTGTGATTCTCAGTATTTCAGAGAGATCAGATCACCTTAACCTCTGCCATTTCTTGAAGCATTGAATATGCTTTGGCAAGGTATGAGTCTTGAAGAAGGGAAGAAGGTTCTCATAGTCATCATTTGACTCCTTCTTGGAACTACTTTGAGCTTGAAAGAAAGAGTTTTGAGTTAGTTTCAAAACTTGTGTAGATATCTGAGTTTTAGAGTAGTCAAGTATCTGTGTTACCTATGCAACAGCAACAGGCTCAGAGGGTTGGACTACTGAGGTTCCAGGTGCCTCAAATATCTGGATATGAGGAGGAGACTGGGAAGTCTGATCCTCAGTGATCTTTCTTTCTCCTTGAACCTGAGATTAGAAACATAACACTTAGGAAATTTTATTAAGAAAAATTCTATTTTCAAAATAAGATATCTGAGAGGTCAACTACCTCCACTATTGGAGGCTCAGATACTTGTTGCTCAGAGACTTGTACAGTCTCTAGAAATTTTTCTTGTGATGAAGGTTTTGACGCCTCATCAATTTTCATTGGTTGTGGGGATTGAGCGGGCAACTCCCCAGCAACTTCTACTTCTTTTTGAACCTGTTTAAGTAGACAGTGTTAGTTTGAGAAAAATGATCAGAGATTTGTCTTTGAAGATTATAGGTATCTGAATGATATACCTTCTCTGCAGAAGGTTCAGATACTTGTTACTCAGAGACCATGGAAGTCTCTGGATTCTTTTCTGAAGAGAGAGACTTTTTAGTCTCTTCATTTTTCTTCTCATTTGGAGCCTATTAGAAACAAACACTTAATAGTATTAGTCAAGTGTATAAAGCACATTTCTAAGATGTTATATCTTAAGGAACTGTCTTCTACCTGTGAGACACGCTCCTGTTCCTTAAGTGGTGAGGCTATGGAGGCCTCCTTCTCAGATTCTGAGGCAAGCTTTGAAGCTTCCTCTTGCTCTTTTGTTTCTAATTCAGCCTGTAACAAAGAATTTTTATTAGTTAACAAGACAGAAAACACAAAGAGATTCACAAGTACAAACCATTCAGCTACCTGAGCAATGTCAGGCTGAGTAGTCTCTGAAACTTGTGACCCTTCCATGAGTTGGTCTCGTTGTTCCAGTGTTGCTTCTTTGTTGGAAGTTTGAGGTACTTCAACCTTTTCCTGAGTGGCTAACTCAGTTGCCTCCCCTGGTTGATCATTCTGAGTAGGTGTCTCAGTTTGATCCCTCTCTTGGAGTTGGGGAACCTACTCATTTGCAGGATTTTCTTCAGCATACTGCATTGCTAGCATGTCGAAATGAAGTTCATTTACCATTTCATCAACCACTTGTGGCTGTTGTGGTTGTTGTGGTTGTCTGGAAGCAGACTTTTGAGCATTTGAGAGCTCTTCCAGATCTTTAAGTGTGGCGTTGACATCAGCGTCAGCCAATACTAGGTCACCACTCATCAGGGCTTCTTGAAGTTGTGCATATGTGACTGTCCCTGATGGTGTGATGGCACCAACAACCTTTGCTATAGGTGCTTGTTCAACAACCTGTGGTGTAGGTTCTTCTTCAGATACCTCTACACCAGTTACTATTTCAGTAATCTTAGCCCTTTTCGATTTTTCTAGGATTTGAGAGATGACTAGTTCATCATCTTCATCATCAGAGCTTTCATCAGCATTAGGAACTGATTGGTCCATAATTCCTGCTGTTTCTGCAGATAGGGCTTGGTATCTTTCACTACTTTTGGCAGTATTTATGCGTTCATCAACAAGGCTTTCTGTAATAGTCTTCACATTTCTGAAAGCACTTTCTCTTGCTGAGTCTACTTTTTCATTAGCCGATGCCTCTTTTGCAGCATTGATGAGTTCATCTTTATTGATGAGTTCATCTGCAGCGACGTCAGGTATCGGGGAATCGACAACCTCAATGGGTGTGCCTTCTGATTTGCCAGCAGGCTTCTTCCGTGAAGTTCTGGGCTTCTTGGTCGCAACTATTCCCTTAGATACCTCTTCAGTCTTTCGTTTCTTGGAACCTTTATGAGATCCAGTAACCTTTTTCATCATGTTTGTATACACATATTTGTAGAGTAGGTTACTGTTGGCAATATCTGTCGTCTCTCTGAGCTCAATGCCAAGACATTCCAGTAAGTAGCATATCATCAGACCATAGCTTACTGTGGCCTTTGGCTCAGCAAGTCCCTTAGCGATTGTAGGTGCAAAGCCTTGAATCTTCTTCACAAATTTCATGAATGCGTACTTCCCCCAATTAAAAGGGTTTTCCAGCCTTTTATCTTGTTGTTGTAGTAAGAACATCATCATCCAGCGTTCTTGGCTTATCTGGTCAGCACCTCCTTGTAGACCATCAAAGCATCTATGAAGAATGCATGCCAACACATCCCAGTGAACCAACAGATGTCTGGTTCTGATGTCAGCAAGCTTGAAATCAGTGGGTGTATCTGATTTTTCAAGATCACACATGCCACTGTAAAGGTGTTTTACACCTTCAAGGAGATCATCATCCTTGGTGTCTATTTCAAAATCCTTTCCAAGATTTTGAAGTTCAAACAACTTGCAGAAAGTTGTTAAGTCCAGAAGGATTTCCTTTCCTTGGACTGAAGTCTTTATAGACACTATTGCAGTGCCTTCAGAAACATAGGATATAATCCTGGAATTATTGTAGAATTCTAACACATCTAGTGAAGAGATTCCACTGGGAAGAGCAGATAGAAAACCCTTGATTTGTGCCTTTTCAAGCATGTCAAGGATCAGTTTCCTATCGGCTTGGTTTTCAACAGCAGCTGTGAGGTATTCCGTAATCATGGCACCACCCCAAATCATCCTGTGATTTGATGTCCAATGATCGGGATTAAAGTCTCCTACCAATCGATTGTTTACTATCGCCAACTCTAGTTCTTGCTTTTCAGTAGTACCAGTGATAAAAGATTGGGGTTTCTGTGTAGACGAACGCTTAGGAGCCATCTCTTTATATAGTGTAAGTTTTTCGAAGTTTGAAAGAAGTTTGGGTTAGAGATTAGTGATTCTTTGCAGAAAAACTAACAGAGATTTGTAGAGGTTGAAGAAATTTGCAGAGAAATAGAAGAAGATAATTTTGCTATTCTTGTGCAAGTCTGTATGTTGGATCAGGCGAAAGTAATTTCTTTTACCAAAATCCCATATACATAGCAATGTAATCTCCATAGACATATACATACAAATTGATTTTGTGTGTAAGTATCTGTGAATTGCAGGCAGGCGTGAGTAAAAGCTTGTTCGGCATTAAATGCATAGTGGGCCCTGTCGAAATTTCAACAGTCCACTATTTAATGAGAGTTAATCTCTGCCGTAAAGATCAATCGCCCAATTCATCAAGGGTCACCATTGCTTCTTCAGCGATGATCACAATCAAAAAATGTAATTGTGCCCGTTTAATGAATTTTGGCTATTAGCTATCTGAATCACATTTCTCTGTGTGCCTAAGAACACTGTTTGCATGTGAGTCTATCTCACACTTAGTATTTGTCCAAGTTTTACACAAAGATAGCAATGATACAAATTTCAAGATAGTAGTTGAATGCAGTCAGCTGTACTATTTTCTTTTGTGTTCCCCCTCACTGAGTGATCTAGATATCTGAGTACCCGTCTCAGAGATCTTCAAATAGCCATTTTACACTTTAGCCTTTGGTTTCTGGATACCCGTTCCAGATTCCTCTTCTCTGGATACCCGTTCCAGATTTCTCTTCTCTCTTCTTTGATATCTCTTTTTTGAACTTTATCAATTCTTTGGTAGCTCCATTAGTCCAAGACTATGTCTTAAGGCTAAGAATCTACTTTCTTGTAGTGGCTTAGTGAAGATATCTGCAAGTTGGTCTTCAATGCCAATCTTGAGTATCTCTATATTGCCTTTTTCAACATGGTCTCTGATGAAGTGGTGTCTAACATCAATGTGCTTTGTTCTTGCATGAAACTTAGGATTCTGAGTTATGGCAATGGCACTTGTGTTGTCACAGAAAATGGGAGTTTTCTCTTCATTGAGTCCATAGTCTTTGAGTTGTTGTTGTATCCAAAATATCTGTGAAGCACAACACCCAGCAACAATATATTCAGCCTCTGTGATAGATGTGGCAATTGAATTTTGTTTCTTGCTGAACCATGATATTAATCTAGCACCAAGAAATTGACAAGTTCCTGAGGTGCTTTTTATATCAAGCAATGATCCAGCATAGTCGGCATCTGAATAGCCAACCAAACTCAATCCACTCTCTTTTGGTTACCACAATCCAACTTCTACAGTACCTTTTACATACCTTAATATTTTCATAGCAATGTTGTAGTGTGACTGCATTGGATTTGTCTGAAATGTAGCACACACTCCAACTGCATATTGAATATCAGTTCTACTTGCAGTGAGGTAAAGTAGTGATCCAATCAATTTCCTATACTTGTGTTCTTCAACACTCTTGTCAGATTCAGTGTAGGTCATTTTGGTTCCGATGCTCATTGGTATCTTAGCATTCTTTTCAGAAGGCTTTAGATTAAATTTATTGAGCATGTCCTTTGCATACTTTGTTTGACTAATGAATATTCCATCATTGAGTTGCTTAACTTGCAGCCCTAGGAAGTAATTCAATTCTCCCATCATGCTCATCTCAAATTTACATTTCATGAGTTCAGCAAAATCTTCACAAAGTTGCTTGTCTTTAGATCCAAATATAATGTCATCAACATATACTTGAACTAAAAGCAGTTTCCCGTCATGGTTCAGTGTGAAGAGTGTTTTGTCAACATCTCCTTTCTTGAAGGCACTTTCTAGTAGGTATGTGGTCAATGTATCATACCATGCTCTTGGAGCTTGTTTCAGTCCATACAGAGCTTTTTGAAGCTTATAGACCATCCTACTTTCTGAGGAAACTTCAAAACCTGGTGGTTGCTCAACATAGACTTCCTCAGCCAGTTCACCATTTAGAAATGCACTCTTGACATCCATCTGATAAACTGTATAGTCATTATGAGCTGCAAAGGCTAGAAAGAGTCTTATTGCATCCAATCTTGCAACTGGTGCATCAGATTCATCAAAATCTAGTCTTTCAGTCTGGGTGAATCCCTTGGCAACCAACCTAGCTTTGTTTCTGGTTATTTCACCAGACTCATTCATTTTGTTTCTGAAAACCCACTTGGTTCCGATTATAGATATTCCGTCAACAAATGAAACCAGTTTCCAGACTTTGTTTCTCTTAAATTTATCCAACTCTTCTTGCATTGCAGAGATCCAATCTTGATCTTTTAATGCTTCTTCTATAGTCTTTGGTTCAATTTTTGAGATGAAACATCCATAGAGACAAGTTGCATTTTCAGTGATTGCTCTTCTAGTTCTAACTCCTTGGTCTATGGGACCAATCACATCTTTTGAAGGATGATTTCTTATCCATTTCATAATGGGTTTTGAACTAGTAGGATCAATATCAATTTGATTTGAATGTGAATCAATATGATCTTGATGAGATACTTGTGCAGTATCTGGGATATCTGACACATGGGAAATGTCATGGATATCTGACACTTTTTCAGTGTTAGAGATATCTGTATCTTGCATTTCAGCAATCTCATTTTCAGATACCTTTTCATGATGAAGGTTCTCAGTAGCCTGTTCCATTTCTGAAATTCTTATAGGAAATTCTTCATCATGTCTTAGAGTCATCTGGTTGTTACTAAGCATAGGTTGCTTTTCATCGTCAGACTCATCCTCTATTTGAATGATAGAATTGTTTCCTTCTGAGGATCCTTTTTCAGAATCTTTAATCATTAGTTCTTTGAACCTATCTGAGAGATCATCATTCAAGAGTACTTTCTTGTTTCCTTCATAGAATACTACATGAATAGATTCTTCGATCTTTGCGTTCTTTTGTTGTAGATTCTGTAGGCTTTGCTATTCAGAGAATAACCAAGAAATATTCCTTCATCTGCCTTTGGTTGAAATGTTCTCAAGTATTCTTTTCCATTGTTAAGAACGAAACATCTGCAACCAAACACCCTTAGATGTTTGATACTAGGGGGTCTACCAATGAAAAGCTCGTACGGAGTTTTGTCATGGTGTTTGTTAATCATACATCTATTTTGAGTGTAGCATGCTGTGTTTATAGCTTCAACCCAATAGATTTCACTTATTTCAGTGTCAGTAAGCATTTTTCTTGCTGCTTCTTTCAGGGTCCAATTCTTTCTTTCAGCAACACCATGTTGTTGTGGTGTCCTTACAGAAGATAGTTGATGTTATATACCTTTGCAAGTACAAAACTCTTTGATGTACTGGTTTACAAACTCAGTACCATGGTCTATTCTGATTACAGATACCTTGTCATTTTTCATGACTTCGAGCTTATTCAGCAAGTTAAGTATCTCAACCCTTGCATCAGATTTGTGTTTGAGAAAGACAACCCAAGTGAATCTTGAGTAATCATCAACAACAACCAGACCATACTTCTTTCCTGCATAACTAGTTACTGAGGATTCAAACAGATCCATATGTAACATTTGCAGTGGCCTCTCACTGGAATGTCTAGTTTTAGACTTGAAAGATGTTTTGGATTGTTTTCCCATTTGGCAAGCTGAGCATACACCTTCTTTTCTATATGCCATTTTGGGTAAACCAACCACCAACTCTTTCTTGGCTAGTTTATTTAGAGTTTTGAAATTCAAGTGACTCATTCTTTTATGCCATAGCCAATTTTCTTTAGTGTGGCCAGATTGACTCACCATGAGACATTCTTCGGTTGTGGCGGATGCCCAATCAGCAAAATAAAGATTTCCTTTACGCCTTGCAACCAAGACTGTCTGCTTTGACTCATTGTCAATCACTTTACATAGTTTTGACTTGATCTTGACAGTGTACCCTTCGTCTACTAGTTGACTCATGCTTAGGAGATTATATTTCAATCCCTTTACATGAAATACTTCAGAGATTGTGAGGGCGCCGAACTTCAAATTGCCAAAACCTATGGTTGGATTTTCATCTCCTCCAGCAAACCTGATAATTGATCCATCATTGCATTTTTTGTAGGTAATCAGATTTGCTTTGTCTCCTGTCATGTGCTTCCCACATCCACTATCAAAATGCCACTTTGAGTTAGTCTTTAGAGTGTTCTGCACAAAACAGGAAACAGGAGATTAGGTTCTCATACCAATAATGGAACCAACTGGATTAAAGAATCTTCCAGTAGGAATCCATTTTTGAATGAATTTCTTAGGAACATTCTTTTGTCTAACAGGAACATAAGGAGGAATCTTAGTTAAATGATTAGTATCATTGTTGTTAAGAACTATTTTCTTCCGTGGTGTGTTCCTAGGTGCTCCATTTGGTGCTTCCAGATACCTGTCAGATTTCTGAGTCTGCTTTTCAGCAAACTTAGCTTTCCTAGCCAGATTTCTTCTAGCCCTGGCATTCATATTTTCAGTGGCTTGATTTATCTTCCACTTCTGATAATTGTTGTGAGCAATTCTAGCCTTTAACCATCGTTCTTTCTCTTGTTTGTATTCGCGAGCAAGTTGTTTCCCAATGGGTTTATAGCCAATACCATTCCGAGCACCTGATGCTGTCTGAGATCTCTTCTCAGCAGCTTTGCTAGTCTCTGGATGATCAATTTTATTTCCAGAAAATGTGACATAAGAAAATTTGCCAGCTCCTGCAATTTTTCCTTTATGAGAGACATAGCACTGTGGGTGATTGCACTTCTCAATGTTATGTTTCTTTTTAGAGACATTTCCCACAGTTTTCTTTTGGACTTGTTTTTCCCACAAAGGCTTGGTCGCAACTGCCTTTCCTTTGTCAACAATCTTAGCTTTCTGACCGATACTGTAGATTGTTTGGGAATCACCTTGCTGAGCACTGACGAATGTTAGTCCTACATTACTCTTATTCAGAGTGGTGGAACTGTTTGTGTGTGTGTCCAGCCCAAGTCCTCTCTTTTCTGAAGGATCTCTTAAATAAGATTGTACTTCAGTAAGAGTGTCACTAGCTTTGACATAAGATTGAAAGGATAGTTCTTTCTTTTTGAGTTCCTTATTCTCAGAAAGAAGACCTTCACATTTCTTTTGAAGATTGGCCATTGCTTCTTTATGTGACTTTTTGGTCTCAAATATCTGAGCCTTGAGAAATGCATTTTCAGCATCCTTTTTCTCAGATATCTTGATTAATTTAGAATTTTCCTTTGCAAGAGAATTCTTTTCTTCTTCGAAATTTTCGGCTCTAGCTCGGAACATTAGAAATTCTCTTTTGTAAAGATCAATTTCTTTTCTGAGATTTTCCAGTTCTTTGATTCCTTCGTCATCACTTTCATAAGTATAACAGGAAGTATGTGTTACCTCATCAGCCATTAGACAAGGTTCAATGATGGAGATATCTGGGAAGATTTCTTCAGCCATTCCACACACTTGTTTCTTCTTTTGACCAAAGTCAATTACTTCATGAGAAACACCGCATATTTCTGGGGAAGGCAGTGTGGAATCATCTGAATCCTCATCCTCAGAATCAGACTCAATATCTAGAGCATCCAGTTGGAGTTGAATCTTTTTCCTTTCTTCAGTGAGCATAGCTCTTTGACTTCTTTTGAAGATTCTTCTATCTTTCTTGTCACATGTCTTAATTTTGTTGAAGGCAGGACAATCCTTCTTGAAATGACCAGGTTTCTGACAATACAAACAGATATCATTTCCTATTTCTGCTTCCTCAGTACTTGATGCTTTTTGAGCTGGCTTGTTCAGCGAGCTTTGCACATTTTTGTACTGTTGATAGTTTGAGCCAAGATGCTTTTTCAGCTTCTCTTTGGCTTTTCTTCTCTCAATTTCTCGACTAACATATTTTCCCATTTGCTTTACAGCAAGAGCATCCTCAGTCACATCCTTGCCTTCTTCTTTTCAGAAGTTCCTTGAGCAACTAGAGCAACACTCTGCAACTTCTCAGTTGTTTGTTCCCTTTGAGTTGTCTGATAGTCAACAGTGGCAAGGTGAGAGAAAAGTTCCACAGGAGTGATATCTGACATTCCTTGGTTAAAGTAGAAAAACTTTGTGTGTTCCCAGTTATGATTTAGACTTCTCACAATGGTTTTAATCTTTTCTGACTGGGTATATCTATTACTTTCACCAAGTGCAGCCATGTCACTCATAAGTGTTGTAAACCGGAAATCAACTTCTTCAAGAGTCTCTGTGGGAGCTTGTTTAAAGTTTTGGAATTTTAGCTTCAAAACTTCGAACTTATTTTCCTTTGTTTTTTTAGTGCCAGCACAAATTTCTTCAATCAGTTGCCAGGCCACTTTCGCCGTTTTTGCACCCCACAGTTTACACTGTATGTGCTCTGGAGTAGAACGTATGATGATATTACGAGCCTGTCCATCCAATCTATTTTTCTTGGCATCTTCCGATGTCCAGAGTTCTCTGAGCTTTGGTTCGTAAATAACTTGACTAGCAGGTCTCCCACTGGTTGATGCATCTGTCTGTGAAGACCCATCACTTTGTTCTCTGTCTCTACCATTAGAAACCTCTATGACTTGCTTGAGTTGTTGAATGACTATTGGGCCATTCTTTATTACTTCGATCATTTCGTCACTGATGGCTTCTAGATGGAGCATCATGTTGTTCTTCCATTTCTCATAATTCTCTGGCTTGAGAATTGGGGCGTCACTTAAAGACATCCTGCAGCAAACACACTAAACAAACGAATCAAGTGTAGGTGAAAAGCAGTTAGTGGGCACTTATCTGGGATCTAGGTTCAATGCAGAAGGCTTGGGAACCTCCCGCTTTGATACCACTTGTTGTTCCAGATAACGGCAAAGCAAAAGACTAGGGGGGGGGGGTGAATAGTCTTTTAAAACTTTTGTCGATAAGCACAGTTTCTCAGATATCTGTGAAGATATCTGATACTTAATTTCAGAGAGCGGAAGACTTCTGAGATAAGTGCACGTGTTCAGCAAGATAAGTGTAAGTACTTTGCAATATAAGTAAAACAAGTAATAAACTGCAGAAAGTAAATAACACAAGTCTTTTTATAGTGGTATCTGAAGGTGGCGAAATCCTTCAACTAATCCACTTCGGTCTTTCTCAGACCTAGAATCCACTAAGATAAATGAGGTAACCTTACATATATCTTTTCTTGATTCCTAAATGCACTAGGTTCCCAACCAAGTGTTCCCCCTGAGTTATTCCACGGCTTTCACAGCCAAGTACTTCATGTACTCAGAAACCTTTTGAGCTATTCCTTACTTTCCCAAACTAAGTACTTCCTGTACTCCACGCCGTTTAAGGTGTTGGTTAAGGTAAATTGTCAGGTGAGCTTCTTTAATAACTTGTTCAGTTATTCAGATAGCTCAGTGAATCAAGTATACTTAATATACTTTGCAATGTATGGTATCTTGTTCTCTACTGACCCAAGTCTATGGTAAGTGTTCAAGAGAATGAAACTTAGATAAGAAATCTTAGTTCAACTCTTTCACAAATAATAATGCTCGTTAAGGATCACGGCACTTAGAACTTTTGTGCTACTTAGAATCAAGAGCTTTGGTCGCAACAGAAAGCTTGAAGGTAAGTAGTTTGCTTGAGAGCGCTTGTGTGAGTATTCAATGTTCTTGGATTTTAGTGTGTTCTAAGGTGTATTCTCAAGCAGTCTAAGTGTTGATATTTATAGATGAATTTTGAGTGCCGTTTGAATATTATCCGTTAGGCTTAAATCAAATTCAAACTATTGATATCTGAATATAATCTTAGCAGCTTGTCTTCTTCTTGGCTACCGCTTTTGTTCGCAATTAATTTGCGCATTTAATGCATTGTACTATATTTTGTCTTGTAGTGCCAACGGAACTATGCAAGCTTTCTGAGGCTTTGCACGTTCTTTTTCAGAGATCATCATAGCTCCAGATACCACTTGTTTGAAAAACTTGTTATAATATGTTTCTTTTTCAGAAGCATATTATATGTCCAAGGTATCTGCGTGTAGATATCTGTGGGCACTTTCCTTGTCTCAGAAACCTTTTATTCTCAGATATCTTTTGCAACATGTATGTTTCTAAACACTTGTTTCTTCAAGATATCTGGACATAGGTTTCTGGAAAACCCTTGTCTTTAGCAATTTTGTGCAGTCTTCAAATCTTCAAATCCGTGTTGGTCTTTTCCTGCTGGATGCCTTCTTCTTGGTCTTCTTCAGAAAATAAAAATTACATTTCGAGACCTAACATCCTATACAAGATTTGCTAGACTATCATACTCAGTGAGTTTCCTCTTTTACAGTGTTCAAGTGAACTAAGAGTACTAATCACCTTTCTGAGCTAAGATAAGTCATTAGGTTGCTGATCAAAATATAAACAGATATTCCTAACATATATGTTGATGACATTATATTTGGATCTAAAGACAAGCAACTTTGTGAAGACTTTGTTGAACTCATGAAATGTAAATTTGAGATGAGCATGATGGGAGAATTGAATTACTTCCTAGGGCTGCAAGTCAAGCAACTCAATGATGGAATATTCATTAGTCAAACAAAGTATGCAAAAGACATGCTCAACAAGTTCAATCTAAAGCCTTCTGAAAAGAATGCTAAGATACCTATGAGCATTGGAACCAAAATGACCTATACTGAATCTGACAAGAGTGTTGAAGAACACAAGTATAGGAAATTGATTGGGTCTCTACTGTACCTCACTGCAAGTAGACCTGATATTCAATATGCAGTTGGAGTGTGTGCTAGATTTCAGACAAATCCAATGCAATCACACTACAACATTGCTATGAAAATATTGAGGAATCTAAAAGGTACTGTAGAAGTTGGATTGTGGTATCCACCAGATAGTGGATTGAGTTTGGTTGGCTATTCAGATGCGGACTATGCTGGATCATTGCTTGATAGAAAAAGCACCTCAGGAACTTGTCAATTTCTTGGTGCTAGATTGATATCTTGGTTCAGCAAGAAACAAAATTCAATTGCCACATCTACCACAAAGGCTGAATATATTGCTGTTGGGTGTTGTGATATTGTGGATACAACAACAACTCAGAGACTCTGGACTCAATAAAGAGAAAACTCCCATTTTCTGTGACAACACAAGTGCTATTGCCATAACTCAGAATCCTAAGTTTCATGCAAGAACAAAGCACATTGATGTTAGACAACACTTCATCAGAGACCATATTGAAAAAGGCAATATAGAGATACTCAAGATTGGCACTGAAGACCAACTTGCAGATATCTTCACTAAGTCACTACAAGAAAGTAGATGCTTAGCCTTAAGACATAGCCTTGGACTAATGGAGCTACCACATAAATGAAAAAGTTTAGATATCTGAAGAAGATATCAAAGGAGAGAAAAGAGGAATCTGGAACGGGTATCTAGAGAAGACGAATCTGGAACGGGTATCTAGAAACCAAAGGCTAAAGGGTAACATGGCTATTTGAAGATTTCTGAGACGGGTACTCAGATATCTAGATGACTTAGTGAGGGGGAACACAAAAGAGAATAGTACAACTGTCTACAGATAGACTCAGATACAAACATTGTTCTCATTCACACAGAAACGTGATTCAGATAACTAATAGCCAAAATTCATTAAATGGGCACAATTACAATTGTTGATTGTGATCATTGCTGAAGATGCAATGGTGACCCTTGATGAAATGGGCGATTGATCTTAACGGCGGAGATTAATTCTCTGTAAATAGTGGACTGTAGAAATTCAGACGTGGCCCACTATGCATTTAATGCCGAACAAACTTTTACCCATGCCTTACTGCAATTCACAGATACGTACATACAAAACCAATTTGTATGTATATGTTTGTTAGAATTACCTTGCTATATATATAGGATTTTGGCAAAAGAAATCACTTTCGCCTAATCCGACATTTTGCCTTGCACAAGAATAGCAAAAACCATTCTTCAACCTCTGCAAATATCTGTTAGTTTTTCTGCAAAGAATCACTAATCTCTCACCCAAATCTCTTTCAGACATTCAAACACTTGCACTATATAAAGAGATGGCTCCTAAACGTTTATCTACCCAGAAATCCTAATCTTCTACCACTGGTACTGCTGAAAAGCAAGCACCAGAGTTGGTTATAGTGAACAATCGATTGGTAGGAGACTTTAATCCCGATCATTGGACTTCAAATCACAGGATGATTTGGGGTGGTGCCATGATTGAGGAGTACCTCACGGCTGCTGTTGAAAACCAAGCCGATAGGAAACTGATTCTTGACATGCTTGAAAAGGCACAAATCAAGGGTTTTCTATCTGCTCTTCCCAGTGGAGTTTCTTCACTGGATGTGTTAGAATTCTACAATAACTCCAGGATTATATCCTGTGTTTCTGAAGGCACTGCAATAGTGTCTATAAAAACTAAGATCCAAGGAAAGGAAATCCTTTTGGACTTAACAACATTCTGTAAGTTGTTTGATCTTCAAAATCTTGGAAAGGATTTTGAAATAGACACCTAGGATGAAGATCTCCTTGAAGGTGTAAAACAGCTGTACAGTGGTGTGTGTGACACTGATAAACAAGATACACCCACTGATTTCAAGCTTGCTGACATCAGAACCAGACATCTGTTAGTTCACTGGGATGTGTTGGCATGCATTCTTCACAGATGCTTTGATGGTCTACAAGGAGGTGCTGACCAGATAAGCCAAGAACGCTGGATGATGATGTCCTTGTTGCAACAACAAGACAAAACGCTGGAAAACCCTTTCAATTGGGGCAAGTACGCCTTTATGAAGTTTGTAAAAAAGATTCAAGGATTTGAGCCTAAAATCGCTAAGGGACTTGTTGAGCCAAAGGCCACAGTGAGCTATGGTCTAAATATATGCTACTTACCGGAGAAGTTTGGCATTGAGCTCAGAGAGAAGGCTGAGATAGCCAACAGTAACCTACTCTGCAAATATGAGTATATGAACTGGATGAAAAAGGTTACTGGATCTCAGAAAGGTTCCAAGAAGCGAAAGACTGAAGAGGTATCTGAGGGAAAAGTTGCGACCAAGAAGCCCAGAACTTCACGAAAGAAGTATGTTGGCAAATCAGAAGGCACAACCATTGAGGGTGTTGATTCCCAGATACCTGTGGCCACTGCTGATGAACTCATCAATGCAGATGAACTCATCAATGCTGCTAAAGAAAGTAGTGGTAGGTACCAAGCCCTATCTGCAGAAACCGTAGGGATTATGGACTAATCAGTTCCTAATGCTGATGAGAACTCTGACGATGAAGATGATGATTTAGTTCTCTCAAGTCCTAGGCAAATCCAAAAGGGCTAAGATTGCTGAAAAAGCAACAAGTTCCAAGGGTGTAAAGGTATCTGAACAAGAACCTACACCACAGGTTGCTGAACAAGCACCTGTTTCAAAGGTTGCTGAAGAAGTAACTTTGTCCAAGGTCACTGGACAAATTACACCATCATAGAAGGAAAGATTGAAGCATATTGAAGATGCTCTGGTGAGTGATACTCTAGTGTTGGAGGATACTGCCATTGCCTCAACACGCAAAAGTCTGTCTCAAGCACAACAACCATAACAGCCAGATGTGGATACTGCTGAAATGGTACTTGAGTTACAGATAGCAGCATCTTTCCTTGCTGAAGAAAATCCTGCAAAAGAGCAGGTTCCCCAACTCAATGAGAGGGATCAAACTGAGACATCTACTCAGAATGATCAACCAGGGGAGGCAACTGAGTTGCATATTCAGGAAAGATCTGAAGTACCTGAAACTTCAAACAAAGAAGCTAAAATGGAACAACAAGACCAACGCATGGAAGGGTCACAAGTTCCAGAGACCAATCAGCCTGACATTGCTCAGGTAGCTGAATGGTTTAACTCTTTACTTGTGATATTTTTGTGTCTGATAAATCTTGTTATTTAATGAAATTTTTTTATTACAGGCTGAATTAGAAACACAACAACAAGAGGAAGCTGCAAAGCTTACCTCAGAATCTGAGAAGCAGGCTTCCATAGCCTCACCACTTAAGGAACAGGAGCCTGTCTCACAGGTAGAAAATAGTTCCTTAAGATATAACTCAGATATGTGCTTTATACACTTGACTAATAATTGTTTGTTTCTAATAGGCTCCAACTGAGAAGAAAAATGAAGAGACTGAAAAGTCTATCTCTTTAGAGAGGAATCCAGAGACTTACAAGGTCCCTGAAGAACGAGTATCTGAACCTTCTATAGAGAAGGTATTTCATTCAGATATCTATATTCTTCAAAGAACAAATCTCTGATCATTTTTCTCAAACTAAAACATTCTACTTAACAGGTTCAAAAAGAAGTAGAAGTTGTTGAGGAGTTGCCCACTCAATCCTCACAACATATGGAAATTGATGAGGCATCAAGGCCTTCATCACAAGAAAAGATTCCAGAGACTGCACAAGTCTCTGAGAGACAAGTATCTGAGCCTCCAACAGAGGTAATTGACCTCTCAGATATCTGATTTGTCAATAAAATTTTTCTTGATAAAATTTCCTAAGTGTTATGTTTCTAATCTCAGGTTCAAGCAGGAAGAAAGGTTGATGAGGACTAGACTTCCAAGTTCCCACCTCACAACAAGATATCTGAGGAACCCCCTACCTCAGTAGTACAAGTCTCTGAGCCTGATGCATTCATTCAGGTAACTCAGAAACCTAACTACACAAATACTCAGATATCTACACAAGTTTTGAATCTAACTGAAAACTCTTTCTTTCAGGCTCAAACAAGTGTGCTAAAGGTTTCTGCATTCTCAACAGAAGACCTGCTTACATTCTTCAAGAACCACACACTCAAGAAACATCTCAAGTATTTCAGAAAGTGGCAAAAGCTCAGAAGCTCAGATCTGACTGAATTAACAAAGGTGACTGATCACCAATTAAGAAGAGTCAGAGCTTTTGACTTGGAGAATTATGTCCATGCTATGTTCCCAACAGAGCAGTACTCTTTTTCTACTCTGATGCATAAGGACTTTATCAAAGAAGCTGCACACAAGCTCATAGAAGCTTTTGAGAATGCAAATGACATTCAAGCCTACTTTACCCCGACCTTACAATGCATACCCTCTGAACAAGAGGAGGTAAATGGGCAAATGATCACTATTCTAGAAGTGATCAATCTGGTCTGTGACGATGAAGAAGAGAAGGAGACTGATGAGAATGACTATGAAGATTCTCCTTCTGACCATCACAAGGATGAGGATGATAAGAAAGATGATGATGATGCCCCTGCACCAGGGACAGGAGGGATTCCACAAGGAAACAATGCCTTAGCTGCTGAAAAGCACACTGAGAGAACATCACAATAATCCCCTCCTCCATCTCCTCAGAAATCTACCCATCCATCTCCCCAACAAAAGGACTCTACTGAACAAGTAGTTGAGCACTCTGAGAACAACACTCAGAAAATATTGGATGCACAAGCCAGAGTTGCTCAACTCAAACAACTGTTGGAGGAAGAACAACAGCTACATCTTTAACTGGAAGAAAAGATAGTTGAATCCAGAGTCAACCTAGACAAACTTGAAGAACAGACACGCAAAGAAACGCAAGCGTACTCTGAGATTAAAGAGCTCCGGGACGCTGTTGACTATATTACTAAGGAGCTAGATGCTGAACAAGTATCTGAAGCAAAGCATGATGCTAAGACTGCATTTTCACCAAAGAAACCATCCTCCACAGGCAAGAAACCCATATCTGAGATGGTTGCCGCCTTCAGAAACCTTGATGAAGAAGTGCAAGAGGATGAAGATCAATGGGCTGATGACTCAGATGACGAAGAAGACAAGACATTGGCAGAACACCGCAATGAACATTTAGCGGTTTCTAATTTGAAAAGGAAGCTGATTGCTCATGAAATATTCAGCAAGCTGCCAAATGTCAAATCCAATGAATACTTGAACAGATATCAAGTACTGGCTAAATTGAAAAAGGAGTTGTCTTCTCAAGATAAAGCCGCCATCGCATCAGTCCCTGCAGAAATAAAGACATTCACTGAGCTCATCACTCAGAGAACAACCAGTCTGATCATTGCTCAGAAAGATCTAGGCATGGTTAGGGATGATGACCAAAACTTGGCTGCAGAAGCCTTTGAAGAGGCTAGCTATGCTGCTGGAAAAGCAGATCCTATTCAAGGCCCACTAGCAGAGCTCACTGATAAGGAAACAGGTCTTATCAAATAAAATCAGGAGCTCCAGGCTAATATGGAAAAGTTGGTTGCTGCTTACAACTATTTGCAGGGCAACTTTGACTCTCTTTCAGAATCCTTTGTGATTCTTAGTCAGTCAACAATGACTAAGGGAGAAGGATTTCAAGATGCTCAGAGAGGAAGAGGAAGAGGAAACAAAAGAAAATCTGAACAACCACCTCTCAGAATTAATGAGCCCTCCTCCAGTCAGAATGGTCTACAGATAGTGGCCACCACTCAGCAACTTCCTGAAAAAGGAATGACAACAAGGTCCAGGGCAAAAAAACCTCCAAGGAGTACCAAGGCTAAGTAATAGGGATTGATGAGTCTTCTGAAGAAGAAGATGAAGAAATCAAATCCCTAGGCAATGAAGAAGGCTGCAAATCAACTACCTAGAGAAATCTGAAAGATGATGATGAAGATGAGGATGATATTGATGAAAATCCTCTTCACATAAAAAGGAGAAAAATTGATAGCCTAACTGAGCCCATAGCTGCAAACCCTTTAGCTGCTAAAACACCCTCTGGAAATACCAAATCTATACAGGGTGGTTCTTCAAGCAATCCCCCAAAGGAAAATTCTAGACAAAGGAGGAACAGGATAAGAGCTGAAAAGAGAAAAAGTTAACTTCCACTCAGGCCAGAAGAAGCCAAAATTGAGTATGTGAAGACTGACAACAACTCCTCTGTCTACAGGTGCATAAATCAGAAAAGTGGCTACTGGATTCTGGAACTCAAGCATTTACTGCTAAATTCAAGGTTTCCAGAACCAATCCATAAACAACTCATGGCATGGAGAAAAGACAAACCATTCTTGATTAACACCAGCCACATCAAAAACTGGTTGGATTTTGAAGTTATCAACAGAATAAAAGCCATGAAGAAGGACCTCTCTGATGAATGTCCTTATGGAAAGCCAGATGATGTGCACAAAATTCCTAATCTGATTGGAACAGGCACAAGGCCAAGACTTTTTGTGGAACCCTATGAGTCCTTCTACATGGATGAAGAACAATACAAGGGTGACATCAAATATCTGAGGATCATATATGATTATTTCAAGCTATCAGATATCAAGATTGTGCATGCCTGGAAGTGGGGAAAGTATCTGTGGGTCAAACACTTTGCCAAGAAGAATCCTACCAAAACCTACAAGGAAGTCTGTGGATTTGCCAGAGACACAGAGATGATTGTCAAAACTCTTCTATATGACTACTCTGATGATATAAGAAGGTTTGGTGATAGGAAATTTGCAGATTGATCCATGGAACTGTTTTGAAGACTTGAGGACTAGTTTGTTAGGATGTTCACTTGGAGCTTGGTTACTCCTGTTGTCCTAATTTACTATGTAATTTTTTTTTTTTAATCTTGCTGACTGTACCTTATTGTTGTTTTATCTTGTAAAAGTAGTCTGAACTTTCATTGTAACATATCTGATGAACCTACTCTCATATATCAATCTATAAAATATAACTTGTCAGCAAAGATCACACCTTGTGATTTGGTTGATGTTTACTTTCTGCACTTAATTATATAAATTGAAAGATCATAAGAAATGATTAAGTGGTGGATTGTTTCCTCATCCAGATTTGTAATAGGTCAGATAGTCATCGTTGACTGATCAAAATGGGGGAAATTTGTTAGGAATATCTGTTTAGATTTTGATCAGCAACCTAATGACTTATCTTAGCTCAGAAAGGTGGTTAGTACTCTTGGTTCACTTGAACACTGTAAAAGAGGAAACTCACTAAGTATGATAGTCTAGCAAATCTTGTATAGGATGTTACGTCTCTAAATGTAATTTTTATTCCTCTAAAGAAGACCAAGAAGAAGGCATCCAGCAGGAAAAGTTCAACGGATTTGAAGATTTGAAGACTGCACAAGATTGCTGAAGACAAGGGTTTTCAGGAACCTATGACCAGATATCTTGAAGACACAAGCATTTTTAAATAAACAGTGTTGCAAAAGATATCTGAGAAATAAAAGGTTTCTGAAATGAGGAAAGTGCCCACAGATATCTACACTCAGATACCTTGGACATAAACTATGTTTCTGAAAAGATATATATTATAACAAGTTATTTCAACAAGTGGTATCTGGAGTTGTGATAATCTCTGGAAAAGGACGTGCAAAGCTTCAGAGAACTCTGATATTATAAGATCTCTGATACAATGCATAGTTCCGTTGGCACTACAGGATAAAGTATAGTACAATGCATTGAATGTGCGATGAAATGTCGAACAAAACGGTAACCGAAGAAGAAGACAAACGTACTACAGTACTATACTCAGATATTAATAGTTTGAATTTGATTTAAGCCTAACGGATACTATTCAAACGGCACTCAAATTCATCTATAAATATCAACACTTAGACTGCTTGAGAACACACCTTAGAACACTAAACACACCTTGAACTTGCATTGAATAGTCTCACACAAGCTCTCTCAAGCACACTACTTACCTTCAAGCTTCCTGTTGCGGCCATAGCTCTTGATTCTAAGTAGCACAAAAATTCTAAGTGTCCTGATCCTTAACAAGCATTGCTATTTTTGAAAGAGTTGAATTAAGATTTGATATCTGAGATTCATTCTCTTGAACATTTATCATAGACTTGGGTCAGTAAAGAACAAGATACCATACATTGCAAAGTGTATTAAGTATACTTGATTCTCAGAGCTATCTGCATAACTGAACAAGTTACTAAAGAAGCTCACCTGACAAACTACCTTAACCAACACCTTAATTGGCATGGAGTACAGGAAGTACTTAGTTTGGGAAACTAAGGAACAACTCCAGGAAAGAGGTTTTTGAGTACAGGAAGTACTTGGCTGTGAAAGCTGGGGAATAACTCAAGGGGAACACTTGGTTGGGAACCTAGTGTAATTAGGAATCGAGAGAAGATATTTGTAAGGTTACATCAATTATCTGTCTTAGTGGATTCTAGGTCTGAGAAAGGTCGGAGTGGATTAGTTGAAGGATTACGCCACCTTCAGATACAACTATAAAAAGACTTGTGTTATTTACTTTCTACATTTTATTACTTGCTTTATTTACCTTGCAAAGTATTTATGCCTATCTTGCTAAGTACGTGCACTTATTACAGAAAAGTCTTCCGCTCTCTAAAATTAAGTATCAGATATCTTCACAGATATCAGAGAAACCTTGTTTATCGACAAAAGTTTTAAAAGACTATTCACCCCCCCCCCCCCTCTAGTCTTTTACTTTGCCGTTATCTGGACCAACACTTGTGATCGTCTAAGATCGTGTTGGTCATTTCCAAATACTACCTACAAACCAACGCGGGGCTGATTGTGCGTATGCTATGAGGGTTGATGGTTTTGTTTCCAAAATACATGCCAAATACTACCTATAAACCAGCGCGTGGGCAGTGCTCGTATGTTGTGAGGGTTAATGGGGGTGTATACCAAACCTACACGTACAAAAGTACGGATCTTAGGCAACCTATTGGGATACACTTGCAACATTGAGATCGAAAAAAAATATGATGAAAAAATAGAAAATCTGTGCAAAAAGAGCAAAGCACAAGAAGAAAAAAAGCGAAATAAACGTGCAAAAAGAGCAAAGCACGAGAACGACAGCTCATTTTATTCCCTTGTATTTGATTTCGACCTCTTTCCTAAAAAGTCCTTTCTGACTCGTTTGATTTGAGTACAAAAGCATGTAATATTAGTGGCAGCTTGTGAAGTTTGTTGTCACCATCCTAAGTTAAGTCTTGAGCGAATACCCTATTTACTGGACACTTCCAGATGAGAGACTTGAGAGTTGCACTATTATCTTCCTTTGTGAGGGACTGCTAGGATAGGATTAAGTTTTATTTACTGGTGAAACGAAAGATTGTGATCTTTGCAAAGCTACTTGTCAAAGTTAGAGGGGATAGAAGTTTACATCAGAATAAGGCTTATCTCTGGCAATACTTGTCCCGGTAGCTTGTCGATTGAACTCTTCTGTTTGTTTATCGTGTCTATGTGTTTTTTTTCCTTTTTCTAGGTTTTAGAGATGTTTGCTCGAGGACGAGCAAAGGTTCGGTTTGGGGAGTTTGATGAGTCAATATTTTAAAGACTCATTTAGTACCTTTTTCCGTATTTTGTTGCATGTTTTAGCCTTTATTTAGTATTTTTTGTTCCGTGTCACGTTTAGTTTTTTTGTGTGTTTTTGTGCATTTTTATGTGTCTTAGCGTCATTGGCAAGGAAATGGAGGACCAAAGTGCAAAGAAGACTTGAAAACCTTCTAGAAGCACCACAAGGCCAAGTTAGTGGGCCACTACTCCAAGAGAGGTGACATGGAGGTTGGAAAAGGGAGAGAAAATAGAACAAAGTGGGAAAATGTTGATTTTTGCAGGCACAAGGCTCACCGCGGTGAGCTCCTGCAAGAAGGAGCCTCACTGCAGTACAATGAAGTAGGAAAGAACACAGAAAGGGGTGCACCGCGGTGAGCTGGAACGGGCAAGATCCCCTCACTGCGGTGAGCTCTGTTTGACAGAATCAACCCACGTTTTTATGGCAGTTTTTCCCATGATTTCTAGTTTCTTCTTCCTTGGTTTATAAAGAAACCACTTGTATCAGTCATTATGACATATCTTCATTACTTCTACTTACATATTTCAATTCCAAGCATTGTAAACACTTAGAGATTTCAATCTCTCTTTTAATTCGAAGAAGCATTATAGATCTTTTTTATGATCGCAGAGACCAATAGGCGCCCATGTATTCAATAGTACGAGTTAGGCGGTTGCTGTTAATAACTTGTATCGTGACATATTGCTATCTGATCGTTGAATGCATGCTTGATCGTTGTGAACTTGCATCAATCTTTACCTCTAATTAGTATATATCCGGATGAGGGCATAGCTAGTGACAGGCTTTTTGCCGTAACTCATATGTACTTATAATCTGTATCTGGTTCGATTTTGCAATAGCAAAGTGTTGCATTCGCGGGTAGTGTACCATTAGGTATATCGCGTCAGCTCTTTTGAAAGATCCGCTTGCTTCGTTTTAATTGTAGAAATTGCATTATCTAGATATTACCTTGTCTTGTAATTGTAATTTGTTGTAGGGTTTTGAAGTATGAACCTTACCCACACTATCTGTTTACAACTCACACCTTGAGCCTACACCTTAGAACTAGCTTAATCAATTCTTCGAGAGAACGACCCTGTGGTTTAAGCATTGTTGTACAACAACAACCGCTTTACTACGTGTGTTATTTTACAAGTATTAATTTTGAGCGCATCAAAATTTGGAGGGAAGTTGTACTCATATGCTTTTATGCCTCGGTTTATTGCTGCCTTGTATATATTGTATATATGTGTTTTTTCTTTTATTTTTCGTTTTTATGTTAGCCACTTTTATGTGATTGCAGTTGAGTCGGGTCTTTTGGCCTAATTTTTTGCCTATTTCAAAATTTTTGTGTCGAGTCTTGAGTTCTTTTGACAAGTCTGGTTATCTATTACCTTAGTTAAGCCTTTTTACTGATGTGATCTTAGATGGCATCTCGCTGAGTGCTAAGGAATTTTTGAAAATCACTCTAGTTCGTTTCACTTGTAAATAAAAGTCTTCCTGTTTTAGTTGTCAAAAAGCCGGTGAGAAGCCTTAAACTTAATGAAAAAAATTTGTACCGGAAAATGTGTGAATCTAGTAGGATGAGCAAGATTTTTTAACTTGCGCCACTTCACATACATGTGCACTCTTTTTAAAACGAGTATGACGAACGGTATTTTTCGACTTGGTGTCTCGATTCTCGAACCCGTTACAATGAACAGGTTTTGGGAGGAGGACTCTTGTCAACATCATACTCAGGCTCACTGCATTCTATATTTGAGCTATGGTCGATTTCAAAATTGTTTTGTATTGCCATGCTGCAGTTCTAAAAAATAATAAAAAATTTCGAGGTGTATTCCAGGATCACTTGTGATCGTCTAAGATAGTGTTGGTCATTTCCAAATACTACCTATAAACCAACACGGGGCTGATTGTGCGTATGTTGTGAGGATTGATGGTTTTGTTTCCAAAATACATGCCAAATACTACCGATAAACCAGCGCGTGGGCAGTACTCGTATGTTGTGAGGGTTGATGGGGTGTATACCAAACCAACACGTACAAAAGTACGGATCTTAGGCAACCTATTGGGATACACATGCAACATTGAGATAGAAAAAAAATATGATGAAAAAATAGAAAATCTCAAAAAGAGCAAAGCACAAGAAGAAAAAAACAAGGGAAATAAACGTGCAAAAAGAGCAAATCACGAGAACGGCAGCTCATTTTATTCCCTTGTATTTGATTTCGACCTCTTTCCTAAAAGGTCGTTTCTGACTCGTTTGATTTGAGTACAAAAGAATGTAATATTAGTGGCAACTTGTGACGTTTGTTGACACCATCCTAAGTTAAGTCTTGAGCGAATACCCTATTTACTGGACACTTCCAGATGGGAGACTTGAGAGTAGCGCTATTATCTTCCTTTGTGAGGGACTGCTAGGATAGGATTAAGTTTTATTTACTTGTTAAACGGAAGATTGTGATCCTTGCAAAGCTACTTGTCAAAGTTAGAGGGGATAGAAGTTTACATCAGAATATGGGCTTATCTCTGGCAATACTTGTCCCGGTAGCTTGTCGATTGAACACTTCTGTTTGTTTGTCGTGGCTATGTGTTTTTTTCCTTTTTCTAGGGTTTAGAGATGTTTGCTCGAGGACGAGCAAAGGTTCGGTTTGGGGAGTTTGATGAATCGATATTTTAATGACTCATTTAGTACCTTTTTTCGTATTTTGTTGCATGTTTTAGCCTTTATTTAGTGTTTTTTGTTCCGTATCACGTTTGGTTTTTTTGTGTGTTTTTGTGCATTTTAATGTGTCTTAGCGTCATTGTCAAGGAAATGGAGGACCAAAGTGCAAAGAAGACTTCAAAACCTTCTAGAACCACCACAAGGCCAAGTTAGTGGGACACTACTCCAAGAGAGGTGACATGGAGGTTGGAAAAGGGAGATAAAATAGGAGAAAGTGGGAAAATGTTGATTTTCCCGAGCACAAGGTTCACCGCGGTGAGCTCCTGCAACAAGGAGCCTCACCGCGGTACAATGAAGCAAGAAAGAAGGCAGAAAGGGGTGCATCGCGGTGAGCTGGAACGGGCAAGATCCCCTCACCGCGGTGAGCTCTGTTTGACAGAATCAACCCACGTTTTTATGGCATTTTTTCCCATGATTCCTAGTTTCTTCTTCCTTGGTCTATAAATAAACCACTTGTATTAGTCATTATGACATATCTTCATTACTTCTACTTACATATTTTCAATTCCAAGCATTGTAAACATTTAGAGATTTCAATCTCTCTTTTAATTCGAAGAAGCATTATAGATCTTTCTGACGATCGCAGAGACCAATAGGCGCCGATGTATTCAATAGTACGAGTTAGGCGGTTGCTGTTAATAACTTGTATCGTGACATATTGCTATCTGATCGTTGAATGCATGCTTGATCGTTGTGAACTTGCATCAATCTTTACCTCTAATTAGTATATATCCGGATGAGGGCATAGCTAGTGACAAGCTTTTTGCCGTAACTCATATGTACTTATAATCTGTATCTGGTTTGATTTCGCAATATCAAAGTGTTGCATTCGCGGGCAGTGTACCATTAGCTATATCGCGTCAGTACTTTTGAAAGATCTACTTGCTTCGTTTTAATTGTAGAAATTGCATGATCTAGGTATTACCTTGTCTTGTAATTGTAATTTGTTGTAGGGTTTTGAAGTATCAACCTTACCCACACTATCTGTTTACAACTCACACCTTGAGCCTACACCTTTGAACTAGCTTAATCATTTCCTCGAGAGAACGACCATGTGGTTTAAGCATTGTTGTACTACAACAACCGCTTTACTACTTGTGTTATTTTACAAGTATTAATTTTGAGCGCATCAAGCTATAAAGTGTGTAAGTACTCAGCAAGTAGTAAATAATATAGAAAGTAAGTGTAGTAAGTAAATAACACAAAGTTTTATAGTGGTATCTGAAGGTGGCATAATCCTTCAACTAATCCACTCGCCCTTTCTTAGGACTTGAATTCACTAAGATAAGATGATGAGTTTCCATTACAAACTCCTTTCTCTTGATCCCTTTTACACTAGGTTCACAACCAAGTGTTCCCCTTGAGTTGTTCCCTGGTTTCCCCAACCAACTACTTCCTCTACTCAGTAACCTTTGAGTTATTCCTTAGTTTCCCAAACTAAGTACTTCCTATGCCAGCGCCTGTTGGTGTTTGGTTATGGTAGTTTGTCAGGTGAGCAAGCTCTTAATAACTTCTACAGTTATGTAGGAGTGCTCTGTAGAATCAAAATTACTTAATACACTTTTCAATTGATGGTAACTTGTTCTTTACTGACCCAAGTCTTGATTATGTTCAAGAGAATGAATCTCAGATGTTGGTCGCAACTATATCTTCTGGATTCAACTCCTTCACAATATACAATTCTTGTTAAGGATCAGAACACTTAGAACTTTTGTGCTACTTAGAATTCAAGAGCTTTAGTCACAACAGAAAGCTAGAGAGTAAGTAGTCAGAAGGCTTGTATGCTTGAAAGTATATCGCAATTGATGTTCAGTCAAAGGTGTAATTGTACCCTTCAAGCATTCTAAGTGGTGATATTTGTAGTTGAAAATCATGCCGGTTGAATTAGTATCCGTTAGGCACAATGAAATTCAAACTAACGAAATTTGAAGTTAGTACGGCAGTGAGCTATGTCTCTTTTAAGAGATTTCGTCTTTCGCTCAGACATCTATGTCTGTGTAATTAATGCACTGTACCAACTTTCGTCCTGTAATGTCAACGGATCAATGCAAGCTTTCTGAGGCTTTGCAAGTCCATTCTCAGTGACTTATAGTGCATCAGAAACCTATTGAAACGTTTGTCTCTCAGACACTTAGTTTTTCTTCAAGGTATCTGAGGACACATTTTTCCTTTGTCTTCAGCAATCTTGTGCAGTCTTCTGATCTTCAATAAAAAAATTTCTTCTGCTCGATGATTCCTTCTTGGTCTTCTTTAAAGACATAAAAATTACATTCAGAGACCTAACATCCTATACAAGATTTACTAGACTAACATACTCAGTAAGTTTCCTCTTTTACAATGTTCAAGTGAACTAAGAGTACTAGTTACCTTTCTGAGGTAAGATAAGTCATTATGGTTTACTGATCAAAATCTAAACAGATATTCCTAACAATTACACAAATAACGTAGAACATTGTAGACAACACATAACACATTGATTTAAAACTGCACACTGCACATTGATGAAAACATTATAGAGATACGTTAAGAACATTACACAAATAACATAGAACATTGTAGACAACACATAACACATATTATTAGCAACATTACACGTATTACATACTCCATATCACAGGTAACATTACATACATAAGCCACAACATTGTACAGATTAGCTAGAACATTAAAACAGTTTTCTACGCAATATTTTTCATATCAGTTTTCAAATTTCAACTTCTATTGTGAAAAATTCATTCATCAATAAATATTTGAATCAAAACATTGTTGAAACTTACATACAAGCATATTTTTAGTAGATCGGTGGATAAACAACCAAATCGTAGTAGAAACAACAATTTTCGAGCATATTTTTATGTACTCTGTTTAGTTGAACATCCTACATATAAGCAAGAACATTACCGAAATAAGCCAAAACATAACACAGATTAGCTAGAACACTTGAAACAAAAATTATGCGATTTTCAGATTTGATTCGAAATTTCAACTACAGTTGCGAAATAATCACCGATTTCACATAAATTATGTCGAGATCTAGCCTTTTGTACCTTCGTGATGACGTTTCCGGTGAGGTTCTGATTGCGAGTTAGAAATCATCAATTTCATAGAAACAAGGTCGAGATTGAGTATGATTTAATCTATTTGTATGGATTTTGATCTAGAAAACATATTCCGAGCTGAAAATCATGAAAAAAAAACTTCGATTCAATAGAAACTAGGTCGAGTATAGTTGTTTCATACCTTTGTGGTGCCGATTTCGGGTGAGTTTCTTCGATTTTCAGCTGAAACATGGCGGAGGGTTTGTTTAAGGAAGAGGATTGTCGATTTCAGTTTTTTGGTTACTGTGCGTTTATGATTTCAGCTTGATGAGAAATCAGTATAAATAGTGATCCGGATTGACCCATTTTAAAGATCCACTTTATTGCTCTTGATTGGATTGGGGTAGTTGTAGTACTTAACTTTTGGTTTGGGATCAATTATATAATTAATATAAGTCAATTTCTTTAGGTCTTTCTCTAAGGGTGGTTTCAGTCACTCCTAAAGCATGAGGATATAGCCGTACTACTAGTACTACACATGACCGACTGGACTAGGAAGCTGTTTGTTATTTACACCGTTCAAACTCGTCAACGTGTCTTGATTATTTTGTATCCCATATTAATAGGAGATTTGGAGTATCATCAATTTTCGGATATATAGTTAGAAGAATTAGGATTGAAGATAATATTTGATTCTAGTCAATCTTAGCCACCTCGTTCCACAATAAATAAACCAGATCTGGCCGCTACAATATGCAGGCTAACAATGCTCATTAAATCCTTTCTTTCCTCTAGCTACAATATGCAGGCTAACAATCTCATTTTTTTCTTTCTTTCCTCTATCTCTTTGGTTCTTCTCTGTAGGACGAAAGCCGCCTTTTTCCAGTCGATTTTTAGTGGAACAACTTCGATGTTGAGGAACAACAATTCAAGTCGGCAGTAAGCACAATTACAGGCAGCTTTATATACATATATATGTATAATAAGAACATAAAAACATATACATTTGTTTTCGTCTAGAGAGTCGTTAGGTTAAAAGGTAAGGGGAAATTAATTCTTCCTGCTTCGTTTGTTAATTAGCATTCCTTTTATCAGGGTGGACGACGAAGAGGACCGGGAGGAGGTCCAGGCCGAGCGGCTGAACTACGCCGAGATGTTTTGTACACCCTGGGTCAACACAATGGATGGACCCTCTCTGACACTGATGTTATCTACACACCGGACATCGGCATCAGTAATTTTGATCCACCCACTGTTTTTGCAGATTCTTATTCGGAGTCGGACCATGATCGACCAGGAACAAGTGGGGAAACGACTGTTCTGCCAGAATTTCACGCTGAGTCCACAAGAGGAAACCAGGCAAAGGACCTTGGTGACATCGCTATTGACGTACATATTTCAATGGGCTTCTACTGGGATACAACCTGATCTTGATCCCATATTCACCCATAACCTCTATACAGATCCAATGACGGTTCTTACATGGAATTGCCAAGGTGTTGCTAGTTGTGTTGGATTTTTAAATGCCTGTCGAGCACTCATACGTTATTGTAATCCCGATATTGTTTTTCTATTGAAAACCCGGGTTTCGCAAGAGAAGGCATGTGAAATTGCTAACAAGTTGAACTTTGCTGGCTACTTTAGTCTTGATGATGAACTTGGTGCTGGAAATTTCATTATGTGGCACCCAGAGGATATTGATGTTGAGTTCATCAATATAGATAACGAAGGTATACATGCGAAAATTGGACCCCGGAGATTGAACTACAGCTCGCTCAATACCCATATTTCTGCGAAGCTGATTAAACTCAAGACCAAGCTTTTTAACAAACTGGAAGCTCACGCCAAGCAAATCAATCACCGTGGATGGTCACCGGAGACTTTAACAAAGTCCAATTTACTCATAGAAACGAACGCACTTACTGCATTTTGTAATTAACTGCTTGCTCAAGAAGTATTAATTTACTTCAATTTGGTTTCAATTCGTAATTTTTAATTGAGCACTTTCATCTATAGCTTAATAAACGAAATCTAAAATTTCGGGAATGTACAAAAACAACAAGAGTGTCAATTGTATTGCGATAGAGCCCTACATATTGAAGAATCCCGAAAATACTCTATAACATATAAATATAGACAATTTACCTTAAAAATTAGACAATATGATTTTTTGCACGTTGATCCGGCCGAACTGGGTCGACCCGCAAAAAAAAAAATTTAAAACTTACTCAGCTCATCAATGTTCATCCAAATCCAGTTATGTTGATTTTTACATCAAATTGTCTAGGTTTATCATGAAATTGTCTATGTTTAGCAAGCAGACATTGATGAACTTTAATTTTATTCATCAACTAATAAATTTCAATACACAAAATAATTAAAAAAATTAAAAATTTACAACCTATAAAAATACATGTCTTTTCAAAAACATTTAATACATCTACAAAATGGCTTTCTTCACACTCTACACTTGTTCGTCGACCCCTTCTTCCACAAGCGGTAAATGTTTGTTTGCATCGGCAACAGAATGATAATCTGTCCTAATGCAAACGAACTAGAAAACAGATTAGTTGTGGAGCTAAAGATATGAGAGGGAATTATGGTGTGATGACAGATAACAAGCTAGCTAGCAGGAATACATGCAACAATAATGATGGCAATGTACTCTAGTTATCACTGGGACACGTCCAAACAATTATTACACTACTCTAGTCTCTCTAGGAAGACACCTTATATCAGATAAGGTACGATGGCTCTATGACAATGAGCTAACCGAGTTTGTTCTACAAAACATGTAGCATTTGCAAAGTCGTCAATTTGACCAAGCTACAATTAATAAGCTAATGTAGTTATTTTGTTTGCTACGAACCTATGGATTTGCAATCTCTAGACGTTTTGGTGGTAAATCGTTGCATAATCCTTTGATGATCTTGTGGGTAAAATACATTACAGATAACTACATACGCATTTAATCAAAAAGGCACAAAGTAAATCCCAGCTTAATGCTATTTAATTGCATAAACCTAACTAGCACGCATTGTATCCATCACCACCCCATAATAGGGTGTTTAGCTACTCATGATATGCGAAGACATAATCAATATCATATACGAACACAAATTAAACACAATCAATACAAAATACCAAGAATCAAGAGTTGATAGAATTTTACCCAATCGTGTCACAAACCCTAGGGAGAATTGAAGAAACTTGAATCCAATTGGTAAAAAAGTAGGAATATATGCTCCCAATCAATAGATAATCGTCAATTACATGATAAATCGGTTCAATTACCTCCAGTAATAGGATGATAATTTCCTTGGAAAAGTTCTAGGTTGAGAGCAAAGTTGAAAAGAAGATAATGAATTAAAATTGAGTTCAAAGGCTATCTAATTGAAACCAGACGGGGAAGGAGATTTGGCGTACGCCAAATAGACGCATAGTGTATGCCAAATCATCGCATGGCCATGTTTGCTTGGCGTGCGCCAAGCATCTTAAAACACCCGGTTCCGCACTTTGACTCCAAATCTGGTATTTTTTGCCTTTCCGCTCCGCTTCTAGCATTCGTTTGAGGCATTGGAACTCCATACTCCTGTAAATGCATATAAAATGCATCCTTTTGCCTCCAATTAATGCGTTTTAGCCAAATACCAACAAAACACACAAATAATAAAACAAGTAAAATTACTCTAGGAAAACTAATAAAAACTATACTTGAATACGACAATAAGATGGTAAAAAAGACCAAATGAGATGGTGTAAAACAGACTCATCACCCAGTGGTCCGACTCCGCTAATTTTTAGGTCCGGGCTTCGTACACTTGAGCCCAAGGAACGTGGTTCAAAGCAGAAGTGGTTCGAACAGGCTTGATCCGACCCACCTCACCACACGTCCACCTCTCACAAAGTACACACGAGTAAAGGAGAAGCTATGAACTTAGGATCGGACGACCTACGGGTCGAACATTTTGCCACCCGGGACCAAGTGTACGATACTAAGCAATGGCATTATCCGATCCGGACAATACACTTATCTGAAGGTCCGATCATAATGTCGGAATACCAATTATGCCCCCAAAGGCCCAAAATAGCAAGTGGATCAAGGCTAACCTAATGGGCCTTGGGCCCAATAATTCATTGGTTGCTCATTGAGAGGCGTAGACTTTGCACAACCTCGTGAGTCCCTCCACTTTAAGAGACAAACTTATAAATATGGCACAGGTTCCCATGATACAGTAAATCATTATTCCCCATAATCACACTTTAACAGAGTAGACAATTAATCTCTCTCAAGTAAAGTCTTTATATCTATCGTTCTAAACCCCCCCCCCCCACCCGCCCCCCTAAATAGTCTTTGTGGAGGTCCTTATTATGAAATTATCGTGACAACCTCAGGACCTCAGCAAGCGGACTAGAGCGAGTTGTATGGGTTAGGACGACGACTTAGTAACAACTTAGTAGGTGTTGAAGATTCTACCCTCAACATGTTGTTGTTACACTTCTGATAGGTATAGGGAATTCATGTGAATGATACAAATGCTGGAACCGTTGCTTGCTGAAACAAATTAGAAACAATTAGTTGCATATATACAAATGTTATTCTACTACAAACACTAATGTAGTTGATGTGCTCAAATTTGTACTCTTTAAAATGTGAAAAAGTAACTAAAGCAATGTTGAGTAAACAAGCCTTAACTACGAGATCATTTTCAAGGAGTTAACTAGGCAACTTAGCAGTTAAAATGTTCAAACGTAAAGGTTTATAGAGAAACAATTGAATTTTTTTTGTTTGAAGAATCAAGTTGGTAAAACTTAATAAATACGAAGAAAGTTTGATAAAAAAAAAAAAAAAGAAATAATGAACACGGTAGCAATTCAGAGAAATCGAATACAGAGTAAAAACTATCGTTCATACGTTTGTCACAGTTATTTGTCCAGAAAAGGTCTAATTCAGTTTAACCAAAACATCATTTGAAAATCCAGAAGTAGTGAAATCAATCAATTGTCAAACGATTGATTCGTAACCCAAAAGGATTTCAAGGTTTGAAACAAAAGCGTACTGAATTAAGGGTTTTACGAAGATCTTGATTTAGCTTAACACGTATGAACGATTCTATGTATAAAACCCTAGCATGATTAATCCTACATCGCTACCGTATTCACTATGCGATTAGCTGCGCATAATCGAAGCAATAACATACACATTCATTGTCACAAACGAATTAAGCATGGAAGAATAAGATAGATTCATACAAGTAAGAATTCATTCACAAAAGAGATAATTTGCAATAGAATAGAGGAATTGATTGATAATCTAACCTTCGAATCCGAATTCGATGTCAATGTATGGAATTACAAAACCAAATTGATGTTAATCCAAGCCAAATACAGTGTATTAGGGTTCTTGTGTGCTTGGAGAGTGAAAAACGAACAGAAGAATGAAAAAGATCTGTTTAAAATCGACTAAAATCGGCCAAATACTTATTTATCATGCTCGGATGCGTCAGGAGAATTGCGAGCTGTGGAGATGCGTCTGAGATTCCTGTGTCACTAAAGCCTCTCTAGAAGCCTGTTCTGGCAGAATTTGGCCATGCTTCCTCACGAAAGTTGTACCTCTTTGAATTATCTAAGCGTGGCCACCGAAATGAGGTCAATCGGACATCGTATGAGAGAGTTATGGCCAAAATGGCTAGACTACTCTGTAAGTTTCACTTTTTCGTAGTCTTGCTTAATTGACTCTAAAACCTTCGTCGGAACTCCGAATCCACTTCCGTTTTCGCCAAGCTACACAAAAGAGTTTAAAAACCAAGCTACCTATCCACCATTGCAAGCAGTAAAATAAAGGAATGCAAAGATTTTGAACTTCCGCTAACGTTGGTAGAAAAGTAAGTAAAAACTACACAAGTTCGTTTCCAGGGTAAATAAGACTTAAGTGTAGCTCGGTGTTCCCTCACAAGTGATGAATAGGTGACTCTCTCTCTTCTGGAAGTGTCCAGCAAGGTTAAGCGCTTAAAATTAAATCTAGGTGGTGACTTTCGTCACAAGGTGCCACAAATCTCTTATGTTAATGTACTCAATTCGTCAAGTCAAAAGGGACTTCAACGCGCAACTCTAGATAAATAAATGAGAAGAAACACTGAATGCTGCTCCTTTTGTGATTTATTTATATATATATTTTTTTAATTTTATACACTATTTTTTATGATCATTATAAATGTCCTGTGTGCTTATTGTTTGGCCTCATGGGGCTCTTTTTGTCTCAATTTTTGTAGGTGTCTATTTTACCGATAGTCTGCACTTTTGTGCGTGTCAGTTTGGTATACGTGTCATCAACCTCACAAACATGTAGCTTTTCAGCCTTGCCGGTATGTGGTAGTATTTGAAACATGCCTAACACGACTAACAGTGATCAATTAGGACCATAGATCCACCCCGAGACTTATATAATATATTTTTTTAGAATAGCAGACAAAGTCGCAAATCAAATACAAAATGGCTCCAGTAAAAGAGCAGTCGCAAAGAAAGAACTCTCCTCCCCAAACCTGTTCCTTGGTACGGGTTTAGGAGAAGAACAAGGAATGGGAAACATGTCGTTCGTCATACTCAACTACTAAGAGTACACGTAAGTATGAATTGGCTCAATAACATTAATAAAAGAATTGCTCAACCTAGTAAATCACACAGACAATTGCCGGTACAAGATTTTTTCATTGGCTAATAGGCTTCTCACAGGCCTTTGGATCACAGAGCTAACCAGACTTCTTATTTACAAAAGAAACGAACTTGCATAACTTCTAGCCTACTCCCCACTACTTGTTAACAAGAATTCAAAACATAAGCATAAATCAGGTTTAACATAAGCAATGGAAGTTCGACTTAGAGATTAAACTCAGACACACAACTAGAATAGACAAGAAAAACAGAAAACACAACACAGAAAGTGGCTAACATACCACCCCACATAGTCACAAAACAGCTAAACAAAAATTCACAAGCATGGATCAAATAACACAATTTTTCTCCCCAAACCGAAACTCAAGCATGTCCTCAAGCTAAGAGTTGTAGAAGAAAAGAAAATGAGATAGAATGATACTTGCCTGTGTTGTACCTTTATGGTCATGTACAAGACTCTTCCGTATTGGTTAACGGGTACTCTGGAAGTTCACCCTCTTCACTCCTTTGCGCCCCTGCAAGTGAGAATAAACATATAGGGGGCCAGTGTATGCTCCCACATGTATGTTCGCCAAACCCTGCGAAAAAGACAGTTTAGGATCAAAAGAGGCTTGCAACTTGCGTTGCTTGCCTTGTACCTCAAAAGTGCAGGCACGAGAGTGCAATTCCACCACCATGCGGGTAGTGTTAATGAACGGTCGTCCTAGAAGTAGCACGTCTCTTCCTAGTTCTCCCCCCTTCTTTCCTGACATAAACAATAATCACAAAATCCAGGATGACATGCACTCCATCTAATCTCACGGTGACATTCTTGACGATACCCATAGACCTACTCCAAGACCCATCTGCCAGTAGCATCCTAGCTTTCATAGGCACCATGCCCTTCAATCTAAGCTCCTCATAGGTATTAAAATTCATAACATTCCAGCTGGCACCAGTGTCAACTGTACCAATTACTCCCTCAAACTGTCCAATACCTAATGTTAAATCTCTTGGCGTCACTCAAACTCTTGTCACCCTTCAAAATGACTGGTAGAGCATCAGTGCTCTCATCACCCTTACTTACCTGAACCACGTGGTTCTCCACCACCGGAGCAATGACGCACTCATCATCGTGTTGTGTCTGAACGCATTATGGCACTCTGAGAGCAATTCGTGAATGGACTTTCTAAGTCGCTTGGGCATAGTTTTACTGCATTTTCGTTTATTACGGAATTTTCGTTTATTACTACGGTTATTAGTTAATTGGTTGTTGAGCTAGTAACTTTTCTGTTATAACCTGGGGAACTGGTCACCTAACCTGCTGAACAGGCTACCTCATTTACATGGCTAGCATTTCCACAAATAGAGCCAAATGCATTGGATGACACATGAGAGATTTGTGAGGTAATTCCTCTCAAGTCTGCCACTCAAATCATCAAATAATATTCCTTCCTCCGTACTAATATCTTTTGTACTATTCAGGTGATTCCGGTGACTGCTATTTTTCTGGTGGAGGATTTGGTTATTGAGATTCTGTAGTTCGGTTGTATTCGAATCTATCATTATTATTAATACAATCGTACTGTTCTAGTTCTATTGCTATTTTTTACATATTATAGACAAATCAGGTCACACCAATTGGTATTCAAAGCCAGGTTTGCAGATTCGAGGTTGTGACCATGGCTGACACTCGCATGAAGGATTTATTTGAGACGCAGAAGAAGCATAACGCTGAGATTGAGGGGATCCAATCTGAAATGGCACAGATGGCACAGAAGGTATCTGAGGTTGATGTGAATCTGGCTGGCATGATGAAACAAATGGAGCAGATGATCTCCCTTCAACAAGCTGCATTAGCAAGGGAAAAGGAGAAAGGATTAGCTGATGAAGTAAAAGGGTCAGGCAGCAGATCTGACACGTATACAGCTCCTCACCTAAGAAACACCCAGACATCAAACCTTTCCCAAACCCAGAACCATAACTAAAACCTAACTCAACATACATTGGTTCTAGCACCCAACCCACCACCAATGCCCACTTACAGGCTAGAATTTTCCGAATTCCCAGGAGAAAATCCCAGATCCTGGATTCGCAAAGCTAACAAATACTTTCAGGTACATCAAATTGAAGATCAATATAAGGTACCACATGCTTCTTATTACCTGATAGGGGTTGCTGATCTGTGGTACTGTGAGTATGTAGAAGGCAGGCCCAACATACCTTGGGAGTTGTTCTGCAACATGTTGTTGGAGAAATTTCTTGTACCTGGTCAGAATGTCATAGTAAAGGATTTCACTCAACTAGTTCAAAGGGGAGATGTTACTAGTTATGTAGAACAGTTTGAAGAAATGAAGACTATGGTAAGGAGCAAACACCCCGGCATAAATGATGAATTCTACATATCTTGTTTTTTAAAAGGATTGAAAGAGGAGATTAGGGTCCCAGTTCAGATGTTCAAACCCAGGCATCTCATGGTAGCAACCAGGCTAAGTTAATGGAGAGCACATTGGATGTTTGGGGTAAAAAGGGAAGAATGCCTACGAAGGGAAATAACATTCCTATTAACAACAATAGGAGTTACACCACTAACCCACAGGTGCATCCAGGCAGGAATGGAGGCAAGCCTAGGGAAGGGAGTATGCCCTATAAGAAGCTACCTAAGGCAGAGTATGATGCAAGGAGGGAGAAGGGCCTATGTTTTAACTGCAATGAGAAGTACACTTTTGGCCACAAGTGTTCAAAACTGTTCCGAATAGTGCTGGCTGAAGAAGAGGAAGAAGGGGATTACCTGGAAAATGAAGAGGCATTGGATAATCTGGAACATACTGATGGGGAAATCACCTTGAATGCACTGCATGGGCAAAGAACCAAACATTCAATGAAGAATACTGGAGTATTCAAAAAGAAGTCACTATCTATTTCGATAGATAGTGGCAGCTCCCACAGCTACATAGATGTAGCAGCTGCCAGGGACATTCAATGTGAGGTGGAAAGCACCCCACCATGGGTGATAACTGTAGCAAATGGAGGTAGAATCATTAGCAGGAGCAGGTGTAAAAGATTCAAGTGGTTAACCCAGAGTGCCGCACTTGAGGCTGAGCTGAGGCTGATACCATTAGGGGGCTGTGACATTATCTTAGGTCATGATTGGATGTGGCAGCATGATCCTATCACCTTCCACTTAAAGAAGAATTTCTTGGTGGTAAATAAGCAAGGCAAGAGAATAACTATACAGGGGGAGGAAAATGCAGCTCAACTACAGATGATGAGTGGGAAGGGTATCAGAAACTATCTAAGGAGATGTACTCATGGAATAGTAGCTCATCTATTCCAAGCACAGGCAGCACAGGTAACTGAATCAATTCCCCCATGTATTAGAGAAATTCTTGCTTACTTATAAAGATGTATTTGCTGAAACTAAATGCTTACCTCCTAAGAGATACATTGAACATGGCATTGAATTAAAAGAAGGTGTGGCACCAATACAACAAAGGCCTTACAGGGTGTCACATGCTTTAAAAAATGAAGTTGAGAACATAATAAGGGATCTACTGGATCAAGGCTTAATCCATACAAGCTCTAGCCCTTTTTCATCCCCAGTTCTACTTGTGAAGAAAAAATATAGTACTTGGAGGATGTGTGTAGACTACAGAAAGTTGAATGAAATTACTGTTAAGGATAAGTTTCCTATACCTGTGATTGAAGACTTGTTAGCTGAATTAAATGGAGCTGAGGTGTTTTACAAGACTGATTTGAGGCAAGGGTATTTCCAAATCAGGCTCAAAGAGACTGCCAAAGCCAAGACTGCATTTGTTACCCACCATGGACATTATGAGTTTAATGTCATGCCATTTGGGTTAACAAATGCACCTGCCACCTTTCAGAAGTTAATGAATGAAATATTGGTTGTGCTCTTAAGGAAGAGTGTCCTAGTGTTTTTTGATGACATATTAGTATACAGTAAAAATTTGGAGGAGCATTGTCAACACCTAAGTCAAGTGTTGGAGGTTTTAAGACACCATAAACTGTATGCTAAGAGATCAAAATGTTCATTTGCTATTGGTCAAGTGGAATATTTGGGATATGTTATTAGTGCAACAGGGGTGTCTACTGATCCTGAAAAAATCAAAACCATGGTGGATTGGCCTTTGCCAAAAACACTCAAGGCACTCAGAGCGTTCCTTGGGTTCACTGGCTACTATGTTTTCACCTAGATATGGGATTGTGGCCAGACCACTGACAGAAATGACTAAGAAGGGAAATTTCAAATGGACCCTTGAAGCTGAGAAAGCATTTGTGCTATTGAAGGAACAACTAATGAATGCTCCCATCCTAGCTCTACCATATTTTACCCTGCCCTTTGAATTGGAGACAGATGCTTGTCAAACAGGAATTGGGGCAGTTTTAATGCAGAAAGGAAGACCTATAGCCTATTTCAGCCAAGCCCTGTGCCCTAAGAATCAAGCACTTTCTACCTATGAGAAAGAATTACTAGCCATCATGACCGCAGTGGGAAAATGGTCAGGATACCTTATTGGAGCCAAGTTTATTATAAGAACTGATCATGCAAGTCTCAGATATTTGAAGGAACAGAAAATTACTAATGCCTTGCAGCAGAAGTGGTTATATAAATTGATGGGGTATGATTTTACCATTGAATACAAGCAAGGAAAAGCCAACCTAGTAGCTGATGCTCTATCCAGGAAGCAAGAATATATGGAAGAGGTTACAGGAGGTGAGAGCAACTTAAATACTATGATAACTAAAGTGCGGCCTGAGTGGATTGAAGAAATTATAGCTAGCTATGAAGGGGATGGCCAAATTACTGAGCAAATGGCAGCTTGCATGATTCAGAATAATTCAGTAGGGGATTATTCAGTTTTGGGAGGAGTTCTCAAGTACAAAGGCAGGATTGTGGTTGGGAAAAGTGGCAACACTAGGGCCAAAATCCTAAAGATCATCCATGAGTCAGCAATTGGGGGACACTCTGGCATACATACTAGTTATTTAAGGGCAAAGAAGCTATTCTACTGGAAAGGATTGAAGGGAGATATGGAGGCTTACATTCAGGGTTGTGATACCTGTAAGCAGTGCAAGGATGAATCTGTGGCCTACCCAGGGTTATTACAACCCTTAGAAGTTCCCAATGGCCCAGGGACTCATATATCCATGGATTTTATAGAGGGATTACCTAATTCTGCGGGGAAAACAGTTATCTGGGTGATCATTGACAGATTAACTAAATATGCCCATTTTATTCCCCTATCCCATCCATATACCTCAGAGGGACTAGCAGAACTATACCTACAACACATCCATAGGTTATATGGAGTTCCTGAGGTCATTTTTTCTGACAGAGATGTGGTGTTTCAAAGTGGGTTTTGGAAGGAATTTTTCAAGCTTTTGGGTACTAAACTACACATGAGCACTGCCCATCATCCTCAGAGTGATGGAAAAACAGAAAGGCTTAACAGGTGCCTGGAAACTTATCTAAGATGTATGACAAGTAGCAATCCAAAACAATGGGGAAGATGGTTACCTCTGGCAGAGTGGTGGTACAACTCTTGCCACCACCATAGTATCAAGATGTCTCCATTTGAAGCTCTCTATGGCTATTCCCCTCCTCAGCTATCCCTTGGGCCATACCTCCAAGATAACAACACATCAGCACAGCGGGTAATGCAAGACAGACAGAAGATGTTAGCAATATCGAAGGAAAATATGATTGCAGCTCAGAATCGAATGAAGCTATACGCCGATACTCACTGCTCTGAAAGGGAATTCGAAGTGGGCGACTGGGTTTTCCTAAGGATGCAGCCATTTCAGGCTGGAAATGCGATGATGAAACGACAGACAAAGCTAGCCGTTAAATATTATGGACCTTTTAAAGTCATTGAGAGAATTGGACCAGTTGCATATAAACTGGAGCTACCTGCACACACAAAAATGCACAACGTCTTCCACATTAGTCTATTGAAGAAGAAGATCAAGACTAGGTTTTCCCCAATTCCTAACCTACCACATCTCGACGAGGAAGGCATACCTTACACGGAACCCACGGCTGTGCTGCGGAAACGGGTGACCCGTGGTCGTCATCACTTGGCGACGGAGCTTCTCGTACTCTGGCGAAACTTGCCAACAGCAGCAGCGACTTGGGAAAGGGAGGAGACAATCAGATCTGCATTTCCGGCATTTCAATTGTCTTGAGGACAAGACAAAACAAAAGGAGGGGGTATTGTTGTGTCTGAACGCATTATGGCGCTCTGAGATCATTTCGTGAAGGGACGTTCTAAGTCGCTTGGGCATAGTTTTACTGCATTTTCGTTTATTACGGCATTTTCGTTTATTACTACGGTTATTAGTTAATTGGTTGTTGAGCTAGTAACTTTTCTGTTATAACCTGGGGAACTGGTCACCTAACCTGCTGAACAGGTTACCTCATTTGCATGGCTGGCATTTCCACAAATAGAGCCAAATGCATTGGATGACACATGAGAGATTTGTGAGGTAATTCCTCTCAAGTCTGCCACTAAAATCATCAAATAATATTCCTTCCTCCGTACTAATATCTTTTGTACTATTCAGGTGATTCCGGTGACTGCTATTTTTCTGGTGGAGAATTTGGTTATTGGGATTCTGTAGTTCGGTTGTATTCGAATCTATCATTATTATTAATACAATCGTACTGTTCTAGTTCTATTGCTATTTTTTACATATTATAGACAAATCGGGTCACAACACATCGTTGTTAGGTTTTAGAGGTTCCTCACGAACCGAGTTCTTACCACTTTTCACGACTTCTTTTTCTTCAAGTGTTGCAACCTGGTGTCCACACCTACAACATGTCACCTTATCACTTATATTGGAAGCCACCTTCTCAGCCACATCGACACATAGTTTTGCCACCAATAGATTAAGAATCTGTTCCTTTAACCAAAAAATTTTACGTCTTGCTATATTTATTGGTTTGTTGCAAACAGTAATTTCTGCATTAGCTTATTAATTGTAGCTTAGCGGAATTGACGCATTCACTAGTGCTATTTGTTTTCTAGAACATTATACAGTTAGTTCATTGTCATAGTTCTCCGTATCTTACGTGACATAAGGTGTCTGCCTAGAAAAGCCTAGAGTAGTGTAATAATCGGTAGGGCATGTCCCAGTGATAACTAGTGTAAATCGACATCATTATTGTTGCATGTTTTCTACTACCTAGCTTGTTTTCTGTCACCACACCAAAATTCTTTGATCATATCATTCTCGTTTAGATTAATCTGTTTTCTAGTTAGATCGCATAATGATAGATAATAAGAGTCAATCCGCTGCCAAAGCAAAAACAACCTTTACTGCTTTCCTTACTGTTATTATTATTTGTAAATAAGACTCAGCATAGTTAAGTCCTTCGAGACCGACCTCGGGGTTAACTTCACTACACTACTAGTTTTCGTAGTGTTGAGAATTAACTCTTGGCTTAAACAAATTTAGAACTTTGATTTGGCACATCAAGTTTTTGGCGCCGCTGCCAGAGACTTAATTCCTTTGTTAAGTTTACGAATTGTAATTTTCATTTGTATATATTAGTTAGTTTTTGTTTTTTTTTTTTTTCCTTTTTTTTTTTTTTTGTTTAGTATAGTTTGTTTTGGCAGAACTACTTTGGTTTCTTTGAGTGTGTGCAGGGAAGTATTGATCCCCCAATTTGCTATAGGTGTGGGATGGATTGTCATGTTGCAGCAAACTATTTGTATAGAGAACAGATCTTTTGTTTTCGACAGGAAATTGGAGAGAGACTCGATGGGGCACGACATAGATTTCAAGACTTGCAGCAGAAGCATGATAACTATGGTTTTACATTGGCAACGTTACTGTGGATTTTCTACACGAATATAACAAGTGAGTGCCAGGGGATGGTAGATAGAGCCGCACGAGGAACAATGATGACACCGACTCCTCATAAATTAGAGGAGATAATATATTGGCCTCAACAAATCTAAAACCAGACTCAGCCCAGCAGTCGAGTTGCTAGCTCTTTGGTATGCTGACGATGATGACGAGATGGCAGAAGATGAGGGAACTACCACCACTGGTACTGTAACTAAAGAAGAGATTCCTGTCTCGATTGAAGGAGTTTGCGAGAGTTTGAGCGATCCGTTAGTCATGGAGGAGGAGACGTCCACCGATGTGATTGACTAAGAGACTAAACAACCTGTTTCTGATTATTTGGAGATGGATCAGACACCTGATACCACCCGGACGATGCCATCGGATCCACAGTCCATTCCTCCACCTTCCGTGATCTCAGACATTTCAGCTACGCGAGGCGGCCAGGGAGTTTCGACCCCTTTTGTCGTTTTTTTTTTCCCCCTGATTCCCTTAGTTTTATTTTAGTTTTTGATTTATTTTACTATAGTTTGCAGGGAATCATGAAAACCAGGAGAAGAGGAGCTAAGGATGGCTCCCAAATCGCTGAACTAGGCGGGAACGATGCAAGGGATTCGTTCCCGTTCGATAAAGGATAGCATCAGCCACACGTTTTAGGGAAGTACATTTTCAGCTTTCTTTCTTTCTAGCCTATTCGCTGGGGACCATCTCTAGTCTAGGTTTGGGGAGGGAGGTAGCTTTCATGTACTTATCCATATATCTATCTGTGTCATGTCTTTTTATCTTTTTGTGTTTCTTTTTTCTCGTTTTGTGATTTTCTCTTGTGTCTAAGTCTGACTCCCAAGTCGAGCGTCTATTGCATGTACTAAACCTGTTTAATGCCTTAGTTTTGATTGATCCTTGACTATTAGCAGTTTGCATGTTATAAGTTTGCTAAGTTCATTTCTTCTGTAAATAGAAAGTTTGTTCTAGTTCGGTAGTCCAAAAGCCTGTGAGCATGCTTAGTAGCTAATGAAAAAATGAAATATTTATACTGGCAATTTTGATCTTGTGTGATTTATCGGGAAGTGCAAACTCCCTTGTTTGCGCCTCATCATTCTCATGTGTACTCTATCTAAGTTAAGTATGACGAACAGCATGCTTTCCATTCTTATTTGCTTATGCCAAACCCGTTCCAAGAACAGGTTTGCGGAGGAGGTTTATGTGTATTGTATATGTTGATTGATGATTCGATATTTTAACGACTCATTTAGTGCCTTTTTCAGTATTTTGTTGCGTCTTTTAGCCTTTATTTAGTATTTTTTGTTCCGTGTCACGTTTGGGTTTTTTGTGTGTTTTTGTAATTTGTAGGTACTTTATTGTAATTGGCAAGGAAATGGAGGACCAAAGTGCAAAGAAGACTTCAAAACCTTATAGAAGCACCACAAGGCCAAGTTAGTGGGTTACTACTCCAAAAGAGGTGACATGGAGATGGAAAAGAGAGAGAAAAGTGGAGAAAATGGGAAAAATTGTGGAGTTCCCGGACACATGGCTCACCGCGGTCCAGACTATCAGGATGGCGGACTGAAAGGCCAGACCGCGGTGAGGAGGATTCCCCAAAGTACCTCACCGCGGTGACACCTGTTTTCACAGATTCAACCCACGGTTTTCTGGCAATTTTTCCCATGATTTCGAATTTCTTCTTCCTTGGTCTAAAAATAGGACCCTTGTAACAGTCATTTTTCATATCTTTACATTCTCCTACTTTCATACTTTCAATTCCAAGCATTGTAAACACTTAGAGATTTCAATCTCTCTTTTAATTCGAAGAATCTTTCATTTATCTTTCTGACGATCGCAGAGACCATTTGGCGCCCAGGTATTCAATAGTACGAGTTAGGCGGTTGCTTTTAATAACTTGTATTGTGACATATTGTTATCTGGTCGTTCACTACAAGAATTCTGTTGTAACGGGACGGAAAGGGGCGACGGATTTTATCCGTCGCCCCTGTAGCGACGGATCGCTAATTGGGGCGACGGATTCTATCCGTCTCCCCGTTTGTCGACGGATAAAACTTATCCGTCGCTACAGAGAGAAGGATAATTTTATCCGTCGCTACAGAGCGTTGACCAAGATTTTAAAAAAAAAAAAAATTTAGCGACGGATAGATCTATCCGTCGCTATTTTTAGCGACGGATAGTAGATCTATCCGTCGCTATATAGCCGGAAAATAAAAAAAAAATAAAAAACGTTAGCGACGGATAGATCTAGATCTATCCGTCGCTAAAAGACTAAAAAAAAAAATAATATATCTCCTCCACCACCTCCTTTCCTCCACCACTTCTCCTCCATTTCTCCTCTCCTCTTCCTCCCACCACCACCTTTCTCCTCCCACCACCTCCTTTCCTTCCACCACCATCTCCTCCACCACCACCATCCACCACCATCCTCCACCACAACCTCCTCCACCACCATCTCCTCCACCACCTCCTTTCCTTCCACCACCTCTCCTCCATTTCTCCTCTCCTCCTCCTCCACCACCACCACCACCACCTCTCTCCTCCCACCACCACCGCACCACCACCATCTCCACCACCACCACCACCACCTCTCTCCTCCCACCACCACCGCACCACCACCCTGCCACCACCACCATCTCCTCCACCACCACCACCACCCTGCCACCACCACCACCTTTCCTCCTCCCACGACCACCGCACCACCACCACCCTGCCACCACCACTGCCACCACCACACCACCTTTCTCCTCCCACCACCACCGCACCGTACGAATACAAATTGGATACGAATATAAAAATTCGAATACAAATTAATCCGTATACGAATACAAATCAATAACTCGTATACGAATACAAATTGGATACGAATTAATCCGTATACGAATATAAAAATTCGAATACGGATTTTATTTTTTTTAAAAAAAATAGAAATGGGGCGACGGATAGATCTATCCGTGCATGGCGTGAAACGGATAGAATCTATCCGTCGCCCCATTATCAATTTATAAAAAAAAAAGGTCAAAACCGTCGTCCAATCCGTCGCGAATTGGACGACGGATTATTATCCGTCGCCACAGCTCCAGCGGGGCGACAGAATTTCTATCCGTCGCCAGAGCTGGGGCGACGGATAGATGGTCCGTAGCGACGGATCTATCCGTCGCTACAGACCAGATTTGTTGTAGTGGTTGAACGCATGCTTGTATCGTTGTGAACTTACATCAGTCTTTTCTTCTAATTAGTATATATCCGGATGAGGGCATAGCTAGTGACAAGCTTTTTGCCATAACTCATACGTACTTATAATCTGTATCTGGTTCGATTTTGCAATAGCAAAGTTGTTGCATTCGCGGGCAGTGTACCATTAGCTATATCGCGTCAGCACTTTTGAAAGATCGCTTGCTTCATTTTAATTATAGAAATTGCATGATCGAGGTATTACCTTATCTTGTAATTGCGGTTTGTTGTAGGGTTTTAAAGTATAACTTTACCCACACTATCTATTTACAACTCACACCTTGAGCCTGTACCTTAGAACTAGCTTAATCAATTCCTCGAGAGAACGACCCTGTGGTTTAAGCCTTGCTGTACTACGACAACCGCTTTACTACTTGTGTTATTTTACAAGTATTAATTTTGAGCGCATCATTGATAATGACCGTGTTCAGGTTTTTCGTTCTCTCAAAAAAATGAAATGAGTCTCGTAGTGTATCAATGTTACTAGTTACCACCGTTAGTCGTTGTTAGGAAATTTGTTAGATATTTTGTCAGAAATATCTGTTTAGATTTTGATCAGCAACATGATGACTTATCTTAGTCTCAGATTGGTGATTAGTACTCTTGGTTCACTTGAACATTGTAAAAGAGGAAACCCACTAAGTATGATAGTCTAGCTAATCTTTTATAGGATGTTAGGTCTCAAAATGTAATTTTTATTTTATGAAGAGAAGACCAAGAAGAAGACATCCAAGCAGAACAAGCTCAACGACATTGAAGACTTGAAGAAACTGGACAAGATTACTGAAACAGTTTTTCAGATACCTTAGCCAGATATCTTGAAGACACAAATAGTTTTAAACAAACTGTGTCACAAGAGATATCTGAGAAATGAAAGGTCTATCTGAAAACAAGGAAAGTGTCCACAGATATCTATTCTCAGATACCTTGAGCTTTAACCACATTTCTGAAAAAGAAATATATATATTGCAAACAAAGTTGTTTCAATAAAAGTGGTATCTGAAGATTGAAGATAAGGACGTGCAAAGAATCAGATAATACTAGTCTCTGATACAAAGCATAGTTCCGTTGGCACTACAGGACAAAAAGTATAGTACAATGCATTTAATGCACGGACAGAGATGTCTGAACAAAAGCAACGGCAGCTTCTGAAGAAGAAGACAAAACTCACATAAGATTATACACAGATATCTATAGTTTGAATTTGAGCCTAACGGATATTATTCAAACGGCACTCAAATTCATCTATAAATATCAACACTTAGACAGCTTGAGAAGACACGACGCTGAAACACAGAACTTACTGAACATCTTACTCTCTCAAAGCAAATTACTTATCCTCAAAGCTTTCTGTTGCGACCAAAGCTCTTGATCTTAAGTAGCACTAATGTTCTAAGTGTCCTGATCCTAAACAAGCACAGCTATCTGTGAAAGAGTTGAAACGAAAGATCAAGTATCTGAGATTCATTCTCTTGAACACTTATCTAAGACTTGGGTCAGTAAAAAGAACAAGATACCATACATTGCAAAGTGTATTAAGTATACTTGATTCACAGAGCTATCTGATTAACTGAAAAGTTATTAAAGAAGCTTGTCTGACAACTCAAACCGAAACCAACACCATCACTGGCGTGGAGTACAGGAAGTACTTTGTTTGAAAAATCAGGGAATAACTCCAAGGTTAACGGAGTATAGGAAGTACTTGATTTAGGTAACTAAGGAATAACTCCAAGGTTATTGAGCACAGGAAGTACTTAGCTTGGGAAGCTAGGGAATAGCTCAAAAAGGTTTCTGAGTACAGGAAGTACTTGGCTGTGAAAGCCGGGGAACAACTCAGGGGGAACATTTGGTTGGGAACCATCTGTTTAAGGAATCTTAGAATAGGATTTTTGTAAGGTGACCTCAATTATCTATTCTAGTGAATTCTAGGTCTTTGGAAGACCGAAGTGGATTAGTTGGAGGATTACGCCACCTCCAGATACCACTATACTTGCTGTGTTATTTACTTTTCTGTACTTACATTTCAGCAACACACACACACACACTTTAACTGTATCTGCACTTATCTATCTTAAGTCTTCCGCGCTCTGATTCTAAGTATCAGATATCTACTCAGATATCTAAGAAATAGTTTTTATCGACAAAAGTTTTAAAAGACTATTCACCCCCCCCCCCCCTCTAGTCTTTTACTTTGCCGTTATCTGGACCAACAAGTGGTATCAGAGCAGGAGGTTCACAAGCCTTCTACACTGAACCTAGATCCCCAGATAGGTGAAGGAACTTTGTCCATTATAGAGGACTATTTAATTTGTGTGTTAAGTGTGCAGGAATGTCTCTGAATGATGCACCCGTTTTCAAACCAGAGAATTACGAGAAATGGAAAAATAACATGATGCTCCACCTTGAAGCCATAAGTGACGAAATGATCGAAGTGATAAAGAATTGCCCAATAGTCATTCAACAACTCAAACAAGTCATGGAGGTTTCTAATGGTAGAGACAGAGATCAAAGCGAAGGATCTTCACAAATCGATGCGTCCACAAGTGGGAGATCTACTAGTCAAGTTATTTACGAACCAAAGCCTAGAGAACTCTGGACATCGGAAGATGCCAAGAGGAATCGTCTGGATGGTCAAGCTCGTAATATCATCATCAGATCGACACCTGAGCACATACAGTGTAAACTGTGGGGTGCTAAAACGGCGAAAGTTGCCTGGCAACTGATTGAAGAAATCTGTGCCGGAACTGAGAAAACCAAAGAAAACAAGTTCGAAGTTCTCAAGTTGAAATTTCAAAATTTCAAACAAGGACCCACTGAAACTCTGGAAGAACTTGATTTCAGATTTACCACTCTCATGAGTGATATGGCAGCACTTGGGGAAAGCAACAGATACTCCCAGTCAGAAAAGATTAAGACTATTGTCAGAAGTCTTAATCACAACTGGGAGCATACCAAATTCTTTTATTTTAACCAAGGAATGCCAAATATCACTCCAGTGGAACTCTTCTCACATCTTGCTACGGTAGATTATGAGACAACACAAAGAGAACAAACAACTGAAAAGTTGCAGAATGTTGCTCTAGTTGCTCAAGGAACTTCTGAAAAGAAGAAAAGCAAGGAAGAGACTGAGGATGCTCTTGCTGCAAAGCAAATGAGCAAATATGTCAGTCGAGAAATTGAGAGAAGAAAAGCCAAAGAGAAGCTGAAAAAGCATCTAGGCTCAAACTATCACCAGTACAAAAATATGCAAAGCTCGCTGAACAAGCCATTTCGAGAAAGCATCATGTCTTCGAGGAAGCGAAATTGGAAACGATATCTGCTTCTATTGTCGAAACCAGCCACTTCAAGAAGGATTGTCCCGCCTTCAACAAACTAAGGACGGTGACAAGAAAGATAGAAGAATCTTGAAGAAGCGTAAAGCTTTGTTAGCGAAGAAAGAAAGAAAATCAAATTCAACTGGATTCTCTAGGCGTGGAGAGTTACGAAGATGAAAATTCGGATGACTCAACCTTACCATCACGTAATTATGTGGAGTTACTCATGATATAATCGACTTGACCTCAAGAAGAATGAAATGTGTGGAATTCTTTGAAATTGACGGTCGGACATCTCTAACATAGAAATCATCTTATGGTGATGAGGTAACACATACTTCTTGTTATACTTATGAAAGTGATGAAGAAGAAATAAAAGATCTAGAAAATCTCAGGAAAGAACTTGACATCTATAAAAGAGAATTTCTAATGATCCGAGCTAGAGCCGAAAATCTTGAAGAAGAAAAGAATTCTCTTGCAAAGGAAAATTCTCAATTAGTTAAGGTATCTGAGAAAAAGGATGCTGAAAATGCATTTCTCAAAGCTCAGATATCTGAGACTGAAAAGTCACATAAAGAAGCAATGGCTGAATTACGAAAGAAATATGAAGATCTTCTTTCTGAAAACAAGGAACTCAAGAAGAAAGTATTATCTTTTCAATCTTATGCCAAAGCTAGTGACACTCTTACTGAAGTACAATCTTACCTAAGAGATCCTTCAGAAAAGAAAGGACTTGGGCTGAATACACATACAGATTGTTCTATCACTCTGAATAAGACTAAGGAAAGAAGAACATTTTTAAGTACTCAGCAAGATGGTTCCCATGCAATCTATAGTATCGGTGAGAAAACGAAGATTGCTGACAAAGGAAAGGCAGTTGCGACTAAACCTTTGTGGGAAAAACAAGTCAAAAACAAAACTGTTGGGCACGTCTCAGAAAAGAAACACAACACTGAAAAGTGTAAACACCCACAGTGCTATGTCTCTCAAAAAGGTAGAATTGCAGGAGCTGGAAAATTCACCCATGTCACTTTTTCTGGAAAGAAATTGGACCAACCAGAGACTAGCAAAGCTGCTGAGAAAAGATCTCAGATAGCTTCAAGTGCTCGAAACGGTATTGGCTATAAAGGCATCGGGAAACGACTTGCTTATGAATACAAACAGGAGCAAGAACGATGGCTAAAGGCTAGAATTGCTCAAAGCAATTATCAGAAGTGGAAGTTAAATCAAGCCACTGAAAATCTGAATGCCAGGGCTAGAAGAAATCTGGCAAGGAAAGCTAAGTTTGCTGAAAAGCAAACTCAGAAACCTGACAGGTATCTGAAAGCACCAAATGGAGCACCTAGGAACACACCAAGGAAGAAAATAATTCTCAATAATGATAATCATTCAATTAGAATTCCTCCTTATGTTCCTATCAGACAAAAGAATGTTCCAAGGAAATTCATCCAAAAATGGATTCCTACTGGAAGATTGTTTAGTCCTGATGGTTCCAATTGTAAATTGAGAACCTAATCTCCTGTTTCCTGTTGTGTGCAGAATGCTTCCTGGACTAAAGCACAATGGCTATTTGATAGTGGATGCGGAAAGCACATGACAGGAGACAAAGCAAATCTGGTCGATTACAAAGCTTGCAACAGGACGGATATCGATTTCTTTGGAGGAGAATTAAATCCCTCTCTGGGATTTGGCAACGTCAAATTGGGAACATTAACAATCACTGACGCATTACATGTTAAGGATTTGAAATATAATCTATTTAGCATGAGCCAGTTTGCAGACAAGGGTTTTACTATAAAATTCAAAGCAAAATACTGCAAACTAATTGACAATGAGTCAAGCGAGCATCTTGGTTGCTCGGCGGAAAGGCAGTCTTTATGTTGTCGATTGGGCATCTGCCACAACTGAAGAATGTCTCATGGTGAGTCAATCTGGTCACACAGAAGAGCACTGGTTATGGCACAAAAGAATGAGTCACTTGAACTTCAAAACTCTGAACAGACTTTCCAAGAAAGAGTTAGTGGTTGGCCTTCCCAGAACATCTTTCAGAAAGGATGGTATCTGTTCTGCCTGTCAGATGGGGAAACAATCTATGATCTCTTTCAAGTCCAAAATCAGACACTCTAGTGTTAGACCACTGCAACTATTACACATGGATCTTTTTGAATTATCTGTAACTAGTTATGCAGGAAAGAAGTATGGTCTGGTTGTTGTAGATGACTTCTCAAGATTCACTTGGGTTGTCTTTCTGAAACACAAATCTGATGCCAGGGTAGAGATACCAAACTTGCTGAAAAAGCTTGAAGTCATGAAAAATGACAAGGTATCTGCAATCAGAACAGACCATGGTACTGAGTTTGTCAACCAGTACATAAATAAGTTTTGTACCTGCAAAGGTATACAACACCAACTTTCCTCTGTAAGAACACCTCAACAAAATGGTGTTGCAGAAAGGAAAAATAGAACCCTTAAAGAAGGTGCAAGGACGATGCTAAATAAGTGAAATTTATTGGGTTGAAGCTGTAAACACAGCTTGCTACACTCAGAACAAATGCTTGATAAACAAACACCATGACAAGACCCATTATGAAATCTTGGTTGGTAGACCCCCTAATATCAAACATCTGAGAGTATTTGGTTGTAAATGTTTTGTTCTAAACAATGGGAAAGATTATCTGAGAACATTTCAACCAAAGGCAGATGAAGGTGTATTTCTTGGTTATTCCACGAATAGCAAAGCTTCTGAAATTTACAACAAAAGAACAAAGAAAATTGAAGAATCAGTTCATGTTGTATTCTATGAAGGAAGTAAGAAAACACCTCCTAATGATGAACTCTCAGAAAGGTTCAAAGAACTATTGCTGAGGGATTCTGAAGAAGAATCCTCAGAAAGAAGAAATATCATTATGGAAAGTGAGGATGACTCTGACGTAGAAAAGCATGAAGTGCCTAGTAACAACAAGATGACTCACAAACATGATGAAGAATTTCCTATGAAACTTCCAGAAATGGAAACTGAAGATGTTCATCATGAAGCTATCTCTGGAAACAATCTCTCTGAAAGACATGTTCCAGATAGCTCAAACACTGAGCAAGTGTCAGACATTAATTGCCCTTCTGAGGAGCAAAATGTCTTAGATACTGAAATAGTTTCTGGGTACTAGACTTATCTCGTGGTTTAGCAAGAAGCAAAACTCAATTGCAACTTCTACCACAGAGGCTGAATATATTGCTGCTGGTTGTTGTGCAACACAAATTCTGTGGATACAACAACAACTTAAAGACTATGGATCTGATGAGAAGAAAACTCCCATTTTCTGTGATAACACAAGTGCTATTGCAATTACACAGAATCCTAAATTTCATGCCAGAACAAAGCATATTGATGTTAGACATCACTTCATCAGAGACCATGTTGAAAAGGGCAATATAGAGATACTCAAGATTGGCACTGAAGACCAACTTGCAGATATCTTCACTAAGCTACTACAAGAAAGTAGATTCTTAGCCTTAAGACATAGTCTTGGACTAATGGAACTACCAATGAACTGAAAGAGAAGAGGTATCTGGAACAGGCATCCAGAGTAGAGGTATCTGGAACGGGCATCCAGAGAAGAGGTATCTGGAACGGGCATCCAGAGAAGAGAAAAGAGAAAACTGGAACAGGTATCCAGAAGTCAAAAAGGCTAAAGAGCAAAAAGACAGCTTAAGATCTCGGGGCGAACTCAGATATCTAGTTCACTCAGTGAGGGGGAACACAAAAGAGAATAGTACAACTGTTTGCAGTCAACTACTCTCTTGAAATTTGTATTATTTCTATATTTGTGTAAAACTTGGACAAATATTGAGTATGAGATAGACTCAGATACAAACAGTGTTCTTAGTCACACAGAATTGTGATTCAGATAGCAAATCGCCAAAATTCATTAATTGGGCACAATCACAATTGCTGATTGTGATCATTGATGAAGAAGCAATGGTGACCCTTGATGAAATTAAGCATTTGATCTTAACGGACGAAATTAATTCTCTGTAAATAGTGGACTGTTGAATTTCAGACGTGGCCCACTATGCATTTAATGCCGAACAAACTTTTACCCACGCCTCACTGCAATTCACAGATACATACATACAAAACCAATTTGTGTGTATATGTTTGTTAGAATTACGTTGCTATATATATAGGATTTTGGCAAAAGCGATCACTTTCGCCTAATCCAACATTCAGACTTGCACAAAAATAGCAAAACCTTCTCTTGATTCTCTGCAAACCTTCTACAATCTCTGCAAATCAAGATTAAGTTTTTCTACAAAGAATTACTGAATCAAATCTCTTTCAAACACCAATCCAAATTCTCTACACTATATAAAGAGATGGCCCCAAAGAATTCTTCTACACTGAAATCTCAATCCTCCACTGGTACTACTGAAAAGCAAGCACCAGAGTTGGTTATTGTGAACAACCGACCAGTAGGAGATTTTAATCCTAACCATTGGACTTCAAATCATAGAATGATTTGGGGTGGTGCCATGGTTGAGGAATACCTCACGGCTACAATAGAGAACCAAGCCGACAGAAAGCTGATTCTTGACATGCTTGAAAAGGCACAAATCAAGGGTTTTCTATCTGCTCGCCCAAGTGGAATATCATCACTCGATGTGTTGGAATTTTACAACAACTCCAGGATAATTTCCTGTGTTTCTGAAGGCACTGAAATAGTGCCTGTCAAAACCTCAGTCCTAGGAAAGGAAATCCTTCTGGACTTAACAACTTTCTGTAAGTTGTTTGAGTTTCAAAATCTTGGAAAGGATTTTGAAATAAACACCAAGGATGATGATCTCCTTGAAGGTGTTAACAAATTATACAGTGACGTGTGTGATCTTGAAAAATCAGATACACCCACTGAGTTCAAGCTTGCTGACATCCGAACCAGACATCTGATGGTTCACTTGGATGTATTGGCTTGCATTCTTCACAGATGCTTTGATGGTCTACAAGGACGTGCTGACCAGATAAGCCAAGAACGATGGATCATGATGTTCTTGCTGAATCAACAAGACAAAAGGCTGGAAAACCCTTTTAACTGGGGAAAGTACGCCTTCATGAAGTTTGTGAAGAAGATTCAAGGCTCCGAGCCTAAGATTGCCAAAGGACTAGCTGAGCCAAAGGCCATGAGGCTATGGTGCAAGATATGCTACTTCTTGGAGAAGCTTGGCATTAAGCTCGGAGAGGCATTTGAAATAGCCAACAAGAACCTACTCTACAAATATGAGTATACAAACTTGATGAAAAGGTTCTCGGGTCTCAGAAAGGTTCTAAGAAGCGAAAGTCTGAAAAGGTATCTGAAGAAAAGTTTGCGACCAAGAAGCCCAGAACTTCAAGAAAGAAGTCTGCTGACAAATCAGAAGACACACCCAAAGAGGTTGTAGATTCTCAGATATCTACAGGCCTTGCCGATGAACTGATAAAGGCAGATCAACTCATCAATGCTGCAAAAGAATCATCAACTACTGCACAAGTAGACTCAGCAAGAGAAAGTCCGTTCAGAAATGTTGCGACTAATGCAGAATGCCTTGCTGATGAACTCATAAATGCTGCCAAAAGTGGTGAAAAACACCAAGCCCTATCTGCAGAAACCGCAGAAGTTATGGACCAATCAGTTCCTAATGCTGATGAGAGCTCTGACGATGAAGATGATGAACTAGTCATCATCACCAGCAAGTATTATTCTGTTATTACAGGCTAAGAATCTTTCAGCAACTTCAGCATGCATCGCCCAGGGCTTTACATCTACAAGTAATGTAAAGATTATTTTCTCACACATCTACAAGTAACTAAGATAATTCCTTATCAGAAAAAAAATTCTAGTAATGACTATAAATGATCTCTGTGCTTGAAGAAACAGGTACTAGATTTAGCAGAAGCGATTTGTTAGTGTTCCAACAGATCAAGCTTATTGTAAAGTCTAAATTTAAGCAACGAAAGCGTTTCAAAATAATTGGTCTTCACTGTATTCTTGCGAGTTGCGAAGTGAAGATGCAAGTTCTCAAAATAAGCTTTAGCAGCACTATTTCCCTTGTTTCTGTCTTATATAGACCATATTCATTTTTAAGCAAGGATGCAGCCAATGACTAAACAATCTGTGATCAGCAATGACATTTACTGTTAAATAATTTTTTTCTCTACTGCGAAGAAGACCAAGAAAAGGGGTACCTCAGAGATGAAATCTTCAAACTTCTGCTGGGGTGGATAAAAAGGTACCTACATAATACCATTGAAATGTGAAACTCAGAGTTTGCACCAGGAATATAAAATTCAAGGATTTATAAGCAAATTGAAACTTACACCACCTGCAACACAAATTCCCCTTGCTATAGATCATGAGCAACAAGAACACCTATAGCTCCAGGGTTGAAGATAAAGAACAACATCCCTGGTCTCTCGCTTATCAAGTACTTCCCGAGATCTTGTCTCGTAAAATGTACACTAATAAGCTTCTGCAAATCAGTCTCACCAGTCATTCCTATTCCCACGAGTTTTCTAATTGTGCTTGCTGCACCGTCAGTACGAACAAGAAAATTGCATCTGAATTCCTTTTCTACATGCTTTCCTTCCGTAAGAAAAGTAGTCACAGTGACACCATTTTCAGTTGAACTGATGGATTTGCATTCATGGCCTGATAGTATATTCTTTGCTGCAAGCTTGCCCTCATTTGTGCTCATTAAACTATCACCAATTCTGATTTTGAAACCAATATCTTCAAGCTGCTTCACAAGTAGCCGCATGAGTTTGTACTGTGAAAAGTGTGCGACCGAAACCGAGCTTACAATCCGGTCAAAATCTGCATGTAGAAAAAGTTGCATCATTTAAACAAAACGTAAGGCGGCGAGCTATGATTGCTCAAGTAACAAATTCAAGAAGATGCACATGAAGAGAAGAAACAAGATAAGCAAAGAATCTTCACAATTCTGCAAACTGGAAGATGAACCAGAAGGTAAATGAATAGCCAAACAATTTTTTTTTTCTGTTTCCGCAAGAAGTAAAAAATATATTGAAGCACAATAGGAGTACAACACTAAGAAGGGCATACCCTAATGGAGAGTACAAGGAATCAAAACAAACAAATCAACACCAATAAACAAAAATATTACATATTGTCTAAGGAGTTTAGAATCCTTTTCTGACCAAGCCATCACACATGTTCTCTCTAATTTACACAAGGGATTCATAATAAGAGTGTTCTCCAATTCTCTAATCTCCTGTATCCTCAAGATCCCAGATTCTAACCGTTCTAAAAAAACATGATGAACAATTACTAAAGGACTATTTGTTGATACGGACATGTGTCCAATCCGTTAAGGGCGCCATAGAGCGTGTCCTAGAGCGCATCAAGTCTGAAATAGCCAATTCAGTACTAGTCCGACCTTCAAATGGTCCGACCTAAGGGAAACCATTCCAGGTCAACTAGTACTTACAAGTCAACACACCTTCTCAGCTAAGTCTGACCAAGCTAGGTGTACGACTTCCGAACCTGACAAAAGGTCACATGGTCCTTCCAAGTACCATAAACTATAAGTCCTAGGATGCCAAACGGACCGGATGAGAGAATCTCGGATGCCACCATCACATTAAGACCAACCGTATATAACAGAACAACTAAGATACTTCCGTGAAACTTCTGGCTCAGACACCCAGAGATACCTAAGGGCAGACCAACCAAGCAGACGGATCTGTCCGAGGGACTGACACGGACCCAACAGGCAGAACAGTATTCTCAGAGGGAAAAGGTCCAAACTACCCTCCCAGGCCCATTAATCGGATGTGGCTACTATTCACTATTGGGTTGTGGGCCAAATGTAGCATTGGTGTCCAAATCTGAAACATACACTTAGCACCATCTTATGATTCATCTCATAAGATATGGTCTCTATAAACATAACCCAGGTTCCAAACTTTAAGGTAAGCCATATTGGTATTGTAACCTTCCTCATAACTACCACATTGAGAGCTTTACAACTCTCTCTTGAGTAAAGTCTCTTACCGGGTTGACAACTTGCAACCCGGATTACCTATCTAACCCCCCCCCCCCCACTTAGTCTTTTCAGGTGATCAACCTCGGACGCCTGGTAAAGGATCATGAGCAGGTAGCTACTAGAGCACTAAACCCTCTGTGTGATGAAATCATGAGAGAAAAGGAAAGGAACAGGAACTTGGATCAAGTGATTCCGAACTTGGAATACTATTACGGGGATGCTTGTCCCGTTGGACACTTAACAAGGTACAATAGTAAGATGGATTCCAAGGGGATGAGCGACAACACGAAAGCTCTCACGTTCTCATCTACTCTCTTCGGAACGGCCATGGATTGGTACACTACATTGCCAAACAAGTTGATAAGGTCTTATGCGGACCTCTCCTCCAAGTTTCTGGTACGATTTGGAAAATCGAAATGATGAAAGCGCACTGTCGAGCATCTGGCAGAAGTTATCCAAAGGGAGCAAGAGGATCTCAGGACCTTCCTATATCGCTTTAACGCGGAAGTTCTTCGAGTTGAGCCACACAGTATTAAGGAACGGGTCCGTCACCTGTATGCTAATACTTTCAACTCAGAACTCCGCAGAAAAATTTCTAGTCAGGAAGTAAGGAGTGAAAAGCATTTGGATGACATCTGTGAAGAAGTAATGTATGGAGAGGAGTACCGAAGGAATGTTCCAGTGAGAGCAAGATCCAATAAGGGAAAGGAGTTAGTAAAGCAAGAGCACCTCCCTAATAAGTTTGATCCGAGGAAGGATCACAGAGATAAGGGCTTCCACAGAGAGAGGAGTCCGCAAAGGAGATATGCGGATTATACCTTTCTCAATAGACCAAGATCCGACATCTTGGAAACTATTATTGAGAAGAAGCTGGATGTCCAATGGCCAAAGCCCTCTCATAACAATCGGAAGAACAAGAATGCAAAGAGGTACTGCAAGTTTCACAAGAGCCGTGGTTATGAGACGGACGATTGTATTCAACTGAAAACGGAGGTTGAACATTTGATAAGAGAGGGAAAGTTGGAAGAGCACATCTATACGGATGAGCCTTCTAGACATGATAAGACGGAGCAAAAAAGGGATGTTAGAGCCACTGCCCCACCCTCTATCCTTGCCACCTCCGCCAGCCCACCGTCCGCCTCGCACGGACCGACACCCATACAGGTACGAATATGACGTTGAAATGGAGAACCCTCCATACAGCAGAGTGATCAACACCATAGCAGGCGGACCAACTGGGGGCGATAGTAGGAACGCCAGAGAGCGGACAGCTCAGAATCTCCGGAACAATGACAGATCATATGCTGCTCCAGCAATTCGAGGGACAAATGCTATATATTTTGATGATAGTGAGATCCCTCCTCCTACGCCAGGAGGCGAAGACATAGATGATCCGGACGTTCCGCTGGTGGTTTCTTTAACCATTGCAACTTATCGAGTAAACAAGATCCTGGTAGATACAGGGAGTTCCTCGAACATCATCTCCAAATCGATAATAGATCAGATGAATCTTGGAGAAATCCGATATGAGAGAGTCAATACCTCCATATTAGCGTTCGAAGGAGGTACTATCCGTCCTCTAGGGAGTGTCATGCTTCATGTTTCACTTGGGACACATCCCGCAAGAGTAACACAGCTAGTCCGTTTTGTAGTGGTGGATCGAACTTTTGATCACTGCGCCATCTTTGGTCGTCCGGGACTCAATCAGTTCCGAGCTATATCCTCCACCCTCCATAATAGGATGAAGTTCCCGACCCCATGCAGAGTTGGAGAGGAAGTGGGGAACATCCGAGAAGCTTGGGAGTGTTATATTATGTCCACAAGTAGAGCATCAACACCAGTGTTGGCAGTTGCTGTGACTTCTGTTCCGCACGCTATTCTTCCACCAAAGAAAGAGAATCCTAACATTGGGGTGGGGAGCCAGAAGGACAAGTTTCCTAAAACTGCACGGATCGAGCCTCATGAAACTCTCAGGGAAGTTGAGCTGGTTATTGGGAGCCCGGATAAGAAGACTAGAATCGGGACAGAGATGAATGCGGAAGTGGAAATGAAACTCATTGCTTGTCTCCGAGATAACAGTGATGTCTTTGCTTGGAGTACTGACGACCTAAAGGGCATAGATCCGAGGATCGCTGTTCACCGTTTGAACATGGATCCCTCGATCAAATCATTCCGCCATAAGAGAAAGGACTTCGGTCCTATCAAGGATGCCATCATATACGCCGAAGTTGAACGACTCATGAAAGCAGAACATATTGAAGAGGTCCGATACTCTGATTGGGTCTGCAACGTGGTTCTAGTAGAAAAGTCACCAGGCAAATGGCGGATGTGCAATGATTTCACCAGGCTAAATAAGTTTTGCCCGAAGGATCCATACCTTTTGCCACGGATTGACCAATTGGTTGATTCTACAGCTGGATGCGCGTTACTGAGTTTTATGGATGCGTATCAAGGCTTTTACCAGATTCGGATGGCAAAGGAGGATATTAAGAAAACAACTTTCTTTGCTGCGGGAGGGGTATATTGCTTTATAGTGATGCCCTTCGGATTGAAAAACACAGGGGAAACTTACCAACGACTGGTGAATCAGATGTTAAAGGAAGAAATTGGCAAGACCATGGAGGTATACGTAGACAACATGCTCGTCAAAAGCAAAATCGAAGAACAACATATAGAGCACTTGAACAAATGCTTCGCTATCCTCAGGAACTACGGGATGAAGCTGAATCCGGAAAAGTGCACCTTCGGAGTGAAGGGCGGAAAGTTTTTGGGCTACATGGTCACAGAGATAGGGATAAATGCAAATCCCGAAAAGATCAAGGCAATCCTAGATCTGCCTCATCCGAAGAACCTCAACGAGGTACAGCTTATTGGACATCTCATGTCCTTAAGTCTTTTTATTTCGCGATCCGCAGAGAAGAACCTTTCGTTCTTCAAAATCCTACGGAGAGGAGAGAGCTTTGAGTGGACCGCGGAATGTTCTGAGACTTTTGAAAATTTGAAAAAGTACCTCCATTCCCCTCCGCTGCTCTCCAAACCCGTTGAAGGAGAACCACTCTACCTCTACCTAGCAATTACAGAAGAGGCAATGAGTTCCGTACTAGTACGGGTTCAAGCTAATGATCACTTGCCAATCTACTATCTTAGTAAAGCCTTTGCTTGGGCGGAGACAAGATACGTCAAGATTGAGAAATTTGCATATGCTCTGGTTTACACCGCGGCGATTAAAGCCATATTTCAAGTCTCATAAAATAGTAGTATAACTACGGAACCTTTGAAACAGGTCTTGGGAAAGCCCGACCAATCCGGACGATTCTCTAAGTGGGCGATTGAGCTAAGTGAATACGACATTAGCTATCAGGCTCCGACAGCCAAGAAAGCTCAAGTCGTTGCGGACTTCCTAGCAGAATACCCTAAAGCGGAGTCAGAGAAAGTCCCGGATAACCAGGCATTCGAATGTCTAATTACCAAGCAGATCAACCGAAAGCCAGTTCTGCTGAAGATCAGCCCCGAAAACCTCGAGGATGCACAGTTCATCAATCAATCTCGGACTACATCATGGGAGGAATATCAGGTAAACCAAATGTTCCTTCTCGATGATCTCACAAGGGAATCCGGTACTAACAACTCCGATTCGGATGTTAAAGAGAAGGAGGAACAAAGGTTGGAAACTCGGGAGCTTACAGAAGATCTCCAAACCAAAGAACATCCCTCTGATGTTTGGACATTGGAAGTGGACGGTTCCTCCACTGGAAGAGTAGGAGGTATTGGAATCTATCTTAAAAGTCCTGATGGCGCGGAACTTGACTATGCGGTATCTTTGGACTTCAAAGTCACCAATAATGAGGCTGAATATGAAGCACTGTTTGTCGGACTACGTCTAGCCAAGTCCCTGCAGATCCGAAAACTCAAAGCTTACACGGACTCACAGTTAGTTGAAGCCCAATTTTCTGGTGCTTTTGCCACAAAAGGCCCTTCAATGATCAAGTACCTTGAGCTACTTAAGCAGGAAGTCAGTCTCTTTGATGAGTTTACCCTGGAGAAGTTTGATAGGGCATGGAACGAAAGAGCGGACGCTCTGGCAGAGTATGCGTCCGCAATAGCCGCTCTAGACACAAGGAGAGTTATCCTACTCACTATTACGGACTCATCCGTCATGAGTCCTACTCCCAGTGTTATGATAACTGAAACAGGAAGAAACTGGATGACTGATATCTTTATTTATCTCAAGGACGGATCATTACCAGCTGATCCGAAGGAGTCAAGGAGTGTACAGCGCCGAAGAAATAGATATTTTCTACTTAGGGAAGATTTGTATAAAAAATCTTTCGCAGGCACTCATCTGAGATGTTTGGGTCCGCAAGAAGCGTACAGCCCATAAGTTGTAATTGAATTTCCGTCAAATCAATACAACTTCCATCTTTCAATTCATAAATCTGAAATTTAGTGTTCAGATGACAAAAAAAGCAAGTAATGAATTTTATTCATATACGAAACATAGTGTACATAACACTATCTTTGCAGTCTACAACCTCGGATCTTTATCCGGATCTACAGCTACAATACATAAACTATAGAGAAAGTCTCTGGAGATACGTCATCTTCCATCGAAATTATTCCTCCGACAGGAAAGTACTCTACGTAGTCATCACTTCCGGGGACACCAAGAATCTGATGTGCCTGCACAATACAGAATGATTCAGTAAGTTGGAATTCAACAATATCACCATACCTTTGATTCCCTCTACGGATCCCATGCACAGTGTGTACGGACACATTAAACCAACGATTGTTGGCCCAGTCCGAGCCACCATGAGTCAATAATTTATCATGGCCAGTCTATAAAAAAGGCACTCGAAATCCCATATTCATAAGCAGATTAGAACCAAACGGAGTTACCTCGGATTTTTACAGCACTAAAACCTCCTATCTCTGGACAGAGGGGTTCTTCAAAGGTACCTGTTTGATCGAATCCGAGCATGGACCCGACGCATTGATCGTATGGCGACCCAACCGTTAGCAGCTCCTCAGAAAGGAAAAGCTCCTAAAGGGTGGATCGCACATACGACCGATAAGATCATCCGTTAGTCTACCCCCGGATATGAACATTTCCCAAGATTTGTGTTTCCTAACAACTGATCTTGAGAAATCATCCCCTCCAGTCCCACGCCACACTCAAACTCAAGACAAGCGCCGATTTGAGAGTGGACGGAAGTCTCAAGGGGGAGACTAGTCAAGAAATCATCTTCTTATGGGTACTACCGGGCTCAAATTGTGAGATCTATCCGAGTTTGGGAAAGAATGGAAATTGGAGTCGGATTTAGGCGATCAATGCAAAGGAGAACTCGGGTATTTATAGAGTGGATGAATCAATCAGCGTCCGCCACGCAAAAAGATTGTTGTCGACAATGGGCTTGGGCTACTCGTTTGGGCCAAACAGTGTTGGATCGACTGAGCTTACCCTGCCTGATCCAGACAAGCCCATTAATCATGTCCGAGTTCGTACCTGCTAGCCATTTTACAAGAAACTGGCATAAAAATGATCCGACAAAGTAAGTCTATGAAAAAGGTCACAATTTCATCTATTGAGGTCGGTCCAAATTTAATTAGAAAATCATTCGAACATACAAAAAAACGGAAAGTACAACTTTTCAAGGTCCGAGGACCATACATATGCATACGGGGCATACACCGCCTTGTCCCTTCAGCGGATTCCCGAGGTTGAGCCTTGAGATTCCGAGCCACCACCTTGAGTCCGATGAGCTTGCTGCTGCATTCAGATCCTCCTACGGATCATCTTCAGCACCCGCTCTCTCTCTTCCTCGGCTCGCCTCCTGGCGACCACCGGACACAAAGGGGGATCACCTTCTGGATCAAGAACGATTGAGTCATCCGCTATGCCTTTACCAGAATAAGTCGGAGGGTGCATATCTCCGCAGGCACAACTTATCCAGTGCTGACAGCAATCATACTTGGGACCATTCGATTCTCCAACACCGAGGTTCTCCAAGTCGGGTAGCGCTGTGCTTGCATTAAGGTGAAGTTGCCTAGCTCGGATTGCAGCTTCTCGGGCGGATTCCGACATACTAAAGGAATCTGACTTCTTCGCAGAGTAAATTTCTAGAAAAGGAAAGGCTGAAAAGAGGTAAAACAGTGAGAAAGGAGGAATTACCATATCCTTATTTATAGGAATGAATAATCCTTACGATCATGCCACATGTCCACCATCGGCCGGCTCGGAAGATGATAGGACGCAGTAATAATGGCGACTCTACTGCTTCACCTTCCCCCTTCTATAAGATTATGCATTCCCATAAAAAATCGTTATAATAAAGATGATTAGTCCGAAGATCAACAAGATAATGGTTCGATTATCTTCCATTAGATGTCGTTCAAAGTGATCCAACTTTGCAAGAGATAACTCAGCATGTTAAGGACGGATCGAGGAAAATAAAGGAGAAAACCAGTACTACGTCAAAGCATGGATAACATTGAATATTGTAGAATTACTACGGACAAAAGAAAGGATGAATATTGTACTCAACAATGTTCCGTGCCGACAAATGACATAGAAATTCAAATGGTTACAAATTTTTCACGGGGCATACCCTGGACTTCTTACTGAGGAGGAGGTTGGCTCGGACCGGCTTCGTCAGCTCTAGGCGGATCAGTGGAGGACGGATTGGCATCGACATTGGCAGCAACAGTGCGGTATGCAGCAACTTCATCAACGGAAGCCTTGATGTTCTCGAACAGGTTGAAGTCCGCAGCATGGCCGACGACCCGAGAAGGCATGAAGTACCAATCCTTCAAATAGTTCATGTTGTTCTCAAAAGGCAAGAAACATACCTTTCGAAGAGCATCCGGGACGCACTCGGGAAGAAAAGGCCCGCCGTTGGTGATGTCAATCTCACCTTCCTCGGTGACTATCTCTGCGAACTCACATGCGCCCAGCTTCTCATCCGGAACAACCTCCACCGGGATCTCCACTCCATTAGCATCTGCGGCTGGATCTAGCCCTTTCGCCTTCCAGTTAAAGTTGGGAGGAAGCAGTCCCTTCCCTTGAAGTTGGGCAATGGCGGATGAGAACCCCTCCAGACGACGGACATCAGCCTTGTCCACCATAAAGAACTTGAAGGAGTCCGACTTCATGAAGTCCTTCACCGCTCCGAGCTGGGCAAATTGGAGATTTTCGAGGAGCGCGTCCTTGGAATCCAGGAATGCTTTCATCGACTTATCGATGAAGTTCTCCTGCCACTCCAAATCCGACCTAAGAGTCTCCGCGTTAGCCTTCAGCTTGGCTATTGCCGTGTCCTTCTGCTTCAGGTGGGTTTCCGCCCGCCTGGCTTTTTCCGCTTCCTCCGCCGCTGTGGCCACTGCCTTATGCAGGTCCTCCTCAATGGTGGCCCGCTCGCTGGCCTTCCGCTGCATAGCCTTGATCATGCATCCGAGCTACAGGAAGTCCGCACAGACAAAAGTTATAATTCTATCATAAAAAGCTGAAAGCAGGGAAAGGAAAACATTCATAAGCTGCTTACCCTTTGATGCAACTCATGGAGCTCTCCAACCCGCTCAATGTCAGGGAGTTTACGACTCCATTCATACTCAGCGTCGAGGGCCGCTTGGTCCGACAATGGCAGAACAACGGAAAAAAGATGTCTCTTTGATGCAGGAGAAGCATCCGAGGTCGCACCCCTCTTCCTGCCAGAGATGATGGCATCTCGCATCAGCATATCACCCTGAGGTGCGGACGCAGCGGAACCGCCCGGACCAGACGTCCTCGGAGCACCCGCGGTTGGTGGTTTCGCCGCAGTGGTACTGCGGGTCGCCGGATCTTTGCCCTTGTCGGCACCTTCAGAATCTGCGGATCCTCACCCGCCTTCCTCCGCCTCTCCTCCTCTGCAGCAAACACGATCGCATTTTTGGGGTCCGCCATAGGCAAACCCGCGGACGTACTAATAATTCTGGCCCTTTGGCCAGTGGCGAGCTCAAGGGCTTGTTGCTCCCTCTGTTGCTTCTTCTTTTCTCGGAGGGTCGACATTATGTACTCGAACCAGTAAGCTACAGAAGGAACAAACAATGTCAGATACGGACCCATAACACCGTGAATGGAGGTACTTTTACAGGCTAACGATCACCTCCCAATCTACTATCTTAGCAAAGCCCTTGCTGGGGCAGAGACAAGATACGTGAAGATTGAGAAACTTGCATATGCTTTGGTTTACACCGCAAGGCGGTTAAGACCATACTTCAAGTCTCATAAAGTTGTGGTACTAACTGCGGAACCTTTGAAACAGGTCCTGGGGAAGCCTGATCAGTCAGGACGACTCTCTAAGTGGACGATCGAGCTGAGTGAATACAACATTTGCTATCAGGCTCCGTCAGCCAAGAAAGCTCAAATCCTCGCCGATTTCATAGCGGAATATCCTTAGGCGGATTCAGAGAAGGGCCCTGACACACGGGCATTCGAATGTTTACTCACCAAGCAGGTTGTCCGGAAGCCAGTTCCGCCGCAGTTCAACCCAACAAACCTCGAAGATGCCCAGTTTATCAATCAGTCTCTATCTGCATCTTATGAAGAAACTCGAGTCAACCAGATGTTCCTTCTTGACGGTATGGCAAGCAAGTCCGTGCCTAACGACTCCGGACCAGAAAGCAGGGAAACAGAAGCACAAAGGTGGGAACCTCGGGAGCCTACATGAGATCTCCAAGCCGAAAAACATCCTTCTGATACCTGGATATTGGAAGTGGATGGTTCCTCCACTGGAAGAGTCGGAGGGATTGGAATCTTCTTTAAGAGCCCCGATGGCGCGGAACTTGACTACGCGATATCCCTGGAGTTCAAAGTTACAAACAATGAGGCTGAATATGAAGCATTGATAGTTGGACTGCAACTGGCCAAATCCCTGGAAGTTCGGGAGCTCAAAGCTTTCACAGATTCGCAGCTCGTGGAAGCTCAATTTTCGGGAACTTTTGCCACAAAAGGTCCTTCGATGATCAAGTATCTCGAGCTACTCAAGCAGGATGCCAAGAACTTTGAGGAATTCACCCTAGAAAAGTTTGACAGAGCCTGGAATGAAAGAGCGGATGCCCTGGCAAAATACGCGTCCGCAATGGCAGCTTTACAAGGAGAGTAATTTTGCCCGTTGTTACTGACTTATCCATCATGAGTCTCAATTCCGCCGTCATGGTAACTGACACGGGCAGAAATTGGATGACTGACATCTGGAACTATCTCAAGGACGGATTTCTTCCAGCTGATCCGAAGAAATCAAGGAGCGTACAATGTAGAGCAAACAGGTACTTTATACTAGGGGAAGATTTATACAAGAGATCATTTGCAGGGATCCATTTGTGGTGCTTGAGCCCGCAAGAATCAAAGACTATGCTAGAGGAGATACACAGCGGGAGCTGCGGAAGTCATTCCGGGGGAAGGACTCTCGCCCAGAAAATTATACGACAAGGCTATTACTAGCCTAGTATTAATAAAGATTCCGTCGACTACGCTCGGAAGTGCTCTGATTGCCAATACTATGTGAACATTCCACATCGTCCGATGCATCCTATGATTCCGTCAATCATAGCGTGTCCATTCAACAAATGGGGCATTGACATAGTCGGACCGTTCCCGAGAGGCACCCAGCAGCGGAGGTTCCTGATTGTGGCTGTTGAGTATTTTACCAAATGGGTAGAAGTTGAGGCTGTCGCAACCATTACAGAGAGTCGAGTGCGAACCTTTATCTGGAAGAATATCATCTGTCTCTTTGGCCTGCCCAGGATTCTCGTCTCGGACAATGGTGCCCAGTTCTCAAGACATAGGCTCAAGGAATGGCTGGCGTCCTTCAAAATCGAGCAACATTTTACGTTGGATACCCGCAAGCCAATGGACAGGCTGAGTCCACGAACAAAACAATAGTCAAGATCCTCGAGAAGCGGTTAAGAACTTCACAAGAAAGTTGGGCGGACGACCTGGAAGGTGTGCTATGGGCTCATCGCACCACCGCACGGACCGCGACCAACGAAACTCCATTCGCCTTGGTATATGGCTCAGAGGCAGTCGTACCGTCTGAGATTGCCGTTGAGACTATGAGGATCCAAGAGTTCGAAGGCATTGCAAACCGCGAAGCTCGGATATTCGACCTGGACATGCTCGAACAGAAAAGGTCTGAGGCACTGACAAATATCCATAGGTATCAGGCAACTGCTGCCCGAACCTACAACAGGAACGTTCGAGAGACTAACTTGCAAATCGGAGACCTAGTGCTTCGACGAGCCGACATTTTGAACAATATTGGAAAACTCAAGCCCAAGTGGGAAGGACCCTACAAGATTGTCGGAGCAAGAGTGAATGGGAGTTATGAATTAGAAGATGAGAACGGACATCCCCTCAAGCGTCCGTGGAATGCTAGAAACCTTCAAAAGTTTTACGCACAGGGATGGTTACGCGAATCTCCGTCAGATCGTTAGGTTATTTTAGATTCCAACTGTCCGATACACGAAACTCCGTCAGTTCTGTTTTTTGTTAACCCTTTTTGTCATTGGCCATGTAGCCCGCAAGTTGTAATTGAATTTCCGGCAAATCAATACAACTTCTATCTTTTAGTTTGTGCATCTGAGATTTAACATTCATTTAACAACGAGAAGGAAAGCAAGGCATTTTATTCATACAAAGACGAATTATACATAATCCTGTCTGTGCAACTTACAATCTCGGATCGTTATCCGGACTTACAGATGCAATACGAAAAATGCAGAAAACGTCTTCGGGGATACGTCATCTCCCATAAAAAATCGTTCCCCCGTCGGGAAAAGCTTCTTCCATATCAAGCGGCAGGTCTGGTTTTCGCGGAGGCCAGGAACTCGATCTACCTGCACTCAGGAAAATGGTTAAACGTAATGGAATCCCTCATGATACCACCGAAACATGGTGATGTAGATCCAGTGTTCGGGGAGAGCAAAGTGCAGACAGACAAAGATTTCCGCCTAACCGGCTTTAGAGACTCAAACTCTCTCGAAATTAGGAAACCGGAGCCAATTCAAGAGAGATTTGAGCCACTAAAGTAGGATCGGAAGAAAAGAGAAGAGATCCGACTTCGATGATTTACAAGCCATGATCCCAAAGACAAGAAGAGAAGAGTTTGGGATCAGTTTACATGGTTTTGGCACTGGGGTCATGCCTTTTTATAGAACACTCCAACCAATCAACGTCCGCCACGCAAACAGATTGATGTCAGCAAGGGGCTTGAACCACCCATTCAAGTCGAACAGTGTCGGGTCAGTTGAGTTATCTGACCAAACCCAAACAAGCCCATTAATAACATCCGAAATTTGAATTTGTTAACCGCCTTACGACAATAAGTGCATCAACATAATCTGACGAAGCACGAATGAGAAAAAGGTGGCGATCTCATCCGATGAAAAGTAGTTCGAATTTTATGGACAAAATTATCCGAACATTTACATATGAGAGGTACAATCTGAAAAGGTCCAAGGATAAGTACATACTTCTACAGGGCATACCCCGCCTTGTTCCTTCACCAGATTCCGGAAGTCGAGCCTTGGGACTCCGAGCCACCACCTCGGTCCTGACGAGCTTGCTGCTGCATTCGGATCCTCCTACGGATCAACTTTAGCGTCCGCTCCCTCTCTTCCTCGGCTAACCTCCTAGCTATTCCCGGACATCGAGGAGGATCGACTTCAAAATCAAGAATGATTGGGTCATCAGCGGTCCCTCTACCCGGATAAATCGGCGGATGCATGTGCCCACAAGCACAGTTTACCCAATGCTGGTATTCCTCGTCATCAGATTACCACATCCTGGAGAACGCTGGCTTTTTTGGAAGGCTAAAGGTGCTAAACAGGGAAAGATTGGTGAAAAGTAAAACAGTAAGAAAGGAGGAGTTACCATAGTCTTATTTATAGTAGCAATGGATCTTTGCGATCACGCCATGTGTCACAAATCCGACGACTGGGAAGATGAAAAGACGCAGCAATAAAGATTGTTTCACTGTTTCACCTTCCACCTTCTAGAAGAATTACGCATCCCAAAAAATGAACGGTCCGAGGATCGGAAAGATGATGGTTTGATTTCTACATCGGACGCCATCTACAGCGATCCGTGCTCTTAAGAGGTGTGTGATTTATGATAACTCAGCATATGAACGACAGATAAAAAGGAAGCAGAGAAGAGAGCAAGTAATAATTCGGAAGCATAGGAGGTTTAGCTCCTCAGTTAAATACGAATCAAAGCAATAGTACATGGCGACATTCCATGCCATCAAAAGATACAAATCCAACAAAAAAAGTCAGCAAGTACAGAATTTCAACGGGGCATACCCCGGACTTCTCACTGAGGTCCAGCTTGGCTTGCACCAGCTTCACCAGCTTGGGGCGGACCGACAGGGGGCGTGTTGGAGACGACTTGCGCAGCGAGGGATTCAACAAGATTGAACAAGTTGAAATCCGCGGGAAGGCCAACGACCCGGGAAGGCAGGAAGAACCACTTCTTTAGGAAAGCCCGGTAATTATCGAAAGGTACAAAGCATACCTTTCGGAGGGCATTCGGGACCCACCTCGGGAGGAAGGGCCCCCCGTTTCGAATCTCGATCTCATCCTCCTCGGTGACGAGTTCCGCAAACTCACACGCGGCCAACTGTTCATCCGAGACACTGTCGACAGGGACCTCCAAACCATTAGCATCCGCAGAAGGGATTAACGCTTCCACCTTCCAGTCGAAGTCCGGTGGAAGTAGTCCCTTGGACTGCAGCTGCCCGATAGAGGACACGAACCCATCCAGGCGGGAGGCATCGGATTTGTCCGCCATCAAGAACTTGAAGGAGTCAGACTCTATGAAGTCACGACCAGCCTGAAGACGGGCATATTGGAGGCCTCCGAGCAGCATATCCTTGGAATCTAGGAAAGCCTTCATCGACTTGTCGACAAAGTTCTCCTGCCAGTCGAGGTCCGCCTTGATTTCTTCCCAGCTGGCCCTCAGCTTATTGAACTTCACTTCTTGCTCTTTCACCTACATCTCCAACTGCTTCACCTTCTCCGCCTCATCCGCGGATGTGGCCACAGCCTTGTGCAGGTCCTCCTCAATAGTAGCGCGTTCGCCGGCCTTCCATGGCATGGCCCTGACGAAACATTCGAGCTGGGAGAGATCCGCAAGGATATAAGTTACATTTCTATTATACTAAGAATAAGCCAAGGAGAGCATGGAAAGATTACTTACCCTCTGGTATAGCCCATCCAGCCCTCCGACTCGCTCAACCTCAGGGACTCCGCAAGCCTGCTCGTACTCCTTATCGAGAGCAGCTTGGTCAACAGGCAAGAAAGCGGACAACTGCTGTCTCTTTGCTGTAGGAGGAGCCTCCGAGGTTGCTCCCCTCTTGCATCCCGAGGTAATAGCGTCCTGCATCAACACCTCCCACTATGGTGCTGGAGCAGCGGAAGCCTGGGACTTTGAAGCAGTGGCGCTCCGAGTGGCAGGGGCTTTGCCCTTGTCGGGCACCGCCAAGGCCTGTGAATCCTCTCCAGCCTTGTTCCGCCTTTCTTCCTCCGCGGCAAACACTGTGGCATTCTTCGGATCCGACATAGGAAGACCCACGGAAGTGTTGATGATTTTGGTCCTCTGACCAGCGGCGACCTCCAAGACCTGCTGCTCCCTCTGCAACCTTTTCTTTTCACGGAGCGTCGACATGATGTAGTCGAACCAGTGAGCTGCACAATAAACCAAAGGATCGGATATATGTTAAAGAAGGATTACCAGAATTGCGTAAATACGTAATCAAAACAGAGTATCCCGAAGAAGAAAGAGCACAAAGTTTCAAGTCAACAAATCCTTACTAAAGTCCGTCTTCCCTCCAACCTCCACTGCGCCTGTTAGTCCACACAGGTAGGGCAATTTGGGGAAAGCCAAGAGTCACACCACTTGGATTTGAATCCCAGCAGTTGATCCTCTCCAATCCAAGGGTTGTGCCGCTTCGCGAGTGGACGGTTTTCAGTACGTCGCATTTAATGCTTGACAGACGCGTCACATCAATCGGGCTTAGAACCCCAACCGTTGATGTCGTTCCGATCCGACGGTCGCATCTCTTTACCCGGGATATTTCCCCCGTGGGCCGGACGGACAACCTATTGGGCCTCTTTGGTTTACGGATCAGCGACCCGGGAGGACCAGTTCAACAATCGGTCGAACGGATAGCTTCCCATACACTCTTCCACAGAGGGCTACGTCAGATCCTAACCGTACTCGGATCTATATGTCTCTGATACAAATACCTTTTCCATCTACAGTCCGAGCTATTACATAACTCAGACTGTAGAAGGAAAAGGCGGGGGAGAGAGATATATTGAATTCCTAAGAACACGGATGACGGATCTCAACAAAAAGGATTTTTTTTCCTTTTTTCAGTTAACGATTCGGACACGCTCCACAACACACTTGTTCTTTTCATAGTTACCAACTATCTTCTACTAAAATACTTGGAAACTAGGGGGACATATGTTGTTACGGACATGTGTCCAATCCGTTAAGGGCGCCATAGAGCGTATCCTAAAGCGCATCATGGCTTAAATAGCCAATTCAGTACTGGTCCGACCTCACATGGTCCGGCCAAAGTGAATCAACCAGTACGCTAAAGTCACTACACCCTCACAGCTAGTCCGAGCTAGTTGGGAAAAGGACTTCTAAACCTGGCTACGTCAGTACAGAGATGCCAAACAGACCGGATGAGAGAATCTCGGACGCCACCATCACATCAAGACCAAACGTATATAACAGAACCACTGAGATACTTCCGTGAGACTCTTGGCTCGGACATCCAGAGTTACCCAAGGGCAGATCAACCAAGCAGACAGATCTGTCCGAGGGACTGACACGGACCCAACGGGTGGAACAGTATTCTCAGAGGGAAAAGGTCCAAACTACCCTCCCAGGCCCATTGATTAGTATTGGATTACTGTTCACTAATGGGCCATGGGCCAAAGGTAGCATTGGTGCCCAAATCTGAAGCGTACACTTGGCATCATCTTGTGAGCCACCTCATAAGCATATGATAACTATAAATATAGCACAAATGTCCAAGACCTTGAGGTAAGCAATATCAATGGGGGAGTCCCTAAGTGAATTCCCAAGTATTGTCATAATCCCTCATAACTATTACATTGAGAGCTTCCAACTCTCTCTTGAGTAAAGTCTCTTACCGGATTGACATAGGAAATCCGGGTAACCCATTCTAACCCCCCCCCCCCCACTTAGTCCTTTCAGGTACGCAAGCTCGGACCGGTACTACATCGGACCTCAAGTCGGAGGCGGGCCTTGGATCAGGTTATTTGTGATAGCTTAGTTAGTTAGTGTTAGAGGTTTTACCCCTCAACAATTACATTGAGAGTTCCCAACTCTCTCTTGAGTAAAGTCTCTTACCAGATTGACATACGCAATCCGGGTAACCTTTTCTAACCCCCCCGCTTAGTCCTTTCAGGTACTCTAGCTCGGACAGGTACTGCTTCGGACTTCTAGTAGGAGGCGGGTCTTAGACTAGGTTTCTTGTAATAGTTTAGTTAGTTAGTGTTCGAGGCTCAACACTATTACCTTGAGGTTGCATATGATCAACCGAACCAAGAATTGGACTAGTGAGTGAAGTGCAGTAAATGAACTTCCTCCATAAATCTATAGGAGGTTGATGCCTCAAAATCTCATCTGCTAGGCCATCTAACTTCCGGAATATCTGAAACAAATAATCTACTCAAAACAAAAGGCTACTCAAAGAACAGTATGTATCTTCCAATACAATGCGAATAAAAATAAATCAAATCAGCCAAAGGAGGGAGAGACAACAAACCTCCATAGACCGATTGTTAATGAAATGAGCTTGCGGGTGTGTCGAGAACGCCCTGCTTTTCTCCAAAACTGCACATTCCACCCCTGGAAAACAACAGTATACATGAAATTAAGCAACAAGAAAATTTACAACACTCAATAGTCTCAATTACTATTTCATTAAACAAAGAATTGGACATAAAGAGGCAAAACCAAAGCTCAATTTTAACTACGACTACAATACCATGTCATACTAGAAATGCCACATAAACATAATAATGGAATGTGAGAAAATATCAAAACTTTGATGGAAATTGGGAATGAGTTTGAGAGATTATACCTAGTTTAGCAAGGAGAAGAGAAAGAACGAGTCCCACGGGTCCTCAACCGACGATTAAGACTGGCAAGGTTGAGTCTTCATGGTTGGAGTAGCTCGATAGACTTCTGAACCAATCGCATTTTCTTGTTCTGGTGCGGTAGAGACCATGAAGGCTTCTCGTGAGCTTCAAAATCCCCATGAATTGATGATGAATTTCACGCAGGCAATAGAATCACAGACGCCATTACTATGTTTTGCAGTTTCTTTCGAGTTTTAAGAAGTTTTTTGGTGCAGAAGAAATGTCGGCCTGTTCGCGATCTCATCTATTAGATCCTATTAATTCGAGAATAACATTTTTATAATTCTTGTCTTAATTAAGTCCTCAGGTATTTCTGGCTTTCTTCCTCTCATAAGGGAATCCGGAAACCAGTGACGACCTGAAACCATCAAAAGCAAATGTGTAAAATGAGTTACTCTGTAACGCCTCGTCCCTTGTGAGTCGGGGTTTGATTCTTTAGGTCGACATGATTATTTCTTGACAGTTTTATGATATATTTTAATAAATTATTGTGCGTGTTTTTTTTTTTTTAGTGAAAAACATACTAACATTCCCAATCTAGTCAAGTTGCTTGAATAGAGCTTTACATAATGTTATACATCAAACTAAATTAAATGAGTTAACTTGGACCACGTAGAATCGTGTGTATTCTTTTGTGCCATGTCTCATTCAACGTGGCAACAAGAAGTGCCAAGCTTAAGATTAATTTGCCTTGGATGCTAAGACATAAGATTGACTCGTAGACTGGTAGAAGTATACATCACATAAAGCTTGAAGGCGGGATGGGGCCTGACCACGAATTTGTCATTAAAAAGAAAATATTACAAGAATAAATTTTAATATTATTCGTCTATTCGAGCACTAATCGTTTGAAATCCAACCATCTAAACTAGTTTTGTTAGTTGTTACTTGAGTCACGGCATTTACTGGTATAATATTATTTGTTTTATTTCGTAGCTATTATAAATTTGTTTCTAAAATAACCTAAAAGTCCTATGTCATGTGATAAATGACAATGTGTCCTCTTTATGCTTTTTAGTCTCACTCATTTTTAATGTGGTGTATACTTTATAGGGTGTTATAGTAGATGTGTATTAAAACGTATATTAGAAACGTTATGTAAATGCAAGCTGTTAAATGGGATGGGTTCGATCCGATCCGAACCCGTTTAAGATTTGATGGATTGAAACCTGGTAAAATTTTATCGGGTCCTCTATATATATCCATGCCCGACCCGTTAATTAGTAACATGTACGGATTGGATTCAAGTTTAGTAAAATGAACCCGGCCAACCAAAAACAACTCTCTCCCTATTCAATTCTGAAAATTGATTAATTCTCTAAGCCAAGTAAGCCTATAGAACTATATATGTTACTGTAAAGAGTTGATTGTTATGCGGGTACGTGACGAGTTTGTATCGGGTTGGTGGGTCGGGTTAGGATCAGATATTGATGTGGGGTACATGACGTGTTCGGGTTCATACCGGTCCGAACCCAAACACCATTATTATTCAGCGGGTTCAGATTGGATAGGGTAGAACCCAACCCGTTTAAAAGCATATGTAAATGTATTTGTGATTATAATATACTCCTATTATGTTTATATATAGAGCATAATATGTTATTGCTAAGCAGAATTTTCTTTTTTTAAAAAATCTGCTTTTTAGCGACGGATAAATTATCCGTCGCCAAAAAAAGCAGAATTTTAAACTTTTTTTTTTAATAATTTGCAGCCTGTAATTTATAAATTACGAATTACCAATTTTTTCTACGAAATATCAATTTATATATATTCCCATCGAATTATACGAATTACCAATTACCAATTTTTTTATACAAATTATAAATTACCAAATACTCAACCAAATCCAATACATACTTACAAACATTAAACTAAATCAAAATAAATACCATAAATAACATACATACCATATATAATTACATACTTCATACTTACAAACATCAAACTACACACCATACTTACAAACATTATACTAACTAATCAATTTCACAATAAATCAATCAATTCATTAACCCACCACTTAATATGAGTTATACTAGCTAGTATATGAGTTTAGAAACATACAATTGATCGAAATTAGCAAAAGTCCCAAATTTACAAAAGTAGGGTTTTAGACCATTACCTTCAAATTGCGGGAAAAATAGTCGAAGATCGATGAAATTGAACGGACACCCGAGTTCCTTGTTGAAAGAGCTTTCAAAAGAGCCAAAGATTCGCCGGAATGGGGGACGTTTGGTCGGAGAACCGGGAAGACGAAAATTTCGAAGACGGGAGAAGAAGAAAGAAACAGAGAAGAAATGGGGGAGAAGGAAGAAGCTGTTCCCGTTTATGTCTGCGAATCAGCGACGGATAGCTATCCGTAGCTATACGGATAGCTATCCATCGCTAGGTAGCGACGGATAGGTTATCTGTCGCTACCTTTTTTTTTAAAAATTCTTTTTTAACGGATAGCATTTCTTTTTTTTTTTTTTTAAATATCAAACGACGGATAACTATCCGTCGACGGATAACTATCCGTCGTTAAGTAACGATGGATAATTCTATCCGTCGTTACTTAACGACGGATAGAATTATCCGTCGCCATTTAGCAACGGATAAATATCCGTCATAGAATTTCTGTTTTTCCTTTTTTTTTTTAAAGTCAAACGACGGATAACTATTCGTCGTTAAGTAACGACGGATAATTCTACCGTCATTACTCTATCTGTCGTTACTTAACGACGGATAGAATTATCCGTCGCCATTTAGCGACGGATAAATATCCGTCGCTAAATGGCGACAGATACGTCGACGGATAGAGCAAAATGCCCTATCTGTCGCCAAATAACACCGATCTGTCGCCTAGGGGCGAAACGGAATTTTCTGCTGTATTATGCACAACAGACTGAAACCAAGATGTTTTTTTTTCTGTATCGAAAACAACAGGCAACAAATAATAGTGATGCCGGTGATTCACATTATTCACCTGCAAGAACACCGGTAGGGTTCCACATTCAAAAACTAAAAAAGAATAAAGAAACTTGCGAGTATTGAGTGCTACAGGAAGTGTGAACCTGCTTATTGCACTACAAGCAACTTGATTCCAGGCCAAGCACCACAGAGAAAATTCTTTTGAGCTCTATAGAAGGATGAGTTTCAATTGGAGACTTTAAACACCAAGCAATGTGTTCATCGGGCCTCACCAAAATGGCCCCTTTATCTGTCATTCGACATAGATCCCACCATGAAGGGGATTTGTGAGAAGTTTTGACTTGGACCACATCTATGAAGTTCTTCCATGGCAGAAGTGGTGCTTTGCTTCTCTCAGTTACACCAGTAGCTCCTTCTTGCCACATCACGCACACTTTAAGGGAGACTTTTAGTTCCTCAGCAACATCGAATGCTGCCTGAGCTAGATGATATGAGTCTTTGATGGGTGCTATGATGAGAAGAAACTCGACATGATACATAGATACGAGGTCCAAGGTTGAAAAGGAATCCTGTGTAGAAAATATAATTAAAAAAAAAAACATAATATAGTAGATAAAAGGGTCATCTCCACGTGGATGCCCTGATGTATATACAAATTGACCCAATATGTGACTAAATAAATCTAGCAAGTGCAATTACGGCATCATCCAATCAATGTAGTATTCACCCTTTCAATACAACATTAGTACTTTTGCCCTTGCATATTATTCATATAATACTTTGGCTTCTTACATTCCTCAACATGTAACAGAAGGCCCTGGTCCGGCATGCAAAGAGATTGCAGCCAAGGACAGGCAGTCACAAAAGACAATGTATGGGAAAGTAACTTGTTTAGGATCACACATGTATCGAAAGGGATGAGGGTCAAAGTGCGCACCTTACTCGAGTGTTCAGATAAAAATTGAATGTTCATATGTGGTAGTTTCGCTCCAGGATCTGCTGAAGGAATATAGTCTCTCCTACGCCCAGTAGGTACTTCTGTGCCATTCGAGGCACTATCACCATCAGTTACTACAACTCCTTTAGAGTACCTAGCACGATGGCTAACAGCTCAGAGAAGGCATAAGGAAACCAATTATAATTGGAGGTCTTACACCACATTGCTTAAATTACACATGATTTAAATTCAAAGCCAAAGTTCGGCATGAATAAGATCAAGAATCTCCATTTAGACCTAAGTGTTTTAACATGGGGATAATCTTTAATGACTGCTCTACAATACCTAAATCCTAGGTCCTCTGCTGGGAATTGCAGCTGAAGGCTTTTTCCTTCTTCAAATATCTTTCTCAATTTTGAAAGTCGTGAAGACCCCAAAGGATTGTTTTCATTCAGAAGTGAGTCAGAAAGCTGCATACGGCCTATGCTAAAAATTCCATCTAAGATTGAACTCTGCAGTTGAGATGGTAAGAAGGATCCAAAAGAATCGATAGCTCGATGCACTGCCAAGATATTAAAGAAGAAATTGGAGACCATTACAAAAGACATGCAAGAAAAGATCCATACAGACTGTAAGTCCATGGAAGCTACCTGAATTAGCAATGGTGGGATCAAGACCAAGATCAAGCAATCGCCATTCTTTGCTCTAAAGTTTTGGACGCTCAATGCGGTATTAAACGTGTCAATCGACAAAGATCAAGAATTCACCATCGACATTTCGCTTATCGAATATAATAGTAATCAAGTGAGCTGTCTTTGTAATACAAGAGAGAAAAAAAATACCTACCTACGCTCCGTTTCGTAGGTGGATATAATTGATGGTGATGTAATTCCTCTGATTACGGAAGCCAGCTTCAGGCTAGATTATGGGCATCCTGAATCCTAGTGTTCATTCCTTCAGAATTCAAAAATATTTAATATGTCAAGAATAAAGATGATGTTGCCGTAGGTTTTTCTTTACAGTTAGATGAGCGTATACAGAAAAGAGATCAACTTTAAACAAAATGTAAGGCAGCGAGCTTAGACTGCTCAAGTGTTGGTCCAGATAACGGCAAAGTAAAAGACTAGAGGGGGGGGGGGGGTGGGGTGAATAGTCTTTTTCAAACTTTTGTCGATAAACACAATTTCTCAGATCTCTGTGAAGATATCTGATACTTATTTTCAGATAGCGGAAGACTTTTTGTGATAAGTCCACGTGCTCAGCAAGATATGTGTAAATACTTATCAAAGTAAATAAAGCAATTAATAAATTGCAGAAAGTCAATAACACAAGTCTTTATAGTGGTATCTGAAGGTGGCGTAATTCTTCAACTAATCCACTTCGGCCTTTCTCAGACCTAGAATCCACTAAGACAAATAATTGAGTTAACCTTACAAAAATCTTCTCTCGATTCCTAAATACACTAGGTTCCCAACTAAGTGTTCCCCCTGAGTTCTTCCCCAGCTTTCTCAGCCAAGTACTTCCTATACTCAGAAACCTTTGAGCTATTCCTTAGTTTCCTAAACTAAGTACTTCCTATGCTCAGTAACCTTGGAGTTATTCCTTAGTTTCCCAAACTATGTACTTCCTGTACTCCACACCGTTTAAGGTGTTGGTTAAGGTAGTTTGTCAGGTGAGTAGTCTTAATAACATTCTCAGTTCTGTAAGAATACTCTATAGAAAGAGAATCACTTAACACACTTCACAATGTGTGGTGATATGTTATTTACTGACCCAAGTCTATGATAAATGTTGTAGAGAACGAATCTCAGATACTTGATCTTTTGATTCAACTCTTTCACAGATAGCAATGCTTGTTAAGGATCAGGACACTTAGAACTTTCGTGCTACTTAGAATTCAAGAGCTTGGTCGCAACAGTAAGCTAGTGAATAAGTAGATTGAATGCTTGTATGCTTGAGAGAAAGATACCACTAGTTGTATTATCAGAGAAGCTTGGTATTTTCAGTGAGTTCAGTGTGTTCAGTGTATGTCTTTCAAGCATTCTAAGTGATGATATTTATAGTTGAAAATCATGCCGTTTGAATAGTATCCGTTAGGCTTAATGAAATTCAAACTATTGATATCTGAAAATAGTACTGCAGAAGACGTTGTCTCTTTTCAGAGATTTCCTCTTTTGTTCAGATGTCTTTGTCTGCACATTTATTACATTGTACTATTTTTGTCCTGTAGTGCCAACGGAACTATGCACGCTTTCTGAAGCATTGCATGTCCCTTTCCAGAGACCTTCTCATCTCCAAATACCTGTTGAAACATTGTTTCTCAGAAACATAGTTTTATCCAAGGTATCTGATTGTGGATATCTGTGGGCACTTTTCCTCGTTTAGAAACCTTGTGTACTCAGATATCTTTTGCAATACTTGTTTATAGGAAAACACTTGTTTCTTCAAGATATCTGGACATAGGTATCTGATGATCTTAGTGTTGAGGGTAAAAGTTCCCCAACCACTTAGAGATTATTCTATCCCACTGGTAATGGCCAAGATATCCTTAAGTCAGAAGCTCCGTACTGAGTAAGAGCCAACGCGCTAGATCCTAAGATCCGGAGCTTGGTAAGAACCTGCACAAGTGACTTGGGGGGGGGGGGATAGGACCCGGTTTGCTAAGTGTCAAACTGGTTTGAGACTTTACTCAAGAGAGACTAAAGATCTACTCTGTGTGATAGTCAAGGTTCGGAAGTGATTATTGCTTACCATTATCATGGGAGTGTGTGCCCTATATATAGATTTCTCCCCAATTGGGAGGGTTCCACTAGATCATGCCAAGTGTAAGGCCTAGATTGAGCCACCAAGGCTTCAATAGGCCCATGGCCCATTAATGACACTTGCTCCATTCCACTTTGGGCTTTTAGGGGTAGTTTAGTCATTAATGTGAGAGTATTAGAGGCTTTGATAGTCTGTTGTGGGTCAAGGTCCGAAGAGGTTGATCAGGACGTTTGGTCCGGACTGTATTGGGTTGTCTATGGGGAACTTCCATAAGTTTATCCGACTCCTCTGATTCGGACCTTATGGCTTGGACCTCCTTACTCTCTAGTGCCAATTTACTTGGTTGCTTGTGAGAATGTCATGTTGGATCCGGATGGTCGTCCGGGTCGTACCCCAGGGTTACGGACCACTGGAGGGGCAGAGCTACTACCATTCAAGCTCTCTCTGTCCTTCTCCTCCAGGATGGGTCGGACCTGAGGGGCCTAGGGTCGGACTTTAGGGTCGTATCGTAGTGTTTCGGATCCTCAGACAACTTGGGACGCCTTAGGATTCATTCCAAAGGCGCCTATGACGGATTGGACATATTTTCGTATTAACATAGTCCCCCTAGTTTCCAAGTATCTTAGTAGAAGATAGTTGTGGAACTATAGTTGAAAGTGGAGGAGACAGTTTGTTTCTTGGTCCAATCCGTCCCTCGTAAGTAGAAAAAAGGGTGTAACTCGTGCTTCTTATCGTCCTTAATCCTAAACCCCCCCCCCCCCCCCCCCCGTTTTTCTTTCTTTTGCTGCAGTCCGAGGAAGGAGGCTCGAAGTGCAACAAAATTAAAGAAAGAAGGGGTATTTGTAAGCAAGATCAAGTGGACATAGAACGTCAGAGTTGTACCTCTTTGTGGGTGAAGGGATGATCCGAACGGACAAGAGTCCATGTGATGATGAGTTGGATCAACCGTCCTTGTAAAAAGGGGAGGGTGTTTATCAACCCTGTCGGGATGGTCCGAAGAGGGACATCTGAACGGACGAGGGTCCGTGTGATGGTGAGGTAAATCATCCTTCCTTGTAAAAAGGGGAGGGTTTTTATCAACCTTGTCGGGATGATCCGAAGAGGGACATCCGAACGGACGAGGGTCCGTGTGATGGTGAGGTAAATCATCCTTCCTTGTAAAGAGGACACGGATCCAAGGTATAAGATAGATTGACCCCCTGAGGGTGTAGTAATATCCTCTTCCCGAGCATCGTGAAGTTGGTTGTATGTTTTTGTCATCGTAAGGTAAATATTTTGTACCAATGTGTCATTTCACTTGGTATTGTTGTACTATGCCGTTGGATGAATTTCGATCTACGATTGAGATTTAATCCCGAAAAATGGTGACGGTTGGGCTTCCTGATTTAACCCTCTATAAATAGGGGTTTCACCAACATCATTTTCTCATTCTAGAGAGAAGATTCTGTTGGTCCAGATAACGGCAAAGTAAAAGACTAGAGGGGGGGGGGGGTGAATAGTCTTTTAAAACTTTTGTCGCTAAAAACTATTTTTCAGATATCTGTGTAGATATCTGATACTTAGATTCAGAGCGCGGAAGACTTAAGATAGATAAGTGCAGAAACAGTTAAAGTGTGTGTGTGTGTTGCTGAAATGTAAGTACAGAAAAGTAAATAACATAGCAAGTATAGTGGTATCTGGAGGTGGCGTAATCCTCCAACTAATCCACTTCGGTCTTCCAAAGACCTAGAATTCACTAGAATAGATAATTGAGGTCACCTTACAAAAATCCTATTCTAAGATTCCTTAAACAAATGGTTCCCAACCAAATGTTCCCCCTGAGTTGTTCCCTGGCTTTCACATCCAAGTACTTCCTGTACTCAGAAACCTTTTTGAGCTATTCCCTAGCTTCCCAAGCTAAGTACTTCATGTGATCAATAACCTTGGAGTTATTCCTTAGTTTCTCAAACTAAGTACTTCCTGTACTCCACGCCAGTGATGGTGTTGGTTTTGGTTTGAGTTGTCAGATGAGCTTCTTTAATAACTTTTCAGTTAATCAGATAGCTCTGTGAATCAAGTATACTTAATACACTTTTCAATGTATGGTATCTTGTTCTTTTTACTGACCCAAGTCTTAGATAAATGTTCTAGAGAATGAATCTCAGATACTTGATCTTTCAATTCAACTCTTTCACAGATAGCTGTGCTTGGTTAGGATCAGGACACTTAGAACTTTAGTACTACTTAAGATCAGGAGCTTTGGTCGCAACAGAAAGCTTTGAGAGTAAGTAGTTTGCTTGAGAGATTAAGATATGTGTTCAGTGTAAGTTCTTCTAGGTTGTGTAGTGTGTCTTCTCAAGCAGTCTAAATGTTGATATTTATAGATGAATTTGAGTGTCGTTTGAATAGTATCCGTTAGGCTTAAATCAAATTCAAACTATTGAGATCTGTGTATAGTACTGTAGCAGGTTTGTCTTCTTCTTCAGAAGCTACCGCTATACATTCAGACATCTCTGTCCATGCATTTAATGCATTGTACTATACTTTTGTCCTGTAGTGCCAACGGAACTATGCTTTGTATCAGAGACAACCTTGATCAGATTTCTCTGATTCTTTGCACGTTCTTATCTTTAACTTCAGATACCACTTTTATTGAAACAACTTTGTTTGCAATATATATATTTCTTTTTCAGAAATGTGGTTAAAGCTCAAGGTATCTGAGAATAGATATCTGTGGACACTTTCCTTGTTTTCAGATAGACCTTTTATTTCTCAGATATCTCTTGTGACACAGTTTGTTTAAAACTATTCGTGTCTTCAAGATATCTGGCCAAGGTATCTGTAAACTGCTTTGATAATCTTGTGCAGTCTTCAAATCTTCAATGTCGTTGAACTTGTTCTGCTTGGATGTCTTCTTCTTGGTCTTCTCTTCATAAAATAAAAATTACATTTTGAGACCTATCATCCTATACAAGATTAGCTAGACTATCATACTTAGTGGGTTTCCTCTTTTACAATGTTCAAGTGAACCAAGAGTACTAATCACCTTTTTGAGACTAAGATAAGTCATCATGTTGCTGATCAAAATCTAAACAGATATTTCTAACAAAATATCTAACAAATTTCCTAACAAATTTACCCCTTTTTGATCAGTCAACGATGACTATCTGACCTATTACAAATCTGGATGAGTGAACAATCCAACACTTAATCATTTCTTAAGATTTTTCAATTCATTCAATTAAGTGCAGAAAGTAAACATCAACCAAATCACAAGGTGTGATCTTTGCTGACAAGTTATCTTTTATAGAATACTATCTGAGAGTAAGTTCTTCAGATAAGTTACAAAGAAAGATTACAGATAACTTCAATACATAAAACAAGTTTAGCTAAGTCAGCAAAAATACAACAAAAAAAAAATAGTAAATTAGGACAATAGGAGTAGCCAAGCTTCAAGTAATCATCCTAATAGAGTCTTCAAGTCTTCAACTCTTCAAGTCTTCAACAGTAGTTCTATGGATCAGTCTGCAAATTTCCTATCTCCAAACCTTTTGATGTCATCAGAATAATCATAGAGAAGTGTTCTGACGAGCATCTCAGTGTCTCTGGCAAATCCACAGACCTCTTTGTAGGTTTTGGTAGGATTCTTCTTGACAAAATGTTTGACCCACAGATACTTTCCCCACTTCCAGGCATGCTCTATTCTGATATCTGAAAGCTTGAAGTATTCGTAGATAATCCTCAGATATCTTATGTCACCCTTGTATTGATCTATAGTTAGATAGAACGACTCATAGGGTTCCACAGCGAGTCTTGCTCTTGTGCCTGTTCCTATGATATTCAGAATTCTGTGCACATCATCTGGCTTTCCATATGGACATTCATCAGAGAGGTCCTTTCTCATGGCTTCAGTTCTCTTGACAACTTCAAAATCCAACCAGGCTTTAATGTGATTGGTGTTGATCAAGGTTGGCTTATCTTTTCTCCATGCCATAAGTTGTTTATGGATTGGTTCTGGAAATCTTGAATTTACCAGTAGATGCTTAAGTTCCAGAATCTAATAGCCATTTTTCTGATTGATGCACCTGTAGACAGAGGAATCATTGTCATTCTTCACATACTCTATTTTGGCTTCTTCTGGCCTGAGTGGAAGTTGACTTTTTCTTTGCTCAGCTCTCAGTCTGTTCCTTCTCTGTCTTGAATTCTCTTTGGGGTTGTTGCTTGAAGAACCACCCTGGATAGACTTGGTATTTCCAGAGGGTGTTTTAGCTGCTAGGGGCTTTGCAGCTATGGGCTCAGTTAGGCTTTCAATTTTCCTTTTTCTGTGAAGAGGAGCTTGATCTTCATCAGTTTCTTCATCATCATCAAGATTAAATCTTGTGAGAGTTTTACAGCCTTCTTCATTGCCCAGGGACTTGATTTGGCCTTCTTCTTTTTCTTCAGAAGATTCATCAATCCCTTTAACCTGTCTTCTCCTTGGAGCCTTGGTACTCCTTGGAGGTTTCTGTACCATGGCCCTTGTTATCATTGTAGTTCCTTTAGTAGGTTTCTGGGAAGCAGCTACTATTTGCAAAGCAGCTTGGCTTGAGGAGGGTTCGTTGATTCTGAGTGGTGGCTGGGAAGTTTTCATGTTTCTTCTTCCTCTCGAGCACTTTGACTCCATATTTCTTCTTGTTTTCTCCTTCTTCCCATTCTCCCGACTTTGAGGTCCAGATTGTACACTCTTTCCCCTTAGTCATTGTTGGTGACTTCGGTCTCATAAAAGAATCTGAGAGAGAGTTAAAATGCCCTTGTAAATAATTGTAGGCAGTGACCAACTTCTGAAGTTCGGCTTTGAGCTCCTGATTTTGTTTGATAAGTCCATTGTCCTTATCAGTGAGCTCTGCCAATGGGCCTAGGATGGCATCTGCTTTTCCAGCAGTGTAACTTGCCTCTTGGAAAGCTTTTTCAGCTAAAGACGCATCATCGTCCCTTATCATTCCCAGATCTTTCTGAGCAATGACTATGCTAGTTGTTCTCTGAGTGACGAGCTCAGTGAACTTTTTCATTTCAGAGGGGACGGAGGCAATTACTTCCTTGTTCTGTGAAGACATCTCCTTTTTCAGATGTGCCAGTACTTGGTATCTGTTCATGTATTCATGGGAGTGGACATTTGGCAGTTTGCTGAAAGTTTCAGGAGCAATCAGTTTCCTTTTCAAGTGTGAAACCGCTAGATGTTCATTGCGGTGCTCTGCCAAAGTCTTGTCTTCTTCATCATCTGAGTAATCAGCCCAGTGATCTTCATCCGCTTGGACATTCTCATCGATTGTGTCGAGTCCAGCAACCATCTCAGAGATTGGTTTCTTCCCTTTTTGGGAGGAGGATGGTACTTCTTTTGAAGATGATGCAGCCTTAGCATCATGCTTAATTTCAGATACTTTTTTAGTATCGAGTTCTTTGGTGATGGCATTTACAGCATCCTGTAGCTCTTTAACCTCAGAATAAGCAATCATCTCTTGCAGATATTGATCTTGTAGTTGGTCAAGCTTGTCTCTGGATTTAGCTATCTGGTCTTCCAGTTGAAGATGGAGCTGTTGTTCTTCTTCCAACAGTTGTCTGAGTTGAGCAGTTCTGGATTGAGTATTCAACAATTTCTGAGCGATTTCCTCAGAATCCTCAACTACTTGTTCAGTATTAACCTTTTGTTGGGAAGATGGATGAGTTGACTTTTGAGGAGATGGAGACGGTGATTTCTGTGCTTTCCTCTCAGTTTGCTTTTCAGCAGTTGAGGCATGATTTCTTTGTGAAATTCTCCGGTCCCTGGTGCAGGGGTATCATCATCATCCTTTTTGTCTGTGTCATCCTTTTGGTGATGGTTAGTGGGAGGTTCATCGAAGTCGTTTTCGTTTATCTCTTCCTCCTCATCATCTTCAGATACAAGATTGATCACTTTAGGAATAGTGATCTTCTGCCCATTAACCTCTTCTTGTTCAGAAGGTATAAATTGCAGAGTCTAGGGCAGAACTGGCTTGAATGCCATCTGTAATCTTGTCTGACCATCTGCCTGTTCAAAGGCTTGTATCAAACTGTGCGCTACTTCTCTGGAGAAATCCTTGTGCAATAGAGTCGCAACTGTGTACTGTTCGGTAGGGAACATTGCATGGATATACGTCTCCAAGTCCAGAGCACGTGCTCGTCTGGTTGGTTGATCTGTGATTCTCAATATTTCAGAGAGATCAGAGCACCTTAACCTTTGCCATTTCTTGAAGCATTGAATATTCTTTGGCAGGGTTTGAGCTTTGAAGAAAGGAAGTAGGTCCCTTTTCTCATCATTGGGAGCCTGCTTTGCACTTGTTTGAGCCTGAAAGAAAGAGTTTTGAGTGAGCTTCAAAACTTTTGTAGATATCTGAGTAGAAGTGTAGTTTAGTTTCTGAGTTACCTGAGTAAGTACTTCAGGTTCATAGACTTGTGCTACTGAGACAATTGGTGTCTCAGATATCTTGTTGTGAGGTGGAGACTTGGAAGTCTGGTCCTCATCAACCTTTCTTTCTTGAACCTGAGAATTAATATTAATACAATACTTAGGAAATTATTTGAAAGAATTTGTGCAAAAATGCTTTAATGAGTTCTGAGTTTTGGACTTACTTCCTCAATAGGAAGCTCAGAGTCATTTTTCTCAGAAACTTTCTCAGTTTCTGGTATTCTTTCATGTGATGTTGCCTTGGGAGCTTCATCAATTTCCATTGATGCAGGGGATGTCGCAACTTTTTCCCTTTGCATTTCCACTTCTGAATGAGCCTGTAAGTAGAAAGTATTGAATATTTTAGAAGAAGTTTAAGATAACCCATGATGAAGAATACTTATCACTGATTTTTCATGTACCTTCATGCTAGAAGGCTGAATGATGTGTTCTTCAGAAACCTTGTTGGTCTCTGGGTTCGTCTCTGGCATTTCTGCCTTATCTTCCTCTTTCTCAGTTGGAGCCTGTTAGAAACATTTACTTTAAATGATTAAGCACATAGACAAATGACTGAAAAGTGTTATCTTAAGAATCAATAATCACCTGTGGTACAGGCTCAGATTTCTTAAGAGGCGAGGTTGGGGTACCCTCCTTCTTAGTTTCTGAGGCAAGCTTTCCAGCTTCCTCTTGTTTCTGTGTTTCTAACTCAGCCTGTAACAAAGAATTTTTATATAAGTAACAAGATATACAAGCATAAAATTTTTAACAAGGTAGGAGTTAAACCATTCAGCTACCTGAGCATTGTCAGGCTGATTGGTCTCTGGAACTTGTGACCCTTTTATACTTTGGTCTTCTTGTTCCAGTACAGCTTCTTTGTTTGAAGTTTTAGGTACTTCACACCTTTCCTGATTGTGAAACTCAGTTGCCTCCCCTGGTTGATCATTCTGAGTGGATGTCTCAGTTTGATCCCTCTTGTCGAGTTGGGGAACCTGCTCTTTTGCAGGATTTTCTTCAGCGTGTTGTAATGCTGGTAATTCGAAATGGAGTTCATTTACCATTTCATTAACCACTTGTGACTGTTTTGGTTGTGGTTGTTGTGGTTGTCTGGAAGCAGAAGATCGGTCAGTAGAGTGTTCTTCTAGATTTTTAGATGTTGCATTTTCATCAGCATCTGCCAGCACTACATTACCACTCATCAGGGCTTCTTGAAGTTGTGCGTAAGAAACGTTCCCTGATGATGTGTTTGCACCAACAACCTTTGCTATAGGTGCTTGTTCAGCAACCTGAGGTGTAGGTTCTTCTTCATAAACCTTATCACCAGTTACTGTTACAGTAACCTTAGCCCTCTTTGTTCTTTCTAGGACTTGAGAGATGATTAGTTCATCATTTTCATCGTCAGAGCTCTCATCAGCATTGGGAACTGATTGGTCCATAATTCCTGCAGTTTCTGCAGATAGGGCTTGGTGTTTTTCACCACTTTTGGCAGCATTTATGAGTTCATCAGCAAGGCTTTCTGTAATAGTCTTTCTCTTGCTGAATCTACTTGTTCTCTTGCTGAGTCTACTTGTTCAGTAGTTGATAACTCTTCTGCAGCATTGATGAGTTCATCTGTATTAATTTGTTCATCGGCAATGGCTGCAGATATCTGAGAATCGACAACCTCAATGGGTGTGTCTTCTGATTTGCCAGCAGACTTCTTTCTTGAAGTTCTGGGCTTCTTGGTCGCAACCTTTTCTTCAGATACCTTTTCAGACTTCGCTTCTTAGAACCTTTCTGAGACCCAGCAACCTTTTTCATTATGTTCGTATACTCATATTTGTAGAGTAGGTTACTGTTGGCGATTTTAGCCGTCTCTCTGAGCTCAATGCCAAGCTTTTCCAGCAAGTAGCATATATTTAGACCATAGCCTATTGTGGCCTTTGGCTCAGCTAGTCCTTTGGCGATCTTAGGCTCGAAGCCTTGAATCTTCTTCACAAACTTCATGAAGGCGTACTTTCCCCAGTTAAAAAGGTTTTCCAGCCTTTTGTCTTGTTGATTCAGCAAGAACATCATGATCCATCGTTCTTGGCTTATCTAGTCAGCACCTCCTTGTAGACCATCAAAGCATCTGTGAAGAATGCAAGCCAATACATCCCAGTGAACCATCAGATGTCTGGTTCGGATGTCAGCAAGCTTGTACTCAGTGGGTGTATCTGATTTTTCAAGATCACACACGTTACTGTACAATTGTTTAACACCTTCAAGGAGATCATCATCCTTGGTGTTTATTTCAAAATCCTTTCCAAGATTTTGAAACTCAAACAACTTACAGAAAGTTGTTAAGTCCAGAAGGATTTCCTTTCCTTGATCGAGGTTTTGTGAACACTATTGCAGTGCCTTCGAAAACACAGGAAATTATCCTGGAGTTGTTGTAGAATTCCAACACATCGAGTGATGAAATTCCACTTGGGCGAGCAGATAGAAATCTCTTGATTTGTGCCTTTTCAAGCATGTCAAGAATCAGCTTTCTGTCGGCTTGGTTCTCTATTGAAGCCGTGAGGTATTCCTCAACCATGGCACCACCCCAAATCATTCTGTGATTTGAAGTCCAATGGTCAGGATCAAAATCTCCTACCAGTCGGTTGTTCACAATAACCAACTCTGGTGCTTGCTTTTCAGCAGTACCAGTGGAGGATTGAGATTTCTGTGTGGAAGAATTCTTTGGGGACATCTCTTTATATAGTGTAGGGAATTTGGATTGTTGTTTGACAGAGATTTGATTCAGTAATTCTTTGCAGAAAAACTTAATCTTGATTTGCAGAGATTGTAGAAGGTTTGCAGAGAATCAAGAGAAGGTTTTGCTATTTTTGTGTAAGTCGGAATTTTGGATTAGGCGAAAGTGATTTCTTTTGCCAAAATCCTATATATATAGCAATAGAATCTCAACAGACAAATACATACAAATTGATTTTGTGTGTACGTATCTGTGACTTGCAAGCAGGCATGAGCAAAAGCTAGTTCGGCATTAAATGCAGAGTGGGTTTTGTCAGAAATTTTACAGTCCACTATTTACTGTGAATTAATTTCCACCGTATAGATCAAACGCTTAATTTCATCAAGGGTCACCATTGATTCTTCAGCAATGATCACAATCAACAAGTGTAATTGTGCCCATTTAATGAATTTTGGCTATTAGCTATCTGAATCACGTTTTTGTATGACCAAGAACACTGTTTGCATCTGAATCTGTCTTATACTTAGGATTTTTCCAAGTTTTTCATCAAGATAGAAATAATGCGAATTTCAAGAGAGTAGTTGATTGCAAATAGTTGTACTATTCTCCTTTGTGTTCCCCATTTATAGAGTGATTCAGATATCTGAGTTCCCGTCTCAGAGATCTTAAGCTGTCTTTTTGCTCTTTAGCCTTTTTGACTTCTGGATACCCGTTCCAGATTTCTCTTTTCTCTTCTCTGGATGCCCGTTTCAGATACCTCTTCTCTGGATGCCCGTTCCAGATTCCTGAACTTTTTCAGTTCATTGGTAGTTCCATTAGTCCAAGACTATGTCTTAAGGCTAACAATCTACTTTCTTGTAGTGGCTTAGTGAAGATATCTACAAGTTGGTCTTCAGTGCCAATCTTGAGTATCTCTATATTGCCTTTTTCAACATGGTCTCTGATGAAGTGATGTCTAACATCAATATGCTTTGTTCTGGCATGAAATTTAGGATTCTGTGTAATCGCAATAGCACTTGTGTTGTCACAGAAAATGGGAGTTTTATTTTCATCGAGTCCATATTCTTTAAGTTGTTGTTGTATCCACAGAATTTGTGTTGCACAATAACCAGTAGCAATATATTCAGCCTCTGTGGTAGAAGTTGCAATTGAGTTTTGCTTCTTGCTAAACCACGAGATAAGTCTAGTACCCAGAAACTGACAAGTTCCTGAGGTGCTTTTCTTATCAAGCAGTGATCCAGCATAATCAGCGTCTGAGTACCCAGCTAAACTCAATCCACTTTCTTTAGGATACCACAAACCTACATCTAATGTAGCTTTTACATACCTTAATATTTTCATGGCAATGTTGTAGTATGTTTGCATTGGATTTGTCTGAAATCTAGCACACACTCCAACGGCGTATTGAATATCAGGTCTACTTGCAGTGAGGTAAAGTAGTGAACCTATCAATTTCCTATACTTATGTTCTTCAACACGCTTATCTGATTCAGTATAGGTCATTTTAGTTCCAATGCTCATAGTTATCTTAGCATTCTTTTCAGAAGGCTTAAGATTGAATTTTGTGAGCATATCTTTTGCATACTTTGTTTGACTAATGAATATTCCATCATTGAGTTGCTTGACTTGCAATCCTAGAAAATAATTCATTTCTCCCATCATACTCATCTCAAACTTACTTTTCATGAGATTTGCAAAGTCATTACAAAGTTCTTGTCCTTAGATCCAAATATGATGTCATCAACGTATACTTGAATTAAGAGTAGTTTCCCATCATGATTTAAGGTAAATAAAGTTTTATCAACTTCACCTTTCTTGAAACCACTTTCCAGAAGGTATTTGGCCAAAGTGTCATACCATGCTCTTGGAGCTTTCTGTAGTTTATAGACCATTCTACTTTCTGAGGAAACTTCAAAGCCAGGTGGTTGCTCAACATAAACTTCTTCTGCAAGTTCACCGTTCAAGAATGCACTTTTGACATCTATCTGATAAACTTTAAAATCTTTATGAGCTGCAAAGGCTAGAAAGAGTCTTATTGCATCCAATCTGGCAACTGGTGCATATGACTCATCAAAATCTAAGCCTTCAGTCTGGGTAAATCCCTTGGCAACCAATCTTGCTTTGTTTCTGGTTATTTCACCAGATTCATTCATTTTGTTTCTGAAAACCCATTTAGTTCCAATCACAGATATTCCTTCCACAAATGGAACTAGTTTCCAGACTTTGTTTCTCTCAAATTGATCCAACTCTTCTTGCATTGCAGAGATCCAGTCTTGGTCTCCTAATGCTTCTTCTATATTTTAGGTTCAATATTTGAGATGAAACATCCAAAGAGAGAATTAGCATTTTCAGCTATTGCTCTCCTAGTCCTAACACCTTGATTAATTGGTCCAATCACATCTTTTGCAGGATGATCCTTGATCCATCTCATCATAGGTTTAGTGCTAGTAGGATCAATATCCAAATGATTTGAATGTGAATCACTGGGATTTTGATTTGATACTTTTTCAGTATCTAAGACATTTTGCTCCTCAGAAGGGCAATTAATGTTTGACACTTGTTCAGTGTTTGAGCTATCTGGAATATGTCTTTCAGAGAGATTATTTCCAGAGATAGCTTCATGATGAATATCTTCAGTTTCCATTTCTGGAAGTTTCATAGGAAATTCTTCATCATGTTTGTGAGTCATCTTGTTGTTACTAGGCATATCAAGCTTTTCTACGTCAGAGTCATCCTCACTTTCCATAATGATGTTTCTCCTTTCTGAGGACTCTTCTTCAGAATCCCTCAACATTAGTTCTTTGAACCTTTCTGAGAGTTCATCATTAGGAGGTGTTTTCTTACTTCCTTCATAGAATACAACATGAACTGATTCTTCAATCTTCTTTGTTCTTTTGTTGTAAACTCTGCATGCTTTGCTAATAGTGGAATAACCAAGAAATACACCTTCTCTGCCTTTGGTTGAAAAGTTTTCAGATAATCTTTTCCATTGTTTAGAACAAAACATCTACAACCAAATACTCTCAGATGTTTGATATTAGGGGGTCTACCAACCAAGATTTCATAAGGGGTCTTGTCATGGTGTTTGTTTATCAAACATCTGTTCTGAGTGTAGCAGGCTGTGTTTACAGCTTCAACCCAATAAACTTCACTTATTTCAGTGTCAGCTAGCATCGTCCTTGCAGCTTCTTTAAGGGTTCTGTTTTTCCTTTCTGCAACACCATTTTGTTGAGGTGTTCTTACAGAGGAAAGTTGGTGTTGTATACCTTTGCAGGTACAAAACTCCTTTATGTACTGGTTGACAAACTCAGTACCATGGTCTGCTACGATTACGAGCAGATACCTTGTCATTTTCATGACTTCAAGCTTTTTCAGAAGTTTGGTATCTCCACTGCATCGATTTGTGTTTGAAATACAACCCAAGTGAATCTTGAGAAGTCATCTACAACAACTGCATATATTTCTTTCCCCGCATAACTAATTACGGATGATTCAAAAGATCCATATGTAGTAGTTGCGTTGGTCTAACACTAGAGTGTCTAGTTTTGGACTTGAAAGAGATTTTGGATTGTTTCCCCATCGACATGCGTAATGATACCATCCTTTCTCGAAGATGTTTTGGGAAGGCCAACCACTAACTCTTTCTTGGCAAGTTTGTTCGAGTTTTGAAGTTCAAGTGACTCATTCTTTTGTGCCATAACGGTGCTCTTACGTGTGACCAGATTGACTCACCATGAGACATTCTTGATTGTGGCGATGCCCAATCGGCAACATAAAGGCGCCTTTCGCCGAGCAACCAAGATTGTCTGCTGACTTATTGTCAATTAGTTTGCGATTTTGCTTTGAATTTTACAAAACCTTTATGCAAACCGGCTCATGCTAAATAGATTATATTTCAAATCCTTAACATGTAATATGTCGTGATTGTTAATGTTCCCATTTTGACGTTGCCAAATCCAGAGAGGATTTAATTCTCCTCCAAAGAACTGATATCTGGTCCTGTGTTGCAAGCTTTGTAATCGACCAGATTTGCTTTGTCTCCTGTCATGTGCTTTCTGCATCCACTATCAAATAGCCATTGTGCTTTAGTACAGGAAGCATTCTGCACACAACAGGGAACAGGAGATTAGGTTCTCAATTTACAGTTGGAACCATCAGGACTAAACAATCTTCCAGTAGGAATCCATTTTTGAATGAATTTCCTTGGAACATTCTTTTGTCTGATAGGAACATAAGGAGGAATTCTAATTGAATGATTATCATTACTAAGAATTATTTTCTTCCTTGGTGTGTTCCTAGGTGCTCCATTTGGTGCTTTCAGATACCTGTCAGGTTTCTGAGTTAGCTTTTCAGCAAACATAGCTTTCCTTGCTAGATTTCTTCTAGCCCTAGCATTCAGATTTTCAGTAGCTTGATTCAACTTCCACTTCTTATAATTGGTTTGAGCAATTCTAGCCTTTAGCCATCGTTCTTGCTCCTGTTTGTATTCATGAGCAAGTTGTGTCCCGATGCCTTTATAGCCAATACCGTTTCGAGCACTTGAAGCTATCTGAGATCTTTTCTCAGCAGCTTTGCTAGTCTCTGGTTGATCCAATTTCTTTCCAGAAAAAGTGACATGAGAGAATTTGCCAGCTCCTGCAATTCTACCCTTTTGAGAGACATAGCACTGTGGGTGTTTACACTTTTCGTTGTTGTTTCTTTTCGTAGACGTGCCAACAGTTTTGTTTTTGAATTGTTTTTCCCACAAAGGTTTAGTCGCAACTGCCTTTCCTTTGTCAACAATCTTCGTCTTCTGACCGATACTATAGATTGCATGGGAACCATCTTGCTGAGTACTTACAAATGTTCTTCTTTCCTCACTCTTATTCAGAGTGATAGAATAATCTGTCTGTGTATTCAGCCCAAGTCCTTTCTTTTCTGAAGGATCTCTTAAGTAAGATTGTACTTCAGTAAGAGTGTCACTAGCTTTGGCATATGATTGAAAAGATAATTCTTTCTTTTCGAGTTCCTTGTTCTCAGAAAGAAGATCTTCATATCTCTTTCGTAATTCAGCCATTGCTTCTTTATGTGACTTTTCAGTCTCAGATATCTGAGCTTTGAGAAATGCATTTTCAGCATCCTTTTTCTCAGATATCTTAACTAATTGAGAATTTTCCTTTGCAAGAGAATTCTTTTCTTCTTCAAAATTTTCGGCTCTAGCTCGGATCATTAGAAATTCTCTTTCATAGATGTCAAGATCTTTCCTGAGATTTTCTAGATCTTTTATTTCTTCTTCATCACTTTCATAAGTATAACAAGAAGTATGTGTTACCTCATCAGCCATAAGACAGATTTCTATGTTAGAGATGTCTGGACCGTCAATCTCAGCAACTCCACACATTTCATTCTTCTTGAGGCCGAAGTCGATTATATCATGAGTAACTCCACATAATTCTGGTGACGGTAAGGTTGAGTCATCTGAATTGTCATCTTCAGAATCTGTCTCAAAGTCTAGAGCATCCAGTTGAGTTTGGATTTTCTTTCTTTCTTCAGTTAACAAAGCTTTTTGGCTTCTTCTGAAGATTCTTCTATCTTTCTTGTCACCTGTCCTTAGTTTGTTGAAGGCAGGACAATCATTCTTGAAGTGGCCCGGTTTCTGACAATAGAAATAGATATCGTTTCCAATTTCTACTGTCTCAGTACATGATGCTTTCTGAGCTGGCTTGTTCAGCGAGCTTTGCATATTTTTGTACTGGTGATAGTTTGAGCCTAGATGCTTTTTCAGTTTCTCTTTGGCTTTTCTTCTCTCAATTTCCCGACTGACATATTTGCTCATTTGCTTTGCAGCAAGAGCATCCTCAGTCTCTTCCTTGCTTTTCTTCTTTTCAGAAGTTCCTTGAGCAACTAGAGCAATATTCTGCAACTTTTCAGTTGTTTGTTCTCTTTGTGTTGTCTCATAATCAACCGTAGCAAGATGTGAGAAGAGTTCCACTGGAGTGATATTTGGCATTCCTTGGTTAAAATAAAAGAATTTAGTATGCTCCCATTGGTTAAGACTTGACAATAGTCTTAATCTTTTACATTTGGGAGTATCATTCTTTCCCCAAGTGCCGCCATATCACTCATGAGAGTGGTAAATCTGAAATCAAGTTCTTCCAGAGTTTCAGTGGGTCCTTGTTTGAAATTTTGAAATTTCAACTTGAGAACTTCGAACTTGTTTTCTTTGGTTTTCTCAATTCCGGTACAAATTTCTTCAATCAGTTGCCAGGAAACTTTCGCCGTTTTAGCACCCCACAGTTTACACTGTATGTGCTCAAGTGTTGATCTGATGATGATATTACGAGCTTGAACATCCAGACGATTTCTCTTGGCTTTGGTTCGTAAATAACTTGACTAGTAGATCTCCCACTTGTTGACGCATCAGTTTGTGAAGATCCTTCGCTTTGATCTCTGTCTCTACCATTAGAAACCTCCATGACTTGTTTAAGTTGTTGAATAACTATTGGGCCATTCTTTATCACTTCGATCATTTCGTCACTTATGGCTTCAAGGTGGAGCATCATGTTATTTTTCCATTTCTCGTAGTTCTTTGGTTTGAGAACGGGTGCATCACTCAGAGACATTCCTGCACACTTAACACACAAATTAAATAGTCCTCGAAAATGGACAAAGTTCCTTCACCTATCTGGGGATCTAGGTTCAGTGCAGAAGGCTTGTGAACCTCCTGCTCTGATACCACTTGTTGGTCCAGATAACGGCAAAGTAAAAGACTAGAAGGGGGGGGGGGTGAATAGTCTTTTAAAACTTTTGTCGATAAAAACTATTTCTCAGATATCTGTGTTGATATCTGACACTTAGATTCAGAGCGCGGAAGACTTAAGATAGATAAGTGCAGAAACAGTTAAAGTGTGTGTGTGTGTTGCTGAAATGTAAGTACAGAAAAGTAAATAACACAGCAAGTATAGTGGTATCTGGAGGTGGCGTAATCCTCCAACTAATCCACTTTGGTCTTCCAAAGACCTAGAATTCACTAGAATAGATAATTGAGGTCACCTTACAAAAATCCTATTCTAAGATTCCTTAAACAAATGGTTCCCAACCAAATGTTCCCCCTGAGTTGTTCCCCGGCTTTCACAGCCAAGTACTTCCTGTACTCAGAAACCTTTTTGAGCTATTCCGTAGCTTCCCAAGCTAAGTACTTCCTGTGCTCAATAACCTTGGAGTTATTCCTTAGTTTCTCAAACTAAGTACTTCCTGTACTCCACGCCAGTGATGGTGTTGGTTTTGGTTTGAGTTGTCAGATGAGCTTCTTTAATAACTTTTCAGTTAATCAGATAGCTCTGTGAATCAAGTATACTTAATACACTTTTCAATGTATGGTATCTTGTTCTTTTTACTGACCCAAGTCTTAGATAAATGTTCTAGAGAATGAATCTCAGATACTTGATCTTTCAATTCAACTCTTTCACAGATAGATGTGCTTGGTTAGGATCAGGACACTTAGAACTTTAGTACTACTTAAGATCAGGAGCTTTGGTCGCAACAGAAAGCTTTGAGAGTAAGTAGTTTGCTTGAGAGATTAAGATATGTGTTCAGTGTAAGTTCTTCAGGTTGTGTAGTGTGTCTTCTCAAGCAGTCTAAGTGTTGATATTTATAGATGAATTTGAATGCCGTTTGAATAGTATCCGTTAGGCTTAAATCAAATTCAAACTATTGATATCTATGTATAGTAATGTAGCAGGTTTGTCTTCTTCTTCAGAAGCTACCGTTGCTTCTGTTCAGACATCTCTTTCCATGCATTTAATGCATTGTACTATACTTTTGTCCTGTAGTGCCAACGGAACTATGCTGAACTATGCTATGTATCAGAGACAACCTTGATCAGATTTCTCTGATTCTTTGCACGTTCTTATCTTTAACTTCAGATACCACTTTTATTGAAACAACTTTGTTTGCAATATATATATTTCTTTTTCAGAAATGTGGTTAAAGCTCCAGGTGTCTGAGAATAGATATATGTGGACAGTTTGTTTAAAACTATTCGTGTCTTCAAGATATCTGGCCAAGGTATCTGTAAAACTGTTTCAGTAATCTTGTGCAGTCTTCAAATCTTCAATGTCGTTGAACTTGTTCTGCTTGGATGTCTTCTTCTTGGTCTTCTCTTCATAAAATAAAAATTACATTTTGAGACCTATCATCCTATACAAGATTAGCTAGACTATCATACTTAGTTGGTTTCCTCTTTTACAATGTTCAAGTGAACCAAGAGTACTAATCACCTTTCTGAGACTAAGATAAGTCATCATGTTGCTGATCAAAATCTAAACAGATATTTCTAACAAAATAGCTAACAAATTTCCTAACAGATTATCGACTTTTTCAGTACATCCGAAGCAAGTGCAAGCAATTCGAAACGAGCGAAAAGAAGTCCGTAGCGAGTTATCCAAGCAAAGTTAGTTGCCTTCGATCCAACCATCCCAGTACCAGTGAGTTGCTTGTTTTCCTGAATGGTTGTCAAATTTCCTTATGTTTGTTGTTTTGCGACTGTTGAAAATACGGTCTGTTCAGATGCATGTTTATGTTACGTATTCTATAGTTGGTAATAACCGTAGTGTGTCTCGGATATGTTGAGTAGTCAAGACTAACGCCGGACTGACACCTTACTAACTCCGCACTAACTTCGTCTGGTAGAGTCGTTTTATATCCTCCGAACTTAGTATTTTGCCTTTTCTTAATATACATAAACGGCCTCTCAGACTGCCATCTTAAAGCTTACGAAATTGCTTTCTCCTTTCCCTAGGATGTCCAAGAGTGATAGTCAGAACCGATCTGATGCTGAAGGATATGACTCCGACTTGTTGTCCCTATCAGACAACTCCGAGGAGATTGATATTGTTGGTGGGGATGATTCAGTAGAGCTGGAGCATTCTCCTCGTCCGAGCCGGGAAGAGCCCGAGGTAAGCTCCTTACTTCGGTTAGTTGTTCCGAGTTCAGGGTCTCCGAAGCATCGGGATTCCCTGCAAGTCTCTAATGTGCAGGGCGCTGGTGCTGTTCAAGAGACAAGCTCTAGGACCATAGGGGCTCTCCGTCCGCACCGTGCTGGGAAGGAGCCCGAACTCCCGGTAGAGATTCGATCCCTCATTCGCAACCTAGGTTATAATTTTAGGAGTAACCCTAATCGAGTGCCGTTCATTCCAGATCCGCATGAGCCTAACATCGAGGAGGTGCATGATACCTCCAAGGCACCACCCGAGTTGGGTATGTTCGAAGAAGGTGTCGAGGATCGGGTCCAGTTTCTATTCCCCTTCGGACGCTGGTAGAGCTGAGTTCATCGTCCGGGGATGACAAAGTGGAGGGGGAGGGTCGTACTGACAATGTCAGATCCGAGGAGGAGGAAGAGGAAGAAATGTTGTCCGCCCATGTTTTTCGGAGGGAGTCAGCTGGGCAAGCGGGTACGAGTCGTCAACGGACCGAAGAGGATTTTCCCGAGGGGCTTAAGAAGGGTGAAGACATGTTCCGGGTGAAATTCCCTCGGTCGAGGGACGATGTAACTCATCTCGATCTGGAAGGTGAACTGAACGAAGAATGTATATTGCCCACGTGCCCTTCGATCGTGATGGCCAAGGAGGTGGAGGAACTTCAGAGGAAGTATGAGATTCCGGAGTCCGTGGAGATCCTCATTCCGGATGAGTCATACGCTTTTTACAATCCGCCTCCGGGGTATATGTGTGTGCATGAGATAAGTCTTCATTGCGGGTGGCGTTTGGTAGTGGCGTCCGAGTTTTTGGACATTTTGAACGACATGGGGTTAAGTCCTCATCAAATCATCCCCAATTCTCTCGGAAATCTGATGTGCTTTGGGGTGATGTGTAAATACAAGGGCATCCCGGTTACTTTTGATAACTTTCGGAAGTTGTTTAGTATTAGTGTAAGTAATAGGAATACTTTGTTTTATACGCTAGTGTGTCACCAAGCGTATACTTTTTTCGTCGATCCGCTCTCCTCCCTGGGAATAAATTGGTGGAAGAGATATATCTTAGTCCGGCCCGCTCTAAAACAGGGTCAATCCGAAGCGGAAAGGACCCAATGGCATTTTGAGAAGAAGTTTTTCCGAGGCAGCCTGTCGAACTGGAAACCTCCGGCTCGGAATGTTCCTTTGTGGATGAAAGCTCTCAACCGGAATCAAGATCCAGAGAAATATTTTTTCCGGGGATTGATCTGCCAACCCCTTCCCTATCTAGCTGGCTTTTCGGAGCCAAGTTTCTGTGACGGGAAGAAGGATCTGAGTAAGTTCTTCCTCATTCGGTCACATGGTCGGTCATCCGAGTCGGGGGTCCCTTTATTGCTTTGTTTGTAGTTGCGGATAAAATTTTCGTTATCGTGTATTACCTTATTGTCCTTTGGATGTGCAGATTTTTGGTTCGAGTACACCATGTCCACCATGCGAGAGCTGAAGCAGAAACGAAATGCCGCTCAACGGAAGGAGATGGAGGAGGGAACCCGAACCCAAATCATCAAGACGTCCACTATGCTGCCAATGGAAGAGCCTCGGAATGCTGCTACTTTCCGAGTGGAGGAGACTCGGAGGGCCGCGGCGGGCGAGGAGGCCTAGACAATACCCACCCCGGACAAGGGTAAGGTGGCTGGCTCGAAGGGGGCCAAGAAACCTCCAAGGTCTGTGTCTCGGGACCCTCCTGCCAGTGGTTCGAGTCTGCGGCCGAACAAAAGCATCCATCTGAAGGTCCGATCCCTGCGGCCAAGAAGGGCAGAGGGAAAGCGAGTGGTGAGTCGGACTTGGAGGCGAAAGTGGCTCGGTTGGCTGCTGTTCCAGAGCTGGACCGGATTGCAGAGTTGTCCGCAATTCACCAAAAGGTAGATACTGATTTTCTGGGGATCTTTTCTTTGTTCGGAGTCGGTACTAATTTCGGTTTATCGTGTATTGTAGCTTACGGCCGCTATTCGGGCATGTTCCAATATGGCGGGTCAGAGGGTTACAATGGAAGAGGATCTGGCTAAGGCTAAGGCTGCTCGGGCGGTGGAAACGTCCAAGGTGAATTCCTTGTTTGATAGGCTGAAGAAGGACCTTGCGGCGAAGAAGGAGTCCGAAGCGGAGGCTGCGAAACTGAAGAGTGCCATCAAGTCACTGGAAAAGGACCTCAAAGCTTATCAGGAGGGTGTGGATGAGTATGTCAGCGTCTCCCGAACTTTCAAGGATATGATGCTGAAGGAGATTTTTAAGGTCCGGACGCAAGCTGTCCAAGAATTCTTGGGGTCTGACGCTTGCAAGTTCATGCTCGAGTCCAAGTATGACGAGGCTCGGCAGGATGGCTTTGATGCGGCTATTGGGCAGCTCCAACATAGGGGACAGATCCCGAGCGACCTTGACTTGGAGGCTGAAGGCATTACTGCTTTCAAAGAAACAAATGGCTCGGACTTTGTTCCGGAAGGTGTCTCGGATGAGGACTTACTTCAATGTGAGTTTGTAGAGCTTGTCTGCGACGAGACCGAGGACAAGAAGTACAATCATGGCGGTCCGTATCTTCCATCTTTTGTGCCACGGGTGTTGATGTCCAGTGTTTTTGTTCCGTTGGAAGACCATGAGGAGCATAACTGGAATGGCCGACTCATTACCTGTCAAGGGTTTCTCTTCCGATCTGGACCTGATGGAGCAATGCCCTTCTTTCCTAAAGGAATTAAGGGCCCGAAGGGAGAGAAGGCTGGCGTAGGAGGCCCAAGAGAGAATGGCGTTGGATGCACAAGTGTCTCTAGAAAAAGAGGCCGCAGGTCCTTCGGGCGCGCAAGTTGGTTCGTCAAGTCGTTAGGGGAGGTGAAGACGGGGTATGCCCCGGAAGCATGTAACTCTAGTCTTCGGACCTTAAAAACTATGTTGTTTCTTTATTACCGCTGTTTTTGTATGGATAATTTTTGTTGAATTTGCACAATCGATTCGGTATCCATGGCATTGGTCCGGGCTCAATGATGGCTCGGGTCAACTCTTATCATTTGCTTGTGTTATTTCCTTTTCAAATGCATGGTTCTTATTGTGTGTCGAATTTATAAGATAAATTAGTAACCCAAGTTTCGTTGGCTCGGTTTTCTTGGGTCTTGGATCTGAGTCCACGAGATCGAATCTTCCCAAAATAATGTAATTCTCAATTGGTTGACTCATGGGTCGGTCGGACAAGGCGTTTGTCCGAGTCGTAGCTCCAAATGTTAATCGCCCTAAGTAAACAGGAATGATTCGGACGTCAAAAATACTGCCTGATTTGTAGCTACACGGTGTACAGTTCCGAGTCGTTTTGGACTTGTGGAAAGTTGGTAAAAAGGAGATGTTCTAAAAAAGTTGAGTGTGGGCTACGGATCACGTTTGGCACCTTGGGCTGATGGATCCGAGCCGGTAACAGTTCAAAATAATTTTCCCAATAAGGCCGAAAAATGTGAAAAGACTCCGGGTTGGCCCAATAGAGGTCCAATGGTTGGGCCCATGTCCTGGCCCAAGCCCATCGCCAGCTGTTATACACCACGTGTCGAGTGGTGATTAGTTCGCTGGATTGTACGGCTTTTCGTCATATCATTCCATCCCTTTTATAGCAATAGCGGATCCGGGTCCTGGTGGTCCGGTCATCTGAATGAATAGGTTTATTCCGCCGTTCTCATTTGCTTTGTCTCGGTGGGTCCTTCGAGCGTCCGAAGGTGCCCTTGAGTTGGACTATGAGGAAGGTAACGGATATCAGCTTCTCGGAAGGAACCCTTCTCGGATCGCCGTGCTAATCTTCTTTCTGCAGGGCTGTAACGTGTATCGTCAGCTTCAGCCCCGGGGAAGCGGATTAGCTCGCTGGTTTCGAGGATTCCTAAACACTTGTGACTTCGGTCCTTCCGTCATTCACTATCCCTAGTACTCCCCGGATCGCCGGGTTAGCCTTCTTTCTTCGGGGCTGTAGCGTGCATTAAGAATGTCAGCCCCGGGGAAGTGGGCTAGCTTGCTGGTTCTAGGGATTGTACGCCTGTTGCTTCGGAGAATTAATTTTTCGGGATATTTGTTCCTTGTAGTATATAAGTTTCGGACATAGTTCTCGGATCAGCGTGCTAGTCTTCTCTCTCCGGGGCTGTAGTGTATCAACCACTTGAGCCCCGGGGGAGCGGACTAGCTCGCCGTTCCCAAGGACTGGAAGACTTGTTGGCATGGAGAGTCGAATTCTCGGGCTTTTTGCTCCTTCCACCATTTACCATTTTCTTGTGGTGCCCGAGGGTGCGAACCAGAAAGTGGTTGTGGTGGAAGATGCGGATCGCCTGAGAGGACCGTGGAGCTGCCTTACCGTCTCAGAGTTATCCGGTTCGGATTCAACTTATCCTTTTGTGCGGAAGTAGGGACTCATTATTTGGAGATCCATTGGTTCGTGCGGTTCCTGTTTTGCCTCGGATGCTTAGCTTCGGAACGGATATGCTTTACTGCTCCAGATGTTGAATATGCGCCAGGAACCACGTGTTGGTATTGTACAGAACGATGTAGATTAGCCCCCCTGTTTTACGTGACTTGGACGGGTGTATCCGAAGTTTGTAATTTTGTAATTTGTATTTTTTGAATAATACATGGTCTTTTGAGTGTTTGCACCTTCTTTCTTCGGCTCGTTATATCACTTCATCCGAACTGGCTGGTATAAGTCAACCCTGATGAGAAATTGATTTCTCAAGTATTTGTTGAATCAATTGGCTCGGACTTTTGTGAATGGCCCGAGGCAGTGTGTTTGTGTGAATATAGTTTTCTTGCCTTGCGAAAATTTGTATTGATTTGACGGAAATTCAAGTACAACTGGTGGGCTTCGAGGCCAGACAAAGAAAATGACAAAAACTTCGACAACTGACGTAGTCTATTTTCGAAGTGTTAACCTAAGCATAAAACTTTTGCAGATTCTTAGCATTCCAAGTTCTCTTCAAGGCTCTTCCTTGGTTGTCCTCTAGCTCGAAGCTCCCATTGATTCTGGCTCCAGTAACTTTGTAAGGTCCTTCCCATTTGGGCTTGAGTTTCTCAACATTGCTTAGGATGTCAGCTCTTCTGAGGACTAAGTCTCTGACTTGTATGTCTTTGGGAAAGACACGCTTGTTGTAGGCTCGAGCAGTCATGGCTTGGTATCGAAGGATGCTAGCTAGTGCCCCACTCCGTTTGTTCTCAAGGAGCTCAAGGTCGTAGATCCTTGCGACTTCATTCTTAGCTAGGTTGTATTGCTGGATCCTTTGGGTTTCCACTACTACTTCCGAGGGGATGACCACCTCGGATCCGTAGACAAGGGAGAAGGGCGTCTCATGTGGAAGTCCGAGTCGTCGTCCTGTGTGCCCAGACGACTGCGTCGAGATCATCTGCCCAACTGTCTTGGGAAGTCCTCAACCTTTTCTCCAAAATCTTGACGATGGTCTTGTTGGCGGCTTCTACTTGACCATTGGCTTGGGGGTAACCAACAGAAGTGAAGCGTTGTTCTATTTTGAAAGACTGGAGCCATTCTTTCAATTTTGCCCCGGAGAACTGAGCCACGTTGTCCGAGACTAGTACCCTCGGAAGTCCGAAGCGGCAGATGATGTTCTTCCAGATGAACGTCCGTACTCTGCTTTCAGTGATGGTCGAAACTGCTTCTGCCTCAACCCATTTAGTGAAATATTCCACCGCCACGATCAGGAACTTTTTCTGATGAGTTCTGCGTGGAAAGGGACCGACTATGTCTATGCCCCATTGATCAAATGGGCATGCTATGATTGACGGAATCATAGGGTTGGTCGGACGATGTGGTATGTTGGCATAGTATTGGCATTCTTCACAGGCACGAGCGAAGTTGGCAGCATCTGCATCAATGGTAGGCCAATAGTATCCTTGCCTTATGATCTTCTGAGCTAAAGTTCGTCCCCCGGAGTGACTCCCGCAACTTCCTGCATGAATTTCCTCCATATGATCTTAGCCTCACAGGGACCAAGGCATCTCATGTGAGTGCCGGTGAAAGATCTCTTGTAAAGATCCTCTCCCATGATGAAGTATCTGTTGGCTCGGCATAGGAGCCTCCTTGCTTCTCTAGGATCTGAAGGTAGAGTGCCATCCTTGAGATAGTAAAATATGTCAGTCATCCAGCTTCTTTCAGTGCTCAAGAGGAAGACTTGTCCGTTAAGATTTTCCATGGAGGAGTCCGTGAGAGTCATCAGGATGACACTCCTTGTATCTAGAGCTCCTAAGGCCGAGGCATACTTGGAAAGGGCGTCGGCCTTTTCGTTCCATTCCCTGTGGAATTGCTCAAGAGTGAATACTTCAAAGTGCTCCACCTCTTTCTTGAGAAGTTCTAAGTATTTGATCATGTTGGGTCCGTTAGCAGCAAAAGACCAAGAAAACTGGGATTTTACGAGTTAGGAGTCTGTATAAGCTTTGATTCTTTTTACTTGAAGAGATTTTGCCATCCTCAAGCCGGTGAGCAGTGCCTCATACTCGGCCTCGTTGTTTGTTATTTTAAAGTTGAGGGTGATGGCGTATTCCAGCTTGGCTCCCTCAGGGCTTTCAAGAAAGATTCCTATTCTTCCTATTCATCCGGTAGCGGATCCATCCACTTGTAACATCCAACATTCCTTGTTCTCAAGTTTGCTCTCTGATTTAGTAGTAGGCACTTTTCTGTCTTCCTGCTTCTTGTCGGAAGATGCAGGTGTCGAAGTGTTGGTTACTTCGTCTAGGACGAACATATGTCTCACCCTCAGGGAGTCATCCATAGGTTCCTGATGTCTGGACCAGAGCTGAACGTTACTTCTGAACATCTCTTCAGGCTCATTGTCTTTTGCCCTTTCTCCTTCTTGGATATCCTTTGCTTGGGTGAGCATGGCGTAGCTCACGACCTCCTGTGAACTTTTTGTTCCTTCTTCCGTTTCCTCTGGGTAATCTACTAGGAAGTCAGCAAGGACTTGAGCCTTTTTAGAAGAGGGGGCTTGGTACCCGATATCATATTCACTTAGCTCGATCGCCCATTTGGATAAGCGTCCTGATTGATCTGGTTTGCCTAGGACATGTTTGAGTGGTTCATTGTTGAGGACCACGATCCGATGAGATTTGAAGTAAGGCTTCAGTCACCGGGCAGTGTAGACCAGCGTGAAGGCGAGCTTCTCAATTTTGACATATCTGGCCTCAGAACCCACGAGGGACTTGCTCAAGTAACAGATCGGGAAGTGGTCATTTCCTTGTATCCGCACCAATACAGAACTCATGGCTTCATCAGTAGTAGCTAGGTAGAGGTAGAGAGGTTCACCTTCTACTGGTTCGGACAAGAGAGGTGGCGAGAGAATGTAGCTTTTTAAGTTATCCAAGGCTTCTTCGCATTCCTTTGTCCACTCGAACTTGTCTCCTTTCCTTAGAATTTTGAAGAAAGGTAAGTTTTTATCGGCAGACTTGGAAATGAAATGGCTCAGGGCCATCACTTGTCCCAAGAGATTTTGCACCTCATTGATTGTCGTTGGTTGCGATAAGTCTAGGATTGCCATTATCTTCTCTGGGTTGGCACTGATACCTCTCTCCGTGACCATGTAGCCGAGGAACTTTCCTCCCTTTACAGCAAATGTACACTTTTCTGGGTTTAACTTCATTCCATATTTCCTAAGGATGGAAAAGCACTTGTTGAGATGCTCGATGTGTTGCTCTTCGGTCTTGCTTTTTACTAGCATATCATCCACGTAAACTTCCATGGTTTTGCCCAACTACTCTTTGAACATCTTATTCACTAGTCGCTGATATTTAGCGCCTGCGTTCTTGAGGCCAAATGGCATGACCTTGAAGCAGTAGACCCCCCCTGCCGCGAAGAAGGCCGTTTTCTTGACGTCTTCCTAGGCCATTCTGATTTGGTGGAAGCCTTGATATGCATCCATGAAGCTTAGGAGTGCGCATCCCGCGGTGCAGTCAACCAGCTGGTCTATGTGAGGTAATGGATAAGGATCCTTTGGGCAAAACTTGTTAAGCCTAGTGAAGTAAATACACATTCTCCACTTTCCCGGAGCCTTTTCAACGAGGACCACGTTACAGACCCAGTCAGAGTACCTGACTTCCTCGATGTGTCCTGCTTACATCAACTTGTCCACCTCTCCTTCTATGATAGCATCCTCAACAGGCCCAAAGTCCTTCCTCTTTTGTCGGATATGTTTTACCATTGGATCCATGTTCAGGCAGTGAACTGCGATCCTTGGGTCTATCCCCTTAAGGTCATCGGTGCTCCAGGCAAAGAAATCGTGATTGTCTCGAAGGCATGTGATGAGCTTCATCTCTACTTCCGTGCTCATCTCTGTTCCGATCCGAGTTACCTTTTCCGAATCCCCCTCAATCAACTGAACCTCTTTCAGGGCTTCATGAGGCTCTATCCTGGCAGTCTTAGGGAATTTTTCCTTGAGCGACCCAACACCAATTTCTTCCTTTAATGGGGTAAGAGCCACAGGAGGAGGGCTCCTGGGTATCTTAATGACCGAAAGAACGGGTACTGTGGCTCCTCTGGTTGACATGATGTAGCATTCCCAGGCTTCTCTAACATTGCCCACTTCTTCACCCACACCGTTCGGGGTTGGGAACTTTACCCTGTTGTGTAGGGGAGAAGCGACTGCCCTGAATTGGTTAAGTCCCGGGCGACCCAGGATCACGTTATAGTCGAATGTGTTGTCGACCACCACAAAGAGGATCGTCTCAGTCACCCTTGTAGGGAAGGCACCCATAGAGACTTGTAATGGTATACTTCCAATGCGACGCACTATAAAGCCCCCGAATCCTACCAAAGAGGTTTGTACTCGCCCGTACTGAACGTTACCCAGGCGCATCTGTTCCACAGTTCTCCTAGATATCACATTGGAGGAACTCCCTGTATCAACAAGTACCTTGTTGACTTTGTAAGTGGCGATGACTAGAGAAATGACCAAAGGTACGTCAGGATCTTTAAGATCTCCTCCACCAGACGTTGGTGGGGGTATCTCACTGTCATCAAAAGTGATGGCGTTCGTTCCTTTCAGAACCGGTGGAGCATAGGTTCTGTCATTGTTTCTCAAATGTTGCGCGGTTCTTTCCCTTGCGTTCTGGCTATCTCCTCCAGTTGGACCTCCTGCAATGGCATTGATAACCCCGCTATAGGGGAGATTTTTCATTTCCATATCTTCGTGATACCCATGGTATCTTTGGGTATGGTGGGGTGGGTTCTCTGCTGGAGGTGGCAGTAAGGATCTTGTCGGAGGTTCCGAACCATGCTCCTCCCTTATTTGTTCATTCTTCTGGTGTCTGGAGGGTTCCTCCTCATATATTGGTTCTTTCAATTTACCACTCCTTACCAACCTTTCTATTTCTGTTTTCAGCTGGACACAATCCTCAGTCGAATGACCTTTGTGCTTATGAAACCTATAGTATTCCTTTGAAGCTTTGTTCTTCTTGTTGCTCCTTGTAGGTTTTGGCCATTGTATATCTAAGTTTTTCTCAACAATAGAGGCCAAGATGTCGGATCTTGGTCTATTGAGGCGAGTATACTCGACGTATCTTCTTGGTGGTGTTCTCTCCCTGCGGAACTCCTTACATCTCTAAGTTCCTTCTTTTTCAAACTTTCCGGACGGGAAGGGTTCTTGTCTTACTTGCTCTTTTCCCTTTGGCCCCGGCTCTTATTGAGACATTTCTCTGTACTCTTCTCCATCTGAGACTCCTTGAGATATCTTCCAAGTACTTTTCAGTTGTGATTTCCTCGTTGGAAAGCTTTCTTCTGAGATCATCGTTGTAAGTGTTAGCGTACAGGTGTCGGACCCGTTCTTTGATACTGTGAGGCTCTACTTGGCGTACTTCGGCATTGAAACGGTCAAGGAAGGTCCTAAGGTCCTCGTGCTCTTTCTGGATTACTCCTGCCAAGTGCTCGACCGATCTCTTTCTCTTCTTTGCTTTCTCAAACCTTTTTAGGAAGAGGGAAGCGATATCTGCATAGGATTTGATGGAGCCATTGGGAAAAGAGGTCCACCAATCCATTGCCTCCCCAAAGAGTGTAGTGGAGAAGTTGAGAGCTTTCATGTTGTCATTCAGTCCGTAGGCTCCATCTTAATTTCGTATCTAGTAAGGTGCCTCACAGGACAAGTATCCCCGTAATAGTGCTCAAGACTTGGGATAGTGGAGTCGGGGCGCTTCCTTTCCCTCCTTATCTCATCACATAGAGGATTAGGGGCCCTAAGAGTCACCTGCTCATGTGCCTTCACCATCTTGCTCAAAGTGGCGATTTGAGTCTCCAAGGCCTTTTGTTGGACATAAATGTGCTCGGAGGTTAGTTTCTCGCCAGCCCTTGGGTTGATGGCCACATCTGGAGGAAGATCATCAATAGGGACTATCGAGATGCTTTCTGCCACGTGGTCTCTTGGCGCATGCTGTAGAGCCCCACGTCGGCTAGTTCCTGCTTCATCTGCTTGTGGCATTATCGGAATTCTCCCCCGCTATTCGTGAGAAGCAGCGGCCCAGCTGTTGAGAAGGTTCCTTAGGTCCTCCGGTTGAGCTGGTTCTCCTAACCTTTGTTGGATTGGGCGATGTTCATTCCTTGATTGCGCGGGTTCAGCTTGTCTCGGAATTGCTAAGGGAGGAGTGGGTTGAGGAGGCTGAAGGTTGTTTGATCCAAAGCACCCTTGAATGGTGGTGAGTAAGAGGCCAAACTGATTCTCACTCATTCCAAACTCACTTGGACGAATGATCTGCCCATTTGGAAGGGTGAAGTTTCTTCCCGGAGGAGGACCATGTGTTCCTGACGAAGGAACTTGTCCTTCAACTCCGAGTGTCTAGGTACTTATTGGTGGATCAGCGGCTCTTTCCTCCTCTGAAGAGAGGCTAGCATTGTGGCCATCACTTGGGCAGTCCATTGTGTTTCTTGAAGAGGTTCTCGCCACCCTTCCCCTCCGAGTGGGAGGTCTACCTCTTTGCCTTGGGGCAGGCGTGCCAATCGCAGTAGCGTTGGTTCTTACTGACCTTCTTGTTCTTGCCATTACTGAAGAGAACGGAACTATTTGTAAAGATTCCCACAGACGGCGCCAAAATGTTGAGGGTAAAAGTTCCCCAACCACTTAGAGATTATTCTATCGCACTGGTAATGGCCAAGATATCCTTAAGTCAGAAGCTCCGTACTGAGTAAGAGCCAACGCGCTAGAGCCTGAGATCCGGAGCTTGGTAAGAACCTGGACAAGTGACTTGAGGGGGGGGGCGTTAGGACCTGGTTTGCTAAGTGTCAAACCGGTTTGAGACTTTAATCAAGAGAGACTGAAGATCTACTCTGTGTGATAGTCAAGGTTCGGAAGTGATTATTGCTTACCATTATCCTGGGAGTGTGTGCCCTATATATAGATTTCTCCCCAATTGGGAGGGTTCCACCAGATCATGCCAAGTGTAAGGCCTAGATTGAGCCACCAAGGCTTCAATAGGCCCATGGCCCATTAATGACACTTGCCCCATTCCACTTTGGGCTTTTAGGGGTAGTTTAGTCATTAATGTGAGAGTATTAGAGGCTTTGATAGTCTGCTTTGGGTCAAGGTCCGAAGAGGTTGGTCCGGACGTTTGGTCCGGACTGTATTGGGTTGTCTATATGGAACTTCCATAAGTTTGTCCGACTCCTCTGATTCGGACCTTGTGGCTCGGACCTCCTTACTCTCTAGTGCCAGTTTACTTGGTTGCTTGTGAGATCGTCATGTTGGATCCGGATGGTCATCTGGGTCGGACCCCAGGGTTACGGACCACTGGAGGGGTCAGAGCTACTACCGTTCAAGCTCTCTCTGTCCTTCTCCTCCAGGATGGGTCGGACCTGAGGGGCCTAGGGTCGGACCTTAGGGTCATATCGTAGTGTTTCGGATCCTCAAACAACTTGGGACGCCTTAGGATTCGTTCCAAAGGCGCCTATGACGGATTGGACATATTTTTGTATTAACACTTAGTCTTCAGTAATCTTGTGCAGTCTTCAAATCTTCAAAAATGTTGAGCTCTTCTGCCGGATGCCTTCTTCTTGGTCTTCTTTAAGAAAATAAAAATTACATTCAGAGACCTATCATCCTATACAAGATTTGCTAGACTATCATACTTAGTGATTTTTCTCTTTTACAGTGTTCAAGTGAACTAAGAGTACTAACCACCTTTCTGAGCTAAGATAAGTCATTAGGTTGCTGATCAAAATCTAAATAGATATTCCTAACAAATTTACCCCTTTTTGATCAGTCAACGATGACTATCTGACTTATTACAAATCTGGATGAGGAAACAATCCACCACTTAATCAATTCATAAGATCTTTCAATTAAGTGCAGAAAGTAAACATCAACCAAATCACAAGGTGTGATCTTTGCTGACAAGTTATCTTTTTATAAATTGATATCTGAGAGTAGGTTCATCAGATATGTTACAAAGAAAGTTCATAGATAACTTTAATACATAAAATACATTTCAGCTCAGTCAGCAAGATACAAAATACATAGTTTAAATTAGGACAACAGGAGTAACCAAGCTCCAAGTAGACATCCTAATAAACTAGTCTTCAAGTCTTCAACACTTCAAGTCTTCAATCAGCAGATCTATGGATCAATTTGCAAATTTCCTATCCCCAAACCTTTTGATATCATCTGAGTAGTCAAAGAGCAAAGTCCTGACTATCATCTCAGTGTTTATGGCAAATCCACAAACTTCCTTGCAGGTTTTGGTGGGATTTTTCTTGGCAAACTGTTTGACCCATAGATACTTTCCCCACTTCCAGGCCTGCTCGATTCTGATATCTGATAGCTTGAAGTATTCATATATGATCTTCAGATATCTGATGTCACCCTTGTATTGATCTTCAGTCAAGTAGAAGGACTCATAGGGTTCCACAGCAAGTCTTGCTCTTGTGCCTGTTCCAGTGATGTTGGGAATTCTGTGCACATCATCTGGCTTTCCATAAGGACATTCATCAGAGAGGTCCTTCTTCATGGCTTCTATTCTCTTGATTACTTCAAAATCCAACCAGGCTTTGATGTGGTTGGTGTTAATCAAGATTGGCTTGTCTTTTCTCCATGCCATGAGCTGTTTATGGATTGGTTTTGGAAATCTTTCATTTACAGTAAGTGCTTGAGTTCCAAAATCCAGTAGCCATTCTTCTAATTAATGCACCTGTAGATAGAGGAGTCATTGTTGGTCTTCACATACTCAATCTTGGCTTCTTCAGGCCTGAGTGGTAGTTGAAGTTTTCTTTGTTCAGCTCTCAGCCTGTTCCTCCTTTGTCTTGAATTCTCCCTTGGGGGATTACTTGAAGAACCACCCTAGATTGACTTGGTATTTCCAGAGGGTGTTTTAGCTGCCAAAGGCTTTGCAGCTATGGGCTCAGATAGGCTATCAACCCTTTTTCTTTTTCTGTGAAGTGGAGCTTCATCTTCGTCAGTCTCTTCATCATCATCATCAAGATTAATTCTTATGAAAGTTTTGCAGCCTTCTTCATTGCCCTGGGATTTGATTTGTCCTTCTTCTTCTTCTTCTTCTTCTTCTTCTTCTTCTTCTTCTTCTTCTTCTTCTTCTTCTTCTTCCTCCTCCTCTTCTTCTTCCTCCTCTTCTTCTTCTTCTTCTTCTTCTTCTTCTTCTTCTTCTTCTTCTTCTTCTTCTTCTTCTTCTTCTTCTTCTTCTTCTTCTTCTTCAGAAGACTCATCCATCCCTCTTACTTGTCTTCTCCTTGGAGCCTTGGTAATCCTTGGAGGTTTCTGTGCTCTGGCCCTTGTTGTCATTCCTTTTTCAGGAAGTTGCTGAGTGGTTGCCACTATCTGTAGAGCAGTCTGACTGGAGGAGGGCTCATTTATTCTCAGAGGTGGTTGCTCCGATTTTCTTTTGTTTCCTCTTCCTCTTCCTCTTCCTTTTTTAGCACCTTGAAATCCTTCCCCCTAGTCATTGTTGACTGACTAAGAATCACAAAGGATTTTGAAAGGGAGTCAAAGTTGCCCTGCAAATAGTTGTAAGCAGCAACCAACTGTTCCATATTAGCCTTGAGCTCCTGATTATGTTTGACAAGACCTGTTTCCTTATCAGTGAGCTCTGCCAGTGGGCCTTGAATAGCATCTGCTTTTCCAGCAGCATAGCTAGCCTCTTCAAAGGCTTTTGCAGCCAAGTTTTGGTCATCATCCCTAACCATGCCTAGATCTTTCTGAGCAATGACCAGACTGGTTGTTCTCTGAGTGATGCGCTCAGTGAATGTCTTCATTTCTGTAGGGACTGATGCAATGGCGGCTTTATCTTGAGAAGACAACTCATGTTCAAGTATTCATTGGAGTTGACATTTGGCAGCTTGCTGAAGATTTCAGGAGCAATCAGCTTCCTTTTCAAATGAGAAACCGGTAAGTGTTCATTGCGGTGTTCTGCCAATGCTTTGTCTTCTTCATCATCTGAGTCACCAGCCCAGTGATCTTCATCCTCTTGGACATTTTCATCAATGTTTTCTAGTCCAGCAACCATCTCGGAGATGGGCTTCTTTCCTTTCATTGAGGATGATGGTACATCTTTTGGTAATGCAGCCTTAGCATCATACTTGTCTCTAGATACTTGCTCAGTATCTAAATCCTCAGAAATTGCCTGAACAGCAAGTTGGAGTTCTTTCATTTAAGCATAAGCTTCCATTTCCTTGATTGTTTGATCTTCAATCTTTTGGTGCTTTGCTTTAGATTCAGTTATCTTCTCTTCCAGTTGAAGATTTAGCTGTTGTTCTTCCTCCAACAGTTGTTTGAGTTGAGCAACTCTAGCTTGTGCATCCAATATTTTCTGAGTGTTGTTCTCAGAGTGCTCAACTACTTGTTCAGTAGAGTCCTTTTGTTGGGGAGATGGATGGGTGGATTTCTGAGGAGATGGAGGAGGGGATTTTTGTGATGTCCTCTCAGTGTGCTTTTCAGCAACTGAGGTATTATTACCTTGTGCAATCCCTCATGTCCCTGGTGTAGGGGAATCATCATCATCCTTCTTATCATCCTCATCCTTGTGATGGTCAGAAGGAGGTTCTTCATAGTCATTCTCATCAGTCTCTTCCTCCTCATCGTCTTCAGATACCAGATTTATCAATTCTGGAAGAGTAACTTTTTGCCCATTAACTTCCTCTTGATCAGAGGGTATAAATTGGAGTGTCTTAGGCAAGACTGTCTTGAAAGCCATCTGTAGTCTGGTCTGACCATCTACCTTTTTGAAGGCTTGCACCAATTTGTGTGCCACTTCCTTGGAAAAATCCTTATGCATTAAGGTCGCAACCTGATATTGTTCAGTAGGGAACATTGCATGGATGTAGTTTTCCAGGTCAAGAGCTCGTGCTCGTCTTGTTGGTTGATCTGTGGTTCTTAGTATTTCAGAGAGATAAGAGAACCTTAACCTCTGCCATTTCTTGAAGCATTGAATATGCTTTGGCAAGGTATGAGTCTTGAAGAAGGGAAGGAGGTTCTCATAGTCATCATTTGACTCCTTCTTAGCACTACTTTCAGCCTGAAAGAGAGAGTTTTGAGTTAGTTTCAAAACTTGTGTAGATATCTGGGTTTTAGAGCAGTCAAGTATCTGTTACACTGCAACAAAGAACAGGCTCAGAAGGTTGGACTACTGAGGTTCCAGGTGCCTCAGATATCTTGGTGTGAGGAGGAGACTTGGAAGTCTGATCCTCAGCATCCTCTCTTTCTTTTTGAACCTGAGAATAAAATACAACATAACACTTAGAAATTTACCAGGAGAGAAATACTTAGACAATTTGATATCTGGGATGTCAATTACCTCCATAGTAGGAGGCTCAGATACTTGTTTCTCAGAAACTTGTACATTTTCTGGTATTCTCTCTGGTGATGAAGGTTTGATGGCCTCATCAATTTCCATTGGTTGAGGGGATTGAGTGGGCAATTCCCCAGCAACCTCTACTTCTGTTTGAGCCTATGAGTAGAAAGTGTTAAGTACTTAGAAAAATGATCAGAGTAATATTGTGAAGAATATAGATATCTAAGATATATACCTTCTTAATAGAAGGCTCAGAGACTTTGTGAGTCTCTGGTTGATTCTCAGATGAGTTAGGCTTCTCAGCCTCATCATTTTTCTTCTCAGTTGGAGCCTATTAGAAATAAACAGTTAGTCAAGTGTGTATAAAAGATATCTGAAAAGTCATGTCTTAAGAAACTATTTTCCACCTGTAATACATGCTCATGTTCCTTAAGTGGTGAGGCTATGGGAGCCTCCTTCTCAGTCTCTGAGGCAAGCTTTGCAGCTTCCTCTTGTTCTTTTGTTTCTAATTCAGCCTGTAACAAAGAAATTTTATTAAATAACAAGATTAATAAACACAAAAATATCACAAGTAGAGAGTTAAACCATTCAACTACCTGAATAGTGTCAGGCTGATTGGTCTCTTGAACTTGTGACCCTTCTATGCTTTGGTCTTGTTGTTCCATTTCAGCTTCTTTGTTTGAAGTTTCAGGTACTTCAGACCTTTCCTGAGTGTGCAACTCAGTTGCCTCCCCTGGTTGATCATTACGAGATGTCTCGCTTGATCCCTCTCTAGGAGTTAGGGAACCTGCTCATTTGCAGGATTTTCTTCAGCATATTGCATTGCTGGTATGTCGAAATGGAGTTCATTGACTATTTCATCAACCACTTGTGGCTGTTGTGGTTGTGGTTGTTGTGGTTGTCTGGAAGCAGAAGTTTGAGCATTTGAGAGCTCTTCCAGATTTTTAAGTGTGGTGTTGACATCAGCGTCTACCAACATTAGGTCACCACTCATCAGGGCTTCTTGAAGTTGTTTATACGTGACTTTCCCTGATGGTGTGTTGGCACCAACAACCTTTGCTATAGGTTCTTGTTCAGCAACCTTGGACCTTTTGGTCCTCTTTCCCTTGGCCTTGGTTACTTTTTCAGTAAGCTTGGGGGCTTGGATCTTCTCCTCGCCCGATTCGTCATCGAAATCAGGAACAGAGTTATCAACAATCCCTGCTGCTTCTGCAGAGAGAGTTTGAAGTTTCTCACTGCTTTTATCAGCATTGATAAGTTCATCGGCAAGGCACTCTGCAACATTTATGAGTTCATCTGTATTGATGAGTTCATCAGTAGTGGTGGAAGGTATCTGAGAGTCGACATCCATAGAGGGTATGCCTTCTGATTTGCCAGCAGACTTCTTTTGTGAAGTTCTGGGCCTCTTGGTCGCAATGGAACCTTCAGATAACTCATCAGTCTTTCATTTCTTGGAACCTTTCTGAGATGCAGTAACCTTTTTCATCATGTTTGTATACTCATATTTGTAGAGCAGGTTACTGTTGGCAATGTATGCCGTCTCTCTGAGCTCAATGCCAAGGCACTCAAGTAAGTAGCAAATCTTCAGTCCATAGCTTACTGTGGATTTTGGCTTAGCAAGGCCCTTAACGATTTTAGGCTCAAAGCCTTGTATCTTCTTCACAAATTTCATGAGGGCGTACTTTCCCCAATTAAAAGGGTTTTCCAGCCTTTTGTCTTGTTGACTCAACAAGAACATCATCATCCAGCGTTCTTGGCTTATCTGGTCAGCACCTCATTGTAGACCATCAAAGCATCGGTGAAGGATACATGCCAACACATCCCAGTGAACCAACAGATGTCTGGTTCTGATGTCAGCAAGTTTGAAGTCGATGGGTGTATCTGATTTTTCAAGATCACACACATCACTGTATAGTTGCTTCACACCTTCAAGGAGATCTTCATCCTTGGTGTCAATTTCAAAATCCTTTCCAATATTTTGAAGTTCAAACAGCTCACAGAAAGCTGTTTCGTCCAACCGGATTTCTCGTCCTTGGACTTTGGTCTTGATAGACAATGTCTCAGTGCCTTCAGAGACTTTGGAGATAATCGTGGAGTTGTTGTAAAACTCCAGGACATCCAGTGAAGAAACTCCACTAGGAAGAGCAGATAGAAAGCCCTTGATTTGTGCCTTTTCAAGCATATCAAGTACCAATTTTTTGTCAGTCTGGTTTTCTATTGCAGCTACCATGTATTCCTCAATCATGGCACCACCCCAAATCATCCTGTGATTTGAAGTCCAATGATCAGGATTGAACTCTCCAATCAACCGATTATTTGTTATAACTAGCACTAGTGCTTGCTTTTCAGCAGTACCAGATGTAGTGGCTTGGGATTTCTGAGTAGAAGCACGTTTGGGAGCCATCTCTTTAAATAGTGAAGTTTTTGAAAAACGAGAAGAGATTAAGGTAGGAAATCAGTGATTCTTTGCAGAAAAACTAAGAGGGAATCAGTAGTTGCAGAGAAAATTGCAGAAAGATTGGAGAGAATTTTTTCAGTTTTTGTGCAAGAGCAAATGTAGGATTAGGCGAAAGCGATTTCTTTTGCCAAAATCCTATATATATATATATAGTAGTGTAATTTCAACAGACAAAAATACACAAATTAATTTTGTGTATTTGTATCTGTGTACGTGCAGTAAGGCATGGGTAAAATTCGGTTTGCATTAAATGCTTAGTGGGCCACGTCTGAGTTTTTACGGTCCACTATTTTACAGAGAATTAATCTCGGCCTTTAAAATGGAACGCTCATTTCATCAATGGTTGGGATTGCTTTTCCAACAATGAGCACAATCAACCCATATGATTGTGCCCAATTAATGAATTTTGGCGATTAGCTATCTGAATCACATCTCTTCTGTGTGACTGAGGGACATTTATGTATCTGAGTCTATCTCACACTCGGTATCTATTCATGTTTTACACAAAGATAGAAATAATACAAATTTCAAGAGAGTAGTTGACTGCAGACAGTTGTACTATTCTCTTTTGTGTTCCTCCTCACTGAGTGATCTAGATATCTGAGTACCTGTCTCAGAGATCTTCAAATAGTCATTTTACCCTTTTGCCTGTGGTTTCTGGATACCCGTTCCAAATTTCTCTTTTCTCTTTATATCTGGATATCCGTTCCAGATACCTAGTATCTGGATACCTGTTCCAGGTTTCTTTTCTCTCTATATCTGGATACCCGTTCCAGATATCTCTTTCCCTCTTTTGATATCCTCTTCAGATATCTGAAATTTTTCAGTTCTTTGGTAGCTCCATTAGTCCAAGACTATGTCTTAAAGCTAAGAACCTGCTTTCTTGCAAAGGCTTAGTGAAGATATCTGCAAGTTGGTATTCTGTGCCAATCTTGAGTATCTCTATATTGCCTTTCTCAACATAGTCTCTGATGAAGTGGTCAAGAACCGGCTTTCTTGTAAGGGCTTAGTGAAGATATCTGCAAGTTGGTATTCTGTGCCAATCTTGAGTATCTCTATATTGCCTTTCTCAATGTGCTTTGTTCTTGCATGAAACTTAGGATTCTGAGTTATGGAAATAGCACTTGTGTTGTCACAGAAAATCGGAGTTTTCTCTTCATTGAGTCCATAGTCTCTGAGTTGTTGTTGTATCCACAATATTTGTGAAGCACAACACCCAGCAGCAATATATTCAGCCTCTGTGGTAGATGTGGCAATTGAGTTTTGTTTCTTGCTGAACCATGATATTAATCTGGCACCAAGAAATTGACAAGTTCCTGAGGTGCTTTTTCTATCAAGCAATGATCCAGCATAGTCAGCATCAGAATAGCCAACTAAACTCAATCCACTGTCTTTTGGATACCACAATCCATTTTATCCACTTTCTTTGCTAGCTTTCTGAATCCCGCCTTGTCCAGGTTGGGGATCATCATTCTGATCATCATCATCATCACTCTTGTTCTTTGTTTCTTGGTTTGGATGCTCAGAGGGAGGTTCTTAATAATCGTTTTCGTCCATCTCCTCGTCATCTTCTGAAACCAGGTTGATCACATTTGGGAATGTAATCATCCTCCCATTAACTTCTTCTTGTTCAGCAGGATAAGTAGTGAGCTTGCTGGGCAAGGCAGGATGGGTAACCATCTTCTCTTGGGTTTGAGCATCCGCAGACTTGAAATCTGCTATAAGTCTTTGTGCTACTTCATGAATGAAGTCTTCATGCATTAGAGTGGCAAATGAGTAAGACTCTGTAGGGAACAATGCATGGATATAATCCTCCAGATTTAGGGCAATTGCTCTTTTTCTCGACGCCGACATTTCGCTACTTGTAAAGGTCAGCCTTTCTGAGTTTCTGCCATTGTCTGAAGCACTTGAGATGTTTCATTAAGGTGTGCTTCTGGAAGGCCTTGAGTAAATCAACTGGCACTAGACTTTGAGCCTGAAAGAAAGTGTTCAAGTTAGTTTTGTTCAAACCACTTGTGTTAGTATCTGTGTGCAGAAGTGAGCTTTTTGAGCATACCTATGTAGAAACACTAAGCTCATCTGCTTGGATTTTTACTTGCTTGGGCACAGAGGCTTCAGATACTTTGGTGTGAGGAGACGTTTTATCCTCATCAACCTTTCTTTCTGCTTGAACCTGAGAGTTAAAATCAAACATGTTTAGAAACTTTTAACAGAAAAGATAGGTGGAAAGGTGCTTTCTGAGACTTCACTTACTTCCAAGTGAGGAAGCTCAAGAGATGTTCCTCGAAACCTTGGGGTTTCGCACCTTTTCGCAGAATCGCTTGTTCAAATAGCTTTTAGTTTCTTTTGGAGGAGATGACACAACTGTTTCTCCATCCAATTGTTCTTCTGACTGAGCCTGTAAGAACAAACATAAGAGATTTTAGTAGTGGGTTTTCCAGAGCATTCGTTGAAGAAGATTATTACTGATTACTTACCTTCTTAGCAGAAGGCTCAGTAAATACTTCCTCAGAAAGCTTTTCAGCTTCTGGAATCTCTAGGTTTTGGGGTGTTGGTTCCACCACCACTATTTCCTCAGTTGGAGCCTAAGAAGAGACATTAAGAATATTAGAACATAAGAGCAATTTTAGTTAGTTATTTCTTGTTCAGAGATAACTTTTACTACCTGTGGGACAGGCTCTTCTTGATGTTCTGAGGTTGGAGGAACCTCTTCTTGATTCAAGGGGGTGGACAGGTTTTCTTCCCCCTGAAGGTGTGTCTCCAAGTTGGCCTGTAACAAATACAGCTTATGAGTAACAAGTTAACATACAATTATGTTGACATGTTAGATACAAACTATCTTTGTTACCTGAATAGAGTCAGGCTGATCATTGATCTCTTGAACTTGTGGTGATTCCACAGTCTTTCTGTGCTCATTATTGTTCTCCTCTGCAGTATCATTCTCAGTCTCCATCTCAGTTTGATCCCTTTCTGAGAGTTGAGCTCTCTCAGAAGGTTGAGGAACCTGTTCAAGAATAGGGTTTTCTTCAGCAAAATTAAGTGCTGGCATTGTGAATGTGGAAGCAATGGCAACATCTTCCATCATTCTATCTTCCTCACCCAGGCCTTCTTATTCCTCACAAGCGTAGGGCTCTTCTCTTTCTGAAGAGCTGAGCTTGATGCTCCTCCATGGGTCTCATACTTGAATCTTTTGAGTACTTTTGCAAGTACTTCATCATCCTCAGAATCACTATTCTATTTTGTGCAGACCCATCTATGATATTTCTATCATCTCTGGAGAGTTATGGAGCATTCTGGTTCAGGACTCTTGGGGCATTCTGGATTTGCCTTTCTGAGCGTCCAACATCTTCTGAGACCTTGTCTCCAGAAGGTTGTGCCTCTTATATGATTAGGGACTTGGAGGCTCTTTTGCTTTGAGTCCTCTTTCTCTTGGCAACTGGAGGTTTAGCTTTGGCTTGCTCGGTGACCTCCTCACCTTGCTGTGCAGTTTCTTCTTCTTCTGCCTTTCTGAGTGCGTTCTCAGCAGAAATTTTCTCCTTTTCTTCAAAAGCGTGCCTGAAAAGAGAATTGGTGACTGGGATTTCTTGTTTCTCTCTGAGAGTGATTCCCATTGTTTCCAGAATGTAACAGATTCTGAGACCAAAATGCATATTAGCCTTTGGCTTAGCAAGGCCATTGATGATTTTGGGCTCAAATTCCTCAATATGTCCAAGGAATTTGTTGAAGGCGTACTTCCCCCAATTGAAGTGGGTTTCCTGCCCTTCATGCTTCTTGTTCAGAAGATGCATCATCATCCATCTCTCCATGCTTATCTGGTCTACTCCTCCTTTGTTGCCATCAAAGCAACGGACCAGAATAAGAGCTAAAGTGCTCCAGTGTTTCTGGAGATGACTAGTTCTGATGGCTTTCAGAACAATGTCTTCTGGGCAACCTTTTGCATTTTCTAACTGGATTGCTTCAAATAGCTCTTTGACGCCTTGAATCATGGAAGCGTCCTTGATGTTGATGTCTTCAAATGTTCCTCGATTTTTCAATCGGAATATCTTGCAGTCTAGAACAATTTCTTGTCCTTGGACTTCAGTCTGCATGTATTTTTCTTCTTCATCATTCACAACTTTTGTGAAGATTTTAGAGTTGTTATAGAACTCCAGTACATCCAGTGTGGATAGTCCACTGGGTGCAGCAGATAGAAGCTTGTAGATATGGGAGTTCTTCAGCATTCCCAATATCAGTTTCCTTTCTGGTTTTGAAGATATAACTGCTGATACATATCTCTTTACTAGAAAGGCTCCCCAATTCATTTTGTGTTTAGGGTTCCAGTCCGATGGGGTAAACTTTCCCAGAAGGCGTTTATTCAACACCTTAAGTTCCTTTCCTCCTTGCTTTTCAGCAGGAGCAGAGGATGTTGCCTTAGGGTTCTTGGTGGTCATCTTCTTGGGTGCCATCTCTTATATAGAGTTTAGAGTGAGTGTTTTTCAGATGAATATTGCACAATTAATAGAGATTAGTCTATCTTTTCAGAAGACTAAGAACAAAAAAAAAAAAGGGGTTTTGCAGAAATCTTGAGAGATTTTGCTGTTTTGATGCAAGTATGAAATTTCAGAATCGGTAAAAGTGTTTTTCTTTTGCCCAAATCCTATATATATAGCAGACAAACTGTACATAGATACAACATACATATAGCTGAATATGAATGTGTGTCTTTGCATCTGCGTAGGCGTGGTACGTCCTTTGTACTTCATTAAATGCGTAGTGGGCCATGTCTGCATTTCTCAACAGACATTACTTGCTTTGTTTTAATCTCAAACGTTTATTCATCAAGGGCTTATATTGAATATCTTGTAATGATATCAATCAACAAATGGTAATGTGCCGACTTGATGGATTTTTAATATGCTACATTCATTATGTCACTTAGTAAAGAGTAGGAACACTTAATCGTTTGAGCTTATCATTCTGAGTGTCAAGTCCTTATCTATATATTGTTTATCATGAAAATGGTAAAAATACAAGACATTGCACATGTTTGAATTTCAGAACTTATACCTTATGGGCTTTGTGTATCCATTTCTCTTTATGACTAAATAGCTTTCTGAATTCAAGTGTCAGAAGCTTCAGTTGTTTGAATGTATTTGACCCACTCTCAGTAAGTAAGTTCTAGTTTTATTTACTTATTAAGTGTGTACCGACCTTTGCCTTTCTGGATACCCGTTCCAGAAATGTTTTGCCTTTCTGAGTGTTGCTACTCAGAAACCTTTGCATCACTTCTTATCAATTTGGCTTTCTGAGAACCTGTTCTCAGAGGCCTACTCACTTATTCAGTCTTTAGAGATTCAGGATAAATTTTCAGTCCTTAGGCAACTCCATTAATCCAAGATTATGTCTTAAGGTCAAGAACCGGCTTTCTTGTAAGGGCTTAGTGAAGATATCTGCAAGTTGGTATTCTGTGCCAATCTTGAGTATCTCTATATTGCCTTTCTCAACATGGTCTCTGATGAAGTGGTGTCTAACATCAATGTGCTTTGTTCTGGCATGGAATTTGGGGTTCTGTGTGATTGTAATAGCACTTGTGTTATCACAGAAAATGGGAGTTTTCTCTTCATTGAGTCCATAGTCTCTGAGTTGTTGTTGAATCCACAAAATTTGTATTGCACAACAACCAGCAACAATATATTCAGCCTCTGTGGTAGAAGTTGTAATTGAGTTTTGTATCTTGCTAAACCACGAGATAAGTCTAGTTCCCAGAAACTGACAAGTTCCTGAGGTACTTTTCCTATCAAGCATTGATCCAGCATAATCAGCATCTGAGTAACCAGGCAAACTCAATCCACTTTCTTTAGGATACCACAAACCTACATCTACTGTACCTTTCACATACCTTAATATTTTCATAGCAATATTGTAGTGTGTTTGCATCGGATTTGTCTGAAATCTAGCACACACTCCAACGGCGTATTGAATACCAGGTCTGCTTGCAGTAAGGTAAAGTAGTGAACCTATCAATTTCCTATACTTGTGTTCATCAACACTCTTACCTGATTCAGTATAGGTCATCTTGGTTCCTATGCTCATAGGTATCTTAGCATTCTTTTCAGAAGGCTTAAGTTTGAACTTTGTGAGCATGTTTTTGCATACTTTGTCTGACTAATGAATATTCCATCATTGAGTTGCTTGACTTGCAATCCTAGGAAATAGTTCAATTCTCCCATCATGCTCATCTCAAACTTACTTTTCATGAGATTTGCAAAGTCATCAGAAAGTTGCTTGTCCTTAGATCCAAATATGATGTCATCAACATATACTTGAACTAAGAGTAGTTTCCCATCATGGTTTAAAGTAAATAAAGTTTTATCAACTTCACCTTTCTTGAAACCACTTTCCAGAAGATATTTGGCCAAAGTGTCATACCATGCTCTTGGAGCCTGTTTCAGTCCATAAAGAGTTTTCTGTAACTTATAGACCATTCTACTTTCTGAGGAAACTTCAAAGCCAGGTGATTGTTCAACATAGACTTCCTCAGCAAGTTCACCATTCAAGAATGCACTCTTGACATCCATCTGATAAACTTTAAAGTCTTTATGAGCTGCGAAGGCCAGGAAGAGTCTTATTGCATCCAATCTGGCAACCGGTGCAGATGATTCATCAAAATCTAAACCTTCAGTCTGGGTGAATCCCTTGGCAACCAACCTTGCTTTGTTTCTGGTTATTTCACCAGATTCATTCATCTTGTTTCTGAAAATCCACTTAGTTCCAATCACATATATTCCTTCTACAAATGGAACTAGTTTCCAGACTTTGTATCTTTCAAACTGATCCAACTCTTCTTGCATTGCTGAGATCCAGTCTTGGTCTCTTGATGCTTCTTCTCTTGGTCTCTTGGTGCTTCTTCTATAGTTTTTTGTTCAATGTTTGAGATAAAACATCCAAAGAGAGAATTAGCATTTTCAGCTATTGCTCTCCTAGTCCTAACACCTTGATTGATTGGTCCAATCACGTCTTTTGCAGGATGATCCTTGATCCATCTCATCATGGGTTTAGGGCTAGTAGGGTCAACATCTATGTGATTTGAATGTGAATCACTACGATTATGACTTGATACTTCTTCAGTATCTGTGACATTTTGCACCTCAGAAGGGCGGTGAATGTCTGACACTTGCTCAGTGTGAGAGCTTTCTGGGACATGCCTGTCAGAGAGGTCATTTCCAGAGTTAGCTCTCTGATGAACATCTTCAGTTTCCATTTCTGGAATTCTCATAGGAAATTCTTCATCATGTCTGAGAATCATCTGGTTGTTACTAGGCATTTCATGCTTTTCTTCGTCAGAGTCATCCTCTCTTTCCACAATGATATTTTTCCTTTCTGAGAGTTCCTCTTCAGAATCCTTTATCATTAGTTCCATGAACCTTTCTGAGAGTTCATCAGCAAGGGATGTTTTCTTGCTTCCTTCATAGAATACAACATGAACTGATTCTTCAATCTTCTTTGTTCTTTTGTTGTAAACTCTGTATGCTTTGCTATTCATAGAATAACCAAGAAGCACACCTTCATCTGCCTTTGGTTGAAATGTTCTTAGATACTCTTTTCCATTGTTAAGAACAAAACATCTACAACCAAATACTTTTAGATGTTTGATATTAGGGGGTCTACCAACCAAGAGTTCATAAGGGGTCTTGTCATGGTGTTTGTTTATCAGACATCTGTTCTGAGTGTAGCATGCTGTGTTTACAGCTTCAACCCAATAAACTTCACTTATCTCAGTGTCAGCTAGCATTGTCCTTGCTGCTTCTTTAAGTGTTCTATTTTTCCTTTCTGCAACACCATTTTGTTGTGGTGTTCTTACAGAGGAAAGTTGGTGTTGTATACCTTTGCTGGTACAAAACTCCTTAATGTACTGGTTGACAAACTCAGTACCATGGTCTGTTCTGATTGCAGATACCTTGTCATTTTTCATGACTTCAAGCTTATTCAGCAAGTTTGGTATCTCCACCCTTGCATCAGATTTGTGCTTCAGAAAGACAACCCAAGTGAATCTTGAGAAGTCATCTACAACAACAAGACCATACTTCTTTCCTGCATAACTAGTTACAGATGATTCAAAAAGATCCATGTGTAATAGTTGCAGTGGTCTAACACTAGAGTGTCTGATTTTGGACTTGAAAGAGATCTTAGATTGTTTCCCCATCTGACAGGCAGAACAGATACCATCCTTTCTGAAAGATGTTTTGGGAAGGCTAACCACTAACTCTTTCTTGGCAAGTTTGTTTAGAGTTTTAAAATTCAAGTGACTCATTCTTTTGTGCCATAACCAGTGCTCTTCTGTGTGACCTGATAGACTCATCATGAGACATTCTTCAGTTGTGGCAGATGCCCAGTCGGCAACATAAAGACTGTCTTTCTGCTGAGCAACCAAGACTATCTGCTTTGACTCATTGTCAATAAGTTTGCAATACTTTGCTTTAAATTTCACCGTAAATCCCTTGTCTGCAAACTAGCTCATGCTAAATAGATTATATTTCAAACCCTTAACATGTAATATGTCAGTGATTGTTAATGATCCCAATTTGACGTTGCCATATCCCAGAGAGGGATTTAATTCTCCTCCAGCAAATCTGATGTCTGGCCCATTGTTGCAAGCTTTGTAGTTGACCAGATTTGCTTTGTCTCCTGTCATGTGCTTTCCGCATCCACTATCAAATAGCCATTGAGCCTTAGTCCAAGAGGCGTTCTGCACAAAACAGGAAACAGGAGTTAGGTTCTTGCTTCAGAGATAGAACCATTTAGACTAAACATTCTTCCAGTAGGAATCCACATTTTAGTGAATTTCTTCGGAGTTTGTTTTTGTCTAACTTGATCAAAAGGAGATGCAATAAAATCAGTAAATTTGATCTCAGTTTTCCTTCTTGTGGTGTTTCTAGGTGTTCCTTTTGGTGCTTTCTGGACCCTGGGTTTCTGGGGTTCCTTTTCAGCAAACTTGGCCTTTCTGACCAGGTTCCTTCTAGCTCTGGCATTCAGTTTTTCAGTGGCTTGAGATTTCTTCCACTTCTGTCTATTGCTACGTGCAATATCAGCCTTGCGCCATTGTTCTTATCCTTCCTTATATTGTTGCAGAAGAACTTTTCCAATAGCACGATAGCCAATGCCATTTCGAACACCTTTGGCTTTCTGAATGCGCTCTTCAGAAGCCTTTATTTTCATAAAATGGTACAGTTGAGAATTTGCCTATTCCTGCAATTCTTCCCTTCCTAGTAATATAGCAATGTGGATGGTTGCATGTCTGAGGGTTGTGTTTCTTTTCAGAAACCTTATCCACATGTTTCTTGTGAACTTGTTGTTCTTTCAAAGGCTAAGTTGCTACTCCTTTTCCTTTGTCAACTACCCTAGCTTTCTGACCAATGCTATAGGTGGTTGAAGAACCATTCTGTTGACTTTTTACAAAGGTCAACCTTTCATCACTCTTCTTCAGAGGAGATGAATTACTCGATTGTTCATCAAGTCCAAGTCCACCTTTCTGAGAGGGATCTCTCAGATAGGATTGAACCTCAGTAAGAGTGTCACTAGCTTTTGCATAAGATTGGAAGGATAGCTCTTTCTTTCTGAGTTCTTCATTCTCAGAAAGTAGCTTCATCATTTTCTTATTATGTTCATCCAAGGCTAGTTTGTGAGAATCTTCATTCTCAGATATCTGGACCAGCAATCTCAGCAACTCCACACATTTCATTCTTCTTAAGATCGAAGTCGATTACATCGTGGGTGATTCCACACAATTCTGGTGATGGTAGGTTTGAATCATCTGAATCTCTATCTTCAGAATCTGTCTCAATGTCTAGAGCATCAAGTTGAATTTGAATCTTTTTCCTTTCTTCAGTCAGTAAGGCCCTTTGATTTCTTTTGAAATTTCTTCTGTCCTTCTTGTCGCCTGTCTTGAGCTTGTTTAAAGCAGGACAATCTCTCTTGAAGTGACCAGGCTTTTGACAATAGAAACATATATCATTTCCTATTTCTGCAGCTTCAGTACTAACACCTTTCTGAATGGGGGTGTTCAGAGAGTTGTTCATTTGTATGTTTTTGTACTGATGATAGTTTGGGCTAAGATGCTTTTTCAGCTTTTCTTTAGCTTTTCTTCTCTCAATCTCTTGACTCACAAATTTCTTCATGTGTCTTACTGCAAGAGCATTTTCTTCAGATGCATCTTTGGTGTCCTTCTTTTCAGAAGAACCTTGAGAAACTAGAGCAACACTTTGCAACTTTTCAGCTGTTTGTTCTCTCTGAGTTGTCTCATAGTCTACAGTAGCAAGATGAGAGAAGAGCTCTACTGGAGTAATATTTGGCATCCCTTGATTGAAATAAAAGAACTTAGTGTGTTCCCAGTTGTGATTGAGACTTCTGACAATAGTCTTAATCTTTTCATTTGAGTATCTATTGCTTTCACCAAGTGCAGCCATATCACTCATAAGAGTAGTAAATCTGAAATCAAGTTCTTCCAGAGTTTTATTGGGACCTTGTTTGAAGTTTTGGAACTTCAATTTAAGAACTTCGAACTTGTTTTCTTTGGTTTTCTCAGTTCCGGCACAAATTTCTTCAATTAGTTGCTGTGACTTTCGCTTTTTAGCACCCCATTTTTACATGTGTGCTCAGTGTCGATCCGATGATGATATTACGAGCTTGACCATCCAATCATGTCTCTTGGCATCTTCGGATGTTGAGCTCTCTTGTCTTCATATATAATGCTTCCACGAGCAACATGACCACTATCACTAGCAGCCATGTCCTCGCTTCCATCTTCCTTGTCTGAGGCTTTTCTTCCATCAGACACCTCAGTAACTTGTTTGAGTTGTCTGATTTTGATAGGACCTTCATTGATGACATAGATCATTTCATCACTAATGGCCTCCAGATGGAGCATCATGTTGTTCTTCCATTTCTCGTAGTTTCGGCATCGAGCAGTGCATCACTGAGAGACATACGCACACTTAACACACAAATTATATAGTCCTCGAGAAAGGGACAAAGTTCCTTCACCTATCTGGGGATCTAGGTTGATCTGAAGGCTTGTGAACCTCCCTTCTGATACCACTTGTTGGTCCAGATAACAAAGTAAAAGACTAGAGGGGGGTTGAATAGTCTTTAAAACTTTTGTCGATAAACCAGATTTCTCGAAACACTGGGGTTTCGATACTTAAATTCAGAGCGGAAGACTTTAAGATAGGTAAGTGCGAAACAATAAGTAAGTGTGTGTGTGCTTTGAAATGTAAATCTGAAGGTAAATAACACAGCAAGTATAGTGGTATCTGGAGGTGGCGTAATCCTCCAACTAATCCACTTCGGTCTTTCTGAGACCTAGAATTCACTAGAACAGATAATTGAGTTCACCTTACAATAATCCTATTCTAAGATTCCTAAACAAATGGTTCCCAACCAAATGTTCCCCCTGAGTTATTCCCCAGCTCCTAGAGCTAAGTACTTCCTCTACTCAGATAACCTTGGAGTTATTCCCTTATTTCCCAAATCAAGTACTTCCTCTACTCCACGCCTTGATGGTGTTGGTTATAAGGTTTTGTCAGAGAGGCTTCTCGTATAACTTTTCAGTTATGTTTTTCAGAGAGCCTAATAGAACAAGACTACTTAATACACTTGTTCAGTGGATGGCAGTTTGCTCTTTACTGACCCAAGTAATTGGTGTCCGTTCTGGAGAATGAGCTTCAGAAAAGGTATCTGATAGTTCAACTCTTTCACGAATAACAATCTCTTGTTAAGGTTCAGGACAACTTAGAACTACTAGTGATTCTTCAAGCAACAGAAAGCTTTCAGAAAGGGTAGTAGAGTGCTTGAGAGAATACTTTGCTTGATGGTAAGTTTGCAAGATAGAGCGTTCTAAGGTATGTTCTTCAAGCATCTAAGTGTGTGATATATATAGATAAATTTGAGAGACGTTTGAATTGTATCCATTGTGCTCTCTATCCAATTATATCCGTTTATATCTTGAACTATGTACTCAGAAGTCACTATCTCATTTTTCAGAGAGGACTGCTTTAAAGATTTACCGATGCATTTAATGCATAATCGTTTCATTGTCCTTTAGTCTCAACGGATACATGAGCCTTTCTGATGGCTTGCATGCTCCATACTCATGATGTCATATGTCCAGAATTATATTTCAAAAGTAAGTTAATATACTCAAGAAAGGATTAAGGACATAGTCTTTCTGAGTTAGACTAAACCTTTGTGTCTTCATAAACCTTGTGCAATCTTCAGTCTTCTAATCTTCAGAAAAGCTCCATTGCTAGGATTGATCTTCATGGTCTTCTTGAAATAAAAGTTACATTCTGAGACCTATAATCCTAATACAAGATTTACTAGACTAATCATACTCAGTGATTTCCTCTTTTACAATGTTCATGTGAACCAAGAGCACTTAATCACCTTTCTGGCTAAGATAAGAACATGTGATGAGTGATCAAAATACTAACAGATATTCCTAACATCTCCTTTCTTGAAACCACTTTCTAGTAGGTATCTGGCCAACGTATCATACCATGCTCTTGGAGCTTGTTTCAGCCCATATAGAGCTTTCTGAAGCTTATAGGCCATCCTACTTTCTGAGGAAACCTCAAAGCCTGGTGGTTGCTCAACATAGACTTCCTCAGCAAGTTCACCATTTAGGAATGCACTCTTGACATCCATTTGATAAACTGTAAAGTCATTATGAGCTGCAAAGGCTAGAAAGAGTCTTAGTGCATCCAATCTTGCAACTGGTGCATAAGATTCATCAAAATCTAGTGCTTCAGTCTGGGTGAATGCCTTGGCAACCAGCCTTGCTTTGTTTCTGGTTATTTCACCAGACTCATTCATTTTTATTTCTGAAAACTCACTTTGTTCCAATTACAGATATTCCGTCAACAAATGGAACCAGTTTCCAGACTTTGTTTCTCTCAAATTGATCCAACTCTTCTTGTATTGCAGAGATCCAATCTTGATCCTTCAATACTTCTTCTATAGTTTTAGGTTCAATATTTGAGATAAAACATCCATAGAGCGAATCTGCATTTCCAGCCATTGCCCTCCTAGTTCTAACACCTTGATCTAAAGGACCGATCACATCCTTGGCAGGATGATTTCTTATCCATTTCATAATGGGTTTTGAACTAGTAGGATCAATATCATTTTGATCTGGATGTGAATCAATATGATTTTGATGGGATACTTGTGCAATATCTGAGATATCTGACACATGGGAAATGCCATGGATATCTGACACTTTTCAGTGTTAGAGATATCTAGAATTTGATTTTCAGCAATCTCATTCTCAGAAACCTCGTCATGATGAAGGTTCTCAGTAACATGTTCCATTTCTGGAATTCTTATAGGAAATTCTTCATCATGTCTTAGAGTCATCTGGTTGTTACTAGGCAATGGTTGCTTTTCATCGTCAGATTCATCCTCTAAGTGAATGATAGAGTTGTTTCCTTTTGAGGGTTCTTCAGAATCTTTAATCATCAGCTCTTTGAACCTTTCTGAGAGATCATCATTCAAGGGTATTTTCTTGTTTCCTTCGTAGAAAACTACATGAACAGATTCTTCAATCTTTTGCATTCTTTTGTTGTAGATTCTATAGGCTTTGTTGTTCTGAGAATAACCAAGAAATACTCCTTCATCTGCCTTTGGTTGAAATGTTCTCAAGTATTCTTTTCCATTGTTAAGAACAAAACATCTGCAACCAAACACCCTTAGATGTTTGATACTAGGGGGTCTACCAATCGAAAGCTCATAAGGAGTTTTGTCATGGTGCTTGTTAATCAGACATCTATTTTGAGTATAGCAGGCTGTGTTAACAGCTTTAAGCCAATAGATTTCACTTATTTCAGTGTCAGCAAGCATTGTTCTTGCTGCTTCTTTTAGGGTCCTATTCTTCCTTTCAGCAAAACCATTTTGTTGTGGTGTCCCTACGGAAGATAATTGATGTTGTATACCTTTGCAGGTACAAAACTCTTTTATGTACTGGTTCACAAACTCAGTACCATGGTCTGTTCTGATTACAGATACCTTGTCATTTTTCATGACTTCAAGCTTATTCAGCAAGTTGGGAATCTCAACCCTTGCATCATATTTTTGTTTGAGAAATATAACCCAAGTGAATCTTGAGTAATCATTAACAACAACTAGACCATACTTCTTTCCTGCATAGCTAGTTACAGAGGATTCAAAACGATCCATATGTAACATTTCCAGTGGCCTTTCACTGGAGTGTCTAGTTTTAGACTTGAAAGAAGTTTTGGATTGTTTTCCCATTTGGCAGGCTGAGCATATACCATCCTTTCTATATGCCATTTTGGGTAAACCAACCACCAATTCTTTCTTGGCTAGCTTGTTCAGAGTTTTGAAATTCAAGTGACTCATTCTTTTATGCCAAAGCCAATTTTCTTTAGTGTGGCCAGATTGACTCACCATGAGACATTATTCAGTTGTGGCGGATGCCCAATCAGCAACATAAAGATTTCCTTTTCGCCTAGCAACCAAGACTGTCTGCTTTGACTCATTGTCAATCACTTTGCATAGTTTTGACTTGATCTTGACAGTTTACCCTTTATCTATTAATTGACACATGCTTAGGAGATTATATTTTAATCCCTTTACATGTAGTACTTCAGAGATTGTAAGGGCTCCAAACTTTCAGATTGCCAAATCCTATGGTTGGATTTTCATCTCCTCCAGCAAATCTAATAATTGGTCCGTCATCGCATTTTATGTAGTTAATCAGATTTGCTTTGTCTCCTGTCATGTGCTTCCCACATCCGCTATCAAAATGCCACTTTGGATTGGTCTTTAGAGTGTTCTGCATAAAACAGGAAACATGAGATTAGGTTCTCATACCAACAATGGAACCAACTAGACTAAACAATCTTCCTGCAGGAATCCATTTTTGAATGAATTTCTTAGGGACATTCTTTTGTCTATAATGAACATAAAGAGGAATTCTAGGTAAATGATTAGTATCATTGTTATTAAGAATTATTTTCTTCCTTGGTGTGTTCCTTGGTGCTCCCTGTTGTGCTTTCAGATACCTGTCAGGTTGCTGAGTTTGCTTGTCAGCAAACTTAGCTTTCCTTGCCAGATTTCTTCTAGCCCTGGCGTTCAGATTTTCAGTGGCTTGACTTTTCTTCCAGTTCTGATAATTGTTGTGAGCAATCCTAGCCTTTATCCATCGTTCTTCCTCTTGTTTATACTCACGAGCAAGTTGTTTCCCGATGGCTTTATAGCCAATGCCATTTCGAGCACCTGGTGCTACCTGAGTTCTCATCTCAGCAGCTTTGCTAGTTTCTGGAACGTCCTTTTTTCCAGAAAACATGATGTTGGAAAATTTGTCTGCTCCCGCAATTTTTCCTTTATGAGAGACATAGCACTGTGGGTGATTACACTTTTCAATGTTATGTTTCTATACAGGACCATTCCCAACAGTTTTCTTTTGCAGAAAGTTTTTCCCACAAAAGTTTTGTCGCAACTGCCTTTCCTTAGTCAACAGCCTTAGCTTTCTGACCAATGCTATAGGTTGTTTGGGAACCATCTTGCTGAGCACTGACAAATGTTATTCTTTGGTCACTCTTATTCAGAGTGATAGAACTATTTGCTTGTGTGTTCAGCCCAAGTCCTCCCTTTTCTGAAGGATCTCTTAAATAAGATTGTACTTCAGTAAGAGTGTCACTTGCTTTGACATAAGACTGGAAAGATACTTCCTTCTTTTTTAGTTCCTCATTCTCAGAAAGAAGACCTTCACATTTCTTTTGAAGTTTGGCCAATGCTTCTTTTTGTGACTATTCTGTCTCAGATATCTGAGCTTTGAGAAATGCAATTTCAGCATCCTTTTTCTCAGATATCTTGAATAATTTTGAATTTTCCTTTACAAGAAATTCTTTTCTTCTTCAAGGGTTTCGGCTCTAGCTCGGACCATTAGAAATTCTCTTTCGTAGAGATCAAGTTCTCTTCTGAGATGTTCCAGATCTTTGATTCCTTCCTTATCACTTTCATAAGTATAACAAGAAGTATGTGTTACCTCATCAGCCATTAGACAAGGTTCAATGTTGGAGATATCTGGAAAGATTTCTTCAGCTACTCCACACACTTCTTTCTTCTTTTGACCAAATTCAACCACTTCATGAGAGACACCACACATCTCTGGAGAAGACATTGTGGAATCATCTGAGTCTTCATCCTCAGAATCAGACTCAATGTCTAGAGCATCCAGTTGGATTTGTATCTTCTTTCTTTCCTCAGTGAGCAGAGCTCTCTGACCTCTCTTGAAGTTTCTTCTATCTTTCTTGTCACCTATCTTTAGCTTGTTGAGGACAGGGAAATCCTTTTTGAAATGACCAGGTTTCTAACAATAGAAACATATATCATTTCCGATTTCAGCTTCCTCAGTACTAGATGTTTTCTGAGCCGGCTTGTTCAGCGAGCTAGACAGTTGCATATTTTTGTACTGATGATAATTTGAGCCTAGATGCTTTTTCAGCTTCTCTTCGGCTTTTCTTCTCTCAATCTCTCGTCTGACATATTGTCTCATTTGCTTTACAGCAAGAGCATTCTCCTCAGTCACCTCCTTGCCTTCCTTCTTTTCAAAAATTCCTTGAGCAACTAGAGCAATATTCTGGAACTTTTCAGTTGTTTGTTCTCTTTGAGTTGTCTCATAGTCAACTGTGACAAGGTGAGAGAAAAGTTCCACTAGAGTGATATCTGGCATTCCTTGGTTAATGTAGAAAAACTTTGTATGCTCCCAGTTATGATTTAGACTTCTCACAATAGTCTTAATTTTTCTGGTTGGGTATATCTGTTACTTTCACCAACTGCAGCCATGTCACTCATGAGTGCTGTAAACCGGAAATATAGCTCTTCAAGAGTCTCTGTGGGACATTGTTTAAAGTTTTGGAATTTGAGCTTCAAAACTTCGAACTTATTTTCCTTTCTTTTCTCGGTCAAGCCTGATTTCCTCAATTAGTTGCTGGCCACTTTGCGTTTGCACCCCACAGTTTACACTGTATGTGCTCTGGAGTAGAACGTATGATGATATTGCGAGCCTGACCATCCAGTCAATTTCTCTTGGCATCTTCCGATGTCCAGAGCTCTCTGGGCTTTGGCTCGTAAATAACTTGACCGGTAGGTCTCCCACTGGTTAAAGCACCTGTTTGAGAAGCACCACCACTTGGTTCTGCATCAGTGGGAACTCTGTCTCTATCATTGGAAACCTCCATGACCTGCTTGAGTTGTTGAATGACTATGGGGCCATTCTTTATTACTTAGATCATTTCGTCACTGATGGCTTCTAGGTGGAGCATCATGTTGTTCTTCCATTTCTCATAATTCTCTGGCTTGAGAATTGGGGCGTCACTTAAAGACATCCTGCAGCAAACACACTAAATAGACAAATCAAGTGTAGGTGAAAAGTAGTTAGTGGGCACTTATCTGAGATCTAGGTTCAGTGCAGAAGGCTTGGGAACCTCCTGCTCTGATACCACTTGTTGGTCCACTAAGACCTAGAATCCACTAAGACCTAGAATCCACTAAGACAGATAATTGAGTTAACCTTACAAAAATCTTCTCTCGATTCCTAAATACACTAGGTTCCCAACCAAGTGTTCCCCCTGAGTTCTTCCCCAGCTTTCTCAGCCAAGTATTTCCTATACTCAGAAACCTTTGAGCTATTCCTTAGTTTCAAACTAAGTACTTCCTATGCTCAGTAACCTTAGAGTTATTCCTTAGTTTTCCAAACTAAGTACTTCCTATACTCCACACTGTTTAAGGTGTTGGTTATGGTAGATTGTCAGGTTTGGTAGATTAATAACTTCTACAGTTATGTAATACTACCTTCTTGAACAAGAGTCACTTAACACACTTCACAATGTGTGGTGATATGTTCTTTACTGACCCAAGTCTATGATAAATGTTCTAGACAATGAATCTCAGATACTTGATCTTTTGATTCAAATCCTTCACAGATAGCAATGCTTGTTAAGGATCAGGACACTTAGAACTTTCGTGCTACTTAGAATTCAAGAGCTTGGTCGCAACAGTAAGCTAGTGAATAAGTAGATTGAAGGATTGTATGCTTGAGAGAAAGATACCACTAGTTGTATTATCAGAGAAGCTTGGTATTTTCAGTGAGTTCAGTGTGTTCAGTGTATGTCTTTCAAGCATTCTCAGTGATGATATTTATAGTTGAAAATCATGCCGTTTGAATAGTATCTGTTAGGCTTAATGAAATTCAAACTATTGATATCTGAAAATAGTACTGCAGAAGACGTTGTCTCTTTTCAGAGATTTCCTCTTTTGTTCAGATGTCTTTGTCTGCGCATTTATTGCATTGTACTATTTTTGTCCTGTAGTGCCAACGGAACTATCCACGCTTTCTCAAGCATTGCATGTCCCTTTCCAGAGACCTTCTCATCTCCAGATACCTGTTGAAACATTGTTTCTCTGAAACATAGTTTTATCCAAGGTATCTGAGTGTGGATATCTGTGGGCACTTTTCCTCGTTTAGAAACCTTGTGTACTCAGATATCTTTTGCAATACTTGTTTATAGGAAAACACTTGTTTCTTCAAGATATCTGGACATAGGTATCTGATGATCTTAGTCTTCAGTAATCTTGTGCAGTCTTCAAATCATCAAAAATGTTGAGCTCTTCTTCCGGATGCCTTCTTCTTTATCTTTTTTAAGTAAATAAAAATTACATTCAGAGACCTATCATCCTATACAAGATTTGCTAGACTATCATACTTAGTGATTTTCCTCTTTTACAGTGTTCAAGTGAACCAAGAGTACTAACCACCTTTCTGAGCTAAGATAAGTCATTAGGTTGCTGATCAAAATCTAAACAGATATTCCTAACATCAAGTAACAAATTCAAGAAGATGCACATGAAGAGAAGAAACAAGATAAGCAAAGAATCTTCACAATTCTGCAAACTGGAAGATGAACCAGAAGGTAAATGAATAGCCAAACAATTCTTTTTTCTTTTTCCGCAAGAAGTTAAAAATATATGGAAGCCCAATAGGTGTACAACACTAACAAGGGCATACCCCAATGGAGAGTACAAGGAATCAAAACAAACAACTCAACACCAATAAACAAAAATATTACATATTGTCTAAGGAGTTTAGAATCCTTTTCTGACCAAGCCATCACACATGTTCTCTCTAATTTACACAAGGGATTCATAATAAGAGTGTTCTCCAATTCTCTAATCTCCTGTATCCTCAACATCCCAGATTCTAACCGTTCTCAAAAAACATGATGAACAACTACTAAAGGACTATTACCTTGAGGTTGCATATGATCAACCGAACCAAGAATTGGACCAGTGAGCGAAGTGCAGTAAATGAACTTCCTCCATAAATCTACAGGAGGTTGATGCCTCAAAATCTCATCTGCTAGGCCATCTAACTTCCGGAATATCTGAAACGAATAATCTACTCAAAACAAAAGGCTACTCAAAGAACAGTATGTACCTTCCAATACAATGCGAATTAAAAAAAAAATCAAATCAGCGAAAGGAGGGAGAGACAACAAACCTACATGGACCGATTGTTAATGAAATGAGCTTGCGGGTGTGTCGAGAACGCCCTGCTTTTCTCCAAAACTGCACATTCCACCCCTGGAAAACAACAGTATACATGAAATTAAGCAACAAGAAAATTTACAACACTCAATAGTCTCAATTACTATTTCATTAAACAAACAATTGGACATAAAGAGGCAAAACCAAAGCTCAATTTTAACTACGACTACAATACCATGTCATACTAGAAATGCCACATAAACATAATAATGGAATGTGAGAAAATATAAAAACTTTGATGGAAATTGGCAATGAGTTTGAGAGATTATACCTAGTTTAGTAAGGAGAAGAGAAAGAACGAGCCCCACGGGTCCTCCACCGACAATTAAGACTGGCAAGGTTGAGTCTTCATGGTTGGAGTAGCTCGATAGACTTCTGAACCAATCGCATTTTCTTGTTCTGGTGCGGTAAAGACCATGAAGGTTTCTCGTGAGCTTCAAAATCCCCATGAATTGATGATGAATTTCACGCAGGCAATAGAATCACAGACGCCATTACTATGTTTTGCAGTTTCTTTCCAGTTTTAAGAAGTTTTTTGGTGCAGAAGAAATGTCGGCCTGTTCGCGATCTCATCTATTAGATCCTAATAATTCGAGAATAACATTCTTATAATTCGCATCTTAAGTCCTCAGGTATTTCTGGCTTTCTTCCTCTCATAAGGGAATCCGGAAACTAGTGACGACCTGAAACCATCAAAAGCAAATGTGTAAAATGAGTTACTCTGTAACGCCTCGTCCCTTGTGAGTCGGGGTTTGATTCTTTAGGTCGACATGATTATTTCTTGATAGTTTTATGATATATTTTAATAAATGATTGTGTGTTTTTTTTTCTTTTTTAGTGAAAAACATACTAACATTCCCAATCTAGTCAAGTTGTTTGAATAGAGGTTTACATAATGTTATACATCAAACTAAATTAAATGAGTTAACTTTGACCACGTAGAATCGTGTGTATTCTTTTGTGCCATGTCTCATTCAACGTGGCAACAAGAAGTGCCAAGCTTAAGATTAATTTGCCTTGGATGCCAAGACATAAGATTGACTCGTAGACTGGTAGAAGTATACATCACATAAAGCTTGAAGGTGGATGGGGCCTGACCACGAATTTGTCATTAAAAAGAAAATATTACAAGAATAAATGTTAATATTATTCGTATATCCGAGCACTAATCGTTTGAAATCCAACCATCTAAACTAGTTTTGTTAGTTGTTACTTGAGTCACGGCATTTACTGGTATAATATTATTTGTTTTATTTCGTAGCTATTATAAATTTGTTTCTAAAATCACCTAAAAGTCCTATGTCATGTGATAAATGACAATGTGTCCTCTTTATGCTTTTTAATCTCACTCATTTTTAATGTGGTGTATACTTTATAGGGTATTATAGTAGATGTGTATTAAAACGTCTATTAGAATCATTATGTAAATGCAAGCTGTTAAATGGGATGGGTGCGATCCGATCCGAACCCATTTAAGATTTGACGGATTGAAAACCGGTAAAATTTTATCGGGTCCTCTATATATTTCCGTGCCCGACCCGTTAATTAGTAACATGTACGGATTGTTATGTGGGTACGTGACGAGTTTGTATCGGGTTGGTGGATCGGGTCAGGATCACATATTGATGTGGGGTACATGACGTGTTCGGGTTCATACCAGTCCGAACCCAAACACCATTATTATTCAGCGGGTTCAGATTGGATAGGGTAGAACCCAACCCGTTTAAAAGCATATGTAAATGTATTTGTGATTATAATATACTCCTATTATGTTTATATATAAAGCATAATATGTTATTGCTAAGCAGAATTTTTTTTTTTTAAATCTATTTTTTAGAGACGGATAAATTATCCGTCGCCAAAAAAAAGCAGATTTTTAATTTTTCTTTAATAATTTGCAGCTTGTAATTTATAAATTACGAATTACCAATTGTTTTTACGAAATATCAATTTATATATATTCCCATCGAATTATACGAATTACCAATTACCAATTTTTTTATGCAAATTATAAATTACCAAATACTCAACCAAATCCAATACATACTTACAAACGTTAAACTAAATCAAAATAAATACCATAAATAACATACATACTTACATACATACCATATATACTTACATACTTCATACTTACAAACAAAAAACTAAACACCATACTAACAAAGATTATACTAACTAATCAATTTCACAATAAATCAATCAATTCATTAACCCACTACTTAATATGAGTTATACTAGCTAGTATATGAGTTTAGAAACATACAATTGATCGAAATTAGCAAAAGTCCCAAATTTACAAAAGTAGGGTTTTAGACCATTACCTTCAAATTGCAGGAAAAATAGTCGAAGATCGATTAAATTGAACGGACACCCGAGTCCCTTGTTGAAAGAGCTTTCAAAAGAGCCAAAGATTCGCCGGAATGGTGGACGTTTGGTCGGAGAACCGGGAAGACAAAAATTTCGAAGACGAGAGAAGAAGAAAGAAGCAGAGAACAAATGGGGGTGAAGGAACAAGCTGTTCCCGTTTATGTCTGGGAATCAGCGACGGATAGCTATCCGGTAGTGATGGATAGGTTATCCGTCGCTACCTTTTTTTTATTTTTAAATTCTTTTTTAACGGATAGAATTTCTGTTTTTCTTTTTTTTTTTTAAAGTCAAACGACGGATAATCATCCGTTGTTTGGTAACGACGGATAATTCTATCCGTCGTTACTTTATGATGGATAGAATTATCCGTCGCCATTTAGCGACGGATAAATATCCGTCGTAGAATTTCTGTTTTTCTTTTTTTTTTTTTTTAAGTCAAACGACGGATAACTATCCATCGTTAAGTAACGACGGATAATTCTATCCGTCGTTACTTAACGACGGATAGAATTATCCGTTGCCATTTAGCGACGGATAAATATCCGTCGTTACTTAACGACTGATAGAATTATCCGTCGCCAAGGGAAAAACGCCCTATCCCTCGCCAAATAACACCAATCCGTCGCCAAGGGGCAAAACGGAATTTTCTGCTGTATTATGCACAACAGACTGAAACCAAGATGTTTTTTTTTTGTATCGAAAACAACAGGCAACAAACAATAGTGATGCCAGTGATTCACATTATTCACCTGGAAGAACACGAGTAGGGTTTCACATTCAAATAACATCATTCCTTCTAAATTCTTTTCCTATTGTATAAGGCCTATCTCTCCGAAAACTAAAAAAGAACAAAGAAACTTGCGAGTATTGAGTGCTACAGGAAGTGTGAACCTGCTTATTGCACTACAAGCAACTTGATTCCAGGCCAAGCACCACGGAGAAAACTCTTTTGAGCTCTATAGAAGGATGAGTTTCAATGGGAGACTTTAAACACCAAGCAATGTGTTCATCGGGCCTCACCAAAATGGCCCCTTTATCTGTCATTCGACATAGATCCCACCATGAAGGGGATTTGTGAGAAGTTTTGACTTGGACCACATCTATGAAGTTCTTCCATGGCAGAAGTGTTGCTTTGCTTCTCTCAGTTACATCAGTAGCTCCTTCTTGCCACATCACGCACACTTTAAGGGAGACTTTTAGTTCCTCAGCAACTTCGAATGCTGCCTGAGCTAGATGATATGAGTCTTTGATGGGTGGTATGATGAGAAGAAACTCAACATTATCCACAGATACGAGGTCCAAGGTTGAAAAGGAATCCTGTGTAGGAAATATAATTAAAAAAAAACATAATATAGTAGATAAAAGGGTCATCTCCACGCGGATTCCCTGAAGTATATACAAATTGACCCAATATGTGACTAAATAAATCTAGCAAGTGCAATTACGGCTTCATCCAATCAATGTAGTATTCACCCTTTCAATACAACATTAGTACTTTTGCCCTTGCATATTATTCATATAATACTTTGGCTTCTTACATTCCTTAACATGTAACAGAAGGCCCTGGTCCGGCATGCAAAGAGATTGCAGCCAAGGACAGGCAGTCACAAAACACAATGTATGGGAAAGTAACTTGTTCAGGATCACACATGTATAGAAAGGGATGAGGGTAGTTTCGCTCCAGGATAAAAATTGAATGTTCATATGTGGTAGTTTCGCTCCAGGATCTGCTGAAGGAATATAGTCTCTCCTACGCCCAGTAGGTACTTCTGTGCCATCCGAGGCACTATCACCATCAGTTACTACAGCTCCTTTAGAGTACCTAGCACGATGGCTAACAGCTTCGAGAAGGCATAAGGAAACCAATTATAATTGGAGGTCTTACACCACATTGCTTGAATTACACATGATTTAAATTCAAAGCCAAAGTTCGGAATGAATAAGATCAAGAATCTCCATTTAGACCTACATGTTTTAATATGGGGATAATCTTTAATGACTGCTCTACAATACTTGAATCCTAGGTCCTATGCTGGGAATTGCAGCTGAAGGCTTTTTCCTTCTTCAAATATCTTTCTCAATTTTGAAAGTCGTGAAGACCCCAAAGGATTATTTTCATTCAGAAGTGAGTCAGAAAGCTGCATGCGGCCTATGCTGAAAATTCCATCTAAGATTGAACTCTGCAGTTGAGATGGTAAGAAGGATCCAAAAGAATCGATAGCTAGATGCACTGCCAAGATATTAAAGAAGAAATTGGAGACCATTACAAAAGACATGCAAGAAAAGATCCATACAGACTGTAAGTCCATGGAAGCTGCCTGAATTGGCAATGGTGGGATCAAGACCAAGAGCAGCAGGCACTACCATTGCTGCTCTAAAGTTTTAGACGCTCAATGCGGTATTAAACGTGGCAATCTGACAAAGATCAAGAATTCACCACTGAGCCCTTTTGTTTTCGGTATCGAATATAATTAGTAATCAAGTGAGCTGTCTTTGTAATACAAGATAGAAAAAAATACCTGCCTACGCTCCATTTCGTAGGTGGATATAATTGATGGTGATGTAATTCCTCTGATTACAGAAGCTAGCTTCCAGGCAAGATTATGGGCATCCTGAATCCCAGTGTTCATTCCTTCAGAATTCAAAAATATTTAATATGTCAAGAATAAAGATGACGTTGCCGTAGGTTTTTCTTCTGATTAGGTGAGCGATATCTGAAAAGAGAACAACTTAATAACATGACAACAAATGTTACCAAAACCACCAGCAGGTGGAAATCTATGAGCGGCATCACCAGCAAGTATTATTCTGTTATTACAGGCTAAGAATCTTTCAGCAACTTCAGCATGCATCGCCCAGGGCTTTACATCCATTACACTTATGTCCGCAAGCTCTCGGCCAACTAATGTAAAGATTATTTTCTCACACATCTACAAGAAACTAAGATAATTCCTTATCAGAAAAAAATTCTAGTAATGACTATAAATGATCTCTGTGCTTGAAGAAATAGGTACTAGATTTGGCAGAAGCGATTTGTTAGTGTTCCAAAAGATAAAGCTTATTGTAAAGTCTAAATTTAAGCAACGAAAGCGTTTCAAAAGATTGGTCTTCACTGTATTCTTGCGAGTTGCGAAGTGAAGATGCAAGTTCTCAAAATAAGCTTTAGCAGCACTATTTTCCTTGTTTCTGTATTATATAGACCATATTCTTGGAGGTTTCTGTGCCCTGGCCCTTGTTGTCATTCCTTTTTCAGGAAGTTGTTGAGTGGTGTCCACTATCTGTAGAGCAGTCTGACTGGAGGAGGGCTCATTTATTCTGAGAGGTGGTTGTTCAAATTTTCTTTTGTTTCCTCTTCCTCTTCCTCTCTAAGCACCTTGAAATCCTCCCCCCCTTAGTCATTGTTGACAGACTAAGAATCACAAAGGATTCTGAAAGGGAGTCAAAGTTACCTTCCAGATAGTTGTAAGCAGCAACCAACTTTTCCAGATTGGCCTTGAGCTCCTGATTTTGTTTGATAAGACCTGTTTCCTTATCAGTGAGCTCTGCCAGTGAGCCTTGAGTAGCATCTGCTTTTCCAGCAGCATAGCTAGCCTCATTAAGGGATTTTTTCATCAAGATTATTGTCATCATCCCTTACCATGCCTAGGTCTCTCTGAGCAATGACCAAGCTTGTTGTTCTTTGAGTGATTAACTCAGTGAACTTCTTCATTTCAGCAGGGACTGATGATTACTTCTTCATTTTGTTGAGACAAATCCTTTCTTAGAGTTGCCAGAACCTGGTATCTGGCCATGCAATCATGGGAGTTGAGATTTGGTTTCTTACTGAAGCTTTGAGGAGCTATCAGTTTTCTCTTAAACTGAGAAACTCCCAAGTGAACATTTGCATGTTCTGCCAAGGTTCTTTCTTCTTCATCATCTGAGTCATCAGCCCAGTGATCTTCATCCTCTTGTACTTCTTCATCAAGGTTTCTGAAGGCGGCAACCATCTCAGATATGGGTTTCTTGCCTTTGGAGGATGGTTTCTTTGGTGAAGATGCAGCCTTAGCATCATGCTTTTCTTCAGATACTTGTTCAGCATGTAGCTCCTTAGCAATATAATCAACAGTGTCCCGGAGCCCTTTAATCTCAGAGTAAGCTTGCGTTTCTTTGCGCGTTTGTTCTTCAAGTTTATCTAGCTTGACTCTAGATTTAGCTATCTTTTCTTCCAGTTGAAGATGTAGCTGTTGTTCTTCCTCCAACAGTTGTTTGAGTTGAGCAACTCTGGATTGTGCATCGAATATTTTCTGAGTGTTGTCCTCAGAGTGCTCAACTACTTGTTCAGTAGAGTCTTTTTGTTGGGGAGATGGATGGGTAGATTTCTGAGGAGATGGAGGAGGGAATTTTTGTGATGTCCTCTCAATGCTTTTCAGCAACTGAGGTATTATTACCTTGTGCAATCCCTCCTGTCCCTGGTGTAGGGGCATCATCATCATCCTTTTTATCATTATCATCCTTGTGATGGTCAGAAGGAGGTTCTTCATAGTCATTCTCATCGGTCTCCTTCTCTTCTTCATCTTCAGAGAACAGATTGATCACTTCTGGAATAGTGACCATTTGCCCATTAACTTCCTCTTGCTCAGAGGGTATGAACTGTAGGGTCTGGGGCAAGATAGGATTGAATGCCATCTGCATTCTGGTCTGACCATCTGCCTTCTCAAAAGCTTCTATGAGCTTGTGTGCAGCTTCTTTGAAAAAGTCCTTATGCATCAGAGTAGCAAAAGAGTACTGCTCTGTTGGGAACATAGCATGGACATAATTCTCCAAGTCAAAAGCTCTGACTCTTCTCAATTGGTGATCAGTCACCTTTGTTAATTCTGTCAGATCTGAGCTTCTGAGCTTTTGCCACTTTCTGAAACACTTGAGATGTTTCTTGAGAGTGTGGTCTTTGAAGAATGGAAGCAGGTCTTCTGTTGACAATGCAGAGACCTTTGTCACACTTGTTTGAGCCTGAAAGAAAGAGTTTTGAGTTAGATTCAAAACTTGTGTAGATATCTGAGTACAAGTGTAGTTAGGTTTTTGAGTCACCTGAATGAGTACATCTGGCTCAGAGACTTGTACTACTGAGGCAGGGGGTGCCTCAGATATCTTGTTGTGAGGTGGAGACTTGGGAGTCTGGTCCTCATCAACCTTTCTTTCTGCTTGAACCTGAGAATTAAAATTATCACAATACTTAGGAAATTGTCATGAAAGAATTTATGCAATTAAGCTTCAATGATCTCTGAGTTTTCCATTTACTTCCTCAACAGGAGGCTCAAAATCATTTTTCTCAGAAACTTTCTCAGTTTCTGGTGTTCTTTCTGGTGATGTTGCTTTGGGGGCTTCATCAATTTCCATGGGTGCAGGGGATGTCGCAACTCTTTCCCCTTGCACTTCTACTTCTGAATGAGCCTGTTAGTAGAGAGTATTGAGTAGTTAGAGAAGAATTTATATTAACCCATAATGAAGAATGTTTATCACTGATTTTTATATACCTTCACACTAGAAGGCTCAATGACATTTTCTTCAGAAACCTTGACGGTTTCTGGGTCCTTTTCTGGCATTTCTGCCTTATTTTCTTCTTTCTCAGTTGGAGCCTATTAGAAACAAACACTTTAGTATTATTCATGTGTATAAAGCATATATCTGAGATGTTATATCTTGAGGAACTTTTTTTCTACTAGTGAGACAGGCTCCTATTCCTTAAGTGGTGAGGTTATGGAAGCCTCCTTCTCAGATTTTGAGGCAAGCTTTCCAGCTTCCTCTTGTTCTTGTGTTTCTAATTCAGCCTGTAACAAAGAAATTTTATTAAATAACAAGATTAATAAACACAAAATATCACAAGTAGAGAGTTAAACCATTCATCTATCTGAGCAGTGTCAGGCTGATTGGTCTCTGGAACTTGTGACCCTTCTATGCTTTGGTCTTGTTGTTCCATTTCAGCTTCTTTGTTTGAAGTTTCAGGTACTTCAGACCTTTCCTGAGTGACTAACTCAGTTGCCTCCCCTGTTTGATTATTCTGAGCAGGTGTCTCAGTTTGATCCCTCTCTAGGAGTTGGGGAACCTGCTCATTTGCAGTATTTTCTTCAGCATATTGCATTGCTGGTATGTCGAAATGGAGTTCATTGAACATTTCATCAACCACTTGTGGCTGTTGTGGTTGTGGTTGTTGTGGTTGTCTGGAAGCAGAAGATTGATCAATTGAGAGCTCTTCCAGATTTTTAAGTATGGTGTTGACATCAGCGTCTACCAACACTAGGTCACCACTCATCAGGGCTTCTTGAAGTTGTTTATACGTGACATTCCCTGATGTTGTGTTGGCACCAACAACCTTTGCCATAGGTGCTTGCTCAGCAACCTTTGAGCTAGTTGCTTTCTCAACAACCTTGGACCTTTTGTTCTTCTTTCCCTTGGCCTTCCTTACTATTTCAGTAACCTTGGGGGCTGGGATCTTCTGCTCCTTGTCCGATTCATCATCGAAATCTAGAACGGAGTTATCAACAATCCATGTTGCTTCTGCAGAGAGAGTTTGAAGTTTCTCACTGCTTTTATCAGCATTGATAAGTTCATCAGCAAGGCACTCTGCAGCATTGATGAGTTCATCTGCATTGATGAGTTCATCAGCAGTGGCGGCAGGTATCTGAGAGTTGACATCCATAATGGGTATGCCTTCTGATTTGCCAGGAGACTTCTTTTGTGAAGTTCTGGGCCTTTTGGTCACAATGGAACCCTCAGTTACCTCATCAATCTTTCGTTTCTTGGAACCTTTCTGAGATGCAATAACCTTTTTCATCATGTTTGTATACTCATATTTGTGGGTAGGTTACTATTGGCAATGTCTGCCGTCTCTCTGAGCTCAATGCCAAGGCACTCCAATAAGTAGCAAATCTTCAGTCCATAGCTTACTGTGGCTTTTGGCTCAGCAAGGCCCTTAACGATTTTAGGCTCAAAGCCTTGTATCTTCTTCACAAATTTCATGAAGGTGTACTTCCCCCAATTAAAAGGGTTTTCCAGCCGTTTGTCTTGTTGATTCAACAAGAACATCATCATCCAGCGTTTTTGGCTTATCTGGTCAGCACCTCCTTGTAGACCATCAAAGCATCTGTGAAGGATACATGCCAACACCAGTGGACCAACGGATGTCTGGTCCTTATGTCAGCAAGCTTAAAGTCGATGGGTGTGTCTGGCTTGTCAAGATCACACACATCACTGTATAGTTGCTTCACACCTTCAAGGAGATCTTCATCCTTGGTGTCAATTTCAAAATCATTTCCATGATTTTGATGTTCAAACAGCTCACAGAAAGTCGTTTATCAATGAGATTTCTTGTCCTTGGACTTTGGTCTTGATAGACACTGTCTCACTGCCTTCAGAGACTTTGGAGATAATCGTGGAGTTGTTGTAAAACTCCAGGACATCCAGTGAAGAAACTCCACTGGAAAGAGCAGATAGAAAGCCCTTGATTTGTGCCTTTTCAAGCATATCAAGTACCAGCTTTCTGTCAGTCTGGTTTTCTATTGCAGCTACTAGGTATTCCTCAATCATGGCACCACCCCAAATCATCCTGTGATTTGAAGTCCAATGATCAGGATTGAACTCTCCAATCAACCGATTGTTTGTTATAACCAGCACTGGTGCTTGCTTTTCAGCAGTGCCAGATGTAGTAGCTTGGACTTATTGGTCCAGATAACGGCAAAGGGAAAATACTGGGGGGGGGGGGTTGAATAGTCTTTTACAACTTTTGTCAATAAACACAATTTCTCAGATATTTGTGAGATATCTGATACTTAATTTCAGAGAGCGGAAGACTTTTCTGTGATAAGTGCACGTGCTCAGCAAGATATGTGTAATAACTCAGCAAGGTAAATAAAGCAAGTAATAAATTGCAGAAAGTAAATAACACTGATCTTCATAGTTGTATCTGAAGGTGGCATAATCCTTCAACTAATCCACTTCGGCCTTTCTCAGACCTAGAATCCACTAAGACAGATAATTGAGTTCACCTTACAAATATCTTCTCTCGATTCCTAAATACACTAGGTTTCCAACTAAGTGTTCCCCCTGAGTTATTCCCCGGCTTTCTTAGCCAACTAATTCCTATAATCAGAAACCTTTGAGCTATTCCTTAGTTTCCCAAACTAAGTACTTCCTATGCTCAGTAACCTTGGAGTTATTCCTTAGTTTCCCAAACTAAGTACTTCCTGTACTCCACGCCGTTTAAGGTGTTGATTAAGGTAGTTTGTCAGGTTTGGTAGATTAATAACTTCTTCAGTTATGTAATACTACCTTCTTGAACAAGAGTCACTTAGCACACTTCACAATGTGTGGTGATATGTTCTTTACTGACCCAAGTCTATGATAAATATTCTAGAGAATGAATCTCATATACTTGATCTTTTGATTCAACTCCTTCACAGATAGCAATGCTTGTTAAGGATCAGGACACTTAGAACTTTTGTGCTACTTAGAATTCAAAAGCTTAGTCGCAACTGTAAGCTGAAGAATAAGTAGGTTGAAGACTTGTATGCTTGAGAGAAAAATACCACTAGTTGTATTCTAAGAGAAACTTGGTATTTTCAGTAAGTTCAGTGTGTAAGTTCTGTGTGTGTTTCAAGCATTCTAAGTGTTGATATTTATAGTTGAAAATCATGCCGTTTGAGTAGTATCCGTTAGGCTTAATGAAATTCAAACTATTGATATCTGAAAATAGTACTGCAGAAGACGTTGTCTCTTTTTAGAGATTTCTTCTTCTGTTCAGATGTCTATGTCTGCGCATTTAATGCATTGTACTATTTTTGTCTCAGTAGTTAACGAACTATACGCTTCGAAGCATTGCATGTCCCTTTCGAGAGACCTTCTCATCTCCAGATACCTGTTGAAACATTGTTTTCTAGAAACATAGTTTTATCCAAGGTATCTGAGTGTAGATATCTGTGGGCACTTTTCCTCATTCAGAAACCTTTCGTTCTCAGATATCTTTTGCAAAACTGGTTTATTGAGAAACACTTGTTTATCACAGATATCTGGACATAGGTATCTGATAACCTTTGTCTTCAACAATCTTGTGCAGTCTTCAAAACTTCATTTTAATGTTGAACTTCTCCTGCTGGGTGCCTTCTTGTTGGTCTTCTTCAAGGAAATAAAAATTACATTCAGAGACCTAACATCCTATACAAGATTTGCTAGACTATTATACTTAGTGATTTTCCTCTTTTACAGTGTTCAAGTGAACCAAGAGTACTAACCACCTTTCTGAGCTAAGATAAGTCATTAGGTTGCTGATCAAAATCTAAACAAATATTCCTAACAGTAATTTTTAAATTAATTTATGAGAATAAAAGGGAAGCCAACACGCGTCCAACGCGTAAACTAACCTGGTGCATGAAAATTAATTGTCAAATCCGAGAAAAAAACAACTAGAGTTTATGGTTTTTATTGAAAGTCATTGATAAATATACATAAAATACCGAGCCATTCAGTGGTAGATAAACTAGAGGTGTCTTACTCTGTCATATACTTTTTTAAAAAATTTCAACAATTTACATTTTAATTTTAATAAAATTCCATTTTATTAAAAAATTGTCCCAAGAAATTACTATCATTGCCCATATTTATTTTCTATTTACCTTAAGTTGGAGGAGGTGATGGTGGTGGATGATGGTTAAATAAAAAGAAAGGTAAGAAGAAGGAAACTAGAAAATCCAAAGGTTTAAAATAAGGCCATGTTTGGAAGGTAAACTTTGAAAATAGAAAATGGGCCAATCTGTAATTGTTGAAATGTTAAGGACCTGGATAAGTGAGAGGTGTTTATTATGGGGGGGGGGGGGGGGGGGGCCGATGTAAATTTCCCTTTAAATTGATTTATTAAGCATATTTGTATGTAAACATAATTTTATTTTATTTTTTTACGAACGCTTTAATGCGCTCTCGCTCTCATTTATTTTTAAAAATATCGAATTGTCCCTTTCGCTCATACTCTCGCTCCCGCTTTCGAATTATGTGATCTAGGCTGAGACCCAATATGCGTTTGTGCCTAATAGGTTAATCACTGATAATGTGTTAGTATCTTACAAAGTTAACCATTTTGTTAAAAGAAAAACGAAAGGCAAAGATGTTTTTATGGCTTTGAAGCTAGATATGAGTAAGGCTTATGATCGGGTTGAGTGGCTATTTCTTGCGCATGTGTTACGTAGGCTAGGATTTGAGCATGCTTTTATTCAATTAAATATGCTCTGTGTGAAATCAGTTTCTTACTCGATTAAAATTAATGGAGAAACCTTTGGTCCTATCCAGCCAGAGAGAGGGTTACGTCAAGGGGATCCCTTATCTCCGTATTTTTCCTTTTCTATACTGAGGCTTTTAGTTCCTTGATTGCTAATTGGCTATTTCATGAGCATGTGTTATATAGGCTAGGATTTGAGCATGCTTTTATTCAATTAATTATGCTCTGTGTGAAATTAGTTTTCGATTAAAATTAATGGAGAAACCTTTGGTCCTATCCAGCTAGAGAGAGGGTTACGTCAAGGGGATCCCTTATCTCCGAATTTGTTCCTTTTCTATACTGAAGCTTTTAGTTCCTTGATTGCTAATGCTGAAAGTAGGGGGTGATTCGTGGTGTGTCTCTTTGTAACGACCCGGACCACTACTTTGGGCCGGCGCGGTTACTCATGGGCAGCTCTCCGGGAGATCTGCTGGCCCCACTGTACCAACACATGTCCTTTCCCGCGCACTTTGTCCTCACTCGTGCGCGAACCGGGAGACTTCCCAGTTGGTCACTGATAAGCTCAAATTATACTCTAAAAAGCAATTAGAGAATAAGCTATAGTTGCAGACTAAAGCTTAACTCGTGATCGATCTCTAGGGAATTAATTAAGCTACGTAGCAGTGAGAGTAAACAGATACTTGCGAGTAACAGTTCAGTTGATGGTTCGGTTATACCTCTAACTAGTTTATCTAAATCTAAGATTACGATTAACAATGAGAGGAAGATGAATACAGTAGCAAGATCCAATTATGCTAATTCGAACTAGGGATAACACTCATATTTGTTACACGGTCGTTGTACAGCAAATCAATCAATTCGATTCAACCAATTGTTCTTAGAAAATATTATACTGGAGAAATCGTGAGTCGTCAATTCACGATCCTTAAACATGAACAATTTAGAGAATTTAATACGGACTTATCGAATTGAAGGTTTTTACGAAGATTTTATACGAGACTAACCTATATGAGTGCTTTGATAAACCCTAGATCGAATATGCATAATCTTCACATACTACTGTATTCAAAGGTGTTTAGCTACTCATACTTGATGATTGCATACAGAGATTAATGGTGAAAATCATATAAAACTTAGATGACAAACTCGCATGCAATGACATACAACTCAATCGATAAGATAAAGAATGAATTGCAAGAAGAAAGCAATGGAGAAATCAATACCAATAATCTTGATGGTAAAAATCAATGAATAATCCAAGCTCCAAAGATGTCTCAAAGTTAATGTGTGTATCTCTAGAGTTTTTTTTTTTTTCAAAAACTAGGTTAAAAGAAGTATGAAAAGAAAAAAAAATCAAAATTCCTTACAGCAAGAGCATTTTCCTTAGAGCTAGTCAATTGCATATTTTTGTTCTGGTGATAGTTGGGACCTAGATGCTTTTTCAGCTTCTCTTTGGTCCTTCTTCTTTCAATTTCCTGACTGGCGTATTTTCTCATATGCTTTACAGCAAGAGCATTTTCCTCAGTCACCTCTTTGGTATCCTTCTTTTCAGAAGTACCTTGAGTTATGAGAGCAACATTTTGTGATGTTTCAGCAATCATATGTCCTCTTTGCTTTGTCTCATAGTTGACAGTTGCCAAGTGTGAGAAAAGCTCCACTAAAGTGATGTTAGGCATTCCTTGGTTGAAATAGAAGTACTGAGTATGTTCCCAGTTTTGATTTAAGCTTCTCACGATAGTCTTAAACTTTTTAGAGTTAGAGTATCTTTCACTTTCACCAAGTGCAGCCATTTCACTCAACAGTGTTGTAAACCTGAAATCAAGTTCTTCAAGTGTCTCAGTAGGACCTTCTTTGATGTTTTGGAATTTGAGCTTCAAAACTTCGAACTTATTTTCCTTGGTTTTCTCAGTACCAGCACAGATTTCTTTAATCAGTGAACAGGCTTCTTTCACCGTTTTAGCACCCCATAGTTTGCACTGTATGTGATCTGGAGTAGAACGTATAATGATGTTTCATGCTTGACAATCTAGCCTGTTCCTCTTGGAATCTTTAGATGTCCATAGGTGTCTGCGCTTTGCTTCATTTAACTCCTTGTTGGTCTTGCGCCTGAAGTTGTGCAAGATGTTGATGAACCATCACATCGGTAGGTTCCTTGTCTCGACCATTAAAAACGTCGGTGACTTGTTTCTCTTGTCGAATGACAATTGGGTCATTCTTTATCACTTCGATCATCTCATCACTCATAGCATCCAGGTGAAGCATCATGTTGTTCTTCCATTTCTCATAGTTCTCTGGCTTGAGAGTGGGTGCATCGCTTAGAGACATCCTACAGCAAACACACTAAACAAACAAAACAAGTGTAGGTGGTGAGCTGTTAGTAGGCACTTATCTAGGATCTAGGTTCAGTGCAGAATGTTAAAGAACCACCTGCTCTGATACCACTTGTTGGTCCAGATAACGGTGAAGTAAAAGACTAGGGGGGGGGGTGAATAGTCTTTTCAAACTTTTATCGATAAAATAGTTTCTCATATATCTTTACAGGTATCTGACACTTATATTCAGAGAGCGGAAGTCTTTTGTGATAAGTGCACGTGTCAGTAAGCAGTAAGGTGTGTAAATACTCAGAAAGCAATAAATAAACAATAAGTAAGTGCAGTAAGTAAATAACACAGTGCTTTTATAATGGTATCTGAAGGTGGCGTAATCCTTCAACTAATCCACTTGCCCTTTCTTAGGACTTGAATCCACTAAGATAAGATGATGAGTTCTCCTTACAAAATCCTATATCTTGATCCCTTTTACACTAGGTTCCCAACCAAGTGTTTCCCCTGAATTATTCCCCGACTTTCTCAGCCAAGTACTTCTTCTACCCAGTAACCTTTGAGCTATTCCTTAGTTTCCCAAACTAAGTACTTCATGTGCTCAACGCCTGTTGGTGTTGGTTATGGTAGTTTTTCAGTTGAGCTAGATTTTTTGTTAAGACATCTCTGTCTGCGTAATAAATGTACTATACTATCTTTTGTCTTGTAGTCTCAACGGAACAATTCAAGCTATTTGAGGCTTTGCATGTCCTTACTCAGTGAGCATTGGGTATCAGAAACCTATTGAAATACTTGTCTTCCAAACATACTAAATTTCTTCAAGGTATCTGAGCCAAGGTCTCTGAGACATTTCTCCTTAGTCTTCAGTAAACTTGTTCAGTCTCTTGATCTTCAATAATGATTTCCTTCCTGCTGGATACTTGCTTCTTGGTCTTCTTCAAAGATATAAAAATTACAATATGAGACCTAACATCCTATACAAGATTTGCTAGACTATCATACTCAGTAAACTTCCTCTTTTACAATGTTCAATTTTTTATATAATGAAACTTTAACCCCTCAAGTTTCATTATATAAAAAATTGAACATTTTACATTTACGGTTTAAGATTAATTCATAGTCAAAGTTGGAAAAGTTTGACCGCAAAAAGTTAAAGTGGGAAACTTGTTCCGGGACGGAGGAAAAACATGTGTGGCATGGAAGTAGATAATTAGGTGATAAATCTTTTTTTTTTTATAGTGGTTCAAAATCAATTGAATGAGCCAAAATCTAATTAATTTGGTGTGTCAACTACCCTACCCCACACTATGCTAGTCGTACTGATTTACAATCCCTCAACCCCAAAACTTTTAGACTCAAATATTCTATTAAGCCCTTCAAGATTACAGTTTAATACAAAATACAAATAGAACATTTGTCATAGGACTAATATACCAAACACAAATAGAACGTTTGACACAGGTCTAGCGGGTCTATTAAGTCACTATTTACGAGTTTTCATGTGTGTCATGCAAATGAAAAACTCCGTTAAGTCACTATTCTATGCACATAAACTCAAGTTACTATTCATAAATGTCCGTTATAGGCGTATCTGTTAAAGTCTAGACTAACGGATATGTTAAGCCACTATTCACGACTTTTTTGTTTGCCATACAACTTAAAACCTATGTTAAGTCACTATTTCATTCACATAAAATCAAGTTGTTATTCATCCGTTAAAAAGTCTGTTAAAGTATTATTCCAAACAATCCGTAAATTTCATAATTCACTCTAGTTGAATTACTATTTATAAACTCTGAAATTCAATTCAAGTTGAAAGCTAAACACCATGTATGTGATTGGAAGCTCAACTTTGAATGCCTAGAGAAAAAGTACACTGAACAAACTAGAACATGAGAGGAACACTCCAAATTCTAGCATTAGCAACAAAGCCAACACGAGCTCTCTTATATAAACTCTGCAACTAGGGTTTTATCACTTCATCGTCTTCCTCCGGAGCCTAGATCTCGCCAACTCGCAGCCATGGGAAAACAACAGGTATGGGAGCTTGGTTGCAAGCTCAAGACCAACCGCATTAAGCAAAGGTGGGCTGATAAGGCGTTTAAGAAGTCCCATCTTGGGAACGAGCGGAAGAAACCCTTTGCTGGTTAGAGTATGGTATTTGCTATTCACAAATACAAAAATACACGATATTTGGACCCGCAGTAAAAATCAAGATAATTGAAATGGTATTTACGTATAAATACCATGTTTGGTAGCATTCAATGCATATAGTATTTATAATCGATATACCTTGTTTGATACAAAACAAAACAATTTTTGGATTTTCTAGTATGTACAATAATACCCTTCCACTATTTTTTTAATCAAATTTTGTACCATTTTAATCAAATCTTACAAGTAACTAAATTCTTAATTCATCATGATACAAGATACTCCCCTATTTGTTTTCAAAAGGTTTCCACTGTACTATTCTGCGATCAACTATAATTAATTTTGACCACAGATTACTCATAAAATATACTCCCTCCGTCCCAAAGAATTAGTCTCATTACTTTCCGGCGCTATTTTTAAGAAAGTCAATTGTTTATTGTTTGTTGTTGGGGAGAGAAATGATAATGAATGTAAAAGGTATGAGAGATAAGATATATAATGATAAAAAATGGAAAAAGTAAGAGAGATAATTGAGTTAGTGGGAGTTAGTGGGTGTACTTTTTTGCTATTTTTGGAATGAGACTAGTTTTTTGGGACGTCCATAAAAGGAATATGTACATTATTGTTTGGGACGGGGGTATGAATTAATGCCTAATAAAATTATATTATGAATATTACTAGTTTAAATTTAATTAAATAATTTTGTGGAAACTTTTTTATTATGTACATTAAAATTTAATTAAAATTATAGTATGAATATTATGTACATTAAATTTTTTTATTATACTCCCTACAAACTTTCCATTTTGGGCGTTCCATTAAAAACTTTCCATTTACTTTTATGGAAACTCACTATCCCCATTATTAATATTTTAATCACTTATTACTTTATCTATATAAACCATTTTTTAATCAAACTTCTTAAAAATTGTATAAAAAGTAAATAGCAAGAGATCTATGGAGCGGAGGGAGTAATATCCTAAGAGTAATTCGTGGTCAAAATTAATTACAGTTGACCGGTCAAAATCAAAGTGGAAATATTTAAAAAGAAACGAGGAGTAATGTTTTTTCTTTTTAAGAATAACGAGGAGTAATGTTTATACCATCAAAACATGGAGTACTCCCATAATAAATAGAACAACTAGCATCTCAATAATAGATTATACAAATTGTGCGGGCCAGAAGTTCCGGTATTTGGTGAGTTTGGACTTTTAGCAGGCTTTGGTATTTCATATTTGAAAATTTACATCTGTTCCCCTGAAAAACAATCTTACTCATCGGAGCCCCTAAAATTTCATCACTAACACATCATGCCAGATGCAAAAAAAAAAAAAAAAAAAAGAAAACAACAACATGATAGTCCAAAAGTCAACTCAAATATCCAATGTGGCATGCTAATAATGAGGTGGAAAGTAATTATATTGTTTTTCCTTAGTTTGAAAATCTTATTTTACAAAAGTAAATTACAAATAATACATGTAGATGCTCAGAACCTACAATCAAAGATTGATACGAATTGCGTGGCACCAGCGACCTGCACGACAACAACAGAGCACGCTAGGGCATAAAATCCAATTGGGACACTGGTGTGGTGCCGACCGTATGGACTCCGACGCTCAAGCCAGTGAGTCTGGAAGATGTAAAAGTAAAGGAAATAGCAAAGAGTGAGAGATTAACTTATCCTTTTCGTTCAAGGGGCTTTCAAAGTGATGGGCACCTGGAGAGTGATTGTGAGTGATTAGGTGGAAAGACCTTCTAGCTATGGAATATGGATTTCGCTTGAGGCTTTGGAGATGCTCATCAAGCTTGTGTGCGAAAGTCTACTGGGAGCTCATAAGCGCTCGGAATGCGTACGTGAGTAATTCTGATTGAGGAAGAGAGGAGGAAGACGATGATTGTGTAAGCGACAGTAGGTTAAGAACGTGAGGAATGCGATGTCTTTAGGGTTTCTCCCTCGTCCTCCTTATATTGACTCTCCACTAACGTTATTATGAGTCTGTTGCGTAACCACTACCCGAGTACGCGGGTAGTTCGGAGTCCTCCAACTACCTATGTGGAGCCGTTCGACTCCAGGTGTGGTGTGCGCGTCAAGTATCTCACGTATGCGCTAGGAGGCTTTCCATATGGTTATGGGCCTTATCATGTGGACTAGACCACTGGAGGCCCTTCTCATGGAGACAATATTCAATTTTCACCTTGTAGTCCATATGGCTTCGTGTACTTGTAATTGATCATGTAGTATTTTGGATTGGGCTTGATCCATAGGAAGTGTTTATCCAATTTCTTTCGATTAGGCTCGTTTGAGCGTTTGGACCTAATTTGGTCAAATTGGTCAATACATATTTTTTACCAATACAGTTTGTCCCCCACTCTTCAAGTCAAGTGTCTCGAGTTGGAGAGTAATAATTCTTTGTCGAGGAAAATTACTAAAATACTGCAAGTGTATTGTTCGTAGAAAATAGGGTCGAGAATTAACCGAAGAGCAAACCGGGGCTGGTGGAGTTTTTAATGTGGAAACACATTGGATTTGCAAAGTCTAGCCCAACGTATAAAGAGGCCCAATTTGATGGCCTGTCTGAAATAGATACAGAAAATCGTCATCTTCTTCAACACGCGACTTGAGACAGCCATCGTTAACGGAAATAATATGAGTTGTAGAATACCTCCTTCCTTCGATTTTATCCACTGATCAACCTTTGAGCTCGTCACCTTGTATAAACGCACTAGAAAGAGACCAGAAGATAGAGCGTCGATCATACAGGCGAATAGGGGAATTTTGGTCGACTTCCGGTAAATAGGGACGGCACTGGAAGGTGATAAGGGTTTCTTCTTGACATTTTTCCTTCTCTTTCAAACAGAGACTATCTAAGTTGAAGGGTCTCCTCCAACTTATGCCAAGTGCGGCAGTGGAGTAGGGAGGCGAGTGGAGGTGATTCTGGATTGCTCTTATTCGGATCTGAGAGCAGAGTGGGTGATTCATTCATGGTTTTGACTGAGGATGATAAGAGTAGCTTCTTTGAATTTCTCTCCAATTTTTCAAATTCATTTCTAGTGATAAAGGACATTTAGTAACTTGAATTGGAACAGTTTGGAAGTAAGATGATTATTCGAAAAATTTCAAATTTGTGTTTGAATTGTTGATTTTGATGTATATAATTGATATTGTAAATTGTGAATTGTGCTTGTAATTTTTTCTTCTAGCAAGTAGATAAGGAGATAGAGATCTTGACATGAATAATTATACTCCCATGTAGGTAGGAGGAGCTCTTCCAACCCCTTGTGTAGATTTATGAAAAAGTTAGCATAGGCATGAGATAGGCATGAGGAGGAGCTCTTCCAACCCCTTGTGTAGATTTATGAATAAGTTAGCATAGGCATGAGATAGGCATGAGGAGCTCCTCCAAGTCCTCTTGTGCATTTGTCTTGCATAGGCATGTGGAGCTCTTCCTATGCCCCATGTGACACCTTTAGTAAAAAAGTAACTTTAGTGCATAAGCACAAGGAGCTAGTGCAAGGGCTCTTGGGAATATTTTTGATAAACAAGTCTCTTGCATAGGCATGTATGTGGAGCTCTTCCAATGCCCATGTGAAAATTTTAACAAATAAACAAACAACTTGCTTTGTGCGCCCATGAGGAGCCTTTGGAAGTCCTTTGGTACGAATTTTTATCTCTTGGACAAGTACATGAGATTTTCAATAAACATGAAAAAATTTCACATAGCTAGGAGGAGCGCTTGGAATGCGTCCTGTAAGAATTTCCTGTCACTTAAACAAATAAGTGTACATTTCAATGAATATGAAAATTTTCTTTCGTAGCTAGGAGGAGCGCTTGCAATGCCTCCTATAAGAATTTCTTGTCCAATGGACAAGTAAATGGAAATTTTGATGAATATGAAAAATTTTCTTACTTAGCTAGGAGGAGCACTTGCAATGCCTCTTGTAAGAATTTTTTGTCCCTTAGACAAATAAATGGAAATTTCAATGAATATGAAAATTTTCTTACATAGCTTGAAGGAGCACTTGCAATGCCTCCTGTAAGAATTTTTTGTCACTTAGACAAATAAATGAAAATTCTGACAAGTATGAAAATTTTCTTACGTAGATAGGAGGAGCACTTGCAAAACCGCCTGTAAGAAATTTTTTGTCTCTTAGACAAATAAATGAAAATTTTGATGAATATGAAAATTTTTCTTACTTAGCTAGGAGGAGCACTTGCAATGCCTCCTGTAAGAATTTTTTGTCCCTTAGACAAATAAATGGAAATTTCAATGAATATGAAAATTTTCTTACATAGCTAGGAGGAGCACTTGCAATGCCTCCTGTAAGAATTTTTTGTCACTTCGACAAATAAATGAAAATTCTGACAAGTATGAAAATTTTCTTACGTAGATAGGAGGAGCACTTGCAATGCCTCAAATAAGAATTTCTTGTCCCATGGACAAGTAAATGGAAATTTTGATGAATATGAAAAATTTTCTTACTTAGCTAGGCGGAGCACTTGCAATGCCTCAAGTAAGATTTTTTTGTCCCTTAGACAAATAAATGGAAATTTCAATGAATATGAGAATTTTCTTACATAGCTTGGAGGAGCACTTGCAATGCCTACTGTAATAATTTTTTGTCACTTAGACAAATAAATGAAAATTCTGACAAGTATGAAAAATTTCTTACGTAGATAGGAGGAGCACTTGCAAAACCTCATGTAAGAATTTGTTGTCTCTTAGACAAATAAATGGAAATTTTGATAAGTATGAAAATTTCTTACGTAGATAGGAGGAGCACTTGCAAAACCTCCTGTAAGAATTTTTTATTGTCCCATGGACAAGTAAATGGAAACTTCAATGAATATGAAAATTTTCTTACGTATCTAGGAGGAGCACTTGCAATGCCTCCTGTAAGATTGTTTTTGTCCCTTAGACAAATAGATGGATATTTTAATGAAAATCTTCTTACGTAAGTAGGAGGAGCACTTGCAATGCCTCATGTAAGAATTTTTCGTCTCTTGGACAAATAAATGGAAATTTTGATAAATATGAAATTTTTATTACTTAGATAGGAGGAGCACTTGCGAGACTCCTATAAGCAATTTTTGCCCCATCCTTTGAGTAGAAAATTTTTTTTGCGTACCCACTAGGGGAAGTTACATATTGTTTTCTTCCTTTGAGTAGCAATTTTCTCTTGCGTACCCGTTAGGGGAAGTTGTAGGATTGCAAATGAACCATCTTCGTGCATGCCTATGAGTAAGAGATGAAAATCTACTTGCATGCTCATGAGTAGGAGTTAGAAATTATTTCTTTTTTAGAGCAGCAATCTCTTGCATACCCGTAAGGGGAGGTTGAAATTCTGAGTCTTCCATTGTTTTTCCTTGGGAAGCATTTTTCTTGCATACCCATGAGGGAAAGCTGGAAATTCGTTCGTCCTTGGTTAGCATTTCTTGTGTACCCAAGAGGAGAATTACAGGATGTTCAATGATATGATTCTCCTTTCATTTCGATTTTTCTTTTTCAACTTGTGGTTTGGCCATGCTTGTTGCTTGTAGAGTAGTGTGAGTTTTCTTGTGTGCTTAAGAGCTTTGGAACGACTACTTTGAGTAAGTGGGTCATTGTGTACTCTCGTAGGTACATGGTGTTGGTCCAGATAACGGCAAAGTAAAAGACTAGAGGGGGGGGGTGAATAGTCTTATAAAACATTTGTCGATAAAAACTATTTCTCAGATATCTGTGTAGATATCTGATACTTAGATTCAGAGCGCAGAAGACTTAAGATAGATAAGTGCAGAAACAGTTAAAGTGTGTGTGTGTGTTGCTGAAATGTAAGTACAGAAAAGTAAATAACACAGCAAGTATAGTGGTATCTGGAGGTGGCGTAATCCTCCAACTAATCCACTTTGGTCTTCCAAAGACCTAGAATTCACTAGAATAGATAATTGAGGTCACCTTACAAAAATCCTATTCTAAGATTCCTTAAACAAATGGTTCCCAACCAAATGTTCCCCCTGAGTTGTTCCCCGGGTTTCCTGACCAAGTACTTCACACTCAGAAACCTTTTTGAGCTATTCCCTAACTTCCCAAGCTAAGTACTTCCTGTGCTCAATAACCTTGGAGTTATTCCTTAGTTTCTCAAACTAAGTACTTCCTGTACTCCACGCCAGTGATGGTGTTGGTTTTGGTTTGAGTTGTCAGATGAGCTTCTTTAATAACTTTTCAGTTAATCAGATAGCTCTGTGAATCAAGTATACTTAATACACTTTGCAATGTATGGTATCTTGTTCTTTTTACTGACCCAAGTCTATGATAATTGTTCAAGAGAATGAATCTCAGATACTTGATCTTTCGATTCAACACTTTCACAAATAGCAGTGCTTGTTTAGGATCAGGACACTTAGAACTTTAGTGCTACTGAAGATTAAGAGATTTGGTCGCAACAGAAAGCTTGAGGATAAGTAGTTTGCTTTGAGAGAGTAAGGTGTTCAGCGTGTTTATGGAGTTCAAGGTGTGTTCTCAAGCAGTCTAAGTGTTGATATTTATAGATGAATTTGAGTGCCGTTTGAATAGTATCCGTTAGGCTCAAATCGAATTCAAACTATTGATATCTGTGTATAGTACTGTAGCAGGTTTGTCTTCTTCTTCAGAAGCCACCGTTACTTTCTTTCAGACATCTCTGTCCGTGCATTTAATGCATTGTACTATACTTTTGTCCTGTAGTGCCAACGGAACTATGCATTGTATCAGAGACTAGTATTATCTGATTTCTCTGATTCTTTGCACGTCCTTGTCTTCAATCTTCAGATACCACTTTATTGAAACAACTTTGTTGCAATATATTTATTTTTCAGAAATGTGGTTAAAGCTCAAGGTATCTGAGAGTAGATATCTGTGGGCACTTTCCTGGTTTTCAGAAACCTTCCAGTTCTCAGATATCTCTTTAAAACACTTGTTCATTTTAGAACCAAATTGTGTCTTTCTGATATCTGATCACAGGTATCTGTAAAACATTTCAGTAATCTTGTGCAGTCTTCAAATCTTCAATGTTGTTGAACTTGTTCTGCTTGGATGTCTTCTTCTTGGTCTTCTCTTCATAAAATAAAAATTACATTTTGAGACCTAACATCCTATACAAGATTAGCTAGACTATCATACTAAGTGGGTTTCCTCTTTTACAATGTTCAAGTGAACCAAGAGTACTAATCACCTTTCTGAAACTAAGATAAGTCATCATGTTGCTGATCAAAATCTAAACAGATATTTCTAACAAAATATCTAACAAATTTCCTAACAAATTTCCCCCTTTTTGATCAGTCAACGATGACTATCTGACCTATTACAAATCTGGATGAGGGAACAATCCAACACATAATCATTTGTTAAGATTTTTCAATTCATTCAATTAAGTGCAGAAAATAAACATCAACCAAATCACAAGGTGTGATCTTTGCTGACAAGTTATCTTTTATAGAATACTATCTGAGAGTAAGTTCTTCAAATAAGTTACAAAGAAAGATTACAGATAACTTCAATATATAAAACAAATTTAGCTCAGTCAGCAAAAATACAACAAAAAAAAAAAAAGTAAATTAGGACAACAGGAGTATCCAAGCTCCAATTAAACATCCTAATAGACTAGTTTTCAAGTCTTCAACTCTTCAAGTCTTCAACAGTAGTTCTATGGATCAGTCTGCAAATTTCCTATCTCCAAACCTTTTGATGTCATCAGAATAATCATAGAGAAGTGTTCTGACGAGCATCTCAGTGTCTCTGGCAAATCCACAGACCTCTTTGTAGGTTTTGGTAGGATTTTTCTTGACAAAATTTTTGACCCACAGATACTTTCCCCACTTCCAGGCATGCTCTATTCTGATATCTGAAAGCTTGAAGTATTTGTAGATAATCCTCAGATATCTGATGTCACCCTTGTATTGATCTTCAGTTAGATAGAACGACTCATAGGGTTCCACAGCGAGTCTTGCTCTTGTGCTGTTCTGTGATTGAATTGCATGCACATCATCGGCTTTCCATATGGACATTCATCGAGAGGTCCTTTCTCATGGCAGATTCTCTTGACAACTTCAAAATCGACGGGCTTTAATGTGATTGGCGTTGATCAAGGTTGGCTTATCTTTTCTCCATGCCATAAGTTGTTTATGGATTGGTTACGGAAATCTTGAATTTACCGGTAGATGCTTAAGTTCGAATCCATAGCCATTTTACGATTGATGCACTGTAAGCAGAGGAATCATTGTCATTCTTCACATACTCTATTTTGGCTTCTTACGGCACGAGTGGAAGTTGACTTTGTCTTTGCTCGACTCTCGATCATTCCTTCTGTCTTGAATTCTCTTTGGGGTTGTTGCTTGAAGAACCACCTGGATAGACTTGGTATTTCGGAGGGTGTTTTAGGCGCTAGGGCTTTGCGACTATGGGCTCGATTAGGCTTTCAATTTTCCTTTTTACGTGAAGAGGCTTCATCTTCATCGGTTTCCTCATCATCATCAAGATTAAATCTTGTGAGAGTTTCTGACCTTCTTCATTGCCGGGGACTTGATTTGGCCTTCTTCTTTTTCTTCAGAAGATTCATTAATCCCTTTAACCTGTCTTCTCCTTGGAGCCTTGATACTCCTTGGAGGTTTCTGTGCCATGGCCCTTGTTGTCATTGTAGTTCCTTGATGGGTTTACGAGGCGACTACTATTTACCATGACTTGGCTTGAGGAGGGTTCATTGATTACAGTGGTGGTGTGGGAAGTTTTCATGTTTCTTCTTCCTCTACGAGCCGCTTTTGACCCAGATTTCTTCTTGTTTTCTTCTCCTTCTTCCCATTCCCCCTGACTTTGAGGTCCAGATTTGTACACTCTTTCCCCCTTAGTCATTGTTGGCAGACTTAGTCTCATAAAAGAATCTGAGAGAGAGTTAAAATGCCCTTGTAAATAATTGTAGGCAGTGACCAACTTCTGAAGTTCGGCTTTGAGCTCCTCATTTTGCTTGATAAGTCCATTGTCCTTATCAGTGAACTCTGCCAATGGACCTAGGATGGCATCTGCTTTTCCAGCAGTGTAACTTGCCTCTTGGAAAACTTTTTCAGCTAAAGACACATCATCGTCCCTTATCATTCCCAGATCTTTCTGAGCAATGACTATGCTAGTTGTTCTCTGAGTGATGAGCTCAGTGAACTTTTTCATTTCAGAGGGGACGGAGGCAATTACTTCCTTGTTCTGTGAAGACATCTCCTTTTTCAGATGAGCCAGTACTTGGTATCTGTTCATGTATTCATGGGAGTGGACATTTGGCAGTTTGCTGAAAGTTTTAGGAGCAATCAGTTTCCTTTATAAGTGTGAAACCGCTAGATGTTCATTGCGGTGCTCTGCCAAAGTCTTGTCTTCTTCATCATCTGAGTAATCAGCCCAGTGATCTTCATCCTCTTGGACATTCTCATCGATTGTGTCGAGTCCAGCAACCATCTCAGAGATTGGTTTCTTCCCTTTTTGGGAGGAGGATGGTACTTCTTTTGAAGATGATGCAGCCTTAGCATCATGCTTAATTTGAATACTTCTTGATGTCGAGTTCTTTGGTGATGGCATTTACAGCATCTTGTAGCTCTTTAACCTCAGAGTAAGCAATCATCTCTTGTAGATATTCATCTTGTAGTTGGTCAAGCTTGTCTCTGGATTTAGCTATCTGGTCTTCCAGTTGAAGATGGAGCTGTTGTTCTTCTTCCAACGGTTATGCGAGTTGGCGATTCTGGATTGAGTATTCAACATTTTCTGAGCGATTTCCTCAGAATCCTCAACTACTTGTTCAGTAATAACCTTTTGTTGGGGAGATGGATGAGTTGACTTTTGAGGAGATGGAGACGGAGATTTCTGTGCTTTCCTCTCAGTTTGCTTTTCAGCAGTTGAGGCATGATTTCTTTGTGAAATTCCTTCGGTCCCTGGTGCAGGGGCATCATCATCATCCTTTTTGTCTTAGTCATCCTTTTGGTGATGGTCAGTGGGAGGTTCATCAAAGTCGTTTTCGTTTATCTCTTCCTCCTCATCATCTTCAGATACAAGATTGATCACTTCAGGAATAGTGATCTTCTGCCCATTAACCTCTTCTTGTTCAGAAGGTATAAACTGCAGTGCGGGCAGAAGCGGCTTGAATGCCATCGTAATCTTGTCGATCATCTGCTGTTCAAAGGCTTGTATCAAGCTGCGCCACTTCTGGAGAAATCCTTATGCTGATAGAGTCGTAATGTCTTGTTAGGTAGAACATTGCATGGATATATGTCTCCAAGTCAAGAGCTCGTGCTCGTCTGGTTGGTTGATCTGTGATTCTCAATATTTCAGAGAGATCAGAGCACCTTAACCTTTGCCATTTCTTGAAGCATTGAATATGCTTTGGCAGGGTTTGAGCTTTGAAGAAGGGAAGTAGGTCCCTTTTCTCATCATTGGAACTGCTTTGCACTTGTTTGAGCTGAAAGAAAGAGTTTTGTGAGCTTCAAAACTTTTGTAGATATCTGAGTGGAAGTGCGGTTTAGTTTAAAGTTACGAGTAAGTACTTGAGCTCGAGACTTGTGCTACTGAGACAATTGGTGTCTCAGATATCTTGTTGTGAGGTGGAGACTTGGAAGTCTGGTCCTCATCAACCTTTCTTTCTTGAACCTGAGAATTAAGATTAATACAATACTTAGGAAATTATTTGAAAGAATTTGTGCAAAAATGCTTTAATGAGTTCTGAGTTTTGGACTTACTTCCTCAATAGGAAGCTCAGAGTCATTTTCTCAGAAACTTTCTCAGTTTCTGGTATTCTTTCATGTGATGTTGCCTTGGGAGCTTCATCAATTTCCATTGATGCAGGGGATGTCGCAACTTTTTCCCTTTGCATTTCTACTTCTGAATGAGCCTATAAGTAGAAAGTATTGAATATTTCTAGAAGAAGTTTAGGATAACCCATGATGAAGAATACTTATCACTCATTTTTCATGTACCTTCATGCTAGAAGGCTCAATGATGTGTTCTTCAGAAATCTTGTCGGTCTCTGGGTTCGTCTCTGGCATTTCTGCCTTATCTTCCTCTTTCTTAGTTGGAGCCTGTTAGAAGCATTTACTTTAAATGATTAAGCACATAGACAAATGACTGAAAAGTGTTATCTTAAGAATCAATTATCACACGTAGTGCATTTCAGATTTCTTAAGAGGCGAGGTTGGGATAACCTCCTTCTCAATTTCTGAGGCAAGCTTTCCAGCTTCCTCTTGTTTCTGTATTTCTAACTCAGCCTGTAACAAAGAATTTTTATTTAAGTAACAAGATATACAAGCATAAAATTTTTCACAAGGTAGGAGTTAAACCATTCAGCTACCTAAGCATTGTCAGGCTGATTGGTCTCTGGAACTTGTGACCCTTTTATACTTTGGTCTTCTTGTTCCAGTACAGCTTCTTTGTTTGAAGTTTTAGGTACTTCACACCTTTCCTGAGTGTGCAACTCAGATGCCTCCCCTGGTTGATCATTCTGAGTGGATGTCTCAGTTTGATCCCTCTTGTCGAGTTGGGGAACCTGCTCTTTTGCAGGATTTTCTTCAGCGTGTTGTAATGCTGGTAATTCGAAATGGAGTTCATTTACCATTTCATCAACCACTTGTGGCTGTTGTGGTTGTTGTTTTTGTGGTTGTTGTGGTTGTCTGGAAGCAGAAGATCGGTCAGTAGAGTGTTCTTCCAGATTTTTAGATGTGGCATTTTCATCGATCGCGGCACTAAATTACCACTCATCAGGGCTTCTTGAAGTTGTGCGTAAGAAACGTTCCCTGATGATGTGTTTGCACCAACAACCTTTGCTATAGGTGCTTGTTCAGCAACCTGAGGTGTAGGTTTTCCTTCAGAAACCTTATCATCAGTTACTGTTACAGTAACCTTAGCCCTCTTTGTTCTTTCTAGGACTTGAGAGATGACTAATTCATCATCTTCATCGTTAGAGCTCTCATCAGCATTGGGAACTGATTGGTCCATTACTCCTGCGATTTCTACAGATGGGGCTTGGTGCTTTTCACCTATTTTGGCAGCATTAATAAGTTCATCAGAAGGCATTCTGCATTAGTCGCAACATTTCTGAACGCACTTTCTCTTGTAGAGTCTACTTGTTCAGTAGTTGATGACTCTTTTGCAGCATTTATGAGTTGATCTGCCTTTATCAGTTCATCGGCAAGGCCTGCAGATATCTGAGAATCGACAACCTCAATGGGTGTGTCTTCTGATTTGCCAGCAGACTTCTTTCTTGAAGTTCTGGGCTTCTTGGTCGCAACCTTTTCTTCAGATACCTTTTCAGACTTTCGCTTCTTAGAACCTTTCTGAGACCCAGTAACCTTTTTCATCAAGTTTGTATACTCATATTTGTAGAGTAGGTTACTGTTGGCTATTTCAGCCGTCTCTCTGAGCTCAATGCCAAGCTTCTCCAGCAAGTAGCATATCTTCAGACCATAGCCTACTGTGGCCTTTGGCTCAGCTAGTCCTTTGGCGATCTTCGGCTCGAATCCTTGAATCTTCTTCACAAACTTCATGAAGGCGTACTTTCCCCAGTTAAAAGGGTTTTCCAACCTTTTGTCTTGTTGATTCAGCAAGAACATCATGATCCATCGTTCTTGGCTTATCTGGTCAGCACCTCCTTGTAGACCATCAAAGCATCTGTGAAGCATGCAAGCGATACATCGATGAACCATCGGATGTCGGTTGGGATGTCGACAAGCTTGAACTCGTGGGTGTATCGATTTTCAAGATCACACACGTCGCATCTGAATTGTTTAACACCTTCAAGGAGATCATCATCCTTGGTGTTTATTTCAAAATCCTTTCTAAGATTTTGAAACTCAAACAACTTACAGAAAGTTGTTAAGTCCAGAAGGATTTCCTTTCCTTGGACTGAGGTTTTGACAGACACTATTGCAGTGCCTTTAGAAACACAGGAAATTATCCTGGAGTTGTTGTAGAATTCCAACACATCGAGTGATGAAATTCCACTTGGGCGAGCAGATAGAAAACCCTTGATTTGTGCCTTTTCAAGCATGTCAAGAATCGACTTCTCGGCTTGGTTCTCTATTGCAGCCGTTAGGTATTCCTTAACCATGGCACCACCCCAAATCATTCTGTGATTTGAAGTCCAATGGTCAGGATTAAAATCTCCTACCAGTCGGTTGTTCACAATAACCAACTCTGGTGCTTGCTTTTCAGCAGTACCAGTGGAGGATTGAGATTTCTGTGTGGAAGAATTCTTTGGGGCCATCTCTTTATATAGTGTAGGGAATTTGGATTGGTGTTTGAAAGAGATTTGATTCAGTAATTCTTTGCAGAAAAACTTAATCTTGATTTGCAGAGATTGTAGAAGGTTTGCAGAGAATCAAGAGAAGGTTTTGCTATTTTTGTGTAAGTCGGAAATTTTGGATTAGGCGAAAGTGATTTCTTTTGCCAAAATCCTATATATATAGCAATAGAATCTCAACAGACAAATACATACAAATTGATTTTGTGTGTACGTATCTGTGATTTGCAAGCAGGCGTGAGCAAAAGCTAGTTCGGCATTAAATGCAAAGTGGGCTTTGTCAGAATTTTTACAGTCCACTATTTACTGTGAATTAATTTCCACCGTATAGATCAAACGCTTAATTTCATCAAGGGTCACCATTGCTTCTTCAGCAATGATCACAATCAACAAGTGTAATTGTGCCCATTTAATGAATTTTGGCTATTAGCTATCTGAATCACGTTTTTGTATGACCAAGAACACTGTTTGCATCTGAATCTGTCTTATACTTAGGATTTTTCCAAGTTTTTCATCAAGATAGAGATAATGCGAATTTCAAGAGAGTAGTTGACTGCAGATAGTTGTACTATTCTCCTTTTTGTTCCCCGTTTATAGAGTGATTCAGATATCTGAGTTCCCGTCTCAGAGATCTTAAGCTGTCTTTTTGCTCTTTAGCCTTTTTGACTTCTGGATACCCGTTCCAGATACCTCTTCTTTGGATGCCCGTTCCAGCTACCTCTTCTCTGGATGCCCGTTCCAGATTCCTGAACTTTTTCAGTTCATTGGTAGTTCCATTAGTCCAAGACTATGTCTTAAGGCTAAGAATCTACTTTCTTGTAGTGGCTTAGTGAAGATATCTGCAAGTTGGTCTTCAGTGCCAATCTTGAGTATCTCTATATTGCCTTTTTCAACATGGTCTCTGATGAAGTGATGTCTAACATCAATATGCTTTGTTTTGGCATGAAATTTAGGATTCTGTGTAATCGCAATAGCACTTGTGTTGTCACAGAAAATGGGAGTTTTCTCTTCATCGAGTCCATAGTCTTTAAGTTGTTGTTGTATCCACAGAATTTGTGTTGCACAACAACCGTGACAATATATTCAGCCTACGTGGTAGAAGTTGCAATTGAGTTTTGCTTTTGCTAAACCACGAGATAAGTCTAGTACCGAAGACAAGTTCTGAGGTGCTTTTCCTATCAGCGATGATCCGGCATAATCGGTCGAGTACCAGCTAAACTCAATCCGCTTTCTTTAGGATACCACAATCTTACATCTACTGTACCTTTTACATACCTTAATATTTTCATTGCAATGTTGTAGTGTGTTTGCATCGGATTTGTCTGAAATCTAGCACACACTCAACGCGTATTGAATATCGAGTCTACTTGCGTGAGGTAAAGTAGTGAACTATCAATTTCCTATACTTATGTTCTTCAACACTCTTATCTGATTTAGTATAGGTCATTTTGGTTCCAATGCTCATAGGTATCTTAGCATTCTTTTCAGAAGGCTTAAGATTGAATTTTGTGAGCATATCTTTTGCATACTTTGTTTGACTAATGAATATTCCATCATTGAGTTGCTTGACTTGCAATCCTAGAAAATAATTCATTTCTCCCATCATGCTCATCTCAAACTTACTTTTCATGAGATTTGCAAAGTCATTACAAAGTTGCTTGTCCTTAGATCCAAATATGATGTCATCAACATATACTTGAACTAAGAGTAGTTTCCCATCATGATTTAAGGTAAATAAAGTTTTATCAACTTCACCTTTCTTGAAACCACTTTCCAGAAGGTATTTGGCCAAAGTGTCATACCATGCTCTTGGAGCCTATTTGATCCATCTGAGCTTTACATGGTTTATAGACCATTCTACTTTCTGAGGAAACTTCAAAGCCAGGTGGTTTCTCAACATAAACTTCTTCTGCAAGTTCACCGTTCAAGAATGCACTTTTGACATCCATCTGATAAACTCTAAAATCTTTATGAGCTACAAAGGCTAGAAAGAGTCTTATTGCATCCAATCTGGCAACTGGTGCATATGACTCATCAAAATCTAAACCTTCAGTCTGGGTGAATCCCTTGGCAACCAACCTTGCTTTGTTTCTGGTTATTTCACCAGATTCATCCAATTACAGATATTCCTTCTACAAATGGAACTAGTTTCCAGACTTTGTTTCTTTCAAACTGATCCAACTCTTCTTGCATTGCAGAGATCCAGTCTTGGTCTCTTAATGCTTCTTCAATAGTTTTAGGTTCAATGTTTGAGATGAAACATCCAAAGAGAGAATTAGCATTTTCGGCTATTGCTCTCCTAGTCCTAACACCTTGATTGATTGGTCCAATCACATTCTTTACAGGATGATCCTTGATCCATTTTATCATGGGTTTGGGGCTAGTAGGGTCAACATCTATGTGATCTGAATGTGAATCACTATGATTATGACTTGATACTTCTTCAGTGTCTATGACATTTTATACTACAGAAGGGTGTTGAATGTCTGACACTTGCTCAGTGTGAGGGCTTTCTGGGACATGCCTGTCAGAGAGGTCATTTCCAGAATTAGCTCTATGCTGAACATCTTTAGTTTCCATTTCTGGAAGTCTCATAGGAAATTCTTCATCATGTCTGAGAATCATCTGGTTGTTACTAGGCATTTCATGTTTTTCTTCGTCAGAGTCATCCTCTCTTTCCATAATGATGTTTTTCCTTTCTGAGGGTTCTTCTTCAAAATCCTTTAACATTAGTTCCTTGAACCTTTCTGAGAGTTCATCATCAAGGGGTGATTTCTTGCTTTCTTCATAGAATACAACATGGGCGATTCTTCAATCTTCTTTGTTCTTTTGTTGTAAACTCTGTAAGCTTTGCTATTCATAGAATAACCAAGAAACACTCCTTCATCTGCCTTTGGTTGAAATGTTCTTAGATACTCTTTTCCATTGTTAAGAACTAAACATCTACAACCAAACACTTTCAGATGTTTAATATTAGGGGGTCTACCAACCAAGATTTCATAAGGGGTCTTGTTATGGTGTTTGTTTATCAAACATCTGTTCTGAGTGTAGCAGGCTGTGTTTACAGCTTCGACCCAATAAACTTCACTTATTTCAGTGTCGGCTAGCATTGTCCTTGCAGCTTCTTTAAGGGTTCTGTTTTTCCTTTCTGCAACACCATTTTGTTGAGGTGTTCTTACAGAGGAAAGTTGGTGTTGTATACCTTTGCAGGTACAAAACTCCTTTATGTACTGGTTGACAAACTCAGTACCATGGTCTGTTCTGATTGCAGATACCTTGTCATTTTTCATGACTTCAAGCTTTTTCAGCAAGTTTGGTATCTCCACCACGGCATCAGTTGTGTTTGGAAAGACAACCCAAGTGAATCTTGAGAAGTCATCTACAACAACGGACCATATTTCTTTCTGCATAACTAGTTACAGATGATTCAAAAAGATCCATATGTAGTAGTTGCAGTGGTCTAACATTAGAGTGTCTAGTTTTGGACTTGAAAGAGATTTTGGATTGTTTCCCCATCTGACATGCAGAACAGATACCATCCTTTCTGAAAGATGTTTTGGGAAGGCCAACCACCAATTCTTTCTTGGCAAGTTTGTTCAGAGTTTTGAAATTCAAGTGACTCATTCTCTTGTGCCATAACCAGTGCTCTTCTGTGTCACCTGATTGACTCACCATGAGACATTCTTGATTGTGGCGAGGCCCAATCGGCAACATAAAGACTACCTTTCCGGAAAGCAACTAAGATCTGCTTTGACTCATTGTCAATTAGTTTGCGATTTTGCTTTGAATTTTTGTCGCATAACCGGCTCATGCTAAATAGATTATATTTCAAATCCTTAACATGTGTACGTCGGTGATTGTTAATGTTCCCAACTTAGCGTTGCCAAATCCCGAGAGGATTTAATTCTCCTCGAAATCGATATCGGTCCTGTTGCAAGCTTTATGTCGACAGTTGCTTTGTCTCTGTCATGTGCTTTCGCATCCACTATCAAATAGCCATTGTGCTTTAGTCGGAAGCATTACGCACCTGACAGGAAGCAGAGATTAGGTTCTCAATTCTGATTGGAACCATCGGGACTAAACAATCTTCGGTAGGAATCCATTTTGAATGAATTTCCTTGGAACATTCTTTTGTCGATAGGAACATAAGGAGAATTCTAATTGAATGATTATCATTATTAAGAATTATTTTCTTCCTTGGTGTGTTCCTAGGTGCTCCATTTGGTGCTTTCGGATACTGTCAGTTTACGAGTTTGCTTTTCAAACTTGCCTTTCCTTGGATTTCTTCTAGCCACGGTATTGATTTTCGGTGGCTTGATTCAACTTCCACTTCGATAATTGCTTTGAGCAATTCTAGCCTTTAGCCATCGTTCTTGCTCTGTTTGTATTCATGAGCAAGTTGTTTCCGATGCCTTTATAGCCAATACCGTTTGAGCACTTGAAGCTATCGAGATCTTTTCTCGGCTTTGCTAGTCTCTGGTTGGTCCAATTTCTTTCCAGAAAAAGTGACATGGGAGAATTTGCCAGCAACTGCAATTCTACCCTTTTGAGAGACATAGCACTGTGGGTGTTTACACTTTTCAGTGTTGTGTTTCTTTTCAGAGACGTGCCCAACAGTTTTGTTTTTGACTTGTTTTTCCCACAAAGGTTTAGTCATCGCCTTTCCTTTGTCAACAATCTTCGTCTTCTGACCGATACTATAGATTGCATGGGAACCATCTTGCTGAGTACTTATAAATGTTCTTCTTTCCTCACTCTTATTCAGAGTGATAGAACAATCTGTCTGTGTATTCAGCCCAAGTCCTTTCTTTTCTGAAGGATCTCTTAAGTAAGATTGTACTTCAGTAAGAGTGTCACTAGCTTTGGCAAAAGATTGAAAAGATAATTCTTTCTTTTCGAGTTCCTTGTTCTCAGGAAGAAGATCTTCATATTTCTTTCGTAATTTAGCCATTGCTTCTTTATGTGACTTTTCAGTCTCAGATATCTGAGCTTTGAGAAATGCATTTTCAGCATCCTTTTTCTCAGATATCTTAACTAATTGAGAATTTTCCTTTGCAAGAGAATTCTTTTCTTCTTCAAGATTTTCGGCTCTAGCTCGGATCATTAGAAATTCTCTTTCATAGATGTCAAGTTCTTTCCTGAGATTTTCTAGATCTTTTATTTCTTCTTCATCACTTTCATAAGTATAACAAGAAGTATGTGTTACCTCATCGACCATAAGATGATTTCTATGTGAGAGATGTCTGGACCGTCAATTTCAGCAACTCCACACATTTCATTCTTCTTGAGGCCGAAGTTGATTATATCATGAGTAGCTCCACATAATTCTGGTGATGGTAAGGTTGAGTCAACTGAATTGTCATCTTCAGAATCTGTCTCAACGTCTAGAGCATCCAGTTGAGTTTGGATTTTCTTTCTTTCTTCAGTTAATAAAGTTTTCTGGCTTCTTCTGAAGATTCTTCTATCTTTCTTGTCACCTGTCCTTAGTTTGTTGAAGGCAGGACAATCCTTCTTGAAGTGACCAGGTTTCTGACAATAGAAACAGATATCGTTTCCAATTTCTACTTCCTCAGTACATGATGCTTTCTGAGCTGGCTTGTTCAGCGAGCTTTGCATATTTTTGTATAAAATAGAAAAAAAGAGGCTCACTTTGAGTAGGGAACAGGTTCCTAGTGATAGTTTGAGCCTAGATGCTTTTTCAGCTTCTCTTTGGCTTTTCTTCTCTCAATTTCTCGACTGACATATTTGCTCATTTGCTTTGCAGCAAGAGCATCCTCAGTCTCTTCCTTGCTTTTTCTTCTTTTCAGAAGTTCCTTGAGCAACTAGAGCAATATTCTGCAACTTTTCAGTTGTTTATTCTCTTTGTGTTGTCTCATAATCAACCGTAGCAAGATGTGAGAAGAGTTCCACTGGAGTGATATTTGGCATTCCTTGGTTAAAATAAAAGAATTTAGTATGCTCCCAATTGTGGTTAAGACTTCTGACAATAGTCTTAATCTTTTCTGACTGGGAGTATCTGTTGCTTTCCCCAAGTGCTGCCATATCACTCATGAGAGTGGTAAATCTGAAATCAAGTTCTTCCAGTTTGATGGGTCCTTGTTTGAAATTTTGAAATTTCAACTTGAGAACTTCGAACTTGTTTTCTTTGGTTTTCTCGATTCGTGATTTCTTCAATCGGTTGCGACTTTATTTGTTTAGCACCCCACAGTTTACACTGTATGTGCTCAGGTGTCGATCTGATGATGATATTACGAGCTTGACCATCTAGACGATTTCTCTTGGCATCTTCCGATGTCCAGAGTTCTCTGGGCTTTGGTTCGTAAATAACTGGACTAATAGATCTCCCACTTGTTGACGCATCAGTTTGTGAAGATCCTTCGCTTTGATCTCTGTCTCTACCATTAGAAACCTCCATGACTTGTTTAAGTTGTTGAATAACTATTGGGCCATTCTTTATCACTTCGATCATTTCGTCACTTATGGCTTCAAGGTGGAGCATCATGTTATTTTTCCATTTCTCGTAGTTCTCTGGTTTGAGAACGGGTGCATCACTCAGAGACATTCATGCACACTTAATACACAAATTAAATAGTCCTCGAAAATGGACAAAGTTCCTTCACCTATCTGGGGATCTAGGTTGATCTTGAAGGCTTGTGAACCTCCCGCTCGATACCACTTGTTGGTCCGGATAACGGCAAAGTAAAAAAGGCGAATGGGGGGTGAATAATCTTTTAAAACTTTTGTCGATAAAACTATTTCTCGAGATATACGTGTAGATATCGATACTTAGATTCAGTCTTGGAAGACTTAAGATAGATAAGTGCGAAAGCAGTTAAAGTGTGTGTGTGTGTGTTCTTTGAAATGTAAGTACAGAAAAGTAAATAACACAGCAAGTATAGTGGTATCTGGAGGTGGCGTAATCCTCCAACTAATCCACTTCGGTCTTCCAAAGACCTAGAATTCACTAGAATAGATAATTGAGGTCACCTTACAAAAATCCTATTCTAAGATTCCTTAAACAAATGGTTCCCAACCAAATGTTCCCCCTGAGTTGTTCCCGGCTTTCCACCAAGTACTTCTGCACTTTCGAAACCTTTTTGGGCTATTCCCTAGCTTCCCAAGCTAAGTACTTCCTGTGCTCAATAACCTTGGAGTTATTCCTTAGTTTCTCAAACTAAGTACTTCCTGTACTCCACTCCAGTGATGGTGTTAGTTTTGGTTTGAGTTGTCAGATAAACTTCTTTAATAACTTTTCAGTTAATCAGATAGCTCTGTGAATCAAGTATACTTAATACACTTTGCAATGTATGGTATCTTGTTCATTTTACTGACCCAAGTCTATGATAATTGTTCAAGAGAATGAATCTCAGATACTTGATCTTTCGATTCAACACTTTCACAAATAGCAGTGCTTGTTTAGGATCAGGACACTTAGAACTTTAGTGCTACTGAAGATCAAGAGCTTTGGTCGCAACAGAAAGCTTGAGGATAAGTAGTTTGCTTTGAGAGAGTAAGGTGTTCAGCGTGTTTATGGAGTTCAAGGTGTGTTCTCAAGCAGTCTAAGTGTTGATATTTATAGATGAATTTGAGTGCCGTTTGAATAGTATCCGTTAGGCTCAAATCAAATTCAAACTATTGATATCTGTGTATAATCTTATGTGAGTTTGTCTTCTTCTTGAAGCCCGTTACTTCGTTCGACATCTCTGTCCGTGCATTTAATGCATTGTACTATACTTTTGTCCTGTAGTGCCAACGGAACTATACATTGTATCAGAGACTAGTATTATCAGATTTCTCTGATTCTTTGCACGTCCTTGTCTTCAATCTTCAGATACCACTTTATTGAAACAACTTTGTTGCAATATATTTCTTTTTCAGAAATGTGGTTAAAGATCAAGGTATCTGAGAGTAGATATCTGTGGGCACTTTTCTGGTTTTCAGAAACCTTCCAGTTCTCAGATATCTCTTTAAAACACTTGTTCATTTTAGAACCAAATTGTGTCTTTCTGATATCTTATCACAGGTATCTGTAAAACATTTCAGTAATCTTGTGCAGTCTTCAAATATTCAATGTTGTTGAACTTGTTCTGCTTGGATGTCTTCTTCTTGGTCTTCTCTTCATAAAATAAAAATTACATTTTGAGACCTAACATCCTATACAAGATTAGCTAGACTATCATACTAAGTGGGTTTCTTCTTTTACAATGTTCAAGTGAACCAAGAGTACTAATCACCTTTCTTAAACTAAGATACGTCATCATGTTGCTGATCAAAATCTAAACAGATATTTCTAACAAAATATCTAACAAATTTCCTAACACATGGAGAGTGTGAAATTGTCTTCGTGTGGCTGAGTTATTTGTGGAAGAGCGCGTAGCTCATACTCAGCTTGTTGTGATGAAGCAATATGAGAGTGTAGCGCACACTGGGTAGAGAGTGAGCAAGCAGATCGCCGTGTGTATTGTTGATTTGGGTGACAAGGATGATGCTGTGTTGAAGAGTCTTGAGGCCAATGAGGAGGACGAAAGTGAAGCTTCTGCTAGTGAGGATAACGTTGATGGAATGGGAGATGGAGGTGATTGAGAGGTGCCTCATGAGTACTAGCGTACTAACCTGGTGATATTTGGTTGAGTACTAGCATCATGTAGTGGGACATGTAGTATGACTTGTATCTTTTGTATTGGCTCAAGTGTTGAGCTTGACTCTATATATTTTGGCATTGCATTTTAGCTCTATTCGTGAGCATTATGCATTTCTCGGTATGTATTATGATTTGACTTGGCCTCTGAGGCATGTTTTCAATTAAGTTTTCTATGCATATTAGGCAGTATGATGTTATCGTAAACTATAAGTATGCAACTACTTCTGTAGGAAGCTAAGATACAAGTGTTTGTAGAAGATTCAAAGTCAAGATAGAACAAAGAGTAACTAATACGACTTTGCTACAATGATGAGAACAAATAGCTTATCGAAGTAACGTATATTGTCAAAATCAAATACCTGATAAATTTGAACATAACCTTGGCATAACATAGAACGTATATGTGCATAGCATAACAACAAAATCCATTGAATTCAAGTGTTTGTTAGTTTTGAATAGGGTATACTTACTTGATTATCCAGCGTGTTGCGGTGGCTTGGTGGGGGTCTCCTATAGCACATGTCGCTCTCCACTCATCGCATATGGATAGAGTTGTCCCCCAGTCCAAGTGCTAGTCCTGAAGACTTGTGGTTGGACTTGTAGCATTAAATCCAATTGCTTGCACCATGGATACTATGCCTTGGAGATCTTTCTGTTTGAGCTTTGAGGGCTGTCCCCTAGTCCAAGTACTAGTCCTGAGGATTTGTGGTTGGACTTGTAGCATTAAATCCAATTGCTTGCTCCATGGGTACTAGGCCTTCGAGGCTCTACATGTTCTTTTTTCTTTTGAATGTTTCAGCAGATGTCAAGACCCTTAGTCTTGTAGGGCGGACTGTTTGTTTTGAACAATGTTACTCCAGCTTGTGTTAGCAGCCTTCCATGGCACATTCAATTGATGTAGCTAACATGTTTAATGGAATGTTAGCCACCTATTTTTATTGGCTTCAACAGTTTAAACCACGTAGACGTTTGTTGTCATAACATGTGGGTTAAACAAGTTGAAAACAATAAAAATTGGTGAGTCCTATTTGTTTGTGCTTTCCCGTGTGTGGATGGTTGACACTATTGTGCATGTATGTCGGGAACGGGTGATCATCTGGAAAGTAAGCAAGTGCATATTGGTTTGCACTTTGGTTGTACTCCTGGGATAGGAGGCCTGCGACATGAGATGGAATGGATCCCCTTGGGGAGGTTGGGGGGGGGGGGGGGCGGACCTGCCTAGCTGGGTTAGGTGACCAGCTAGCCCTTGGTCAGGTCAGTTGATTTTAGTGAGAAATCAATCTCATGGATACAAGTAGTATTACCTTGGACGAGGATGTGTATGCTCATGTCGCTACGTGATTTGGGAGCATCAAGGAATGGAGACTGGTTGTATGTCTAGCCCTCATGCTCCTGTAAAAGTTTTTTGTTTAGAGAAAAAAAAAATTGCACTAATAACTTTTGCCCGTTTTTGAACTTACCCCACAACCTTTTTTTTTTTAGCATTTCACACCAAAAAGTTTATAAAAATTTTAACATTACACAAAGGTTGGATGGCCGTTAAGTTACTGTTAACTTATTTTTAAATTACACCAAAACCTTTGAAAAAACTTGTCTTCGCCACCAGAACCTTTCTATAAAGTAATAATTTATTCATTTTGAAATTTTTTAAATTTTATTCCAACAAAAAGAACACAAGAAGTGTTCCGAAAAATAAGGATTACAATCCGAGTCACAAACCAACAACGACACTTTACTTTACAACCACAAAAGCTACATACCAAACCATATCCTATCCCTAACAGAATAGAGAATGATCAACTCTTATCACTCACTCCATAAACATGATACACTAGTGTATTCTGTCTACTAAACACACTTTCTTTATTTGTTTGCTAAATATAACAATAAGTTTCTTTTATGATAGATATAACAATAAGATACTGCATATGTATCTGGCGAATGTGAAATTCCATAGTACACGGATAAAAAATGATAAAATTTATTAGTATATTAATTGGCATACATTCTATCTATAAAATTAAGTGTTCGAACTCTCTTTACATTCCATCCCTCAATTAGTTGCTTCAATAAAATTACAAAAATGAAGGCACAAAATATATATGCTCGTTCCACATACATATAAGTAGCTTTGTGTCATTTTTTAGATCCAAACACAGGAAGATACACTATTGGCAGGGGTACATGTGCAATTCCTTAAATCACTACACTGAACCAACAAATTATATGAAGATTTTGATTGCAAAAGGCAAAAGTCATGGCAAATACGATGCATATTCCAACCATCACTAGACTAGCAACCCCAAACAATTCATGTGAACATATATTTTGATTACTCAAATCAATCAAGAAAGGTTCTGGTGTGATTTAAAAAACAAAAAAAGGTTTTGGTAGCGGGTGCAAATTTTTGAAAAGGTTTTGGTGTGATTTAAAATACAAACTTAACGGACGTCAATTTTTGGTGTAACGTCAAAATATAACTAAAAGTTTTGGTGTGAAATGCCAAAAAAAAAAGTTTGTGGGTTAAGTTCAAAAACAGGCAAAAGTTATTAGTGCAAAAAAAAATTTACTCTTTTTTTTATTTTGGGGGGTGGGGGAGGGCGTTAAACCCGAACTGTCAGCCGGGTTAGATAACCGACTTGCCCCTGGTCAATTCGGGGTATTTTTAACAAAAGATCAACCTCAAAAGAGCAAGTGTATCAAAAGAAGTACCTCTTTAGGTAGATGGCATTCCAGCTGTTATGGATGGGGCGGCCATCTATTGCTTGTAGTTTGTATGCACCATTACCAACTACTTTTGTGATTTTGTCAGGGCCTTCCCAGTTTGCTCCAAGCTTTCCTGCGCCTGCTTCCTTAGTGTTCTGGAACACACGCCCGAGGAACCATTCTCCATCCTTGAATGAGCGGAGGCATATGTGCTTGTTGAAGTGTTGGGCAGCTTTGTGTTGATATGCTGCATTTTTTATTAGAGCTCTTTCGCAAATTTCGTCGATTGTATCGAGTTCGTGTTCCAACTCCTTATCATTGTGTTGCTCGTCAACCAACTCATATCTTGTTGTTGGCAGACCCGCTTCAATAGGGATGACAGCCTCAGTGCCGTAGGTGAGACTAAATGGTGTCTCACCAATAGCAGTCCTGGGAGTGGTACGGTAAGACCATAGGACGGTTGGTAGCTCATCTGCTCAGGCTCCTCTGGCGTGTGTAAGTCTTTTCTTCATACAACTTATGATGGTTTTATTTATTGCCTCAGCTTGTCCATTCGCTTGGGGGAATCTGGGAGTGGAGAAGGTGAGCTTGATTCCCCACTCTCTACAGAAGTCTTAGAAGTCATAACTTATGAATTGAGAACCATTGTCTGTGACAATCTCCTTTGGGACTCCGAACCTGCAAATGACATGTTTCCAAATGAAGTTTTTTACCTCACGATCTCTTACCTGCTTGTAGACCTCGGCTTCTACCCATTTGGTGAAGTACTCTGTGACCGCAAGCATGTACACCCGTTGTCTAGGGGCTGTTGGAAGCTTTCCCACGATGTCCATTCCCCATTTCATAAAGGGCCATGGAGAGATTGATGAGTGTAACTTCTCCGCATGAAGGTGGATGATTTGGGAGTGTCTCTGACATGGATCACATCTTTTAACAAAATCTCTGGAATCAGCCCTCATGGTTGGCAATTAGTAACCTGTTGTAAGTGCACGGTTTGCGAGACTTCTTGCTCCAGAGTGACTTCCGCATTCACCTTCATGCAATTCGGTTAGGACATACTTAATTTCATTTGAACTTATGCACCTGAGTATAGGCCCAGAAAAGGATCTTCTATAGAGATGTTCATTATGTAGAGTGAAGCGTGCTACTTTGGCCTTTACTCTTCTTGCCTCGTTCTTGTCGTGTGAAAGTTCTCCATTTGTCAAATATGATGTTATTGGAGTCATCCAATTTGGTTCCATCGAGATTTCAGCTATAACCTGGTCAAGTGACTCGTCCTTCCACGTTGCAGGCCATTGAATGTAGACTACTGGAATCGATAAAGGCACAGTAGTGTGGATAATTGCGCCTAGATTGGCCAAGGCATCTGCATGGTTGTTCTCCATTCTTGGTACCTACGAAATAGAAAAATTCTCAAAGGTGGCCTGTAACTCCTTGACCAGCTTAAGGTAGGCAGCCATCTTTGCGTCTCTTGTTTGGTAGGAGCCCTGCAGCTGGTTAACAACTAATTGAGAATCAGATTGTACCTTAATGTTTCTTACACCCATGTCTCGAGCTAAATTCAGGCTTGCTATGAGGGCTTCATATTCAGCCTCATTGTTGGTCAGTTTGAACCCGCACCGGACAGATCTCTGGATGGTGTCTCCTTCTGGTGAGGTGAGGACCATTCCCAGACCACTTCATTTAACATTGCTAGAAATCCACTGAGAGACTCCATTATAGGTCGTGCTTCTCTTGCAAGCAAAGGAGTTCTTTTTCTACTTGAGTAAACATTGTTGGTGTGAAGTCTGCAATGAAGTCTAGTAGTGCTTGTGACATGATGGCTGTGCGGGGTTGGTAGGAGATGTCGTGTTCACTGAGATCTACCGCCCACTTAGAAAGTCTTCCAGAGAGTTCTGGTTTGTGCAAGACATTGCGCAATGGCAAACTAGTAAGGACCGTCACTGGGTGGCACTGGAAATAAGGACGCAACTTCCTTGCAGCAGTGACTAGTGTAAGGGTCAGCTTCTCCAATTGGCTGTACCTAGTCTCTGCATCTAGTAATGACTTGCTCACATAGTAGACTGGGAGTTGGCTTCCATCTTGTTCTCTTACAAGGACTCCGCTTGGTGCAGTGTCAAACACTGCGAGGTAGATGAATAAGGTTTCTCCATCTCTTGGCTTGGAGAGAATTGGTGCTTTGGTGAGGTAACTCTTGATTAGTTGTAGAGCATTCTCGCATTCATCCGTCCACTGGAAGTCCTTGCTCTTTCGAAGAGTGTAAAAAAATGGACGACACTTCTCAGAAGATTTTGGGATGAACCTGCTTAGGGCTGCTAGCCTCCCTGTTAACTTCTGCACATCTTTAATGCACTTTGGGGAGGGTATGTTAGAAATATAACGAATTTGATCAGGGTTAGCTTCAATACCTTGTTGTGTAACTAAATAGCCAAGGAAGTTTCCTGAAGAGACTCCGAATGAGCACTTACCTGGATTTAGTTTCATGTTATACTTACGGAGGGCCGAGAATGCCTGGCGGAGGTGGTCAAGGTGCTGGTCGGCAATCAGAGACTTAACTAGCATGTTGTCGATGTACACCTCCATGGTGTCCCCCAGCATGCTGGCGAACATTCGATTAACTAGGCGTTGGTAGGTGGCTCCAGCATTCTTGAGTCCAAAGGGCATGACTTTGTAGCAGAAAGTACCCCTCAGTGATGAAAGTTGTCTTTTCTTGGTCTTCTGGGTGCATCAATATTTGGTTGTATCTTGAGAAGGCATCCATTAAACATAAGAGTTTGTGTCCTGCAGTGGCGTCCACTAGCATGTCTATGTGTGGCAGCGGAAAGGAGTCCTTCGGACATGCTTTGTTTAGATCAGTGAAATGAATGCAAACTCGCCACTTGTTGTTCTTCTTCTTAACCACTACCACATTGGCCAACCAATCTGGGCAGTGGACTTCCCGAACAGATCCAATGTCCAATAGATTTTGTACCTCTTCGTTGATGATCTTGTTGCGCTCTGGAGCAAATTTCCTCCTCTTTTGTCTGACTGGAGGGTACTCGGGATCAACCTGGAGTTTATGAGTGATGACCTTTAGATCAACTCCAGTCATGTCTGCATGTGACCAAGCGAAACAATCGTGGTTAGCTGTAAGAAAGGCAACCAATTGCTCCCTTAGTGTTGTCTCAACCTTGCCCCAATCTGAACTTTGTGTTCTGGATGGTCTGGATGAATTTGGATCTCATCAAGCTCTTCCATATCTGGCTGGTCCACGTTAGCTGGGGGGTTGAGTTGTTGTAATTGCTATAACTCGGAGGGCTTTGGCTTCAGAGTTTCCATGTAGCGTGTCCTAGAGTCCCGTTGCTGGCCTACGATTTCATTCACACCCCACTTGGTAGGGAATCGAACCACTTGGTGATAGGTTGAAGGTACCTACTTTCATCTCATGGATCCATGGCCTTCCGAGAATTGCATTGTAACTTGATGGGCTATCCACGATAAAAAAAATTTGTGGGTAGGTTGACACCTTCTGCGTACACAGGGAGTGTGACACTCCCAACTGTATACTTTCTTTCTCCACTAAAACCATAAAGCGTAGTGGGCTGGCGGAGGATGGATGTCTCCTCTATCCCCATCTCTGTTAAGGCATCTAGGAAAAGAATATTAGCAGAGCTCCCATTGTCTATGAGAACGCTTTTCGTAAGACAATTTGCAATAAGTATTGATATAACTAAAGCATCATCATGAGGACTGATTAGTTGCTTAGACTCAAAGTCTGAGAAACTAATAGTCAAGTCAGACGAAGGGGCTTTACTTACTCTGCGAGCATTGAGCTCGGGCCTTACCGCTTGCCTACTGTGGCGCTTTGCTGCAGAATAAGAGACGCCACTGATCTCTGACCCCCCAAAGATTACATTGATGACTTTGTTGATCTGAGGGGGCTCAGGTAGATCAGCGCCCTATCGACTGGCTAGAGTCTTTTTACGTTTTTCAAAGACGAACTCCGTCAGGTGTCCTCTCTTTAAGAGCTCGGCTAGTTCCAACCTTAGAGAGATGCATTCAGATGTCATGTGTCTGTGGTCTCCATGGAACTCACACCACTTGCTAGAGTTTCTTTGTTCAGGAGGTGTTCTTAATTTACCAGGCCATCGTACTTTGTCCCCCATACCCTTGAGGACCACAACACATTCGTCTGGCTCAATATTGAGGGAGTAGTTTAGAGGTGGTGCTCGTGCTTCCACATTCCTCTGTTGCACTATAGGGCAATTTGGATTCCCCTTGGGTCCACGTCTTCTTTCAATGAGTATGATTTTTCGCGGTAGTCAGGAGCTCTCCTGTCAACTCTTATGTCAGCTCTGGGCTCCATGTGGTCAACCTGACCTTGCACATATGGTCTGTTCGCGTCATCTTCCTCCCACTTGATCTGTGCCCATGCTTTGGCGAGCACATCCTCCATGGTTCGGCAAGGTACATGGTAAGCTCCTTGTATAGCCCTTAATTTGGAGGTAGTCCTTTGCGGAAGGCATTGAACGCAGTGTCTTTGTTGTAGTTCGGAATGGATACATTCTCCTTGTTAAATCTTGCCATGTACTCCCTGAGAGACTCGTTAGGCCTTTGCCGGACGCCATATAGGTCGTCCGATAGTTTTAACAATTTGCGACTACTTGCGAATTGTTCCACAAAATAGTCCACTAACTGAGGAAATGATGGAATAAAATTATTAGAGAGGTTAGTGTACCACTGGAGCGTTGGACCGATCAGACTTGAGCCAAAGCCTTTGCACATACAAGCTTCACAGAGATCCCTCGGAATAGCTATGGTGAACATCCTCTATTTATACTGCGAGACATGGTCGTCAGGATCCGTTGTCCCATCGTAAAGCTTCATGCTTGGGAAGCTGAATTTAGCGGGCATTTCCACCATATCTATGGCATCCACAAAGGATGAGTCAGCGAAGGTGTTGGGTAATCTCTTCTTGATCGGAGCTGGTACTCCGAGGATCCTCAGAATCATCTCTTCCAAGCTTACCAACTTGGAGGCCAACTCATCATTGATGTTTCTCATACCTGCAGAAAGTGTTAATGAACAATCCGACTTACTTACATTCAAGGGAGTTTGTTGTGGTTCTTCACCAAGTGTTCTTGGATCGACACCCTCAATGGATACCCTTCTTCTAGTCAATATTGGAGTCATCTCCAGAGTAGGCCTGGACGGTTCATTCGATACTTGAGGATTTGGAGTTATGGGAATCACCCCTTCCATCCCCTCAAAAGACAAACGCCGAGCCTCTATAGTGTTGCGCGACGGATTCTCCATGCTAGAGTCCAGAGCGTGTCGGCGTGACGATCCCATCTCTTGAGTCAGAGTTGCAATCTGGAGGCCTGCCAAGGGGGAACTTTACTTGACCAAAACATTCACCTTTTCCTTCAAGGCAGAATTTTCTTGCCTTACAATACGGTTCTCCTCCTCAAGGTGCTGGAGCTTCTTCGCATTCTCCTGCATCTAGGCAGTTAGAGCCTTGATCTGAATGGTGACATCAATTTCCTCCACCTCTTCGAGGATGTACTCGTCTGAGTGCGTCATGACGGATAGCTAGTGTGTTGTCTCTTTTGATAGCCAGGGCCCCCACGGTGGGCGCCAAATTGTAGATGCTCAGAACCTACAATCAAAGATTGATACGAATTGCGTAGCACCAGCGACCTGCAAGACAACAACAGAGCACGCTAGGGCGTAAAATTCAATTGGGACACCGGTGTGGTGTCCACTGTATGGACTCCGACGCTCAAGCCAATGAGTCTGGAAGATGTAAAAGTAAAGGAAATAGCAGAGAGTGAGAGATTAACTTATCCTTTTGTTCGTTCAAGGGGCTTTCAGAGCGATGGGCACCTGGAGAATGATTAGGTGGAAAGACCTTCTAGCTATGGAGTATGGATTCGCGTGAGGCTCTGGAGATGCTCCTCAAGCCTGTGTGCAAAAGTCTACTAGGAGCTCAGGAGGCGCTCGGAATGCGTATGTGAGTAATTCTGATTTAGGAAGAGAGGAGGAAGATGATGATTGCGTAAGCGGCAGCAAATTAAGAACGTGAGGAATGCGATGTCTTTAGGGTTTCTCCGTCATCCTCCTTGTATTGACTCTCCACTAACGTTAGTATGAGTCAGTTACATAACCATTACCCGAGTACGCGGGTAGTTCGGAGTCCTCCAACTACCTATGTGAGACTTTTTCTTCTTCTAAAGTCGTTGGACTCCAGTTGTGGTGTGCGCGTCAAGTATCTCGCGTATGGACTAGGAGGCTTTCCATATGGTTATGGGCCTTATCACGTGGACTAGACCACTGGAGGCCCTTCTCATGGAGACGATGTTCAATTTTCACCTTGTAGTCCATATGGCTTCGTGTACTTGTAATTGATCATGTAGTATTTTGGATTGGGCTTGAGCCATAGGAAGCGTTTATCCAATTTCTTTCGATTAGGCTCGTATGAGCGTTTGGACCTAATTTGGTCAAATTGGTCAATAGCATATTTTTTACCAATACAATACCTTTCTTTATTCTAACTTCAAATCAAAAACTTTTAAGTTTATAAAAATTTCTTTATTACACAATTTTTTTTATATATTCTTTCATTTCATCTTCCTCCCCACCAAACTATATTTTGTTGAAATTATACTTCTTCATCGTCATCATTAACATAAATTTTACATCCAATTAACACATATCCATTGACGGAGCTTTGCAACAGCCCTAATTAATTGGGGTTGTTGTGAGCTTCATTATGGGGCTCACAGTAGCTACATTAACGGAGCTCGAATTCGGGCTCTCTAATGGAGCCCGATTCGACTCCCTAAAAAAATGGGGGAAAGAAGTGTTTGGGGAAGAAGAGATGAAGTTGATGATGTAATACAATTTACAAAACATAGTTTGGTGAAGAAGATATTGTATATAATTTATGGGATTATTTTAAACTCGATGGGGTTAATTGCAATGAAGATGAACTAATATCCACGTGGAAATTGAGAAAATTAATGGTCAACTCAGAAAATGAAAACTGGGCTAATGTATTATTGTTCAAATGTCAAGGTCCTTGATGTTATTAGAAAATTTATTAGGGAGAGGAAATTTAATTTGCCCGTTCATATTTGTGCAACCAAATGTGATATTTCAGGGGTGTTTTCCAAATACCATTAGAAAATATCCCAAACCAAACAGCCTCTAAGGGCATCGTTCTTGAGAAAATTGGTATTGAAGCTAAGCAGCCTAACTCTACCAAGGGTACAACTCATTAAGAACGGAAAGAAGATTGCAGCCTTTGTTCATAATGATGATTGTTTAAACTACATTGAGGAAAATGATGAAGTGCTGATTGTATTCCTGCTGTTCGTTTCAAGGCTGTTATGCCGTGGGAGATATTCTACTGTTCGTTTCAAGGTTGTCAAGGTCTCTGGGGTGTCACTCCTTGCCCTCTTCAAGAAGAAGAAGCAGAAGCCCAGATCATAGATGTTAGTATAGAGAGTAACAAAATTCGTTCAGTTTTGGGAACCTCAAGTTTTGTCACAATTTTTATTGTCCGTTGACACTTGATAAATTGAGAGGTTCGTGCTCTTAACACGAAGTGAAAATTTCAACAGTTTTATTCTGTTTATTGGATAAAAAAAAGCTCCCTTGTATAAACCAGGCAGCAGATGACAATAGCAAATAATAACACAGAAAACACAACGCTTGAAAGAGGCTTCCCAATTCTAATAAGAACCTACATTTCAGGTGACACTCACAAACTAGAACAGGAAAGGTGCAAACTAACCTGAAATTACATGCATCCATATGTTCTGAATGAATGATTTCATTAAGAACAAAGCTCAACAGGCACAACGGAAGACAACACCGGGATGGAGATACAGCTAGTTACATGAAGTAGGCTGGCATGAACACCCCATGAGAAACGGTTCAACACGCAGTAGTTCAGAGGTCAATTTCTATATGCACGCAAAGAACAAATATGATACAATCTTTAACAACGAAGCTCTTTTCATTGTTGAATCTTACCATATAATAAACCACTAGAAAGTTTAAAGGGAAAGCACCAAATCAAGTTAATCACTACATGCTTTATTAAGTGAAGTCATTACGGGAAATTAATCACCAATAAATATAACCAAATCCATGAAGAAGCCAATTAGTACCAGCTGGTCATCTATTTGGATTCATAGTACCTGTACGACCTACTTCGACTAACGAATACACACAAGCTTTGTTCTTGAGGGGAAAGAATGCAACACGAACAGAAGCAAGAAAATGTCTGTAGTATTAAACTTTGGATAAGACCGATATTGCACTTAATCACTGCAAGAATTCACAGGCAGCAACCTCAGACAGAAAAAGAAATGAATATTTTGTTCCTCAGTAATGCAAACCACCTCCAAATAAATAAAGTTACAGGCTCATAGCACTTATGTAATACCTAGCCACCGCATTAAGTTGAACATGACATAACAGTATGCCGCCAACGCAACAACCAACATAGTTACAACCTAGTCGCACTCATCAATTCACATAATACGGCTTCACCACAACACCAAATTTAATGACAACACAACATTGTATGTAAGATAGCAAATACACTAAGCTATCAAAACATACACTAGAGTTTTTTTATATATATAAAACAGATTCTCAATAGCAACAGTAGTTAGATCACAATATGTAAAACTATGAGAAGCAGATGATAACAGAAAAAATACAACAAGCCAAGCCATCAATCATAACATCCCCAAGTTTATATAAAACATGTTCTCAACAACAGTCATAGAAAGGACAGATTCTTAGCTTAACCATCTAAGCTTCCACCACAATTCCATGAGAATTCATCTCTTTTCCTTCTTCCTTTATGCTTTTCTTTTAATCCCAAACATTAAATCGAAAAGGAAAAAAAAAAAAAGAAAAGAAAAATGGGATGATAGAACAATCACCAAATTACACAAGCCGCCTCACAGCCGGAGAGTGGTACAGGCGAGCTCATCCCCATCAATGTCAGACAAAGGGGCCGGCATATTAAGATCGAAAGGAAGTAACTTTTTACAGGATTCGACTATGTCGCAACCAGCAGCATCATCATCAACCACAGAAGACGAAGAATCGCAATCGCTCCGACAATCATTGGGCGGCGACATTGGATGCTTCCTGGGCGGAATCGCAACAACTTGCCTGGGACCACTAAAGGACTCGACGGTGCTACTCATCCCGCTGGATGTGGGCCTCTGGTGCTGAAGATACAATCGAGATGAGTCCAATTGATTAGGGTTAGGGTTTTGAGATTTGGGAAAATCATCGAATTGGGGGAAATTGGTCTTGGCCTTGGGACCACGGAGGGATAAGGCGGCGGCATCGTAGGCACGGGCGGCGGATTCAGCGGTGTCGAAAGTGCCGAGCCAAACTCTGGTCTTCTTCCATGGATCTCTGATTTCGGCAGCGAATCTTCCCCAGGGTCTTTTACGAACGCCTCGGAATTTGATCTCCGATCCACCGATGGCCGGCAGCTGCTTCGCCGGTGCTCTGCCGCGTTTCATGGTCGGAAAGTGATTAGAGGTAGATGGATCAGACGATCGGTAAAAGGGCTAGGAAGGAGACATATGTACAGGCGAACCAACCAACGAATAGATTTCCTTTCTTTGTTTACCAGAGAGATGGATGAGATTGGGTTTGTTTTGTGAGAGAGAGATGAAAATCTGACTCTGTCTTTCTTTTTCTTGCTCCCTTTATTTCTGCCTGTCACTTTCTCTCTCTACTGTGTGAACAGACAGAGGGTCGTGGAAGGTTGGGAGGCGAGCGCCTTTTTTTTTTTTTTTTTCCTAACCAATTGCAATTAATTTTACTTCCTTCAGGCTAGAGACTAAGTCGATCTTTTCTTTATAGCTGGTCCAATTTGGGTCGAAAAAAGATTTACTCTTTCGAATTTAAATTATAACTCAATTATATATTCTAGTCGAGCTCGAATATGGAGAAGCTTGACGAGCTGCTTGATTTTTTTTCAAAATATATATGTAATTTTTTTTTGTTAATTTTTAAAGATTTCGAGCTTTCGAGTCAAGCGTTTTTTTCCTTTTATTTTTAACCAATTGCAATTAATTTTACATCCTTACGGCTGGAGACTGAGTCGATCTTTTTTTCACTGCTCCAACTCGGCTCAAAAAAAGATCGACTCTTTCGAACATAAATTATAGTAATTCGATTTCGAGTTAAGTCGAACTATATTCGTACTTTGTTAGTTTTCGAGCTCGCGAGTTGAGCTAAATTCGAGCATTCGAGTTTAAAAATTAATTAAAAGAAATAATGAAGCTTGCGAGCCGAGCTCGAATAATGACATTTTCTTTCGATCTAGAGCTCAAGTTATACAGCTCGATCGAGCTTGAGCTTCAGACAATTTTTCCTAAACTAGCCGAGCTTTTGTAGCCCTACTTCTAACACTAGTTTATCATTTTGTTTAACAATATCTTATCATTAACCTTATAACCTAGAAATCTAATAAAATTGTTAGGTAGATGATCGCTCTGTTTAACAGAACGATAGCTGGTATGGGATAAGTTAGCTGGTAGCTAATTGGTTAGTTAATAAACTACTGGGCTTTATAGTGTATGAAGATGATAAACTATTGGGCTCTATACTGGGCTAGTACTCTTAGTTCACTTGAACATTGTAAAAGAGGAAGCTTAATGAGTATGTTAGTCTAGCAAATCTTGTATAGGATGTTAGGTCTCAAATTGTAATTTGTATATCTTTGATGAAGACCAAGAAGTAAGCATCCACCAGAAGGAGCTCATTATTGAAGATCAAGAGACTGCACAAGATTGCTGAAGACTAATAAGGAGAAATGTCTCCTCAGATAGTTTGGCTCAGATACCTTGAAGAAATCATGTGTCTTTGGAAGACAAGTATTTCAATAGGTTTCAGATAATCAATGATGACTGAATAAGGACATGCAAAGCATCAGATAGCTTGCATTGTTCCATTGAGACTACATGACAAAAGATAGTACAGTGCATTAATTACGCAGACAAAGATGTCTGAACAAAAGAGGAAATTTCTGTAAAGAGACAAAGCACACTGTCGTACTACCTTCAGATCTCAATAGTTTGAATTTCATTGTGCCTAACGGATACTATTCAAACAGCATGATTTTCAACTATAAATATCATCACTTAGAATGTTTGAAAGATACACTGGAACACACCCAGAAATACAATCTTACATTCAAGCATACAAGCCTTCTACCTACTTACTCTCTAGCTTTCTGTTGCGACTAAAGCTCTTGATTTATAAGTAGCACGAAAGTTCTAAGTATCCTGATCCTTAAACAAGAATTGCGTATTGTGAAGGAGTTGAATCCAAGGATAAAGTTGCGACTTATATCTGAGATTCATTCTCTTGAACAACATCAAGAATTGGGTCAGTAAAGAACAACTTACCATACATTGCAAAGTGTATTAAGTAAGGTTGATTCTATTGAGCTCTATGAGATAACTGAACAAGTTGTAAGAGCTAGCTCACCTGACAAACTACCATAACTAACACCACACAGGCGTTGAGCACAGGAAGTACTTAGTTTGGAAAACTAAGGAATAGCTCAAAGGTTATTGAGTAGAGGAAGTACTTGGTTGAGAAAGCCGGGGAATAACTCAGGGGAACACTTGGTTGGGAACCTAGTGTAAAAGGGATCAAGAGATAAGACTTTGTAAGGGAACTCAATATCTTATCTTAGTGGATTCAAATGAGAAAGGGCGAGTGGATTAGTTGAGGGATTACACCACCTTCAGATACCACTATAAAAGCACTGTGTTATTTACTTACTGCACTTTACTTATTGCGTATTTATTGCTTGCTGAGTACTTACACACATTATAGCTTGTTGAGCACGTGCACTTATCACAAAAGTCTTCTGCTTTCTGATTATAAGTATCAGATACCTTCACAGATATCTCAGAAACTGTTTTATCGACAAAAGTTTGAAAAGACTATTCAACCCCCCCCCCCCCTATTTTACTTTGTCGTTATTTGGACCAACATCTTTGGTTTCCTTCTTTTTCAGAAGATCCATGACTTAATAGAGTAACATTTTGCGTTGTTTCAGCAGTCATATGTCCTCTTCGCTTTGTCTCATAGTTGACAAATGCCAAGTGTGAGAAAAGCTCAACTGGTGTGATGTTTGACATTCCTTGGTTGAAGTAGAAATACTGAGTATGTTCCCAGTTTTGATATAAGCTTCTTACGATAGTCTTAACCTTTTCGGAGTTAGAGTATCTATCACTTTCACCAAGTCCAGCCATTTCACTCATCAGTGTTGTAAACCAAAAATCAACTTTATCAAGGGTTAGTAGGCCCTTGTTTGAAATTTTAGAATTTTAGCTTCAAAACTTCGAACTTGTTTTCTTTGGTTTTCTCAGTGCTGGCACAAATTTCTTCAATCAGTGATCACGCATTGTTAGGAATATCTGTTTAGATTTTGATCAGTAACCTAATGACTTATCTTAGCTCAGAAAGGTGGTTAGTACTCTTGGTTCACTTGAATACTGTAAAAGAGGAAAATCACTAAGTATGATAGTCTAGAAAATCTTGTATAGGACGTTAGGTCTCTGAATGTAATTTTTATTTCTCTAAAGAAGACCAAGAAGAAGGCATCCAGGAGAAGAGTTCAACGTATTTGAAGATTTGAAGACTGCACAAGATTGCTGAAGACTAAAGTCATTAGATACCTATGTCCAGATATCTTGAAGAAACAAGTGTTTTTCTATAAACAAGTGTTGCAAAAGATATCTGAGCATACAAGGTTTCTAAACGAGGAAAAGTTCCCACAGATATCCACACTCAGATACCTTGGATAAAAACTATGTTTCTGGGAAAAAATGGTGTAACAAGTGTCTGGAGATGTGAAGGTCTCTGGAAAGGGACGTGCAATGCTTCAGAAAGCATACATAGTTCCGTTGGCACAACAGGACAAAGTATAGTACAGTGCATTAAATGTGCGAACAAAAATGTCTGAACAAAAATGGCAGTCTCTGAGAAGAAGACAAACGTACAACAGTACTATACTCAGATATCAATAGTTTGAATTTCATTGAGCCTAACGGATACTCGGTGATTTCCTCTTTTACAATGTTCAAGTGAACTAAGAGTACTTAATCACCTTTCTGGCAAAGATAAGAAACATGTGATGAATGATCAAAATACTAACAGATATTCCTAACAGATACCTAACTTGCTGAATAAGCTTGAAGTCATGAAAAATGATAGGTATCTGTAATCAGAATAGACAATGGTACTGAGTTTGTGAATCAGTACATAAAAGAGTTTTGTACCTGCAAAGGTATACAACATCAACTATCTTCCGTAAGGACACCACAACAAAATGGTGTTGCTGAAAGGAAGAATAGGACCCTAAAAGAAGCAGCAAGAACAATGCTTGTTGACACTGAAATAAGTGAAATCTATTGGGTTGAAGCTGGTAACACAGCTTGCTACACTCAAAATAGATGTTTGATTAACAAACACCATGACAAAACTCCTTACGAGCTTTTGATTGGTAGACCCCCTAGTATCAAACATCTAAGGGTGTTTGGTTGCAGATGTTTTGTTCTTAACAATGGAAAAGAATACTTGAGAACATTTCAACCAAAAGCAGATGAAGGAGTGTTTCTTGGTTATTCTCTGAGTAGCAAAGCCTATAGAATCTACAACAAAAGAACGCAAAAGATTGAAGAATCTGTTCATGTAGTTTTCTACGAAGGAAACAAGAAAATACCCTTGAATGATGATCTCTCAGAAAGGTTCAAAGAGCTGATGATTAAAGATTCTGAAGAATAATCCTCAATAGGAAACAAATCTATCATTCACTTAGAGGATGAGTCTGACGATGAAAAGCAACCATTGCTTAGTAACAACCAGATGACTCTAAGACATGATGAAGAATTTCCTATAAGAATTCCAGAAATGGAACAGGTTACTGAGAACCTTCATCATAAAGAGGTTTATGAGAATGAGATTGCTGAAAATCAAATTCCAGATATCTCTAACACTGAAAAAGTGGCAGATATCCATGACATTTCCCATGTGTCAGATATCTCAGATACTGCACAAGTATCCTATCAAAATCATATTGATTCACATTCAGATCAAAATGATATTGATCCTACTAGTTCAAAACCTATTATGAAATGGATAAGAAATCATCCTGCCAAGGATGTGATCGGTCCTTTAGACCAAGGTGTTAGAACTAGGAGAGCAATTGCTAGAAATGCAGATTCCTTCTATGGATGTTTCATCTCAAATATTGAACCTAAAACTATAGAAGAAGCATTGAAGGATCAAGATTGGATCTCTGTAATGCAAGAAGCGTTGGATCAATTTGAGAGAAACAAAGTCTGAAAACTGGTTCCATTTGTTGACGGAATATCTGTAATTGGAACCAAGTGGGTTTTCAGAAATAAAATGAATGAGTCTGGTGAAATAACCAGAAACAAAGCAAAGCAAAATGGTTGCGAGGATTTACCTGATCAAGGACTAGATTTTGATGAATCTTATGCACCAGTTGCAAGATTGGATGCAATAAGACTCTTTCTAGCCTTTGCAGCTCATAATGACTTTACAGTTTATCAAATGGATGTCAAGAGTGCATTCCTAAATGGTGAACTTGCTGAGGAAGTCTATGTTGAGCAACCACCAGGCTTTGAGGTTTCCTCAGAAAGTAGGATGATCTATAAGCTTCAGAAAGCTCTGTATGGGCTGAAACAAGCTCTAAGAGCATGGTATGATACATTGGCCAGATATCTACTAGAAAGTGGTGTCAAGAAAGGAGATGTTGATAAAAACTCTTTACATTGAACCATGATGGGAAACTACTTTTAGTTCAAGTATATGTTGATGACATTATATTTGGATCTAAAGACAAGCATCTTTGTGAAGACTTTGCTGAGCTCATGAAAAGTAAATTTGAAATGAGCATGATGGGAGAATTGAATTATTTCCTAGGGCTGCAAGTCAAGCAACTCAATGATGGAATATTCATTAGTCAAACAAAGTATGCAAAAGACATGCTCAACAAATTTAATGTAAAGCCTTCTAAAAAGAATGCTAAGATACCTATGAGCATTGGAACCAAAATGACCTATACTGAATCTGACAAGAGTGTTGAAGAGCACAAGTATAGAAAATTGATTGGGTCTCTACTGTACCTCACTGCAAGTAGACCTGATATTCAATATGCAGTTTGAGTGTGTGCCAGATTTCAGACAAATCCAATGCAATCACACTACAACATTGCTATGAAAATATTAAGGTATGTAAAGGGTACTGTAGAAGTTGGATTGTGGTATCCAAAAGACAGTGGATCAATTTTAGTTGGCTATTCTGATGCTGACTATGCTGGATCGTTGCTTGATAGAAAAAGCACCTCAGGAACTTGTCAATTTCTTGGTGCCAGATTGATATCATGGTTCAGTATGAAACAAAATTCAATTGCCACATATACCACAGAGGCTGAATATATTGTTGCTGGGTATTGTGCTTCACAAATATTGTGGATACAACAACAACTCAGAGACTATGGACTCAATGAAGAGAAAATTCCGATTTTCTGTGACAACACAAGTGCTATTGCCATAACTCAGAATCCTAAGTTTCATGCAAGAACAAAGCAATATAGAGATACTCAAGATTGGTACTGAAGACCAACTTGCAGATATCTTCACTAAGCCACTACAAGAAAGTAGATTCTTAGCTTTAAGACATAGTCTTGGACTAATGGAGCTACCAAAGAACTGAAAAAGTTCAGATATCTGAAGAAGATATCAAAGAAAGAGATATCTGGAACGGGTATCCAGATATAGAGGGAAAAGAAAACTGGAACGGGTATCCAGATATAGAGGGAAAAGAAGCCTGTAACGGGTATCCAGAAAAGAGGTATCTGGAATGGGTATCCAGAAATCACAGGCAAAAGGGTAAAATGGCTATTTGGAGATTTCTGAGACATGTACTCAGATATCTAGATCACTCAGTGAGGGGGAACACAAAAGAGAATAGTACAACTGTCTGCAATCAACTACTCTCTTGAAATTTGTATTATTTATATCTTTGTGTAAAACTTGGACAGATACTGAGTGTGAGATAGACTCAGAAACAAAAGATGGTCTTATTCACACAGAAGAAATGTGATTCAGATACCTAATCGCCAAAATTCATTAATTGGGCACAATTACAATTGCTGATTGTGATCATTGCTGAAGAAGCAATATTGACCCTTGATGAAATGGGCGTTTGATCTTAACGGATGAGATTATTTCTCTGTAAAATGGTGGACTGTAAAAACTCAGACGTGGCGTACTAAGCATTTATTGTCAAACAAACTTTACCCACGGCTATCTGCAAGTACACAAATACTTACATACGAAATCAATTTGTATGTATATGTCTGTTGAGAGTTACGTTGCTATATATATAGGATTTTGGCAAAAGAAATCACTTTCGCCTAATCCAACATTCATACTTGCACAAGAATAGCAAAAACAATCCTTCAAACTTTTCTGCAAAACTCTGTTCTTCAATTAGTCTTCTACAAAGAATCACTAATCACATTCCTTAATCTCTTTCAGACTTACGAAAACTCTCACTATATAAATAGATGGCTCCAAAACGTGCTTCTACCCAGAAATCCCAATTTACTACCTCTGGTACTGCTGAAAAGCAAGCACCAGAGTTGGTTATCACAAACAATCGTTTGGTTGGAGACTTCAATCCTAATCATTGGACTTCAAATCACAGGATGATTTGGGGTGGTGCCATGATTGAGGAATACCTTACTGCTGCTATTGAAAATCAAGCCGATAGGAAGCTAATCCTTGATATGCGTGAAAAGGCACAAACCAAAGGTTTCCTGTCTGCCATTCCCAGTGGAGTTTCTTCACTAGATGTGTTGGAATTCTACAACAATTCCAGGATTATTTTCTGTGTATCTGAAGGCACTGAAATAGTGTCTATAAAGTCAAAAGTTCAAGGAAAGGACATCTTTTTGAACTTGACAACTTTCTGTGAGTTGTTTGGACTTCAAAATCTTGGAAATCATTTTGAAATAAACACCAAGGATGATGATCTCCTTGAAGGTGTGAAGCAACTGTACAGTGATGTGTGCGATCTTGAAAAACCAGATACAGCCACTGACTTCAAACTTGCTGACATCAGAACCAGACATTTTTGGTTCACTGGGATGTGTTGGCATGCATTCTTCACAGATGCTTTGATGGTCTACAAGGAGGTGCCGACCAAATAAGCCAAGAACGCTGGATGATGATGTTCTTGTTGAAACAATAAGACAAAAGGCTGTAAAACCCTTTCAACTGGGGAAAGTACGCCTTTATGAAATTTGTGAAGAAGATTCAAGGCTTTGAGCCTAAAATCGTTAAGGGTCTTGCTGAGCCAAAAGCGACAGTGAGCTATGGACTAAAGATATGCTTCTTGCTGGAGAAGCTTGGCATTGAGCTCAGAGAGAAGGCTGACATATAACAAAGAACTCTTCTACAAATATGAGTATACAAACATGATGAAAAAGGTTACTGCATCTCAGAAAGGTTCCAAGAAACGAAAGACTGAAGAGGTATCTGAGGGAACCGTTGCGACCAAAAAGCCCAGAACTTCACGAAAGAAGTCTGCTGGCAAATCAGAAGGCATACCCATTGTGGATGTCGACTATCAGATATCTGCCGCCACTGCTGATGAACTCATCAATACTGCAAAAGATACAACTGCTGATGAACTCATCAATGTTGCCAAGGAGAGCCTTGCTGATGAACTCATTGGTAAAAATGAGAGTAATGTCAGGTACCAAGCCCTATCTGCAGAAACCGCAGGGATTATGGATCAATTAGTTCCTAATGCTGATGAGATCGAGCTCTGACGATGATGATAATGAGTTAGTTATCTCTCAAGTCCTATAGAAATCAAAGAGGGCTAAGGTTGCTGAAAAAGTAACAAGTGTAGAGGTATCTGAAGAAGAACCTACACCACAGGTTGCTGAACAAGCACCTGTTCCAAAGGTTGCTGAAGAAGCAAATGTGTCCAAAGTCACTGGACAAAACACACCATCAGAGCAAGAAACACTTAAGCTTATTGAAGATTCTTTGATGAGTGATAACTTAGTGTTGGAGGATACTGCCATTGCCTCAACACTTAAAAGTCTGTCTCAAGTAGATCTGGACAAGCCCCATATAGCATCACCTTCTTCATCCAGATCAGAACCATCACACCAACCACAACAACCAGTAGTGGATGCTGCTGAAATGGTACTTGAGTTACAGCATGAGATACCAACATCTTTCCTTGCTGAAGAAAATCCTGCAAAAGAGCAGGTTCCCCAACTCAATGAGAGGGATCAAACTGAGGCATCTGCTCAGAATGATCAACTAGGGGAGGCAACAAAGTTTCACACTCAGGAAAGGTCTGAAGTACCTAAAACTTCAAACAAAGAAGCTGAAATGGAACAACAAGACCAACGCATAGAAGGGTCACAAGTTCCAGAGACCAATCGACTGACCTTTGCTCGTGGTGAATGGTTTAACTCTTTACTTGTGATATTTTTGTGTTTGTTAATCTTGTTATTTAATAAAATTTCTTTGATACAGGCTGAATTAGAAACACAACATCAAGAGGAAGCTGCAAAGCTTGCCTCAGAATCTGAGAAGGAGGCCTCCATAGCCTCACCACTTAAGGAACAGGAGCTTGTCTCACAGGTAGAAGATAGTTCCTTAAGATATAACATCTCAGATATGTGCTTTATACACTTGACTAATACTATTAAGTGTTTGTTTCTAATAGGCTCCAACTGAGAAGAAAAATGAAAACACTGAAAAGTCTATCTCTTCAAAAAAGATTCCAGAGACTTCCAAGGTCTCTGAGGAACAAGTATCTGAACCTTCTGCGGAGAAGGTATTTCATTCAGATACCTATAATCTTCAAATATAAATCTCTGATCATTTTTCTCAAACTAACACTTTCTACTTAACAGGTTCAAAAAGAAGTAGAAGTTGCTAGGGAATTGCCCGCTCAATCCCCACAACAAATGGAAATTGATGAGGCATCAAAGCCTTCATCACAAGAAAAATTTCCAGAGACTGCACAAGTCTCTGAGCAACAAGTATCTGAGCCTCCAATAGTGGAGGTAATTGACCTCTCAGATATCTGATTTTGTAAAATAGAATTTTTCTTGATAAAATTTTCAAAGTGTTATGTTTCTAATCTCAGGTTCAAGCAGAAACAAAATCACTGAGGATCAGACTTCCCAGTCTCCTCCTCATATCCAGATGTCTGAGGCACCTGGAACCTCAGTAGTCAAGTCATTTGAGCCTGTCACACAGGCAGCTCAGATACCTTTCTACTCTAAAGCCCATATATCTTCTGTAGTTTTGAAATTAATTCAGAATACTTTCTTTCAGGCTCAAACAAGTACCACTAAGGTCTCTATTGATGAGAAAAAGGACCTGCTTCCTTTCTTCAAGGAACACACTTTGCCAAAGCACGTAAAATGCTTCAAGAAATGGCAAAAGCTTCGATGCTCCGATCTATCTGAGATCATAAAGGTGACTGATCACCACACAAGGAGAGCACGAGCCCTTGACTTGGAAAACTATGTTCATGCCATGTTCCCCACTGAACAATATTCCTTTGGGACATTGATGCATAAGAACTTTTTCAAGGAAGTGGCCGAAAAGCTGATTCAAGCTTTTAACCAAGCAGATGGTCAGACCAGAATGCAGATGGAATTCAAGCTTATCTTGCCCCAAACCCTGCAATACATACCCTCTGAACAAGAGGAAGTTAATGGGCAAATGGTCACTATTCCAAAAGTGATCAATCTGGTCTCTGAAGATGAAGAAGAGAAGGAGACTGATGAGAATGATTATAAAGAATCTCCTTCTGACCATCACAAGGATGAGGATGATAAGAAGGATGATGATGATGATGCCCCTGCACCAGGGATAGGAGGGATTGCACAAGGAACTAATGCCTCAGTTGCTGAAAAGCACACTGAGAGGACATCACAACAATCCCCTCCTCCATCTCCTCAGAAATCTACCCATCCATCTTCCCAACAAAGGACACTACTGAACAAGTAGTTGAGCACTCTGAGTAAACAACTCAAAAAATATTGGATGCACAAGCCAGAGTTGCTCAACTTAAACAATTGTTGGAAGAAGAACAACAGCTAAATCTTCGACTGGACGAAAAGATAGCTGAATCCAGAGTCAAGCTAAATAAACTTGAAGATCAAACCATTAAGGACATGTAAGCTTACTCTGAGATTAAAGAGCTCCAGGAAGCTGTAAATTCCATTGCTAAGGAGCTAGATACTGAGCAAGTATCTGAAGACATGCATAATGCTAAGGCTGCATCACCAACAGATGTACCATCCTCCTCTCTGAAAGGAAAGAAACCCATCTCTGAGATGGTTGCTGGATTAGAAAACATTGATGAAAATGTCCAAGAGGATGAAGATCACTGGGCTGATGACTCAGATGATGAAGAAGAGAAGAACTTGGCAGAACACCGAAATGAGCACGGTTTCTCATTTGAAAAGGAAGCTGATTGCTCCTGAAATTTTCAACAAGCTGCCAAATGTCAACTCCAATGAGTACTTGAGCAGATTTCAAGTACTGGCCAAATTTAAAAAGGAGTTATCTTCTCAAGATAAAGCCGCCATTACATCAGTCCTTGAAGAAATGAAGACATTCACTGTACTCATCACTTAGAGAACAACCAGTCTGGTTATTGCTCAGAAAGACCTAGACATGGTTAGGGATAATGACCAAAATTTGGCTGCAAAAGCCTTTGAAGAGGCGTGCTATGCTGCTGGAAAAGCAGAAGCCATACAAGACCCATTGGCAGAGCTCACTGATAAGGAAAATGGACTTATCAAACAAAATCAGGAGCTCAAGGCTGAGCTTCAAAAGTTGGTTACTGCCTACAATTACTTGCAAGGGAATTTTGAGTCTCTCTCAGAATCCTTTGTGGTACTTAGTCAGTCAACAATGACTAAGGGAGGAGGATTTGGACCTCAAGGTCAGGGGGAAGGAAAGAAGAAATCTAGAGTTGGTGCTGCTCAGAAGGAAGAGGAAACAAGAGAACTTCACAACCACCACTCAGAATAAATGAGCCCTCATCAAGTCAAGCTACTTTGCAAATAGTAGCTACTTCCCAGCAACCAACTAAAGAAACAACAATGGTAACAAGGGCCATGGCACAAAGACCTCCAAGGAGTACCAAAGCTCCAAGGAGAAGACAAGTTATAAGGATTGAAGAATCTTCTGAAGAAGAAGAAGAAGAAATCAAATCCCAGGGCAATGAAGAAGGCTGCAAATCACCTACCAGAGAAATTTGGAAGATGATGATGAAGATAAGGATGAAGATGAAGCTCCTCTTCACAGAAAAAGAAGAAAGGTTGATAGCCTATCTGAACCCATAGCTGCAAAGCCTTTGGCAGCTATAACACCCTCTGGAAATACCAAGTCAATCCAGAGTGGTTCTTCAAGCAATCCCCCAAGGGAAAATTCAAGGCAAAGGAGGAATAGACTAAGAGCTGAAAGAAGAAAAAGTCAACTTTCACTCAGGACAGAAGAAGCCAGAATTGAGTATGTGATGACTGACAACAACTCCTCTGTCTACAGGTGCATTAATCAGAAGAATGGCTACTGGATTCTGGAACTTAAGCACTTACTGGTAAATTCAAAATTTCCAGAACTAATCCATAAACAACTCATGGCATGGAGAAAAGACAAGCCAATCTTGATTAACACTAACAACATCAAAGCCTGGTTGGATTTCAGAATTGTGCATGCCTGGAAGTGGGGAAAGTATCTGTGGGTCAAACACTTTGCCAAGAAGAATCCTACCAAAACCTATAAGGAAGTCTGTGGATTTGCCAGAGACACAGAGATGATTGTCAGAACTCTTCTCTATGACTACTCTGATGATATCAAAAGGTTTGGTGATAGGAAATTTGCAGATTGATCCATGGAACTGCTTTTGAAGACTTGAAGACTAGTTTATTAGGATGTTTACTTGGAGCTTGGTTACTCCTGTTGTCCTAATTTACTATGTATTTTGTATTTTGCTGACTGCACTAAATTGTGATTTATTAAAGTTATCTGTAAACTTTCTCTGTAACATATCTGATGAACCTACTCTCAGATATCAATTTATAAAAAGATAACTTGTCAGCAAAAATCACACCTTGTGATTTGGTTGATGTTTACTTTCTGCACTTAATTGAAAGAATTGAAAGATCTTATGAATTGATTAAGTGGTGGATTGTTTCCTCATCCAGATTTGTAATAGGTCAGATAGTCATCGTTGACTGATCAAAAAGGGGAAAATTTGTTAGGAATATCTGTTTAGAATTTGATTAGGAACCTAATGACTTATCTTAGCTCAGTAAGGTGGTTAGTACTCTTGGTTCACTTCAACACTGTAAAAGAGGAAAATCACTAAGTATGATAGTCTAGAAAATCTTGTATAGGACGTTAGGTCTCTGAATGTAATTTTTATTTCTCTAAAGAAGACCAAGAAGAAGGCATCCAGGAGAAGAGCTCAACATATTTGAAGATTTGAAGACTGCACAAGATTGCTGAAGACTAAGGTCATCAGATACCTATGTCCAGATATCTTGAAGAAACAAGTGTTGCAAAAGATATCTGAGAATACAAGGTTTCTAAACGAGGAAAAGTGCCAACAGATATCCACACTCAGATACCTTGGATAAAAACTATGTTTCTGGGAAACAATGTTGTAACAAGTGTCTGGAGATGTGAAGGTCTCTGGAAAGGGACATGCAATGCTTTAGAAAGCATACATAGTTCCCTTGGCACTACAGGACAAAGTATAGTACAGTGCATTAAATGCTCGGACAGAAATGTCTGAACAAAAACGGCAGTCTCTGAGAAGAAGACAAACGTACAACAGTACTATACTCAGATATCAATAGTTTGAATTTCATTGAGCCTAACTGATACTATTCAAATGGCATGATTTTCAACTATAAATATCAACACTTAGAATACTTGAAACACACAGAACTCACACCAAGAACACTGAACACTATCTTTCAAACTCTCAAGCATATTACTTACCTTCAAGCTTTCTGTTGCGACCAAAGCTCTTGATTCTAAGTAGCGCAAAAGTTCTAAGTGTCCTGATCCTTAACAAGCATTGTTATATGTGAAGGAGTTGAATTAAGATTTCATATCTAAGATTCATTCTCTTGAACACTTATCATAGACTTGGGTCAGTAAAGAACAAGATACCATACATTGAAAAGTGTATTAAGTATACTTGATTCATAGAGCTATCTGCATAAATGAATAAGTTATCAAAGAAGCTCACCTGACAAACTACCTTAACCAACACCTTAATCGGCGTGGAGTACAAGAAATACTTAGTTTGGGAAACTAAGGAATAACTCCAAGGTTACTGAGCATAGGAAGTACTTAGTTTGGGAAACTAAGGAATAGCTCAAAAGGTTTCTGAGTACATGAAGTACTTGGCTGAGAAAGCCGGGGAATAACTCAGAGGGAACACTTGGTTGGGAACCTAGTGTATTTAGGAATCGAGAGAAGATATTTGTAAGGTTAACTCAATTATCTGTCTTAGTGGATTTTAGGTCTGTGAAAGGCCGAAGTGGATTAGTTGAAGGATTACGCCACCTTTAGATACCACTATAAAGACCTGTTTTATTTACTTTCTACAATTTATTACTTGCTTTATTTACTTTGCTAAGTATTTACACATATCTTGCTGAGCACGTGCACTTATCACAAAAAGTCTTCCGCTCTCTGAAAATAAGTATCAGATATCTTCACAGATATCTGAGAAATTGTGTTTATCGATAAAAGTTTGAAAAAGACTATTCACCCCCCCCCCCTCTAGTCTTTTACTTTGCCGTTATCTGGACCAACAGGCATCTTTTGTGGTTTTAGCACCCCATAGTTTGGACGGTATATGATCTAGAGTAGAATGTATGATGATGTTCCTTGCTTGACCATCTAGCCTGTTCCTCTTGGAATCTTCAGATGTCTAGAGGTGTCTGGCTTTGAATCATAGACTATTTCTCCCGTAGATGTTGAAGATCCAGTGGCACCATCCGTTTCTTTATCTCTTCGACCATCTGAAACCCCAGTGAATATTTTCTCACGTTGAATGACAATAGGGCCATTCTTTATCACATCAATCATTTCTTCATTGATGGCTTCTAGGTGAAGCATCATATTGTTCTTCCATTTCTCACAGTTCTCTAGCTTGAGAGTGGGTGCATCGTTGAGAGACATCCTACAACAAACACACTAAACAAACAAATCAAGTGAAGGTGGTGATCATCTGTAAGAAAGCACTTATCTAGGATCTAGGTTCAATTCAGAAGGTTAAAGAACCTCCTGATCTTATACCATTGATATGCTCAAATTACTACTTAGGAAAACAAGTAGGAAGCAGTCGTTGTAAACAGACTATGCTAACCACGAGATCGTTCGCTAAGGAATCAATTAGGCTACCATACTGTTGAAAGCAAACAATTACTTGTAGAAACAGTTTGATTTGTTTGAAATAAGTACTTCTAATAACTAGAAAACAGAAAATGCAATGTAGTTGTTTGTAAGAATGAGGTAGAAAGAACACGGTAGTTACGATCAAGCAATGCTAATTCGCTCTAGGGATACATTCGTACTGTCACACGGTCGGTGTACAGAAAACTTATCAATTCAACCTTTACCAAATGAGTTTGAAGATATTTGAACTAGAGTAATCGTGGGTCGTCAATCCATGATCCTTAACCAAAACGTTTTAGAGAATCTTTGAACGAGAGTATTCAATTGAAGGGTTTTTACGAAGATCTTTGAACGAGCCTAACCTATATGAACGATTTCAAACCCTAGAAGCGAATATGAAAAGCTATCACGCAACTACCATGTTCGGAGTGATTTAGCTACTCATAATCGAAGCAAGGATGAAAGAATACAAGATATTGCTCATGATTAACACAAACAGAATGATAATCGCATGCAAGCTTAAACAATCCGAGAAACTAACCAAGAACGAATTGAATAAGTTAAAACAATAGAGATTTACCACAGTAATCAGGGATTCGATATCAATCCTTCGTTAAACAAGCAAAACCAAGCTCCAAAATTGTCAAAGTGTGGATATGGAGCTTTTTCTATGAACTAGGTTAAAAGAAGTATGAGAGAAAATTCCCAATTCTAAGCTAATAAGGAAAAACAAAAATTCTATTCTGCGTCTCTCACTGCGGCGGAAGGAATAGCTCGCCGCGGCGAGCCTTCTTAATCGAAGAATATATAGCTCTCGCATAATTTTGCCGCGGCGGGCAAATCCCTTAGCCGCGGCGAGCTTCAATCTTCAAAACAGGAGCTTCATTCGCAAAATCTCGCCGGGGCGAGCCTCCTTAGCAAATCCAGTACTGCATGCGCAAAATCTTGCCGTGGCGGACAAAATCCCTCGCCGCGGCGATCCTGGCTGATTGGCTCTCTCTATTTTTTTGCTCAAAGATGTATAATTCCTACAAAAAAGGACAAAACATAAAAGCGTAAAAACGAACCAAAAACACTACTAAACTAAAAACAAAGACTCACAAAGACCGCTAAAAAGGACCAAACGAGACAATAAATTACAGTCTCATCAACCACTTGTTGGTCCAGATAATGGCATAGTAAAAGACTATAGAGGGTGGGGGGTGAATAGTCTTTTCAAACATCAGTCGATTACACAATTTCTCAGATATCTATACGTATATCTAATACAGATATTCAGAGAGCGGAAGTCTTTTTGTGATAAGTGCAAGTGTCAGAAAGCTATAAAGTGATTAAATACTCAGTAAGCAATATATATCTGAATGTAATGTGCAATAAGTAAATAACACAAAGCTTTTATAGTGGTATCTGAAGATGGCGTAATCCTTCAACTAATTCACTCGCCCTTTGATGAGTCAGTTTTACATCGTCTCATCTGGTCTTTTTTACCGTCTTTTTGTTATCCTTAAGTATAGTTTTAGTAGTTTTCCTAGAGTCTTTTTACTTGTTTTGTTCTTTGTGAGTTTTGCAGGTATTTGGTTAAACCGCACTAATTGAAGGAAAAAAAGGGTGTATTTTACATGCATCTGGAAGATATGGAGTTCCAATGCTTCGTATGGTTGCTAGAAGTGAAGCGGGGAGGCCAAAATACCAAGAATCAAAGTTAAAAGAAGCAAAATCGAGTAAGAAGGACAAGAAGGGCAAGATCGTCAATTGTCGAAGAGTCAGCAAACGCCAGTTATAAGATTGGAGTCGGCCAATTCAATCCAGAAAGAATTGGCGGACGCCAATGTTGGAACTGGCGGACGCCATGGATGTATCTTGGCGTCCGCCAACTCACATACATGGTGGACGCCAACTTTAGAGTTGGCGGACGCCAACCCTCATACATGGCGGACGCCAACACATCTGTCGTGCAAATTTTGCCCAAGTTAGCGAGATTTTTCCTAATTCATCGAGACTTAGTTTTTATTCTTTCTATTAGTTAAAAAAAAATATTATTTCTTTCAAATTCATTCTATTGTCAACTATTGAATTTTGCTCTCAAGCTAGACCTAGTTTCCAAGCCAATTACCCGTTTTGAGGTAATTGAACCGATTTTTACCTTGTAATTCAACGATTATCATTGATTGGGAGCGTAATGTACATACTCTTTGCATCGATTCGATTCAGGTTCTTCAATTCTACCTAGGGTTTGTGACAACGAAGGGTAAATTGTATAAATCGTTCGATTCTACGTTTCTAGTATTAGATTATGTGTGTTGATTGTTTAATTGCTTTATTGATTATGTCTTCGCATAACATGAGTAGCTAAACACCCTGATTATGGGGTGGTGATGAATTCAAGCATGCTAGTTAGGGTTTATGCGATTATATATACTCAGGTTACGATTACTATGAGCTTTTTAGATTAATTGCGTATTCTATTATTACGTTTGATGTGCAATCCGTCAATATCACTGTTAGATTAAGCATTTGATCTTTAGAAAACAAAACGTTTTTCGTCTTGCTTCAATCTAATAGTTAGTTGGAAATGGTAATAGTAGGATTAGCTTAATTAATTGCAGCTTAGTGAAATCGACGCCTTCACTAATGCTATTCGTTTTCTGAACCCAAGTAGTGACAACTTGAGAGTAATCGTTTTCCTGTTGATCCCATATTTCCTGCTAGCTAGCTTGTCTTCTAGTCACCACTTCATAATTTCCCTCATTAACATATCAATCTCGTTAAGTGTCAATCTGTTTCTAGTTTTATCTGCTTAGTTGTTTACTCATACACTAGTTAATCATCTCGCTGCCGAAGCAAACAAACATTTACTACTTTCCATATTGTGTCTACTATTCGTAAACTATACTCAGCCTAGTTAAGTCCTTCGAGATCGACCTCGGGGTTAGCTTCACTGCACTACAAGTTTTCGTAGTGTTGAGAATTAACTCTTGGCTAAGTAAACAAATACAAAACTCTGATTTGACACATCAAGTTTTTGGCGCCGCTGCCGAGGACTTAACTCCTTTGTTAAGTTTACGGATTCTAGTTATAGTATTTTTGTTTTTTCTTTTTCTAGTTTTTGTTTTTGTTTTCGTTAGTCTTTTTCCCTTGTTACCTCTGTGTTTCTCATCTTGAGTGCTTGTTTTAACTAACGGGTACTTACGTTTGCATAGTTCCGGTGTTGTGTCTGTGTTGCAGCACATGTTTGAAGAGATGACAGAGTTGGAGCAGCCTTCTATGGTTGCACTCTTCGCACCGCCCGTAAAAGTTTACTGTCCTAGTATTGTCATTCCTGCCAATGTGCGTAACTTGGAGATTAAGGGGCATCTTATGGCCCTACTTCCGAAATTCTATGAGCAGAAGAATGAGGAAGTGATGGAATTTCTTATGGAGCTGGTGCACTTTATTGGGTGGCTGACTAAAGGTGAGAATGTCACTGACGATGATTTGAAGATGAGGGTTTTTCCTATATGTTTAGCTGACAAGGCACGACAGTGGATGAATGGCTTGGATGAAGGAAGCTTAACCACCTGGGGCTGAAGTCTACAATGCATTTATGCAGAAGTACTACCCTCTGTCTAAGACTTCTTCTATCAGGCAGCAAATCAGTACCTTTAGCCAGCTGTATGATGCGTCTCTGTATGAAGCATGGGATAGGTTCAAGAGCCTGCTAGCTCAATGTCCTCACCACAGGTACCCCCAGGCTGATCTGAATCAGTATTTCTATGATGGGTTGAATGAGAACCAGCAGTATATGATAGATACGTCATGCGGGGGTAATATGATGGAATTAACTGCTGCTGCTCTCAAGGATAAGTTTGCTAAGTTGGCACAAAACAACCAACACCGTAACCCCAGGAGAAATGTCAGGGGTCAAAGGGGAGAAGCAAACGCTGCTTTTGATGAAGAGCAGAGATCCGACACAGGTTTGGTGCAACCAGCAAGTGGATCAGGATGGGCAGACGAATTTCGGAGCTTCATGAATAAGTTAAGGGAATTTATGCGCGAAACTAAGGCGTATCGTCAGTCTACCGACGCCCGTATTGAGAAACTGGAAAAGGATAGTGAAAAGATCCAAAGTGTTCTCCAGCAGCTACTAGAGAATAACCAAGAGAGAGAAAAGGAAAAATTTCCTGGTACTCCCGAGAGAGCAATGGCTATTAAGGTGATCACAGAAACACCGGTTGAGGTGACTATTTCGGAAAATGAGACCCGTGTTGAGTTTTCAAAACAGATTTGCGCAGCTTGTGGGTGTGCATCGTTGATTCCGATTGCTAGTGAAGCAGCAGTAGAAGAGGTGATAACTCCCCGTAATTCTGTTGAGGAGTTGATCCCGGAACAAGAGGAGGATCAAGCCGTTACTGTTGGAGAATCGGGTTCTGCAAAAGTGGAAGATTCTGCAGTTATAGTGTGCACTCCGGAAATTGGAGCAGTTGAAGTTCCCGCCAAGGAAGAAGAGTTAGTAGAAAATGTGAAGGAGCATCCTCTCAATAAGAAGAGCTTTTACATCATAGTTGGGATGGGAAATTCAAAAGTCATTGCGACTTTAGATACAGGATCCACATGTAATACAATCCCATACAGTCTGTTTAAGGGATGTGGCTTTACAGGCTTGGAAGAAATGAAAGCTCGACTCCTAATGGCAGATGGGTCACATATAAGACTAGTTGGATTGGCAAAGGGTGTCTCGGTTAATCTGAATGGTGAAACTGTTATCACCAATTTTGTTGTTCTGAATGATGTTCGGGAAGATCCGAAGACAGGGCCCGATACAATCCTCCTTGGCTGGCCAGTTTTATTCTAGAATAGATATTAGTGTATTTAGACGCACATCAACATACGAGGTGAATGGTAAGGTCGGCATGGTGAATGCATTGGATTATTTGCCTAAGGATTTTATCTGCAAGGATTATTGATGAGACAATATTCTAACTTCTCATTTGGTCCTTTTTAGCGGTCTTTGTGAGTCTTTGTATTTAGTTTTATAGTCTTTTTAGTCCGATTTTACGCTTTGGTGTTTTGTTTACATTTTGTAGGAATCGATGTCTTTTGAACTAAATGAGGACGAGCTTATAAAGCTTCGCCTTGTGAGAGATTCGTCCTTGTGTGAAATTTCTGTTGGGGACTGGGAATTGCGGAAGGCTACTTGTAGGAAATCGATCATGTGGCGAGATTTTGCGAATGGAGCCTCTGATTTGAAGAATGAAGCTCGCTGCGACGAAATTATGCGAGGCTATATATATTGCGATAAAGAAGGCTCGCCGCGGAGAAGAAATCAGTCCGCCGCGGTGAGATTTTGCGAAAGGCTCCCCTGTTTAGAGGTAAGACGCTCGCCGTGGCGAGAGTTTGCGAACAGGATATATAATCGACAAAAGGAAGCTTGCCGCGGCGAAGCAATTGTCCCGCCACGGCGAGACGCGCAGGCTCAGAATTTGTTTTTCTTATTAGCTTAGAATTTTTTCTTTATTTGGATATACTTCTTTTAACCTAGTTTTTGAAAAAAACTCCTAGATTCAGACATTGACATTGAGACATCTCTGGAGCTTGGGTTATTCATTGATTTTATACATCATGATTATTTGTATTGATTTCTCTATTGCTTTCTTCTTTACAATTTGTTCTTTATGTCTATCGATTGAATTGTATGTTATTGCATGCGAGTTTCTCATCTATGTTTCATATGATTATTACCATGAATCTCTGTATGCAATTCTCAAGTATGAGTAGGTAAACGCCTTTGAATACAGTAGTATGTGAAGATTATGCATATTCGTTCTAGGGTTTATCAAATCACTTATATAGGTTAGTCTCGTATAAAATCTTCGTGATGTTCTATGGATACAAGATATTTAATGTTTCAAATTCCTATTTGTTTGATTCTGGACCACGAGAGTTATTTCTTTCGATCGCTATTTTTTTACCAATACTAGGTATTGGTATGTACCCCGATTTCGTTCTTTCACTCTCAGTCGAAAAGGTTGAAGCTATTCTATCTAATGAAAAATATAGCTCCATGAGCAAAAGCTCCTGTCATGATGAATCCTGCGATATATTGGTGATGAGTATATAATGCAGCTTGAGTAGTAAAGTCTTGTGCTATGAATGCATAAGCAGGTAAAGAGTACATGTGTTGAGCTACCAGGGAGGTAATAACCCCTAAAGAAGCTAGAGCAAGGCCTAATTGAAAATGAAGCGAATTATTGATTGTGTCATAAAGACCCTTATGTCCACGTCCCAACCTACCTCCCGGAGGAATATGTGCATCTAAAAGATCCTTGATACTGTGCCCAATGCCGAAATTAGTTCTATACATATGACCAGCAACAAGAAAAAGAAATGCAATAGCTAAATGATGATGAGCCATATCAGTCAGCCATAAACTTTGTGTTTGTGGATGAAATCCCCCCAGAAGGGTTAGAATGGCAGTTCCTGCTCCTTGGGAGGTCCCAAATAAATGACTACTTGAACCTTCAATTCGATAAGTCCGTATTAAATTCTCTAAATTTTTCATGTTTAAGGATCGTTAATTGACGACTCACGATTTCTCCAATATAATATATTCTAAGAACATGTGGTTGAATCAAATTGATTGATTTACTGTACAACAACCGTGTGACAAATATGAGTGTTATCCCTAGATCGAATCGGCGTAATTGGATCTTGCTACTGTATTCATCTTTCTCTCATTGTTAATCGTAATATTAGCTTTAGTCAATCTGGTTAGAAGTATACAAAACCATCCATAAACTGTTATTGGCAAGTATCTGTTTACTCTCACTGCTACATAGCTTGATTAATTCCCTAGAGATCGATCACGAGTTAGGCTTTAGTCTGCAACTACAGCTTAATCTCTAATTGCTTTTTAGAGTATAATTTGAGCTCATCAAATTTGGCGCCGCTGCCGAGGAATTAATCCTTATTGTAGCGCTGAGAGCCTGTGGTTACTTGTCGTGACTTCAATTTACTTGGACTAACATAAACTAAGCATTTGTTGAGTTACTGTTGTTGAGATCCAGGAATGGAGTCCTTTTCCAGCTACTACGCACCCTCTACAAGGGTAGCTGGACCTGCTATTGTGATCGACGAAGCTTCAAGGAAATATGAACTGGAAAGTGATTTGAGGTATACACTACCTGTGTTTTTCGGAAACCCTGAGGAGGATCCCCTCCGGTTCATCCAGCATTTTAAATATGCAGTCAGCAATTTATCTAAACAAGGGTTGGAGGAAGAACAGGTTAAGTGTGTGTTATTTCCCCTCGTAATGAAGGGTAATGCTAAGGATTGGTTATGGAGAATTGCCCCAGGATCGTTTACTTCTTGGGAGGATATTCTCAAGTCCTTCTACAAAAGGTTCTTCCTACATTCAAAGACAGTGAAGCTTCATAGAGAAATATCTGAGTTTAGTCAGCAGAAAGGGGAACGTTTTGATTCTGCGTGGGAAAGATACCTTGGAATGATAAGATCATGCCCACACTATGGATTTTCTGAGCAGGTACTTATGAGTACCTTCTATGAAGGATTGAATGTAGAAAACCAGACTGTGGTAGAAGTGAGTGGTGGTGGTATTTTGAACAAGACACCTGTGGAGATGAGGATGGTTTTTGAAGACATAGGAAACCCTGCATTAATCTTGGGAGATAAAAGGAATCCTATCAAGATCAAGGAGCGTGAATTGTTATATTCTCAAGATATTAATAGGATTACCAATGAATTGCGACAGAGTGTAGGGGGACTAGCTCCGGAAATGGTGAATCGTGCAAATATTTTACCAGAGAGAAGCTCATTTAGCGAAAGCACATTGGTGGCTTTAATTGCCTATGATGAGAAATTTATGCAAGTTGTTATGAAGGGGGAAGAGAGAACACGACAACAGATTGAAGGGATGATGAGTAGAATAGAGGACTTAGCGGATAGTTTGGCTAACTTCGTAGCAGGTCTAGAATTTGGGGATGAAGATGAATTGGAAGAGGAGATTCAAGCAAACAGTACTGCGTAGTGGTAAGGTTGTTGAGAAGCCAAATATGATGACTAAATCGGGAACTCCACCTACACCAGCAGTCGACGTTACTGAGGAGGAAGCTGAGGAGATTATTGAGGACCCAAGAAGCAGCACTGAGGTTCTACATAAATCTAATAACCCCTTCCGGCCCCCAGGACCTCCAGTTTCCAAGCTATTACCATACCCTGGGAGAGTTAAGAAGCCAAAAGACGACAGTAAGTTCACATCTATTCTGGCAATGCTTTCGAAAGTTAACGTGAACATGCCACTGCTAGAGCTTATCGATAATGTCCCCTCCTATGCTAAGTTCTTCAAGGACCTAAATGCTAATAAGAAGAAGCTTTCGTCTACTAAAAAGCTGATTCTTCCAAAAACAGCAAATTCTGTGATTGGATTACCAGTGAAACAGCAAGACCCAGGGAGTTTCGTGATTGATATACAAATGGAGAATGGGAAAGTAGCAAAAGGTATGCTCGACTTGGGAGCAAGCATTAATCTTATTACCCATGACCTTTATCAGGAGCTCGGTTTGGGGAAGTTGGAATCAGTGAATATTACTTTGTAGATGGCTGATTGTAGTATCCAGCGACCACTGGGTATTATTCGGGATGCTTTGGTCAAGGTTGACACGTACTTGGTACCAGCAGATTTTGGAGTTCTACCTCCCAGCAATGCAGCAACCAGCAACAGAAACCATGTGATTTTGCTAGGAAGGCCATTCATGAAAACTGTCAAACTTCAAGTCGATGTTGCAGAAGGAAAAATAGCAATGGATATTGGAGGCAAGCGAATCAGCAAGGACGCAGTGCATCCTGCAGGTAACTCTAATGCCTATTCTGTTACAAATTGTGAAACTGAACATGAGATTGCCAAAGAATTTCATTGCATCATTAATAACTGTGTATATACTACTTTGCTTGATGACATTGCTAGCGATAAGTTAGAGGCCGCTTTGACACCAGATCCTGATAGGGGAATTCTGAGTGAGGAATGTCATGAGCTAATCTGTGCTTTAGATTCGGCTGAAACTGAACCGGCAGGTGAACTCGATCCCCCTAGTGAACCATTAGGTGAAATCGACTCCCTCAGTAGCAATACTAGGGAAATCGAACCCCCTAGGCCTGACCTTAAGGAACTCCCATCCCACCTTAAGTATGCTTTCCTTGGTGAAAATCGGTCCAAACCTGTGATAATCTCTTCAAAATTGCAAAAGGAAGAAGAGAACCAACTTGTTGAGCTTCTTAAGGAGAATTCTGCGGCCATAGGATGGGGAATTGGGGACATTAAGGGAATTAGCGCAACCCGTTGCACACACAGGATAAGTTTAGAAGATGATGCTAAACTTGTTAGGCAACCCCAGTGCAGGCTCAATCCTGTCATGCAAGATGTAGTGAAAACTGAGATCCTTAAGATGCTTGAGCATGACATAATTTACCCAATAGCTGATAGTAGATGGGTGAGTCCTATACATGTAGTTCCTAAGAAGTCGGGGGTTATTGTTGAAACAAATGAGAAGGGCATAGAGGTCCCGGTAAGAAAAACCATTGGGTGGCGTGTGTGCATCGACTACAGGAAACTAAACGCAGCTACTAAGAAAGACCACTTCCCTCTACCATTCATTCATGAGATGCTTAACCGCCTTGCTGGGCGAGAGTTCTTTTTGGATGGTCTTTCAGCTTTCTACCAAATACCCATTGCTCAGGAGGATTAGGAGAAAATGACATTTACCTGTCCCTATGGGACTTTGCCTATCGCAGAATGCCTTTCGGACTGTGCAACGCTCCTGCTACTTTTCAAAGATGCATGATTTCTATATTTTCTGACATGGTGCAGGATTTTATAGAGGTCTTCATGGATGACTTCTCTCTTTTTGGAGATTCTTTTGCTGATTGCTTACATAAACTTGATAAAGTGCTTAAACGCTGCATTGAGTGTAACTTAACTCTTAGTTGGGAAAAAAGTCACTTTATGTTTAGAGAAGGAATTATCTTAGGACATGTAGTCTCAAACCGTGGGATAGAAGTTGATAGAGCAAAGCTTGATGTGATTGTAAAACTTCCCCCTCCCACTTGTGTGAAAGAGTTGCAATCTTTTCTTGGGCATGTTGGTTTTCATAGAAGATTCACTAAGGATTTCTCGAAAATTGCTAAGTGTTGGAGCAACTTGCTTATGAAAGATGTGCCTTTTGTTTTCGATGATAAATGCATGCAAGCCTTTAACATCTTGAAAGAACAGCTTGTTTCCGCTCCCATTATCGTTGCCCCTAACTGGTCATTACCCTTTGAGATTATGTGCGATGCTTCTGATTTCGCCTTAGGTGCTGTTTTAGGACAAAGGGTAAATAGACATTTTCATGAGATTTACTATGCCAGCAAGACACTAAATCCTGCGCAGGTTAACTACACCACAATTGAGAAAGAATTCCTAGCTGTTCTTTTCGCTTTGGATAAATTCCGTTCGTATCTGAAAGGGTTCAAAGTGATCATCCACATGGATCACGCCGCGATCCGCCACCTCATGGCCAAGAGTGATTCTAAGCCGCGCCTCATTCGGTGGGTTTTGATGTTACAGGAGTTCGATTGTGAAATAGTTGATAAATGTGGTAAAGATAATCTTGTTGCTGACCATTTATCTAGGCTTGATCCTACAACAATCTCCCCTTCTCCCCCTATTCCCGATGAACTACCTGATGAGCACCTATTCTCTGTTAGCCTAGAGCCTTGGTTTGCAGATATTGTGAATTTTCTTGTTGCAGGTGTTTTTCCCGCTAACATGTCTTCGCAAGAAAGAAGGAACTTTGCACTCCGAACCAATGGCTACTTTTGGGATGACCCCCACCTTTTCAAGGAGGGAGCTGATGGCATCCTACGGCGCTGTATTCCAGAGAGTGAAATAAGCAGTGTTCTCACCTTTTGTCATACCATGCAGTGTGGAGGGCACTACAGCGGCAAGAAAACCGCTCTGAAGGTTCTTCAATCAGGTTTATTTTAGCCCTCTCTATTTGAAGATGCTCATAAGTTTTGTGCTAGTTGTGATTCGTGTCAGCGTAGTGGTAACATTAGCAAGCGTAATGAGATTTCTTTGACTAGCAATCTTGTGGTAGAACCCTTTGATGTGTGGGGTATTGACTTTATGGGACCATTTCCCAAAAGTAATGGTAATGAATATATTCTTGTTGTTGTGGACTATGTGACTAAGTGGGTGGAGGCTATTCCCACCAGGACTAACGATTCCAAAGTTGTGCTCTCTTTCTTGTCCAAGAATATTTTCAGCAGATTTGGTACACCCAGGGCAATCATTAGCGATGGCGGATCTCATTTTATTAACCGTTCATTTGCGAACCTGCTTGTGAAGTACGGAGTGCAACACCGTGTCGCAACTTCATACCATCCACAAACTTCTGGTCAAGTTGAAGTCAGCAATAGGCAAATCAAGAGCATTCTCACAAGGGTCGTCAAACCAAATTGTAAGGATTGGTCAACCAAGCTAGATGATGCACTGTGGGCTTACAGAACTTGTTATAAGACTGTTATTGGTACAACCCCCTACCGGTTGGTTTATGGTAAGGCTTGTCATCTTCCCGTGGAATTGGAGCACAAAGCGGCATGGGCCACCAAGGAGCTAAATCTCGATATGCAGGCAGTTGGGGAAGAAAGATTGCTGCAGATCTCCAAGCTAGAAGAAATCCGCCACCTTGCCTTTGAGAATGCAAAGATTTACAATCAGAAGACAAAAGAGTACCATGACAAGGGGATAATCCGCAAGGACTTGCACCAAGTTATGAAAGTTTTGGTTTTTAACTCTCGTCTTAAACTGTTTCCAGGGAAGTTGCGTTCGCGTTGGGATGGACCATATACAATAATTCATGTAGCACCGCATGGTGCTGTTGAACTCTTGAATTCCGCCGACGGTTCCACCTTCAAGGTCAATGGGCAGCGAGTTAAACCATACTTTCAAGGGTACATTCAGCGACCGGAAGAAGTGGTCGACCTCTCCTAGTCCAGCACATGACTCTAAACTGTACTTCACAGGCCAGACACTTTCGATCCCTTTTATCTTTCCACTCTTAGCTTGAGGACATGCTTGAGTTTCGGTTTGGGGAGGGAATGTGAGGCTCTTCAGTTTCTTGCCTGTGTTTCTATGTGTTTTTTCATATTTTCGTGAGTCGTTCTTCCAAGTTATGAAAGCTTCTATTGTGATTGTTAAATTTGCTTGCTACTTATGTTTTGCATGATACTTAACTGAGGTGGTATAGTGGATTTAAAACCCCATAAGTTTGTTTCTCCTGTAAATAGCAAGTCTGTTTAACTCTTTAGTCCAAAAAGCCAGTGAGAAACTTTATGCCGATGAAAAAATATTATACCGGCGCTTATGTGATCCTTTCGGGAAGTGCAAACCCTCTTGTTTGCACCTTTTCATTCTCATGTGTACTCAATTAAGTTAAGTATGATGAACGGCATGCTCTTCATGTTTCATTTATCAAAAGCCAGTACATTGCGAAGAACCGGTTTGGGGAGAAGAAATCTGTTGTGTTGACATGTTTATTATTCATTTTTTGTAATATTTATTACTTCACCTGATTAGTTGATTCATCTCAGAGTGTATCTGTGGTGCTTGTCACCACCGTAGTCATGTTAGGTGTGTTTCAGATACTACCTGTATACCGGCGTGGTCCTAAAAAGCCATATGACCGTGAGGGTTAATGGCACGTATACCAAACTGACACGCATAAAAGTGCGGACTTCGGTAAAACAGACACTACCAAAAAAGTGAGACTAAAAGAGTCTATAGTGGCCAAATTGATTAGCATCTAATTTATTGTATGCAAATATGTGGTGATATAGAAGTTTGGTTGTATGCTCCGACAAGTTGCTGTGCACAAGGAAAAGCCCCTTCCGACTTAACTGATTGAGTACATTACATGAGGTATTTGAGGCACCTTTGTGGCGAAAGTCACCTTCCTTTTCTCTTATTGTTCCTTGAGTGATTAACCCACTGGACACTTCCAGAGTGTGAGAGAGAGAGATGTGTAGGATTTCCTTGTGCGGGATTGGAGAGTTAGACCTAAGTGCTATTTACTTGAGAAACTCTCTTACAGGATTTTTTTGTGCACTATTTCTGTCAAGGTTGGTTGAGTGCAAACCTTTTGCATCTTGTGAATTTAATGCTTACAATGGTAGAGTTCTGTCACTTGGAAGTCTGACTCGTTTTTGTGTTCTTGTGTGTCGTTGTCTAGAGTCTAGTTGTTTTTATTTTGTTATGTGTTTGCTCGAGGACGAGCAAAGGTTTGGTTTGGGGATTTTGATGAGACAATATTCTAACGTCTCATTTGGTCCTTTTTAGCGGTCTTTGTGAGTCTTTGTCTTTAGTTTTATAGTCTTTTTAGTACGATTTTACGCTTTGGTGTTTTGTTTACATTTTGTAGGAACCGATGTCTTTTGAACTAAATGAGGACGAGTTGCCTAGCAAAGCTCGCCGCGTAAATTTTCTGTTGGGACTCGGGAATTGCGGAAGGCTTCATGGCCAAGTAGATTTTGCGAATGGAGCCTCTGATTTGAAGAATGAAGCTCGCCGCGGCGGAGCACCTTGCTCGCCGTGGTGAAATTATGCGAGGCTATATATATTTCGATAAAGAAGGCTCGCCGCGGTGAAGAAATCAGTCCGTCGCGGCGAGATTTTGCGAAAGGCTCCCCTGTTTTGAAGGAAGACGCTCGCCGTGGCGAGGGATTCAATCCGCCGCGGCGAGAATTTGTGAGCTGGATATATAATCGGCAAAAGGAAGCTCGCCGCGGCGAGACGCGAAGGATTAAAATTTATTTTTCTTATTAGCTTAGAATTCGTCCTTTCTTTGGATATACTTCTTTTAACCTAGTTTTTGAAAAAAGCTCCTAAATTCAGACATTGAAATTGAGACATCTCTGGAGCTTGGGTTATTCATTGATTTTATACTTCAGGATTATTTGTATTGATTTCTCTATTGCTTTCTTCTTTACAATTCGTTCTTTATCTCTATCGATTGAATTGTATGTTATTGCATGCGAGTTTCTCATCTATGTTTCATATGATTATTACCATGAATCTCTGTATGCAATTTTCAAGTATGAGTAGCTAAACGCGTTTGAATACGGTAGTATGTGAAGATTATGCATATTCGTTCTAGGGTTTATCAAATCACTCATATAGGTTAGTCTCGTATAAAATCTTCGTAAAAACCTTCAATTCGATAAGTCCGTATTAAATTCTCTAAATTGTTCATGTTTAAGGATCGTGAATTGACGACTCACGATTTCTCCAGTATAATATATTCTAAGAACATGTGGTTGAATCGAATTGATTGATTTACTGTACAACAACCGTATGACAAAAATGAGTGTTATCCCTAGTTCGAATCGGCGTAATTGGATCTTGCTACTGTATTCATCTTTCTCTCATTGTTAATCGTAATCTTATCTTTAGTCAATCTAGTTAGAAATATACAAAACCATCTATCAACTGTTACTGGCAAGTATCTGTTTACGCTCACTGCTACATAGCTTGATTAATTCCCTAGAGATCGATCACGAGTTAGGCTTTAGTCTGCAACTACAGCTTAATCTTTAATTGCTTTTTAGAGTATAATTTGAGCTCATCAATTATTCTGCGGGGTATGCTGGACCCCTTATATCTATTCGCAGGTGCAAGGGCAGAGAAATTCGAGCATGGGGAAGTCTAGTACCCACCATTGCAAATGAACACCACCAGGTCGTTCTCCTCAGTCCTCTACATATCTTGGAAACCTTTAATCAGGGAAGCCTCTTCATATCAACTATCTAGTTTTCTCTTTTCACTCGTTTGCTCGAGGGCGAGCACGAATTTATGTTTGGGGAGGGGTGTTTTGAGGTTTTGATCTGCTTTAGGCTTATTGCTTGCATGTTTTCGGATGTGTTTCTTTCTGTATTTCTATTTCGATTCTGTCTGTTGTTAAGTCTAAGTCTGTCTCCCAAGTCGAGCGTCTATTGCATGTACTAAACCCGTTTAATGCTTTTTTTTGGCTGATCCTTGATTATTAGCAGTTTGCATGTTCAAGTTTGCTAAGTTTGTTTCTGCTGTAAATAGAAAGTCTGTTCTAATTCTGTAGTCCAAAAAACCTGTGAGCATGCTTAAGAGCCGAGGAAAAGTAAATTATTGATACCGGCATTATTGATCTTGTGTGAATTCTTGGGAAGTTCAAACTCTCTTGTTTGCACCTCATCATTCTCATGTGTACTCTGTGTAAGTTAAGTATGACGAATGACATATTTTACATTAGTATTTGCTTATGCCAAACCCGTTCCAAGAACAGGTTTGGGGAGGAGGTTTATGTGCACCACTTGTATTGATAAAGACTGTGTTCGGGTTTTTCGTTCTCTCAAAAAAAAAGTCTCGGAGTGGATCTGGTACTAGTTACCACCGTTAGTCGTGTTGGGAACGTTTCAGATACTACCTATATACCGGCGTGGCCCTTTAAAGCTATATGACCGTGAGGGCTTGATGGCATGTATACAAAACCAGCACGCACAAAAGTGCGGACTTTCGGTAAAACAGACACTACCAAAAAATTGAGACAGAAAAAAGGATATAAGCATATGGGTCATATATAAGACTGCAAAAAAGAAGTATGCAAAAAATGAAAAAATTGAAAAAAAAGAGAACGATTGCCTTTTTATAAGTCTACTGCTGATTGTTATAGAGCTATGAAAAAGTCCCTTCTGACTTAACTGATTGAGTACATTGCATGAGGTATTTGAGGCATCTTTGTGACGCAAGTCGCCTTCCTTATGTCTTTATATTCTTGAGTGATTACCCCTACTAGACACTTCTAGGAGTGTGAGAGATTAGATGTATAGGATCCACTCGTGAGGGACTATCGTGTTAGACTTAAGTTCTATTTACTTTGGAAACGAACTTTTTGAACTTATGCATGTGATTCTGTGAATGTGAGTGTGATGTCAAAACTTATGAATTATTCAGGCTTATTATGTGCAATCGTAGACTCGGTAGCTTGGGAGTTAGACTTTACTTTATGTCTATGTGTTTTTTGTTTTTCTAGGTTTTTAGAGAGTATATATGTTGCTTGAGAACAAGCAAGGGTTCGGTTTGGGGAGTTTGATGAGTCGGTTTTACATCGTCTCATCTGGTCTTTTTTACTGCCTTTTTGTTATCCTTAAGTATAGTTTTAGTAGTTTTCCTAGAGTCTTTTTACTTGTTTTGTTCTTTGTGAGTTTTGCAGATATTTAGTTAAACCGCGCTAATTGAAGGCAAAAAGGGTGTATTTTACATGCATCTGGAACATATGGAGTTCCAATGCTTCGTATGGTTGCTAGAAGTGGAGCGGGGAGGCCAAAATATCAAGAATCGAAGTTAAAAGAAGCAAAATCGAGCAAGAAGGGCAAAATCATCATTTGTCGAAGAGTCAGCAAGCGTCAGTTATAAGATTGGCGTCCGCCAATTCAATCTAGAAAGAATTGACGGACGCCAAAGTTGGAACTGGCAGACGCCATGGATGTATCTTGGCGTCCGCCAGCTATATCTTGGCGTCCGCCAACCCTCATACATGGCGGACGCCAACTTGAGAGTTGGCGGACGCCAACCCTTCTGTCGCGCGAATTTTGCCAAGTTAGCGAGATTTTTCCTATTTCATCGAGACTCAGTTTTTATTCTTTCTATTAATTAAAATAAAACATTATTTCTTTCCAATTCATTCTATTGTCAACTATTGAACTTTGCTCTCAAGCTAGACCTAGTTTCCAAGGCAATTACCCGTTTTGAGGTAATTGAACCTATTTTCACCTTGTAATCCGACGATTATCATTGATTGGGAGCGTGATCCACATACTCTTTGCATCGATTCGATTCAGGTTCTTCAATTCTACCTAGGGTTTGTGACAACGAAGGGTAAACTGTATCAATCATTTGATTCTACGTTTCTAGTATTTGATTATGTGTGTTGATTGTTTAATTGCTTTATTGATTATGTCTTCGCATAACATGGGTAGCTAAACACCCTGATTATGGGGTGTGACGAATTCAAGCATGCTAGTTAGGGTTTATGCGATTATATATACTCAGGTTACGATTACTATGAGCTTTTTAGATTAATTGCGTATTCTGTTATTACGTTTGATGTGCAATCTGTCAATATCACTGTTAAATTAAGCATTTGATCTTTAGAAACCAAATTCGTCTTGCTTCAATCTAACAGTTAGTTGCAAACGATAATAGTAGGATTAGCTTAATTAATTGCAGCTTAGTGAAATTGACGCCTTCACTAATGCTATTCGTTTTCTGAACCCAAGTAGTGACAACGTGAGAGTAATCGTTTTCCTATTGATCGCATATTTCCTGCTAGCTGGCTTGTCTTCTAGTCACCACTTCATAATTCTCCTCATTCATATATCAATCTCGTTACGTGTCAATCTGTCTCTAGTTTTGTCTACTTAGTTGTTTACTCATACACAAGTTAAACATCTCGCTGCCGAAGCAAACAAACATTTAATGCTTTTCATATTGTGTCTACTATTCATAAACCAAACTCAGTCTAGTTAAGTCCTTCGAGATCGACCTCGGGGTTAACTTCACTACACTACAAGTTTTCGTAGTGCTGAGAATTAACTATTGGCTAAGTAAACAAATACAAAACTCTGATTTGACACATCACCCTTTCTCAGGACTTGAATTCACTAAGATAAGATATTGAGTTCTCCTTACAAAATTCTATCTTTTGATTCCTTTAACGCTATTGTTCCCAACTAAGTGTTCCCCTGAGTTGTTCCTCGGCTTTCTCAGCCAAGTACTTCCTCTACTCAGTAACATGTTAGCTATTCCTCAGCTTCCAAAGTCAAGTACTTCATGTGCTCAAATAGGTGAGGACTTTAGTTTTTCTCAACTAAATCCTTTCCCTAAACACGCCTGGTGGTGTTTTTTTTATGGTATTTGTCAGGCAAGCTAACTTGGATAACTTGTTCAGTTATCTAGAGAGCTTTGAAGAATCAATCTTCCTTAATACTCTTTTCAGTGTATGGGAAGTTGCTACCGACCCAAGTTCTTGTTATGTTCAAGAGAATGAATCTCTGATATAAGTTGCAACTTGTTGGTCCAGATAACTTGTATGGGATTTTAGATGCTCTGTTTGTACCACTCTGAGATATTGTTATTGATTTGAGGATTAAAGGAAGGCTTCGTCTTGGCGTGAGCCCATCTCACGATAGACGGCCGGTCGCGCCAAAATTTTGGTTTTGGGGCGTGACATACCATATGTCCTTATGAGTTAGAATTATCAATCGAGAATATGTATATTCAGCGAATTCTGAATATAATTGGAAAAATTACATGAAGAACCCAAGTTATATGCTAAATTACACATAAATTCAGATCATTTAGAAATTTACTTTTAGACACCATACCAATAAAGTCAAAATACTTGACACTAAATCATGTTGAAAAGACAAAAATTCCTCTGAATTCTGAAAAATTAATAAAAATAAAAATAAAAGTACTCTAAAAAATAAATAATAGAACTCTTTGCCCTTCGCCATTGCGGGGTAGCTCTGCCCAAGTTTTGCTACTAATGGCGAAGATGTGCTCCATATCGAAGCTCTAAACTCTGCCCAGATGGCGGAACTGAAGCTCTACCAGCAAAGCTTCCCATGCTAAATACTTTTTTTCCTCAATTTCAAATATTTATGGCGTCATGCTGGAACAAGTGTAACAATTTAACGATGTTTGGGCTAAAAGTAACACTACCTCTGTTCCATCAGTAACTTTCTAAGTATTTACTTTATCAAGGATTTATGAAACCTAATAAAAGAATTATTTGTGTGTGGTATTATGCATAGTTATCGATTGCGGTCGTGGCGGCCGCAATCGCGCCGCTCCGCTCCGCCAGGAGCTCCGGCCGCTCTTGGCACCACGGAGCGGACATAAATTAAAAAGCGGTTGTAGCGGCTACTACGCTCCGCGGTGCGTAGCGGCCGCAACAGGCCGCTACAACCCGCTATTAGAGAAATCGGCGAATTAAGGCGCATTATGAAGAATTTTGAGGCATTTGGTGGGAGAAAATTACAAGTTTGCCCCTACTCACTAACCCTAATAAGAGAAAACAGAACAGCCAGCCGCTATTTCTCTCTACTGGATCGATCTTAGCTTTGGAAACAACATCACCACTTCCTCCTCTCTTCTCCGGCGGCGGCGGAGGCAGCTCTCCGGCGAGAAGGAATTACTTTCTACACCTTTTTTTCTATTCTTCTTCTTTCTTTATTCGATTTTTTTGTTTTATGCTGTTTTCTGTTCTTATTTGTCATTTGCATGAGATTTTTCATTATTTGGTGTTTAAGTTTTGTTGAATTTGCTTAAGAACTCTCATTTCTTATTATGAATTATTTATTATGAATTTGATTAAGTAATTTCTTAGGTTTTGGGTATTTATTTGCATATTAATGAATATTATTAGTACTATATAATTTTATGACAAGAATGTGCAATACTTCGAATAGCGGTCATCATCCTTGAATGTTTCTTTTCACATTGTTAGTTGGAGATTCATGTATATTTTCTAGAAATTAAAATCAATACAACAATCATTATAGCTAATATTCTAAATAATAAACATAAGTATATCAAGAATTAGACACAAAAAAATAATATATTACCATTAGTAACATCACTCAAAGGCAAAGATGCACTTGTATGGTTGGAAAATCTAATCCTTTTTCCATTAGGAGTATTCCATCTTTAAACGATGGAGGACGATTCCTCGATTCCACAAAATTGCCACATCCCTTTTTCATTGTATATCTACTACAAAAGTGATAAAATAATCAATATATATATATATATATATATATATATATATATATATATATATATATATATATATATATATATATATATATATATATATATATATATATATATATATATAAAAGTGGACAACTTTTGAAATTGTGCAATTGAGTACTTAATTTAAGTTAAATTAACCGATTTGTAATATAAATGTAAAATAGAATTTAATTACAAAAAATCAATGTCTTATTCATTATAATTCTAAGCCCTAATGAAACTCCAACAAAATCAATACATCATTAAAAAAAAAACTCAATTTGCGTTCTTTAATTAAATTCCAAACCATAAATCAACCTCAACAAAATCAATTTATCATTGAAAAAAACTCAATATGTTTTCTCTAATTAAATCCAAACCCCTTAATTAATTCAATCCCAACAAAATTAATTCATCATAAAAAAAAAAAACAACAACAACGATAACCAATATTTATTCTCCATCTTCTTTAAATAAATTGAAGCGGATCAATTCGACTAACCGAAATCTAATTCAACTCGAAAAAAGACAATTCATTATCAGAAACAACAATAGTACTTACCTTCGCATACTTTTTCTATTATTTGTAACTAAATGCCACAATAACACGCGTAGCGTGTTTTCACATTCTAAGTATATAGATAAAGGCATAAAAAAAGCGAACTAATTAAAAAATGTACTAATGGTAATGGGAAATTTTTGTAACAAACTAAAAGTCGATAAAGATTTTTAGTGATATGATTTGATTAATAATGTTTTGTAACTAACTATTGCTTAGCTGATAAAAACGAAACAAATTTGGCCACAAAAGAAGGAGATAAAATATGGCGAGAATTTGTTGGGGCTGGAAATTCAATATATCCTTAGCTGATTAAAGTAAAAGACGTGGCCAAAAAATTTGGATATATAATCTGGCAATAATTACTTAAACGTGGATGAGTGTAAATATTAGAATTCGAATTCCCACGTAAATAGGATGAATTTATAAATCAATCGTTTTGTGAAAGAAATTGCCACATAGGACTTCTCCTTTCAATACCATCACCACTTTTAAAATATATATGGATTACTAGTTACCGAAAGGAATTTGACTTATGTTTTCTGTCTAGATCTACCTGAAACACTTAATCATTTGTTCTTTGAATGCAATGGCATTAGAGCTATTTGGAATGCTGTTCTTCGATGGTTAGGGAGACAAAGGGCTGTGAGTCGATTGGATCAAGAAATGGTGATGATCTGTCATGGTTGCAAGGGCAATCTCCTAAAAATAGTGTTTTTAAGGTGATTGTTACTGAGTTGATTTGGAGTGAAATGAACCGCCGCATTTTTCAGCGGATCAGTATAGACTGGAACCGACTTTTGCATGGTGTTGTTCAGATTGCAGTTGGAAGATGTCTTCGACATGTCAAACTGTTGGCTTATTGTAAATCCATTCTGGACTATCCATCCATTTAGTTAGTTAGATGTTCTGCCATTTGTAATTTCTAGCTTTATTGTTGATTTGTTTTGAGAAGGTGTACTTGATCTTATTACTTAGAATGGAAAGCTACTTCGCTTAAAAAAAAAAAAAAAAAAAAAAAACAGGCGTAGAACTATGCAACCATATTACTATTACTTGATGAATACTCGAAGCCAGGCGTAACGGCGCCAATAAAGAAAAAAATACCTTTTCCTTTTAAGAATCCTTATTCTAGACAATCAAAGATGCAATAAAAAATGTCGCCAGTATAACACAGACAGGCTCTGCACTTGAGTATTTCTCTACTAATCATGTTATCCAGACATTCATTCCTGTTGAGGGTCGAAGCCTTCAGCTTCCGTTAATTTTGTCAGTGACTCCGAGGATCCGCCAACCGTCCTACAGTTAAACAGGTGGTGAGTAAGTACATTCACATGAACATTCACACAATCGAAGTTTTGAATCACAAGAAATCAAGACCATGAGTCCATGACAAAGGATAGATATATAACATAGATAACAATACATAGGGAAAATGTAAGAATCAGGTATTGATTTCTCTAGTTATAAGTAGAAGAAACATAACAATGTACAGGAAAATACACCCAACATACACTAGTGGAGAATCTGAGCTTACCCTTCAAATACACACCTTCTTCCCCTGCAACTTCAAAATCCTCTCTTCAATAGTATTTTCTATGATAAATCTCACAATCCTAAACAACGGAAGCATGATAGAAATAAGTGATTACTATGTAAAGGTCTAAATAAGTATGCATGACATAACATGACAACGTGTGCATACAATGCACAACTTATCCAACTCACCGGATTGGTTTATATTGTCTTATACGGTGGATTCTATCCTGAGCTTGCCACTCTACAGCCAGATTCCACAAGGGATCCATCAGGAAAACCTGGACAATCATGCAAACTGAGCCCTAAGTGACATTAAATAAGCAAACTTACAACTAGTAAGATACGCACATCACAGGTTTATTGCCTATAACAGATGCTGGTTTTGGTCACTTTAAGCATGCATAAAAAGCAAATTCCAAGCATACTTGCAAAAGGGCAAACAAATTTAGAGATGCATGAATGGCAACAAGTCAATAACCATTGGCAAAACTATATCACTGGACATATAAAACACAATGGGAAATCTTACATGTGAAGCAACAGTGAGATTGAGGGCAACACCCCCTGCTTTCAAGCTCATTCGGAATACTTTGCAATTAGGATCCTTCGTAAATTTTGCAATTGCAGCATCTCTTGCAGCCATGGTCATGGAACCATCCAACTGAACACAAATTACTACAGATTGAAAAGAGACATAATTAGTGAATTTCTATAGCCATTACTTATAAGTGGAAACCACAGGCAGCGGCTACATAACAAGTTAAAAATAGTAGTAGTAGTAGTAGTAGTAGTAGTAGTAGTAACTAGTAATAACATCACAACCGACAGCAGTATATAATAACTACAACAACAACACAGACCAGCAGCAGGAATAATATGGGGTACCTTCTGAAGGCTATAACGTAAGAGATCGAAGAAAGACGAAAATTGACCGAAGACTATCCCTTTGGCCTCAACAATAAATCTGATTTCTTCGTCTGCAACGAGTTCAAGATGAGCAAAACCAATGTAAGTGCAGTATACTTGTTTTAGACTACTAGTCATAACTATGTTAAAAAGCAAGAAAATCCAGCCAAAAATATTGAAATAAGGTAATGATTTCAAACTAAAGTTCGGACCTAAAATCCCTTAAACCTCCGCACAGATCACAACAAAAACATAAGCAAAGCCCTTAAACCCATCACAACAAAAACACAAGCATAGCAAATCGTCTATTCAAAACAAGAAAACGTAAATCAATGCCACAAAACACATAAAACACATACAGAAAAGCAAAAGCAAAAGAATAGACACATAAATAAAAAAAAAAAAAAAAAAGAAAAGGTAAAGATTACTCCCTTTTCTTTTTAAACCTCCGGTTGAACAACGAGAATCGAGTTCGTCTTTCTTGAACCACGCTCTTCGTAGGATCCGGTTGATTCACAGTCTGTTGTTCCTCGGTTGTCTCCGCCACAAAAGCCGGATACTGCGGTGAGCCTTGCCGTGGCAGTTGATCAACAGGACCGCGCTCTTTTTCCTTCTTCTTATCTGTCCCAGAAGAGCAGGTTGGAAAGATGATCTTCAAGAACTTGATTGCAATTGACATTTTCGATTTGATTTGGAATGGAAGCTTTGATTTTGGGGAAAAGAATGAAGGATGATTTTCGCGCTATAATACTGATGGGAAGGAGAGTAACCAAAGGAATGACCAGAAAAGACTCCCTAACATGAATTATACTCCCTCCATTTCAGAGAAAGTGTTACATTTTAACTTTGACCGCTCAACTGTCTTCGAGTTTAACGACAAATTACTCATAAACGATAATAGTAAATAATTTAATAAAATCATATAATAAAAATTTAATTACTAAATTTTCATTATAAATTATTAATATCGTTTAAGAGTAAATTATGGTCAAACGCGGAGACAGTTGACTGCAAAATAGTAAAATGTAACACTTTTTCTAAAATTAAGGGAGTATATAATTTCGCCCGTCAAGGCAATTGACCCGGTTAGTTATTAGTGTATATTACTTGGGTCAATTATATAAGGGCAAATTACTTATACTCCCCATAATAAATTCCATAATAACATCAAGATCCCTAACTTTTAAACAATAATACATCGGTCCAATTTTTATTTTCAGAGTTAACCAACATATTTCTCAATTGCGACGTGGAAATTAGTTTCATTAAATAGCATATCAGCCCCTTTAAGTTTATAAAATTTTCATAATCAACCCACACAAATTATATCATTTCATTTCATCTCCTTCTTCACCAATCCATGTTTTTTTATATATATTATTATACTACTTCTTCTTCATTATTAACACACAATTTACTTCAATTAATTCATATTTCAATTATTTTTCTTAATTTTTTTTTTTTAGGAGTCAAATCAAACTCCATTCGAGCCCGAATCGACTCCATTAGTTAATGGAGCGAGCTGCATTTTGACGGAGCTAAACTCCACCATTAATGGAGCTAATGGAGGTAAAACTTCATTAATTAATGGAGTTGTAGGTCCATTAATTAAAGGAGCTACATCTCCAAACTCCATCCAGGTCAGAGCTAACAACAGCTCCAGTGGAGCTGCTATTTAATAGCTCCAATGGAGCTGCTGTTTGGCTCCGATTCGGAACTAAACAACAGTTCCATCATTAATGGAGTCGAATTGGGCTCCAATGGAGCCCGAATTGATTCATAAAATTAAAAAAAAAAAAGAATATGGGTTAATTGAATGTAAATTGAGTTAATTGGGTTAATTATGAAGAAGAATAAGTATAATTTGTATAAAATATGGTTTAGTGAAGAAGAAGAAGAAACTAATGAGTATAATTTACTTGGGTGCATTATGAAGTTTTTTATAAACATAAAGGGGTTGATGTGAAGTTATAAGAAACATGTGGAGCTTATTCCAATTTACTTTCATCAAATCGGGACATTAAAACATTTTACATATTTTTCACGTCATGAAGAAAAAATTAAAATAGAAATAAATAAATTTGTATAATAACATGTCGAAGTTGAGAAACATATAAAAAAACTGCAATGTGACTTTTGATACGGAAATATGTCCAATCCGTCAAAGACGCCTTCGGAGTGCGTCATAAGGCGTATCGAGCTCTCAAGGTTAATTACAGACAGTCCGACCCGATTGGTCCGACCCAACACACTTCGGAGATCACCCTCTCTGTAAGAAGCACCTGAGACTACGGATTTGAGACATACGGTCCAATCTAACTCATGGTCCGATTCGTACTACTGCCTAACCATCTTAATCCAGACATCCGACCCTAACCTCATAAGGAACCAAGTGTACTAGCATAAAGAGACAAGGTATGGTCCCAAACCCTCCAGGTCCGAACCAGACCACATGTGAGGACGATTGAGGATCTCTTACACTTATGAGAATCCCGCTCGGACTAATGCTTCGGACTAACACCTACGGACGAAGGTCCAGAACGGGCATTAACTGTCTCATGTCTCTCTGTAAAGACGATTTTGCCCTTGCTTTGGAGCTTTGCTTTGGTCCCTTGCTTTGGACGTAGACGTTCTGTAGTGATTTAGACCTGAAGACTTAGGAAGAACTTATTAAGTGTTTGCGGGACTTTACCCTCAACATTTTGGCGCCGTCTGTGGGAAACTTTACAAAAAGTTCCATAGCTCTTTAAGCAATGGCAAGACCAAGAAGATCAGCGAGAACCGTTACTTATTAAGTTATTTTCCCTAACAATTCTATATGCGCTCATATATTTAATGCTATCCTTGGACATCTTCGACATGACAAATTGATTTATATCATCAAATATTCCATTTGTAGGTGTAAGAACAGCCCGGTGAAGAAATATCCAGTGTCAAGCGATGGATTGCCTAAGGCTATGTTATTTTCATCTGAAAACCATTAATTTCAGTTCAGTTCGATTCAGTTCAGTTTAGTTCGGTTCGATTCAGTTCAGTTCGGTTAAGTTCTACTTAGTTTTTTTTTATACTACAAATAAATTCAGTTCAGATCAGTTATGTTCTGTTTTGTTCAGACGATGAGAACAAAGACTATGTAATCCAACAACGAAGGATATGTACTATTTACAATTATTGAAATTGGATGACTTACTTCTCAAATAAGTAAACCTTCGGAGATCTTGATATCAACCTTATGGTCATTAGGTTCAGCGACAATGCCATCATCGACCTATGTTATCCACTCAACAAGTTCTTTCGTCTCTTGAATTTCGAAAGATGACGAACCAGACTTTATAGGATTAAATTGGACGTGAAAAATGATAAGCTGAATATGATATAAGTATATGTGGTATATAGTTATGAGGGGCCATTTACCTGCAATCTCATGTTTTTTGTCAATCGAAGCACCTCATAACATTTGATGTGACCGTGAAATGTGCGATTTAACATACTTTTAAACACTCGTTTTTTGCCCATGATTTAATATTAATATCATATTATGTCCAATTACTACTTTCTTGTGTATTTTGTAGGCCATTATCATGTTTTCGAGGAATTGCACGATTTCCTGTGCCAAAATGCTATATTTACGCAAAATCGAAGAAATAAGGAAATACGATGATTTAATCACAAATGGAGTTCGAGGAGTCCAATCGAGGCGCATAACCTACTGATGCGAAGCTTATTAAAAATGCTAAAACTTTGTAGGAGACTGATGTGACAACGAAATGTGCGATTTACCTACTTTTAGACCCTTGTTTTTTTGCCCAAGATTCAATATTTATATCATATTATGGCCAATTACCAACTTCATGTGTATTTTGTAGGGCGTGATCACAATTTTGAAGAATTACACGATTTCCGGTGCCAAAACTGTTGGGTTTTTCGGGAAAATAACCTCTACGGTAACGCAGCGGAAAGTTAAAATTTTCACCAACAAGGAATAACTTATAAGCTATACAGATACTTATAATTGCGATAACATATAGATCGAAAGCTTACTTGCTATGGAGGCAGATTAAGCTTCCTGGATCCTGATGCATTGAACAACGAAACCCCAGATCAAGCTAGTTGTTTGTATAAGCGGCCGACCTTAGTTGATCCACAACAATTGAGTGACACAGGAATCTTAGATGCGTCTGAGAGCTCGCAATTCTCCAGACGCGCCCGAGCATGAAAAATAAGTATTTGGCCGATTTTAGTCGATTTTAAACATATCTTTTTCATTCTTCTCTTCGGTTTTTCACTCTCCAAGCACACAAGAACCCTAATACTTTGTATTTGGCTTTGATTAGCATCAATTTGGTTTTGTAATACCATACATTGACATCGAATTCGGATTCGAAGGTATGATTATCAATCAATTCATCTATTTTGTGAATGAATTCTTACTTGTATGAATCTATCTTATTCTTCCATGCTTATTTCGTTCGTGACAATGAATGTGTATATTATTGCTTCGGTTATGAGTAGCTAATCGCATAGTGAATACGGTAGCGATGTAGGATTAATCATTCTAGGGTTTTAAACCTAGAATTGTTCATACGTGTTAAGCTAAATCAAGATCTGCGTAAAACCCTTAATTCAGTACGCTTTCGTTTCAAACCTTCAAATCATTTCGGTTAAGGATCAATCGTTTGACAATCGATTGATTTCACTACTTTTGGATTTTCAAATGATGTTTTGGTTAAACTGAATTAGAGCTTTTCTGGACAAATAACTGTGACAAACGTATGGACGATAGGTTTTACTCTGTATTCGATTTCTCTGAATTGCTACCGTGTTCATTATTTCTCTTTCTTGATCAAACTTTCTTCATCTTTATTTAGTTTTATCAACTTGATTCTCCAAAAACAAACAATTCAGCTGTTTCTCTGCAAACTTTACGTTTGAACATTTTAAACGCTAAGTTGCCTAGTTAACTCCTTGAGAACGATCTCGAAGTTATGGCTTGTTTACTCAATACTGCTTTAGTTACTTTTTTGCTTTTTTATAGAGTACTAATTTGAGCACATCAAATTTGGCGCCGCTGTCGGGGAGTTAACTCTTGCTGTGGTGTTAGGAGTGTTTTAGGCGTTTTTGTTTGCCTATTGCTATCGATTTTGCCTGTGGATTTGTGCACTGACAGAAACTAAGATTTCTTCAAGGTTTTTTATCTGTGTAGTTGATACTACAGGTGTATGCACGGTAGAAGATCTCATAATACTCCACTTGCAAGCCCAGTGAACGAAATTGGTAGATTGCTTGGTAAGATCAGAGCAGAACAAATCCAACCAATAGTAATTGGTGATGCAACAGGAGCAGTAGCGAATGTGGCCGTGCAACCCACTTTTGGGGATTACTACCAGCCTGGAGAGGTTAAGGTTGGCGGACCAGCAGTGACACTGTCTATTGATGGCAGGAACATGGAGATCAAGGCCTATCATTTCCATGATATGCTGCGATACTATGGGTGCAGAGTGAGGATGTGGTCAAATTCCTGAAGGAATTCGAAGGCCTAGTGGGGGGAAGATACCGAATAATGATAAGGTTACGGATGAGGACATTAGGAAGAAGGTCTTCCCAATCTGCTCAATTTGCCAGAGGGGTCGCTGAACATGTGGGATGACATATACAAGGCTTTCATGGGAAAGTATTTCCCCCACACTAAGACCACAGACATCCGTAACAAGATCCGCCAGTTTGAGTAGAGGTACGATGAATCTTTCTATGAGTGCAGGGAACGGTTCAAGCAACTTCTGGGACAGTGCCCACATCACAAGTTCGACAGCGTTTCATTGTGCCACATTTTTTATGATGTGCTGACTAGGGAGGATCAACAATTGATCGACGTGAGTGTAGGAGGGTCTATTCTGGAGACTATGACTGCGGAACTCGAAGAAGTCTTTGAGAAATTGGCTGAGAATTCCCAGCACAAAGGGGTGCGGGGAAAGAGAACCCATAGGATTGAGAGTAAGCTTGTTGAGGAACTTGACGTTCCTAGGACTCCGGAGATGGTTCAACAGGTAAGGATCCTTAGCCCAGGTACGCTGCCAAATACCCAAGCCAATGAGAGGTGCAACTTGTGTGGAAACTACGGGCATGGAGCTAACATGTGCAGACTTCCTACAACTATAGCTGAGAGTACAAATGAGGAGATGGCTAACTGGGTTCAGAATAAGCCGAAAGGAGCTTGGGTTCCCAAAGGGTAATTCACGGGAAACAAGACCTTTGCACCGGATCGTAGCAATTTGAGTTACGGAAATAAATTTTATGAGAACAGGTACCACCGGAACAGGAACAATTAGACTAGAGGCTGAGGTGGTTCATGGTCCACTCCGATCAGTTTTACTACAACTCTACCATGGCCCAGGAAAGAAGCGACAAGCGCACAAAAGGTATGGAGCAGTCCCAAAAGAGGCTAGAGGATACTATGGGACAACTATTGGCAAGGTCTCAACAACGAGAAGCAGGTAAGCTCCCTAGCACCGTGGAAAAGACCTTCATGGTGAATTTTACTGTCGAAGAATCAGCATCCCCGATGCTAATAATTCAAGGAGGTAGCACTATGATGTGCTCAAATTGATACTTAGTAAACAAGTAGCAAGCAGTTATTGTAGAATAAATAAGCTAACCATGAAGTCGTTCGCTAAGGAACCAATTAAGCTACCAAGCAGTTGAAAGTAAATAGTCACTTGTGAAAACAATTTGATTGGTTTGTTTGAATACTTCTAATAACTAGAAAACAGATAAAGTAAATAGACGGTTGATGACAATGAGAGAAGATGAACACAGTAGTAATGATCAAGTAATGATAATTCGTTCTAGGGCAACCATTCATATTTGTCACGCGGTCGGTGTACAGAAATCAATCAATCCAATTCAACCAATCTACTTTGAATATTTCAAACTAGAGTAATCGTGGGTTGTCAATCCACGATCCTTAACCGAAAAAGATTTTGAAGATTTAAAACTATCTTATTGGATTGAAGGTTTTACGAAGATTTTATACGAGACTAACCTATATGAGTGATTCGATAAACCCTAGAACGAATATGCATAATCTTCACATACTACTGTATTCGAGGGTGTTTAGCTACTCATACTTGAGATTTGCACGCAAGGATTCATGGTAATAATCATATGAAACATAGATATGAAACTCGCATGCAATAACATATAATTCAATCAATAAATATAAGAACGAATTGCAAAGAAGAAAGCAATAGAGAAATCGATACCAATAATTCTGATGAGTAAAATCAATGAATAATCCAAGCTCCAAGAATGTCTCAATGTTAATGTTTCAATCTAGGATCTCTCCTCTGCATATCTAGGGTAAAAGGAGTTATATCAAAAGAAAGACAAATTTTAAGCTAATAAGGAAAACAAATTCTGAGCTTGCGTGTCTACTTGTGGCCAATTAACCATGGCAAGCTTCCTTTTGCCGAATATATATCCATTTCAAATTCTCGCCATGATTGAATCCTTCGCCATGCAGCACCTTCCTTCAAGCAGGGAGCCATTCATAAAATCTCACCTTGTGACTGATTTCCTCACCGCGGCAAGCCTCCCCGCAATTCCCAAGTCCAAGCTCGTAAAATCTCACCGCGGCGAGCCATGCTAAGCAGCTTGTTCTCATTTAGCTCAAAAGGCATCGATTCCTACAAAAGGTAAACAAAACACCAAAGCGTAAAAACGAACTAAAACGACTATAAAACTAAAGACAAAGACTCACAAAGACCGCTAAAAAGGATCAAATGAGACGTTAGAAAATTGTCTCATCAAAATCCCCAAACCGAACATTTGCTTGTCCTCGAGCAAACACACAACAAAATAAAAACAACTAGACTCTAGACAACGACACACAAGAACACATAAACGAGTCAGACTTCCAAGTGACCGAACTTTACCATTGTAAGCGTTAAGTTCATAAGATGCAAAAGGTTTGCACTCAACCAACCTTGATAGAAATAGTGCACAAAAAATCCTGTAAGAGAGTTTCTCAAGTAAATAGCACTTAAGTCTAACTCTCCAATCCCTCACAAGGAAATCCTACACATCTCTCTCTCTCACACTCTGGAAGTGTCCAGTGGGTTAATCACTCAAGGAACAATAAGAGAAAAGGAAGGTGACTTTCGTCACAAAGGTTCCTCAAATACCTCATGCAATATACTCAATCAGTTAAGTCAGAAGGAGCTTTTCCTTGCGCACAGCAACTTGTCGGAGCATACAACCAAACTTCTATATCACCACATATTTGCATACAATAAATTAGATGCTAATCAATTTGGCCACTATGGACTCTTTTAGTCTCACTTTTTTGGTAGTGTCTATTTTATCGAAGTCCGCACTTTTGTGCGTGTCAGTTTGGTATACGTGCCATCAACCCTCACGGTCATATGGCTTTTTAGGACCACGCCAGTATACAGGTAGTATCTGAAACACGCCTAACACGACTACGATGGTGACAAGCACCACAGATACACTCCGAGACGAATCAACTAGTCAGGGGAAGTAATAAATATTACAAAAAATGAATCATAAACATGTTAACACAGCAGATTTCTTCTCCCCAAACCGGTTCTTTGCAATGTACTGGCTTTTGATAAATGAAACATGAAGAGCATGCCGTTCGTCATACTTAACTTAATTGAGTACACATGAGAATGAAAAGGCGCAAACAAGAGGGTTTGCACTCCCCGAAAGGATCACACAAGCGCCGGTACAATATTTTTTCATCGGCTTAAAGTTTCTCACCGGCTTTTTGGACTAAAGAATTAAACAGACTTGCTATTTACAGGAGAAACAAACTTATGGGCTTTTAAATCCACTATACCACCTCAGTTAAGTATCATGCAAAACATAAACATCAAGCAAATTTAACAATCATAATAGAAGCTTTCATAACTTGGATGAACGAGTCACGAAAGACTCTAGAGGGTAAAAGAAAAAACGACCGGAAAAGAAAAATGACCAAAACATACATAAAGTAAAGGACGAAAGACTCTACAGACTCAGGTAATAGAGAAAATGCAGACAAGACATTAGAGAGCACATTTCCCCCTCCCCAAACCAAAACTCAAGCATGTCCTCAAGCGTAGAGTGAAAAAGAAAAGAAAATGGGATCAATAGTGGCTTGCCTACAGGTGTACCTTTACAGTCATGTACAAGACTCTTCCTTGTTGGCTAACGGGTACTCTAGAAGTTCTTGGTTCTTCCGGTTGGTGCAGCTCTTTTTCTTCCCTGTTGATAAGTATGTATATATAGGGGTCCAGTGTGCGCTCCTATGAATTTTCTACTGTCAACCTGTGAAACAAAATATAATGGAGCAGAATAGGCTTTAAGTTCACGTGGCTTGCCTTGCACCTCGATTGTGCAAGTTCGAGCATGTAAATTCACCACCATGAGAGTCGAGCGGATGAAGGATCGCCCTAGAAGTAACATATCTTTTTCCATTTCCTTCCCTTTCACCCTCGGCGATTCCACTACCACAAAATCTGTCATCATCGTTGTATTGGCCAAAATTCGCTCTTGTCAACTAGATTAACGGATCGGCCCATCAGGGCTACGGCCCAACCCACAATCCATTAATGAGTCCGCCTTTACTTCATACGTAAGTTGGACTCCAAAGGCCAGTTAGCAAGCCCACCTAGCTGAGTCATCCATACAGCCAATCAGCCTGCATGCCACCTGACTAGCTCACACCTTGCCAACCTTCCAGCTGGTTGACAAGCTAACTAGCTCACCTAGCTCGCCCGACCTTGCATGATTGACTCTGTCAGTCAGCACCTGACTAACAGACTAACCAACTCTAGTAGCTTGACTGACTTAGTCCGTCAGTAAGCAACCGACTTACGTCCACTCTCCTAACTACTTGAGACACGGTCTAATCCGTTCCAACGACCTCCCCGAGATTCGCGGGCAGACTCCAACGATGGGTGGGGTATATAGAGAAGGGTGAGGAGATGTAGAGATCATCGCATTCTAACTGCAACAAACCCTAGCAATCAATCTCTCACGCCTCCATCTCTCTCAAGTTCTCTGATCAACATCAGCCGTCACCTATCATCATCCACCACCGCTCATCACCATCCATCATCAACCTTCAACCATCCGCCATCATCCATCTCTGTCAGACAACTGCCAGCTAGCTCCTTCCCGTAAGGTCAGCTAGCCCACTGCCGGTGTTCGTCCACCACGTAGCCGAACCGACTCAACCAACAGGATAAGTCGACGCTTGCCACCATCTCTCCCTCTTTGTTTCTTTTATTTGATTACTCCTTCTATCATCATCTAACTTGAGCGTCGGAGTCCCTTCGGTCGGCACCACACCGGTGTCACCTCGAAATCTCACGTCTTTGTTTGCTATTGTTGCCTTTTAGGTTATCGGTGCCCCCAATCTCTAACCCTAATTTTGATTGTAGATTTCTGAGCATCTACAATTTGGCGCCCACCGTGGGGCCCCGGCTATCAAACAAGACAATCCAGTAGCAACAACTGCGATACGCTAAGCAATCATCATGACGCACTCAGACGAATACGTTCTGGAAGAGGTAGAGGAGGTGGATGTCGTCACTCAGATCAAAACCTTGGCGGCCCAGATGCAAGAGAACGCCAAGAAGATCAAGCTCCTTGAGGACGAGAACCGCGCTGTTCGCCAGGAGAACTCGCTCTTGAAGGAAAGGGTTGAGTCTGTCGTCCACCAGGAGGCTCCAACATTGGATGCGACCTCGTCTCGCCGACTGACTCATGGCACTGGGGTGGAGAACCCACCATGCAACACGATTGAGGCTTGCCAGCTAACCTTTGAAGAGATGGAAGGGGTGATTCCCGTAAATCCAATCTCTCAAGTGGTGAGCACTCCGCCAAGGCCATCCCTTGAGATCACTCAGGGTACCACCAGCAGGAGGGTTTCTTTCGAAGGTGCTAACCCAAGGATGAACGATGAATCACCACAACAACGCAACCAAAGCGCAAGTCAGGTAGATCACTTGCTAACCCTCTCTGCAGGTTACGGAAGTAGAAACGAGGAGCTAGCCTCCAAACTGGTGAGCTTGGAAGAGATGATCCAAAGGATCCCTGGAGTGCCAGCACCAATCAAGAAGAGCTTACCCAACAACTTTGTTGACTCTCCCTTCGCCGATGCTATAGCCTTGGTGGAGATGCCAACCATTCACCTTCCAAAGCATGAAGCTCTATGATGGAATGACGGACCCGGACGACCATGTCTCACATTAAAAGCAGAGGATGTTCACCATAGCCATCCCCAGGGATCTCCGTGAGGCATGCATGTGCAAAGGGTTTGGTTCCAGTCTGATCGGACCAGCCCTATAATGGTATACCAACTTACCCAACAATTTCATTTCTTCTTTTGCCCAATTAGTCGATTGCTTTGTAGAACAATTTGCAAGCAGTCGTAAGCTTTTGAAACTGTCGGACGACTTATATAGCGTCCGGCAAAGACCTAACGAATCTCTCAGGGAGTACGTCGCAAGATTCAACAAGGAGAAGGTGTCAATCCCCAATTGTAACAAGGACACTGCCGTCAACGCCTTCCGCAAAGGGTTACCACCCAACTCGGGGTTGTACAAGGAGCTGACCATGTACCCCTGTCGAACAATGGAAGACGTTCTCCCCAAAGCATGGGCTCAGATAAAATGGGAGGAGGATGATGCCAACAGACCTTACATGTCAAGCCAAAGTGTTCGCAAGGAGCCCAAGCCTGACAGACGAGTTGAACGAAGGGTCCCAGACTATCGTGCTAGGCCATACCCGACTGAGAGAAGACATGGTCCTGTTGTGAATGCACCTCGCCCTCCAGTCCAACAGAGGAGGACAGAAACCCGAGCACCGCCTCCGAGTTACTCCCTCAACATTGAACCAGAGGAGTGTGTAGCAGTCATGAAAAGCATGGGTGACAGAGTTAGATGGCCAGGAAAACTCAGGTAACCTCCAGATCAAAGAAACTCCAACAAGTGGTGTGAGTTTCATGGAGACCATGGTCATTCGACTGCAGAGTGCATCTCCCTGCGATTGGAAGTAGCCGAGCTCTTGAAGAGAGGTCACTTGACGGAGTACCTCTCTGACAAAGGTAAAAAGACCCTCGCCACTCGGTAGGGCACTGATCTGCCTGAGCCCCCTCAGACCAACAAGGTGATCAACGTAATCTCTGGGGGGTCAGAGATCAGCGGTGTCTCATACTCTGCGGTGAAGCGCCATAGTAGGCAAACGGTAAGGCCTGAGCCTAACGCTCGCAGGGCATCAGACACCTCTTCGTCTGACTTGACTATTAGCTTCTCAGACCAAGAGTCTAAGCAAATAATCAGTCCTCATGACGATGCTTTTGTTATTTCAATTCTTATTGCAAACTGTCTTACGAAGAGAGTTCTCATTGACAATGGGAGCTCTGCTAACATCATTTTCCTAGATGCTCTGACAGAAATGGGCATAGATGAGGCTTCCATCCTTCGTTAGCCGACAACTTTGTATGGCTTCAGTGGAGAAAAGAAGTACACCGTTGGGAGTGTTACCCTTCCTGTCTATGCGGAAGGAATCAACCTACCAACAAATTTCCTGATCGTAGACAGTTCGTCAAGCTATAATTCCATCCTTGGTAGGCCGTGGATTCACGATATGAAAGCAGTACCGTCAACCTACCACCAGGTGATTTGCTTCCCTACCAAGTGGGGGGTGAAGGAGATTCTCGGGCAGCAGCGGGATGCGAGGACGTGTTACATGGAAGCCCTGAAGCCCAAAGCAGCAGAGTTATAGCAATTACAACAACTCAACCCCCCAACTGACCCAGACCAGCCAGGGATGGAAGATCTTGATGAAGTTCAGATTCACCCAGACCATCCAGATCACAAAGTTCAGATTGGGGCAAGGTTGAGACCAGAGCTACGAGAACAACTTATCACATTTCTCAAAGTTCACCATGACTGCTTTGCTTGGTCACATACAGACATGACAGGAGTTGACCCAGAGGTAATCACCTAGACTACCCACCAGTCAGACAGAAACGGAGGAAGTTCGCTCCAGAGCGGAACAAGGTTATCAATGAAGAAGTCCAAAAGTTGCTTGATATCGAATTCGGTCGGTGAAGTACATTACCGTGGTTAGCCAATGTTGTGGTGGTGAAGAAGAAGAATGGCAAATGGCGAGTGTGCATCGACTTCACCGACCTCAACAAAGCATGCCCGAAGGATTCCTTTCCACTTCCCCACATAGACATGCTAGTGGATGCCACCGCAGGACATGAGCTGTTAAGCTTCATGGACGCATTCTCAGGATACAACCAGATACTGGTGCACCCATAAGATCAAGAGAAGACAGCCTTCGTCATAGAGAGAGGAACCTTCTGTTATAAGGTCATGCCATTCAGACTCAAGAATGCAGGAGCCACTTACCAACGACTGGTCAACCGTATGTTCGCTAGCATGCTGGGGGACACCATGGAGGTGTACATCGACGACATGCTGGTCAAGTCCTTGGTTGCTGATCAGCACCTCGACCACCTCCGCCAAGCCTTCTCAGTCCTCCGCAGATATAATATGAAGTTGAACCCAGACAAATGCTCGTTTGGAGTCTCCTCTGGGAAATTCGTCGGGTATTTGGTCACGCGAAGAGGTATTGAGGCTAACCCTGATCAAATTCGTTCAATTTATAACATTCCCTCCCCCAAGTGCGTTAAAGATGTGCGAATTGGTGGGAGGCTAGCGACCCTCGGCGAGTTCATACCCAAGTCTTCCGAGAGGTGTCGACCATTTTTTGACACCCTACGGAAGGACAAAGACTTCCAGTGGACAGACGAGTGTGAGGACGCCCTACAACAAATCAAGCGTTACCTTACCACACCTCCAGTGCTATCAAAGCCCAAGGCTGGAGAGACTCTGTTTGTTACCTCGCAGTCTCTGACTCAGCACTAAGCGGCGTCCTAGTCAGGGAAGATGATGGAAACCAACTCCCAGTCTACTACGTGAGCAAGTCCTTACTAGATGCAGAAACTCGGTACAGCCAGCTGGAGAAGCTAGCCCTTGCACTAGTCACCTCAGCAAGGAAGCTACGCCCTTACTTCCAATGTCATCCAATCGTAGTCCTCACCAGCTTTCCACTACGCAACATCTTGCACAAGCCCGAAGTCTCTGGTAGGCTCTCCAAATGGGCGGTCGAGCTCAGCGAGTACGACGTCTCCTTCCAACCCCGCACAGCCATCAAATCTCAAGCACTTGCAGACTTCATAGCAGACTTCACCCCAACTGAATTAGGTCAAGCGGAAAAGGAGTTATTTTGCTTACAGGAAAAGGAAAACTTGCAGTGGAAGCTCTCAGTCGATGGCTCCAGCAATACCAAAGGAAGTGGGCTCGGCATAGTCCTTACCTCGCCAGACGGTGACACAATCCAAAGAGCCATTCGATGTGGATTCAAAGCAACCAACAACGAGTCCGAGTATGAGGCACTTATAGCTGGCCTCAACTTAGCTCGGGACATGGGCATAAAAATCATTCAGGTACAATCGGACTCACAGTTAGTAGTTAACCAATTGCAAGGCTCTTACCAAACCAGAGACACCAAGATGGCTGCCTATCTCCAGCTAGTCAAGGAGTTGCAGTCCTCCTTCGAGGAGTTCTCTATTTCCCAGGTACCAAGGACGGACAATCATCACGCAGACGCCCTTGCCAACTTGGGAGCGACCATCCAAACCACAGCACCAGTGACTATTCCTGTAGTGTATGTACAATGGCCTGCAACATGGAAGGGTGAGCCCGCCAACCAGACAGTGGCAGATATAACAACTGAATCAAATTGGATGACTCCATTAATATTGTACTTGTCCAATGGAGAACTTCCAGAAGTCAAAATCTAGGCAAGGAGGGTAAAGGCAAAGGCAGCCCGCTTCACGCTCCTCGATGGACAACTCTATAGGAGATCCTATTCAGGACCCCTACTCAGGTGTGTAACTAATAATGAAGCCAGACATGTTCTGACTGAATTGCATGCAGGGGAATGTGGCAACCATTACGGGCTCGAAAGCACACGGCGCTCACAGCAGGGTACTATTGGCCAACTATGAGGGCTGACGCCATAGACTTTGTGAGAAGATGTGACTCATGCCAAAGGCACTCACAAATCATCCACCTTCCACCAGAGAAGCTGCATCCATCCGTCACCCCCTGGCCTTTTATGAAATGGGGGATGGCATAGTAGGGAAACTACCTACTGCACCAGGCCAACGAGTGTACATGCTCGCAGTAACCGATTACTTCACCAAGTGGGTGGAAGTAGAAGCCTTCAAGCAAGTCCGTGATACAGAGGTAAAAAATTTCATTTGGAAACATGTGATCTGCAGGTACGGAGTCCCCTACAAAATCGTGACAGACAATGGCTCCCAGTTCATAAGCTATGAGTTTCAAGATTTCTGCAAAGAATGGGGAATCAAGCTTACATTTTCCACTCCACACTATCCCCATGCGAATGGACAAGCGGAGTCGACCAACAAGACTATCATGAACAGTCTCAAAAAATAGCTGAAACAAGCAAAAGGAGCATGGGCGGATGAACTCCCAGGCGTCCTATGGTCGTACCGAACCACACCAAGGACTCCAACAGGAGAAACACCATTCAACATGACATATGGAACTGAAGCAGTCATACCCATAGAAGTGGGATTACCCACAGCAAGATACAAAATGGCTAGCGAACAGACCAACGATGCGACATTGGCACACGAGCTCGATCTGGTTGATGAACTCAGGGAAAGAGCCATGATTCGGAGTGTCGCCTATCAACAGAAGGCTGCACAACACTTCAACAAGAACATACGCGTGCGAACCTTCAAGCAAGACGATTGGGTTCTACGTAAGGTGTTCGAGAACACCAAGGAGACAGGAGCTGGCAAGCTTGGACCAAATTGGGAAGGTCCTTACAAAATCACCAAAGTAGTAGGCAACGGAGCCTACAAGCTGGAAACCAAGGAAGGACGACAGGTAGCTAACAGTTGGAATGACATCCACTTGAAAAGGTATCACTTCTAATGCCCCACCTTCCAAATACTTGCATGTTGAGGTTATCTCCTCTTTACAATCCGCCGACCTGACCAGGGGCTAGCTGGTCACCTAACCCAGCTAGGCAGGTCGGTCAACCGCCCCACCCCCCAAACCTTCCCGGGGGGGGGGGAGGGGGGGAGGTCCAAACTTCTTGCTGGCAGCCGACCAAGCTACTAGTCTTTCCATCGTGACACCCGACGACTGAATCCATGCGAAATCGTCAGCCAATTGGAAGCGTCCAAACAATCACGTCATCCAAGAAGTTGATAGTTGATCACCTACTTTGTCAGAGAAACTTCTCTCCACGAGCAACATATCACCCACGGCTAAGGTATGGTCCAACTTTGTCCGACGAGATTGATTTCTCTTCCAAATAACCCATCTGACTAGGGGCAAGCCGGTTAGCTAACCCGGCTGGGCAGGTCGGTCTAACGCTCCCCCTCCCCAAGGGGGTCCAACGTTCTTGCAGGCTAAACAATACAGTGGGAGTTTGAACGAGTAGGAAAACCTCGACAACAACGATCCATGAGAAGTCGCCGGCTAACCAGAAGGATCCTCAACATTACAAAGTCCAAACAATAGGACAGTGGTCATCCACTCCGTCTGGCACATACAAACAGTCAGCAAACACCCACAGTCAAGGTACCAACGCTCATGTTTCATCTAAGAGATTGAATTCTCACAACAACTAGCCGACCTGACCAGGGGCTAGCTGGTCAACTAACCCAGCTAGGTAGGTCGGTCATCCGCCCCACCCCCCAAACCTCTCCAAGAGGATAGATTTCACTCATGTTGCAGGCTGACGCATCATGAGCACGATTGAAGTAATGCCCACGCAGAACATCCTACTTGTTGGGAAATTTGTTGGGAAATTTCTTGAGAAATTTGTTAGGAATTTTTGTAAGATATTTTGCAAAGAATATCTATTTAGTTTTGATCAGCAACATGATGACTTATCTTAGTCTCAGAAAGGTGATTAGTACTCTTGGTTCACTTGAACATTGTAAAAGAGGAAACCCACTAAGTATGATAGTCTAGCTAATCTTGTATAGGATGTTAGGTCTCAAAATGTAATTTTTATTTTATGAAGAGAAGACCAAGAAGAAGACATCTAGGCAGAAAGCTTAACGACATTGAAGACTTGAAGAAAACTGCACAATATTACTGAATCTGTTGTTCAGATATCTTAGCCAGATATCTTGAAGACACGAATAGTTTCAAACAAACTGTGTCACAAGAGATATCTGAGAAATAAGAGACATATCTGAAAACAAGGAAAGTGTCCACAGATATCTATTCTCAGATACCTTGAGCATTAACCACGTTTACGAAAAGGAACATATATATTGCAAACAAAGTTGTTTCAATAAATACAAGTGGTATCGAAGATTAAAGATAAGGGCGCAAAGAATCGGATAACACTAGTCTACGATACAAAGCATAGTTCCGTTGACACTCTGAGACAAAAGTATAGTACAATGCATTTAATGCACGGAGATGTGCGAATAAAAGCAACGACGGCGAGAAGAAGACAAAACCTCTGATACTATACACAGATATCGATAGTTCGAATTTGAGCCTAACAGATACTATTCAAACGGTACTCAAATTCATCTATAAATATCAACACTTAGACTGCTTGAGAGAACACACAGAACCTTAGACACACGATATAACTTGAAAACTGAGAACGTCTTACTCTCTCAAAGCAACTTACTTACTCACAAAGCTTTACATTGCGAAAGCTTTTGATCTTGAGTAACACCGAAGTTCTAAGTGTCACGATCCTAAACAAGCAAAGCTATCTGTGAAGGAGTTGAATCAAAAGATCAACTATCGAGATTCATTCTCTTGAGCAGATATCATAAGACTTGGGTCAAGAAATCGAACAAGATACCATACTGTAAAGTGTATTAAGTAACAGTTCCTGAGCTATCGATTAAGCGAAAGGTTATTAAGACGCTCATCCGACAACTCAAACCAAAACCAACACCATAATGGCGTGGAGATGTGAAGTACTTAGTTTGAAAAATCGGGGAATAACTCAAGGTTATCGGAGTATAGGAAGTACTTGATTTGGGAAACTAAGGAATAACTCAAGGTTTTGAGTATAGGAAGTACTTAGCTTGGGAAGCTAGGAATAACTCAAAGGTTTACGAGTATAGGAAGTACTTGGTGAAAGCCGGGGAACAACTCAGGGGAACATTTGGTCAGAACCAATTGTTAAGAATCTTAGAATTGGATTATTGTAAGGAGAACTCAATTATCTGTTCTAGTGAATTCTAGGTCTCTGATAGACCGAAGTGGATTAGTTGGAGGATTACGCCACCTCCAGATACCACTATACTTGCTGTGTTATTTACGTTTCTGTATTTACATTTCAGCAACACACACACACATAACTGTTTCTGCACTTATCTTTATTAAGTCTTCCGCACTCTGATTCTAAGTATCAGATATCTATTAAGATATCTGAGAAATAGTTGTTATCGACAAAAAGTTTTAAAAGACTATTCACCCCCCCCCCTCTAGTCTTTTACTTTGCCGTTATCTGGACCAACAAGTGGTATCAGAGCAGGAGGTTCACCATACCTTGAACCTAGATCCCCAGATAGGTGAAGGAACTTTGTCCACTATTGAGGACTATTTAATTTGTGTGTTAAGTGTGCAGGTATGTCTCTGAGTGATGCACCTGTTCTCAAACCAGAGAACTACGAGAAATGGAAAAATAACATGATGCTCCACCTTGAAGCCATAAGTGACGAGATGATTGAAGTAATAAAGAATGGCCCAATAGTCATTCAACAACTTAAGCAAGTCATGGAGGTTTCGAGTGGAAGAGACAGAGATCAAAGCGAAGGATCTTCACAAACAGATGCGTCAACTAGTGGAAGATCTCGGTCAAGTTATTTACGAACCAAAGCTCAGAGAACTCGGACATCGGAAGATGCCAAGAGAAATCATTTGGATGGTCAAGCTCGTAACATCATCATCGGATCGACACGAGCACATCTGATTGTAAATTGTGGGTGCTAAAAGCGGCGAAAGTTGCAACGGTGATTGAAGAAATCTGCGGGCCGAGAAAACCAAGGAAAACAAGTTCGAAGTTCTAAAGTTGAAATTTCAAAATTTCAAACAAGGTCCCATGAAACTCTGGAAGAACTTGATTTCGTTTACCACTCTCATGAGTGATATGGCAAGACTTGGGAAAGCAATAGATACTCGATCGAGAAGATTAAGACTATTGTCAAGTCTTAACCACAACCGGGAGCATACTAAATTCTTTTATTTTAACCAAGGTATGCCAAATATCACTCCAAAGGAACTTTCTCTCATCTTGCTATCGTTGACTATGAGACAACTCGGAGAGAACAAACAACCTGAAAAGTTGCGAGAATGTTGCTCTAGTTACTCAAGGAACTTCGAAAAGAAGAAAAGCAAGGAGGAGGCGAGGATGCTCTTCTGCAAAGCAAATGAGAAAATTTGTCATCGAGAAATTGAGAGAAGAAAAGCCAAAGAGAAGTGAAAAGTATCTAGGCTCAAACTATCACCAAGACAAAAATATGCAAAGCTCATTGAACAAGCCATTTCGAAAGCATCATGTACTGAGGAAGCAGAAATTGGAAACGATATCTGTTTCTATTGTCAGAAACCTGGCCACTTCAAGAAGGATTGTCCTGCCCTCAACAAACTAAGGACAGGCGACAAGAAAGATAGAAGAATCTTCAGAAGAAGCGTAAAGCTTTGTTAATCAAGAAAGAAAGAAAATCCAAATTCAATGGATGCTCTAGACGTTGAGAGATTCAAGATGACAATTCAGATGACTCAACCTTACCATCACCAGAATTATGTGGAGTTACTCATGATATAATCAACTTCGGCCTCAAGAAGAATGAAATGTGTGGAGTTGCTGAAATTGACGGACCAGACATCTCCAACATAGAAAACTGTCTTATGGCTGATGAGGTAACACATACTTCTTGTTACACTTATGAAAGTGATGAAGAGGAAATAAAAAATCTAGAAAATCTCAGGAAAGAACTTGACATCTATGAAAGAGAATTTCTAATGATCCGAGCTAGAGCCGAAAACCTTGAAGAAGAAAAGAATTCTCTTGAAAAAGAAAATTCTCAATTAGTTAAAGAATCTGAGAGAAAGGATGCTGAAAATGCATTTCTCAAAGCTCGATATCCGAGACCGAAAAGTCACATGAAGAAGCAATACGAAGTTACGAAAGAATTATGAAGATCTTCTTTACGAAAACAAGGAACTCAAGAAGAAAGAATTATCTTTTCAATCTTATGCCAAAGCTAGTGACACTTCATCAAGTACAATCTTACTTAAGAGATCCTTGGAAAAGAAAGGACTTGAATGAATACAGCATGATTGTTCTATCACTCGAATAAGAGTAAGGAGAAAAGAACATTTGTAAGTACTCACAGATGACGGTTCCCATGCAATCTATAGTATCGGTGAAAAGACAAAGATTGTTGACAAAGGAAAGGCGATTCGACTAAACCTTTGTGGGAAAAACAAGTCAAAAACAAAAGCTGGTACGTCTACGAAAAGAAACACAACACCGAAAAGTGTAAACACCCACAGTTATGTCTCTCAAAAGGTAGAATTGCGTGAGTCGAATTCTCCCATGTCACTTTTTCGAAAGAAATTGGATCAACCAGACTAGCAAAGTCACGAGAAAAGATCTCGATAGCTTCAAGTGCTCAAACGGTATTGGCTACAAAGGCATCGAAAACAACTTGCTCATGAGTACAAACAAGAGCAAGAACGATGGTCAAAGCTAGAATTGCTCAAAGCAATTATCAAGGAAGTTAAATCAAGCCATCGAAAATCAATGCCGTGGCTAGAAGAAATCTGGCAAGGAAGGCTAAGTTTGCTGAAAAGCAAACTCAGAAACCTGACAGGTATCTGAAAGCATCTTATGGAGCACCTAGGAACACACCAAGGAAGAAAATAATTCTTACTAAGGATAACATTCATTCAAATAGAATTCCTCCTTACGTTCCTGTCAGACAAAAGCATATTTCAAAGAAATTCATACAAAAATGGATTCCTACTGGAAGAACATTTAATTCTGACGGTTCCATCAAAGATATGAGAACCTAATCTCTGTTTCTGTCAGTGCAGAATGCTTCCTGGACTAAAGCACAATGGCTATTTGATAGTGGATGCGGAAAGCACATGACAGGAGACAAAGCAAATCTGGTTGATTACAAAGCTTGCAACACAGGACCAGATATCAGATTTTCTGGAGGAGAATTAAATCCCTCTCTGGGATTTGGCAACGTTAAATTGGGGACTTCAACAATCACTGACGTATTACATGTTAAGGATTTGAAATATAATCTATTTAGCATGAGCCAGTTTGCAGACAAGGGTTTTACTATAAAATTCAAAGCTAAATACTGCAAACTAATTGACAATGAGTCAAAGCAGACAGTCTTAGTTGGTCGGCGGAAAGGCAGTCTTTATGTTGCCGATTGGTCATCTGCCACAACTGAAGAATGTCTCATGGTGAGTCAATCTGGTCACACAGAAGAGCACTGGTTATGGCACAAAAGAATGAGTCACTTGAACTTCAAAACTCTGAATAGACTTGCCAAGAAAGAGTTAGTGGTTGGCCTTCCCAGAACATCTTTCAGAAAGGATGGTATCTGTTCTGCCTGTCAGATGGGGAAACAATCTAAAATCTCTTTCAAGTCCAAAATCAGACACTCTAGTGTTAGACCACTGCAACTTTTACACATGGATCTATTTGAATCATCCGTAACTAGTTATGCAGAAAGAAGTATGGTCCAGTTGTTGTAGATGACTTCTCAAGATTCACTTGGGTTGTCTTTTCCGAAACACAACTGATGCCAGGTGGAGATACCAAACTTTGAAAAAGCTTGAAGTCATGAAAATGACAAGGTATCGCAATCGTAATGCATCATGGTACCGAGTTTGTCAATCAAGACATAAAGGAGTTTTGTACCGCAAAGGTATACAACACCAACTTTCCTCTCAGAAGAACACCTCAACAAAATGGTGTTGCGTAAAGGAAAAATAGAACCCTTAAAGAAGCTGCAAGGACAATGCTAATGACATCGAAATAAGTGAAATTTATTGGGTCAGCTGTAAACACAAATGCTACACTCGTAATGTATGTTTGATAAACAAACACCATGACAGGACTCCCTATGAAATCTTGGTTGGTAGACCCCCTAATATCAAACATCTGAGAGTATTTGGTTGTAGATGTTTTGTTCTAAACAATGGGAAAGATTATCTGAGAACATTTCAACCAAAGGCAGATGAAGGTGTTTTTCTTGGCTATTCCACAAACAGCAAAGCTTACAAAGTTTACAACAAAGGAACAAAGAAAATTGAAGAATCATTTCATGTTGTATTCTATGAAGTAAATAAGAAAACACCTCCTATTGATGAACTCTCAGAAAGGTTCAAAGAACTATTACTGAGGGATTCTAAAGAAGAATCCTCAGAGAGGAGAAACATCATTATGGAAAGTGAGGATGACTCTGACGTAGAAAAGCTTGAAAAGCCTAGTAACAACAAGATGACTCACAGACATGATGAGGAATTTCCTATGAGTTTTCCAGAAATGGAACAGTTCTCGAGAACCTTCATCATGAAGAGGTATCTGAAAATAAGAATCTTGAAATGCATGTTTCGATATCTCTAACATCGAAAAGTGTCGATATCAATGACATTTCCCATATGTCGATATCTCGAATCGAAAAGGTATCAAATCAAAATCTTAGTGATTCACATTCGATCACTGGATATTGATCCTACTAGCACTAAACCTATGATGAGATGGATCAAAGATCATCCTACAAAGGATATAATTGACCAATTAATCGTGGTGTTAGGACTAGGAGAGCAAGAGTCGAAAATGCTAAATCTCTCTTTGGATGTTTCATCTCGAATATTGAACCTAAAAATATAGAAGAAGCATTAGAGACCAAGACTGGATCTCTGCAATGCAAGAAGAGTTGGATCAATTTGAGAGAAACAAAGTCTGGAAACTAGTTCCATTTATAGAAGGAATATCTGTGATTGGAACTAAATGGGTTTTCAGAAACAAGATGAATGAATCTGGTGAAATAACCAGAAACAAAGCAAGATTGGTTGCCAAGGGATTTACTCAGACTAAAGGCTTAGATTTTGACGAGTCATATGCACCAGTTGCCAGATTGGATGCAATAAGACTCTTTCTAGCCTTTGCAGCTCATAAAGATTTCAAAGTTTATCAGATGGATGTCAAAAGTGCATTCTTAAACGGAGAACTTGCAGAAGAAGTTTATGTTGAGCAACCACCTGGCTTTGAAGTTTCCTCAGAAAGTAGAATGGTCTATAAACTACAGAAAGCTCTGTATGGACTGAAACAGGCTCCAAGAGCATGGTATGACACTTTGGCCAAGTACCTTCTGGAAAATGGTTTCAAGAAAGGTGAAGTTGATAAAACTTTATTTACCTTAAATCATGACGGGAAACTACTCTTAGTTCAAGTATATGTTGATGACATCATATTTGGATCTAAGGACAAGCAACTTTGTAATGACTTTGCAAATCTCATGAAAAGAAAGTTTGAGATGAGCATGATGGGAGAAATGAATTATTTCCTAGGATTGCAAGTCAAGCAACTCAATGATGGAATATTCATTAGTCAGACAAAGTATGCAAAAGATATGCTCACAAAATTCAATCTTAAGCCTTCTGAAAAGAATGCTAAGATACCTATGAGCATTGGAACCAAAATGACCTATACTGAATCAGATAAGAGTGTTGAAGAACATAAGTATAGGAAATTGATAGGTTCACTACTTTACCTCACTGCAAGTAGACCTAATATTCAATATGCCGTTGGAGTATGTGCTAGATTCAGACAAATCCAATGCAAACACACTACAACATTGCTATGAAAATATTAAGGTATGTAAAAGGTACAGTAGATGTAGGATTGTGGTATCCTAAAGAAAGTGAATTGAGTTTAGCTGGGTTCTCAGACGCTGATTATGCTGGATCATTGCTTGATAGGAAAAGCACCTCAGGAACTTGTCAGTTTCTGGGTACTAGACTTATCTCATGGTTTATCAAGAAGCAACTCAATTGCAACTTCTACCACAGAGGCTGAATATATTGCTGCTGGTTGTTGTGCAACACAAATTCTGTGGATACAACAACAACTCAAAGACTATGGACTCGATGAGAAGAAAACTCCCATTTTCTGTGATAACACAAGTGTTATTGCGATTACACAGAATCCTAAATTTCATGCCAGAACAAAGCACATTGATGTTAGACATCACTTCATCAGAGACCATGTTGAAAAGGGCAATATAGAGATACTCAAGATTGGCACTGAAGACCAACTTGCAGATATCTTCACTAAGCCACTACAAGAAAGTAGATTCTTAGCCTTAAGACATAGTCTTGGACTAATGGAACTACCAATGAACTGAAAAAGTTCAGATATCTGGAACGGGCATCCAGAGAAGAGGTATCTGGAACGGGTATCCAGAAAAGAGAAAAGAGAAATCTGGAACGGGTATCCAAAAGTCAAAAAGGCTAAAGAGCAAAAAGATAGCTTAAGATCTCTGAGACTGGAACTCAGATATCTGAATCACTCTATAAACGTGGAACACAAAAGTGAATAGTATAACTATCTGCAGTCAACTACTCACTTGAAACTCGCATTATTTCTATCTTGATGAAAAACTTGGAAAAATCCTAAGTATAAGACAGATTAAGATGCGAACAGTGTCCTTGGTCATACAGAATTGTGTTTCAGATAGCAAGTCGCCAAAATTCATTAAATGGGCACAATTACACTTGTTGATTGTGATCATTGCTGAAGAAGCAATGGTGACCCTTGATGAAGTTAAGCGATTGATCTGTACGGTGGAAATTAATTCACAGTAAATAGTGGACTGTTGAAATTCAGACATGGCCCACTAAGCATTTAATGCCGAACTAGCTTTTGCTCACGCCTGTTTGCAAATCACAGATACGTACACACAAAATCAATTTGTATGTATTTGTCTGTTGGGATTCAACTGCTATATATATAGGATTTTGGCAAATGAAATCACTTTTGCCTAATCCGAAATTTCATCTTGCACAAAAATAGCAAATCCTTCTCTTGATTCTCTGCAAACCCTCTACAATCTCTGCAAATCTAGATTAAGTTTTTCTGCAAAGAATTACTGAATCAAATCTCTTTCAAACACCAATTTCAATTCCCTACACTATATAAAGAGATGGCCTCCAAGAACACTTCAACACGTAAATTAAACCTCCACCGATCACCGAAAAGCAAGCACGAGTTGATTATTGTGAACAATCGATCGTAGGAGTTTTAATCGACCATTGGACTTCAAGTCACGTAATGATTTGGGGTGGTGCCATGGTTGAGGAATACCTCTCTGCTGCAATAGAAAACCAAACTGACAGAAAATTGATTCTTGACATGCTTGAAAAGGCACAAATCAAGGGTTTTCTATCTGCCCGCCCAAGTGGAATTTCATCACTCGATGTGTTGGAATTTTACAACAACTCCAGGATTATTTCACGTATCAAGGCAATCGAAATAGTGTCTATCAAAACCTCAGTCCAAGGAAAGGAAATCCTTCTGGACTTAACAAATTTCTGTAAGTTGTTTGAGGTTCAAAATCTTGGAAAGGATTTTGAAATAAACACCAAGGATGATGAACTCCTTGAAGGTGTTAAAGAACTTTCTGACGTGTGTGTGATCTTGAAAAATCAGATACACCCACTGAGTTCAAACTTGCTGTCATCCGAACCAGACATCTGTTGGTTCACTAGGATGTACTGGCTTGCATTCTTCACAGATGCTTTGATGATCTACAAGGAGGTGCTGACCAGATAAGCCAAGAACGATGGATCATGATGTTCTTGCTGAATCAACAAGACAAAAGGCTGGAAAACCCTTTTAACTGGGGAAAGTACGCCTTCATGAAATTCGTGAAGAAGATTCAAGGCTTCGAGCCTAAGATTGTCAAAGGACTAGCTGAGCCAAAGGCCACAGTAGGTTATGGTCTGAAGATATGCTACTTGCTGGAAAAGCTTGGCATTGAGCTCAGAGAGACGGCTGAAATAGCAAACAGTAACTTACTCTATAAATATGAGTATACAAATTTGATGAAAAAGGTTACTGGGTCTCAAAAAGGTCCTAAGAAGCGAAAATCTGAAAAGATATCTGAAGAAAAGGTTGCGACCAAGAAGCCCAGAACTTCAAGAAAGAAGTCTGCTGGCAAATCAGAAGACACACCCAAAGAGGTTGTCAATTCTCAGATATCTGCAGGCATTGTCGATGAACTGATAATGGCAGATGAACTCATCAATGCTGCAAAAGAGTTATCAATCACTGAACAAATCAACTCAGCAAGAGAAAGTGCTTTCAGAAATGTTGCGACTAATGCAGAAAGCCTTGCTGATGAACTCATAAATGCTGCCAAGAGTGGTGAAAAGAACCAAGCCCCATCTGCAGAAACCACAGGAATAATGGACCAATCAATTCCCAATGCTGATGAAAGCTCTGACGATGAAGATGATGAACTAGTCATCTCTCAAGTCCTAGAAAGAACAAAGAGGGCTAAGGTTACTGAAAAAGTAACTGGTGATAAGGTATCTGAAGAAGAACCTACACCACAGGTTGCTGAACCTATAGCAAAGGTTGTTGGTGCAAACACATCATCAGGGAATGTCTCTCTTGCACAACTTCAAAAAGCCTTGATAAGTGGTATTTTAGTGCTGGCAGATGCTGATGGAAATGCCACATCTAAAAATCTGGAAGAACATTCAACTGATCAATCTTCTGCTTCCAGACAACCACAACAACCACAAACACAACAACCACAACAGCCACAAGTGGTTGATGAAATGGTAAATGAACTCCATTTCGAATTACCAGCAATACTGTATGCTGAAGAAAATCCTGCAAATGAGCAGGTTCCCCAACTCACTGAGAGGGATCAAACTGAGACATCTACTCAGAATGATCAACCAGGGGAGGCAACTGAGTTGCATACTCAGGAAAGGTGTGAAGTACCAGAAACTTCAAACAAAGAAACTGCACTGGGACAAGACGACCAATGTTTAGAAAGGTCACAAGTTCCAGAGACCAATCAGCCTGAAATTTCTCAGTAAATGACTGGTTTAACTCTTACCTTGTGAAAAATTTTATACTTATAAATCTTGTTTCCTCATAAGAATTTCTTTGTTATAGGCTGAGTTAGAAACGCAGAAACAAGAGGAAGCTGAGAAGCTTGCCTCGAATCTTGAAAAAGAGGTCCTTCAACCTCAACTCTTGAGAATTACGAGCACATGCACATGTAAATGATTCTTAAAGAGAACTAATTTTCAAAGAAAATGTTTATGTGCTCATTCATGTTAAATGTTTCTAACAGCTCCAACCGAGATAGAAGAAGATAAGGCGAAATGCCAGAGACAAACCTAACCAACAAGGTTTCAAGAACACATCATCGAGCCTTCAAACTTGAAGGTATATGACAATCAAGTGACAAGTATTCTTCATCTTGGGTTATCTTTTATCTCTTCTAATATTCAATACTTTCTACTTATGTGCTATTTCAAGTAGAAATGCAAGGGATAAAGTTGCGACATCCCTGCATCAATGGAAATTGATGAAGCCCCAAGGCAACATCACTGAAAGAACACGAAATCGCACAGTTTCGAGAAAATGAATCTGAGCTTCCTTTTGAGGAAGTAAGTAGCTCAAATCAGAATTCATTAAAAGCATATTTATGCATAGATTCTTTCAAACTATTTCCTAAGTATTGTATTTCTCTCAGTTTCAAGAAAGAAAGGTTGATGAGGACCAGACTTCCAAGTCTCCACCTCACAACAAGATATCTGAGACACCAATTGTCTCAGTAGAACAAGTCTCTGAGCCTGAAGTACTTACTCAGGTAACTCAGAAACTAAACTACACTACTACTCAGATATCTACAAAAGTTTTGAAACTCACTCAAAACTCCTTCTTTCAGGCTCAAACAGATGCAAAGCAGGTTCCCATTAAAGAAACAAGGGACCTACTTCACTTCTTCAAAGCTCACACCCTGCCAAAGCATATTCAATGCTTCAAGAAATGGCAGAAGTTAAGGTGCTCTGATCTCTCTGAAATATTGAGAATCACAGATTAACCAATCAGACGAGCACGAGCTCTTGACCTGGAAACATATGTCCAAGCATTGTTCCCTACAGAACAATACGCAGTTGCGACTCTACTACATCAGGACTTTTCCAGAGAAGTGGCGCATAGTTTGATACATGCCTTTGAACAGGCAGATGGTCAGACAAGATTACAGATGGCATTCAAGCCACCCCGCCTAGACTCTGCAGTTTATACCTTCTGAACAAGAAGAAGTTAATGGGCAGAAGATCACTATCCCGGAAGTGATCAATCTTGTATCTGAAGATGATGAGGAGGAAGAAATAAATGAAAATTACTTTGATGAACCTCCCACTGACCATCACCAAAAGGATGATAATGACAAAAAGGATGATGATGATGCCCCTGCACCAGGGACCGGAGGAATTTCACAGAGAAACAATGCCTCAGCTGCTGAAAAGCAAACTGAGAAGACTTCACAGAAATCTCCGTCTTCATCACCTCAGAAATCTACTCATCCATCTTCTAACCAACACGCAGTTACTACTGAACAAGTAGTTGAGCTTTCTGAAGAAACAAATCAGAAAATACTAAACACTCAAACCAGACCGCTTCAACTCGCATAACTGTTGGAAGAAGAACAACAGCTCCATCTTCAACTGGAAGATCAAATAGCTAAATCCAGAGATAAGATTGATCAACTACAAGACCTATACTTAGAAGAAATGATTGCTTACTCTGAGGTTAAAGAGCTACGGGATGCTGTGCATGATATCACCAAAGAACTCGATACTAAAGAAGTATCTGAAGTCAAGCATGATGCTAAGGCTGCATCATCTTCGAAAGAAGTACCATCCTCCTCCCAGAAAGGAAAGAAACCAATCTATGAGATGGTTGCTGGACTCGATACAATCGATGAAAATGTCCAAGAGGATGAAGATCACTGGGCTGATTACTCAGATGATGAAGAAGAAAAAACTTTGGCAGAGCACCGCAATGAACATCTGAAAAAGGAAATGTCTTCACAAAACAAGGAAGTAATTTCCTCCGTCCCCTCTGAAATGAAAAAGTTCACTGAGCTCATCACTCAGAGAACAACTAGCATAGTCATTGCTCAGAAAGATCTGGGAATGATAAGGGACGATGATGCGTCTTTAGCTGAAAAAGCTTTTCAAGAGGCAAGTTACACTGCTGGAAAAGCAGATGCCATCCTAGGCCCATTGGCAGAGCTCACTGATAAGGACAATGGACTTATCAAGCAAAATCAGGAGCTCAAAGCCAAACTTCAGAAGTTGGTCACTGCCTATAATTATCTACAAGGGCATTTTGACTCTCTCTCAGATTCCTTTATGAGACTGAGTCAGCCAACAATGACTAAGGGGGAAAGAATGTACAAATCTGGACCTCAATGTCAGGGGGAATGGGAAGAAGGAGAAGCAAACAAAAAGAGATCTGAGTCAAAAGCGGCTCGAAAGGAAGAAGAAAACTTCCCACCACCACTCGTAATCAATGAACCTCCTCAAGCCAAGTTTTGCAAATAGTAGCCGCTTCCCGAAACCCATCAAGGAACCAAATGGTAACAAGGGCTACATGTAAACCTCCAAGGAGTACCAAGGCTCCAAGGAGAAGACAAGTTAGAGGATTGATGAATCTTCCAAGAAGAAGAAGAAGGTCAAATCAAGTCCCCGGCAATGAAGAAGGTCAGAAACTCTCACAAGATCTAATCTTGATGATGATGAGGAACCGATGAAGATGAAGCTCCTCTTCACAAGAAAAGGAAAATTGAAAGCCTAATCGAGCCCATAGCCGCACTAAAACTAACACCATCTGGAAATACTAAGTCTATCCAGGATGGTGGTTCTTCAAGCAACAACCCCAAAGAGAATTCAAGACAGAGAAGGAACAGACTGAGAGCTGAGAAAAGACAAAGTCAACTTCCACTCAGGCCAGAAGAAGCCAAAATAGAGTATGTGAAGTATGACAATGATTCCTCTCTCTCTGTGTGCATCAATCAGAAAAATGGCTATTGGATTCTGGAACTTAAGCATCTATTGGTAAATTCAAGATTTCCAGAACCAATCCATAAACAACTTATGGCATGGAGAAAGGATAAACCTACCTTGATCAACACCAATCACATCAAAGCATGGTTGATTTTGAAGTTGTCAAGAGAATCAAGCCATGAAGAAGGACCTCTCGATGATTGTCCATATGGAAAGCCGATGATGTGCACAAAATTAATATCATCGAACAGCACAAGACCAAAACTCATTGTGGAACCCTATGAGTCGCTCTATCCGTAAGATCATTACAGGTGACATCGATATCTCAAGATTATCTACGAATACTTCAAGCTTTCAGATATCGTAATAGAGCATGCCCGAAGTGGGGAAAGTACCTATGGGTCAAACATTTTGTCAAGAAAATCCTACCAAAACCTACAAAGAGGTGCGTGGATTTGCCAGACACAGAGATGCTCGCTTAACTCTTCTCTATGATTATTCGATGACATCAAAAGGTTTGGAGATAGGAAATTTGCGATCGATCCATAGAAATATTGTTGAAGACTTGAAGATTGAAGACTTGAAGACTAGTCTATTAGGATGTTTACTTGGAGCTTGGTTACTCCTGTTGTCCTAATTTACTATGTAGTTTTTGTATTTTTGCTGACTGAGCTTAACTGTATCATGTATTGAAGTTATCTGTAATCTTTATTTGTAACTTGTCTGAAGAACTTACTCTCAGATAGTATTCTATAAAAGATAACTTGTCAGCAAAGATCACACCTTGTGATTTGGTTGATGTTTACTTTCTGCACTTAACTATATGAATTGAAAGATCATAAGAAATGATTAAGTGGTGGATTGTTTCCTCATCCAGATTTGTAATAGGTAAAGATAGTCATCGTTGACTGATCAAAAACGGGGAAATTTGTTGGGAAATTTGTTAGGAATTTTTGTAAGATATTTTGTAAAGAATATCTATTTAGTTTTGATCAGCACATGATGACTTATCTTAGTCTCAGAAAGGTGATTAGTACTCTTGGTTCACTTGAACATTGTAAAAGAGGAAACCCACTAAGTATGATAGTCTAGCTAATCTGGTATATGATGTTAGGTCTCAAAATGTAATTTTTATTTTAGGAAGAGAAGACCAAGAAGAAGACATCCAGGCAGAAAGCTCAACGACATTGAAGACTTGAAGAAAACTACACAAGATTACTGAATCTGTTGTTCAGATATCTTAGCCAGATATCTTGAAGACACGAATAGTTTCAAACAAACTGTGTCACAAGAGATATCTGAGAAATAAGAGACATATCTGAAAACAAGGAAAGTGTCCACAGATATCTATTCTCAGATACCTTGAGCATTAAGCACGTTTCTGAAAAAGGAACATATATATTGCAAACAAAGTTGTTTCAATAGATACAAGTGGTATCTGAAGATTAAAGATAAGGACGTGCAAAGAATCAGATAACACTAGTCTCTGATACAAAGCATAGTTCCGTTGACACTACAGGACAAAAGTATAGTACAATGCATTTAATGCACGGACAGAGATGTCTGAATAAAAGCAACGACTTCCGAGAAGAAGACAAAACTCAAGATTATACACAGATATCGATAGTTCGAATTTGAGCCTAACAGATACTATTCAAACGGTACTCAAATTCATCTATAAATATCAACACTTAGACTGCTTGAGAGAACACACAGAACCTTAGACACACGATATAACTTGAAAACGCTGAACGTCTTACTCTCTCAAAGCAACTTACTTACTCACAAAGCTTTCTGTTGCGACCAAAGCTTTTGATCTTGAGTAACACTGAAGTTCTAAGTGTCCTGATCCTAAACAAGCAAAGCTATCTGTGAAGGAGTTGAATCAAAAGATCAACTATCTGAGATTCATTCTCTTGAACAGATATCATAAGACTGGGTCAAGAAATCGAACAAGATACCATACGCTGTAAAGTGTATTAAGTAACTTGGTTCACAGAGCTATCTGATTAACTGAAAGGTTATTAAGACGCTCATCTGACAACTCAAACCAAAACCAACACCATAACTGGCGTGGAGTACAGGAAGTACTTAGTTTGAAAAATCAGGGAATAACTCCAAGGTTATCGGAGTATAGGAAGTACTTGATTTGGGAAACTAAGGAATAACTCCAAGGTTTTTGAGTATAGGAAGTACTTAGCTTGGGAAGCTAGGGAATAACTCAAAGGTTTCTGAGTATAGGAAGTACTTGGCTGTGAAAGCCGGGGAACAACTCAGGGGGAACATTTGGTTGGGAACCAATTGTTAAGAATCTTAGAATAGGATTATTGTAAGGAGAACTCAATTATCTGTTCTAGTGAATTCTAGGTCTCTGATAGACCGAAGTGGATTAGTTGGAGGATTACGCCACCTCCAGATACCACTATACTTGCTGTGTTATTTACGTTTCTGTATTTACATTTCAGCAACACACACACATATTAACTGTTTCTGCACTTATCTTTATTAAGTCTTCCGCACTCTGATTCTAAGTATCAGATATCTGAGAAATAGTTGTTATCGACAAAAAGTTTTAAAAGACTATTCACCCCCCCCCCCTCTAGTCTTTTACTTTGCCGTTATCTGGACCAACACTACTTCCAAGTGATCATCCAAAACATACTGCTCAACAAAGCCAACCATCCGTCCGGCTGAGCAACAAAACACGTGGATTTACATCTATTCTGAATGGCTTGCACTTGTTTAATCCATGAGATGCGCCAAAAACAGCTCCATGGGTTAGACAAGTGCAAGCCTTTCAAAATTGATGATCACTACCATATAAGGAATGTTAGCACCCTGCACCTATTAGCAGGTAGACTCTACAACAGATCAAGCAGACAAGAGCTCCTTGCCTATTCCAACAATCTCAATCAATTTATTGAGCATAGTTGCCAGCAGAAATAAACAGACAGGCCTGACTTGCTGCCACTCCATATGTATTCCAAGGTATGAATCAAAGTCGCCTTTTGAGATTGATTTCTCTCCAACACAATCGATCTGACCAGAGGCTAGTCGGTCAACTAACCCGACTAGGCAGGACGGTTTAACGCCTCCCCTCTCCAAGAGAGTCCATCACTGAATTCCAATCAGGACATAGGGTGAACTCCACAAAACCAGCCGTCTGACTGACGCAGGTTGACGTCCACCTGCAAGCTGACTGGCACCCAGCCGCACGACAGATGGAGCTTGACACCCACCTGCAAGTTGACTGACACCGGCCGTCTGACAAATATCGCATGGCACACAACGACAAGCTAATATGTAGTTGCTTGACAGACGCAGCACGGCACCCTAGCTGCAAGCTGATACATAGTTGCCTGACAGACGCAGCATGGAAACCTAGCTAAAAACTAACTGACACAGTCGCCTGACAGACGCATCATGGCACCCTAGCTGCAAGCTGACTAACAGACGAAGCATGGCACCCAACTGCAAGTTGACATACATAGCTGTCTGACATACCAAGCATGGCACCCAAATGCAAGCTCACTGGCATAGTTGTCTGACTGACCAGGCATGGCACCCGTGCAATGAAGTAGGCAGACGAGTGTAATAATAGTTCAAACACTACTCCTATGGACTAGAGCTTAAACTGGGGGACAAACCTAGTAGACAAAGTTCAACAGTGCCAAATGCGCCACTTTGAGGTTAGTCCACTATGTATCATTCAGTCAGACTAGCTAGATAAGCATGATTGCATGAGTAAGACTAGCTAGTCAACCAGTCACCCTTCTCAAGGCATCTAAATTAGCAACACTGTCAACATGTATGCTTGCTTAACAAACATTACATGTTATGGATTTCTCTGTCAGTGCCCCAATTAAATGAGTATGATTTATGAATATGTCTACATTAATGCTATCAATAAACCTCGTTTTGGTATAAATTTTGACTTGACTAGAAGCATCTACATCCATATGTATTACTCGCTTTGAGCAACTTTACTTACGCTTGATAATTTTTGTCGAGTACCCATACCTATTAAATTGCATGTTCGAAACCTTGTTTGTTATAATTATCATGCAAGTCCAATACAATACATATGAACAACCCACGAGGTCACACTCCCAAAAGTCCTATAAAATACGGGACGCAACACTAAGAAGCCCACGCAGCTCAAGACACTCCGGGAACAACCTGAGATAAATGCACAAACATTCCAAATAAACTCGTCAATCCAACCCCACGAGGGCAACACCAAAGAGAGCAAGGCGCTTAAGAATAAGACCAAGGATCCCACAAGCTCTTCTTGAGCTCCCACCAAGCTCCTAAGATACTACTACAAGCTCTCAGGAGACTACTCTCGAGCGCTCATTTAGCTCCTGGGAGACTACTCTCGAGCTCTCAGGAGACTACTCCCTAACTCCTGCTAAGCTCTCAGGAAGCTACCATCGAGCTCCCCTTAACAATTACAACAGGGATATAGGGAATGACTTCTCCCAAAACCACACATTTTATGAGAAATTATAACATATATGCATCAAACAAAATATTCTCAATTTCTACAGCATGTATGTGATCCTTTTGAGTAACAAAACCAAATGCAAGCTTTTTCTTTTTTTTTACAAGGCTAAGGAGATTCATATCTATTACTAGCATACTAGCTGAATAGTTCGAGACATGATCATCTAATACAGAGTTAGTCCTGACTCAAACACAATTTCATACATAGCAATAATTCATGCTATCTTGATGAAATCCTAAAGCAAGGGGTAGCACTCTCCATCTATTCGCAGCATGTACAAAGCATAAATTTGTGACAACGCAAACCCAATGAGCACGATTGCAGGATATTTCCCAACGAGGAACCCAAATTCGACATTCTCATCCACTCATATAGTGTGCACAAGAGCACGCCCTCAAGACCAACACTAGGTCTCGTGAAACCACTTCTTCATGAAATTCCATTCTTATTCGACTTCTAACCTCGAGGAGACTGTAAAAAACAGTCAAGAATGGTCAATCTAATTCAACAACTCCATCTCCATCTTCATTTATGAAAGGTGTCGCTTAAGCATCAACACCATGATAAGACTTATTCACTAATTTATTCATCGAGGCTCTAACAAATCAAAATTCTGAGTCATATTAAAATTACATGCATATGCTCGCAACACAAAGGCGTGTCTCAACATGAAAGAAGGAAAGTTGACAAACTGGACGCATTACACTTTTAGAAATTAATAAACTAATAGATGGAACTTCAAGCATTATCAAGAACTTAGACTATTGAAGAAGAAAAACAAACAAAATGGAGCTTCTCGAAAATCACCGAGCTTCGGCACCGCTCTGCTATCTCCCCAGTAATCGGCGAGACCCAACTGGCGACCTGCCAATCCACCGGACAACACCTTCTTGCCTTGGCCTCACTCCCACGCGCACTGGTACTCTCACCGGAGAAAACCCACATCCTCACAGCCACGTCAAGCCAATATTCGATTCTGCTCCCTACTCCGCTCTTTACTCCGCCCCTTCTCTCTCCCTCCGTTCTCTCCTCGTGCAAAGCTCCTCGTCGGAAAGCAGTCTACGCGCCTCTCTCTCTGCTGCCTCTGAACCCGAACAAGCACCTCCCTTCTCCGCTTCTCTCCTTTAGCTTTCTCACCTCCCTCCAAGCATACCGTCACGCGACTCCCCTTCTCTCTCTTTCCTCACCGGAAATCGCCACCATTCACCGGGCGCTCTGCCTCTCCTCTCTCAGCCGCAACCTCCAGCCTCTCTCTTCGCCCCGATCTCAGTCACCTTTCCCGTCGGCCCCCTCCAAACCAGATCTGGCCGTTCCGCACTGTACTCCGACTTGCGAGCTCCAGATTCCGGCGGGCTCAATCCACCTCCGACCAGCGAGCCGCACTTCTCGCCCTCTCCGTTTTTTCTGCTTCGAAAGCACCTTCTCTGTTTCTCCGTAGGGAAATCGATTTGGAAAAAAAAATCTTTATCTTCTTCACTTTCGAAATGGGTTGAGGAAAGAATGTGATATGTGATTTTTTGGTAATTTTGAGACCAATTTCAAATTCTAGGCCAACACTTAGCATTTGGGCAAGGTATGTATCATTTCGGGCAAGGCATATGTATTTCGGGCAAGTTATGCCTCAATCCGGTCAAGACATGCACTAATTCGAATTCGGGCAAGGCATTCACTAATTCGGGCAAGTCAAACCCAAATTCGGGCAAGTCATCTCACTTGAGGCTACCTGCCAGCTCATCCAACCAAGGTGTGTGCTTGTAGGCTACCACCTTGCGGTTGACTTGTCAAACTAAGATTGCTATCCCGAAAGCTCCAGTTCATCCAACCAAGGTGCCAGACGCTACCACCTGCGGTTGACTTGTCAAACTAAGATTGCTAGCAAGCTCCAAATTTCATCCAACCAAGGTGTGTGCTTGTAAGCTACCACCTTGCGGTTGACTTGTCAAACTAAACTAAGATTGCCCATAGCTCCAAATTTCATCCAACCAAGGTGTGTGCTTGTAAGCTACCACCTTGCGGTTGACTTATCAAACTAAAACTTTCAATCTGCAAGTCTCCGTCTTGCTAAACTAAATTGTCCATCTTGAGAATTTTCAGTTTGCAAGTTTTCATCTTGCAAGAACGAATTGCCCATTTACAATTTTTCAGTCTGCAAGTTTTTATCATGTTAGATTGAAGTGCCCAATTTCAATTTTTCAGTCTGCAAGTTCCCGTCTTGCTAGATTGAATTGCTCGTCCTGAAAATGTCAGTCTGTAAATCTCCGGCTTACTAGATTGACTTGTCCAACTGAGAATGTCAGTCACTAAAAATCCATCTCGCTAGGTTGATTGTTCCCAGCCAAGCGTGTCTGTCAGTGAGACTCTGCATTGCAAGTTTGATGACTTGCTCTGCCAAGCTAACCACTAGATCACTACGAGTGACATCCACACCTCTATCCAATCGCTCTCCCTATCAATGAGCTTATCATTTGTTATCCCGATATACTTACGGGGTAACTGATACCTTTGATGGAGCAAAATATCATTGTCCTACGATCTGGCACGCATCACTCTTTTGGGCATAAAATTTCTACTCTTCGACTCGAAACACTCGACTCAAAGGGTGGGGGACAAACTGTATTGGCCAAAATTCACTCTTGTCAACTAGATTAATGGATCGGCCTATCAGGGCTACGGCCCAACCCACAATCCATTAATGAGTCCGCCTTGACTTCATACGTGAGTTGGACTCCAAAGGTCAGTTAGCAAGCCCACCTAGCTGAGTCATCCATGCAGCCAATCAGCCCGCATGCCACCTGACTAGCTCACACCTTGCCAACCTTCCAGCTGGTTGACAAGCTAACTAGCTCACCTAGCTCGCCCGACCTTGCATGATTGACTACAACAAGACCGACTAGCAACTAACTAACTCCAAGAGCTTGACCGACTTAGTCCACAAGAAGCAACCGACTTACGTTCACTCTCCTAACTACTTGAGACACGGTCTAATCCGTTCCAACGACCTCCCCGAGATTCGCGGGCAGACTCCAACGATGGGTGGGTTATATAGAGAAGGCTGAGGAGATGTAGAGGTCATCGCATTCTAACTGCAACAAACCTTAGCAATCAATCTCTCACGCCTCCATCTCTCTCAAGCTCTCTGATCAACATCAGCCGTCACCTATCATCATCCACCACCGCTCATCACCATCCATCATCAACCATCAACCATCCGCCATCATCCATCTCTGTCAGACAACTGCCAACAAGCTCCTTCCCGTAAGGTCATCTAGTCCACTGCCGGTGTTCGTCCACCACGTAGCCGAACTGACTCAACCAACAGGATAAGTCGACGCTTGCCACCATCTCTCCCTCTTTGTTTCTTTTATTTGATTACTCCTTCTATCAGTCATCTAACTTGAGCGTCGGAGTCCCTTTGGTCGGCACCACACGGGTCACCTCGAAATCTCACGTCTTTGTTTGCTATTGTTGCCTTGCAGGTTGTCGGTGCCCCCAATCTCTAACCCTAATTTTGATTGTAGATTTCTGAGCATCTACAACCGTTACACCATCTAGCTTAACCGGAACATCTTCCACAATCCCCATGCATCTGCTTCGGGTTCCACCAGCAAGAGTCATAAAGCATTTGCGCGGCTCCAATCCCTTTAAGCCTAAGTCTTCATAGGTGTCAAAAGTCATCAAATTACAACTAACACCAGTGTCGACTATTCCGGTAACATGAAATTGAACACCAATGCCTACCAAGAATCAAAACTATCGAGTCGCTTATACTCTTTTACGCTTAGGAATTATTATGGTGGGGGGGGGGGGGGTCGGTTTCAGCAGTTTCTTGCTCCGCATTCGCCTCCTCTTCTGGAATCACGAAACTTGGTTCCACGACTTCAACCCCTGTCGATTCAATAGTGGCAACATCTTGATGCACCGTCAAGACACGGGTCACTTGAATCACATCGGAGTTCCCTCATCTGATGCGGAGTTCTCAACCTCGTTGGTACAGGTGGCAACAACAGACTTAACCTTCCTTGGTTCTTCAAAATTTATCTCAACCGCCAGGACTCTAATGTTTTCTGGGGATGCTGGGGGTCTTCCTTTCTCCATGAGCTGTAATTTCCCAACCAAGTCACCCAATATCTGTTCCAGCCTTCTTTGCGATTGCTCGATACTGTCGAACCTCTGGTTATTTTTTTCCTGAATTTTCTGCGCCTCAAATCAGTACCTCTCAGACCGCTCCATATAGCTCTTGATTTCTTTTTCTAGCTCAGTAATACACGGCCCTGGAGTCTCTCCCACTGCTCTGGTTGGCACTCTCCTAGCCTTATTTCTTGCCCCCTTAAGTGATCTGCCGACTTCTCAAGACTCTATTCGCCTATCACGGACGCCTTCGTGGAGGAGTTTTCTGACTCACATCGACCATGTTTTGATACTCCCAATCCAGGCCTTCATAAAATCAGATGCATAAGCTCATATCGTCTATCCTGTGGTGAGGGCATTGGGTCAATAACTACAAACAATGGTCTCGAGCTTCATAGAAGGTCTCATCATGCATCTGCTGAAACTGCATTATCTGGGCACGAAGTTGCTGCGTTTTCTCGGGGGGATAGAATTTATTCATGAATGCCCTATAGAGTGAATCCCAAGTCGGTAGAGAACCCTCAGGTTGGTTTAAAAACCAACTCCTCGCCTTGTCCTACATACAGATCGAAAATACCTTCTTCCTTTCTCCTCGTCAGTAACTGTCACCCCTTCGACCGTCAATGGAATACTTGAAATCAGTAGTTCGAATTCCTTGATGAACTTTATCACATCTTCATCTGCCATTCCGCAGAATTTTGGGAGATTGTGGAGGTGGTGAGCCTTGAGTTCAAAATTCCTGGCCTCATTAGATAGAACAATTGCTTTACCATTCTAACCACCAGTCGCATGTGTGCTCCATAGGTAAGCTGAGCCATCGGAATTTCCTTTGTGACAAACCTGTTGTTAAAGCTACACAACTCGAAAGCCTCGAAATATTCTTAGTTTCTATTAGTGCACTAAACTTCAGGTTGAAAAATAAACAAATAACAAATCACTCTCAAATGCTACAGTAGGAATTGGTTCCCCGGCAGCGGCGCCAAATTTGATGTGCTTAAATTGATACTTAGTAAACAAGTAGCAAGCAGTTATTGTAGAATAAATAAGCTAACCACGAAGTCGTTCGCTAAGGAACCAATTAAGCTACCAAGCAGTTGAAAGTAAATAGTCACTTGTGAAAACAATTTGATTGGTTTGTTTGAATACTTCTAATAACTAGAAAACAGATAAAGTAAATAGACGGTTGATGACAATGAGAGAAGATGAACATAATAGTAATGATCAAGTAATGCTAATTCGTTCTAGGGCAATCATTCATATTTGTCACGCGGTCGGTGTACAGAAATCAATCAATCCAATTAAACCAATCGTACTTTGAATATTTCAAACTAGAGTAATCGTGGGTTGTCAATCCACGATCCTTAACCGAAAACGATTTTGAAGATTTAAAACTAGCTTATTGGATTGAAGGTTTTACGAAGATTTTATACGAGACTAACCTATATGAGTGATTCGATAAACCCTAGAACGAATATGCATAATCTTCACATACTACTGTATTCAAGGGTGTTTAGCTACTCATACTTGAGATTTGCATGCAAGGATTCATGGTAATAATCATATAAAACATAGATATGAAACTCGCATGCAATAACATACAATTCAATCGATAAATATAAGAACGAATTGCAAAGAAGAAAGCAATAGAGAAATCGATACAATTAATTCTGATGAGTAAAATCAATGAATAATCCAAGCTCCAAGAATGTCTCAATGTTAATGTTTCAATCTAGGAGCTCTCCTCTGCATATCTAGGGTAAAAGGAGTTATATCAAAAGAAAGACAAATTCTAAGCTAATAAGGAAAATAAATTCTTAGCTTGCGCGTCTTGCCGCGGCGGGCCAATTGCTTCGCCGCGGCGAGCTTCCTTTTGTCGAATATATATCCAGCTCGCAAATTCTCGCCGTGGCGGATTGAATCCCTCGCCGCGGCGAGCGCCTTTCTTCAAAACAGGGGAGCCATTCGCAAAATCTCACCGCGGCGGACTGATTTCCTCGCCGCGGCGAGCCTCCCCGCAATTCCCAAGTCCAAGCTCGTAAAATCTCGCCGCGGAGGCGAGCCATGCTTAGCAGCTTGTTCTCATTTAGCTCAAAAGGAATCGATTCCTGCAAAAGGTAAACAAAACACCAAAGCGTAAAAATGAACTAAAGTGACTATAAAACTAAAGCCAAAGACTCACAAAGACCGCTAAAAAGGATCAAATGAGACGTTAGAAAATTGTTTCATCACACTACTTGTTCTTGTGGCATGGGGAAGGGCATAATTCCTCAGGTTGAAGAGCCTGGCAAGCATGGTCTGGCTCAAATTCTGGAGCCTATGATTCTCCTAGTATCGAAATATCCAGTCGTGAAGGCGATTGAGAAACCCGTCGATGCAGTGCCATAGGTGATACCAAAGGAAGCCAAAAGTCTAATCGATTGTGACAGCTTCGATCTACTAGTGGGAATAGGAGCGTCTCCCGATGTCGTGGGAGTTGTTGACACTGGGTCTAGTTGTAAGTTGATGACTAGGGGTGTAAATGAAACGAACGTTCGTGAAAATTTCACGAAAATTTTCAGTCAACGCTCAGTTCGTGTTCGAGTTTGACTTAACCGAACAGTTTGCGAACATGTTCGTTAATAAACGAACACGAACATATAATTTATTGTTCGGTAGTTCGCGAAGTGTTCGTGAACAAATTATATCTATAATAATTTTATATATGGAGTATAACATTTCCATAATCTATCATTTCCATTTTCCACATAAGTTATAATACTTCCGCCGTCCCAAATTCATTTACCAGCAGGCTGGACACAGATTTTAATATAGAAGTGAATAAAGTAGGAAAGATGATAATAAAATAGGAAAAAAGATGAATAAAGTTGGAGAGATAGTGAATAAAATATGAAAGAGAATGAATAAAGTATTTAATGAGATTTTTCATTAAAGGAAGAAGAAGTTCAAATTGGGACATCCCAAAATGAAATACGGGAAGTTGAATTCGGGGCGGAGGAGGTATTTTCGAACCTAACCTATACAAAACCGATAATAGTTCGCAAACTGTTCGTGAACATGTTGAAACCTTAACGAACTGAACATGAACAAGTGTTGAGATGTTCGACGAACATGAAAACGAACATGAACATGACATATCTTAATGAACAAACGTTCGTTAAGGTCAATGTTCGGTTCTTTCGGTTCAAAATACACCCCTATTGATGACGTTTGGTACTTACGAAAATCTGGACCTCAAGGGTATGAAATCGGTAAAGTGTATGATGCTTCTTGCGGATGGATCCAGAGCCCGACCAATGGGTTTGATTGAGGGGGTCAAGGTTGATTTGGATGGAGCAGAGGTGCCTACTGACTTTGTCGTGATTGAGTCACCACCACATGCACTTGGTGCCAAAGGAAGTGATACGATGCTATTGGGACGCCCCCTTTATCAAGGCAACCCGCATGGTGATTGACCTCCACTCCCGTACCTGCACATATGAGGTACAAGGCAAGCAACAGAAGTTGCTAGGTAATTGAGATCCCAATTTATTTGCTTCACAGCGTAGGAGCAAGGAGTACAAGGGGGCTTATATTGGTCCCCTATATCTGCAGGGTGGGAAGGGCACCAGGAAAGCCAACCGCCCCCCCCCCCCCCCCCCAAGGCACGAAGTGATCACGAGTGCTGAAGAAGTCGAGCTAACGACTATAACCACAAGCATCTTACTTTGCATTTAGGAATTTGATATTCTAGTTGTTAAAGACATTTGTACTGTTTGGTTTCGGTTTTTTCTATTTTGAACTTTGAGTTTTTGTTTCTTTAGAACCTTTTTGCATCCTCATCGTACTTTGTGATTCTTTTCATTATGGTACACATTGTAAAAAAAAAAAAATACCAAGGTTAACTCCTACTTTAGTATTTCTAAGTTGTAAACATTTTTGTTTGTTTTGTCTGTGTTTATTTTGGACTAACAGAAACTAAGCATTAGTTGAGTTTTTGTGAGTCTGTGTAGTTGTTACCACATGTATGATGGGAACTCGAGTCCACAGTACCAGCTATGCCACGTAAGTTCGGAGACTACATGTAACCACACCTGATCAAACTAGCCGGTCCGTCGGTGGTGGTGTCTAAGAATGCCCGGAACTTAGACATTAAGCCTCACCATTACAACTTCATGCCTAGTTTCAGTGGGAATGGTAATGAAGACATCATGAGATTCCTAAGAGAATTTGGGTCTTGGGTTAGTAGGATACCACTGGCTGATGGAAGTAGTGTAACTGATGAGGATGTCACAATGAAGGTGTTTCCGATGTGTCTCCAAGGTTTGGCTAAGACATGGTTGCTTAACCTTCGAGAGGGGTCGCTATCTACATGGGATGATATCTACCGGAGCTTTATAGGGAAGTATTACCCTCCTTCGAAAACGGTAGACCTCCGCAGGAGGATTTCCCAATTCAAACAGGAACATCACGAGACAATGCACGAGGCATGTGAGCAGTTCCAACACCTTCTTGCTGAATGCCCCCACCACCGTTTTGATGAGATGACCTTATGCCCGAGTTTCTATAGGGGGCTGAATCCAAATGAGAAGTTGCTAGTCAACATGAGCCTTGGGGGGTCGATAATAACTTGTACAACTTCAGATATTGAGGAAGCATTCAACAGGCTGGCTACAACATCTCAGCACAGGATGATGCGAAACAATCATGCCCACTCCAATCCTCATCCGAAAACTCAAGATTTCGAAGGAATTATGATAGCCTTCATGGATAGAATTTAAGCCCTTGAAGATTCACATAAAAGACTGGAGGATGTAATTGTTTCATGATGTGTCAAATCAAAGTTCTAAATTTGTTTAAGCTAAGAGTTGATTCTCAACACTACGAAAGCTAGTAGTGTAGTGAAGTTAACTCCGAGCTCGGTCTCGAAAGACTTAACTAAGCTAAGTCTTATTTACGAATAATAATAACAGTAAGGCAAGCAGTAAAGGTTATTTTTGCTTCGGCAGCAGATTGACTCGTATTATCTATCAATTATGCGATCTAACTAGAAAACAGATTAATCTAAACGAGAATTATATGATCAAAGAATTATGGTGTGGTGACAGAAAACAAGCTAGCTAGTAGAAAACATGCAACAATAATGATGTCGATTTATTCTAGTTATCACTGGGACATGCCCTACCGATTATTACACTGCTCTAGGCTTTTCTAGGCATACACTTTATGTCACGTAAGGTACAGAGAACTATGACAATGAACTAACTATATAAAGTTCTAGAAAATAAATAGCATTAGTGAAGGCGTCAATTCCACTAAGCTACAATTAATAAGCTAATGCAGATATTATTGTTTGTAGCAAACCAATAGATATAGCAAGACGTAAAACGTTTTGGTTAAAAGGAACAGATGCTTAATCTATTAGTGATTTTGACGTAATGAACATCAAACAGAATATTGCATACACAATTAATCAAAACAACACAAATTAAATCGCATCTTATATATATTGAATACACAAACCTTAACTAGCATGCATTGAATTCGTCACCACCCCATAACTAGGCTGCTTAAGCACTCATCATATGCAAAACATAATCAGAATCATAAACCGGCATACACTAAACATAATCAATACCAAAAATCAAGAAACGAGATAAGAAACAATTTTACCTAATCGTGTCATAAACCCTAGGTAAGAATTGAAGAACTTGAATCGAACTGGTGGAAAGTATGATGAATATACTCTCAATCAATAATCAATCGTCGTATTACAAGAGAAAACGGTTCAATTACCTCCACGAATTGGTAGGTAATTGCCTTGGAAAATCAGTTCTAGGTTGAAAGCAAAAAGAATAGAAGAAATAAATGAGAATCTGGTCTAGAATGTAATTGTGTTTTGGTCCTAACATGTATATAGGATAAGAAAAGGAAAATACAAAACAATTAGGAAAAGGATTAACGCAGGAGAATTTGGCATAGCCAGCGACTTACGAAGGCTGCTGGCGTACGCCAGCAGATCGACTGGCTACGCCAATAAGAAAAGCTGGCATACGCTAGCGATGGTCTGGCGTAGCCAGCCAACTTACGAGTTGGCTAGCGTACGCCAGGCCCTATTATTGGCCTGAATTCTCCCTTTTGACTCGATTTTGGTATTTTTTGCCTTCCCGCTCCACTTCTAGCATCCATTTGAGGCATTGGAACTTCATACTCCTGTGAATGCATATTAAATGCATCTTTTTGCCTCCAAATCACGCGGTTTGACCAAATACCTACAAAACACACAAAACATGAAAATGTAACAAAATACTAATTGAACACATAAAAACTATACTTGAGAATGGCAATAAGACAGTAAAAAAGACCAAATGAGACGATGTAAAATCGACTAATCAAACTCCCCAAACCGAACCCTTGCTTATCCTCAAGTAACAGACTCTCTAAAAATCTTAGAAAAGTAAAAACACGAAGACACAAAAGAAAAGTCTAGCTCCCAAGCTACCGAGTCACGATTGCAAGTAATACGCCCAAAAATCCAAGAGGTCTGACGTCACATTGACATTCACAGAATCACATGCACAAGTCCAAAAAGTTCATTTCCCGAGTAAATAAAACTTAAGTCTAACCCTGTAGTCCCTCACAAGCGGATCCTATGCAACTAATCTCTCACACTCCTGGAAGTGTCCAGTAGGGGTAATCACTCAAGAATATAAAGAGAAAAGGAAGGTGAATTGCGTCACAAAGTTGCCTCAAATACCTCATGCGTTGTACTCAATCAGTCAAGTCAGAAGGGACTTTATCAAAGCTCTATAAACAATCAGCAGCAGACTTATAAAAAGGCAATCGTTCTCTCTTTTTTCAGTTTTTTATTTTTTGCATACTACTTTTTTCCAGTCTTATATTTTGTCTCAATTTTTTCGTAGTGTCTGTTTTACCGAAAGTCCGCACTTTTGTGCGTGCTGGTTTGGTGTACACGCCATCAACCCTCACGGTCATATAGCTTTTAAAGGCCACGCTGGTATATAGGTAGTATCCGAAATGTGCCCAACACGACTGTTGGTCCAGATAACGGCAAAGTAAAAGACTAGAGGGGGGGGGGGGGGGTGAATAGTCTTTTAAAACTTTTGTCGATAAAAACTATTTCTCAGATATTTGAGTAGATATCTGATACTTGGAATCAGAGCGCGGAAGACATAAGATAGATAAGTGCAGAAACAGTTAAAGTGTGTGTGTGTGTGTTGCTGAAATGTAAGTACAGAAAAGTAAATAACACAGCAAGTATAGTGGTATCTGGAGGTGGCGTAATCTTCCAACTAATCCACTTCGGTCTTCCAAAGACCTAGAATTCACTAGAATAGATAATTGAGGTCACCTTACAAAAATCCTATTGTAAGATTCCTTAAACAGATGGTTCCCAAATGTTCCCCTGAGTTGTTCCCGGCTTTCCACCAAGTACTTCTGTACTCGAAACCTTTTGAGCTATTCCTAGCTTCCCAAGCTAAGTACTTCACATGCTCAATAACCTTGGAGTTATTCCTTAGTTACCCAAATCAAGTACTTCCTATACTCGTTAACCTTGGAGTTATTCCGATTTTTCAAACTAAGTACTTCTGTACTCCACGCCCGATGATGGTGTTGGTTTCGGTTTGAGTTGTCAGACGAGCTTCTTTAATAACTTTTCAGTTAATCAGATAGCTCTGTGAATCAAGTATACTTAATACACTTTGCAATGTATGGTATCTTGTTCTTTTTCCTGACCCAAGTCTTAGATAAGTGTTCAAGAGAATGAATCTCAGATACTTGATCTTTCGTTTCAACTCTTTCACAGATAGCTGTGCTTGTTTAGGATCAGGACACTTAGAACTTTAGTGCTACTTAAGATCAAGAGCTTTGGTCGCAACAGAAAGCTTTGAGGATAAGTAATTTGCTTTGAGAGAGTAAGATGTTCAGTAAGTTCTGTGTTTCAGCGTCGTGTCTTCTCAAGCTGTCTAAGTGTTGATATTTATAGATGAATTTGTGTGTCGTTTGAATAATATCCGTTAGGCTCAAATTCAAACTATAGATATCATGTATAATCTTGTGAGTTTTGTCTTCTTCTTGAAGCTGCCGTTGCTTTGTTCGGACATCTCTGTGCATTAAATGCATTGTACTATACTTTTTGTCCTCAGAGTGCCAACGGAACTATGCTTTGTATCAGAGACTAGTATTATCTGATTCTTTGCACGTCCTTATCTTCAATCTTCAGATACCACTTTTATTGAAACAACTTTGTTTGCAATATATATATTTCTTTTTCAGAAATGTGGTTAAAGCTCAAGGTATCTGAGAATAGATATCTGTGGACACTTTCCTTGTTTTCAGATAGACCTTTCATTTCTCAGATATCTCTTGTGACACAGTTTGTTTAAAACTATTTGTGTCTTCAAGATATCTGGCTAAGGTATCTGAAAACTGCTTTGATAATCTTGTGCAGTTTCTTCAAGTCTTCAATGTCGTTGAGCTTGTTCTGCTTGGATGTCTTCTTCTTGGTCTTCTCTTCATAAAATAAAAATTATATTTTGAGACCTAACATCCTATACAAGATTAGCTAGACTATCATACTTAGTGGGTTTCCTCCTTTACAATGTTCAAGTGAACCAAGAGTACTAATCACCTTTCTGAGACTAAGATAAGTCATCATGTTGCTGATCAAAATCTAAACAGATATTTCTGACAAAATATCTAACAAATTTCCTTACAAATTTCCCCCTTTTTGATCAGTCAACGATGACTATCTGAACTATTACAAATCTGGATGAGTGAACAATCCAACACTTAATCATTTCTTGAGATTTTTTCAATTCATTCAATTAAGTGCAGAAAGTAAACATCAACCAAATCACAAGGTGTGATCTTTGCTGACAAGTTATCTTTTATAGAATACTATCTGAGAGTAATTTCTTCAGATAAGTTACAAAGAGAGATTACAGATAACTTCAATACATAAACCAAGTTTAGCTCAGTCAGCAAAAATACAAAAATACATAGTAAATTAGGACAACAGGAGTAACCAAGCTCCAAGTAAACATCCTAATAGACTAGTCTTCAAGTCTTCAACTCTTCAAGTCTTCAACAGTAGTTCTATGGATCAGTCTGCAAATTTCCTATCTCCAAACCTTTTGATGTCATCAGAATAATCATAGAGAAGTGTTCTGACGAGCATCTCAGTGTCTCTGGCAAATCCACAGACCTCTTTGTAGGTTTTGGTAGGATTTTTCTTGACAAAATGTTTGACCCACAGATACTTTCCCCACTTCCAGGCATGCTCTATTCTGATATCTGAAAGCTTGAAGTATTCGTAGATAATCCTCAGATATCTGATGTCACCCTTGTATTGATCTTCAGTTAGATAGAACGACTCATAGGGTTCCACAGCGAGTCTTGCTCTTGTGCCTGTTCCTGTGATATTCAGAATTCTGTGCACATCATCTGGATTTCCATATGGACATTCATCAGAGAGGTCCTTTCTCATGGCTTCAGTTCTCTTGACAACTTCAAAATCCAACCAGACTTTAATGTGATTGGTGTTGATCAAGGTTGGCTTATCTTTTCTCCATGCCATAAGTTGTTTATGGATTGGTTCTGGAAATCTTGAATTTACCAGTAGATGCTTAAGTTCCAGAATCCAATAGCCATTTTTCTGATTGATGCACCAGAGCGGAGGAATCATTGTCATACTTCACATACTCTATTTTGGCTTCTTCTGGCCTGAGTGGAAGTTGACTTTGTCTTTGCTCAGCTCTCAGTCTGTTCCTTCTCTGTCTTGAATTCTCTTTGGGGTTGTTGCTTGAAGAACCACCCTGGATAGACTTGGTATTTCCAGAGGGTGTTTTTTGCTAGAGCTTAGCATCTATGGGCTCAGTTAGGCTTTCAATTTTCCTTTTCTTGTGAAGAGGAGCTTCATCTTCATCAGTTTCCTCATCATCATCAAGATTAAATCTTGTGAGAGTTTTACAGCCTTCTTCATTGCCCAGGGACTTGATTTGGCCTTCTTCTTCTTCAGAAGATTCATCAATCCCTTTAACTTGTCTTCTCCTTGGAGCCTTGGTACTCCTTGGAGGTTTCTGTGTCATGGCCCTTGTTATCATTGTAGTTCCTTCAGTAGGTTTCTGGGAAGCAGCTACTATTTGCAAAGCAGCTTGGCTTGAGGAGGGTTCATTGATTCTGAGTGGTGGCTGGGAAGTTTTCATGTTTCTTCTTCCTCTCTGAGCACTTTTGACTCAGATTTCTTCTTGTTTTCTTCTCCTTCTTCCCATTCCCCCTGACTTTGAGGTCCAGATTTGTACACTCTTTCCCCCTTAGTCATTGTTGGCTGACTCAGTCTCATAAAAGAATCTGAGAGAGAGTTAAAATGCCCTTGTAAATAATTATAGGCAGTGACCAACTTCTGAAGTTCGGCTTTGAGCTCCTGATTTTGCTTGATAAGTCCATTGTCCTTATCACTCTGCCAATGGGCCTAGGATGGCATCTGCTTTTCCAGCAGTGTAACTTGCCTCTTGGAAAGCTTTTTCAGCTAAAGACGCATCATCGTCCCTTATCATTCCCAGATCTTTCTGAGCAATGACTATGCTAGTTGTTCTCTGAGTGATGAGCTCAGTGAACTTTTTCATTTCAGAGGGGACGGAGGCAATTACTTCCTTGTTTTGTGAAGACATTTCCTTTTTCAGATGAGCCAGTACTTGGTATCTGTTCATGTATTCATGGGAGTGGACATTTGGCAGTTTGCTGAATATTGCAGGAGCAATCAGCTTCCTTTTCAAGTGAGAGACCGCTAGATGTTCATTGCGGTGCTCTGCCAAAGTCTTGTCTTCTTCATCATCTGAGTAATCAGCCCAGTGATCTTCATCCTCTTGGACATTCTCATCGATTGTATCGAGTCCAGCAACCATCTCAGAGATTGGTTTCTTTCCTTTCTGGGACGAGGATGGTACTTCTTTTGAAGATGATGCAGCCTTAGCATCATGCTTGACTTCAGATACTTCTTCAGTATCGAGTTCTTTGGTGATAGCATTCACAGCATCCTGTAGCTCTTTAACCTCAGAGTAAGCAATCATTTCTTGTAAGTATTGATCTTGTAGTTGATCAAGCTTGTCTCTGGATCTAGCTATTTGATCTTCCAGTTGAAGATGGAGCTGTTGTTCTTCTTCCAACAGTTGTTTGAGTTGAGCAGTTCTGGTTTGAGTGTTTAATATTTTCTGATTGGTTTCTTCAGAAAGCTCAACTACTTGTTCAGTAGTAACTGGGTGTTGGGAAGATGGATGAGTAGATTTCTGAGGAGATGGGGACGGAGATTTCTGTGAAGTCTTCTCAGTGTGCTTTTCAGCAGCTGAGGCATTAATCCTTAGCGAAATTCCTCCGGTCCCTGGTGCAGGGGCATCATCATCATCCTTTTTGTCTGTGTCATCCTTTTGGTGATGGTCAGTGGGAGGTTCATCGAAGTCATTTTCGTTTATCTCTTCCTCCTCATCATCTTCAGATACAAGATTGATCACTTCAGGAATAGTGATCTTCTGCCCATTAACCTCGTCTTGTTCAGAAGGTATAAATTGCAGAGTTTGGGGCAGAACTGGCTTGAATGCCATCTGTAATCTTGTCTGACCATCTGCCTGTTCAAAGGCTTGTATCAAACTGTGCGCCACTTCTCTGGAGAAATCCTTATGCAATAGAGTCGCAACTGTGTACTGTTCGGTAGGGAACATTGCATGGATATATGTCTCCAAGTCAAGAGCTCGTGCTTGTCTGTTTGGTTAATCTGTGATTCTCAATATTTCAGAGAGATCAGAGCACCTTAACCTTTGCCATTTATTGAAGCATTGAATATTCTTTGGCAGGGTGTGAGCTTTGAAGAAGGGAAGTAGGTCCCTTTTCTCATCATTGGGAGCCTGCTTTGCACTTGTTTGAGCCTGAGTAAGTACTTCAGGCTCAGAGACTTGTGCTACTGAGACAATTGGTGTCTCAGATATCTTGTTGTGAGGCGGAGACTTGGAAGTCTGGTCCTCATCAACCTTTCTTTCTTGAACCTGAGAATTAAAATTATCACAATACTTAGGAAATTTTATCAAGAAAACTTTAGATGACAAAACAGATATCTGAGAGGTCAATTACCTCCATGGGAGGCTCAGATATTTGTTTCTCATAGACTTGTGCAGTCTCTGGAATCTTTTCTTGTGATGAAGGCCTTGATGCCTCATCAGTTTCCATGGGTGCAGGGGATGTCGCAACTCTGTCCCCTTGCACTTCTACTTCTGAGTGAGCCTGTGAGTAGAAAGTATTGAGTAATTTAGAGAAGAAGTTTTAGTTAACCCAAGGTGAAGAATATTTATCATTGATTTTCATATACCTTCATACTGGAAGGCTTAATGATCTGTTCTTCAGAAACCTTGTCGGTTTCTGGGTTTTCTTCTGGCATTTCTGCCTTATCTTCCTCTTTCTCAGTTGGAGCCTGTTAGAAACATTCACTTAATTGGTTAAGTAAATTATCGTATAACTGAAAAATGACAACTTAAGAAACATTTTATCACCGTAGGATGTGCTCAGATTTCTTAAGAGGTGAGGTTGATGAGACCTCTTTCTCAGTTTCTGAGGCAAGCTTTCCAGCTTCCTCTTGTCCTTGTGTTTCTAACTCAGCCTGTAACAAAGAATTTCGATAAATAACAAGATGTACAAGCATAAAATTTGCACAAGATAAGAGTTAAACCATTCAACTACCTGATCCGTGTCAGGCTGATTGGTCTCTGACACTTGTGACCTTTCTATACATTGGTCTTCTTGTTCCAGTATTTCTTCTTTGTTTGAAGTTTCAGGTACTTCACACCTTTCCTGAGTGTGCAACTCAGTTGCCTCCCCTGGTTGATCATTCTGAGTAGATGTCTCAGTTTGATCCCTCTCATTGAGTTGGGGAACCTGCTCTTTTGCAGGATTTTCTTCAGCATACTGCATTGCTGGTAATTCAAAATGGAGTTCATTTACCATTTCATCAACCACTTGTGGCTGTTGTGGTTGTTGTATTTGTGGTTGTTGTGGTTGTCTGGAAGCAGAGGATTGGTCAGTAGAATGTTCTTCCAGATTTTTAGATGTGGCATTTTCATCAGCATCTGCCAGCACTAAATTGCCACTCATCAGGGCTTCTTGAAGTTGTGCATAAGAAACGTTCCCTGATGAAGTATTTGTACCAACAACCTTTGCTATAGATGCTTGTTCAAAGTCATCTTTATTCTTGACATATTAAATATTTTTGAATTCTGAAGGAATGAACACTAGGATTCAGGATGCCCATAATCTTGCCTGGAAGCTGGCTTCTGTAATCAGAGGAATTACACCACCATCAATTATATCCACCTACGAAACGGAGCGTAGGCAGGTATTTTTTTTCTCTCTTGTATTACAAAGACAGCTCACTTGATTACTATTATATTTGATACCGAAAACAAAAGGGCTCAGTGGTGAATTCTTGATCTTTATCAGATTGCCATGTTTAATACCGCATTGAGCGTTCAAAACTTTAGAGCAGCAATGTTAGTGCATGCTGCTCTTGGTCTTGATCCCACCATTGCTAATTCAGGTAGCTTCCATGGACTTACAGTCTATATGGATCTTTTCTTGCATGTCTTTTGTAATGGTCTCCAATTTCTTCTTTAATATCTTGGCATTGCATCGAGCTATCGATTCTTTTGGATCCTTCTTACCATCTCAACTGCAGAGTTCAATCTTAGATGGAATTTTCAGCATAGGCCGTATGCAGCTTTCTGACTCACTTCTGAATGAAAACAATCCTTTGGGGTCTTCACGACTTTCAAAATTGAGAAAGATATTTGAAGAAGGAAAAAGCCTTCAGCTGCAATTCCCAGCAGAGGACCTAGGATTCAGGTATTGTAGAGTAGTCATTAAAGATTATCCCCATGTTAAAACACGTAGGTCTAAATGGAGATTCTTGATCTTATTCATGCCGAACTTTGGCTTTGAATTTAAATCATCTGTAATTTAAGCAATGTGGTGTAAGACCTCCAATTATAATTGTTTTCCTTATGCCTTCTCTGAGCTGTTAGCCATCGTGCTAGGTACTCTAAAGGAGCTGTAGTAACTGATGGTGATAGTGCCTCGGATGGCACAGAAGTACCTACTGGGCGCAGGAGAGACTATATTCCTTCAGTAGATCCTGGAGCGAAACTACCACATATGAACATTCAATTTTTATCTGAACACTCGAGTAAGGTGCACACTTTGACCCTCATCCCTTTCTATACATGTGTGATCCTAAACAAGTTACTTTCCCATACATTGTGTTTTGTGACTGCGTCATTTGGTCGCAATCTCTTTGCATCTTGGACGAGGCCTTCGTTACATGTTAAGGAATGTAAGAAGCCAAAGTATTATATGAATAATATGCAAGGGCAAAAGTACTAATGTTGTATTGAAAGGGTGAATACTACATTGATTGGATGAAGCCGTAATTGCACTTGCTAGATTTATCTAGTCACGTATTGGGTCAATTTGTATATACATCAGGGCATCCGCGTGGAGATGACCCTTTTATCTACTATATTATGTTTTTTTTTAATTATATTTTCTACACAGGATTCCTTTTCAACCTTGGACCTCGTATATGTGGATAATGTCGAGTTTCTTCTCATCATAGCACCCATCAAAGACTCATATCATCTAGCTCAGTGACATTGAGTTCTTTGAGGAACTAAAAGTCTCCCTTAAAGTGTGTGTGATGTGGCAAGAAGGAGCTACTGATGTAACTGAGAGAAGCAAAGCACCACTTCTGCCATGGAAAAACTTCATAGATGTGGTCCAAGTCAAAACTTCTCACAAATCCCCTTCATGGTGGGATCTATGTCGAATGACAGATAAAGGGGCCATTTTGGTGAGGCCCGATGAACACATTGCTTGGTGTTTAAAGTCTCCAATTGAAACTCATCCTTTTGTAGAGCTCAAAAGAGTTTTCTCCGTGGTGCTTGGCCTGGAATCAGGTTGCTTGTAGTGCAATAAGCAGGTTCACACTTCCTGTAGCACTCATTACTCGCAAGTTTCTTTATTCTTTTTTAGTTTTCGGAGAGTTAGGCCTTATACAATAGGAAAAGAATTTAGAAGGAATGATGTTATTTGAATGTGGAACCCTACCGGTGTTCTTGCAGGTGAATAATGTGAATCACCGGCATCACTATTGTTTGTTGCCTGTTGTTTTCGATACAGAAAAAAAAAACATCTTGGTTTCAGTCTGTTGTGCATAATACAGCAGAAAATTCCGTTTCGCCCCTTGGCGACGGATCGGTGTTATTTGGCGACGGATAGGGCGTTTTGCCCTATTCGTCGCCATTTAGCGACGGATATTTATCCGTCGCTAAATGGCAACGGATAATTCTATCCGTCGTTAAGTAACGACTGATAGAATTATCCGTCATTACTTAACGACGGATAGTTATCCATCGTTTGACTTTAAAAAAAAAAGAAAAACAGAAATTCTACGACGGATATTTATCCGTCGCTAAATGGCTATGGATATTTATCCGTCGCTAAATGGCGACGGATAATTCTATCCGTCATTAAGTAACGACGGATAGAATTATCCGTCGTTTGACTTTTTTTAAAAAAAAAAAAAGAAAAACAGAAATTCTATCCGTTAAAAAAGAATTTTTAAAAAAAAAAAACAGATCCATCGCTACCTAGCGATGGATAACCTATACGTTGCTAGGATAGCTATCCGTCGCTGATTCCCAGACATAAACGGGAACAGCTTCTTCATTCTCCCCCATTTCTTCTCTGTTTCTTTCTTCTTCTTCCTTTCTTCGACATTTTCGCAATTTGGGTTCTCCGACCAAACGTCCACCATTCCGCACTATCTTGGGCTCTTTTCAAATCTCTTTCAACAAGGAACTCGGGTGGCCGTTCAATTTCATCGTTCTTCGACTATTTTTCCCGCAATTTGAAGGTAATAGTCTAAAACCCTACTTTTCTAAATTTGGGATTTTTGCTAATTTCGATCAATTGTATGTTTTTAAACTCATATACTAGCTAGTATAGCTCATATTAAGTAGTGGGTTAATGAATTGATTGATTTATTGTGAAATTGATTAGTTAGTATAATGTTTGTAAGTATGGTGTTTAGTTTGATGTTTGTAAGTATGAAGTATGTAAGTATATATGGTATGTATGATATTTATGGTATTTATTCTGATTTAGTTTAATGTTTGTAAGTATGTATTGGATTTGGTTGAGTATTTGGTAATTTATAATTTGTATAAAAAAATTGGTAATTGGTAATTCATATAATTCGATGGGAATATATATAAATTGATATTTCGTAGAAAAAATTGATAATTGATAATTTATAAATTACAGGCTGCAAATTATTAAAAAAAATTTTAAAATTCTGCTTTTTTTGGCGACGGATAATTTATCCGTCGCTAAAAAGCAGATTTTTTAAAAAAAGAAAATTCTGCTATTTTGGCGACGGATAAATTATCCGTCGCCAATATGGCGGCGGATAATTTATCCGTCGCCAAAATAGCAGAATTTTCTTTTTTTTTTAAATCTGAAAAATCCGCTTCTTAGCGACGGATAATATCCGTCGCTAAAAAGTCGTTTATCCGTCGCTAAATCCGCGAGTTAGCGACGAATAACCTATCCGTCGTCCCGCTTCCCGTGGGACGACGGCTTTTTTATCCGTCGCTAAAGACTTGGCGACGGATAGGTACTGTTTTGGCGACGGATTTACCGCAGTTTTTTGTAGTGGTAACAGCACTAATCGATTGAAAATTAACCATGTGCAATGGCATGGTATACATTGGACATTTGTACTAAACCAAACATATATTCTTTAAATTATATTAGTATGTGTTTTGAGCTGAAAATCTCTAGAATTTACTTTTATAATACTAACTCAAAGGCATGTTGAGTAGTATTCTTTATCTAAACATCAATTTGGGACAACTCTATTTTAGGACCAAGCATATGCATCCATACATGGCTGGAGATGGTTCCCCTTATATAACTTGTACCGACTGTTCAAACCAGTATTTATTAAGGTATAATATAGATTATTATTCGATATCATAAACCAACACACCAAAACATGTCATTTTTTAGTACACTTGAATCCGTTAGTGCTAATATATATTTTTTAAAAAAACACTTTACATTATCCATTATGAAACTGCCACATGACAAACGTGCTTAGCTCCATAGATGTGTCACTAGTACAATAACATAATACATGGATCTTAGCAATAACATATTATGCTTTATATATAAACATAATAGGAGTATATTATAATCACAAATACATTTACATATGCTTTTAAACGGGTTGGGTTCTACCCTATCCAATCTGAACCCGCTGAATAATAATGGTGTTTGGGTTCGGACCGGTATGAACCCGAACACGTCATGTACCCCACATCAATATCTGATCCTAACCTGACCCACCAACCCGATACAAACTCGTCACGTACCCGCATAACAATCAACTCTTTACAGTAACATATATAGTTCTATAGGTTTACTTGGCTTGGAGAATGAATCAATTTTCAGAATTGAATAGGGAGAGAGTTGTTTATGGGTTGGCCGGGTTCAATTTACTAAACTTGAATCCAATCCGTACATGTTACTAATTAACGGGTCGGGCACGGATATATATAGAGGACCCGATAAAATTTTACCGGGTTTCAATCCGTCAAATCTTAAACGGGTTCGGATCGGATCGAACCCATCCCATTTAATGTTTCTAATAGACGTTTTAATACACATCTACTATAACACCCTATAAAGTATACACCACATTAAAAATGAGTGAGATTAAAAAGCATAAAGAGGACACATCGTCATTTATCACATGACATAGGACTTTTAGGTGATTTTAGAAACAAATTTATAATAGCTACGAAATAAAACAAATAATATTATACCAGTAAATGCCGTGACTCAAGTAACAACTAACAAAACTAGTTTAGATGGTTGGATTTCAAACGATTAGTGCTCGGATAGACGAATAATATTAAAATTTATTCTTGTAATATTTTCTTTTTAATGACAAATTCGTGATCAGGCCCCATCCACCTTCAAGCTTTATGTGATGTATACTTCTACCAGTCTACGAGTCAATCTTATGTCTTGGTATCCAAGGCAAATTAATCTTAAGCTTGGCACTTCTTGTTGCCACGTTGAATGAGACATGGCACAAAAGAATACACACGATTCTACGTGGTCCAAGTTAACTCATTTAATTTAGTTTGATGTATAACATTATGTAAAGCTCTATTCAAGCAACTTGACTAGATTGGGAATGTTAGTATGTTTTTCACTAAAAAAGAAAACAAAAACACGCACAATCATTTATTAAAATATATCATAAAACTGTTAAGAAATAATCATGTCGACCTAAAGAATCAAACCCCGACTCACAAGGGACGAGGCTTTACAGAGTAACTCATTTTACACATTTTCTTTTGATGGTTTCAGGTCGTCACTGGTTTCCGGATTCCCTTATGAGAGGAAGAAAGCCAGAAATACCTGAGGACTTAAGACGCGAATTATAAAAATGTTATTCTCGAATTAATAGGATCTAATAGATGAGATCGCGAACAGGCCGACATTTCTTCTGCACCAAAAAACTTCTTAAAACTCGAAAGAAACTGCAAAACATAGTAATGGCATCTGTGATTCTATTGCCTGCGTGAAATTCATCATCAATTCAAGGGGATTTTGAAGCTCACGAGAAACCTTCATGGTCTTTACCGCACTAGAACAAGAAAATGCGATTGGTTCAGAAGTCTATCGAGTTACTCCAACCATGAAGACTCAACCTTGCCAGTCTTAATCGTCGGTGGAGGACCCGTGGGGCTCGTTCTTTCTCTTCTCCTTACTAAACTAGGTATAATCTCTCAAACCCATTCCCAATTTCCATCAAAGTTTTGATATTTTCTCACATTCCATTATTATGTTTATGTGGCATTTGTAGTATGACATGGTATTGTAGTCGTAGTTAAAATTGAGCTTTGGTTTTGCCTTGAAAGATTATGAGTCCGTGACCCTTTCTATTGATCTCATTCAATATATATACTAGTTACAATTACAAGAGTATAACTCAATTGGGATTGGGAAACTACTATAAGGAATCTACTATAAATCTAACTATACTAAATATTCTATTCCATAATATTTACATAGTCTAATACTCCCCCGCAGTCAAAACGAGAGGTGGAAAAACGCTGAGACTGTCCCGAAAATCTTCAAACAAAACCTGTGGAAGTCCCTTCGTAAATATATCTGCAATCTGGAACCGAGAAGGTACATGTAGAACTCGAACTTGGCCTTTAGCCACCTTCTCGCGAACAAAATGTATGTCCATCTCAATATGTTTGGTGCCGATGTTGTCTTGGATTACCGGAGATAAACAAGACTAACATTATCACAATAAACCAATGTCATTGTCTGAATCGGACAATGGAGCTCTAAGAGGAGATTGCAACCAACAAGATTACGAAACCACATTAGCAACTCCACGATATTCACCAAAGACTTGATCTTGACATAGTAGGTTGGCGTTTGCGACCAAGAAATCAAATTATCCCCAAGAAACACACAATACCCGGAGGTGGAACGACGAGTATCTGGACACCCACCCCAATCCGCATCAGTGTAGGACACTAGTTTGGAAAACGTGGACGGATATAAGTGCAAGCCAAAAGAGAGTGTGCCCTTGATATAGCGAATAATGCGCTTAAGTGCATGGTAGTGATCATTACGAGGGTCATGCATATGGAGACATACTTGTTGGACAGCATACGAGATATCAGGACGAGTGAAGGTCAAGTATTGAAGGGCACCAGCAAGACTTCGATACAGAGTAGGATCCGAGACTGGAGCAGAAACCGCATGCGCCAACTTGGGTTTGGCTTCGACAGGTGTGACAGTCGGTTTACACGCCGACATGCCAACCCGCTCGATGATTTCTTCTGCGTATTTGCGTTGTGAAAGAAACAATCCCTGCTTATTACGAGAAACTGCAATGCCAAGAAAATAATTGATAGGGCCAAGATCTTTCATAGCAAATTCTGATGCAAGAAGTGTCATAATCGTGCGGCGAAGAGAATCTGAAGAGGTGGTGAGGATAATATCATCAACATAGAGAAGAAGGTATGCCATATTCGACCCTTGTCGATAGATAAATAAGGAGTTGTCAGATTTGCTGTTGACGAACCCGAGAGAATATACATAATCCGCAAACCGCTTATACCAAGCTCGTGGAGCTTGTTTGAGGCCATAGAGTGATTTGCGAAGTAAGCACACATAATCCGGGTGAGAAGCATCCCGAAAACCCACGGGCTGATGCATATACACAGTTTCAGAGAGATCACCATGTAAAAATGCATTCTTCACATCCAGCTGATGAATGGACCAATGCTGGGACAAAGCAAGGCTCAAAACAGTGCGAATCGTCGCCGGTTTGACCACCGGACTAAAAGTCTCTCCACAATCAATGCCAACCTGTTGAGTTTTACCGTCACCTACAAGACGGGCCTTATGCCTCTCAAAAGAACCGTCAGATTTAACTTTATGAGCAAATATCCACATAGAGCGAATAATATTAACATTAGGTGGACGGGGTACCAAATCCCACGTCTTATTTTTAATAAGAGCATCAAATTCTTCTTCCATAGCACATTTCCAATTTGGGTCACGAAGAGCAAAAAGAGGATTACGAGGAAGAGTAGATTTTGAAACTGTGTGGAGATTGACATAATCTGGTCCAAAAAATTTTGGATTAGGGACTCGAGCACGACCGGACCGTAAGGGTTGGCCGGGTGCATTATGGACCGGTGGAGGATTTTGTGGTGGGGAGGGAACGATATGGGCTGGGGAAGGAGAAGAGCCCACTGGCTGGGCCGGGGAAGAGGAGCGGGCCCGCTGTGGGTGTGGGGCAGAACGCCCAGTGGGCTGGGGAGTGTGGTGTTGGACCGGCGTGAGGCTCTGGCCTAGCTGAGGCTCCTGGACCCGTGGTCCAGAAGTAGATGGAACGGGGCCGGTTTGCTTGGACTCGATTATTGGGTTATGAAACCCGGATGTATGAGCAAGCGTGCGAAGCCAAGAAGAATCAGAAGTATTATCAAGAAAACCATAATTGGAAGGGGATGAAGCAAAGGGAAATATAGTCTCATAAAAAATTACATGTCGAGAAATAATAATTTTGTGAGAAGATAATTCATAACATTTATATCCTCGATGATTCTGCGGATATCCTAAAAACACACAAGGAGAGGAACGTGCATGCAATTTATGGATAGTAGTAGAAGGAGTAAGAGGATAGCATAAACACCCAAAAACCCGGAGATGTGTATAAGTAGGTTTTCGATGATATAACATCTGGAAGGGAGAGGCATTGTCAAGCACTTTGGTGGGTAATATATTAAGTAAATATGTAGCCATATGAAGAGCATGATGCCAAAACGAATGAGGCAAAGAAGCATGTGCAAGAAGAGTACGAATGATATTATTTATGGATCGGATTTTTCTCTCAGCTTTACCATTTTGTGGAGATGTATGGGGATAAGAAAAACGAAAGGTCATCCCATTGGAAGCACAAAACTGTCGAAATTGGCTATTATCAAATTCATTCCCATTATCACACTGGAGATTTTTTACTTGTTTCTCAAATTGTGTGAGGATTAATGTGCGTAATTCTAAGAATTTAGCAAACACATCAGACTTTTTAGCAAGAGGAAAAGTCCACAAAAAATTTGAGAAGTCATCAAGAAAGAGAACATAATAGCGATGTCCCATAGAACTTAAGACAGGAGAGGTCCACAAATCACTATGAATAATATCAAACGGAAACTGAGTTTTAGACAACGAAGTGTCAAATGGTAACTTAACATGTTTACCCAAAACACAAGAGCGACAAATGCTAGAAGAAAAATCCTTATTACATGCTATGCTAGAATCACGTTTAAGAAAATCTAAAACTGGTGATCCTGGATGTCCTAAGCGAGCATGCCAAAGAGGAGGAGACAGAGCAACAAAAGTGGAGGGCTGAAATGTAGGGAGGGCGATTCTGGTGAGTGGGTAGAGATCCCCAGAACTATCACATCTCATAATGGCTATCCCCGTCTGTAATTTTTTCACAGAAAATCCGTAAGGATCAAACTCAACCAAAACAGAATTATCAGAAGTAAATTTGCACACAGATATCAAATTTTTAACAAGATGAGGGCGTAAAAACATTCTCAGGGTTGAGAGGAGGTTTGGGGAGAAAAGATGTATGACCATAACCACGAATTGGAATCGAACTACCATCGCCAATAACGCCATTATTTTGATTGCTCATATTATAATAAGACGAGATTACCTTTGGCGGATGTCATATGAGACGTTGCTCAGGTGTCCATGTACCAATTTGGATCCGTTGTTGTAAAGTCATTGTATGCGGTCGGATTCAATTTCGGTTGGAGCATATTAACTTCGGTGGAGCCATCGACGCCATGTAAGCTTGTGGATTAGGTGCCGCAAAAGATTCCATGAGGATGGCGCGGTGTTGGCGCATGGGAAGGTGGACGGTTGGGTAATGGTCGGGCGGATCGCGCCGGCCGTGGCGGCGCAGAGCAGCGCCGCTGGCAACCACATCGCCAACAAGCTTGGGCTTCTTTGGCGCAGCCACAATTTCACTGAGCGCCGCACGCCGCGTGGCATGCCGCGTGCGTAACGTCTATTCCTCGTGCTGCATCGCTTTTTCTTTGCCGTTTCCACGCTTGTTTCCCTGTCCGGATGGACGGGGTGCCATATTATGGTCATAGCTAGCATCATGTGTCGAAGTAACCAGAGCCGCACCGTTGGAAGAGTTAGATGCCATAGCCTGGAGTTCTCGTTCCTCAAGACATAAGGAAGAACGAGCTTGAGAAAACTTCGGCAATGGATTAGCATGACGTATTTGTGTGCCAACACCTTTGTAAGCTTCCGTAAGACCGGAAACCAATTGTAACACCAAGCGATGATCACCAACCGGAGCCCCAACATTCTTGAGTTGATCGGCAAGGCTCTTAAGACGTTGACAATAAGCATTCGCATTGGGAAAATCTTCCATGCGAGTAGTCGCAAATTTCTGTCCAAGAGTAATTGCTCGAGACGTCTCGTGGTCTTGAAAAATATCCTTCAATTGATTCCAGGCTTGCTTTGCAGCAGCATTTGGTTCAATGACGGTGTTCAGCAGATCCAACGAAATTGTCGAATAAATCCATTGAAGTACAGTTGCATCAATGGTTAACCAGAGTTCTTTCTCGTCGACCGTAGTCGGAGGAGGAATAACCACACCTTCAGGAGGTGGGAGGATATGGTAGAGAACCCGGTGTGATTGAGCATGGATCTTGAAGAGTTCAAATTCGGTACCATATCATGAAGTTTTCCAAATCTAAGATGATTGGAATATTATTGCGGATATTTGACACCGTGAGGGCGGGGTGGAAGGTGGGAGCAGCCGTATCTGTTTTGGGAGTGGAGGTACCGTTAGTCATATCTCATGCGGACTTCGACAAATAAACGATTTATAGGAAGTAGAGAGAGGATCGCTAATGCATAAAAATGTAATTGTAGGCATCAGAAGCGATCGAACAATAAGAAGGAGAAAGAATAGAGACACGGTATTTTTGAATAGGCAGCGGAAGAGAATCGAACCTAATGTGATACCATGAAAGAATATGAGTCCGTGACCCTTTCTATTGATCTCATTCAATATATATACTAGTTACAATTACAAGAGTATAACTCAATTGGGATTGGAAAACTACTATAAGGAATCTAATATAACTCTAACTATACTAAATATTCTATTCCATAATATTTACATAGTCTAATATGCCTCTTTATGTCCAATTGTTTGTTTAATGAAATAGTAATTGAGACTATTGAGTGTTGTAAATTTTCTTGTTGCTTAATTTCATGTATACTGTTGTTTTCCAGGGGTGGAATGTGCAGTTTTGGAGAAAAGCAGGGCGTTCTCGACACACCCGCAAGCTCATTTCATTAACAATCGGTCTATGGAGGTTTGTTGTCTCTCCCTCCTTTGGCTAATTTGATTTTTTTTTTATTCGCATTGTATTGGAAGATACATACTGTTCTTTGAGTAGCCTTTTGTTTTGAGTAGATTATTCGTTTCAGATATTCCGGAAGTTAGATGGCCCAGCATATGAGATTTTGAGGCATCAACCTCCTGTAGATTTATGGAGGAAGTTCATTTACTGCACTTCGCTCACTGGTCCAATTCTTGGTTCGGTTGATCATATGCAACCTCAAGGTAATAGTCCTTTAGTAGTTATTCATCATGTTTTTTGAGAACGGTTAGAATTTGGGATCTTGAGGATACAGGAGATTAGAGAATTGGAGAACACTCTTATTATGAATCCCTTGTGTAAATTAGAGAGAACATGTGTGATGGCTTGGTCAGAAAAGGATTCTAAACTCCTTAGACAATATGTAATATTTTTGTTTATTGGTGTTGAGTTGTTTGTTTTGATTCCTTGTACTCTCCATTGGGGTATGCCCTTGTTAATGTTGTACTCCTATTGGGCTTCAATATATTTTTAACTTCTTGCGGAAAAAGATAAAAAAAATTGTTTGGCTATTCATTTACCTTCTGGTTCATCTTCCAGTTTGCAGAATTGTGAAGATTCTTTGCTTATCTTGTTTCTTCTCTTCATGTGCATCTTCTTGAATTTGTTACTTGAGCAATCTAAGCTCGCTGCCTTACGTTTTGTTTAAATGATGCAAATTTTTCTACATGCAGATTTTGACCGGATTGTAAGCCCGGTTTCGGTCGCACACTTTTCACAGTACAAACTCATGCGGCTACTTGTGAAGCAGCTTGAAGATATTGGTTTCAAAATCAGAATTGGTGATAGTTTAATGAGCACAAATGAGGGCAAGCTTGCAGCAAAGAATATACTATTAGGCCATGAATGCAAATCCATCAGTTCAACTGAAAATGGTGTCACTGTGACTACGTTTGGTACGGAAGGAAAGCATGTAGAAAAGGAATTCAGATGCAATTTTCTTGTTGGTACTGACGGTGCAGCAAGCACAATTAGAAAACTCGTGGGAATAGGAATGACTGGTGAGACTGATTTGCAGAAGCTTATTAGTGTACATTTTACGACCCAGGATCTCGGGAAGTACTTCATAAGCGAGAGACCAGGGATGCTGTTCTTTATCTTCAACCCTGGAGCTATAGGTGTTCTTGTTGCTCATGATCTAGAGCAAGGGGATTTTGTGTTGCAGGTGGTGTAAGTTTCAATTTGCTTATAAATCCTTGAATTTTATATTCCTGGTGCAAACTCTGAGTTTCACATTTCAATGGTATTATGTAGGTACCTTTTTATCCACCCCAGCAGAAGTTTGAAGATTTCAGCTCTGAGGTACCCCTTTTCTTGGTCTTCTTCGCAGTAGAGAAAAAAAATTATTTAACGAAGTAAATGTCATTGCTGATCACCGATTGTTTAGCTGTTGGCTGCACTGTCACTTCATTTATATTTGCAGTTTCCGGCATGTTCTTACTCTGATTCTTGCCTAACCAAGGGCTGAATTTGTAATACTATGTGGTCATACATTAAGGAGCATGTAGAGGTCTTGAAGATAATTCTCTGATTGCTTTGGTTGACATGTTTTGGGCTGAGCTTTTGATTGCATACTGGAATTAATATGTTGACCATGTGTGATGATGTGTGAATTAGGCAAGTCCAGTTTGTAATCAGATTTTTCTTGTTTTTCATAGGGTCTGCGATTATGTTATATTTATCCAAAATAAATGAGATTCGCATTTTGAGCTATTGATTTGGAACCAAACTTTGTTTGCAATTAGGTTTTGTCTTTAACCTGAAACTTACTATAGTTCATGGGTTAGTCCAATTAGATAATATGGCTGCAACTTTTAAAAAAAAAATCAATACTAAGAAATACCTGAATGAAGTTCAAATCATTGTCAATCACGTATCTTTTAGTAGCTTGTAATTCCCATCATTGCAAACCACCAGCTGCACAATTTGGCTGTCTAAAGAATAACGTTCTTGCTTTGACAGTGTGGGGGCGTCTCGTATTTGATCATGGAGTTCTGCCCAACTTGCAGGAATATGTTGCTTTATGAATTGCCCTATATGGATAGGCCTGCCCAATTTTGCTGCCCTACATGCCCCTATGTATCCCAAATAGAGAGCAAGGTAATTTTCTAGATATGTTCATCCAAATTATTTGTTGGTGTTATTACCCTTTTACTCGGACTCATAGATTCTGAATCCTGTGTATAGGTCAAGATTAAGAGGCATCAACGCTTGGTTAAGAAAGCAATAGATCCCATATTCACGGAAGAGGATTTTAAGGATTGTAACATAACGACAAGTATGATCTTTTTCCTTCACATTTTAACCATTGAACTCATTCTACTGCAGCCCAATATGCTGACTCATTTCTGCTTTTAATATTTTTCTTCAGCTTGTAATGTTTACACTTACAGGCATCCATGTTCTCATTGATATGATACCATCCTGCTTGTTACTAAAAAATGTACTTATTCCTGCTTCTTCTCAATTGGTTGTAGTTTTTGCTCCATTTTTAAATATGAAGATTATTATTTTACATTTTCTTTTGGAACTTTTTCAAATGGACATATCATGCACTTAAACGCACATCCTCACTCCTTATATTGCTCCAAAATAGGATTTGAACCCTGCAAGTACAAGCTCTTCACTACTTGGACAGTTGGATGACCCCTCCAAATTGAGTGGTTCTTGAAATTAAAAGATATTTTCAGATATTTTTAATCATATCAAATACTGCTAAAGATAATAATCATGAAAAGAAAATGAATGGACTGTATCATGACATAAAATCCAAAAAAGCTGGTAGCTTTTACCCATAAAAACTTGTCAATTTTAGCTACAGAAGAATTAAAAGGCAAAAAAAAACCTAATTGAAAGCAAATAAAATAGACATGGCTAAGATTGAAGATTGTTCTATCGTCTCTAAAAACTATACTCAATCAAGACATAAAAAATGTCCAATGAAATACAAAAATAATCACAATCAAATGAATTCCAAATCTGATTATAAACAAGACTAAAAAAATTAACAAGGACATCGAAAACACTTACAATTGTTGATTTCTTGTACGAGAAGAACAGCCGATACTCGATCGATCAAAAACTTATGTCAACAAGCGAACGCTGTAAATCTGAAACACGAAACCGAAACGTAATTAAGCATTCATCAAACAACAGATCGAAACACACTAATAAAAACCAAACAGGCATTAAACTAAAACACTCACCGAGAAAAAGAAATGAAAATTTGCTTTGATTATCGAGAGCAAACCCTAGAAAATGATGATTTTGTTTTGGAATTGGGATTGTTTTGTTTTTGTTGAGAATTGTAGAGACGAGAGGCTGTATAGGGAAACTGAAAGAAGCGACGAGAAGCCTATGGACGACACGTGTGTCGGTAAATTACGTAATTACCCTTCCTATGTTAGGCTCTGTTCTCTTCAACTGTAATTTTCTGAACTGAACTGAATTGTAGTATAAAATATAACTAAGAATGATCGAATGAGTTGAATCGATTGAAGAAATATAAATTTTAGTGCCGTGTCTACTTGTGTGGCGCATAAATAGTGCGTATTGGGGAAATGCAAAGGACTCGCTAATATTGTATGGTACCGAATCGAAAGGGATCAAATTCGTTTCACTTATCTGCAAGAATGGGATGGAATTTCCCCATTTGTTTGAGATCCGATTCTTCTTCTAGTTGATATGTATCATCGAATTGATTTTCGGATGATATGCTCGGACGAACATGTACAATTACATTTAAAGTACATTAGAAAACTATGCACGCGGACTCATAAAGTATAGTTTTTGGACAAATAACAAACAACAAATTGTTAGTACTATAAATTGTAATTAGTCTAATTATTTTGTAAGTGAATCATGCATACAATGCATATAAATGTTTGTGAGAGAGTAGAATATTTAATCATTTTATTGCTGGAGTAAAAAGAAAGAGAAAAGTAATTATTTTTTAATTGTTTTTGTATGGGAGCATATAGAATTTACAAAACTAACTAAATGAGAATTGGATACTTTTTGGAACTTCGGATCACTAAGAGGGGGATGGCAATTAAAATTTGCAAATGGATTGAATTGTTCTTTGGTTGAAAAAACACCGTTTTGCTAGAAAAGAAATAATTTTAAAAAATTAAAAGTAGTTTTGGTCCGCTAACTACCATGTACATGTTCTTTTTTATAATAGTATAGATGGCCCATATATAACTAACTGTATCGTCTTAGAAAGTCGGATTTCGATCGATTAGTGGTCGTGTTGTTACATCGAAATTCATATAGCTTGAGTAATTGCTAAATGCCGATAAAACTTTTTTAATATTAAATTTATCTTGTTGTGCTTTCATTATGTGTGTACCAATGCACATTTGATAGAAGTATAGGAAAATATCAATACAATTAAAGCAAAAGCTATTATTTTTTCAACTAATACATGAATTATGTGTTATGTAGAAAGAATATATATACACAAAAAGGGTGGTGGCATGTATGATATTTTTAGATGCCCAAGGATATTCCGAAACAAACATCGTGTTCATGGAAAGGAAATATAATCTAACAATAATTAAAGAGGGAACAAAACAAAACGAGAGAGAGGTGAGAAAATGTGATAATTGGAAGGCAGAGACACAGAGTGACAGACACCAGCCACCGATTAATTAATCGAGATAAATGTCACATACGTTTCATTTGTGCAAGTCTAGAGTTATCTTATATTTTAATTTTTAAATCGAGAAAAGGTCTCGTATATTGTGCGAGTATTTATCTACTCGACTTTAAATATTGTGGGACGTGGTGAGTGTCACACAAACCCGTCTATTTTATAAACTTTTCTTTATTTATGAAATTATACGTAAATATAACAAAAGAGAAAATTCCACTTTATCATAAATTCCACTACACATCTCTATTTAACTTTAATTACATATACCACCCCTACAATATAGTCTCTTATCAATTTAGTCCCTTCTATTCAAACAATTACATATACGTCCATTTTTTACTTATGAAAAAAAATATAATTACAGATTAGCCCATTCGTCAACGGAAGTGATGATGTGTCATGACATTTTGCTGATGTGGAGGATAGAGTTTGCATTATTAACGAAAATGCCATCCACTTTCTTGATTTTTTACTTTCTTTAATAGTTTGTTTTCCTTTTCTTTTCTTTCTGCTTTTCTTTTTTTCCTCCTTTTATTAGCGCCAGTGGCAGTTGAGTTTATCTGTAATTAACTAACACAATTTCACGGACATATATTTAATTGATTTGAACAAATTTCAGACGGTTAGTTAGTTACACCATGTGAGTATCACGTATTGACCATACTTTTTTTTTGAAGAATTAAAAGATATTATTACTCCAAGGAATATCAGGAATGTTCCAAAATACACCGTCTAAACACAAGAACAGGATCTCAACCACAAAACAATACATAGGCCACTCTTACAAACTCAAAACAGCTACTCAGAAGAGAAAAATCGAAACACACAACAGACCCGATTCAAACCCAGCCGGAACCTCGATCTCTAGATCATTCCAGAATAACAACACGATACCTCCAACGTCTAGTATGTCGAGGCACTGAGATGCCTCGCCAAGAGATTGGAGATATAGCGTGCACCAAGATGGGAAAATACCACCCATATAGGAAGAAAGAATAGGTGGTGATGTCCATCAAGGCAAACTAAACAAATCAAGAGATCAAGGGGTGGAACCAAACCGACCTGTAATGCAGTATTAAACTCAAGTACAACAGAAGAGAGCCAGCAAAGTTTACAGACAAAAGACCAAAAGAAACAAGTTTACCGAAAGACCCAAGGACCACCAGCTAATCCATGAGAGTTTCTCTCAAAGATATTCAAAACTCCTCTCGGGCAAAGCTCCCAGTCATTGAAATTGTAACAGTTAGACACGATGTTTTTTCCTTTAAGCCAAGACCAAGAGTTTCTTTTCACCTTGTCCACAATCTCAAGATGTACCAGTGGGTTTCCTTGAAAATACAAATTATTCCGAGCAATCCAAATAATACTTTGGTCCCCTGATAAATTTGCTAATACTATAATTAAGGGCTAATTTCTGTAGGTCCCCCTGATAAATTTTCTAATAACACTTTGGTCCCTCTGATTCTAACAATAACATCATAGGACAGAATTAACAAATCAATTACAAAACAGTCCAAAAATCAAATTGATGCCAAACACATCCTTAATTTACACTTGTAAACAATTACATTTTTATTATATATTTCACTTTATTATAAAATTGATCCAAACAATTTGTATTTACTCCATATAATTTTTTTTCTATTTTCGTACTTACCAACAAAAATTGCAAATAACACTCATAAAAATTTAATAAATATTTTAAATATAAAAGTTTATTATCAAATAATAAAAATTTATAAAATATATTGAAAACAAATAGAAACAAATCCATATTTTCATGCTCCATGAAAATAGTTTCTATAGATACTATGCTTTAGTATTTGTTATTTATGGTGGGAGAAAGATTTGTAAGAATGAAACCAGGAACCATTACTAATTAAGACATTAAAAACGGCTAGGAAACAACCATGTTTTAGGACTGAGTAAGTATCTTTTAATATTTTTGTTATTTTTTGGAAGATTATATTTGAAATATCATTTTATTTCATTTCTGTAAATCATTTTATATTTTAAATTAGTTTTAAAAATTAGTTTTTCATTTAATTTATCAGAAACCATTACTTGAGACATAACATTTTGGGAAAATTACAAATACCACCCCTGCAATATAGCCTCTTTTCAATTTAGCCCCTTCTATTCAAACAATTACAGATGAACCCATTTTTTACACACGAAAAAATAATAATTACAGATAGGCCCAAAAGTCAACTTTTTCACTCATTTTATCTTTTCTTTATAATTCAAATATTCATTAATTCTCCATTATTGCAAAATAAACACAAAAATTCACAAACAAACCCTAACATTTTTTATTCTTCAAATTTACTACCCACCACCTCCAACCATCTTCCACCACCTCCAACCACCATCTTCCACCACCAGCACTTCTAACCACCACCTCCAATCTCGAACAACTTATTCTTCCTCCCTCCATCTTCTTCTTCTTCCTTCTTCAAAAAAGCTCCGATCGGAGCTATAAAAGAGCTCCAAATCGGAGATGCAAGCGCCCGATTGAGCTATCAGCCCAAAACGAGTCAAGAATATTCCGCCAGAGCAGCTCCGATTGAGTTACTCCCATGAGGAGCTAACGGTTAGCTCCTCGCCAGAGTTGTATATAATAGCTCCGATCGGAGCTTTTCACAGCTCCGATCCTAGCATTTTTTAAGACGGAAGAAGAAATGGGAGAGGAAGAAGAAAAAAAATGGGTATATTTTGAAAACAAATTTTATTGGGGTTTAATGTACAATAATAATGAGTCATTGTTGTAATTTATAAAACATTAGAGTCCAATGTGTAGTAAACTGAAGATTGTAAATTGCAACTAATTCCAATTCATTTTCTTTTGCATTTATTTTATTTCTGGTCAACTTAAAAATCAGGTTTTGGGTGTATCTGTAATTGTTTGAATAGAAGGGACTAAACTGTAATTGGTCCAAATTTAAGGGGTAGGAAACGTAATTTCCCCCATTTTGTATTTATGGTGGGAGAAAGATTTATAAGAATGAAACCAGGAACCATTACTAATTAAGACATCAAAAACGGCTAGGAAACAACCATGTTTTAGGACTGAGTAAGTATCTTTTAATATTTTTGTTATTTTTTGGAAGATTATATTTGAAATATCATTTTATTTCATTTCTGTAAATCATTTTATATTTTAAATTAGTTTTAAAAATTAGTTTTTCATTTAATTTATCAGAAACCATTACTTGAGACATAACATTTTGGGAAAATTACAAATACCACCCCTGCAATATAGCCTCTTTTCAATTTAGCCCCTTCTATTCAAACAATTACAGATGAACCCATTTTTTACACACGAAAAAAATATAATTACAGATAGGCCCAAAAGTCAACTTTTTCACTCATTTTATCTTTTCTTTATAATTCAAATATTCATTAATTCTCCATTATTGCAAAATAAACACAAAAATTCACAAACAAACCCTAACATTTTTTATTCTTCAAATTTACTACCCACCACCTCCAACCATCTTCCACCACCTCCAACCACCATCTTCCACCACCAGCACTTCTAACCACCACCTCCAATCTCGAACAACTTATTCTTCCTCCCTCCATCTTCTTCTTCTTCCTTCTTCAAAAAAGCTCCGATCGGAGCTATAAAAGAGCTCCAAATCGGAGATGCAAAGACTCGATTGAGCTCAGCGAGGCTGTTAGCATTCCGGCCGGAGCTGCAGCTCGATTGAGTTATACTCATTCGGCGAGCTAAAGGTTCGCTCCTCGCCAGAGTTGTATATAATAGCTCCGATCGGAGCTTTTCACAGCTCCGATCCTAGCATTTTTTAAGACGGAAGAAGAAATGGGAGAGGAAGAAGAAAAAAAATGGGTATATTTTGAAAACAAATTTTATTGGGGTTTAATGTACAATAATAATGAGTCATTGTTGTAATTTATAAAACATTAGAGTCCAATGTGTAGTAAACTGAAGATTGTAAATTGCAACTAATTCCAATTCATTTTCTTTTGCATTTATTTTATTTCTGGTCAACTCAAAATCGGGGTTTGGGTGTATTCGTAATTGTTTGAATAGAAGGACTAAGCGTAATTGGTCCAAATTTAAGGGGTAGGAAACGTAATTTCCCCCATTTTGTATTTATGGTGGGAGAAAGATTTATAAGAATGAAACCAGGAACCATTACTAATTAAGACATCAAAAACGGCTAGGAAACAACCATGTTTTAGGACTGAGTAAGTATCTTTTAATATTTTTGTTATTTTTTGGAAGATTATATTTGAAATATCATTTTATTTCATTTCTGTAAATCATTTTATATTTTAAATTAGTTTTAAAAATTAGTTTTTCATTTAATTTATCAGAAACCATTACTTGAGACATAACATTTTGGGAAAATTACAAATACCACCCCTGCAATATAGCCTCTTTTCAATTTAGCCCCTTCTATTCAAACAATTACAGATGAACCCATTTTTTACACACGAAAAAAATATAATTACAGATAGGCCCAAAAGTCAACTTTTTCACTCATTTTATCTTTTCTTTATAATTCAAATATTCATTAATTCTCCATTATTGCAAAATAAACACAAAAATTCACAAACAAACCCTAACATTTTTTATTCTTCAAATTTACTACCCACCACCTCCAACCATCTTCCACCACCTCCAACCACCATCTTCCACCACCAGCACTTCTAACCACCACCTCCAATCTCGAACAACTTATTCTTCCTCCCTCCATCTTCTTCTTCTTCCTTCTTCAAAAAAGCTCCGATCGGAGCTATAAAAGAGCTCCAAATCGGTGATGCAAAGCACTCCGATTGAGCTATAACGACTCAAAAGCGGAGTCATTAGCTTCCGAGTCAGCGACTCGATTGAGTTATATTCCGTGAGCTAACGGTTAGCTCCTCGCCAGAGTTGTATATAATAGCTCCGATCGGAGCTTTTCACAGCTCCGATCCTAGCATTTTTTAAGACGGAAGAAGAAATGGGAGAGGAAGAAGAAAAAAAATGGGTATATTTTGAAAACAAATTTTATTGGGGTTTAATGTACAATAATAATGAGTCATTGTTGTAATTTATAAAACATTAGAGTCCAATGTGTAGTAAACTGAAGATTGTAAATTGCAACTAATTCCAATTCATTTTCTTTTGCATTTATTTTATTTCTGGTCAACTCAAAAATCAGGTTTTGGGTGTATCTGTAATTGTTTGAATAGAAGGGACTAAACTGTAATTGGTCCAAATTTAAGGGGTAGAAGCGTAATTTCCCCATTTTGTATTTATGGTGGGAGAAAGATTTATAAGAATGAAACCAGAACCATTACTAATTAAGACATCAAAACGGCTAGAAAACAACCATGTTTTAGGACTGAGTAAGTATCTTTTAATATTTTTGTTATTTTTTGGAAGATTATATTTGAAATATCATTTTATTTCATTTCTGTAAATCATTTTATATTTTAAATTAGTTTTAAAAATTAGTTTTTCATTTAATTTATCAGAAACCATTACTTGAGACATAACATTTTGGGAAAATTACAAATACCACCCCTGCAATATAGCCTCTTTTCAATTTAGCCCCTTCTATTCAAACAATTACAGATGAACCCATTTTTTACACACGAAAAAAATATAATTACAGATAGGCCCAAAAGTCAACTTTTTCACTCATTTTATCTTTTCTTTATAATTCAAATATTCATTAATTCTCCATTATTGCAAAATAAACACAAAAATTCACAAACAAACCCTAACATTTTTTATTCTTCAAATTTACTACCCACCACCTCCAACCATCTTCCACCACCTCCAACCACCATCTTCCACCACCAGCACTTCTAACCACCACCTCCAATCTCGAACAACTTATTCTTCCTCCCTCCATCTTCTTCTTCTTCCTTCTTCAAAAAAGCTCCGATCGGAGCTATAAAAGAGCTCCAAATCGGAGATGCAAAGCAGCTCCGATTGAGCTATAGACTCCAAAGCGAGTCATTAGCACTCCGGCCGGAAGCTGACTCCGATTGATTATATGACTCACGTGAGCTAACGGTTAGCTCCTCGCCAGAGTTGTATATAATAGCTCCGATCGGAGCTTTTCACAGCTCCGATCCTAGCATTTTTTAAGACGGAAGAAGAAATGGGAGAGGAAGAAGAAAAAAAATGGGTATATTTTGAAAACAAATTTTATTGGGGTTTAATGTACAATAATAATGAGTCATTGTTGTAATTTATAAAACATTAGAGTCCAATGTGTAGTAAACTGAAGATTGTAAATTGCAACTAATTCCAATTCATTTTCTTTTGCATTTATTTTATTTCTGGTCAACTCAAAAATCAGGTTTTGGGTGTATCTGTAATTGTTTGAATAGAAGGGACTAAACTGTAATTGGTCCAAATTTAAGGGGTAGGAAACGTAATTTCCCCCATTTTGTATTTATGGTGGGAGAAAGATTTATAAGAATGAAACCAGGAACCATTACTAATTAAGACATCAAAAACGGCTAGGAAACAACCATGTTTTAGAATTTGAGTAAGTATCTTTTAATATTTTGTTATTTTTGGAAGATTATATTTGAAATATCATTTTATTTCATTTCTGTAAATCATTTTATATTTTAAATTAGTTTTAAAAATTAGTTTTTCATTTAATTTATCAGAAACCATTACTTGAGACATAACATTTTGGGAAAATTACAAATACCACCCCTGCAATATAGCCTTTTTTCAATTTAGCCCCTTCTATTCAAACAATTACAGATGAACCCATTTTTTACACACGAAAAAAATATAATTACAGATAGGCCCAAAAGTCAACTTTTTCACTCATTTTATCTTTTCTTTATAATTCAAATATTCATTAATTCTCCATTATTGCAAAATAAACACAAAAATTCACAAACAAACCCTAACATTTTTTATTCTTCAAATTTACTACCCACCACCTCCAACCATCTTCCACCACCTCCAACCACCATCTTCCACCACCAGCACTTCTAACCACCACCTCCAATCTCGAACAACTTATTCTTCCTCCCTCCATCTTCTTCTTCTTCCTTCTTCAAAAAAGCTCCGATCGGAGCTATAAAAGAGCTCCAAATCGGAGATGCTGGCGACTCGATTGAGCTAACGACTCAAAAACGGAGTTAGCATTCGACGAAGCGACTCGATTGGAGCTATAACAGCTCCGGCGAGGAGCTAACGGTTAGCTCCTCGCCAGAGTTGTATATAATAGCTCCGATCGGAGCTTTTCACAGCTCCGATCCTAGCATTTTTTAAGACGGAAGAAGAAATGGGAGAGGAAGAAGAAAAAAAATTGGTATATTTTGAAAACAAATTTTATTGGGGTTTAATGTACAATAATAATGAGTCATTGTTGTAATTTATAAAACATTAGAGTCCAATGTGTAGTAAACTGAAGATTGTAAATTGCAACTAATTCCAATTCATTTTCTTTTGCATTTATTTTATTTCTGGTCAACTCAAAAATCAGGTTTTGGGTGTATCTGTAATTGTTTGAATAGAAGGGACTAAACTGTAATTGGTCCAAATTTAAGGGGTAGGAAACGTAATTTCCCCCATTTTGTATTTATGGTGGGAGAAAGATTTATAAGAATGAAACCAGGAACCATTACTAATTAAGACATCAAAAACGGCTAGGAAACAACCATGTTTTAGGACTGAGTAAGTATCTTTTAATATTTTTGTTATTTTTTGGAAGATTATATTTGAAATATCATTTTATTTCATTTCTGTAAATCATTTTATATTTTAAATTAGTTTTAAAAATTAGTTTTTCATTTAATTTATCAGAAACCATTACTTGAGACATAACATTTTGGGAAAATTACAAATACCACCCCTGCAATATAGCCTCTTTTCAATTTAGCCCCTTCTATTCAAACAATTACAGATGAACCCATTTTTTACACACGAAAAAAATATAATTACAGATAGGCCCAAAAGTCAACTTTTTCACTCATTTTATCTTTATTTTATAATTCAAATATTCATTAATTCTCCATTATTGCAAAATAAACACAAAAATTCACAAACAAACCCTAACATTTTTTATTCTTCAAATTTACTACCCACCACCTCCAACCATCTTCCACCACCTCCAACCACCATCTTCCACCACCAGCACTTCTAAGCACCACCTCCAATCTCGAACAACTTATTCTTCCTCCCTCCATCTTCTTCTTCTTCCTTCTTCAAAAAAGCTCCGATCGGAGCTATAAAAGAGCTCCAAATCGGAGATGCAAGCGGCTCGATTCAGAATATCAACTCAAAGGAGCATTAGCGACTCGGCAGTAAAGCGACTCCGTTAGAGCTGACTCTCCGAGAGCTAACAGTTAACTCTCGCCAGAGTTGTATATAATAGCTCCGATCGGAGCTTTTCACAGCTCCGATCCTAGCATTTTTTAAGACGGAAGAAGAAATGGGAGAGGAAGAAGAAAAAATGGGTATATTTTGAAAACAAATTTTATTGGGGTTTAATGTACAATAATAATGAGTCATTGTTGTAATTTATAAAACATTAGAGTCCAATGTGTAGTAAACTGAAGATTGTAAATTGCAACTAATTCCAATTCATTTTCTTTTGCATTTATTTTATTTCTGGTCAACTCAAAATCGGGTTTGGGTGTATCTGTAATTGTTTGAATAGAAGGGACTAAGCGTAATTGTTCCAAATTTAAGGGTAGGAAACGTAATTTCCCCATTTTGTATTTATGGTGGGAGAAAGATTTATAAGAATGAAACCAGAACCATTACTAATTAAGACATCAAAACGGCTAGAAACAACCATGTTTTAGAATGAGTAAGTATCTTTTAATATTTTTGTTATTTTTGGAAGATTATATTTGAAATATCATTTTATTTCATTTCAGTAAATCATTTTATATTTTAAATTAGTTTTAAAATTAGTTTTCATTTAATTTATCGAAACCATTACTTGAGACATAACATTTTGGGAAAATTACAAATACCACCTATGATATAGCCTTTTTCAATTTAGCCCTTCTATTCAAACAATTACAGATGAACCCATTTTTTACACGAAAAAATATAATTACAGAATAGGCCAAAAGTCAACTTTTTCACTCATTTTATCTTTTCTTTATAATTCAAATATTCATTAATTCTCCATTATTGCAAAATAAACACAAAAATTCACAAACAAACCCTAACATTTTTTATTCTTCAAATTTACTACCCACCACCTCCAACCATCTTCCACCACCTCCAACCACCATCTTCCACCACCAGCACTTCTAACCACCACCTCCAATCTCGAACAACTTATTCTTCCTCCCTCCATCTTCTTCTTCTTCCTTCTTCAAAAAAGCTCCGATCGGAGCTATAAAAGAGCTCCAAATCGGAGATGCAAGCGACTCGATTGGGCTATAGACTCAAAAGCGAGTCATTCGGCCGAAAAAGCGATTCGATTGGAGACTCCGGCGAGCTAACGGTTAGCTCCTCGCCAGAGTTGTATATAATAGCTCCGATCGGAGCTTTTCACTCGATCCTAGCATTTTTTAAGACGGAAGAAGAAATGGGAGAGGAAGAAGAAAAAAAATGGGTATATTTTGAAAACAAATTTTATTGGGGTTTAATGTACAATAATAATGAGTCATTGTTGTAATTTATAAAACATTAGAGTCCAATGTGTAGTAAACTGAAGATTGTAAATTGCAACTAATTCCAATTCATTTTCTTTTGCATTTATTTTATTTCTGGTCAACTCAAAAATCAGGTTTTGGGTGTATCTGTAATTGTTTGAATAGAAGGGACTAAACTGTAATTGGTCCAAATTTAAGGGGTAGGAAACGTAATTTCCCCCATTTTGTATTTATGGTGGGAGAAAGATTTATAAGAATGAAACCAGGAACCATTACTAATTAAGACATCAAAAAGGGCTAGGAAACAACCATGTTTTAGGACTGAGTAAGTATCTTTTAATATTTTTGTTATTTTTTGGAAGATTATATTTGAAATATCATTTTATTTCATTTCTGTAAATCATTTTATATTTTTAAAACTAGTTTAAAAAATGAATTTTTCATTTAATTTATTTTTATTTTAACGTTTACTGATTTGAAACTACTTTTTTATTTATAAATATTTCTTATTGGACGCTGTGAAAGGGAATAGAAGTAAAGTATAAAATGTGACGGTTAAAAATAAGGCTATGTTCCGAACCCGATGTAATTTATTTCCCTTTGATATAATGAAATGTTATTTTCAAAATAAAAATAAATATAAGGCCAAGTTTGGGAAGCAAATTTTGAAAGTAGAAAATGGACCAATATGTTATTGTTCAAATCAAGGGGACGGGAGTGTTATTAGGTGATTTATTGGGGGGGGGGGGGGTCTGGGGCTATTTTCCCTATAATTAACTATCTATATTACAGGGACTAATATGTAATTGAGTTGCATTTTGAAAAAAAAAAAACTAGTTGTTAATGTTACCGTTTTTTATGAATGTTTTGCATAAAACCCCCATTTTAACCCTTTTACTCACTTGTTTTCATCTCCAATTGCACACACTTTTTCGAAATGCAATCAAGTAGATCTTTCACTAGTACTGGGGTCACTGGAAATTCTAGAATATGTTGACAGTTTGACTGTGTTAGGAGGATGGTGATAACCCGTTCCACTTCAAGAGAAAATCCAGGAAGGTTCTACCACCGTTGCAGTATACATGGTTGGTTTAGTTGGTGGACACCAAGTGAAGATCAGTAAGACTACGTGTTGGAGCAAAATTTGGAAGAAGAAAGGGTGGAGTAAGCTATAAGAAAGAGTGCAAGATCCTACATGTGACTTAGACAACTAATTAATCTTAATCTAATGTTGTTGAAAGTCTATTTGTTTTGTTTGATAATGAAATGTATCTTCTAGGGTAGTGTTATTTGATCTTCTAGTGTAGTAGTGTAACAAAAAACCAAAATTGAATTGTAATATGTATGCAAAAATTTTCTATAAATGAATAAACGGTCGTAGGAACCTACAATTGCATCAAATGATACCATAACCAAACAGCCATAACATAAATAATAATCAGCACGATCCATTACATTCAAACGTAACCATAAACATAACCATAATGCAATATCGCGTAACCCTCTAGTGCACCATTAAGCATCATAACAACTACACTATCAAATGCACTATCATGCAAAAAAGATATGTTAATGACAAAGGGAATGTGAAACAAATTGAAATTCAAATGTCAAGAGTCATACTCTGATTGGATGGCCCTTCATTTGCATTTCTTTTTCTTTTATTAGTTGTTTTTCTAGGGTTTGTTCCCTACATTATTGAATCAAAATTAATATACAAACTATCATTTGTGCAAAATAGATTAAACATAGAGATGGTTGACCCTTGTACTAGAGAAAGAACTACTTGATTGCAATTTGAGCAAGTGTACGCAATATAAGATGAAAGCAAATGAGTAGAAGGGTTAAAATGGAGGTTTTATAGCCAAACATTTATAAAAAAAAACAAACACAATAACAATTACTTTTTATTTTTTTCCAATCAATTACAGATTAGTCCCTATAATATATACAGTCAATTACAGTACGGTCCACACGTAATAGTCACGTGATGTAACTAAATAAAGGTCTGAAATTAGTTCAAATCAATTACATACATGTCCCCGAAATTGTGTTAGCTAATTACATATTCACCCAACTGCCACACTATACATGGTTAGGTTGGTTTTTTATTTTCTTTTACCTTTACTATAATTATTTTTTTGAATTTGAATTTTGTTTTGCATTTCTTTATAGGAGAGAGGTAATTTATTCCACATGGAGAGAGAGATAAAGTTAATGTAGGCATGTTAGTCAACGAAAATGTACATTTTGGGTTTATCTATAATTGTTTGAATAGAATGGATTAATCTGTAATTGGCCAAAATTTAAGGGGTAGCTTATGTAATTTCCCCTTTATATATACAAGTAGCAATATAATATGTAATAGTATACACTTTCTTTGGACTACACCAAGAGTTTTATGTGACCATACCATTCTAAATGGTACTAATATTTTAGGATTAATTCGTGCTTACTATGGGCAAGGTAAACCACAAGGATAAATTGATTCATTAATTTGAAAGAAGACAACAATTGATACTCAACCTTGTACTTTTGATTAAGAATAGCACGCCTCCATTCATAAGCATTAAGAAAAGTTCATAGCAGCACAAAGCTTAGAGTTTAGAAAGGCCAGATGAGGCCTTCACTGAATCACTGTCTATTTCCACTGAGGTGTAGAAGAAGAGTTTTCAATACTTCTTTTCTTTCATAAAGAAACTATCTTTCATACATCAACATGAGTATACAAAAAACTATACGGAACCTTTATATAAAAAAAGAGGAAAACAGAGGTCCCTTCACAACTCAGAACACACTCAGTAGATAATTTAAGAGCTAAAAGTTTTGAGTCTCACTTAATGAAAGTAACTTCGCTATTGATGAAGCCTTCAAGCAAAAGACGACCTTCGTCTACGGTGCTATGCGCTGCTATAAGACACTTCTCAGAACTGCTTGGTGCTTTAAAACATTAAGTAGTCTCCCCCAAGCACAATTAGGACTACTTGTCTTCAGGCTAACTATAACCCACATACTGCTGCCATTGCCTTTGCTAGAGATTCTTGCCATTTGAATTTTGCACCAGAACCTATAAAGTATATATAAACCTGCTGAGGTTGGATCGATGTTGGATAATTGAAGGGATCAAAACTTGCCTTAATATCATCTTCTCGCGATCGTGTGTCCAGTTGCATTGTGTTTCCAGTGGCCTAGGTCAATCGAAGTGTTGCCAATTTGCCATGCTTCTTCGAACCGGGTAAGGTATCTATGTGCAAAGGTTACCGAGTCATTTAAATCATAAGATATTTCACCATGGACAATCTTGTTACGGTTGATAAACACCATCAAAAGACTGCATAATAACTGGAACTGATTCTGATCCATCTTCTACCTTACCTGAGTGAAGCGGAACTCAATATTTAACTACATCCCTTTAACATGTACACATAACTCATTTTAATAGCTATAGGTTAAAATTACCTTCGACTCTGACAAAACAAACAAAATCACTTAATTATATATGACATAATAGGCATCCTATTTCAATCTTTCAAAGGAAAAATAGAAATGTAACATAAGAAGAAGAGTTTTGAAGAAGAAGGAGAGAGGAAGAGTAAATGAGCAGATTTATAGGGATTTTGGTGAAAAGTGAAGTAGTGAAATCGAAAAAGAGGGAGGAGCAAGACTGGAAGAGAGATAGAGTTATGAAAGGAAAGGAAGTCTGCAACTTCACGAGAGAGAAAGAGTTTGAGACGGAAAGGATTCTCCACGCGCCCAGTTGTTGGTTATATACGAATACCTGCGTGGTCGTTTCAACATGTTTAATACAGTACTACAATTTTTGAAAAATAGACAATGGCGCATATAACTTGTGATTTATTATGTTGATTTGATATGCGTTCTTTCCAGCTCCAACCTTTCTCTTCTAATATTCTGAACCACTCTATTTGAATTTATTTTTAGTGGGTTTGTGAGTATTAGTTTTGGGAAATACAAATTCGTAACTGGGGAAGACAATCAAGAAATAAAGGAAAATTGAGATGACACGAGTGGAATGTAAAAGATGCATGATTGGTGATGCAAGTATGAAGACGAAACGAAGGAAAGAATAACTTTCTGGAAGATTTGTGAACTATAACTGGTGATGTTAATAACTTGTATTATACGTAAATAACAAGTCTAGTCTAACATACAATAATTGCAGGTTTAGGTGGGTGTGGTTCAGTTCATTTAAATAAGGTCTCAAATTCGAATATAACCGATGTAAAAACATGACTTGAAGAGGACAGGGTCGATATAGCTAGCTGTTTTATCAATTTCTGAACGCAGCTTTCTCGCCAATTGACGACAAATGGTAAAGGCCAATTTTCAAACGGTTGCAGCATTATTATATTACTCCTTTAGGATGAAGTTTCTTAACTAAGCTAGGTACTCTTATTATACAACCAATCAATTCCTAAGTCAATGAATGGAATTACGAAAGCTATTATAAAAGTCCTTAATCCACTGCTTGCCCAGTTGCCCTTAATTGGATGTTCGTATCCCTGCCTAGTCAATACTTCTTTTAGTATCTTTTGTTAATTAGTAAGACTGTCCAATGTGGGCAAGTCATGGGAGAGAGCGACCTCACCAGACTTGCCCACCGTGGGCGGTTGTGGGACTTGCCCACAACGAGTTATAATTTTGTCTGTGGGACCCAATCCATTTTTAATAAAACTTAAAAGAGTCCTATATACTATGAGAGTCTATGAGAGTCCTGAACAAATACACAATTTTGAGATGACTTGGTTTCTATTTAAATTCACGGGTCAATTTACTGATCCTAGGTTGCGGGTTCGGTAATATGGATTTAAAAACGGGTTGTCAGATTAATATAAATATCCTATTTTTATTTTTTTTCTTTCATTTCCTTCTTTCTTCTCTCTCTCTTTCTCTCTCTCTTTTCCGATCACATTTCCGGCGATATCTCCGCCGTCCGACCACCAATGTTCAATCCGATTGCATATTTGAGTAGCCCATGGCCCGATCTACCTTTCTACCGGTTTCGTTTTTTTATTTGGTCGACTTTTGAAATGGTTGGCCGGAATTCGAAGGCTTTTCCAGCGATATCTCCCCCGTTCGGCCACCAATCTTAAATCCGATCGCATATTTGAGTAGTCCATCGCCCGATCTACCTTTCTACCAGTTTCGTTTTTTCATTTGGTCGACTTTTGAAACGGTTGGTCAGAATTCGAAGCTTTTCCGGTTATCTTCTACGGCGGATCTCCGACTACACAACACATATAAGTCATAACCTTGCCGTTTCCTCGATTTTCAGGTTTCTTCTCTCGATTCTTTAGTTTTTTTTTCATTTTTTGTTTGGTTTTGGTGATTTTTATTGATTTCGCGTAACTTTATATTTCATGTGTAATTGTTGATGTTTTAACCTTAATTGTGTATGCTTGACCTGTAATTGTTGATGTTTGCGTGTTTGAATTATATTGATAATGTTGAAGTGATTGTTGTTGTGCATGATATGCTTCGTTTTCTGTTGTTTTGGTTGTAATTGTTGATTGTTAAGGGTAAATTGGTGATGCCTATGTTTATGCTTCATTTTTGCTTTGGTTATTATGCTTCATTTTTTGCTTCGATTATTATGTATGAATAGCATATATTTATACTGTAATTGTTGATTATTAAGGGTAAATTGGTTATGCCTATGTTTATGCTTCATTTTTGCTTCGGTTATTATGTATGAATAGCCTATGTTTATATTGTAATTGTTGATTGTTAAGGTTAAATTGGTGATGCCTATGTTTATGCTTCATTTTTGCTTCGGTTATTATGCTTCATTTTTGCTTCGATTATTATGTATGAATAGCCTATGTTTGTACTGTAATTGTTGATTGTTAAGGGTAAATTGGTGATGCATATGTTTATGCTTCATTTTTTGCTTCGGTTATTATGCTTCATTTTTACTTCGATTATTATGTATGAATAGCCTATGTTTATACTGTAATTGTTGATTGTTAAGGGTAAATTGGTGATGCCTATGTTTATGCTTCATTTTTTCTTCGGTTATTATGCTTCTTTTTTGCTTCGATTATTATGTATAAATAGCATATGTTTATACTGTAATTGTTGATTGTTATGGGTAAATTGGTGATGCCTATGTTTATACTGTAATTGTTGATTTTTAAGGGTAAATTGGTGATGTCTATGTTTATGCTTCATTTTTGCTTCGGTTATTATGCTTCATTTTTTTCTTCGATTATTATGTATGAATAGCCTATGTTTATACTGTAATTGTTGATTGTTAAGGGTAAATTGGTGATGCTTGAATATAGGTATTTTATTTCATCTTTTGAAAAAAAAATATTGTTTAGGTTTTTATGTAAATTGTGTATGTCTATATGTAAATTGTTGATTTTGGTTTTTTTTTTTTGTTGCATATAGTAGGTTTTCGTAAAAATGGTGGTTGAATGATTGATGATAAAGATGGAGGCGTGGATGGAGGAGTTGACGAACAAGTCAAGGGTGTTTTTTTTTTTTTTTTGTTTGCGAGGATGAATATAGTTTGGATATAGTGATTTTTAATTTTTTGTATTGTTTTTTATGTAATGACATTTTATTGATTGATGAATGAAATTGATTTCTATGTTTATTTTATAAATATTGAGTTTTTGAGATAAATAGGTTGTCATCAATAATTTTACATTAAACATAGACAATTATATACCAAATATAAGCAATTTGTCCCAAAGTATCAATATGATTGGATGGACACATGATGAAAGCGGGTTGTGTATTATAAGGGAAAAATGTGGGTCGATCCGGGTCAAGCGGGTCAACCCGCGAAAAAAATCATATTGTATGATTTTATGTATAAATTGTATATATTTTTCTATTATGTAGGACTCTCAAGGACTCTCATTATATTGTGGACTCTCAGGAGACGGACTCTTTCTTTTTTGTTTTTTATTTAAATTTTGATTTTTAAAAAATACAAAAATTATACCAATAGTCATATTTTTTTAGATCTATAAATAGAGACCAGTGAAAACATACTTCCTCACAACTCAAAATTCACGATTCTTTCTCTCTTTTATATTGTAATCCCGATTTAAATAAAAAAAACACCATTTCCAACTCCAAATCTTCTATACATTTGAATATTGTTGATAATATAACTAGTATAAATAATAAAAAAATAAAAAAATAAAAAGAAATTCCCACGACCAACCCCACAATCGCTGCCACAGTGGGCTGTCATAGGTTGCGGGAGAAGTCGCCTGACCACTCAACCAAAAAGCAGTCGTCCACAGTGTATAGTCTAACATCTCCTGATTAATAAATTTATCATTGCGTTTTGTTGACCTTTTTAATATGATCACTACACCCTAAAAAAATTAGAAAACGTGATCAGACCCGTCGTGACCCAATGCAGGGAGGCCTCCGCAATATTTTTTATGCTTAAGATTAATGGATTTAGACGTTTAGGCTCTGTTTAGCAAAACTAGCTGAAAAGCTAGCTGGTAACTGATTAACTAGCTGGTAGCTGAAGATAGCTGATTAACTAGCTGAAAATCTAGCTGATTTTAATGTAGGTGTTTAACAAATTAGTTGATAAGCTAACTGGTATTTTGTAAAATGACATAAAAGCGCATTACTCTTATTTTTATTTTCTTTAACCTTTCTCATCGTATTATTAGTCTAGGTTTTTTTAAATAATAGTACATGATGTGCTCAAATTACTACTTAGGAAAACAAGTAGGAAGCAGTCGTTGTAAACAGACTATGCTAACCACGAGATCGTTCGCTAAGGAATCAACTAGGCTACCACAGGGTTTGAAAGCAAACAATTACTTGTAGAAATAGTTTGATTTGTTTGAATTTGAGTACTTCTAATAACTAGAAAACAGAAAATGCAATGTAGTTGATTTGAATGAGATAGAAAGAACACAATAGTTACGATCAAGCAATGCTAATTCGCTTTAGGGATACGTTCATACTGTCACACGGTCGGTGTACAGAAAACTATCAATTCAACCTTTACCAAACGAGTTTGAAGATACTTGAACTAGAGTAATCGTGGGTCGTCAATCCACGATCCTTAACCAAACGTTTTAGAGAATCTTTGAACGAGAGTATTGAATTGAAGGGTTTTTACAAAGATCTTTGAACGAGCCTAACCTATATGAACGATTTCAAACCCTAGAAGCGAATACGCAAAGCTATCACGCAACTACCATGTCCGGAGTGGTTTAGATACTCATGATAGATTGAAAGATGAAAGACTCCAACATATTGCTCATGATAAACATAAACGTAATGATAATCGCAAGCAAGCTCATACAATTCGACAAACAAGAACAAGAACGAATTGTAAAGAGATAAACAATAGAGATGTTAGGAATATCTGTTAGTATTTTGATCATTCATCACATGTTCTTATCTTTGCCAGAAAGGTGATTAAGTACTCTTAATTCACTTGAACATTGTAAAAGAGGAAATCACTGAGTATGATTAGTCTAGTAAATCTTGTTTTAGGATTATAGGTCTCTGAATGTAATTTTTATTTCCAAGAAGACCATGAAGATCAATCCTAGCAATGGAGCTTTTCTGAAGATTACAAGACCGGAGATTGCATAAGATTTATGAAGACACCAAGGTTTAGTCTCACCCGGAAAGACAATGTCCTTAATCCTTTCTCAAGTGCATTTAGTTACTTTTGAAACATGATTCTGGAACATATGACATCATGAGTATGGAGCATGCAAGCCATCAGAAAGGCTAATGTATCCGTTGAAGACTACAGGACAAGAAATAGTACATATGCATTAATTGCATCGGCAGAAAAGCCGCTAAAGCACAGTCCTCTCTGAGATATGAGACAAGGACTTCTGAGTACTCTTTTCAAGATAAGTATAGACTGAATTTGAATTGTGTCTAACGGATAACATCCCAACGACTCTCCAATTCATCTATAAATATCACACACTTAGATGCTGAGAAATACAACGACCAAAGAACGATCTAACTTGCAAACTTACAATCTAGCAAAGTATTCTCTCAAGAACTCTACTACCCTTTCTGAAAGCTTTCTGTTGCTTGAAGAATCACTAGTAGTTCTAAGTTGTCCTGAACCTTAACAAGAGATTGTTATTCGTGAAAGAGTTGAACTATCAGATAACCTTTCTGAAGCTCATTCTCCAGCGGACATCAATTACTTGGGTCAAGAAGAGCGATTGCCATACCTTTGAACAAGTGTATTAAGTAGTCTTGTTCTATTAGGCTCTCTGGAAACATAAGCGAAAAGTTATACAAGAAGCCTCTAACAAACCTTATAACCAACACCATCAAGGCGTGGAGTAGAGGAAGTACTTGATTTGGGAAATCAGGGAATAACTCCAAGGTTATCTGAGTAGAGGAAGTACTTAGCTCTAGGAGCTGGGGAATAACTCAGGGGGAACATTTGGTTGGGAACCATTTGTTTAGGAATCTTAGAATAGGATTATTGTAAGGTGAACTCAATTATCTGTTCTAGTGAATTTTAGGTCTCAGAAAGACCGAAGTGGATTAGTTGGAGGATTACGCCACCTCCAGATACTACTATACTTGCTGTGTTATTTACCTTTCTGCATTTATCTTTCAGCAAAGCACACACACATACTTATTGTTTCTGCACTTACCTATCTTAAAGTCTTCCGCGCTCTGAATTTAAGTATCAGAAACCCCCCAAGTTTCTGAGAAACTGTGTTTATCGACAAAAGTTTTAAAAGACTATTCACCCCCCCCCCCCCCTCTAGTCTTTCACTTTGCCGTTATCTGGACCAACAAGAGAATTACCACGGTGATCAGGAATTCGATATCGATAAATCAATCAAGGATAAATCCAAGCACCAAGATATGTCTCAATGTCAAAAGTATGAATGTCTGGAGATTTTTCTATCAACTAGGTTAAAAGAAGTATAAAAGAAATTACAAAACCCAAAAGTAATAAGGAAATCGGAATTCCCATCTGCGCATCTCGCCGCGGCGGATTGATTTCCTCGCCGTGGTTAGTCTTCTTCGATCGAAATATATATCCCATACTTAACTTCATTGCGGTAAAATACTCATGGCGAAGCTTCAATCTTGAGCAGAGCCTTTTCGCAAATTCTCGTCATGGCAAAATTCCTTATGCGAGCTTCTCTTCGGCGGATTCGATTTAGCATTCGTGGAATCCTGTCGCAGCGGACAAAATGCCCCGCCGCGGCGAGCTCCCTTCCACAGAAATAATTAACTCTCGACAATTCTCTCCGCGGCGGACCGATTTTCTTGCCGCGGCGAGCCGTCTTGCATTCACTCCCTTTACATTCGGGAAATCTCGCCGCAGCGAGCCATGTTAACAAACTTGCCCTCAATTTGGCTAAAAAACAATGATTCCTAGAAGATAGAAACAAAAAAATCAAAGCGTAAAAACAAACTAAAAAGACTAAGAAACTAAAGACAAAGACTCACAAAGACCGCTAAAAAGGACCAAATGAGACTCTAAATTATTGTCTCATCAAACTCCCCAAACCGAACTTTGCTCATCCTCTAGCAAACAAATAAACCTAGACAAAAACTAGACTCAAACCACGGAAACAAACAAGGAGTCAAGGTCCCAAGTGATCGAATCTACCATTGTAAATAGTAAGTCCACGAGATGCAAAAATTTTGTCATCAATCCAACTTTGGCAAGACAGTGTACAGAAAATCAAACACAATCGTTTTCCAGACAAATAGCACTTAAGTGTAGCTCGCTAGTCCCTCACAGGTGAATGTAGTGTATCTCTCACTCTCTTGGAAGTATCCAAATGGGGTATAAGCTCAAAAATAAACTGGGAAGGTGACTTGCATCACAAAGGTGCCTACAATATCTTATGCTTTTGTACTCGTCTCATTAGATCGAAAGGGACTTACCAGGCGACTTAATTTTTCAGAAAACAAAAGCTGAAACTGCTCCCCCTAATCACGTCAACCGATTCAAATCTCAATCAAATTCTTCAATGTATATTCAGTGCTTGGCCTCATTGGGCTCTTTTAATATCAATTTTTTGCAGGTGTCTATTTTACCGAAAGTCCGCACTTTTGTGCGTGTCAGTTTGGTGTACGTGCCATCAACCCTCACGGACATATGGATTTTTAGGACCACGCCGGTATATAGGTAGGATTTGAAACATGACTAACGGTGATCAATTAAGACCATAGATCCACCCCGAGATTCAAATATCAATAAGCTTTTAGGGAGCAGTAAACAAACTTTTCAGTAATAATGCAAAACAGCATATAAAAGTTGCAAGATAACAGTTCTCTCCCCAAACCTGTTCCTTGGAACAGGGGGAAGAGCTTAAAAAGAGCATGCGGTTCGTCATCCCTAACAAGACTGAGTACACATAAGTATGAAAAGGCGCAAGTAATACGTAAAAACTTGCATAACCCAGGAAATCACACAATACATTTGCCGGTACAAAATTTTTTCATCGGCTCTCAGGCGTCTCACAGGATTTTTGGACCAAGGAGCTAAACAAACTTGCTATTTAAAAGAGAAACGACCTTGCAGGATTAAAAATACACTGTCCTACTTCCAGCTAATCATCAAACAAAACGTAAGCGGCAAGTGGATTTAACACCTACAATGGACGTTCGACTTGGTCAAAGACTCAGACTCACCACGAAAGTACTTAAAGGGAAATTAACTAGACCTAGACTGACAAAGAAACTGTAACAGAGAAGGGTCACATAACACACAATAGAACAAAATACATAGAAGTAAAGACGAAAGACTCTAAAGACACAGATTATCAGAGAAAAATGCAGATAAGACACTAGAGAGCACATTCCCCCTCCCCAAACCTAAACTCAAGCATGTCCTCAAGCGTAGAGTGAAAACGAAGACAGAATGGAAGCTATAGTGACTTGCCTGTTGGTGTACCTTTATAGTCATGTACTAGACTCACCAAGAACAACCTCTTCCTCCGGTCGCTCATTAAATCCTTCCAGATATGGCTTAACCCGTTGTCCATTGACCTTGAAGGTGGATCCATCATTTGTGTTCAAGAGTTCGACAGCACCATGTGGTGCCACTTGAACGATTTCGTACGGTCCATCCCATTGAGAGCGCAGCTTACCTGGAAACAATTTAAGGCGAGAGTTGAAGAGTAAAACTTTCATACCTGGGGTCAAATCCTTACGAATTATTCCCTTATCATGATACTCCTTAGTCTTGGCCTTATAGGTCTTAGCATTCTCGAAAGCATTGTTCCGAAGTTCTTCCAGTTCTGAGAGCTGCAGTATACGCTCTTTGCCAGCTGCATCCAAATTGAGGTTCAGGACAACAGTCTTAATCTTTTTTGACTGAGAGTATCTGTTGCTTTCCCCAAGTGCTGCCATATCACTCATGAGAGTGGTAAATCTGAAATCAAGTTCTTCCAGAGTTTCAGTGGGTCCTTGTTTGAAATTTTGAAATTTCAACTTGAGAACTTCGAACTTGTTTTCTTTGGTTTTCTCAGTTCCGGCACAGATTTCTTCAATCAGTTGCCAGGCAACTTTCGCCGTTTTAGCACCCCACAGTTTACACTGTATGTGCTCAGGTGTAGATCTGATGATGATATTACGAGCTTGACCATCCAGACGATTTCTCTTGGCATCTTCCGATGTCCAGAGTTCTCTGGGCTTTGGTTCGTAAATAACTTGACTAGTAGATCTCCCACTAGTTGACGCATCAGTTTGTGAAGATCCTTCGCTTTGATCTCTGTCTCTACCATTAGAAACCTCCATGACTTGTTTAAGTTGTTGAATGACTATTGGGCCATTTTTTATTACTTCGATCATTTCGTCACTTATGGCTTCAAGGTGGAGCATCATGTTATTTTTCCATTTCTCGTAGTTCTCTGGTTTGAGAACGGGTGCATCACTCAGAGACATTCCTGCACACTTAACACACAAATTAAATAGTCCTCGTAAATGGACAAAGTTCCTTCACCTATCTGGGGATCTAGGTTCAGTGCAGAAGGCTTGTGAACCTCATGCTCTTATACCACTTGTTGGTCCAGATAACGGCAAAGTAAAAGACTAAGGGGGGGGGGGAGGGTGAATAGTCTTTTAAAACTTTTGTCGATAAAAACTATTTCTCAGATATCTGTGTAGATATCTGATACTTAGATTCAGAGCGCGGAAGACTTAAGATAGATAAGTGCAGAAGTTAAAGTGTGTGTGTGTGTTGGTGAAATGTAAGTACTGAGTAAATAACACAGCAAGTATAGTGGTATCTGGAGGTGGCGTAATCCTCCAACTAATCCACTTCGGTCTTCCAAAGACCTAGAATTCACTAGAATAGATAATTGAGGTCACCTTACAAAAATCCTATCCTAAGATTCCTTAAACAAATGGTTCCCAACCAAATGTTCCCCCTGAGTTGTTCCCGGCTTTCCTGACAAGTACTTCCTGTACTCAGAAACCTTTTTGAGCTATTCCCTAGCTTCCCAAGCTAAGTACTTCCTGTGCTCAATAACCTTGGAGTTATTCCTTAGTTTCTCAAACTAAGTACTTCATGTACTCCACGCCAGTGATGGTGTTGGTTTTGGTTTGAGTTGTCAGATGAGCTTGTTTAATAACTTTTCAGTTAATCAGATAGCTCTGTGAATCAAGTATACTTAATACACTTTTCAATGTATGGTATCTTGTTCTTTTTACTGACCCAAGTCTTAGATAAATGTTCAAGAGAATGAATCTCAGATACTTGATCTTTCAATTCAACTCTTTCACAGATAGCAGTGCTTGTTTAGGATCAGGACACTTAGAACTTTAGTGCTACTTAAGATCAGGAGCTTTGGTCGCAACAGAAAGCGTTGAGGATAACTAGTTTGCTTGAGAGAATATGTTGTTCAGCGAGTTTATGGAGTTCAAGGTGTCTTCTCAAGTAGTCTAAGTATTGATATTTATAGATGAATTTGAATGCCGTTGAATAGTATCCGTTAGGCTCAAATTAAAAATATTGATATCTGTGTATAGTAATGCAGTAGGTTTGTCTTCTTCTTCAGAAGGTACCGTTGCTTTTATTCAGACATCTATGTCCGTGCATTTAATGCATTGTACTGTACTTTTTGTCCTGTAGTGCCAACGGAACTATGCTCAATATCAGAGACTAGTATTATCTGATTCTTTGCACGTCCTTATCTTTAATCTTCATATACCACTTTATTGAAACAACTTTGTTGCAATATATTTCTTTTTCAGAAATGTGGTTAAGGCTCAAGGTATCTGAGAGTAGATATCTGTGGGCACTTTCCTGGTTTTCAGAAAACCTTCTAGTTCTCAGATATCTCTTGTGACACAGCTTGTTTAAAACTATTCGTGTCTTCAAGATATCTGACCAAGGTATCTGCAAAACTATTTCAGTAATCTTGTGCAGTTTCTTCAAATCTTCAATGTCGTTGAACTTGTTCTGCTTGGATGTCTTCTTCTTGGTCTTCTCTTCATAAAATAAAAATTACATTTTGAAACCTGACATCCTATACAAGATTAGCTAGACTATCATACTTAGTGGGTTTCCTCTTTTACAATGTTCAAGTGAACCAAGAGTACTAATCACCTTTCTGAGACTAAGATAAGTCATCATGTTGCTGATCAAAATCTAAACCGATATTTCTAACAAAATATCTAACAAATTTCTAACAGCCGTTCTTCAGCTTGGCTCTTTTGAAGTACTCGAGGGCGGTATTCTTCTCCCCTGAAGACACCTGAAGAACATATGAAACACAAAACACATTGAAGGTAAACATTTAGCTAGGAACTCATTAAAGGCAAACATTTAGCTAGGAACTCATTAAAGGTATAGAAATGAAACACAAAACACATGTACGAATAAACTGACCAAATTAGATGTACACTTACAGACTTCACGTGATGCGTAAGAACAGCTTGCGACCTGTAGTGGTGAATGGCCACCCCTTTACCCTCAGACGGCTCTGTCAGCCGGTTCTCTCTGTTCTGGTCCGCAATCTGCTGGACATCAACTTGAGTCCAGTAGCACTACAAGAATCCATCCGTAACGGGACGGAAAGGGGCGACGGATTCTATCCGTCGCCCCGTTTGGCGACGGATAAAGGTTATCCGTCGCTCTGTAGCGACGGATAAAATTATCCGTCGCTACAGATTGTTGACCAAAATAAAAAAAAAAAAAAATTTTAGCGACGGATAGATTTATCCGTCGCTACAAGGCCGGAAAATTAAAAAAAAAAAAAATTAGCGACGGATAGATCTAGATCTATCCGTCGCTAAAAACCTAAAAAAAAATATAATATATCTCCTCCACCACCTCCTTTTCTCCACTACTTCTCCTCTCCTCCTCCCACCACCACCATCCTCCACCACCACCATCTCCTCCCACCACCACCATCCTCCACCACCACCACCATCTCCTCCACCACCTTTCTCCTCCCACCACCACCATCCTCCACCACCACCTTTCTCCTCCCACCACCACCATCCTCCACCACCACCATCTCCTCCACCACCTCCTTTCCTCCACCACCACCACCTCTCTCCTCCCACCACCACCACCCTGCCACCACCACCATCTCCTCCACCATCCTCCTCCACCACCACCACCTCTCTACTCCCACCACCACCGCACCACCACCCTGCCACCACCACCATCTCCTCCACCACCACCACCTCCCACCACCACCTGCACCACACCCACCGCACCACCACTGCCACCACCGGAATTAATCCGTATACGAATATAAAAATTCGTATACGGATTTTATTTTTAAAAAAAAAAAAAAATGGGGCGACGGATAGATCTATCCGTCGCCCCATAATCATTTTTTTTTTTTAAAAAAAAAAGGTCAATCCGTCGTCCAATCCGTCATGGTGGGCGACGGATTTTATCCGTCACAGCTTCAGGCGACGGATTTTCTATCCGTCGCCCGATCCGTCGAGGCTGACGGATAGCTTGGCTAAGCGGATCTATCCGTCGCCATCTGATGATTTTGTAGTGTAGGCCACCCAAAGCGCCCACTCCTCCTCATCACACCATGCAAGCCTTTTGTTTTATCGCCACATCCTTTTCATAGTGCAAGCCATATCCTTGTATCGAGTTGACCCCAGTGACTCGAAACAAGGCCATATCAGGTGGAGCAACCTGTTGAGAATGAAGTACTTTTTCTACATTCCCAATTTCAGACAACATACAAATTACATAACATAAACCGAGACATCAATTCAATAAGATAACAGAACATAACATATTCAATGGTGACTAACATATCACCCAAGTTTAGCAGCTAACATACCACTCACATATAGTGGCTAACATACCTCTCACGTTGTCCTAAAAAATACTAACACAGTGGTGACGAACATATCACCCAAGTTAACATACCACTCACATATAGTGGCTAACATACCACTCACATTGTCCTAAAATTTACTAGCACAGTGGTGACTAACATATCACCCAAGTTCAGTAGCTAACATACTACTCATATACAGTGGCTAACATACCACTCACATTGTCCTAAAATATACTAACACAGTGGTGACTAACATATCACCCAAGTTAACATACCACTCACATATAGTGGCTAATATACCACTCTCATTGTCCTAAAATTTACTAACATAGTGGTGACTAACATATCACCCAAGTTAACATACCACTCACATATAGTGGCTAATATACCACTCCCATTGTCCTAAAATTTACTAACACAGTGGTGACTAACATATCACCCAAGTTCAGTGGCTAACATACCACTCACATTAAAACAACGAGTATAACAGCAAATAAAGGAATGTCAGATTCAAACTTACCCGCAACTCATCAAAGTACTCGCCTCTCATCCGGTCCGAGATGCACGACCACTTCTCGCCCCCTGCCCCGGGGGCTCCCTCTTGGTCCGAAAGATGTCACCGAGTTTAGCGGCTGCATCTGAAGGCCGTAAACTGTTATCAATGTATAAGATACAAGAAACAAATATTAATTAGTATAGTATAACAATGATGTGACATAAATTATCTTAAGGTATGTTCTATATATATAAAGGAATGCATAATACTTACTTGTCTTTACCCAGTGGGAACAACACAGGTTTTCCGTTCCACTGAGCCCCGACCTCGATCTCGGTGTAGGGACAATCATCGTCTTGTAAGTTCCCGAAGATCGGATTCGAGCCCTTCCGAACGGTGGCGTCTCAGGGAACCGTGAGCTTCTCGACTAATCTGCTCCTCGAGTCGACCCTCCTCGACTACCCCCTGACTGGCCGCATGGGGGAGGACGATATGTGGGTCGCCTATGTCGCGGCATCTGCAAAAACATGCAACAAATACAGGAAAAATGTGTTAGTATATACCTACATACATTTTGAAAAGCATGTAAATCACAAATACTTGGTATTATCAACAACTAACTAGTTATATACATAATCTACCCTTCTCACATACCCTGTGCGTCCTCGTCTAAGTCTACATACTGGTCCTCGAGCAGATCTATCAACTCATCACGAGCCTGTACAGGAGTTTTTGCTTGTTCATCGACAACTTCTTCTTGGTATGAGTTGGTAATTGAGTCGTCTTTCTTAACGTACTCCACTTTGGAGCGGGCACGTATAGGTATCGCAGCTAACCAGTCCGCCTTGTCGCGTTTCTTGCTTGGATATTCAAGAAACACCACTTGTCGTGCTTGAGTCGCCAAGATAAATGGTTCGTACTTAGTTTTGTACCTCTTTCGATGGTTTATGTCAACCATTTCATACTGCTCATTCTTCTTCGTACCAAGTAGATTAGGATCATACCAGTCAACACCAAACAAAAAGGTTCTTTTCAACGGCAAACCGGGATATTCTAGGCGCACTATTCGTTTCAGCTTCCCGTGGAAATCATACAAATCACCTGGTCCTAAATCTTGCCCCCTGACACACACCCCAGAATTTCTTGTAGCCATAGTCGTGTTAGAGTCAATCGTATGGAACCTAAGACCATTGACTATGTAAGATGGGAATGTGTAGACCTTTTTGAATGGTCCCTCTGCTAGAGCACTCAAGTAAGGGCATGTGACGTTATTGACAGGATCTCGGACATACTCCTTGAACCAATCTGGAAATTCTAATTCCATCTTTGAGTCAAGGAGTTCTTCAAGCGTATCCTCTGCCATCTGAGGATTCTTCTCCTGACAACGCTCTTTGAAAACGCTGTGGACATTGACATGATTATAAGTCTACATACTATCTAGGAGGATTTTAGTTAAAAGTTCAATTTTAGATGCTTTTAATAAGGTACTCACCCAGCAAATATCACCATATACTTGTCAACCTCAGCACAATTCGTGACAGATAGGGAAACATCATCATCCTCTTGAATTTCGAATATGCTGCGTTTCGAGATGGCCTAGATGCCTTTGTCGGGACGTGGTCCTCAAAGTAATAGGAGCAGAAGGTTGCAGTTTCCTCTCGAACGTACGCATTGGCAATCGATCCTTCAGGTCTACCTTTGTTCTTGACATATTTCTTCAATTTCCCCAAGTACCTGTAATATATATTCAGGTAAGACGGTGTTAGAAATGAAAATCTATCCGTCATTTTAAGTACATGATTGCAATTATTTCACACCTCTCGAATGGATACATCCATCGATACTGAACCGGTCCAGCAAGTCTTGCTTCATGTGGAAGGTGAACTGGCAAGTGCTCTATAGAATCAAAGAAGCTAGGTGGAAAGATACACTCGACCTTGCATAGAATCAATGTTATGTTGCTTTCAAGATTTGCTAACACTTGATCGTGAACCACCCTTGTGCATAAATTCTTGAAAAATAAGCTCAGCTCGGTGATAGCAAGCCATACAGGTTTAGGTAGCAGTTCTTGAAATGCAACCGGGATAAGCCTCTCCATGAACACATGACAGTCGTGGCTCTTCATCCCAAACATCTTTGTCTTCTTCAAATCCACATACCGCTCCAATTTCGAGGCGTAATTGTCGGGGAACTTCAATGCCTTCACCCAATCAAACAGTATTGACCTAGATTCATTGTCAATTGTGTAGCATGCCTTGGGCCACTTACCTTCACCATTCCTCTTTGTCAACTCCGGTCTTTTACACCATGTATCCAACTCGGCTCTAGATTTGACATTATCCTTTGTTTTTCCGGGAATGTTGCAAATTGTGTTGAAGCAGTTCTCGAACACGTTCTTCTCAATGTGCATGAAATCTAGGTTGTGACGTATAAGAAGACTGCTCCAATAAGGTAAGTCCCAGAAGATGCTTCTCTTCTTCCATCCACATTTGTTGCTAATTTTCTTGTTATGCTTCTCCCACCCAAGTTCAGTCACTTTCATAAGACCCAACCTATCAATCTCCACATGAATTTGTGCACCAGTAAGTCGTCTCGGGGATCCTTTCTTTTCTACTTTGTTTTTCAAGAATTGATCCCTGTTTTTCCTGAACGGATGATTACTTGGTAGAAACCTACGATGACAATCAAACCAAGATTCATTCCTGCTATCCTTCAGTCTAAATGCATCAGTGTCCTCCAAACAATGTGGACATGCATGTTTCCCGGCGGTTTTCCTTCCAGATAGCATGGAGTACGCAGAAAGTTACTCACGGTCCAAAGTAGTGCTGCTCTCAAGGTAAAGTTCTTCTTGGTTGACACATCATATGCAGGGATACCCTTCTCCTACAGCTCAATCAGCTCCTCGATTAGGGGTTACAAGAAGACATCCAACGTCATTCCTGGATCTTTTGGCCTAGGAACCAACACAGTCAAAAACATGAATGGTTCCTTCATGCACTCACCGGGGGCAGGTTGTACGGAGTGAGCATCACTGGCCAACAAGAGTACGCCCGTTCACTTCCAAACGGGTTAAAACCATCCGTATAGAGCCCCAATCGTACATTTCTAGACTCGGCTGCAAACTCCGGATGTCTTGTCAAACTTTTTCCATGCCGGTGAGTCTGATGGATGATCCATTCTACCCTCTGCATCTTCCGGGATTACTCGCTCCTTGTGCCACCACATTTTATCGGCACAAGCACTTGAAGCGTACAACCTCTTCAAACGAGGTGCTAGAGAGAAGTACCACATTTTCTTATGTGGGAGATTTTTCTTCTGACGTTTCTTTGAAGCCCCCTCCCTGTAACGCTTGCAACGGTCCTTACCACAGAACTTTCACTTCAATAGATCTACATCCTCCCCCCAATAGATCATGCACATATCCGGACAACAGTCAATGGTTACCATAGGCAACCCCAACCCCCGCATCTTTTTCTTCGCTTGGTAAAAGTTGGTGGGAACTAGGTTTTCTTTAGGACAAAGATCCGACATTACTTGTACCCATTCATTGAAGCTCGCTTCAGATTGCTGGCCATTAGCCTTACAACTCATTAGCCGAGCCAACAAAGACAACTTGCTGAGCCTACACCCCGGATAAATCGACTTCTTTACTGATTCCAGCAAGTCAAAGAACACCTGATCCGCAGGATTCAGAAGCTCCTCCACATCCCCCTCGGTTCTAGTGGTACTAGTGTCCATAAATTCTGCCCCGACAACATTAAACACCATTTCTTCGACCCGGTCATGAAAAGCATGAGATTTAGATGTACTTTGACCCCCCAAGTTGCTCATTTTTTCTCTTCCTTCCATGCTGCCTAAATTGCTCATATGTCGTGGATGGTGTTGCTTCCTCACCATGGTGATTCCATACCTCATACTCAGGCAGGAATCCATTACGTTTCAAGTGATCGATTACCACTGTAGGAGTCAAATATTACTTGTTTCTGCATTTTTTCAATTTGCAAGGGCACTTTATCAAACCCCCCTTTACACAATCCGGATGTGTCATCGCAAATGTGATGAAGGCTTCAACCCCTTCCACAAAACTAGATTGAAGTCTGCCATTAACAGTACGACAGTACATCCAGAACGATCGGGATTCATTGGATGATTATATAACCTGACACATCTGGATTTATTAGATCGTATTGAATTTCAACTCAATCCAATTCCTGGCTATAATTGCATTGTTAATTATAATACGTTCCAAATTTCATGAATTATATGCATTTTACATTTAAAGTTTTTTTCATGCAATTTTCTTATATTCCCATTACAATTACCAATTTATAAATTAAAAGCATTTCAATTATACAAATTATAAATTATAATTTATAAATTACGAATTACCAATTTTTTCTACGAAATATCAATTTATATTCCCATCGAATTATACGAATTACCAATTACCAATTTTTTTTATACAAATTATAAATTACCAATTACTCAACCAAATCCAATACATACTTACAAACATTAAACTAAATCAAAATAAATACCATAAATAACATACATACTTACATACATACCATACATACTTACATACTTCATACTTACAACCATCAAACTAAACACCATACTTACAAACATTATACTAACTAATCAATTTCACAATAAATCAATCAATTCATTAACTCACTACTTAATATGAGCTATACTAGCTAGTATATGAGTTTAAAAACATACAATTGATCGAAATTAGCAAAAATCCCAAATTTAGAAAAGTAGGGTTTTAGACTATTACCTTCAAATTGCGGGAAAAATAGTCGAAGAACGATGAAATTGAACGGCCACTCGAGTTCCTTGTTGAAAGAGCTTTGAAAAGAGCCCAAGATAGTGCGGAATGGTGGACGTTTGGTCAGAGAACCCAAATTGCAAAAATGTCGAAGAAAGGAAGAAGAAGAAAGAAACAGAGAAGAAATGGGGGAGAAGAAAGAATCTGCGGGCTGTTATCATTTACAGTCAGCGACGGATAGCTATCCGTCGCTATATGGATAGCTATCCGTCATTATGTAGCGATGGATAATCTATCCGTCGCTACCTGTAAATTTTTTTTATTACTTTTAACGACGGATAATCTATCCGTCGTAACATTTCCTATTTTCCTTTTTTATTTTTCCAAAAGTCAAACGACGAATAACTATTCGTCGTTATTTAACGACGGATAGAAATATTCGTCGCCATTTAATGACGGATAACTATCCGTCGCTAAATGGTGACGGATACATCGACGGATAGGGCAAAACGCCCTATCCGTCGCTAAAATCGCCAATCCGTCGTTAGGGGGTGACGGATAACTATCCTTCGCCCCTTTCCGTCGCCAATTCGCAGAATTCTTGTAGTGATTCATCATTCCTTTCAATGTTCTATTTTTTCCTTTCAGCTACTCCATTAGATTCAGGGGAATAAGGGGGAGTGATTTCAAGAATAATGCCTTCTTTTTCACAAAAATCATCAAATAAAACATACTCACCGCCTATTAGATCTAACTCTTTTAATTTTTCTATTTAATTGATTTTCAACTTCAGCTTTGTACGATAAAAACATAATAAAGGCCTCATTTTTATTTCGAATCAAATAAACTCTAGCATATCTAGAAAAATCATCAATAAAAGTCACATAATACTTTTTACCACCTCTAGTCATAGTTTGTTTCAAATCACCAAGATCAGTGTGAATTAAACTTAACACTGAAAAGCACTCATTAATGTGTAAGTCATGGTGTACGTAACTAATTTTGGAAGGTGGCTTATGTATACCATTGAATAACGGTGAGCATCGATCCTTCGTCCGAGGTAGGTAACGTGTCTGATGTCCCTTCGGTATCGCGTCCAATCTCGGTTAACGACCCTTGTCACACAAGAAGATGAGAAGGTTGATATCACGACCCAAGCATAAGCATAATCGCACCAAAATGGATCGCAAGCGGTTTCCGTGTCACGAAAAAACGTGAAACACCACAAAATATAACATCCACGTGACTTCAGGATTTTTCAGGAATTTTTGATTATTTTTCTCAATTTTATTTTAATTTTTTTTTATCTATTATTGCATTTTTTATGAAAAATAACTATTTCACCCTGGTCGCATCTACCGATTTTTTCGACTTCTTGGGGACCGCCCCCTCAGATGGAGTCGGATTAGACCTTTTCTTGGAAACCCTTCGACGATTCGGACGTGAAGGACCAGTGTCGTCCGAAGGCACAAGTGCAATACTAGTGCTGGCATTCCCCCCGGAATTCACCGTTCTACGTTGGACAACGGGCGGTTGATCGGCTTCATCCACATCATCGGATTCCCCTTCATCATCTTCATTCTCTTCTTCATCGTCACTCTCCGATTTGTACAACCCATCCTCACCCAACTCCTCACTACGATGAACAGTCCCTTCTATGGAACGAAGAGGGTTAACCTCCTCTATATGGGGAGCCTGTGGATCCGGAATAAAAGGAATTAGGTTTGGACAGATTCGCGTGCTATAACCTAAACCACGAATAAGATTACGAAGAGGTACCGAAAGTTCTCCACCATCTTCTTCTTCCGCATCCGTGTCGACCAATCCCATTGTAGGCGCTTGATGCTCTACAAGCGCATTTTCCGCAGCACGGAATGGACCATAGTGCTCCGCATCTGGCCCTCCCATGACATCAACGTCTTCATCCGAATATGCAAGGGTAGTTCTAATTTCCCGCTGGTACTCAAGGCTGGTGGCCTCCGATTCGGAACTAGACCCAGACGCGTAATCTTCGCCATCATGATGATTTTGGCTATCGCTCTCAGACATCCTAGGTCCAGAAAACATGAAGCAGCTTAGAGTACGAATGGTTGATTGTCCGAGAGTTCATTTAAGTATCTTATAAGTTCGGATTACATGCCAGACGACAGAAGTCCGACCCACTATAAAGACTTATCCGAAGCACAAATAAAATGCATCTCCCTACCTACGGGGTCATATGGTCTGAATCAACAGATCCATATGTACAGTCTACATTCAGATTATAGATTCTCATTGTTTTCAATTTCTTAAAATTTATTACGGTTCGCTACAATCCAACTACTTACGTCAACTAAGTCAAGGATTACAGTCCAGTTCATCTATCTTAATCATGGGTGTGGAAGTACAGTCTAGTCCATCCATTTATCAAGGATCCAGCACAACAAATATCAAGGAATACGAAGCATGTGACATGCAACAAGATTCCATAAACATAAGACGAAAAGGAAGCACAAGGGAAAATAAAAAGAGCAAAGTCCGGATGAGAAAACTTACTTAATATGAATGATGGACGGTGTGAAAGCGATTGAAAGCGACAAGCATAGCACTCGGACCCACTCGCAAAGATTCGGATTCAGTAAAGATTGCAAAAATTCTCTCTTTAAGCGATGCGCAAATGACGGCAAATTGCTCCTATTTATAGGGGGCTAATTTGGGAAGCTCAACCGTCGCGTCGCTCTGGATCCAATCTCGTTCGTTCATCGCGATTCATCCAACGGTACACATTAAATCACTTAGTGAAATGACCAAAAAACCTCTTCGAGAGATAGATTTTCCACTACCAGATACAACAATGGGCCGAGGAGGCCTTAAACGGCCCAGCCCATTAAACACGACTCTAGCCCCAAATGAGTCCAATCAGCTCAACTACTTGAAGCCCACATACACAAATGCAAGATACGGATCTTAAAATACTACGACAGTATCGGATCAATAAAAAGTTAACTTGTTGCCACCCCCAAACTCGCGTACAAATACCTCTTTTTCTATAGTCCGAAACCTTCTGTTTCGGACTGAAAGAAAAGAGGGTTGGGGGGGGGGGGGGTAGATATGGGAAAAGCATCAAGTATTTTCCCATCAAGGGAACGGACCACAAGATTTTTTCTTTTCGAGAAACGGATCGGACCAACAACAAAAAAGCTCTCCCACACTTCAAATTATAGTTCCAAAACTATCTTCAACAAAGATACTTGGAAACTAGGGGGACATATGTTGATACGGAACAATGTCCATTCCGTTTAAGACGTTCTAAAGGCGGATCCAAAGACGAATTAGTACCTCAAAGGTTGCACTCACAAAGAGGCTCGACCATGTGGTCCGACACCACTGGTCCGATACTACTATCTCATAAGTCCGAGCCTCACACACTAGAGCATCAGGACTCTTGTTCAAAGCAGGAATAGGTCCGGACCGCTGGTCCAACCTACCTCACCACATGTTCATCTCTCACAGTAAATAGAGGAGAGACTAACTTAGGATCGTACGACCTACGGGTCGGACGTCGCACCACCAAAGACCAAGTGTACTATGCTGAGCAAACAGCATAGTCCGATCTGGACCAAACACATGTCAAAAGGTCCAATCTCAACGCTGAATTACCAATTATCCCCCCAATGGCCCATAAAAGTGAATGGATCAATACCACCTGATGGGCCTTGGGCCCAATAAGGCATTGGTGGCTCACTGTGAAGCCTACACTTGGCACAATCTTGTGAGTCCCTCCATTTGAAGAGACAAACCTATAAATATGGCACAGATTCCAATGCTACAGTAAGTCACTATTTTCCCATAATCACACTTTTACAGAGTAGACACTCAATCTCTCTCAAGTAAAGTCTTTATCCGGTTTGACCCTAAGCAAACCGGATTTACCGTTCCCCCCCCCCTCCACCACTAGCCTTTGTGCAGGTCCTTAGCAAGAGCCGATCTTGGTCACTTCGAGGCTTCACCAGGCGGAATTGGGCGAGTTATAGGGTTAGGAGGACGACTTAGTAACCACTTAGTAGGTGTTGAGGATTCACCCCTCAACAGGAGGCGTAAATTTTTCTTTAATTTTTTTGGATAAAATTGTTCCCACATAAATTAAATCTAGAATTATGAAAGAAACGAGTCAATTCGATAAGGTAACAGATGTAAATATGCAATTTTCTATATTTTCATAAAATCGACGAGTTTCGATGAAAATGTCACATTTTGATGATTAACTAGTGTTTTTCAGGTCTAAACGGCAATTCGGAAAGACGTCATGCACAACAATGAGCATGGGGTCATTTATGTGAAATCGATGAGATCTCGAAAAAGTGTCCGATTTGATGATTGGTCAATGCTTATCGGGTCGAAATGCATTCCGGGAAGAACTCTGCTACGCATTGAGCCTGGAGCTAGTTTGATGATTCACCAGCGCTTATCAGGTCGAAACGGCATTCTGGGATGAACTATTGCTACAAAGAACATTTTCATCATTCATGTCATACATTTTATATTATTATATGAAAATAATAAAGTTTTTCCTTAGAACGGTCAAATTTCGGTATTTCAGTGACATCGACTAGTTCTGGCGAAAGTGTCCGATTTTGATGATTGACCGTTGTTTCCTAGGTCGAAACGGCATTTCGGGAAGAACCCTTGCCACTCTATGAGGTTGGAGTTATTTCGGGAAAAATTCATCATGAGGAGGTTCAGAATCGCGTTTCACCTTTTTCTCAATAATTTAATAGATCAACTCCCCGTGAAAGAATCAAGTCCATCCAATCAGGTAATGGACTTATTTATGTGACTTTAGGTGTATTCACGTGTATAACTAGCAATTTACATTTGGGAATTAAATTGAGTTTTATTTTTTACCCGATTTCATGTCCAATGTACTGGGTTTATGGAGGCTTAAATTTTTCATTTATTTTTTTATTTTTTCCGGATAAAATTGTTCCCACATAAATAAATCAAGAGTTTTGAAAACATCGAGTCAATTTGATAAGGTAACAGATGCAAATATGCAATTTTCTATATTTCCATAAAATCAACCAGTTTTGGCGAAAATGTCACACTTTGATGAATGATTAGTGTTTTTCAAGTCTAAACGGCATTCCAGGAAGAACTGATGCACGTCAATGAGCATGGGGTCATTTCTGTGAAATCGACGAGATTTGGAAAAAGTGTCTGGTTTTGATGATTGGTCAACGCTTATCGGTTATTTAAGCACATTTTCACCATTCATGTCATACATTTGATAGTATTATATGAAAATAATCAAAATTTTCCTCAGACCGGTCAAATTTCGGTATTTCAGTAACATCGACGCGTTCTGGCAAAAATTTCCAATTTTGATGATTGACCGTTGTTTCCTGGGTCGAAACGGCATTTCGAGAAGAACCCTTGCAACGCTATGGGGTTGGAGCTATTTCAGGGAAAATCTATCACGAGGAGGTTCAGAATCGCATTTTACCTTTTTTTTCTCAATAATTTTATAAATAAACACCCGTGAAAGAATCGGGTCCATCCAATCAGGTAATGGACTTATTTATGTGACTTTAGGAGTATTCACATGCATAACTAACCGTTTACATTAACGTTTGGTAAAATAATCAAGGTTTTCCTTAGACCGGTCAAATTTCGGTATTTCAGTGATATCGACAAGTTCTGGCGAAAGTGTTCGATTTTGATGATTGATCATTGTTTTCCGGGTCGAAACGACATTTCGGGAAGAACCCTTGCCACGCTGTATGAGGTTGGAGCTATTTCGGTAAAAATCCATCTTGAGGAGGTTTAGAATCACGTTTTACCTTTTTTTATCATTAATTTAATAAATCAACACTCGTGAAAGAGTCGGATCCATCCAATCAGGTAATGGACTTATTTATGTGACTTTGGGAGTATTCACGTGTAAAACTAACAGTTTACATTAACGTTTGAAATGGAGGTGTAAATTTTTCGTTAGTTTTATTGTTTTTTTAATAGAATTGTTCCCACATAAATAAAATCTAGAGTTTTAAAAAATCCAAGTCAATTCGATAAGGTAACAGATGTAAATATGCAATTTTCTATATTTCCATAAAATCGACGAGTTTCGGCAAAAATGTCACAATTTGATGATTGACTAGTGTTTTTCAGGTCTAAACGGCATTTCGGGAAGAAGTCATGCACAACATGAGCATGGGGTCATTTATGTGAAATCGACAAGATCTGGAAAAAGTGTCCGGTTTTGATGATTGGTCAACGCTTATCGGGTCGAAACGCGTTCCTGGAAGAACTCTACTACGCACTGAGCCTGGAGCAATTTTGATGATTCACCAGCATTTATCAGGTCGAAACGGCATTCCGGGATGAACTCTTGCTACATTACGTGCCTATGGCTATTTAGTCAAAATTCCATCACCTGAATTGTCAAAATCGCATTTTACTAGTTTTTTAGTACTTTTCTTATATTGCTCTCGATTCTGAGAACCTTTATGTTATTTCCTAATGTTGGAAGCGATCAAGGTTTGTTATTTAAGCACATTTTCGTCATTCATTTCATACATTTGATATTATTATATGAAAATAATCAAGGTTATCTGATGTGCTCAAATTAATACTTCTTAAAAGCAACAAAGTAACTAAAGCAGTTGTTGTAACAAACCTTAACTACGAGATCATTCTCAAGGAGCTAACTAGGCAACTATGACGATTTCTAGTGTTAAACGTAAGAGTTTACATAAGCAGTTTGACAGTTTGAGTTTGTAAGATCAATAATGATTAAACTAAGTAAACTGAAAGAAGATTTTAAATCAAGAGAGAAGGGAAATAGACATGGTAGCATTTCAGAGAAGTCGAATACGAATCAGACCTATTGTTCATATGCTTGTCATAGTTATTTGTCCAGAAAAATGCAAATTCAGTGTAACCAAGATATTCTTTGAAAATGTAAAAGTAGCGAAATCAATCGTCTGTCAGACAATTGATTCTTAACCGGAAAGGTTTGAAGATTTGAAACTAGCTTACTGAATTTGGGGGTTTTACGAAGATTTTGAATAAGCTTAATACATATGAACAAATCTAGGTCAATACTCTAATTCGATTACTCCTACATTGCTACCACATCTATCAAGGAATTAGTTACTCATAGCGTAAGGAATCACACACATATTGATTATCACAATCGAATTAGACATATAAGATGATATCATGCACATTCAATCAAGGAATCAAACACAAGAGATAAAATTGTGAAAGAAAGAAAAATTGGTTGATAATCTAACCTCAAGATATGAATTCGATCTCAATAGTACGATTACAAGCAAAATTGATGATCCAATAGAGCTAGAAAGCCAAAAACTAGGGTTCTATTGTGCTTGGAGAGGGAAAAAATCAAAGTAGGAATGTAAAAGATGTGTTTAAAATCGACTAAAATAGACAAAATACTGATTTTTCACGCCAGGACGAGTCCTGGAATGATTCGGGGACGCGTCCAGGGTAAGTCTGGGACGCGTCCTGCGGGTTATGGAGATGCGTCCTGGCCTAAAGTGGGGAAGCGTACGAATGAAAGTTGTAGATCGTTGAATTATCTACGCGTGGCCACCAAAATCAGGTCAATCGGACATCGTATTAGAGAGTTATGGCCAAAATGGCTAGACTGCTCCGTAAGTTTCACTTTTTCACAATCTCGCTTAAGTGACTCTAAAATCTTCATCCGAACTCCGAATCCACTTCCGTTTTTGCCATTTTGCTCCACTTTGAAAGCTCTAGATTCATTTTTCAAAATCATCATTTACTCCGATTTTTACCTAAAAACGCACCAACCTGTACAACACAACTAAAACACGAAAACACATAAAAACGCACAAGAAACACTAAAAGCACAAATAAAGACAACAAAAGACGGCTAAAACCTAACCGTTGCTCGTCCTCGAGCAAACAAACAATCTAGACTCGACTAGACTCTAACCACAAAAACACACAAAAGAGTTTAAAAAACAAGCTACCGAATCCACCATTGCAAGCAGTAAACCAAACGAATGCAATGATTTTGAACTTCCGCTAACCCTGGTAGAAAAGCAAGTAAAAACTACACAAATTTGTTTCCAGGGTAAATAAGACTTAAGTGTAGCTCGATGATCCCTCACAGGTGATAAACAATTGCCACTCTCTCACTTCTGGAAGTGTCCAACAAAGGTAAACGCTCAAAAAGAAAAGCTAGGCGGTGACTTTCGTTACAAAGTGCCACTAATCTCTTATGCTAATGTACTCAATTCATCAGGTCAAAAGGGACTTTTTGCACGCGACTCAATTTAAAAATTAAAGGCTGACTACTGCTCCCCTAGTTCGGTATTATTCATCAATTTTGCCTTATATGCTTATTACTTGGCCTCATTGGGCTCTCTTCATCTCAATTTTTTGCAGGTGTCTGTTTTACCGAAAGTCCGCACTTGTGTGCGTGTCAGTTTGGTATACGTGCCATCAACCTCACGGACATGTAGCTTTTCAGCCACGCCTGTATGTGGTAGTATTTGGAACACTCCTAACATGACTAACAGTGATCAATTAAGACCACAGATCCACCATGAGACTCAAATTTAGATAACTTTGGGAAGCAGCAAACAGACTCTCAACAAATATGCAACAACATCTCAAGATACAGTTGCAGAGATAGAAAATCCCCTCCCCAAACATGTTCTTTGGAACGGGTTTGGCAGAGAAAAATCGAAAAAGAAAACATGCCATTTGTCATCCCCAATTAATATGAGTACACATAAGTATGAAGTGGTACAATAACTAAAAAAAGAGATTGCTCAACCTATAAATCACACAAACAAAAGCCGGTACAAATTTTTTTCATCGGCAAATAGGCTTCTCACAGGCTTTTGGATCACAGAGCTATCCAGACTTCTTATATACAAAAGAAACGAACTTGCATAATTTCTAACTACTCCCCACTACTAGTTAACAGGAATTCAAAACATAAGCATAAATCAGGTTTAACACCGGCAATGGAAGTTCGACTTAAAATTTAAACTCAGACACAACTAAAATAAAGAGAAAGAATCACAAAAAATAGACAATAAAAAACAGGAAACACATCACAGAAAGTGGCTAACACACCACCCCATAGAGTCACAAAACGGCTAAACATAAATTCACAAGCAAGGATCAAATAACACAATTTACCCTCCCCAAACCGAAACTCAAGCATGTCCTCAAGCTAAGAGTTGTGGACGAAAATAAAATGAGCTTTTCAGCCACGCCGGTATGTGGTAGTATTTGGAACACACCTAACATGACTAACAGTGATCAATTACGACCACAGATCCACCATGAGACTCAAATTTAGATAACTTTGGGAAGCAGCAAACATATTCTCAACAAATATGCAACAACAGCTCAAGATACAGTCGCAGAGATAGAAAATCCCCTCCCCAAACTTGTTCTTTGGAACGGGTTTGGCAGAGAAAAATTGAAAAAGAAAACATGCCATTTGTCATCCCCAATTAATATGAGTACGCATAAGTATGAAGTGGCACAATAACTAAAAAAAGAGATTGCTCAACCCATAAATCACATAAACAAAAGTCGGTACAAAATTTTTTCATCGGCAAATAGGCTTCTCACAGGCTTTTGGATCACAGAGCTACCCAGACTTCTTATTTACAAAAGAAACGAACTTGCATAATTTCTAACTACTCCCCACTACTAGTTAACAGGAATTCAAAACATAAGCATAAATCAGGTTTAACACCGGCAATGGAAGTTCGACTTAAAATTTAAACTCAAACACAACTAAAATAAAGAGAAAGAATCACAAAAAATAGACAATAAAAAATAGGAAACACATCACAAAACGTGGCTAACACACCACCCCACAGAGTCACAAAACGGCTAAACATAAATTCACAAGCAAGGATCAAATAACACAATTTACCCTCCCCAAACCGAAACTCAAGCATGTCCTCAAGCTAAGAGTTGTGGACGAAAATAAAATGAGATATGATGATACTTGCATGTGTTGTACATTTATAGTCATGTACAAGACTCTTCCGTATTGGTTAACGGGTACTCTGGAAGTTCACCCTCTTCGCTCCCTTGCGCCCCTGCAGGTGAGAATAAACATATACATATAGGGGCCAGTGTATGCCCCCCCATGCACTTTGGCCAAATCCTGCAAAATAGACACATAAGGGTCAGAATAGGCTCGCAACCTGCGCTGCTGGCCATGTACCTCAAAAGTACAGGTACGAGAGTGCAAGTCCACCGCCATGCGGGTGGTGTTGATGAATGGTCGCCCCAAAAGTAGCATGTCTCTTTCAAGTCCCCCCTTTCCTCCTCTAGGGGACTCTACTATAACAAAATCCAAAATTACATGCACACCATCCAATCTAATCGTGACATTTTCAGCAACACCCATAGGCCTAGTCCTAGAGCCATCTGCAAGCAACATCATAGCCTTCATGGGAACCATTCCCTTCAAACCAAGCTCCTCATATGTATTAAAAGTCATTACATTGCAGCTAGCTCCTGTGTCAACAATACCAACTACACCTTCACATCTTCCAATGCCAATAGCTAAATTAAAACTCTTGGCATTACTAACACTCTTATCCACCTTAGGGATAATCGGTGGATTAGATTCCACCACCGGAGCATCAATGCTCTCACCAACCTTATGAGATTTTAGGGGTTCCTCACAAACCGAGTTATTAAAACTCTCCACAACTTCAGCCTCCTTAAGCGCAGGGGTATGGTCCCTACACTTGCGACTTATCATCACAGACACTTCATCAGCTTTCCTCTTGTCTACTAGGTCAACCGCTGTTGGTCCAGATAATGGCAAAGTAAAAGACTGGGGGGGGGGGGGGGTGAATAGTCTTTTATAACTTTTGTCTATAAACACAATTTATCAGATATCTGTGAAGATATCTGATACTTAATTTCAGAGAGTGGAAGACTTTTTGTGATAAGTGCACGTGCTCAGTAATGTGTAAGTACTTAACAAGATGACTAAAGCAAGGTAAATGCAGTAAGTAAATAACACAACAAATTATAGTGGTATTTGAAGGTGGCGTAATCCTTTAACAAATCCACTTCGGCCTTTCTCAGACCTAGAATCCACTAAGACAGATAATTGAGTTCACCTTACAAATATCTTCTTTCGATTCCTAAATACACTAGGTTCCCAACCAAGTGTTCCCCCTGAGTTATTCCCCGGCTCCCAGCCAAGTACTTCCTATACTCAGAAACCTTTGAGCTGTTCCTTAGTTTCCCAAACTAAGTACTTCCTATGCTCAGTAACCTTGGAGTTATTCCTTAGTTTCCCAAACTAAGTACTTCCTGTACTCCACGCCGTTTAAGGTGTTGGTTAGGGAGAGTTTGTCAGATTGATTGTTTGATAACTTCTACAGTTATGTAATTCTACCTTCTTGAACAAGAGTCACTTAACACACTTCACAATGTGTGGTGATATGTTCTTTACTGACCCAAGTCTATGTTAAATGTTCTGGAGAATGAAACTCAGATGCTTGATCTTTTGATTCAACTCCTTCACAAATAGCAATGCTTGTTAAGGATCAGGACACTTAGAACTTTCATGCTACTTAGAATTCAAGAGCTTAGTTGCAACTGTAAGCTAGAGATTAAGTAGGCTGAAGGTTTGTATGCTTGAGAGAAAGATACCACTAGTTGTATTATCAGAGAAGCTTGGTATTTTTAGTGTAAGTTCAAGGTGTAGTGTATCTTTTAAGCATTCTAAGTGGTGATATTTATAGTTGAATTTGAAGCCGTTTGAATAGTATCTGTTAGGATCAATTCAAATTCAAACTATTGATATCTGAAAATAGTACTGCAGAAGACCTTGTCTCTTTTAAGAGATTTTCTCTTTTGTTCAAATGTCTCTGTCTGCGCATTTATTGCATTTTACTATTTTTGTCCTGCAGTTCCAACGGAACTATGCACGCTTTCTGAAGCATTGCATGTCCTTTTCTAGAGACCTTCACATCTCCAGATACCTGTTGAAACATTGTTTCCCAGAAACATAGTTTTATCCAAGGTATCTGAGTGTGTGTTTCTGTGGGCACTTTTCCTTATTCAGAAACCTTGTGTTCTTAGATATCTTTTGCAAAACTTGTTTATTGAAAAACACTTGTTTCTTCAAGATATCCGGACATAGGTATCTAATGACCTTCGTCTTCAGCAATCTTCTGCAGTCTTCAAATCTTCAAATTTGTTGAACTCTTATGCCGGATGCCTTCTTCTTGGTCTTCTTAAAAGATATAAAAATTACATTCAGAGACCTAACATCCTATACAAGATTTGCTAGACTAACATACTTAGTGATCTTCCTATTTTATAGTGTTCAAGTGAACCAAGAGTACTAACCACCTTTCTGTGCTAAGATAAGTCATTAAGTTGCTGATCAAAATCTAAACAGATATTCCTAACAAATTTCCCCCTTTTTAATCAGTCAACGATGACTATCTTTAAAACCTATTACAACTTGGAAGAGGGAACAATCCAACACTTAATCATTTCTTATGATCTTTTCAATTCATTTAGTTAAGTGCAGAAAGTAAACATCAACCAAATCACAAGGTGTGATCTTTGCTGACAAGTTATCTTTTTATAGATTGATATCTGAGTGTAGGTTCATCAGATATGTTTACAAGGAGAGTTCACATATAACTTTTACAAATGATACATAAGTTACAAAATAATCAGCAAGATACAAAATTACATAGTAAACTAGGACAACAGGAGTAACCAAGCTCCAAGTAAACATCCTAATAAACTAGTCTTCAAGTCTTCAAAATCTCCAAGTCTTCAATTAGCAGATCTATGGATCAATTAGCAAATTCCCTATCCCCACACCTTTTGATATCATCTGAGTAGTCATAGAGCAAGGTCCTGACTAACATCTCAGTGTTTCTGGCAAATCCACAGACTTCCTTTTAGGTTTTGGTGGGATTCTTCTTGGCAAAGTGTTTGACCCACAAATACTTTCCCCATTTCCAGGCATGCTCAATTCTGATATCTGATAGCTTGAAGTATACATATATGATCCTCAGATATCTTATGTCACCCTTGTATTGCTCTCGAGTCATGTAAAAAGACTCATAGGGTTCCACAACAAGTCTTGCTCTTGTGCCTGTTCCAGTGATGTTGGGAATTCTGTGCACATTATCTGGCTTTCCATAAGGACATTCATCAGAGAGGTCCTTCTTCATGGCTTCTATTCTCTTGATCACTTCAAAATCCAACCAATCTTTGATAGGATTGGTGTTGATCAAGGTAGGCTTGTCTTTTCTCCATGCCATGAGCTGTTGATGGATGGGTACTGGAAATCCCTTCAAGATCCTCAGATTTTCTTTGTTTCCTCTTCCTCTTCCTCTCTGAGCACCTTGAGATCCTTACCCCTTAGTCATTGTTGACTGACTAAGAATCACAAAAGATTCTGAAAGGGAGTCAAAGTTGCCTTTCAGATAGTTGTAAGCAGCAACCAATTTTTCCAGATCAGCCTTGAGCTCCTGATTTTGTTTGATAAGACCATTGTCCTTATCAGTGAGCTCTGCTAGTGGACCTTGAATAGAATCTGCTTTTCCAGCAGCATAGCTAGCCTCTTCAAAGGCTTTTGCAGCCAAGTTTTGGTCATCATCCCTAACCATGCCTAGGTCTTTCTGAGCAATGACCAGACTAGTTGTTCTCTGAGTGATGAGCTCAGTGAATTTCTTCATCTCTGCAGGGACTGATGCAATCGCGGCTTCATTCTGAGAAGATAACTCCTTGTTCAATTTAGCCAGTACTTCGTATCTGTTCAAGTATTCATTGGAGTTGACATTTGGCAGCTGGTTGAAAATTTCAGGAGCAATCAGCTTCCTTTTCAAATGAGACACCACCAAGTGCTCATTTCGGTGTTCTGCCAATTTCTTCTCTTCTTCATCATCTGAGTTATCAGCCCAGTGATCTTCATCCTCTTGGACATTTTCATCAATATTTTATAGTCCAGCATAGATGAGCTTCTTTCCTTTCAGTGAGGAGGATGGTACATCTTGTGGTGATGCAGCCTTAGCATCATGCTTGTCTTCAGATACTTGCTCAGTATCTAATTCTTCAGCAATTGCCTGAACAGCAAGATGGAGTTCTTTAATTTCAGCATAAGCTTCCATTTCCTTGATGGTTTGATCTTCAATCTTTTAGAGCTTTGCTTTAGATTCCGCTATCTTTTCTGTTGAAGATTTAGCTGTTGTTCTTCCTCCAACAATTGTTTGAGTTGAACAACTCTGGCTTGTGCATTCAATATCTTCTGAGTGTTATCCTCAGAGTGCTCAACTACTTGTTCAGTAGTGTCTTTTTATTAGGGAGATGGATGGGCAGATCTCTGAGGAGATGAATGAAGGGATTTCTGTGATGTCCTCTCAATGAGCTTTTCAGCAGCTGAGGCACTAGTTCCTTGTGCTATCTCTCCTGTCCCTGGTGCAGGGGCATCATCATCATCCTTGTGATGGTCAGGAGGAGGTTCTTCATAATCATTCTCATCAGTCTCCTTCTCATCTCCATCTTCAGAGACCAGATTGATCACTTCTGGAATAGTGATCATTTGCCCATTTACTTCCTCTTACTCAGAGGGTATGATTTGTAGAGACTTGGGCAAGATTGGCTTGAATTCCATCTCCATTCTGGTCTGACCATCTGCCTTTTCAAAGGCTTGAATGAGCTTGTGCGCCACTTCCTTGATGAAGTCCTTATGCATTAGAGAAGCAAAAGAATATTGCTCTATTGGGAACATTGCGTGGACATAATTTTCAAGGTCAAATGCTCTTTCTCTTCTGGTAGGGTGATCAGTGACACTTGTTATTTCAGTCAAATCAGAGCATCTGAGTCTCTGCCATTTCTTGAAGCACTTGAGATGCTTTGGCAGAGTGTGATTCTTGAAAAATGGAAGTAGGTCCTTGTCTGAAGCTTCAGGGACCATTGTGGCACTAGCTTGAGCCTGAAAGAGAGAGTTTTGAGTTAGTTTCAAAACTTTAGTAGATATCTGGGTTTTTGGAGTAGTCAAGTATCTGTGTTACATGTGCAACAATAACAGGCTCAGATGGTTGGACTATTGAGATTCCAGGTGTCTCAGATATCTTGGTGTGATGAGGGGACTTGGAAGTCTGATCCTCAACATCCTCTCTTTCTTTTTGAACCTGAGAATAGCATAACACTTAGAAATTTGTTAAGAGAAATAGTTAGACAATTTCAGATATCTGAGAACTCAATTACCTCCACAATAGGAGGCTCAGATATTTGTCTCTTAGAAACTTGTGCAGTTTCTGGTATTCTCTTAGATGATGAAGGCTTGTTGGCCTCATCAACTTCCATTGGTTGTGGGGATTGAGGTGGCATATCCCTAGCAACTTCTACTTCTTTTTGAGCCTGTAAGTAGAATGTGTTAAGCATTTTAGAAAAATGATCAGTGTATCAGAGTGGGAACTATAGATGTTTGAGATATATACCTTCTTAGTAGAAGGCTCATAATCTTGTTCCTTAGAGACTTTGTGAGTCTCTGGTTGATTCTCTGATGAGCTAGGCTTTTCAGCCTCGTCATTCTTCTTCTAAGTTGGAGCCTATTAGAAACATCCACTTAATTAGTTAAGTGTATAAACATATATCTGAAAAGTAACATCTTAAGGAACTCTCTATCACCTGTAGCACAGGCTCAGATTCCTTAAGAGGTGAGGCTGTGGGAGCCTCCTTCTCTGTCTCTGAGGCAAGCTTTCCAGCTTCCTCTTGTTCTTGTGTGTTTAATTCTCTTGTTCTTGTGTTTTTAATTCAGCCTGTAACAAAGAAATTTTTAATATATAACAAGATTTAAGCATAAGTTATCACAAGTAAAGAGTTAAAACCATTCAGCTACCTGAGCTTTGTCAGGCTGACTGGTCTCTGGAACTTGTGAAGTTTCCATGCATTGGTCTTGTTGTTCTTGGACCACTTCTTTGTTGGAAGTTTGATGTACTACGGACCTATCCTGAGTGTGCAACTCAGTTGCCTCCCCTAGTTGATCATTCTGAGCAGATGCCTCAGTTTGATCCCTCTCATTGAGTTGGGGAACCTGCCTTTTACAGGATTTTCTTCAACAAGAAAAGATGCTGGTATCTCATGCTGTAACTCAAGTATCATCTCAGCAGTATCCACTCTTGGCTCGTGTGGTTGTTGTGGTGATCTGGATTCGGATGTTGAAGGTGATGCAGTATGGGGCCTATCCAGATCTGCTTGAGACAGACTTTTAAGTGTTGAGGCAATGACAGTATCCTCCAACACTAGGTTACCACTCATCAGAGCATCTTCAATATGCTTAAGTGTTACTTGCTCTGATGGTGTATTTTGTCCAGTAACCTTGGACACAGTTCCTTCTTCAGCAACCTTTGAACTAGTTGCTCTTTCAGAAACCTTGAGGATTATTGCTTCCCCCTCATCTTCAGATTCCTCATTGAAATCTGGGACTGAATTATCAACAATCCCTGCTGCTTCTGCAGAAAGTGTTTGAAGTTTCTCATTGATTTATCAGCATTGATGAATTCATCAGCAGTGGACTTAGCAACATTGATGAGTTCATCAGCTGTGGACTTAGCAGCATTGATGAGTTCATCAGCTATGGACTTAGTTTATCAGCAGTGGCGGCAGATATCTGAGAGTCGACATCCACAATGGGTATGCCTTCTGATTTGCCAGCGACTTCTTTCGTGAAGTTCTGGGCTTTTTGGTCACAACGGAACCCTCAGATACCTCATCAGTCTTTCGTTTCTTGGAACCTTTCTGAGATGCAATAACCTTTTTCATCATGTTTGTATACTCATATTTGTAGAGCAGGTTACTGTTGGCTATGTCAGCCTTCTCCATGAGCTCAATGCCAAGCTTCTCTAGCAAGAAGCATATCTTTAGTCCATAGCTTACTGTGGCTTTTGGCTCAGCAAGGCCCTTAACGATTTTAGGCTCAAAGCCTTGAATCTTCTTCACAAATTTCATAACGGTGTACTTCCCCCAATTGAAAGGGTTTTCCAGCCTTTTGTTCTGTTGATTCAACAAGAACATCATCATCCAGTGTTCTTGACTTATCTGGTAGGCACCTCCTTGTAGACCATCAAAGCATATGTGAAGAATGCATGCCAACACATCCCAGTGAACCAACAAATGTCTGGTTCTGATGTCAGCAAGTTTGAAGTCGATGGGTGTATCTGGTTTTTCAAGATCACACACATCACTTTAAAGTTGCTTCACACCTTCAAGGAGATCATCATCCTTGGTGTTTATTTCAAAATCATTTCCTTGATTTTGAAGTTCAAACAACTCACAGAAGGTTGTCAAGTTCAAAAGGATGTCCTTTCCTTGAACTTTTGATTTTACAGACACTATCTCAGTGCCTTCAGAAACATAGGAAATAATCCTGGAATTGTTATAGAATTCCAACACATCCAGCGAAGAAATTCCACTAGGAATAGCAGACAGGAAACCTTTGATTTGTGCCTTTTCAAGCATATCAACAATCAATTTCCTATCAGCCTGGTTTTCAATAGCAGCAACTAGGTATTCCTCAATCATGGCACCTCCCCAAATCATCCTATGATTTGAAGTCCAATGGTCAGGATTGAAGTCTCCTATCAATCGATTGTTCTTGATAACCAACACTGGTGCTTGCTTTTCAGCAGTACCAGAGGTAGTAGCCTGAAATTTCTGGGTAAGAGCACGTTTTGGAGCCATCTCTTTAAATAGTGAAATTTTTGAAAGTCGAGAAGAGATTAAGGTAGGAGATTAGTGATTCTTTGCAGAAAAACTAAGTAGGAGTCAGTATTTGCAGTGAAGATTTGTAGGGAATTTGGGAAATTTTGCTGTTTTTATGCAAGTGCAAATGTAGGATTGAGCGAAAGTGAATTCTTTTGCCAAAATCCTATATATACAGCAACGCAAATCTCAACAGACATATACATACAAATTGATTTTGTGCATATGTATTTGTGTACGTGCAGAAAGACGTGGGTGAAAATTACTTTGCATTAAATGCTAGTGGGCCATAACTGTTTTTACAGTCCACTACTTTTTAGCAAGATTAAATCTTGGCCGTTGAATCTGGAATGCCCATTTCATCAAAGGTTGGGATTGCTTTTCCAGTAATTATCACAATCACTTCATGTAATCGTGCCCAATTAATGAACTTTGGCGAGTAGCTATCTGAATCACATTTCTTCTGTGTGACTAAGGGACAGTTTTGTTTTCTGAATTTATCTTCAAACAATACATCTGTTCATATATTTCACAAATATGGAAATAATACAAAACACGAGAGAGTAATTGACTACAGATAGTGTACTACTTTCTTCTTTTATGTTCGCCCTCACTGAGTGATCTAGATATCTGAGTACCTGTCTCAGAAATCTTCAAATAGCCATTTTACCCTTTAACCTTTGATATCTGAGTACCCGTCTCAGATATATTTTTGCTATATGTTTCACCTTTTGTCTTTGATATTCTGGATTCCCGTTCTAGATATCTTATCTCTTCTTTTCCCTTCTCAGTCATACTGAGTTACTGTCTCACTCACACTTTTAGCTCCTTTTAGTATATGAGTTCCCATCTCAGATACCTTTTTACCTTAGATATCTAGATACCCGTTTCAGATATCTTTTTTCCCTTCTAAGTTTCCATCTCAGCGATTGGAAATTTTCAGTTCTAATCGCTCCATTAACCCAAGACTATGTCTCAAGGTTAAGAACCTGCTTTCTTGCAAAGGCTTTGTAAAGATATCTGCAAGTTGGTCTTCAGTTCCAATTTTGAGTATCTCTATATTGCCTTTTTCAACATGATCTCTAATGAAGTGGTGTTTAATATCAATGTGCTTTGTTCTTGCATGAAACTTAGGATTCTGAGTTATGGCAGTAGCGCTTGTGTTGTCACAGAAAATAGGAGTTTTCTCTTCATTGATCTCATGGTCTCTGAGTTGTTTTTGTATCCACAATATCTGTGAAGCACAACACCCATCAGCAATATATTCAGCCTCTGTGGTGGATGTGGCAATTGAGTTTTGTTTCTTGCTGAACCATGAGATTAATCTGGCACCAAGAAATTGACAAGTTCTTGAATTGCTTTTTCTATTAAGCAATGATCCAGCATAGTCAACATCAGAATAGCCAACTAAACTCAATCCACTTTCTTTTGGATACCACAATCCAACTTCTACAGTACCTTTTACATACCTTAATATTTTCATAGCAATGTTGTAGTGTGATTGCATTGGATTTGTCTTAAATCTAGCTCACACTCCAACTGCATATTGAATATCAGTTCTACTTGCAGTGAGGTATAGTAGATACTCAATCAATTTCCTATTGTTAGGAATATCTGTTTAGATTTTGATCAGAAACCTAATGACTTATCTTAGCTCAGAAAGGTGGTTAGTACTCTTGGTTCACTTGAACACTGTAAAAGAGGAAAATCACTAAGTATGATAGTCTAGCAAATCTTGTATAGGATGTTAGGTCTCTGAATGTAATTTTTATTTCCTTGAAGAAGACCAAGAAGAAGGCATCCATCCAGCAGGAGAAGTTCAACTTTAAAATGAAGTTTTGAAGACTGCACAAGATTGCTGAAGACAAAGGTTATCAGATACCTATGTCCAGATATCTTTGATAAACGTGTTTCTCAATGAAACAGTTTTGAACAAGATATTTGAGAACGCAAGGTTTCTGAACGAGGAAAAGTGCCCACAGAAATCTACACTCAGATACCTTGGATAAAACTATGTTTCTGGGAAACAATGTTTCAACAGGTATCTGGAGATGAGAAGGTCTCTGGAAAGGGACATGCAATGCTTCAGAAAGCGTGCATAGTTCCATTGACACTACAGGACAAAAATAGTACAATGCAATAAATGCGCAGACAGAGACATCTGAACAAAAGAGGAAATCTCTGAAAAGAGACAACGTCTTCTGTAGTACTATTTACAGATATCAATAGTTTGAATTTCATTAAGCCTAATGGATACTATTCAAATGGCATGATTTTCAACTATAAATATCAACACTTAGAATGCTTGAAATACACCTTGAACTTACACTGAACTCAGCAAGAACTTATTCATTCAAGCATACAAGCCTTCAATCTACTTATTCACTAGCTTATAGTTGCGACCAAGCTCTTGAATTCTAAGTAGCACGAAAGTTCCAAGTGTCCTGATCCTCAACAAGCATTGCTATCTGTGAAGGAGTTGAATCAAAAGATCAAGTATCTGAGATTCATTCTCTAGAACATTTAACATATACTTGGGTAAGTAAAGAACATATCACCACACATTGTGAAGTGTGTTAAGTGACTCTTGTTCAAGAAGGTAGTATTACATAACTGAAGAAGTTATTAATCTACCAAACCTGATAAACTACCTTAACCAACACCTTAAACGGCGTGGAGTATAGGAAGTCCTTAGTTTGGGAAACTAAGGAATAACTCCAAGGTCACTGAGCATAGGAAGTACTTAGTTTGGGAAACTAAGGAATAGCTCAAAGGTTTCTGAGTATAGGAAGTACTTGGCTGAGAAAGACGAGGAATAACTCAGGGGGAACACTTGGTTGGGAACCTAGTGTATTTAGGAATCCAGAGAAGATATTTGTAAGGTGAACTCAATTATCTGTCTTAGTGGATTCTAGGTCTGAGAAAGGCCGAAGTGGATTAGTTGAAGGATTACGGCACCTTCAGATACCACTATAAAGATCAGTGTTATTTACTTTCTGCAATTTATTACTTGCTTTATTTACCTTGCTGAGTATTTACACATCTTGCTGAGCACGTGCACTTATCACAGAAAAGCCTTCCGCTCTCTGAAATTAAGTATCAGAGATCTTCACAGATATCTGAGAAATTGTGTTTATCGACAAAAGTTGTAAAAGACTATTCACCCCTGCCTCTAGTCTTTTCCCTTTGCCGTTATCTGGACCAACAAGTGGTATCAGAGCAGGAGGTTCCCAAGCCTTCTGCATTGAACCTAGATCCCAGATAAGTGCCAACTAACTGCTTTTCACCTACACTTGATTTGTCTGTTTAGTGTGTTTGCTGCAGGATGTCTTTAAGTGACGCTCCAATTCTCAAGCCAGAGAATTATGAGAAATGGAAGAACAACATGATGCTCCACCTAGAAGCCATCAATGATGAAATGATTGAAGTAATAAAGAATGGCCCCATAGTCATTCAACAACTCAAGTAGGTCATGGAGGTTTCTAATGGTAGAGATAGAGTTCCGACTGATGAAGAACCAAGTGGTGGTTCCTCACAAACAGGTGCTTCAACCAGTGGAAGACCTACTGGTCAAGTTGTTTACGAGCCAAAGCCCAGAGAGCTCTGGACATCGGAAGATGCCAAGAGAAATCGACTGGATGGTCAGGCTCGCAATATCATCATACGTTCCACTCCAGAGCACATACTGATTAAGCGTGGGTGCAAAACGTAAAGTGGCACGATAATCGATTGAGGAAATGCGTGCAAGCGATAAAACAAAGGAAAATAAGTTCGAAGTTTTGAAGCTCAAATTCCAAAACTTTAAACAAGGTCCCACAGAGACTCTTGAAGAACTAGATTTCCGGTTCACAACATTGATGAGTGAAATGACTGCACTTGGTGAAAGTGAGAGATACTCTAACTCTGAAAAGGTTAAGACTATCGTGGGAAGCTTGAATCAAAACTGGGAACACACTAAGTATTTTTATTTCAACCAAGGAATGCTAAATATCACTCCAGTAGAACTCTTTTCCCACTTAGCTTCTGTCAACCATGAAACTACTCAAAGAGAACAGACAATTGCTGAGAAAGTTCACAATGTTGCTTTAGTAACACAAGGTACTTCTGAAAAGAAGGACACCAAGGAAATGACTGGGAAGATGCTCTTGCTGTAAAGCAAATGAGAAAATATGTTAGTCGGGAGATTGAGAGAAGAAAAATCAAAGATAAGCTGAAAAAGCATCTAGGCTCAAATTATCACCAGTACAAAAATATGCAGCTGTCAAGCTCATTTGAACAAGCATTTCGACAAGCATCTAATCTTGAGGAATCGGAAATGATATATGTTTCTATTGTCAGAAACCTGGTCATTTTAAAAGAGATTGCCCTGTTTTCAATAAGCTAAAGACATGTGACAAGAAAGATAGAAGAAACTTCAAGAGAGGTCAGAGAGCTATGCTCACTGAAGAAAGGAAAAAGATTCAAATCCAACTGGATGCTCTTGATATTGATTCAGAATCTGAGGAAGAAGACTCAGATGATACCAAATTACCTTCTCCAGAATTATGTGTCATCACTCATGAATTAGTTGACTTTGGTCAAAAGAAAATGGAATTATGCGGGGTTGCTGAGGAGATCTATCCAGATTGCTCCAACATTGAGCCCTGCCTAATGGCTGACGAGGTAACCAACATCTCTCAATTCATAACTTATGAGAGTGATGAGGAAGAAATCAGAGATTCAGAATATTTCAGAAGAGAACTTGATCTCTACAAAAGAGAATTTCGAATGATCCGAGCTAGAGCCGACATTCTTGAAGAAGAAAAGAATTCTCTTGAGAAGGAAAATTCACAATTAATCAAGATATCTGAGAAAAAGGATGCTGAAAATGCATTTCTCAAAGCACAGATATCTTAAACAGAGAAGTTACACAGAAATGCAATGGATATACTCCAAAAGGAAAATAAAGATCTTCTTTCTGAAAATGAGGAACTCAAGAAGAAAGAACTATCTTTTCAATCCTATGCCAAAGCTTGTGACACTCTTACTAAAGTACACTTTTATTTAAGAGATCCTTCAAAAAAGGGAGGACTTGGGCTGGACACACAAACAAATAGTTCTACCACTCTGAATAAGAGTGACGAAAGAATAACATTTGTTAGTACTCAGCAAGATGGTTCCCAAATAACATATAGCATTGGTTAGAAAGCTAAGGTTGTTGACAAAGGAAAGGCAGTTGCGACCAAACCTTTGTGGGAAAAACAAGTCTAAAAGAAAACTGTTGGGAACGTTTCTGTAAAGAAACATAACACTGAAAAGTGTAATCACCCATAGTGCTATGTTTCTCAGAAAGGAAAAATTGCAGGAGCAGGCAAATTTTCCAACATCACGTTTTCTGGAAAGAAAGACGTTCTAGAGACTAGCAAAGCTGCTGAGAAGAGAACTCAGACAGCACCAGGTGCTCGAAATGGCATTGGCTATAAAGCCATCAGGAAACAACTTGCTCGTGAGTATAAACAAGAGCAAGAACGATGGATGAAAGCCAGGATTGTGCATAGCAATCATCAGAAGTGGAAGAAAGAACAGGTTATGACCACTCTGAATGCCAGGGCTAGAAGAAATCTGGCAAGGAAAACTAAGTTTGATGAAAAGCAGACTCAACAATCTGACAGGTATCTGAAAGCACCACGAGGAGCACCAAGGAACACACCAAGAAGGAAAATAGCTTTAAATGATAATGATACCATTCATTTACCTAAAATTCCTCCTTATGTTCCAACAAGACAAAAGAATATCCCAAGGAAGATCACTCAGAAATGGATTCCTACAGGGAGATTCTTTAGTCCAGAAGGTTCCATTGTTGGAATGAGAGCCTAACTCCTTGTTTCCTGTTTTGTGCAGAACACTCTGAGGAAGAACCCGAAGTGGCATTTTGATAGTGGATGTGGGAATCACATGACATGATACAAAGAAAATCTGATTAACTACAGAAAATGCGAAAATGGACCGATTATTAGATTTGCTGGAGGAGATAAAAATCCAACCATAGGTTTTGGCAATCTGAAGTTTGGAGCTCTTACAATCTCTGAAGTACTACATGTGAAGGGATTGAAATATAATCTCCTAAGCATGAGTCAATTAGTAGACAAAGGGTACACTGTCAAGATCAAGTCAAAACTATGCAAAGTAATTGACAATGAGTCAAAGCAGACAGTCTTGGTTGCTAGGCGAAAAGGAAATCTTTATGTTGCTGACTGGGCATCTGCCACAACTGAAGAATGTCTCATGGTGAGTCAATCTAGCCACACTGAAGAAAACTGGCTATGGCATAAAAGAATGAGTCACTTGAACTTCAAAACTCTGAACAAGCTAGCCAAGAAAGAATTGGTGGTTGGTTTACCCAAAATGGTATATAGAAAAGATGGTATATGCTCAGCTTGCCAAATGGGAAAACAATCCAAAACATCTTTCAAGTCTAAAACTAGACATTCTAGTGAAAGTCCACTGCAAATGTTACATATGCATCTTTTTTAATCCTCTGTAACTAGCTATGCAGGAAAGAAGTATGGTCTTGTTGTTGTTGATGATTACTCAAGATTCACTTGGGTTGTATTTCTCAAACAAAAATCTGATGCAAGGGTTGAGATACCCAACTTGCTGAATAAGCTTGAAGTCATGAAAAATGACAAGGTATCTGTGATCAGAACAGACCATGGTACTGAGTTTGTGAACTAGTACATAAAAGAGTTTTGTACCTGCAAAGGTATACAACATCAACTATCTTCCGTAAGGACACCACCACAAAATGGTGTTGCTGAAAGAAAGAATAGGACCCTAAAAGAAGCAGCAAGAACAATGCTTGCTAACACTGAAATAAGTGAAATCTATTGGGTTGAAGCTGTTAACACAGCCTGCTACACTCAAAATAGATGTTTGATTAACAAACACCATGACAAAACTCCTTATGAGCTTTTGATTGGTAGACCCCCTAGTATCAAACATTTGAGGGTGTTTGGTTGTAGATGTTTTGTTCTTAACAATGGAAAAGAATACTTGAGAACATTTCAACCAAAAGCAGATGAAGGAGTATTTCTTGGTTATTCTCTGAATAGCAAAGCCTACAGAATCTACAACAAAAGAACGCAAAAGATTGAAGAATCTGTTCATGTAGTCTTTTACGAAGGAAACAAGAAAGTACCCTTGAATGAAGAACTCTCAGATAGGTTCAAAGAGCTAATGATTAAAGATTCTGAAGAAGAATCCTCAAAAGAAAATAATTCTATCATTCACTTAGAGGATGAATTTGACGATGAAAAGCAACCATTGCTTAGTAACAACCAGATGACTCTAAGACATCATGAAGAATTTCCTATGAGAATTCTAGAAATGGAACAGGTTACTGAGAACCTTCATCATGAAGAGGTTTCTGAGAATGAGATTGCTGAAAATCAAATTCCAGATATCTCTAACACTGAAAAAGTGTCAGATATCCATAGCATTTTCCATGTGTCAGATATCTCAGATACTGCACAAGTATCCTATCAAGATCACATTGATTCACATTCAGATCAAAATGATTTTGATCCTACTAGTTCAAAGCCCATTATGAAATGGATAAGAAATCATCCTGCCAAGGATGTGATCGGTCCTTTAGACCAAGGAGTTAGAACTAGGAGAGCAATTGCTGACTCTCTTTATGGATGTTTCATCTCAAATATTGAACCTAAAACTATAGAAGAAGCATTGAAGGATCAAGATTGGATCTCTGCAATGCAAGAAGAGTTGGATCAATTTGCGAGAAACAAAGTCTGGAAACTGGTTCCATTTGTTGACGGAATATCTGTAATTGGAACCAAGTGGGTTTTCAGAAATAAAATGAATGAGTCTGGTGAAATAACCAGAAACAAAGCAAGGTTGTTGCCAAGGGATTCACCCAGACAGAAGGACTAGATTTTGACGAGTCATATGCTCCAGTTGTAAGATTGGACGCAATTAGACTATTTCTAGCCTTTGCAGCTCATAATGACTTTAAAGTTTATCAGATGAATGTTAAAAGTGCATTCCTAAACGGTGAACTTGCTGAAGAAGTCTATGTTGAACAACCACCAGGCTTTGAGGTTTCCTCAAAAAGTAGAATGGTTTATAAGCTTCAGAAAGCTCTGTATGGACTAAAACAGGCACCGAGAGCATGGTATGATACTTTAGCCAAATACTTGCTAGAAAGTGGCTTCAAGAAAGGAGATGTTGATAAAACACTCTTTACTTTGAACCATGAAGGGAAACTACTTCTAGTCCAAGTATATGTTGATGACATTATATTTGGATCTAAAGACAAGCAACTTTGTGAAGATTTTGCTGAGCTCATGAAAAGTAAATTTGAGATGAGCATGATGGGAGAATTAAACTACTTCCTAGGATTGCAAGTCAAGCAACTTAATGATGGAATATTCATTAGTCATACAAAGTATGCAAAGGACATTTTCAACAAGTTTAATCTAAAGCCTTCTGAAAAGAATGCTAAGATACCTATGAGCATTGGAACCAAAATGACCTATACTGAATCTGACCTATACTAAGAGTATTGAAGAACACAAGTATAGGAAATTGATTGGGTCTCTACCGTACCTCACTGGAAGTAGACCTGATATTCAATATGCAGTTGGAGTGTGTGCTAGATTTCAGACAAATCCAATGCAATCACACTACAACATTGCTATGAAAATATTAAGGTATGTAAAGGGTACTGTAGAAGTTAGATTGTGGTATCCAAAAGACAGTGGATTGAGTTTAGTTGGCTATTCTGATGCTGACTATGCTGGATCATTGCTTGATAGAAAAAGAACCTCAGGAACTTGTCAATTTCTTGGTGCCAGATTAATATCATGGTTTAGCAAGAAACAAAACTCAATTGCCACATCTACCACAGAAGCTGAATATATTGCTGTTGGGTGTTGTGCTTCACAGATATTGTGGATATAACAACAACTCAGAGACTATGAGGTCAATGAAGAGAAAACTCTAATTTTCTGTGGCAACACAAGTGCTATTGCCATAACTCAGAATCCTAATTTCATGCAAGAACAAAGCACATTGATGTTAGACACCACTTCATTAGAGACCATGTTGAAAAAGTCAATATAGAGATACTCAAGATTGGTACTGAAGACCAACTTGCATATATCTTTACAAAGCCTTTCCAAGAAAGCAGGTTCTTAACCTTGAGACCTAGTCTTGGGTTAATGGAGTTACCAAAGGAACTGAAAAGTTCTAATCTCTGAGATGAGGATTCAGAAAGGAGAAAGATATCTAGATCAGGCATCTATATATTCAAGAAAAAAGGGGTATCTGAGACGGGAACTCATATACTAAAAGAAGCTAAGAATGTGAGTGAGACAGGAACTCAGTACGATTAAGAAGGGAAAAGGGAGAGATAAGATATCTGGAACAGGAATCCAGAATATCAAAGGCAAAAGGTGAAACATTTAGCAAACAAGTATCTAGAGCGAATTTTCGGATATCAAAAGTTAAAGGGTAAAATGGCTATTTGAAGATTTCTGAGACAGGTACTCAGATATCTAGATCACTCAGTGAGGGGGAACACAAAAGAGAATAGTACAACTGTCTGCAGTCAACTACTCTCTTGAAATTTGCATTATTTCTATCTTTGTGTAAAACATGAACAGATTCTGAGTGTGAGATAGACTCAGATACAAAAATTGTCCCTTAGTCACACAGAAGAAATGAGATTCAGATAGCTAATCACCAAAATTCATTAATTGGGCACAATCACATGGGTTGATTGTGATCATTGCTGGAAAAAGCAATCCAAACCATTGATGAAATGGGTGTTCCATTTTAAAGGCCCAGATTAATTCTTTGTAAAATAGTGGACTGTAAAAACTCAGACGTGGCCCATTAAGCATTTAATGCAAACCGAATTTTACCGATGCCTTACTGCACGTACACAGATACAAATGCACAAAATTAATTTGTGTATTTTTGCCTGTTGGAATTACACTGCTATATATATAGGATTTTGGCAAAAGAAATCACTTTCGCTTAATCCTACATTTGCTCTTGCACAAAAACTGCAAAATTCTCTCAAATCTCTCTGCAATTTTCTCTGCAACTACTGATTCCCTCTTACTTTTTCTGCAAAGAATCACTAATTTCCTACCTTAATCTCTTCTCGTTTTTCAAAAACTTCACTATTTAAAGAGATGGCTCCCAAACGTGCTTCTACTCAGAAATCCTGTTACTACATCCTGCACTTTGAAAAGCAAGCACCAGTGCTGGTTATAACAAACAATCGGTTGATTGGAGAGTTCAATCCTAATCATTGGACTTCAAATCACAGGATGATTTGGGGTGGTGCCATGATTGAGGAATATCTGGTAGTTGCAATAGAAAACCAGACTGACAGAAAGTTGGTACTTGATATGCTTGAAAAGGCACAAATCAAGGGCTTTCTATCTGCTCTTCCCAATGGAGTTTCTTCACTGGATGTCCTGGAGTTTTACAACAACTCCACGATTATCTCCAAAGTCTCTGAAGGCACTGAGACAGTGTCTATCAAGAACAAAGTCCAAGGACAAGAAATCCTGTTGGACGAAATGACTTTTGTGAGTCATTTGAACTTCAAAATCTTGGAAAGGATTTTGAAATTGACACCAAGGATGAAGATCTCCTTGAAGGTGTGAAGAAACTATACAGTGATGTGTGTGATCTTGACAAGCCAGACACACCCATCGACTTTAAGCTTGCTGACATAAGGACCAGACATTTGTTAGTCCACTGGGATGTGTTGGCATGTGTCCTTCACAAATGCTTTGATGGTCTACAAAGAGGTGCTGACCAGATAAGCCAAGAATGCTGGATGATGATGTTCTTGTTGAATCTACAAGACAAAAGGTTGGAAAACCCTTTTAATTGGGGGAAGTACGCCTTCATGAAATTTGTGAAGAAGATACAAGGCTTTGAGCCTAAAATTGTTAAGGGCCTTGCTGAGCCAAAAGCCACAGTAAGCTATGGATTGAAGATTTGCTACTTACTGGAGTGCCTTAGCATTGAGCTCAGAGAGAGGGCAGACATTGCCAATAGTAACCTACTCTACAAATATGAGTATACAAACATGATGAAAAAGGTTACTGCATCTCAGAAAGGTTCCAAGAAATGAAAGACTGATGAGGTATCTGAAGGTTCCATTGCGACCAAGAGGCCCAGAACTTCACAAAAGAAGTCTGCTGGAAAATTAGAAGGCATACCCTCTATGGATATCGACTCTCAAATACCTGCCGCCATTGCTGATGAACTCATAAATGCAGATGAACTAATCAATGCTGGTAAAACCACTGCTGATGAACTCATCAATGCAGATGAACTCATCAATGCTGCAGAGTGCCCTATAGATGAACTTATCAATGCTGATAAAAGCAGTGAGAAACTTCAAACTCTCTCAGGGATTGTTGATAACTCCGTTCTAGATTTCGATGACGAATCAAACAAGGAGGAGAAGATCCAAGCCCCCAAGGTTACTGAAAAAGTAACCAAGGCCAAGGGAAAGAGGACCAAAAGGTCCAAGGTTGCTGAAAAAGCAACTAGCTCAAAGTTTGCTGAGCAAGCACCTATAGCAAAGGTTGTTGGTGCCAACACACCATCAGGGAAAGTCACGTATAAACAACTTCAAGAAGCCCTGATGAGTGGTGACCTAGTGTTGGTAGACGCTGATGTCAACACCACACTTAAAAATCTGGAAGAGCTCTCAAATGCTCAAACTTCTGCCACAAGTGGTTGATGAAATGGTCAATGAACTCCATTTCGACATACCGTAAATGCAATATGTCAAGAAAATCCGCAAATGAGCGGGTTCCCAACTCTAGAGAGGGATCATCTTGAGACAAGCCGTAATGATCAAGCAGGGAGGCAACTGAGTTAGTCACTCAGGAAAGGTCTGAAGTACCTGAAACTTCAAACAAAGAAGCTGAAATGGAACAACAAGACCAAAGCATAGAAGGGTCATAAGTTCGAGAGACCAATCAGCCTGACACTATTTAGGTAGTTGAATGGTTTAACTCTCTACTTGTGAAATTTTATGTTTATAAATCTTGTTACTTATAAAAATTTCTTTGTTACAGGCTGAATTAGAAACATAAGAACAAGAGGAAGCTGGAAAGCTTGCCTCAGAATCTGAGAAGGAGGCTTCCATAGCCTCACCATTTAAGGAACAGGAGCCTGTCTCACAGGTAGAAGAAAGTTCCTTAAGATATAACATCTCAGATATATGCTTTATACACATGAATAATACTAAAGTGTTTGTTTCTAATAGGCTCCAACTGAGAAGAAAAATGGAGAGACTGAAAAGTCTATCTCTTCAGAGAAGAATCCAGAGACTTCCAAGGTCTCTGAGAAACAAGTATCTGAACCTTCTATTGAGAAGGTATATATTTCAGATACCTATAATCTTCAAAGATAAATCTCTGACCATTTTTCTCAAACTAACACTTTCTACTTACAGGTTCAAAAAGAAGTAGAAGTTGTTGGGGAATTGCCCACTTAATCCCCGCAACCAATGGAAATTGATGAGGCATCAAAGCTTTCATCACAAGAAAAACTTCCAGAGACTGCACAAGTCTCTGATAGACAAATATCTGAGCCTCCTATTGTGGAGGTAATTGATTTCTCAGATAACTAAAATTGTCTAACGTAGTTTTCTTGCTCAAAATTTTCAAAGTGTTGTTTTTAATCTTAGATTCAAGCAGAAAGAAAGATCACTGAGGATCAGGCTTCCCAGTCTCCTCCTCATATCCAGATATCTGAGGCACCTGGAACCTCAGTAGTCAAGTCATCTAAGCCTGTCACACAGGTAACTCAGATACCTTTCTACTCTAAAGCCCAGATATCTACTAAAGTTTTGAAACTAATTCAAAACTCTTTCTTTCAGCCTCAAACAAGTGCCACTAAGGTCCCTATTGATGAGAATAAGGACCTGCTTCCTTTCTTCAAGGAATACACTTTGCCAAAGCACCTAAAATGCTTCAAGAAATGGCAAAAGCTTCGATGCTCCGATCTATCTGAGATCATTAAGGTGACTGATCACCCCAAAAGGAGAGCACGAGCCCTTGACTTGGAAAATTATGTCCATGCCATGTTTCCCACTGAACAATACTCTTTTGGAACATTAATGCATAAGGACTTCGTCAAGGAAGTGGCCAAGAAGCTTATTCAAGATTTTAACCCCTTTTTGTTCAATAAGATACCAAAGTGGATGATTGACCCAAGAAAAAATCGCAGGTGCATTCAAGCCTACTTTGCCCCAAACTCTACAATTCATACCCTCTGAGCAAGAGGAAGTTAATGGGCAAATGGTCACTATTCTAGAAGTGATCAATCTGGTCTCTGAAGATGAAGAAGAGAAGGAGACTGATGAGAATGACTATGAAGAACCTCCTTCTGACCATCACAAGGATGAGGATGATAAGAAGGATGATGATGATGCCCCTGCACCAGGGACAGGAGAAGGTAATAATACCTCAGTTGCTGAAAAGCACACTGAGAGGACATCACAAAAATCTCCTCCTCCATCTTCTCAGAAATCTACCCATCCATCTCCCCAACAAAAAGACTCTACTGAACAAGTAGTTGAGCACTCTGAGGACAACAATCAGAAAATGTTGGATGCACAAGCCAGAGTTGCTCAACTTAAACAATTGTTGGAGGAAGAACAACAGCTACATCTTCAACTGGAAGAAAAGATAGCTGAATCCAGAGTCAAGCTAGATAAACTTGAAGAACAAACGCGCAAAGAAACGCAAGCTTACTCTGAGATTAAAAGGCTCCGGGACGCTGTTGATTATATTGCTAAGGAGCTAGATGCTGAACAAGTATCTGAAGAAAAGTATGATGCTAAGGCTGCATCATCACCAAAGAAACCATCCTACAAAGGCAAGAAACCCATATCTCAGATGGTTGCCGCCTTCAGAAACCTTGATGAAGAAGTGCAAGAGGATGAAGATCACTGGGCTGATGACTCAGATGATGAAGAAGACAAGGCATTGACAGAACACCGCAATGAACACTTAGCGCTTTCTCATTTGAAAAGGAAGCTGATTGCTCCTGAAATATTCAGCAAGCTGCCAAATGTCAACTCCAATGAATACTTGAACACATATCAAATACTGGCTAAATTGAAAAGGAGTTGTCTTCTCAAGATAAAGCCGCCATTGCATCAGTCCCTGCAGAAATGAAGACATTCACTGAGCTCATCACTCAGAGAACAACCAGTCTGGTCGTTGCTCAGAAAGACCTAGGCATGGTTAGGGATGATGACCAAAACTTGGCTGCAAAAGCCTTTGAAGAGGCTAGCTATGCTGCTGAAAAAGCAGATGCTATTCAAGGCCCACTGGCAGAGCTCACTGATAAGGAAACATGTCTTATCAAACAAAATCAGGAGCTCAAGGCTAATATGGAATAGTTGGTTGCTGCTTACAACTATTTGCAGGGCAACTTTGACTCCCTTTTAGAATCCTTTGTGATTCTTAGTCAGTCAACAATGACTAAGGGAGAAGGATTTCAAGGTGCTCAGAGAGGGAGAGGAAGAGGAAACAAAAGAAAATCTGAACAACCACCTCTCAGAATAAATGAGCCCTCCTCCAGTCAGACTGCTCTACAGATAGTGGCCACCACTCAGCAACTTCCTGAAAAAGGAATGACAACAAGGGCCAGGGCACAGAAACCTCCAAGGAGTACCAAGGATCCAAGGAGAAGACAAGTAAGAAGGATTGATGAGTCTTCTGAAGAAGAAGAAGAAGAAGAAGAAGAAGAAGAAGAAGAAGAAGAAGAAGAAGAAGAAGAAGAAGAAGAAGAAGAAGAAGAAGGCCAAATCAAATCCCAGGGCAATGAAGAAGGCTGCAAAACTTTCACAAGAATTAATCTTGATGATGATGATGAAGAGACTAATGAAGATGAAGCTCCTCTTCACGAAAAAGAAAGAGGGTTGATAGCCTATCTGAGCCCATAGCTGCAAAGCCTTTGGCAGCTAAAACACCCTCTGGAAATACCAAGTCAATCCAGGGTGGTTCTTCAAGCAATCCCCCAAGGGAGAATTCAAGACAAAGGAAGAATAGGCTGAGAGCTGAACAAAGAAAACTTCAACTACCACTCAGGCCTGAAGAAGCCAAGATTGAGTATGTGAAGACCAACAATGACTCCTCTGTCTACAGATGCATTAATCAGAAGAATGGTTACTGGATTCTGGAACTCAAGCACTTACTGGTAAATGAAAAATTTCCAGAACCAATCCATAAACAGCTCATGGAATGGAGAAAAGACAAGCCAGTCTTGATTAATACCAACCACATCAAAGACTGGTTGGATTTTGAAGTAATCAAGAGAATAGAAGCCATGAAAAAGGACCTCTCTGATGATTGTCCCTATGGAAAGCCAGATGATGTGCACAGAATTCCCAACACCACTGGAACAGGCACAAGAGAAAGACTTGTTGTGGAACCCTATGAGTCCTTCTACATGACTGAAGATCAATACAAGGGTGACATCAGATATCTGAAGATCATATATAAATACTTCAAGCTCTCAGATATCAGAATCGAGCATACCTGGAAATGGGGAAAGTATCTGTGGGTCAAACAGTTTGCCAAGAAGAATCCCAGCAAAACCTACAAGGAAGTTTGTGGATTTGCCAGAAACACTGAGATGATAGACAGGACTTTGCTCTTTGACTACTCAGATGATATCAAAAGGTTTGGGGATAGGGAATTTGCAAATTGATCCATAGATATGCTGATTGAAGACTTGAAGACTAGTTTATTAGAATGTCTACTTGGAGCTTGGTCACTCCTGTTGTCCTAATTTAACTAAGTGTTTTGTATCTTGCTGAATGTACTTTACTGTTTTATCATTGTAAAAGTTATCTGTAAACTTTCTTTGAACATATCTGATGAACCTACTCTCAGATGTCAATCTATAAAAAGATAACTTGTCAGCAAAGATCACACCTTGTGATTTGGTTGATGCTTACTTTCTGCACTTAATTAAAATTTTAATTGAAAAGATCATAAGAATTGATTAAGTGTTAAATTGTTCCCTCTTCCAAGTTGTAATAGGTTTTAAAGATAGTCATCGTTGACTGATAAAAAAGGTGGAAATTTGTTAGAAATATCTGTTTAGATTTTGATCAGCAACCTAATGACTTATCTTAGCTCAGAAAGGTGGTTAGTAATCTTGGTTCACTTGAACATTGTAAAAGAGGAAAATCACTAAGTATGATAGTCTAGCAAATCTTGTATAGGATGTTAGGTCTCTGAATGTAATTTTTATTTCCTTGAAGAAGACCAAGAAGAAGGCATCCAGCAAGAGAAGTTCAACTTTAAAATGAAGTTTTGAAGACTGCACAAGATTGCTGAAGACAAAGGTCATTAGATACCTAAGTCCAGATATCTTGAAGAAACAAGTGTTTTTTTAATAAACAAGTTTTGCAAAAGATATCTGAGAACCCAAGGTTTCTGAACAAGGAAAAGTGCCCACAGAAACCCACACTCAGATACCTTGGATTAAACTATGTTTCTGGGAAACAATGTTTCAACAGGTATCTGGAGATGAGAAGGTCTCTGGAAAGGGACATGCAATGCTTCAGAAAGCGTGCATAGTTCCGTTGGCACTACAGGACAAAAATAGTACAATGCAATAAATGTGTAGACAGAGACATCTGAACAAAAGAGGAAATCTCTGAAAAGAGACAACGTCTTCTGCAGTACTATTTACATATATCAATAATTTGAATTTCATTAAGCCTGATGGATACTATTCAAACGGCATGATTTTCAACTATAAATATCAACACTTAGAATGCTTGAAATACACCTTGAACTTACACTGAACACACCAAGAACTTATTCATTCAAGCATACAAGCCTTCAATCTACATATTCACTAGCTTACTGTTGCGACCAAGCTCTTGAATTCTAAGTAGCACGAAAGTTCCAAGTGTCCTGATCCTCAACAAGCATTGAGTTGAATCAAAAGATCAAGTATCTGAGATTCATTCTCTAGAACATTTAACATATACTTGGGTCAGTAAAGAACATATCACCACACATTGTGAAGTGTGTTAAGTGACTCTTGTTCAAGAAGGTAGTATTAAATAACTGAAGAAGTTATTAATCTACCAAACCTGACAAACTACCTTAACCAACACCTTAAACGGTGTGGAGTACAGGAAGTGCTTAGTTTGGGAAACTAAGGAATAACTCCAAGGTTACTTAGCATAGGAAGTACTTAGTTTGGGAAACTAAGGAATAGCTCAAAGGTTTCTGAGTATAGGAAGTACTTGGCTGAGAAAGCCGGGGAATAACTCAGGGGGAACACTTGGTTGGGAACCTAGTGTATTTAGGAATCGAGAGAAGATATTTGTAAGGTGAACTCAATTATCTGTCTTAGTGGATTCTAGGTCTGAGAAAGGCCGAAGTGGATTAGTTGAAGGATTACGCCACCTTCAGATACCACTATAAAGATTAGTGTTATTTACTTTCTGCAATTTATTACTTGCTTTATTTACCTTGCTGAGTATTTACACATCTTGCTGAGTACGTGCACTTATCACAGAAAAGTCTTCCGCTCTCTGAAATTAAGTATCAGAGATCTTCACAGATATCTGAGAAATTGTGTTTATTGACAAAAGTTGTAAAAGACTATTCACCCCCCCCCCCCTCCAGTCTTTTCCCTTTGCCGTTCTCTGGACCAACACCTATACTTGTGTTCTTCAACACTCTTATGAGATTCAGTATAGGTCATTTTGGTTCCTATGCTCATAGGTATCTTTGCATTCTTTTCAGAAGGCTTTAGATTAAACTTGTTGAGCATATCTTTTGCATACTTTGTTTGAATAATGAATATTCCATCATTAAGTTGCTTGACTTGCAATCCTAGGAAGTAGTTCAATTCTCCCATCATGCTCATCTCAAATTTACTTTTCATGAGCTCAGCAAAGTCTTCACAAAGTTGCTTGTCTTTAGATCTAAATATAATGTCATCAACATATACTTGAACTAAAAGTAGTTTCCCTTCATGGTTCAAAGTAAAGAGTGTTTTATCAACATCTCCTTTATTGAAGACACTTTCCAGCAAGTATTTGGCTAAAGTATCATACCATGCTCTTTGAGCCTGTTTCAGTCCATACAGAGCTTTCTGAAGCTTATAAACCATTCTACTTGCTGTGGAAACTTCAAAGCCTGGTGGTTGTTCAACATAGACTTCCTCAACAAGTTCACCGTTTAGGAATGCACTTTTGACATCCATTTGATAAACTTTAAAGTCATTATGAGCTGCAAAGGCTAGAAATAGTCTAGTTGAATCCAATCTTGCAACTGGAGCATATGACTCATCAAAATCTAGTCCTTCAGTCTGGGTGAATCCCTTGGCAACCAACCTTGCTTTGTTTCTGGTTATTTCACCAGACTCATTCATTTTGTTCCTGAAAACCCACTTGGTTCCAATTACAGATATTCCATCAACAAATGGAACCAGTTTCCATACTTTGTTTCTCTCAAATTGATCCAACTCTTCTTGCATTGCAGAGATCCAATCTTGATCTTTCAATGCTTCTTCTATAGTTTTTGGTTCAATGTTTGAGATGAAACATCCATAGAGAGAGTTTGCATTTCCAGCAATTGCTCTCCTAGTTCTAACCCCTTGGTCTAAAGGACCAATCACATCATTGGCAGGATGATTTCTTATCCATTTTATAATGGGTTTTGAACTAGTAGGATCAATATCATTTTGATCTGAATGTGAATCATTATGATCTTGACAGGATACTTGTTCAGTATCTGAGATATCTGGCACACGGGAAATGCCATAGATATTTTACACTTTTTCAGTGTTAGAGATATCTGGGATTGTATTTTCAGCAATCTCATTCTCAGAAACCTCTTCATGATGAAGATTCTCAGTAACCTGTTCCATTTCTGGAATTCTCATAGGAAATTCTTCATCATGTCTTAGAGTCATCTGGTTGTTACTAAGCAATGGTTGCTTATCATCGTCAGAGTCATCCTCTAAGTGAATGAAATAATTGTTCCTTTTGAGGATTCTTCTTCAGAATCTTTTAACATTAGTTCTTTGAACCTATCTGAGAGTTCTTCATTCAAGGGTACTTTCTTGTTTCCTTCATAGAAAACTACATGAACAGATTCTTCAATCTTTTGCGTTCTTTTGTTGTAGATTCTGTAGGCTTTGCTATTCAGAGAATAACCAAGAAATACTCCTTCATCTGCTTTTGGTTGAAATGTTCTCAAGTATTCTTTTCCATTGTTAAGAACAAAACATCTGCAAAGTTCATAAGGAGTTTTGTCATGGTGTTTGTTAATCAAACATCTATTTTAAGTGTAGCAGGCTGTGTTAACAGCTTCAACCCAATAGATTTCACTTATTTCAGTGTTAGCAAGCATTGTTCTTGCTGCTTCTTTTAGGGTCCTATTCTTCCTTTCAGCAACACCATTTTTTGTGGTGTCCTTACTGAAGATAGTTGATGTTGTATACCTTTGCAGGTATAAAACTCTTTTATGTACTGGTTCACAAACTCCGTACCATGGTCTGTTTTGATTACAGATACCTTGTCATTTTTCATGACTTCAAGCTTATTCAGTGGATATTTCAACCCTTGCATCACATTTTTGTTTGAGAAAACAACCCAAGTGAATCTTGAGTAATCATCAACAACAACCAGACCATACTTCTTTCCTGCATAGCTAGTTACAAAGGATTCAGAAAGATCCATATGTAACATTTGCAGTGGCTTTTCAGTGGAGTGTCTAGTTTTAGACTTGAAAGATATTTTGGATTGTTTCCCCATTTGGCAAGCTGAGCATATACCATCTTTTCTATATGTCAGTTTGGGTAAACCAACCACCAATTCTTTCTTGGCTAACTTGTTCAGAGTATTGAAGTTCAAGTGACTCATTCTTTTATGCCACAGCCAATTTTCTTCAGTGTGTCCAGATTGACTCACCATGAGACATTCTTCAGTTGTGGCAGATGCCCAGTCAGCAACATAAAGACTTCCTTTCTGCCTAGCAACCGAGACTGTCTGCTTTGACTCATTGTCAATCAATTTGCAGAATTTTGATTTGATCTTTACTGAGAACCCCTTGTCAGAAAATTGACTCATGCTTAGGAGATTATATTTCAGTCCCTTTACATGAAGTACACCAGAGATTGTAAGGGCTCCCATTTTCAGATCTCCAAATCCTACAGTTGTATTTATTTCTCCTCCAGCAAATCTGATATCTGGTCCAGTATTGCAAACTTTGTAGTTGACCAGATTTGCTTTTTCTCCTGTCATGTGCTTCCCACATCCACTATCAAAATGCCATGTTGGATTCTTCCTTGGAGTGTTCTGCACAAAACAGGAAATAGGAGTTTAAGTTCTCATTTCAATAATGGAACCATCTGGACTAAACAATCTTCCAGTAGGAATCCATTTTTGTATATATTTCTTAGGAACATGTTTTTGTCTATTAGGAACATAAAGAGGAATTCTATGTGAATGAGTAGTATTATCATTATTAAGAATTATTTTCTTTTTTGGTGCGTTCCTTGGTGCTCCTCGTGGTGCTTTCAGATACCTGTCAGATTGTTGAGTCTGCTTTTCAGCGAACTTAGCTTTCCTTGTCAGATTTCTTCTAGCCTTGGCATTCAGAGTGGTCAAAGCCTGTTATTTCTTCCACTTCTGATGATTGCTATGCGCAATTCTGGCTTTTATCCATCGTTCTTGCTCTTGTTTATACTCACGAGCAAGTTATTTCCCGATGGCTTTATAGCCAATGCCATTTCGAGCACCTGGTGCTATCTGAGTTCTCTTCTCAGAAGCTTTGCTAGTCTCTGGAACGTCTTTCTTTCCAGAAAACGTGATGTTTGAAAATTTGCCTGCTCCAGCAATTTTTTATTTTTGAGAGACATAGCACTGTGGGTGATTACACTTTTCAATGTTATGTTTCTTTACAGAAACGTTCCCAACAGTTTTCTTTTGGACTTGTTTTTCCCACAAAGGTTTGGTCGCAACTGCCTTTCCTTTGTCAACAGCCTTAGCTTTCTGACCAATGCTATAGGTTGTTTGGGAACCGTTTTGATGAGCACTAACAAATGTTATTCTTTCATCACTCTTATTCAGAGTGGTAGAACTATTTGTTTTTGTGTCCAGCCCAAGTCCTCCCTTTTCTGAAGGATCTCTTAAATAAGAGTGCACTTCAGTAAGAGTGTCACTAGCTTTGGCATAGGATAGAAAAGATAGTTCTTTCGTTTTGAGTTCCTCATTTTTAGAAGAAGATCTTTATATTCCTTTTGGAGTATTTCCATTGCCTTTCTGTGTGACTTCTCCGTCTCAGATATCTGTGCTTTGAGAAATGCATTTTCGGCATCCTTTTTCTCAGATATCTTCAGTAATTGTGAATTTTCCTTTTCAAGAGAATTCTTTTCTTCTTCAAAAATTTCGGCTCTAGCTCGGACCATATGAAATTCTCTTTTGTAGGGATCAAGTTCTCTTCTGAGATTTTCTAGGTCTCTGATTTCTTCCTCATCACTCTCACAGTCTATGAATTGAGAAATGTTGGTTACCTTGTCCACCATTAGGCAAGGCTCAATATTGGAGCAATCTGAATAGATCTCTTCAGCAACCCCCACATAATTCCCTTTTCTTTTGACCAAAGTCAATCAATTCATGAGTGATGCCATATAATTCTGGTGAAGGTAGTTTGGAGTCATCTGAGTCTTCTTCCTCAGATTCTGACTCAATATCAAGAGCATCCTGTTGGATTTGAATCTTTTTCCTTTCTTCAGTGAGCATAGCTCTCTGACCTCTCTTGAAGTTTCTTCTATCTTTCTTGTCACCTGTCTTTAGCTTATTGAAAACAGCGCAGTCTCTTTTAAAATGACCAGGTTTCTGACAATAGAAACAGATATCGTTTCCGATTTTTACTTCTTCAGTACTAGATGCTTACTGAGCCGGCTTGTTCAGCGAGCTTGACAGCTGCATATTTTTGTACTGGTGATGGTTCGAGCCTTGATGCTTTTTCAGCTTCTCTTTGGCTTTTCTTCTCTCAATCTCCCAACTGACATATTTTCTCATTTGCTTCACATCAAGAGCATCTTCCTCAGTCATTTCTTTGGTATCCTTCTTTTCAGAAGTAGCTTGTGTTACTAAAGCAACATTGTGAACTTTCTCAGCAATCATTTGTTCTCTCTGAGTAGTTTCATAGTTGACAGTAGCTAAGTGAGAAAAGAGTTCTACTAGAGTGATATTTGGCATTCCTTGGTTGAAATAAAAATAATGAGTATGTTCCCAGTTTTGATTCAAGCTTCTCATGGTAGTCTTAACCTTTTCGGAGTTAGAGTATCTCTCACTTTCACCAAGTGCAGCCATTTCACTCATCAGTGTTGTAAATCGGAAATCTAGTTCTTCAAGAGTCTCTGTGGGACCTTGTTTAAAGTTTTGGAATTTGAGCTTCAAAACTTCGAACTTATTTTCCTTTGTTTTCTCAGTGCTGGGACAGATTTCTTCAATCAGTTGCCAGGCTACTTTTGCCGTTTTTGCACCCCACAGTTTACACTGTATGTACTCTGGAGTGGAACGTATGATGATATTATGAGCCTGACCATCCAGTCGATTTCTCTGACATCTTCAGATGTCCAGAGCTCTCTGGGCTTTGGCTCATAAACAACTTGAGCAGTAGGTCTTCCATTGGTTGACGCATCTGTCTGTGAGGAACCACCACTTGGTTCTCTGTCTCTATCATTAGAAACCTCCATGACCTGCTTGAGTTGTTGAATGACTATGGCGTCATTCTTTATCACGTCGATCATTTCGTCACTGATAGCTTCTAGGTAGAGCATCATGTTGTTCTTCCATTTCTCATAATTCTCTGGCTTGAGAATTGTAGTGTCACTTAAAGACATCCTGCAGCAAACACACTAAACAAACAAATCAAGTGTAGGTGAAAAATAGTTAGTGGGCACTTATCTGGGATCTAGGTTCTGTGCAGAAGGCTTGGGAACCTCCTGCTCTGATACCACTTCTTGGTCCAGATAACGGCAAAGGAAAAGACTATAGGGGGGGTGAATAGTCTTTTACAACTTTTGTCGATAAACAAAATTTCTCAGATATCTGTGAAGATATATGATACTTAATTTCAGAGAGCGGAAGACTTTTTATGATAAGTGCACGTGGTCAGTAGTGTGTAAGTGCTTAACAAGATGACTAAAGAAAGGTAAATGCAGTAAGTAAATAACACAACAAATTATAGTGGTATCTGAAGGTGGCGTAATCTTTCAACTAATCCCCTTCGGCCTTTCTCAGACCTAGAATCCACTAAGATAGATAATTGAGTTCACCTATCTTCTCTCGATTCCTAAATACACTAGGTTCCCAACCAAGTGTTCCCCCTGAATTATTCCCCGGCTCCCAGCCAAGTACTTCCTATACTCAAAAACCTTTGAGTTGTTCCTTAGTTTCCCAAACTAAGTACTTCCTATGCTCAGTAACCTTGGAGTTATTCCTTAGTTTCCCAAACTAAGTACTTCCTGTACTCCACGCCATTTAAGGTGTTGGTTAAGGAGAGTTTGTCAGATTGGTAGTTTAATAACTTCTACAGTTATGTAATACTACCTTTTTAAACAAGAGTCACTTAACACACTTCACAATGTGTGGTGATATGTTATTTACTGACCCAAGTCTATGTTAAATGTTCTGGAGAATGAAACTCAGATGCTTGATCTTTTGATTCAACTCCTTCACAGATAGCAATGCTTGTTAAGGATCAGGACACTTAGAACTTTCGTGCTACTTAGAATTCAAGAGCTTAGTTGCAACTGTAAGCTAGAGATTAAGTAGGCTGAAGGCTTGTATGCTTGAGAGAAAGATACCACTAGTTGTATTATCAGAGAAGCTTGGTATTTTCAGTGTAAGTTCAAGGTGTAGTGTATCTTTCAAGCATTCTAAGTGGTGACATTTATAGTTGAATTTGAAGCCGTTTGAATAGTATCCGTTAGGCCCAATTCAAATTCAAACTATTGATATCTGAAAATAGTACTGCAGAAGACCTTGTCTCTTTTCAGAGATTTCCTCTTTTGTTCAGACGTCTCTGTCTGCGCATTTATTGCATTGTACTATGTTTGTCCTGCAGTGCCAAAGGAACTATCCACGCTTTCTGAAGCATTGCATGTCCTTTCCCAGAGACCTTCACATCTCCAGATACCTGTTGAAACATTGTTTCCCAGAAACATAGTTTTATCCAAGGTATCTGAGTGTGGGTTTCTGTGGGCACTTTTCCTTGTTCAGAAACCTTGTGTTCTCATATATCTTTTGCAAAACTTGTTTATTGAAAAACACTCGTTTCTTCAAGATATATGGACGTAGGTATCTAATGACCTTCGTCTTCAGCAATCTTGTGCAGTCTTCAAATCTTCAAATTTGTTGAACTCTTCTGCCGGATGCCTTCTTCTTGGTCTTCTTAAAACATATAAAATTTACATTCAGAGACCTAACATCTTATACAAGATTTTCTAGACTAACATACTTAGTGATCTTCCTCTTTTACAGTGTTCAAGTGAACCAAGAGTACTAACCACCTTTCTGTGCTAACATAAGTCATCAAGTTGCTGATCAAAATCTAAACAGATATTCCTAACAACCGCTATCTCCACGAGAAATGCTCTCTCTATCCTATTAGGGAGCTCACCGAATTCCCCTTTTCGAGCCATGGGAAAACCAATTCTCCCACTGCGGCCTCCAGCCTCTTCTGAGATTGTTCAATAGCTTCAAACCTCTCCTCATTCTTTACTTGGTTCTGTGCAGAAGTGCGATAGAAATTTTCAGAGTTAACTATAAACACCATTAGCCTACTTTACATGCTCTGAGTGGGTGGATTCTCCTTATTGTGTTCTATCACTCTTTTGTCCTTTCCACGCATGCTTTTTTGCTAGGATACAACTGCTAGTTTTGCAAATGCACCCACAATCTCTTCAGGAGCTTTCTCCAAAATCGAACCCCCAAGCCTCAAGTCTACCATTGACTGTTCCTCGTAACAAAGCCCCTCATAGAAGCTACTACACAAAGTCAAATCATCCAACATATGATGGGGATACTGAGCTAGGAGGTGTTTGAAATGCTCTCTTGCCTCATACATGGACTCATCATGTCTTTGCTCAAACTGCAAAATTCTGTCGCGAAGGTCCGCAGTCTTAGAGTACGGATAATATTTTTCCATGAAAACTCGGTAAATATCGCTCCATGTAACCAACGACCCTTATGGAAGATTCAACAGCCATGTTTTAGCCCAACCATGGAGATACATAGGGAAAACTTTCATCCTCAGCTCATTGTCACTCACATTAAGACCATTTGGCAGTGATATCCTTCCAATCAGAGCCCTAAACTCCCTCAGGAATTGCATCACATCTTCATTAGTATACCCAAAGAATTGGGGACCAGTGTTGAAGTGATGAGCCTTTATCTCCATGTTCCTCGCTTCTTGCGATAGTACGATCGAAGATCCAGGAGCCTTAACCAAGTGAGGCTGCATATATTCTCCGAATACACATGGGGTAACCCCGTGGTGGACTATGGCACTCATAGGTTAGATGAGCTGACTATTACATACCAGTGACAACAATCTCACAAAACAAAAAATTCGAGAGATTTTTAGTTACTGTTAGTGAAGTAAAGACCAGACAAACAGAAACAATTAAACACTAAAAAACACCACAGTAGGAGTTAACTCCCCGGCAGCGGAGCCAAATTTGATGTGCTCAAATTAGTATTTCTTAAAAGTAACAAAGTAACTAAAGCAGTTGTTGTAACAAACTTTAACTACGAGATCGTTCTCAAGAAGCTAACTAGGCAACTATGACGTTTTCAAGTGTTAAACGTAATAGTTTGCAGAAACAGTTTGAAAGTTTGAGTTTGTAAGATCGATAATGATTAAACTAAGTAAACTAAAAGAAGATTTTAAATCAAGAGAGAAGGAAAATATACACGGTAGCATTTCAGAGAAGTCGAATATGAATCAGACCTATTGTTTATATGCTTGTCACAGTTATTTGTCCAGAAAAATGTAAATTCAATGTAACAAAGACATTCTTTGAAAATGTAAAAGTAGTGAAATCAATCGATTGTCAGACGATTGATTCTTAACCGAAAAGGTTTGAAGATCTGAAACTAGCTTACTGAATTTGGGGTTTTTACGAAAATTTTGAATAAGCTTAATACATATGAACAAATCTAGGTCAATACTCTAATTCGATTAGTCCTACATTGCTACCGCATCTATCAAGGAATTAGTTACTCATAGCATAAGGAATCACACACATCTTGATTATCACAATCGAATTAGACATATAAGATGATATCATGCACATTCAATCAAGGAATCAAACACAAGAGATAAAATTGTGAAAGAAAGAACAATTGATTGATAATCTAACCTCAAGATATGAATTCGATGGCAATAGTACGATTACAAGCGAAATTGATGATCCAATAGAGCTAAAAAGCCAAAAACTAGGGTTCTATTGTGCTTGGAGAGGGAAAAAACGAAGTAGGAATGTAAAAGATGTGTTTAAAATCGACTAAAATTGGCAAAATACTGATTTTTCATGCCGGGACGCGTCATGCGGGCTGTGGAGATGCATCCTGGGTCAGTCTGGGACGTCTCCTGCGGTCTTTGGAGATACATCCTGGCCTAATTCGGGGACGCGTCCTGAACGAAAGTTGTAGCTCTTTGAATTATCTACGCGTGGCCACCAAAATCAGGTCAATCGAACATCGTATGAGAGAGTTATGGCCAAAATGGCAAGACTACTCCGTAAGTTTCACTTTTTCGCAGTCTTGCTTAAGTGACTCTAAAATCTTCATCCGAACTCCGAATCCACTTCCTTTTTCGCCATTTTGCTCCACTTTGAAATCTCTAGATTCATCTCTTAATTTCCAAAATCATCATTTTACTCCGATTTTCACTTAAAAATGCACCAACTTGTACAACACAACTAAAACACGAAAACACATAAAAACGCACAAGAAACACTAAAAATACCAATAAAGACTAAAAAAAGACGGCTAAAAACGTACGATGAGACACTAAATTATCGTCTCATCATTATCCTTAGACTGGTCAAATTTCGGTATTTTAGTGACATCGACAAGTTCTGGCGAAAGTGTCTGGTTTTGATGATTGACCGTTGTTTCCCCGGGTCGAAACGGCTGATGTACTCAAATTGATACTTGGAAACAAGTAGCAAGCAGTTGTTGTAGAATAAACAAAGCTAACCACGAGGTCGTTCGCTAAGGAATCAATTAAGCTATCGCACGAATGAAAATAAACAGTTACTTATGAAACAATGTTGATTTGTTTGAGTTGAGTAATTTTAATAACTAGAAAACAGAAATCAGCAATGTAGTTGTTTGTAAGAATGAGGTAGGAGGAACGCAATATTTACAATCAAGCAATGCTAATTCGCTCTAGGGATACGTTCATACTGTCACACGGTCGGTGTACAGAAAACTATCAATTCAACCTTTACCAAACGAGTTTGAAGATATTTGAACTAGAGTAATCGTAGGTCATCAATCCACGATCCTTAACCAAACGTTTTAGAGAATCTTTGAACGAGAGTATTGAATTGAAGATTTTTTACGAAGATCTTTGAACGAGCCTAACCTATATGAACAATTTCAAACCCTAGAAGCGAATACGCAAAGCTATCACGCAACTACCATGTCCGGAGTGGTTTAGCTACTCATAATCGAAGCAAGGATGAAAGAATACAAGATATTGCTCATCATTAACATAAACAGAATGATAATCGCATGTAAGCTTAAACAATTCGAGAAACAGAATAAGAACGAATTGAATAAGATAAAACAATAGAGATTTACCAAAGTAATCAGGGATTCGATATCAATCCTTCGATAATTAAGCAAAACCAAGCTCCAAATTGTCTCAATGTCAAAGTATGAATGTAGGTTTTTATCTAGGGCAAAGTAAGTTTCTTCACAATAGAATGAATGTCTAATATAAAATGTAAGGAGAAAAACGCGAATTAGGAAAAGAAATCGCAGAAGAAAAACGGCAGAAGAAGAAACTGGCGTCGCCAATAATCAAAACTGGCGTTGCCAGTTTGGACTAACGCAAGATAGAGAGATTCTTGGCGTCATGATTTATAATCGGCGCCAGATTCTTTGGATTGACTGTTTTGCCCTTTTGACGCCTTTTGACCCCAATTCTTGATATTTTGCCTTCCCGCTCCACTTCTAGCATCCATACGAGGCATTGGAACTCCATATCTTGTAGATGCATATAAAAAACATTATTTTTCTTTCAATGAGTGCGGTTTTAGCCAAATACCTACAAAACACACAAAGAACAAAACAAGTAAAAAGACTCTAGGAAAACTACTAAAACTATACTTAAGGATAACAAAAAGACGGTAAAAAAGACCAGATGAGACGGTATAAAACCGACTCATCAAACTCCCCAAACCGAACCTTTGCTCGTCCTCGAGCAAACAAATAAACCTAGACATAAACTAGACTCAAACCACGAAAGAAAACAAAGAGTCAAGGTCCCAAGTGACCGAATCTACCATTGTAAACAGTAAGTCCACAAGATGCAAAATTTTTGTCATCAAACCAACTTTGGCAAAACAGTGTACAGAAAATCAAATACAATCGTTTCCCAGACAAATAGCACTTAAGTGTAGCTCGCTAGTCCCTCACAGGTGAATGTAGTGTATCTCTCACTCTCTTGGAAGTATCCAAATGGGGTATAAGCTCAAAAATAAACTGGGAAGGTGACTTGCGTCACAAAGGTGCCTAAAATATCTTATGCTTTTGTACTCGTCTCATTAGATCGAAAGGGACTTAACAGGCGACTCAATTTTTCAGAAAACAAAAGCTGAAACTGCTCCCCCTATTCAATTCAAAACAACATTAGATCTCGTAATACTTCATTGAATTCAGTGCGTGGCCGCATTGGGCTCTTTTAATCTCAATTTTTTGCAGGTGTCTATTTTACCGAAAGTCCGCACTTTTGTGCGTGTCATTTTGGTGTACATTCCATCAACCCTCATGGACATATGGTATTTTAGGACCACACCGGTATATAGGTAGTATTTGAAACACGCCTAACATGACTAACGGTGATCAATGAAGACCATAGATCCACCCCGAGATTCAAATATCAATAAGACTTAGGGAGCAGTAAACAAGCTTTTCAGCAATAACGCAAAACAACACATGTAAGTCACAAGATAACAGTTCTCTCCCCAAACCTGTTTCCTGGAACAGGGGGAAGAGCTTAAAAAGAGCATGCCGTTCATCATCCCTAACAAGACTGAGTACACATAAGTATGAAAAGGCGCAAGTAATACGTAAAAACTTGCACAACCCAGGAAATCACACAATACATTTGCCGGTACAAAAAATTTTCATCGGCTCATAGGATTCTCATAGGCTTTTTGGACCAAAGAGCTAAACAAACGCTTTTTTAAAAGAGAAACGACCTTGCAGGATTAAAAATACACTGTCCTACTTCCAGCTAATCATCAACAAAATGTAAGCAGTAGGTGGATTTATCATCTACAATGGATGTTCGACTTGGTAAAAGACTCAGACTAATCACGAAAATACTTAAAAGGAAATTAACTAGACCTAGACCGACAAAGAAACTGTAACAGAGAAAGGTCACATAACACACAATAGAATATAATACATAAAAGTAAAGACGAAAGACTCTAAAGACACAGATAATCAGAGAAAAATGCAGACAAGACACTAGAGAGCACATTCCCCCTCCCCAAACTTAAACTCAAGCATGTCCTCAAGCGTAGAGTGAAAAAGAAGAGAGAATGGGAGCTATAGTGACTTGCCTGCTGGTGTACCTTTATAGTCATGTACTAGACTCACCAAGAACAACCTCTTCCTCTGGTCGCTCTTTAAATCCTTCCAGATATGGCTTAACCCGTTGTTCATTGACCTTGAAGGTGGATCCATCACTTGTGTTCAAGAGTTCGACAGCACCATGTGGTGCCACTTGAACGATTTTGTACGGTCCATCCCATCGAGAGCGCAGCTTACCTGGAAACAGTTTAAGGCGAGAGTTGAAGAGTAAAACTTTCATACCTGGGGTCAAATCCTTACGAATTATTCCCTTATCATGATACTCCTTAGTCTTGGCCTTATAGATCTTGGCATTCTCGAAAGCAGTGTTCCGGAGTTCTTCCAGTTCTGAGAGCTGCAGTATACGCTCTTTGCCAGCTGCATCCAAATCGAGGTTCAGGAGCTTAATTGCCCATTCTGCCCTATGCTCAAGCTCTACCGGTAGGTGGCAAGCTTTCCCATAGACTAGCCTGTAAGGTGTGGTCCCTATAATAGTCTTGTAGCTTGTACGGTATGCCCACAAGGCGTCGTGGAGCTTGTATGACCAGTCTTTCCGGTTAGGCTTCACTACCCTCTCAAGTATACTCTTAATCTGTCGGTTACTAACCTCTACCTGGCCCGAAGTCTGGGGGTGATATGCTGTAGCAACCCGATGATGCACTCCATACTTTGTTAACAGATTCACAAAGGAGCGGTTGATGAAGTGGGAGCCACCATCACTGATTACTACCCTGGGGGTACCAAACCTGCAAAGAATATTCTTGGCAAGAAAAGAGACAACAACTTTGGAATAATTAGTCTTGGTTGGAATTGCTTCCACCCACTTAGTCACATAATCGACAACAAACAGTATATATTCAAAGCCATTACTCTTAGGGAAGGGTCCCATAAAGTCGATGCCCCACACGTCAAAGGGTTCAACAGCAAGATTACTGGTGAGGGCCATCTCATTCCGCTTGCTTATATTGCCACTTCGCTGACAGGCATCACAGCTGATACAGAATTTATGAGCATCTTTAAAAAGAGAGGGCCAGAAAAAAAACTGATTGAAGAACCTTCAAGGCGGTTTTCTTCCCGCCATAGTGCCCACCACACTGCATGGAGTGGCAGAATGCGAGTATGCTTCCAATCTCATCTTTCGATACACAGCGCCGCATCACGCCACCATTGCCTAACTTGAACAAGTATGGATCATCCCAGAAGTAGCTCCTACAGCGAATAGCGAAATTCTTCTTTTCCTGCGAAGTCATGTTAGCAGCAAATAATCCCGTGGCCTTAAAATTAACAATGTCGGCAACCAGGGTTCTAGACTAACAGAGAATAAATGCTCATCAGGGAGAGCATCAGGGATGGGGGGAGATAGGGCGATGGCGCTAGGATTAATCCTGGATAGGTGATCTGCCACCAAGTTGTCTTTGCCACACTTGTCAACTATCTCACAGTCAAACTCTTGCAGCATCAGGACCCAGCGAATAAGGCGAGGCTTAGAATCGCTTTTGTCCATAAGGTGGCGAATTGCTGCATGGTCGGTATGCACTATTACCTTGAATCCCTTCAAATACGACCTGAATTTATCCAGGGCGAATATGACAGCCAGGAATTCTTTCACAGTGGTAGTGTAATTGACATGTGCACCATTTAGAGTTTTGTTGGCATAGTAAATCACATGGAAATGCCTATCGACTCTTTGTCCTAGAATAGCACCTATAGCGTAGTCAGAAGCATCACACATTATCTCGAAAGGTAAAGACCAATCAGGTGCCATAACAATAGGGGCGCAAACAAGTTTTTCTTTCAGGATATTAAAGGCTTCCATACACTTATCATCGAAAACAAAAGACACATCTTTCACCAGCAAGTTACTAAGGCACTTAGAAATTTTTGAGAAATCCTGGATGAACCTCCTATGGAATCCAACATGTCCTAGAAAAGATTGTAACTCTTTCACACAAGTGGGTGGGGGGAAGTTTCACTATAACATCAAGTTTAGCTCTATCTACCTCAATCCCCCGCTTAGAAACCACATGCCCTAGAACAATACCCTCTCGCACCATGAAGTGACTTTTTTCCCAACTAAGGGTCAGATTACATTCTATGCAACATTTCAAGACTTTATCAAGCTTACCAAGGCAGTCGGTGAACGAGTCACCAAAGAGAGAGAAGTCATCCATAAATACCTCAATGAAATCCTGCACCATGTCAGAGAAGATAGAGAGCATGCACCTTTGGAAAGTTGTCGGAGCGTTGCATAAGCCAAAAGGCATCCTGTGATAGGCGAAGGTGACGTATGGGCAAGTGAAGGTGGTCTTCTCTTGGTCCTCCTGCGCCATGGGAATCTGCTAGAAACCTGAAAGACCATCCAAAAAACAATAGAACTCGCGCCCCGCAAGGCGGTTTAGCATCTCATCAATAAAGGGCAGGGGGAAGTGGTCCTTCTTAGTGGCAACATTCAATCTCCTATAATCTATGCATACACGCCACCCTGTGGTTTTCCTAACAGGAACCTCTATCCCTTTCTCATTGGTCTCAACAGTTACTCCAGACTTTTTCGGGACAACATGCACAGGGCTTACCCATCGACTGTCAGCTATAGGGTAGATCATATCATGTTCTAACAGCTTAAGTACCTCGGTTTTAACTACGTCTTGCATGACAGGGTTAAGCCTACACTGGGGTTGCCTCACAGGTTTGGCGTCATCTTCAAGACTAATCCTATGGGTGCACCTAGTCGCACTAATGCCCTTGATGTCACCAAACCCCCACCCTATGGCTTCAGAGTTCTCTCTCAAAAGCTCTACTAGCCTATTCTCTTCTTCCTTTTGCAATATCGAAGAGATTATCATAGGTTTAGTTTTGTTTTCTCCCAGGAAAGCGTATTTAAGATGGGACGGGAGCTCCTTAAGGTCGGGTTTAGGGGGTTCGATTTCCCCGGTGTTTCCACCAAGGAGATGGATTTCCTCAACAGGGCCGACTTCAGCCGAGTCAAGCATGCAGACTATCTCACTACTCTCCTCACTAAGCATATCCTCATCAGAACTAAGGGTTAGGGCTGCTTCTAGCTTATCATCAGTTAATGTAGCTAGGTAAGTAGCATGCACACAATCATCGATAATATCATCAAACTCAGCATTTACTTCAGAAATCAGATTACATTCTTCCCCTGAGTAGGTGTCAGAATTACCTGCCGGTCGTGTTGCATCCTGCTGATCTTGTTGCCACCAATTTCCATGGCAATCTTTCCTTCCGCCACATCGACCTGCAGCTTCACTGTTTTCATAAATGGTCTTCCCAAAAGGATCACATGGTCCTTACTACTAGTGGTGGCTCCACTGGGGGGGTAGTACCACGAAATCTACTGGAACCAGGAAGGTGTCTACTCTGACCAGTGCATCAAGAATCACTCCTAGGGGGCGCCTGATGCTCCTGTCGGCTAGCTGCAGGGTCATGTTCACCAGTGCCAATTCCCCCAAACCCATCTCCTGGTAAAGAGCATGGGTGATAAGATTAATGCTGGCTCCCAGATCGAGCATTCCTTTTGCTACCTTCTCATTTTCCATCTGTATATCAATCAGAAAGCTCCCCGGATCTTGTTGTTTCACTGGTAAGCCAACTACTAAATTAGCTATTTCTGGTAGAACTAGCTTTTCGTTGGCCAAATACTTCCTCTTACTTGCATTGAGATCCTTGAAGAACTTAGAGTAGGAGGGGACATTATCAATGAGGACAAGGAGTGGGAGGTTCACATTCACCTTTGAGAGCATGGCCAGAATAGCTTTGAATTTGTTATCATCCTTGGGTTTCCTGATTCTACCTGGATATGGCAGTTCTTTCCTGATTGGGGGTCCGGGTGGACGGTAAGGGTTATCAGATTTGTGAAGCACCCCCGTGCGTACCACCGGCGAGTTGGTTATTTCTGTCAACGGTTGGTCCTGCTCCGTGAGGTCGACTACTGGGGCATCCGGGGCTTGTGTCTGTGGTTCTAGTTTCGGCCTTTGGATTACCTTTCCACTTCGGAGTATTGTTGTTGCCTGAACCTCCTCCTCCTCGGTTTCCTCATCCCTGAATTCAGTGCTTGCCAGAAACCTGACCAGTTGGTCGGTAAAATTCTCCATCCTGCTTACCATTCCCTCTATCTGTTTGCTAGTCCTTTCTTTCCCTCCATCACAAGACTCATGTATTTTTCGTCATGGGCAATCAAAGCTAGCAGAGTATTGTCGCTGAATGCACTAGCTCCCCGTTGCACCTCTAGACTATTCGTTGTCTCCATAATGGCTGGTCCAAATAGCTCTGCACTGGGTACGTAGTAACTAGGAAAGCACTCCATAAGGCTTTCAGTGCTACGGTAGGAATTGGTTCCCTGGTAGGCTCCATAGGTTAACTGAGCCATTGAAATATCCTTTCTGATCAACATGTTGTCAGATCTACACAACACGAAAACCTCGAAATATCCTTAGTTTCTGTTAGTGCACTAAACTTCAGGTAAGTTGGAAAACAAGTAAAGATTTGCAATCAAGTGCTACAATAGGAATTGATTCCCCGACAATGGCGCAAAATTTGATGTGCTCAAATTGATACTTGGAAACAAGTAGCAAGCAGTTGTTGTAGAATAAACAAAGCTAACCACGAGGTCGTTCGCTAAGGAATCAATTAAGCTATCGCAACGAATGAAAACAAACAGTTACTTGTGAAACAATGTTGATTTGTTTGAGTTGAGTACTTCTAATAACTAGAAAACAAAAATCAGCAATGTAGTTGTTTGTAAGAATGAGTAGGAGGAACACAGTAGTTATGATCAAGTAATGCTAATTCTCTCTGGGGATACGTTCATACTGTCACACGGTCGGTGTACAGAAAACTATCAATTCAACCTTTACCAAACGAGTTTGAAGATATTTGAACTAGAGTAATCGTGGGTCGTCAATCCACAATCCTTAACCAAACGTTTTAGAGAATCTTTGAACGAGAGTATTAAACTGAAGGGTTTTTACGAAGATCTTTGAACGAGCCTAACCTATATGAACGATTTCAAACCCTAGAAGTGAATAAGCAAAGCTATCATGCAACTACCATGTCCGAAGTGGTTTAGCTACTCATAATCGAAGCAAGGATGAAAGAATACAATATATTGCTCATGATTAACATAAACAGAATGATAATCGCATGTAAGCTTAAACAATTCGAGAAACAGAATAAGATCGAATTGAATAAGATAAAACAATAGAGATTTACCAAAGTAATCAGGGATTCGATATCAATCCTTCGATAATTAAGCAAAACCAAGCTCCAAATTGTCTCAATGTCAAAGTATGAATGTAGGTTTTTATCTAGGGCAAAGTAAGTTTCTTCACAATAGAATGAATGTCTAATATAAAATGTAAGGAGAAAAATGCGAATTAGGAAAAGAAATCGCAGAAGAAAAACGGCAGAGGAAGAAACTGGCATTGCCAGTTTGGACCTGCGCCAGTCTCGCCAGTTTGGACCTGCGCCAGTAACAGAGAGTTACTGGCGTACGCCAGTTTTATAACTGGCGTCGCTAGTTCTTCTGGATTGACTGTTTTACCCTTGATGCCTTTTGACCCCAATTCTTGATATTTTGGCCTTCCCGCTCCACTTCTAGCATCCATACGAGGCATTGGAACTCCATATCTTGTAGATGCATATAAAAAACATCATTTTGTTTTCAATTAGTGCGGTTTTAGCCAAATACCTACAAAACACACAAAGAACAAAACAAGTAAAAAGACTCTAGGAAAACTACTAAAACTATACTTAAGGATAACAAAAAGACGGTAAAAAAGACCAGATGAGACGGTATAAAACTGACTCATCAATGGCATTTCGAGAAGAACCTTTGCCACGCTATGATGTTGGAGCTATTCCGGGAAAAATCCATCATGAGGAGCTTCAGGATCGCATTTTACCTTTTTTCTCAATAATTTAATAAATCAACACCCGTGAAAGAATCGGGTCCATCCAATCAGGTAATGGACTTATTTATGTAACTTTATGAGTATTCACGTATATAACTAACAGTTTACATTAACATTTGGGAATTAAATTGAGTTTTATTTTTTACTTGATTTCATGTCCAATATACTGGGCGAGATGGAGGCATAAATATTTCGTTAATTTTTTTATTTTTTTGGATAAAATTGTTCCCACATAAATAAATCAAGAGTTTTGAAAAAATCGAGTCAATTCGATAAGGTAACAAAAATGATTCAAACCTAAGCTCTCAAAATGTATCTTGAAATGTGTAAAGTGAAGAATGATTCAAAACTACAAAATCTTCCTAATTAAAACGCAGACAGAAAGAAGTAACGGTTGAAGAAGAAACGTGCGCGCGCGCTCTTGGCGGGTGCTCGCCTGTGCGCGGTGAGCGCACAAGCTGCGATCGCCCGCCCCCTACGCTATGGGACTTGAATTTTCCTTCAGGATCCAAATTTGCCCTCCTTGCACGGTCGGACTTTCCGTGCTTGCCCGGGATGGCTATACGAGGCCTTTGAACTCGTCTACTCCAGTAAATGCATACAAATGCATCCTTTTGCCCTCATTTCTCCATGAAATTACCTATATCTACAAAAAAAGGTGGAAACACGCAAAACACAAGAAACCATACAAACAAAGTTAAAACTATACTAAATGTTAGTAAAAACATGGTGAAAAGAACAAGATGAGGTGTTCTAAAAACGCCTCATCGTTTGGCTATTCTAAAAGATGATATTTGAACAGGGGTAGAAATGACTTTTACACGTTTTAATTCGCCAAAAGTCAAATTCGTGGACTCAGGTGTAATTGATTTTTATCGCATTGGACTTGAATGTCATTGTTGATCTATTGGGTACCTATTTGTAATTAGAAATTTAAGAGGGAGTCTATATGTAATTTACCCTAATAACGATCAATAATAATAATAAGGGAAAATTACACAAGCTCCCCTCAATAGACAGGCTCCACTCATCGTAGTCCCTCACATCTCAACAATAACACATGAGAACAAGTTTCATAAATCAATAACAAGATAGTCCAAAAGTCAACTCAAATTTCCTAGGTGGCAGTTCTAAAATGACGTGGAAAATATAAAAAATGATTCTTCTTATTTTAATATTAAGATTTTTTAAAAAATTACAATTAACCCCTCTTACTTATTAAATACCCAATTTATACCCTTAAAATTTATGGTAAACCAAATCAACCCTCATTTCAATTTTTCTATACAACTTCAATCAATAATAAATTATAATCAAACCCTTTTAATTTTCTTACTTCATAATCATAATTATCAAAATTTCTCATTCCTCCATTGATGAAGCTTGAAATGTTCCATTCTTCAATTTTTTTCATGTTCTTCCATTTACCATTCATTCATAGTTTAAGAGGTTTGTCGAATTCAGACTCCAATTGAGCCCGAATTCGAACTCCATTGGTGGAGCTTCAACATCTCCATTAATGGAGCTGTGTAACTCCATTAACGGAGCTGCAACAGCTCCTTTAATGGAGCTGCTACAACTCCATTAAATGGAGCTTAACAGCCAGTGTCGAATTCAGGACCATAATTCAGTGGGGTCGAAGTCTAATTTTTTTTTTTTTAAAGAGTATAATTTTATACTATAAGTCGTATTTACACAAAATAAAATAATAACATAATTTTTTCCAAAATTTATTATAAAGTTGGCATGTGAGAGAAGAATGAGAATGAAAAAAAAAAGGCACAAGAATAATAAGTAGGGGAATTGAGAATTTTGTATGATCAAAATGTGGCTTATGAGGCTTGAACTTGGATCTCATGAGGAAAAACAATACATGCATTACCACTAGGACCAAGAGGAATTTATGTTTTCTAGTGTTATATGGGCATACTATCACAGCTGTCGCCACTGGTTGCAGCTCCGTTAATGAAGCTGTGTACTGCTCCGTTAATGGAGTTACTCAGCTCCATTATCGGAGTTGTACGACTCCTTTAATGGAGCTGCTGAAGCTCCATTAATGGAGCCCAATTCGGGCTCCGTTCAGCCCGGGCTCCATCCATGTGATTTAGAAAATAGAAGGGAGGAGGAATGAAAATGGATTGATGAAGAATGGATTAGGATTTAGGTTTGATGAAGAAGGAGATGAAAATGAATGGATACATTTTCTTTAGGTCAATTTTGAAATTCCTCTAAACTTGTAAGGGTTGATTTGAAATTGGTGTTTTAACTTCCACGTGGAAATTAATTTTTCAGCTGGTCAACAGGAAAATATGTTTTTGGACCAATATGTTATTGTTGAATTGTCAAGGACTATGATGTTATTACAAAATTTATTAAGGGGTCCAAATGTAATTCACCCTAATAATAATAACAACAACAATAACAACTCACAAAGTCTTGTTGTGCCCCGTTCCAATTAAATGTTAAAATAATTTAATAATCTAATAGTAATAATGATACTTAAATTCTTTAAAAATACGTTTTTATAAATAACTTATTTATAGACGGTGCTATGTTATTAATAAAAACATCATTTTATCAATCAAAACATCTATATTATGTATATGTATATATATGTATATGTATATGTATATGTATATGTATATATATACATATATATATAGATGTATATATATCTATACATATGTATATATATGTATATGTATATATATATATATATATATATATATATATATACATATATATATATACATGTATATGTATGTATATATATATATATATACATGTATATGTATATATGTATATATATCGAAAATACACGTCGGTAGAATCCGTGCAACATATATAGTATAATATAGTATCATATAGTACTCTTATACTGTTATGCATATGTTGTTTACACGGCCGGTGGGTGGCAAAGCTAGAGAGCGTAGAACTTGGGCAAAAGTGAAACATATGTTATGCATAAAGTTTGTAAAGTTTGTAAAATGTTGCAGATCATTTGTGTAGGAAATAATACGCAAGAACATATTCACTTTTTCCTATTCATTTCTACAACATTTCTATTCACGGTTGTCCATCTTCATCTTGAACAAAGTAACAATGAGTGAAGTAGGTGTCGTATCCAGAATTTTTCGAATCTCTTTTCTCATTCGTAGCAAAGTCACAAGCTTTCTCCCCTGTAGCCCTATCTTTTCCAAAAATTTCACACCAGTCTTCACAATATGGAAATGCATTTCCCCTGATCTTATCAACACCAGTTCTATTCTACATTCATAATATGCAAATACCAAAAGTCATAAAACTATAATTAAGAACATTACAATTGAAAAACTGAAGTGCAAATTATGTAAATTATCTTTCTCAAAGCATCCCATAGCTCTCGAGATTCAACGGTAACCATACTACTTGGATGATCCCAATTAAGGCTCTGTTCTCTCCAACTGCAATTTTCTGAACTGAACTGAATTGAATTGTAGTATAAAATATAACTAAGCAGAACTGAACTGAACTGAATTGAATGAGTTTTCAGTTGAAGAGAACAGAGCCTAAATCCACTTAAGTTTGCAACATTAGACACCATAATCGATTCCCTTTTCCAAACCGTCAGCTTAGAGTTCACATTTAGCTCACTAAGAGTGCATTCGGGCATAACTTTTTTAATTTCATCTCTTACAACACTATAGAATCCACCTCTCCATCCATTACCAGACCTCCAACCTCCCTTGATGAGCTCTTTAACACACCTATACAAACGAGTTCCTCCTTCTTTGACCAAAACCTTTTTGGAGCTTTCTGACGTCGGCCTCGCCTTGCTTTCCTTATGGTATCGGCATGCCTGTTTAACTCTCCATGTCTATATGATGGATGCGGTGTTAATTATCAAAGTATCAGCAAACAACTTCTACACCTTACACTCACATAATTGCAAAGTTTTTTGTTACTATGCTGGCATACAGAAACTAACAGCATTCATGAAAGGTATGGACGATTCACAAAATAAGAAGAGAGTTTAGCAAATCTTACCTGTTTGATTCTTCTTCACGAATTAAAAGCTCGATTCTTTGATGGGTAAGCCTAGGGTTCTGGCTGACTGGGTATATATATTCACAAATCACATGAGTTTTGTTTCAGATGGAAACTGGAATTAGCGGAATTTTGAAGAAAACAGCCTCATAATTTGGTTAAAACTTGCGCCAATTGAGAGATGAGGAGGAGAGAGACCAATATTAGAGGCGTAATACTCACTAGAGCCAGATATACAATACGTGTTTATACGCGGGCTTGACATATAAACATGGATAGGCCCGAATTTTAATAGGCTATACTAAACAAAGATTTAACTATATTACATATCATTATACATGGCTTAATCCAGCCAAATATATCCTACTAACGTCCTTGATGAAACAGACGACTGAGAGAAGACAACAATGGGATCAGTCGTACAAGATGAAAGCAGTTGCAGTAATGGCGAGATGATTAACTGTAACTTCGAGACCAATTGGAGTACAGCTCATGGCTCATTGGACGATTCTATCAATATCGAATCGTCAAATTATCAAATCAACCATCCCGATTTCCCCACCCCTGTGGTCCTCAAACCCCATGGAACCGATTCTGATCCATGCGAAATCAAGAGTAACTCCTTTTTCCCTTTCTCCTTGCCCCTCTTATATGATTTTGTACGCTTCTCGGGATCTCATGTTAGGCTTTAATGGTGTAATTTTTAGCTAAGCTTCGATCTGTTCGATTTGAGCGTGTTATTCGTAGATTGGACATTGATGAACTAATTTCTTTATCAAGTTGATTGTATGTGTTCTCATTATTATTGGATTGGTCTTTGCAGTATTAAAATCTGTTTGGGGATTTAATTAGGGTTTTCTTTTTCTGGAGTAATTTTCAGTTAAACATTGTTCTGTTGATTTAAAACTCTTTCGGGGAGTTTTTTTATGTGTTTTTAATAATCATAATACCGTGGTGGATTGTCTGATGAGTAAATTGAACATTGAGAAACTTATAATATCCAAGAGTATATATCCGGAATATTTGCATTTGTTTGGTATTTATTAAGTTGATTGCAATATGTTCTCATTGTTATTTGATTGTTTCTGCAGTATGTTTCGAGCAAAAGTATGAAATTGGATTAGTTTATGTCCGGAGTAGTGCTAGAATATATGAGGTCTATTATGCACGGACTCCTCAGGGTTGCAGTGAGTATTTGTGTACTGTTCGGTGTGGTGTTGCTGAAAGAGATGACAGGGTCCTTACAACAGCTCCCATTGAAGATGTTTCCAGTGAGAATGGAGGCTGTTCTATGGGGGGTGTAGGTGGCAGTGTTGCTACAGATGGAGAAACCACTGTGACTAGTGATGATGAGTGGGTTAAAATTAAAATTCCTGGGGTTCAGAAAAGTTCTTTATCAGAGTATACTAGTATTAACAGAGGGAACAATGTCCAGGTATCTCTTCTCTCCTTTTGAGATCTGATTGGTCGTATAAATAATTTGTTAGCTGAGTGCTGATTTGGACAAATATTATTGACTTAGGCCAAACTTAGATGATGTTTTGATACTGTCTGTAATGATGTAAGGCTGTTCTTATGGGCAAAATCCAAAGGTGATGCCATGCTTCACTTAGAGGCTTGGTCTTAAAAGACCCCTCCTTTTTCTGGAAAAACTTTTAGTTTTTATAAGATCTGTCCATGCCAGTGTCCAGTAGCATAGAACCCATTTATGTAAGCTACATAAAACTAAAATAAAAAAGAGCCCCTAATAGTTTCAAGTTTTCTTGTGTTTTCCTTTTTCTTGTTTGTCCTATCCTCAATGGTGGCTGTATTTATGAGATTTCTCTTGCATTGTATATGCTTATAAACTTTGTTTGCAGGATCTTTACGAGGCCACTGCACAAATAAATGATTCAGAGGCTTGCTCATGCCTTATCATTCGGTTACTATCACTCCAGGACAGAAATCATGTGCATATTGATGAAGTGTATGTATTTGTGGATCCAGTGGAGTCAACTGATTCAGAAAATGTGGCTCCTGCTCTTAGTTCAACCCAGAGTCCTCTAATGGCAATGCTTATGCCTACGCTTATGCAGTTATCGGCATCAGGGAGATCAAAAGAAAAACTTGAATTGCAGAAGGATGATAATGTGGAATCTGGTTTGGAAAGAGCCGGTGAAGTCGATGTTGAATCAAACAAGGGCCGAGTGGATACAACATATTTTAAGTTGAAAGAACTTGATAAGGATACATTTAAATCAGATGAAAATCAGCAGCATGTTTTGGATATAAATTCAGTGAAAGATGGTGGGTCTACATGCATAAATGATCATGCACAATATTTGAAGTTGATGGCACTGGATAAGGGTAGAACTGAATCAGATGGAATTAAGCAACCCCCGGTGGTTGTTAACTCAAAGAAAGGTGGTGAGTCTACATGCATAAATGATCTGCCACCAGGACGTCTTGAGAGATCATTGGAACTTCTTCTTTCTCGAGTGCGCACAGTCGAAGATATTTGCTTGAGGTTTGAAGAGAAAATGTTGAAGCCCATAGAAAGTATGGAGGCAAAACTTAAACACGTTGAGCATCAACTTGAAGTTAGGCTTCAACAGGTTGAGCATAAACTAGAGACAAGGCTTCAGCAGGTTGAGCTTCATATGGAAAAACTTTCTCAAAACATTCAAAATTCTGGCTTGCCACACAGCACCAGAATCACTGCTCCTGTATTTTCACGGAGTGAATCCAACTCCAGCTTATCCTACAATGAAATTGATGACTATGCAATTATTAATGGAGCATCAGGAATTGAAATGAAGGATTTATCATGCAATCGTTCTCCGTATGTTAGCCCGGGTCATGTTAATTCTTCTCCAGATGTGGATATTCGCCCAGGTCTTGTTGTAACAGCACCCGAGTTTTCATGTGGAGAAGATGAAGATAACAATGGTGAGTTTGAAACTCTAAAAGATGCTCCTCCTGTGTCTAAACCTAAGCCAACTCTGTCAGTTGATGACGCTTTAGTTGCCGCACTTTCTGGTTTTTTGTCTACTACTAAAGTGTACCAGCCTGAAAACGTAAAAACAACTTCTGATGTGTTACTGTTAAGTGAAGAGGAGATAGAAAACAAACATGTGGAATTGGATGAAGTTCATCAAGATACAACCCAAGAATTACCAGCTGCCGGAAATTGCAGGACAGTATCTCTAAGCTTTACCGGGAGCCTCTCCATTAAAGATCCTGAGTTCATTGAAGAGGAAATTGGTAATGATGAAGCTGTAGATTATAACCCGACTTCTCCTGATACAGTTCCTATCATTAAAAATGTGGTAGAGGGCCATGATGAAGATAAAGTTGCTCCTAGCCCTCGCAGCCAAAATTTGTTTTCTTCTAACATGTGTGATCTCCATGCAAATGTTGGTAGAAGTCCTATCACTGAAAGCCAGGAAAAAGACCATGATGAAGATAAACTTCCTCTGAGCACTTGTGGTGGAAGTTTGTTCACGTCGGCAGACTTGCGTGATCTAATTGTAGACTATGATAATGATGAGGAAAAGGACCTTGATACATATAAATTTGCTCCAAGCACTCATACTGCAAGTTTGTTCACCGATGCAGACTTGTATGATCTCAATGTAAAGGTAAGAGAAGATGAGCTCGGGTCACAATCTGACCATAGTTTTGATAGTGGACACTTGGATAGTATTTGCACAAATTTGTCAGAATCTTCACCTCCTTCGACATTGGACTTTGAGTTTCCTATCTTAGAAGTGAAATTTACTTGTGATAAGCAGGCTAGAATGAAAACCCCTCTTGAATCTCTTTTAGAGGGAGAAGCAGAGGTGAATGCCCAAGGTCCAGTTTATGATTGTAGTGTGCATGGTGATATGGATGATTGCAGGGCTGAGGATGTTTATGGGACAACAGATCTTTATTCAAGTAACAGCCTTTTGGTGGATATAGGATGCTCTCCTGATGGATTGCCTTATTCGGAAGGTAAATCGCACGATTCAAGTACACCCAGCGCCCCAGAAATGACTGGTACTCTCATCTAGTAGCTCAAGTCTGTTAAGAACAGTCTCATTTAGTAGCTCAAGAGTGTTAATCAAGTTTGTGCATAGTTTTGTGAACGGGCAGATTCATTTGTTGTCAAACTTTGCCTGCCTTGACCTGTGATTTATGGTGGTGAAAAATTGATTACTCTGCTTCATGTTATTTCATGTTTGCACCCTGTGACGTGTTGTTTTGTTTTTACTATGATTGTCTTTCACATTCTTTTTGGTTCTTGGGTTTAACATGAGTGCATATAGAAATGACATATGACCAGTTGGTACAACATTAATTACAATCAAGTGTACGATATCATGGATAAGTAATTAAAGGAGAAACTAGAATATCGTTTCCTCGTGGACCATAAAGTTATGAACCACCCAAATAAACTAAGCATAAATTATCTAGACGAATTATTTGTAATTTACAAGACAATTTGAGTGGAATAATACAATACTGATATAGCAAAATGGTAAAATATCTCCCACGATTATACAACAGATGAATTTGTAAGCTGACACTTGAAATTGCAGATTCGAGTAGACAACTGCACTATGGAAAGACAGGCTTGAGAGAAGAAAGGAGAGGATTTTTCGAAACGTGTAAAATCAGAACCTGGGGGTCTTTTTTTATAGTTTTGAAAAGTAGAGTCTGATAGACATGACAATTCGCGAACATGTCCCTGAAGCATTGTGCAATTTTGCTCAAGCCCATTTCGAACATACACATCTGGTAGGTTTTTTTTTTTGTTTCAAACTTTCCTTTTGGACTTAACCATACACAGTAGATTTCTGGCCCAAAAAGATTATAGCCAACTCAAGACCACGACCCGTGAACCCCGGACCCGCGACCCACATCCCACAACCCGAGGGTCAAGCTAATGGACTGCACCATTTCGTGCAAACCCATTCCGAACAAACATATTTGTTGGGCTTTTCGTTTCAGACTTTCCTTTTATGCTTAACCGTAATAGGTTTCTGGCCCAAAAATATTATATCCAACTCAAGACTGCGATCCACATCATACGACCCGAGGCCCGGCTCCAAGTGGAGCTACGCGGACGCGCTTGGGTCAAGCGATGGAGCCATCTAGCTCCTCACCCCCTTTCCAAAACCATGGTGCCCCTTGGGTCCCAAACCCATGACCAAATCTTCGACTTTTATCTAGTTCATTCTTTCCTAATTTTAGCCATGTGGGACTTCTCCCACTCCAACTCTTGACAATCCAACATTAATGCATCAACCAACACAGTTTGAGCTTCAATTACTCTTTCGCATTTCAATGGATTTAGTAATTCATGCTCAAATGCCATATACTATTATAGTAGATTATATACATTCAAGTAAAATTCATTTCCAACATGTGAGACCCATTTGATTAAGGTGCAAAGTTATGGACAAGTTTTTTTTGTGACTAAAATTCCAACAATCCCCACATGAAAGAGAATTGATACTCACATCATGGGTTTGGGATACTTTAAGAAGCCCATCGGTCATCAAAATTTAATTAGTCGGCATTTATTGTCCACTCACAAAATGTTTTATGTCATATCCATTTTTGGACTTTTGGGTTTGAATGTAATTTTTAAATTCCGTCTTTGTTAAATTTGGACTAATATGTAATAGTCGTCATTCCGGGTACCGATTGCAAAGAGGCTATATTTAAGGGGTAATATAAGTAATTTTCCGGGGCAATTACATATAGACCCCCAGCATTATGGTCCAATTGCATATTCATACCTCTTTTATTTTTCGTAATATTTTATTTAGGCCAATTACATATGGACCCCCTCTATTATAGCCCAATTACAGATTCACCCCTGCTGTTTGAACAATTACATTCACACCCATTTTCACATTCCGACATTGACTCCGGTTCCTACGTGTTACAATTGCCTACATGTGTGCTTGTGTGGCATGAGCTGGAATAATAAATAAAGAAATCCCTTTTTGTTTTACTCCTCTCATTTATTTCCTTCTCAATCTCTCGTTCTTCTTCTTTCTTCTCTATTTTACTTCTGTTACAGACTACCATTGAATTTAAATTACAACTTACGTACGTAGTAATTGCGCTTTGAGCTACCCTTTAAGCTTGCTAGTGTGTATATTTTGTTGCAAGAAAATATATATATATATATATATATATATATATATATATATATATATATATATATATATATATATATATATATATATATATAGATTGCTTATGGAATTCGGGAAGTGGATTCGAGAATCCGGGTTGCGAACTGTGTTTGAATCTTGTTGGGTTTTGTTGCCTAATCTTGTGTTAAATAGATGGAGGATGTATAGGAGGTCGATTCAAACATTGAGCTTTCTTATGGAATTCGGGAAGTGGATTCGGAAATTTGGGTTTCGAATTGGGTTCGATTTTTGTTGGGTTTTTTTTTTTGCCTAATCTTGTGTTGAATGGATGGATGATGAGGTTAGAAGGTTGAATCATACCTCAACTAGCTTTTGGAATGGGTTGATTTTTTTTTGTAAAACTTTTGAGAATAACATGGACCGAAGTGGAAGCTTTCAGAAAATTAAAGGATTGAATTTTGAGAATTTGAATTGCTCTAGGGTCTGGACTGCAATTTAACCAATCAACTTCCTCAATTATGGAATAACTAGTTTACTGTTAGCAAACTAACCAATATTGTCCGGTAGCTCTACTGGCAAAGCTTTTGGTCTCTATATAATGGGTCTTGCGTTCAAACCCAATTATATCCGTGGTTTTTTTTTTAATTTTGTAATGACCATAATACTAAACCACCAAATAAACATAATACTAAAGTAATCTGAAAACCAAATAAATAAAACAAATTAGTAAAAGTGAGGCCCTAATTCCCCTATATAATATTTAATTAATATATCATTATTAAATAAAATATCAGTTCAACTATAAAAAAAAACCTAATAAATATACAATTTTAATTAGTTTTCCCCTCACACAATTATTATATTATATCACAATTAATAAGATAATAAAGACTAGGTGAATTGCTACAAGTTTTTAAGTCAATTACAAATAAACCCAGTCAAAATTCATTAACCTGGAAGAAATTAATGACATGGCAGTCCATGTCAACAATGGAAGTGTGTCTCCGGCCAAGCTTAGAGCTGACATCATCCCCGGCGTTGACTTTTAGGTGTGTATGTAATTAAGTTTTAATCACAGTTCAAGATTTGGAACAATTTGTAATTGTTAAAACATGTATGAATCTGCAAAGTGGCTATCTTGGAGGGGTGGGTTTTGTAATTATCCGTATTTTATTTTTTCAATCCTTTTTCAGTGTTCATTAATTATTTTTTCATTATTGTTTTTTATTTTTAAATAATTTTCTGTTACTTATTTATTTTTAGTAATTTTTTATTTTTAAAATCATTTTTTAGTTTTTTATTTATTTTTCATAATTGTTAAATTTTTTAAATGAATTAGTCAGTTTATATTTATTATTTGGACAAATGGTGAGTTAAAATCGAAATAGTTGCAAAATGAACTAAGGACTTTTTTTGTTTGGATTGAACTTATAAGTTGGTAAAAAAACCAACTTAATGGATTTGCAAGTAATTGTTCAACTAACTATGCGTTGGATGAGAAGGCTATCTAACAGTGATGCATGTAATAATCCCTAAAAAAATATTTGAAGCCGCTCCAAAATGTCCAACCATTACTACTAGTGACCTAAGCTGCAAAACCGAGCATTGCAACACTTGCGAAGGTATGTCTTTCCCCGACTGTTGCAAGGCTTGACGATGCCACGAATGTACTTTCTAGATTAAATTATAAAATTATGTATTGCGTTATTGTGCAAGAAGATGGTGTGACCATATTTATATTCTCCGACCGAAACCTGAGAAGATTTGGAGTGAAGAGTTGGTCTATGGGAAATAAGATCGATCTATCATACTGAATTTGGGGTTGGGGAAAATACTTTGGTGATGACATGGTGATCAGTGAATTAATTTGGATTTGAGGAAATTTTGGAGTGAGATTTGTAGAAGAAGTGAATTGGGGAAATTGAGATTCGTAGAAAGTGAAATTGAAAATGTGAGATTTGGATCGATCTACTTATAGAATGTGGATTTTGATTTTGAATTTGAGTTTGAAGGAATAGGAAGATGAAATTTGTTGAATTTTGATAAGGGGTAATTTGGGGTTTTCCACAATTTTATCACACCATTATGATGCCTTATTTCCTCCCTTTATTCCCAAATTTCCTTATTTTTTCATTTTTTTGGTCAACCCTATTGACTAATGGTGACTTAATAATGGAAGGGCCACTAAAACTAAAGTAAGCTTGAGGGAAATGGTAATTTTCGTATTATACATGGGATGGAAATGTAATTCATCAAGTTTTCATTGGTCCCCTTTTTTTCCGTTGAGTATCTCGACCCTTTGACTTAGGATTAGTCAGTTCGGGGGCAAGAAATATTTTTCTTTTTTTATAAAGAATTTAACGTTTTTTTGGACTTCCAGTTACACCAAAAGATGCCGTCAATACTCCCAAAACCACCCCTGATTTTAAGCGCGGTGCATTTTTTGTTCTCCATATATTTTCACAAATCAACTGCCCAAGACTCAAGTCGAATCCTAGATGTAGAAATATAAGAAGCCGGGCCTTCTCTCCATTGAAAGAATGAGATTATATATATATATATATATATATATATATATATATATATATATATATATATATATATATATATATATATATATATATATATATATATACTCCTTCCTCCCCGAGTTCAACTTCAGACACTCCATTTTAGGACGTCCCGATTACAACTTCTTCTCCCTTAAATTCAAATTCTCTCTCATACTTTATTCACCATCTCTTATATTTTATTAACTACCCCTCAAACTTTATTCAATTGCTTTGTTATTTTATTCACTATTTCTTCTCTTAAAATTTATGTCTGGGTCTGCTGGAAGTTCATCCCGGAACGGAGAGAGTATAATAAAGGTGTTGGGCTATAATGTATTAATCTATGTTCAAATATGGATATGGCTTCCTATCAATCACATTCTAACACATCCATGTATCTGGAATAACATTCGAACCGGTGGCACGAGGAAAAGAAAAAAAATATAATCCACCTCAATTGCAATAGATAAGATGGAAAATTTTCAGTAAGTCATCTATAAAAATTGTTGGTCCCTTAGACAACAAGGTTTAAGTGTAGGGGGTGGGGTGAATACACTTCAAAAATTTGCGTGTCTAAATAGTGATTTTCTAAGCAAGTCCTGATACTTACTTCTATCAGAGAGCGGAAGACTTTGTATTAAGTGCTAAAGCCCAACTTTCAGTAAGCAGTTAAAGCAGATAGACAAATAAGTTTGCTGAACATAAACTGCAGAATGTAAATTACTCAAGGTTTATAGTGGTATGTGAAGGTGGCGTAGTCCTTCAACTAATCAAATTCGTCCTCTTTGAGGACTTGAAATTACTATGATAAGAAGCTGAGTTCCGTTACAAAATCTCATCACTAGTCACTTCATGTTTCCCTTCATAGTCCCAACTTTGAATACCTGAACCTTTTGCTTAACTTCCCAAGTCAAGTAATCCAGTTCCTTTCCAAGGGTTCTTCCTTAGCTTTCTCAGCTAAGTACTTCCTATACCCTCCTTTCTTGATGAACGCATGTTTGAAGTTTGTGTATAAGGTTATGTCAAGGCAATGAACACTTAGATAACAATAATGTTACTTTATGTGCTCAAGGAAACTCAATAAAAGTTCTTGTATTTCAAAGACTTGGTATGTTGTTTCTTGGAGTCAAGACTTTTTCTTGTTTAGAAGAAAGGTAAGTTGCAACTTGAACAAGTTCTACTTCTTCACAAGTAGCTTTGCAAAGCTTAAATCTTGTAAGGAGTTAGGGACTTAGGAACTTGAGAGCTTTTGGTCACAACTGTAAGTTTGTGCAAGATGTTGTGTATAAGCTCTTGTTCAAAGTTCGTGTGTCTCAAATTCAAAGTGTTCCTATTTATAGGCACAAATACTTCCGTTTGAATTATGATCTGTTAGACTGTAATTCAAACGATTTTATATCTCAAGATAAATGTACAGTACCTTTTTGTTCTTTTCTGAGAAGTCTGAAGCCTTTTTTCAGAGAGTCTGGATAGTGCATTAGATGCATTGTACTGTTTATCTGTTCCTTTTCAACGGATAGATGGTTATTGAGAACTTTCCAGAAAGCTTCTCTAGTATCCTTGTCCTCTTCAGAAAGCTTTCTAACTTAGAAGGCTATTCCCAGTATAACCTACTCTGTCATATGTATTTTCACTTACATTAGGCGCTTTCTGAATATATGGAGCATTCTGGAGAGTTGTTGCCTCAAACTCAGAAAGCTTATTCCGCGTTGCTTAGAGTTCTTCAAATCTTGTAGCTTGCTTGCTGATGACGTCCTTGATCTTCTTCAGAAAAATAAAGTAAAATTACATTCAGAGACCTATCATCCTATAAAAGTAACTACTCTATCAGTCTAAGTAGATTTTCTGTTTTACAATGTCCCTTCTAAAACCTATGGACTAAGAGTACTTTCTACTTGCTCAGCTAAATTGACATGGATTGTTGTTCATCAAAATCTAAAGCATATTCTAACAAAAACTTCTAAATTATGTGTGTTTGTTCTTGAACAATATTTCGATGCATGATTGATCTGGCCACTATAAAGGTTTTTGGTGTGCGCACGAGTCAGCACAAAGTGTGTGGGTTATACATGTGTTGGTCTGTGGAGTCAGCGTATTTCCTGAGAACGGTCATGAATGACCGTGCCGCCCCAAATAGTCAGACCTTAATCGATTGGTGGTTAAGGCGTTTCATAAATATTGGGACTTTATATATAATTGTTCAAATGTCCGGGAATAATGTGAGCGGGTGGGTAATAGTAGGGATGATGAATGTAATAATTCATGTTATGAATTGCTGTATTTTGAATGTAAACATAATAATGTATTAAAACAAAATAAAATACACTTACAACAAAGAACGAATTAAACAAATCAAGTAAAGCATAAATCTAGCTTAGTATTAATTTCATAGAATAATTGTAATTACTATTGTTGAGCCACAACAATAATCTCAACCAAAAACAATCAATCAACAATAAACGATAAACAAGAACGCACAAGAATTTACGTGGTTCGGCTAAATTAGCCTACATCCACGGGAAACCAAACACGGATATTATTATCAACTGAGATTCAATTACAAGCTCTAACAATCTTCAATGAGATCAAGCCTAATCGATTATCTATACTTCTCAATTCAATACGAAAGAGAAAACAAGATACAATCTCAAACAACAATGGAACTCTTCAGCAATTCGCAATGATCAAAGCACGAAACTAGAAATCTCAAACTGTCAGTTGTACGCCAATCCTTGATCAATCACCGTACAAAATTTCAGAGCAAATGATGAAGAATCGAGAGAGAATTTATGTGATTAGTGCTCAGCATAACCGAATGCCCTGTTCTCTGTTCTTCAGCCTTTTATAACCGCCCGTAACTAATTTTAAAGAGTGAATTGATCTCAGCCATTGATCATCAGAAATTAATCTGAACCGTCCAATGTCAACTACTTAATTTTGAGATAAATTCAACAAACTCCACCTTAGCTCAAAATCAAGTTTCCATGCTCTTTTCCACATTTACTGTTCATTACTCGGTTGAACAATCGACCACTTAAGCTCCCTTAAGGCTAGAGCATGCCTTCCTGAGTAAGTATGCAAAAAATCAGAGAAAACCACCCACATTTATTAGGTCTGCGCAATGTCTGAACTTGGTAGCAGACAAAGGTTTTGTAAATGAATCTGCAGCATTCTCTGTTGTGTGAACCTTTTCAACCTTCACAGTGCCTCCATCAATGATGTCTCTTATGAAGTATAATCTGACATCTATGTGCTTGGTTCTCTCATGAAAGTGTTGATGCTTTGCTAATTGAATAGCACTCTGATTGTCACACATCACAGATACACAATCTTGTTCAATGCCTAATTCTTTAATCAGCCCATTCAACCATATAGCCTCTTTAATTCCCTCAGTTATTGCTATAAATTCAGCTTCAGTTGTAGATAAAGCCACAATAGACTGTTGAGAACACTTCCAACTTATTGCAGTACCAAACAAAGTAAACACAAAACCAGTAACAGATTTCCTTGAATCTATATTAGATGCAAAATCTGCATCTACAAAACCTTTCAGTGGTAACTCTGTTGTAGATGAAATGAAAAATTTCGCACATGATGAATTGTTCCCTTGATGTATCTGAGTACCCCCTTCACTGTATTCCAGTGTACCATACCTGGATTACTCATAAATCTACTGATTATACTCATTGCAAATGCAAGATTAGGCCTACAGCAAATCATTGAGTACATAATGCTTCCCACTGCATTTGCATAAGGAATCTTAAACATTTCCTGTATGTCAGTTTGATTCACAGGACATTGACTTACTGACAGCTTAGTTCCAGGGTTTATAGGTACAAATACAGGCTTAGACATATTCATGTTGAACTTTGCAAGAACTTTAGTCAAATAAGCTGTCTGAGAAAGAAACAAGCTCTTATTATGCTCATGTCTACTTATATCCATACCAAGTATCCTACTAGCCTTTCCCAGATCTTTCATTTCAAACTCAGAGCTTAGCTTAGATTTCAATACTCTAATTTCATCAAGTGACTTGCCAGCAATTAAAATATCATCAACATACAGCAGCAAGTAAATGCAATTCTCACTATAAACGTTTGAGAAATAGATGCAGCTATTATACCTGCTTCTTGTAAACTGTATAGAGCTCATGAATTCATCAAATCTCTTATACCACTGACGAGGACTTTGTTTTAAACCATAAAGGGACCTTTTCAGTAGACAAGCCTTTGTTTCTTTGTTCTCTGTATGCACTCCTTCAGGAACTTTCATATAAATAGTTTCCTCTAGCAAACCATGTAAAAATGCAGTTTTTACATCCATTTGTTGCAACTGCAAATCCCACTGAGTCACCATGGCCAAGAGTACTCTTATAGAAACATGCTTGACTACAGGTGAAAATATTTCTGTGTAATCTACACCTTCCTTCTGAGTAAAGCCCCTTGCAACAAGTCTTGCTTTGAATCTGATTAAGTGTGTTGTACCAGTTTCAACTTTTCTCTTGAATATCCATTTGCATCCCACAAGCTTCTTGTTCTTGGGTATAGAAACTATATCCCAAGTATCATTCTTTTCCAGAGAAGCCAATTCCTCATGAATAGCTGTGATCCACTTTTCACTATCAGTACAGCTAATGGCTTCTTGATAAGTGCTTGGTTCTGAGTAGTTGATATCTTCTGCAACTGAGAGAGCATAAGCAACATTGTAAGATTTTCCCACCTGTCCATAACCATACATGTCAGGAACTTTCTTATTAGTCCTCCTCTCTCTATCTTTAGCAAGTTGATATGAAGATAGTACATTTGAGCCATCTGCTGTAATGTCTGAAACTGTGTCTCTAGTAGAGTGATTTTCCATATCATGTTGTGCAGTATTCTCATCCACAGGTGTATGCTTCTTATTTGCATGTAGATCATCTGTATTACTGCAATACTCCACCTGAATCTCAGTATTGGTTTCCACAGGCTTCAGTGGCATGATTGTTTCATTAAACACCACATCCCTACTAATTATGCACTTTCTTTGATCAATTATCCATAGTTTATAGCCCTTTACACCAGTGGGGTATCCCAAGAATATGCATCTGAGAGCTCTTGGTTCCAGCTTTCCTTGTCTGACATGTGCTAGAGCCAAACATCCAAAAACTTTTAAGTGACCATAATGAGGTGGCTTCCCTGACCAAAGTTCCTCAAGTGACTTATTTTTCAGGGGTGTTGTGGGACTTCTATTGATAAGATAACAGGCTGTAGCTGCAGCTTCACCCCAAAAACACTTACTTAAGCCTGAGCTAATCAACATGCATCTGATTCTCTCTAGAACAGTTCTATTGAACCTCTCAGCAACCCCATTCTGTTGAGGTGTGCCTGGTATTGTTTTATGTCTAACAATGCCCTTGTTTTTGCAGAATTCATTGAATTCACTAGAGAGAAAATCTAAGCCATTATCTGTTCTGAGATGCTTGATTTTCCTTCCCGTAGTATTCTCCACCTCAATTGACCATTCTCTGAATTTGCTGAAAGCTTCATCTTTAGTTTTCAATATTATCAGCCACACTTTTCTTGAATAATCATCAATTATTGACATGAAGTACCTTCCTCCACTCATGGTTTGTGTATTTGTTGGTCCCCACAAATCTGAATGAAGATAATCAAGTGGTGCTTGAGTAGTGTGTTTTGCTGTATCAAACCTAACCTTGTGAGATTTTCCTAATACACAGTTTTCACAGAACTGTAGGTGAGTTATTTGATCTCCACACAGCAGATTTTGCTTTGATAATTCTCTGAGTCCCTTCTCACTGAGATGTCCCATTCTTGCATGCCAGAGCTGAGTATTATCTTGAGCACTAACATGTGCTGATTCTCCAGATACTGTATCACCCACCAAGTAATAGAGACCATTTTCCTTCAAGCCTTTCATTACAGTAATACCATGCTTAGTGATGCTCAGAACACCATTTTCTGGGGAATATTTGTGTCCAGTACTATCTAGTACTCCTAGAGAAATCAGGTTCCTCTTTAGTTTAGGTATATACCTAACATTTGTAAGCATTCTTACAACTCCATCATGCAGCTTGAGCCTTATATCACCAATACCTTCAATGTTGCATTCAAAATCATCACCTAGCAGTACTGAGCCACCTTTCCTAGCTTTGTAGTTTACAAACCACTCAAGGTTAGGGCTCATGTGAAATGAGCATCCAGAATCCAATACCCAGTGTACATTTGACCTTGATTTTACCACTGAACAAGCCTCAGAAACCACAAGAACTTCAGCATCACCATAAGAATGTGCAGACTCAGCAATGTGTGCATTATGAGCATTGTTGTTCTATGAGTCATTTACTTGCAATTTTCCAGCCTTCTTGTCTCTCTTAAACTTGAAACACTTCTTCTTGAGATGGCCTGGCATTTTGCAATAGAAACACTTCCTCTTTTCAGAGTTGTTTCCATCTGCAGATTTGAATTTTTCAAATTTTCTGGAGTCTGCAGACATAGGTGCTTTATTCTTTGCCTGCAACTTATGGCTCCACCTTTCTTTGATATTTAGGCTCTCAGCTGCATTGTCATTACCAGTGACAGGTCCCTTATGCAGCTCCTTGTTCCTTAGGGCAATATCCACATCATCATATGTCAGTTTGGTGCTCTTATGAATAACTAGAGCATCAATGAAATGCTTATAAGATTTTGGCAAGGCTCCCAGTATTACTAGAGCTTTATCTTCATCAGATACTTCAATGCTAACACTCTCCAGGTCCTGACACATCTTGTTGAAATCATCAAGTTGCTGAGAGATTGGCTTATCTGTGCTAATTCGAAAATTGAACAATCTTTTCCTCAGATGCAGCTTGTTTGCAGATGTCTTGGAGTTGTACATCTCTTCCAGCTTTTCCCACACCTCTTTTGCAGTCTTGATCTTAATAACTTCTCTGAGGATCTTGTCATCAAGTGACAATATTATTGTGCTGCGAGCTCTCCCCATAATAGTGGCCTTTTCTTTTTCATCAAATCCTGCTTCAAAACCTTTATCACCCAGCAATGCTGCATCAAGACCTTGGTGAATCAACAATGCCTCCATCTTTGCTTTCCACAAACCGAAATCGGTTTTATCCGTAAACTTTTCAACATCAAATCTCATGGATGATCCCATAGTTGATCGACTAACAGTTGAGACTGATTTCTTTCCCACAGACGGCGCCAATTGTTGAGCCACAACAATAATCTCAACCAAAAACAATCAATCAACAATAAACGATAAACAAGAACGCACAAGAATTTACGTGGTTCGGCTAAATTAGCCTACATCCACGAGAAACCAAACACGGATATTATTACCAACTGAGATTCAATTACGAGCTCTAACAATCTTCAATGAGATCAAGCCTAATCGATTATCTATACTTCTCAATTCAATACGAAAGAGAATACAAGATACAATCTCAAACAACAATGGAACTCTTCAGCAATTCGCAATGATCAAAGCACGAAACCTGAAATCTCCAACTGTCAGCTGTGCGCCAATCCTTGATCAATCACCGTACAAAATTTCAGAGCAAATGATGAAGAATCGAGAGAGAATTTCTGTGATTAGTGCTCAGCATAACCGAATGCTCTGTTCTCTGTTCTTCAGCCTTTTATAACCGCCCGTAACTAATTTTAAAGAGTGAATTGATCTCAGCCATTGATCATCAGAAATTAATCTGAACCGTCCAATGTCAACTACTTAATTTTGAGATAAATTCAACAACTATCACAACCAAAAGGATGCACAAAATTGAGTAAACTAATCTACTGCTCAACTCCTTTTCCACTACTTACATATAGCTAAGTTATAAAAGGGTGGCAATAGATGTATAACAAGTAGAAGATTGTACATGACATTTAATTTGGACAACTTGGAAAACTATGACTTTGTACAGGTTGAGACATAATGTTTCTGCAGAAAGCTTCAACATTCTTCAAATTACTTGATTGTGCTGCAGCAGGTCTTATGTTAACGTTTTCCAGCATCACATTCTTGCAAGGAACTGATTCGCTGCAGTTCAAATTAACACCAACCTTCGATATGCTTGTGCCACTTATGTTCCGGTACACTATGTTTTCCACTGCCACCGCATCTTTCTGCAATTTTCAAAAATATTACCATTACGGTTTGAAATTAATTCGGGATCAAAGTTAGATTTTGTTGACCATAAAAAGTTAAAACTGGACAGTTTTAAAGGACGGATGGGGTATTTTTTTAAATACGTGCTTCAATTCACATTATTTTGTAGAAGTACAAGAAATTTTATTCATACAAATAGCTAGATCAGAATAATATCATGCCTGTTTTTGGCACTGTTTGGTTTTTCCTTTGTCACAGTAGTTCTGGTTTATAGTGATTGGATTCGCAACATTTTTCATGAAAATATCTTCGAATATGATGTTGCTTGCTGTTCCTTTTCCTCCCTGAGTCAAATGTATACAAATGCAGATCTTAGCATGTCAGATCATTTCATCTACGATTGAGTTATATAAATAGGCTTAGAATTAGGTACCCTACGTACCTGCCAAGTCTTTATTCTTACGCCGTTGGTGGTTCCTGTTAACATTACATTCTTCACAAGAATATCAGAAACATGGTTTTCAGAGCCATCTTCACCTAGGCTTCCAATGCTGCAATCGAGAAACATACACGTTGAATCGTAAGTACCAAAACGAGCACCAAGTACATTTAATTTGAGACGGACATTTATATATATAGTACCTGATTCCATGACCTGGTCCACACTGGATATTTCTAACTTGAACATTTCTTGTTCCATTGACAATGGAAACGCAGTCATCACCTGTTTTTATTACAGAATCCAGTATAGCGATGTTAGTAGACCTTGTTATATGTATCCCATCAGTATTAGGGCTTTCCTCTGGTGCAGACACTTCAAGTCCTGAAACCTCAACCCCATGACTATCTTGAATGTTCAAATGCATTTGCTGTGCATTTACTATGTTTAACTTGTTCACTCTTAAATTCGTGCAATTTTGAAACGTCAAGGCTGTTGGCGCACTCTGTGTCTGGCAGGGCTACCAACAATAACACGAAAGTTTTTATCAGATTATTAGTATAAATTTAGCAAACAATATCTAACGTAACAATGCGTATATACGTACCTTAGTTTTCTTGATTTTGCAAGAAAAATTCCACCAAACTTGGCCATTACCATCAATAGTACCTCCACCAAAGATGTCTATGTTTCTTGCATCTTCAACCTTTATCCAAAGTCTTCTAGGGACATCATACATTTGTGGGATGGCTTTTATAGTACCTTGAATCTTTATAAAAGGCAATGTGGAAATACATAATTAGCATTGAATTAATCTTTACTGTAAGTATATTAATGATTTGTTCTCTTCGTCTGAAAAGAATAGAACTGAAGTTATTTGTAGTATACTGTAAAAAACAACTAAGCAGAAGTTAACTGAACTGAATTAGTAGTTTTTCAGATGAATAGAAAATAGATTAAGTAAGTCGAAAGCTGTATATAAATTGTGTTTACTCACATCCATAGAAATCCCAGATCTGCAAGGGCCTGTAAAATTGATATGCTTAACAAAATAAGTCTTTCCTCGTGGCACCAAAATTGTACTTGTTCCCAAAGAATTACAAGCCTTGTCCCATGCATTCTTGAAAGCCTGTTACATAATAGTGGATATTAATCAAAATAAATTTATTAGATCAGTCAACTACCTTAACTACAATTCACACATATATATATATATATATATATATATATATATATATATATATATATATATAACATTAAAATCTAAGGTTCCATGAGGAAGAAAAATGAACTAACTGAACTTAGTTCTTCTACACTTCACCTGAAAATTATCTGTTTTTCGGTCAGCTATAGCTCCAAAACTCTCCACATTCAACACCTGTTGTTGTGCATTAGCAGTTGTTGGATCTGGAAATGAAGATGCTTTTACCTTATTTCCATAACGACCATGTTTTCGAGAATTTCGGGCCTCACTCTGGAAAAAACAGGGGAAACATATGAAAGTTACAAAAAGAAGGACGAAAAGATGAGTTCTTGGATTGATCATTTTTGTTGCTGAATTTACACAGAACAAATTAAGGAGGAGTTTGGTTGTATGTAGGTATGTATGTATTTATAAGCTTCTTGTAGTCTGCAGATATATACCTTACCTAGATGATCGAGTTTGTCATCATATATATATATATATATATCCCTGATTTGAATGTCTGTCAACTTTAATTATGTTTCCAAATTATGAAATCAGGTATGTTTCAACATAACCGAAGAAATTAGTTGGTTGGTTAGTTAGTTATTAAAAAACTAATGTACTTGTGCTTGCTTACCAATATTATAAATTACATACCTAAAAGAAATTCCATATTTGACTTTATTTTTAAATAATTTTTAAACAAATTACTTATGAGTAATAATACCCCGTAGTTTTTAGATGGTTAGGATTGAGAATGCTCTGATAATACAAATGAGGTGCACCTTTTTTTAAAAAAAAACTTTAGAGATAAACGTCTTTGCTTTTGACCCAATATTCTTAGGATTACTGACCCATTATTTCTCGGCATTATCTGTTACATTAGAAGTACCATTCATTTTTGGGAAGTTGTTACTAGTTAACGATGGAGCTCGAGTAGAAAATAATCCAAAATTTTGAATAAAAATAATGAGAAGGAAAGTTTCATTCCATCGAATTTTCAATCGTAAAATCATGAATAGTCATTGGTTGAGTTGTAAAGAGGCGTCGTAATCGATAGTTATAATCAAAGGAGTTTGCTTCGTCGTTGTGTTATGCCCATGTATTACTGAGGCACATATCAACAATATATGTTTTAAGTTCAGGGCACTTATTCTCATGTCGTCAAAATGAAAACGTGTTGGTTTGTGTTAGTTAGCATATCACCTTAAGAGTATACATGAGTAGAATAACATTACTAGCAATATCTAAAATGTTGACCGGTGAAATATTAGTTGTTTTGTTCAAAACATTGTAGTTCTACTTAATTAAGAATATTGATACGCATTGTAGTTCTACTTAATTAAGAATATTGATACGTACTTCTCTTTTTTAGCTAAATATTTAATAAAAGGATATTAGAAAATTAGATTTGATTTTGCTTTTATAATATACTTCCTCAGTCCCATGAATCTAATCCAGTTTTACTTTTATGGTTGTCCCACGAATCTAGTCCGGTTACAAAAATAGCAAAAAAGTAGTCCCACTAACTCAACTATCTCTTTTACTTTTTTTATTTTTTATCATTATATATCTTATCCCTCATATTTTGTCATTCTTTATCAATTCTCTCTTCAACAACAAACAATAAACAATTAAATTTCTTTAAAAAAAGTTTTAAAAAGAAACCGGACTAGATTTATGGAGGGAGGAAGTAATAATTTAGTAGCATGTAAACTGTGGTGAAAAGTCAAAACAAAAATCAGTTAGCTAGTGGAACCAATTGAGTATTTGTATTTGTGCCTAATTATTTAGGGAGCAGTATTCGTATGACTGGAAAACTTATATTAGTTAAAAACACACTTGGACTTGGAGGAAGATTTGGTCCATTGAGCTAATCTGAACTTGAACGTGTACCCTCTTCTTTAGAGCCAAACGAACCATCTGGTAAATATCATAGTTGATTAGTGGAGGGTCAAGTGTTCTATCACCATTTCACTTTTAAAATTTGTTTTGATATTTTCACGTTTTCTTAAGTACTCTTCACACAAAGTTCTCCTGACAAGTACTTCCTCCTATTTTCTTATGATATGTTTTCACTTATTGATAATTTAATTAATATTATAAGATGTTTTAGAAGATTCTTACCATGTAATTTCGTATTTTCACAATTTTCTATGCATGTAACAGATTTTTTTTATTTTTTTTTTGTGACGTTGGTACCCGCAGACGCCACCCTTCGGGTGCGCACTGGGCAAACCCCACGGCCTCAAGGCATAAATTACAGAAATTCGCTCCCCGTAGGGTTTGAACCTGTGACCAAGAGGATATTGTTCTCCCTTTTAACCAACTGAACCACCCTTGTGGGTTTATTTATTTATTTGTGTTAGACTCTACAAAAAGTAAATATATTTCTCATGTTTTATTGGTTGATTTATTTATCCAAAACACCGACATTTTTGTTTTCAATCTTTTGTCAAGATTATTGATGATGGAAGAGTTGTCTTAATTTGTGTGAAAAATCTAAAACATCTTATATTAAATATCTAAATATAATATGAGGGAGTAACAAACATATGTTATGAAGTACATCAAACATATGTCAAAGCGTTTGTAGCTGAATGGCAAGCTGAGACACTCCGTGAATCAAATTCAAACCCTAATTCAACCCCAACAAAATCAATTCATCATTAAAAAAAAAAACAACAACGATAACCATATTTCTTCTCCACCTTCTTTAATTAAATTTAAATAGATCAATTCGCACTAACACAGACCCCAATTCAATTCGAAAAAAGACAATTCATTATAAAATACCTTCATATACTTTTTCTATTATTTGTAACTATATGCTACAATAACACGCATAGCGTGTTCTATATATGTTTTGACAAAAGAATTTTGTATAGATAAGAGTTTGATAAAAAAAGATTTTATGAGTGACAAAAACAAACAAGAAAGAAAATGGTTCATGGAAACATTCTCTGAAAAACAAAGAAATTTCATAAGGAATAATTGGTATGAATTTATGATTACTACGCAAAACCATATACCATTTTTTACTTATTTTTTTTCAAAAGTATGATAAACTTTCAGTTTTAACCAAAACAAAATCCTATTTCACAAAGAAAGATGGGTCAAGTATCTCGCATGAATTTCCTCCTTTAGAACCTGTAAGAACAAAGGTTTTAGCAGGTGTCATAGATTGTATACCAGTCCTTACTGACAATAGAGAAGATGAGTCAGGAATGAAACAAAGGAATTACACTAATATAGGTTTACATTGCCTAAGAAAGCAATTAGAAAGAATAGAAGATACTATAGAAAGGAAATTAGGTAACCAATCTCCAGTTGACACAAACTTAGCATCTTCGAGTAAAGAACATACCTTGCCAGACAAGCATATATACAAATTTCCTTTTAAGATCAATGAGTACAAACCTAAGTTAACAGAAACAGAGATACTCCAGAAAATAAATTCTAAGTTAGGAGACTTAAATTTAGAAAAGTTAAATACTTTAGAAAAATCCTTAGAAACTGTCCATTCAAGTGACGAATCTGAAGATAGTAACCATATATTCCCTGTTACTAAAACAGAACATAAAAATTTCTATCCTATACCTACTCCCCCAGATATTCAATTAGAAGAAGCACACGCACAAAGGACTTTTAATGGGTCAACAGTTTATGAATGGAATATAGATGGTCTAGCAGAATACCAGATTATAAAAACTTGTCAAGAAATGGTAGTTATATCAAACATATATGGTAATAGGATGGATCAGGTAGATTGTGCAAAAACTTTAATCTTAGGATTTAATGGACAATTAAAAGGATGGTGGGATAACTCCCTTACACCTTTAGAACAAATACTAGATAGTATTAAACAAGATGACAATGGAACACCAATTTTAGATGAAAATAATAGACAAATTTCGGTGGCAGTTACTTCCCTCATTTATACTATATTTCTTCATTTTGTTGGTGACCCTAATTGGTATAGTGAAGAAACACTGAAATTTTACAAAATCTAAAATGTAGAAAACTTCAGGATTTCAAATGGTACAAAGATGTTTTCCTTACAAAAATTTATGAAAGAGATGATCCGAATAATTATTATTGGAAAGAAAAATTTATTTCAGAATTACCAAAGTTATTTGCAGAAAAAGTAAGGGAAAAAATTAAAAGCATCAATGGAAATATAGAAACAATGCCTTATGGAGAAATTATAAACCAAATAAATCTGACTGGATTACAAATTTGTAATGATTTAAAATTAAAATCCCAGTTAAAGAAACAAAATATGGTGAGTAGAAAGGAATTAGGAAGTTGGTGCGAATAGTTTGGTTTTGATAAATTCAAACCCCCAACTCATAACCATGATAGAAAACCTTACAAGAAAAAATATTTCAATAAAAAGGTTAATAAACAAGATCACAAACCAAATAATAAAAATAGTTCTTATAAGAAAAAAGAAAGTTTTTATAAAAGAGAAAGAGTCCCTCTAGATAAAATAATATGTCATAAATGTAAGACACCTGGACATTATGCCAACACTTGTAAAGTAAGTCAAAAGATACAAGAATTAATTTCAGACGAACAATTAAAAACCCATATTTTAAATATAATTTCTGAGATAAGTTCTGACGAAGAAGAAATAGGAACAGATGAAGAAGATTATCAATTTAATCAAATACAATCAGACAATGATGAACTTCTGATTATTCAGAAGAAGAAGAAGATTCATGTTACTGTCTCCCTGATCAAATGGGAAAGAGTGTATGCAATTGTAGTAAGAAACTTTTAGTAATCACAAAACAAAGTCAATATGAATTAATATTTGAAATGATCGATCAGGTAAAAGACCCTCAACAAAAAGATAATTATCTAAAGAAATTAAAAGATATGATTTTAGAAAAAGGACAAGAAACTTCTACTTCAAATAAACAAAAAACATATTTCAAAGATGTAATAAAAACATTCAATACCCACAAGACAAGTAGCATCTCTGTTAATGATATTCAACGAGAGATTAAGGAAGTTAAAACAGAAATACGACAATTAAGGCAGAAAAATGAAGAAATAAAACAAGATATTTTAATTTTAAAACTAAAAGATGAATTAAAAGAAGAAAGCATTACCAACAATATTGATAATGCAGAAAATAAGAAAGATAATGAAGAATCATTCATAAATGCTCTATCACAAATTACCTATCAGAGGTGGTATGTCAAAATTAAAATTGTTATAGGAACATTTACCCTAGAAACAATAGCCTTAATGGACAGTGGGGCAGACATGAATTGCATACAAGAAGGGTTGATACCTACAAAATATTTTGAAAAAACAAAAGAAAGGCTATCAACTGCAGATGCAACAAACCTAAAGATAAATTACAAACTTTCAAGTGCACACATTTGCAATGATGGAATTTGTTTCCGAGCAAGTTTTGTTTTAATAAAAAACTTGAACACCAAAGTCATTTTAGGAAACCCATTCTTACAAATGTTATTTCCCTTACATGTAGATAACCAAGGTGTAGGAACTACGGTCTTAGGAAAGAAAATATTTTTCCAATTCCAATATCCGATAACAACCAGAGATGTAAATCTTTTACAAGAAACTGGAATCTTTCAAAAGATAAAAAATAAGGAAAAACAAATTATGTATCTCAGAGAAGAACTCAGCCATAAAAGAATTGAAGAAAAGATTAAAAGCCCAGTTCTTCAGCAACAAATTTTATTTTATCAAAAGAAAATAGAAAAAGAAGTTTGTTCAGAGTTTCCCACAGCTTTTTGGGATAGAAAAAAGCATATTGTAACTTTACCTCATGAAAATGATTTCGAAGAAAGTAAAATTCCTACTAGAGCAAAGCCTATACAAATGAACCAGGAATTATTAGAACATTGTAAGAAATAAATTTCAGAATTACTAAAAATGAAGATCATAAGGCCTAGCAAATCACCATGGTCATGTTCTGCATTTTATGTACAAAAGAATGCTGAACTTTAAAGAGGAACTCCTAGATTGGTTATAAATTACAAACCTTTGAACAAAGTTCTCAAATGGATTAGATATCCAATTCCAAATAAAAGCGATTTGCTCAAAAGACTTTATAATGCTAAAATATTCTCAAAATTTGACATGAAGTCAGGATTCTGGCAAATACAAATTTCAGAAAATGATAAGTACAAAACATCATTTACAGTTCCATTCGGTCAATTCGAGTGGAATGTTATGCCTTTTGGATTAAAAAATGCTCCATCAGAATTTCAAAAGGTTATGAATGATATATTTGTTGATACGGAAATATGTCCAATCCGTCATAAAGGACCTAGGAGCGAATCCTAAGGCATCCTAGGTCATCCAATGGATCCGAGACATTTTGGTCCGAGCCAACGGTCCGATCCGGGCAGACCAACCATGGTCCGACCCACATTGAAAGAAAGGGACGAAGGATTTGGACCTACAAGGCCCAACCCGGAACCATAGGTCCGACCCACCTTGGTCCGAGCCTCTCTGGGAAAGGAGCATAGTGCTAAGTCAGTACCCTCTCCGACCCAAGGACTCCGATCCGGATGTCAACTCGGATCCAGCATGACCATCTCATAAAGCAACCAAGCAAATGGGCACCAAAGAGTGAGATGTCCGAACCCAGGAGCTCCGAATCGGAAGAGTTGAACAGGCAGGAGAACTTCCTCAGCTGACAACCAAATATGGTCCGGACCAATCGTCCGGACCCATCTCTCCGAACCTGGGAACTCGGCAGAACTAGTCACATCCTCAAGAACTCTCCCAATAATGACCAAACTACCCCTAAAGCCCAAGATGGCATGGGCTAAAGCTTCATTGTTGGGCTATGGGCCTCATATTAGCATTGTTGGCACAATCTGGGACGGACACTTGGCGCGATCTTGTGAGCCCTCCCTTTCTCAAGGGAAACCTATAAATATGGACATATCCTCACAATGCAAAGTAAGTGAAGTCTTCTTCCTAGACTCTTACCTTCTCAACTATTACACAGAGTCGATCTTCAGTCGCTCTTGAGTAAAGTCTCAAATCCGGTTTGACACTTAGCAAACCGGATCCTAACCCCCCCCCTCCAAGTCACTTGTGCAGGTCCTTACGCATCGCCTCTTACCAGTACGACGGTCCTTACGGACTCTTACTCTTTGGTTCTTACAAGCAAGGTGGTTCTTACTCAAAGGTGGTCTAGGTACTTAGAGTGGAGGAAAGCAAGGAAAATTCATTAAGTGTTTGGGGGACTTTTCCCCTCAACATTTTGGCGCCGTCTGTGGGAATCTTTACAAAAAGTTCCGTTCTCTTCAGTAATGGCAAGAACAAGAAGGTCCGTAAGAACCAACACTACTGCGGTTGGGATGCCCTCACCAAGGCAAAGAGGCAGACCTCCCACTCGGAGGGGAAGAGTGGCAAGAGCCACTTCAAGAAACACAGGGGATTATCCAAGTGATGGTCGCACTGCTAGTCTTTCTTCAGAAGAGGAAAGAGCCGTTGATCCTTCAATGAGAACTCTAGCATCCGGAGTTGAAGGACAAGTTCCTCCGTCAGGAACACATGGTCCTCCTCCCGAAAGAAACTTCACTCTTCCAAACGGGCATGTCACTCGCCCAAGTGAGTTAGGGATGAGCGAGAACCAGTTTGGTAAAAAATGGTAAAGGCTCATGAGAAATACTACGGTGATACTTGTCCCGAGGCTCATCTGACTAAGTATGAGAGCCGGCTGGAGTCCAATGGTCTGAATTATAACATGAAGGCTCTTACCTTCTCAACCACTCTTACCCGATGACTCCATCAAGTCTTAGATGGACATCATCACGCTCTTCCTAAAAAGGCTTGAGAAGGCAAAAGAAGGTGAGGTCAGTGGAGCACTTAGCAAAAATCATCTAAAGAAGGCAAGATAGGACCACACCCTAGGGACAATCCTCGGACCACGTCCTAAGCACCATATCCTAGGCTCCCTAAGGCCAGATGAGGTCCTTACCATCTCCTCGGAGCCGGTCCTCTCCGTCGCCTCGGAGTTGGTCCTCACCAGCTCCTCGAGGTCGGTCCTCACCGTTGTCTCGGAGTTGGTCCTCACCATCTCCTCAGAGTTGGTCCTCACCATCGCTTCGGACCCCGTCCTCACCGTAGCCTCGGACCCGGTCCTCACCGTCGCCTCGGAGCAGGTCCTCACCGCTGTCTCGGAGTTGGTCCTCACCATCTCCTTAGAGTTGGTCTTCACCATCGCTTCGGACCCGGTCCTCACCGTCGCCTCGGAGCAGGTCCTCACCGCCGTCTCGGAGTTGGTCCTCACCATCTCCTCGGAGTTGGTCCTCACCATCTCCTCCAAGTTGGTCCTCACCGTCGCTTCGGACTTGGTTCTCACCATCTCCTCGAAGTCGGTCCTCACCGTCGCTTCGGACTTGGTTCTCACCATCTCCTCGAAGTCGGTCCTCACCGTCGCTTCGGACTTGGTTCTCACCATCTCCTCGAAGTCGGTCCTCACCGTCGCTTCGGACTTGGTTCTCACCATCTCCTCAAAGTCGGTCCTCACCGTCGCCTCGGACTTGGTTCTCACCATCTCCTCGAAGTCGGTCCTCACCGTCGCCTCGGAGTTGGTTCTCACCATCTCCTCGAAGTCGGTCCTCACCGTCGCTTCGGACTTGGTTCTCACCATCTCCTCGAAGTCGGTCCTCACCGTCGCTTCGGACTTGGTTCTCACCATCTCCTCGAACTCGGTCCTCACCGTCGCCTCGGACTTGGTTCTCACCATCTCCTCGAACCCGGTCCTCACCGTCGCCTCGGACTTGGTTCTCACCATCTCCTCGGAGTCGGTCCTTATCATCTCCTCGGAGAAGGTCCTCACCAACTCAATGAGCTTAAGAGCTAGAAGATACTTTCAAAGATTGGGATTTGTTTATTTCAAATCCCGATCTCCATTTTCGCTGGCTTCTCTTAAAACGGAGAACCGAAAACAATGCTCTACAGTTTTCGATGAAAAAGTAAGTATTCTGACTTAACTTGAAATCATCATTTGCCATACATTCGCATCCATTGCATCATTCATTCACTCATTCATCCATCCATTCATTCATCATGCACGCACACATCATTTATCAATGCTTCATTTACTACAAGCGTGCATGATTCGTCAAAGACATGTTTCCAATTAATAAGGGGGTCTGACACCCACGAACTTATATAAGCCCGACCGTCTCGGCATAACACGGACTCTCGTCTGTTCGGATGTCCTCCTTAGGACCATCCTGAAAAACCGGTTGTCATGAAAAGATAAACACTCCATCCCTCTTACGGATGGATGAGTTATCCACTCACACGTTCTCGTGACCATTTGGACAACCTCTCTCGGACCGTCCACAAACACATGATTGTTTTGGAAATCACAAGCCATCGCTCTTACTGATGGATAAGTTGTCCAAAGACATCATATGTGAATGTTGATAATTTTTGCGGACATCAAGTCCAAAGCTTCAAAAGTAAAGTTTATTGGAGCTACAAAGATAGACAAAAAGAAGATATTTTCAAACAAAGCTTCAGAAAACTTCACTCTTTTTGTATGAAGTAAAGACGGAATGCAAGCATCACGTTGAGTTCTACACATATCCAAAGGACAGTACAACAACATCAACAATCTTGAGCATTACAAGTGTTGAACAGAAAGTAATCTTCGGAGCAAAAGGGAGAGTTCCAGAACAGAGAGATAAGACTCGAACTAAACTCCGCAGCTTCGGATCTGTCACAGCAAAATAAATAAATAAATAAATAAATAAAAAAGATACTGTAGCAATCCGAATTTACTAGTTCCGGACAAGATGACACTTCGGACAGCTACTGCGATCCGGAACTGTAGCTATGAACAGTACATGGGCCTCGAACAGTAAATCCAAGAATCAGTTTGTACAAGCTCCGGACATCGAGATCAAATCGAAGCTCAAATCGGTTGTATAAGCTCGATCGCAAACCAATTTCATGGCATGTTGATAAAGTTACTATAGCTCTGACTTCTGTAGCAATCCGAAGAAGCAATTCAAGCACAAGACTCGGACATCACAAAAGCCAAAACAGAGAACAAGAACGGAACCGATCGGTGCAACAAATCCGGATCTGACGCCGGACCAGCATAACAATGGAAGATCGAGCGGCAAAACTCGGAAGCAGTGGTTTGCAATAGCTTGAACGAAGCTCGAGCAACAGAAGTAAACAAAGATTTGAACATGGGCCTCGGACGGTAGAGACATGCTCGAACAAGAGCCTCCGAACGAACTAAGCTTCACACCAAGATCCGGGGCAAGAAGAAGCTCGGACTGACGGTCCGGATATGTGGAATCTACCTCGAAATTCAAAAACTCGAGCAACAAAATCGCCTCTAAAGCTCGAATCGGTTTACAAGCTCGATCTGTGCACTTGACAGACCTATGCACTTGACGGACTAAAACTTCAATGGCAACAACTAACGGATTCGAATGCCGAACTAAAATTGAACAATGAGAAGAGCACAAAGAAGAAAGAACTCATTTGAGCTGGCCCAGGCGATAAGCAACAAAAGGAGAGCTTGTCTCGGACCATCACAAGAGTAAAGCAAAGAATGGAGGAATAACGCAGCAAACAACAAACTCGGATCGGTTCAGAGCACAACAAACTCAGATCCGAGACTCGGATGCAAAACAAAATGACATCGCCTAAGTCTATCATGAGCCAATGGACGAAGCGGTGAACACGGAAACATGCTTGAACACTATAGTGGAGTCACGACTTTAGACTATTATTGTTGCTTTGGATGGGGTGAGTTTGGAGCAGAGCAATCCTCGACTACACAAATTCGAATAAACAATGGCGATCCCAAACCCGAAAAGAGATTGAACTTACTAAATTCGGACTTACAAGCCGGACAAGCACCACAAATATCAAGGCAAAGCTTTGGACTAACTGGAGCTTATGAAGCAAGCATCGGATAACAAGCGGTAGTAGATCCGCACGGACGGAGCAAGAAAGCTCGTACGAACTTGCCTCGGGTTATAGCGGATAAACGCCTCGAACTTGCCTCGTTTGGATGTTTGGATTTGATGATGCACTTCCTCGCCCATTCCATCTCTCACCTCACCGCTTTCTTCAAGGTTGAATTGAAGTTTGCGTCTCAAAGAATGATTGGTTATAGCAGATTCCGGTCCTTTGTTAAACAAAAAGCGGAACTCGAATCCGAATGGCGTGAGCGTGAATGAACAACAAATCCGGACTTATGGGCTCCGGATCTAGAAGAAACAAGAAAACTCGCCTAGCGCCGGATCCAAACAAATCCCGAACAAAACTTGACACTTTAATGAAGAAAAGCATCGGACCGGAAAAATTATGATTCGGACCAATCAGTAACGAAGCATGATTTCAGAACAAAAGAATGTGCCTCGTCTATAATAGATGCGAAATGCCACAACGATCCAGACCCGACCAAGCTTTGGGTAGAACAAAATTCCTTGGGCTCAGACGACTTGAAAACCAAAACAAGTTGGAACAAGGATTCGGAGCGACAATGGCGGATCCGGACTGGAACAGAGCAATAAGTTCCGGACTGTAGCAAGACCTCGACTTTCGACTCCACCTCTCTCAACATTTTAGCTGCTCCGGGCCTGACTCCAAGTACTCAAAATGGAAAAGCTCGGCTGTAACATAAAATCGTGGCTGAAGCATATCCGATCCGGATCTGCGGATACTCGACTCAGACAAACTCGAACAGTAGCCACAAACTTCTCCCTCTCTGTCGCCATCCACCACCTCTCCGCACTACTACTTCCCAACTTCCCCATTTCCGCCTCCCACTGCCTCTCCAACTTTGCCACCACTCAAACACGAGCAAACGTACCTGAACAAATCTTCATCATGTGCTCAGCTGTTGCACTAGACCTCCGATCGACGTGGAACTCTGATAAAACTTCCATGGGCATCGATTTGAGAGACTGAGGCATAAGAAAAAATAGAGAAGGAGTTTTGGGATGATTTAATGGGGATGAAGAAAAGTGGCTATTTTGGTTGGATTTTAGTTTTTGAGCAGATGGTTTCGTGGGCCGGTTGCGGATTTTGGGCCCAACTTCTATACAATGGTCTGGGTTGGTTTGGTTCAGGCCCATAACAGGCTTAGGTGGTAGTACTTGTTATGAAATCAGATTTATTGGTACTGAGAACCTTAACTCACCGAGTAAAAAAGGTGGAAGAAAAGGAAACTGCTAGTACAAGCAACTTAGCACGAAGACTTGTGAAATGCAATACAACGAATATATTGGTCATCAGGTCACATCATGGAATCCGGCAAATTGAAGAAAGTTATATTTAATTTTTCCAAGTTCGGATCCGACATCCGAATGACAAAATCCACAAGGAAAAGTCTACCCGGACTTGACTCATCGGATCCGACATCCAAGCGACAAAGTCTACCCGGACTTGACTCCTCGGATCCGACATCCAAGCGACAAAGTCTACCCGGACTTGACTCCTCGGATCCGACATCCAAGCGACAAAGTCTACCCGGACTTGACTCCTCGGATCCGACATCCAAGCGACCAAATTTTCCAAAGTCCTAAGCCTTCACGTTTGACCCTATCTCGCTACAAATACTTCTTTTCCTACAGTCCGAGACGGGACGTCTCCCTCTCGGACTGTAAGAAAAGAGGGGGGGGGAAGAGAGATAGAGGAAAGACAAGAGGACACGGATAGGGAAAATTTCTCTTAGAAGCTCACAAGATCGATCGCACAAAGAAGCTCCCCGGACACTATAGTTCCACAATTATCTTCTACAAAGATACTTGGAAACTAGGGGGACATATGTTGATACGAAAATATGTCCAAGACGTCAAAGACATCCGAAGCTCACCGGACACTATAGTTCCTCAACTATCTTCTACAAAGATACTTGGAAACTAGGGGGACATATGTTGATACGGAAATATGTCCAATCCGTCATAAAGGACCTAGGAGCGAATCCTAAGGCATCCTAGGTCATCCAATGGATCCGAGACATTTTGGTCCGAGCCAACGGTCCGATCCGGGCAGACCAACCATGGTCCGACCCACATTGAAAGAAAGGGACGAAGGATTTGGACCTACAAGGCCCGACCCGGAACCATAGGTCCGACCCACCTTGGTCCGAGCCTCTCTGGGAAAGGAGCATAGTGCTAAGTCAGTACCCTCTCCGACCCAAGGACTTCGATCCGGATGTCAACTCGGATCCAGCATGACCATCTCATAAAGCAACCAAGCAAATGGGCACCAAAGAGTGAGATGTCCGAACCCAGGAGCTCCGAATCGGAAGAGTTGAACAGGCAGGAGAACTTCCTCAGCTGACAACCAAATATGGTCCGGACCCATCTCTCCGAACCTGGGAACTCGGCAGAACTAGTCACATCCTCAAGAACTCTCCCAATAATGACCAAACTACCCCTAAAGCCCAAGATGGCATGGGCTAAAGCTTCATTGTTGGGCTATGGGCCTCATATTAGCATTGTTGGCACAATCTGGGACGGACACTTGGCGCGATCTTGTGAGCCCTCCCTTTCTCAAGGGAAACCTATAAATATGGACATATCCTCACAATGCAAAGTAAGTGAAGTCTTCTTCCTAGACTCTTACCTTCTCAACTATTACACAGAGTCGATCTTCAGTCGCTCTTGAGTAAAGTCTCAAATCCGGTTTGACACTTAGCAAACCGGGTCCTAACCCCCCCCCCCCCCCCCCAAGTCACTTGTGCAGGTCCTTATGCATCGCCTCTTACCAGTACGACGGTCCTTACGGACTCTTACTCTTTGGTTCTTACAAGCAAGGTGGTTCTTACTCAAAGGTGGTCTAGGTACTTAGAGTGGAGGAAAGCAAGGAAAATTCATTAAGTGTTTGGGGGACTTTTCCCCTCAACAATATTCACCCCTTACACTACTTTTACAATTGTTTACATAGATGATGTTTTAGTTTTTAGCCAAGACATAGAACAACATTGGAAACATCTAAATATTTTCTTAAAAGTTATAAAAGAAAATGGTTTAGTTGTTTCTGCAAGGAAAATAAAACTATTTCAAGTAAACATAAGGTTTCTAGAACATCAAATTCATGAAAATACTATCATACCCATCCAACGGTCCTTAGAATTCGGAGATAAGTTCCCAGACGAAATTAGAGATAAAACCCAATTACAAAGGTTCCTTGGAGCTTTGAATTATGTAGGGAATTTTTATCCTAATCTAAGGCAAGTTTGTAAATCCTTATTTGAAAGACTGAAAAAGAACCCGCTAATTTGGTCAAACAAACATACTGAAATAGTTAAAGAAATAAAAACAAAAGTCAAAACTCTTCCCTGTTTAACCATTTGTCACCCTAATACTCTTAAGATTGTGCAAACAGATACATCAGAATTAGGGTATGGAGGCATTCTTAAACAAATTATTGATAATAAAGAAACAATTATTAGATATCATTCTGGTACTTGGAGGTCAGGAGCACAACAAAATTATTCAACTATTAAGAAAGAAATACTTTCAATAGTCTTATGCATTAACAAATTTCAAGATGATTTGTTAAACCAATGCATTAACAAATTTCAAGATGATTTGTTAAACCAAAAGTTTTTACTCAAAATTGATTGTCAAGCAGCAAAAGAAGTTTTGACAAAAGATGTACAAAATTTGGCGTCAAAACAGATATTTGCTAGATGGCAAGCTATCTTATCTATTTTTGATTTTGAGATAGAATTCATAAAAGGAACTGACAATTGTATTCCAGATTATTTGACAAGAGAATTTCTCCAGGGATGGAAGAAAGAAAACTAGTACCATTGTCGGCGGCAGCAAGCACAAGTTCTGGAAAGAAACCCATGGTAAATTTTGTCACGCCCAAAACCAATTCACTTTGGCGCGACCGGCCGTCTATCGTGAGATGGGCTCACGCCAAGACGAAGCCTTCCTTTTTATCCTCAAATACATCAATTAGCTCAGAGTGGTACAAACAGAGCATCTAAAATCCCATATACAATAATATTACATGTCCTCAATACAAAAAGACAATCTCAACAGTACTAATAATCCTATACAATACAAATCTCAGAGTCGCAGCACCTCCTAAACAGCCTTCACATATCCGTCATCTGACTACCGTCTCAACTCCAAAGTATTCTCGTCCAATCACTTACTAAATATCTAAAACAAAAAAAGTGTAAGGGTGAGCTCCTGGCACCTTTACCCGGATCAAGTACATATAGAAAAGTTTACATATATATACACTCCGTTTTATATCAAACATAGTCGAAAATCGTTTTGCATGGAACACATGTCACACTTTTCAAAATTCACATTTAGCTCGAATCAAATATACACTATGGACACACAAACCGTGGTGGCACACAGGTCGGCTTTCACATAACATATCCCCTAACACAATAGGGTCACACACATAACACTGGGAGTACTCCAAAGCACGACATTCCCCCCGAAAGGGTCACACACTTCATAGGCATATCGATGAGTAACGTACACATAATCCATGTTTTATCAAATCACTTTCACAAATCGCATACATAGGGAAAAGATTTTGGGATACACATACTTGATCCTTTTTACGAATAGACTATTATATCAAGTCCCATAACATGATATAAAAACCATAAGTTATTTGTCAAACTTCAAAACAATACATATACATATAGTATAACAATAAAATAAAGCAAAAGTGTCAAGAGTTCCCCTTACCTCAAGGTCGATACGAATCCCAATTAAGCTTAGACAACCGCAAGAACCTTCAATAGCTTACATCGAATCCTCCAAAGTCACTTTAAACCATCATTCATCCAAAGCACCACTTGTAAACCCCGCTTAGTCTCTACTACGGTTTTATAGGTCGAAATTGGGAAAATATGGTAACAAGGGCAAAACGGTAATTTTCTGGAGCTAGAAAAAATAGGAATAAATGGTGGGAGGGCATATTTATAATTCTGCAACGTTCAGGGGTAATACGGTAATTTTCTGGGTGCGAAAGAGGCTTAAAAATAATATTGGGCACAACAGGAATCAAACTTGAGACCTATAGATTCGCAGACTGGAGTCAGACCAACTGGGCTAGCTGTGCGTATCATTATTGGCACGCGAATCTTAATGACCCGATTCTTTATGCGGGCGAATTCTTGAAAGTTGTCAAATTGCACAAGAGGCCCTGGCCTTCGAATTCCCAAAAGCAATGGTTTTAATTTTTCAAAAACCTCGAAACAGTCCCTGCAACTTACGAAAACTTCCAAACTCCATGAAATCGAACCAAACACCTCCAAATCCAAGCAAGGGCTACGGGAATCGATTACCCATCACCTCCTCCATCGAAAACCATCAATAACAGTCCAAATCAATACGAATCAGTCCAATAATTTTCCCAAATCGGATTCCCGATTTCTTGTTTAAGTTTCTAGCATCCATAACCCCTTACAATCGTCCAATTCCGGTCCAAAATTCGGTGCGGCTGGGTGGTGGGTGTGAGGAAGAAGAAGATAACGAGAAGCAAGAAGAAAAGAACGTCTGAATAAAGATGAAGAAAAGAATGAGCCAAAGTATCCAATAAATAAACCTAATGGGCTTTTAGTAATTGGGCCTTTTACTCCCGTTCATCAACCGTAATTCATCTCGAGCCCAATTAGTTTCTCGTATAGCAACTCAAGTCCAAATAATTTACTCGTCTCAAAAGCAAATTCAAATTGACGCTTCAAAAAAATTTCCAGGATTTTACAAATTTAGCACAATATTTACAAAATAAACCTGAAAAATCTTTGTCACCAAGACCATTACAAACTATCCCACCAGCAAAACAACAAACACTTTTGCAAATTGCCAACAAATTCCAACCACTTAGCAGTGAAAAGGTAGCATTGACACCATATCCCAGGCCTGAACAATTTCCAACTCTACACTCAAAATTGGCCACATTACCTACCTACAAGCAAACTTTGACACAAACTAGATCCCAAACTTTAAACAAAGAAGACCAGCCAGATTGTCCCTACTTGAGCACGGGATACTTTTCAAAAGATTGTGTCATTGAAAATGACTGGATTTCAGATTTTTTTCCAAAACAATTAGGGATTGAAAATATTTCACAACTCGTAGAACAAGGTGTTATTATCTCACAGTTCATCTTAGACGACAAATTTTGCAGGATCTACGAGAATTATCAGAAACCGCAACAATATTATGAGGACATCTTGGTCCAAACAAACTCTCTCCATATTCAAAACAAAGTTCCAAAAAACCATCCAAATACTTCAACAGCTATTGGTTACCGAAAAATTTTCATAAACAAAGTTATCAGTTTAGCTGATTGGGGAAACCCATATATTCTAAAGGAGATAAGACCCCATCTCGTTTGTAATTATTTTGATTACATACAAGCTTGGACAAAATTTCTCTTCAGACAAAATGCAGTCAACTCCATATCATTTTTTTTCTTAATGGGAAAACCCTACAACCACCAGAAGAACTTCCTAATTGGTTTCTTGCATGGTGGCATGATTTTGGACCATTACCAGAAATGTTCCCACGCAAAATTCAAGAGTCATTTGAGTACTTTTCAGATAGGTACAAAAGACAAAGTAGTACTCATAAATACCCTTTGATGCTCAAATTTTACAAAGAATTCCATTTAACCTGGATTTTAAGAATCCAACAAAAAGTTTGGTTTGATGAAGATACAAGTTTATACTGGTTAACAAAAGAAGCTGAAGTCAAATGGTGGAACAAAATGGACACCAGTCCAATTGAGAAAGATTCCATATCAGAATGGTTCAAACTTTATTCAAGGTTTAGCAAACAAATATCAAGTGTCTCTCCGGAAAAGGTTCAACAAACTGAATAATTCCTAATGATGAAGAATACCATCCAAACAAAGTTAGCACATGCAAGTTCATTGGATGAAATGAAGGCAATTTTACAAACAGCCAGTAAAGACGAAGAGTCAAGTTCCTCAGTAAATTTCGAACAAGACAATGAGGATGATTGTTATGGGATTTTTTTTCTCCCATACAAAGGGGTTAAAACAAAAGGAAATGACAAGAAGATTCCCCGACAAACTACTCAATCAAAGAAAAGAAGGACAAAGTGAAAAATCAATTTCCCGACAAAACTGCTCAATCTTGTGGTAAATAGGAAAAAGCAAGAATATTCGGATGTGAAGAGAAAAATTTGAAGTCCGCACAGTTGAAGATTACACAAAGTTGATCTATATAAGGGGCACAAGGTTGAAGAAAAGAAAACATCAAGAAAAACAGAGAGAAAACATCTGCTTGAAAAATGTATTCTAAGAGTTTCCTTTCAATTCCAGTTTCAAATTCAGTTTTAATTTCTAGTTCGATCAAGTTCTTGTAATCCGAACAAATTTCAGAGTTAAATTTCATAGTTATCTCAGGTATTATATATTCTATCAAGTATTCTTCATTCTGTAAAATTAAACATTTCTGCTATGCCAAGTATTCTTCATTTCGTATATATAAACATTTCCGCTATGCTATCTGATACACTGGTATCAGAGCCATAAAGTCCCTGGGGAGAGTATTAATTAACTTAACGGACTAGATTCAGTAGTAAGTTTTGATACCAGAATCAAACCTTGGATAGGTCTATAAGACGTAGTCTGAACATAATTTTTCTATTGGGGCTTCCCTCATTCCTTTCATTGAACATAATGATGCAAATAGGGCCTTAATGAGTTCTAATATGCAACGTCAGGCAGTTCCGCTTTCTCGGTCCGAGAAATGCATTGTTGGGACTGGGTTGGAACGATAAGCAGCTCTAGATTCCGGGGCTCTTGCTATAGCCGAAGGCAGGGGGAAGATCATTTCCATAGATAATGACAAGATCCTTTTCTCAAGGAATGGAGATACTCTAAGAATTCCATTAGTTATGTATCAACGTTCCAACAAAAATACTTGTATGCATCAAAAACCCCGGGTTCAGCAGGGTAAATGGATTAAAAAAGGACAAATTCTAGCAGATGGTGCTGCTACGGTTGGTGGCGAACTTGCTTTGGGGAAAAACGTATTAGTAGTTTATATGCCGTGGGAAGGTTACAATTTTGAAGATGCAGTACTAATTAGTGAGCGTTTGGTATATGTAGATGTTTATACTTCTTTTCACATACGGAAATATGAGATTCAGACTCATGTGACAAGCCAAGGCCCTGAAAGGATCACTAACCAAATACCACATTTAGAAGGTCATTTACTTCGCAATTTAGACAAAAATGGAATTGTGATGTTGGGATCTTGGGTAGAGACGGGCGATATTTTAGTAGGTAAATTAAAGCCCCAAGTGGTAAAAGAATCTTCGTATGCCCCCGAAGACAGATTGAACATTCAAGAGTCTCAGTTAAATTTCAGAGTTATCTCAGGTATTATTCTATCAAGTATTCTTCATTCTGTAAAATTAAACAATTCCGCTATGCCAAGTATTCTTCATTTCGTATATATAAACATTTCCGCTATGCTATCTGATACACTGGTATCAGAGCCATAAAGTCCCTGGGGAGAGTATTAATTAACTTAACGAACTAGATTCAGTAGTAGGTTTTGATTCTGGTAGACACGCATATAATACCTTAGATAGGTCTGTAAGACGTAGTCTGAATCAGCTTTTACTAAATCAAACTAGTAAAATTAATGAATAGACTCTTTGGGAACAGTATGGCCTCTGCCTCATCATCTGTACCAGATACTAACGAAAATATAGTATCTACTATTGAAAATACATGGGATGATAAAGATTTGTTTAATTGGAAACCACCAAATGTGGATAAAAGTACAATATATAAACAGAGCATTCTAGATTTTAGATCGGCTTACACCATAAAAACAGAAGAACAAGCCCTTCCTTTAGTAAGTGATCAACAAACTTTACATTTATTTACTAAAAAGTCAATAAGAAAGCATATATCTAGTGGGTATAAATTCCTACATATAGGTCTCGTACAAATTGCTATTAAGCCTCTAACAAGAGAAGGATTAGATACAAGCATATTTGTAGCACTTAGAGATGCTAGACATTTTGATTTTCAAGATTCTCTCTTAGGATTAGTTGAAACAAGCCTTTGTAATGGACCAATTTATTTTAATTGTTACCCAAATTTTACCATATCTCTTTCAAACCCACATATTTTAGATATTTTAACCTTAAATGTAAAAACTCATAATTACAAAATAAAGCATGGTTCCCATATATATGAAATATTTTATAGGATACATTACAAGGTAATGAATACTGGCCTAAATGTCAAGGCAATTTTATATGAAAAACCTTCTGGACAAACTATTTTTTGGGAAATTAATAAGTCAAAGTCTAATCTCACAGTCCCTAGGACTATAGAATGGAAAAATGTCAATCTTTCTGAAGCATGGCTACTTCCTTCCGGAACAATACCAAGATCCCAACTAGAGGTGTCAACCGGTCCGGGCCGGGCCATGAAAGCCCGAAAAATTAGCGGCCCGAGCCGGTCCGGGCTCATTTTTAAGGGGTCGGTCCGGGCCGGGCTTTTAGAGAAATATTTAGGCCCGGCCAAGCCCCTAGCCCCATTAAAATACGGGCCGGGCCGGGCCGGGCCGGGCTTGAAAAAAAATTAAAATTTTAGAACTTTTAGTTTGAGTGTGATTCATTCTTACTCATCTAACATTCACTAAAAATTGTTACGTTTGGACGGAATATGTGAAGCTGAACCTCCCTCAAATAAATTATAAATATTTTTTCGTACTTCTCCCTTGTTTCAACGGTATGTTGCTATCGTTTCCCTTACTTCTAATGTCAAAGATGTACTTATTAGACCCAACATGAACTCTATTAGCATTTTATATCTAAAACTTAAGTAGAATTACTTATTAAACCAAGTGTAAAACTTTTAATGAATGTCATATACTCGTCAAATTAAAAGAATTCTTTTATCTAACATGAACAAAATGTGTAGTGATTTAGTCAGTGTTCCCTAATTAGTAAAAGACGAAGTTTTTTAATTGTGTCTTGAACTTTTCAAACCCAATTTAAATATGTTGTCACAACTAATACATTATGATTCAACTCAAATACCAACTAATATGTTTACTAAATATGTCGGGCATTTCGGGCCGGGCTTAAGCGGTCCGGGCCGGGCCATGTAATAGGTGGCCCCTAAGGCCCCAAACAAATATTCGGTCCGGGCCGGTCACGGGCCTATATTAACGGGCCGGTCTGGGCCTGCCTTTTTTTACGGGCCGGACCGGGCGGGCCTGTCGTAGCACCTCTAATCCCAACCAATAGAGAATACTGAAATAGAAAACATAGTAGACCACCCAGATGGAGGGGTTAGTATAAGATTTAACAGACAAAGTTCTATGTCATTTAGAGATTATAACTCACAAAGAAATAGTGAACATTTATCCCGGAGTAACTCCCATAGAAATTCTTTTAGTACTTTTGAAAGAGATAGACACAATCTTCAGGGAGTTAGAACACATAAAAATATAGCTCAACCAGTTTATACTTCACAAGGCCTTAGTGATAACATAAATGATTTAGATCAACAAGAAGAAGATAAACCAACTTCACCACATCTTTCAAGCATATATGTTTTGACAAAAGAATTTTGTATAGATAAGAGTTTGATAAAAAAATATTTTATGAGTGACAAAAACAAACAAGAAAGAAAATGGTTCATGGAAACATTCTATGAAAAACAAAGAAATGTCATAAGGAACAATTGGTATGAATTTATGATTGCTATGCAAAACCATATACCATTTTTTACTTATTTTTTTCAAAAGTACGATACCATTTTTTACTTATTTTTTTACTTATCTCGCATGAATTTCCTCCTTTAGAGCCTGTAAGAACAAAGGTTTTAGCATATGTCATAGATTGTACACCAGTCCTTACTGACAATAGAGAAGATGAGTCTGGAATGAAACAAAGGAATTACACTAATATAGGTTTAAATTGCCTAAGAAAGCAATTAGAAAGAATAGAAGATACTATAGAAAGGAAATTAGGTAACCAATCTCCAGTTGACGGAAACTTAACATCTTCGAGTAAAGAACATACCTTGCCAAACAAGCAGAGTTGACTGCATTTTGTCTGAAGAGAAATTTTGTCCAAGCTTGTATGTAATCAAAATAATTACAAACGAGATGGGGTCTTATCTCCTTTAGAATATATGGGTTTCCCCAATCAGCTAAACTGATAACTTTGTTTATGAAAAATTTTCAGTAACCAATAGTTGTTGAGGTATTTGGATGGTTTTTTGGAACTTTTTTTTTAATATGGAGAGAGTTTGTTTGGACCAAGATTTCCTCATAATATTGTTGCGGTTTCTGATAATTCTCGTAGATCCTGCAAAATTTGTCGTCTAAGATGAACTATGAGATAATAACACCTTGTTCTACGAGTTGTGAAATATTTTCAATCCCTAATTGTTTTGGAAAACTTTCTCGAATCCAGTCATTTTCAATGACACAATCTTTTGAAAAGTATCCCCGTGCTCAAGTAGGGACAATCTGGCTGGTCTTCTTTGTTTAAAGTTTGGGATCTAGATTGTGTCAAAGTCTGCTTGTAGGTAGGTAATGTGGCCAATTTTGTGTGTAGAGCTTGAAATTGTTCAATCCTGGGATATGGTGTCAATGCTACCTTTTGACTGCTAAGTGGTTGGAATTTGTTAGCAATTTGCAAAGGTGTTTGTTGTTTTGTTGGTGGGATAGTTTGTAATGGTCTTGGTGACAAAGATTTTTCAAGTTTATTTTGTAAATATTGTGCTAAATTTACCATGGGTTTCTTTCCAGAACTTGTGCTTGCTGCCGCCGACAATGGTACTAGTTTTCTTTCTTCCATCCCTGGAGAAATTCTCTTGTCAAATAATCTAGAATACAATTGTCAGTTCCTTTTATGAATTTTATATATATATATATATATATATATATATATATATATATATATATATATATATATATATATTCTACAATAATTTTTTTAAAAAAAATCAACTAGAAGTATTATATGTGATTAATTTGAACTCAAAGTTGAAAATTATGTTGTTGACCAAAAGATGTCAATGTCTAAGACATAGGGAGTATTAATTTAAAGGAAAAATTACAGATACTGCCCCTTAAATTGACCCACATTTCAAATTCCCCTAGACTGGCTTAATTTACAGATAGACTCATTTTTTACAAAGATCAAATTTGAGAATTGCATCCAGCCCCAAAAGTCAACGGAGGTGATGATGTGGCCTACCACTTTGCTTATGTAGACTGGAAAGTTTCAATTAATGACAAAAATGCTATCATTTTTTTTCCATTTTTGCTTTTCTTTAATTCCTTCCTTCCTTTTTCTTTTATTTTTCCTTTTCTTTATTCTTCTAATATTCATTTTATTATAAACCAAGTCCCTAGTCTTAATCTAATTCACCAAAACTCACCCACAACTTTTCTGTAAGAGTTTACTCAAGTCCTTAAACTTTTATTTCCAACAATAATATCAACCAAACTCCATAATCGTCACTCTTGAATAGCCATCTTCTTCAACACCCACAAATCGAACTCCAAATCGGAACTTAAGGGCTCGAATTTGGAGCTTTTGAATACTCCTAACTGGAGCTCTGGGGTGGAGAATTTTAACACTTTTAGTGAAACGTCGAAAACGGAAAGTTGTAACACATTCTCTAAAATTGAGGGAGTATATCGTAAAACACTTAATGTTACAAAATAATAAGAAAATTCACATTTCATTGTTGTAAAGTTGGTGAGTGTGTTAAATATTTTGGTAGGATAATATGGTTTCTCCTAATATTAATAAAAGTCGTGACTTTTACAAGAATTCACTACATATCATCTATATATATATAAAAGACCAGTTTTTATTCTCAATTCCGCCTAAAGGACTTTGCCTCAGATTCATTCTGTGAATTTCTAGCTTTATTCATGATTTTAGAAAATAAAAATATTGTAATCATGGAAAGGTTTTGTGTAAGGAAAGTTTTTTGCATTCTTCCAACCCATTTCGCAAGGCACTAAGAGAATATTCTATTGTTGGTAAAATCCTTCAATTCACACCTAAATTACTAATTTTATATAGAACAAAATATTCATACCATTATAGAACCCGTTGCTACGCTATAATCGCCCAACATAAACCTAAACGACCAAAATTATGCTTCATTTGCATCTATAAATTCGATTGGGTCTAGGTAAACTGCAGCTACATTATTTTTTTTGGCGAGACAGAGATGAGGACGAGCAAGCTGCCCGATGAACATGCTAAAAAAATTACCTCGGCTAGCGATGTTTTGATCTTCCAATTAATGTGAAGTTCCTACTTATTCTGAATTCCTCTACAGATTCTTCAACCAAATTATCCCAAATTTAATCCTTTCTTCAACAGGTTTACTCCATTCATCAGAGGTGTATTAATGGAAGAGTGTTTGAGGAGATCGATTCACCAATCCTCCGCCTATTCCGTCGATCTGCTCCCATCGACCATACAAGTGTTCAGTGTGTTTCTTGGGCAACTCGACAAAGCTTAGGATTGAAGATACACAATCGATTCAATATGAACAAATAAGAGAAGCAGAGTTCCAATTCAGCCAGAAAAAAAAGGATAGAAGGCAAGACAATCGGATATGAGGTACCCTTACTACTTAGTTATCTAATTCTTATGTTTTGATACTCTGTATTTTCTCTATTTCCTGATTTCATAGTCCACGCAATTCTTTAGATAATTATTGGGACATTGCTAATTTTGAAGGGTGTTATGGATGCTACTGGACCATTCATTGAATTGCTTTGATGATGAACTTGAAATTTGTGATGTCAATCATCTGAGCCGTTGGCAGGTTTGTTGCTTTCCGTCTATGTTTGCTTGTCAATCAAATCAAGTAGTTTATGGCATATCATCCCCAATTTCTATTTCCAGGTGAAATTTTGGCTGATTCTTTTTAGTATCTTGACTTTCCTATCTAAATGGATTATTGCTCATATTCATTTGAGTATATTTGCTTTCATCAACCTTAATTTCACTCTGACTCAATTTTAGTGCATACAAAAATGAAGTATATTTGAAGAATGGTTTGTAATGTTGATAGTTTGGTCCTTACATGTTTAAAGATGTTGTATAGAGTTATGTTATGGCATGATCTTTCTTGACAGAGGTTGATCAACAGATGTTGCATTCAGTTCTACTATAGATGGAATTTAAGTCTGGAAACCAATCATCAGCCACATGATATACAAGGTAAATGTGATTAAAAACTCTCTCTTAGTTTCCTGCATTTGTTTCACAAGTATATATTTTCATCTTTTTGATCTTTCAAATGGGTGAAGTTGCAGAATGGTGAATGCTGCTTGATGTGTAACCTGGTTATACCAGGAGCCAGTGTGTATGTTAGATTGAGTGTATTGGGTTTGTAATTTGCATCATGTTATTTGATGTGTGAATCATAGTTCATATATGCGGGTTAATTTTTAGTAGACGGGGAGAAGGATTAATCAATGGAAGGATTGTGGAGTTGAAGATTTATATGCTGGAAATATATAAGATTTTTGTTCGTCTCTGCAGGTTAGTTACTATATGTCATTTAAAGTTACTATCACTGGCTACTACATTTTCGCAATCTAACTATTTAATATATTCAAAGACTAGATTAGCAAGTGTGTTTTCGTGTTATTTATTAAGCTATATAGTCCTACCTTTCATCTGCACTTCTACTCCTATTCTTAATTATTTTTCCAATCCGAACCATATTCTGCAATCTTACATGTTTTTAGGAAATGGAACTGAAATAGTGGAAAATTTCAAATCATTGCAATAAGATTAAGATATTACCTTGAATAGGCTTAGTTGAATCTTTATCCTAAAATCCTGATTCAAGTCGACATAGCCATTTTCCATTGGAGAAACACAGTTATGAAACAGATGTCACCAATTTGTTGGCCTTCCCTGTTCGCCCATCAAATAAATCATTGTCCACCGTCCAGGTATCGGTTCTAATCCCCATATCTCATTTTTCAACGACTCATTGTGTGTCCATATAGGTGTAATATTTTGACTTGCTAACATGGATGAGATAATCACGGGTAGCCATAAAGAGGGCATCGAGTTGGTTTTATGATGATCTGCGGATTCATCTCAATGGTAGTAATGTTAAATTCTTTGTAAATCGATTGATCTTTAAGTCTTGGTTGTATAAGCTTTCTATAAGTGCGTATATCTTTATCGTATGATATGGTCTATCGTATCTGATCGTGAAATTGGAATTAATTTATAGTTAATTGTTTCATAAATAATCCAATGGTGATGCAGTTAATCAACATAAAAATTTTCAAAGCCTGAATTTCAAGATTCTTTAGTGATGGAATCGAGAAGTATAGGTAGTCGAGGTGAGGTATGGTTTATACATAGTTTCTATTAAATAGAGAGACTGTGATAGTGATTAATTATTGAAGGGTTTATTACATCTGGCTACCTTATTAGATATCCACTTCTCATTTCCACCCCCTTAGTCAAACAATTACATTTGGGTCCAAAATGTTGTTTGATGGCTGACCAACTTATTTTAATTTGTAAACCAAACAAGCCTTATATATTCATCTTCTTCTCCAAAATTATCTTCTCTTTAATTATTTTTTCTTTTTTCTTTTACTTATTCCTTCCATTGAAGCTTCACCAGGAAGCTCCGGTGCTAAGCTTTCGCGCAGCTTCTTTTTAATTTTTTTTTTTTTTACTTCCATTGAAGCTCAAAGGAGAGCTTCAATGAAAGCTTGAGCATCCATGGCAGGAAGCTCCAGATCGGAGCTTCCAGCCATGGAAGCTCTAGATCTGGAACTTCCGGTGGAAGCTCCACACCTGGAGCTTCCACGGGAAGCTCCATTGGCAGGAAGTTCCAGATCGGAGCTTCCTGCCATGTAAGCTCCATCATGGAGCTTCCATGGAATAAAGTAAGAAAAATAAAAAAAATTATAAGTGCAATTTTGGAGATTATATGGACCTGATAGAAAATTATTGAAAATGATTTTGGACCAAATTGAACAGTTTAAAGATTATAGGGTTTTTTTCGGAAATCAAAAGAAAGATAAAAACTAAGGCTGTTTGGACTCTCCTATAATTCAATAATTTGACAAGGTGTATTGGTAATTTCATCACATGATATATATATATATATATGAATTTGAACTTGCAGTAGTATCTTCAAACTTCAAAAAACTTTCCTTCATAATATATAATCATATTTGAATGTACTCCTTCCGTCCCAAATCCAACATATTTAGGTTCAGATAGCAAAAAAAGCATTTCTACAGCCTATGCATTGAGTTCAGTATTTCTAGAAAAAGTAATTGATTTATGTTGATATTAATATGGTACTCCCTCCGTAGGGTTGACGCGTAGTTTTAGTGTGAAAATTTAAAGTAATGATAAGATATAAAAAAAGGTGGAAAAAGTGTATTTTAGTGGTAAAATGTATAATTCGTTTGGACTCTCCCATAATTCAATAATTTGACAAGGGTAAAAATGTCTTTTCCAGCTTTTAGTTCGAAAAAAGTCAAATTCGTTGATCCACATGTAATTGATTATTCTAACTAACTTGGTGTAATTCTTTGACTAACGGGGATCCAAATATAATTAAGACATCTAATTGGGTACCCAGATGTAATCTCCCCTTAATTGAACTGAGTTTTTTTAATGCATGTAAGCTAATTATGCAAGTTTAAGGAGTGATACCTATATAGCTAATGATTTGCTTGATCATGATAATATGATATCATTCATATCTTCTGTCTACAAGCACCTTCATTAAAAGAATCCGAAGTGTTGGAAATTCTTAGAGGGTTACAACATGTCTTGGACAGAAAAATCCCACGCCTCATAATCGAATCAGATTTGCAACAGATAGTGAAAATGTTGATGGAAGAAGAGGCCCATAAGATTCAATTCTGCAACTAATGACCGAGTGCAGAGCCTTACTAAAGATGCCATGGGATGGATTCCTAGAATGAGTAACCGAGCAGCTGACGGCATGGCAGAGTATGCAAAGTCACCGACAGAGAGTTTAATTTGGGAGCTAATGTTCTTTGGGAGCATCTTCCCTCTATTATTTTGCCATTTTTGCCTTTTGATGTAACTTACTTAGTTGTCCTACCTTACAAAAGAAAATTAATGTTTTTAAATTATAGCATTCTCTTTTGGTTGTTGAATTTACAGGAAAATTTTACTTCTGCATTCTTAATTATCATATTATTTATATGATTTGAGTGGAGCAGGAGAAAAATGAGAGTACTGTATCTCAATTTGTTTTGGGGTTTTTCAAAATTTGATTTGGAGGTTTAAATTTTATTTCATCTTTCTTTTTGCATTGGCTAGAGTGAAGAAGGATCAGATCAACCAATTCAATCATGGATTCGTATTGAAAGGTGTATTGGTAATTTCATCACATGATATATATATATGAGTTTGAACTTGCAGTAGTATCTTCAAACTTCAAAAAACTTTCCTTCATAATATATAATCATATTTGAATGTACTCCTTCCGTCCCAAATCCAACATATTTAGGTTCAGATAGCAAAAAAAGCATTTTCTACAGCCTATGCATTGAGTTCAGTATTTCTAGAAAAAGTAATTGATTTATGTTGATATTAATATGGTACTCCCTCCGTAGGGTTGACGCGTAGTTTTAGTGTGAAAATTTAAAGTAATGATAAGATATAAAAAAAGGTGGAAAAAGTGTATTTTAGTGGTAAAATGTATAATTCGTGTATAAATTTGATATTGTTTATTATTTTTTTGGGTGTGGGGTGGCTTTATTTTTTAGTAATGTAGTATAAAGTTTTGTGGGACGGCTTAAAATGTCAAATGTATAAAATTTTGTGGGACGGAGAGTCTGATAAACACAGAGAGTGGTGTTTTCTCTTACTTTGAAACAGATATTAAGTTGTACGAACTACTAATAAACTCACATGTTTCTCTAACAGATATATGTAATACATTCATTGAAAAGATTCGCGCTCATTGCTATTCAATACAACCCGGACATTATCACGAGACAAAAGAAAGAGAGTCGTCGGGATAAGATGCATGTTTTTTTGGTTTTAACTTGGTCACTGAGATATGATGATGAGAGCAATTTACATGGTGAAATAAAGGATGCATGGTCTGTATCACTTTACTTGAAAACTCAATTCGAATGTCAATTCAATCATAGGGATAAGATAATTTAAACTTGGAAACTCTATTGGAATAGTAAACCACATTATAAGAAAGGCAAATTCAAACTTAGGAACTCAACCGAATGTAACAAATTGTATGATAATTCCAAAGTACGGACTACGGAGGGAAGAATGAGATAATTCCAACTTTGAAACTCTATTCAAGGAGTAAACCATGCTATATGGGAAAATATTTATGAACTCTAAGAAAGGAATAACTCACAAACTTTGGAACTCATTAACTTTAGGAATGTGATAATTCCAAATTCAAAATTTAATTTGAAGGGTAAATTCGACTCTAAGAATGATATAATTGTAACCTGAGAACTCATTTTGAACGAAAAAACGACTTAAGACTATTATAATTACAACTAGAAACTCTAATGGAAGGGTAATCGTCCATGTTATTTAGAAAAATAATCTATAAAATTGAGATAAATTTGACCTGGAACTCACTTCGAAGGATAAATACATTCTAAGAATGTCATAATTCCAACTTGAGAACTTTATTAGAATAATAAACCACACTATATATGGCATAATAATCCAAGAATGAGATTATTACAACTTTATAACTCTACTTAAAGCGTAAAACAAGCTCTAATAATGTGATAATAATGAATTCTAACTCTATTCAGAAAGTAGATTACACTATATGAAAAAATACTTTTAGAAATAGATAATTCCTAATTAGCATCACTTCGAATTGTAAATCAGCCCAAATAATTGTAGAATTCCACTTGATAAACGGTGGAAAACTTAAACATATATAATAATGAGATAATTCCAACTTACGAACTCAATGCGAAGGTAAAAACAACTCTATGAATGGGATATATAAGTTCAATTTGGGAACTATACTCATCGAGTTGGTTAAGAGAACTCTACTCTACTCAACATTATATATAAGATTCGATCGGTAGTATGAGGTATAAGGGTTCTCTTCTCTACTGTCTCTGGCTGGAAGGACTAAAAGTTTTTTGGTCATCGCATTGCAGTTCTGCGTGACTAACACATCAAACGACTTCTTTGAAAGCATTTTGTTTTCTTATGATTTTTTTCCATCTCAGGCCCAAGATATAGGGTCAAGCGAAGCCTATTTTTAACTTAATTGTGTGAGTCTTTGTCTTATTATGATGCTATGCTGCCTTGACTATGTTTGCCCCGGTGAAGAAAAAATATAGTCCCGACTCCCCTGATTTCACGCACGGCGGTTCCATTATTCCTCCAGAAGAAGCTGAATCCCCCTCTTCCCATACTCGATCATTCGTGATAGATTTCTCTCATTCAACAATCTTTCTCCAACTCTTTTTCGTGCCTTAGCGCCAGCACTTCCAATCTTTTTGTTCAATCGAGAAAGTATCGTCCGTCCTTCCCTTCTAGCAATAACGCTTCCCTTTCTTTTCCATTCATATATATTTGAATGTCTTTCTCCTTTTTTTGCAAGTTTCCAATCCGTGTGATTAAAATAACTGATCGTCAAGCGTCTCGAATTTTAAATGACCAAGCTTCTCACACGTGTAGCTTCTTACTCCTGTAAAGGCTAAAAATGACAAATGTATAAAGTTATGCGGGACGAATGGAGTATTACTTACTCATTGTCAGTTAACATTATAAATCAATCTTAGGCATGAAACTCATTTCTTCTTATCAAAGTTGCAAGAAAAAAAGCAGAGAAGAATATCGCTACTTGGGACATATTTGGGACTCATTTCTTTACATAGTGCTTTGGTTTAGTTTCACTAGAGTGGTTGCTAAATATCACTACTCGGGACATATTTGACTTGGATACAAGAGGAATACCATTTATTTATGATTCATAAATGACGGAGGTTAATGCGGAAAATTGAAGGAGTTCAAGTTTACATTGCACAACTGGTACAAGGAAGAATAACCTTGAGTCACGTGTTCATTCTCTATCGGCACGTAAATTAGATAGGTTATAGTTTTCATTAACGAAATGTGCATCAAGTAAAATGCGACTTAGTAAATAATATACATGTGTGTAAGTTGATGACGTATATGGTTTTATTATAAATTAAACTTTGAAAAAAAGATCTATCACTATTAAAAAAATGCCAGCATTATATACTATTTAGATTATTCCGCAATAATTTATTTATATATTTAAAAAGATGGAAAAAAAAATATTTCATCATGCATATATTAACAAGAAACGTGTTTGAAAAGATTCAGCAGGATTATTTAGTGTATTTTTTAATAATGATTGAGTTTAAGAGGTCTATAACAATGATGGGTAAATATTAAAAAAGAAAAAAAAAAAAGTGCCCCATAAAGAAAGAGAAAAAGTACTCTAGGTCGATATTAAACCTACCTATGTACAAACCATTTATCGTTTCTCTACATCTCCTTTATACAAACGATTTGCACTTTGATACATCTTCGTGTACCTTCAAACTTAGTTAGAAAAAATCATATCCAATAAGATATTAAACTTCACATTATATGTGTATAAATGATAAACAATTTCCTATTATAGATATACAAGAGCATAGATTTATCTATACGTGTTTACTAACAAGAGTCAGGGACATTGTTGAGGTCATCTCGACCTACCAACCCGAATTCAACCCCTTCGATGTGATAATGTTTAGGTACGGTCTGGCATATACTCGAACCTGTTCCATACCTTTGTAACAAGACCCGACCGCAACATTTTATAGTTAAGTTAGTAAAAACTACTCCCTCCGTCCCACTACAAATGGCACATTTGTTTTTGGGCACGAAAATTAATGTGCAGTGTATAATATAGTGGGAACACATGCACATGGGGTGTAAACAGGAATGTTAAACGTATGACAGTTTTTACTAAACGCAGGACAATTTTTACATATTGCAAATAATACAACTATTATAATAATTTACAAAATAGACCAGTAACTTTAAAAAATTACAATTTTACCTAAAAAACATCAAAACGAATTTATTCAAATTAATTTCATCATCCGAAAAAAGAAATCGAAAAAACTTCAAAGAAATCGAAGAACGGACTCGATTCACAACATTACCGAGATTACCGGAGTTCCGATGTTCGCCGAGGCAAGAAGCTCCGATGTAAGCCTACATCGGAGCAAAGAACTCCGATTCAGACTGCTTGCTCAGATCGGAGCCGATCTCCATATCTCTGCTCCAGATCGTGCTTCGCTCGATTAGAGCAGATCTACTCCAGTCGGGCCTTGAGCCGCTTCAACTCGAGGAGCTCAAGCTCGGATCCAGACGAGATCTCCAACCAGAGCTCCGATCGGAGCTCTGGCAGCTGTCATTAACGGCTGCCAGACCATCGTCTTGAAGGCTGCCAAACCATTTTTCGTTGTTTTTTGTTATATTTCGAATTATTAAAGTGAAATTTTAATTAATTTAAACATATTAATGCAATTTAATTAGAATTAACAACTACGAATATCAAATTAAAACAATACAAATATCTTCAAATTCGTCATCATTGGCATAATATGGCTAATGATTGTATGGCATGGCTTTTTGTTGTGTTATGATACCGTAGTGTATATACGTTTATATATTTTCGAAGATGTGATAATTAGAGAAGTTTTACTAAAAAGAAAAAGAAAAATGGGACTAATTCTATATTTATCTCACTTGAAGGGTCTTTTGCAATATATAAAAAAGTGTCCTGCGTTTATCCTGGTTGTAAATGTTGTCAAAAAAGGAAATATGACATTTGTAGTGGGATAGATATAAATGTAATATTTGTCATTTGTAGTGGGACAGAGGGAGAACATCCCCCCAAACTCTCTAGGCGGGGAAACTCTCTTCGATCTCTACTTTCTTGTTCCATAACGGGGTCGGGGATCATCTGATACTCTCTAGGCGGGAAAATTGTCTTCGATCTTCTCTGTACTTTCTTGATCTCCATGACGGGATAGCGGTGTTGTGGAAAAAAAAACCTTAGCATTTGAAATTATGTTTGTAGAATAATAATTTTTTTAACACATACCACCGCTGGGGTTGAAAAAAACAACCGTAACATGTAAAATTATGTTTGTATATATATATTTTTTTGTGTGGTGGGGTCGCCACTTACTATGGCGGGGGTTTTGTTGGGAACAATCATATTGATTGTGTTATTTTATTTTGTTTCGGTTTGAGGGATACAATTTTTTTTTTTTTAAAACATGTCATCATTAATTACGAATTGCAGTGCAGAGACCTATAAAATATATGTTATTAACCCGTCGGGTCCCGAACGGTTAAGGTTGGATCCTACCCCCTTTCAAGGCATATCCGTCACCATGAGTTATATTTTTACATCTTCTATAGTTAGCATAAATAAAGACTAAATGATAGTACTATAATATTTGATGAAGAAGGACAATCGACCTACACTACGACCAACGTTGTTTACATAAATTTGACTACCTTATTTTCTCGATTAATTTATTTTATGCTCCCCTTTTTATTTATTATCAAAAGTAAACTATACCGTGGCACCGCCACGGGTTAGTACTAGTATATATAATTCTTCATTAGTTTTTTATGATTTTTTTCTATTCTTTTTCTTTTCTACTTAAAAGAACAACATAAAATTCGCATCTTACACGAAAATTTCATCCGCTCAAAATTTTGAATTTAGACCATGATATAAAGAAATCATGGGTCGTCCGCCCGAGCTTACCAGTCGATTGTACACCAACTAATTAACATGTTTACTTTCAAGGCTTAGTCTACGGTCCGACTACAATTGTATTGGTTTAACATATACTATCTTAGTTGTATTTATCAACATCCGTTTGATCGTTTGTAAGAATATTATCTTAAATTGCACTTAATATTAACTATGAAGCTGTATGTTAAGGCGTAAAAATGTATCCGAGGTCCATCAGACAAAGTACCTTACATGGACGCTTGAATAAATTAAAGTACCTTGTTTCTACCTATCAGGTTGAAATCACCACATTTTTTTTTTACATGACATTCATTGAAGAGATTTCTTTGTTCACACACATGTGAAAGGGGCGGTTCTCAACGGTCGAAAAGTAATAAAATGCAGAGTAAATATAAATAGAAATAAAATATTTATACTACTCCAAAACACTTCACAACGGTCTACTGTCTAATAAACTCTCCTGTCTTTCTTCTTCTTCTTCTTCTTGTGCCTAAATAAATTCACTCTGAATCAGTGTATCATCAATCACAATTCACAAATTCACATTTCATTTTCCCCAATCTAATCTGTACATAGCAGAAAGAAAGAGTGAAGCTCAGAGATATGGAAGTAGCAGTTATCGATTGGAAGAGCATAGACACAAGATTCGTTAGAGACGAGCTGTTCGAGAACATCAATGCGCCTAAATGGGTCGATTTCTTGTCCATAGATGATAACCCAGTTGACGATGAAGCTTGGTTTTGCAGACCCAGTAAGTCATTTTTCATTTTCAACCCAAAAGCTTCTGCCTTTTTCTTGTTTCTTGACCAACACTTTCTGGGTTTCCCATTTTCTTCAATTGCAGATTGTAACCATCCCAAGACAGTTGATGATTTCTTCAGGGAGCGGAAATCACCGCTTTCTAATTACAAGGTTTGTTTCTGTGATTTTGTTAATCCGATTCGATTGATTGATTCTTCTGTTGCGTTTCTTTTCTTGATTTTGTTGTTTCTATCTTTCATATCATTGTGATTTTCTGTTTGTATCTTTAGAAGCTGTGAATTGCACTTGTTCTGCCTCAGATACTTGTAAACTTGTGATTTGCTTTGAGAAAAACATAAACTTGTGATCTTAGTATAATTAAATGCAAAACATTCGGGATCGATCTTTACGAGCCGGAAATGGGTAATGTAAAGAGGTTTTGCTGCATTGTGCATAGAGAAGTTAGTGTACTAAATTAAATACATGAGGTGAAAATCTCTTTTACAAGAATTTTGCTAAGATAACATAGTTTATGGAGGAATATAATGGTTTGTTGTTTGATTAATATTCTTATGTAACTGTTTGCAGCTTCAGAGATCAGCTAGTGTATCTGATATTCCTCCGCTTGGTGACCGAAACAAGAGGTAGTCATGAAAATCCTTTACAACCATTCCTAAAATGCCTGTTATTATATTATATACTCCCTCCGTCCCGGATTCAACTTCCCGCATATATATGACTCTACTTGCCATTTACAGAGACGCAACGCTGAAAAAGAGGGGCTTAAACCAACCGACTGGTATATTATCCAACAAGGATAAATATGACACTTTCGCTCTTGAAGATGGCGAAAATCGGGATCCCAACTTCTCAACCCCTCCAAACTACAAAGTCAAAACTTGGAAAGATGCAATCAAGTCAAGTGCGGAGAGGAAACAAGATGATAATCACATGATGAGGAAGGAACCAACGCCGAAGCTGAAAAGTACTCTCTCGGCAAGAAATCTATTCTCGGGCGGTGATTTACTGAATAAGGTTGCTGAATTTTGCAACGAGTTGAAGAAACTGGCGACTGGAACAAGAGACAAAGATCATCAGCCTGATAATATGAACAGGAATGTTGAACAAATGCAGGACGGCAAAAGCATTAAGGACGGTTATTCTGGAAATTTGAATGATAAAGAGAAGGAAAGGAAGCCATTGCTAGATCTGACCAAAGAGAAAAGTGGAGTGATAGAGACGAGCGGGTCTAAAGGCAAGCCGAGAAGGAAAACGTAACCTTTCTTTTTGAGCTCTTGGTCATACTGCGTGTTGGTATTTTCTAGCATTTTTCATGCTTATACGAAGCCGTAGAATCTTTTTCATAAATAGTGTTCGTTCCTAGGAAATACCGGTCATTTTTAAGATTTTCACCTTATAATGTGTCAAGTTAAACTCTAGAAATAAATTTATATGTGGTTTGATGTTTAGGAAGTTTGAAACAGGTATATGATCTTGGTTGACTTTGCCTTTCAAGGATTATGTGAATGTGATATCTGTGTGTGACGCAATTTGCTTCTGGGATTGACATAATAATAACATTTATTGGCAATGTGCTTTTGCAGAAGAAATGATGATATAGAGAACACACCAATCTGTAATGTTGTTGAGAAGACTACTCCAGTCTCTCTGGATGTGAAGAACAGCAAACGTCTAGAAACAGGGAGCTTGTTGCAAATCCGGACATGTCCTCCCACACCGCAAGGTTTCTCTGCCAGTGGTGGACCTCAGAAAGCCACACCACCTAAGGCGTTTAAGTCCAGACGTCCTCAGGTTAGCACATGTTACCTTGGAAGTCTTCGATGCTATTAATAAGACATTCTTCTAAGGATGGTGAAACTGTACGTCATTGATAGTTTATGAGCACTAGAAACTATGTTGAAAAGAGAGAAAAATGAAGCCAAAATCAGAGTTCTCCTATAGACAGTTTCATGATATGCATATTAGGATTGATAGTATATAATCTTTGCAAGATTGTAGTTCTCCCAATTATTGTTTGTCTTTGTCGTCTTGATAATTATAAAGTATGAATCAGGAGAGAGGAATTCTACAAGAGCTCAACAAACTTGATGCTGCTGCCGCGAACAAGGTGGATATGAGCAGCGAAGTGGCTGAGAAAGAAGCAGCAAGAAGTCTGGATGTTTTCTGGTTTCTAAAGCCTTGCACTCTTTCAAGCTAAAACACACACAGAACTCTGTCAGTCACAGTGATATAAGTAGTATTCAGTAGCCATATCAGAAACAATTATTATGCATATAGATAGTTATTCATTCATTCTTTTTCACATATTCAATTCTTTATCCAGTAATAGTGAACCTAGCCAGCACCCAGAGGCCAGAGGCAAATGTAATAAAAGAGAAAAAGTGATGTACTGCTGTTCTTCCTGTACATTCATATTTAGTCAAAGTATTGAAAAATTTCAGATATCTCCTATTCAGGGTCGGACCCATGATTCGAAGCTCACGGGGCGAAACTATATATATGGGATTATTTCGGAGGATTACCAAGGTTTACATAACCGAACAACCCAATCTGAATAACCGGTTTGCCAGATGTAAAGCAGCTACTACAAAAAAAATTGAAAAAAAAAAAAACCTTAAAAGCAACAAAAGAAACTAAACAAAGCAAACAATTTTGTTCATTTCGGACTAAGTTTATCTGATCTGTATCATAGCAAACTCTGTAATCCATTCGGACGGAAACAGCCCTTGAATGAAACTTGCTAAGTTTCAGAATGAGCATTCAGGTAAGACATTGCAACTGCAGCATGGAGAGCAGCTCCAATAGGAAGAACGTCTTCGTCTATGATAAAGTTCTGCGAGTGCAAGCCTCTGAAAGATTTTGTACTTTCATTTCTCGTTCCAATAAAAAAGAATGCAGCAGGCATCTTCTGCGAGTAGAAGCTGAAGTCTTCAGCTCCCATTGTCATTGGGAAGAGCTGAACGGCGTGCTCCCCGAGCAACTCTTTTCCAACCTTCTTAGCATGCTCATACATCAAAGGGTTATTGATGGTTGCTGGATATGGTATAAGCTTCTCCTCCATGAAATCGATATCAGCCGTACACTGGTGCACTCCTGCTTGAGTCTCAATTACCTGTATGTATGAACATTGCTAGTTAACATTTCCAATCATGATTGGATGCATTAAAGATATCTAAATTCCTGTTCCATACAACTTTCAGATAACGATAGTTTGCAATAACTTATTTTTCCAACTTATATAGACTACGGCTTCATTTGGTTTGAGGGGAAATAGGGAAAAAGAAAAAAATAGGGGAAATGTAAAATACCTCTTTAATCCTGTGCTTAAGATAGGAATAACTTTCATCATTCACAAACCGGAAAGTTCCACCAAAAGTCACGGTCTCAGGAATCACATTCAATGCATTACCACCATGTACATATCCAATTGAGACCACCTAAAAGACCATAAAACATTAATGTAAAGACGTAAACAAGAAATCTGTTAGATGAATTAATATAGTTCCACACATCTTTATAAGTAAGTTGATGAGGTGGAATTCTATCATGGTATCAGAGCCTCTGGCTCAAACCCACCTGGTTCAAATCTCCACAGAGACAATCTCCATCCCATATTAAATTTCCACTCGAATGGACTCCCCAAAGAGGTTGAAATCGACCATGAGTGCAGGGAGTATTGGAGTATTAAAATAAATGACTAGATTATACACCTCTCTACAAGTTCGAGCTTATAGTGAGATGGAATTCTTTCATGCATAAGAACCTAAAAGGTTCAGGGTGTGGAACTATATTAATTCATCTAACAAAATCAAAATGTAATAACTAATACTCCTTCTCTCCGTCCCACTATAAAATGTAACTCTCACTGGTATACAGAGCCAGATTGCAAAAATTCCGACAGAACATGCCTTGAACTGCTGAAGGATATAACAAACAAGAAAAATATTAAACCAAGAAGACCATACCCTGGACTCCAATGGATCAGTTTCTCGAGAAACAATGACAAATACTCCCTCCCTCCGTCCCGCTATAAAATGTAACTCTCACTGGTACAGAGCCAGATTGCAAAAAATCCGAAAGAACATGCCTTGAACTGCTGAAGGATATAACAAACAAGAAAAATATAAAACGAAGAAAACCATACCCTGGACTCCAATGGATCAGTTTCTCGAGAAACAATTTGTTGGAGTGCAAGAATCACCATAGAAAGAGCAAGAATTGGATCCCTAGTTTTATGCGGGCTTGCTGCGTGTCCACCTTTTCCTTGAATTATAACTGTAAATCTCCCGGATCCAGCAAGCATTGGACCAGGTCTAGAGCCGACAGTACCAGTGGGTATTGATGGATCAACATGTAAGCCAAATATGGCTTCAACTCCCTCGAGGGCTCCTTCTTTTATCATATAATAGGCGCCGGCATGACCTTCTTCTCCAGGCTGGAAAACTAGTTTAACAGTTCCCTTCAAAATCAGAGCATGACACGAGTAAGTTGGATCATCTGAATGAGCAAGCACCTATATGAGAACTCACTACCATTTTCCATTCTACCTTCAATTTATCGCGATTCTTCTGCAGCAATTTGGCTGCTCCGAGCAACATTGTGACATGAGCATCGTGACCACAGGCATGCATTTTCCCATCAGTTTTGCTCTTGTGTTCCCATTCAACCAATTCCTGCAAAATACAACCCTGTGCATGTTGGATTCCTCCCAAGTAGTAGACGTAGAAGAAGCTGTAATCTTAGCAATTATAGTAAGTGAAGAAAAACGGAGACATATTCTTCATCGACCAGGTATACATGTACACAGTAGTCCTTGTGGATCACAATCGGCCACATCACTTGAAAAATAACTGTGAATGCAATCTAAAAAAGTTTTTCTTAAAATCATGTGTTTTTCAGCCTGCAGGTCTAAGTAGAATGGTCCATTTTCAGAAAAGAACATGAACATGATAACTATGTCAACAATAGAATTAACAAATGTAACATACCAGTACCTAATCAAGAAGACAAAAACAAGAATTAGACAGTCCAATCCATGTAAAACCATAAATGTTTAAAAAAAAAAGAAGGCAAGTCCTAGTAAAACCAAACCACCAAACACACAAGTTTAACGCCCAATCCATGTCCCAACCTAATTAACAGGCAACACAAACATTCTCCTCCTGAAGATAAATAGACAGTCTACGGCATCGACAAACCAATATGCCAAATTCTTGTAAAATTTGAGATTTTCCTATTGTAAATGAAAATTATATGCCCCACCCAAGTGTATATCCTATCTTTTACAAGACTTGCCCAGAAATATTATGAATACTACAAAATTTTGGCATCAAAGCGTTCTCCATTCCCCAAATGTGTTGTTTTATAGCCAACCCACTATATTGGGATGTTTACTGGGATTATGTAATTGGTGATGACCGAGATTCCCTTTCATGTGCAGTGAATTTTTGTGGGTTTAGGTTCGAATTTTTGGGTGTTTGGTAGGAAAAAAGAGTGTGTCAGTTGAACTTTTTATTACTTTAGGGGCAAAAGGGACAATTTACGTGGGCCAAATATCGGGTCGTCACAGGCAGGTACCTTTTTCAAAATTTTAATTCAACAGAGACCCTTTGAGTTGCAACACTATATTCACACATAACTCGTTACAATATTATATTAACTACAACAATATATTAACACTAAGTTGGGTCCTTCTTTAAATATTTGGTATGCCATCTATCACCATACCAATCCCAACTTATAACCACCCCACCTAGTATTTTAGATTGGTATGCCACATACTAAATTCAAGAAATTTCGGGCAACACCGCACCACCTCCTGATTTTTGATTTGAATACCTTGTTCCACCATAACACACCAACAACCAAACCAAACACACATAATTGACAAACATTAGAATGAGTTTTATGACGTTTGTAAGCAAATTAAGTTGATAGGATTAGAGAGGCCAAATTGATTGAAAATAGATTGAAGGGAAAGAGAAAGGGATTGGACCTGAATAGGAAGGGCATCCATATCGGCCCGAAGAGCGAGCCAGGGTTTAGCACCGGAGCCGATAGTGGCAAGAATGCCTGTCTTTGCAACGGGCCAGTGGTAGTGAATACCGAGTGAGGACAACTCAGTTCGGATGAGTTGACTCGTAAGATGCTCCTCAAAAGCCAATTCTGGATACTCGTGCAATCTTCTCCGCACCCCTTTCAACCATTCCGTATCATCTTTGGCTGATTCCAGTAGTGACTCGCTTCTACTTGTCTCAACCCAACCTGCTGATATTACTAAAACCCAGGTTAACAAGATCAAGTGGAACGACAAAAACCTCCTCATTTTGAATGATGATGATGATCACGGTTTTAGGAAAACTCGCTCGGGATCGGCTAGTCATTGGTTCAAATTTCTAAGGCTGTCAGTGTATCTACTCCCTGAACCTAACTAAAATTAATGAGTTTTCAGATAAATATAACACAGCCTAAATATCTTATTTAATTTTTCATAGTCAGTCAAAACATTATTTTAACTTTGATTACGATTTAATCTTAAATCGTAACACAAAGTCTCATGAGAAACGATCTTTAAATAAATTATTTAGAAATGAGTTATGTTAACAATAAAACTATCAATGTTATTAATCAAAATCAGGGCCGGCCCCCCGAAAATTGGGGCCCATCCCATAGTATATATATGTTTATATAAAAAAAAGAATTAATAAAAACGGTAACCTCTATTTGCTTGAAACAAACAAAATATGAAATTATATAGTGTTTGAGTGATAGGATATGTGTAGTTTTATAATTAGATCTAAGTTCAACCCACACAATCCACGTTATATTTAACATTTTTATCATTTTCCCATTCTTTAACACGTTCTATTTAATTTTTTTACCATTTTCCCATCCTTTAATTCCTTTTTATGCATCTCCCTATTTTTTTCATTCTCATTCTTATCTCACATACATTTTTACCAATTCCCCATCCTTTAATTCCTTTATGTCTCTTCCTATTTTTTTCATTCTCATTCTTATCTCACATACATTTTTACCATTTCCCCATCCTTTAATTCCTTTTATGCCTCTCCCTATTTTTTCATTCTCATTCTTATCACACATGCTAGTTTTGTAGAATTTTTAAAATTTTTCTATATTATCTATATTTATGTTATTACAATGTACTTTTTCTCTACATCAATCTCCTATTTGTAATGATTTTCGAAAGATAATCTAAATATTGTGATTGAAATTTTTTGTTACTACCTCCGTTCTATAGATCTCTTGCTATTTACTTTTTGCACAATTTTTAAAAAGTTTGAGTAAAAAATAGTTTATATAGATAAAGTAATAAGTGTATGGTAAAAAGTAAGAAAGAGAATTGATAAAGTATGAAAGAGAGTGATTAAAATATTAATAATGAGAATAGTGGGTTTCCATAAGGAAATAGAAAGTTTGTAATGAAACGCTCAAAAATGGAAAAATGAAAAGTTTCTAATGGAATGGAGGGAGCATATATGAAATTCATCTTTTTCATTTTTAGTTTATAATTGCTCGGGGCCATTTTAAAAATTTTGCATGGGGCATCAATATTTAACGGCACGGCCCTGATGAAAACGTCTATGTTTTTAACGAAATAAGTCTTGTTGTAATATGAAAAAACAGTAATGTTGAGAACATAGGTATTTTGATTAATAATATCGATAATTTTCTTGACAATATAGGTCCGTTTCTAGATAAATTATCTAAAGTCCGTCTTTCAGGAGACTTACTCAAACCGTAAATGTAAAATGTTAAATTAAATTAAATAAGAAGTAAAACCTTACTTTTAAAATTTTAATTATATAATTTAAGTTAACATTTTACATTTACAGTTTAAATAGATAAAGTTGAAAAATGTTAGGTGAAAATGGAACAGTGTGGGGGTGAGGAAGTATATGGGTACATTTTAATAGTTGACCGCGTTTATCATGGTCCTAACTCCTACTTGATAATAGATACGAGTTCAAGCTCGACCCGTGTTCTCAAATTAGGGGTACACTAGTAAATAATCCTTAGAGTATGGACGGAGAATGGGTTAACTTTGAGCACTCAATTTTAATCCATTTCGATATCAACTTTATATATCTTCAAAGGAAAATCTATTTTATATTGTACTTCATTCCCTATTTGTTAAGAATATCTATTTAGATTTTGATCATAAAATCCTAATGATTTATCTTAACTCAGAAAGGTAACTAATACTCTTAGTTTACTTGAACATTGTAAAAGAGGAAACTTACTAAGTATGTTAGTCTAAGTATATCTTGTATGGGATGTTAGGTCTCAGATTGTAATTTTTTATACTTTTGAAGAAAACCAAGAAGCAAGCATCCATCAGGAAGAGCTCACTTTATTGAAGATCAAGAGATTGCACAAGATTGTTGAAGACTAAGGAGAAAGGTCTCCTAAGATACATTGGCTTAGATACCTTGAAGAAATTAAGTGTCTTTGGAAGACAAGTATTTCAAGTGGTTTCTGACACCCAAAGGATATTGAGTAAGGAAGTGCAAAGCCTCAGATAGCTCGCATAGTTCCGTTGAGACTACAGGACAAAAGATAGTACAGTGTATTTATTACGCAGACAGAGATGTTTGAGCAAAAGAGGAAATCTCTGTAAAGAGACAAAGCTCACTGCTGATGTGCACTCGGAGATTTTAATTTTCGTTGTAGAACATGTAATCCCTAAATACAATCAAAAATTAAATTTATATGTCGGAAGTCCTCAAATCCACAGTTTATAGTAGAAAGCTAACTCGGGATATCGTTCTCCACGGACACTTAGCATAGGAAAAAGAAAATATTGTATGTAAATTGTATGCAGAAAGTAAACAGAATGATTGCAGACAGATTGATTGAATCGCAGTAAACCCTAATTGAATGTAATGAAATCGATGGTGGAAAATTGTAAAGGATCCCCAACCTCCCTCTGTTATGTTACCCCCCAACTTCCTAGCTAAAATCCTATGCAATTATCTCTAACGACAACAGGGCATAAGCAGAAGGCGCAGTCGGCACGAGTACCCCTACTCAGTTCAATGAAACTACTGCCAGAACATCACACCACGAAGGACGTACAGAGTTGTATAACCACGATTTACGTCTAATAACTATTCCATTAATATATCGCGGTATATAAAGAAGTAACAAAAACAGAGTTACGGCGGTTCGCCTTTACAAGAAAATGTTAGCTACTCATAGTATTCTACTGACAGAAATCGTAAACAAAAAAGAAAAGAAAGAAGAAGAAGCTTAGTCTCTGATGTCTTCGTGCTGCTTCTAGGGTTTCCTCCTTCTGGTGCTGACAATTTGGCGGTTTGAGTTTCACTTCCCGAGGATCCGGTTCTCTCTCGAGAGGCGCTTTTGAGTGGTGTAGAATTATGAGACCCCTGAGGTCTTATTTATACTTGAAATTTCGTGCTCTGGCCACCATTCTTCAATAAGGAAGGTTTAGAAAGGCGGGTTCTAGCCTGACAGGCCAGGAAAAAGGCCTAGAACCAAACGGATGCTCCACTGCGGTCGACAGTGGGCCGCAGAGAAGCTTCTGCAGTCCACAGTCGGCCGCTATCTTCGATTTCTACAGGTTCTTATCTTTTCTTCTTTGTTCTTTGACTTCGGACTTCGTAACTTCGTTTCCTCAAAAAAGTGGTCTTCTACAATGTTGTTGCATCTTCAACTATCTTCGCATTGGTTGATCGCATGACATGTTTTGACTCCTCGAACTTCGTGCAACTGCCAATCCGGCGTATTTGCTTAACTTTCTTGATTTCGCACAATTATGTCGTTTTGGCGCCTGAAATCGTGTAATTCCTCAAAAATGCGATCATGACCTACAAAATACACACGAAGTTGGTAATTGACCATAAAATGATACAAATATTGAATCTAAGGCAAAAAACGAGGGTCTAAAAGCATGCAATATCGCACATTTCATTGTCACATCACACCCCTAAACCAGTTTCTTGCTCATCCTTGAGCACGGCAAAAACGATAATCAAGAAGTGACTATGAAATGAGCAACAAGCATAAACCACCACATAGACAAACAGCCAGTTTCTAGGGTTTCAAACTCTATTGACTCGCTTAGTTTCAACTCCAACTTTATGACTCCACAACAAGCAAATAATAAGTAAGCATCACTCAATACAGCCAGCGGTTACAAGTGTAACCCAATGTCCTTCTTGGTGTACTTTAAAATCATTACCTCGCAGTAACGTTATGCAATCTTGCTCCCAAAAGTCAAGGCACAATTCAAAGTAGTACTCAGGTTGGCTTGGTAAGTAAAATAGGTAGGATAATATAGAGGAGTGTTTGGCTAAGCATCATTAAAAGATGAGCAAGGCAGAACGAAGGGTATTTCAGCGGGACTTATCCTTTCAAACACCGAGTTCCTTCAACTTCATCTTCTCTCAATGACAAATCTTCAACTTCTCCTTCATCATCACAACTACTTCATCGGTTGCTTCACATATAGAATACTTGCTCCTTTATTCTTTCTTTTTCTTTTGACATACTATTTTTGCAGTCGTTTTACTGACTCGTATGCTTTTGGTTGGCCATCATTGGGCTCTTTTAATCTCTTCATTTTTTGGTAGTGTCTGTTTTACTGAATTTCGCACTTTTGTGCGTGCTGGTTTGGTATACATGCCATCAACCCTTACGAACATGTAGCTTTTAAGGGCCACGTCAGTATGTAGGTAGTATCTGTAACATGCCCAACACGAAAACGGTGATCACAAGGACCACAGATCCACTCCGAGACTTTTGTACCTTTACTTTTTTCAGTACTTTCTTTTCTATTTTTTTCTGGAGCAAGAGCTAGTGATTTTTAGCACCGGGAACAAAAGTAGGGCCAACAAGATTACCTTTCGATGATGTTCATCTTCCACTTCTCCCCCAAACCAATCTCTCGAACTAGGGTTAGGGTTTTATGCTCTACTTTCCCCCAAACCAATTCTCGATCATGATTCTCCTCCATTCTTTGGAACTCGCTGCTTCATTATTTCGTTCAAACTCGGCGGTAGGTTGCTATCACCGCTTAAGTAAAGCATGTATAGGATATATGGTAGAGTTTCATAAGGGCTTAAAAAATCTTTCAGTGGGGTTAGTGAAAGGTATAAAAAAAGGGATTTAGAAAGGTGAGTACTACTAATCATTTTCATGTTGCTGACAAATAAGGACTCAAGGGTAGCAGCGTTCACACGGTTGCACACAGGAGTTTAATTAGAGTAGCAAGTAAACTCACTCATCAAAGTAGCATTGGTCAGTTTTGGTCAGAGCATATATTCAGCAAGTAGTGAAGCATGAAAACAAATCCACAGGCCCTCATCTTAGTCATAATTTACACTTAGTAGTCTTCCACAAATCAACCCTTTTTTTAAAAAGTAAAAGACCTTAGACGTAACAGATAAGATTAAAACATAAATTAAATTGCAAACTACTAAGTGTGAATATTTAAAGTTATTACAGACCGAGCAAGTAATAGTCAAATTCCTCTCCTAAACCTAGCTAAGAGCAGATAGAGAAACTAGGAAGGTAAAGAGAAAAAGAAAAGATACTCCCCTCTCGGTGCTGTGTTCTCCAACCAGATGGTGGTTTAGGATGAAGATCCTCCCGGAGGCGGTGGAGGATAAAATCCTTGATAGCCTTGGTAGTACTGGGATGGATCGACCTCAGGTGTTGGATAGAGCTGCGGTGGTGGATAATAAGGTGGATACTCAAAGTGACCATACCTGCTAATGTTCTCCTGTTGGAAAGAGAATTGCTCGTAGTTGTGTAGGAAGGTAACATGATTGTTCCACTCCGACCTTCGGCCCATTTCATTCATTTCATCTCGCCTTCGCGCACTCCCTTGACTTCCCATCTGATAGTTGTTCACAAATTCGTTGAGCGAATTCATGTCAAAAGCTCCTTGCGGCGGATCCGCTACTCCTCTTCTTCTAAGTTCGGCTTTGGCAGCCTTCTCGTGCATCTCAAGGAGGTGGATGGTTCTGCCTTCATCAAAAGGTTCTATGAGCGGAGCGTATCCTGACTTACTAGTAGGAACCCCCATTCTTCTTGCATATTCGACTAGGAAATCGTAGGTTCCTTCTTTTGTTCCTCTTCACCAATTACATTTTCTTCATGATGGTTCTTCCAACATCAATGTAGTGACCCTCCATAATTGCGTAGACAAGCGTGGCTACGTCATCTTTAAGCCCTTCGTGGTGCAGGGTTGGCTTCAAGTTAGTCTCTACAAGGCACTATCATTTGTTCCAGTTGAATGCTTTGCCTAAAATCATCAAGCATTTCAAGAAGTGGCAAAAGATCAGAACGATGTCACTCTCTCAGCTACCATCACTCCTGGACAACCAAGATAAAAGAAGTGGAGTTTTGTAGCTGGAGACATATGTAAATGCTATCCTGCCTAGAGGACACTACTCATTCCATGAGACAATGAAGCCATCCTTTGAGTTTGAAGTAAGGAAAGGGCTAAAGAGTATGTTCCAACAGGCAACCCCTTCTATTCAGAAGGAGTTGGCAACAAATCCAAATATGCCAATCTTTCACAAGAACCTCACTAGAGACAATGAAGAAGAGGAAGTCTCCAGCAAGCCACCAATCATCCAAATACTTAGTGATGGTGAGGAAGAAGAGGCAGAGGAAGTTGATGAGAACAATTTGGAAGATCTGCCTTCCTCTGGTGAGCACAAAAAGAAGGATGGAAAAGATGATGGGGATGATGACTCCCAGAACAATCCTGGAGCTGGAGGTGTTGGCAATCCCAACACTGGGAATGAAAAAAGAGATCACACTAATTCTCCCACCCACTCCAAGGCCCCTTCAGAAAACAAGAGGGTTTCTGAGTCAACCCATAGGCAAGCATCACCTGCCAATGATCAGACAGCTGAAAATGCTAGTACTGAGAGGCAATTTCAAAGCAAGGTTCAGAAAGCTAATGAACTTGCTGTAGAAAGTCTGGCACCTTTGCTAGACAAAGAAGAACTAAAAAGAAGAGCCCAAGCTCTACAAGAGTCTCTTCAGAAAACTGTTGAAGAAGCGGCTCAGAAAACTGCATCTCAAGCTATTCTGGAAGCTGATGCAAGAGCTACAACAACAACAACAGTAGTGGCAACACCTTCCACTTAGGCCCAGCAAGCTGACCCTACTAGACTACTAGCAGTTGTGGCCAATCAAGTGGAAGAGGTCAGAAAAAGAATTGAGATTGCTGCTATACAAGAAGAATATGAGAAGAAGCAGCAACTTCTCAGAAAGGCCAAGGGAAAGTCAATTGCTCCTGAGCCAGAACTTGAAAAGGTTGCTGGACTTGAAGATGAGGATGGAGCTGACTTTAGCTTAGGGCTATCTGGTGACAGTGAAGAAGATAGACCAGATAGAAACCTATCCCAAAGTTGGTCATCAGAAGGACTGGTTCAGCAACACATGGTCTCTGGCTGGAAGAGGCAAATCATCAATCCAGATGAGCCTAACCCTGTAACCATGGGAGTTTTAAAGGCATTGGGGACATCCAAAACCCAATACATTGTTGATCTCATCAAAGCCCTCACTGAAGAAAACAAAAGGATTCTGAATGCCGAGAATCCCTCACTGAAGGACTTCATGGAAGTCATGCTCAAAAGAACAAAAAGTCTTGTTCTCACTCAGAAAGATCTAACACCAGTGAGAGAGGAAGATGGAAAGAAGGTGGAATAAGCTCTCCAGCAAGCACAGGCTGCTCTGAAAGCTGTTGCTAAACAAACAAAGCTGTTGGAAGAGATTATGCACCCTACAACTGGACTTCTCCACAACCTGCAAGTTGATCAACAAAAGATGCAGGAAAGCTTCTCATCTCTGAGTAAGCTTGCTGACAACATCAATGAGACATTAGCTCATCAATCACAGGCAAAGCTTGCTGAAGAAGATCAACACATGTCTACGGGGGAAGTACATGGACAACTTCATCAGGGGGAACAATCACAACCAAAGAAGAAACCTCCTATGAAGAAAAGAGGGCAGCAGTTGGTGATTTCTCAACCACCATCAAAGATGTTGGAAGAGATTATGCACCCTACAACTGGACTTCTCCACAACCTGCAAGTTGATCAACAAAAGATGCAGGAAAGCTTCTCATCTCTGAGTAAGCTTGCTAACAACATCAATGAGACATTAGCTCATCAATCACAGCAAAGCTTGCTGAAGAAGAGCAACACATGTCTACGGGGGAAGGACATGGACAACTTCATCAGGGGGAACAATCACAACTAAATAAGAAACCTCCTATGAAGAAAAGAGGGCAGCAGTTGGTGATTTCTCAACCACCACCAAGGCAGATCAGACCCAGGAGGAGAGCTGACTCCTCAACAACAAACCAGCTCTCTGCAGAGGAAACAAGGAGACTATATGAAATACAAAGAACATGCAGAGGAAGTCTGATTCCTGAAAGACTGGATGAAGACAACAATGATAATGAAGAGGAGGAAGAAGAACCTCTCATCAGAAACAACAAGAGGCAGAGGAGCAATAGTGAGATTAACACTGAGTCTTAACCACCACCACCTATTGCAGCAAGGCCTCTCCATGCCAAGACACCTTCTGGCAGAACAATGAACTTAGAGGATGCTGGATCCTCAAGAAGCAAGAGAATTTCAAAGTCTAGGCAAGAAAGGACTGAGGGAAGACTCTCAGAAAGAGCTGAAAAGCTCAAGGATTTCCAAGAAGCCTCAGCACTCATTCCATGGGGAAATATAGATAATATCAAACAATGTAAAATGTCATCCACCAAAGGAATGGTTTCGTCTTTCTTGTCGGAAGGAAAGGTCAGAGGTTTGGGTGCTAAAGCTTGAGAACCTACTTGCCAACTCAAACTTCCCTGAGCCCATCCTAGATCAAATGTATGTAATGTATGTATTTAGAGGAGATGAGTACAAAGAAAAGAACTCAGGTGCAATGTCTAGAGGAAGTTCTCTTCTCTGGATCAACTTTGAGATCAAAACTAGAAGAATGGCGGCTAACAAAGAGCTCAGAGATGAATGCCCATTTGTAAAACCAAATGCAGTTGCCATCGAGAAGAGTGCCACTGGGTTTGGAATCACCAAGAGACCAAAGCTTGGAATCCATACCTATGAATACTTTTTCTTGGATAAGGAGCAATATGACAGAGATTTAGATTATCTGAGGAATGTTTATGAGAAACACAACTTCTCTGACCTGAGGATAGAACATGACTGGTTATGGGGTAGGCATATCTATACTACTCACTTTGACAAGACTAATCCTGAGATGGGATACAAAAAAACCTGCTAAGTGTCAAGGAAGGTGGAAATGAAGGTCAGAACCATGCTTCTAAACTACGAAGAAGATATCAGGAAATATGCAGAGTGGTAGTCATGGTTTCTGAAGAAGAAGAAGAAGAAGAAGAAGAAGATGATGATGAAGAAGAAGAACAAGTGTGAAGACCAAGCTTTCTTAGCTAACATCTATTGTATCTTTTCATACTTGTAACTTTACTTTTTGTTTGCTGAAGTTCACCTGTTTTTGTATTGTACCCATTGTGGATGAATGAAATTTGAACTTATCAGCAAAGATCACAACTTGTGATTTGGTTGATGTTTACTTTCTGTACTTTAATTATAATTTGAAATGAAGTAAAGGATTGTTTCCTCATCCAAATTTGTTAGGAAGTTATAAGTAGCCATGTGTTGCTCTATCAAAAAAGGGGGAATTTGTTAGGAGTTACTTTAGATTTTGATGAGAAATCTCACATGTCTACATAGCTCAGAAAGGTGATTAGTATTCCTAAGTCCATAGGTTATTCGAGGACATTGTAAAGGAAGAACATTACTTAGTATGATAGAATAGTCACTTGTATAGGAGTTAGGTCTCTGATGTAATTTTAATTTTATCTTTTGAAGATTTGAAGACCACTCAGCAAGGAAGAAGACATGAATACTCAAGTAAACTGCATAAGTTTATCTTGATCAGAAAAGCAACAACTCTCAGAATACAACAGCTCAGAAACCATCAAGTTGCGACCAATTTATCAAGGTTTCTGAAAGGTCTCTGAAGATCACAATGCAATGGTAGAGAGGTCTCTGATACTTCTAGCTGTTTAGAAGCTATCTGACCGTTGTGGTTAAAAGTCCAAATAGTACAATGCATTAAATGCTATATCAGACTTCTCTTAGAAAAGCCTGTTGGCTTGTCAAAAAGAGACAAAGTTCGAATGTACTATGATAGTGACATCTAGTCGAACTCGAAAACATCCATTCAACGAATAGTATTTCAAACGGCTCCATTGTTCACTATAAAAGGATCACTTAGCAGTTGTGATGAATACGCCCAACCAACTACAAGCACTGAAAATCACACAAGCTCACAACTGATTTAGAATCACTAGAAATCTCTTAAGTATCCAAGAACTCTTTCCCAGAAAGCTCTTGTATTCAAAGTTGCGACTCAGATTTCTCCTGGTTCACTAAGTGCCCACAACTCCAACAAGACTTAAGCTTTTATTAGCTATTTGTGAAGAAGTAGAACATACTTGTGTTTATACCAAGTGTTAGTTCTTTTCTCTGAACAAAGACAAAGTCTTGGAACTTAGAAACACTAGACTTAGTCCTTGAAATATATGATTATAGTTGAGTTTCTTTGATTACTGAGATAACTGAAACATTGTTATCAAGGTGATCACTGCCTAGAACGAACCACTACATTAAAACAACAAACAGGCGTGAGGATACATGAAGTACTTGTACTGAGAAAGCCAAGGAATAATCCTCGGAGTTTAACAACAAGAGAGTGATTACTTAGCTTGGGTTAGCTAAGGAAAGAGGATTCAAAGGATCCTGAGTTGGGAACTTAGGAGGGAAAGGGATTTGGCTAGTGTAGGGCTTTTGTAACGGATCTCATAAACCATACATAGTGAATTCAAGTCCTACCATGGGCGAAGTGGATTAGTTGAAGGATTACGCCACCTTCAGATACCACTATAAACTGTTTGCACTTTACCTTTCAGAAAAGCTTTACATTACGTTATTTGTTTATCTATTACAAGCTTTCTTACTGCACTTAATTGTATTAAAGACTTCCGCTCTCTGAACTAGTATAAGCATCAGCAAGCTCACCTTGCTGAGAAACCATGTTAGATAAGTACAGTACTTTAGGAGGTTGTTTAAGTTATCTTACTTTCAAGTGAGTAGCACTCGGACCATTGCTCCGGAACTACCCTTTCGGACGAAGGTCCGTAATGGACATCAGAAGCCTCTAATCTCTCGAGGAAAGACTAAACTACCCTCGAAAGCCCAAAAAGGAAATGGGTTAAGTCTTCTTAATGGGCCATGTGACTAATAGAGCATTGTTGGCGCAATCTGAGCCTTACAATTTGCACGATCCAATGGATCCCTTCCTTTTTGGGAGATCTCTATATATATGGCACACATTTCCATGTAAACGGTAAGTCAAGTCATCATTACGAACTAATCCCGATCACTATACAAAGCAAATCTTCAGTCTTTCTCAAGTAAAGTCTCTACCCGGTTTGACACTTAGCAAACCGGGTCTACGGTTCTAACCCCCACCCCCCCCCCCCCCCAAAGTTACTTGTGCAGGTTCTTACCCGCTAGTTCTTTGGAGTGCTTTGGACCCTAGCTTTCGACCTTTGCTTTCTTTGGACACTCTACAGTGATTTGGACTTAGGCGACTTAGGAAGAACTTATTAAGTGTTTGGGGGGCTTCACCCTCAACACTTTCCAAGGCAATTACCTACCTATTCTTGGAGGTAATTGAACCGATTTCTCTTGTAATTAGACCATTGATTACTGTTTGGGAGCATATTCTACATACTTTTCACCGATTGGATTCAAGTTCTTCAATTTCTACCTAGGGTTTGTGACACGATTGGGTAACGTTGTATCATCTCTTGTTTCTTGTTTTTTTGTATCGATTATGTTTATTGCGTGTTCGTATATGATGTTGATTATGTCTTCGCATATCATGAGTAGCTAAACACCCTAATTATGGGGTGGTGATGGATTCAATGCATGCTAGTTAGGGTTCATGCGATTTACTCTGTGCCGTTTCGATTAAATGCGTATGTAGTTGTGTGTATTGATGTTCTTTACACCAAAATACCAATGGATTATGCAACTAATCTTTCATACCAAAACGTCTAAGATTGCTAAATCCATTGGTTCGTTGCAACCACAATAACTACATTAGCTTGTTAATTGTAGCTTAGTGTAATTGACGCCTTCACTAATGTTATATGCTTTCTAGAACAAATTACAGTTAGTTCATTGTCATAGAGCCTTTGTACCTTATGTGATGTAAGGTGTCTGCCTAGAAAAGCCTAGAGCAGTGTAATAATCGTTAGGACGTGTCCTAGTGATAACTAGAGTAAATCGACATCATTATTGTTGCATGTTTCCTGCTAGCTAGCTTGTTTTTTGTCACCACACCATAATTCCCTTTCATATATTCATCTCGTTAAGTTAATCCGTTTTCTAATTAGTCTGTGTAGTTGTTAGATAATCATTCTACTACCGAAGAAAAACAAACTTTTACTGATTTCCATACTGTCATTACTATTCGTAAACCATACTCAGCTTAGTTAAGTACTTCAAGACCAACCCCGGGGTTAACTTCACTGCACTACAAGTTTTCGTAGTGTTGAGAATTAACTCTTGGCTAAGTAAACAAATTTAAAACTCTGATTTGACGCATCAGTATTTATTTAGCAGACTCCGCAAATACGTATACATTCGACTTAGAGTACTAGTTGTAGGAAATATTTTAAGGAGTGGGATAGACAACAAACGAATTTATTGCTTCGAACACGATGAATTAGTACGTGTATCTTCAACCAGTATCGGTTCCCATGTTCCACTACATCTCGTTGATACGTGTTCCGCCGTTATCTTATTTTCCAATTGAAGCACACAGTTCTCCTATCCATACGCCGCCATCTATTCCGGCTCAACCACCTTCTTCTACAGGTAAAAACGTATTGTGTTATTGGCCCCGTCCGCCTCAAGGGTTTGTCGCGGTTAATCGCGACACCTCTTATCAACCATCAAAGAACTTCAGTACTTTAGCAGTTAGCTGATTCATCTTTCTCATCTTGAATTGCATATTTGTTGTAATGTTGCTCTTTCTAGCATTATATAAGCTCCCAATGTATGTGTACACTTAACCTGAATATCTTGCTTTGATGATTCATTGATAGACCGGGTCTAGCAAAACTTATACCATGGGTACAAATTACAATGAAGACGATCAGAAGGATGGTGTAATTCCTAAAGTTATAGATACTATTTTTTCCAAAGTTGAGGCGACGAAGGATTCCACGGAGTTTCTGATCAGAGTATCGTTCATTGAGATATGAAGTGGAGTAGTTTGACTTCCATATGAAATATATATTGTTTCATATTGAATTTGACTTGCCTATTGTTTTGCTACATCGTTCAGATTTTCAAGGAAGAGGTGTTTGATTTGCTAGATTCACATACAGTTTCGGGAAATGATTCGACGGTAAAGACTGCAGGTCTTGCTAGAGCACCCATTCAAATCAGAGAAACTGTGAGTGGAGGAATCACACCTGCTAGGGTGACAGATGCAGAAGTAAGGACAAAAGAAGAGATGGCTTCATACCTGTTTCAAGGTTTCCTGTCCCGTGCTACAGGTAGCACAAACATGAATAGTCAGTCAATTTATCTTTACATGTTTTGATTAAAGTCTTCCGTTTTTAGTTTTCGATTTTATACTGTTGGATACATGAAATCGATTCATGCACGAGCTTGTACATTTATTAACTCTTGGAATGTTTAGAACTTGAGATATCCGCGCACTTTCTCATCTGGATGTGTTTTTCTTCTTGAGTTAGTTGTTTAAGTACTGATGCATTTACTACAAAAAAACAGGCTAAATCCGTCGCTAAAAGCCTCCCCATTCGTCTCTAAATCCGTAGCGACGGATACAACACCCGTCTCTAAAATGGGCGTCGCAAATCTTTTAGACACGGATAGACAATCCGTCTCTAATTCGAGACGGATTAGCGACAGTTAATTCCGTTGATTGTACACTTAGAATTTAGCGACGGATAACTATCCGTCGCTAAAAATTAATTTTTTTAAAAAAAATCTGCAATTTTATATCGTAAATTTTCTTAAATCGAAAATTTTATACGAATATTCAATACGGATAAACCGATAATTTTGTTTAATACGGATAAATCGACAATTTTATACGAATATTCAATACGGATAAACCGACAATTTTATACGAATATTCAATACGGATAAACCGACAATACAATAAATCGAAAATTTCATACAATATTAAATATTCATTATTCAATAATACAATATACAACATTTAATAATTAATACAAAGAAGAAATTACAAAATTAATAAGAAAAAATTAAAAAAAACTGTTGGATCTTGGACGTCGGATCTGGTCAGAGGAAGGAGTGGACGGTGGTGGTGGTAGACGGCGGGTGGTGACAGTGGTGGTGGAGGCAGTGGTGGTGGTTGACAAGTCGTGGTGGTGGAGGACGGGTGGTGGTGGTGGAGGCAGTGGTGGTGGAGGTGGAAGGCGGGCGGTGGTGGAGGAGAGGGAGGCAGTGGTGGTGGAGGTGGAAGGCGGGTGGTGGTGGAGGAGAGGAAGGCAGGTAGTGGTGGTGGAAGGAGAGGTGGTGGAGGAAGGGAGATGGTGGTGGTGGGGGAGAAGGGAGATGGTGGTGGTGGAAGAATGATGGTGGAAGAGGATGAGGCAGATCTGGATCTGGGTATATTAGGGTTTTAGCGACGGATAAATCTATCCGTCGCTAAATTTTATTTCTTTTTGTTTTTAATTTTTGGGTCAACTTAATTAGAGACGCATAAATTTATCCGTCTCTAATCCGTCGCTAAAAGTAGTGATGCGTCGCTATTTAGTGACGGATTTAAATTCCGTCTCTAAAACTGGAAATTCTTGTAGTGATTGGCAGTGTCATCAAGTACTAAGTCATCACTCATCAAGGCATCCTCCAATTGCTGGAGGGTGGTATGCCCTGATGGTGTTGCTTCTTGAGTAGAAGTAGTTGCTTCTTCAGCAACTTTAGAGGTAGTTGTTTCTTTAGCAACCAAAGGGTTTATAGGTTCCCCTCAACTTCTTCAGAATCCTCATCAAAAGATGGGACAAAATTATCAACAATCCCTGCTGCTTCAGCATAGAGTGCCAGGGCCTTGGACGAGTGCCGTGTACAGTGGGCGGGGATATTTCATTCTTCCAACTTCTTTCAGAGTTTTCTCCACTTCACTATAGTAATTACTGCACCTTGATGAAATAGCAAGCTGAAGGAATGCCACCTTCACCTCGTAATTTTTTGATTCTGAAAACCGATACCTTGCATCCAGTGCTGTACCTGTAACAGCCAGCCAACATTGCACTTAACAACAATTTGTAATCATTAATGATGCTCTTTGGCGCTCAATACAGTCTAGAGAATCAAGCCCCACAAATTTGCCGAATTTGGAGGCTCTGAAGAAAGTATTCAGATTTCATCACATACTAATGCAACATGTAACAGATTTTACCACACAATCCCTAATACAAAGCTCTGAAACCACCATATATTATTTTTACAAAATGAGGACCTTGTTTCACTATTATCAATCAAATTAACTGAAGCCGACCTAGATGAAATTTAACTCATAAGAACATATATTGACTTTGAAAACTCATTAGGTTAATTGATTTATTGCATTCATACAAATGAGCATATGAAATGTTATACCTCATGCCATTCCATGGTTTAATAGTTCTGGCAGGTGCTCAATTATTTAGGCCAACTTAAGTTTTGATTAGTGGATGGGCTTTTTCTAATGCTAGTTGAGTGTGTACAAACTTTGTTAATGGAGTATTCACCACTTCACCAGTATCCACCATTAAATTCATGGTTATGTTCCTTCTCCAACAAATTAAAGTTCTCTTAAAGGTCGGTCTAAGCAAAAAATATAACATAGTTAATCCAAATAACCAAGTAACCAAGATAGTACGAAGATTGCACTGGGCAAAGATATGAAGGACATAGAGTAAAGAAACATAAATAATTCAAATAGTCTTACAATTACGATGGGAAAAGCACCAATAAATAACATCGCGGCATATCCAATCGTGTCAAGCCATCTAGTAGTGCTAGCAATAGTATGATACGGACCTTAGTTTACGTCGAAATTTCTTTCGCCTAGGGGGGCATACGTGTTCAAAGAAACCTCTAGAAAGGTTAATAGTTTCCATCTCTCTCTGTTTTTTTTTCTTTTTTTCAAAACAACGGAAGATATTGAAGTGGAATTTATAGTTTGGCTTGGATCCACTCCTTATGTTCGCAAACACACCCACCATATCCTCCATAGTAGAAGCTTCCGACTGTTGCAATGTATCGACGAAGATAGATGAGTATAATACAATCAACATATAACAATAAAAGATTGTGACAAACGGACCAAATCACAATACATCTGAACCGGCGTAATTTTCTTCACCACCTTTCAATACTGGACGCTTATAACCAGGCCCTTTTTTTTCCATCTTTTTTTGTTTCTGATTGATGGAATGCCATTTCTTCACAATTTATAGAGTGATTGCTTGTCAATTAATGTTATAGAAACGGATTTTGATGGAATTAAATCATTGATGAAGACAAAGTCAAAGCTTATGTTACATGATTGATATTATATGCATTCAAAAGGTTGAAACCATATATTATACTCACTCCGATTCATTAAAAGATTTCCAAGGGCTACTTTCTCTTTATTTAAGGAGAATTATTTAAATATTACTTCCAGTGCGAGGGAGGGAGTAATAAATTTTGGGTTTCATTGTAAACAATTTAAAAGAATAGATGGATTATTTACTTCCAGCGAAAGTAAACAGACATTTTAAGCTTTAAATGTGGTAAATTTTGAATATTTTCATTGTCTTTGTATATTTAAAATATAAAAAAATAGAAGGAAAAATCCACATAGGATTTGAGTTTGACACCTCTAACCCATGTAAGCTTTAGAATAGAAAATGTAATTTATACTCCCTCCGTCCCACAACAAATGTCACATATTTCATTTATATCTGTTCCTAGTTCACATTTTTATTTTTGGCAACATTTACAATGCATTTGTACCCAATATTTACATTGTACATTAAACTGCGTGCCCAGAATCAATCATGACATTTGTTCTTGTTCTGCGGAGTATTTATCATGGGACGGAAGTAATATATATGGATGGATATGCATTTGTTTGTGATAAAATATTTCGCAAAAGTTATTCCTTCATTTAAGTTGAGATGCAGACAGTTGAGTTCCTTAGACGTATAGTGTACAACAAATCCTAATAGAGAATTCAAAAAGTAGGTAGCTCAGGCATTAGGGATTTTGCTCCGGCAATATGAGCAACCCGGAAAATTAATGTCGTTTACAAAAAGTAGTTAATTTAGATTTGCAGATTTAATTGTTGAACCTAGGGTACGATGGCTCGGGAGAAGAGCAAGAGAGCGAGAGTACCGGAAATCCTATGGAAAATGTTCGGAAAAGGAGCTCGGTCGGTAGGCGACACTGTATTAGCTATCACCGGTAAATGCCGGTGCAAGCAGCAGCGGCGCTGCCTCAGTTGCGGAGGCATGTCGCATCTTCTTCGCCCGGATGATCCGCCGGATTATCGCAGACTCATCAACAAATGCTTCGCTGTTGTTTCCCAAAACTCCCCTCCCTTTCCCCGATTTGACCCCAACTCCCACTGGCCACAGCGCGAGGTAACTATTACTCCCTCGTATTCGAATCCTGCATCTTCTACTTTTATTAATAAATAAAAGGGAAATACTGCTTATGCACTTTGTGAATTACTAGTATTATACTACTTTAGAAACATTATATTATATACTTTCACGGAGAAGACCGGCACACACACAAAAAAAAAAAAGTGGTATCCTTATGTTACGTGCCTTGCCTATATTTAGCAGTTAACAAGAGATTGAAAGATAATGAAGAGGAAAGGGAGGATAGTATGAAGGTTTTGCTACAAAATACTATTTCATTGCTTGCCTTTCATTCTCAGAATAGTGTCATACATATGGCATGGTTGCTTATAAAAGGACAAAGCCTTGCAACGGAATTAAGATAAAAACAAATAATAAAACCTATCTATGACAGTGATGATCAGATCAGAGCAAATACTCTGATGCTGCGCTGATTATTTGTGAGAAATGGTACTGTGTAGTACTTGAAGTCTTGAACATTCAGGGGCCATTGGATGATATCTCCAGATCAATGGTGGAGATTACTTTGTCTGTCTCTAGCTGATCGCTCTGACCACAGATTAGGAGCGGCGAATTGAAGTCCTCAGCAGCCGCATTAGCCAAATCGTAGTTCGTCTCTTTAGCATCTTCTTCCACAATAGCTAATCCAGTCTCATTCCTGTCCTTAAATCATAGTTAATGTTTTATGTTAAAGCACTGATGTTTATTTGTAAAATAGTTTATAAATACAAACAACATTCAATGACAAGACATAGTAAAATGTTAACTCATAAAAAACATCGTACGTATAATTCAGGTTCCTTACTAATACAGGTCCCTTACAAGAAATACTTAATTATATCCTAAAATACCAATTAACATTTTAATTCTAGAATATTCTTCCTTAGTTTCATCATATGGCCCTTACATGTTTTACCATTGTTTGGAATTATGTTTAGCATATTTTTCCCCCCAAAAATAAAAAAATTACTAGCTCAGAGAAGTGCTGAAAGTTTTCGTTGGTTCATTACGTATGTTAAGTGCTCTCAGTTTCTAGTTGTCCTTTCCATCTATGATACTTGACTATTGTATTGATGGCTGAGTATGGTTTCTTGAGATTTTTCTTTAATTTATTTTCCTACTGAGATAATGTTATAATGCTTTGGTATCACATGGGAACTTTGAAACTGTGAAGATTTTGCTCATCACATCTAATTATAGAATGATTATTTTTGTTATTTCAGATTGTCACGAGGTCGATAGAAATGATTATGCATGATCAACCTTCCTCTCAGAATCTACTCTGTAACGGTTATGATAAAGTGAGTGTTTATGGTTCTCTAGTCATTGGCCAAAGTAACTGATGAATATTTCATTCGGTGAAACTCCTGCAATTTGATTCTCAAAGATTCTTGGAAGCCTGCAAAAATGGATACACGTCTCTCTTCTCTTTTTAAGCATGTGAAACATTCTCCTCTTGTAATGGTTGTTGTCATTTAAGCATGTGCAGATGATGTATTCTGCTGGTGCCTTGCAGGTATTACGCTCCAGTGCTGTTGTTAATGTACTAACATCATCAGCATGGACTCTTCTTCTAAGGAGAGTAAGTAGATTGAATGGTTTTGTTTCTAATGGACGTACCTTGCTATTTACACATTGCGCATTATTGGTTGACTTAAATCCAAACTATGTAGGTGGGGGATGCTCTTATGATATATTTACTGAAGTATGCTTCCATATTTTTGCCTCTGCCAAGAAACAATTTTCAACAGATAGCCGGGTTTCCTATCAGTGATTTCTGTTGTAAAATCATGAGGAACATGTCTGACCCTCAGTTCAAACAACTGCCATTTGTACATCAAGGTATTTTCATATTTTGTATAAAATATGTAGTGATACGAGGAGCTGCTATGTTATTTAATCAGTCTGGACCAATCAGGCTGTTACCACTACTTGCAAGAATATTGCATATACACCCATTTATCAGAAGCAAAAACATTAAGATTATTTGCTTGTTTTAGGACAGAACTATATTATTGGGTGGAGCTTTTATGGTTCTGAAACTATGGCTAAGGCAGTTTTGCAACTAGACCTTTGAAATTTAATGGAACTGCAAATTACGACCATGTCATGGATTTTTATGATGAAATGAAACCTGCCTACTCAACTTATATGGCCAACATATACTTTCACCAGTTTACGTGTTGTCATGGAAGTAAAAGTGATTGGATAACTTGTAGAATTGAGTGATTAGATAATCAACATGATAACATTCAATCTTTTGTGGAAACTCGAGTAAAAATCCATCGTTTTATTAGGAATAACTGTTAAACCCAGTGTCAGATGATTCGTGGATCGTCTGGAACGAGGAGGCGGTGCACTGAGTTTTTCTTCTTCTTTCTTTAGCGTAATATTCCAAATGTATAGTTTACCACAACAGCCGCACATGATTTCTAAACCTAAAAAAGCTTCTTCTGCTTTGTTGTTTCCCTCATTTCTTCTCTTCCCCGATTTGCCAGATTTACCGAATCCGGTGTGCAAATCCGGAATGCAGATCACCGGGGGGATCTTGTGAAAACATTGGCTTGTACCTCATCCCTTCACCTCTCATCCTTTTGCTACCCATGCACCTCGAGTCTTCAATCGCATTAACTGTTAAAAACTTTTGGCATTCTACTCGTGCAGTTTATGTTTGTCTGAATGTTTCGTTTCCGACTATGACATAGGGTTAGCAAAGAAGAGGAAAAGGTTCGAAGGAATTGAATCAACATCAGCAGAACAACCATATATGGTTTCCTTGGGTTCTAAACCTTCCTCGTGCTCTAGTTTCGCATGTACTAATGGTGGGGATGACTTGACCCAATCTGGCATCCATTCCTACAAGTGAGACATTAAGATTCCTATAAATGGTTCAATACTTGCAGGATCTAGTTGTTTTTATACTGAAGAAATTTGACTAAGAGAAGCTGATGGAAGCTATAACCAAGATAGTGTCTCATTCAGGAAGCATAAAAGACAGTATCGCTGGCAACGTCTGAGAAGACATAGGCAGTCGTCCTTAAAAAAAACCTCTCCCGTGATCATGCATAGTGAAAACTGCAGCAATAGTGATACCTTATCCAGAGGGCTTCAAGGTGGACTGGATGTTGGTTTAGGTCAAGACAGTGCAACTGTAAGTGTTATTGTCTTGGTTGTGATCCAATCTTCTTTGCCGTGTTAAAGAAAAGTTTATTTGCTTTTTTCTCTGGGAGTTGGGTTTTTAAAATCATATTATCCTATGTCCCTAAGTATACAAACATAATCTGATGTGAAGCCTCTTTATGACTTTTGGCTTGCTGAAAATTTGCTCTCGCTACTTTTCATTTGTGACACCTATGCTGGATTTGAAATAAGACAATAAAAGTGTTCATGGCGAAGTTATAGCCATGACATCTAGTAGTTACTTCCAGAGTAAGCTTTCCTGTCAGTTTTTCTATCTCACGTACTTTTTATGGTGTTGGTTATGATGTTTGTAGAATGTCTCAGATTATCCATGTAGTGCGGGGTTTCAAAATATAAAAAGGATGAGCAGAAATTCTGAAATTGACAGGCGGAACATATTCTACAGGTTGGAAACCTCTGCATCGATGTTACCCAAAAAGCGTATCCTTGTCAGATTCTATATGTTCCTACTTGTCCATTCTATCTAAGTGCTTCTTTCTGGGATAGCTCTATAAAAGGATTAATTAACTTATAATTGTACTCTATTTTTCTGAGCCGAGAATTTTCCATTCAGGTTTGAGCTTTGGCTTCATAAATGAAATTCCTAAGCTATCAATTAGGTACATGGGTTGGTCGTGTATTAATTTGTGTCTCTGTCTCTTAATCTTCTAGGTTTAATTGATACATGCGGATTGGTAGGCTTGACTGAGCTGTTTCTTTGTGAAACCATACTAATTTCAACTCTAAGCTGATACATACATAGGCACATATTTCCGGCCTGAAACAATGCTCCTCATTTAGCAATGATGTTACACATCATTTCCTGAAATCCTATGACCTTAACAGAAGAAGATATACTGTATGCATTGAGGCCAAATAATTCTGGAGCGATCATTCTGTTCAAGAATATCTTTGGAACATCTGATGGTGACAAGAATCTCCTGTCAAAACCATGCCTCCACAGAAAATGCTTTTGTCACACAAGATCAACCTGTTTGTAAGCAATTGCTTAACTTGCGTATTTGTTTATTATGCCATTACCGAGTCACATAAGATAGCGACACCTATTTTTCTTTGCTTCTGTTATCATCTCTAGATATCGCTCCTTTATTAAGCTACTCAAAAATCTCATAGCGAACACTCAAAACTGTCCATACCTCAAGCTGTTGGACAAGCATTGCTCGATTACACCCTCATGCAGAGTCACAAATACTGGAACTAGCTCTGTGTCTGAGGTTAGTGTATTATACATGTAAACTACTCACAGCTTAATAGACAGGAACGAGTACGTTTTATGCATAGCTATGACTCTTATGTTTTCTGTAATTGGTATAAATTTGGAATCCCAAACTTGCTTTTAGACCGGGTCTAGGCCTAAAATTCTTGCTTTTATAACTCCTACAAATTTACCAAGTTTCTGAATGAATGATAAATTAAGTTATAGCAAGTCTTGTTTTTCCAAAACATTTGGCACTTCACACGTGTAAATTGGGTCAGTGTGCCAAACACCTAGGTTAGTTGTATGTGGTTTTTTCTTGGTGTTACGAAAATAAGGCTTTTTATTAAGATTTCGCCTTAAGTGAAAAGAGGTAGGGGTGGCAAACGGGAGGATTATGATGTATACATGTAAAATAACATGATTGATGAGTGAACCTGCGACCCATTTATTTACATCCATTTACAAACTGGTCGATGGGTGTTTAATGGTTATGCACGTAAAACATTACCCCATTTTTTTACACCAACCCCTGACCCATATATGGTTTTCATGATCGTCCATGTATATAACCCACTTTAAGTCATTTGTAATGGGTTGTTAGTGGGGTAACCACGTTTACCCCTTTTTATATGATTGGACCTGTTACCCACCGAATTGGGGTTGGAATGGGTGGTTTTTGATGAGCTAGTGTTAACCATTGTATGATTAAGTTCATTGGAAGCTATTGTCGGTCTTACATTTCACAATAGTCCCTTCAGACACTAATTGTGTAACGTTTTCACTCAAACCCCATTTCATTTCTTCATGTTTCCTCTGGAGCGAACAAGGTGGGATTTCATTTCCTCTAAACCTCACACAGTCAATACCTTCTCTTATTATTCTGTATCTGTTTTGCTTGCATGCTTATATATGGGCTTTTTCACCACATGGGTAATTGATTTCTTGAATGGTTTGCTCGCAGATTGAAGACTTAAATTTCCCTTTTGTCCTTCTCAGTGTGTAGAAAATAAATTAGAAATTGTCCAATATGAGGGTCCCTTTAACTTGCATTTCAATGGTAAGTCCTAAAAAGGAAAATGTTACACTTTGTGTGTAATGGATCTGATATGCCCCTTTTTTTTGTTTAAATAAGTAAATCAATTCATGTCAAAATGTAGTAAGAAGGAAATGCTACACTTCAGTTTCTTTGGACAAAGAAGAGGAGAGGACTATGGTAATGTATCAAGGTGGGATAATTGCATACAAATTGGTTAACACTAGTTCCTCAGAATGGGTGTACGCATACAATTGGGTAAATTTTCCACTCCTTGTTAAAACCAAGACTCTATAAGGAAATGCCTAACATTTCCTAATATAATTAAATCTTTAATAAGCAACTCCCAAAATAATTATAACCTTGTTCCTTTACACTGACATTATTTCCCACGACAAGTATTCTGCCGCTGTACCATAGAGTTCATTGGTGTGCCCTTATTTCTATCTTGATGGATATGAAAATAAGGCTTCTTGTCCTTCGTTTGTGTTTCTTATGTGAAAAGAAAGGTTTTAAATTTTTGTTTCCCACAAGTATGTAATGTTTAAGATCTAAGGGAGGATTTTTTTATTCTGCAACTGATGCTGAAAGTAGCAGAACACGAGTTTGCTGCAGTGCTCATTTTTAAATCTATTCATTTTCTTTTCTTCTTACCCCTGAATGATATTTCTTCATCTGATGATTGATGTCAGTTTTTTACCACTTAGAATGATTGTAGATCCACACGATTTGTTATGTTGGTGTATGAGGGACATTTGTATCCGTAATGCCCTTGACGGTGATACTTTCTCTGAAGATATCCTTGCCTATAATGCTCTTAAATTTGTGAGTTCAGGGAAATGATTCTGAGACAAACTCGTCTTCGAGTGGACGTGCTGAGGTTCCTACTGAAGGCAAATCTTCTTATGTTGCCTATGCAAAAAATTGGAAGATGATTCCAAGAGCCACTGCTGTTCATACGGAACCGAGTAATAGTTACTGCCCTAAGAAACAAGTAGTCTCATTTATATGGGCAGTCTGTAGAAGAGTTGTACCTTCATCATTGCTTGGATCACCTTCAAATCAGAGGGTTCTGAGAAAAAACATTTCAAAGTTCATTCATTTGAGAAAATTTGAGAAGTTCTCACTGAAAGACTGTATGCATGAATTGAAGCTGTTGAAGTTTCCTTTATTGTCAAAAATTCACTGTGGGTGCAGTAAGCTTGGTATTTCAGATCTTGTAAGACATGCTATTCTTGATTGCTGGGTGTTTTGGTTTTTTGCATATCTAGTCTCACCATTAGTTCAAGCCAACTTTTATGTTACTGAGAGTGAGCATGTGAAACAAGATGTATTATATTATCATAACTCTACTTGGGAGAAGTTGATGAGGGAAGCCCAGAAATGCTTAGTGGACAAGAGCTATCATCAGTTAAATCATTCGGCCCTTCAAGAAATTTTGATTAATAGACCTTTTGGTTTCTCAAGAGCTAGACTTCGTCCTAAGCAATTTGGATTTAGAGTGCTGGCAAATCTTCAAGCACCATCAAGGTTACGTGTCAACTCTAGTCTTTCTAGGATTCACATTTACCAGCAGTCACAGAATCAAGTATCCTCCCATTCTCGGGATGCGAGATATAAACTTTTCAATTCTGTAAACAGTGTTCTCCGCGATTCACATGTGGTTCTAAGCGGTTTACGAACAACTGAACCAGAGAAGTTGGGTTCATCTGTATTTGATTATAATGATGTGTACAGAAAGCTTGTTCCTTTTCTGTTTCTTCTGAAAAATGGTTCTTCCACCATGCCTGCGGTGTACATTGTAGTTTCAGATGTCTCAAGAGCTTTTGACTCTGTTGATCAGGAAAAATTGCTTAGTGTGATGAAGGATGTTGTGATGGATGATGAATATACTCTTGAAAAGATTGTTCAGGTTATCCGTACAAAGAAATCACTGAAGGTCCATCAGCAAAAGATACTGGCACATCAAGATACTGGTGCCAATTCTCTGGGAATCAGATCACAGCCTGGCCATGCATTGGATAGCATTCTAATTAAGAAGGTAAATGATTCATTTTTAGATTCTTTGGTCTAAAGAGAACTTCAAACTCTTCCCCCATCATTTTTTCTGGTGTACCTTTAGACGTATCTCTCTTGTTCTTTTTTTTTTTTTTTTTTTTTTTTTGAAATTTCCAATTTCACTTCAAAATCTTCTATTTTATCATTGAAGTATTATAAAATGTAAGCCTTCAGTGGGAGGCACTTCATTTATTGAATTAGCCTAGTAAGCTTTATAACCTGTCGGATAGATCCCGTGTGTAGCTTGTGAAGCAATTATTATAAGTATGCCACTTATAATAATAAGTTGTCTTACAAAATATACTCCTTGTCTCATAATGTGGAAAACGTTTTGGGTGCTTTTAAAATAAAAATGAATAAAGAATGAAATAATTAATAAAGAACGAATATAAGTGATAATTGGGTGTTAAAGTATGAGGGAGAATGAATAAATAATCTGTAAAGCACTATTTTGGTCTGGCAAATTGTAATGGGATGTTCAAATAAGGAAAGTGAGTGCATTACTGCAAGACAGAGGGAGTATTGATTTGGTAGATAACTAGTAGTACTATTCATCAATTTTCTCCATCTCCAAACGAGACTTCTGTCCCCATGTGAGGAAAGTTGATGAAAAGTCATGTAGATCACTTTCTTTGCTTTCTGACATGTCTCAGTTCCCATGTATCTTTAGCCCTGTGCAATACTTGTGTCTTGAAGGTTTCAATTTATTTCTAAAACATTTGCAGATATGATGTTTTGTTTGGTGGGCCACGCTTAAGTTTAGTTATTTTCTCCAGTGGTAAAATTCTTTGGTATGAATGCTATTAATAGATGAAACTATTAATAGATGAAGCACATGGACTAATGAACTTGTAGAAATTTCATAGAGAGACCAATAAATACAGTGCCCCATAAGCTCTGAACAATTTTAGTCCTGTTATCGGCCTTTATTGCGGAGTTCTTTCTTTTAAATTGTAAAGTAACAGGGAAATTGTCTTTCCTATGTGCTGAATGTTGGATTCTTTTCTCACCTCTGCTGTTTCAGGAATTAAGCAGAATAATGAAGGGTTCAGATATCAATGTAATTTTGAAAGAGCACATAACTCGAAATGTGGTGAAGATACACTGCAACTTTTACCTACAACAGGTTGGTATACCTCAAGGAAGTGTCTTGTCTACTCTGCTCTGTTCATTTTACTATGGACACATGGAAAGGACTGTAGTCTTTCCATTCCTAGAGAAAATTCGTGAGAACCTTTTGGGAAAGATTGATGCCTGTAAATCTTCAGCTTTAGAGAACACTACGAACAAAAAGTTTGTCCTTGCTTCTGAGTATCTTCTCCTTAGGTTTGTTGATGACTACATTCTCATATCAACGTCGAAGAAGCAAGCTTCTATGTTCTTCTCCCGGTTAGAAAGAGGAGTTCGTGACTATAATTGCTGTATGAACAAGGAAAAATATGGCTTAAACTTTGACATCAACAATGCAGATGGGTCTCTTTCTGACAGGGTATATGCTGGGAAAGATGGTATCTCATTTCTTCGTTGGAGTGGACTGCTAATTAACTCGCAAACTGTAGAAGTTCAGGCAGACTACACAAGGTTATGTTTCTTTAATCTTTATTTTCATCCTGCAGATATATTTAGTGAATGTCGTGCATCTGTGCAAGACAACATGGTATGTACTTATATTCTTCACTAGAGTATTGTGGGAGTACAAGTATCTTGAATCAATTTATAATCTGAACCAAATTATGGTTGCTTATAAATGTTTAAACAGCTGTGGCTTCAGACAAGTATATGAACTCTCAAACCCTGTAAATTTCCGTCTTAAGATTATAAATTGGAAATTTTGACTTCTGAATATATAGATTTCTTATTGGGTGCAAGATATCATTCATTAGTACCTGCAATGGTGTAGCTTGCTTATTACCGTTTTTATTTGGTCTGTCTTGTTTGTACTTCCCCCTCTCTTTTACCTAATTTTTCGAATTCATACATCTTCAGTGCTTCTTGTACCCGCCTACCATATAATTTTTAATTGCTTGATGAAAATAAAATGTAGTGAAATTATTGTTTCCATCCTATATTATTTGTGTTTTATTTTTGGGGATCACGGTGGACATTACTTTCGATCGAGCTATTCTATATAGTCTTCAAGAACCAGCGTTTTAAAGGCCAGGTCTTATCTCACTGCCCTTTTTCTGATCTGATCTTCATCACACTTGAATTGGAAGTTTCTTCTGAAATACTAAAGTATTTTCTTTGTTTTGTCATGCTTAATATGGAATTGCCTTTTTATTGCTTGATGAGTTTCTGTTATAATGTTTTCTAGCGTAACCCAATTCTCTCAAGGAATTAAACCCTAAACTTGGACTTGGATGATCTCCTATTCGAGTTGCTTCCTAAAGAACTATTGTGCAGTTATAATTTTATTTCCTCCCTCATTTCTCCATTCCATATTAAGCATGTCTCTGATTGGCACCGTAGTCATGAAATACAGAAGATGTTCTAATCTCTGGAAGTTTACTTCTGAGTAGCTTTTGCCCATGTATATTGTTCTTGGTTTAAACTTCTCATGCTCTACAGGTATCTGAATGCTCATTTGCATACTACGGTGACCGTCATACGCCAAGGTAAAGTGGGACGCCATTTGAGAGAGAAGTTGCGTGATTATCTCCGACCCAAGTGCCATCCAATTTTTTATGATTCCAACATCAATTCACCAGGTGTGGTGAGGCTCAACATTTATCACGTTTTTTTGCTGTGCTCAATGAAATTCATCTGCTACATCTCCAAGTTGTCAACTATCACTAAATTCAGCCCAAAATTCTATTTCAATGCCATTACCGCATCTTTGAGGTATGTAAATCGTCCTCTGTTTCATGATGAAGCTTTGCGTTTCTTTGATGATGTTTTGTTTTACTTCTTTATTATGCTTAGTTAAAGCCTCTGCTAAGTGCCAACTCTCCAGGCCTTATTGCTGCATACTGCTCAGAATGTTGTGCTTTTAGACAATCTGAACTACATTTACATTCTATCTGAACTTTAAGAGTCATGACAAACTTTGCACTTTTGTTATGATTGGCCGTTGTTGTCTAGGGAATTCAGTGCAAGCTATAGCACATTCTGATTTGGTATTTGTTGTTTGTAACACCAGAATACTTGGTGCAAGTTCTACATAATGCATATCGTTTTGGTGTTCTGCTATTATGCCAAGTATAAACACGTAAACACCAATTCCTCTGTTTCAGGTACATGAGTAGACTGATAAAAAGAAGGATGTATTCCCGTTTATCAGGCATGGCATATTGTCCCAGCTACAATGTGAAAAATGATGAAATAATATGGCTGGGTTTATATGCCTACACGCAAGTGCTGATGAAAAAGCAAACGCGATACAAGGATTTGCTTGGTTTACTCATGAAGAAGTTGAAGACACATGGAAAACTGGAGAATAGGTCATCTGAGTTGAAGTATGCCATCGATGCTTCACACTCATCTGTGCTTTGGAAGATCAAGTATTGATATGTTTAATGTCAATTAACACTAAGAAATTTGTATGTAAATTTTTTGTTGCTTTGCCTTGAGATGTTGGTAACATTTGTGCCCAGATGTTGAGAGAATAGCTGCTGCAAGAGATTTTAATGGTTGATGGGGAATTGGTTCATTAATTACACATGAGATTGGGAATTCGAGTGTTACATGGCTGGGGAAAAATTGTTCCTAAATGATACACCGAGGAAATATACTTGGTACTTGCGGAAACACCAAAGAGATTTATTTTTATTTTTTGAGAAAAGAATGACATTTCTTTCATCATAAAAAAGATTACAAATGAAGTGAATAAGACTTCATCGAAGCTACAGCAAGCAAAGAAACTGCACAGCGTGCTCTAGACAAGAGAATCGAAACAAGATTAAATACAAAGAGATTTATTTATTACAACTAAGAATTAAAAAAGAATCCAACCAAACCTCACACAACTAGGGATGGCAATGGCCGGACCGGTCTTTTGGAGGCCCGGTCCAGGCCCGGGCTTTGAATTTGGGCCCAGGCCCGAGCCCAGTGTGGACCGGGCTGGGCTCGTTCCGGGCTTGCAACTCATTTAAAAAAAATCACAACTTGTTTATTTCCATAAAATTATTTATGACATAGTTACAAATGTGGCCCAATAGGTTATAAATATCTACATTTATCTCTAGGATCTAAATTCGATTATCAATGGTGATTAGTCTTGGAAGCCTTGAACTTAATGGGACACTCATCTAATTTTCAATGGGCCAAGCAACTTTCTAGAGTAGAAGTTGATTAGTAGAATGGGTTTAGAATGTATTTTGTTGAGTAGACTGTCTTGTGGTTCTGTATGATATACTTGAGTTGAGATGTAAGTGGTGTGGAAGTTGATTTTTCGGAGCATTTCTTCGCATTTCCCTAATCCCCTTAACCACTTCCTAAATACACTTGAAACAAATTACTTACTATGGACAAATTCAATAATTTCCATCAATTCCAAAAATATACACCCTGTATTAAACAAGAACAGTATAAATAATTAAACACGTACATATAAATATATAAGTATAACATATATACTAGTATAAATACATACATATACCGGGTTTACGGGCCTGAAAATTAGACCAAGGCCCGACCCATGTGCCTAAATTTCTGCCCAGGTCGGGCCCTAAATAATCCATAGGCCCGGTCAAATGGGCTTTGATCGGGCCAGGTAGCCCAAATTGCCATCCCTACACACAACCCATAACAAAACCAAATTTTGTAGATCCGGGCTGGATATAAAATCCTATTTTCAATTCCATTTATATCTCGTTCGTAAGTTTTTTTTTTTTTTTGATTTCTCACTGTTATCCGTTACATGCGACTAATCCAGCCGAGCACTGTCGGACCTTTTTTAAGAAGAAAAGATGATTTGTCTCTTCGACGTTCTCTTCTTCCGCTTCAGAAAAGGCAAACCAGATATGCTTCGATTCATCTATTTTCGTTTGTGTTTCTTTGCGCTTTTAGTGAAATCAAGTACACAAAGATGTCGTTCAAGTGATTAGCCATGTTTTTATCGGCGTTTTGTTGCGTTTGACAGATCTCAACGAGTTGGAGGTATGTTTCAATTGATTTTGATTATACTCTTTCGGTCCCGATTTTAAATTCCCGCAGTCTATTTTGGAACGTCCAAATTTCAACTTTCCATTCCTTAAATGAAAAATGCCTCTTCTAATTTATTCACTATCCGTCCTACTTTTTGACTATCTCTCATACTTTATTTACTACTTTATCACCATATTTTCTACTATATTCCTCTTATATTAAAATTTATGTCCGGGCTGCGGTAAGTTAATGCCGAGAGGGAGGAAGTAATTTTTTTTAGTCATCTTGCGAGATACCCTACTGGAGACTTGTATTTCCACCATACCTCAATATCATTACTACTAGTACTTTAATTGTGATGCTCGATGTGTACAGGTTGGACTTATATTAAAGTCATGATGGAATTTTTTGTTTGATACCAGTGTTAGTATTGATCAATCTCCACTTTCTACCCATCAAACTACATATTATTGGACTTAAAGGATAAGTACTCATCATTGGTCAAGATAAGTTTCAATTGTTTATTTACATTATTAAGTTTCTCTTTCTCAATATATTATATTATATTATTTAACCACTTTAAAATTTATTATTGGTGGTGAATCATACCCAAACTCGTGTTTTTGATGAACCTTACAAACGGTGATAAAATATGATATAGTTTACCATATTCTCTGTAGTGGATATAAATACAAAACTTTGAAAGTTGTTGTGGTTATTAATGAGTGAATATCATATTCTCATTCACACGGATATTGGATACAAAATTTTAATAATTGCAAACCACCAGAAATGGTAAGTAAGTGATGATTGAAATCATAAAATTGAAATAAGAAAAGTGATGGTGATAGTGTTAGTGTTTTTATAACTTGCCCAAGCATGAATTTGGAATGTGTGCAAGTGACTTTTTGTAAAGCATATGCATATTATGAAGTCATTCTCATAAAAGTGAGATTTCTTATTATTGCTCCCGAAGTAGCAATCATGTGCATACTATATACTAGTAGTATGGATATTGAATACCACTATAAACCTTAATATGTATGTGGTAAAGATATATCCCTAACTTACAAGAACAATGTTTAGTCCCTTAGACCATAGTACTATAATATGAGCCGTGAAACTATTGTTAGTCATACATATTTTACATGATGATGAACTAGAAATTCAGTTTATTTGTAAAAGTTGTTATCTTGTTTTGAATAACAAATAGTAATTATATTTCTCCTTTCCCCGAAGTGATTGGAGATACTTTGAAAATTAAGAGGGTTGCAAAATGAGCTAATGAAAAGTTGGTATATTGGAAATGAACCACCATTTATTTGATCAATACTCAATTGCATTCATGATCACACCAAAAGTGGTTGTTGGAAAAATAATAAAGTTCTAAAACTTTAAATACAAGATCATAACCAATTTCTAAAAATTGATTCTTCTCATATGAAGTGAACGTGGACATTTTGCTCGTTAAACATGTATCAAAGCTTCACCAGAAGCAAGCATAAAATATAGCTCATCAATCTCAAGTTGATAGAAATATACGACTGACCAACTTGAAGTTGTGAGAAATAGAATTAAGCATTTTATTCTAAAAAAGGTTTTATATATGCTAAATTTCTCAGAGATCTGGTACTTAGTTTTCAAAGAGCGGAAGTCTTTGTGATCAGTGCTTGCTGTGTGTGAGTGTCAGTTAGCTATAACAATAATGTAAGTGTTAGTCAGATTAATACGCAATTCAAATATATATGAATATATATAAGAGACACTAAACCGATTGATCCAAACCGCCTTCTTACGACAAGAATAGAGGCCTGTGCTTGCACAGATTCCTTAAAGCAAATACGTCCTCTCACCTATGGTACTTGAGACGTCGAGCGTTTGCCTCCCAGGATACAACAATCAACTGAAACCTCTAGCTACACAAGCTACCAGTTTCCGGCGAACTGAAATGTATGCTCGGATTATGCAAAGTAAGGGAAGGAGAAAGAACAGTAAGGAAAGAAGAGAAAGGCAAATTTCGTGTGTCTTCCTTACAGATTTCTGAGACCATTTTATAGCTGAGAAATCACAATGTAACAGCTGCATATTGATTGGTTTTGCAACAGCCAGTAACAAATGCTAGATTTAATTACAAAATCAAACATGGGATAGTTCAGCAACAAATGTCAAATTTTGTAACTCCTTAGCAGTTACAAAACTTGAATTTGAAACAAAAGTTTTTGGAAGGATCAGTCAGACTAGTTGCAAAATGTTGTCTCGCGCGGGCTAGCCGCTTGTGCCTAATTCGGTCCGGCATTTGTGTATGCAGGTCGCACGTGCCTGCTCGCACCCAAGTCCCATTAGTTTCAGTACAAATCTGGCCAGGATTTGAACCCCCCTGCGTGCATGTGTAGAGAGTCTTCCATAACCTTACCAAGTATAGATTATAAACTAGTGAAACCTTTTATTATTTATCAATGTGGGACAATCCCACTTATCCTTCCAACTTTGAGCAACTATTCCTCACTAAACCAAGGTCCGTTTTGGGCGTACAATATATCAAATCGAAGCTCTCACTTATTAGCTTATGACTATATATTTAGTTTTCTCAATTAACAAATAATTAAGAAATGGTCTCCATGTAAATATATCCCACAAGGCAATATTTACTACATTGTTTTCCTTCACATTTCCAACAGTAAGCACATATAGTAAATAGATAACTGAAACGTAAGTGCAGCCAGTAAATGAAACACAATTTATAGTGGTATATGAGGGTGGCGTAATCCCTCAACTAATCCACTCGCCCTGTCACAGGACTTGAATTCACTATGATAAGATGATGAGCTTCCTTACAAAATCATATCTCTAGTCAAATCTGTTAGGAATATCTGTTAGGATTTTGATCAGCAACCTAATGACTTATCTTAGCTTAGAAAGGTGATTAGTACTCTTAGTTCACTTGAACACTGTAAAAGAGGAAACTCACTAAGTATGATAGTCTAGCAAATCTTGTATAGGATGTTAGGTCTCGAAATGTAATTTTTATTTTCTGAAGAAGACCAAGAAGGCATCCAGCAGGAAAAGTTCAACGGATTTGAAGATTGGAAGACTGCACAAGATTGCTGAAGACAAGGGTTTTTCAGATACCTATGTCCAGATATCTTGAAGAAACAAGTGTTTCGGAACACACGTGTTGCAAAAGATATCTGAGAATAAAAGGTTTCTAAGACGAGGAAAGTGCCCACAGATATCTGCACTCAGATACCTTGGACATAAAATATGCTTCTGAAAAAGAAACATATTATAACAAGTTGTTTAAACAAGTGGTATCTGGAGCTGTGATGATCTCTGGAAAAGAACGTGCAAAGCCTCAGAAAGCTTGCATAGTTCCGTTGGCACTACAGGACAAAGTATAGTACAGTGCATTAAATGCGCAGACAGAAACGTCTGAACAAAAACTATGGCTTCTGAAGAAGAAGAAAAACCTGCTACAGTACTATACTCAGATATCAATAGTTTGAATTTGATTTAAGCCTAACGGATACTATTCAAACGGCACTCAAATTCAACTATAAATATCAACACTTAGACTGCTTGAGAACACACTTTAGAACACATTGAACACCAAGAATACTGAATATTCTCACAAGCTCTCTCAAGCAAACTACTTACTTTCAAGCTTTCTGTTGCGACCAAAGCTCTTGATTCTAAGTAGCACAAAAGTTCTAAGTGTCCTGATCCTTAACGAGCATTGTTATCTGTGAAGGAGTTGAACTAAGATTTCATATCTGAGATTCATTCTCTGGAACACTTACAATAGACTTGGGTCAGTAGAGAACAAGATACCATACATTGAAAAGTGTATTAAGTATACTTGATTCATAGAGCTAACTGAATAACTGAATAAGTTATTTAAGAAGCTCACCTGACAAACAAACCTAAAACCAACACCTTAAACGGCGTGGAGTACAGGAAGTACTTAGTTTGGGAAACTAAGGAATAACTCCAAGCTTATTAAGCACAGGATGTACTTAAATTGGGAAACTAAGGAACAACTCAAAAAGGTTTCTGAGTACAGGAAGTACTTGGCTGTGAAAGCCGGGGAATAACTCAGGGGGAACACTTGGTTGTGAACCTAGTGTATTTAGGAATCAAGAAAAGATATCTGTAAGGTTACCTCATTTATCTTAGTGGATTCTAGGTCTGAGAAAGACCGAAGTGGATTAGTTGAAGGATTACGCCACCTTCAGATACCACTATAAAAAGACTTGTGTTATTTACTTTCTGCAGCTTATTACTTGTTTTACTTATATTGTAAAGTTCTTACACTTATCTTGCTGAACACGTGCACTTATCTTAGAAAAGTCTTCCGCTCTCTGAAATTAAGTATCATATATCTTCACAGATATCTGAGAAACTGTGCTTATCGACAAAAGTTTTAAAAGACTATTCACCCCCCTCTTGTCTTTTACTTTGCCGTTATCTGGACCAACAAGTGGTATCAGAGCAGGAGGTTCCCAAGCCTTCTGCACTGAACCTAGATCCCAGATAAGTGCCATCTAACTGCTTTTCACCTACACTTGATTTGTTTGTTTAGTGTGTTTGTTGCAGGATGTCCTTAAGTGACGCCCCAATTCTCAAGCCAGAGAATTATGAGAAATGGAAGAACAACATGATGCTCCACCTAGAAGCCATCAGTGACGAAATGATCGAAGTAATAAAGAATGGCCCAATAGTCATTCAACAACTCAAGCAAGTCATAGAGGTTTCTAATGGTAGAGACAGAGAACAAAGTGATGGGTCTTCACAGACAGATGCGTCAACCAGCGGGAGACCTGCCAGTTAAATCATTTACGAACCAAAGCCCAGAGAACTCTGGACATCGGAAGATGCCAAGAGAAATCATTTGGATGGACGGGCTCGTAATATCATCATACGTTCTACTCCAGAGCACATACAGTGTAAACTGTGGGGTGCAAAAACGGCGAAAGTGGCCTGGCAACTGATTGAAGAAATCTGTGCTGGCACTGAAAAAACAAAGGAAAATAAGTTCGAAGTTTTGAAGCTAAAATTCCAAAACTTTAAACAAGGTCCCTCAGAGACTCTTGAAGAACTAGATTTCCGGTTTACAACACTTATGAGTGACATGGCTGCACTTGGTGAAAGTAATAGATATACCCAGTCAGAAAAGATTAAAACCATTGTGAGAAGTCTTAATCATAACTGGGAACACACAAAGTTTTTCTACTTTAACCAAGGAATGCCAAATATCACCCCTGTGGAACTTTTCTATCACCTTGCCACTGTTGACTATGAGACAACTCAAAGGGAACAAACAACTGAGAAGTTGCAGAGTGTTGCTCTAGTTGCTCAAGGGAATTCTGAAAAGAAGAAAGGCAAGGATATGACTGAGGATGCTCTTACTGTAAAGCAAATGGAAAAATATGTCAGTCGAGAAATTGAGAGAAGAAAAGCCAAAGAGAAGCTGAAAAAGCATCTAGGCTATAACTATCACCAAGACAAAATAAAAAGCTCATTGAACAAGCCACTCAAAAGCATCAAATCTTGAGGAAGGTAAATCGGAAATGATATCTGTTTCTATTGTCAGAAACCTGGTCATTTCAAGAAGGATTGTCCTGCCTTCAACAAACTTAAGATAGGTGACAAGAAAGATAGAAGAATCTTCAAAAGAAGTCAAAGAGCTATGCTCACTGAAGAAAGGAAAAAGATTCAACATCAACTGGATGCTCTAGATATTGAATCTGATTCTGAGGATGAGGATTCAGATGATTCCACACTGCCTTCCCCAGAAATATGCGGTGTTTCTCATGAAGTAATTGACTTTGGTCAAAAGAAGAAAGAAGTATGTGGAATGGCTGAAGAAATCTTCCCCGAAGTCTCCAATATTGAACCTTGTCTAATGGCTGATGAGGTAACACATACTTCCTGTTATACTTATGAAAGTGATGAAGAAGGAATCAAAGAACTGAAAAATCTCAGAAAAGAAATTGACCTTTACAAAAGAGAATTTCTAATATTCCGAGCTAGATCCGAAAAATTCGAAGAAGAAAAGAATTCTCTTGCAAAGGAAAATTCTCAATTAATCAAGACATCTGAGAAAAAGGATGCTGAAAATACATTTCTCAAGGCTCAGATATCTGAGACCGAAAAGTCACATAAAGAAGCAATGGCTAATCTTCAAAAGAATTATGAAGGTCTTCTTTCTGAGAATAAGGAACTCAAAAAGAAAGAACTATCTTTTCAATCTTATGCCAAAGCTAGTGACACTCTTACTGAAGTACAATCTTATTTAAGAGATCCTTCAGAAAAGAGAGGACTTGGGCTGGACACACACACAGATAGTTCCACCACTCTGAATAAGAGTAATAAAGGACTAACATTCGTAACATTCGTCAGTGCTCAGCAAGGTGATTCCCAAACAATCTACAACATTGGTTAGAAAGCTAAGATTGCTGACAAAGGAAAGGCAGTTGCGACCAAGCCTTTGTGGGAAAAACAAGTCCAAAAGAAAACTGTGGGAAATGTCTCTGAAAAGAAACTTAACACTGAGAAGTGCAATCACCCACAGTGCTATGTCTCTCAAAAAGGAAAAATTGCAGGAGCTGGCAAATTTTCTTATGTCACGTTTTCTGGAAAGAAAATTGATCATCCAAAGACTAGCAAAGCTGCTGAAGAGAGATCTCAGACAGCATCAGGTGCTCGGAATGGTATTGGCTATAAAGCCATCGGAAAACAACTTGCTCACGAATACAAACAAGAGCAAGAACGATGGTTAAAGGCTAAAATTGCTCACAGCAATTATCAAACGTGGAAGATAAATCAAGCCACTGAAAATCTGAATGCCAGAGCTAGAAGAAATCTGGCTAGGAAAGCTAAGTTTGCTGGAAAGCAGACTCAGAAATCTGACAGGTATCTAAAAGCACCAAATAGAGCACCTAGGAACACACCAAGGAAGAAAATAGTTTTTAACAACAATGATACCAATCATTTAACTAAGATTCCTCCTTATGTTCCTGTTAGACAAAAGAATGTTCCTAAGAAATTCATTCAAAAATGGATTCCTACTGGAAGATTCTTTAGTCCAGATGGTTCCATTGTTGGTATGAGAACCTAATCTCCTGTTTCCTATTTTGTGCAGAACACTCTAAAGACTAACTCAAAGTGGCATTTTGATAGTGGATGTGGGAAGCACATGACAGGAGACAAAGCAAATCTGATTAACTACAAAAAGTGCAATGATGGACCAATTATCAGGTTTGCTGGAGGAGATGAAAATCCAACCATAGGTTTTGGCAATTTTAAATTCGGAGCCCTCACAATCTCTGAAGTACTTCATGTAAAGGGATTGAAATATAATCTCCTAAGCATGAGTCAACTAGTAGACAAAGGGTACTCTGTCAAGATCAAGTCAAAACTATGTAAATTGATTGACAATGAGTCAAAGCAGACAGTCTTGGTTGCAAGGCGTAAAGGAAATCTTTATGTTGCTGATTGGGCATCCGCTACAACCGAAGAATGTCTCATGGTGAGTCAATCTGGCCACACTGAAGAAAATTGGCTATGGCATAAAAGAATGAGTCACTTGAATTTCAAAACTCTGAATAAGCTAGCCAAGAAAGAGTTGGTGGTTGGCTTACCCAAAATGGCATATGGAAAAGAAGGTTTTTGCTCAGCTTGTCAAATGGGAAAACAATCCAAAACATCTTTCAAGTCTAAAACTAAACATTCCAGTGAGAGGCCACTGCAAATGTTACATATGGATCTGTTTGAATCCTCAGTAACTAGTTATGCAGGAAAGAAGTATGGTCTGGTTGTTGTTGATGATTACTCAAGATTCACTTGGGTTGTCTTTCTCAAACACAAATCTGATGCAAGGGTTGAGATACCTAACTTGCTGAATAAGCTCGAAGTCATGAAAAATGACAAGGTATATGTAATCAGAACAGACCATGGTACTGAGTTTGTGAACCAGTACATCAAAGAGTTTTGTACTTGCAAAGGTATACAACATCAACTATCTTCTGTAAGGACACCACAACAAAATGGTGTTGCTGAAAGAAAGTATAGGACCCTGAAAGAAGCAGCAAGAATAATGCTTGCTGACACTGAAATAAGTGAAATCTATTGGGCTGAAGCTGTAAACACAGCATGCTACACTCAAAATAGATGTCTAATTAACAAACACCATGACAAAACTCCTTACGAGCTTTTCATTGGTAGATCTCCTAGTGTCAAACATCTAAGGGTGTTTGGTTGCAGATGTTTCGTTCTTAACAATGGAAAAGAATACTTGAGAACATTTCAACCAAAGGCAGATGAAGGAGTATTTCTTGGTTATTCTCTGAATAGCAAAGCCTACAGAATCTACAACAAAAGAACACAAAAGATCGAAGAATCTGTTCATGTAGTGTTCTATGAAGGAAAGAAGAAGGTACTCTTGAATGAAGATCTCTCAGATAGGTTCAAAGAACTAATGATTAAAGATTCTGAAAAAGGATCCTCAGAAGGAAACAATTCAATCATTCAAATTGAGGATGAGTCTGACGATGAAAAGCAACTTATGCTTAGTAACAACCAGATGACTCTAAGACATGATGAAGAATTTCCTATGAGAATTCCAGAAATGGAACAGGTTACTGAGAACCTTCATCATGAAGAGGTATCTGAAAGAGAGATTTCTGAAATGCAAGCTCCAGATATCTCTAACACTGAAAGAGTGTCAGATATCCATGGCATTTTCCATATGTCAGATATCTCAGATACTGCACAAGTATCTCATCAAGATCATATTGATTCAAATTCAAATCAAAATGATATTGATCCTACTAGTTCAAAACCCATTATGAAATGGATAAGAAATCATCCTGCAAAGGATGTGATTGGTCCCATAAACCAAGGAGTTAGAACTAGAAGAGCAATCGCTGAAAATGCAAGTTGTCTCTATGGATGTTTCATCTCAAAAATTGAACCAAAGACAATAGAAGAAGCATTAAAGGATCAAGATTGGATCTCTCCAATGCAAGAAGAGTTGGATCAATTTGAGAGAAACAAAGTCTGGAAACTGGTTCCACTTGGTGACGGAATATCTGTAATCGGAACCAAGTGGGTTTTCAGAAACAAAATGAATGAGTCTGGTGAAATAACCAGAAATAAAGCTAGGTTGGTTGCCAAGGGATTCACCCAGACCGAAGGACTAGATTTTGATGAATCTTATGCACCAGTTGCAAGATTGGATGCAATAAGACTCTTTCTAGCCTTTGCAGCTCATAATGACTTTACAGTTTATCAGATGGATGTCAAGAGTGCATTTCTAAATGGTGAACTGGCTGAGGAAGTCTATGTTGAGCAACCACCAGGTTTTGAAGTTCCCTCAGAAAGTAGGATGGTCTATAAGCTTCAGAAAGCTCTGTATGGACTGAAACAAGCTCCAAGAGCATGGTATGATACATTGGCCAGATACCTACTAGAAAGTGGTTTCAAGAAAGGAGATGTTGATAAAACACTCTTCACATTGAACCATGATGGGAAATTACTTTTAGTTCAAGTATATGTTGATGACATTATATTTGGATCTAAAGACAAGCAACTTTGTGAAGACTTTGCTAAACTCATGAAACGTAAATTTGAGATGAGCATGATGGGAGAATTGAATTACTTCCTAGGGCTGCAAGTCAAGCAACTCAATGATGTAATATTCATTAGTCAAACAAAGTATGCAAAGGATATGTTCAATAAGTTCAATCTAAAGCCTTCTGAAAAGAATGCTAAGATACCAATGAGCATTGGAACCAAAATGACCTATACTGAATCTGACAAGAGTGTTGAAGAACACAAGTATAGGAAATTGATTAGGTCTCTATGATACCTCACTGCAAGTAGACCTGATATTCAATATGCAGTTGGAGTGTGTGCTAGATTTTAGACAAATCCAATGCAGTCACACTACAACATTGCTATGAAGATATTAAGGTATGTAAAAGGTACTGTAGAAGTTGGATCGTGGTATCCAAAAGATAGTGGATTGAGTTTGGTTGGCTATTCAGATGCCGACTATGCTGGATCATTGCTTGATAGAAAAAGCACCTCAGGAACTTGTCAATTTCTTGGTGCTAGATTAATATCATGGTTCAGCAAGAAACAAAATTCAATTGCCACATCTACCACGGTATTGAATATATTGTCTTTGGATGTTGTGCTTCACAGATATTGTGGATACAACAACAACTCAGAGACTATGGACTCAATGAAGAAAAAACTCCCATTTTCTGTGATAACACAAGTGCTATTGCCATAACTCAGAATCCTAAGTTTCATGCAAGAACAAAGCACATTGACGTTAGACACCACTTCATCAGAGACCATGTTGAAAAAGGCAATATAGAGATACTCAAGAATGGCACTGAAGACCAACTTGCAGATATCTTCACTAAGCCACTACAAGAAAGTAGATTCTTAGCCTTAAGACACAGTCTTGGACTAATGGAGCTACCAAAGAACTGAAAAAGTTCAGAGAAGAGATATCTGAAGAAGATATCAAAGAAGAAAGAAAAGGTATCTGGAACGGGTATCCAGAGAAGAGGAATCTGGAACGGGTATCCAGAAACTAAAGGCTAAAGGGTAAAATGGCTATTCAAAGATTTCTGAGACGGGTACTCAGATATCTGGATCACTCAGTGAGGGGGAACACAAAAGAGAATAGTACAACTGTCTGCAGTCAACTACTCTCTTGAAATTTATATTATTTCTATCTTTGTGTAAAACTTGGACAAATGCCAAGTGTGAGATAAATTCAGATGCAAACAGTGTTCTTGGTCATACAGAAACGTGATTCAGAAAGCTAATAGCCAAAATTCATTAAATGGGCACAATTACATTTGTTGATTGTGATCATTGCTGAAGAAGCAATGGTGACCCTTGATGAATTGAGTGATTGATCTTTACGGCAGAGATTAACTCTCAGTAAATAGTGGACTGTTAAAATTCCAACAGGACCCACTATGCATTTAATGCCGAACAAACTTTTACTCACGCCTGCCTGCAATTCACAGATACTTACACACAAAATTAATTTGTATGTATATGTCTGTGGAGATTACATTGCTATATATATGGTTTTTGACAAAAGAAATTACTTTCGCCTAATCCAACATACAGTCTTGCACAAGAATAGCAAAAACTCTTCTTCAACCTCTGCAAATCTCTGTTAGTTTTTCTGCAAAGAATTACTAATCTCTCACCCAAATCTCTTTCTCGTTTTTCAAAAACTTCACTATTTAAAGAGATGGCTCCCAAACGTGCTTCTTCTCAGAAATCCCAAGCTACTACTGGTACTGCTGAAAAGCAAGCACCAGTGCTAAACAATCGGTTGATCGGAGAATTCGACCCTGATCATTGGACTTCAAATCACAGAATGATTTGGGGTGGTGCCATTATTGAAGAATACCTGGTAGCTGCAATAGAAAACCAGACTGACAGAAAGTTGGTACTTGATATGCTTGAAAAGGCAAAAATCAAGGGCTTTCTATCTGCTCTTCCCAGTGGAGTTTCTTCACTGGATGTTCTGGAGTTTTACAACAACTCCACAATTATTTCCAAGATCTCTGAAGGCACTGAGATAGTGTCTATCAAGACCAAAGTCCAAGGACAAGAAATCACATTGGGCTAAACGACTTTCTGAGCTGTTTGAACTTCAAAATCTTGGAAAGGATTTTGAAATTGACACCAAGGATGGAGATCTCCTTGAAGGTGTGAAGAAACTATACAGTAATGTGTGTGATCTTGACAAACCAGACACACCCATCGACTTTAAGCTTGCTGACATAAGGACCAGACATCTTTTGGTCCACTGGGATGTGTTGGCATGTATCCTTCACAGAGGCTTCGATGGTCTACAAGGAGGTGCTGACCAGATAAGCCAAGAACGCTGGATGATGTTGTTCTTGTTGAGTCAACAAGACAAAAAATGCTGGAAAACCCTTTTAATTGGGGGAAGTACGCCTTCATGAAATTTGTGAAGAAGATACAAGGCTTTGAGCCTAAAATCGTTAAGGGCCTTGCTGAGCCAAAAGCCACAGTAAACTATGGACTGAAAATTTGCTACTTACTGGAATGTCTTGGCATTGAGCTCAGAGAGACGGCAGATATTGCCAACAGTAACCTACTCTACAAATATGAGTATACAAACATGATGAAAAAGGTTACTGGATCTCAGAAAGGTTCCAAGAAGCGAAAGACTGAAGAGGTATCTGAGGGAAAAGTTGCGACCAAGAAGCCCAGAACTTCACGAAAGAAGTCTGCTGGCAAATCAGAAGGCACACCCATTGAGGTTGTCGATTCCCAGATACCTGACATCGCTGCAGATGAACTCTGAAGATGAACTCATCAATGCTGCAAAAGAGGCATCGACTACTGATCAAGTAGACTCAGCAAGAGAAAGTTCTTTCAGAAATGTCAAGACTATTGCCGAAAGCCTTGCTGATAACTCATAAATGCTGAAAAGCTTCAAACTCTTTCTGCAGAAGCAGCAGGGATTGTTGATAACTCTGTTCCAGATTTCGATGACGAATCGGACGAGGAGAAGATCCCAGACCCCAAGGTTACTGATAAAGTAACCAAGGCAAAGGGGAAGAACAAAAGGTCCAAGGTTGCTGAGAAAGCAACTAGCTCACAGGTTGCTGAACAAGCACCTATAGCAAAGGTTGTTGGTGCCAACACACCATCAGGGAAAGTCACGTATAAACAACTTCAAGAAGCCCTGATGAGTGGTGACCTAGTGTTGGTAGACGCTGATGTCAACAACACACTTAAAAATCTGGAAGAGCTCTCAACTGCTCAAAATTCTACTTTCAGACAACCACAACAACCACAACCACAACAGCCACAAGTGGTTGATGAAATGGTAAATGAACTCCATTTCGACATATCAGCTATACAACATGCTGAAGAAAATCCTGCAAACAAGTAGGTTCCCCAACTCCTAGAGAGGGATCAAACTGAGACACCTGCTCAGAATGATCAAACACGGGAGGCAACTGAGTCAGTCACTCAGGAAAGGTCTGAAGTACCAGAAACTTCAAACAAAGAAGCCATAATGGAACAGCAAGACCAAAGCATAGAAGGGTAACAAGTTCCAGAGACCAATCAGCCTGACAATGCTCAAGTAGCTGAATGGTTTAACTCTCTACTTGTGAAATTTTATGATCATCAATCTTGTTACTTATACAAATTTCTTTATTACAGGCTGATTATAAACAAAAGAACAAGAGGAAGGTAAAAAGCTTGCCTCAGAGACTAAGAAGGAGGCTACTACCTCACCTCTTAAGGAATCTGAGCCTGTGCTACAGGTGATAGAGAATTCCCTAAGACATTACTTTTCAGATATTTGTTAATTCACTTAACTAATCAAGTGGATGTTTCTAATAGGCTCCAACTAAGAAGGAAAATGATAAGGCTGAGAAGCCCAACTCATCAGAGAATCAACCAGAGACTCACAAAGTCTCTGAGGAACAAGTATCTGAGCCTTCTATTGAGTATTTCAGATACCTATAATCTTCAAAGAGAAATATCTGATCATTTTTCTCAAACTAACACTTTCTACTTAACAGGTTCAAAACGAAGTAGAAGTTGCTGGGGAATTGCCCGCTCAATCCCCACAACAAATGGAAATTGATGAGGCATCAAAGCCTTCATCACAAGAAAAATTTCCAGAGACTGCACAAGTCTCTAAGCAACAAGCATCTGAGCCTCCAATAGTGGAGGTAATTGACCTCTCAGATATCTGATTTTGTAAATAGAATTTTTCTTGATAAAATTTCCTAAGTGTTATGTTTCTCAGGTTCAAAAAGAAAGAGAGGATGCTGAGGATCAGACTTCCAAGTCACCTCCTCACACCAAGATATCTGAGGCACCTGGAACCTCAGTAGTCCAACCTTCTAAGCCCTGTCATTGCATTGTAACACGTATACTTGACTACTCTAAAACTCAGATATCTACACAAGTTTTGAAACTAATTCAAAACTCTCTCTTTCAGGCTCAAAGTAGTGCCAAGAAGGAGTCAAATGATGACTATGCAAACCTTCTTACCTTCTTCAAGACTCATACCTTGCCAAAGCATATTCAATGCTTCAAGAAATGGCAAAGGTTAAGGTGCTCTGATCTCTCTGAAATACTGAGAATCACAGATCAACCAACAAGACGAGCACGAGCTCTTGATCTGGAAAACTATATCCACGCAATGTTCCCTACTGAACAATATCAAGTTGCGACCTTAATGCGTAAGGATTTTTCCAAGGAAGTGGCACACAAATTGGTGCAAGCCTTCAAACAGGCAGATGGTCAGAGAAGATTGCAGATGGCATTCAAGCCAGTCCTACCCCAGACACTACAATTTATTCCTTCTGAACAAGAAGAGGTTAATGGGCAGAAGATCACTATTCCTGAAGTGATTAATCTTGTATCTGAAGACGATGAGGAGGAAGAAATAGATGAGAATAACTTTGATGAACCTCCCTCTGACCATCACAAAAAGGATGATGATGATATGACGGATGATGATGCCCCTGCACCAGGGACAGGAGGAATTCCACAAGGAAACAATGCCTCAGCTGCTGAAAAGCACACTGAGAGGACATCACAGCAATCCCCTCCTCCATCTCCTCAGAAATCCACCCATCCTTCACAGCAATCCCAACAACAAAAAGACACTACTGAACAAGTAGTTGAGCACTCTGAGGAAACAACTTAGAAGATACTAAATACTCAAACCAGAGCTGCTCAACTCAAACAACTGTTGAAAGAAGAGCAACAGCTCCATCTTCAACTTGAAGAAGAGCTAGTTAAATCCAGAGATAAGCTCAATCAACTACAAGATCAATACTTACAAGAGACAGTAGCTTACTCTGAGGTTAAAGAGCTCCATGATGCTGTAAATGCTATTGCTAAGGAATTAGATACTGAAGAAGTATCTAAAGAAAAGCATGATGCTAAGGCTGCATCACTAGCAAAAGACATACCATCCTCCTCTCAAAAAGGAAAGAAGCCCATCTTTGAGATGGTTGCTGGACTAGAAAATCTTGAAAATGTCCAAGAGGATGAAGATCACTGGGCTGAAGACTCAGATGATGATGAAGACAAGACTTTGGCAGCACACCGCAATGAACACTTGACGGTTTCTCATCTTAAAAGGAAGCTAATTGCTCCAGAAGTTTTCAACAAACTGTCAAATGTCCACTCCCATGAATACATGAATAGATACCAAGTTTTGGCACATCTTAAAAAGGAGATGTCTTCACAAAACAAAGATGTAATTGCCTCCGTCCCATCAGAAATGAAGAAGTTCACAGAACTCATCACTCAGAGAACAACCAGTATGGTTATTGCTCAGAAGGATCTGGGAATGATAAGGGACGATGATATGTCATTAGCTGAAAAAGCTTTTCATGAGGCAAGTTACACTGCTGGAAAAGCAGATGCCATACTAGGCCCATTGGCAGAGCTCACTGATAAGGAAAATGGACTTATCAAACAAAATCAGGTGCTTAAGGCTGAACTTCAGAAGTTGGTTACTGCCTACAACTATTTGCAAAAGAATTTTGAGTCTCTCTCAGATTCTTTTGTGGTACTTAGTCAGTCAACAATGACTAAGGGGGAAGAATTTGGATCTCAAGATCAGGGGGAAGGAAATAAGAAATCTAGAGTTGGTGCCGCTCAGAAAGGAAGTGGAAACAAGAAAACTTCCCAGCCACCACTCAGAATAAATGATCCCTCATCAAATCAAGCTGCTTTGCAAATAGTAGCTACTTCCCACCAGCCAACTGAAGAAACTACAATGGTGGTAACAAGGGCCATGGCAAAAAGACCTCCAAGGAGTACCAACACTACAAAAAATCTGGCCTGTAGCGACGGATAGATCCGTCGCTACAGGCCAGCTATCCGTCGCCCCAGCTCTGGCGACGGATAGAAAATCCGTCGCCATGGAGGCGTGGCGACGGATAATCCGTCGTCCAATCATGACGGATTGGACGACGGATGGACCAATTATTTTTTTTTTTAATTTCGAAATTTAGCGACGGATAGGATCTATCCGTCGCTATATTTAGCGACGGATAGAATCTATCCGTCGCTAAATATAGCGACGGATAGATCCTATCCGTCGCTAAATATTTTAATTGGACTAGTGACGGACTTTAAAATTCCGTCACTAATTCCATCACTGTGAATTCAAATCCGTGAATTCCGTCACTACTTCGCTACTATTTATTTCATATAAATACCTATTTTTCGTAGTTCACCTATTTAATCAATATAATGTTCGATAATAAATCAATAATACGGAAAATTATTCAATGAATAAAAAAGTAATATTCGGAGCTGGAGAAATAATCCAATCAAGTGTAAATATTAAAAAATCCGAACATACAGATACATAACTAGCTATCGACGGGTGGGGTGGGTGATGGCGGGACATGAATCGCTCCATCTGTAACCGAAGGCGCTCGTTCTCCTCCCTTCGTTCTCTGTCGCGGCGCTCCATCTCGTCCCTTTGTTGCTCCATCTCTTGAGTTAGCCGAGCAACCTGTTCCCGGACCTGCGACTGCACCATTTCCGAGACCTGGTCCTGTGTGTAAACCGGACGTCTGGACTGCTGGGATGATGATGAGGAGCACGCCGGACTAGCCAGATGCAAACCGAGGCTCCCGAGTCCATATATTCGTCCTTTCTTGTCCGGTTTGTTGAACTCTAGGAAGATGTTGTCAACTTGTTCAGTTGACAACACATCACTCGTCTCGTCCTCCTGCCTCGCCACCTGAGCATCAACCTCAGCCTGAAATCGTAAATAGCAGATATAATGATCAGTTACTGTTTTTCAAAAGTAACTTGTAATAGTGTACAAATATGAACTTTAAGCAACATAAACATACCGCAATAGACGAGGCCCGGCAGTCGGTCCATACCCCGCCCTTTTGCTTGGCCTTCTTGAAGATGGCATACTTGGATGTCACCTCCCCCCGTGCCACCTGAATCAGACCAGATCTAGTCAACAATTTATCATCTACAAGTAATAGAGCAGTAGAGACTTCATACATACACGTAATGCTAGATTGCAAAAACACATATATACGCACCGATTGATAATAATCGAATGAGATCGCCTCCCAAGGTGGTGAACGGCCCTTCTGCCAGACGATCGGGATGCCAGTCGCCTGTTGGTCCAAGCAACGTCTGGACATCGATTCGCCAAGAGGCATCCCAAAGGGCCCACTCCGTTGCATCAACCTGTGGAGGGATTGGGCCACCCCGATCCCGAATGGCCTTCCACGTACAGACCATATCCCTGTACAGTTTGGATCCCACAGTCTCGTAAACGCGCCAGATCTGTGGGATCAACCTGCTGGGAATGAAGTACTCCTTCTACATTCCCAATTTCATACAACATCCAAAGTCAATACATGTCCTAACAATATAACAGATATGGTGACTAACATATCACCCAAATAAAGTGGCTAACATACCACTCACATACAGTGGCTAACATACCACTCACATACAGTATGTCACATACAGTGGCTAACATACCACTCACATACAGTGGCTAACATACCACTCACATTGTCCTAAAATTTACTAACACAATGGTGACTAACATATCACCCAAATAAAGTGGCTAACATACCACTCACATACAGTGGCTAACATACCACTCACATTGTCCTAAAATTTACTAACACAATGGTGACTAACATATCACCCAAATAAAGTGGCTAACATACCACTCACATACAGTGGCTAACATACCACTCATATTAAAACGATTATAATTACAAACAAATGAATGTCATATTTTAACTTACCCTCACCATCAAGTACTCGGCCCTCATGCGCTCGAGATGTGGCTCCAACACTCACCACCGCCTGGTGGCTCTCTCCTCCGGAAGTTGTCACCTAGTTTGTTGTGCACCTCCGAGGCCATAAGCTGTTGTCAATGTATAAGATACAAGAAACGAATATGCATTACTTTAGTACAACAATTTATACTTGTCAACTATCATTATCAGTTATGTTTTACATATTTAAGAAGAATGTATAATACTTACTTGGCAGGACCAATAGGGAAAATCACAGTGCCGTCCCCACGTGACGTTGGGATTGTTTGGATCGAACACGGTAGGGACAATCGTCGTGGTCGTCCTCCAAAGATGTGTCCGCTGACCGGTAGAGCCACGGCCGCTCTCTCGCCTCGGGGTCTGGGAATCCGAGACTTCTTGTCACGATCTTGAGCCCTCCTGTCGACGGTGTCCCCGACCCACCACTATCATGCGGCGGCTGCGTGGGGGACGATAGGTGGACGGCCTCTGTCATGCATCTGCAAAAAATGTAATAAATACAATAAAAATGTGTTAGTACGAGTTATAATACATAACAGATTATAATAACACATATAATTACTCATAATACACATAATATACCATTATAGCCGTCCTCTAAGACTACATATTGGTCCTCGTGCAGATCAAACAACTCATCATCTGCTTCTATGGGATCTTCTGCTTGTTTATCGACATCCTCTTGTTGGTACGAGTTGGTAATTGAGTCGTCTTTCTGAATGTACTCCACTTTCGAGCGAAACACGAATAGGTACCATGACTAACCATTTCCCCTTATCGCATTTTCTGCTTGGATATTCAAGAAACACCACTTGTCGTGCTTGAGTCGCCAGAATAAATGGTTCATACTTGGTTCGGTACCTCTTCTTTTGGTTCACATCAACCATTTCATACCGCTCGTTCTTCCTCGTACCTCCTGGATTAGGATCATACCACTCAACGTCAAACAAGAAGGTTCGTTTAAATGGCAATCCAGAATATTCAATCCTCACAATTCATTTTAGCTTGCCGTGGAAATCAAACAAAGTAGCGTCTCCATACTCTTCTGCACCATTAACACACACCCCGGAGTTTCTTGTCGCCATGGCCGTGTTACATTCAGTCGTGTGGAACCTAAGGCCATTGACTATATAACCTGGGAATGTGTAGACCTTTTTGAATGGACCCTCTGCGAGAGCCTTTAAGTATATGCATGTGACGTTGTTAATAGGATTCCGGACATACTCTCGGAACCAATCTGGAAATTCTGTAGGAATTTTTGAGTCAAGTAGTTCCTCTAGTGTATCCTCTCATCCGAGGATTTTCTTCCAAACAACGCTTTTGAAAAACTGCAAACATTGATTCGATGATAAGTCTATAATTGAAGTAGAGACTTGCGTAGCTATATTAAAATTTAAATAAATGGTTCTTGACCTGCAAATAGTACCATATCTTTGGTCAACCTCGACAATTCGTGAGGACATAATATTGAGTCGCTTTCAACTCTTTATCCGTAAGATATTCTTTCTTAGCACCAAGAGGTCTCCCTGATACCCTGAAGACAGATAGGGAAAACTCATCATCCGCTTGAACTACGAATGTGTCTGCATTTCGAGCCGGCCTTGCTGTCTTCGTAGGGACGTGTTCATCAAAGTAATAAGAGCAGAAGGTTGCAGTTTCCTCTCGAATGTAGGCATTGGCAATCGAACCTTCAGGTTTACCTTTGTTGTTGACATACTTCTTCAATTTTCCCAAGTACCTCTCGAATGGATACATCCATCGATACTGAACCGGACCAGCAAGTCTCGCTTCATGAGGAAGGTGAACCGACAAGTGCTCCATAGAATCAAACCAGCTCGGTGGAAAGATACGCTCGAGCTTGCATAGAATCAATGGTATGTTCCTTTCAAGATTTTCCAACACTTTATCATGAACCACCCTTGTGCCTAAATTTTTGAAAAATAAGCTCAACTCGGTGATAGCAGTCCATACGTGTTTGCGAAGCTCTCGAAATGCTACCGGATAAGCCTCCATGAACACATGACAGTCGTGGCTCTTCATCCCATAAACCTTTGTCTTCTTTAAATCCACACACCTCTCTAAATTTGAGGCGTAATTATCTGGGAAACTCAATGCCCTCACCCAATCAAACAAAATTGACCTAGAAGCGTTGTCAATTGTGTAGCACGCTTTCGGCCACTTACCATTCTCATCCTTCTTTGTCAACTCAGGCCTTTTACACCACGTCGACAACTCGGATCTAGACTTCGCATGGTCCTTTGTTTTTCCCTCAATGTTGCAAAGTGTATTGAATAAGTTCTCGAACACGTTCTTCTCAATGTGCATGAAATCTAAGTTGTGACGGATAAGAAGATCGCCCAAGAAGGCAAGTCCCGAAAATGCTTCTCTTCCAACCACATTTTTTACCAATTTTCTCGTTATGCTTCATCCACCCAAGCTCAGTCACCTTCATAAGACCCAATCTATCAATCTCCGCAAGAATTTGTGCACCAGTAAGTCTTGTCGGGGCTTTTTTGTTGACGACTTTATTTTTCAAGAATTGATCCTTGTTCTTCCTGAACGGATGGTCACTTTCTAGCAACCTACGATGACAATCAAACCAACAAAATTTTTCACTACCCTTCGCCTAAATGCATCAGATCCTCCAAGCAATGTGGACATGCATATTTCCCTGCTGTTTTCCTTCCAGATAGCATGGAGTACGCAGTGAAGTCACTCACGGTCCAAAGAAGAGCTGCTCTCAAGGTGAAGTTCTTTTTTGTCGACACATCATATCCAGGGATACCATCCGTCCACAACTCGATCAGCTCCTTGATTAGGGGTTGCAAGAAAACATCCAACGTCAGTCCAGGATCTTTCGCCCGTGCACCAATGCGAAACATGAATGGCTCCTTCATGCACTCACCGGCGATTGTTATGCAGTGTGAGCATAAGCGCCAACAAGAGTATTTACGTTCACTACCGAGCAGGTTAAAACCATCCGCATAAAGTCCCAAACGTACATTTCTAGATTCGGCCGCAAACTCGGATATGTCTTGTCAAACGATTTCCATGCGGTGAGTCTGTTGGATGGTCCATTCTACCACCTTGACATTATCCGAGATTACTCGCTCCTTGTGCCACCGCATTTTATCCACAGAAGCACTTGAAGCATACAATCTTTTCAAACGAGGTGCTAGAGGGAAGTACCACATTTTCTTATGTGAGAGATTTTTCTTTTGTCGTTTCTTTGCAGCCCCCTCCTTGTAACGCTTGTACCGTTCCTTACCACATAACTTGCATTCTATTAGATCTGCATCCTCCTCCCAATATATCATGCACATTTTCGGACAACAGTCTATGGTTACCACAGGCAGCCCTAATCCCCGCATCTTTTTCTTCGCTTGGTAAAAGTTGGTGGGAACTAGGTTTTCTTCAGGACAAAGGTCCGACATTACGTCAACCCATTCATTGAAGCTCGTTTCAGATTCCTGGCCATTAGCCTTACAACTCATTAGCCGAGATAACAAAGACAACTCAGTGAGCTTACACCCCGGGTAAACCGGCTTCCTTGATGATTCTAACAAGTCAAAGAACAACTGATCCTCGGGATTCGGTGGTTCCTCCACCTCCACCTCGGTTTCAGTGTTGGTTGTGTCCCTGAACTCCGCCCCTGCAGCATCGTACACCATTTGTTCGACTCGAGCTCGAATAGCATCGCCTTCAGATTGGGATTGTTCCCCGACTTGTTCATTTTTTCTCTTCCTTCCACGTTGTCTGTATTGGTCATATGTATTGGACGGTGCTGCTTCCTCACCATGATGATTCCATACCTGATACGCAGGAAGGAATCCATTTTTCCTCAAGTGTTGGACTACCACTTTAGGAGTCACGTATTGCTTGTTTCTGCACTGTTTCATTGCACAAGGACACTTTATCAACCCATCCTTTACACAAGACGGATTTGACATTGCAAATTCAATGAAACCTTCAACCCCTTTCAGAAAACTCCATTGAACTCTGCCATTGAGAGTACGACAATACATCCATCCACGATCGGTATTCATTGAATAATTAGATAATAACCTGACACGTTTGAATTCATTAGATCGAGGTCTTTCATTTACGGTAATAAATCAATTTCACAATAATTCAATCAATTGCTACGTAATATAAGTTATATTAGCTTCAGTCAATTGTTAAGGCATTACATAATATAAGTTACATCAGCTTCAATTTTACCATAATGTTTGGTTTCATATATATATATCAACTAATGATTACTAGTTATACAAGCCTAGAGACAAAACGGATGAAACTCCTCATTCTCATGCACCCCCCTCCTCATCACTTGTGACGCTCCCTACCATGTAACTTGCATTCCAATGATCTACATCCTCCTCCCAATACACCATGCACATGTTCGACAAGCGAAGGCACTCAATAGGCGGCCCCAAACCCGCCTCTCCTCCATCGGAGGTATGCCATGGACGGTGCTTCTCACCGTGATGAATCCATACATGATACTCGGGCATGAATCCATAACGTCATAAGTGCTCGAATCTGCGGTAGGCGTCATAAATTGCTTGTTTCATGAGTTTCCAATGTGCAAGGACACTTTATCAACCCCCAATTGCACAAACCGGATGTCCCATGGCAAGCGAGATGAAACCTTTAACCCTTCTCTGAAACTCCTAGAAACTCATCATTTACCGCATGCGATCGTACATCCATGAACGGTCGAATTCATTGTTTACTTTATTTTTAACTGAGACGTTCCAATTGATTAGATCGTATTTAATTTATTAGATCGATTCCAATTGGATAAGAAGATTGTAGAGGTTAATTGTTAATTATTATATGTTCCTTATAAATTAATTATTAATTAAGTGTTCGATGTGTTACAAAATTGGACATATATAATAACCATTTCAACCTCTTAGTACATATATTATATACTTAACATACATATCAAATTAACTAATTACTCTATACATATCGAATTACTACATATATTCATATCAAATTACATACTTAACATACAAATTTATCAAATCAAAACTACATACTTCTATACTTAACAAACATATCAAATTAACTAAACTAACTATATATACTTAACACACAAATCAAACTAACTACATACATTCATACATACCAAACTTAACATACTACATACATTCATATCATTCAAATTGAACAAATTACATATAATTGATCAAATTAACTAAACTAACTACTACATACTTATCATATATACATATAATTGCTCAAATTAATCAAAATAAACAAAATCCCCAAATTTTTAAAAACTAGGGTTTTAAAAAAATACCTTGATTAATCGGTAGAAATATGAAATTGATCGAAGAACCAAACTCCTTGTCACACGAGCTTCGATTAGGCACCAAGATTGGCGGAATAACGGATGATTGGCGGAAAACGGATTGAGGAGAAGAAGAAAAGGAAGAAGAAGATAGAAGATGAAGAAATGAGGCATCGCCTCTCCGTCAATTAAATTAGGGCCGACGGACACGTGTCCGTCGCCCAGTCGATCCGTCGCCATTTTGGCGACGGATAGGTATCCGTCGCTATAAGCGACGGATAATCTATCCGTCGCCAGTTTTCAAAAAAATAATTTCTTTTTTTTAATAAAGTCAAACTTGCGACGGATAAATATTTATCCGTCGCCAAGTTAGCGACGGATAAGTTATCCGTCGCTAATAAGCGACGGATAACTATATCCGTCAAAATCGGGCGACGGATAGATTCCGTCGCCCAGTTTACCGATCCGTCGTTATGGGGCGACGGATAAAATCCGTCGCCCCATAACGTCGTTTTTTCCTGGTTTTCTTGTAGTGCAAGGCTCTAAGGAGAAGACAAGTAAGAGGGATTGATGAATCTTCTGAAGAAGAAGAAGGCCAAATCAAATCCCTGGGCAATGGAGAAGGCTGCAAAAGTCTCACAAGAATTGATCTTGATGATGATGAAGAGACTGATGAAGATGAAGCTCCTCTTCACAGAAAAAGGAAAATTGATAGCCTAACTGAGCCCATAGCTTCAAAGCCTTTAGCAGCTAAAACACCCTCTGGAAATACCAAGTCAATCCAGGGTGGTTCTTCAAGCAATCCCCCAAAGGAGAATTCTAGACAAAGAAGGAACAGGCTGAGAGCTGAACAAAGACAAAGTCAACTTCCACTCAAGCCAGAAGAAGCCAAAATTGAGTATGTGAAGAATGACAACAATTCCTCTGTCTACAGGTGCATTAATCAGAAGAATGGCTACTGGATTCTGAAACTCAAGCACTTACTGGTAAATTCAATGTTTCCAGAACCAATCCATAAACAGCTCATGGCATGGAGAAAAGATAAGCCAATCTTAATTAACACCAACCACATCAAAGCATGGTTGGATTTTGAAGTAATCAAGAGAACAGAAGCCATGAAGAAGGACCTCTCTGATGAATGTCCTTATGAAAATCCAGATGATGTGCACGAATTCTAACATTCTTTGGAACAGTACAACAAGAAGACTTGCGGTGGAACCTATGAGTCCTTCTACTTAATCGAAGATCAATACAAGGTGACATCGGATATCGAAGATCATTTATGAATACTTCAAGCTATCGGATATCGAATCGAGCATGCGGAAGTGGGGAAAGTATCGTGGGTCAAGCATTTTGTCAAGAGAAATCCCACCAAAACCTAAGGAAGTCTGGATTTGCGAGAGAGAGATGATTGTCGAACTCTTCTCTATGACTACTCTGATGATATCAAAAGGTTTGGTGATAGGAAATTTGCAGACTGATCCATAGAGCTGTTTTGAAGACTTGAAGATTTTTGAAGACTTGAAGACTTGTCATTTAGAATGTTCACTTGGAGCTTGGTAACTCCTGTTGTTCTATTTGACTAAGTAGTTTCTGTGATTTTGCAGATTGATCTTTTCTGTTAAATCTTGAAAAAGTTATCTGTAAGCTTTCTCTGTATCATATCCGATGAACTTACTCTCAGATATCATTTTATATATAAGATAACTTGTCAGCAAAGATCACAGCTTGTGATTTGGTTGATGTTTACTTTCTGCACTTAATTATACGAATTAGAAGATCATAAGAAATGATTAAGTGGTGGATTGTTTCCTCATCCAGATTTGTAATAGGTCAGATAGTCATTGTTGACTGATCAAAACGGGGGAAATTTGTTAGGAATATCTGTTTAGATTTTGATCAGCAACCTAATGACTTATCTTAGCTTAGAAAGGTGATTAGTACTCTTAGTTCACTTGAACACTGTAAAAGAGGAAACTCACTAAGTATGATAGTCTAGCAAATCTTGTATAGGATGTTAGGTCTCGAAATGTAATTTTTTATTTTCTGAAGAAGACCAAGAAGAAGGCATCCAGCAGGAAAAGTTCAACGGATTTGAAGAATTGAAGACTTCACAAGATTGCTGAAGACAAGGGTTTTTCAGATACCTATGTCCAGATATCTTGAAGAAACAAGTGTTTCGGAACACACGTGTTGCAAAAGATATCTGAGAATAAAAGGTTTCTGAGACGAGGAAAGTGCCCACATATATCTGCACTTAGATACCTTGGACATAAAATATGCTTCTGAAAAAGAAACATATTATAACAAGTTGTTTAAACAAGTGGTATCTGGAGCTATGATGATCTCTGAAAAAGAACGTGCAAAGCCTCAGAAAGCTTGCATAGTTCCGTTGGCACTACAGGACAAAGTATAGTCTGATGCATTAAATGCTTGCATGAAACGTCTGAACAAAAACTGTGGCTTCTGAAGAAGAAGACAAACCTGCTACAGTACTATACTCAGATATCAATAGTTTGAATTTGATTTAAGCCTAACGGATACGATTCAAACGGCACTCAAATTCATCTATAAATATCAACACTTAGACGTCTTGAGAGCACTTTAGAACACACTGAACACCAAGAATACTGAATATTCTCACAAGCTCTCTCAAGCAAACTACTTACTTTCAAGCTTTCTGTTGCGACCAAAGCGCTTGATTCTAAGTAGCACAAAAGTTCTAAGTGTCCTGATCCTTAACGAGCATTGTTATCTGTGAAGGAGTTGAACTAAGATTTCATATCTGAGATTCATTCTCTGGAACACTTACAATAGACTTGGTTCAGTAGAGAACAATATACCATACATTGAAAAGTGTATTAAGTATACTTGATTCATAGAGCTATCTGAATAACTGAATAAGTTATTTAAGAAGCTCACCTGACAAACAAACCTAAAACCAACACCTTAAACGGCGTGGAGTACAGGAAGTACTTAGTTTGGGAAACTAAGGAATAACTCCAAGGTTATTGAGCACAGGAAGTACTTAGTTTGGAAAACCAAGGAACAACTCAAAAAGGTTTCTCAGTACAAGAAGTACTTGGCTATGAAAGCCGGGGAATAACTCAGGGGGAACACTTGGTTGGGAACCTAGTGTATTTAGGAATCAAGAAAAGATATCTGTAAGGTTACTTCATTTATCTTAGTGGATTCTAGGTCTGAGAAAGACCGAAGTGGATTAGTTGAAGGATTACGACACCTTCAGATACCACTATATAAAGACTTGTGTTATTTACTTTCTGCAGCTTATTACTTGTTTTACTTATATTGCAAAGTTCTTACACTTATCTTGCTGAACACTGCACTTATCTTAGAAAAGTCTTCCGCTCTCTGAAATTAAGTATCAGATATCTTCACAGATATCTGAGAAATTGTGCTTATCGACAAAAGTTTTAAAAGACTATTCACCCCCCCTCTCTAGTCTTTTACTTTGCCGTTATCTGGACCAACAAAATCGCTTTAAAACACTAGGTTCCCAACCAAGTGTTCCTCCCCGAATTATTCCCTAGCTTTCTCAGCTAAGTACTTCCTTTACTCAGTAACCTGGAGCTATTCCTCAGCTTCCCAAGCTAGGTACTTCCTATGCTCAGATAGACAAGGACTTTAGCTTTCTCAGCTAAATCCTTTCCTTAACACGTCTGTTGGTGTTTTAAGGTTATGGTAGTTGTCACAGTAAGTTCAACCTTATAACTTTTTCAGTTACTCATATAGAACTTGGAGAAACAATCTTCCTTAATACTTTTCTCAAAGTATGGGAAGTTGTTCTTACTGACCCAAGGCATGTTACTTGTTTAGGAGAATGAATCACTGATTAAGTCGCAACATTGTTCTTGTGATTCAACTCATTCATAGAATGGAAGTCTTGTTGAAGTTCAAGACACTTAGAACTTTGAAAGCTACTTAGAAACTAGAGCTTGAGTTGCAACATAAAGCTTTGAGAGTTTTGTCAGTAGGTTTGAAGGCTTGTAAGCTTGTGAGTTCAAAATGTTCAGTTCTGTATTCAGTGTGTCTTCCAACATTCTAAGTGGTGATATTTATAGTTGAAAATCCTCCCGTTTGAATAATATCCGTTAGGAACTATGGGATTCAAACTATTGATATCAGAAATAGTACTGCATTGAGCTTTGTCTCTTTTCAGAAACTTTCCTATTTTGTTCAGACATCTCTGTCTGGTAATTAATGCAGTGTACTATTTTGTCCTGTAGTCTCAATGGATATGTGTAAGGTATCTGAGCCTTTTCACAATCCTTCCCCAGTTTCATTTAGTCGCTCAGAAACCTGTTTTGAGTGAGACTTGTCATTGAACAACAACTGTTTTGTCTTCAGCAATCTTGCGCAGCAATGTTAAACGCAACACGTTTTCGGCTAAACGCAACACAAATATTTTGTAACTTGACGAAAATGCCCTTAGCTAAAAAACAAACTTATGAAATACGAAAAAATTAAAAAAACTCGTATATGCAAACACGAAAACATTATGCGAACATGTACGGACACTAAATAACAACAGTAAACACAAATCGAAAAAAATTTCGAAATTTTTTTTTCTTCGAAAAATATTTCGGTTATAAAAATATTTACAAAAATCTTTAAGTAATTTCGAAAAATAAAAAAAAATAAAAAAAATGAAAGAAATTAAAACCGGCCATTTCATAACCGGCGGTTTTAAACAAACCATTCATGAAGTGGCGGTTTTAAAACCGATTCATGTTCGATTTTTTTTAATTTTTTACATTTTTTCCGTGTTGCGTTTTTTATTAACTGTTTTTTAATTGGTTTTTGTGTTTTTTTAATTGATTTTAATTGGTTTTCATATTTTTTTAATTTTGGAAATTGAAAATCACTTTTCTCATTGATTTATGAGAAAATAAAAGTAAAAGTTAAATAATGTATTGAACGGATCTTTCATAAATTAATCACCAGACGAAATTTTTTTTATTAGAACATGAAATTTGAGTCCTTACATTATAAAAATACGCAACAAAACATAAGTCGAAAAGCTAACAAATTTTTTTGGTTAATTGACTAGCGTAAACCAGCGTATGAACGACATAATGTTCTTTGCAATGCGTTGTTCTTGCCTCGGTTGATCGTGAGTTGGCCAGAGTGGTGGAAGTGGACTTTCTCGGCCAACGCGCAATCTGATGTAATGGTTGCCGTTGACAAACGCGATTGTCCACTCTTGATCTACCGGTGGAAGGTCTGGAGAAGCTGAATCCATGTCCGTACGACATTCCAAGGGCAAGTATGTGTAAGACCCATGTATTACATATGAGGAGAATACCCGTTAATACGTCGTAGCTGTTAGCAGCCCCATATCTGGTAGTGTAAACCAATAAACGTCTTCGTCTACGCATGATCCTGCAAAACAGTTTAGTGCATTCGATATTTCCAGGACCCGGCGTGCCCCCATTTCCGCGATGTACATATATACGTTGTCCGTCAACTCCTGAAGAAGATCTTGCCTGACGCGTGGCCACTCTTCTTGTGCATTGTATTGGAGCTGTGCGATACATCTAAATCCACAGTTTCCATCCGGACGAACGTCATTCCAACCTCGAATGTTGCATAGACCTTATGCTGGCATCTGATTTTGATATAAGAATGAATTACCAGTACTTGTATACGTGCCTGTATTGTTGGAGGGAGTTTGTTGAGATTGACCGGCAGGTTGATCTTCCCAACTCTACGGGATCCTCCTCCTATTTGCTCTAGATTTCTGCCAGCTTTCTTCTTGTATCTGATTGGTGGCTCCTCCAGGTACGTGTATGACGTGCTCTCATTTTCGTAGTATGACCTGAGTTCCTCCTCCGTGGCAGACTCCCTACGGTCCCTTGCCCAATCGTCGAACTGGTCCCGTATTGTTTGTTGCCTTGTCTGGTACGGTTCTCCCATATGAAGTGTACTCCAGAACTCATGAATATCTGTGATGGGATTTATGCTCCTCCTGCTCACACTCATTTATTGCTGTTCACATGCGCATGCTAGTCCCCAACTGGTACGCAATGCGTGATTGCATTCACCGGCATCAACGGTGGATCTTTCATGGACCATCAACTTTATAGCAAGATGTGAAACTGCACCTCGAAGACTGCGGTATATTCCACAGGTCGAGAGATGTGGATGCTTCGTGTGCGATTTCTCAAACTCAGAGCGCATAGCATCATAGTGCATTTGAAGTAGGTTATGCAGCTTGGGGAACCCCCGGTGAAACTTCTGGTTTGAAGCCCCCAACCATGTCTTGTACCAGGCATGCGTACCTTCGACCCTGCAGTTACATTGTTGAATGTTAGTGATCAGTCGATAGTAGTACATTACGAAATAAATGTAGTACCAAAATTCAATTACCTATTGGTCGTGTCACAACCAAAGTGCAAGATGTCTTTCGTCCAAGCGTGTACAAATTGAACGTGGTATGGGTCCAACCATGTTTTATGCAAGTACGCGATGAACTTAGGTTGAAGACCCCAGGCCTCTACCATTTTGGCAACAGCCTGCTCATATTGTTCCGGAATACTTGCATAAACGATACGTTCCCATCTTGCCTTCGTCGCACGTTCATACTTTTTGGTACCCATTAGCCCACTTATATACCTCGTGACATCCTTACATATATGCCTCCGGCACAATATGTGTGCTGATTCTGGAAATACTTCCTCTATGGCACGCATTGTAGCTAGCTCTCCGTCCGTAACAAATACCCCCGGTAAAACACCACATTCTGTGAACAATGCCCGCGACCGTGTAAGCCCCCAGTGATAACTTGACGTCTTCTCATCCGAGATGGAAATAAAAGCTATGTGGTAGTTTTGCCCAGTCGGTAAAACGCCAATCACTTCCACCAATGGCATGTCGTACATATTTGTCTTGTACGTGGCATCCATGAGGACAACTTGATGGAACAAACGCAGCATTGACTTCGTGTTAGGATGAGCTAAGAAAAATCCAGCCATTACATCAGTTCCCGGATGTTTGACTACAGAATATATGTAGCTATGTTGTTGCAACAAATGGATAAAATATTCCATTGGCTCCATTTCACCCATCTCATGCCGTTGAGCTTTCTGGTCAGCATTGTATATGTGTCGTAACTCACTGCAGTTGAGTGGGAATTCATATACGAGTTGAACAAGCATTTCTTTAGGTGTCATTCCGGAACGCAACATCTGCACTACTCGCACGCGCTCTTCATCAGTCAACTTCGCTGTGGAAGTGTGCCAATGGGGGTATTTCCCGAGGGGGTGGTTGTGTCTTTCGTGATTCTTCTGCACAACAACTCTCCACTCGCCCGGTAACTTCTCCATGATCTTCACCTGAAATGGGCAAGAAAACTTTTTAGTACCGGTTGAGTTTCTGGAATTTTCCTCCGGGTTTGTTGTCGTCGTGACCTTATGTGCACCAACATGCTCACATGCCATGTACACGTGTTTCGGTCGAGAATGTGAGATCGCAAAAAACATATTTTCTTCTCGGCCAGTAACACGTGTCCATGCTATTGCCCTTTCTCGAGTATCGAAAATCTGATTGTTGATGAAAATGTTCGTGCAGTCTGGAAATTCATTAGATGCATAATCAGACGAATCGCTTGATTGGCTCATATTATACGTATGGGATTTTGAGTGTTTGGGTATTTGAAGATGGAGTGTGTTGGAATTATGGAGTAGTATGGAGGAGTATGGAGTGTTAGTGATTAGTCCCTCCCTCCTTAGGTGAATTGGACACCATTCGGAACAATGGCGGATGAGGCAGTCCCCATATCACAATATAGGGGAATTATTCATTGTCTGAAGGTTACGGAGGCTTACATGCCAGACCGTGTTATGCGGCAGTTCGGATACCCCCAGTACATTCCTAAGGAACTGATAAAACCATTTCTTGTACAGAGGCCACCACAACCATCACTCTACCGATGTTCTCATTCAGCTTGGGACTCATTCGAAGACTTCATGAATTTATCGATGTAATTTCGATCAACAAGCTCTTCGAGTGCAATTTGGTCATGAAACAATTCCGGCGTACGTAAACTGGTTTCGACAACGTACGCATATCCAAGTGACCCCGCCCCAATCATTTAATCCAACCGGCCAGTATGGATCCAGGCGTGGTATGTTTCATATACATTCAATATATATATATATATACATACACGATGTTTGCTCGTATTATCAAAATCCTCATTTCTATTTCATTTTTATTTGTAGATGCTACGATTGGTTGCTGCAATGCTCGGACGCATCACTCCACTAAACAAGCAGTATCTGCAGATGCAAGACATATTAACGATTGTTGATCAACTTTACGAACACTTGCAAGATTTAATTCCAAATTAAGTATCTAGACTTTCCGGTCACATCATATTAGTACGTTATTTGATATTCTAGTCGTATTGTATTACTTTTGATGAAGTTATCGATGTAATATTTTTCTATTCAAGTTTGTATCCTTGTTCAAATTTCAAACCCGATTGCAAAAACAAACAAATAATTATATAAATCAATTTGTACAAAAGAAAATTAAAAAAATATTCAGAATCAATTTCCAAAATTAAAAAAATAATAGAACCAATTAAAATCAATTAAAATTAATTAAAAAATCACAAAAACAAATTAAAAAAACAGGAAATAAAAAAAAGCAGAAAAAAATCGGAACCATGAAGTGGCCGGTTTTAAAACCGGCCACATCCGATTTCCTATTTTTTTTTTAATTTTTTTTAATACTTCCAATTTGTAAAAAAAAAACCGAGATTGATGAACTGGCCGGTTTTAAAACCGGCCAGTTCATGAAGTGGCCGGTTTTAAAACCGGCCATTTCATGAATTTCCTTTTTTTTAAATTTTTTTCGAAATTACTTCAAGATTTTTGTAAATATTTTTATAACCGAAATATTTTTCGAAGAAAAAAAATTCAAATTTTTTTCCGATTTGTGTTTACTGTTGTTATTTAGTGTCCGTACATGTTCGCATAATATTTTCGTGTTTGCGTATACGAGTTTTTTTAATTTTTTCGTATTTCATAAGTTTTTTCTTTAGCTAACGGCATTTCCGTCAAGTTACAAAATATTTGTGTTGCGTTTAACAACGCCCATCTTGCGCTGTTGATTTGTTCTTCAAAATTTGATGTCCTCCTACTGGATGCTTGCTTCTTGGTCTTCTTTTAAAGATATTAATATTACATTCAAAAGACCTAACATCCTATACAAGATTAACTAGACTAACATACTGAGTAAACTTCTTCTTCTTTTACAGTGTTCAAGTGAACTAAGAGTACTAGTTACCTTTCTGAGCTAAGATAAGTCATTAAGATCTAAACATATATTCCTAACATAGACCTACTCATTGAATGAGTAATTATAAGTCTTGTCAAATAAAAAATGATAAAGAATTGTGTCTTTACGTCACATCATTCTGGCCAGTTTTAAAAATACTTTTGTATACAAGTAAAAAATGATAATATAGACGTATATTGACACATGCAATTTCGATGTGACAAATTAGGCCATCCGGTTATAATTTAAACGTTGTTGTGAAAACTGCAGTTTCCATATAATTATGTGCTGAAAGCTATCTCGTGTTGTAATAATTATTATGTTAATGGAAAGACAAGACAGTGAGATTAAACATGAAAGTGGAGATCTCGAAATGAGCAAATGTCTCCTAATTTGACGGCAAATTTATTTGAGCGCATACAAATCTAACTACGTAAATATATTGACTCCCTGCCATAATTTCCTCAGTAGAGAACTCATGCGTGAAGCATACTAAATGGTTACATGCGTATCAAGTTCTAATTTTGGGATTATAATATGATCAACCCTAATTTTCCCAGCTTAGGGAGGATGAACATGAGGAAGCTGGTAAAAATAAATTTGTAGAGCAAATTGATCCCCATATATTTGAAAGTTTAAATTTGAACTAAAGATTTACTCTTCAGTTCCACGTTACTATATTAAGATATGTTCGAACATCAAATTTTATGATTTGAATGTTAACCCGCTATGACCATATTTTGAGGCGTACATAGTTATATGTTGATTATAGAATGCCATGTGTTGGACATTGACACATCTTGCCTATTGTACTAATGATTCATTCAACTCAGTGAAATACGGTTCCAGTACTAAGTACAATACATGAATATTGACAAGATAAAACAGTTGGTACTCTTGAGTAGTATAATGAATGCCATGAATGACATATATATCTAAATTATAATAGATGGCCTATAGAAATAAAATGGTACGTACCTACAAACAATATTTTGATATCGATGATCGGTATTGACTTGAAAATCTAGCATAGAGATCTAATATACTGGTATAAATGGAACCGAGAAATGAATAAGCATATGAGAAATTCGATGGGAATAAATTATTGGACTTGTAAATGGGGATCTTACATGTGAGTGCATTCGATGACATCATGATGATGATGTTGATGATATAAAATGAGCTCATGGGCTTGAAGTCCGATTGATTAACAAATTCGAAATACGTACTATACCTTTTGTTTTATCGAGTCAAATGACATGTGCATTTATATACTAAGCAATGCATCATGATAGTTGCATATACATTATTTAGTTTATTATAGTATAATTATCTCATGTTGCATACTCACATTGTAACTCCCTTCGGTCCGTTAAAAGCTTCCTAGCATGCTACTTTCTCTTAGAATAAGGAATGTGCATTAAAAACTAGTTTGTAGGAGGTATTATATTGATAAACTTCTACGTGTGTGATAAAGTAAGAGAGATTTTTTTTTTTGAGAAGTAAAATCATTTCATTCAAATAATAAAATTACACCAGGGTTCGCAAAGGGAACCTAAGTGAAGCTAGAAGAATCAACCGACACACGAGTAGCTAACATGTGAGCCAGATTATTAGAACCACGTCTAACTAAATTAAAGGAGACAAAATGAAAGAAACAAGACAATGATTTGGCTTCAAAAGTTATATTCCCAATGACCGATAAGGACGGATCAGTAGCTTAGAGTTCTTTCACCACATTTGAGCAATCTCCTTCAAAGATGACCTGCCTTAGATCCAAATCATACGCAAAAACAACACTAACGGCTACCATGGCTTCCGCTTTAATTGTTCTGCACTTGAAACATTTCTGGAGCTGCACCTTTTCCATGCCAAAATTCTCCCATCAACATCACGTGCCACAATCCCGAAGCTAGCAACAGAATCTGATGCATCATAATTAACCTTCACGATACCTGCTGCCGAAGGACTCCAAGCTTGCTGCTGTTCAGGAGGACGGGGACTCGAGTAGGCTGTCTGCGCCGCCTTGTAGTGTATGAAGTTAACCGACTCCAAAGCATCATAACCCACCATCTCATGTACAATCTTATTACGATGACTCCAATGGCTCCAACACGACGTCACGAAAAATTCAAACTCAGTGGAACTCAACTCTTGGTGTACATAATCTATCCACTGCTGAACAGAAACAACATTACTATTAGTCACTAAGAAAGGCAATTGATAAACAACCCAAAACAAACGAGAGTGAGAGAAATCTCTAAATCTATGCACAAGCGTTTCTTCACCCATATGACAAATTGGACACACAATATCAAGAGTAATTCATTTATTAGATAAAGAAGAGTAAACATGCAGAGAGCTTTTCAAGAGGCGCCACATAATTTTTCTTTTATTTTGTTGGGAAGGTGCAAATTTCAAACCTAGTTGCAGTGCAAAACCATCGGACAACTAGTTGCTCCAGAATTCTAGCTATTCTCATATACTTTCAAGGAGCAAGCAAAAAAATACGCACTTCGAACGGAATAATATCCATTCTTAGTACAGTTCCACACCCTTGTGTCATCTAAACCATGTAAGGAGATAGGGATCTTAAGGATAGATGCATCATCGATCTCCTAAAACATAGAATTAATAAGATCTTCATCCCAAGTACCGCTGTCCGGGTCAATAAGTGCAGAGACAGTAAAATTCTCAATGCCCATGAAATTGATAGAGTAATAGGTTTCAAGCAGCTATCTCTAGGAATCCTCTCCTCCTTCCAAATATGAATACTTTGCCCATTCCCCACTCGCCAACGCACACCTTTTTTCACCAACTCGAGAGCCCCGCACATGCTTTTCCAAGTAAAAGACGAATTTTCCTTTGCTACAGCATCAAGAATATCGTTATTTAGGAAACTATTTAGCTTTAAGCACACGACTCAACAAAGAGTCAGGAAAAATAATAACTCTCTAGATTTGTTTTCCAAGCATGGCAAGATTAAAAGAACGGAGGTCCCTAAAACCCATACCACTATCACGTTTAAACTCACAAAGAAAATCCCATCTAACCCAATGAATGTTCTTAGGGTTTATTACATCTGGCTACCTTGTTAGAGACCCACTTCTCATTTTGATCCCCCCTAATCAAACAATTACATCTGGGTCCGAAATCGAGTTTGATGGTTGACCAGCTTAATTTAAGTTGGAGACTTATTGACAACCAAACAGGCCTTAACTCTATTTGTCTCCATTTACCCTAGGTTTAATTACATTTCCCTTCTCCTCTTTTCATCAACCCGCCAAAAACATCTTCTTCTTCTTCTTCTTCTTCTTCTTCTTCTTCTTCTTCTTCTTCTTCTTCTTCTTCTTCTTCTTCTTCCTCATGGCATCTTCTTCTTCAACATTCACTTAGCCACCATTATCACCAAAATTCTCCCGTGTGCACAACATATTGCACGTAATTGTGGTATTTCTCAATTTTCGTCATCGTTTAGGACCCAAAATTGACGGAATCGACGACTGAGTTTAAGGTGAGATTTGATTTTTCAAAATCGAGTTTTTTTACATGTATATATTGTTCTATTAGCTTGTAATAACTTTGATTGTGAAATAATTTAGTCGATTTTTCTGATAGATTCGTAACGGATGAACTAGGGTTTTTTTTAATGAAATTTTGTGTTTTCTGTTGTAAATCTATTTCTTGTGTTTTTAGTGATCATCATGGTGGAGAAGTTTAACATCAGGGTGCATTTTGGGCGGGAGGAATACATGCTTCCAAATATTGATCCTTCGAGGTATACACATTCCAAACTGCTAAATGATGTGCACAATAAGGTGTTAGTTGACTATCCAAGTGAGCATACTCTGTTCTTTAGTATGGTAGTTTACATTGAAAAATCTTTTGAAGTTATTGATATTTTGAATGATGTGAGTGTTAGCCAAATGTTTATGAGAAATATGGAATTAAAAGCGGTGAAGTACATATACAAACTGATGATGTCCCTCCATTAGCTATTGATAAGTCATGTGAGAAGGATCCTAGAACATTTGATTCCCTTGATATTGATGTGGAGTATGAACCCCCACCCACACATAAAGAAGAACCACCTGCAAGAAGGAGAATGTATATGTATAGAAGATGCAAGTCTAGGCAACCCTCAGTTTATCCTGAGATCCCTAATGTAATTGACTTGACTGATGATCCTATCACATATGATGACAATCCTCCCCCCTGTCACTTAGCCTACACAAACCAATGATGATGAACTAAACAAATCACCTGCAGCTCAAAACAAAGAACCTACACTATCTCATTCATCACCTGTAACCACAGAACCTCCACCATCCACTAATCCAACCAAAGAAATTCCCAGTCCTTATATCCCTAGAAATTTGCCTATTACTCCACTGAAACCTGTGCACAACCCTGCCAATGTTAATGACAATGAATTTGAAGAACTGCTTAACAATATCATGTCCTCAAACTATGATGTTGGTGGTACTAGTAAAAGAACTGAAGAAACTAAGAATGCACATGATACTCATGTAGAGGATGTTGTGTTAGAGGATGTGCATGTAGAGGATGATGTGGTAGATGATGTGCAGGTAGAGGATGATATGGTAGAAGATCTGCAGGTAGAGGATGATATGGTAGAGGATCTGCAGGTAGAGGATGAGTACCTGTGCGTGGTGATGAGGGTCATGGTGATACTGTGGGTGAGGAGGAGGGTCATGGTGATACTGATAGTGATATGGAGAAAGGTTTATTTGATTGGGAGAATGATGAACCTAAGACAGGGGTATTTGCATGACAGTGAGGATGAACTCATAGGGTTTCATAGGTGTCCTATTGAGAGTAGTGATGAGGACAGTGGTGATGATGAGGAAGCAGTTCCAAATGAAGGTGAGACTGGTGGTGTTGGGGCTAGTGATGGGACTGGTGTGGGCACTGGTGATGAGACTGGAGTTGAGAAACATGATGATGATGAATCTGGAGAAGATTATTACACAAGTGAAGAAATTGAGGAGAATGAGCATGATTGGATTGGAGATGAGTTTGAAGTGAATAATGATGATTGGGATAAGGACTTTAAAGAAGGTGAAACTTTTTGTGATGTTAAGGAACTTAGGAGGAGGGTGAAAGAATATGTACTAAGGTAGGATTTGTTTGTCCAGATAATGACAAAGTAAAAGAACGGCGGGGGGGTTGAATAGTCTTTTAAAACTTTTGACGATAAAACAGTTTCTCAGATACTTGTGAAGGTATCTGTTAGGAATATCTGTTTAGATTTTGATCAGCAACCTAATGACTTATCTTAGCTCAGAAAGGTGGTTAGTACTCTTGGTTCACTTGAACACTGTAAAAGAGGAAAATCACTAAGTATGATAGTCTAGAAAATCTTGTATAGGATGTTAGGTCTTTGAATGTAATTTTTTATTTCTCTGACGAAGACCAAGAAGAAGGCATCCGGCAGAAGAGCTCAACATACTTGAAGATTTGAAGACTGCACAAGATTGCTGAAGACTAAGGTCATCAGATACGTATGTCCAGATATCTTGAAGAAACAAGTGTTTTTCTATAAACAAGTGTTGCAAAAGATATATGAGAATAGAAGGTTTCTAAATGAGGAAAAGTGCCCACAGATATCTACACTCAGATACCTTGGATAAAAACTATGTTTCTGGGAAACAATATTGTGACAAGTATCTGGAGATGTGAAGGTCTCTGAAAAGGGATGTGCAATCCTTCAGAAAGCATGCATAGTTCCGTTGGCACTACAGGACAAAGTATAGTACAGTACATTGAATGCGCGGATAGAAATGTCTGAACAAAAACGACAGTCTCTGAGAAGAAGACAAACGTACAACAGTACTATACTCAGATATCAATAGTTTGAATTTCATTGAGCCTAACGGATACTATTCAAACGGCATGATTTTCAACTATAAATATCAACACTTAGAATGCTTGAAAAACACACAGAACTCACAACAAGAACACTGAACACTATCTTTCAAACTCTCAAGCATACTAAATACCTTCAAGCTTTCTGTTGCGACCAAAGCTCTTGATTCTAAGTAGCACAAAAGTTCTAAGTGTCCTGATCCTTAACAAGCATTGTTATATGTGAAGGAGTTGAATTAAGATTTCATATCTGAGATTCATTCTCTTAAACACTTATCATAGACTTGGGTCAGTAAAGAACAAGATACCATACATTGAAAAGTGTATTAAGTATACAGTATACTTGATTCATAGAGCTATCTGCATAACTGAATAAGTTATTAAAGAAGCTCACCTGACAAACTACCTTAACCAACACCTTAATCGGCATGGAGTACAAGAAGTACTTAGTTTGGGAAACTAAGGAATAACTCCAAGGTTACTGAGCATAGGAAGTACTTAGTTTGGGAAACTAAGGAATAACTCAAAAGGTTTCTGAGTACAGGAAGTACTTGGCTGAGAAAGCCGGGGAATAACTCAGGGGGAACACTTAGTTGGGAACCTAGTGTATTTAGGAATCGAGAGAAGATATTTGTAAGGTTAACTCAATTATCTGTCTTAGTGGATTCTAGGTATGAGAAAGGCCGAAGTGGATTAGTTGAAGGATTACGCCACCTTCAGATACCACTATAAAGACTTGTGTTATTTACTTTCTGCAATTTATTACTTGCTTTATTTACTTTGCTAAGTATTTACACATATCTTGCTGAGCACGTGCACTTATCACAAAAAGTCTTCCGCTCTCTGAAAATAAGTATCAGATATCTGAGAAACTGTGTTTATCGACAAAAGTTTGAAAAAGTCTTCCGCTCTCTGTAAAGCAAATGAGACAATATGTCAGTCGGGAGATTGAGAGAAGAAAAGCCAAAGAGAAGCTGAAAAAGCATCTAGGCTCAAATTATCATCAGTACAACAATATGCAATCTGCTATAGCTTGAACAATGGCTCAGAAAGCATCTAGTACTGAGGAAGCAGAAATCGGAAACGATATCTGTTTCTATTATCAGAAACCTGGAAATTTAAAAAAGGATTGCCCTGCCCTCAACAAGCTAAAGACAGGTGACAAGAAAGATAGAAGAAACTTCAAGAGAGGTCAGAGAGCTCTGCTCACTGTGGAAAGAAAGAAGATACAAATCCAACTGGATGCTCTAGACATTGAGTCTGATTCTGAGGATGAAGACTCAGATGATTCCACACTTCTCTCGAGAGATGTGGTGTCTCTCATGAAGTGGTTGACTTTGGTCAAAAGAAGAAAGAAGTGTGTGGAGTGGCTGAAGAAATCTTTCCAGATATCTCCAACATTGAACCTTGTCTAATGGCTGATGAGGTAACACATACTTCTTGTTATACTTATGAAAGTGATGAGGAAGGAATCAAAGATCTGGAACATCTCAGAAGAGAAGTTGATCTCTACGAAAGAGAATTTCTAATGGTCCGAGCTAGAGCCGAAATCCTTGAAGAAGAAAAGAATTCTCTTGTAAAGGAAAATTCACAATTACTCAAGATATCTGAGAAAAAGGATGCTGGAAATGCATTTCTCAAAGCTCAGATATCTGAGATAGAAAAGTTACATAAAGAAGCATTGGCCAAACTTCAAAAGAAATGTGAAGGTCTTCTTTCTGAGAATAAGGAACTCAAAAAGAAGGAAGTATCTTTCCAATCTTATGTCAAAGCTAGTGACACTCTTACTGAAGTACAATCCTATTTAAGAGATCCTTCAGAAAAGGGAGGACTTGGGCTGGATGCATAAACAAATAGATCTACCACTCTGAATAAGAGTGATGAAAGAATAACATTTATCAGTGCTCAGCAAGATGATTCCCAAACAACCTATAGCATTGGTCAGAAAGCTAAGGTTGTTGACAAAGGAAAGGCAGTTGCGACCAAACCTTTGTGGGAAAAACAAGTCCAAAAGAAAACTGTTGGGAATATTTCTGAAAAGAAACATAACACTGAAAAGTGTAATCACCTGATGCTATGTCTCTCGAAGGAAGAATTGCGGTGGCAAATTCTCCTATGTCACGTTCGGAAAGAAAATAGACTACCGAGAGACTAGCAAAGGCTTTGAGATGAGAACTCGAGATAGCACCGTGCTCGAAATGGCATTGGCTATAAAGCCATTGAAACAACTTGCTCGTGAGTATAAACAAGAGCAATACCGATGTATAAAGGCTATGATTGCTCACAACTATTATCAGTATTTGAATAAATGGCAAACAACTGAAAATCTGAATGCCAGGGCTAGAAGAAATCTGGCAAGGAAAGCTAAGTTTGCTGACAAGCAGACTCAGCAACCTGACAGGTATCTGAAAGAACCACAAGGAGCACCAAGGAACACACTAAGGAAGAAAATAATTCTTACTAACAATGATACTAATCATTTACCTAGAATTCCTCCTTATGTTCCTATTAGACAAAAGAATTTCCCTAAGAAATTCATTCAGAAATGGATTCCTACAGGAAGATTCTTTAGTCCAGATGGTTCCATTGTTGGTATGAGAAACTGATCTCCTGTTTCTTGTTTTGTGCATAACACTCTCAAGACTAATCCAAAGTGGCATTTTGATAGCGGATGTGGGAAGCACATGACAGGAGACAAAGCAAATCTGATTAACTAAAGAAAATGCAATGATGGACCAATTATTAGATTTGCTGGAGGAGATGAAAAACCAACCATAGGATTTGGCAACTGAAGTTTGGAGCCCTTACAATCTCTGAAGTACTACATGTAAAGGGATTGAAATATAATCTCCTAAGCATGAGTCAATTAGTAGACAAAGGGTACACTGTTAAGATCAAGTCAAAACTATGCAAAGTGATTGACAATGAGTCAAAGCAGACAGTCTTGGTTGCTAGGCGAAAAGGAAATCTTTATGTTGCTGATTGGGCATCCGCCACAACTGAAGAATGTCTCATGGTGAGTCAATCTGGCCACACTGAAGAAAATTGGCTGTGGCATAAAAGAATGAGTCACTTGAATTTCAAAACTCTGAACAAGCTAGCCAAGAAAGAATTGGTGGTTGGTTTACCCAAAATGGCATATAGAAAGGATGATATGTGCTCAGCTTGCCAAATGGGAAAACAATCCAAAATATCTTTTAAGTCTAAAACTAGACACTCCAGTGAAAGGCCACTGCAAATGTTACATATGGATCTTTTTGAATCCTCTGTAACCAGCTATGCAAGAAAGAAGTATGGTCTGGTTGTTGTTGATGATTACTCAAGATTCACTTGGGTTCTATTTCTCAAACAAAAATCTGATGCAAGGGTTGAGATACCCAACTTGCTGAATAAGCTTGAAATCATGAAAAATGACAAGGTATCTGTAATCAGAACAAACGATGGTACTGAGTTTGTGAACCAGTACATAAAAGAGTTTTGTACCTCAAAGGTATACAACATCAACTATCTTCCGTAAGGACACCACAACAAAATGGTGTTGCTGAAAGGAAGAATAGGACCCTAAAAGAAGCAGCAAGAACAATGCTTGCTGACACTGAAATAAGTAAAATCTATTGGGTTGAAGCTGTTAACACAGCCTGCTACACTCAAAATAGATGTTTGATTAACAAACACCATGACAAAACTCCTTATGAGCTTTTGATTGGTAGACCCCCTAGTATCAAACATCTAAGGGTGTTTGGTTGCAGATGTTTTGTTCTTAACAATGGAAAAGAATACTTGAGAACATTTCAACCAAAAGCAGATGAAGGAGTATTTCTTGGTTATTCTCTGAATAGCAAAGCCTATAGAATTTACAACAAATGAACGCAGAAGATTGAAGAATCTGTTCATGTAGTTTTCTACGAAGGAAACAAGAAAATACCCTTGAATGATGATCTCTCAGATAGGTTCAAAGAGCTGATGATTAAAGATTCTGAAGAAGAATCCTCAATAGGAAACAAATCTATCATTCACTTAGAGGATGAGTCTGACGATGAAAAGCAACCATTGCTTAGTAACAACCAGATGACTCTAAGACATGATGAATAATTTGCTATGAGAATTTCAGAAATGGAACAGGTTACTGAGAACCTTCATCATGAAGAGGTTTCTGAGAATGAGATTGCTGAAAATCCAATTCCAGATATCTCTAACACTGAAAAAGTGTCAGATATCCATGGCATCTCCCATGTGTCAGATATCTCAGATACTGCACAAGTATCCTATCAAGATCATATTGATTCACAATCAGATCAAAATGATATTAATCCTACTAGTTCAAAACCCATTATGAAATGGATAAGAAATCATCCTGCCAAGGATGTGATCGGTCCTTTAGACCAAGGAGTTAGAACTAGGAGAGCAATTGCTGACTCTCTTTAAGGATGTTTCATCTCAAATATTGAACCTAAAACTATAGAAGAAGCATTGAAGGATCAAGATTGGATCTCTGCAATGCAAGAAGAGTTGGATCAATTTGAGAGAAACAAAGTCTGGAAACTGGTTTCATTTGTTGACGGAATATCTGTAATTGGAACCAAGTGGGTTTTCAGAAATAAAATGAATGAGTCTGGTGAAATAACCAGAAACAAGGCAAGGAAATTTGGTTGCAAGGATTCACCTGCATGAAGGACTAGATTTTGATGAATCTTATGCACCAGTTGCAAGATTGGATGCAATAAGACTCTTTCTAGCCTTTGCAGCTCATAATGACTTTACAGTTTATCAAATGGATGTCAAGAGTGCATTCCTAAATGGTGAACTTGCTGAGGTAGTCTATGTTGAGCAACTACCAGGCTTTGAGGTTTCCTCAGAAAGTAGGATAGTCTATAAGCTTCAGAAAGCTCTGTATGGGCTGAAACAAGCTCCAAGAGCATGGTATGATACATTGGCCAGATACCTTCTAGAAAGTGGTTTCAAGAAAGGAGATGTTGATAAAACACTCTTTACATTGAACCATGATGGGAAACTACTTTTAGTTCAAGTATATGTTGATGACATTATATTTGGATCTAAAGACAAGCAACTTTGTGAAGACTTTGCTGAGCTCATGAAAAGTAAATTTGAGATGAGCATGATGGGAGAATTAAACTACTTCCTAGGATTGCAAGTCAAGCAACTTAATGATGGAATATTCATTAGTCAAACAAAGTATGCAAAGGACATGCTCAACAAGTTTAATCTAAAGCCTTCTGAAAAGAATGCTAATATACCTATGAGCATTGGAACCAAAATGACCTATACTGAATCTGACAAGAGTGTTGAAGAACACAAGTATAGGAAATTGATTGGGTCTCTACTGTACCTCACTGCAAGTAGACCTGATATTCAATATGTAGTTGGAGTGTGTGCCAGATTTCAGACAAATCCAATGCAATCACACTACAACATTGCTATGAAAATATTAAGGTATGTAAAAGGTACTATAGAAGTTGGATTATGGTATCCAAAAGACAGTGGATTGAGTTTAGTTGGCTACTCTGATGCTGACTATGCTGGATCGTTGCTTGATAGAAAAAACACCTCAGGAACTTGTCAATTTCTTGGTGCCAAAATGATTTCATGGTCCAGTAAGAAACAAAACTCAATTGCCACATCTACCACAGAGGCTGAATATATTGCTGCTGGGTGTTGTGCGTCACAAATATTGTGGATTCAACAACAACTCAGAGACTATGGACTCAATAAAGAGAAAACTCCGATTTTTTGTGACAACACAAGTGCTATTGCCATAACTCAGAATCCTAAGTTTCATGTAAGAACAAAGCACATTGATGTTAGACACCACTTCATTAGAGACCATGTTGAAAAAGGCAATATAGAGATACTCAAGATTGGCACTGAAGACCAACTTGCAGATATCTTCACTAAGCCACTACAAGAAAGTAGATTCTTAGCTTTAAGACATAGTCTTGGACTAATAGAGCTACCGAAGAACTGAAAAAGTTCAGATATCTGAAGAAGATATCAAAAGAGGGAAAGAGATATCTGGAACGGGTATCCAGATATAGAGGGAAAAGAAACCTGGAACAGGTATCCAGAAACATGGTATCTGGAACGGATATCCAGATATAAAGAGAAAAGAGAAATTTGGAATGGGTATCCAGAAAAGAGGTATCTGGAATGGGTATCCAGAAACCACAGAAAAAGGGTAAAATGACTATTTGAAGATCTCTGAGACAGGTACTCAGATATCTAGATCACTCAGTGAGGGGGAACACAAAAGAGAATAGTACAACTGTCTGCAGTCATTCTCTTGAAATTCGTATTATTTCTATCTTTGTGTAAAACTTGGACAGATACTAAGTATGAGATAGACTCAGATACAAAATATGTTCTTATTCACACAGAAGAAATGTTTTTCAGATAGCTAATCGCCAAAATTCATTAATTGGGCACAATTACAATTGCTGATTGTGATCATTGCTGAAGAAGCAATAGTAACTCTTGATGAAATGGGCATTTGATCATAACGGACGAGATTATTTCTCTGAGAATTAGTGGACGGTAAAAACTCAGACGTGGCCCACTAAGTATTTAATGTCAAACAAACTTTACCCACGCCTATCTACAAGTACACATATACTTACACACAAAATCAATTTGTATGTATATGTCTGTTGAGATTTTCGTTGCTATATATATAGGATTTTGGCAAAAGAAATCACTTTCGCCTAATCCAACATTCATACTTGCACAAGAATAGCAAAAACTTTCCTTCAAACTTTTCTACAAAACTCTGTCCTTCGATTAGTCTTTTGTAAAGAATCACTAATCTCCCACCTTAATCTCTTTCAGACTTTTGAAAACTCTCACTATATAAAGAGATGGCTCCAAAACGTGCTTCTACCTAGAAATCCGAATCTACTACCTCTCGTACTGCTGAAGCAAGCACCAGAGTTGGTTATCATAAACAATCGTTTGGTAGGAGACTTCAATCCTAATCATTGAACTTCAAATCACAGGATGATTTGGGGTGGTGCCATGATAGAGGAATACCTTACTGCTGCTATTGAAAATCAAGCCGATAGGAAGCTAATCCTTGATATGCTTTAAAAGGCACAAATCAAGGGTTTCCTGTCTGCTATTCTCATTGGAGTTTCTTCACTAGATGTGTTGGAATTCTACAACAATTCCAGGATTATTTCCTGTGTATCTGAAGGCACTGAAATAGTGTCTATAAAGTCAAAAGTTCAAGGAAAGGACATCCTTTTGAACTTGATAAATTTCTGTGAGTTGTTTGGACTTCAAACTCTTGGAAATGATTTTGAAATAAACACCAAGGATGATGATCTCCTTGAAGGTGTGAAGCAACTGTACAGTGGTGTGTATGATCTTGAAAAACCAGATACACCCACTGACTTCAAACTTGCTGACATCAGAACTAGACATCTGTTGGTTCACTGGGATGTGTTGGCATGCATTCTTCACAGATGCTTTGATGGTCTACAAGGAGGTGCCGACCAAATAAGCCAAGAACGCTGGATGATGATGGTCTTGTTGAAACAACAAGACAAAAGGCTGGAAAACCCTTTCAACTGGGGAAAGTACACCTTTATGAAATTTGTGAAGAAGATTCAAGGCTTTGAGCCTAAAATCGTTAATGGCCTTGCTGAGCCAAAATCCACAGTAAGCTATGGACTGAAGATTTGCTACTTACTGGAGTGCCTTGGCATTGAGCTCAGAGAGACGGCAGACATTGCCAATAGTAACCTACTCTACAAATATGAGTATACAAACATGATGAAAAAGGTTACTGCATCTCAGAAAGGTTCCAAGAAACGAAAGACTGATGAGGTATCTGAGGGTTCTGTTGCGACCAAAAAGCCTAGAACTTCACGAAAGAAGTTTGCTGGCAAATCAGAAGGCATACCCATTGTGGATGTCGACTCTCAGATATCTGCCGCCACTGCAGATGAACTCATCAATGAAGATTAACTCATCAATGCTGAAAAAGATACAACTGCTGATGAACTCATCAATGTTGCCAAGGAGAGCCTTGTTGATGAACTCATTGGTAAAAATGAGAGTAGTGGCAGGTACCAAGCTCTATCTGCAGAAACCGCAGGGATTATGGACCAATCAGTTCCTAATGCTGATGAGAGCTCTGACGATGATGATGATGAGTTAGTTATCTCTCAAGTCCTACAGGAATCAAAGAGGGCTAAGGTTGCTGAAAAAGTAACAAGTGTAGAGGTATCTGAAGAAGAACCTACACCACAGGTTGCTGAACAAGCACCTGTTTCAAAGGTTGCTGAAGAAGCAACTATGTCCAAAGTCACTGGACAAAACACACCATCAGAGCAAGTAACACTTAAGCATATTGAAGATGCTCTGATGAGTGGCAACTTAGTGTTGGAGGATACTGCCATTGCCTCAACACTTAAAAGTCTGTCTCAAGCAGATCTGGATAGGCCTCATACAGCATCACCTTCTTCATCCAGATTAGAATCACCACACCAACCACAACAGCCAGTAGTGGATGCTGTTGAGATGATACTTGAGTTACAGCATGAGATACCAGCATCTTTCCTTCTTTGAAGAAAATCACGTAAAAACGGGTTCTGACTCGATGAGAGGGATCAAACTGAGGCATCTGCTCAGAATGATCAACCAGGGGAGGCAACTAAGTTACACACTCAGGAAAGGTCTGAAGTACCTGAAACTTCAAACAAAGAAGCAGAAATGGAACAACAAGACCAAAGCATAGAAGGGTCACAAGTTCCAGAGACCAATCAGCCTGACACTGCTCAGGTAGCTGAATGGTTTAACTCTCTACTTTTGAAATTTTATGTTTATAAATCTTGTTACTCATAAAAATTTTCTTTGTTACAGGCTGAATTAGAAACAAAAGAACAAGAGGAAGCTGCAAAGCTTGCCTCAGAATCTGAGAAGGAGGCTTCCATAGCCTCACCACTTAAGGAACAGGAGCCTGTCTCACAGGTAGAAGAAAGTTCCTTAAAATATGACATCTTAGATATGTGCTTTATACACTTGACTAATACTATTAAGTGTTTGTTTCTAGTAGGCTCCAACTGAGAAGAAAAATGAAGAAACTGAAAAGTCTATCTCTTCAAAAAAGAATCCAGAGACTTCCAAGGTCTCTAAGGAACAAGTATCTGAACCTTCTGCAGAGAAGGTATTCAATTCAGATACCTATAATCTTCAAAGACAAAACTCTGATCATTTTTCTCAAACTAACACTTTCTACTTAACAGGTTCAAAAAGAAGTAGAAGTTGCTGGGGAATTGCCCGCTCAATCCCCACAACAAATGGAAATTGATGGCATCAAAGCCTTCATCACAAGAAAAATTTCCAGAGACTGCACAAGTCTCTGAGCAACAAGTATCTGAGCCTCCAATAGTGGAGGTAATTGAACTCTTAGATATCTGATTTTGTAAATAGAATTTTTCTTGATAAAATTTCCTAAGTGTTATATTTCTAATCTCAGGTTCAAGAAGAAAGAAAGATCAGTGAGGATCAGACTTCCCAGTCTCCTCCTCATATCCAGATATCTGAGGCACCTAGAACCTCAATAGTCAAGTCATCTGAGCCTGTCACACAGGTAACTCAGATACCTTTCTACTTTAAAGCCCAGATATCTCCTATAGTTTTGAAATTAATTCAGAACACTTTCTTTCAGGCTCAATCAAGTGCCACTAAGGTCCCTGTTGATGAGAAAAAGGACCTGCTTCCTTTCTTCAAGGAACACACTTTGCCAAAGCACCTAAAATGCTTCAAGAGATGGCAAAAGCTTCGATGCTCCGATCTATCTGAGATCATAAAGGTGACTGATCACCACACATGGAGATCACGAGCCCTTGACTTGGAAAACTACGTCCATGCCATGTTCCCCACTGAACAATATTCCTTTGGAACATTGATGCATAAGGACTTTGTCAAGGAAGTGACCAGAAAGCTGATTCAAGCTTTTAACTAAGTAGATGGTCAGACCAGAATGCAGATGGCATTCAAGCCTATCTTGCCCTAAACCCTACAATACATACCCTCTGAACAAGAGGAAGTTAATGGGCAAATGGTCACTATTCCAGAAGTGATCAATCTGGTCTCTGAAGATGAAGAAGAGAAGGAGACTAATGAGAATGATTATGAAGAATCTCCTTCTGACCATCACAAGGATGAGGATGATAAGAAGGATGATGATGATGCCCCTGCACCAGGGACAGGAGGGATTGCACAAGGAACTAATGCCTCAGTTGCTGAAAAGCACACTGAGAGGACATCCCAACAATCCCCTCCTCCATCTCCTCACAAATCTACCCATCCATCTTCCCCACAAAAGGACACTACTGAACAAGTAGTTGAGCACTCTGAGCAAACAACTCAGAAAATATTGGATGCACAAGCCAGAGTTGCTCAACTCAAACAATTGTTGGAAGAAGAACAACAGCTAAATCTTCAACTGGATGAAAAGATAGCTGAATCCAGAGTCAAGCTAAATAAACTTGAAGATCAAACCATCAAGGAAATGCAAGCTTACTCTGAGATTAAAGAGCTCCAGGAAGCTGTAAATTCCATTGCTAAGGAGCTAGATGCTGAGCAAGTATCTGAAGACAAGCATAATGCTAAGGCTGCATCACCAATAGATGTACCATCCTCCTCTCTGAAAGGAAAGAAACCCATCTCTGAGATGGTTGCTGGACTAGAAAACATTGATGAAAATGTCTAAGAGGATGAAGATCACTGGGCTGATGACTCAGATGATGAAGAAGAGAAGAAATTGGCAGAACACCGAAATGAGCACTTGGTGGTTTCTCATTTGAAAAGGAAGCTGATTGCTCCTGAAATTTTCAACAAGCTGCCAAATGTCAACTCCAATGAATACTTGACGATTTCAAGCATCTTGGCCAAATTGAAAAAGGAGTTATCTTCTCAAGATAAAGCCGCCACTACATCAGTCCCTGAAAAAATGAAGACATTCACTGAGCTCATCACTCAGAGAACAACCAATCTGGTCATTGCTCAGAAAGACCTAGACATGGTTAGGCATAATGACCAAAATTTGGCTGCAAAAGCCTTTGAAGAGGCGTGCTATGCTGCTGGAAAATCAGAAGCCATACAAGGCCCATTGGCAGAGCTCACTGATAAAGAAAATGGACTTATCAAACAAAATCAGGAGCTCAAGGTTGAACTTCAGAAGTTGGTTACTGCCTACAATTACTTGCAAGGGAATTTTGAGTCTCTCTCAGAATCCTTTGTGGTACTTAGTCAGTCAACAATGACTAGGGGGGGGGGGGGAGGATTTGGACCTCAAGGTCAGGGGGAAGGAAAGAAGAAATCTAGAGTTGGTGCTGCTCAGAAAGGAAGAGGAAACAATAAAACTTCCCAACCACCACTCAGAATAAATGAGCCCTCATCAAGTCAAGCTGCTTTGCAAATAGTAGCTACTTCCCAGCAGCCAACTGAAGAAACAACAATGGTAACAAGGGCCATGGCACAAAGACCTCCAAGGAGTACCAAGGCTCCAAGGAGAAGACAAGTTATAGGGATTGAAGAATCTTCTGAAGAAGAAGAAGAAGAAGAAATCAAATCCCAGGGCAATGAAGAAGGCTGCAAATCACCTAACCAGAGAAATCTGGAAGATGATGATGAAGATGGGGATGAAGATGAAGCTCCTCTTCACAGAAAAAGAAGAAAGGTTGATATCCTATCTGAGCCCATAGCTGCAAAGCCTTTGACAGCTATAACACCCTCTGGAAATACCAAGTCAATCCAGAGTGGTTCTTCAAGTAATCCCCCAAGGGAAAATTCAAGGCAAAGGAGGAATAGACTAAGAGCTGAAAGAAGAAAAAGTCAACTTCCACTCCGGACAGAAGAAGCCAAAATTGAGTATGTGAAGACTGACAACAACTCCTCTGTATACAGGTGTATTAATCAGAAGAATGGCTACTGGATTCTGGAACTTAAGCACTTACTGGTAAATTCAAAATTTCCAGAACCAATCCATAAACAACTCATGGCATGGAGAAAAGACAAGCCAGTCTTGATTAATACCAACCACATCAAAGCCAGGTTGGATTTTGAAGTAATCAAGAGAATAGAATCCATGAAGAAGGATCTCTCTGATGAATGTCCTTATGGAAAGCCAAATGATGTGCACAAAATTCCCAACATCACTGGAACAGGCACAAGGCCAAGACTTGCCGTGGAACCCTTTGAGTCATTCTACATGACTGAAGAACAATACAAGGGTGACATCAAATATCTGAGGATCATATATGACTATTTCAAGCTATCAGATTTCAGAATTGTGCATGCCTGGAAGTGGGAAAAGTATCTGTGGGTCAAACACTTTGCTAAGAAGAATCCTACCAAAACGTACAACTAAGTCTGTGGATTTGCCAGAGACACATAAATGATTGTCAAAACTCTTCTCTATGACTACTCTGATGATATCAAAAGGTTTAGTGATAGGAAATTTGCAGATTGATCCATGGAACTGCTTTTGAAGACTTGAAGACTAGTTTATTAGGATGTTTACTTGGAGCTTGGTTACTCCTGTTGTCCTAATTTATTATGTTTTTTGTATCTTGCTGACTGCGCTAAATTGTGTTTTATTAAAGTTATCTGTGAACTTTCTCTGTAACATATCTGATGAACCTACTCTCAGATATCAATTTATAAAAATATAACTTGTCAGCAAAGATCACACCTTGTGATTTGGTTGATGTTTACTTTCTGCACTTAATTGAAAGAATTGAAAGATCTTATGAATTGATTAAGTGGTGGATTGTTTCCTCATCCATATTTGTAATAGGTCAGATAGTCATTGTTGACTGATCATAAAGGGGGAAATTTGTTAGGAATATCTGTTTAGATTTTGATCAGCAACCTAATGACTTATCTTAGCTCAGAAAGGTGGTTAGTACTCTTTGTTCACTTGAACACTGTAAAAGAGGAAAATCACTAAGTACGATAGTCTAGAAAATCTTGTGTAGGATGTTTGGTCTTTGAATGTTATTTTTTATTTCTCTGAAGAAGACCAAGAAGAAGGCATCCGGCAGAAGAGCTCAACATACTTGAAGATTTGAAGACTGCACAAGATTGCTGAAGACTAAGGTCATCAGATACCTATGTCCAGATATCTTGAAGAAACAAGTGTTTTTCTATAAACAAGTGTTGCAAAAGATATCTGAGAATACAAGGTTTCTAAATGAGGAAAAGTGCCCACAGATATCTACACTCAGATACCTTGGATAAAAACTATGTTTCTGGGAAACAATGTTGTAACAAGTATATGGAGATGTGAAGGTCTCTGAAAAGGGACGTGCAATGCTTCAGAAAGCATGCATTGTTCCATTGGCACTACAGGACAAAGTATAGTATAGTACATTGAATGCGCGGACAGAAATGTCTGAACAAAAACGGCAGTCTCTGAGAAGAAGACAAACGTACAACAGTACTATACTCATATATCAATAGTTTAAATTTCATTGAGCCTAACGGATACTATTCAAACGGCATGATTTTCAACTATAAATATCAACACTTAGAATGCTTGAAAAACACACAGAACTCACAACAAGAACACTGAACACTATCTTTCAAACTCTCAAGCATATTACTTACCTTCAAGCTTTCTGTTGCGACCAAAGCTCTTGATTCTAAGTTGCACAAAAGTTCTAAGTGTCCTGATCCTTAACAAGCATTGTTATATGTGAAGGAGTTGAATTAAGATTTCATATCTGAGATTCATTCTCTTAAACACTTATCATAGACTTGGGTCAGTAAAGAACAAGATACCATACATTGAAAAGTGTATTAAGTATACTTGATTCACAGAGCTATCTGCAGAACTGAATAAGTTATTAAAGAAGCTCACCTGACAAACTACCTTAACCAACACCTTAATCGGCGTGGAGTACAGGAAGTACTTAGTTTGGGAAACTAAGGAATTACTCCAAGGTTACTGAGCATAGGATGTACTTAGTTTGGGAAACTAAGGAATAGCTCAAAAGGTCTCTGAGTACAGGAAGTACTTGGCTGAGAAAGCCGGGGAATAACTCATGGGGAACACTTGGTTGGGAACCTAGTGTATTTAGGAATCGAGAGAAGATATTTGTAAGGTTAACTCAATTATCTATCTTAGTGGATTCTGGGTCTGAGAAAGGCCGAAGTGGATTAGTTAAAGGATTACGACACCTTCAGATACCACTATAAAGACTTGTGTTATTTACTTTCTGCAATTTATTACTTGCTTTATTTACTTTGCTAAGTGTTTACATATATCTTGATGAGCACGTGCACTTATCATAAAAAGTCTTCCGCTCTCTGAAAATAAGTATCAGATATCCTCACAGATATCTGAGAAATTGTGTTTATCGACAAAAGTTTGAAAAAGACTATTCACCCCCCCTCTAGTCTTTTACTTTGCCGTTATCTGGACCAACAGTATCTGATACTTAGTCTCAGAGAGCGGAAGTCTTTTCAGATAAGTGCACGTGCTTAGCAAGTTATAATGTGTGTAAGTACTCAACAAGTAATAAGTAATACAGAAAGTAAGTGCAGAAAGTAAATAACACAAAGCTTTTTATAGTGGTATCTAAGCGTGGCATAAACCGTCAACTAATCCACTCGCCCTATCTCAGGACTTTAATTCACTAAGATAAGATGATGAGTTCCCCTTACAAAATCCTATCTCTTTATCCCTTTAACATTAGGTTCCCAACCAAGTGTTCCCCCTGAGTTATTCCCTAGTTTTCCCAACCAAGTACTTCCTCTACTCAGTAACTTTTGAGCTATTCCTTAGTTTCCCAAACTAAGTACTTCCTATGCTCAACACCTGTTGGTGTTTTGGTTATGGTAGTTTGTCAGATGAGCAGTCTCTTAATAACTTCTGCAGTTATGTAGGAGTGCTCTTGTAGAATCAAGATTACTTAATACACTTTTCAATGTATGGTAACTTGTTCTTTACTGACCCAAGTCTTGATGTTGTTCAAGATAATGAATCACAGATATGAGTCGGAACTTTATCTTCTAGATTAAACTCTTTCACAATATACAATTCTTGTTAAGGATCAGGACACTTAGAACTTTCGTGCTACTTAGAATTCAAGAGCTTTTGTCGCAACAGTAAGCTAGAGAGTAAGTAGGCAGAAGGCTTGTAAGCTTGAATGTAATGTATGAAGTTCTGTGTATTCAGTGTGTCTTTCAAGAATTCTAAGTGGTGATATTTATAGTTGAAAATCATGCCGTTTGAATTAGTATCCGTTAGGCTCAATGAAATTCAAACTATTGATATCTGAATCAGTAGAGTAGTGAGCTTTGTCTTTTTTCAGAGATTTCCTCTTTTGTTCAGGCATCTCTGTCTGCGTAATAAATGCACTGTACCAACTTTTGTCCTGTAGTGTCAACGGAACAATGCAAGCTATCTGAGGCTTTGCAAGTCCTTTCTCAGTGACCTTTAGTGCATCAGAAACCTATTGAAACGTTTGTCTCTCAGACACTTAGTTTCTTCAAGGTATCTGAGCCAAGGTATCTGAGGACACAATTTTGCCTTAGTCTTCAGCAATCTTGTCCAGTCTTCTGATCTTCAACAAAAGAGTTCTTTTGCTGGATGCTTCCTTCTTGGTCTTCTTCAAAGATATAAAAATTACATTCAGAGACCTAACATTCTATACAAGATTTGTTAGACTAACATACTCAGTAAGTTTCCTCTTTTACGATGTTCAAGTGAACTAAGAGTACTAGTTACCTTTCTGAGCTAAGATAAGTCATTATGGTTTACTGATCAAAATCTAAACATATAATCCTAGCAAATTTCCCCTTTTTTGATCAGTCACCTATGACTATCTTTTAAAACCTAACATGAACTGGATGGGGAAACAATCCAACACTTAAACATTTCTTATGATCTTTCATTTCTTTTCATTTAAGTGCAGAACGTAAATATCAACCAAATGACAAGGTGTGATCTTTGCTGACAAGTTATCTTTTCATTAGAATAGGTATCTGAGAGTAGGTTCATTAGATAGAATACAAGTGATAGCACATATATCTTTTACAAGATAAGAAATAAGTTACAATCAGCAAAAAAATCAAAACATTACTCAACTAAGTAGGACAACAAGAAGTTCCAAGTTCTAAGTGAACATCCTACTAGTTGGTCTTCAAGTCTTCTTCTTGTCAGCTTCCATCATCTGGGTAAATGTAGTCACCTTATCTGATAATGTCATTTGAGTAGTAAAAAAGACAAGTTCTCACAATCATTTCAAGTTTCCTTGAGAACTCAACATTATCTTTGTATGTTTTGGTGGATCTTCTCTTGCAAGTCTGTTCAACCCAGAGGTGTCTTGCCCAAAACCAAGCATGCTCGATCTGAATAGGAGACAGTTTGAATTTGACATAAATTGTCTTCAGATATTTCAGATCTAGCCTGTAATCATCTTCAGTGAGATAGAAGGACTCATAAATCGGTACAACTGGTCTTGGCTTTGTTTTGGTGCCAACGACATTCTCCATTCTATGTACATCATCAGGTTTATGGTAGGGGCAAGTGTCAGATAGATCTTTCCTCATTGCTACTTAAGCGTCCAGTGTTGTTTGAAAATTATCACAAGAATGGAAATTTTTCAAAACACAAGAGATAGTTGACTTCTAACATATTGTACTATTGCTCAACTTCTCTCCTGTTGTGTTCCCCCTTACTCAGTGGCCTCATGTATCTGAATACCTATTTCAGATATCTCTTTAACCATCTTTTACACTTAGCCTTGATATCTGAGTTCCTGTCTCAGATATCTCCTTCATTCTTTAAGTGCCTTTCTTTCTCAGAAAGCCTTATTCTTCTCTTATTGGCTCATTGAGTTCCCGTCTCAGTGACCAATTTAGCACCTTGGTAGTTCCATTAACCCAAGACTATGTCTTAAAGCTAGGAATCTACTTTCTTGAAGAGGCTTTGTGAAGATATCTGCAAGTTGTTCTTCTGTACCAATCTTGAGTATCTCAATATGGCATTTTTCAACATGATCTCTAATGAAGTGGTGTCTAACATCAATGTGCTTTGTTCTAGCATGAAACTTAGGATTCTGAGTTATAACAATAGCACTTGTGTTGTCACAGAAAATAGGAGTTTTCTCTTCAGTGATCTCATAGTCTCTGAGTTATTGTTGTATCCACAAGATTTGTGAAGCACAACACCCAGCAGAAATATACTTTGCTTGTGTGGTTGATGTGGCAATGAGTTTTGCTTCTTGCTGAACCATGATATCAATCTAGCACCAAGGAATTGACATGTTCCTGAAGTACTTTTTCTATCAAGCATAGATCCAAGATAGTCAGGGTTATAGTGTGATACACTAAACTCAATCCACTCTCTTTTGGATACCACAATCCAACTTCTACAGTACCTTTAACATACCTTAGAATCTTCATAGCAGTGTTATAGTGTGATTGCATTGGATTTGTCTGAAATCTTGCACATACACCAACTGCATATTGAATATCTGGTCTGCTTGCTGTAAGGTATAGTAGAGACCCAATTAATTTCCTATAGTTGTGTTCTTCAACACTCTTATCAGATTCAGTATAGGTCATCTTGGTTCCTATGCTCATAGGTATCTTGGCATTCTTTTCAGAAGGCCTTAGATTAAACTTGTTGAGCATATCCTTAGCATACTTTGTTTGACTAATGAATATTCCATCATTAAGTTGCTTAACTTGCAACCCTAGGAAGTAATTCAATTCTCCCTCATGCTAATCTCAAATTTACTTTTCATGAGCTCAGCAAAGTCTTCACAAAGTTGCTTGTCCTTAGATCCAAAGATTATGTCATCAACATAACTTCTACTAAGAGTAGTTTTCCATCATGGTTCAATGTAAAGTGAGTTTTGTCAACTTCTCCTTTCTTGAATCCACTTCCCAGCAAGTACTTGGCTAAAGTGTCATACCATGCTCTTGGAGATTGTTCAAGTCCATATAGAGCTTTCTGAAGCTTATAGACCATCTTGCTTTCTGAGGAAATTTCAAAACCAGGTGGTTGCTCAACATAGACTTCCTCACCAAGTTCACCATTTAGAAATGCACTCTTGACATCCATTTGGTAAACTTTAAAGTCATTATGAGCTGCAAAGGCTAAAAATAGTCCGATTGCATCAAATCTTGCAACTGTAGCATATGACTCATCAAAATCTAGTCCTTCGGTCTGGGTAAATCCTTTGGCAACCAACCTTGCTTTGTTTCTGGTTATTTCACCAGGTTTATTCATCTTGTTTCTGAAAACCCACTTAGTTCCTATGACAGATATTCCATCAATATAGGGAACTGGTTTCCAGACTTTGTTTCTCTCAAATTGATCCAACTCTTCTTGCATTGCTATGATCCAATCTTGGTCTTTTAATGCTTCTTTAATGGTCTTTGGTTTAATATCTGAGATTGAACATCCATAGAGAGAATCTTCATTTTCGGCAATTGCTCTCCTAGTTCTTACCCCTTGGTCTAAAGGACCTATCACATCCTTTGCAGGTTGATCTCATATCCATTTTATAATGGGTTTAGAACTAGTAGAATCATTATCATTTTGATTCATTTCTGTATCACTATCTAAGATATCTGGCACATGTGATGTGCTTGGGATATTTGACACTTGTTCAGTGTCCTGGGTATCTGAGACAGGATTCTTAGCAACCTCCTGCTCAGAAACCTCTTCATAATGAAGATTCTCAGTGACTTATCCATTTCTGGATTTTTCATAGGAAACTCTTCATCATGCCTTAGAGTCATCTGGTTATTACTTGGCAATGGTTGCCTTTCTTTGTCAGACTCCTCCTCTAAGTGAATGATAGAATTATTTCCCTTTGGAGATTCTTGTTCAGAGTCCTTGATCATAAGTTCCTCGAACTTATTTGAGAGTTCTTCATTCAAGGGTATTTTCTTGTTTCTTTCATAGAGTACTACATGGACAGATTCTTCAATCTTTTGTGTCGTTTTGTTGTACATTCTGTAAGCTTTGCTATTCATTGAATAACCAAGAAATACTCCTTCATTTGCCTTTGGTTGAAATGTTCTTAAAAATTATTTACCATTGTTAACAACAAAACATCCGCAACCAAACACCCTTAAATGTTTGATGCTAGGGGGTCTACCAATCAATAACGCATAAGGAGTCTTATCGTGGTGTTTGTTAATCAAACATCTATTTTGAGTGTAGCATGCTGTATTTACAGCTTCAACCCAATAGATTTCACTTATTTCAGTGTCAGCAAGCATTGTTCTTGCTGCCTCTTTTAGGGTCCTATTCTTCCTTTCAGCAACACCATTTTGTTGAGGTGTCCTTACTGAAGATAGTTGATGTTGTATACCTTTGCAGGTACAAAACTCTTTTATGTAATGGTTTACAAACTCAATACCATTGTCTCTTCTGATCACAGATACCTTGTCATTTTTCATGAGTTCAAGCTTATTCAGCAGGCTTGGTATCTCGACCCTTGCGTCCAATTTTTGTTTGAGAGAAACAACCCAAGTGAATCTTGAGTAGTCATCTACAACAACCAGACCATACTTCTTTCCTGCATAACTAGTTACTGAGGACTCAAAGAGATCCATGTGTAACAGTTGCAGTGGCCTCACACTGGAATGTCTAGTTTTAGACTTGAAAGATGTTTTGGCTTATTTCCCTAATTGGCAAGCTGAACATACACCATCCTTTCTGTATGCCATTTTAGGTAATCCAACAACCAATTCTTTCTTGGCTAGCTTATTCAGAGTTTTGAAATTCAAGTGACTCATCCTTTTGTGCCATAGCCAATTTTCTTCAGTGTAGCCAGATTGACTACCATAAGGCATTCCTCAGTTGTGGCAGATGCCCAATCAACAACATACAGACTTCCTTTCTGCCTAGCAACCAAGACTACCTGCTTTGACTCATTGTCAATCAATTTGCAAAATTTAGATTTGATCTTCACTGAGAACCCTTTGTCATTAAATTGACTCATGCTGAGAAGATTATATTTCAATCCCTCTACATGTAGTACTCCAGTGATTGTAAGGGCTCCAAACTTCAGATCTCCAAATCCTACGGTTGGATTCACTTCTCCTCCAGCAAACCTAATATTTGGTCCTGTATCACACACTCTGTAGTTAACCAGATTTGCTTTGTCTCCTGTCATGTGCTTCCCACATCCACTGCCAAAGTGCCACGTTGGATTCTTCTTTAGAGTGTTCTGCACAAAACAGGAAACATGGAGTTAGGTTCTCATTCCAACAATGGAACCATCTAGACTAAAGAATCTCCCAGTAGGAATTCACTTTTGAATGAATTTCTTAGGGACATATTTTGTCTGACAAAACATAAGGAGGAATTCTTGGTAAATGACTAATATCATTATTATCAAGAACTATTTTCCTTCTTGGTGTGTTCCTTGGTGCTCCTCGTGGTGCTTTTAGATACATGTCAGGTTGTTGAGTTTGCTTTTCAGCGAACTTAGCTTTCCTTCTCAGATTCCTTCTAACCCTGGCATTCAGATTGCTTGTGGTTTGTTCTTTCTTCCACTTCTGATGATTGCTGTGAGCAATCCTAGCTTTCATCCATCGCTCTTGCTCTAGTTTGTACTCATGAGCAAGTAGTTTTCCGATGGCTTTGTAGCCAATACCATTTCGAGAACCTGGTGCCGACTGACATCTTCTCTCAGCAGCCTTACTAGTCTCTGGGTCATCTATCTTTCCAGAAAACGTGACATTAGAGAATTTGCCAGCTCCAACAATCTTCCCTTTCTGAGAGACATAGCACTGTGGGTGATTACGCTTTCCAGTGTGTTGTTCCTTTACAAGAACTTTCCCAATAGATTTCTTTGGGGCTTAATTTTCCCTGTGATACCACACAACTCTGGTGAAAGAAGTTTAAAATCATCTGAGTCTTCATCCTTCGACTCAGAGTCAAGATCAAGAGCATCCAGTTGGATTTGAATCTTCTTCCTTTCTCTAGTGAGCATAGCTCTCTGACTTCTCTTGAAATTTCACCTATCTTTCTTGTCACCTGTTTTTAGCTTGTTGTAAGCTGGGTAATCTCTATTAAAGTAACCAGGTTTCTAATAATAGAAACATGTGTTGTTTCTGATTTCTGCTCCCTCAGTACTCGATACTTGCTGAGCAGGCTTGTTCAGCGAGCTAGTCAATTATATACTCTTGTACTGGTGATAGTTGGGACCTAGATGCTTTTTCAGCTTCTCTCTGGTCCTTCTTCTTTCAATCTCTTGACTGACGTGCTTTCTCATGTTCTTTACAGCAAGAGAATTTTTCTCAGTCACCTCTTTGGTATCCTTCTTTTCAGAAGTACCCTGAGTTACTAGAGCAACATTCTGCGATGTTTCAGCAGCCATATGTCCTCTTTCCTTTGTCTCATACTTGATAGTTGCCAAGTGTGAGAAAAGCTCCACTGGAGTAATGTTAGGCATTCCTTGGTTGAAATAGAAATACTGAGTATGTTCCTAGTTTTTATTTAAACTTCTCACGATAGTCTTAACCTTTTCATAGTTAGAATATCTCTCACTTTCACCAAGTGCAGTGTTAGGATATCTGTTTAGATTTTGATCAGTAAACCATAATGACTTATCTTAGCTCAAAAAGGTAACTAGTACTCTTAGTTCACTTGAACATTGTAAAAGTGGAAACTTACTGAGTATGTTAGTCTAGCAAATCTTGAATTGGATGTTAGATCTCTGAATGTAATTTTTATATCTTTAAAGAAGACCAAGAAGGATGCATCCAGCAGAAGAACTCTTTTATTGAAGATCAGAAGACTGCACAAGATTGCTGAAGACTAAGGATAAAAGTGTCCTCAGATACCTTGGAGAAACTAAGTGTCTGAGAGACAAACGTTTCAATAAGTATCTGAAGCACTATGAGTCACTGAGAAAAGGACTTGCAATGCCTCAGATAGCTTGCACAGTTCCGTTGACACTACAGGACAAAAGTTGGTATAGGGCATTAATTACGCAGACAGAGATGACTGAACAAAAAGAGAAAATCTATGAAAAGAGACAAAGCTCACAGCCGTACTAACTTCAGATATCGTTAGTTTGAATTTCATTGAAACTAACGGATAGTAATTCAAATGGCCTGATTTTCAACTATAAATATCACCACTTAGAATGCATGAAAACACACCTTAGACTAAACTTCAATTGCGATATATGATGAGACAATATTCTAACGTCTCATTTGGTCCTTTTTAGCGGTCTTTTGTTAGTCTTTGACCTTAGTTTTATAGTGTTTTTGCACATTTTTATGCTTTGGTACTTTGTTTGTGTTTTGTAGGATTTTTTGTGTTATTTGGTCTCGAAGGTGAAAATCGGAGTGAAGAAATTGGTTATAGATCTCTGAATGAAGAGTAATTGGACGAAGACGGAAGTGGATTCGGAGTTCGGACGAAGAATTGAGAGGCGTTTTAGCGTGACTTGCAAAAGTGATGATTTACGGAGCAGTCTAGCTATTTTGGACATAACTATCTCATACAAAGTCCGATTTACCCGATCTCGGTAGACATGGAAAGATAATTCAATGGGCTACAACTTTTGTTCCAGAATCGTAGCCAAATTCCCCCTGTAGAAAAAGATATGGACGTCGTAATATGGCTAGCAGAAAACATCCGCGCAGCGGCGAGGATTTTTGTTCACCGCCGCGAGAACTTACGAGAGCAGATTTCTGGACGGTCTCCTGGTCGAATTTTACTAGGATTCTCTTCGTTTTTTCTCCTTTAAATAGATTTCTTTCACCATAACTTCAAACATAACTCCTTTCACCTTAGATATGCATAGGAAAAGCTCCTAGATTCAGACATTGACATTGAGACATCTTTGGAGCTTGGTTATTCATTGATTTTTACGCATCAGGATTATTGGTATTGATTTCTCTATTGCTTTCTTCTTTGCAATTCGTTCTTTATCTTTATCGATTGAATTGTATGTTATTGCATGCGAGTTTCATATCTATGTTTCGTATGATTATTACCATGAATCTCTGTATGCAATCATCTATTATGAGTAGTTAAACACCTTTGAATACAGTAGTATGTGAAGGTTATGCATATTCGTTATAGGGTTTATCAAATCACTCATATAGGTTAGTCTCGTATTAAATCTTCGTAAAAACGTTCAATTCGATAAGTCCGTATTAAATTCTCTAAATTGTTCATGTTTAAGGATCGTGAATTGACGACTCACGATTTCTCCGGTATAATATATTCTAAGAACAATTGGTTGAATCAAATTGATTGATTTCTGTACGCCGACCGTGTGACAAATATGAATGATTGCCCTAGAACGAATTGGCATTACTTGATCATTACTACTGTGTTCATCTTCTCTCTTTGTTCAAACTAGTTTATATGTTTCCTATTTTAATCTGTTGTTTAGAAGTATAATCACTCAAATCTATTTGTTACTTACAAACAAACTGTTTACTCTCATTCGTTGTGGTAGCCTGATTAATTCCCTAGAGAACGATACCGAGTTAAGCATAGTCTACAACTACAGCTTATTCTCTTAAGTTATTTAGAGTATAATTTGAGCTTATCAAATTTGGCGCCGCTGCCGGGGAATTAATTCCTACTGTAGCTTTTTGAGTGTGATTTTTTGTTTGTTTATAGTTTTTATTTGTTTAGCTAGTTTTTTGTTTGTTTTTTGTCAGAAGTACTCGTGGTTTCCTGTCTTTGTGTGTGCAGGAACTTATGACGACCGAGAAGCCATACAAATCCCCAATCGTAAAATCAAAAACCTATGGAGAATGGCTTATCGAGCGAGCACAGCTCCGCCAAACAGAGAGGGAAGTGCTTCGCAGCTTTCGACAATTTTGTGGAGAAAGATTTAACGAAGCATGGTTTCGGTTTCTAGAGCTGCAAGAAGAATGCATATATGCTGGATTGGAGGATAAGGAATGGATAGAATGTTTGTATTGGGGATTAACCAAGAGTAGTAGAATGATGTTAGATGAAGCTGCGAGACAACCCATAGATGAGTTGGAACTTGGACAATTCTTTGAGTTTATCAATGCGCAGGTTTGTATTTATAAAGAGACGATGTTGTGGCATGAGAACATCGAGCGTGAGAAGACAAACTGCCTTGCTGAGCTAACTTTCGAATCTGCCCCCACAGAACAAGATGAAATACATTCTACCCCCTTACCTGCTTGTGATTCGCACGTATTGGTTCCATCACATACATTGGATTGCCCAGGGAGTTTCGACCCAATTTCTCGTGTTTATTTTCCCTCTGTTTCCCATAGTTATTTTTTAGTTTTTAAATTTTTCGATTTGTTTAATTTTAGTTTGCAGGGAATCATGGAATTATTAGAGAACTTGAGGAGAGGAACTAAGGATGGCTCACAAAATGCTGAGGATACCGGAAAGGATGCAAGGGATTCGTTCCCGTTTGATAATGGATAACAGCATTCCCAAAAAGTCGAGCCAACAACTATAATAAAAGGCGCTTCCCGGGAGGCAACCCGGGGGTAAGTTTTCTTTATTATAATTTTTTTTATTTTTTCTTTTCTGTTCCTTCGCTTGCTTAAACTTGAAACTCGAGGACGAGCTAAAGTTTAGGTTTGGGGAGGGATTTCATGTGTTTTGTGTTCGTTTTTTATCGTTTGTGTCTTAGCTTTTAGTTTAGTTGTGTCTCTGGAAGGTGGGACCTTTGCACTCATACGAGGAAACTCGTAAACTCTAGCTGAGGCTTGGAGTTTCAATCTTGCGACGCGAGGTTGAACTAGTGCAAGTGATTTTTTTGCGAAAAATTCACTCTCGCCGCGGCTAGGTGGCCTCCCTTATCCTATTCGTGCGTTCGCAAGTTTTCCCCGCGCCGAGCCTTTTGCTTCGCCGCGGCGAGAGTCTGTTTTTTTTCCAGTGTTTGTCTCGTAAGTTTCCGCCGCGGCGACTATATTTATATATCTGCGATAAAGAAAACTCGTCGTGGCGAGCCTTCTCTTCGCCGCGGTGAGAGTAAAAAAAAAAAAAAAAAAAAAACCTGCTCGTTTCTTCTTCTCATCCTTTTGATTATTTCTCCAATTTCAAGTTTCTTACACCACTCTTTTGTAATTTAAAGGTACTTTGGCTTGAAAACTTCTTTCTTCCATTAATTTCAAGTTTTACTTGTTTTACTTGGTTGATCGTCGTTAGTTCCTAATTATTTACTCTTGTGGGTTGATTGCATGATACTATATGTTTGATTGCTTCTTGCTTTTGGATTCACTTATTTGATTGTTCAATTGCACTCCACTCAAAATTATGCCACATTGTACCTATTTTGCATTGCTAATGACCTTTCTTATGATTGTGATCTTAGCTGCATTGAATCGAGTTTTGATATGGAGTATTGAATTGGTTTGGGGATATTTCTGTATTCCCCTGCTTCTGACTGATGATCTTGTTTTGGTTTGGGGAAGTAGTAATCTTACTCTTCTCCCATATTACTATCTCTTACACCATTTTTACAGGCAACATGTCTAGCAGAATACAGGTACCAGCAGTAGGAGGAGCGAGACAGGAGAGTAGATGCTAGAGAGCAGTGTGAGATTGAGTGTTTAGAGCAGCAGGCCACACTATGGAAGTCACAGCAGGATTTATGGGAGCAACGCTTCGGTGGAGGCACTTCTAGATCAGCTTTATTCCACCTTCGGAGACATCACTATGGTTAGTCATTCTATACAGTCGTTTTCTCTTACACTATTCATTGCTAGGGACTAGCAATTGTGTTGGTTTGGATGTTGTCGTGTTGTCGACTGTATCATGAGCTTATGTTGTCTCGCACATTGTTTCCTGCTATTTTACTTATGTTTCTAGAGTCTTTCGTGAGTCTGAGTTGTTCTTCCAAGTTGAACGTCTATTGTAGATGATAAATTTGCTTGCTGCTTATGTTTTGTATGATATTTAACTGGAAGTAGTTTAGTGGATTTAAAATCTTATAAGTATGTTTCTCTCGTAAATAGCAAGTATGTGTAGCTCTTTGGTCCAAAAAGCCGTTGAGAAACCTTTAGCCGATGAAAAAATATTGTACTGGCACCTGTGTGATTTATTCGGGAAGTGCAAACTCCCTTGTTTGCGCCTCATCATGCTCATGTGTACTCTGTGTAAGTTAAGTATGACGAACGGCATGCTCTTCATGATCTATTTTATCGATGCCAATCCATTACAAAGAACCGGTTTGGGGAGAAGAATTATGTTGTGCTGATATGTTTAATTTATACTTGTAATCTGTATTGCTTCCCCTGATTATTTAATATGTCTCGAAGAGTATCTATGGTGCTTGTCATCACCGTAGTCGTGTTGGGCGTGTTTCAAATACCACCTGTATACCGGCGTGGTCCTAAAAAGCCATATGACCGTGAGGGTTGATGGCACGTATCCCAAACTGACACGCACAAAAGTGCGGACTTCGGTAAAACAGACACTACCAAAAAAGTGAGACTAAAAGAGTCCATTGTGGCCAATTGATTAGCATATAATTCATAGTATGCAAGAATGTGGTGATATGGAAGTTGGTTTGTATGTTCTGGCAAGCTGCTATGTGCAAGGAAAAAGTCCCTTCTGACTTAACTGATTGAGTACATTGCATGAGTTATTTGAGGCACTTTTGTGAAGAAAGTCACCTTCCTTTCTCTTGATATTCTTGAGTGATTAACCCACTGGACACTTCCAGAGTGTGAGAGAGTTGCATAGGATCCTCTTGTGAGGGATTAGCGAGTTAGACTTAAGTGCTATTTACTTGAGAAACTTTCTTGTTTGATTTTCTGTGCACTATTCTGCCAAGGTTAGTTGAGTGCAAAACCTTTTCATCTTGTGAATTTAATGTTTACAATGGTAGATTCGGTCACTTGGGAGTTCAACTCTTTTATGTGCTTCTTGTTTGTTTTTGTTTCGAGTCTAGTTTGTTTAGGTTGTGTGTTTGCTCGAGGATGAACAAAGGTTTGGTTTGGGGATTTTGATGAGACAATATTCTAACGTCTCATTTGATCCTTTTTAGCGGTCTTTTGTTAGTCTTTGACCTTATTTTTATAGTGTTTTTGTACGTTTTTATGCTTTGGTACTTTGTTTGTGTTTTGTAGGATTTTTTGTGTTATTTGGTCCTGAAGGTGAAAATCGGAGTGAAGACATTGGTTATAGATCTCTGAATGAAGAGTAATTGGGCGAAGACGGAAGTGGATTCGGAGTTCGGACGAAGAATTGAGAGGCATTTTAGCGTGACTTGCAAAAGTGATGATTTACGGAGCAGTCTAGCCATGTTGGACATAACTCTCTCATATAAAGTCCGATTTACCTTATCTCGGTGGCCATGGAAATATAATTCAAAGGGATACAACTTTCGTTCCAGAATCGTAGCCAAATTCCTCCTGTAGAAAACGATATGGACGTCGTAATCTGGCTGGCAGAAAACATCCATGGCGAGTAGGATTTTGTTCGCATGAGAACTTACGAGAGCAGATTTCTGGACGGTCTCCTGGTCGAATTTTACTAGGATTCTCTTCGTTTTTTTCTCCTTTAAATAGATTTCTTTCACCATAACTTCAAACATAACTCCTTTTACCTTAGATATGCATAGGAAAAGCTCCTAGATTCAGACATTGACATTGAGACATCTTTGGAGCTTGGTTATTCATTGATTTTTACGCATCAGGATTATTGGTATTGATTTCTCTATTGCTTTCTTCTTTGCAATTCGTTCTTTATCTTTATCGATTGAATTGTATGTTATTGCATGCGAGTTTCATATCTATATTTCGTATGATTATTACCATGAATCTCTGTATGCAATCATCTTTTATGAGTAGTTAAACACCTTTGAATACAGTAGTATGTGAAGGTTATGCATATTCGTTATAGGGTTTATCAAATCACTCATATAGGTTAGTCTCGTATTAAATCTTCGTAAAAACCTTCAATTCGATAAGTCCATATTAAATTCTCTAAATTGTTCATATTTAAGGATCGTGAATTGACGACTCACGATTTCTCCAGTTTAATATATTCTATGAACAATTGGTTGAATCCAATTGATTGATTTCTGTACGCCGACCGTGTGACAAATATGAATGATTGACCTAGAACGAATTAGCATTACTTGATCATTACTACTGTGTTCATCTTCTCTCTTTGATCAAACCAGTTTATCTGTTTCCTGTTTTAATCTGTGTCTTAGAAGTACAATCACTCAAATCTATCTGTTACTTACAAACAAACTGTTTACTCTCATTCGTTGTGGTAGCCTGATTAATTCCCTAGAGAACGATACCGAGTTAAGCATAGTCTACAACTACAGCTTATTCTCTTAAGTTATTTAGAGTATAATTTGAGCTTATCAATATACTCTCAAGCATACAAGCCTTCTACCTACTTACTCTCTAGCTTACTGTTGCGTCTTAAGCTCTTGAATTCTAAGTAGCACGAAAGTTCTAATTGTCCTGATCCTTAACAGGAATTGCATATTGTGAAGGAGTTGAATCCAGAAGATATAGTTGCGACTCATATATGTGATTCATTCTCTTGAAAAACATAAAGGCTTGGGTCAGTAAGAACAAGTTACCATACATTGAAAAGTGTATTAAGTAATCTTGATTCTACAGACCACTCATACATAACTGTAGAAGTTATTAAGAGCCTGCTCACCTGACAAACTATCATAAGCAAAACACCCTCTGGCGTGGTGCATAGGAAGTACTTAGTTTGGAAAACTAAGGAATAGCTCTAAAGGTTACAGAGTAGAGGAAGTACTTGGTTAGGAAAACCAGGGAATAATTTAGGGGGAACACTTAGTTGGGAACCTAGTGTTAAAGGGATCAAGAGATAGGAATTTGTAAGGAGAAGTCATCATCTTATCTTAGTGAATCCACGTCCTGAGAAAGGGCGAGTGGATTAGTTGAGGGATTACGCCACCCTCATATACCACTATAAATCTTTGTGTTATTTACTTACTGCACTTACTTTCTGTATTACTCTTTCCTTGCTGAGTATTTACACACTTATAGCTTGCTAAGCACGTGCACTTATCATAAAGACTTCCGCTCTCAGAATATAAGTATCAGATACCTTCACAGATATCTGAGAAATTGTGTTTATCGTCAGAAGTTTGAAAAGACTATTCACCCCCGCCCCTCTAGTCTTTTACTTTGTCGTTATCTGGACCAACTAGTGGTATCAGAGCAGGAGGTTCTCAAGCCTTTTGCACTGAACCTAGATACTGGATACGTGCTCACTAACCGCTTACCCCCTGCACTCGATTTGTTTGTTTAGTGTGTTTATTGCAGGATGTCTTTAAGCGACGCTCCCGTTCTCAAGCCAGAGAACTACGAAAAATGGAAGAACAACATGATGCTTCACCTGGAAGCTATCAGTGACGAGATGATCGATGTCATAAAGAATGGCCCCATTGTCATTCAAAGTGAAAAGCAAGTCATTGAAGTTTCTGATGGTCGAGACAAGGATCCTGCTGACAAAGAAATTGATGGTTCCTCGTCTTCTGGTACAACTACTAGTGGAAGACCATCTGGTGATATTGTCTATGAACCAAAGCCCAGACATCGGAAGATTCCAAGATAAGCAGGCTAGATGGTCAAGCAAGAAACATCATTAATCGTTCTACTCCAGAACGCATACAGTGCAAACTGTGGTGTGCAAAAACGGCGAAAGTGGCCTGGTCAATGATTGAAGAAATCTGTGTCGGCACTGAGAAAACCAAGGAAAACAAGTTTGAAGTTTTGAAGCTCAAATTCCAAAACTTTAAACAAGGTCCCACTGAGACACTTAAGGAGCTCGATTTCAGGTTTACAATAATGATGAGTGAAATGGCTGCACTTGGTGAAAGTGAGAGATACTCTAACTCTTAAAAGGTTAAGACTATCGTAAGAAGCTTGAATCAAAATTGGGAACATACTCAGTACTTCTATTTCAACCAAGGAATGCCTAATATCACACCAGTGGAGCTTTTCTCACACTTGGCAACTGTCAACTATGAGACTAAGCAAAGAGGACATATGATTGCTGAAACATTGCAGAATGTTGCTCTCATAACTCAGGGTACTTCTACAAAGAAGGATACCAAAGAGGTGACTGAGGAAAATGCTCTTGCTGTAAAGCATATGAGAAAGTATGTTAGTCAGGAGATTGAAAGAAGAAGGACCAAAGAGAAACTGAAAAAGCATCTAGGTCCCAACTATGACCAGTACAAAAGTATGCAACTGACTAACTTGCTGAACAAGCCTGCTCAGCAAGCATCGTGTACTGAGGGAGTAGAGATTGGAAACGATACCTGCTTCTATTGTCAGAAACCTGGTCATTTTACATGGGATTGCCCTGCTTATAACAAGCTAAAGACAGGGGACAAGAAAGATAGGAGAAATTTCAAGAGAGGCCAGAGAGCTATGCTCAGTGAGGAAAGGAAAAAGATTCAAATGTAACTGGATGCTCTTGATCTTGACTCTGAGTCTAAGGATGAAGACTCAGATGATTCTAAACATCCTTCACCGGAGTTCTGTGCCATCACTCACGAATTGATTGACTTTGGTCAAAAGAAGAAGGAAATGTGTGGATTTGCTGAGGAGATCTATCCAGATTGCTCTAACATCGAACCATGCCTAATGGCTGATGAGGTAACCACTATTTCATGGTTTATAAACTATGAGAGTGATGAGGAAGGAATCAAAGATCTAGAACACCTCAGAAAGGAACTTGATCTTTATGAAAGAGAATTGATGGTTGTCCAAGCTAGAACCAAAATTCTTGAGGCCGAAAAGAAATCTCTTGAAAAGGAATATTCACAATTGCATAAGCTATCTGAGACAAAGGATGCTGATAATGCATTTCTCAAAGCACAGATAGCTGAGACATAAAAGTTACAAGAAGAGGCAATAGATATACTTCAAAAGAAGTGTGAAGGTCTTCTTTCTGAGAATGAGGAACTAAAAAATAAAGAATTATGCTTCCAATCTTATGCCAAAGAAAGTGACACTCTCACTGAAGTACACTCTTACCTAAGAGATCCTTCAGAGAAAGGAGGACTTGGGCTGGATACACAAACAAATAGTTCTACCACTCTGAACAAGAGTGATGAAAGAATGACATTTATTAGTGGTCAGCAAGGTGGTTCCCAAACAACCTATAGCATTGGTCAGAAATCTATGGTTGCTGACAAAAGAAAGGCAGTTGCGACCAAACCTTTCAAGGAAAAATAAGTCCCAAAGAAATTTGTTGGGAAAGTTCCTATAAAGGGACAACACACTGAAAAGTGTAATCACCCACAGTGTTACATCTCTCAGAAAGGGAAGATTGCTGGAGCTGGCAAATTCTCTAATGTCACATTTTCTGAAAAGAAAAATGAGCCAGAGACTAGGAAGGCTGCTGAGAGAAGGTCTCAGACATCACTAGGTGCTCAAAATGGCATTGGCTACAAAGCCATGAGTATAAACTAGAGCAAGAACGATGGATAAAAGCTAGGGTTGCTCAAAGCAATCACCAGAAGTGGAAGAAAGAACAAGCCACAAGCAATCTGAATTCCAGGGCTAGAAGAAATCTGATAAGGAAAGCTAAGTTCGCTGAAAAGCAGACTCAGAAACCTGACAGGTATCTGAAAGCACCACGAGGAGCACCAAGGAATACACCTAGAAGGAAAATAGTTCTTGATAATAATGATACTAATCATTCACCTAGAATTCCTCCTCATGTTCCTATTAGACAAAATAATGTCCCTATGAAATTCATTCAAAAATGAATTCCTACTGGGAGATACTTTAGTCTAGATGGTTCCATTGTTGGAATGAGAACCTAACTCCTTGTTTCCTCTTTTGTGCAGAACACTCTAAAGAAGAATCCAACGTGGCACTTTGACAATGGATGTGGGAAGCACATGACAGGAGACAAAGCAAATCTGGTTAACTACATAGTGTGTGATACAGGACCAGATATCAGGTTTGCTGGAGGAGAAGTAAATCCAACTGTAGGATTTGGAGATCTAAAGTTGGGAGCCCTTACAATCACTGAAGTACTACATGTAGAGGGATTGAAGTATAATCTTCTCAGAATGAGTCAATTTGCAGATAAGGGATTCTCAGTGAAGATCAAATCAAATCTCTGCAAACTGATTGACAATGAGTCAAAGTAGGTAGTCTTGGTTGCTAGGCGGAAAGGAAGTCTCTATGTTGCTGACTGGGCATCTGCCACAACTGAAGAATGCCTCATGGTGAGTCAATCTGGCTACACTGAAGAACATTGGCTATGGCACAAAAGAATGAGTCACTTGAATTTCAAAACTCTGAATAAGCTAGCCAAGAAAGAATTGGTTGTTGGATTACCTAAAATGGCATACAAAAAGGATGGTGTATGTTCAGCTTGCCAATTAGGGAAACAAGCCAAAAAATCTTTCAATTCTAAAACTAGACATTCCAGTGTGATGCAGTGTGAGGCCGCTGCAACTGTTACACATGGTTCTCTTTGAGTCCTCAGTGACTAGTTATGCAGGAAATAAATATGGTCTGGTTGTTGTAGATGACTACTCAAGATTCACTTGGGTTGTTTTCCTCAAATAGAAATCTGACGCAAGGGTCGAGATACCAAGCCTGCTGAATAAGCTTGAAGTCATGAAAAATGACAAGGTATCTGTGATCAGAATAGACCATGGTACTGAGTTTGTAAACCAGCACATCAAAGAGTTTTGTACTTGCAAAGGTATACAACATCAACTATCTTCAGTAAGAACACCTCAACAAAATGGTGTTTCTTAAAGGAAGAATAGGACCCTAAAAGAGGTAGCAAGAACAATGCTTGCTGACACTGAAATAGGTGAAATCTGTTGGATTGAAGCAGTAAATACAACATGCTACACTCAGAATAGATGTTTGATTAACAAATACAATGATAAGACTCCATATGAGTTGTTGATTGGTAGACCCCCTAGCATCAAACATTTAAGGGTGTTTGGTTGCAGATGTTTTGTTCTTAACAATGGTAAAGAATACCTAAGAACATTTCAACCAAATGCAGATGAAGGAGTATTTCTTGGTTATTCAATGAATAGCAAAGCTTACATAGTCTACAACAAAAGGACACAAAAGATTGTAGAATCTGTCCATGTAGTATTCTATGAAGGAAACAAGAAAGTACCCTTGAATGAAGAACTCTCAGATAGGTTCAAATAACTTATGATCAAAGATTCTGAACAAGAATCTCCAAAGGGAAATGATTCTGTCATTCACTTAGAGGATGAGTCTGACGAAGAAAGGCAACCATTGCCAAGTAACAACCAGATGACTCTAAGACATGATGAAGAATTTCCTATGAGAAATCCAGAAATGGATCAAGTTACTGAGAATATTCATTATGAAGAGGTCTCTGAGCAGAAGGTTGCTGAGCACCCTATCTCAGATACCTGTGACACTGAACAAGTGTCAGATATCCCAAGCACATCACATGTGCCAGATACCTTAGATACTGATCAAGTATCTTATCATAATCATAGTGATACAGAAATGAATCATATTGATAATGATCCTACTAGTTCTAAACCCATTATAAAATGGATAAGAGATCATCCTGGAAAGGATGTGATAGGTCCTTTAGACCAAGGGGTAAGAACTAGGAGAGCAATTGCTGAAAAATGCAAATTCTCTCCATGGATGTTTCATCTTAGATATTGAACCTAATACTATTGAAGAAACATTAAAAGACCAAGATTGGATCTTAGCAATGCAAGAAGAGTTGGATCAATTTGAGAGAAACAAAGCCTGGAAACTACTTCCCTATATTGATGGAATATCTGTCATAGGAACTAAGTGGTTTTCAGAAACAAGATGAATGAGTCTGGTGAAATAACCAGAAACAAAGCAAGGTTGGTTGCCAAGGGATTCACCCAGACTAAAGGACTAGATTTTGATGAGTCATATGCTCCAGTTGCAAGATTGGATGCTATCAGATTATTTCTAGCCTTTCCAGCTCATAATGACTTTAAAGTTTACCAAATGGATGTCAAGAGTGCATTCCTAAATGGTGAGCTTGTTGAGGAAGTCTATGTTGAGCAACCACCTGGTTTTGAAGTTTCCTCAGAAAGCAAGATGGTCTATAAGCTTCAGAATGCTCTATATGGACTTAAACAAGCTCCGAGAGCATGGTATGACACTTTGGTCAAGTACTTGCTGGGAAGTGGCTTCAAGAAAGAAGAAGTTGACAAAACTCTCTTTACATTGAACCATGATGGGAAACTACTCTTAGTACAAGTTTTTGTTGATGACATAATCTTTAGATCTAAGGACAAGCAACTTTGTGAAGACTTTGCTGAGCTCATGAAAAGTAAATTTGAGATGAGCATGATGGGAGAATTGAATTATTTTATAGGGTTGCAAGTCAAGCAACTTAATAATTGAATATTCTTTAGTTAAACAAAGTATGCTAAGGATATGCTCAATAAGTTTAATCTAAATCATTATGAGAAGAATGCTAAGATACCTATGAGCATTGGAACCAAGATGATCTATACTGAATTTGACAAGAGTGTTGAAGAAGACAAGTATAGGAAATTAATTGGGTCTCTACTATACCTTACTGCAAGCAGACCAGATATTCAATATGCAGTTGGTGTAGGTGCAAGATTTCAGACAAATCCAATGCAATCACACTATAACACTGCTATGAAGATTCTAAGGTATGTTAACGGTACATTAGATGTTGGATTGTGGTATCCAAAAGAGAGTGGCTTGAGTTTAGTTGGCTATTCAGATGCTAACTGTGCTGGATCAATGCTTGATAGAAAAAGTACATCAGGAACATGTCAATTCCTTGGTACTAGATTGATATCATGGTTCAGCAAGAAGCAAAACTCAATTGCTACTTCAACCACAGAAGTAGAGTATATTGCTGCTGGGTGTTGTGCTTCACAAATTTTGTGGATACAACAACAACTCAGAGACTATGAGATCAATGAAGAGAAAACTCCCATTTTCTGTGATAACAAAAGTGCTATTGTCATAACTCAGAATCCTAAGTTTCATGCAAGAACAAAGCACATGATGTTAGACACCACTTCATTAGAGATCATGTTGAAAAAGGCAATATTGAGATACTCAAGATTGGTACAGAAGATCAACTTGCAGATATCTTCACAAAGCCTCTACAAGAAAGTAGATTCCTAACTTTAAGACATAGTCTTGGATTAATGGAACTACCAAGGTGCTAAATTGGTCACTGACACGGGAATTCACTGAGCCAATAAGAGAGGAATAAGGGTTTCTGAGAAAAAAAAGGCACTAAAAGAAGAAGGTGATATCTGAGAGGGGTACTCAGATATCAAGGCTAATGGGTAAAAGTTCTTCAAAGAGGTATCTGAAACAGGTATTCAGATACATGAGGCCACTAAGTAAGGGGGAACACAAAAGGAGAGAAGATGACCAAAAGCTCAATCCGTCAGAAGTCAACTATCTCTTGTGTTTTGAAAAATTTCCATTCTTGTGATAATTTTCAAACAATACTGGATGACTAATTAATAGTCTTTGAAACCAGTTCGTCTCCTAGTTACAGGTTTCTGAGAGTCACTTAATCGATTCCGACCTAAACCCTCTTGTTCTTACTTCTCTACCACTTCTATTTAAAGAGATGGCAGCCAAGAGAGGTTCTTCACAAAAGTCCCAAGTCTCTACATCTAGTACTGCTAAAAAGCAAGCACCAATGTTACTTATCCACAATAATCGTGTACTTGGAGACTTTAACCCAGATCATTGGACCTCAAATCATAGAATGATTTGGGGAGGCGCTCTTGTTGACGAGTACATGATGGGTACTGTAAAAAACAAGATGGATATGAAGCCAATTCTTGCTATGCTTGAAAAGGCATAAATCAAAGAATTCTGCTCGATTATTCCCAGAGGTGTATCATCTCTGGATGTCTTGGAATTTTATAACAATTCCAAGATTGCTTCGGTTAATGGCACTAAAGAAGTGGCCATTAGAACCAAGGTCCAAGGAAAACCAATCTTCCATGACTAAGTGGCTTTTGTAGGATGTTTGGACTCCCAAACAAGGGAGAGGACTTTGAGATTGATACCTCTGACGAAGTCCTTGCTGAAGGAGTCAAGTTACTATACAATGAAGTATGTGATCTCACTGTATCTGCAGCCTGACCTGATTTTACCCTTACAAAAATCTGAAGAAATCATCTGGTGGAGCACTGGAATATGCTGGCTGATATTCTCCACAGATGTTTTGCTGGTCTGCAAGGAGGAGCAGATCAAATAAGTATGGAAAGATGGATGATGATGTTCCTCCTCAACACTCAGAATGAAAGGTTGGAAAACCCATTCAATTGGGGAAAGTACGCCTTCATGAACCTGGTTGACGCAGTTCAAAAATTCAATCCTACACTGGTTGAAGATCTTGCTGAACCAGATGACACTGTGAAGTTTGGACTCAAGATATGCTACTTGCTTGAGAAGCTTGGAATTACCCTTAGAGAGGTAGGAAGAATCTCCAACAGCAACATATTCCGCAAGTTTGAGTACACAAACTTGATGAAGAAAGTCACTGGAACCAAAAGGCTCAAGAAAGGTTCCCGAAAAAGAAAGACTACAGAAATATCTGAGGGGTCAGTTGCGACCAAGAAGCCCAGGACTTCTAGAAAGAAGAAAACTAGCAAGAAAGAGGAAACTCCCATTATGGAGGTAGACTCTCAGATATCTGAGTCTAGTGCTGATGAGGACACCAAAGTCAATGCATCCTTAGCACTCAGTGGTGAAAGACCACTTACACTCTCTGTTGAAGAAGTAGATGAGTTAAACTTTGACCCAATCTTGGAAGGGGTTGAGGTTGCTTAGGAAGATCCATCTTCCAGTGTTGCTGAACAAGCAACTCCCCCAGGACCATCCACCTTTGCTGACATGCAGGAGGTTCTGAGGAATAATGAGATAGTACTAGAGGACACTGCCAATGCATCAGTACTGAAAAATCAAACTCAACAAGATCTGGATAGACCTTATACTTCCACTCCTTCTACATCCAGATTAGGATCACCACAACAACCATAATAGCCCAGATAGATAATGAAGCTGTGGATATGATCCTTGAGTTTCAACGTTTTGATGATATACCAGCACATGTTAATGCTGATGAAAATCCTGCAAGAGAGCAGGTTCCCCAACTCTCTTATGAGAGGGATCAACCTGATGTTGTGAATCAGGAGGATCAATCAGGGGAGGCAACTGAGTCCAGATCTCAGGATAGGCTTGAAGTGCCTGAAACTTCAAACAGAGATGTTGTCATGGGACAACAAGATTCAAACATGGAGCTATCACATGTTCTAGAGACCAATCAGCCTGACAATGATCAGATTACTGAATGGTTTAACTCTTTACTTGTGAAAATTTTATGTGTTATATCTTGTATCTTATAAATTTATCTTTGTTACAGGTTGAAAAACAAATAAGAAATCAAGATGAAGCTGCAAAGCTTGCATCAGAGACTGAAAAGGAGGTTCCCACAATCTCAGTACCAAAGGAAACTGAGCCTGTACCACAGGTATACTTAGTTCTCAAAGGCATATACTTTTCAGATATCTGATTTCAACATAGCAACTAATTCTATGTTTCTTTCATAAAGGCTCCAACTGAGAGGAGAAGTGGTGAGGCTGAAAAGCCTGAGTCACCAGAGAATCAACCAGAGACTCACTAAGTCTCTGAAGAACATGCAACTGAGCCTTCTGCTGAGAAGGTAGTCAACTCAGATATCTGCAATGTTCAAATAATTCTCTGATCATTTCTCTAAGTAATTAACACTTTCTACTCACAGGTTCCAAAAGAGGTAGAAATTACTGAGGAAGAGACCTCCAAGTCCCCTTAAGCAATGGAAATTTATGAGGGCCCCAAGCCTACATCACCCAAAAGATTGCCAGAAACTGGACAAGTTTCTGAACAACATGTGTCTAAGCTTCCTGCTGAGCAGGTATCTATTTACTCAGATACCTAATGTTCATAGCACACTTTTTTGAAAATTTCTCTAAGTGTTAATCAACTTTTAAATTTCTCTATATTTTTTTCATTTTTTCTTATTAATTTTGTATAATTTCTTTGTATTATTGGATATTGAATATTGTATTATTTATGTAATTCAGTGGTGGTGCGGAGGTGGCAGTGGGGGGCGGTGGTGGTGGTGTGGAGGTGGCAGTGGGGAGGTGGTGGAGGTGCAGAGGTGGTGGTGGCAATGGGGAGGTGGTGGTGGTGCGGAGGTGGTGGTGGTGGTGAAGGGTGGAGGAAGAGATGAGTGATGGAAGAATGGATGAGTGTTGGAAGAAGGAAACGTGGGGGTAATATTAGGGTTTCATCTAATTTAGCGACGGATAAACCTATCCGTCGCTAAATAGCGACGGATAGGTTAATCCGTCGCTAGATTTTCATTTTTTTTCTTTGGGTCAATGTATTTAGCGACGGATAGATTTATCCGTCTCTAAATTAGAGACGGATAGATTTCCGTCTCTAAAATGGAGCGATTCGTCGCTATTTCATAGTTTTCTTGTAGTGAGAACAAGACTGCTGGAATAGCAGTTGGTCCCTCTTCTTCTAAAAAGATGAAGAAACCCATGTCTGAAATGGTTGCTGGCCTTGGGAATGAAGACACATGGGAGGATGATGAAGAAGCAGAAGAAGAGGATGAAGATTTGTCTGAAGAAGAGCCTGAGAATGATGACACAACTTCATATCCTTCTAAGGATATTCAGACACTTGTGTTACATTTCAAGAGAAACATTCTGGCTCCCACCATCTTTCCAAATGTTCCTAATCCGCATAGCACTGAGTTTGAAAATAGATCTACTATTATGGTCAAGCTTATACAGGAACTGGAACATCAAAACAAGGTCGCTGAATCTGTCTCATCTGAGTTCACCAAGTTTGCTGAGATTCTCTCCAATAGAACCTCTTCACTGGTTCTGAAACATAGAGATCTTGGAATGGTCAAAGATGTGGATAACATGTCTATGCAGGTGGCATATGACACTGCTGATATGACATCGTTAAAGATTCAGACAGTGGTTGCTGAAGTTTCCAAGCTGACAAACAAGGAAACTGGAATTGAGAAGCAGAATGAGGATCTCAGAAATGAGATGCAACAACTCACTGAGAACTATATAAGACTTCAAAAGAATTTTGAAGATCTCTCAGAATCTAATGCCAAACTCCTGAGTACTTTTGATTAGTCTCCAATGACTAAGGGGGAAGGAAGTACAAGGAGAGTACAAGGTAAGGGCAAATAAAAGATGTATCCTGAAGAAGCCCAAACCAAACCCCAAGTCAAGAGATGCAGATGGTGACACCAAGGTCAAGGGTAAAGACCCAGATACCTCCAACAGCTGCCAAGAGCTCAAGGAGAGGAAGAAAAGACAGAGACTCTGAAGAAGAAGAAGAAGAAGAAGGAGGAGGAGGAGGAGGAGAAGGAGAGTTCTCTGAAAAGAGAAGGAAAACAGGACAAGAAAGCTACAAAGATCTTATGATCATGAATCAGGAAAATGATGATAATGATGAAGATGACACTCATCACAAAAGAAAGAATCTGAGCAGCATGTCTGGTCCCATTGCTACAATTCCAATAGCAGCAAGGTACCCATCTGAAGACCCCTCACTGAAAGGTCTGAACTCCAAACAGAAGAGGAAAAGAGAAAGAGACATCAAATTTGGTAGGATTCCACCACCAAAGCCTGAAGATGCTCAGATTGAGTATGTGAAGGTAAATGATATCAATCCCACTGTTTGGCAGTGTATTCATCAGAAGAATGTTTATTGGATACTGAAACTCGAGAATCTTCTAGTCAATGATGGAGGACTACCAATACCCATCTTCAGACAGATGATGGCATGGAGAAAGGGCAGAGATGTGTTGTTTCCTATTGATAAAGCTAAAAAATGGCTAGACTTTGAAATACAAGTCAGGCAGGAAGCCATAAAGAAAAGCCTCTCTAAAGAATGCCCTTATCACAGAACAGAGGATGTGCACACAGTGACTGATAAATTTGGGTCAAGAACCAAGCTGCAAGTTGAGCCTTATGAGTCATTCTACTTGACTAAGGATCAATATCTGGGAGACCTAAAGTATCTGAAAGAGATACATGGTCACTACAAGCACTCTGAGGAGCAGCTGGTGGTGCAAGTACCTATGGATCAAAAGCATGGCCAAGAACCTTTGCACCAAAACCTACAAGGAGGTTGCTCTTGCATCTTGAAGAATAGAAATGAAAATAAGGACTTACATCCTTGAATATTCTGAAGCTTGCATGAGGTATGGTGATAAGGTCTACCAAAGCTGAAGAAGAAGAAGACTTGAAGACCAACTAAGTAGGATGGTCACTTCGAACTTGGAACTTCCTGCTGTCCTATCTTAGTTGAGTATTTGTTTTGATTTTTTCTGATTGTACTTTACTGTTTTATCTTGTAAAAGTAATATGTGCTTATACTTGTAATTTATCTGATGAACTTACTCTCAGATACTTATTCTAATGAAAAGATAACTTGTCAGCAAAGATCACACCTTGTGATTTGGTTGATGTTTACTTTATGCACTTAAATAAAAAGAATGAAAGATCATATGAAATGTTTAAGTGTTGGATTGTTTCCTCATCCAGATTGTAATAGGTTTTAAAGATAGTAATAGGTGACTGATCAAAAATGGGGAAATTTGTTAGGAATAACTATTTAGATTTTGATCAGTAAACTATAATGACTTATCTTAGCTCAGAAAGGTAACTAGTACTCTTATTTCACTTCAACATTGTAAAAGAGGAAGCTTACTGAGTATGTTAGTCTAGCAAAGCTTGTATAGGATGTTATGTCTCTGAATGTAATTTTTATATCTTTAAAAAAGACCAAGAAGGAAGCATCCAGCAGAAGAACTCTTTTATTGAAGATCAGAAGACTGCACAAGATTGCTGAAGACTAAGGATAAAAGTGTCCTCAGATACCTTGGCTCAGATACCTTGGAGAAACTAAGTGTCTGAGAGACAAACGTTTCAATAAGTATCTGAAGCACTATGAGTCACTGAGAAAAGGACTTGCAATGCCTCAGATAGCTTGCACAGTTCCGTTGACATGACAAAAGTTGGTACAGTGCATTAATTATGCAGACAGAGATGTCTGAACAAAAATAGAAAATCACTGAAAAGAGACAAAGCTCACTGCCGTACTAACTTCAGATATCGTTAGTTTGAATTTCATTGAGCCTAATGGATAGTAATTCAAACGGACTAATTTTCAACTATAAATATCACCACTTAGAATTCTTGAAAACACACCTTAGATTGAACTTCAATTGCGATATACTCTAAAGCATACAAGCCTTCTACCTACTTACTCTCTAGCTTACTATTGTGACTTAAGCTCTTGAATTCTAAGTAGCACGAAAGTTCTAAGTGTCCTGATCCTTAACAAGAACTGCATATTGTGAAGGAGTTGAATCCAGAAGATATAGTTGCGACTCATATCTATGATTCATTCTCTTGAACAACATCAAGACTTGGGTCAGTAAAGAACAAGTTACCATACATTGAAAAGTGTATTAAGTAATCTTGATTCTACAGAGAACTCATACATAACTGTAGAAGTTATTAAGAGCCTGCTCACCTGACAAACTATCATAACAAAAACACCATCTGGCGTGGAGCATAGGAAGTACTTAGCTTGGGAAACTAAGGAATAGCTCTAAAGTTTACTGAGTAGAGGAAGTACTTGGTTGGGAAAACCAGGGAATAACTTAGGGGGGAACAACTTGGTTGGGAACCTAGTGTTAAGCGATAGGATTTTGTAAGGAGAACTCATCATCCTATCTTAGTGAATTCAAGTCCTGAGAAAGGGCAAGTGGATTAGTTGAGGGATTACACCACCCTCAGATACCACTATAAAAGCTTTGTGTTATTTACTTACTACACTTACTTTCTGTATTGTTTTTATCTTGCTGAGCATTTACAAACTTATAGCTTGCTGAGCACGTGTACTTATCAGAAAGACTTCTGCTCTCTGAGACTAAGTATCAGATACCCTCACAAGCATCTGAGAAATTTTTTTATCGTCAAAAGTTTGAAAAGACTATTCACCCCCCCCCCCCCCAGTCTTTTACTTTGTCGTTATATGGACCAACATGTAGCCATTTCACTCATCAGTGTTGTGAACCTGAAATCATGTTCTTCAAGAGTCTCAGTGGGACCTTGTTTAAAGTTTTGAAATTTGAGCTTCAAACCTTCGAACTTGTTTTCCTTGGTTTTCTCAGTACCAACACATATTTCTTCAATCAGTGACCAGGCCTCTTTCGTCGTTTTTGCACACCACAGTTTGCACTGTATGTGGTCTAGAGTAGAACATATGATTATGTTTCTTGCTTGACCATCTAGCTTATTTCTCTTGGAATCTTCCGATGTCCAGAGATGTCTGGGCTTTGGTTCATAAGAAATTTCACCAGTTGGTCTAGCACTTGCTTCTCTCGTTGAATGACAATGGGGCTATTCTTTATAACTTCAATCATTTCGTCACTGATAGCTTCCAGGTGAAGCATCATGTTGTTCTTCCATTTTTCATAGTTCTCTGGCTTGAGAACGGGAGCGTCGCTTAAAGACATCCTGCAATAAACACACTAAACAAACAAATCAAGTGCAGGTGGTAAGCGGTTTGTGGGCACTTATCTAGGATATAGGTTCAGTGCAGAAGGCTTGGGAACCTCCTTATCTGATACCACTTGTTGGTCCAGATAACGACAAAGTAAAAGACTAGGGGGGGGGGGGGTTGAATAGTCTTATAAAACTTTTGACGATAAAACCGTTTCTCAGATACTTGTGAAGGTATCTGATACTTAGTCTCAGAGAGCGGAAGTCTTTTCAGATAAGTGCACGTGCTCAACAAGCTATAATGTGTGTAAGTACTCAGCAAGTAATAAGTAATAAAGAAAGTAAGTGCAGAAAGTAAATAACACAAAGCTTTATAGTGGTATCTGAAGGTGGCGTAATCCTTCAACTAATCCACTCGCCCATTGCCAACGCCTGTTAGTAAACTAAGTATTTCCTATGCTTTATAGCATAGTGGTGTATCTGAAGCTTTATAGTGGTATCTGAAGCTTTATAGCGGTATCTGAAGGTGGCGTATCTGAAGATTTATAGTGGTATCTGAAGCTTTATAGCTTTATAGTAAACTAAGTATTTCCTATGCTCAACGCCTGTTGGTGTTTTAGTTATGGTAGTTTGTCAGGTGAGCAGTCTCTTAACAACTTCTCCAGTTATGTAGGAGTTCTCTTGTAGAATTAAGATTATTTAATACACTTTTCAATGTATGGTAACTTGTTCTTTACTGACCCAAGTCTTGATGTTGTTCAAGAGAATGAATCACAGATATGAGTCGCAACTTTATCTTCTATATTCAACTATTTCACAATATACAATTCTTGTTAAGGATCAGGACACTTAGAACTTTCGTGCTACTTAGATTTCAAGAGCTTTTTTCGCATCAGTAAGCTAGACAGTAAGTAGGCAGAAGGCTTGTAAGCTTGAATGTAATGTATGAAGTTCTGTGTATTTAGTGTGTCTTTCAAGCATTCTAAGTGGTGATATTTATAGTTCAAAATCATGCCGTTTGAATTAGTATCCGTTAGGCTCAATGAAATTCAAACTATTTATATCTGAAGTTAGTACGACAGTGAGCTTTGTCTATTTTCAGAGATTTCCTCTTTTGTTCAGACATCTCTATTTGCGTAATAAATGTACTGTACCAACTTTTGTCCTGTAGTGTCAACGGAACAATGCAAGCTATCTGAGGCTTTGCAAGTCCTTTCTTAGTGACTTTTAGTGCATCAGAAACCTATTGAAACGTTTGTCTCTTAGACACTTAGTGTCTTCAAGGTATCTGAGGACACAATTTTTCCTTAGTCTTCAGCAATCTTGTCCAGTCTTCTGATCTTCAACAAAAGAGTTCTTCTGCTGGATGCTTCCTTCTTGGTCTTCTTCAAAGATATAAAAATTACATTCAGAGACCTAACATCCTATACAATATTTGCTAAACTAACATACTCAGTAAGTTTCCTCTTTTACAATGTTCAATTGAACTAAGAGTACTAGTTACCGTTTTGAGCTAAGATAAGTCATTATGGTTTACTGATCAAAATCTAAACCAGTGTTTGAAAAACCGGATCGGACCGTCCGGTTCGAGTGGTTCAACCGAATTTTGGGAGAAAAACGGGTTGGTTCGCATATAGGAACCGCTGTAAACCGATAAACCGACCGGTTTTTATGGAACCGGTTGCCCGTTGAACCGGAAAAATCCGGTTTAAAGGTAAAAAATAAAAATATAAAATTTAACCTACTCGTTCAGTTCAGCAACAAAACGGCAGAAACAAAATCGCCATTTCTAGTTTTCCATTTCCTCTGTTGCACTGTGCACCTTCGTCTCTTCTAGTCTTCTTCCATCAATCGAAGTTTCAATTCGAACTCTTGTACTCGTTCATCCTCGAGCCTGTCGGAGCTTCGGTTAGTTGTTCAATTTCTCTTGTTTATTTTATTAACTTCGATACTTTGACTGAAGAGTTGTATGTATATGAAATTATGAACTATCTACGTATATCGATTACAAATTGACGATCCTGTAATTCACTGATATCTATATACATAGTTCTAGGCGTTCTGGTTGTCTCTGTTTTTTGTGCTTATATTGTTAGCTACTATATTGATTATTGAGAGATTGCATCGTTAATTGCTAAAATTGATTAATTAAGTAATCAAGTCACTTGCTGTTAGTTTCTGATTCACACATTGCATGCATACAATTATTATAATGATAACTTTTGCATGTAATCAATTCTGAATAACTACTTTACTACTTAATTTGTTACTGTTTAATGTTTACTCTATGTGGAAACTTAATTAATTTTTATATCTGTATACTAGAATATGGCGGAGGAGTTTGTTGCACCGTCTGTGGATAACAATACTCAAGAATCGAAAGTTCCTACACAAAATACTCGCCGCAAAACTGACTTCGCATGGAATCATTGCACCCTGATAGGTAGCGAAGCTATCAAGTGTAGGTACTGTGAGTTCCAAATTAATGGTGGAGGCATTTATTGTATGAAAGAACATCTTGCAGGAATTAGAGGTAATGTTGCAAGATGTCGTGAAGTTCCTGATGACATTTGTTTTCAAATTAAAGGGTATATTGTAGATGCTAAGGAAAAAAAGAAAACAGAAAAAGAAAGAGCTACACCCGTAGTTAATGTTGAGAAATATGATGTGGTTGATGAACTTTTAAATGCTCAGCCTGTAGAAGATGTAGCTGGTCCTAACACTAGTAAGAGGCAAAAAAAGGGCATATTGCAAGCTATATGAAAGCTGGTGGTGGAATTGATTCGTCTCAACCAACTCTTAAATCTACATTGCAGAGTAAAGAGAAAGTGCATGCAACTGATATGTCAATTGCTTTGTGGTTTTATGATGCATGTATTCCATTGAACACTGTGAATTCACCTTATTTTCAGCCTGAAATAGATAGAATAGCATCTATGGGTCGTGGGTATAAAGCTCCTTCATCTTATGCTTTGTGAGTCCCTTTGCTTAAGGAAGCTAAAACACAGGTTACATTGACCCTTGATGCTTTTAGAAGTAGATGGGTTGATACTCGATGCACTATTATGGGTGATGGATGGAAATATATGAGATTAAGGCCATTGATTAATTTTTTGGTTTATTGTCCAGCCGGTATATCTTTTATTAAATATGTGGATGCTTCAAATATTATAACAAGTGGTGAAAATTTGTGTGCTTTGTTTTTTGAGATAGTGGAGATGGTAGGACCAGCTAATGTGCTTCATATAGTCACTGATAATGTAGCAAACTACAAAAGGGCTGGAACTCTCCTTAATGAGAGATACTCTCATATATTTTGGTCTCCATGTGCAGCTCATTGCATCAATTTGATTATGAAAGATATTGGGGAACTGCCTAAGGTGAAAAGATTGGCAAAAAATGGTTCAAAAATCACTGTTTTTGTTAATAATCACAAGGTCCTCTTGCTTGGCCGAGGAGAAGGTCGGGGTGGACAGAACTTATATCTCCAAATGCTACACGGTTTGGGACAACATTCATTGCCTTGTGAAGTATTTACGATCATAGAGAGCATCTGGAAGCAATGGTCATGTTATGTGGTGCATTCAAAAAGTACTTGAATGATGATAAGGCTAAGAAGGTCAAACAAATTATCTTAGATAGTGAGTTTTGGAATGATTGCTTAGCTATCGTCAAAGTTATGGGGCCAATAATGAGATTGTTGCGTCTTTGTGATGCTGATGAAAAACCTTCACTAGGATATGTTTATGAAGGAATGTCAAGAGCAATTAATGTTGTCAAAGAAACATTCAGAAACAGGGAGTCCTACTATAAGGTCTTTGTAGACATTATCAATAGCAGGTGGGATAGAATGTTGCGCTTGGGTCTTCATGCTGCTGCGTTTTGGTTGAATCCTGCTTTCCAGTATGATCGTGATAGCCTCGTCCATAGAGATGTTGAACCTTATAGAGGTTTACTCGAGATTATTCATAGTCTTGCTGCTCATGAGGCTGGAATAATGAATGAGATTAGTATGTTTCGAGATCGTAAAAATAGTTTTGGAATGCCATTAGCTACCAGCACCACAAAAAGCACTACGCCAGGTATATATGATTCTTTTCCTTTCATTTTCAAATTAATCGCCTTATCTTATTTATATTATCTATGAATTATGATATGATATTCTATTTTTCTTAGATGAATGGTGGAGACTTTGGGGGCATGATGCTCCAATTTTGCAATAGCTTGCTATTAGAATTTTGAGCCAAACATCGTCTACTTCTGGGTGTGAACGCAGTTGGAGTGTATTTGAACGTATTCACACAAAGAAAAGGAACAGGCTTGAGCATCAAAGACTAAACGATCTTGTATTTGTTCACTATAATTTGCGTTTGCAAAATCGGTAATATTCTTTACTTTTTGAGTTTATACATTTCATAGTTTGTCATTTAAACTTATTTAGACTTCTTTCTTGGAATTTAGTGGTAAGGAAAGGAAAAGGTCTTATGATCCTATTGACTATGAAAGCATTGATAAAGTGGATTTATGGATTGTTGAGGAAGAGCCAAGTGGAGAGCTCGATGCAGATGAGTTGGATGAGCTTATTGTAGAGAACTTTGCTAGCATAGACAACATTCTGCCATCTAATGGTATTGTCTTGTGTTCTTCTTTTAATTATATGTTGCCTTAGTTTTTTTTTTTTTTTTTTTTTTTTTTTGTCTAATCTTTTGTATTACCATGTTACATAGGTATTGATGATGTTGACAGAGAGACCATTACTGATCAAATCAACTTGTCACAAGTGGGGGCTTGGGATTTAACTTTTGAAGAAGAGTGTGGCTTCATGTTTAGAACTTTCATTTAATTTTCAATTATAGTTGGACATGTTTGAGAGTTGAGACTTTATGTTTTGAACTTTTCATGCTTGAATTGTTATGAATTAATGTGTAAGACATTTTCTTTTTTGGAGCTTCTATTGGAAATCATTACAAGTTTGTGGGGATTATGTGTATTAATCATTTATGCATGTATTATTGCACAACGGTTCAATCAATCCAACCGATCAAACCAGTATGTTATGACATGGCCGGTTCGAAGCCCGGTCCGGTTTTTTAAACACTGATCTAACCAGATAATCCTAACAGGATTTGTACTTAAAAGGCTGAAGAATGATAGGCAGAAGAGGTACACAGAAAAGTGTGCTGGAAAGGGTTGCCAATGGAGACTTCATGCTTGTGTGCTAGATGATGAGGTGTCTTTCATGATCAGAACATATCATGGAGGACATACATGTGTGAGGAAGGTTGACTAAAAAATGGCAGACTCTAACTGGATTAGTAACAAGATACTTGATCAACTTAGAGAAAATCCAAACATGAGTGCAAAAAAACTGCAAGGTTGGGTTGGAGACAAGCTTGGTGTGGTTGTACCTTATATGGGAGTGTACTGGGCAAAGGAGAAAGCAATAGAAATACTGGGAGGCAGTCCTGAGGAAGCATTTAAGTTAGCACCCAAGTATAGGGAGATGGTACTCAGAACTAATGCAGGATCAGTTGTGGAGCTGCATACTACACCTGCTATTGATAGGGCACCACTGTTCAAAAGGCTAGTTTGTGGGTTGGAAGGGTTGAGAAGAGGATTTCTGAATAGATGTTCTCCATTCCTCTTCTTTGATGGCTGTCATCTGAGAGGTAGATATGGTGGCATGTTGTTAGGTACTGTAGGTACAGATGCAAACTGTGGTATATGTCCTGTGGCATGGGCTATTGTGGAGAATGAATGCAAAGAATCTTGGGGATTATTCCTACATTGTTTGGAGATGTTTATTGGTCCATGGGATCCATATAGAAAGTGGCACTTCATGGCTGATAGACAGAAGGTTGACCTATTGTTTTACATGTTTCTTTTATTCTTATCATTTAGTTTGATCATACAAGTATTAATGTTCTATCTTAAACTGCAAAGTTTGGTGCCTGTCAATGAAGAAAAATCATCCACAGTTGTCAATAGGAAATGTGCAAAGCACATTTATGACAATTTCAAGTGTAGATGGAGCTCTGTCAATCTAAGAAGATACTTTTTGCAAGCTTCAACTTCCTACACTGCATATGGATTCAACAAGGAAATAGAGAATATAAGGATGTGTAGTCAACTTGCCCATGACTATTTGATGGCCATTCCTTTGACCCATTGGGCAAGACATGCATTTGACCCTACTCTAAAGGTGGACCACTGAACCAACAACATGAGTGAAAGCTTCAATTCCTGGGTTGTGCCATTTAGGGGATTCTCAATTCTAAACATCATGGAGGTAACATTTGATTTCCCTTTTACTGATCTTCTATCTTAAACTGGTAGTTTGTCTGTTTTGTGTTGCTTATTATGTGTGTATGTATATTGTCAAATAGGGGCTGAGAAAGCAAGTTATGCAAAGAATTGTTCTTAGGAGAAAACTAGGTAAGAAGTGTACCTCTGTTGTTATGACAAAGATATTGAAGAAACTGAATGAAACACACGATCCATCAAGAAGGTGTAGGTTAGTATCTGAAGCTGGGAACATGTATGAGGTTCAAGACTACACAATACATGTAGACATGCAAAAGGTGGGACTTGAGTGGCATTCCATGTAGACATGCTTGGGTTGTTATCAACCACAATAGAGAAGATGGTGAGAATTACTTAAGTGAGAATAACACCAAGGCTGCGTACCAAAGATCGTATGATATGATGATACAATCAGTCCCACAATATAGATTTTGGACAAATAACTTGACTCAAGATGAGTGCTCACCACCAGTGGTGGAAAAGAAAGCTGGCAGGCGTCCTGTAAGGAGAATTAGGCATCCATCTGAGCCAAAGAAGAGTAAAGTGCCAGTGAATAAACAAAGAAGACCACCTAAGTGTAGTCTATGTGGAATCAGGTGCTATAACTGCAGGAAATGTGCAACTCTTGTAAGGATTTTACCTCAATTTGTAAACTTTTGTCTTACTTTTAATAGTTTGTTTGCAAGAACTAATTTTGGTATTCTTTATACTATTGTAGAACCAAGGAGATAATGAGGAGCAGTTAAATCGAGTGCATTAGTCCCAACAAGAAAATGCAGCTGAAGATGTAAGTTTTGGTGTTGTATTGTCTATTCTAAGTTATATGATGGCATGTTATATTGTATATGCATTGTATATATGAATCTGGTGTATATATGAATCTGGCACTTACAACATTTCTATTTTGATTTTGTGTGCTACTTGATTATAATAAGAATTTGATACAAATGCAATGAGAGATAACTTGACTGGGAATAAAAGAGGTAGAGATGAAGTAGAATCATCAACAGGTAGGGGAAGAGGAAGATCATGTAGGGGAAGAGGAAGTTCAAGCAGGGGTAGAGGCAGCAGACTGTTGAGAAGTTGTGTTGATTTTGTTAGGATTTTCTATTGATTTTGTTAAACTAATGGATATTTAGGGAATGTTTTGTTCCATAAGTAGTACTTGGTTAAATTTTGCTTGTATTGATAACATACATTGCTTGATCAATACATAGATGGCCTAACTTTTATTTCACATAAATGATTGCATAATTTGAACAACTAGGAAAATAGCAAGTAAGAACAGGTTTACACAAATCAGTTGGCTAATCCTAATGTAATGGTCTTCATGGCATGTTGATGTTCTTGTGCCTTTTGCTTTGTCTCTTGTTGTGCCATTTGTTGTTCCTTTTCTTGTTTTCAATGGTTGTCTATCTTCTTGTGCTGATTCCTCTTCAATCTCTGCTTCAAATTCTTGTTGTTGCACTATGTCTTCTGTTTGATACACATTTCTTGGCTGTTGTGGTTGAACATATTCATTCACTTAGGAGAGTTGCGTGCACATATTCTCCACGTTGTTCTGTTTGCATATAATCTCCTTGGTTGCACCATTCAGACCAACCATGAACTGTGCACCTCCAGTAAAATCTCCCCTGATTTGGATTAATATTTGACACAGATAGAATAGTACGCTTTCGACACCTCAAATTCTTACAAACTGGCCGAATACCACCCCATTCCGGAGGATCATTGCAATCTTGTTTCATTTTTCTAAGTGCAAAAGTAAACAACTAAGTAGTAAGAATTTGAGGTAAAAAAATGAGGTGAAATAAGGTATAAATAACTCCAACATGAAAGCCAACGACTAGTTTTTTTTTTTTTAAAATGGTAACCTATTAATTACATTTACATACCAATTAGTATAACATCAATTACATCCAGTTCCTCACATGTGATGCACGTGACATAGGTAAGAAAATCTGTTTGGCCACTTTCAGAATCCAATAATTTGAGAAGGGTATAAATGGATTTTCTAGCTTTTAATTTGGGAAAAGTTAAGTTCATGGATGCAGATGTAATTGATTTAATCTAACTAGGTATCCCGATGTAATTGTTTGACTATGAGGGATCCAAATGTAATTAGGACATCTAAATAGGTACCTGGATGTAATCTCCCCTTCTTATTATCATTCCCAGTACTCCACCAAAATTTAGAAATCATAGACTCAATCTCATGTAGGAGATAATCCGGAAGTTTAAAACAACCCATGACATACGTAGGAGTAGCTTGGATGACTGATTTTATAAGAACCTCCTTCCCAGCTCTAGAGAGAAATTTATTTCCAAAACCCTCGATTTTCTTCCACACTCGCTCACGCAACCAACCAAAAACTTCATTTTAGATCTACCCATCTCCGTTGGAAGCCCCAAATACTTATCGTGCTTATCAACGATTTTAACAGGAAGAGACACCCTAACCTCCTCCACCCTCTCACTCCCAACATTACGAATAAAAACCACCATAGACTTATCAAGATTAATTTCTTGCCCTGAAGCAAGACTATAACAATGAAGTATTCTATCAAAGTAGGAAAGAGAAATACTCCCTCCATTCTTTATAAAACTTATCATTTTACTATTATGCGGTCAATTATCTCCGAGTTTGACCGTTAATTACTCTCAAACTATAATAGCAAATAATTTAATAAAATCATATAATGAAAATTTAGTAATTTTATTAAAATTATTTACTATTATCATTTAAGAGTAATTTGTGGTCAAAGTCGGCGACAGTTGACCGGTCAAAGTCAAAATGGAAAGTTTTATAAAAAAACGGAGGGAGTAATAAATAATTAGTTAGTGAGGTAATTTTTTTTTCATTTATGAGTTAGGAAATTTCTTATGTAACCCCAAAAAAAGAAAGTTAGAAAGTTATTAATGGAATTGAAGGAGTACCATTTATACATTCCCTCGAGATTGTGGACATGAAAAGTGAGTGATTTTGACTTACAACTCATATAGTTTGAGAAAGTTCAGTGAGGGAGATATCATCTCTGAGATTTAGTCAAAGATGGAGACTAAAACTATCAAATTAGCAAACATGGATTGAATGAGTAAAGTTCTTGAAGAACTAATGTTCCATATATGCAAACCTCTATACTACCTGAGATGACGCACATGATTTTATTAGTCATTATATTATAGGTCAATAAATCGAGTTGGACTATACTGAGCTTTATTGGATTGAATTTGAGTAAAATACACAAATGTACCCTATGTTATTCGAAACATTCACGGATGTACCTCATGTTCTTGAAATTGCATGAATGTACCTCATGTTCTTTAAAAGTATGTACATTTGCTCCAATAATGGTGTGTGTATTACACTCTCCATTTGTGCAAGTGTGTTTTTATTTTTTTTTTTTACATAAAAATCTTAAATATTCATTAATTATAACAACAACAAATTGATTTTTTAATAAAATGTAAGAGTTTATAACAAATATTACGCCAGTTTGAAAAAAAAAAGTATTAATGATTACTTAAAATTAGAAAATTTTATTAAAAGTACAAAATAAATATAATAAATAAAATTAAGAAAAAAATATGTTTTCTCTTTATAAACTTTTTTTGAAATTAGTAGTTTATTAATGTAATTTTCTAAAAGAGTTATACAGTTTCTCTTAAATATTTTAGAATAATAATAACTCTATATATACACTATATTTTCATAACCTTTTTTACTTCAATAATTTTGATAATATTCTGTAGTGCTATTATAAATTTTGATAATATCACTACATTGATTTTTTATTATTTTTATTTATATAGTTATATTTCAATTTAGTAAAGCTATTACATATATTCATATTTTTTTTAATTTCCACATATTCCTTTCTTTATTTTGTTCATTTTATTATATTTTTTATTAATTTTAATAATTTTAAATTAATCTTACTGCTCTTTTGGTTCCAATAACAAAATATATTGCGAATTTTTAACACTTGTATGCTTACAAAAGAAAATTCACTTGCACACATGGAGAGGGTAATACACATACCATTATTGAAGCAAGTGCACATACTGTTAAAAAATATATGGTACATCAGTGCAATTTCAAGAACATGAGGTACTTCCCAACATATTTCGAAGAACATAGGGTACATTTGTGTAAAATAAAAGTCCAAAGCAGTATATTAAGGTATTAAATTGGGCCAACATTGTCACGCCCCAAAACCAAATCACTTTGAAGCAACCGGTCGTCTATCGTGAGATGGGCTCACGCTAAGACGATTAATCCTCAAATACATAAAATATCTCGGAATGGTACAATAGAGCATCTAAAAATCCCATAAAGTAATTACAACAATTACAAATCCTCAAACAATAACAACAATCCAGTAGTACACATCATCCTATACAATACAAATCCAAGAGTATGCGCAGCAACTACTAAACAATCTTCTCAAAATCCACCATCCGTCTACCGAGCTTAACTCCAACGTACCATCAACCAATGTCACTTCATTAAATATCTAAAACGGGTGGGTAAGTGTGAGACTCAATGACACTTCTACCGGATCAAGCAGAGTATTTCAAACACACACACACATATATATACGCGAAAACACCCTACGTGTGTTATTGTGGCACATAGTTACAAAAAGATGAGTATATGAACGTACGTAATATAGTTGTTTCTGTTTCTGATAATGGATTGCCTTTTTTCGAGTTGAATTAGGGTTGAGTTAGTGCGAATTGACCTGTTTTAATTTAATTGGAGAAGAAAATTTTGTTATCGTTATTTTTTTAAATGATAAATTGATTTTGTTGGGGTTGAATTATAATTTGAATTTAATGCTCATTCTTTTTACTGGAAATACTTGCTAATTTGTTTGACGAGTTCAAGGCATATACTATAATCTCAAATTACTACTTCATAGACTACTTATCTTGCATTTGTTACAGGCTATAATTTCAATAGACTATTATTTCAGATTTACTAAGTCTCAATCTATCAGCAGCAGGAATTATAAAACATTTGAAGCAAAAGTTGAGAGAAAATAGCTACTAACACTAGAGTTGAATTAGTGATTGGAATTATATTGAAGAATACAAATTTGTTTTTTATAATTTAAGTCTAATTTACATATATATTATAAAGGAGTTCAATTTAACTTAAATTAAGTACTCAATTGCACCACTCCAATAATTGTCCACTTATATACTGTAATATATATATACTAAAACGTGAGAACACGCTACGCGTGTTATTGTGGCATTTCATTACAAATAATCGATGAAATATATAAATGTAAGTAATATCATTTTTTTTTAATAATGGATTGACATTTTTTCGAGTTGAATTAGGGTTTAGGTTAGTGCGAATTGATATGTTTTAATTCAATTGGAGAAGATGGAGAAGAAAGATTGGTTATCAATGTTTTTTACGATGAATTGATTTGGTTGTGGTTGAATTAGGGTTTGAAATTTAATTGTAGAAGACATATTGAATTTTTTTGAATGATGAATTGAGTTTGTTAGGGTTGCATTAGGGCTTGTAATTTAATTGGATTAAACAGATTATTTTTTGTAACTAAAGTCTAATTTACATACTTATTACAAATGAGTTCAATTTAACTTAAATTAAGTACCCAATTGCACAACTCTAATAGTTGTCCACTTATACATAGAGAAGTAGGAGAGTAAGAGTAGAAGAAAGAAAAGAATATAGAGAAGAGAATGGAGAGAATGTAGAGTTCATTCTACACTTCAAATGGGAGTACATGATGGGTATATATATATATATATATATATATATATATATATATATATATATATATATATATATATATATATATATATATATATATATATATATATATATATATATATATATATATATATATTGTGTTAAGATAAAAGAGAGTAGGAGAGTAAGAGTAGAAGAAAGAAAAGAATATAGAGAAGAGAATGGAGAGAATGTAGAGTTCATTCTACACTTCAGAATGAAAGTACATGATGGGTATTTATACAATTGAAAATGTATATTAAGAGCCTAATGATATATGAATAGTGTAAAATCCCGGAACTTATTTTTGATTCGTCCATTTGAATTTAATTTGGAGACGAGAAATTAATTTGGACTTGAGTTGATGTACGTGATTTTATAAGTCATTATTTTACGGATACGTGAATCAATACGGGCTACGGTGATTGAACTATATTTGAGACGGACCTTGTTTGAAGTGAATCGGATTCGTAAAGCTCAATTATTTAAAAGCCCAAGTTCAATTTGTATAAAAGCCAATTAGGTTTTCCCTTTTTGGTTATTTTTCCTCCTGCTTCTTATCTTTACCCCTTCTTGATCGTCATCTTTAAAGCCGCCACCATCACCCACCGATCACCTCTCCGCCTCACTCCTAACCCCTAAATTCCTCCAGTCGACCTTGGGATGCTGAAATCGAATTGAAACTGATATAAGTATGGGTGTTGTGACACTGAAATCGGATCATAAACATGGGGTCCAATTTTCAAATTTTCTTGGAACGATTTTTTGATGTTTTGGACCGTTAGTTGTCGTCTTAGATGGAGCGGATTGAGTTTTTGGACCTTTGCTTGGATTTGGATTGGAGAAGTTTGGATTTGGAGAACTTTCAGAATTCGCAGGGACTAGATTAAAAGATTTCAGAAACTTGAAGGTGTCCCTTTGGAGAATTCGAGCTGGATTGGGGACCTGAGTTGTAAATTACCGTTTTTCCCTAGTAACCTACTTTTCCCCTTTTCGACCTATAGAAACCGGAGTAGAGACAATATGAGGTTGTAAGCGGTGCTCTGGAGGAATTGTGGTTCAAGGTGACTTTGGATGATTCGAGTTGCAATTAGTGGATGGCTATATATGTTAAGTTGGATTCGTATCGACCTTGAGGTAAGGAGGTTTCTTTGACACTTTTGCTTCTATTTTATTGTTATAGTATATATGTATCGTTTTATGATTTGACAAACTACTTATGGTTATTATATCAAAGAATGGAACTTGGTATAATAGTCTATTCGAAAAGGATCAAGTATGTTTACCCATAAATGTTTTGTGTAAATGTGATGTGTGAAAATTGTTTTGTTCAAGAGCATGGATTGAAAAATGTGTTTTATGCTCATCGATATGCCTATGAATTGTTTGGCCCTTTCGAGGGAATGTCGTGCTTTTGGAGATCTCCCATCGTTATGTTATCCCTTTGGTAGGGCACTGTTATTGTTATGTAAAAGCCGACCTGTGTGCCACTACGGTTCGTGTGGCCGTAATGTATTGTTTGATTGAGCAAAAGATATGAATTGATATTGTTTTGAAAAGTTTCCATGTAAATTATTTTGGATATGTTATATATGTATACTTTGAAACTCTGCTTGATCCGGTAGAGTTGTCAATGAGGCTCACCCTTACCCACCCCTTTCAGATATTTAGTAAGTGATTGGACGAAGATACTTTGGAGTTGAGATGGTATCAGATGATGGACTTGTGAAGATTATTTAGTAGTTGTTGCGTACTATTGGATTAGTATTGTATATGATGACTTCAGTATTGGGAGCATTGTTGTATTTCGAGGATTTATAATTGATGTAATTACTTCGTATGGGATTTTAGATGCTCTGTTTGTACCACTCTGAGATATTGTTATTGATTTTAGGATTAAAGGAAGGATTCGTCTTGACGTGAGCCCATCTCACGATAGACGGCCAGTCGCGCCAAAGTTTTGGTTTTAGGGCGTGACAAATAGGCAAAGACTGTTAGAATATCCCACATCACTTGTGAGTAGATCATGCAAACAACATATAAGGTGGATAACCTTCTCCCCTTAATATGGCCTTTTAAGGGGATGATGACCCATCTTAATATGGTATCAGAGCAGGCCCAAGTTGATGATAGGTGCCCCAGCCGATGATAATTTCGGCTTTCCCAGACAGGCTATTAATGATTCCACATGTTGAGTCGACTAACCGCGGCCTACCCTTGAGGGGGCGTGTTAGAATATTCCACATCACTTGTGAGTAGATCATGCAGACAACATATAAGGTGGATAACCTTCTCCCCTTAATAAGGCCTTTTAAGGGGATGATGACCCATCTTAATAAAGACATCCACTACTCTTGTACATTGATTTCTTCATCTACTAACTATAATGCATTCATCTCTTCATCCACTAACTCATTGTGCATTTATCCATAACACTCCCCTTGAATGAACATGAGTTGGTGATGGTTGGTACGCCGAAAATATACTGCCTCATTAAAAACCTTGCTAAGAAAAACCCTTTGGGATAAAAACTTAGTCAAGGGAAAAAGAGTGCAGTGTGTATTCAACTCTCCTGATCGATACAGCACTTAATTGTGTAATTCTTCAAACTGCTGCAATGACCAAGTTCTCAAATGATGATGTCTGATATGATTTGGTCAGCAATTCTTCAAATCTTTTGTACTTGGATGGAATCTTCTTCTCATAGATAATGGTGGAGAAGAACTTCTGTAATATGTGGCTCGTCTTCATGTGGAAGAACTTTTCAAATACTTGGAACATCATGTAGTTTCAATGTTCCATAACATCACTCCATAATATTGTAAGGTTGGACCAATAAGTCTCATGACCTTATCTTTATCACATGTATCAAAGATTGGAGATGTGGAGATAATTATATGCGCTTATAATGTTGCCTCGTTAAAAACCTTGCTAGAAAAAATCCAATGGGACAAAAACCTATAAAGGGAAAAAGAGTGCAACAGTTGCTCATGAATGCACAAACGTTCTCATTGATTTTCAATCGTTGTCACCATTTACTTGACAATATAAATGTACATTCTTCAGGAGGTATTGTGACGAACATCAAAATTCTTGCTTGACCATGTCAATCTCAAGGTTTACAATATGTAACCTTCGTAAATATTCATTCATGTGCTCAAACTTCAGGTTGAGCTAACATTGGTGTAACCAATACTACTTTTCATGAGTATTGAGAATTTTATCTCATCTTCAATATTTCACTACGGTGAACAACATTCTTATTTTTGTCAACGTGAAGTTGATTATGAAATGAGTATAGAGGTTTCACATATGAAACATTAGTTCCTCAAGAACTTTACTCATTCAATTAATGTTTTCTATCATGATATTTTTAGTCTCCTTTTGGGATTAATTGCCAGAGATGTTATCTCCCCTCATTGAATTTCTCAAATAATTGGACTTGTGAGTCAAACCAATCACTTTCATGTGCACAACCTGAGGGCTCATGATATTATAATGCCCAACTTAGAAATTGATATACGCATACAACTTTTGTATGCTTCAAGCATTAGTTCTCTGCGGAGAACAATATAATAGGGAGTCAATATATTTGCACAATTATATTTTCTTGTGCTGAAAATAAAATAGCCCTAAAATTGGAGATCATACTTGTGGGTTTCTGGCCACTTATATATCAATCATTGTCAACTTTAAAAGTGTGACTTTTTCTCATTTCAAGATCTCAATTTCCATGCTTAATTTCAATGTTCTGTCTTGCCATAATAATAATTACAACGCGAGATAGCTTTCAGCACATAATCATATAGAAACTTCAGGTTTCACAACAACGGTTAAGTTATAACCGGATGGCCTAATTTGTCACATCAAATTTGAATATGTCAATATACGTATATATTATCACTTTTGATACATGTATACAAAAGTAATTTCAAAACTGGTCAATATGATGTGATGCAAAGACACAAATCTTTGTCTTTTTCTATTTGGCAAGACTTATAAGTACTCTCAGTGAGTAAGTCTAATATGTGCTATTCCGGGACACAAAGTTTGCTTGTAAACATGCATCATTATAATATGCCTGCTGGACTGGACATATTGCTTATAATATGTATACTTGTCACGGGCAATAGTTATATTTACATAATTAATCATTTATGTTTTTAGAAGTCTTTGTTGTGGGAATTGTTACACCTACTTAGACCCAGCACTCCATTCAGAGAGTATAAAGAACATGTCAGGTTTCCACCCAAATGCTCGGACAACAGAATTCAACATATTATATAAAACATTTTTGAGAATAAAATGTTTAATTCTCATTCTCCCAACTTCAAGTGGGTGAGATATATTTGATCACTCGTATATTTCTCTCAACTTGAGGTTGATGAGTTTTTTTTTTTTTTTAATGCTTTCTTCTAGTAAAGCTTTGATACATGTAAAACAAGCAAAATGTTCACATTCACTTCAGGGAATGAGAAGAATCAATTTTTAGAAATTGATTATGATCTTGCATTTAAAGTTTTAAAACTTTATTATTTTCCAACCACATATTGGGGTGTGATCATGGATGCACTTGTATTGATCAAATGATGGTGCTTCATGATGAGACTATAATTTACAGTCTCATTTGGTCCTTTTTAGCGGTCTTTGTGAGTCTTTGTCTTTAGTTTTGTAGTGTTTTTTGTTCGTTTTTACGCTTTGGTGTTTTATTTATATTTTGCAGGAATCGATGTCTTTTGAGCCAAATAAGGTCAACCAGTTAGCATGGCTAGCCGCGGCGAGATTTTACAAAGTTGCTGGAATTTCATCTTGAGGAGCCCGCCGCGGCGATATTTTACGAGTGGCTCCCCCATTTTGGAGGAAGACGCTTGTCGCGGGAAGGATTTGGTCCGCCGCGGCGAGAATTTACGAGCCGGATATATAATCGACAAAATAAAGATCACCGCGGCGAAGCAATTGGCCCACTGCGGCGAGACGCGCTGGCTCAGAATTTGGTCTCCTTATTAGCTTAGAATTAGTAATACTTTGGAAGACTTTCTTTTAACCTAGTTCTGAGAAAAAAACTCCAATTTCATACTTTTGATGTTGAGACATATTTTGGAGTTTGGTTTTATCTTTGATTGATTTATCGATATCGAATTCCTGATCACCGTGGTAATTCTCTATTGTTTATCTCTTTACAATTCGTTCTTGTTCTTGTTTGTCGAATTGTATGAGCTTGCATGCGATTATCATTATTTTTATGTTTATCATGAGCAATATCTTGAAGTCTTTCATCTTTCAATCTATCATGAGTAGCTAAACCACTCCGAACACGGTAATGATGTGACGGTGATTGCGTATTCTCTTCTAGGGTTAGGATTCGTTCATATAGGTTCGTCTAGTTCAAATATCTTCGTAAAAACCTTTCAGTTCAATAAGTTAGTTCAAAGATTCTCAAAATTGTTTTCAGTTAAGGATCGTGGATTGACGACCCACGATTACTCTAGTTCAAAGATTTTCAAATAACGTTTGGTTGAATTGGATTGAATGTTTTAAGTACACCGACCATTTGACAAGTATGAACGATTTCCCTAGAGAGAATTAGCATCACTCGATCTAACTAATGTGTTCTATTCTCTCTCATATTTAAAACAGTTATCTGCTTTTCGATTTTCTAGTTATTAGTAGTTCACAACTCAATCAATTCGAACTATTTACGGAAGTGACTATTTACTTTCAATTGCTTAGTAGCTTAATTGTCTCCTTAGTGAACGACTCTGTGGTTAGCTTTGTTTATTCTACAACAACTGCTTGCTACTTGTTTGTAAGTATCAATTTGAGCATATCAAATTTGGCGCCGCTGCTGGGGAGTCAATTCCTACCGTAGCGCTTGATTGCGAATCTTTACTTGCTTTCCAACTTACCTGAAGTTTAGTGCACTAACAGAAACTACGAATATTTCGAGGTTTTCGTGTTCTGTAGCTCTAACAACAGGTTGATCAGAACGAACATTTTAATGGCTCAGTTAACCTATGGAGCCTACATGCAGCCCGATGAGGATAAGGCCGGGAACGCGGCAATCGTGCTGTCTAATGAGGCGAGGAATTTGGAACTCAAAGCTCACCACTTCCATAATCTTCCCAAGTTCTACGGAATGGCTAACGAGGATGTGATAAGGTTCCTCAAGGAGTTTGAAGCAATGATTGCAGGGATTCCGTTGACAGCCAGAGGAGTAACAGTTCAGATGGAGAGATAAGAAAGAAGGTTTTTCCGATGTGCCTGCATGATAAAGCTAGGCCGGTCATTAAACCACTGGGGTTCTCTACCTACTTGGGATTCTCTCTATAAAGCCTTCGTGAATAAGTTTTACCCTCCCGAGAGAACGCAACACCTTCGTACTCAGATAATGCAGTTCCAGTAGATGCACGATAAGACCTTCTATGAAGCTCGCGAATGCTTCTTACAGTTGCTGTCCCAATGCCCGCACCACAGGATCGACGAGATGAATCTGTGCATCAGATTTTATGAGGGTCTGAATTGGGAGTGTCAGAACATGGTTGATATGACGTGTAAAAATTCACTCCCGGAAGCATCTTCTGACGAATTAAATGGTGTTTTCGAGATGGCGTGATGTCTCGGCTCGAGTGCGAAATAAATCTAGCAGAGCGGGATACCGAGCAGTTGAAGGGACTCCAGGGGCATGTACTACTGAGTGGGACAAGCAAAGCGGGCAGACTAGACAGTAGGGTAACTGGCAGGGTCACCAAGGTGGCAACAACTTCTATGAGAATTCTCCACGGGAGCAACCAGTTATAGCTCAGCCAGTTCAGGTTCAGATTACGAAAGTGCCGGGAAGTCCTGATCAGGCAATCAGGGACCACATGGAGCGTTCCGAGAGGTTATGGGCCGAAGCATAGGAAAATCGGTAGAATGATCGTGTTCGACAAAGATTGAGCGGTATGGCGGTTAGAGAAGACTTTGGGGGATCTAGTTGGTCGATTTCAGCAAAGAGAAAGGGGTAAGTTATCGGCGACCGTAGAAACCCACAGAGCTCTAGCCGTTGAGGTGACATTTGATGAGCCAGTAAAGGTGAAGTCTATTCTTACTACCTGCACTTGCCAGCTCGAGAACACGGGGGCCCAGGTTAAGACACCAGAGGTAGTTGAGGTGGCACCTGCACCGGTACTTGAGAAGCCGGTAGAAGTGAGAGTCGAGGTACAGGAAAAGGAGGTAGCCACACCCCGTATTGCAACTCTAGTAGAGGAGGCGAGTGCAAAATTGGCTGTCCTTGTGGTAAGTCCCACCGGTAGGGTGATCCCGGCAGCAGATAAGAGCATCAGTGATGCCAATAGCTTCGATTTGGTGGTTGGGATAGGAAATTCTTCCGAGGTAACTGGCATCGTGAATCTGAGCAATGATTAATCTGATGACCTTTGCGACCTATGAGGAGCTGGATTTGAATGGTTTGGAACCCAGGAAATGCTTCGTCATGATGGCCAATGGAACGAGAAGTAGGTGCATGGGTGTGATTGAGGATGTTCCGGTTACACTGGATGGGGACACTTTTATGGCTGATTTCGTGGTTGTGGAGTCGGCACGGGTTAAAGGCAATGAGATGGAGAAGGATATGTTGCTGCTTGGGCGACCGTTCATCAAAACCACTCGCATGATTGTCAACCTCCACGCTCGTACCTGCACTATAGAGGTAACGTGAGTTGTAAGCCACCACTACACCATAGTCACCCCTGCAGGTTGACACCGGGAACTACATAGGGGCGCACACCGGACCCATGTATATACACACTTATCTGAAGGGAGGAAAAGGAGCTGCAACAACCAGGAGAACCAAGAATTTCCAGAGTACCCGTTAGCCAACACGGAAGAGTCTTGTACATGACTTTAAAGGTACACTCGCAGGCAAGTAACTTTCGAGCCCATTCTCTTTTCTTTTTCACTCTACGCTTGAGGACATGCTTGAGTTTAGGTTTGGGGAGGGGGAATGTGCTCTCTAGTGTCTTGTCTGCATTTTTCTCTATTATCTGTGTCTTTAGAGTCTTTCGTCTTTACTTCTATGTATTCTGTTCTATTGTGTGTTATGTGACCTTTTTCTTTGTCAGTCTAGGTCTAGTTAATTTACTTTTAAGTACTTTCGTGGTGAGTCTGAGTCTTTTACCAAGTCGAACGTCCATTGTAGGTGTTAAATCCACTTGCTGCTTACGTTTTGTTTGATGATTAGCTGGAAGTAGGACAGTGTATTTTTAATCCTGCAAGGTCGTTTCTCTTTTAAATAGAAAGTTTGTTTAGCTCCTTGGTCCAAAAAGCCTGTGAGAAGCCTGAGAGCCGATGAAAAAAAATTGTACTGGCAAATGTATTGTGTGATTTCCTGGGTTATGCATGTTTTTACGTATTACTTGCACGTTTTCATACTTATGTGTACTCAGTCTTGTTAGGGATGACGAACGGCATGCTCTTTTTAAGCTCTTCCCCCTGTTCCAAGGAACAGGTTTGGGGAGAGAACTGTTATCTTACGACTTTTATGTGTTGTTTTGCATTATTGCTGAAAAGTTTGTTTACTGCTCCCTAAAAGCTTATTGATATTTGAATCTCGGGGTGGATCTATGGTCTTCATTGATCACCGTTAGTCGCGTTAGGCGTGTTTCAAATACTACCTATATACCGGCGTGGTCTTAAAAAGCCATATGTTCGTGAGGGTTGATGGCATGTACACCAAACAGACACGCACAAATAGACACTTACAAAAAATTGAGATTAAAAGTGCCCAATGAGGCCAAGCACCAAATTTACATTGAAGCATTTGATTGAGATACAAATCGGTTGACGTGATTAGGGGGAACAGTTTCAGCTTTTATTTTCTGAAAAAAAAATGAGTCGCCTGTTAAGTCCCTTTCGATCTAATGAGATGAGTCCAAAAGCATAAGATATTCTAGGCACCTTTGTGATGCAAGTCACCTTCCCAGTTTATTTTTGAGCTTATACCCCATTTGGATACTTCCAAGAGAGTGAGAGATACACTGCATTCACCTGTGAGGGACTAGCAAGCTACACTTAAGTGCTATTTGTCTGGAAACGATTGTGTTTGATTTTTTGTACCCTGTTTTGCAAAAGTTGGTTTGATGACAAAATTTTTGCATCTCCTGGACTTACTGTTTAAAATGGTAGATTCGGTCGCTTGGGACCTTGACTCTCTGTTTGTTTTCGTGGTTTCGAGTCTAGTTATGTCTAAGATTGTTTCTTTGCTCGAGGACGGGCAAAGGTTCGGTTTGGGGAGTTTGATGAGACTATAATTTAGAGTCTCATTTGGTCCTTTTTAGCGGTCTTTTTGAGTTTTTGTCTTTAGTATTGTAGTGTTTTTTGTTCGTTTTTACACTTTGGTGTTTTATTTATATTTTGTAGGAATCGATGTCTTTTGAGCCAAATAAGGTCAAGCTAGTTAGCATGGCTACTTGTGGCAGATTTTCTGATGGCTCCCGTTTTGGAGGAAGGCAGTCATGGCGAAATTCTGAGCCGGATATATAATCGACAAAGAAAGCTACTTGTGAGACGCCGCAGCTTCGTAATTTGTTTTAACCTAGTTCTGAGAAAAACTCCAATTTCATACTTGTACATTGAGAATATTTTGGAGTTTGGTTTTATCTTTGATTGATTTATCGATATCGAATTGCTGATCACCGTGGTAATTCTCTATTGTTTATCTCTTTACAATTCGTTCTTGTTCTTGTTTGTCGAATTGTATGAGCTTGCATGCGATTATCATTATGTTTATGTTTATCATGAGCAATATCTTGAAGTCTTTCATCTTTCAATCTATCATGAGTAGCTAAACCACTCCGAACACGGTAGTGATGTGACGGTGATTGCGTATTCTCTTCTAGGGATAGGATTCGTTCATATAGGTTCGTCTAGTTCAAATATCTTCGTTGTAGATGCTCAGAGATCTACAATCGAATCAGGTTGATGAATTGGGGGGCACCAGCGACCTGCAAGGCAACAAGAACCTAGAGACGTGAGGTTCCAAGGTGACACCGGTGTGGTGCCGACCGAAGGGACTCCGACGCTCAAGTCAGTGAACTGGAAGAAGATGTAAGAATTGAAGGAGATAGAGAGAAGGATGATGAGAGCGACTTATCCTGTTGAGTGGATCGGTTCGGCAATGAATGGACGGGCACCGGTGAGATGGCTAGCTGAGCTCGTCTGAGGGAGCTAGCTAGTCGTGTCGGAAGATGGATGATGATGGTGGTGGTTGAAGGTGGAAGGAGATGGGGAAGGTCGATGATGATGGTTGAAGGTGGAAGGAGATGGGGAAGGTCGATGATGATGGTGGTTGATCGTAGGCGATGGAGGATGATCGGAAGTAGCTTAGAGTGTTGATCGGATAGCTTGAGAGTGATGGAGGCGTCAGAGAGATTACTAGGGTTTTTTTAGTGAATATTCGATGATCCTAACCTTCTTCCTTTCCTTCCTATATAAAGACTCTTCCTTCAACCCATTGGAGTCTCTCATAACCACCTCCCCTTCCTTTCGGATGAGGTTGTTGGAGTTTATTTGAATGGAGTTGGAGTTTATTTGAATGGAGTTGGAGTTTATTTGAATGGAGTTGGACTCCTTCTCAGTCGGTTGGAAGACACCTCTTTAGTGGAGTCTGTTAGGCGAAGTAGTTCAACCTTCCATCTCGTGGGTTGACTAGTTCCATCATCTTAGTAGGAGTGTTGACTTGTGGATGTGGTTGAATGGTCCATGTGGGTTTGCTTATCAACCAGCTGCATGGTTAGTAAGGCTGCTCGAACTAGATGGGTTGGCTGGAACCCGTTGGATGGTCTTCGTAGATGGCTTAGCTAGGTGAGCCAACTAGCCAATTAGCTCGTCAATAGGTCAAATGATTGACGTAGGGTATCGAGCTAGGCAGCTTGGTCAGTTGTCTTAGTTAGGTCGGGCATTCCATCTTTGGGACCCGACTTGCTCGTCAGATCAAACTGGACTCGTTATTGAATCGTGGATTGGGCTTGATCACCAATTAATGGTCCGTAAACGAGGCCATATCAAATAGTATTTGGACTAAGTTCTGGACTAGACTGAGATACGAAAATTTATCAATACAGTTTTTTCCCCACTCCCCGAGTCGAGTTTCTCGAGTTGGAGATTAGAAACAATATTACTCGAATCGTATTGAATATTTGTGTTCGATCCAATATTTTAGTCAGGTCAATTGGCCCTCGTAAGGCCATAATTTTGGCTAAATAGAATAGTCGATAATTTTGATAACATGGATCGTATTTTGAATAATTACGACACAAATTATGTCGATGATGGAATCTTTTCGTGAGAGTTTCCGAGAAATTATGTGCTCTGTTCGTGAGAGCTCCCGTATATAGATTTCAACTAGTTTATTTGCTTCATAGTGGTTGGTCGGCCCATTTGGATAGGAATTAACCTATTTTGTCTCCTCCCCCAACAAGTCAACAACCACCATTCACTTGTTCCTTCTTCTTCTTCTCGGTCTTTCTTCTTCTCCCCTTTTCTTCTTTTTTCTTTTAGCAGCAGAAAATTCGAATCTTTCCTTCTAATTGAATCCGCACATCGCAAATCCTTTGACACTAATCAGGGTTAGAGGAGGTTGATGGGGTGAAGCGTGAAAAGAGGCGGATTCCGATCATCATTCAGGCGAGCGTGTCGTGTCATCTTCGTTTTTTTTTTTCTGGAATTTCTAAAGTGGGTTGCGTTTCCGGTGGAGTAGACATTTTCTGGCGAAGTGGAGGAGTTCCTGTGGCTGAAACGCGGAAGGGCGGAAGCACAGGGCCGGATTTCTGGCAGAGGGGGGAGAGAGAGAGAGAGCATAGGGACTGGAAAGAAGATGAACCAAAGCCTTGATTCCTATTCTTGAGAAAAGCATCCGTTTACTGCTGTATTTGTTTCACGGTGAGTGCAGGCTGGAACGGGAAGCTACGTGGTAATAGCTTCAGCCTGCTTTCCGGTAGGTATAGGTCGATTTAGATTTGAATTTGTGTTGTACTGTGTTACTTTGACCTAAATGCTGGAAAATGTGTGTACCCACTGTTTAAGGATTCCCATTTTTTCGCATATGTTGCATTCCAGCTGAACCTTTGAACTTGTATTTCTGCTTTACTTGAGTAATTATTTGGTTTTGCTCGTTCCTGTAATTCTGGTAGATGGATGAATTTTGTGAATGCTTTTACACATGTTCATGCTTTAATTTTAGTCAATCCTCATATAGATGTTTGGATTTGGATCTCAAGTTTCTATACAACAACTGTTTTGTGCAAGATGAATAGTTGCATTTGGAAGTGCCGTTGCATTTTAGGATTGCTGAACGAATCAGATAATTTTGAAATCATGGAACCATCTCAATTTGCTTGGTGGTGTATTGGGAATCCGGCAATTGAGTTATAATCGTTGCGTCATATCGGCATCTTAAAGTCGACCTTACATACGTTAATTCAAATGTCACTGTATACAGAAATATTGTTGCCTGATTGGATTTCCTGATTTTCATATGTCACGTGACGTGTAGGGGTTTGGTTTTTTTGACATTCTTTCATGAACGGATACGAGGTTGTCAGAGGAGACGGAACAGTTTTGATAGTGTGGGCATCTCCTTCTTAGGTTATAAGAAGAAGAAAAATGGAATTTCACGAAGAAGCTGAGGTTTCACAGGTTCGAGGCGTTGACCAGGAGGACGTGTCTCCTGTGCGTACTACTTCGGTGGATAGCGAGAGCGCTGGATCGGGGTTCCTCGTTGGGATGATCCTGCTACTGTGCTTACTGATACTGTGTTGTCGCAAATTAAAGATTTGTATGGGTTGCCAAGTGATGGAGTGGTACTTACTCTTCCTTCACAAAGACCGTACCAAGAGATCGAAGGGATGGTTGTGATGTATGAAATTTGTTTTAAGTTGGGATTGAGGCTTCCCCTTTCTACTTTCCTCAAAGATGTGCTTGGAGAGTATGGGTTGGCTCCAGGTCAGTTGGTTCCCAACGCATGGAGGTTACTTCTCTCTTTGCAAAAACTTGGGCAGCAGAAGAACATTGATATTTCTGTTGGGGTTCTTCATCATGTCTACCATCCAAAGAGCTCACCTAAGGAGGACAAGGGTAGAATCATGTTCTCTGTGCGCTCGGGAAAAGATCCGTTGGTGATTATTAAAGCAAAGAATGATGATTCTTCTTGGAAAGGAAGGTACTTCTTAGTTGAAAATAGTTTGGTATTCGGTCTGACTCATGATGGGACTGCTTGCTCATCCTAGAGGGGCTTTGGTAAGTTTTTGCTTTCGAGCTCATATTTTTCGTTGATTGGCACGAGTCTGAGTTTGGGTTTTATTGCAGGTCCCCGAGGTACCAATACGTCAGTAGAGCCATTCGAAGAGAATATTGCTCTTCGGATTCAACAGATGCCGATGTTGGAAAGGTCTTGGCAGCGTCTTCTTAAGGCCACTGGATCTGAGATTTTAGGAAAGAGTGTCGTCGAATCTGCTTCTGCCAGACTTGAAGATGCAAGCTCTCACGTCGAGAGACCTGAGGTTGGAAAACAGATTGTTCTTCACGGGATTGCGGATGTGCTCAAGCGTGCTGAAAAAAAGAGAAAGTTGATTCCTGAACCCGCCTTGGAGGAAGCCTCCGGAGGCGTAGTGTTAGGAGACGTTATTCATGCTCCATTAGAACCTTTGACTCCTGTAGTAGAGAATGTAGTCTCTCGATCGACTACTCTAGCGTGTCGGTCAGAGGTTATTACACTGGGCGAAGGCACGGCCTTAACTCTGGAGCCTTCCATATTTCACGTCGACAAGTTGTCTTTTGATGATGTTAACGAATCGCAGAAGGATTTCGAAGAGACCGTTGAAGATAACTTGTCTCGAGCCATCAAGGTCGTAATCTTCTTCTTGCTTGCTATTTATAATATCGCTTTTTTTTTTTGTTTGTGATGATGTAACAATCTTAATTTGTATTTGTAGGTGCTTCAATCAGCAGTGTCCTTGAGTCGGTGTAAGAAGTCCGACGAAGCAAAGATCCGGGGGATGCAATCGAAAATTGATGCACTCTTAAAAAACCTCAGTGATTCTAATGCAAAGGTTGAGGAGGCCACTAGCTTGGCAGTGAAGAATGGTGAGGAGGCTACCGAGACCAAACAAAAGCTCAAGGAGGTTGAGACTAAACTTGAACTCGAGAGGACAAGATCCTTGAAGCTGGAGGTTGCGCTTGAGCTTGAGAAGACAAGATCTGCACAGATTTTGGAGGAGGGGCAGTTGATAGCGGACAAAGCAACTATGAGGACGACTTTGGAGGTGTTGCTCAAAATAGAGCATGAGGAGATCGACCGTGATGCTATGATCTTGAATGTGGTTTCTTACTTCAAGGATCTTAAGGAGGACCCTAAGATAGTGATTGGGGATAACATAGTGGACATTGACAAGATTGGAAAATTAGACTAGGAAGAAAATCCAGTGTGATTGTATTTCTTTTGGTAGGTGGGTCGTCTCATTTTGTTTAGGATCGTGTGTTGCGACTGACCTTGTACGAGACCCATGACTTGATCTATTTTGCTAGTATGCTAATATTGAGACCAACTCTTGTATGTGTCTTAGCCTTAAAGAATGCACGAGCTTTCGTTTTGTTACTCAGTAAGATCGCATGTTGCACAGATCAAGGATACTTCTTTTCGAGTAAAAACGTTAAGTTTTTCGTAGAAAAATCCTTTGGAAGGAGATCTAGAAACATTTAAGGGTGACTTCAAAAGACTATGGGAGGAGACTTGGAAGCCTTAACGGATGGCTTCTGGAAGGCTTGGAAGGAGTCTTAGAATCATTGGAAGATGTCTTCAAAAGACTATGGAAGGAGCCTTGGAAGCCTTGGTGGATGGCTTCTGGAAGGCTTGGAATGAGTCTTAGAAGCATCGGAAGATGTCTTCCGATGTCTTCCGAAGACTATGGAAGGAGCCTTGGAAGCCTTGGTGGATGGCTTCTGGAAGGCTTGGAAGGAGTCTTAGAAGCATCGGAAGATGTCTTGAAAAGACTATGGAAGGACCCTTAGAAGCCTTGGTGGATGGCTTCTGGAAGGCTTGGAAGGAGTCTTAGAAGCATCGGAAGATGTCTTAAGAACACTATGGAAGGAGCCTTGGAAGCCTTGATGGATGGCTTCTGGAAGGCTTGGAAGGAGTCTTAGAAGCATCGGAAGATGTCTTGAGAAGACTATGGAAGGAGCCTTGGAAGCCTGTGTGAATGGCTTCTAGAAGGCTTGGAAGGAGTCTTAGAAGCATCGAAAGATGTCTTCAGAAGACTATGGAAGGAGCCTTGGAAGCCTTGGTGGATGGCTTCTGGAGGCTTGGAAGGATTCTTAGAAGCATCGGAAGATGTCTTCAAACGACTATGGAAGGAGCCTTGGAAGCCTTGGTGGATGACTTCTGGAAGGCTTGGAAGGAGTCTTAGAAGCATCGGAAGATGTCTTCAAAAGACAATGGAAGGAGCCTTGGAAGCCTTAGTGGTTGGCTTCTGGAAGGCTTGGAAGGAGTCTTAGAAGCATCGGAAGATGTTTTCAAAAGACTATGGAAGGAGCCTTGGAAGCCTTGGTGGATGGCTTCTAGAAGGCTTGGAAGGAGTCTTAGAAGCATCGAAAGATGTCTTCAGAAGACTATGGAAGGAGCCTTGGAAGCCTTGGTGGATGGCTTCTGGAAGGCTTGGAAGGATTCTTAGAAGCATCGGAAGATGTCTTCAAACGACTATGGAAGGAGCCTTGGAAGCCTTGGTGGATGGCTTCTTGAAGGCTTGGAAGGAGTCTTAGATGCATCGGAAGATGTCTTCAAAAGACAATGGAAGGAGCCTTGGAAGCCTTAGTGGTTGGCTTCTGGAAGGCTTGGAAGGAGTCTTAGAAGCATCGGAAGATGTTTTCAAAAGACTATGGAAGGAGCCTTGGAAGCCTTGGTGGATGGCTTCTAGAAGGCTTGGAAGGAGTCTTAGAAGCATCGAAAGATGTCTTCAGAAGACTATGGAAGGAGCCTTGGAAGCCTTGGTGGATGGCTTCTGGAAGGCTTGGAAGGATTCTTAGAAGCATCGGAAGATGTCTTCAAACGACTATGGAAGGAGCCTTGGAAGCTTTGGTGGATGGCTTCTTGAAGGCTTGGAAGGAGTCTTAGATGCATCGGAAGATGTCTTCAAAAGACTATGGAAGGAGCCTTGGAAGCACTAGAGTAGGACTTCTAGTGACCTTCAGGTGTTATCGAATTGTTTTCGAGCACTATCTTTCGTGTTTTTGCTTGGAGTTGCGTGACCTCGTGGGTCGTTTGAGTATCTCATAATATATAAAGTTCAGAACGATCTTCAACTACAACACACACTGTGCAAAACAATTCATTCTGAGTCTATTCACGAAATATTGTTCATGTAAATTTAACATTGCCAAGCATAGTCATAGCACGTAGGGTTCATTTAGCTAGTGTGTCCACTACGTTGCAAGTCACATATATATATATAAAAAACTTATTGACTAGATACTTTGGGATGACTAGTAAATGGTCACAATATATTCAGACATGTGGGTGACTAACTAACAATGAATTGTAACATGCTCATACAGGTCTTATTAGCTTGACTGAATGGTTCGTAGATGACTAACCTGTGAGCAACTTGCTCGAGAGGGTTCGACTTGGTCCACTGGGTTTGTTCCCCAGTTTAAGCTCTAGTCCAGAGGAGTAGTGCTTGAACTATATCGTGTTCGTCCGCCTACTTCGTCGAGTTTGGTCACGCCAGGTCAGTCAGACGTCTATGCATGTCAGCTTGTAGTTGGTTGGCACGCTTGGTCTGTCAGACAATTCACTTTGTGGAGTTCACCCTGTGGCTAAACTGTCGATTCAGTGATGGACCCTCTTGGAGAGGGGAGGCGTTTAACCGTCCTGCCTAATCGGGTTAGGTGACCGACTAGCCTCTGGTCAGGTCGATTATTGGAAAGAAATTAATCTCAGAAGGTGACTTCAGTTCATACCTTGATATGTGGATTGAGATGGGTGCAACATGTAGAGAGCTTTGTCTGCCGGAGCTCTCGTATAGTTACGGTGAGCATGTGGATGGATCTGGGTCTCTTTGTATGGTAGTGATCATCAATTTTGAAAGGTTTGCACTTGCCTAAACCATGGAGCTGTTTTTGGCGCATCTCATGGATTAAGCAAGTGCAAGCCAATCAGAATAGATGTGAGTCCATGTGTTTTCGTTGCTCAGCCTGATGGATAGTTGGCTTTGTTGAGCAGTATGTTTTGGATGATCACTTGGAAGTAAGATGTGCCGCGTGGGCATTACTTCAATCGTATTCATGATGTGTTAGCCTGCAACATGAGTGGAATCCATCCTCTTCGAGAGGTTTGGGGGGGTGGGGTGGATGACCGACCTGCCTAGCTGGGTTAGTTGACCAGCTAGCCCCTGGTCAGGTCGGCTAGTTGTTGTGAGAATTCAATCTCATAGATGAAACATGAGCATTGGTACCTTGACTGTGGGTGTTTGCTGACTGTTTGTATGTGCCAGATGGAGTGGATGACCACTGTCCTGTTGTTTGGACTTTGTATATGGTGAGGATCCTTCTGGTTAGCCGGCGACTTCTCATGGATCGTTTTTGTCGAGATGTTCCGACTCGTTCAGGTCTTATATTGGTTAGCCTGCAAGAACGTTGGACCCCCTTGGGGAGGGGGGGGGCATTAGACCGACCTGCCCAACCGGGTTAGCTAACCGACTTGCCCCTAGTCAGATCGGTTGTTTGGAAGAGAAATCAATCTCGTCAGACAAAGTTGGGCCATACCTTAGCCGTGGGTGACATGTTGCTCGTGGAGAGAAGTTTCTCTGACAAAGTAGGTGATCAATTATCAACCTCTTGGATGATGTGATTGTTTGGACCCTTCCAGTTGGCTGACGATTTCACATGGATTCAGTCGTCGGGTGTCACGATGGAATGATTAGTAGCTTGTGCGGCTGTCAGCAAGATGTTTGGACCCCCTGGTTTGGGGGGGGGGGGGGGGTGGGGCGGTTGAACGACCTGCCTAGATGAGTTAGGTGACCAGCTAGCCCCTGGTCAGGTCGGCTGATTGTAAAGAGGAGTTAACCTCAACATGCGAGTATTTGGAAGGTGGGGCATTAGAAGTGATACCTTTTCAAGTGGATGGCATTCCAACTGTTAGCTACCTGTCGTCCTTCCTTTGTTTCCAGCTTGTAGGCTCCATTGCCTACTACCTTGGTGATTTTGTAAGGACCTTCCCAATTTGGTCCAAGCTTGCCAGCTCCTGTCTCCTTGGTGTTCTGGAACACCTTACGCAGAACCCAATTGTCTTGCTTGAAGGTTCGTACGCGTATGTTTTTGTTGAAGTGTTGTGCAGCCTTCTGTTGATAGGCGGCACTCCGAATCATGGCTCTTTCCCTTAGTTCATCAACCAAGTCGAGCTCGTGTGCCAATGTCGCATCGTTGGTCTGTTCGTTAGCCATTTTGTATCTTGTTGTGGGTAATCCCACTTCTATGGGTAGGATTTCTTCAGTTCCATATGTCATGCTAAATGGTGTTTCTCCAGTTGGGGTCCTTGGTGTGGTTCGGTAAGACCATAGGACGCCTGGAAGTTCATCTGCCCATGCTCCTTTTGCTTGTTTTAGCCATTTTTTTAGACTGTTCATAATAGTCTTGTTGGTCGACTCTGCTTGTCCATTTGCTTGGGGATAGCGTGGAGTGGAGAATGTAAGCTTGATTCCCCATTCTTTGCAGAAATCTTGAAACTCATAGCTTATGAACTGGGAGCCATTGTCTGTCACGATTTCATAGGGGACTCCGTACCTGCAAATCACATGTTTCCAAATGAAATTTTTTACCTCTGTGTCACGGACTTGCTTGAAGGCTTCTGCTTCCACCCACTTGGTGAAGTAATCGGTTACCGCTAGCATGTACACTCGTTGGCCTAGTGCAGTAGGTAGTTTCCCTACTATATCCATTCCCCATTTCATGAAAGGCCATGGAGCAATGGATGGGTGTTGCTTCTCTGGTGGGAGATGGCTGATGTGTGAATGTCTTTGGCATGAGTCACATCTTCTCACAAAGTTTAGAGCATCAGTTCTCATAGTTGGCCAATAGTATCCGGTTGTTAGTGCTCGGTGGGCAAGACTTCTGGCTCCAGAGTGGTTGCCACATTCTCCTGCATGCAACTCAGTCAGAACATGTCTAGCTTCATTATTAGTTACGCAACTGAGTAGGGGTCCTGAATAGGATCTCCTATAGAGTTGTCCATCGAGAAGCGTGAAGCGGGCTGCCTTTGTCTTCACCCTCCTTGCCTCGCTTTTGTATTCTGGAAATTCTCCGTTTGACAAGTACAATGCTATTGGAGTCATCCAATTTGACTCAGTTGTTATATCGGCTACTGTCTGGTTGGCGGGCTCATCCTTCCATGTTGTAGGCCATTGTACATACACCACAAGAATAGTCATTGGCACAGTGGTTTGGATGGCGGCTCCTAGGTTGGCAAGGGCTTCCGCGTGACTGTTGTCTGTCCTCGGTACCTGTGAAATAGAAAACTCCTCGAAGGAGGATTGCAGCTCCTTGGCTAACTGAAGATAGGCAGCCATCTTGGTGTCTCTGGTTTGGTATGAGCCCTGCAATTGGTTAACTACTAGCTGTGAGTCCGACTGTACCTGAATTCTTTTTATGCCCATGTCCCGAGCTAGGTTGAGGCCATCTATAAGCGCCTCATACTCAGACTTGTTGTTGGTTGCTTTGAATCCACATCTGATAGCTCTTTGAATCGTGTCCCCTTCTGGTGAGGTTAGGACTATGCCAAGTCCACTTCCTTTGACGTTACTAGAACCATCAACTGAGAGCTTCCACTGTAAATTGTTCTTCTCTTGCAAACAAAACAATTCCTTCTCCGCTTGACCTAATTCAATTGGGGTGAAGTCCGCTATGAAGTCTGCAAGTGCTTGAGATTTGATGGTTGTGCGGGGTTGGAAGGAGACGTCGTACTCGCTGAGCTCGACCGCCCATTTTGAGAGCCTACCAGAGACTTCAGGCTTGTGCAGGATGTTGCGTAGTGGAAAGCTGGTGAGGACTACGATTGGATGGCATTGAAAGTAAGGGCGTAGCTTCCTTGCTGAGGTGACTAGTGCAAGGGCTAGCTTCTCCAGCTGGTTGTACCGAGTTTCTGCATCTAGTAAGGACTTGCTCACGTAGCAGACTGGTAGTTAGTTTCCATCTTCTTCCCTGACTAGGACGCCGATTAGTGCTGAGTCGGAGACTGCGAGGTAAATAAACAGGGCCTCTCCAGCCTTGGGCTTTGATAGCACTGGAGGTGTGGTAAGGTAATGCTTGATTTGTTGTAAGGCATCCTCACACTCGTCTGTCCACTGGAAATCTTTACTCTTTCGTAGAGTGTCAAAGAATGGACGACACTTCTCGGAAGATTTGGGTATGAACTTACTGAGGGCTGCCAGCCTTCCAGTCAATTTCTGCACATCTTTAACACACTTGGGGAAAGGGATGTTAGCAATAGAACGAATTTGATCAGGGTTAGCCTCAATACCTCTTTGTGTGACTAAGTATCCAAGGAATTTCCCAGAGGAAACTCCAAAGGAACACTTGGCTGGATTCAACTTCATGTTGTACCTGCGGAGAACCAAGAAGGCTTGGCGGAGATGGTCCAAGTGTTGGTCGGCGACCAGTGACTTGACTAACATGTCGTCAATGTACACCTCCATGGTGTCCCCCAGCATGCTGGCGAACATGCGGTTGACCAGGCCTTGGTAAGTGGCTCCTGCATTCTTGAGTCCAAAGGGCATGACCTTGTAGCAGAAGGTCCCCCTTTCTGTGACGAAGGTTGTCTTCTCTTGATCTTTAGGGTGCATCAATATCTGGTTGTAACCCGAGAAGGTGTCCATGAAGCTTAGGAGCTCATGGCATGCTGTAGTATCCACTATCATGTCTATGTGTGGAAGTGGAAAAGAATCCTTTGGGCATGCTTTGTTGAGGTCAGTGAAATCTATGCACACTCGCCACTTGCCATTTTTCTTCTTTACTACCACAACGTTGGCTAACCAGTCTGGGTAATGTACTTCGCAGACTTATCCGATATCAAGCAACTTTTGGACTTCTTCATTGATAACCTTGTTTCTTTCTGGAGCGAACTTCCTCCGTTTCTGTCTGACTGGTAGGTAATCTGGATCAACCTCAAGTCTGTGGGTGATAACCTCTGGGTCAACTCCTGTCATATCTGTATGTGACCAAGCAAAGCAGTCGTGGTGAACTTTTAGGAATGTGATCAATTGCTCTATTAGCTCTGGCCTCAACCTTGCCCCAATCTGAACCTTGTGATCCGGATGATCTGGGTGAATCTGAACTTCATCGAGCTCTTCCATCCCAGGCTGGTCTGGATCGATTGGGGGGTTGAGTTGTTGTAATTGCTATAACTCGGTTGCCTTCGGCTTTAAGGCTTCCATGTAACATGTCCTTGCATCACGCTGCTGGCCAAAAATCTCCTTCACCCCCCACTTGGTTGGGAAGCGAATCACCTTATGGTAGGTTGATGGCACTGCTTTCATCTCATGAATCCATGGCCTACCAAGGATGGCATTGTAGCTTGATGGGTTGTCCACAATCAGGAACTTCTTCGTTAGGTTGACGCCTTCTGCATAGACAGGAAGGGTAACACTCCTAACCGTGTACTTCCTTTCTCCACTGAAGCCATATAGAGTTGTTGGCTGGCGAAGAATAGCGGTCTCATCTATGCCCATTTTTGTCGGAGCATCTAGAAAAATGATGTTAGCAGAGCTCCCATTGTCAATGAGAACTCTCTTCGTAAGACAATTTGCAATAAGAATTGAAATAACTAAAGCGTCGTCATGAGGACTGATTAGTTGCTTAGACTCTTGGTCTGAGAAGCTAATAGTCAAGTCAGACGAAGAGGTGTCCGATGCTCTGCGAGCATTGAGCTCAGGCCTTACTGTTTGCCTACTGTGGCGCTTTGCCGCAGAGTATGAGACACCACTGATCTCTGACCCCCCAGAGATTACGTTGATCACCTTGTTGGTCTGAGGGGGCTCAGGCAGATCAGTGCCCTGCCGACTGGCGAGGGTCTTTTTACCTTTGTCAGAGAGGTACTCCGTCAAGTGCCCTCTCTTCAAGAGCTCGGCTACCTCCAATCGCATGGAGATGCACTCTGCAGTTGTATGGCCATGGTCTCCATGAAACTCACACCACTTGTTGGAGTTTCTTTGATCTGGAGGTGTTCTGAGTTTTCCTGGCCATCTAACTCTGTCACCCATGCTTTTCATGACTCCTACACACTCTTCTGGCTCAATGTTGAGGGAGTAGCTCGGAGGTGGTGCTCGAGTTTCTGTCCTCCTTTGTTGGATTGGAGGGCGAGGTGGATTCACAACAGGTCCATGTCTTCTCTCAGTTGGGTATGGCCTAGCACGATAGTCTGGAACCCTTCGTTCAACTCGTCTGTCAGGCTTGGGCTCCTTGCGAACACTTTGGCTTGATATGTAAGGTCTGTTGGCATCATCCTCCTCCCATTTGATCTGAGCCCATGTTTTGGCGAGCACGTCTTCCATTGTTCGGCAAGGGTACATGGTCAGCTCCTTGTACAACCCCGAGTTGGGTGGCAACCCTTTGCGGAATGCATTGACAGCAGTATCCTTGTTGCAGTTGGGGATTGACACCTTCTCCTTGTTGAATCTTGCGACGTACTCCCTGAGAGATTCGTTAGGTCTTTGTCGGACGATGCTATACAAGTCGTCCAACAATTTCAAAATCTTGCGACTGCTTGTGAATTGTTCCACAAAGCAGTCGACTAATTGGGCAAAAGAAGAAATGAAATTGTTGGGTAAGTTGGTATACCATTGTAGGGCTGGTCCGAACAGACTGGAACCAAACCCTTTGCACATGCAAGCCTCACGGAGATCCCTGGGGATGGCTATGGTGAACATCCTCTACTTATACTGTGAGACATGGTCGTCTTGGTCTGTCGTTCCATCATAGAGCTTCATGCTTGGGAAGGTGAACTTGGTTGGCATTTCCACCAATGCTATAGCGTCAGCGAAGGGAGAGTCAGCAAAGCTGTTGGGTAAGCTCTTCTTGATCGGCGCCGGCACTCCAGGGATCCTTTGGATCATCTCCTCCAAGCTCACCAGTTTGGAAGCCAACTCATCATTGCTGTTCCCATGACCTGCAGAGGGGGTTAGCGAGTTATCTACCTGACTTACATTCTGGTTGCGTTGTTGTGGTGATTCGTTGCTCATCCTTGGGTGAGCACCCTCGAACGAGACCCTCCTGTTGGCAATGCCTGGAATGACCTCAAGGGTTGGTCTTGGTGGAGCACTCACAACCTGAGAGATTGGAGTTATGGGAATCACCCCTTTTGTCTCCTCAAAGGTTAGCTGACGAGCCTCCATGGTGTTGCATGGTGGGTTCTCCATTCCATCGACATGAGTCGGTCGGCGAGATGAAGCCGCATCCAGTGCTGGAGTTTCCTGGTGGACAAAGGATTCCACCTTCTCCTTCAAAGCAGAGTTCTCCTGACGGACGGCACGGTTCTCATCCTCAAGGAGCTTGATTTTCTGGGCGTACTCCTGCATCTGGGCCGCCAAGGTTTTGATCTGAGTGACGACGTCCACCTCCTCTACCTCTTCCAGAAAATATTCGTCTGAGTGCGTCATGATGATCGCTTAGCGTATCGTAGTTGTTGCTACTGAACTGCCTTGTTTGATAGCCGGGGCCCCCACCGTGGGTGCCAAATTGTAGACGCTCAGAGATCTACAATCGAATCAGGTTGACGAATTGGGGGGCACCAGCGACCTGCAAGGCAACAAGAGCAAACCTAGAGACGTGAGGTTCCAAGGTGACACCGGTGTGGTGCCGACTGAAGGGACTCCGACGCTCAAGTCAGTGAACTGGAAGAAGATGTAAGAATTGAAGGAGATAGAGAGAAGGATGATGAGATTCGACTTATCCTGTTGAGTGGATCGGTTCGGCAATGAATGGACGGGCACCGGTGAGATGGCTAGCTAAGCTCATCTGAGGGAGCTAGGTAGTCGTGTCGGAAGATGGATGATGATGATGGTGGTTGAAGGTGGAAGGAGATGGGGAAGGTCGATGTTGATAGTTGAAGGTGGAAGGAGATGGGGAAGGTCGATGATGATGGTGGTTGATCGTAGGCGAATGAGGATGATCGTAAGTAGCTTAGAGTGTTGATCGGATAGCTTGAGAGTGATGGAGGCGTCAGAGAGATTGCTAGGGTTTGTTTAGTGAATATTCGATGATCCTAACCTTCTTCCTTTCCTTCCTATATAGACTCTTCCTTCCACCCGTTGGAGTCTCTCATAACCACCTCCCCTTCCTTTCAGATGAGGTTGTTGGAGTTTATTTGAATGGAGTTGGACTCCTTCTCAGTCGGTTGGAAGACACCTCTTTAGTGGAGTCTGTTAGGCGAAGTAGTTCAACCTTCCATCTTGTGGGTTGACTAGTTCCATCATCTTAGTAGGAGTGTTGACTTGTCGATGTGGTTGAATGGTCCATGTGGGTTTGCTTGTCAACCAGCTGCATGGGTAGTAAGGTTGCTCGAACTAGATGGGTTGGCTGGAACCCATTGGATGGTCTTCGTAGTTGGCTTAGCTAGGTGAGCTAACTAGCCAATTAGCTCGTCAATAGGTCAGATGATTGACGTAGGGTATCGAGCTAGGCAGCTTGGTCAGTTGGCTTAGTTAGGTCGGCCATTCCATCTTTGGGACCCGACTTGCTCGTCAGATCAAACTGGACTCGTTATTGAATTGTGGATTGGTCTTGATCAACAATTAATGGGCCGTAAACGAGGCCATATCAAATAGTATTTGAACTAAGTTCTGGACTGGACTGAGATACGAAAATTTACCAATACATTCGTAAAAACCTTTCAGTTCGATAAGCTAGTTCAAAGATTCTCAAAATCGTTTTCGGTTAAGGATCGTGGATTGACGACCCACGATTACTCTAGTTCAAAGATTTTCAAATAACGTTTGGTTGAATTGGATTGAATGTTTTAAGTACACCGACCGTGTGACGAATATGAACGATTTCCCTAGAGCGAATTAGCACCACTCGATCTAACTATTATGTTCTCTTCTCTCTCATATTTAAAACAATTAATTATCTGCTTTTCTATTTTCTAGTTATTAGTAGTTCACAACTCAAACAATTCGAACTGTTTACGCAAGTGACTATTTGCTTTCAATTGCTTAGTAGCTTAATTGTCTCCTTAGTGAACGACTTTGTGGTTAGCTTTGTTTATTCTACAACAACTGCTTGCTACTTGTTTCTAAGTATCAATTTGAGCATATCACTTCGTTTCCAATATACCAACTTCTCATTAGCTCATTTTGCAACCTCTTAATTTCTGAAGTATCTCCAATCACTTCGGGGAAAGGAGAAATATCATTTGTATTTTTTATTCATAATACAAGATAACTTTTACAAATAAATTCATCATCATGTAAAATATGTATGAATAACAACAGTTGTACTCATATTATGGTACTATGGTCTACGAGACCAAACATTGTTCTTGTGAGCTAAAGGTATATATTTACTACATACATATCAAATTTATAGTGGTATTCAAGATCCATACTATTTAGTATGCACACGATTGCTACTTTGGGAGCAATATAAGAAATTGTACTTTTATGAGAATGACTTTAAGTCCACTTGCACACATATGATTCTAACTTCAAGTTGGGCAAGTTATATGATTAATACTACCAACTTCAGATTGGCAGTTATCACTTTCTTTGCATCATCATCAACAAAATTTCTTAATATGGGTGTGCATTCCATCTTTGGCTAGCTAATCAAAGCTAGAATATTGACCCATTTGTTGATGGATTTATGGCTAGAATATTAACCATATGTTGATGGATTTATCATGGTCCATGATATGTCTATGGACATATATATTTTTAACAAAGGAATTTCGGTGAATCAGAACCATCAATTGTTAGCAACTTCTTGTGGTTTTCAATTCTTGAAAATATTGGATTAAATATCCGTGTGAATGATAATTTGACATTCACTTCCTTTTGAATAACCACATCAACTTTTATGGTTTTGTATCTCATATTCACTTAAGGGAATATGGTTTTGTATTTTATCACCCCTTGAAAAGGTTAATCCAAAATATGAGTTTGGATATGATTCGCCACTAACAAGAAAATTAGAGTGGTTAGATAATATCATGAGAAAAATAAATTCAAGAAAGTAAATTATAAACAAAATAAAACTTATCTTGAAAGATGATAAGTAATAGTTTTATAGTTTCAAAGGATATGTAGCTCCATTGATGACATCATCCGTATGTTAGCTCCATCGATAAAAACTCGTAAGTGACCATACTAACACACATGGCATCTCCTATCAAAATTATTTGCCATGATCTTAAGTGTGTCATCAATATGCCATCGTCTAAGGTTGCTTCATGCATCTTTAGGATGGAACTACAAAAACAAAGAACTTATTAGTATATAGTCTCAAATATAAAAATAATAAATTGAATCAATTTAGTATATGAAATTGAGAGATGGAGGACTGATGTAATAAGAAATCTCTCATGATCATCATTATCAACCGCCTGCTTTCTTCCACTATTATTCGATCATGACTCATGATTTACAAATAGCCAATCAAAATTCTCCTCTTCTTCTAGCCTTTCCCTCGGATCACAGTTTACATTCTATCTCAATTGGTTGAGCACTATCGTGCTGATAACGTGTTAAGATAAAATAGAGTAGTAGGAGAGTAAGAGTAGAAGAAAGAAAAGAATATAGAGAAGAGAATGGAGAGAATGTAGAGTTCATTCTACACTTCAAAAGTGGGAGTACATGATGGGTATTTATACAAGTGAAAATGTATATCAAGAGCCTAATGATATATGAATATGCAAAGACATCCACTACTCTTGTACATAATTGATTTCTTCATCCACTAAATATAATGCATTCATACATACATACAGACATACATACATACATACATACATACATACATACATATATATATATATATATATATATCTCGATGCGTTTACATATTCAAAATAATTTGCATAGAACACTTTTCATCAAAACAATAACAATTCATATCTTTTGCTCAATCAGACAATACACTACGGCCACACGAATCGTGGTGGCACACAGGTCGGCTTTTACATAACAATAACAATGCCCTACCAAAGGGATAACATAATAATGGGAGATCTCCAAAAGCACGACATTCCCTCGAAAGAGCCCAAACAATTCATAGGCATATCGATGAGCATAGATATATATTTCAATCCATGCTTTTAAACGAAAGACTTTTCACACATCACAATTACGATAAAACATTTATGGGTACACATACTTGATCCTTTTCAAATATACTACTATATCAAGTGCCATAACTTGATATAATAACCGTAAGATGTTTGTCAAATTATAAAACATTATATTAAAGTATAATAATAAGTATAAAGTGACGCGTGAGCAGGCGCGTGGAGAAATTATCGTTGTCCATCTCTTCCTCTTTCCTCTTCTTCTTCAAATCTAGATAAGCACTGCCCTCCTTCTCGCTGGCTAAACTAATTTTCTCATTGTAAAGTATGATTGTGAGTTTTACTAAAGATCTTCTTTGTAGCTATAGTTTGTTACTTACATTCATTTAGATATTCTGCTGTGATTCTCTGATTTGATGTAATCATGTAATATCTCATTTGCTTGAACCTATGACTGAGAGTAAATGATCAAGATTATGTTTTAGTGATTAAGTAGAGGATCTGTAAATTGATTTGTATGCTATTGTCAATGAGATGCATTTTGATTGGACTCTGCTAATTCATTTAGATATGTTTACGGTTATGGTGTCAGGTGGAATATTTGTTAAAGAACTACAGTTTACAGTTTATCAGTAAACTAACCAAGTAGTCACTGCAAGTTAGAAACTGCAAATTGACATTCTCATCATGGTAGAGCAAGCAAAGCAGAGCATGACAGAATATGAAATCTTTGGAAGGGACTTTACTATGGGCTATATAGTATAATAGGAACCAATTTGTTCATGAAGAGGAGATCGCAAAAGCTGGTTAGTTTTGTGGGAAGGTTTTTAGCAATGCGGAATGGAATTTTTAAGGCAGCACCACCTGTGCAAATCTCTACTAGCAGTAACAACATTAGTTCTGCAGTTCTGCAATTTGGTAAACTCTACTGCGGGTGAAGTGAAAACAAATTTGGATGCTACTTTTTCGGTTCACGGTGCGACAGTGGGAATATGATTGGTTGCTTGTGTTCATGATGGACTATTAGCTCAAAAACAGGTTGTTCATCACGAAAAAGTAGCACCGGAATTAGCGGAGGCTTTAGCATTACGAGCTGGGTCTGTTTGGGAAAGGGGACAGGTTGGAGTTTGACATGGATCTATTATAAACTGATATTAGCCTAAGATTTTTTCTCACAAATGGGTGTGGTTTGATACACCCGGTTCCTGTTTATTTGTTATTCATTTATACTAGCTGCTAAAAAATCTAAAAGTTGCGAGTCCTGCACTGCGTTGGTGTTGCTTGCAAAAGAAGGTTGCTAAGGTATGTCTGTCTAAATTGATATTGACAAACTGAAACTGGAATAAGTTAGATTCATGGAGAGAGATGGGAAGTCAAAGAAGACGGTATAGGTGTAATAGTGTGAGCGAGACGGGAGTAAAGAACTTGTATCAGAGCAGAATAGCTCGCTTGTGGTTATGGATATTCCTCGGGTTTCTACTGCCAGTTCTTTGATGATTACATGTATGTTTCGATTTTTCCCTTTAGATGCTCATAGTTGTAGTGATAAATTGTTCAAACTGAGAAATGTTCATGAGTTTGGCCTGTGTGTTGCTGGACTTACTCTTTGTTATAGATAGCTAACGTTTTATGTAGTTACATTATTTGAAGATTTCTAAATGATGATCAAAGAAAACTGTAATAAGTGAGTTTTGGCATGATTTCATAATACCTTTCTGAAATTTGGCAAATTATCTTTTGTTTAACTCCCTAGCAACTAATTTGGTCTGTTTGTACCTTTGGTAAATGAAAAGCTGAGTACAAATAAATAACTCAATATATTGTTTAACAATATTGCTTGTCACGCGTAACATGACTCGCGTATTCTGGCATACACTATAACAATAAAATAGAAGCAAAAGTTGTGAAATCTGTTAATCAAACAGTTGATAACCGAATTGACATTGATAAACTGGAGAAGAATTACAGAGAATTATGTTGTTTACAATTAATTGAGAAGAAACGAAAAGAATGAAAAGTGAAGAAGATAAACAGAACAAGCTTTGTTTATATAATTAACTAAATGTAACCGTCAGGTACAAGCTATACTGTAGAAGGTGTAACACGTGTTTGTACTTAAGATAAAACGTAACAATATAAAAACACGCTTTTCCTTATAAGCTCTTCAATCATCTGCAAGTTAGCTATTCTGCTATTTCTTCTTGTTGAATCCGCAGATCCTTTTATGCTTATGTATATTGATCTTGACACCCCCGCAATTGGAGCATGTATATCCAACATGCGCAACTTGGACAAATGACAATCAAAGGAAGGACCTCCTAAGGCCTTTGTCAGAAGATCAGCTATCATATGATCTGTTGAAACTTGAAATAGCTTTTTAGTCTTGGATTGTACTTTTTCCCTTATAAAATGGCAGTCAAGCTCAATGTGTTTGCTTCTTTCATGTTGAATGGGATTTATAGCAAGATAGTAAGCACTTCTGCTATATGTATAGATATGAACAGGAGCATTATGTGATATGCCCAAATCTTGAAGAAGATATAGAATCCATTGTGTTTCACAAGCTGTAGCAGCCAATGTCCTATATTCTGCTTCTGTGCTGCTTCTACTGACTGTGTGTTGCTTCTTGCTTTTCCATGAAATAAGTGAATGACCAAGGAATACACAATAACTTATACATTTCTTATGGTGTCTGGACAGGTTGCCCAATTACTATCACTATATGCCTTGAGCTGTAAATAACTATCTCTTGATAATAATCCTTTTCCTGGTGAAGATTTAATATACCTTAAGACCCTATGTGCAGCTGATAAGTGATCAGAAGTTGGATTACTGAGAAACTGGCTCAAATTCTATACAGCAAAACTAAGATCAGGCCTTGTAATAGTGAAGTATACTAATCTACCAACCAATCTTCTGTAAATAGATATGTCCTCAAGTGCTGTGCCTCCTTTATTGCTCAATCTCAACTTGGAATCCATTAGTGTCAATGCTGGTTTAGAACCCAAACATCCTGTCTCTTGAAGCAGATCCAATGCATACTTTCTTTGTGACAGATTATCCCTTTAGGAGAATGAGCAACCTCAATGCCTAATATATACTTCAATTGACCAAGGTCTTTGATGGTAAACTGCTCATGCAAATGTTGTTTGATCTGTTCTATCTCATGAAGATCATTACCTGCTAGTATAATATCATCAACATACACAGCTAATGCTGTAAAAGAATTGATAGCAGATTCTGTAAACAAAGAACAATCAGACTTAGATTGATTATAACCATACGCTAGCAGACTGGTATTGAGTTTACTAAACCACTGTCTAGAGGCTTGTCTAGAGGCTTGCTTTAAACCATAAAGACTCTTGGTTAGTTTACAAACCAAGTTATTATCAGACAAAGTAAGACCGAAAGGTGGTAACATGTAAACTTCCTTAGGCAACTCACCATGTAAAAAAGCATTATTAACATCACATTGATGTAAATGCCAATGCTTAACAGATGCAATAGCTAAAGGAGTTCTTACAGTGGTGAGCTTAGTGAGAGGAGAAAAAGTTTCAAAAAAGTCTAACCCCTCCTCTTGTGTATAACCTTTGGCAACCAGGCGTGCTTTATAACTTTCAACTGTGCCATCAGACTTATATTTAATCCTATATACCCACTTGTAGCCAACAGTGTTCTTTCCATCAGGTAAGGGAGTAAGAACCCAAGTATTGTTCTTATTCATAGCAGCTATTTTTTGATTCATAGCTTCAATCAAGACTAGAGATTTAGCTGTCTGTTTGTATGTTTTGGCTTAATTTCTTGAGTAATATTGGTAGTAAAACAAGCATAAGAAGTACTCAAATTATCAATAGATAAAGATTGAGAAATATGATATTGCTTGCCTGATAAAACCTGTTGAGTAGAGAACAGATTTGCAGTAGATTGATGTTGTAAATATGGTGGAATATCATTATTATCAAGATTAAGTAAATGTGAAGGAATAGATTTAATACGAATAGATTTGCGTGGAACAGGCATAGAAACAGAAGCAGGCATAGGAGACAAATGTGGAGAAGAATCACTAGGCTGATCAGAATGATTAGTATGATGCAAATTTAAAGATTCTGGAGAAGAAGATTCATGTGAAATATCATCTTGTGAATCATCATAAGTAGAATGAGAATGAGAAACTGCTTTAGGAACATGATAATAATCATTAAAAATAGATAGATAAGTAGTAACTTGAGTATGAGAAATAGAATTACCTAAAGATTTAAAAGGAAAAACAGTCATTGAAAACAACATCTCTAGAAATAAACACTTGAAAAGTATTCAAATCAAGACATTTGTAACCTTTAATTACCATAGGATATCCTACAAAAACACTTTTAATAGCACGGGAAGCAAAACTTATGTCTATTAACAGGCTAGTACTAGCATAACATAAGGAACCAAAAAATGCGCATAAAGAATAATCATCTGTAAAACAACAACTCATAAGGTGATTTACCATGTAAAATAGGAGAAGGAAGACGATTGATTATATGAATAGCAGTTAATATACTATCTGACCAAAAAGTTAAAGGTAAATCAAAATTAAACAACAAGGATCGAGCAACTTATAACACATGTTGGTTTTTGCGTTCCACCACACCATTCTGTTGTGGTGTATAAACACAAGAACATTGATGAATTATACCTGAATATTTATAAAAATCAGTGAAAAGAAATTCCTGTCCATTATCTGCTCGAACACACATAACCACATAAGAGAATTGAGTCTTAACCATGGCACAAAAATTTAGTAGGTGTTGCCTGGTTTCTGACTTATGAGTCATCATATATATCCAAGTACATCTTGAAAAATCGTCGACTATTGTGAGAAAATAATGAAAATTATCATGTGAAGTAGTACTAAAAGGGCCCCATATATCTACATGAATGAGATTAAAAACTGCATCAGTAGAAGTAATACTATCAGGAAAAGAAAGCCGTTTTTGCTTTGAAAAATGACAAACATCACAACTGGTTTGTGTAATTTTATTACAATCAGAAGTAGGTAAAGACATAGAATGAAGCTTGGCATAGGTACATGACCTAATCTAGAATGCCAAATTGAACTGGTTACAGAAGAAAGTGCTACAGAATGAGCAGGAGTTACAGAAACATTTGAATTAGAAACAATGAGATAATATAAGCCATTCCTAACTTCAACAAAGATAGTCTGCTTGAGAGTTGTTTGATCCTGTAAAAAACATTGAGTAGATAAGGAATATGAGAGCATACTTCCTACTTCTAGTTAAACTAGAAACATAAAGCAGATTGAAACCAAAAGATGGAGCAAATAAGATATTATAGAGAGTTAAAATAGGAGTGAGTGCTATATTACCCATGTGAGTAGCTTGTGTAATAGCACCAGTAGGTAAAGTAATAGAAATATCAACAAGAATTGGAGTAGTAGTAAATAACGAATAATCACAAATCATGTGATCATATGCTCCATTAACTAATAACCAAAAAGATTTCTTATGAGCTTTTTGCACTAGAAAACACTTAGCTTTACTTGTAATACCTGATTGTGATTGTCCTGTAGATGTACCAGCTATGGCAGAAGCTGCAATTTGCTCATGAGTAGATGGAGAAACATTTTGCAGGGCCTGTTGATATTTCTGAAACTCCAAAAATTGATGATACCTGTCTTGATCAAAACCATGTGCCTCATGATGGGAGACTAATAGAGAAGGTTGCATCATGTTTGAACATTCAGATGTCTCATAGGATGGTACCATAACAACAGCAGCAGTAGGCTGATAAGCATTTGGACGAAATATGTGATTGTTATTGCCCTTAAAAGATGGCTTACTCTTCCAGGAGGATAACCATGCTTAACAAAACAAGAATCAACAGTATGCCAAATTGATCACAATGAGAGCAATAAGGCCTTTTGCCTTTAGAGTTAGCATATCTAGTATGAAATTTTGCTTGTTGGCCTGTGGAAAACTTAGGCTGCTGAGAAGTTTGAGAAACACCTTGATTTGAGTACATAGCCACAGGAGGTTGAGAAACCGATTGAGTAGAATACATAGCCATTGAATTAACAACATCAGAACTTAAAGTTCTTTGACTCTCCTCTTGTAACAGTAAAGAATAAATTTGAGATATAGGAGGTAAAGGTATGCTTAAAAGCATATGGCTACGAATAGGAGCATAAGAATCATGCAATCCAACAAGGAATTTCACAGCACAATCTGAATTCTGAGTTTGCAATAGCTGAGTATGAATATTACAGTGATAATTACACGCATAACCCCACAAGATGCCTAAAACTCAGATATTCATCCCACAAACCTTTGAAGGCATTAAACTGTGAGAGATTGAGTACCTTGGCGAATAGAGCTTAAAGATTTTCAACATGGAAAACACGAGGACCATCACGTTTAGAATATCGAATACGAAGTTCATCCCAAACTTCTTTAGCAATTACCAGATAAAGAAGAGAATCTCTATTAGCAGGAACAAGTGAATTGACTAACCAAGAACGAACCAGATTATTTGCACGATGCCAAGAATCATATTCAACAGGATGAGTATCAGGATTTAGCTCAGGTAAAGCACCATTAATGAAAACAAGCTTATTTTTTACATGCAAATTCATCAACAAAGTTTTACTCCAGGAAACATAATTTTCGCCAGTCTAGAGATCACCAGTTAAACGAACACTTACATCGGCAGGATGCAGAAAGTAAGGCAATTTCGAATCATCACTGGGATTGTAATCCAAATTTGGGCGAACATTAGCTTGACGAGCAACAACTTGATTAGGCTTGTTCTGATTGATTTGCGGTTGAGCTTGCGCAAGTGGCTGATTTGGATTTGGCTGATTATCAGGATGATCCATAATCTTATCATTGGGAGGATTATTTGCCGCCATTGATGAGGATGAAAGAAACTCAAAGAATTATGAAAACGAAGTGGAAGAATGATCAAAGACAAATTGAAAAGATTTGAAGATAGCTGGCGATTGATACTACGTGAAAACTGTTAATCAAACAGTTGATAACCGAATTGACATTGATAAACTGAAGAAGAATTACAGAGAATTCTATTGTTTACAATTGAGAAGAAACAAAAAGAATAAAAAGTGAAGAAGATAAACAAAAAAAGCTCTGTTTATATAACTAACTAACTATAACCGTCAGGTACAAGCTATACTGCAGAAGGTATAACACTGTTTGTACTTAAGATAAAACGTAACAATATAAAAACCCACTTTTCCTTATAAGCTCTTTAATCATCTGCAAGTTAGCTATTTTGCTATTTCTTCTTGTTGAATTTGCAGATCCTTGTATGCTTCTGTATATTGATCTTGACAAAGCAAACAAATAATAAAAAAAAAATCTTGACAAAAGTGTTAAAGAAATCCCCTTATCTCAGACACCAATATCAATACTGGCCAACGCACAATATGTCCATTGTACGAGCAACACTAAACGTCTACACAATCAATCCCCAGCAAACATAATTGCCAAAAACTATGTTATCCAATCATGCTCATCGATCCACAAGTCACAAACAAGAACAACTCAATTTTCACTTTTTTGAAAGTAGGCGATAGTAATGAGAATGATTGGATCAGAATGATTATACAAGAAAACTCATTAATTAAGACTAGTCACATCAATGCTAATAATCTCAAATCCATTACCTGACCTTCACGAGGTGTCCTCTCTTTTGCTTTCTGGCATGGTCACGATTTCTATTCATGTGTTTAGTGGATAATTTAGTTGAACTATTCTATAGTCACTCCTAAGAGCTGATAACGGAGCCAAAAGACTTGGGCCAATTGAAAATTCATACTCTCAAAGCCCGTGACAAATTACCGGTCCATAAAAATAGTGACTACTAAAATCCCGTATCAACTTAAGTCCAATTAATTTCTTATCTTCAAATTAAATTCAAATAGACGGTCCAATAAAATTTTTGGAATTTTACAAACATCCCCTTAAAAGTCCTTGTTAAGGGGAGAGGGTTATTCAACTTATGTAAGTTTGCATGATCTTCTCACAAGTGATGTGGGATATTCTAACATCCCCCACCCGAGTAGGCCGCGATTACTTGGCTCTACACACGTCGAATCATAACAACCATCTTTGGGCAAGCCGGAATTATCATCGGCTGGGATACCTATCATCAACTTGGGCCTGTCCTGATACCATGATAGATTTTCATCTCATCTAAAAACTTGAACTTATAGAGAGGTGTGAAATCTAGTCATTTATAATAATACTTTAATAATCCACACACTTGTGGCCGGTTTCAACCTCTTTGGGGAGGTCATTCGAGTGAAAATTTAGTATGGGGCAGAGGTTGTCTCCGTGGAGATTCGAACCCAGGTTGGGTGTGAGCCAGAGGCTTTGGTACCATATTAAATTGGGCCAACATCCCCTTAAAAGTCCTTGTTAAGGGGACATGGTTATTACAGTATATATATAAGTGGACAACTATTAGAGTTGTGCAATTGATTACTTAATTTAGTTATATTGAACCGATTTGTAATATATATGTAAATTAGACATTAATTTACAAAAAATCAATATGTTTTATTCATTATAATTCTAAGCCCTAACGCAACTCAAACAAAATCAATTCATCATTAAAAAAACTTAATTTGTCTTCTCCAATTAAATTTCAAGCCCTAAATTAACCCCAACAGAATCAATTTATCAATATAAATACTCAATCTGTCTTCTTCAATTAAATTTAAATCCCTAATTCAACCCCAACAAAATCAATTCATTATTAAAAAAAACAACGATAATCAATATATCTTCTCCATTTTATTTAATTAAATTGAAACAGATCAATTCGTACTAACCCAAACACTAATTTAACTCGAAAAAAGACAATTCATTATCAGAATCAATGATAACTTTTACCTTCATATATTTTTTCTATGATTTGTAACTAGATATCACAATAATGTGTGTAGCGTGTTCTCACGTTCTAGTCTAACTTATACTCCCTCCGTCCCGGAGAACTTCATACATTAGGGTTAGCGCGCAGTTTTATGCGAAAAGTTAAAGTAGTGGTAGAATATATAAAAGGTGGGAAAAAGTGTACTTTTAGTGGCAAAATGTGTAATTTAAGTGTGAAGTTGAGATTGTTTATTATTTGTTGGGTGTGGGGTAGCTTTCTTTTTTGCTAATGTATGAAGTTCTGTGGGACGGCTAAAAAGGGCAAATGTATGAAGTTTTGCGGGACGGAGGGAGTATGTTATTTGCATGATCTTTTCATAAGTGATACGGGATATTTTAGTGTAAGGAGTTATTAGATAATTGGCCCGAGCTTAATGTTTAGGTTATTTATTAGTCGGTATTACGTGAGGCGGCATATGTTATTTATCATGGAAAATGGTTTGATTGATCATTGAATTGGTTAATCAATTCAGGTACGTATGAATGGTCTAAAGTTCTATATTGGTTCCTATCAAATTGGTTGAAGACTATTAATGGTTTCGTGTTGATGAGACTGTGTTTTTTTAGAGGGTCGTGTTATTATTGTTTTAATATTTCTAAAAATTAGAATTGTTGTCTTTAGTAATTGTCAACAAGAGTCAATTATATAAAATCGAGTATTTTATGAATTGTTTGTGTGTATGTGTCGGCAAGACTTGTGTCGCTCACCCCTTATTCATTTTTTTCATCATAATCTGAGGGGGCTGGTTTGGTTATTACAACTTCTATTTTTGGACGAAGGACCCGAGAACTATGTCATTTGAATGATTAGTATTTGAGGTTTAAGTTTGTAATGTGAGACTTTGTAAAGTTTTTTTGAGGTGATTAGATGATTTAATTTGTATTGAGGATTTTAGACTCTGCTGTACCACTATAGGGGTGTATTTCGAACCGAACGGGGACCTTATCGAACGTTCGTTCGTTAAGGTTATATTGTATTCGGTTCGTGTTCGTGTTCGACAAACAAGACACCAACATGTTCGTGTTCGGTTCGTTAACATTTTACAAATTCCGTGTTCGTTCGATTATTTCGTTCGTTTGCGTTCGTTTTGTTCGTTCGTTCGAGAATGAATACAAGAAATCCAAAATTACAAGCAATAATCATCCCAAAAATTAAAAAACAGCCAATATAAAATATCTAAACACAAGTCCATAAATTAAATACCATAATTTCCTATCCGACAAACTCAAGTACAATTACGATAAATCCATAAGCTTAAAGGTACACAAAATAAACTACATATCAAGTTCGACGATAAATATAAGATAAGCCGAGAGACATAAAAACGTCCAAAACAAAGCATCCAAAACAAAGCAATGGAAATTCAGTCTTCTTTAGCTCCATGAAGTCCATAAACAAAAACAAAAACCATAATAAACATTAGGAAACCTCAAAGCACCGACAATAAAATACACGATGCGCATCGAGAACATATTCCTATTTTCATAAATATAGAAGCTTCACAGTTCACACGCCTACATTAGCCCTTTCTGAAAGCATTGAACAACTGCTGAAACTCCGAATAACAAGTACGATTAGTCGATTACTATACATTATTGCAATGCATAAAGATTGCAAATTTCCAAGACCAACAAACCAGAGACACAACACCAAAGTAGAACCATATGAGCATAAAGAACAATTTCAAGAAAATCCCAAGCTAGTTAACAACATATAGGAAACAACAAGATAGGAGAGCTAGATTAACACAAGAATCTAACAAAAAATCACCATAGAACTTTACTAGTATTTCTTGAGCCTAGAGTGTGAATAATACTTTGCAAAAGTCCAATCTCAATTTTTTAACCATATAACCAGAGACACAGCACCAAAGCAGAACCATTTAAGTTTCAAGAAAAATTTCAAGAAAATTCCAAGCTAGGTAACAACATACATGAAACAACTATTTATCCCCATTAAAAGAATCATTCATTCCTTTCAAAAAGCATTCAACAATCGATGAAACTCAACAAATACGATTATGAGACATTATTGACATCACTTCTAAACCAAGAAATGCAAAATGACACAAGCTTTCTAGAACAAAATACAGCGAGGTAGCAAATGTAGTAGTTACTTGCCTGCCCGATGATTCAAGGCTCGGGTAGTACAATCTGCAGTGGATTCTGTGATTTCTGTACCAAAAGAAAAATAAACAAAGATAGACATGAGAAAACAACTTCACTTAACAACAATTAATAATACAATTAACAGAAAGTTTAAATTAATACCTTATCCTTCTTCTTTATACCATGAAGCTTACGACACCAATCTCCGGTGCACATCAACATTTCAACAGTATCCGGTGCTAATGAAGAACGGTAGGTGTCAATGACTCTAGTTCCGACACTAAAAGTTGCTTCCGAGGCCACGGTGCTGACTGGAACGGCTAAGATATCCGCAACCATTTTGGAAAGAATTTTGTATTTAGTGGATTCTTTCCACCATTTCAATGCATCCAAATTAACAAGATCAGCGCCACCTACAGCGTTCTCCTGGGTAAGTCGGCCATCTTCAAAGTAAGCATCTAGCTCATTCTTGTGTGGTTGAACACTCTCCACGGAAGACATATGAGTAAGAAATTGACTCATACCTGTAGATGAGATAGTAATAAGAGTAGATTAAACCTTTATTAACAGGAGCAGCATCTGCTCAAATGAACTCACTTTAAAGGTAACTTCGGAAGGGGAGGAGGAAACGAACCAAAAAAGAAGCAGAAAATGAGTACAGTACCACTATTTCAAAATGTTTTATAATTAAAGTAAGGCTCTGTTCTCTTCGTTTTCACTGAATTGAACTGAACTGAACTGAAATAAACTGAATTGATCTGAATTGAACTGATCTGAACTGTACTGAACTGAACTGAATTGTAGTATAAAATATAACTAAGCAGAGCTGAACTGAACTGAATGAGTTTGCAGACGAAGAGAACAGAGCCTAAGTCTTCATTTTGGACTAAACCCATCTCACGATAGATGGCCGACCGCATCAAAGAATTTTGGTTTTGAGACGTGACAAAATTCACCACAAGTGACTAGTGAAGTATAAAATAAAATTCTCAATACAGATCAAAAGTAGTATTGGTTACACCAATATTAGTTCAATATGAAGTTTGACCATATTAACGAATATTTACAAAGGTTACTTATTGTAACCTTGAGATTGACATGGGCCAGAAGTACCTTAATCATTTGTCAAACAAGAATTTTGATATTGGTTCTACAAGAATAACAACTTTTAGGGACGGAATTTAGTGACGGATTTTATCCGTCGCTAAATAGCGACGAATCGCTAGGCTTAGAGACGGAAATTTTTCCGTCTCTAAATTTAGAGACGGATAGATTTATCCGTCTCTAAATAGAGACGGAAACATCTATCCGTCTCTAATTAGAGACGGATAAATCTATCCGTCTCTAATTCGTTGACAAAAAAAAAAAAAAAAAACAAAAAACTGAAAATTTAGCGACGGATAGCCTATCCGTCGCTAAAATACGCAGAAACCCTAATTTATACTTCACTCTCTTCCTCCCATCACTCACTAACCCTTCATCTTCCTCTCTCCCACCACTCCACCATCACTCCACCACCTCCACCCCACACTCACCTTCCACACCACTGTCTCTCCCACCACTCCACCCGCCTCGATCTCCACCACCATTCATGGATCCGGACTTCCACCACCGCCTCTGCCACACCACCATGCTCCCAGATCCACCACCACGACATCTCCACTGTCACCCCACCAAACAACACCACCACCACGAGATCCGTCCACCACAATCTCCGACAAAGAAGAAGAAAATGACGCTCTAGATCCACGAGATCTTCCTTAGATCTCACTCTCTCCCACCCCCACGAGATCTCTCCGTCCACCACCATCTCCGACCAGATCCGACGTCATTCAAGATCCAACAAGATCCAAATCCAGATCTAGATTTTGTATATTGTATTATTGTAATTTCTTATTAATTTTATAATTTCTTATTTGTATTAATTATTATTAAATGTTGTATATTGTAGTATCGAATATTGTATGAAATTGTCGGTTTATCCGTATTGAATAAAAATATCAGTTTATGCATATTGAATAATCGTATACAATTGTCGGTTTATCCGTATTGAATATTCATATATAATAGTTGGTTTATCCGAATTGAATAAAATTATCGATTTATCCGTATTGAATATTCGTATAAAATTATTGAAATATTCGTATAAAAAATAAAAATAAAAAAACAAAAAAAATACTACTTAGCGACGGATAGTTATCCGTCGCTAAATAGTGCTGCTTTTTGTTTCAGACGGTCAACACTTTATCCGTCGCTAATTCCGTCCCTAATTAGCGACGGATAAATTAACCGTCGCAAAAAAACCTAGAGACGAGCAAAGTTGAGACGGCGAAGCTATTCGTCGCTACAGATTTAGCGACGAATCGGGGGCCTGTAACGACGGATAGATTCGTCGTTATTCCCCCTTTTTTTGTAGTACCTCCTAAAGAAGGCACGTTTATCTTGTCAAGTAAATGGAGATAACTATTGAAAAGCGATGAGTACGTTTGCGCATTCTATGAGCAACCGTTGCACTCTTTTTTCCTTTCTAGGTTTTTATCCCATTGAATTTATCCTAACAAGGTTTTTAACGAGGAAACATTAGCGCACATAATTATCTCCATATCTACATGATTGTAAAATTATTTGGTAAAGATAAGAGTTTATAGGCTTGTTGGTTATCTTTACAATACTTTTTTTTTTTTTTTTTATTTGAACTGAACTTGTGTTAAGAAAAATATGAAAAGAGAGTACAACGAGAAAAGCAAAATAGACTCTCAAGCTGGTCCCACAAGCGGGTAGTCAAGAGAGAAGCTAAAGCAAAGACGAAAGCAAACAAAATAATGGAGTGATGTTATGGAAGATTGAAACTATATGAGGTTTCAAGTGTTTGAAAAGTTCCTCCACATGAACACGATATGTATATTACAAAGGTTCTTGTCCGCCATCATCTATGAGAAGAATAATTCATCCAAGTACAATATATTTGAAGATTTGCTCACAAAATCACACCGAACATCATCATTGGAGAGGTTTATCCGGATTATTGAAATTACTAAAGTTCGAAGAATTACAGTGATGCATCGATCAGGGGAGTTGGATACGCACTACACTCTTTTACACCTAACTCAGTTATTATTCCACTGTGTCTTTCTTAGCAAGGTTTTTAATGAGGCAGTATATCTTTCGCGTAGCAACCAGCACAATCACATGATCATTTGTGGGGAGTGTTATATATAGATGCACAAGAGTTAGTGGGTGATGTACATGGGTTAGTAGATGAGATGATTTATGTACACAAGTTAGTGGAAGAGAGGATTAATGTACACAAGTTAGTGGAAGAGATGATAATGTACACACGTTAGTGTGGAGATGCCTTTGTCTCTTACACTTTTATAAATGGCTAGCTTGCAATCTCATTTTGACAAAAGAATAATCACTCCATTTAGGCTCTATTCTCTTCATCTGAAAACTCACTAAAAATTTCAGTTCAGTTCAGTTCAGATCCATTCAATTCAGTTCAGTTTAGTTGAGTTCAGTTCTGCTTAGTTATATTTTATACTACAATTCAGTTCAGTTCAGTTCATATCAGTTCAGTTATGTTCAGGCGAAGAGAACATAGCTTAAGTCTATATTCTCTTCTTTCTTCCACTCTTAGTCTCCTACTATTCTCTTTTTCTCTTAACATTATTTATATTTATAATTTTTATATATTTTAACTAAATTTTAAGCTGTAAAGATCATGAAGAAGAAGTTTAAAAATTCAATGGATTGCATTTTGATAATTTAATTAGGCCGAGAGATTTAAGTGTAAATATGTTGTTTAGCATTTCTAAAATCAGATAATTGAAGAGGCGCAAAAATGAATTTTCCAGGTTTAAATTCACCCAAAATTAAATTCGTGTACTTAGATGTAACTTATTTTTATTGCACTAGACTTGGATGTTATTACTGATTTAATGGGTAACCATTTGTAATAATGAAATCTAATAGTGGATCCATATGAAATTAATAAATAAATACATACATACGTACATACATGAAAAGTCTTTTGAGAAACAGTCTTTAGATAATTTATGTAGAGACGGACTTATGTTATTAATTAAATCATCTATATTATTAGTCAAAATGTATATATTATTAATGGAACGTGTCTTTTTTAATATGAAAAAATTAATATTAATAATTATCTATATATCGTCTCTCAGGATACTTATAAATATGTATCGATGTATGTATAAATGTTCTTTTTCGTTCTTTATTTCGCACCTGATGAAGAAAGACACAAGAAAAGTCAATATTGTTTACCATATATATGCATTATTAAGGATCTGGTGGATAGAGTTTGGAAGGTTTGTCGTGTTAATAAAATGTCAGCTTGACCAAATGGGGTAGTATTTGGAAAGCTCGTCGTGTTAAAAAAATGTCAAGTTGAACGCATGGCTTAAATGATGAGTAAGTTACAGATGCAAGTTATTTTATGCCGGCTAATTTCTCTACCTATACCTAATCTTAATGTTACATGCTTGTGTCCATTCTTTTGTTCTCAGTCAATCTTTCAATGTCATGGCTAACATTAGTATTGTCACATTATATTAATATTAGTATTACAATCTAAGCCACTAGATCATTTCTAAATTTGATCTCAAACTCTTTATCTTTTATTAATGTGACAATGTGTCGCATTATCTGAGGTCGCACTAAGTCGCATAATATTTAAAAACATTGGTAAATTATTTTCACACCCCTTAGTTTTTAGACTTAACAAAATAAACCCAAAACAATTCAAAATTAACCTCACATGATTCAAAAATTCACAAAACACCCATTTCACATTTAGCAAAAAAAAAAATAATTAAAAAAAATAAAGAAGACCGGAGCACCGGTGAAGTTCCGTCCACTTCACGGAGCTCCGGTCAAGTTTCTTCCATGGAAGCTCGAAAGAGCTCGAAAAAACTTCCATGGTGGAAACTTTTTCGAGCTTCCTGCAGATCTTGAATGAATGGTGCTTCCAGATCTGCCATGGAAGCTCGAGTGAGCTTCCACCATTGGAAGCTCAGTCAAGCTAGCTTCCACCATGGACGTCGAATTTTGTCTACCTGAGCTCCGGTGACTGTCTGGCGGCGATGGTGGTGGGAAATTTTGAAGAAGAAAGATTAATTGATTATTCAGGAGGGGTGGATTTTGGAAATTTATGTAATTTGTATTTTTAAATTTGTTTAAATTATTAACAAATTAATTTTTAATGTTGAAATTATGCCACTTGTCCAATTTTAAAAGGTGTACTAATGTTAGTATAGTGCGACGCAGTACTACGATTAGCCAAGCCCATCTTTCCATCGCACTTTGTAGCGAATCTCACTAGCAGTTGTGTGAGACACCGTTTCTATAGTGGTGGAATCAAAACAACTGAGAACGATATTTATATGAGGATACATCTTTTCTCTTTTGATCCATTTATAAGAACTTCAATGTTAAGCGTGTTTTATTTGGAACAATCATATATTGGATGGCCCAAAAATCCGTGTACTTGGAACAAACACAGGCCTACAAAGAGCTCTTCAAAAAGTGGAGGTAAAGGGTCGATTTCTCCAGAGGTTTTTCAGTGCGTGCACGGGTCAGAAAAAATTGCGTTGAAAATGACATGTGTTGGTTTATAGACCAGCATATCACACGGGAGCAGCATATGAATAACGATGACGGCGTAAATGTTCGGCTCTCGTTAGTAACACCAAAAAAAAGTTTTCAAATTAAAGAGATTGAGCAGGGTACAAACACTAACATATGTTAAACTCAATTTGTGGAATCCATCCGTAAGATTTTATAATTTTTTTTTTTTAAATTAAAAGTTGGGAGTCTAGCTCCTGTCTTCTACGGTCAACCAATAAATACATGGCTTATGAATATATATCTTTTTTCTTGATTTTAAATAATAATTAGTAAATGGTATCCAAGTAACTGTACTTCACTAGGCATTATGTTTACTTATCATTTCCATCAATATTCGAACATATAGAGAAGTTTTCGGTACACGTATCAGTGAGGAAAAATTCGATGAGAAAGGACTTTTTTTTGTTATAGATAAACACACCAGACTAAAACGGTCTGATTTCAGTCAATAAGTTGCGTGTCCGCCACAATCTAATTCTAATTCTGTGGGGAGTCAACGCATAGAAGTTCATATATGTGCTGCTTGTAACAGGTAAAAATAACAAATGTTATATTCCCTTTTCACATGGCAACTTCCGAGCAAATAAAAGCCAACAAGTTGGTTCTCAACATCAAGTTTTTTCTTTCTTATTTGTAATTCAAACAATAAGTTAGTTTTTTTGTAAGGAATAATTACTCCCTCGATTCTTGTTAGAACATTTGTATTGTTCAAATATGACTTTTGTATAACAAACATTATTATCGATACTTTTAGCAACTGATTAATTAGTTGCACTGATATGAACTTTTCTTAAAATTATAATTTTTCGTGACAGAATAATAACTACATTGACTATATATGATTTCTTCATGGTACATATACGCCATTTGTATGGTGGATATACTATTTGTATGGTGCAACATCAAATCGTAACTGGGACGAATTGAAAGGCCTGAAATAACTTTCTTCTAACGTTGTAAAAAAGCCCTAAACACAATTTCAAAACACATGGAAGAATCTGGTCTCAACCCTAAATCTCCCGAAACATAAAAATCTCTAAAGAGATCGCCATTGGAGAACTTATCAAGAGACTGACTTATCAATATCGATATTTTTATTATTATAATATGGGTTGGTCTCTAAATAATTTATCACAAAGTCTCATAAGTGACGGTCTCTAGATAACTTATCTAGAGACGACCTATGTTTTTAGAAAAATCATCTATGTTATTAATCAAAATGCCCATGTTGTTAAAGAAATTCATGTCTTTTGTAATATGAAAAAACACTAATGTTGAGAACATAGACGTTTTGATTGATAACGCCGATGATTTTCTTGAAAACATAAGTTCGTCTCTAGATAAATTATCTAGAGACCGTCTCTAAGGAGACTTGCTCATAATTTATCTGGTGCAAAAATTAGGATATCTGTTAACACAAAGTCTTATGAGATACGGTCTCCAGATAAAGACGGCCTATGCTATCAATAATACCATCCATGTTAATAATCAAAACGTCTATATTATTAACGAAATAAGTCTTGTTGTAATATGAAAAAATTGAGAACATAGGTGTTTTGATTAATAATATCGATAATTTTCTTGACAATATAGGTCCGTCTCTTTTAGATATTTTGTTTCTAGATAAATTATCTAAAAACCGTCTATCAAAATACTTACTCATTTGTTAATCCCCTAGTTTGAGCAACAGTGTCCCTGCAATGTAATTGTTTTCTTCTCAGAGCTTGTAATCGTCTGCTTCTCTTCCGTCTGTTATTGGTCAATCCCTTACATTATTCAATTGCTCGTTGATTATTCAAAATCTTGATCACATACAATAACCTATTTTCCAATTTTTACCATAATGAAGACAAACATATGATCCATTTGTAGTTAGTTAATCTGACTGTCAATTATTAATCACATTTTCTAAGCTAATATTCCTTGGCCAAAGAGGCCCAAGAGTCATGCATGACAGGCCTTTAGCTGGTGGACAAGTCAAATTAATACGAATATCATGACATAATTATATTACCCACTATGCAAATTGTCAAATGAATACAGCTTTACAATCATTTTATTATTTATAAATAATTAAAGAGTAAGTCTCCTATTTAATCGGTTTTAAATTACTTATTTAGTGGTGAACATGTGTTGTTAATAAAAATAATTATGTTAATTGAAATGTCTATAATTTTTTGTATTGGTGTTTTCAGTAAAAAAATATATCTTTATTAAAAATAAAATATTTTAATTAACAACATAGATTGATCTCTGTGTAAGTAAACTGTTTAATTTAGATAGAGATGTTCTGTTAGAATACCTATTAATTAAGTTAACCTTTCCATCATGGCCTATATATAAGCATGCAACCTGTCTATGAAATTTGAACATACATAAAAATCTCCTATAAATCAACAAATTATATTGACTCATAAAAGATGGGAAAACATGGGTTTTTTGATTCACTGATTAATAGTTTTAAAGGACGACAGTCCATGACCGAAGAGGAGAAGTTCCACAAAAGGGTGAAAGCCAAGGAAAAAGTAGTAAAGCTTCACTTCTATCTCCAAGATGCATTAGGTGGTCCGAATGCAACCGTTTCCGAGGTTGCCCGATCTGATATGACGGCCAACTCCACCGTGTCATTCGGCCAGGTTAGAGTTTTAGATGACCTTATCACGGCTAAACCGGATCGCAATTCAGAGAAGTTGGGTCGTGCCCAAGGAATGATCACGTTCACAAGCCTGCAGGACGAGTCGGCTCTCACTATGAACCTCAATTTCTATTTTACTGCAGGTGAGTTCAGCGGTAGTACTCTTTGCATTGTGGGGAGGAATCCGATAGCGAACAAGGACCGCGAGTTGCCAGTTGTTGGTGGCACCGGTGTCTTCCGTATGGCACGGGGGTATTCGATCTCGAATACGTATTCTTATGATGCAAATGCCAACTATGGTGTTCTTGAATATACCGTTTATGTGGCCTATGTGGACGTATAGTCATGATTATTGAAGTTTATGTGAAATGCTTGTACTTAATTACGTTGGTGTGAAGCTTGTACAGTTGTATGACAGAAGGATCGATTTGCTAGTAGTTTCATATTTCAATTTTGTGTAAAATATTAAAGGTTGCAGTTGAGATCTTTTTTCTATACCCAACGTTCATGTCGTCCAAATATATATTTTGAGGGATTCTCCTCGGGGTGAAAGCTAAGAGAGAGACCTAATAGACTAACTTTTAGTAATTATAAAACTAGCCCAAATCAAACGCTAACTACTAAAACACCCAAATCCAATCAAATGCCAGCAACTGGGTCAAGAATGGGTCAATATATATACTAAATATCCATCCTCCACAATCATAATCTCATAAGTTCAAAAACCTAAAAATCAACATTCTCCTCCTCCAAACAAAAACCTCCGCCATTTTCACCAGAAACCTCCCGAAATCAGCTAAATCTCACCGGAATCTATGAAATCAAGCTCAACAATGAAGAAATCAAGCTCGAAATCTTTTCAAACATCACCATGAAGGTTAGCAAACGTGCGATCTGGCTTATGTGACCTAGTTTATATGTTATTGATGTTTATTCGATCTGATTTACATGAAAAATGAATTGATGAATGGTTTTTTCACAATTGTAGTTGAAATTTCGATTCAGATCTGAAAATCGCGTAACTAATTTTTCAAATGTTCTAGCTAATCCGTGCGATGTTTTAGCCTTTTCCTGTAATGTTCTTGCTTATATGTAGGAAGTTTCAATTAAACAGAGTACATGAAAATATACTCAAAAATTGGTGTTTCTACTACGATTTGGTTGTTTATCCACCGGTTCACTCAAAATATGCTCGTATGTAAGTTTCAACAATGTTTTGATTTAAATATTTATTGACGAATGGTTTTTTTTTCACAATTGTAATTGAAATTTAGAAACAAATCTGAAAAAACTCGCATAGAGAATTGTTAAAATGTTCTAGCTAATATGTATAATGTTGTGGCTTATGGATGTAATATTATCAGTGATATGAAGGATGTACAACTTAAACAAAGTATTTTTGTAACAATACGTGTAATGTTGTTAATAATACATGTAAGATTTCGAATAATTCATATAATGTTTCTTGTGATGCTGTAATGTTTTTAATGATACATGCTACTAAAAATATCGTCAATGTTCTCGCTTACTGCTAATGGAAATGATATTGGAAGATGGATATCAATGTGATTTGCTCCCAATATCTTACGTGTTAAGTCAAGTCCTATTCCTTTAATGTTATGATTTAAATTAGTAATGTTATAAACTATATCACTAATATTTTTTAATATATGTTCAATGTCTCAGGTGATAAATACTTCATCAATTCCGTCAATACCCACAACAAGTAAAAAAAAAAAAAAAAAAGAATCACTGAAATTGCCCTGGACTACACGAAAACGAAAGGCTGAAAGAAACAAATGATTGGAAACAAATTCGAGCAGAAAGGACCGTTCACTACTGAGATTGGAAACAAATATCCAAACGAGCAACTCGTATAAAAAAATAGTGAATATGACATGATGTAATTGTAAATGATTTTATCAGAACTGACATTTTAAGTATTTACACAATGTTTTTATCTATTTAAGTAATATTTTTAACTATTTAAGTAAAATGTTTGTAACATTGCTGACTTAAGTAGAAACCTTACACGAATAATCAGGATCATTACTCAGTTAAATCAGAAACTTATCCAATTAACCAAGGACATTAACCCAAATCGAGTAATTGAATATGACACTAATGTTATTATTTGTTATTGAATCTCCAAATGTTCTTATCTATTTAAATAATGTTCTTACATAGGTATTTAAATAATGTTCATATATATCTAGTACTCCCTTCATTTCAGAAAAAGTGTTACATTTTACTATTCTGCGGTCAACTGTCTTCGCGTTTGACCACAATTTACTCTTAAACGATATTAATAAATAAATTATTAAAATTATATAATGAAAATTTAGTAATTAAATTTTTATTATATGCTTTTATTAAATTATTTACTATTATCGTTTGTGAGTAATTTGTGGTCAAACTCGAAGACAGTTGATCGGTCAAAGTCAAAATGTAACACTTTTTTTGAAATGGAGGGAGTATTATATATGAAATGTTCTTATCTATTTTAGTAATGTTCTTAACTATTTGAGTAATGTTTGTAACAAAGGCTGGTAAAATGAATCGACCCGACCCAATGACCAGCGAAAATAAATCGCCCCGATGCAAAGACCCGCGAAAATACAATTAATTGTTGTAAATTGCAAACAAATCCGTCTTTATAGTCTTTTGTATACCCTTGGTCTTTTCTAAGACTTTGTGATATATTTTTCTATTTATTTATCATGTCATAAAATATTGAATAGTTATTGAGGAAATTGCATCAGGTCCCCCAGTATATGGTGATCACTCACTTTGGTCCCTCCATTTTCAAGAATAATAGTAAGACGGTTTTGATAAATCAATTACATTCTAGTCCAAAATCCATGGAATATTTCCATATGGTTGATAATTATTGACGTAGATATTCCGAAAAAAGATTTTCTTTATTCTTATTATTAGATTTAAAGAAATTAAACTACATTTTGGTCCTCTTATTTATTTCATATTCAAATAAACCCATATTTTTTTGTAATCAACTTCAATAAAAAAACATATTGCAATTAGAACCTGTTTTTTTTTATCTTCGTTCTTCATAAACCCAAAAAAGCATCATTCCTCCTGTAATGTATATGAAAATTGATCTTCAATTTTTTTTCCAATTTATCCATTAATGAATGCCAAATCGTGCTCAAATATATCATTCAACTCAAGTTGAAGTTCCATTACTGGAGCTTCAACCTCCGTTATTGGAATTCAATGGAGGTTGAACGGCTCCAATTACGGAACAGAGCATCTTGATGAGCTCAAATTATACTCTAAATAACTTAAGAGAATAAGCTGTAGTTGTAGACTATGCTTAACTCGAAATCGTTCTCTAGGGAATTAATCAGGCTACCACAACGATTGAAAGTAAACAGTTTGTTTGTAAGTAACAGATAGATTTGAGTGATTGTACTTCTAAAACACAGATTAAAATAGGAAACAGATAAACTGGTTTGATCAAAGAGAGAAGATGAACACAGTAGTAATGATCAAGTAATGCTAATTCGTTCTAGAGCAATCATTCATATTTGTCACACGGTCGGCGTAAAGAAATCAATCAATCTAATTCAACCAATCGTTATTTGAATGTTTTGAACTAGAGAAATCGTGGCTCGTCAATCCACGATCCTTAACCGAAAACGATTTTGAAAGTCTTGAACTAGCTTATTGGATTGAAGGTTTTTACGAAAATTTTGAACTAGACGAACATATATGAACGAATCCTAACCCTAGAAACGAATATGCAAGACTATCACATAACTATCGTGTTCAGAGTGATTTAACTACTCATGAGGGAAGCAAAGATGAAAGAATGCATGGTATAGATTACGCAAAGCATAAACATGGTCATAATCGCATGCAAGATCATACAATTCGATACACAGAAGAAAACACGAATTGAAGATAAACAATAGAGAGTTATCAAAAGATTACCAAGAATTCGATATCGATGCTTCTTACAAGAGGTAAACCAAGCGCCAAAAATAAATCAATGTCAAAACCTAGTTCTAGGAGCTTTTTTCTATGTATAATTAGGGTAGAAGAAGTTATGTCCTAAGTTATGGTGAAAGAATCCTATTTATAGGAGGAGAAACGAGTGGAATCCTAGCAGAATTCGACCAGAAAAACGTCTAGCAAATAAGCTCTCGTAAGTTCTCGCCACTGCGAGGAAAAATCCTCGCCGCTGCAAGGATGTTTTCTGCCAGCCAGCTTCAGACGCGCATATCTTTTTCTACAGGAGGAATTTGGCTATGCTTCTAGAACGAAAGTTGTATCTCTTTGAATTATATTTCTATGGCCACCGAGTTCAGGTCAATCGAACATCATATGAGAGAGTTATGGCCAAAATGGCTAGACTGCTCCGTAAAACTTCACTTCTGCAAGCTTCGCTAAAACGGCTCTCAAATCTTCGTCCGAACTCTGAATCCACTTCCGTTTTCGCCCAGTTACTCTACATTCAAAGATCTAGAACCAAAGTTTCCACTCCGATTTTCACCTTCGGGACACAAAAAATCCTACAAAACACAAATAAAGCACCAAAGCATAAAAACGCACAAAGACACTATAAAACCATAAACAAAAACTAACAAAGACAGCTTAAAAGGACCAAATGAGACTCTAAATTATCGTCTCATCACATCTCCATTGGAGCCCGATTCACACTCCATTTGAGCCCAATTCGGGCCTCAACCATGCGACTTAAAAGCTCCATTGATGGAGATTTGACCTCCATTGATGGTGGAAAAACATTAAGGGTGATTTTTATATGGACCCCTTCATAGATTCTGCAATTACATTTGAATCCCTGTAAATACAACAACAACATATGAGTACCTTGTTCGATATAGTTTTAATTACATCATAACCCACGAATTTGACTTTTGTGAAGTAAAACAAGGAAAAACCAATTTTAACCCTGATGCAATATTAGATTTTGGAAGTTGATGAGGCATTTTTAGAACACCTCATCGGGTTCTTTTTACCTTGTTTTTACTAAGTTTTAGTTTAGTTTTTCCTTTATTTGTATATCTCTTGTCTTTTGTTTGTGTTTCTTGTGTTTCCACCTTGATTCCTGGTTTTAGGTACTTTTCATGAAGAAAAGGTGTCAAAATGATGCATTTCAATGCACTTTGTCAGAGATCACAAGCTCCAAGACTCCAAATAGGTGTCACGAAGGTTCCCAAAATGCCAAACGGGTCAAGGATGGACAAAAAGTCGCGGATCGAGCCCGAAGTGAAGCGGGGCAATCGCCCCAGACCCTGGACGCAGCCAAAGAGGGGCTGCGCCTAGAGCTGAAGCGGGCGATCACCCGCCCCCATATGTTCTTGTTTCTGGCATTACTTTTGCCGATTTTGGCATTTATACTCCAGATTCTATAATTCAAACATCACTTTTCATTTCACACAATAGATCAAGTTGGAGTCTTGGTTAACCATTTGAGTCTGAAGGTTTCTTTCTGTAACAAGACATTCATCATTGTTAATCCATTGGAGCTTGGTAATTCTTCATTTAACGGTAAATCTGTATCGTTTCTGATTTCTTGCTTCTTTTGTATGTTTATGCTTTTGTTTATCATATCTCTTGCCTGTGACAACATGAGTATGCGTAGCTAAACATCACCCATGGGTTGGTGGTGAATTCTTGAGCATGCTAGTATTGAATTTACACTGTTTCTTTGTTTGCTGAATTCTTGCGAATCGTTTGTAGTTCAATGCCTTAGCAATCGTTTCTTAATACCCAAAATCCACAAGGGGGATTCGCACCCTCAAGGTTACTTACGATTTAAGCCCAACACATTCGACTACAAATGCTGACTAGTAGAATTGACGACTCTACTACGTTGATAAAACGTTTTCACTTTCAAAAGGTCGTATATTTTATTGCAAACCTATACTAGCTAGCTCTTCATGAAACCACCACCCCATGTCTCTTTCGATTGATTACAAATCCCTTATTTGCTGTTTACTATCTGTTTGATTTGCGAAAGAAAGAATTGGAGGTCGTAAGATGCAATTCTAAGACAAACTAGTTCTTTAAAACACGAAAAGCTTAGTTAAGTCCTTCGAGAACGACACTCGGGGCAATTTATCAACTCACTATGTGCTTTTCTAGTGATCTTTGATATTGCTCTTGGCTAAACAAATTAAGGACTTGATTTGGCGCATCAAGTTTTTGGTGCCGCTGCCGGGGATTTAACTCCTTAGTTTTTGTTTTGAAGATTAGTTTACTCGGTTATCTGTGTGTTTTCTATTTGTGGAGAATTTTGGTTTCATACCTTTCACTTTTCTGATTGCAGGTAGTTTATGCAAGGGAGAAGGAACTTGAACCTTCTAATAGATCCTTTTGTTGACGATATTGAAAGGCATCGAAGGAGGTTGAGTTTTAGTCTTGCTGGTACGCAAGCAAGCGAGGTTTTTGAGGAAACTGATTCGGAGTCTGATACAGAAGCTCCAATTCTTCAAACAGATTTGGGTGATACTGGTAATGTTGGTGGTGGAGGAGAAGTAGGTCGTGTTGTTCCTAGGAATTCAAGGCTCATGTTGGAGCACATAGGTCGTGCATCGTTCTGTCTGAAGCGGCCCGAAAGTATGAGCTGAAGCCATATCTTCTTCAACACCTTCCCAAATTATATGGGGATGGGAAATGAGGACGTTATGGGCTTCTTGAAGGAGTTGGAGATGTTTATAGAGGGGATGCATACAACAGGAGTGGAGGATGATGATTTGGGGATGAAGATATTCCCCATGTGCTTAGCGGATAGGGCCAAGGCATGGATGAATATGCTTCCCGAGGTGTCTTTGACTACTTGGGCGGAGATCTGTGAAGCTTTCACGGACCGGTATCCTCAATTCAAAGACTACCACTTTGAAGGAACATATCACGAGGTTCCAACAACTCCATGATGAGACATTCTATGAGGCTTGGGAGAGGTTCAAGATGCTACAAGAAAAGTGTCCTCATCACCGCCTAAGTCTTGCGGATCTGACGTAATACTTCTATGATGGATTGAACGAGAGTCAACAATCCGATGTTAACGTAGCTAGTGGTGGAAGCATCATGGACCTTACACTGGAGGAGCTGAATGATCTTTTCATCAAGCGTGCAAAGAATTCGCAGCACAAGAGTGTGCGGGGGAGAAGTAGGTAGCTTAGGAGTGAGGTGAATGCCACCTTTGATGATTCTAGCAGCCGTATCAATGAGCTAGAATGGGGAGAGTTCTACGGTTCATCCTACTTGTTTTGGATGAATGTTCATCCATGGTGTTGTATTCAATATCAGTTGTTAGATTGGATACAACCCGTGATCTGGTCAGTTGAATTCAATCAAATCAATCCTGGTCGTTGGATTGAATACAAAGGCATTATGGTAATTGCAGGACTGAATACAATGGCATTTTCATAAATGTAGGTTAATGGTGACGGTTACGGTTACTAAAAAATAGGAGAAATCGGAGCCAAGGGGTTTCGAACTCCTAACGCATAGGCTATGCATAACAGTTCCTTACCATTCGACCACTTGGATTTATACCTTATACTCTCCTAGATTAGGTATATAATACATAGGGAATTAATTAAAAAACGGGAATAAAAGATGTAAAAGAAAAAATGACACTTCACCTGGAAGCTACCCTGCGTTTTTATTTTCCCCATACACTCCATTATTGCAACCTTGTGGTTTAACTCTACAAGAATTTTTCCTTTAAAAAAAAAAACTCTACAAGATTTTTCAATCTAGGTCTCGATTAACCACTTTCATCACTGATTCAGATTCGTTGAATATGTCTGACATCCCGAGTGAGTTGTTCCAGAAGATCCTGTCTCGTGTACCGGTAGAGCAGCTTCTCAGGAGCCGGTGCGTGTCCAAAAGATGGAGATATTGACGATCCAAATTTTCTCCCAATGCAGTTTGATCAAAGAAACATGCACGGCCAAAACTTAGAGGATATGATGCTGACAATTTTGTCTGGCAATGGTAAGCTTTTTCCCGTAGGATTGAAATCGATTAAATTTAATAACGGTGAAACAAACGAAGATTTTTGAGATAAACGACATGATAACAGTTTGTAACAATCTTGATTTGTCAGTACGTATGTGTCGTGGGCTTATTCTAGTTACAGATTTTGGAGTGTCTCATGTTTGTGCATTGTATAATGTTTGTAATAGTGAGTCCCAGGAGATTCCTCCTTATGATGGCGATGATAGTAATCCTATTTATGCCCTTGGCTATGATAGTTATAGTGAAGACTATAAGGTTTTGAAGATCGATGCAGTCGCAATGTGCATACTAGAATGGGGGATTCTAGGACCGATTTCTGCTACTTATCGATACACCGATGAGGTTTGGGTTTACTCTGTTAAATTAGGAAAATGGCGCAAGATTAAGAAATTTCATCATTCTGTGCAGCTGTATAGCGATGGTGTATTTCTTGATGGTTCTATTCACTGGACAGGGCATTTTGATGAGAAATTTCGCATTATATCTCTTAATATGCATACAGAAATGGTATCCACATTGCCCATGCCAGAAGAAATGGAAAACTGTCCACAACATTTGGACAATTTGGAAGGAAGCTTGATTACAAGGGTGTCAAGGTCCAATGTGTTTGAAGTGTAGATGTTGAAAGGTTATGGAAAAGAGAACATTTATGTTAAGCTGGTTTCATTTTTAGTTCCACCAGATTTGGATTATTCCGACTCTTACTTGAGGACTGTAGCATATTTGAAGAAAGTGCAGCAAGTTGTTTTCTAGATAAGAGGTGACCTTCTCATTTGGTTCGATGTCGCAAATCAGGAAATGGTGAAGAAAGTTAAAATTACGGGTGAATATTGATGTGACAATGAAATGTGCGATTTTGCATGCTTTTAGACCCTCATTTTTTGCCCAAGATTCAATATTCATATTATTTGGCCAATTACCAACTTCTTGTGTATTTTGTAGGTCATGATCGTGTTTTTGAGGAATTGCACGATTTCAAATACCAAAACGTCATATTTGGGCGAAATCGGGAAAGTTAAACAAATACACTGAATTGGCCGGTGCACGGAGTTCGAGGTGTCAAAACATGTCATGCGACCAACCAATGCGAAGATAATTGAAGATGCTACAATATTGTAGAAGACCACTTTCTGAGGAAATGAAGTTACGGTGCCCGAAATCGAGACGAAGAAAACATATTCGAACTTGCAAAAATCGAAGGACAGCGGTTGACAGTCGACCACAGAAGGCCAATGGCCGCCCACTGTCGACCGCAGTGAGGCAGAACCTTCTGGAAATAGGGTTTTTGCTGGCCTGTCAGGCTAAAGCCCGCCTTTCTAACCTTTCTTATTATGAATGGCGGCTAGAGCTCGGATTTTCAAGTATAAATAAGACCCTTGGGGTCTCATAATTCTACACCGCTCATAAAGGAGCTCTCCTGAGAGAGAACTAGTACTCGGAGAAGTGAAACCCCAAAACCGTTAGTCGTCAGGCACACAGAAGGAGGAAACCCTAGAAGTAGCACGAAGACATCAGAGACTAAGCTTGTTCTTCTTTCTTTACTGATTTTTAATTTCTGTCTAGTAGAATATTATGAGTAGCTAACTGTCTCTTGTAAAGGCGAACTGCCGTAACTCTACTGTTGCTACTTCTTTATATACCGTGTTATATTAATAGAATAGTTATTAGACGTAATTCGTGGTTATACAACTCTATACATCCTTCGTGGTGTGATGTTCTGCTGAGTGGCACAATAGTTTCATTGAACTGAGTTGGGGTACTCGTACCGACTGCGCCTCCTGCACCATAGTATTATGCCCTGCTGTCATTAGAGGTAATCGCGTAGGATTTTAACTAGGAAGTTGGGAGTAGCATAGCTAGAGGGAGGTCGGGGGTCCTTTACACTTTCTCATCATCGAATACATCAAGTCAATTAGGGTTTACTGCGATCTAGTCAATCTGTTTTCAATCATCTATTTACTTTCTGCATGGAATTTACATACGATACTTGTTTGTTCCTATGCTAAGTGTCTGTATAGAACGATATACCGAGTTAGCTATCCGCTATAAACTGTGGATTTGAAAACTTTTGACAAAAATAAATTTAATCTTTGATTGTATTTAGGGATTACAAGTTCTACAACGAAATCAAAATCTCTGAGTGCACATGAAATGGAGCGTGTTCTTACCAAGTTCTCCCTGCAAGCCTAATGAAGAGGTCAATTGATAGGGTACGGCTGAAGGTGAAGCTGCATGAAAGTGAAGATTATTGACCGTGATATGTCAATGTGAAGTTTTGCATGATTTATTATGTATATTAATTAATCGGACTAATTTGAGTTAGGTGGATTTTCAGAATGCTGGGAAAGTACTGACTATTGCATGGTATTAGTAGCTCAGCGCAGGTTTGTTTGATTTCCTTTTTTTTGTGCATGAAATCGTTTGTGAAAGTTTTTTTGCATTAAATCGTTTGAGGCTGTGATAATTTTTAAACTTTTGATACTCAAGAAATTGAAGATAAGATCCTTGATCAAAATAAGTAGAATCATCCACTACAAAGTTATCAACATTCTCACTAACATGGACAGCTGCAGCAGTAGTATTATACTTAGTAAAGTTTCTGTGTCCAGAATTAGGCGGGTTTGTAATGTTGGCTTGCAGGTTTAGAATACTTCTTATCCTTCCATCCAAAGAATAAACAAGGTTCCTTAGTATGACCATACTGCTCATAATGACAGCAAAAAGGTTGATTTTTACTCTTGTTAACACCATACTTAGTAGTTGCATTTCTGGCAACCATATTAGCAATATTATTCTCATGATGACTAGCCAACATTGCCATAGACTCAGATGAATTAGGCTGCAATGATCTATGAACTTCTTCTTGCAAGACCTTTGAAGCCCTCATTCCCCTTGAAACTCGTCTTGGCACATGAAAATCATGGTAGGAACCAAGAATTTTCGATAAGGCAACCCCCAGACCGATTTTGGCACGCAGATGGCGCACAAAGGGGGGATTCTGCGTGCCGGGGACAGTGCATGTACCGACACATGCTGTGCCAGTACTGAGCCCTCTCGACCTCTGGGTGCTAACTCCTGAGAGTTACCCCTCCCCCTCCTGATTCTGGCACGCAGATGTGCCCAGATGGCACACAAAGGGGGGGATTCTGCACGCCAAGGACAATGCCAGTACCAACACATGATGTGCCGGTACCGAGCCCTCTCGACCTCTGGGTGCTAACTCCCGATAGTTACCCCTCCCCATCCTGATTCTGGCACGCACATGTGCCAGATGGTGCACAAAGGGGGAATTCTGCGTGCCGGGGACAGTGCCGGCACAGGATAACACAACAAAAGTTGACTACGAACATGAGCATAAGACTCATTAAGCCCCCACTAAAAACTTCAGTTAAAAACAAATGACATGATGATACCATGTGAAAGATCATCAATTGAAAAAGAATTGAATGATTTCCGTTGACGAATTAAGAAGAATTACAAGGTGTAAACCAAATTGTAACTGTATGAAAGAGAATTGAATGCAGAAATTGTGTAATCAAAAGTACAGAAAACAGAGGAGCTAATCTGTTATATATAGTGACAAACTAAATCTGAACTGGTCTAACTATCGTGATCCAGATCGGTTTAATTGTGTAACTGTCTTGAACCGGTTTTCCATCTTCCCTTCTATCCTGTTGATGTGTGTCTTCTTGTGTATTTCATTGCTTCAATACACTACAAAAAAAAAAAAAAAAAAAGAAGGTTTTTAGTAACAGAGAAATCCGTTACTAAATGCCTACCGATTCGTTACTAAGTCCTTAGTAACGGATAATAAGTCCGTCGCTATTTCCTTCGTCTCTAAAACTTTAGTGACGGATAAACTATCCGTTATTAAATAGTAACGGATAGATACGTTGACTTTTAGTAACGGATAAACTATCCGTTACTAATAACGTGATTTTTTTACTTTAATTTCAATAGCGACTTAGTAACGGATAGTTTATCCGTTACTAAAAGTCAGAAACAGTTACTAAATTTGCAGATTTTTAAATTTTTTTAAAATTTTGATGCCTAATGTCATACTTCACCTGGTTCAAAAATTTAATCTACGATAATAAATCCAGAATAATGAAATTGTATTAATTAACAGAAAACATTCGACGAATACAAATAATCCGTAATGAAATGAAATATCCGTACATAAGCTAAAATAAGAAGTCAGAAAAACATAAGTCCAAACTAACTATCTTAGGGTGGGGGCGGGGGGGTACATGGCCATGAAAGCCTCCATCCACTGCTGAAGATGCAGGTAATCCTCCTGTTGTTTAGCTAGCTGCTGTCGGTGTTCCACCTGTTGTTTAGCTAGTTGCTCTTGCACCTCTGCCTGCACTCTTTCCTGCACCTGTGCCCGCACCAACTCCGAGACTTGCTCCTGTATATACATGATCTCTAACATTGTTGCCATTGGTTGTTGAAGCTGAGGTTTCTATGATCTCGATATAAGAAACTATAATTTCATAATTATACACTATGATCTCAATAAAATTGTTCATATGTGTACTAAGAAATTGATCATGTTTTGCAGAGAGAACATTCTATGTTCTATCTTTAAAATGCTATGTTCTTTTTATAAAGACCTATGTTCTCATTCAGTTCAATTTTTTTTTTTTTCATTATCAGATTTTGAATTGTTAACATTGCAATATAGAACACAAAAACACATAGAAATGATAAATTCATGTTACTATAAAACAGAGAAAGTACATAGATAGAGTTGATTTTGCATTCTAGTGAATGCGAAATCTTATTGCATGAAAAAAAAGAAAAAAAACTCAAGATCGGAGCAGACCCTCAACGAACTTGGTAGCTTCAACCATGTAGGTTTTCAAAATTACCACCCCTACCACCCCCATAATGTAGAGGTTGGTGAGATGGTTTCTCTAAAGAGAAGACCAACACATCGTTTAAGGGTGGCGAACCTCAATGAGCGTCAGACGGGCTACAACGTCTGCAACCCTTATTAGTGGTCGGAGCGTTGAGTCCTCGCTCACACACTCTCTCTTGAGAGAATTAAGCTTCTGGTGAAGTGTTGGCGTGTTCAGATGATTGCCGTAATCATCTGTGTACTTAATGCCCCACGTGATGTGATGGTCGAGACGAGCGTTGATAGCAACATCCATTGTCCTTTGATTTTTCTGTGATTGTTAGACAGTTTTATGTGATTGAAGAATGATGGGGGGGGGGGGTATTTATAGGTACACTGAGGTAGATGAAAAGGTTGAAAATGTACATGAATTCAAAAAAAAAAAAAAAGACTATTGGAAATCTGAATTAGTAATTGTTCATGTAATTCTCTAGTAAATGCATTAATTATGAAAAACATAGGGGGGATGTTTCTATAATATAGAATGAAAATTATTTTAACGAAATTACTGAATGACTAACGAAATACATCTGACTGATAATATGGATTATGAAGAAGCCAAAACGTCACTGATTTCTAGTTTTAGCCCTAAAAACTATTAGCTCTAAAAACCATAAGTGCAAAATAATCAAAATCATACAAACATGACATTTCGAAATCTGCCATGCAGTCTATGCATCTGATCCGAACAAATTATTCCGGTTTCTTTGCTTTGTGCCTTCGACAAGATGGAGGTGGACTTGTGGTTTGCCATAGTACATTGTTGGCCAACAACCTATCTATCCTTTGGCACAGCCTAAGACGACAACTTTCAATATATTCCAATCCACCTTTCCGTTTCCGTATATTAAATAACTCTATTTTTCCTTCACATCTAACTCTGACATTTAAGCTGTTCAACTTCAAAATAATTGAAACATATTTTGCATCATTGTGTCCAAGAGAGACAAGCTGCGCAAGTAGCTCCCCAACTGATCTACCTTTACGATGCTCACAATAATCGGCCTGAAATATAAAACTATTAGATTACAAAGCGATATGTATTTTTTATTATACAAACACGTTAACATCATATTGACCAGTAACATCCGATAATATATGTCAGGGTTTTCAGCATTGTGACATTTATTTAGAAACTTAGTTTCATGGGACGTCGACATTAGTAAGGGATTCCTGGGAATAGCATCGAAATTTACTTTGGAGTAGAATCCACGGACTTCAAATATCTTAAAAAATTCTTTTGACTACATAAACATAAACAAAGGTCCTATTAAAAAAATCAAGTAAACCAGGCAATTAACCTAAAGCGGAGATAGATTTGTAATACAATAGAACTCACCAGAGCATGACAAAACAACAATCACTGATGCTTTTAATTGCTACCAGATACATGATGTGAATCTGGAGATGAATACTTAAGTCGTTGAAATTTGACATTGGATCCAAAATTCGTAATTGGTGTCCTAGGGTTTCGGTGTTATTAAAAAATAGTCGAGCATGTCCGCTATATATAGAGGCTGATATCAAAATTTTAGGAAATTTTAAAATTATGCATTCCCTATTCTACTCGAGAATAGGAATCAAGGAAAACATAAGCTTTTAATTCCCTTAAGTTAAGATTGTTCAAAAGAGGAGATATTCATGAGGATTTTGATTATCAGATTCGATTCATAGTTTATCCTCCAAATTATTTCCGCGATCGTGTTGCCAAAATTTAGGGAAAGCTGATAAGAGAGGAAGAGAGAGGAGCCGTAAATATGGAACCAAAATTTTGGAGTGATAATAAAAGTATAGAAAAGGAAATTAAGGATATTTGCTCTCAAAGTGCTCTCAACTTGACATTAGCCTTTTGTATTTAACAATTCCAATTTATTACCAATTTTGTTCTGGTCTTCAGTACTAGGAGTAAAATGGAGTAAACGAATCATGTGTGAAATAATACAGCCCAAAACTCGATCATGATTTTTAATGTCTTTCATTGAAAAATGAAAATCATGACATTAAACCATGTCCCAATTTGTTGTTTAAGAATTTGTTCAAAGATTCGATGTTTTAAACTTAAATGAAGTATAAAGACAAGTACTTAATGCTGCTGGAGGATTTAAATGTCAGTGAAAGTGTCAGTGATAAAATCAAACAACCTCAATAGTTTTGCTAATGTATACAAGCGCAGGGATTAATATATAGTCAGTCAATCATATGCACAATGTGAAGAACACTTGTTGATCTCGTGTGACACCCATAAATACTTCCTTACCCTATATCCATCGAGTTGTTTTGGTACTAGAGTCTTTGAGTTACAATTAAACTCTGGCTTTTTGTAAAGAATTTGGTGTGTCTTGTTGTTACCTTCCTGGCATGACTGATTTACTTGTAATAAGATTTCTTCACCTTTGCTTTTCAATGTTGTCTATGGACTTTCTTGGTTGTGTTTCACTACTAGGCATTCTGCTTGCATGTAGTCTATTACCACTTTGCAAGAATGCTTATTGCTGCTTTTGTCTCCCTCCTACATTCATATCTAATTTGGTTGTTGGAGATGTGGTTTTTGTAAACAACTTTGGTGTTATATGATGTGCACTCAGAGATTTTGTTTTTCGTTGTAGAACCTGTAATCTCAAAATACAATCAAAGATTAAATTTATAATTGCCAGAAGCTCACAAACACCTAGTTTATAGTGGTAAGTTAACTCGAGATGTCATTCTCTCAGGAATACCGCTCGATTGAAATAGAATATTAAATGGTTGATTTTCAATATAAAGTAAATAACATTATTTTGGTATTTTTGAATAAGTAAATTAAACACGGAAGCAGAAAAGTAATTATAATGAGATTTGATGAATTAAGAACTTGTAGAGAAAATATGTAAGTGTTAACCTTCAATTTGATAAACGATTTATATCAGGAATAACAGATAGCGATAATTACGACTGAAGAGTCACATAGGTCACATATCTTATACCAAGGCGCAGTCAGTAAAGATACCCCACGTAGACTATCGTCTAGCTCAAAGCTGTCACCAGTGGCTAGCTCAACAACAAACCTCAGGCGGAATATTAACTTATAGACACGGCTGACATCTCCTAATCTAGTGCAATGAATACTTATGTCTCGCGGAAACATAAACAAACAAAACATCTTTCCTGAAACATCACAGGTATGAACAACAATCACATAACCAACATTGATGCTAAAACTATTCCATCATATATAAACCAACTAAAAAAAGATCCCGACTAACCCTTACACAGGTATATTAGCCTAACATAACTGAAAGTAAACAAACTGTAAACTGAATTGAAATCATGTTTGAAACAATTAAACCGTAAGAAAATGGCGAGTGTCGACCCTCGAATTCCCCTTCTTCGATTCCTTCTCTTGATCGATCTTGATGAGCTCCTTGGATATCTTGAAGTCTTCTTGATTGCTTGCTGACGGCTAGGGTTTTGGGGTTTCACTTCCCCGAGAGCTGGTTCTCTCTCAGGAGAGCTGCTTTTGTGTTTCGGAACCCTAACGTTCTGTTCTCTTGTTCGGAACCCTTCCGTTCCTCTCTCTCTATGATTTGAGACCCCAATGGTCTTATTTATACTTCCAAACGCCTTTTGTGTATAAGGAAGGTTCAGGAAGACAGGCCTTAGCCTAAGGCCAGAAATCTGCCTGAAAGTCGAAACTTTAGTGTACTGCAGTATCGACCGCAGACACCCTTCTACGGCCCATTGTGGACCGCATAATTTGATTCCTCCAGGTTCCTGCTGTATATCTTTGTTCTTCAATTTCGGGCTTGTTAAGTTTGTTTCTTCAAAAAGTTATCTTCTACATAGTTGTAGCATCTTCAATTATCTTCGCACTGGCTGGTCCCATGACATGTTTTGACACGTCGAACTCCGTGCAACGGCCAATTAAGCATAATTGCTTAACTTTCTCGATTTCGCACAATTATGTCGTTTTGGCGCCTGAAATCGTGAAATTCCTCAAAAACGCGATCATGACCTACGAAATACACAGGAAGTTGGTAATTGACCATAAAACGATACAAATATTAAATCTATGGAAAAAAAACAAGTGTGTAAAAGCATGCAATATCGCACATTTCATTGTCATATAACATTCCCAAACCAGTTTCTTGCTCATCCTTGAGCAAGGCAAAAACGATAAAAAGTGACAGTGAAATGATGCCAAACTTAGTATCCCTATTTAAATCTTTCACAAGATGATTTTTTCACATTCAACCACATCTAACAACTAAGTCAGATATCGGAGATCATGAAACCAACATATAAAAATGAACATCGATCCGCATCGTCGGGTTCTCAGGTAACAAGATCAATCATAGTTAACATAAGAACCTTATGATATACGACCCATGCTTCTCTTCAAAAAGTAATTTACCGTATACAAAGACTTCTGAGGTAATCAGAGGTTAGGCTAGAAAAAGAATTGAGGTTGGGTATGCATAAGTAAGCTAAATGCTGAGATATAGGTCTTCCATGCTCCTTATGAATACTACCCTGTCAAAAGTTCATCCCTTCTTTTCCACCTTCTCAAAATAATAATGTATGATGTTCCTCTCTCTTCGCTCTTTTTTTTTATATGTGCATACTATTTTTTGCGGTCGTTTCGACCCGTATGCTTTTTGTTAGCCATCATTGGGCTCTTTTAGTCTCTACATTTTTTGGTAGTGTCTATTTTACCGAATTCCGCACTTTTGTGCGTGCTGGTTTGGTATACATGCCATCAACCCTCACGGACATGTAGCTTTAAGGGCCACGTTGGTATGTGAGTAGTATCTGTAACATGCCCAACACGAAAACGATGATCACAAGGACCATAGATCAACTCCGAGACTCTTAGTACCTTTTTTTTTTTTTTTGGTACCTTGTTTTTTTCGGTACGTCTTTTTCTTCTTTTTTTTAGAGAGAGAGAAAGCAACAACACTATGCAACCACAACTTCCTTCTACTTCACCTCACCCAAACCTGTTAGTTGAGTTTACTTCTTCCCAGAATCACTCTTGAACTAGGTAGACTCACTTAGATCATGAAAGACTTCTAAAACAGCGTATATAAGTGTACCAAGAGATTAAGGAGAGTAAAGGAGGAAAAGTATTCTAAGATTGCCTCATTATCTTTGTGTTGCATGGCAAAAACTCATAAGTTGGTGCATGTAATGTGTTTTGGTTCAAAATGTAAGATGAAGATCTCTTGCTGATGAGAACATAGGTTCCTCAACAATCGACGTAAGTAAATGAAAGTGCCTCAATCAAAAAAATAAAAGACTTAAATATTAAATAGGCTTAAATAAACTTCGAGTCGTAGCTTGGTAAATAAATACGAGTCAAAGCTCGGTAATCATCCAAAATAGGAAAGAAATAGAAATGTGACAACCGGAAACTAAATGCATAAAATAAGAAAACATCAAAAAATAAAGGCCCTAAAAATTTTGAATTTTGAGTTACCGTTACCCTCCCCCAAACCTACGCTTGTGCTAGTCCCTTAGCACAAAATAGTAAAAAAGAAAGTAATGGTAACGAGAAAACTCCCCTATCAGGTATGGTGGCCGCTTCTTGTTAGATCACTCCGACTCTGCACAATCCGCATCGTAGGGGTGTAGCTCAGGTGAATAACATTCTCTGACTTCTTCCGGGTCTTCCACCTCATAAATAAAACCATTTGTGTTAATGACTTTGCCCTTCAGCTTTTCTTGCTTCGCTTGCGCCCTTGGTTCTTGCTTCTCAAGGTCCTCTATTGTTTCTTCAAAGTCATTCCAGTTAACGAAAAGTTTTTAGGTTCTCCATCCGTGAGATCAATGAAGTTGGCTTGTTCTCCCATCGAGCTCAACTTCTCCTCAATGATATGCCTTTTCTTCACCACAAGCACATGGCTTGGCCTCAACCCTCCGGTAGTCTTTCTTGCATTACGCCTCACCCTTGGTCGGGACGATGGTTCTCCTTCATATGTGTTGAAGTCACCTTGTCTTTTCCTACCAAACTCTTCTTCATAGAAGAGGTCACGAGCTCTCCTCAAGTCTTCCTCCATCTCTTTCCTAGCTCTTGCGAGTGCTTCGTCTCTTTCCTTCTGAATTTTTACTCAAGTTTGCAAGAATTCTTCCTAGAACCAAGCTAGTTTCTCCTCATGCTCATCTTGCAACTTTTCTTCTCCCAGCGATACCATCCTTCATGATCCATTGTCAAAGTCTCATAGTAGATATGTGGGTACTTCTCCTTGTTCTTCTTTTCTCCATGGTCAATTCTTGCCAAAGGAGTCTCGTATTCACGAGATACGGATCGATGATGATCCTCTAGCTTTTGTGCCTCCTCCAACTCATGTGATGATTCTTCTTCCCTGGCCTTGCTACTTTCACCACGTTCCAACCTTTTCGAAGCTTCCAAACACTTGCCCCTTCCTACTCCACCTTGAATGTATTTCTTCATCATGTTCCTAAGAATGGTGATGGAAAGTTTTGAAATTGGTTCACATATCCCCCAAACCTAATCGATGCAAGGTAGGTAGAAATAGCATGTTTGAGAACCTTCAAAATTCATATAATCGCAGAAAATGAAATCATGCATACTAACGGGTGAGAATGATAGATTAGACATAGCATAGTTGATCACTAGAACATGCATATTAACATTAATGTGAATTTTCAATCTTCCATACTCAATGCGTATGTATCTAACACATGCATTCCATATACATAATCATAACTCATGCGAGTAGAAGTAATGAGAAGGGTAGAGTTGAAGAATCGTACCTTGCCAAAGAACTTGAATTCTTGAGAGAAAAACTAAACACAAAGCTTATTCTAGAGTGCAATGCTTTTGTTCTTGTGAATTTGTGAGTTTAGAGAAGGTAGTGATGCATTTAAATAGGTTTAGAGTGCTGACAATTGAAGGAAATTTTTGCAAAAGCATTCCATAAACAAGAAACAAGTGAAAGGAAATTTCCAAACACCAAAAAAGGCAAGAAAATCTCGCAGAATCAGGCTACTTCGGTCGAGAGTCGACAGCAGAAGCTCGACTGCGGCCCACTGCCGGCCGCAGTCGTGGTTCTGTTTTTTCCCTTTCGCGCGTTCGAAATTTTTTTCTCGTTTTCTTTTATTTTTTTTCATTTTTATTTTGTTCACTTGAAAAAGGGACAATCTAAGTGTTGATACGGAAATGTGTCCAATCCGTTAAGGGCGCCATAGAGCGTGTCCTAGAGCGCATCAAGGCTAAGATAGCCATCCAAAGCTAGTCCGACCTTCGAGTGGTCCGTCCTAAAGGAAACTATCTCAGGTCAACTAGTACTCACAAGTCAGCACGCCATTTCAGCTAGGTCCGACCAAGCTAGATGGATGACTTCCGAGCCAGACAAAAGGTTACCTGGTCCCCCCAAGTACCGCAAATAGTCAGTCCTAAGATGCTAAATGGACCGGACGAGAGAATCTCGGACGCCACCAGTACAGTAAGACCAAACGTATTTGACAGAACCACTGAGATGCTTCCGTGGAACTCTAAGGTCCGGACACCTAGAGTTACCCAAGGCAGAGTCATCCAATCATGCGGATCTGTCCGAGGGACTTACACGGACTCAACGTGCGGAACAGTACTCTCAGAGGGAAAGGACCAAACTACCCTCCCAGCCCATTAATTAGTATTGGATTACTATTCACTAATGGGCCATGGGCCAAAGGTAGCATTGGTGTCCAAATCTGAGGCATACACTTGGCATCATCTTATGAACTACTTCATAAGTATATGATAACTATAAATATAACACAAGGTCCAATACCTTGAGGTAAGTGAAATCCCCTAGGAAATTGTGTTGTCTCCTAAGTCCTAAACATCCTTGATTTCATTACCTTTCCCATTACTATTGCATTGAGAGCTTTCATCTCTCCTTTGAGTAAAGCCTCCTTCCGGATTGACTTAGGCAATCCGGGTAACCCATTCTAACTCCCCCACTTAGTCCTTTCAGGTACTCTTGCTCGGACAAGCCTTCTCTCGGACTTCAAGTTGGAGGTGGATCTTAGATTAGGTTACTTGTAGTAGTAGTGTTGGTGTTTGAGGTTTTATCCCTCAACACTAAGAAATAGAAAACTAATGCAAAAGACCTACTTTGTGTGAAATTTTTTGAAAACGTGAAGTGTATGCAAACTACGTGAAATGAAAAAAACGTAAATACTTACAAATTGTTGGGTTGCCTCCCAAAAGCGCTCGTTTATAGTCGTTTGCCTGACTATGCATCGATCTTTGGCAAGTCCAACCTGAACGTCTCCGTCTGGTTGGCATGTTGTTGATCCCCTGAGATGTATGGTTTAACTCTGTGTCCGTTCACCTTGAAAATTCCCCTTGACTTGTAGTCTAGCAATTGGATCGTTCCGTACGGATATATCTTGAGGACTTTGTACGGTCCTTACCATTTGCTTCTCAACTTTCCCGGGAACCACTTCAGACGTGAGTCGTAAAGTCACACTTCCTGCCCATCTTCGATTTGCTTTTGCCTGATGTTCTTATCATGGTAAGCCTTTGTCTTCTCCTTATATATCTTTGAGTTAGCGTAGGCCTGATTCCGGATTTCAGTCAGTTCATTGAGATCCAGCAACCTCTTCTCCCCGCTTGCATCTAAATCGCAGTTTAGAGTCTTGATGGCCCACCACGCCATGTGCTCCACTTCAAAAGGTAGATGGCATGTCTTCCCATATACAATCCTGTATGGACATGCTCCCAAAACCGTTTTATATGTTGTTCTGTATGCCCACAGAGTGTTCGGCGAGGCATGTGACCAATCTTTCCTGCTCGGCTTCACCACTCTCTCCAATATTGCCTTAATCTATCTGTTGCTCACATCCACTTGCCCAGGGGTTTGCGGATGATATGGTGTTGCTATTCTGTACCTAATGTGAAACTTGTGCATACATTCCGTGAATAGCTTGTTGCAGAAATGCATACCTCCATCGCTGATGATTGTATTTGGTGTTCCATATCTGGCAAATATGTTCTCCTTGAGAAATTTAAGCACTACCAGCGCATCGTTTCTTCTTGTGGCTGTTGCCTCCACCCACTTCGACACGTAATCAACTGCAACCAGTATGTACTCGTTCCCATCTGACTTTGAAAAAGGTCCCATAAAGTCTATTCCCCAGACGTCGAAGATTTCTTCCACCAGGTTGGTAGTCATAGGCATCTCGTCCCTCTTGGTTATGTTCCCAGTTCTCTAGCACCTGTCACAATTCTTGCAGAAGGTTATTGCGTCCTTGTAGATCGAGTCCCAGTAGAATCCTGATTGAAGGACTTTGTGGGCAGTTTTCCTCGGTCCATAATGCCCCCACACTCGAATTCGTGACAGTGTCTTAGTATGTTCTCCTGCTCATGCTCTGGGACGCATATTCTATAAACCATATTTCCTCCTTCCATGAACAAATGCGGTGGTTCCCAGATAAAACCCTTGCTCTTTGTTATTAGAGCAATCTTCTCTGCTAGTGTCCAGTCCTTTTTCAACACTCCACTTGTGAGAAAGTTCACAATATCTGCATACCACGACTCCTTCTCAACACTGAAAACTTGTTCCCCCAGGAAAATCATCATCAATTTCTTCTCCCACATTAGGTACGGTGATTCCGGAGAGGTGTTCTGCTATACTGTTCTCTTTCCCTAGCCTGTCTACTATCTTATAATCAAATTGCTGCAACAGAAGTACCTACCGAATGAGTCTTAGTTTTGCATCCGTCTTCGCTATCAAATGTCTTAATGCGGCGTGATCACTGTGGATGATAACCTAATATCCCACATTGTAACTCCAGAACTTCTCAAGGGCGAATACGACCGCCAAGAATTCCTTTTCTGTGGTGTAGTAATTCTTCTGTGCATTGTTCATGGATTTGCTTGCGTAGTAGATTGCCCTGAACTAATTGTCCACCTTCTGTCCTAGTACAGATCCAACAGCAAAGTCTGATGCAACGCACATTATTTCAAATGGAATCTCCCAATTTGGTGCAGTCATAATTGGGGAGGTTACTAACTTCTCTTTCAGGCTGCTCCACGCTTTCATATAATCTTCGTCGAAATCAAACTTAACATCCTTCCTCAGTAGATTGTTGAGAGGTTTAGCTTCCACCAACAAGTCCTTGATAAATCTCCGGTGAAAGTTGATATTCCCCAAAAAGGATTGAAGTTCCTTGACGTTGGTTGGTGGCGGTAGCTTTGATATCGTCTCCACCTTCGCTTCGTCCACTTTTATCCCTTCCTTTGAAATAATATGGCCCAGCACTATTCCTTCCTATACCATAAAAGTACTCTTTTCCCAGCTCAGAGTCAGATTGCACTTAATGCATCTTTCCAGAACTAGTGACAACTTCTAAAGACAATCTTCGAATGAATTTCCAAATACTGAGTAGTCATCCATGTATACTTCTATGAACTTTCCCACCATGTCGCTAAATATAGACAACATGCATCTCTGGAAGGTAGCCGGTGCATTGCATAATCCAAACGGCATCCTTCTATAAGCAAACGTTCCAAAAGGGCAGGTAAAAGTAGCCTTCTCCTGGTCTTCAGGTGCAATGGGGATCTGGAAGAATCCAGATAGCCTGTCTAGGAAACAATAATATTCGTGCCCCGTCAGACTGTCCAGCATCTGATCTATAAAAGGTAGGGGGAAATGGTCCTTCCTTGTAGCTGCATTCAATCTCCTATAGTTGATACACATCCTCCATCTTGTAGCAATCCTAGTTGCGATATTATCCTTTACCGTTATTCCTAACTTCTTAGGAATCACGTGTATTGTACACACCCAATTGCTACTTTCGATAGGGTAGATCAGCCCGTTATTCAGAAGTTTGTGAATCTCCTTCTTGACCACTTCCATTACTACTGGATTCTGCCTTCTCTGAGGTTACCTCACCGGCTTTGCTCCTTCCCCATTGTAATAGTATGCATGCACCTCACGGGGCTGATCGCCTTGATGTCAGTTATATCCCATCCTATTTTTTCCTTATATTTCTTTAAAACCTCTAATAACTTCTCTTCTTGATACTTAGTTAAAGATGAAGATATAATGACAGGAAAAAACTCATCGTTGGATAAGAAAATGTACTTGCAGTCTGCGGGTAGCTGTTTGAGTTCAGGTTTCGACCTCAGCACCTCCTCTAATCCCATGGCTGGCGGATCTTCCTTCTCCTGATTTTCCATTGTATCCACCAAATACAGTTGCTCGATCCTCTCAAAGTACTCCGTGTCAAAATCTTCTTCATCTTCATGTATAAGATCTGGCATCAGATATCCAAACTCAACTTCGTCTCCCAGATGGAAATCATCTGCACTTTCCCAATATCCTCTCTCGATTCTCTTTCCTTCCTCTAGGAGTTCACCTTTAGAATTGAAACGCTTCTTCTGCCCTTCCACGATCAATGAATAGGTCTTCTCTCCCGTGTCGACTACGGCTTCCATCTGATGTAGGGTTGGTCTCCCAATAAATGTTTAAACCTCATTACGCTTCCTTCCATATCCATCACAAGGAAGTCTAGCCTTGATCTTATGCCTCCGATCTCCACAGGCAAACCTCTGATTTCCCCAGCACATTTCTTTGTCGAATTGTCGGCCAACAGGACGCTAGTTCCACAAGGTTCTATTTCGTCTTCAATCCCTAGCTCCCTTGCTTTAGCCAATGACATAAGATTTACGCTGGCTCCAAGGTCTATCATGCAATTCACCTCTTTGCCCTTCACTCCAATCGTCATGTTGAATTGTCCAGGATTTCCTACTCCTCTTCTCATGATATCCGATCCTTCTCTCCATGCCACTCCAACATAGGCCTTCTTTTGGTTAAAGAATTCCCTTAGAGTTGCCATATAATCAGATGGGTATAAAGTAAGCAGGTCTGGTATTGGTATTGGAAATGATTGACTCTATAAGTTTCCTTTAGCCTTCTTGACGTCATTTGTGAACCTGCCTGGATAAGGTAAGTCTTTTAGATGAACTATTCGCCCATCTTCCGCTTGGACGTATCCCTTATCCATCAGGTCGTCCTCATATATTCCTCTCTGGGATGCTATCTTGTCTTCTCTCCCCCTTCTCCTAGACTTCTTTCTTCGACTTCTCTCTCTTCTCTTCCTCTTCTATATCCACTATCTCCACATCCTTCTTCTTTCTTGCTCTTTCTTCACTTCTAGGAATAGAATCCGGCGTTGTTATCCCGCTCCTTGTAGTGATAGCCCTAATGCTTTCCACTTACTGCTCCTTAACTTCTTCCACGTTTTCATCCAACTCCCTAACTGCATACTTCATTTCGATCAAATCGTCTTTGACTGCATCGACTTCATCACTTAACCTTTCTATTGCATCCTCAATCGACGTGACGTTTTCTGTGAAAAACTTCACCAGGAAGTGTGTTTCCTCGCTTCCTTTATCCAGTTCCTCCAGCGCTACTTTTCCTCTCTAGTTGTGATGTTCCTTGAGGGTTTTGATCTCCTCTTCCAACCCCTTTTTGGAAGTTATGACGCTGTCGACTACTTGTTCGCTGCTGATTTTGGAAATTTCATCCTTCCCTTCAATGCTCAGCTTAATAGGTTTTCCTTCTGGTACTTCTTGGCTTACTTCCTTTGATATGCTTCTTTTGTCCAAGTACTCAGGAGTTCCTACGCTCTGTCCCATAGCCCATTTCGCTTCTTGCTCAATTGCGACTACTGTCCTTACTTCTTCCATGGCTTCCATCTTGTTGAAGATCTCATTCTCCTTCAGCTGCTCACTCATGTACTTTGAGTTCTTAGCAACACTTGCACAAACTTCCAATACTTGCTTAGCAGAGCTCCGCATAAACGATCCCTTCAGAGCTACGTCTATAATGTCCCTAAACTCCTCTCTAACTCCTAAGTAGAAATACTCACAGAGTTGTCGCGAAGTAAACTGATGTTGGGGGCAGTTGTATTGTATCTCCTCAAACCTTTCCCATGCATCATGAAAAGATTCCTTCTATTTCTGAGAGAAAGTGGATATCATTCTCCTTTTTCTCATAACCCTTGCAAGCCCGAGAAACCTTTTCAAGAACAAACTCCACAGCTCTTCCCATTCATTGACATCTTCTTTAATTGAATCTATCCATCTTTTTGCTCATCCCTCCAGTGTTTTGATTAAGAACCAGAATTTCAGCTTACCATCGGTTAACCCCTTCGTTGGAAACTGCTCGACAATATACTCGAATGCATACATGAACTTGCATTCATTTTCTCCTTCTCTTCCTCCGAACTTTGGCGATGCGTTAATCAGAGTAAGATCAAACCCGTACTCCCTTACATGCGGCTGGATCTGAATTCCACTCCTTGGTATCGACATACTAATCTCTCTGATAGTTCTTTAGTCTTCTTCTTCCATCTTGAGTTTTCCTGTCAAATAAAAGTAGTTACTGCTCGAAAATAACCAAATAAGTTCTAGGCAGGCAATCTACTAATTATTCCCCGGCAGCGGCGCTAAATTTTGATGTACACTCAGAGATTTTGTTTTTCGTTGTAGAACCTGTAATCTCTAAATAAAATCAAAGATTAAATTTATAATTGCCAGAAGCTCACAAACACACAGTTTATAGCAGTAAGTTAACTCGAGATGTTGTTCTCTCGGGAATGACGCTCGATTGAAATAGAATATTAAATGGTTGATTTTCAGTATAAAGTAAATAACAGATTATTAGTATTTCTGAATAAGTAAATTAAACACGTAAGCATAAAAGTAATTACAATAAGAATTAACGAATTAAGAACTTGTAGAGAAAATATGTAAGTGTTAACCTTCACTTTGACAAACGTTATATATCAGGAATAACATATAGCGATAGTTACGGCTGAAGAGTCACATAGGTCACATATCTCATACCAAGGCGCAGTCAGTAAAGATACCCCACGTAGACTATCGTCTAGCTCAACAACAAACCTCAGGCAGAATATCACCTTATACACACAGCTGACATCTCCTAATCTAGTGCTATGAATACTCATGTCTCGCGAAAACATAAACAAACAAAGCATCTTTCCACAACCAACACAGGTATGAACAACATCGCATAACCAACATTGATGCTAAAACTATTCCATGATATATAAACCAAGTAATCAAAGATCCCGACTAAATCTTACACAGGTAAATTAGCCTGACATAACTGAAAGTAAAGAAACTGTAAACTGAATTGAAATCATGTTTGAAACAACTAAACCGTAAGAAGATGGCGAGTGTCGACCCTCAGATTCTCTTTCTTCGATTCCTTTTCTTGATCGATCTTGATGAGCTCCTTGGATGTCTTGAAGTCTTCTTGATTGCTTGCTGTCGGCTAGGGTTTTGGAATTTCACTTCCCCGATGACTGGTTCTCTCTCAGGAGAGCTGCTTTTGTGTTTCGGAACCCTAACATTCCGTTCTCTTGTTTGGAACCCTCCCGTTCTGCTCGCTCTATGATTTGAGACCCCAATGGTCTTATTTATACTGAAAAATCCGAGCTCCAACCGCCTTTGGTGTATAAGGTTCATGAAGACGGTCCCTAGCCTGACAGGCCAGAAATTAGCTTGAAAGTCAAAACTTCAGTGTACTGCGGTCGACAGTCGACCGCAGACACCCTTTTGCAGCCCATTGTGGACCGCAGAATGCAATTCCTCCAGTTTCCTGCTGTATATCTTTGTTCTTCAATTTCGGGCCTCTTAACTTTGTTTCCTCAAAAAGTTGTCTTCGATAGCATCTTCAATTATCTTCGCACTGGCTGGTCACATCATGTTTTGACACCTCGAACTCCGTGCAACGGCCAATTCAGCGTAATTGCTTAACTTTCTCTATTTCGCACAATTATGTCATTTTGGCGCCTGAAATCGTCCAAGTCATCAAAAACTCGATCTTTTGTTGGTCCAGATAACGGCAAAGGGAAAAGACTGGGGGGGGTGTGAATAGTCTTTTACAACTTTTGCCGATAAACACAATTTCTCGGATATCTGTGAAGATATCTGATACTTAATTTCAGAGAGCGGAAGACTTTTCTGTGATAAGTGCACGTGCTCAGCAAGATATGTGTAAATACTCAGCAAGGTAAATAAAGCAAGTAATAAATTGCATAAAGTAAATAACACTGATCTTTATAGTGGTATCTGAAGGTGGCGTAATCCTTCAACTAATCCACTTCGGCCTTTCTCAGACCTAGAATCCATCAAGACAAATAATTGAGTTCACCTTACAAATATCTTCTCTCGATTCCTAAATACACTAGGTCCCCAACCAAGTGTTCCTCCTGAGTTATTCCCCGATTTTCTCAGCCAAGTACTTCCTATACTCAGAAACCTTTGAGCTATTCCTTAGTTTCCCAAACTAAGTACTTCCTATGCTCAATAACCTTGGAGTTATTCCTTAGTTTCCCAAACTAACAAATTTCCCCCTTAGTTTCCTTAGTTATTCCTTAGGTTGAAGGCTTGTATGCTTGAGAGAAAGATACCACTAGTTGTATTATCATAGAAGCTTGGTATTTTCAGTGAGTTCAGTGTGTTTCAAGCATTCTAAGTGTTGATATTTATAGTTGGAAATCATGCCGTTTGAATAGTATCCGTTAGGCTTAATGAAATTCAAACTATTGATATATGTAAATAGTACTGCAGAAGACGTTCTCTCTTTTCAGAGATTTCCTCTTTTGTTCAGATGTCTCTGTCTGCGCATTTATTGCATTGTACTATTTTTGTCTTGTAGTGCCAACGGAACTATGCACGCTTTCTGAAGCATTGCATGTCCCTTTCCAGAAATCTTCACATCTCCAGATACTTGTTGAAACATTGTTTCCCAGAAACCTAGTTTTATCCAGGGTATCTGAGTGTAGATATCTGTGGGCACTTTTCCTCGTTCAGAAATCTTGTGTTCTCAGATATCTTTTGCAAAACTTGTTTATTGAAAAACACTTGTTTATTTAAGATATCTGATAACCTTAGTCTTCAGCAATCTTGTGCAGTCTTCAAAACTTCAAAATTTGTTGAACTCTCCTGTTGGATGCCTTCTTCTTGGTCTTCTTCAAAGATATAAAAATTACATTCAGAGACCTAACATCTTATACAAGATTTGCTAGACTAACATACTTAGTGATTTTCCTCTTTTACAGTGTTCAAGTGAATCAAGAGTACTAACCACCTTTCTGTGCTAAGATAAGTCATTAGGTTGCTGATCAAAATCTAAACAGATATTCCTAACAAATTTCCCCCTTTTTGACCAGTCAACGATGACTATCTTTAAAACCTATTACAACTTGGAGGAGGGAACAATCTAACACTTAATCATTTATTATGATATTTTCAGTTCATTTTAATTAAGTGCAGAAAGTAAATATCAACCAAATCACAAGGTGTGATCTTTGCTGATAGTTATCTTTTTATAGATTGATATCTGAGAGTAGATTCATCAGATATGTTACAAAGAAAGTTTATAGAACTTTTACAATGATAGAACAATAAAGTACATTCAGCAAGATACAAAACACTTAGTTAAATTAGGACAACAGGAGTAACCAAGCTCCAAGTAGACATCCTAATAAACTAGTCTTCAAGTCTTCAATCAGCAGATCTGTGGATCAATTTGCAAATTCCCTATCCCCAAACCTTTTGATATCATCTGAGTAGTCAAAGAGCAAAGTCCTGACTATCATCTCAGTGTTTCTGGCAAATCCACAAACTTCCTTGTAGGTTTTGGTGGGATTCTTCTTGGCAAATTGTTTGACCCACATATACTTTCCCCATTTTCAGGCATGCTCAATTCTGATATCTGATAGCTTGAAGTATTCATATGTGATCTTCAGATATCTGATGTCACCCTTGTATTGATCTTCAATCATGTAGAAAGACTCATAGGGTTCCACAGCAAGTCTTGCTCTTGTGCCTGTTCCAGTGATGTTGGGAATTCTGTGCACATCATCTGGCTTTCCATAAGGACAATCATCAGAGAGGTCCTTTTTCATGGCTTCTATTCTCTTGATTACTTCAAAATCCAACCAGGCTTTGATGTGGTTGGAATTAATCAAGACTGGCTTGTCTTTTCTCCATGTCATGAGCTGTTTATGGATTAGTTCTGGAAATTTTTCATTTACTAGTAAGTGCTTGAGTTCCAGAATCCAGTAGCCATTCTTCTGATTAATGTATCTATAGACAGAGGAGTCATTGTTGGTCTTCACATACTCAAGCTTGGCTTCTTCAGGCCTGAGTGGTAGTTGAAGTTTTCTTTGTTCAGCTCTCAGCCTGTTCCTCCTTTGTCTTGAATTCTCCCTTGGGGGATTGCTTGAAGAACCACCCTGGATTAACTTGGTATTTCCAGAGGGTGTTTTAGCTGCCAAAGGCTTTGCAGCTATGGGCTCAGATAGGTTATCAACCTTTCTTCTTTTTCTGTGAAGAGGAGCTTCATCTTCATCCTCATCTTCATCATCATCTTCCAGATTTCTCTTGTTAGGTGATTTGCAGCCTTCTTCATTGCCCTAGGATTTGATTTGTCCTTCTTCTTCTTCTTCTTCTTCTTCTTCTTCTTCTTTAGAAGACTCATCAACCCCTATCACTTTTCTTCTCCTTGGAGCCTTGGTACCCCTTGGAGGTTACTGTGCCCTGGCCCTTGTTGTCATTCCTTTTTCAGGAAGTTACTGAGTAGTGGCCACTATCTGTAGAGCAGTCTGACTGGAGGAGGGCTCATTCATTCTGAGAGGTGGTTGAGGTGGTTGTTCAGATTTTCTTTTGTTTCCTCTTCCTCTTCCTCTTTGAGCACCTTGAAATCCTTCCCCCTTAGTCATTGTTGACTGACTAAGAATCACAAAGGATTCTGAAAGGGAGTTAAAGTTGCCTTGCAGATAGTTGTAAGCAGCAACCAACTTTTCCAGATTAGCCTTGAGCTCCTGATTTTGTTTGATAAGACCTGTTTCCTTATCAGTGAGCTCTGCCAGTGGGCCTTGAATAGCATCTGCTTTTTCAGCAGCATAGCTAGATTCTTCAAAGGCTTTTGCAGCCAAGTTTTGGTCATCATCTCTAACCATGCCTAGGTCTTTCTGAGCAACGACCAGACTGGTTGTTCTCTGAGTGATGAGCTCAGTGAATGTCTTCATTTCTGCAGGGACTGATGCAATGGCGGCTTTATCTTGAGAAGACAACTTCTTTTTCAATTTAGCCAGTACTTGATATCTATTCAAGTATTCATTGGAGTTGACATTTGGCAGCTTGCTGAAGATTTCAGGACAATCAACTTCCTTTTCAAGTGTTCATTGCGGTGTTCTGCCAATGCCTTGTCTTTTTCATCATCTGAGTCATCAGCCCAGTGATCTTCATCCTCTTGCACTTCTTCATCAAGGTTTCTGAAGGCGGAAACCACCTCAGATATGGGTTTCTTGCCTTTGGAGGATGGTTTCTTTGGTGAAGATGCAGCCTTAGCATCATGCTTTTCTTCAGATACTTGTTTAGCATCTAGCTCCTTAGCAATATAATCAACAGCGTCCCGGAGCCCTTTAATCTCAGAGTAAGCTTGCGTTTCTTTGCACGTTTGTTCTTCAAGTTTATCTAGCTTGACTCTGGATTCAGCTATCTTTTCTTCCAGTTGAAGATGTAGCTGTTGTTCTTCGTCCAACAGTTGTTTGAGTTGAGCAACTCTGGCTTGTGCATCCAATATTTTCTGAGTGTTGTCCTCAGAGTGCTCAACTACTTGTTCAGTAGAGTCTTTTTGTTGGGGAGATGGATGGGTAGATTTCTGAGGAGATGGAGGAGGGGATTTTTGTGATGCCCTCTCAGTGTACTTTTCAGCAACTGAGGCATTGCTTCCTTGTGCAATCCCTCATGTCCCTGGTGTAGGGGCATCATCATCATCATCCTTTTTATCATCCTCATCCTTTTGATGATCAGAAGGAGGTTCTTCATAGTCATTCTCATCAGTCTCCTTCTCTTCTTCATCTTCAGAGACCAGATTGATCACTGCTGGAACAGTGACCATTTGCCCATTAACTTCCTCTTGCTCAGAGGGTATGAACTGTAGGGTCTGGGGAAAGATAGGCTTGAATGCCATATGCATTCTGGTCTGACCATCTGCCTTCTCAAAAGCTTCTATGAGCTTGTGTGCAGCTTCTTTGACAAAGTCCTTATGCATCAGAGTAGCAAAAGAGTACTGCTCTGTTGGGAACATAGCATGGACATAATTCTGCAAGTCAAAAGCTCTGACTCTTCTCAATTGGTGATCAGTCACCTTTGTTAATTCAGTTAGATCTGAGCTTCTGCCACTTTCTGAAACACTTGAGATGTTTCTTGAGAGTGTGGTCTTTGAAGAATGGAAGCAGGTCTTCTGTTGAGATTGCAGAGACCTTTGGCACACTTGTTTGAGCCTGAAAGAAAGAGTTTTGAGTTAGATTCAAAACTTGTGTAGATATCTGAGTACTAGTGTAGTTAGGTTTCTGAGTTACCTGAATGAGTACATCAGGCTCAGAGACTTGTACTACTGAGGCAGGGGGTGCCTCAGATATCTTGTTGTGAGGTGGAGACTTGGGAGTCTGGTCCTCATCAACCTTTCTTTCTGCTTGATCCTGAGAATTAAAATTATCACAATACTTAGGAAATTGTCATGAAAGAATTTATGCAATTAAGTTTCAATGATCTCTGAGTTTTCCACTTACTTCCTCAACAGGAGGCTCAGAATCATTTTTCTCAGAAACTTTCTCAGTTTCTGGTGTTCTTTCTGGTGATGTTGCCTTGGGGGCTTCATCAATTTCCATGGGTGCAGGGGATGTCGCAACTCTTTCCCCTTGCACTTCTACTTCTAAATGAGCCTGTAATTAGAAAGTATTGAGTAATTAGAGAAGAATTTATATTAACCCATAATGAAGAATGTTTATCACTGATTTTTATATACCTTCACACTAGAAGGCTCAATGACATTTTCTTCAGAAACCTTGAAGGTTTCTGGGTCCTTTTCTGGCATTTCTGCCTTATCTTCTTCTTTCTCAGTTGGAGACTATTAGAAACATCCACTTAATTAGTTAAGTGCATTAACATATATCTGAAAAGTAATATCTTGAGGAACTCTCTATCACCTGTAGCACAGGCTCAGATTCCTTAAGAGGTGAGGTTGTAGTTGCCTCCTTCTCAGTCTCTGAGGCAAGCTTTCCAGCTTCCTCTTGTTCTTGTGTTTCTAATTCAGCCTGTAACAAAGAAATTTTATTAAATAACAAGATTAATAAACACAAAATATCACAAGTAGAGAGTTAAACCATTCAGCTACCTGAGTAGTGTCAGGCTGATTGGTCTCTGGAACTTGTGACCCTTCTATGCTTTGGTCTTGTTGTTCCATTTCAGCTTCTTTGTTTGAAGTTTCAGGTACTTCAGACCTTTCAGTTTTCTCCCCTGTTTGATCATTCTGAGCAGATGCCTCAGTTTGATCCCCATATTGAGTTGGGAAACCTGCTCTTTTACAGGATTTTCTTCAGCAATCAGAAGTGTTGGTATGTCAAACTGCAATTCATTCACCATGGCTTCATTATCATCTGGTGAATCATGTGAATTGGATCTGGAAGGTGAATTAAAGTGTGGCTCATCCTGATCCTTTTGTGACAGTTGGTATAGTGTGGAGGCAAGTGTCTTGTCCAGATTCCTTGGACCTAGGTGCTATCTCAGCAACCTCTGTACTAAGTGCTTCTCCAGTAACCTCAGTAATGGGTGCTTTCTCAGCAACCTCTGAAATAGGTGCTTGTTCAGCAACCTGTGGTGTAGGTTCTTCTTCAGATACCTCTATTCTTTCAGCATCCTTAGAACTTGTTGCTTCTTCAGCAACCTTTGCCCCTTTTGATTTCTGTAGGACTTGAGAGATGACCAATTCATCATCATCAGAGCTCTCATCAGCATTAGGAACAGATTAATCCATAATCCCTGCGGTTTCTGCAGATAGGGCTTGATGCCTGCCACTACTCTCATTTTTACCAATGAGTTCATTAGCAAGGCTTTCCTTACTAGCATTGATGAGTTCATCAGCAGTTGTATATTTTGCAGCATTGATAAGTTCATCTGCTGTGACCTTAGCAGCATTGATGAGTTCATCTTCATTTATGAGTTCATTAGCAGTGGCGACAGGTATCTGAGAGTCGACATCCACAATGGGTATGTCTACTGATTTGCCAGCAGACTTCTTTCGTGAAGTTATGGGCTTTTTGGTCGCAACAGAACCTTTAGATACCTCACCAGTCTTTCGTTTCTTGGAACCTTTCTGAGATGTAGTAACCTTTTTCATCATGTTTGTATACTCATATTTGTAAAGTAGGTTACTATTGACAATGTTTGTATACTCATATTTGTAAAGTAGGCACTCCAGTAAGTAGAAAATCTTCAGTCCATAGCTTACTGTGGCTTTTAGCTCTGCAAGGCCCTTAAAGATTTTAGGCTCAAAGCCTTGTATCTTCTTCACAAAATTCATGAAGGCGTACTTCCCCCAATTAAAAGGGTTTTCCAGCCTTTTGTTTTGTTGATTCAACAAGAACATCATCATCCAGCGTTCTTGGCTTATCTGGTCAGCTCCTCCTTGTAGACCATCAAAGCATCTGTGAAGGATACATGCCAACACATCCCAGTGAACCAACAGATGTCTACTTCTGATGTCAGCAAGTTTGAAGTCGATGGGTGTATCTGATTTTTCAAGATCACACACATCACTGTATAGCTTTTAGACACCCTCAAGGAGATCTTCATCCTTGGTGTCAATTTCAAAATCCTTTCTAAGATTTTGAAGTTCAAACAGCTCACAGAAAGCTGTTTCATCCAACAGGATTTCCTGTCCTTGGACTTTAGTCTTGATAGACACTGTCTCAGTGCCTTCAGAGACTTTGGAAATAATTGTGGAGTTGTTGTAAAACTCCAGGACATCTAGTGAAGAAACTCCACTGAGTAGAGCAGATAGAAAGCCCTTGATTTGTGCCTTTTCAAGCATATCAAGCACCAACTTTCTATCAGCTTGGTTTTCAATTACAGTACGAAGTATTCCTCAATCATGGCACCACCCCAAATCATCCTGTGATTTGAAGTCCAATGATCAGGATTGAACTCTCCAATCAGCCGATTGTTTGTTATGACCAAAGATCGGTGCTTGCTTTTCAATGATGCAGTAGTAACAGGATTTCTGGGTAAGAGCACGTTTTGGAGCCATCTCTTTAAATAGTGAAATTTTTGTAAAACGAGATGAGATTAAGGTGAGAGTTTAGTGATTCTTTGCAGAATAACTAAGCGAAGAACAGAGATTTCCAGAAAACTTTGAAAGGTTTTTTGCTATTTTTGTGTAAGTGAGAATGTTGGATTAAGCGAAAGTAATTTCTTTTGCCAAAATCCTATATATATAGCATCTTACTCTCAACAGACATATACATACAAATTGATTTTGTACATATGTATCTGTGCAAATGCAGTTAGGCGTGGATAAAATTCGTTTTGCATTAAATGCTTAGTGGGCCACGTCTGTGTTTTTACAGTCCACTATTTTACTGAGAATTGATCTTGTCTGTTAAGATCAAACGCCCATTTCATCAAGGGTCACGATTGCTTCTTCAGCAATGATCACAATCAGTAATTGTAATTGTGCCCAATTAATGAAATTTGGCGTAAGGCTTTCTGAATCACATCTCTTTTATGTGACTAGGGAACAATCTTTGGACTTATGTAGTCAGTTCAGAGACTATGTGTATCTTAACATAAAAATGGAAAGATACAAAACGCCAGAGATGTAGTTGACTGAATATAGTTGTACCACATTTCTCTTGTGTCCCCCCTCACTAAGTGATCTAGATATTTGAGTACCTGTCTCAGAAATCTTCAAATAGCCATTTTACCCTTTAACCTTTGATATCTGAGTAACCGTCTCAGATGTCTTTTTGCTATGTGTTTCACCTTTTATCTTTGATATTCTGGATTCCTGTTCCATATCTCTCCTTTTTCCTTTCTCAATCATACTGAGTTCCTGTCTCAGAGATTAGAACTTTTCAGTTCCTTTGGTAGCTCCATTAACCCAAGACTATATGTCAAGGTTAAGAACATGCTTTCTTGCAAAGGCTTTGTAAATATATCTGCAAGTTGGTCTTCAGTACCAATCTTGAGTATCTCTATATTGCCTTTTTCAACATGGTCTCTAATGAAGTGGTGTCTAACATCAATGTACTTTGTTCTTGCATGAAACTTAGGATTCTGAGTTATGGCAATAGCACTTGTGTTATCACAGAAAATCTGTGTTTTCTCTTCATTGATCTCATAATCTCTGAGTTGTTGTTGTATCCACAATATCTGTGAAGCACAACACCCAGCAGCAATATATTCAGCCTCTGTGGTGGATGTGGAAATTGAGTTTTGTTTCTTGCTGAACCATGATATTAATCTGGCACCAAGAAATTGACAAGTTCCTGAGGTGCTTTTTCTATCAAGCAATGATCCAGCATAGTCAGCATCAGAATAGCCAACTAAACTCAATCCACTGTCATTTGGATACCATAATCCAACTTCTACAGTATCCTTTACATACCTTAATATTTTCATAGCAATGTTGTAGTGTGATTGCATTGGATTTGTCTGAAATCTAGCACACACTCCAACTGCATATTGAATATCAGGTCTACTTGTAGTGAGGTATAGTAGAGACCCAATCAATTTCCTATACTTGTGTTCTTCAACACTCTTGTCAGTTTCAGTATAGGTCATTTTGGTTATAATGCTCATAGGTATCTTAGCATTCTTTTCAGAAGGCTTTAGATTAAACTTATTGAGCATATCCTTTGCATACTTTGTTTGACTAATGAATATTCCATCATTAAGTTGCTTGACTTGCAATGCTAGGAAGTAATTTAATTCTCCCATCATGCTCATCTCAAATTTACTTTTCATGAGCTCAGCAAAGTCTTCACAAAGTTGCTTGTCTTTAGATCCAAATATAATGTCATCAACATATACTTTAACTAGATGTAGTTTCCCTTTATGGTTCAAAGTAAAGAGTGTTTTATCAACATCTTCTTTCTTGAAGCCACTTTCTAGCAAATATTTGGCTAAAGTATCATACCATGCTCTCGGAGCCTGTTTCAGTCCATACAGAGCTTTCTGAAGCTTATAACCCATTCTACTTTCTGTGGAAACCTCAAAGCCTAGTGGTTGTTCAACATAGACTTCTTCATCAAGTTCACCGTTTAGGAATGCACTTTTAACATCCATCTGATAAACTTTAAAGTCATTATGAGCTGCAAAGGCTAGAAATAGTCTAATTGCGTCCAATCTTGGAACTGGAGCATATGACTCATCAAAATCTAGTCCTTCTGTCTGGGTGAATCCCTTGGCAACCAACCTTGCTTTATTTCTGGTTATTTCACCAGACTCATTCATTTTATTTCTGAAAACCCAATTGGTTCCAATTATAGATATTCCGTCAACAAATGGAACCAGTTTCCAGACTTTGTTTCTCTGAAATTGATCCAACTCTTCTTGCATTGCAGAGATCCAATCTTGATCCTTTAATGCTTCTTCTATAGTTTTAGGTTCAATATTTGAGATGAAACATCCATAAAGAGAGTCAGCAATTGCTCTCCTTATTATAGCTCCTTGGTCTAAAGGACCGATCACATCCTTTGCAGGATGATTTCTTATCCATTTCATAATGGGTTTTGAACTAGTAGGATCAATATCATTTTGATCTGAATGTGAATCAATATGATCCTGATAGGATACTTGTGCAGTATCTGAGATATCTGGCACATGGGAAATGCCATGGATATCTGACACTTTTTCAGTGTTAGAGATATCTGGAATTTGATTTTCAACAATCTCATTCTCAGAAACCTCTTCATGATGAAGGTTCTCAGTAACCTGTTCCATTTCTGGAATTCTCATAGGAAATTCTTCATCATGTCTTAGAGTCATCTGTTTGTTACTAAGCAATGGTTGCTTTTCATCGTCAGATTCATCCTCTAAGTGAATGATAGAGTTTTCTTTTGAGGATTCTTCTTTAGAATCTTTAATCATTAGTTCTTTGAACCTATATGAGAGTTCTTCATTCAAGAGTACTTTCTTGTTTCCTTCGTAGAAGACAACATGAACAAATTCTTCAATCTTTTGCGTTCTTTTGTTGTAGATTTTGTAGGCTTTGCTATTCAGAGAATAACCAAGAAATACTCCTTCATCTGCTTTTGGTTGAAATGTTCTCAAGTATTCTTTTCCATTGTTAAGAACAAAGCATCTGCAACCAAACACGCTTAGATGTTTGATACTAGGGGGTCTACCAATCAAAAGTTCATAAGGAGTTTTGTCATGGTGTTTGTTAATCAAACATCTATTTTGAGTGTAGCAGGCTGTGTTAACAGCTTCAACCCAATAGATTTCACTTATTTCAGTGTCAACAAGCATTGTTCTTGCTGCTTCTTTTAGGGTCCTATTCTTCCTTTCATCAGCACTATTTTGTTGTGGTGTCCTTACGGAAGATAGTTGATGTTGTATACCTTTGCAGGTACAAAACTCTTTTATGTACTGGTTTACAAACTCAGTACCATGGTCTGTTCGGATTACAGATACCTTGTCATTTTTCATGACTTCAAGCTTATTCAGCAAGTTGGGTATCTCAACCCTTGCATCAGATTTTTGTTTGAGAAATACAACCCAAGTGAATCTTGAGTAATCATCAACAACAACCAGACCATACTTCTTTCCTGCATAGCTAGTTACTGAGGATTCAAAAAGATCCATATGTAACATTTGCAGTGGCCTTTCACTGGAGTGTCTAGTTTTGGACTTGAAAGATGTTTTGGATTGTTTTTCCATTTGGCAACCTGAGCATATACCATCTTTTCTATATACCATTTTGGGTAAACCAACCACCAATTCTTTCTTGGCTAGCTTGTTCAGAGTTTTGAAGTTCAAGTGACTCATTCTTTTATGCCATAGCCATTTTTCTCCATTGTGGCCAGATTGACTCACCATGAGACATTCTTCAGTTGTGGCAGATGCCCAGTCAGCAACAATAAGATTTCCTTTTCGCCTAGCAACTAAGACTGTCTGCTTTGACTCATTGTCAATTACTTTGCATAGTTTTGACTTGATCTTGACAGTGTACCCTTTGTCTACCAATTGACTCATGTTTAGGAGATTATATTTCAATCCCTTTACATGTAGTACTTCAGAGATTGTAAGAGCTCCAAACTTCAAATTTTTTTTTTTTGAGCTGAAAAATAGGTGCACATTAAAAATGCAGGCTTAAAATTTCCACGTAAACTAGTTGTATAACAGACTGCCAATCAAAACATATTTGCCACTTTATAGTCCTGTAATCATAATGTGTTATAGATAAAGTAGCTGGACCACTATATCGGTCTGCATTGTTGTTTCTCGTTCCTTTCTTGAAATTTTGGACCTAGTCCATTGGCCTCTGAAGTTTTCATGATCCTTAGGCGCTTAACAGTGTTGAGAAACATCCCCCATGGAACGTCTCCAACGAGCATCCAATCTCCCTCTTTATCCTCGTATGTGAGGACGAAGTCTGAAGATCCATCCAAAAGCTTAGGAAATTGTACATCTTATTATTTCCCACCACAGGTGACGGAGGGTTGCTTGATGAACATCTCGACCAAGATTTTAGCCAAAGTTTTGTAGCTTTTGTGAGCACTCAAATCCACCTTTCTTCCAATTAGCAGTCCATCCATTTTGACCTGCACAAATCCAAGATTGCCTCATTCTTTGACTGCAGGGTCGTTCTTGTCAGTTCCATGATTGATTTTCTTATTTGAGCTGTCATTATTTTCGTTCCCGCCAACTCCCTTGCCGTCTTCGGCATTTGAAGTCTTTGATGTCTGGTTAAACAAGATGTTCATCCTATAGGCCCTTACAGGGGGCCATCCCACAACCTGACTGGCAGCAGAGGCAGATCCAGGAGAAGCATTGTTGTTGTTGTTGTTGTTAGTAGGAGGAGAAGAAGCCCTTTCTCTCTTGGTACTAGAAGACCAATTACAATTAGGCTGTGTTAAATTTAACAGTGAAGAAGAGAAGCCATTTGGGAAATCCTTAGCAGTCAAGATTCTACCATTATTATTATTAGCAGCAGCAGCTTTAGCCTTCATCCCAGTAGTGCCACTTCCACCAAGGCTAAGCTCTAGACCAAGCTCCAAACCACCATCTTTCACTCCATTTTCCTCCATCAGATTTCACTGTTTGTTTGTTTGTTTGAGAGAATTACTTACAAAGAGAGAAGAAAATGTCCAAACTTCAAATTGCTAAATCCTATGGTTGGATTTTCATCTCCTCCAGCAAACCTAATAATTGGTCCTTTATCGCATTTTCTGTAGTTAATCAGATTTGCTTTGTCTCCTGTCATGTGCTTCCCACATCCACTATCAAAATGCCACTTTGGGTTCTTCCTCAGAGTGTTCTGCACAAGACAGGAAACATGGAGTTAGGCTCTCATTCCAATAATTGAACCTTCTGGACTAAAGAATCTCCCTGTAGGAATCCATTTCTGAATGAACTTCCTTGGGATATTCTTTTGTCTTGTTGGAACATAAGGAGGAATTAAATGATTAGTGTCATTATCATTTAAAGCTATTTTCCTTCTTGGTGTGTTCCTTGGTCCTCCCTGTGGTTCTTTCAGATACCTGTCAAATTGTTGAGTCTGCTTTTCAACAAACTTAGCTTTCCTTGCCAGACTTCTTCTAGCCCTAGCATTCAGAGTGGTCGTAACCTGTTCTTTCTTCCACTTCTAATGATTGCTATGCGCAATTTTGGCTTTCATCCATCGTTCTTGCTCTTGTTTATACTCATGAGCGAGTTGTTTCCCGATGGCTTTATAGCCAATGCCATTTTAAGCACCTGGCACTGTCTGAGTTCTTTTCTCAGCAGCTTTGCTAGTCTCTGGAACGTCTTTCTTTCCAGAAAACGTGATATTGGAAAATTTGCCTGCTCCTACAATTTTTCCTTTCTGAGAGACATAGCACTGTGGGTGATTACACTTTTCAGTGTTATGTTTCTTTACAGAAACGTTCCCAACAGTTTTCTTTTGGACTTGTTTTTCCCACAAAGGTTTGGTTGCAACTACCTTTCCTTTGTCAACAACCTTAGCTTTCTGACCAATGCTATATAATATTTGGGAACCATCTTGTTGAGCACTAACAAATGTTATTCTTTCGTCACTCTTATTCAGATTGGTAGAACTATTTGTTTGTGTGTCCAACCCAAGTCCTTCCTTTTCTGAAGGATCTCTTAAATAAGAGTTCACTTCAGTAAGAGTGTCACTAGCTTTGGCATAGGATTGAAAAGATAATTGTTTCTTCTTGAGTTCCTCATTTCAGAAAGAAGATCTTTATTTTCCTTTTGGAGTATATCCATTGCCTTTCTGTGTAACTTCTCCGTTTCATATTTCTGTGCTTTGAGAAATGCATTTTCAACATCCTTTTTCTCAGATATCTTGCGTAATTGTGAATTTTCCTACTCAAGAGAATTCTTTTCTTCTTCAAGAATGTCGGTTCTAGCTCGGATCATTTGAAATTCTCTTTTGTAGAGATCAAGTTCTCTTCTGAAATATTCTGAATCTCTGATTTCTTCCTCATCACTCTCATAAATTATGAATTGAGAAATGTTGGTTACCTCGTCAGCCATTAGGGAAGGCTCAATGTTGGAGCAATCTGGATAGATCTCCTCAGCAACCCTACATATTTCCCTTTTCTTTTGACCAAAGTCAACTAATTCATGAGCGATGCCACATAATTCTGGAGAAGGTAGTTTGGTATCATCTGAGTCTTCTTCCTCAGATTCTGACTCAATATCAAGAGCATCCAGTTGGATTTGAATCTTTTTCCTTTCTTTAGCGAGCATAGCTCTCTGACCTCTCTTGAAGTTTTTTCTATCTTTCTTGTCACCTGTCTTTAGCTAATTGAAAACAGGGCAATCTCTTTTAAAATGACCAGGTTTCTGATAATAGAAACAGATATCGTTTCCGATTTCTACTTCCTCAGTACTAGATGCTTGCTGAGCCAGCTTGTTCAGCGAGCTTGACAAATTGCATATTTTGTCTTTGGTGATAGTTTGAGCCTAGATGCTTTTTCAGCTTCTCTTTGACTTTTCTTCTCTCAATCTCCCGACTGACATATTTTCTCATTTGCTTTACAACAAGAGCATCTTCTTCAGTCATTTCCTTGGTATTCTTCTTTTCAGAAGTACCTTGTGTTACTAAAGAAACATTGTGAACTTTCTCAGCAATTGTTTGTTCTCTCGGAGTAGTTTGATAGTTGACAGTAGCTAAGTGGGAAAAGAGTTCTACTGGAGTGATATTTGGCATTCGTTGGTTGAAATAAAAATACTAAGTGTGTTCCCAGTTTGATTCAAGCTTCCCACGATAGTCTGAACTTTTTCAGAGTTAAAGTATCTCTCACTTTCACCAAGTGCAGCCATTTCACTCATCAATGTTTTGAACCGAAAATCTAGTTCTTCAAGAGTCTCTGTGGGACCTTGTTTAAAGTTTTGGAATTTGAGCTTCAAAACTTCGATCTTATTTTCCTTTATTTTCTCAGTGCCGGCACAGATTTCCTCAACCAGTTGCCAGGCCACTTTCAGCTTTTGCACCTTACGCTTAATCACGCGTGCTCGAGTGGAACGTATGATGATATTGCGAGCCTGACCATGCAGTCGATTTGTCTTGGCATCTTCCGATCTCCAGAGCTCTCTGGGCTTTGGCTCGTAAACAACTTGACCAGTAGGTCTTCCACTGGTTGAAGCACCTGTTTGTGAGGAACCACCACTTAGTTCTTCATCAGTGGGAACTCTGTCTCTACCATTAGAAACCTCCATGACCTGCTTGAGTTGTTGAATGACTATGGGGCCATTCTTTATTACTTTGATCATTTCATCACTGATGGCTTCTAGTTGGAGCATCATGTTGTTCTTCCATTTCTCATAATTCTCTGGCTTGAGAATTGGAGCGTCACTTAAAGACATCCTCCAGCAAACACACTAAACAGACAAATCAAGTGCAGGTGAAAAGCAATTAGTGGGCACTTATCTGGGATCTAGGTTAAGTGCAGAAGGCTTGGGAACCTCCTGCTCTGATACCACTTGTTGGTCCAGATAACGACAAAGGGAAAAGACTAGAGGGGAGGGGGGTGAATAGTCTTTTACAACTTTTGTCGATAAACACAATTTCTCGGATATCTGTGAAGATATCTAATACTTAATTTCAGAGAGCGGAAGAATTTTTTGTGATAAGTGCACGTGCTCAGCAAGATACGTGTAAATACACAGCAAGGTGAATAAAGCAAGTAATAAATTGCATAAAGTAAATAACACTGACCTTTATAGTGGTAAATGAAGGTGGCGTAATCCTTCAACTAATCCACTTCGGCCTTTCTCAGACTTAGAATCCACTAAGACAGATAATTGAGTTCACCTTACAAATATCTTCTCTCGATCCCTAAATACACTAGGTTCCCAACCAAGTGTTCCCCCTGAGTTATTTCCCGGTTTTCTCAGCCAAGGACTTTGTATACTCAGAAACCTTTGAGCTATTCCTTAGTTTCCCAAACTAAGTACTTCCTATGCTCAGTAACCTTGGAGTTATTCCTTAGTTTCCCAAACTAAGTACTTCATGTACTCCACGCCGTTTAAGGTGTTGGTTAAGGTAGTTTGTCAGGTTTGGTAGATTAATAACTTCTATAAATATCAACACTTAGAATGCTTGAAACACACTCAACTCACTGAAAATACCAAGCTTCTCTTATAATACAACTAGTGGTATCTTTCTCTCAAGCATACAAGCCTTCAACCTACTTATTCTTCAGCTTACAGTTGCGACTAAGCTTTTGAATTCTAAGTAGCACAAAAAAAAAAAAATTAGTTTGAGATATATTATTACGAAATAAAAAAAAAATGCATTTATTGCATTGTACTATTTTTTTCCTGTAGTGCCAACGGAACTATGCACGCTTTCTGAAGCATTGCATGTCCCTTTCCAGAAACCTTCACATCTCCAGATACTTGTTGAAACATTGTTTCCCAGAAACATAGTTTTATCCAGGGTATCTGAGTGTAGATATCTGTGGGCACTTTTCCTCGTTCAGAAACCTTGTGTTCTCAGATATCTTTTGCAAAACTTGTTTATTGAAAAACACTTGTTTATTTAAGATATCTGGACATAGGTATCTGATTGCCTTCTTCTTCAGCAATCTTGTGCAGTCTTCGAAACTTCAAAATTTGTTGAACTCTCCTACTGGATGCCTTCTTCTTGGTCTTCTTCAAAGATATAAAAATTACATTCAGAGACTTAACATCCATACAAGATTTGCTAGACTAACATATTTAGTGATTTTCCTCTTTTACAGTGTTCAAGTGAACCAAGAGTACTAACCACCTTTCTGTGCTAAGATAAGTCATTAGGTTGCTGATCAAAATCTAAACGGATATTCCTAACATCTTGACCTACAAAATACACAGGCAGTTGGTAATTGACCATAAAACGATACAAATATTGAATCTAGGGCAAAAAACAAGGGTCTAAAAGCATGTAATGTCACACATTTCATTGTCACATCATTATATTAGACAAAAACTCTTGCACTAGTTAAGATATTCACTTTAGCAGGGATATCACCCCCGGTGTTGTCTGCTTGCCAGGACACATCTATGCACACACATTATTTCAAGCACACTACTGTTCGGAACTTCTTTTGGTATGTTTTACTTTAAAGAGGAGAACACTACTTATTCTGTGGCTTGTGAAGGTGATTTGGCCGGAAATACCATGAGTGATCTGAAAATAGCTTTCCAAGATAAAGATAATAAAATTTCATAAATCATTTGTAAGTGGTCTCCTAAAGAATTTGATTACTATATTAACAATCATATGGCTATGCTCCAGGTTATCCAGGTTATCCTGGTATTTGTTGGTTTGTTAAAGAAATCATTTTTCATTGATGCTGCTGTTATATTAGTTAACAATTTTAGCATTTAATTCTCCAGGAAAAAACCATCTAATTGTTTATCTTTTCTCTAATAGACACATGTCAATTAAAAATGTGAATTGATCTCTAATTGACACATAATTTTTGTTCTCCAGTGAGCATTACATACCGCACTTTCCAAATTATACAATATACTACATACTACATGTTTGGTTATCACATTGCTTGAACAAAATCCCAGGTTATCTAGTATACAGTAACATGATCGATTTATAAGTATAATAGATATGAGATGACACACGAGTAGAGATTCTATATTCAAGGAAGAATCAAAGGACATGGCACACAAGTCAAATTAAAAACGTGTTATACATTTGTTGAAACATCAATTCACTTGTCCAGTAAAAGAGTAAATTTGGACTAAAGTTAAACAGTTGAAGGGTAGATTTATGTATCTACAGAATTATATTGTGAAATTTTAAACATTTGGAAAAACTCAACGAAAGCAGGTTCATAAATTTGTGCTATCTTCCTCTTCGCCACCACTTGCATCACTCTGTACACCATGATTATCCGGATTCTGAGGACATGTAACCCGATTGTGTCCAACTTTCCTGAATATTTATTGCAAGACATAAGAATCAATCATGATATGGCAACAAAATTATTGGTGTGTTACGTAAATGCATGAAAGAATAAGTGCAGAAATGTCATACCCGCATAACCCACAATGTTGCTTTCTTCTCATTTCACGGCCTCTGGAACCAATTCTATCAGGATCATTTATATAGTACTTTACATTCGGACTGGTTGTACTAGATTTGGGATTCAGACTAGAACCTGGGCAATATTTGTGATCATCCCGTGCCTTAAACCATCTTCTATAGATCTACCATGCGCCTTGAAAAACTCCACCGTCTTGCTTAAATCATGGCCATCCGTAACCAATAGTTGTTTGATGTTGATAAATTCCTTGTACAATTCATCATGTTCATTACCGCGCCTTGATTTTCTATTGTGGTAGGGCTCCGGAAAAAATAGTCTTAAATTCTTTCCAGTCTCAATGAACCACCTTTTGTTGATACTTCCATTTGGGAATTTATCAATTCCCAAATGCTTGAAACAAGAAATTATATGTGAACATGGCACACCTTAAGATTCCAACGTCCCACAATCACAGTCGTATTAACCGGCTGTTTGATCAATACTTGCATAATAAAGAGTACTCGTATCCCATTCTGTGACACAACATATTAACTTACCTTGTGTTTCAACTTGATCAACTGGAATGAGAGATTGCTCTGCAGAAATATAAGTGCGAATAAGTTTAAAAATCTCCATCGTGCATATTTCAAAAGCATGCCTTTCAAGGCCGCATAGGGCAGTATTTGCTCTAACAACTGGCTTTTTCATCTCAGATTCAATTTGCTTATTGATAAAATCACTCATTTGCCTTTACAAGGCCTGGTGGAAACGTGCTATGTACTGAGTTATAGTTAATCTTGCAGATAGGTATAGCTTGAGCATTGAATTTATAGACACCGCACGACCCGTAGTCCTCATGCGTGCAAAGAAAACTCCGTGGAAAAACACCTCCGTCCAAAGTTCCTTTTTCTCATAAATTTTACGAACCCAGGGAACCTCTTGGACTCTAAATTCATCGACCAATTTGGTCCAGCTCTCCTTAAATTCATCACGATTACATTTCGCAGATGCTAACAATGAAAACTTATGTGCAAAACCACTCTTGGATATAAGATTTTGTGTTGCGTTCCTCTGCAAGTGCGATAAGGAAAGTCTGTGTGTAGTACCTGGTAATTCATCTTTAACTACCCGGAGAATGGAAGCATCCTGATAAGTGAGAATGGAAACTGGAGATTTACCACCCATTACAGCTTTGAAAGTTCGCAGTAACCAACGGTAGGACACGATCGTTTCATCAGACAGTATTGCTGCTCAATAAATAATATTACTACCGTGGTTATTTATACATGAGAACACAGGTAGTGGATACCTGTACGTGTTGGTCTTGTATGTAGAGTCAAGCACCAGTACATCTACAAAAGCTTCAAACTCAGCCTTCAAGTGCGAGTCACACTAGAAGATTGACGCCAACGATTGCATTTCGCAGATGCTAACAATGCAAACTTATGTGCAAAACCACTCTTGGATATAATATTTTGTGTTGCGTTCCTCTGCAAGTGTGATAAGGAAAGTCTGTGTGTAGTACTTGGTAATTCATCTTTAACTACTCGAAGAATGTAAGCATCCTGATAAGTGAGAATGGAAACTGGAGATTTACCACCCATTACAGCTTTGAAAGTTCGCTGTAACCAACGGTAGGACACGATCATTTCATCAGACAGTATTGCTTCTCCATAAATAATATTACTACCGTGGTTATTTATACATGAGAACACAGGTAGTGGATACCTGTACGTGTTGGTCTTGTATGTAGAGTCAAGCACCAGTACATCTACAAAAGCTTCAAACTCAGCCTTCAAGTGCGAGTCACACTAGAAGAGTGACGCCAACGTGCCATCAATTGTCTCTGTGTGCTTGAGCACAAATCCTGGGTCACGCTCCTTCATGCGTGCAAGGACATTAAAGGCAATATTTACATCTCCATTCTCAATCAGTGACCTCTTCTCCTTTTGAAGATAGTTGTATCCGTCTTTCCTGAAGAAATTCAGGTTTCCCTGATCGACGAGGCTTTGTAGGATATCCATAGCATTTGATTGACTGATTCCAACAGAAGTCAGATACTTATTACATCGTAAGAACTTTGCCATTTCACCAACACACAATTCATGATTGTGATTTGCCTTGAAAGTTACGACTCTATAATGCCATGTGCTCACAAAGACCACTCGCAATCTGGCTTCGCAACCGCACCATGTTTCAGGTGTAGGTTCCCTCTTGCAAAAAAGCAGATCTCATGTCTTTCGATACCCATGACGGTGGCAAACATATGTCCTGCTATCGGGTTTCTTAATCTGCTCCCGAATGTTAAATCCAATTTCATGCCCATATGCAATATAAAATCCCTCTACCTCATCAAAGCTATTGAAAAGAAGCTGACTAACTTTATCATCAACCTCCTTATCATTAATGGTAGCCTTAAAGCTATCTGCCAACCCTTGGTGCCTCACCATGTCATCAAAATCTCTAATTTTACGCTTAGCCTTAGGAGGAGATACATAATTGTTCGAACCTGAATCTTCCATATCTATGCAGCATTAATATAAACAACACACCGTAAGTATCACCATAAATGCCATATACATAGGACAATATTAGCATACTACACGAGAACAATTAACGATACGCATATTAGATGTAAAATTAAATAAAAAACCATAGCTGATTCGAAATCGATTTCTTAAATAAATGTCGATACCTGGATTAAAGTGGAATTCCTTGGCCACGAGATCTACGAACTAAAGATGTAACAAGAATGAGTGACGATTGAACGTGACGAAATATGTTATCAGGGGTCCGCATTTTATTATCAGTTTTAGAGATTGAAATTAGAGTGTTTTTACTTTTGATCATTAAGGTTATACATTCCCTAATTTGTTTTTTGTTCTCAATTAACCGCTTTGGGCTAGTCTGGTTGAATTGCAATTTTAGTCCACTAATAGACATCAAACGCTATTACACGCTCCCTTTATTTTCAAATAATTGCACTTTATAAGACTGTTGAAAGAATGGAAGGCCACGATTAAATATGGTAAATTGTGTGGCTGATGTGCACTTAAAGATTTCAAGCGTTGTAGTACATGTAATCCTCAATTACAATCAAAGATTAAATTTATATTAGTCGGAAGCTCACAAACTATAGTAATAGCAGTAAGTTAACTTGGGATGTCGTTCTCCACGGACACTTAACATAGGAACAAACAAGTACCGTATTTAAATTGCTTGCATAAAGTAAATAGAATGATTGCAGAACAGATGATTAGATCGCAGTACACCCTAATTGATTTGATGTATTCGGTGATGTGAATGTGTAAAGGACCCCTGACCTCCCTCTAGATATGCTACTCCCAACTTCCTAGTTAAAATCCTACACAATTACCTCTAATGACAGCAGGACAAAATACTATGGTGCGAGAGGCGTAGTTGGCCCGAGTACCCCTACTCAGTTCAATGAAACTATCGTGTCATTCAGCAGAACATCACACCACGAATGATGTATAGAGTTGTATAACCACGATTTACGTCTAATAACTATTCCATTTATATACACGGTATATAAAGAAGTAGCAACAATAGAGTTACGGCGGTTCGCCTTTACAAGAGAAAGTTAGCTACTCACAGTATTCTACTAGACAGAAATCGAAAAGAACAAAGAAAGAAAGAAGAAGAAGAAGAAGAAGAAGAAGAAGAAGAAGAAGAAGAAGAAGAAGAAGAAGAAGAAGAAGAAGAAGAAGAAGAAGCAGCAGCTTAGTCTCTGATGTGCTCGTGTTGCTTCTAGGGTTTCCTCCTTCTGGTGCCTGTGATCAGCGGGTTTGGGGTTTCACTTCCCCGAGGACTGGTTCTCTCTCAGGAGAGTTGCTTTGTGAGCGGTGAAGAATTATGAGACCCAAGGGTCTTATTTATACTTCAAAATTCGAGCTTTAGCCTGACAGGCCAGCAAAAAGATTGTTTCTAGAAGTTTCTACCTCATTGCGGTCGACAGTGGGCCGCCATTGGCCTTCTGCAGTCGTCTCTCAACCGCTGTCCTTGGATTTCTACTGGTTCGAATAAGTTTTCTTCATTCTTCGATTTTAGGCTTCGTAACTTCGATTCCTCGAAAAGTGGTCTTCTACAATATTGTAGCATCTTCAATTATCTTCGCATTGGTTAGTCGCATGACATGTTTTTACACCTCGAACTCCGTACAATGGCCAATTCAGTGTATTTGCTTAACTTTCCCGATTTCGCCTAAATATGACGTTTTGGTGCCTGGAATCGTGCAATTCCTCAAAAACACGATCATGATCTACAAAATACACAAGAAGGTGGTAATTGGCCAAAATATGATGCGAATATTGAATCTTGGGCAAAAAATGAGGGTCTAAAAGCATGCAAAATCGCACATTTCATTGTCACATCACACCCCCAAACCAGTTTCTTGCTCATCCTTGAGCAAGGAAATAACGATAATTAATAAGTGAATATGAAATGATTAAAGAGCATAAACCACCACATAGATACAGAGCTAGTTTCTAGGATTTCAAACTCCACTTACTCACTTAGTTTCAACTCCAACCTCTATGACTCCACAGCAAGCAAATAACAAGTAAGCATCACTCATTACAGCTAGCGGTTACAAGTGTAACCTAATGTCCTTCAAGGTGTACTTCAAGATCATTACCTTGCGGTAATGTTATGCAATCCTGCTCCCAAAAGCCTAGGCAAAAATCAAAGTAGTACTCGGGTTGGCTTGGTAAGTAAAATAGGTTGGATAATATAGGGGAGTGTTTGGCTAAGCATCATTAAAATATGAGCAAGGAAGAACAAAGGGTATTTCAGGGGGACATGTCCTTCCGGGCACCGAGTTCCTTCTTTCAACTTCGTCTTCTCTCAATGATAAATCTTCAACTCCTCCTTCATCATCATAACTACTTCATCGGTTGCTTCACACATAGACTACTTGCTCCTTTATTTTTTCTCTTTTCTTTTTTCTTTTTCTTTTTCTTTGACATACTATTTTTTTGTAGTCGTTTTACCGACTCGTATGCTTTTGGTTGGCCATCATTGGGCTCTTTTAGTCTCTACATTTTTTGGTAGGGTATGTTTTACCGAATTCCGCACTTTTGTGCATAATGGTTTGGTATACATGCCATCAACCCTCACGGACATGTATCATTTTAGGGCCACACCAGTATGTGGGTAGTATCTGTAACATGCCCAACATAAAAATGGTGTTCACAAGGACCACAGATCCACTCCGAGACTTTTGTACCTTTATTTTTTTGGGTACTTTCTTTTCTATTTTTTCTGGAGCAAGAGCTAGTGATTTTAGCACCGGTAATACAAAAGTAGGGCCAACAAGGTTACCTTTCGATGATGTTCATCTTCCACTTCTCCCTTAAACCAATTTCTTGAACCAGGGTTAGGGTTTTCTTCTCTACTTTCCCCCAAACCAATTCTCGATCATGATCAAAACATGATTCTCCTCCATTCTTCAGAACTCGTTGCTTCATGTCTTCGTTCAAGCTCGGCGGTGGGTTGCTGACACCGTTTAAGTACAGCATGTATAGGATATATATGGAGGAGTTTCATAAGGGCTCAAGAAGCTTTTAGAGGGGTCAGTGAAAGGTATAGAAAAAGATTCAGAAAGGTGAGTACTACAAATGACATTCATGTTGCTGCCAAATAAGGACTCAAGGGTAGTAGTGTTCAAACGGTTACACGCACGACTTAAATTGGATTAGAAAGTAAACTTACTCATCAAAGTAGCATGGGTCGGGTTTGGTCAGAGCATATATTAAATAAGCAGCGAAGTATGAAAACAAATCCACAGCCCCTCATCTTTGTCATAATTTATACTTAGTACTCTTCTCACAGATCAACCTTCTTTTCGAAAAGCAAAAGACCTTAGACGTAACAGGCAAAAATTAAACTACAAATTACTAAGTGCGAATATTTAAAAGTTATTATTGAACGAGTGATTTAGCAAGTAGCAGTCAAATTCCTCACCAAAACCTAGCTGAGAGTAGATAGAAAAACTAGGAAAGTAAAGAGAAAAAAAGGAAAGATACTTCCCTCTCAGTGCTGTGCTTCCATGGAGAAATGCATCTAGGATGGAGGATCATCTGCTGGTGGAGTAAAGAAGTCATTACTAAGTGCGAATATTTAAAAGTTATTATTGACCGAGTGATTTAGCAAGTAGTAGTCAAATCCCTCACCAAAACCTAGCTGAGAGTAGATAGAAAAACTAGGAAAGTAAAGAGAAAAAAAGGAAAGATACTTCCCTCTCAGTGCTGTGCTTCCATGGAGAAATGCATCTAGGATGGAGGATCATCTGCTGGTGGAGTAAAGAAGTCATTACTAAGTGCGAATATTTAAAAGTTATTATTGACCGAGTGATTTAGCAAGTAGTAGTCAAATCCCTCACCAAAACCTAGCTGAGAGTAGATAGAAAAACTAGGAAAGTAAAGAGAAAAAAAGGAAAGATACTTCCCTCTCAGTGCTGTGCTTCCATGGAGAAATGCATCTAGGATGGAGGATCCTCCGCTGGTGGAGTAAAGAAGTCATCCTGGCTTCCATAGTATTGGCTCGGTCCTGTGCCAGGTGAAGGATGAAACGGTGCTGAGGGTGATATGCTCAAATTACTACTTAGGAGACAAGTAGAAAGCAGTTATTGTAAATAGACAATGCTAACCACGAGATCGTTCGCTAAGGAATCAGTTAGGCTATCGCAACAATTGAAAATAAACAGTTACTTGTGAAACAATGTTGATTTGTTTGAATTTGAGTACTTGTTAAAACTAGAAAACGGAAATTAGCAATGTAGTTGTTTGTAAGATTGAGGTAGAAGGAACAAAGTAGTTACGATCAAGCAATGCTAATTCGCTCTAGGGATACGTTAATAAGGAAAATTAAAACGTTGGATTCCGACGCTCGCCGCAGCGGACAAAACTCTCGCCGCGGCGAGCCTTCTTTAATCGTAGAAGATATACATTCGCTAAATCTCACCGCAGCCGACTAAATTCCTCGCCGCGGCGAGCCTTCTTGCAATTTCCAGCTTCAAGCTCGTAAAATCTCGCCGCGGCGGACTGAATACCTCGCCATGGCGAGCCATGCTAAGCAGCTTGTCCTCATTTAGCTCAAAAGACATCGATTCCTGCAAAATGTAAAAAAAACACCAAAGCGTAAAAACGAACTAAAAAGACTATAAAACTAAAGACAAAGACTCACAAAGACCGCTAAAAAGGACCAAGTGAGACTCTAAATTATAGTCTCATCAAACTCCCCAAACCGAACCTTTGCTCGTCCTCGAGCAAACAAACAACTTAGACAAAACTAGACTCGAACCACGAAAACACACAAAGAGTCAAATTCCCATGCGACTGAATCTACCATTGAAAACATTAAATTCACAGGATACAAAAATTTTGTTCTCAACCTAACCTTGGCAGAAATAGCACACGATCGTTTCTCAAGTAAATAACAATTAAGCCTAGCCCGCTAGTCCCTCGCAGGTGTAAAAAGTGTATCACTCACTCTCATGGAAGTATCCATATAGGGTATAAGCTCAAAAAGTAAACTGGGAAGATGACTTCCATCACAAGGATGCCTCAAATATCTTATGCTATTGTACTCGTCTCATTGAGTCGAAAGGGACTTTGGCACATGACTGTATTCCTCCAGAAAAATCGAAAAATTGAAACTGCTCCCCTTATCCATTTCAAAACAACATCAGATCTCATAATACTTCACTGAATTCAGTGCATGGCCACATTGGGCTCTTTTAGTCTCAATTTTTTGCAGGTTTATGTTTTACCGAAAGTCTGCACTTTTGTACATGTCAGTTTGGTATACGTGCCATCAACCTCACAGACATGTAGCTTTTCAGCCATGCCGTTATGTGGTAGTATTTGGAACACGCCCAACACGACTAACGGTGATAAATTAAGACCATAGATCCACCCCGAGATTCAAATATCAAAAACTTAGGGAGCAGTAAACAGACTTTTGAACACAAGTATAACAGAACGGGAGGAAATAAAATCCACAAAGCAAAGCATGCCGTTCGTAATCCCCAACGAAACTAAGTACACATAAGTATGAAAAGGCGCAAGTAATACGTAAAAACTTGCACAACCCAGGAATCGCACAATAACAGGTGCCAGCACAATATTTTTTCTTCGGCTCAGGCTCCTCACAAGCTTTTGGACTATAAGGCTAACCAGACTTGCTATTTACAAGAGAAATGACCTTGTAGGATTAAAAGCCTACTACACTACCTCTAGCTAGACATCAAACAAAATGTAAGCAGCAAGGGAATTTACCATTCACAATAGATGTTCGACTTGGTCAAACAACTCACGAAAGACTCTAGAAACACGAGGGAGAGCTGACACATGCACGAAAATTAAAAATGATAGACTCGAGAGACTCACAGAAAAGTGGCTAACATACCACCCCACATAGAAAAATAAGGCACATAGGCCGCAAAAAGATATGCAATCCTATGTGGCTCACCAACCACCACTATGAAAGCAATAAAACCGAACATAAAACACATAAAATCCCTCCCCAAACCTAAACTCTAGCTCGTCCTCAAGTTTCAAGTTTAAGCAAGTGAAGGAAAAACATATAGCAGACATGTAATAGGTGTAACATAAGAGAAGTCAAAAGAGACGCCCTTTATTCCTACTTAAAAAATAAAATAGAAAAAACAAAAATAAAAGAAAGCTTACCCCCGGGTTGCCTCCCGGGAAGCGCCTTTTATTATAGTCGTTGGCTCGACTTTTTGGGAGTGCTGCTAACCATTATCAAACGGAAACGAATCCCTTGCATCCTTCCCGGAATCCTCAGCATTTTGGGAGCCATCCTTAGCTCCTCTCCTCAGGTTCTCCAGTATGTCCCTAATTCCCTGCAAAATAGAATTAAACAAATAAGCAGAACCACAAGCTAAAAAATAACCTAAGGGAATAGGGGACAAATAAAAAGAAAATAAAGGATCAAAACTCCCTTGGTAAATGTCTATGCAGTGGCTCGAAAGGACGAAGATATCCTGAGCCTGGATGGCAGCATGTGTAAAGACTAATGAAGGGAATGAAAGTGCATCCTCTAAAGTATTATCATCAGATACTTCCGCCATACCTCCTTCGTCGACCGTAAGAATAGAGGAGTCTAATTCAGGTGTCGTCGTAGAGAAAGATAAGTCAAGCTCCCCAACTAGCTCATCATCAGAACACTTCTTGGGTGCTTTAGATTTAGTAGAGACCTCTGGTGGAGAAACTGTGTATCGAGAATTCCATCCCCCTGTACCAGGAGAATACCTCTCTACAAAAGAATTAGCTACCTCACTCCAAGAGTGAATAGACCCCTCAGGTACAGACGTAAGCCAATTTCTAGCAGACCCCTCCAAGGCTCCATCAAACATCCTCATGCAAAGCTGCTCTTTAGAAAGCAAAATCCCCTCTTCATTCTCATGTGGAATCCTCGACACGCCATCCTCGAATGCCTCTAAGAATTTTCGAACATCACCATACCCATCGAACTTGGTAAGAATGGAATAGTAAGCAGTGTTCGCCCAATAATTCCTTGCATCGACATCCAATTTTATACATGGTTTTTTAGGCATGACATACGAACAATAGTAATCTCCAAATGTCATAGCCATCTTTGAGCCCTTGTTGAATTACTAGTATCTGCACATAGAAAAACAAAACCAAAGAGCAGATCCACAAAAATAACAAAAACTATTCTAAAAGAGAAAAACCAAAAACAAACAAATAAAAATTCGCAAACAACCGCTACAATAGGAATTGAGTCCCCGACAACGGCACCAAATTTGATATGCTCAAATTACAACTTAGGAGACAAGTAGAAAGTAGTTGCTGTAAATAGACAATGCTAACCACGAGATCGTTTGCTAAGGAATCAATTAAGCTATCGCAACGATTGAAAACAAACAGTTACTTGTGAAACAATGTTGATTTGATTGAATTTGAGTACTTGTTAAAGCTAGAAAACAGAAATTAGCAATGTAGTTGTTTGTATGATTGAGGTAGAAGGAACACAGTAGTTACGATCAAGCAATGCTAATTCTCTCTAGGGATACGTTCATACTGTCACACGGTTGGTGTACAAAAAACTATCAATTCAACCTTTACCAAACGAGTTTGAAGATATTTGAACTAGAGTAATCGTGGGTCGTCAATCCACGATCCCTAACCAAAACGTTTTAGAGAATCTTTAAACGAGAGTATTGAATTGAAGGGTTTTTACAAAGATCTTTGAACGAGCCTAACCTATGTGAACAACTTCAAACCCTAGAAGCGAATACGCAAAGCTATCACGCAACTACCATGTTCGGAGTGATTTAGCTACTCATAATCGAAGCAAGGATGAAAGAATACAAGATATTGCTCATGTTTAACACAAATAGAATGATAATCACATGCAAGCTCAAACAATTCGAGAAACAGAATAAGAACGAATTGAATAAGATAAAACAATAGAGATTTACCACAGTAATCAGGGATTCGATATCAATCCTTCGATGAATAATCAAAATCAAGCTCCAAATTGTTATCAATATCAAAGTATGAATATGTGGAGCCTCCTCTATCAACTAGGTTAAAATAAGTATATAGAAAGAACCCTAATTCTAAGCTAATGAGGAAAACCAAAACGCTGGATTCCAACGCTTACCGTGGCAGACAAAACTCTCGCCGCGGCGAGCCTTCTTTAATCGCAGAAGATATACATTCGCTAAATCTCGCCGCGGCGGACTGAATTCCTCGCCGCAGCGAGCCTTCTTGCAATTTCCAGTTTCAAGCCCGTAAAATCTTGCCGCGGCGGACTGAATCCCTCGTCGTGGCGAGCCATGCTAAACAGCTTGTCCTCATTTAGCTCAAAAGACATCGATTCCTGCAAAATGTAAATAAAACATCAAAGCGTAAAAACGAACTAAAAAGACTATTAAACTAAAGACAAAGACTCACAAAGACCGCTAAAAAGGACCAAATGAGATTCTAAATTATAGTCTCATTAGAGGGTAGCAAGGTGGGTAATCTTGTTGAGGGTAGTTCGCATAGCTTGCTTCCATAAAGGAAGCTCTCTGTTGCGCTTGAATGCAATTCATGTATGAATTCCATTCTCTCCTTCGGTAGATAGTGTACATCTCCTCTTGCTGCTTTATCTCTTCTTGCCAATTTGCTTGGCATTGGTCTAAGAAAGGTTGCATCTGGCTCAGATCAAAGGCTCCCTGCTGCTCGTTCCTCCTATTCCTCGCTTCCTAAGCCGCTTCATGGTGTCTAATAAACATATGCTCGACTCTCTTTATAGTGAATGGTTTAGTCAAAGCCATGTTCCTTGCCTCCTTTATCTCCACTCCATGTTCTTTGCATAAACCTGTTATCAATCCCGGGAATGGAAGATTCCTCCTGTGATCTCCTTTTAGTGCGAGCATTTCTTCCATAATGATCCGCCCAACATCAACGTAATGTCCAGTCACAATTGAGTAGACCAATACTGCCTCCTCTTTATCAACTCCACTTATGGGATTTCTAGGCCTGAGGTTTGAATGCACAAATTGTACCCAAAATCTGGCATGGTCGGTGAGAGTTGTCTTTGGTATCTCCCTTTGTTTGCGTTTCTCCTCATAATCATTCCTCAAAAGCAATTGGTGGATCTCACCTTTCACTTCCTCGTAGCTCAAGTCAGAGTGTGGTTGTTCCACAAGCTTTGGGTTCTTCTTCCTCTTCGGTATCTCATAGAAGTTAGTGATAGTCTGAGGTCCAACGTGAACTCGACTGCCCATATGGTAATGGGAGGTAACTCGCTCATTCATCCAGGTCATCTATTTCAAGTTGGAAGAACTCTGTATAGAATTCTCTTACTATTTCGGGGTTGTATCCCTCAAGGCAAGTGGTGACTCCACCCTTGGACGTCTAATGGTGTGAGTATCCAAGTGAAAGAATCTCTTGATTGGAAGTTGATTTGGATGTTCCTTTCGGGAACCGCCCCTTGGTTCTTGTTTACTTCCAACCACGCTTGGGTTTCCTTTGAAAGTGAAGGGCGAGTGGCACACTTCCCGGATCTTTCCCTCTTCTTGTTTGATTCTCCCACTTGTACCTTCTTCATAGTACTTAGGTTTAGAAAAGTGTGTAGATAGAATTTTTGGAGCTAAATCGATTCTAAGGATAGCATGCAATTCTCATGGGATTTCTTCTCCCCTAAACCTAGTGTTTGGCACATCATGCATATCAAGTCTTAACTTGTAACAAGATCAATAGCTTCTCTAAATTGAAACAAGAACTAGTCATGTAAGCCTACTTTCTCAAGGTGTCAAGTACAAAAATAGAGAGCATATTGCAAATGAAAGTTCATCCTTATGAGCATATGACTTAGCAAGTATGTTTCCTAATCATAAATCATCAAGTTATAACCATACGAGCATGTCAACGAAAGAGAAAGAAGTCATTAAGAGAATTTGTTTCCTTGAGACATTTCATCAAACACTTGGTGAGCATGAACAAAAACTCTCAATTTATCTAACAAATTGCCATATCTCCACCAAGTTAAGTGATAGCAAGTTAAGTACTACTAGTAAGCATGTATTCTCATCATCAATCAACACCCATATCATTCAAATGAAGCATATAATTGCAAAGCACCAAAGAAGCAAGAAGAAAGTGCTTAGCAAAGAGTTTGAAGATTTAAAATTGATCATGAAGATGTAATTGAGATGTAATAGAATAGAGATCACTTACTTGATGTTGTTGATGGATGTGTCAGCCAAGATTGCAACGAGCAAGTTCAAAATGTGAATTTTGTGAAGAGTTTTGGGAGAAGAATGAAGGGGGGGGGGGGGGGAGGAAAAACGAGTTGGGGAATTTAACCCTTTTGGGGTATTTGAAAGAAATAGAAAAAGAAGGGGGAAGAGTGAGTCGCAAATGACTCCTTTGTGGTCGATCGGCGACAGGCAAGTGAGGTCACCATCTTGCTCCCTCGAGTGATAAGTCGCAATTTCAATTCTTTTTGATTTTTTTTGAAATGCAACTATTATTCTAAACTAATGAATAAGAAATTTGAAGAAGTTTTTTGAAAAGTTTTTTCGAAAAGATTTTTGGTGCGGAAAATGAGGAAAAAGAAAAAAAGAAACAAAATGTGAATGCAAGTGCATAAATTAAACATGACCTTGGGTTGCCTCCCAAGAAGCGCTTGTTTTAGGTCTTATAGCTCGACCACTGTTTTCATGATGGCTTATTTGTCGAGGTTTAGACACTCGAACCCGTTGAAGTACTTGTCCATCCATTCCTTCGTTGCGTAACTCGAATCTTCCATCCAACGTTTCATTTCTTCTTTCTCGATCTCATCTAGCTCCGTATCCACGTCGATATGAAAAGTAAACTCTAAATAGTCATTGGTTTCCTTTAGCCTATCCGATTCACCATCACCCTCGGAAGATCTACATTTCCAGTTGTCGTCCTCCGACCCAAAGTACTCGTCGGGGATCGATGGAAGAGTATTTTCGTTTGATTCCTCTTCTGTTTCCCAGTATGTCTTGAATAGAGTCGTTTCTGCTAGAAAACCATCCTGAGGGATCACTAATTCCTCTTCAGTGTCCATCCACCATTCTCCTGCGGTGCAATTGATCCTTGCTGCCTTTGCTTCCTCCAATGTCTTGCTCGGAATCCCCATTACTATCCGGTGATTCGATATTTTCATCGAAATCTCTCTTCTTGCCACGTTGATAGTGGCCATAAATGGTCATCGCAGAAACATGGTATCATTATCCGGGTCTTCGCAATCCACGATGAGAAAATCCACAAGAATATCGAGCCCCTCCAATTTAGTGATCACATTATGAATGTTGCCACAGGCGGTTGTAGTGGAGCCATCGGCGACCAGTATGCCGGTTCTTGCTTCCACCATTCTTGCTACGTTGAGTTTCTTGTAGACAGCGAGTGGAATCATATTAATGCTGGCTCCTATGTCCAGGGTTCCCGTAACTGTTTTTCCGTTGATCACCACGTTTATGTTGAAAGCTCCGGGGTCAGGTTTCTTTGGTAATATTGGTTTAACCCTTTCTTCATATGCAGGAGAGTCTATGTCATATCCAAATGGTGTAGGAGAAGGTTTGAGGCTTTTACCTTGCGTCCCTTCGGGGTTTTATCATTCAGATGCTGCCCAGCTCACTACTCCGGCTCCTATTTCTTTGACAGCTTCGATAATCTATATGGCTTTCTCGGTGTGACCCGGTAGCTTATCCTTGTTCTGCTACAGTTCCCCTACCTACTTGGCGATTTGACCAATCTTCATTTCCATTCCTCTCAAGGTGTTTTCGGTTCTTATGAAGTTATCCTCAGCCTTGGCGATAAATGAATTGGTCCTCGCGGTAAACTCACCTTGCTGCTTCACAAATTTCCCGATATCTCCCATCTCCTTCATTATAGTATCTATCTGTTCTTCCATGGAGGATGGTTTGGGTAGGTTTTGTGACCGCTTCGGTGGTGGTGTGGGTATAGGTGCCATAGTGGGTGGTCTTGGTGGTATTTCAGGTGGGTTCAAGCTAGGTCCAGTACGGTATAATAAGAGAGGGTGTTGGGGATATAGTTGTTTACCGGTTAGTTTCTCGGTCTCCATTTCCTTGACTCTTGCATGTAGTGTGCCTCTTCAAGTTATGTCGGTTCCTCCGATTCCTCATTCACAACTTCCTTCCTTGCCATCCTCATCTCTATGGCTTCAATTCTCCTATTAATTTGTTTCCAAGGAGTTTCCTCGATTGCTCTGACTTCCTTAGTAGCCACCCTTCTTCCTCTTCCAAACTGCATGGAGTTCTCACTAAGGTTCTCGCACACCGCCCATCCTTCTTGGCGGTGCGTCTAACAGGTTTCCTTGACATGCTCCATTGATGAGTGTTTGGCTGATAGAGTCAATTCCCTTCTAAGTTGTTGACCTTGTCAAACAGTGCATAAGAGTGCATTGGGCATCTGTCAAATAGATCCTTATATCATTCCCATGCTTCGTGAAAGGTTTCTCCGTCAAATTGGTTTAAGTTTTGGATCTGGCTCTTCAGGTCGGATGTCTTATTCAATGGGAAGTTTCTGAGCATAAACTTATTGAAAACCTCATCCCATGTAGTCAAGTTGCCTGGCGGTAGTGAGCTAAGCCAGTTCTTCGCCTTATCCTTATGGTAGCTAGTGAAAACCCTTCTTCTAAATTGACATTTTGTGAGCCCCTTCAATGGTATACCTCCAACTATTGCGTAGAATTCCCTCATAAAGTGCATCGGGTCCTCAGTTAGGTTACCGTAGAAGTGTGGTAGTTGGTTCAGATGAGTTCCCTTCAGATCATATTCTCTCACAATCCTCTCATGATAGATACTTGAGGTATGCAGTGTAAGCCTTGGCATAAAATAGTCGCACATGGGTCTGTCGTCTTTGTCCACCAGTTCCACCCTTGCGTAGTTATCCCTTCTTCGGTTCTCATCTAGTCTCAACCTTTCCTCGACTATCCTTAGCCTTTCTGATATGCCCAAATTAATACATAGGAAACAAGTAGAAAGCAGTTGCTGTAAATAGACAAGGCTAACCACGAGATCATTCGCTAAGGAATCAATTAGGCTATTGCAACGATTGAAAACAAACAGTTACTTGTGAAACAATGTTGATTTGTTTGAATTTGACTACTTCTTAAAACTAGAAAACGGAAATTAGCAATGTAGTTGTTTGTAAGATTGAGGTAGGAGCAACACAGTAATTACGATCAAGCAATGCTAATTCGCTCTAGGGATACGTTCATATTGTCACACGGTCGGTGTACAGAAAACTATCAATTCAACCTTTACCAAACGAGTTTGAAGATATTTGAACTAGAGTAATCGTGGGTCGTTAATCCACGATCCTTAACCAAAACGTTTTAGAGAATCTTTGAATGAGAGTATTGAATTGAAGGGTTTTTACGAAGATCTTTAAACGAGCCTAACCTATATGAACGATTTCAAACCCTAGAAGTGAATACGCAAAGTTATCACGCAATTACCATGTTCGGAGTGATTTAGCTACTCATAATCGAAGCATGGATGAAAGAATACAAGATATTGCTCATGTTTAACACAAACAGAATGATAATCGCATGCAAGCTCAAACAATTCGAGAAACAGAATAAGAACGAATTGAATAAGATAAAACAATAGAGATTAACCACAGTAATCAGGGATTCAATATCAATCCTTCGATGAATAATCAAAATGAAGCTCCAAATTGTTATCAATGTCAAAGTATGAATGTGTGTAGCTTTTTTTTTTATCAACTAGGTTAAAAGAAGTCTCCACAGAATTGTACTAATTCTAAACTAAGTAGGAAAAACAAACAATCCGTTATGCACCGCTCGCCGCGGCGGAAGGAATAACTCGCCGCATCGAGTGTTCTTAATGGAAGAATATATAGCCCTCGCATAATTTCACCGCGGCGAGCAAAATGCTCCGCCGCAGTGAGCTTCAATCTTCAAAACAGAGGCTTCATTCGCAAATCTCGCCGCGGCGGACCAATTCCTTCGCCACGGCGAGCTCCTCCCGATGGATTTATTGGGCTCAGAAATCTCGCCATGTAGCCTCTTCACAATTCAAATGCTAGTTTAAAATCTACGCCACAGCCTTGTTAACCTCAACTTCTCATCTTTGGCTCAAAACTATCGATTCCTGCAAAACAACACCAAAGCATAAAAATGCACAAAAATACTAGAAAACTATAAACGAAGACTCACAAACACCGCTAAAAAGTACGAAATGAGACTCTAAATTATCGTCTCATCAAACTCCCCGAACCGAATCTACCATTGTAAACAGTAAGTCCACGAGATAAACAAATAAACAAATAAACCGAATCTACCATTGTAAACAAATAAACCTAGACAAAAACTAGACTCAAACCACGAGAACAAACAAAGAGTCATGGTCCCAAGGGACCGAATCTACCATTGTAAACAGTAAGTCCACGAGATGCAAAAGTTTTGTTATCAAACTAAGTTTGGCAAAACAGTGTACAGAAAATCAAACACAATCGTTTCCTAGAGAAATAGCACTTAAGTGTAGCTCCTAGTCCCTCACGGAATGTAGTGTATCTCTCACTCTTTTGGAAGTATCCAAATGGGGTATAAGCTCAAAAATAAACTGGGAAGGTGACTTGCGTCACAAAGGTGCCTAAAATATCTTATGCTTTTGTACTCAATTTTTCAAAAAATAAAAGCTGAAACTGCTCCCCCTATTCAATTCAAAACAACATCAGATCTTGTAATACTTCACTGAATTCAGTGCGTGGCCGCATTGGGCTCTTTTAATCTCAATTTTTTGCAGCTGTCTGTTTTACCGAAAGTCCGCACTTTTGTGCCTGTCAGTTTGGTGTACGTGCCAGCAACCCTCACGGCCATATGGCTTTTTAAGACCATGCCGGTATATAGGTATTATTTGAAACACGCCTAACACGACTAACGGTGATCAATGAAGACCATAGATCCACCCCGAGATTCAAATATCAATAAGCCTTAGGGAGCAGTAAACAAGCTTTTCAGCAATAACGCAAAACAACACATATAAGTCGCAAGATAACAGTTCTCTCCCCAAACCTGTTACTTGGAACAGGGGGAAGGGCTTAAAAAGAGCATGCCATTCGTCATCCCTAACAAGACTGAGTACACATTAGTATGAGAAGGCGCAAGTAATACGTAAAAACTTGCACAACCCAGGAAAACACACAATACATTTGCTGTTACAAAATATTTTCATCGGCTCTTAGGCTTCTCATAGGCTTTTTGGACCAAAGAGCTAAACAAACTTGCTTTTTAAAAGTGAAACGGCCTTGCAGGATTAAAAATACACTGTCCTACTTCCAGCTAATCATCAAACAAAACGTAAGCAACAGGTGGATTTATCATCTACAATGGATGTTCGACTTGGTAAAAGACTGAGACTAACCACGAAAATACTTAAAAGGAAATTAACTAGACCTAGACCGACATAACACACAATTGAACAGAATACATAGAAGTAAAGACGAAGTAAAGACACAGATAACAGAGAAAAATTGCAGACAAGACACTAGAGCACATTCCCCCTCCCCAAACCTAAACTCAAGCATGTCCTCAAGCGTAGAGTGAAAAGGAAAAGAGAATGTGAGCTATAGTGACTTACCTGCTGGTGTACCTTTACAGTCATGTACAAGACTCTTCCGTGTTGGCTAACGGGTACTCTGGAAGTTCTTGGTTCTTCCGGTTGTTGCAACTCCTTTTCTCCCCTTCAGATAAGTATGTATATACAAGGGTCCAGTGTGCGCCCCTATATAGTTCCTGGTGTCAACCTGCAGGGGTGAGTATGGTGTAGTGGTGGCTTGCAACTCACGTTGCTTGCCATGTACCTCTATAGTGTAGGACGAGCGTGGAGGTTGACAATCATGCGAGTGGTTTTGATGAACGGTCGCCCAAGCAGCAACATATCCTTCTCCATCTCCTTACCTTTAACCCGTGTCAACTACACAACCACGAAATCAGCCATAAAAGTGTCCCCATCCAGTGTAACCGGAACATCCTCAATCACACCCATGCACCTACTTTTCGTTCCATTGGCCATCGTGATGTAGCATTTTCTGGGTTCCAAACCCTTCAAATCCAGCTCCTCATAGGTCGCAAAGGTCATTAGATTAACCGCTACTCCTGTATCTACGATGCCAGTTACCTCAGAAGAATTTCCTATCACAACCACTAAATCGAAACTATTGGCATCACTGATGCTCTTATCTGCTGCCAGGATCACCCTAGCGGTGGGACTTACCTCAAGGACAGCCAGTTTTGCACTCGCCTCCTCTACTGGGCGTGGCTACCTCCTTTTCCTGTACCTCGACTCTCACTTCTACCGGCTTCTCAAGTGCCGGTGTAGGTACCACCTCAACTACCTCCGGTGTCTTAACCGGGGCCACCGTGTTCTCGAGCTGGCAAGTGCATGTAGCAAGGACAGACTTCACCTTTACTGGCTCATCGAATGTCACCTCAATTGCTAGAGCTCTGTGGGTATCTGCAGTCGCCGGTAACTTACCCCTTTCTCTTTGCTAAAATTGACCAACCAGATCCCGCAAAGTCTTCTCTAACCGCACTGCTCACCAATGTCGAATCACTGATCATTCTCATACCGATTTTCCTGTGCTTCGGCCCAGAACCTCTTGCAACGCTCCATGTGGTCCCTGATCGCCTGATCAGGACTTCCTGGCACTTTCGTAATCTGAATCTGAACTGGCTGAGCTAGAACTAGTTGTTGCCACCTTGGTTACCCTGACAGCTACCCTGCTGTCTAGTCTGCCCACTTTGCTTGTCCCACTCAGTAGTACATGCCCCTGGTGTCCCTTCAACTGCTCGGTATCCCACTCCCCTAGATTTATTTCTCGCACCCTTGAGTTGAGACACTGCTACTAACCTCTCGAAAACACCATTTAATTCGTCAGATGATGCTTCCAGGAGTGAATTTTTACATGTCATATCAACCATGTTATGACACTCCCAATTCAGACCCTCATAAAATCTGATGCACAGATTCATCTCGTCGATCCTGTGGTGCGGGCATTGGGATAGCAACTGTAAGAAGCGTTCGCGAGCTTCATAGAAAGTCTCATCGTACATCGGCTGAAACTGCATTATCTGAGTACGAAGGTGCTACGTTCTATCGGGAGGGTAAAATTTATTCACGAAGGCTTTATAGAGAGAATCCCGAGTAGGTAGAGAACCCCCAAGCCGGTTCAACAGCCAAGTTCCAATCTTTATCTTGCAGGCACATTGGAAAAACCTTCTTCCTTATCTCTCCAAAATCATATTCTCCAAATTGCCAACGGAATCCCTGCAATCAATACTTCAAACTCCTTGAGGAACCTTATCACATCCTCGTTGGCCATTCCGTAGAACTTGGGAAGATTATGGAAGTGGTGAGCTTTGAATTCCAAACTCCTCGCCTCATTAGACAGCACGATTGCCGCTTTCCCGGCCTTAACCTCGCCGGGCTACATGTAGGCTCCATAGGTTAACTGAGCCATTGAAATGTCCTTTCTGATCAACCTGTGGTTAGAGATACACAACACGAAAACCTCGAAATATCCTTAGTTTCTGTTAGTGCACTAAACTTCAGTTGGAAAACAAGTAAAGATTTACAATCAAGCGCTACAGTTGGAATTGATTCCCCGGCAGCGGCGCCAAATTTGATATGCTCAAATTACTACATAGGAAACAAGTAGAAAGCAGTTGCTGTAAATAGACAATGCTAACCACGAGATCGTTCGCTAAGGAATCAATTAGGCTATCGCAACGATTGAAAACAAACAGTTACTTGTGAAACAATGTTGATTTGTTTGAATTTTAGTACTTGTTAAAACTAGAAAACGAAAATTAGCAATGTAGTTGTTTGTAAGATTGAGGTAGAAGGAACACAGTAGTTACGATCAAGCAATGCTAATTCGCTCTTGGGATACGTTCATACTGTCACATGGTCGGTGTACAGAAAACTATCAATTCAACCTTTACCAAACGAGTTTGAAGATATTTGAACTAGAGTAATCGTGGGCCGTCAATCCACGATCCTTAACCGAAACATTTTAGAGAATCTTTGAACGAGAGTATTGAATTGAAGGGTTTTTACGAAGATCTTTGAACGAGCTTAACCTATATGAACGATTTCAAACCTTAGAAGCGAGTACGCAAAGCTATCACACAACAACCATGTTCGGAGTGATTTAGCTACTCATAATCGAAGCAAGGATGAAAGAAAACAAGATATTGCTCATGTTTAACACAAATAGAATGATAATCACATGCAAGCTCAAACAATTCGAGAAACAGAATAAGAACGAATTGAATAAGATAAAACAATTCGATATCAATCCTTCGATGAATAATCAAATCAAGATCCTAATTGTTATCATTGTCAAAGTATGAATCTGTGTAGCTTTTTCTTTATCAACAAGGTTAAAAGAAGTCTCCAGAGAATTTTACTAATTCTAAACTAAGTAGGAAAAACAAACAATCCGTTCTGTGCGGCTCGCTGTGACGAGCCTTCTTAATCGAAGAATATATAGCCCTCGCATAATTTCGCCGCGGCGAGCAAAATGCTCCGCTACGACGAGCTTCATTCGCAAAATCTCGCCGCGGCGAGCTCCTCCCGATGGATTTATTGGGGCTCTCGTAAAATCTCGCCGTGGCGAGCAAATTACTTCGCCGCGGTGAGCCTCTTCAGCAATTCAAATGCCAGCTTCGCAAAGTCTCGCCACAGCGAGCAAAATGCTCCACCGCGGCGAGCCTTGTTAACCTGAACTTCTCATCTTTGGCTCAAAACTATTGATTCCTGCAAAACAACACCAAAACACCAAAGCATAAAAAATGCACAAAAAATACTAGAAAACTATAAACGAAGACTCACAAAGACCGCTAAAAAGTACCAAATGAGACTCTAAATTATCGTCTCATCACTTTCCTGTTTCAGCTCTTCTCTCTCAACTTGGATCTCCAGTCGAATCGTAAGCAGCTGCTCAAGTTCCGATGTTGTGACATTCCCAGATGGATTGTCATTGATGTTTCCTTATCCACTAATGTTGCTAGATGACTCCATGATGATAGTAGGCAATTTTCACCTTTCAAGCTTATCTATGTCGTCTTAAAACGGTACTATTGGTGTTCCCGCGATTTTCCTGTTTTGCATAAAGACTAACAGACAAACCTTTGCAGATACGGACATATAATACTAGAAAGATAATAAACATAAACCTAAAATTATGTGTTTTCGGATTTTTTAATAAGAAAACAAACTAATACGGAAAAGAAAATATTTTTGGATTTTTTCCTGTGAAAATCGATTTCAACAGATTATATAGAATTTTTTTGGGTTTATGCAATACAAATTGAAAGATAGTACGTTAGTTAAAGCGAAAGAAAAGATTCAACTTATCTCGAACGATCGAAACTTGCTTGAGCGGCCAAGTGTCCCCGGCAGCGGCGCCAAATTTTCATGTGCACTTAAGGATTTGAAAGCAATGTAGTCCTTGTAATCCTCAATTACAATCACAGATTAAATTTATATTAGTTGGAAGCTCACAAACTAAAATAATAGCAGTAAGTTAACTCGGGATGTCGTTCTCCACGGACACTTAGCATAGGAACAAACAAGTATCGTATTTAAATTGCTTGCAGAAAGTAAACAGAATGATTGCAAAACAGATGATTAGATCGTAGTAAACCCTAATTGATTTGATGTATTCGATGATGTGAAGGTGTACAGGACCCCCGACCTCCCTCTAGCTATGCTACTCCCAACTTCTCAGTTAAAATCCTACGCGATTACCTCTAACGACAGCAGGGCATAATATTATGGTGCAGGAGGCGCAATCGGAAAGAGTACCCCTACTCAATTCAATGAAACTATTGTTTCACTCAGCTGAACATCACACCATGAAGGATGTATAGAGTTGTATAACCACGATTTACGTCTAATAACTATTCCATTAATATAACTCGGTAGATAAAGAAGTAGCAACAACGGAGTTACGGTGTTTCACTTTTACAAGAGAAAGTTATCTACTCATAGTATTCTACTAGATAGAAATCGAAAAGAACAAAGAAAGAAAGAAAGAAGAAGCTTAGTCTCTGATGTCTTCGGGATGCTTCTAGGGTTTGCTCCTTCTGGGTGCCTGACGGCCAGCGCTTTTGGGGTTTCACTTCCCCCGAGGACTGGTTCTCTCTCAGGAGAGCTGCTTTGTGAGCGGTGTCGAATTATGAGACCCCAAGTGCCTTATTTATACTTGAAAATCCGAGTTCTGGCCGTAATTCATCATAAGGAAGGTTAGAAAGGCGAGCTTTAGCAAAAAGCCTGTTTCTAGAAGTTTCTGCCTCACTGCGGTCGACAGTGGGCCGCCATTTGCCTTCTGCGGTCGACCGCTGTCCTTCGATTTCTGCAGGTTCGAATCTGTTTTCTTCGTTCTTCAATTTCGAGCTTCGTAACTTCGTTTCCTCGAAAAGTGGTCTTCTACAATGTTGTAGCATCTTCAATTATCTTCTTATTGGTTGGTCGCATGTCATGTTTTGACACCTCAAACTCCGTGCAATGACCAATTCAGCGTATTTGCTTAACTTTTCCGATTTCGCCCAAATATGACGTTTTGGTGATTGAAATCGTGCAATTCCTCAACAACACGATCATGACCTACAAAATATATAAGAAGTTGGTAATTGGCGAAAATATGAAACGCATATTGAATCTTGGGCAAAAAACGAAGGTCTAAAAGTTTGAAAATCGCACATTTCATTGTCACATCAGCGGCTGAGATTAAATCAGAGTAAAAATGATAATTTTGGAAATTTAGAAATAAATCTAGAGCTTTGAAATTGGAGCAAAATGGTGAAAACGGAAGTGGATTCGGAGTTCGGACGAAGATTTTAGAGTCATTTAAGCGAGACTGCGATGAAACTTACGGAGCAGTCTAGCCATTTTAGCCATAACTCTCTCATAAGATGTCCGATTGACCTAATTTTGATGGCCAGGCGTGGATAATTCAAAGAGCTACAACTTTCATGAGGAAGTATGGCCAAATTCAGCCTGTACATGCATCTAGAGAAGTTTTAGTGACACGGGAATCTGGGATGCATCCCAGAACTTCCAGGACACGTCCCCATACGCCGCGGGACGCGTCCCAGAATTTCCAGGACGCGTCCCGGGTCTTTTGGTTGAGATTTTGGCGATTTCTGGCTCGTTTTTCTTCATTTTTCTCTTTAAATAGATTTCTTTCACCATAACTTCAGATATACTTTATTCTAAACCTAATTTGGGGTCTAAGAACCCTAGGTTTCATCTTGTACACTTGGGAATTTAGCTATTGACTTGTAATCGTGTGTTTGATTCATGAATTCACGTTTGGAGGTTAGAATTCGATATTATATTGCGTATCTTCTTTCAATTTGACAACTTGATTGATTGTTTATGTTTGATTCTTCGTTTCCTTCAATCTTATGTGTATTCATGTGAGAATGGATTTGCATGCTTCTACAATGTCGTTAATCAGCTAATTCTTGTATGAACACAGTAGTGAAGTAAAGGATTTTGTATGTTAGAGTTTCTTGCTATGGATTCGATTCACACGGGAGTTAACCTAGATAAAATATTTTCATAATAACTTGTGAAATTAGATCGCTAATCCTCTAATCGTTTGTTCAAGGATTATCTGTCTGACAATTACATAATTACGTTAATCTAAACATTCGAAAACGAATTGGTTAAGACAGATTTTGCTGTTATTGGACATCCTAACTGTGACAACGTGTGAATCACCATAAGCAGGTAGTGAGTACATTCCCGTAAATACATTTATCCTGAGCTTAACTATGGTGTTCATACTTTCCATTAACTATGCTAGAGTTGCCTAGGTTTTCTACTTTTGATTAGCTAGAAGAAGTAGAACAAATATTCCTGATCATAATTTTTTTTTCTGATTTTGTTTATCTGTACTCCATTACTTTGCAATTGCTGATTAGTTCCTTGAGAGAACGATCATGTGGTTTAGATGTGTATGTCTACAACACTAAATTACTATTTATTTTATAAGTAATAATTTGAGCACATTAAATTTGGCGCAGTTGCCGGGGAACTAATTCCTATTGTTTAGTTTAGGAGTATAGGTTTTTTAGCATTCTAATTATTTTATTTTATTTTTGTATTTTTGTGGATTCTGCTCTTTGCTTTTGTTTTTCTATGTGCAGATACTAGTAATTTTGCAACGGCTCAGAGATGGCAACGACATATGGAGATTACTTTTATTCGTTTGTCATGCCTAAAAGACCATGCATAAAGCTGGATGCCGATGCCAGGAATTATTCGATGAACACTGCTTACTACTCCATTCTTACCAAGTTCGATGATATGGTGATGTTCAGAGATTCTTAGAGGCATTCGAGGATGGTGTGCTAAGGATCCCGCATGAGAATGAAGACGAGATTTTTCTTTCAGAAGAGCAGCTTTGCATGAGGATGTTTGATGGAGCCTTGGAGGGGTCAGCTAGAAATTGGCTTACCGAAGCACCTAAGGGGTCAATTGACTCTTGGTGTGAGGTAGCTAATTCTTTTGTAGAGAGGTATTCTCCTGGTACGGGGGGGATGGAAATCCCGCTACACGGTTTCTCCACCAGAGGTCTCTACTGAACCTGGAGCACCTGAGAAGTGTTCAGAGGATGGTTAGTTGTAGACCTCGACTTGTCTTGCTCTACAACGACACTTGAATTAGACTCTTCTATTATTTTGTAGATCGACGAAGGATGCACGGAGGAAGTATCTGATGACGAGATTTTAGAGGATGCTCTTTCACTCCCTTCCATAGCTGTTACACATGCTACCATCCAGACTCAGGATTTCTTCGTCCTTGAGAGCCACTGCACAGACATTTACCAAGGGAGTTTCGATCCTTTCTTTTCTTTTTATTTGTCCCCTATTCCCTTAGGTTATTTTTTAGGTTTTGATTCTACTTATTTGTTTAATTCTTGTCTGCAGGGAATTAGGGACCTATTGGAGAGCTTGAGGAGAGGAGCTAAGGATGGCTCCCAAAAGCTTGAGGATACCGGGAAGGATGCAAAGGACTCGTTCCCGTTTGATAATGGATAGCAGCATACCTCGGAAATCGAGACAACGACTATAATAAAAAGCGCTTCCCGGGAGGCAACCCGGGGGTAAGTTTCATCTTTATTATTTTAGTAGGTAGTAATAAATGGTGACATCTTTTGTTTTCTCTATTTTTTCACCTATTACATATCTGCAATCTGTGTTTCCTTTCTCCTTGCTTAAATTCAAAGCTCGAGGACAAGCTAGAGTTTAGGTTTGGGGAGGGAATTTATGTGTTTTCTATATGTTTTTTACTGCTTTTCTAGTGGTGGTCGGTGAGCCACATAGGGTTGCATGTCTATGTGTGGCCTGTGTGCCTTATTTTCTGTCTATGTGGGGTGGTATGTTAGCCACTTTTATGTGATTGTTTTCTTTTCCTCCTTTTACTTTTCGTTTTAGTATTCTAGTTAGAGTCTTTTTGGACTCCGTCCAATTTTTGGCCTATTTTTGAACTTTTTCTTTTTGAGTCCCAGTTAAACTTCCAAGTCGGACATCCATTGCTAGTGTTAAACCTGCTTGATGCTTACTTTTGAGTGATTGTTAATTAGTAGTGGTAATTAGGCTAGAAATTTTCCAAGTTCGTTTCCTCTGTAAATAAGAAGTCTGGTTAGCTCTGTAGTCCAAAAGCTGTGAGAAGCCTAATAGCCTATGAAAAAATATTATACCGGCATTTGTTTGTGTGATTACTAGGTTGAGCAATTCCTTTGTTAAGTTATTGCGCCACTCCATACTTATGTGTACTCTTAGTAGTTGAGGATGACGAACGACAAGTTTTCCAATCCTATTTTCCCAACCCGTTCCAAGGAACAGGTTTGGGGAGGAGAGTTTTTATCCTTGCGACCACTCTTTGTTTTACTGGAGCCATTTTGTATTTGATTTGTGAGTCTTTCTGCTGTTTCTCAAAAATATTTAGAAAAGTCTCGGGGTGGATCTGTGGTCTTAATTGATCACCGTTAGTCGTGTTAGGCGTGTTTCAAATACTACCACATACTGGCGTGGCCTAAAAGCTACATGTCCGTGAGATTGATGGCATGTACACCAAACTGACACGCACAAAAGTGAAAATTATCGGTAAAACAGACACCTGCAAAAAATTGAGATAAAAAGAACCCAATGAGGCCAAGCAATAAAGTATGCAGATCATTTTTAAAGGTTAAAAAATAGTATGCAAAATAAAAAAAATCAAAAAAGGAGAGTAGCAGTTAGTCTTTCATTTTATTTCTTTACCTATGTCGTGTGTTGAAGTCCCTCTCGACTTGACGAATTGAGTACATTAGCATAAAAGAGTTATGGCATCTTGTGATGAAAGTCACCACCTAGACTTTTGTTTTGAGTGTATACCTTTGTTGGACACTTCCAGAAATGAGAGAGAGTAACTAGTTAATCACCTGTGAGGGATTATCGAGCTAGACATAAGTCTTATTTACTTTGGAAACGAACTTGTGTGATTTCTACATGATTTTCTACCAACCTTAGCGAAAGTTCAAAATATTTGCATCATTTGGGTTTACTGCTTGCAATGGTAGATTCGGAAGCTTGGATGTTTAACTAATTTTGTGTGTTTACGTGGTTAGAGTCTAGTTGAGTCTAAGCTATTTGTTTGCTCGAGGACGAGCAAAGGTTCGGTCTGGGGAGTTTGATGAGACCATAATTTAGAGGTTCATCATGTCTTTTTTACCGTGTTTTTGTAAGTCTTTGTTAGTATTTTATAGTGTTTCTTGTGCTTTTTCATGTTTTTCGTGTTTTAGTTGTGTTTGCAGATTGTCGTGTTTTTAGGTGAAAATCGGAGTAAAAATGACGATTTTGGAAATTTAGAAATGAATCTATAGATTTGAAATTGGAGCAAAATGGCAAAAACGGAAGTGGATTCGGAGTTCGGACGAAAATTTTAGAGTCATTTAAGCGAGACTGCGAAAAAGTGAAACTTACGGAGCAGTCTAGCAATTTTGGCCATAACTCTCTCATAAGATGTCCGATTGACCTGATTTCAGTGGCCACGCGTAGATAATTCAAAGAGCTACAACTTTCATACGAGAAGCATGGCCAAATTCGGCCTGTACAGGCATCTAGAGAAGATTTAGTGACACAGGAATCTGGGATGCGTCACAGAACTTCCAGGACGCGTCCCGGGTCTTTTGGTCGAGATTTTGGCAATTTTTTGCTCGTTTTTCTCCTTTAAATAGATTTCTTTCACCTTTACTTCAGATATACTTATAATTAAATAAAGTAAGTATATAGTGCGTACTCTATTTTCTTAGATTCTTTATTCTAAACCTAATTTGGGGGGGGGGGGGGGGGGGGGTTCTAAGAACCCTAGATTTAATCTTGTACACTTGGGGATTTAGCTATTGACTTGTAATCGTGTGTTTGATTCACGAATTCACGTTTGGAGGTTAGAATTCGATATTCTATTGCGTATCTTCTTTCAATTTGACAACTTGATTGATTGTTTATGCTTGATTCTTCGTCTCCTTCAATCTTATGTGTATTCATGTGAGAATGGATTTGCATGCTTCTACAATGTCGTTAATTAGCTAATTCTTGTATGAACGCAGTAGTGAAGTAAAGGATTTTGTATGTTAGGGTTTGTTGCTATGGATTCGATTCACACGGGAGTTAACCTAGATAAAACATCTTCGTAATAACTTGTGAAATTAGATCGCTAAAATCCTCTAATTGTTTGTTCAAGGATTATCTGTCTGACAATCAGATAATTACGTTAATCTAAACTTTCGAAAACTAATTGGTTAAGATTGATTTTGCTGATATTGGACATCCTAACTGTGACAATGTGTGAATCACCATAAGCAGGTGGTAAGTACATTCCCGTAAACATATTTATCCTGAGCTTAACTATTGTGTTCATACTTTCCATTAACTGTGCTAGAGATGCCTAGGTTTTCTACTTTCGATTAGCTAGAAGAAGTAGAACAAATATTCCTGATCATAATTGTTTTTTTTTCTGATTTTGTTTATCTGTACTCCATAACTTTGCAATTGCTGATTAGTTCTATGAGAGAATGATCCTTTGGTTTAGTTGTGTCTGTCTATAACACTGCTTGACTACTTATTTTATAAGTAATAATTTGAGCACATCACTAACATACCACTCAATACCTCCAAACTAAAAAAAAAAAAAGAAAAAACACATATATACAAATATATACAAGGCAGCGTAAATAAAACATACCGAGGCATTTAATCTAAAGCATACAACTTCCCCCCCCCCCCCCAAAACCTATTCAATAGCTAGACCTTAACATATAGAATAAATAACAAGATAAAGTTGTAGATTTACCGCCCGTAGTATGCCTCAGTCGGCATGATCAATCGAAGGAGGGCGGAACGTGGGGTCCGGAAGAAGATCCTCCACCAAAATGCTGCTTCCATAAAGTCTCCTCTCTCTTCGAACCTGAACCCCCGGGAGGCGAAGTGCCTTTTCTTATAGTCGTTGGCTCGATTGTTGTAGATTGTTGTTATCCGTTCTCATACGGGAACGAATTTTGAGCAGGCGTCGAGCCTACTTGGAGCTTTCAGTGAATACCTTTTGTGGGACGGAATATGGAGGAGTATATATAAATAAATATGTGATTACAAACAAACGTTAGGAATTAGGATACACCTTGAGGGCTAGGTACACACATTAAGAAGAAGAAGAAGAGTCCTTAGCCGCAAACCGAGCTGAGCTGTAACTCCGGCCGGCGAAGCTCTTCGGTACTTCAACTCTGTCATTACTTTAAACTTTTATACATACGTCTGATTTTCCTCTTTCTGAGAACCGAAATTAGCCTTTTTGTATACGTTTGATTGACCTAGCTTTGAAACAATTCAGTTCCCCTACAACTAGATTTTCGATTTTAGATTCACCTAACTTTTATGTCTCACTTATGATGCTTCATATTAAATCTTGGATTTCACAACTATTAGTCACTCCAGGTTATTAACTGAGTATCCTTCGTGCATATTCGTTTGTAGGAATTTGGTGTAGTAGTAGCCAATTACGGAGACAATGTTGTTAATAAGACCTTCATATCTTTTTTAAGGTACAGCATCTAAAGTTTCTGGAATTATGTAGCCAACCATTGTTCTGTTGCTGTACTACTGCGGTAACTAAGAGGGCACAACTTTCCCAAATAGAGTTTTGCATCCATAGCTATACCTTATACTTTGTTCTGGAATGTTAAACGCATGACACTTTTTACAAAACGGAAGCAAGACACTATTTTTACATATTGTAAATAATACCACAATTATAATAGTTCACAAAATAGTCCATTAACTTTGAAAAATTAATATTCTACCTAAAGAAACCTCAAAGTGTGTTTATTCAAATTAATTTCATCATCCGAACAAGATATCGAATAAACTTTAAAAGATTTGTGTTTGGAGGGTTTCATGACAAAAAAAAGGACCACTTCTAGTATTCTAATAAAGAAAGAGTTTTTACAATATGTTAAAAAGTGTTATGCGTTTAAACCACACCCTTTTTGTTTTAGGGTTACTCTCAACATGGTCAGCATTCCATCCTCTTGTGTGATTTCGGTTTCTATCGAATGGATAGGTACATGAGAGGGCACCACTTAGAGGGATGATCAAGTCTGCTGGGCATACTTTGTTTGCTTCTTTAACCCTGAAAAATCATGGCAGATTGCCGTCCAACTTAATCTATGGAAATTCTTCGAAACCAAGGAAATTATGCCGCAATAGTCTCAAGTTCTTTTGTAATCAACAGGCAATGATGGTTGCTCCTCGCGACTCTCCCCCTTGGTTCAGGTGAAACTTGTTTTCTTAACATAAGTGGTCCGTGGTATCATATTGCTTTAGTTAACTGGGACTTTGATGTGCAGTATTGCTCCAATGATGGAGTTCACTGACAACCACTATAGGACTTTGGCTCGCCTTATTTCAAAACATTCCTGGCTGTACACCGAAATGATTGCTGCGGAAACCATAGTGTATCAGAAGGGAAACTTGGTAAGCAAGCACATGAAAAGATCTAATAATTTTAGTTTGGCACCATTTGATTTACTCATGGCATCTGAAGTTCATCTATTTTCTCTGCCATAACCAGGATAAATATTTAGCTTTTGGTCAAGAGCAACATCCTATAGTTCTCCAGATTGGGGGAAGTGACTTGGGTAACCTTGCCAAAGCTACTCAACTTGCAGCCCCTTATGGATACGATGAGATCAATTTTAAGTTAGTTCTCTTGTTACAAACTGTTTTTTGGATTTTGTCCTTCCGTGTTGGCTCCTTTGTATTACTCATGTGTGGAAGTTATGCAACAGCTGTGGTTGTCCAAGCCCAAAGGTTGCTGGAAAAGGGTGTTTTGGTGCGCGACTTATGCTCGATCCAAAGGTTGGGAAATGGTGTGCAATTAAGTTTAATTAAATCAGAAATGGTTTGTTGGACTCAGCTCTGATTTGCATATTTTATATTTGTCAAGGGAAGTTTGTTGCAGATGCCATGTGTGTCATTGCTGCAAATTCAAATGTTCCAGTTAGTGTCAAATGCCGTATTGGTGTGGATAACCACGATTCATATAATGAGTTGTGTAAGTTCTTCCGCTGCTTTCTTGAAAGAAACTAGATTAGTAGAGGTTTTATGAGTTTTATTCGAGGAGGGAATAGGATGGTAAATGATCCACGATGAAATAAAGATTTGAGTGGGCATTGAGCACCTCTCTCAATTCATCCTTCCTTCTGGAAAGGAAAGGAAAAGAAAGAATTGCTTTCATTGAATTCCCCAAGAGATTTTGTGCATTTGAAGAAAGAAATTGTCAATACGATTTATTTTTGCTTGTTCTACATGTCTTGGAAGTGACTGTGTTCCGGGCTTTTATACTCAGTGATCGTCTTCTATTTTCTGCAGGTGATTTTATACATAAAGTTTCATCACAATCACCAACAAAGCATTTCATCATACATTCAAGAAAGGCATTGCTTAATGGACTTAGCCCCAAGGAAAATAGATCTATTCCTCCTCTGAAGTATGTGTTTTAGCTTGTTTCATTATTATAGTCAGTTTGTGTGCCATGTTTAAATTATCTCTGTTAGTAGCTTTGTTAGTTATATTAATCAATGTGTCTGATTTCTGCCTCAACATATTACAGATACGAGTATTACTATGCTCTGGTACGTGATTTTCCTGATCTGCAATTCACGATTAATGGAGGGATAAATACAATTGATGAGGTAATGTCCGAATTCATCAAATTACATCCAAACGACAGTGTTGCGAACTTGTGCCTGTATTTTGCATGTGTGCAACACATTGCCATGTGAAATATGGTTTTGAGTTTCTGTATGGTTTTAATATACATATGAGAACTCTGAGGTCAACCAAATAGAGTTTCTGTGTTGTGTTGCATGCTTTTACACGGATTTTCGTTTATTAAAAGCATCTTCCTAGTGTGGCTCGATTTCATGTCTCCTTTATTCCTTTCGCATTGGAAACATGTAATTCCTGGTGGTTTGGAATATTTTACGTCATTTAATTTTTAGAAAAAATGGATAACTCTGAAGTTATAATTTTGAAACGAAAATCCTCCCATTTGGTTCCGCTTTTTTGAATCTGTCAATTAAGATTGAAAAGAATGAGAAGTTTCTATATTCATGAAACTATGTCTTCTAGATCATACTTTTGCGTTGTGATGCCTTGTATCTTGAAACCTTTCAGTTCCATCAGCTGTGTGTGTGTGGACAGCTGGTTTTTTATTGAAGCTGCTTTCTGGTTTCCAGAACTATTATAATTAAAAGTCAATAAGTTTGTATTAAGCTGCAAACCTTGTTTTATATACTCACTGACATTTTATCTTTTAGGTAAATGCGGCACGAGCAGAAGGTGCTTACGGGGTTATGGTTGGACGTGCGGCTTATAAAGAGTATAAATTTGCCTATTTGATACCTATTTAGTCCCCCTTGTTTTTCAAACCATAGACATTCATTTATGCACTGCAACTTTACTTTATAGTTGTCATATGACACTGAACTTATTTGACCTCTTACGTGAGGGAGATGCCAGGTGATGGTTGCAAATGAGAAGGGTTCACTGAGGTTCCAAGGCTCTAAAGAAGACTTTTTCTTTATACTTTCTCCATTCCACCAAAGCTTTCCATTTGCTTTTTGAACAAAATTTATGAATAAGTGTTGAATTATGAGAGAGAACGAATAGAAGGTGTGTAATTGAGGGAGGGAGGGAGAACTGATATAAAATGAGGGAGTATCTTTTAATATTAGAAATTTAAAATTTCATTTTGTACTTTAGGTTTCTCTGAGATATTCACTCTCTAGTTTTGTTACTTATTCTGATGTAAATGAAGTGAAGGGAGGGACTGTTAGAGAACTGATATAAAATGAGGGAGTATCTTTTAATATTAGAAATTTAAAATTTTATTTTGTACTTTAGGTTTCTTCATATTATAATATATTTCGTATGTCAAAATAGTTGCTAGTTTATATTTAAATATAGTATTCTAGTTGTTTTTTGTTTCCTTGTTTAGGTTTAGTTTATAGTCTATAAGTTGGGTTCTAATCTTCTGAATTTTTAATAATTATTGATTAATATGGAGAATTTTGTCCAAGTTCTCAAGTTTTCCTTCAATTCGTAGTCCTTCACTTTCAAAAGTAACCTATGAAACAGTGAATGTATGAGTTGCACTTGTATATTGATGGGTGTAATCTGATTATCAGCTCATTCTGTCAACTAGCAAAAGCTTTTGAGTTTAGGTTTGTCATCACTACTTGATAGTGAAATTACCTTTTGCAGCCCCTGGAATCTTTTGGGACATGTTGATAGTGCTGTATATGGGGCACCTGTTAGCAGTCTAACTCGAAGACAGGTTGGTAGCTTAGTAAGTTTATCCAGACCGCTAGCATCTACTAATCTCAATCTACTTCTGTTTAGGTCATCAAAAAGTATCAGGTGTATTGTGATTCAGTCTTGGGAATATATGGACCTAATCCAAATATTCGCGAAGTTATGAAAGTATGTACAATTTAATAACTTTCGGTTTCAGTTCATGTTTTTATATTTTCTCTTTAGTGAATATTGCTTTGTTAAGCATTCAGTTATTTCCAGTTCGAGCTCATAATTGTTGTACACTGAAACATACATGTAGCCTTTGCTTGGATTATTCTATTCGGAGCCTGGAACTGGTCTTTTTAAGCGGAAAGCTGATGCTGCATTTCTGCACTGCAAGGTACTTGATTAGTTGATTATGTTTTCATAAGCCTGAGATTGTGCGTGGTAATAAATGCTGCATTCATGCATTCACCTGTTACACACTCCCAAGTCTCCAACCACCAGTCCAGCCAGTGTTGTTGCAACAAATTGCATTAATCGACTCGTTATTTTTCAGAAGGGTGTGGTTTTCTACTTTGCCTTCAATTCACATGTTTTCTGAATCTTGTAGACAGTCAAGGCCTTTTTTGACGAGACCTTGATGGCCATTCCAGACTCGGTCTTGGATTCACCTATCGTCCAGGCGCCTATAAGCTTTCCTGACGTCTTTGCTAATTCCAAGAATCTGCTACCCCTTCCATATTCAGTGAGAGAGGAGGAGCTCTTATATGCCTAGTTTGAAAGCTTGCATGTTTAGGCTACTCCTTGGAAGTTTTGTGGCCATTATTAATGCATAGATATACACATTGAAAACTGGGAAATTCACTCCTCATGAGCAAACAATATATGGTTAGGTTTCTTGAGCATTGGGTGCTTTTGGCAATGGTGTATTTTCTACATAGGTTACTTTGTTGCATCTTTTGTCCCAGAGCAGAAACATTGTAGGATGTCATAATTTTTGTCGGCAATTAGCAGAAACAAAAGAATTAAGAGATCAATAGAAGGAATGCGGCTTCAATTTCATGTCCGGCTACAGATTTACAGAACGGAGAGATTAGAATTATCGACGGAGAGATTTAGATTGAAATGGTTTTGGGATGATTTCTAGAGCAAATCAGCTTTTGAACATTGTTATTACCAGTTTGTTTTTCCTATTGTATCTAAATCTCGCATGCTCTTCTACTAATGAATTGTTCTACTTTATTTATCAAAAATTGTAATTCCTTCCGTCCGGATAACATCCTGGGTAACTTAATTTTAGGTGAAAAATTATCATAAATAATGAAAAAAAATAAAAATAAATAAATTAAATAATGAAAATTAAATAAAAAATGGTAAAATGTATAATTTGTGTGCAAAGTTAAGATTTTTTTTATTATTTCTTGGTGTGCGGTCTCTTTCTTTTTTAATAATGTGGGAAGTTTTCAGGACCCTTGAAGAATTGGTGTGCATATAAAAATCCATTGTAAATCCCATTGAGGACTTCATCTAACTAAAACGACTGTCTCAACAAGTCCCTAGCCCCAAAGATGTATTCATTGTCAAGGTTGAGATGAAGCTGAGAAGACCCTCTTTCGCAACTTATTCAAATTAAGTCCTCTATTATAGTCAAGATCAAGCACCAATGCCCTTGAAGATGAAGAAGAGACAACTACAGAAGGTCATATGAGGAGATACTCCAGCAATGCAATTGTAACAAAGATAGAGATTGGAAGACCTTCACGCCGGCTAGGCTTTATGATGAGTACTTAATATGTTGCTTTCTACGCATGTTTTACCCCTAGTTTTTACTCGTATTCATTGTTATTTACATCAATTATAGTCAATTACCAGTTTCTTGCTCATTTTGTAGGTGATGATTGAGTTTTGGAGGATTTGCACGATTTTCTATACAAAAACGAGATATTTATCGCGAATCCGATAATGTAGCAATCAACGAACTTTAAACCGTACAATGAGCTATGAGAATCCAATGGAGGCAGGTGACAAACCGTTGCAAAGCTATTTCAAAGTACTAAAATATTGTAGAAGACCACTTCTCAAGATAACAGAGTTCGAAAATGGCCCGGAAGAGAAATTGCAAAGGGGGAGCATGCAGCCGAGCTCTGCGGCCGCAGTGAGCCCAATGTCCGCCAGAATGAGCCCGTTACTTCTCTACACGTTTTGGCCCATGGATCCACTACTTCTTGGGGCTGTGATGCACAAAATTTTGAGGGTTTGCACACTACATGACCACCCCCAAGTCACAAAGAAGGATATACAACACAAGAGCCACCACAATCATAACCACGACAACAACGAAGGTAGGGTTTGAACTCATTCGTCAATAGAAAAAAAGAAGAACCTAATTTGAAGATTCAATCCAGCAACCATTGAAGACCTAAATTAAGTTCGAGAGATTAGGGGAAGAGAAACGAAGAGTCGACACTCGCAATATTCTAACGGTTTAATTGTTTTAATCATGATTTCTCAACAAAACTTTGTTTATTTTCTTTTCAACATGCTAGGCTAATTTACTTATGTAAGGATTAGCCTTGATTTTATTGTTACACTGTTTATATGATGGAATACTTTTAGTTTTTTTTTTATGTTGGTTGCACGTTGATGTTCTTTAATTTCATGTGTTGTTTATTTTAAGATATGTTTATTTTGTGATTGCCATTGAGTCACGAATGATCTTTGCACTAGTTTAGGAGTTGACAACCGTGTCTATATGTTGTTTATCTGCCTGAGGATTGATGTCGAACTAGCCTAAAGTGACATTGAGCTATAAGGTAGTATACGTGGGGTATCTTTACCAACTACGTCTTGGTTTATGGTATGTAACCTACATGCTCTTCAACCGTATCCGTTGCTAACTGTGATTCCTGATATAAACAAGTTTTCAAAGTGAAGGTTAATACTTACATGTTTGAATTATTTGATTACTTGTTAGTTATTTGTGTTATATTTGCTTTACTCTTATTATTTGATAATTGCTTCTTATTTGTTATTTGAAAGATCCAAACAAATCATCTGTTTACTTTATCGCAATTAGAATAGAGACAACCATTTATTTAGCAACTGAATCGATCGTTATCCCCGAGAGACCGACCTCTCGAGTCAACTTCCGCTATACTAAATCTAATAGTATATAATTTGGATTTGGTTTGATATTATAATTTTGATAATCCTTGGTGGACTTGGTGAAACTTTCTTTCAACGACGATAGTTTTTGCCGAGGCTTGTCAAGATTTCTGGCGCCGCTGCCGGGAAGTAATTAGTAGATTATTAGTGTAGATTTTAGTTGGTTGTTTTTGAATTGTAACTACTTTTAAACGCATGAAAATTCGACTTTTAAGCCTATCTCTAACTTTTAGAAATTTCATTTCTTATTTTATACATATACAGAATATACAGGGTATCTAAAAATCCCTAAGATGGGACTAGAGAAAGAGAAGACGATGAGGGAGATTAATATGCCAAAACCAAACAAAAGTGGAGTTCGATTTCCACCACACGTGAGGGAGTATGGATTTGATTCGACCTTGATTGGTGCTTTGCCAAAGTGTGAAGGAAGGAGAAAATGAATGTGAATTCTTGAGGACGTTCGAGTCTGTCATGGAGCAATTTCAAACAAAAGGATTAACAAATGAGGAGTTGAAGTTTTGGTTCTTCGTCAAAACTGTAGGAGGTCGTTTGGTTTGAAAAGGTGTTTTACTCTTCATAAATTCATTTGGGCCCGATTAAAAAACCATGGTAATTGAAGTGGTATTTGGGTATAAATACCATGTTTGGTAGTATTCGTCGGATATGGTATTTGATATTGAAATACAATGTTTGGTACAAAAACACCATTTTTTTTTTTTAATTTTCCGTGTATAGTACTCCTCTGTTTTTTTTAAGCAAATTTGTAAAATTTAACCAAAGCTTTTTTGCCAGATAAGAACAAGAAAAAATCACAAGTGATGGACCCTCGTAAGTTAGATATGTTAGAATATTTTTCCTATATTTTATGGTCCACATTAACACTTATTATTTAGTTTAAATGTCTAGTGATTTATTTCTATTAGGATTCACGTTAAGTTATTATTATCAACTAGGATTCAACTCTGATGGATAGAAGAGTCCTAGTCTAACTCGAATATGGGGTCCTTAACCTAGCCTTATAAATAAAGCGTCTGTGTACAACCATCGGTACAGCTTAATACCGAAAGGCATAGGTTTATTAAACTGTATTCAACCACTATGCTTATTTTCAGGTATCATTGATTCAATGTAGCAAGGTACTGTGGCAGCATACTGATTAAGCATAACTTGGAACGTATTTGGAGGTAGGTCCTATTTACGGTTTTCCTTACATTTGGTATCAGAGCGTGGTTCTTGCTTCCTGCTCGTTTCAGTTCTGGTAAGCAGCTGTTTCAGTTTTTTTGTCTTTTCCGGTTCTCTGCGTTCTTCAATAGTCTATCTCACAATTCAAGATCTTAGTGATAGTCCCTTCAGAATCATCAGATTTGGACTCGGAAACAAATACATTCAGAGATCTTCAGAGTTTGAGATGCCGTGAGAAAATTTTATTTTCTATTCAGATTCGGAATTCTCGATATATGATTTCTATTCAGATTCAAGAGTTGTTCAATCTTTACTCAGACTCGAATCCAGATTCAAATATGTTGAGGGTAAAATTCGTCTAGTTCGTATACCGCGCCTTAGCTCTTCGGAAGTGCCTGAACTGCTAAGAAAAGCGAGGGTTAGACCTCTTTAAGCCCGGTCTGCCGTGGACAAACCGGGTAGTGATTCAACTGAGAGTAGTACTCTTCTTTTCAGAAATATGGTTGAGATGCAATAAATGACCTACCTTTGAACTGAAGAGAATGAGCTCTATTTATAGGCAATTTCAGGGGAACAGGATCCCTTAAATTCCGGAATCATGTCCTTAACTGACACGTAGTCCGGATATTACGGGATCTTGAATCACTATTTGAGGTTCAGGCTCGGACCTGTTGTAGAAGTCGGATCTTGGACTTGTAGGTCGGATATACACTGTAGGTCGGTATATCCTCCTTTGTCCGAGATTTTGAGAAGTTGATGTAGGTCGGTTTTATCCGTTGTAACCGACCCACAATAAGTCATTTAGTCTTTTTGATTCGATTTGATTCAATCCTTCGGAACCGTGACGTTCGATTCGTCCTAATTCGTCTCCGAATTAGGAGGAACTCATTACAGCATAACATAAGTCCCCCCAGTTTCCATGTATCTTGTAGAGATAGATGTGAAATTCCCAAATTTCTGTGTGTCGGATAAGGGATTAATCAAATCAAAAAATGGATATACTAACTATTCCCCCCTTAGTCTCGGTTTCACCGAGTCTCGTAAGTCGGATATACCGAGACTATAGAGAGGCAAATATTTGATCCGTTTTGTAGATCGGTTGAGTGGGACACGTGTCAAATGGATAACAGTGTAGCATTAAATGCGGCACAAGTTCCTAGGTCGGCAGTAATGATGATTGGGTGGGAGCAGGTAGAAGTTGTCGGAGAACTATAAATGGGAGGCTCCTTTTCATTTGCTTCACCACACTTCAACTCTCAAACTCTCTTTTCTCAAGGCGATTTTCTTTTTCTCACCGAGCTTCCGCAATCTCGAATTTCCGTGCTTCAAGTACAACACCGTTTTTTCAAAAACTGTAAGTGTCTCGAATTCCAATCTTTATCTTTAATTTCTTTGTTTGTTGTCTTTCATATTTTCGTAACATGGGGTCAGGTAGGATCGTCCTTCGACTGATCTTAGGGTCAGTTTCTTCTTCGGTAGTTTCTCATATAAAATCTTATCACGTAGAATCATGGCTAGTCAGAGTGAGGATAGTCAGCATCAGTCGGAGGGTCGGTCATACGACCATAATGGTGAGGAAGATTCCTTCACCGCATCGGACGACTCCATTGAGGAGGGTCAGATGGTTAACCAGCCTAGGGGTCGGTCTTTTGTGGTAGGTTCGAGTTCGGGGAACCTTGTGGTCGGTTCTAGCTCGAGACAGCTTCCTCCGGGGTTATCTGCAAGTCTGGGCGGATCCTATAGGTGCTCCATTAGGAATGAGCCCATCATCTCCGAAGTGCGAGATGAATTGCTGAGGGATAGACTTAATCTCGGCGGTCGGGTGACCGAGAGGGAGAAACTTGTGCTAATGCAAGGATCGGTGGCGGATTCTTCTGCGGTGGTGCGAGCACGCCTTGGTTTGGATGGTGAAGATACCGACGATGCTGAAATAGATGAGATGTTGGATGGAGTGGGGGATGAGGCGGTTGGGAATGATAAGCCTCAGCTTGAGAACGAAAATCAAGAGGTTGGGGCGGAAGAAGAAGATGAGGTCGAGGAAGAAGAGACCGAGCCTAGACGGAAAAAGGAGGAGAGTGGTTGAGGAGGAAACAAAATTCAACAAGGCAGGAGAAGTCCACGGTACCTCGGCCACTAACATCAAAGTCCGTAGAGAAGTGGACATTGGTCCTTTGTTTCATGGTGCCGAGCAAAACGCGGATGGGTTTATTCCGACCTGTGCCTCCACGGTTACCACTGAGGAGTTGACCAAGTTGAGATTCAACTACAGCATCCCTTCGTACGTCGAGCTTTGGATCCCTTCTGCGGATCAAACTTAGTACAATCCACCCGAGGGATATGTCTCAATCTTCTCGGTACAAATAGAGAATGGGTGGCGGCTCCCAATCAATGTCGACCTTCAAAAAATCCTCCGAGAGATTAAGATGTGCCCGACTCAAATCACAGCTAATGGGTTGGCGACCCTTATCTGTTGGGCGGTGGTGATGAAGCACTCGAACATTCCTCTCAACGTCACAAATTTTCTTCGCCTTTTCAAAATAGCCAAGAGTCCGGGAAATCCATACTTTTTCTATTTCTCGGCTCGTAGGCATTTTAAATTTTTGCACAACATGACTTCGTCCACTGGCATAGAATGGTGGACGAAGTATTTTCTCAGATACCCGGGGCACAACCAATGTGCCCCTACATTTTTTCAAGGGGAAGGACCCCCGGTCAGTTAAGCTCGGAACCAAGAGCAGTTGGCCGGCCTGGTTGTCCAATTTTTATAATATGACTCCTGAGCGTATGTATTTTCCATATGTCTTGGTTAACCAGCCTCTCCCCTACTTGGCCGGTATAACTTCCGAGGAGGTTTATTGTAATAACAAGTCCTTAGGTAAGTCTATGATATGTTGGAAAGTAACAAGAAGTACTTAGGTAGGTCTTTGTTTGTCGGTTTTTATAAAACTAACCAACCCTTGTCTTTTTTTCAGGTTACCGGATGTCTACCGGGAATGAAGCTCTCTGGGACATGATCTTCCCTGAGACCCAGCCGAAGAGTAAGCAGGTGGTGAAGATGAACATCCCGGCCCCTGTAAACATAGCGAGTCACTGGGATCCAAACACTCAAGGGGCCGGTGGGTCGGGTTCCCAGCATCAGGGCTCGGTGCAAGGGTCTGGGAGTCAACCCGTCCGACATGCTCCAGGGGTCGGGAAGGGTAACATTACCGGGGGAGATCGCATTCCTCGCCAAGCCACCCAGTCATTGGCCCGTCGGGGAGGTCAAGATCTGCCGAGGCGTGGGAGTTCATCTTCCAGGACGCGACCTCCAAATGCTGCGACCGACCGTAGTCGAGAGAAGAGGCCGTTGGAGGAACCACATCCTGCTGGTCGGAACATCCGACGGATGTTTGATCCGTCGGTAGCCTGGGAGTTCACCACGGCCGAGGAAGGTCAGGTGATGGGAATGTCGGAGGAAGAGTTTTCCCAGGCTCTATGTGACCAGAGCCGAGAGGTTTGTCTTCCGACCCTTAGCTTCTTTATCTTTCATAGTTTGAGCGTTATTATAACACTTGCAATCTTTCTGATTTTTTTACAGTTGATGAAGCTGGCTCGGGGGAGTGTAATCCGGGCTCAAAGGCATGTCCGTCGGTATGAGGAGTTGAAGAAGCTGAGGGTGGAAAAGGATGACAGGGGTCGGGAGGAGTTGGAAGCTCGGGCCAAGGTGGCCGAGGATGCTCTGACCGAGTTCAAAAGGGCCAAGGAGGCCAAGGAACATACCCACCAACAGGAGATCGCGGAGCTGAAGCAGACCTTAGGCTCTAAAGAATCGGAGTTGGCGAGCGCTCGGTTGCAGGCCGATTTATTCAAAGCTCATGCCGACTCGTTCTCGGAGGCTCGGCAGAGTATGAGAGAAAGGCTCTTAGCTGAGTGTAAGTCTACTCGTCTTTCAGCGGTGGTCGACTTCCTGCAGTCTCCAGCTTTTGGCTTCGCCAAGATGGATGTGATGGGGAAGGCTCGGATGGCTGCTTTCTCGGATTGCATTGACCAACTCAAGCTGGATAATGTACTTCCGGCTAACTTCCAGGCGTCCGAGGATCAGCTCAATCCTAAGTTTGGGCCGACCTTTGAGTCCCTTCTGGTGGATGTCGATAGCCAGGCCTTATTTGCTAATGAATTCTGGCCAATGGTTGCTCCGAGCCAAATGAATGCTCCTATTGTGGCTTTTTATCCATTTTGGTTGCCCACGGTGGTTAATGCCGGGTGTCTGAAACCTGAAGCCGACTGTAGTGCTGCTAATGCCGTTTGGATGAGGCTACATGGTTCCATCGTCGGTCACATCTGAGCCGATGATGATAACGTGCCGACTCTCCCCGTGGTTCAACCTGTAGTGACGCCGGCAGTAGATAAGGGAATGGAGGATCCAGTGAATGAAGAGGATGAGAGCCCTGGTCTAGAACAACCAATCGGAGCCACAGTTGAACCGACCCTGGAAGGAGATAATAGGAGCCTTGTGGTCAAGATCGATTGAAGGCCGGTCACCTGTTAGTCCGGTTTTTTCTTTAAACTTGTTATTTTATTTAAGCTCCTTTCCTTTTGAACAATATTTATTTTTGATGAAGACTATCTCCCTCGGTTTGTGAGGGAGTAATTTTTTCATAATCAGTCTGTAGATTCCGACTTAGTCACCTTTGACCTTTATACTTTATTTTGGTGGTCTGGGTGATGGGTCGGGATCTTAATTCTTTTGTCGGTATATATATATATATATAACTTAAGTTATCTTTCATCTTTATAGAACTTTGGAAAATATTAAGATATTTCCTTTAGGGTCGGTATTAAGATACCGACTTATCAAGAAGTTTAATCTTGATTTTTAAGTAGAACCTGGAAAGTATTAAGATATTTCATTTAGGGTCGGTATTAAGATACCGATTTATCAAGAAGTTTAAACTTGTTATTTCATTGAAGGCCGGTCACCTGTTAGTCCGGTTTTTTCTTTAAACTTGTTATTTTCTTTAAGCTCCTTTCCTTTTGAACAATATTTATTTTTGATGAAGACTATCTCCCTCGGTTTGTGAGGGAGTAATTTTTTCATAATCAGTCTGTAGATTCCGACTTAGTCACCTTTGACCTTTATACTTTATTTTGGTGGTCTGGGTGATGGGTCGGAATCTTAATTCTTTTGTCGGTATATATATATATAACTTAAGTTATCTTTCATCTTTATAGAACTTTGGAAAATATTAAGATATTTCCTTTAGGGTCGGTATTAAGATACCGACTTATCAAGAAGTTTAATCTTGATTTTTAAGTAGAACCTGGAAAGTATTAAGATATTTCATTTAGGGTCGGTATTAAGATACCGATTTATCAAGAAGTTTAATCTTGATTTTTAAGTAGAATCTGGAAAATATTAAGATATTTCCTTTAGGGTCGGTATTAAGATACCGATTTATCAAGAAGTTTAATCTTGATCTTTAAGTAGAACCTGGAAAATATTAAGATATTTCCTTTAAGGTCGGTATTAAGATACCGACTTATCAAGAAGTTTAATCTTGATCTTTAAGTAGAACCTGGAAAATATTAAGATATTTCCTTTAGGGTCGGTATTAAGATACCGACTTATCAAGAAGTTTAATCTTGATTTTTAAGTAGAACCTGAAAAATATTAAGATATTTACTTTAGGGTCGGTATTAAGATATCGACTTATCAAGAAGTTTAATCTTGATTTTTAAGTAGAACCTGGAAAATATTAAGATATTTCCTTTAGGGTCGGTATTAAGATACCGACTTATCAAGAAGTTTAATCTTGATTTTTAAGTAGAACCTGGAAAATATTAAGATATTTCCTTTAGGGTCGGTATTAAGATACCGACTTATCAAGAAGTTTAATCTTGATCTTTAAGTAGAACCTGGAAAATATTAAGATATTTCCTTTAGGGTCGTTATTAAGATACCGACTTATCAAGAAGTTTAATCTTGATCTTTAAGTAGAACCTGGAAAATATTAAGATATTTTCTTTAGGGTCAGTATTAAGATACTGACTTATCAAGAAGTTTAATCTTGATTTTTAAGTAGAACCTGAAAAAATAAAGATATTTCCTTTAGGGTCGGTATTAAGATACCGACTTACTTTGTGGTGATGCGTAATTTTCTTGAAGGGGAAGGTGAATCGGTAAAGTTACCGATATTACTGCGTCCTCTCATCTTTCGGGCCGTCAGATGATGGAGACGTGGCATGATCGCAGCAACTCTTCATTCCTATAAATAGGGGTATGGTATTTTTTTTTTTACTTTCCTTTCTTCTTTCTTTCCTTTTTCAGCAATTTTTCTCCGAGCCAGTATAGTTTTTGTCAGATTCTTATAGGATGTCGGAAGCCGCCCGAGAAGCCGCAAGCCGAGCTAGGCAACTTCAACTTAATGCGAGCGCAGCGCTACCCGACTTGGAGAACTTCGACTTTGGAGACCCAGATGATCCCAAGTACGATTCCTGTCGGCACTGGGTAAACTGTGCCTGCAGGAATAAGCACCCTCCGACCTATTCTGGTAAAGGCACAGTGGATGACTCAATCGTTCTTGATCCAGAAGGTGATCCCCTTTGTGTCCGGTGGTCATCAGGAGGCGGGCCGAGGAAGAGAGAGAGCGGATGCTGAAGATGATCCGTAGGAGGATCCGAATACAGCAGTTATCTCGTCGCGCTCGAGATGGTGGCTCGGAATCTCAAGGCTCGACCTCGGGAATTTAGTAAAGGGAGAAGGCGGGGTATGCCCCGTAGGCATATGTATGGTCCTCGGACCTTAAAAACTTGTACTTTCCATACCTCGATTTTCTAACGAAATTTGAACCGACCTCCATTAATGAAGTTGTTACCTTTTCATAGACTTGTTTTTCATTTTTCGTCGGAATTTATTTTAGATAAGTGAAAACAAGTCACCGAGATTTCGATATAGCGACTCATTAGTTGAATAGTATTAGGCCAACTAGAAAGTTGGACACTAAAGAACAACAAAAGTTACTTGATCACGATAGTTTTGCGGCATACTCCTCGGGTTATTGCCCTACATAATTTTCCTCTTAGTCACATCGTGAGTCGGTCTACACGACCCTTTCTATGACTGGGGGGGGGGGGGGAGCACGTAAGCTGAAGGCCCCGAGGTCGTTTCGGCTGGGGAGGTACCTTAAAAGGTCGGTCTTTGTACGAGTGTTTTTTCCCGAATTGTAATCAAAACCAGGTGGGGAAAATGCCGAGGTTTCACTCACTCGGACTTCAACATAAGATAAAGACAAGGTACAAAATATGATAGATTAAACTAATGACATCCGAGCCTCAAGGCCGCCTTCTAGGGATAGAATTTCTGGAGATTCTTCCCGTTCCAAGTTCTTTGGAGCTCTCGCATACTTGGGTTAGATCATAGCTTCCATTTTTGTGGACTCGAGTTATCTTGTAAGGTCCCTCCCAGTTTGGTTGTAATTTTCCGACTTTGCCCAAAATGTCTGCTCGTCGGAGGACCAAGTCACCGACTTGCAGATCCCTAGCACGTACATGCTTGTTGTAGGAGCGAGCCATAATGGATTGATAATTCATGGTTCGGGCTAAGGCGTCACTTCGGACTGTCTCCATCATGTCTAGGTCGAAAACTCTCGAGAAGTGGTTATCGGCTGGAGAATATCCTTGGATACGGATGGTCTCTACTGCTATTTCAGCTGGGATTACGGACACGGATCCATATACTAGCCCGAATGGGGTTTCTTGCGTAGAGGTCCGAGCAGTAGTTCTATATGCCCATAGAACTCCATTTAACTCTTCAACCCAATCCTCCTTCGACTCTTGAAGCCTTTTTTGCAAGTTAGCCACAATTGTTTTGTTGGTTGCCTCGGTCTGACCATTAGCTTGAGGATATCCGACCGAGGTGAACCTTTGCTCAATTTTCAATTCTTGGCTTCATCCAAATTCCTGAAAATTGTCTCCCATTATCTGCTACTATTATCCTTGGAAGTCCACACCGACAGATAATGTTTTTCCAGACGAAGTCGATCACTTTCTTCTCGGTGATGATTGACATGGCTTCAGCTTCGACCCACTTGGTAAAGTATTCCACTGCCACGATGATAAACTTCTTTTGTGCTGTCCCAACTGGTAATTGTCCGACAATGTCAATTCCCCATTGATCGAAGGGATAAGTGATACTTGCAGGTATCATGGGCAAAGTGGGTCGGTGAGGTATGTTTGCAAATTGTTGACATTCATTACATCCTCTTGAAAATTGGAACGAGTCTTTCAACATAGTGGGCCAAAAGTAGCATTGTCGGGCAATCTTTTGAGCCAAAGCCCGACCCCCAGAATGATTTCCACAGCTTCCTTGATGAATTTCGGCCATCACCGAGAATGATTCGTCCTTGTCTAGACATCTCATGAAAGTTCCGCCATATGATCGTTTATAGAGATCTGAATCAATCATGACATACCTCAATGCTTTGTTCCTTAGTCGTCTCGCTTTAAGTTTATCAGTCGGAACTATGTCGTTGGTGAGGTAGTTCAATAGGTCGGATCTCCAATCATTGTTTGCATTTACAGCAAGAACCCTGGTTATGATCAAGTCTCGTGAGATACTTGGCTTCTTAGAAGTCATGAGAATGAACGAGCGAGTGTCGATTGATCCTGAGGCTGATGCTAATTTGGGATAGGACATCAGCTCGTTCATTCATAGCTCGGGGTATCCGAGACAGAGAACACTCGGTGAAACTCTTAACTGTTTTCTTGAGGATTTCTAAGTATTTGATCAAGGTCGGTCCTTTCGTAGAAAATTCTCCCGAGAATTGTGATTCGACCAATTGAGAGTCAGTGTGAGATCGTATCTTCTTGGCCATTACTGATTTAGCCAATTTCAAACCTGAGAGTAGAGCTTCGTACTCGGCTTCGTTATTGGTAACAATGAAATCCAATTTAATGGCATATTCAAGTTCAGCTCCTTCGGGACTGATCAGGAGCAAACCGGCCCCTCCAGAACCTAGGCTCGCCGAGCCATCAACAAAGAGTTGCCAAATTTCTTCAGTTTGCTCTTGCGTTTTCACTTTCTCTATGATCACTGGTCTTTCCTTGGGTGCTTCTCCTTCTGGGGGTGGTGGTAGGATACATTTCTCAACATCAATGATATCTAAGTCTTGTCCGACTATTGGAGCTATCAATTTCAGAGAATCGTCCACTTTTGAGTTAGAGCTTGCTTCTTCCACCCTTGTCGGATAAGAGGCTAAGAAATCTACCAAGACTTGTGCTTTCTTTGCAGTCGGTGCTTGATATTCGATGTTTAGTTCCCCCAGTTGAATGGCCCACTTGGCTAATCGTCCAGATTTCTCGGGCTTCCCCAATACTTGCTTGAGAGGCTGATGAGTAAGAACTATGATATCATAAGATATGAAATAGGGTTTGAGTCTGGCAGCTGCGTTCACAACACAAAAGGCATGCTTCTCGATTTCCGAGTAGTTCTTCTCAGCACTAGTCAGGGCCTTTCTCAAGTAGTAGATCGGTAAGTGTTCATTTTCAGCGATTCTAACCATTACCGAGCTCACCGCCTCGATTACGCATAAATACAAGGGTTCTCCAGGAACTGGTATAGCTAGAAGCGGCAGACTGACCAGATACTTCTTCAATTCCTCAAAGGCTTCTTGACAAGATTCAGTACATTCAAAGTTGGTAGTTTTCCGGAGTGCCTTGAAGAATGGCAGACTTTTTTTAGCTGACCGGGAAATGAATCTGCTCAAGGAAACTATCTTGCCTACGAGTTTTTGGACTTCATTGATATTCTTTGGTTGCGGAAGATCCAGGATGCTTTGATTTTGTCGGGATTGGCTTCAATTCCCCATTCTGTCACCATGTAGCCTAGGAATTTTCCGCCCTTCACTCCGAAAGTGCATTTCTCCGGATTTAGTTTCATACCGTACTTTCTGAGTATGAAAAAACACTTTGAGATGTGTGAGACATGTTGATTTTACTCCTTGCTTTTTACTAGCATATCATCAACATAAACTTCCATGGTTTTTCCAATTTCTTCTTTGAACATCTGGCTAACCAATCTCTGATAGGTTGCTCCAGCATTTCTGAGTCCAAAGGGCATCACATTGAAGCAGTATACTCCCCCCGATGTAACAAATGCAGTCTTTGCAATGTCTTCTTTGGCCATTTTTATCTGATAAAATCCCTGAAAAGCATCCATGAAGCTAAGCAAAGCGCAGCCAGTGGTGGAATCAACTAAGGTATCAATCCTTGGAAGTGGATATGGATCTCTAGGACAAAACTAATTCAAGGTTGTAAAATCATTGCACATGCGCCATTTTCCTGGTGATTTTTGAACCAAAACGACATTGCATAACCATTCAGAATAGTGGGCTTCTGTGATGTGTCCCGCATGTAGTAATCGTTCCACTTCCGCGGCTATGATCTTATCTTGTTCTTTTCCACGATCCCTCTTCTTTTGGCGAACTGGTTTGATACTTGGATCAACATTCAAGTGGTGCACCATTATCCTTGGATCAATTCCCGTTAAATCTTCGGTCCCCCATGCAAATACGTCGCTATTTGCTCGTAGGAAGGTGGTTAGTTTGAGCTCGGACTCTGTTGTCATTCCGGTCCCTATCTTAGTGACCTTCTTCGGATTTCCTCCAACTAATTGGATTTCTTTGGTTTCGCATTGTGGTTCTATCCGATTCTCACCAAAAAATCTCTTCTTCGGTGTCCGTCCGGCAGGTTGCTCGGGAATGACATTGTAATCTTCTATGCTTCCCACTGAGGTGATTGGAAAACATATTCTCTTGGTTCCTTGGTTTGGGTCGAGGTCGGGATGCGAGCCTCCTTTCAGAATGGGTTGCGACATTCTTTTGGCGGATAGAGTGTAACACTCCCAGGCTTCTGTCCGGTTTCCTCTGACTTCTCCCACTCCGAAAGGAGTTGGGAACTTTATTTTGAGATGGAGTGTTGATGGAATTGCCCTAAAGTGTTAATTCTAGGTCGGCCCAAGAGTACAGTATAGTCAAAGGGACAGTCTACCACCATGAATTGTAACTCCTTTGTCACTCGACAAGGCATTTGGCCCATTGAGACGGCTAGATACACACTTCCAAGAGGCCTTACTTCTCCTCCGCCGAAACCTTGCAAGGATGTAATAACACTCCTAATTCCTTCGGGTTTTAGTTCCATTTTGGCCAAAGTTTCTGCAAAGATGATATTGGCGGAACTTCCATTATCAACTAACACTTTCTTCACACCGTAGTTGGCAATGTCTAGTGTGATAACTAGAGGTAGGTCGGGATTATTGATTTTGCCTTGTCCTATGCAGACAGGAGGAACTTCGGAGTCATCAAAGGAGATACGGTTGAACCCTTTTTGAACTGTGTTCACCATGGTTTCGTCGGATCTCCGGATATTCTTTGCTGTCCACTCTCGGGCATTCCGGCTGTCAACTCCAGCTGGTCCACCAGTGATGCTCCCAATGACCCCTTTTTGTGGAGCATTCTCATAATCTTCTTGAAAATTATGACGGTCATTATCTTGGGCGGATCGAGACCGGGCATTTTTCCCCAGTCTACCTGGTGGAGCTCTTTCAGGAGATCTCGCTCTCTGGCGCGTTTCTTTGGCTGGGTTACCGCTGCTATCTCGGCGCATGATATAGTCTTTCAGGTACCCAAGTTCAATGAGTCTTTCAACTTCATTCTTCAAATCCACACAATTTTCCGTTGAATGCCCTGGTTGCTTATGGAAACGACAGAACAAATTGGAATTTCGGGATTGTCGGTTCTCCTTGAACTTTTTGGGCCAGACTATCCTATATCCTTTGTCTTCTATGACAGCAAGAATATCAGTCCGGGGAGTGTTAAGAATGGAATAATTTGCATATCTCCTAGGAGAACTTCTCCTTCTAGTCTCCAGTCCTCTGTAATTATCGTTGTTTTTCCTTTCATTACGGGGATTTTGTTGGGACTTGTTCTCATTTTTCTCATTCTTCATGTCCCTTTCCTCAGTTCTAGTTGGGTAATGTTTTCGATATTCTTCTCCTGTCATAAATCCTTCAACGGCATCGTCTAGCATGCGTTCGCTTTTCACTCTTCCTTCAGAAATAAGTGCTCGTAAGCCTTCATGCTTGGAGTTTGAGTATAGGTATGCCAACTTCTCTTTCAAGGAATGAGGTTCGGAGAGCAACGCCTCGTTAAACCGGGTTATGAAGGCTCTTAAGTTCTCATTTATTTTTTGCACAGTGTTTGTCATAAAGGTGATAGGTTTCTTCTTGGTTCTGTAGTTTTCAAAGTTGCGGATGAAAATCTCCAAAAGTTGTTGATAACTTGAGATTGATCCTGGTCATAGTTCCAACCACTAGTTCATGGCTTTACCATAGAATGTTCCGACTAAGGCATTCGCATGATTATGCCGACTGAATCCGTAACCGGACATAGAACTTTCAAATCTGACTTGGTGTCCTACCGAGCACGGGGTCCCGTCATATTTGTCAAGGTTCACAGGAATCATCTTGTTCTCCGGTAGTAGGGCAGCTCGGACAATGGCAGTTAGCAGACTTGGATTTCGGTCTCGATCTCTTCCAAAACTCACAATTTCTCTAGCTCGGATCATCTTTTCCAATCGTTCCTGTTCAACGGCTAGGGCTCATTGCTTTATAGCAATTTCCTCTCGGGTAAAGGATTGGACATGATCCTCATCACGGTATTCATTATCCATGTTCGGATTTTCTCTTTCTCTTTGACTTCCTTCAGGATGCCTGTTATGGGGTTGGTCGTCATGTCTTGAATACCCACGATTATCCTGAGTCGCATTAGGGTTGTCCTCGAGTTGTGTCATTCGGCTTTTCTCATTTATGACATCTCGCAAATCGGGCATAGGCTGCTGAGGAGCTCTATTTCCTCTTGGTCGGACTTGTGTTGGTCGGACAATTCGATTAGTGACAGAGGGCGTTCTAGATTCTGATCGTTCTTCAAGCCTCGGTAGGCTCTTTCGGATACGGTTTTCGATCCGCGTCTTCATGGCTGTAAATATTCCCTCAAACCCTGGTGGTATGGGAATTGCACTTGGTTGTGGGTTAGAAGCACGGGGTTGGTTTTCGTCGGTGTGCTGGTATACCGAGGTTGGTCTCCGTCCTTCTCTATATTCTTCTTACGGCTCGATCTGGGTTTGTGCTCGGTCGGAATAGATGAATGGACATCTGTTCGAGTTCCTCCTCGTGGGAGGATCGGATTGTTTACTTCTTGGTTAACTGGCGGGTCACTAGCAGGGAGTGACCCGGATGGAATGGTTTTTCTCGCTGTCCGATGAGGCATGACCTCAATTTTTAGGTCGGTGAGAACTTTTCGTGTCGGTTCCCACAGACGACGCCAATTATGTTGAGGGTAAAATTCGTCTAGTTCGGATACCGCGCCTTAGCTTCGGAAGTGCCTGAACTGCTAAGAAAAGCGAGGGTTAGACCTCTTTAAGCCCGGTCTGCCGTGGACAAACCGGGTAGTGATTCAACTGAGAGTAGTACTCTTCTTTTCAGAAATATGGTTGAGATGCAATAAATGACCTACCTTTGAACTGAAGAGAATGAGCTATATTTATAGGCAGTTTCAGGGGAACAGGATCCCTTAAATTCCGGAATCATGTCCTTAACCGACACGTAGTCCAGATATTACGGGATCTTGAATCACTATTTGAGGTCCAGGCTCGGACCTGTTGTAGAAGTCGGATCTTGGACTTATAGGTCGGATATACACTCTAGGTCGGTATATCCTCCTTTGTCCGAGATTTTGAGAAGTTGATGTAGATCGGTTTTATCCGTTGTAACCGACCCACAATAAGTCGTTTAGTCTTTTTTATTCGATTTGATTCAATGCTTCGGAACCGTGACGTTCAATTCGTCCTCCGAATTAGGAGGAACTCATTACATTATAACAAAATCCATTCAGATTATGAACTAGAAGTCGAAATATAGTATCTTAAAATTCTCGACTTATTTTCGGATTTGATTTCAAATTTCGATTTACAGATATAAGTTTTCGATTTAGTTTTTTTGTAAAACTTTTTGAAAGAAGAAATCTTTCTTTTCCAAATAAAACGAGATTTTATATTCTGTTCACATCGCTTTCAACTAAAGAAAATCGAAATTTAGCATCTTCAGATATAAAAGGAAGATTGTTTGGGGATAAAAATTTGCAAACCCTAAATCTCTTCAGATCCAGAATCGAAAAGGGAGAAGAAGAAATCAATTGTCGAACTCAAAACTTTCAGGAGATAAAGTACTTAAGCTCACCTTTAGCGAATTTAGTCGATCGGATTCTTCAGAATTAACCGATTAAGTTACCGGTTTCTTTCATCTTCAATCTTCAGCTACCGATTTGTTTGTGAGCTTAACGTTTATCCAATTTGGGTTGGCCCTGAGTCGACCGTCGATTATGGTATGGTAACTGTCGACCATTCTTTTTCTCTATCCAAGGAGAACATAGTTTCTTCCTTTTAATGAGATTGGATTCCGTCTTTACCGTTGGAAACGAGAATGAGAATGGGAAGTGAAGAAAATTTAAGTTATTGTGAAGAACCGAGAAAGAAAAGAGTTGTTTGACTGATGCTTTTGTTTGTATATGTGTGGTTTCTTTTGCTGTTTTCAAAGTTTCGAGAAATACTTGAGAAGCTACAGGAATTTTATTACTTCACATAATAAATATACTTTCCTTCTAGCTACAGAACTAGTGCAGGTAATGTCTATTGATATATGCCTTCTTTATTTTGTTTAATGACCATTATCTAAGAGTGTTACTATATGTTATACTGCGTTTTTATTGATACTGTAGTTAACTTCAGTTTTGCCTACAAAGTATAATAACTTTGGATGAATGTATGATACGCAAATATACTTCCCTTTTATTTTAGTTTGATGAATCAGTTAATGGATTAAGAAAGGGGAATGCATTTAGATACTTCGTACAAGTTATAAAATAATATAAAATGATCATTTTCATGACTTGTATGTCATACTTTAGCTTAAATGATCGATTAAGGCATATCATGAAAGTACCCGTTACATAAATTTTAAGTTACCAATAAAGAACTATGCTTGAAGTTGTGATGCTTACGCCTATGAGACGAGCCAAAACATCTCATATGGTTTGAGTTTTCACATACAGTGATTATTTTTGTTTTCGAGAGTAGCCAAAGCACCTCGATATATAATGATAGTCTATTTCTTAAACTTCATATAGTTATAAGCATATTGTATTTTGTTTATGTACGGTTAACTCATAAAGAAGTCAAGATACTTGAAGTCATGATTGTTTGTTGGTGTTTGGGACGAGCCAAAGCATCCTAGACATTAACACGCAAGTCACATAAGGTTGATTATCTCATAATTTAGGACGAGCCAAAGCATCCTATTTTATATTGATAATCTTGATGGTGACTTCATATGGTTATATAAGTGTCTTGCATTGTGATTAATCATGGTATTGGTGGCTCGGCCCAAAGGGAAGTCATCAGTTCTCTGGTTAAATCAGAATAAGATGGTATAATTTTGGTTTGAATTTTGTAGCTTTTTCCTTTGCCCAAAGGTAAGGAGAGTTGCATACTTAAAACTGGATTATCCTAGTCTTATTATAAGGTACATGGTAATTTTATACTTAATTCATCATGCAGTTTCAGTCATAATTACCATGAATAAATTAATGTTGGTTGATTTAGATTTTCCATAACAATAAGGTTAATTTTCTTGGTTTTATGCAGCAATAGAGTTTTCCCACTTTCTTTATTTAGCTCAGTTTATGTTCCAATACTTAAGGGTTGTATTCTCACTATGGCATGTATACTTATATGAGTATAAATAGAACTTTAGCAAGCACTCTTAAGTAAGACTATTATTTATATTATATAATAGCACTAGAGGTGCGTAATAACATACATACTATATAAGTAAAGGACAAGATAGCTCGGTTGTTTGATTAATTTACTTGCGGGGAGATTTATATAGTGATGAAAATTTTAGTAGCTCTCTCAATTATGTTCAAGGTTCTCATGAAACACATAAAGAAATGTGGTAAGTTAAATTAACTAACCATATGTGTTTAAGGACGGTGAGAGATTACAAATTTATAAGAATGACAATAGTCGTGCTAAAGTGAAAAGAACACCGTGTCATTGCATATGACAATAAAGTATGTGTTCCTTCTACTGTAGGAATTAGCACTTAAATAGATATTGTCATATTTAGATGACTATACATAAACTCCATTTTATTGTGTCATATTTGTTAAATGTCATTTTGGTAAATTATGGATTGATTTGAATTTTTACCAATCCATTATGTCAAGAATATGCAAGTATTCTCGAAATATAGAAGTCAATATCAAGTGATCAATTTATCTCATTTTTTAATTTGATAAGTTCACTTGCATGACTATTTGGGTTTGAGAATTAAGTTATCCTTGCATATTGTTTTTCAAAGGTAATAAGGACATGTTGACACATAGATCCTACATTGTGACATGTGATATTGTAATAAACATATCATAAGGTATAATTGAGTTGTCAGTTAAAACTTCAAATTACACTGGACCTTCGTATTCATTGGACTGCATAAGGAAAAGTAGACCAACGAATTCGATAGAGATGTCACATAGAGCTCAAGTAAATTATAAGTTCAATAAATTTGTATAATTTCCACACTTTTGTTACGATCATGAGGTATTCATCCTTTTCGGTAGATCAATAACATTTCTAGCATATCTATTTTGAGGTTTATCGTGATTTAAAACATTAAACCTATAAAGTTAAAAATAGAATTTTATGGTGGAAACATTACAAGCCTTTAGTAATATAATTTGACCACATCAGTCATTTTGAGTTATCATAAAGTTTGTGGAGTTAGTGTGAGAAACATCATGATTTTGTCTATATGTGTACGTATGGACTGTTTTGAACAATAGACAAGATTTATATTTAAGTTACTACTACATTTATATTGTCCTATTATGGTGAGATCTAGCAATTTCACGTGAAGTAGTTGGACATGAGAAGTAGTGATGTTTCTTCCTCAACATTCCACTTAATTCCGCCAGTTTGTTTTGTCCATGTAATTGCTTTCAGTAATTGTTAAGAATCTTCATGAACCTCTTGAAGGCATTGAACCTAGTTGGAGTGTTTATTCTCATAAAGTACAGAAGAGGAAACACTTGAGCATATTGGGCTTTCTTCCTTAAGTACGAATAAATATTCATATTTATTTGTTAGCTTTTGAATAAAGGTTCAAGTATATCCTACTTCTATCCATAAATTATAGGATTGTTAGGACTATAGTAGACTTCAAGATAAATGAATTTGATTAACAGTATTTAGTGCTTGCTTTATGGTCCAAATCTCATTATGGACATGAAGAAAAACTTTACATCATATCACCTTTTTGTTTTTGCACCATGAAATATATACCTTAAGCTATTCATGGTCTAAGTGGTTCATTTAGTTTTGTAGCCACAAAGATGAGTGATAATATAGATTTTCTTGATTAAAGAAAATATATAAGTTTGCTTAAGTGTTCTATTATAAAGTTTTGATCGGTAGAATATTAATTATTGAATAATATACATGTATAATTAATTTTTCTTCCTTTTGATGGCATGGTAAAGTTTGAAAGTCTTTAATCATTTGGCTTTTGTTAAGGACTTCTAATTACTTTAGTACATCTTAAAGACAGTGGGAGCAAATTTTATCTTGTATATTATGCTAGTGACTTGAGTTTTTATTGATCTCGATATGGATTATGGTGAAACTTCTACGTTTAACGACATTTGAGTTTCACAGAGGCAACGAATGATTTTTCACTGTAGAATTGTCTCATATAGAAGTTGATGATTTTTTGTAGAATGACTTAAGCCTTCGATATTAGTGTCACTAATATCATTTTTTTCAGTTGTCTTAACGATACTAAGATATATTTGGAACATAGTATATGGAAGCTACATAACTACATATAACTTTTTCATCATAGAGTTTTATTGCATTTGTTATTAAGCTTTTCCTTGAACTTAACATATATGTTAATTTGTTAGTGGGAATATAAGGTCGATATAATAAGAACTCTTGCTTGAGTTATGTTGTTGCTGCAATTTGTTGTCATTTTAATAGTATCAGCGAACCAAGAATTATAGTTGACTTGCAAGGTAGAACTCACTTTAAGTGAGCTAGTCATATGGAAATTTCATTTGCCAATTGAGTAGACATGATATGCACTTTATTTTCTAGTCTACCATTTTGGGGTAAATGTTTGTTATGGATCAATTACACAGACATTCAGTTAGGGATTTTTCCCTAAAGGTCTCAAGTTTGTTCATTCATAAAGGAGACCACTAAAGAATTCTGCAAATATTGCTCTACATTGTTTTCTCCAAGAACAATCATGCAGTAGCAGAATTGTGTATATCGACATAAGGAACCTCATAGCTAATAAGAGCATTAAGGGATTGAGGTATCCATAAAGTTATAAGTATTGCTACAGTTCATGACTGTTTCTTACCGGTACTTCAGTTTTACAGTCATCAGATATTGTATACTTATCATCATTCGTATAAATTGCTCTTTTGGTCTATAGACATATAGTGAATAAAGTCTAAAATTGAAGTTTAATCTTGGAGTTATATTTGCGCATACTAAAGTTTATCTGTTGGGATAATATAAAGTTGGACCCGAATGCTTACGCAGTAATTCATTCATGAAGATAAATTGCTCATTTAGTGCTGTTTTAAAGAGGATTGTGCATGTGATCATGAAAGGGATGGCTCGTTATATTTGAGCTTCAGTTTTCTAGACAGTGATAAGTGTTATGGGACCAAGTGGGAGAATGTTAGAATATTTCCTATATTTTGTGGTCCACATAAACACTTATTATTTAGTTTAAATGTCTAGTGATTTATTTCTATTAGGATTCACGTTAAGTTATTATTATCAACTAGGATTCAACTCTGATGGATAGAAGAGTCCTAGTCTAACTCGAATATGGGGTCCTTGACCTAGCCTTATAAATAAAGCGTCTGTGTACAACCATCGGTACAGCTTAATACAGAAAGGCATAGGTTTATTAAACCGTATTCAACCACTATGCTTATTTTCAGGTATCATGGATTCAATGTAGTAAGGTACTGTGGCAGCATACTGATTAATCATAACTTGGAACGTGTTTGGAGGTAGGTCCTATTTACGGTTTTCCTTACAAGATAACATTTTGGTCCATTATATTTCTACATATTTTGGTCCATTATTGCAAGGAAACGCACTGAACAAGAGTGATATTTCTTGGTACTCCCAATTTCCCTGAACAATATATGACAACACAAGGATAGCAAATGATAGTTTACAGAACAAATTTAGTTGAAAAAGCCATCAGGTCTGGTTAGTTGTATTTTATTATAATATCAAATCCTTCTTTTTGAATCAGACGAACAAAAACATGAAAAATCAAAACTGACGGATAGAAATAGGAGAAATTGAAACCCATGAAGATGAAAATAGACAAAACAGGAGAAATCGATCGAAGGAGGGAAGTGAAGCCTTACCTAGGTCGACTGAAATTGGATGGTCTATTGATGGCGAAGTTTTTACAGACGTAATAGGTTGAAGAAACAATATCTCCTCCCAACAAGAAATTGTTTGAAGAAAGGGGTAGATTGGAAAAATCAAGTTTAATTTGAGGGGCAAGCATGTAAATTGCACAAAAGATGTGTTTGATGACCAAATACCACATCTCAATAACCCACTCTAGGTGGGTTATTCTAGGTGGTATTTCGAAGAACAAATTTTGCGGGCTAGAAATTCCGGTATTTGATGAGTTCGGGTTTTTTGCGGGCTGTGTTATTTCAGATTTTTGCAACCAAATGTGGTATTTCGGGGGGGGGGGGTGTTTTCGAAATACCACCAGAAAACACCCCAAACCAAACGGCCTCTAAGGAGCTAAGAGATGGATAAGTTCATTTATGGAGGAGATAACTGAATGGGATGGCTTGAAGAGTTTGTTCTTGAAACGATTTTTAGGGCATGCTGGAGTGAAGATAGAAAGGAATGATTTCGACCTTTACACAAAAATCGAAAGAATCATTTCATGAAGCTTGGGGAGAGGTTCAAAGAGATGCAATATGATTGTCCCCAACATCAATTCAGTCCGCGCCAACTATGTGAGTACTTGATGTGCAATGAAATGTACGATTTTACATGGTTTTAGACCCTCGTTTTTTTCCCAAGATTCAATATTTGCATCATATTATGGACAATTACCAACTTCTTGCATATTTTGTAGGTCATGATTGCGTTTTTTAGGAATTGCATGATTTCCAGTGCCAAAACGTCATATTTAGCCAAAATCGGGGAAAATAAGAAAATACACTGATTTGGCCATTGCACGGAGTTCGAGGTGTCAAAACATGTCATGTGACCAACCAATGTGAAGATAATTGAAGATGCTACAATATTGTAGAAGACCACTTTTCGAGGGAACAAAGTTACGAATCCTGAAATCGAAGAACAAAGAAAACAGACAAAAACCTGTCAAAATCGAAGCTTGGTGGTCGACAGTCGACTTCAGAAGCCTATATGCGGTCCAATGTCGACTGTAGTGAAGGAACTTTATGGAAATTGGGTCTTTTTCTGGCCTGTCAGGCTAGAGCCCGCCTTTCTGACCTTCCTTATTGATGAATGTCGGTCAGGGCACGAAAATTTCAGTATAAATAAGACCCTTGGGGTCTCATAATCAGTCACCGCTCCCAAAACAACTCTCCATAGAGAGAACCAGTCCTCGGGGAAGTGAAACCCCAAAACAGCTGGCCGTTAGTCATCCAGAAGGAGGAAACCCTAGAAGCATCACGAAGACATCAAAGACTAAGATTCTCTTTTCTCTTTCTTCTCTTGTTCTTTTCGATTTCTGTCGGTAGATTGCTATGAGTAGCTAACTTTCTCTTGTAAAGGCGAACCGCCGAAACTCTGATGTGCTACTTCTTTATATGCGGTGTTATATTAATGAAATAGTTCTTAGACGTAAACCGTGATTATACAACTCTATACATCCTTTGAGGTGTGATGTTCTGCTGAGTGACATAGTAGTTTCATTGAACTGAGTAAGGGTACTGGTATCGACTGCGCCTTTGTATATAGTATTATGCCCTGCTGACGTTAGAGATAATCGCGTAGGATATTAACTAGGAAATTGGGAGTAGCATAGTACGAGGGAGGTCAGGGGTCCTTTACACCATCACCATCATCGATTTCATCATAAGATTAAGGTTTTTATTGACGATTATTCGAGGTATAGTTTCATTTACCTAATAGAAAGGAAACATGATACCTTGGATAGGTTTAAGGTGTTACAAGCTGAAGCTGAAAGGCAATTGGCGAAGAGTATAAGGTGCCTTCGCAGCGATCGAGGGGTGAGTACTTGAGCGAGGAGTTCGAGACTTAGAGAACGAAGGGATTCTGTCCCAACGTACCACACCTTATACACCGCCACAAAATCGTGTTGTTGAGAGAAGAAACTGAGTGTAGTTTGACTTGGTAAGGTCAATGATGAGTTATTCGTCCCTTCCCAACGCATTTAGAGGCTATGCAAGACACTTTTTAAACCGTGTACCGACTAAGGCCTCGTCTAAGTCGCCTTACGAGTTATGGTATAACCGTAAGTCGAGCTTGAACCATATGAGGACGTGGGGATGTCCTGCACATGTTCTTAAGTCTAAAACAAGTAAGTTTGAACCGAAGACTGAAGTATGTGAGAGGCTGCATACATTCTTGTACCGTGATCGCAAGAATAGGCTGATAGCCTTATCGCAAGCATCGTATATAGACAAAGTGTTGTCTAGGTTTTCGATGCAAGACTCCAAGAAGGGAACGCTTCCCTTGAGGCATGGAGTTGCGCCCTTTCTAATCTAAGAGTCCTAAGAATCAAGAGGAGATTGAAATTTTGTTGAGAGAAGAAGATGAGAATGAGAAGAAAATTTTTAAAAAAAATGCAAAATGACTTTTATACAGAATTGGGATACGAAATTTAAAAAATCCGACCCACAATCCGGATCCGCAAAAATCAAGCCCAGGTAAAATGTAGGACTCACATGGGTTGATGGCATAGAATTATGCCTTCATTATAATTTAGATCCTATTTGGATTGCCATTTTAATTGATCAAAATAGTTTCCAAACTTAATTGAGTGTCAATTAACTTTTTTTACTTCATAACAAAAATACAAAGCCCTATAAAATTTTAATTTTATACCAAACACACATTTTCACAACTCAATTAAAATTTAATTACTATTTATCAGTTATACCCAATTAAAATGGTCTCAATTAAAGTTCTATCCCAAACAGCCCGACAAACTCTCATTAGTCAGGACTCTTTGAAGTCTTAGTAAATAGAAATTGTATTTCATCAACTAGAGATGCAAACAAGTCGAGCTATTCTCGAGCTCAACGCAGAAAAAGCTCGACTCGTTTGAGCTTAAAGTATAGCTCGAATACATATTTTTATTGTATTAATTTTGGGAAGCTTTTGAGTTGAATTATATTCAACATTTGTTAGGTTTCAATTTCGCCAGCTAAACTAAATTCTAGCTTTCGGGTTTAAAAATTTTAATTAAAAATTAAAAAAAAAACATGCAAGTGCTAGAAGAAATTTTCTTTCAAGCACTAGCTCCAACTTCATACTACAAATTTGTCTTGACGAGCCAAAGTTCGACTCGGCTTGTTTGAAACCCTATGAACAACGCAGGCACCTTTCTACATAAGCAGGTAACCTGGTGTTACCTGGTGAGTTACAAGTTGAGGACGAGAGGTTTTTTCAATGCTTACACATTAGTACTACATTACTCATTAGTCATAATACTATGGTGTTTACTCTACCAACTTAACCAATTTATGCATTGCAACGGCAGAAGAGAATAAAATTAGTAGCTAGCCTTAGTACATGATCCAAGTCATTGCAAACTAACACAGTCCTCACTCCTCACTACTCCCAGGCAACTCATTGACAGAAATACTTGAACAAGAACAGGTCTTAACTCAGACTTCATTCTTCATCTTCATCGGACAACACTTCAATAGCATCACTGTCAGCATCCTCATCTTCACCACTCTCAGAATCATCACTTACAACATACTTTGCCACTCCTCTGTTTGCCCTCAGAGGTCTTGCCCTGGCCACCACGTCAGCAACACTGTTCGAGCTCGACCCCCCTGAATTCTTCTCCTCTTCTTCATCAACGCTGATTGTCCTTCCCAATATAGAACTGCTCTTCTTGTTAAACGGAGAAGCCCTCATTTTCCTTACTTTCCTTTCAGGCGAGTTTTCAGCAGGCTTTAAAACATCAGTTATCAGTTTCTGGCCCATGAGTGCTGCTGACTGTTTACTGGCCGGGCCTCGTTTCTTCACTCCTGCTGCTGCTTTTGTATTTGCTGGTTTCCGACCTCCTTTCTTTGGCTTTTCATCAACCTCTGAATCATCACCAGAAAGTATTTCAATATCATCTTCATCATCCGAGAGCTCCGTAATTGTTGCCTTCTTCCTGGCGGCAGCAGCTCTTTTGGTTGGTTCTTTCTTCTTATTTTGCTTTGCAGTCACATCAGCATCCATTTCTGTGACAAAATTAAAACATGAATCTTAGATATACATTTTATATACGTGAATATAGAGAAAACAGTAGTAGTAGTAGTAGTAGTAGTAAAGTTAACATTACTTGATAACATGATACAAATTACTTCTGATATTAGTGGTTTACCTTCAGCACGATCAGGAGAGGAATCTAAGTTGTAAGCTGCAATGCGGTCCCTCAATGATGCTATCCCTTCATCATCATCGTCCACAGCAGCAGCAGCCTGCCATGAGATATAAAAATGAACATAAGGGCACTTATTTCACTCCAAACATAGAAATAACACTTGTAATATTAAAATGAAGAAGCATTGTTGTTACCAGACCTTTTTAGCTGGAACTTTCTTTTTAGAAGGTGCTCTTCCTTTTGCTTTCTTGGCCTCACCAACAATATCTATACATGCAGGAAAGAAGTGTAGAAAATTATCAAGAAGTAAAATAGCTCACATCGATACAGAAGTCATTGGTCCCGAACATACCTGTTTCCATAACAGTATCACCTGATACTTCCATTGGCACAGCATCAGATTCATTTTTGGTAGCCTTCTTTTTGATATTTTTACGTGGCTTCACTTCTACTCTGACAACTTTTGCTTTCTTATTAATAGCCTGCATATCGGACTTAAATTTCTTTTCATCCTTGTCCTCTATTTCCTGAATGCAAAATTTATACATATTACAGTAAAACCATTAGAACTACTGAAGCGCCTTTGTTAATACCAGAAAAACAAAAAAAATAAAAATAAATATAGATTAATTTGTGAAAACTTACATCAAGTTTCCCCTCAAGAGCATCGAGGTCCCTCACCCAGAGGGACATGATTGTAGCATTTTGCAAATCTTTTACTTCTTGGTCAAGCTTATCCTTCTCAGCCAGCAGCTCTTGGATTTTTTCAATTGTCAGGGTAACAATTGAAAGAGAGAGCAAGTAGTCATAATCACCAGCAGACACTACTTCGCTTGTAGAAACACCAGTATTCTCTTCAGTTTCTTCCGTATCATCTGTTGCTCCTGCAACTGCTACTTCTTCCATGCTTTTCTTCTTCGGGAAAGGAGTGAAGCCCTTTTCCTTCAATTCAACAAGCAGATCTGCTCTTCTCCTGTTGCTCACAACAATGCTGCCTTCAACAACACACTTGATGAATCTAGCCTTATTTGAACATTTCAATAGGTCATTTTCAAGATTTTTCAACATAGCTTTCTGCAAAAAGAAAAAAATCCATAACTTAGCAGAACACTACTATCACAAGGCAAAGCCCATAAAAGTTCCATTAATGAAGCTTGCCTTTCGTTTCTCATAATAATCCAGCCTCAAGTGAAAAAAGTCCTCAAGAACTGCAAAAAATAATAATAATCAGAATATGAATACGAAACTGTGGGCAAATATTACTGAGTTATGTTATTGTGACTGTTGCTTACTCTGTTCAGGTGTCTCGTACTTCTTGATTACTCCTCTGGGATCAAACAGATGCATATTACTTGTGCTTATTGTAGTAGTTAGCTTAAATCTCTTGAGCAGACCCTCCCGTTTCACTGCACTCAGGTTTTCTTCTGTCAAGGAAACCAGAAAGTGGACGATGTTTCCATCGCTGTAATTACTGAATCCCTCAATGAAAGGGTCTTTGCTTTTTTCATTTTCGGCAGACACGGACTCAAGAAATTCCTTGTAATCTTGGGTCCACTTTCGAATTGGAAGCTCAGTTATCCTTAGAGTTGTTTCATCCACTTCTTCTATGGTTCCAGTAACAGTGTAGGTATTCCCAACTTCTTTTGTTGCAGTTTTCTCAATGGTTCCACGAAAACCTTTGTACCATGGATGCATAGGCACCAATGCCTCACCATTTAGCAACCGTCTCACGTTAGAAATGATGTCTTTTGGATTGTAGTTCGGAACAAATGAACTCCATCCTGTTCCTATACCTTCACTTCCATTTACAAGAACTGTAGGTATGATTGGTACATACCTATTATGGAGACAGACATCAGCTATTACGTCAACAGCTACAAACAATTTGTAAAGAAACAAAATTCTTCAGCAAGCCTTACCAAGTAGGTTCGATAGCTTGCCCATCCTCATTCAAATAGTCCAGTAGAATGTCATCATCCTTTGGGAACAAGAATCGAGTGATAGGAGACAACTGTGTAAAAATGTATCGAGCACTTGCATGATCTTTTCCTCCCTGACGTAAGAAAAACAATATGTATCAAAGCTAATTCCTGAGTGATTGTTGATCAAAAAATTGGACATAATAAATTCATCTGCTGACTCACCTGGCCTCGGGTACCAAACTGACCACTAGGTTCAAGAAAATTTATGTTGTTACTTCCAACATAATTCTGAGCCATGCCAATGATGGTACCTGCAAGACTCTGCTCACCGTGATGATAAGCTGAGTGCTCAGATACATAACCAGAGAACTGAGCAACTTTTGCTTCCTTAACAAAGTTCCTCTTAAAAGAGCAGAAAAGTATCTTTCTTTGACCAGGTTTCAATCCATCAACCATGGATGGAATGGATCTCAGAACATCTGCTCTAGAGAACAGTATCAGTTCCTTGTGAACAAAGTCACGGTATTTGATAAGCTTCTCACGTTGATCAAGGTATGTACCAGGCTGCAATGCAGAAACATTCATAATCAGTTATGCAAAAGTTCTCCGGTGCTTCAGGAGCCAACAGTAAAAAATTCCAATTCCCGGTACTGACCTCATACTGAAGTAGCCAACTCTTTCTTGCATCAATCTTCTTCTTGCTAAAAGCAAGTTCAATTGCGTCACCATCTTGCTCATCAACCCAGAGAAAATCCTTCTTATGCATATTCAGATCTTGAAAGTACTCCTGTCCTTCCTGCCTTGTGCTAGTTCCCAACCCCTAAATTAGAAACAGGCAATAAAAAGAATCAATCAATAAATTGCAGGTGATTTAACTGATTCATTGTTAGTTATAAAAAATGTGAATGCATAAAGTACTTAATATACCAAAATTCATTAAATGCAAGACCTTATAGTACTTGATGGACCAATTTCTAGCATCAGTGCCCAAAGATCTTTTCCATTCTTCATACTGAGGCATTGTATAAAAGGACAATTTCTTCCTCCCATCTTTACGAGAAGCCTACTCAAAATATTAAGATATTTAGAGAAACACAAATGGATGGCGAGATATACAAAGAATAGAATGGTCTTATTTTTCAAACCTTAACAATAGGGGTTATGAACTCCAACATAAAGGAGGGAACTTTAAGCAATGATGGCCAAAATGAATGGATGAAATTAATCAATAGCCCCTTGATATGAGAACCGTCATGATCCTGCACCAGCACTCAGATGGGATTCAAGAATTTAGAGAAACCATGACACATTATTTCTAAATGTGATTGAGACATACACATATTGAGGAGTGATCAAAGAAAACATGATAATAAAGCACCTGATCCGTCATTATCATCACGTGCCCATATCTGAGTGACTTGGCAGTGTCATACTGTTTACCCTGCTGAAGTCCTACAATATGCTTGAGATTCTGTATTTCAGTATTTTGCATTAACTGGGTATGACTTGCTTCTCTAACATTGAGAAGTTTGCCTCGGAGTGGAAAAACACCATAATAATCGCGACCAAGCACTCCCAGTCCAGCCACCTGCACAAAAAGAAAAATCAAAGAAAGTGAATGACTTGCATCACATAAACACTACCCTCTGCAAGTTATGAGCATATAAAACTTACTGCGAGTGCCATGGCTGAATCTCCTTCTGTCAAAATCAGTGTACATTTCTCAGAAAGCTTTCCCCCAGCTTCATTAGCATCCTCTAGCTTAGGAATTCCATATAGCCTTCGGCTCTTAGTCCCATCTGTTTTCTTAAGATCCTTTTTCTGTTTGAAATCTGCCCATTCCTCAATGTTTTTCATAATATCAGACTTCGCAACTGCAGATTATCAACCGAAGTAGTCAGAACCCATAATTTAGAAAAACAGAACAGTAAGAGATTAACTAGGACGGACCTTTGTCAAGAAACTTCGTTGAAAAATCCCAGGACGAACCAAAACTTCCGGTTCGAAGTGTCAGAGTCTCTTTAGTTTGAGAATCAAAGGCAGGGTTGTCAATTAGGGCATTGACAAATACCCATAAATGGTTCTTTACAGCATGAGGTTTAAGGTCAAACTTCTTGTCCTTCTTGTTTTTGTTCTTCAAGACATTGATAAGATGGGTGGTTATCTTGTTTGTGACATAATCAACATGAGTCCCTCCCTTTACTGTTGCAATTCCATTTACAAAGCTAACCTGCCAAACCAAGGATATCTTAATCATCACTTTCCAGATCCCAGATAAGAAAAGAAACATTTTCCAGTTTAAGTTTCTAGACTGCATTGATCCTGATACTACTAATATGAACGAACATGAACCTACAATCATAATAAACAATTCACTTCTCATACCTGTTGAAATTGTCCTTCACTTCGGCTAATACATATCTGCCACCTACCATGCACTTCCTCCTCATACCTGTATATAAATTATATCCTTTCAGTAACTGATATATAGAAAGTATACAGAATATCAAGGGCCAGAGACAGCAAAACACCTTGGTAGTGGTTCTGAAGTGGACACAGATGGAGATTTCAGATAAAGGTCACAATAGCTTGAAAAAGTTTTAAAATGAAAACTCTGCCCATTCAATTCCACCTTCACTGTTTTCCCCAGGCATCCAGCCATATCAATTACACGCTTTTTCATCAGAGCAACAACATCCTCCTCTAATTTAGTCATGCTAAATTTAGATAGGTCTGGCTTAAATGTAATCTTAGTCCAATTCTCTCCTGCTTTGCACTTGGATATAGCAGGCTCAGACTTTGTTCCCATGTTATTAGAGAAGACCTTCATAACAACATTACATGTTAGAACACCTAGCAAGCAGCACTTAGAAGCCGGTCTAAGTTAAAACATTAGTATGTTAAAGTTTTAACACATTTCTGCTCAAAGAGCCAAACAAACCAACATTGTTATCAATCAAACACATTCTACCCAGCAGTATATATCCATACATCACATAAACCCTAAACCTACACATCATGTTAGAATTGCAAGCAGCACATAAGAACCGGGCGAGGTTAAAAGTTTGGCATATGTATGACACATTTACACTCAAATTACCTAACAAACCTGAAATTACATCAATCAAGTTCATATTACACCCAGCGATTAATATATGTGAACATATACAAATCACGGTAGGTTATCCTAAATCTAGCTCTTAACATATACTATCTAATAGATCAAGAGCATAACATAATATTCCTATAATTAAATGCATCAACATGTGAATAACCATTATCGAATTATCCATCGGACCTACAATTACATGAACCATATCCACATTCTAGTATTCTACCCAGCAAAACATAAATACATACCAAAACCTGCAAATTACGAAATCAATCGAACAGCAAAATCACAAAAAAAGAACCTGAATCTAACACCTAAAACATCAAATTGCAGATGAGCGCATCAAATAATATAACATTAAACATCTTAAATCAGAACAAAATGAAAAACCTAGAAGTTGAAATCCACAAGCAATTCAATTACCTGTCTATACTTCTTCTGCCTCTTCCCATCCGCAGTCTCGATGACGAACTCAGACGAGAAGATATTAGTCAATTTCGCACCGTATCCATTTCTCCCTCCAGTAGTCTTCTTCTCGTTGTCATCGTAGTTACTACTAGTTAACAAATGCCCAAAAATCAACTCCGGCACATAAACCCCTTCCTCCTGATGGATCTCGACCGGCACACCATCGCCATTGTTGTAGACACTAATCGAATTCGCCTCGACATCAATCGAGACCTTAACAGCGTCCATCTTTGGATCCCTCTGCTTGTTATCAGCCGCATTGACCAGAATCTCGTCGAAGATCTTGTACAGGCCGGGAACGTAGGTAATTTCTTTGTGCATCATGTTATCTGACTCGTAGACCCATAGTGTTTGCTTGTGCTTCTCAACTGAGCCAATGTAGGTGTCTGGACGCAGAAGAATGTGTTCGAGCTGGGATTTCTTCTGGTAGGTTTGCTCGATGGTTTTTTTGCCGCCAGCAGTGGTTACGGATGGAGGAATGTTGGCGTTGTTGCTGCTGATTAGTGGAGCTTTTTTGGAAGCAGCCATAGCTGAACCTGTAAGGGTTTGATGTATTACAATCTGACAGAGAGGTTTTGTCTGATTAATGGAAATGGAGAAGATGAATGAGCGTTTAAGAAGAGGCGGACTAAAGTACAGGATTCAAATTTTGAAATTTGAAATTTTTGAGTCAAGCGGGTCTCTAGTTTCTTCTTTCGGATTGGGTATTTTACCTTTTTTGACTCGTGATAGTGTTTGGCATAGAATTTAAACCTTTAATTGAGTAAATATTTAGGTGTCTGTTTGGCAAGCGATTAAAATCAAGAAAACAAGTTTAAAATAGGTATTTTTATGTGTTTTTAACCAGGTTTTGGTGATTTTAATGGCCTGCCAAACGGCCTATAGATGTTTTTACTCCGATTTTCTTTATTTTAGATGTTAGTCAAACAGTCTCTCAACTAGTAAGAACTTGTTTGGCAACGAGTTTAAATCAACAAAACCGGGTTAAAAACACCTATTTTAACCTGGTTTTCTTGATTTTAATCGCTATCCAAATAACCCGTAAATGGTCCGTCGATGCTCGACTGGGCATGTGAAAAAAACTCAAATAACAAATGAATAAATTGGATAATAACATGTCGAAGTTGACAAATATATATAAACTACAATGTGAGAGATGCATGATATAATCACTTCAACATTGCGTATGAAGTCTTCCATACCTAAAAAGTGTAGAATTTCTGTAGTGAAATTGAACGTGCACATATAAAAAATATAGTCAGTATTATATCATTTGCTAAAATTTATGCAGATAAAAGATAAGATAAAATCACCTCATAACTTGTCGAACACTTTTTTATAAACCTCGTTGGTTGTCGTGTCATAAGTATTACCATTTTCATCGTAAAATCAATACCTTTAATCCCTCAATGTTGGTAACTCTTAAGAGAGTAACATATAGCTGGCCATTGATGATACGGGTGAAGGGCGGTAGAGGTCGACGCGTGAGATAGATCATCTCTAACTCTTATTTATGGTCATAGCAAAGTAGATCAATTAATATGGGGAACTGTGTAACGACCCGACCACTAATGGGCCGAGATCCGACCATTAGACCGGCGATGCTACTTGTTGAGGGTGAAGTCCCCCAAACACTTGTTAAGTTCTTCCTAAGTCGCCTAAGTCCAAATCACTGTAATCGTCCCAAATCAAGGTCCAAAGTTAGGGTCCAAAGCACTAAAGGGTAAGAACCTGCACAAGTAACTTTGGGGGGGGGGTTTTAGGAACGAAGACCCGGTTTGACACATACGATCGTAACGATGACTTACCATTAGCATGGGAATGTGTGCCATATATATAGAGATCTCCTAAAGAGGAAGGGCTCCGTTGGATTGTGCCAAGTGTAAGGCTCGGATTGCGCCAACAATGCTCTATTAGGCCCATGGCCCATTAAGATGACTTAACCCATTTTCCTTTTGGGCTTTCTAGGGTAGTTTAGTCATTCTCCGAGAGAAATTAGAGAATCCTAAAGTCCGTCTCGGACCTTCGTCCGATAGTGTAGGTCCGACGGCCTGGTCCAAGTCACAATCTCATGTCTAAAAGCAACTCCCATAAACCACAAGGCATAGTGGTTCGGACCTTGATAACCTCGGATCCTATTTTCACTCTTGGTGCTAGTTCACTTGGTTCCTTATGAGGTTAGAAACTTATGCCCGGATCATCGTCCGGGTCGGACCCTCATGGTCTCGGACCATGGTTTGGGTCGGACCTACTGTCTTTGAGGTCTAGTTCATCGTTTCACTCAGGAGGGTCGGACCAGAGGTAGCCTTAGGGTCAGACCTTGAGGCCTTGGACCTTAGACAGCTTGAAACGCCTTAGGATTCGTTCCAAAGGTGTCTATGACGGATTAGACATATTTTCGTATCAACATATGTCCCCCAAGTCTCCAAGTATCTTAGTAGAAGATAGTTGTGGAACTATAGTTTAAAGTGGGGAGAAAATTTTTTGTTTTTCGTTCAATCCGTCCCTCATAAGAAGCAAAATAGGTGTTTAGTCCGTGCCTTTTGTCGTCCTTAGCTTAATCTCCCCCCCCCCCCCCCTTTTTCTTACAGTCCGAGACTGTGGTCTCGGACTGTAAGTGTGAAAAGGGTATTTGTAAGCGAGAATAAGTGTAAGTTCGAGAGGCATAGGAAAGGGACACTTTTTGTTAGTGGTGAAATCGAGATGGTCCACGGAAGAACATCCGAACGGATGGGAGTCCGTGTTACTTAATAATCGATTATCCGGGGTTGTCCAATTAAGGATATCCGAACGGACGATAGTCCGTGTGGTTTGAAGAGAAATCCACCTTTTGTAAAAAGATTGGGTTTATCTTGTGTGCACTAATCGATTCTTCGAAAGTTCCAAAATAAGACCTACGGGCGATTTCATAGCTCCACACCCGCAAGCCATTAAGGACCGTCGGACGGACGAGGGTCCGCCTGACGTGCATAGTTGATTATTCGGGATAATCCAACTTGGGATGTCCGAATGGACAAGAGTCCGTGTAGTTTTAAGATCAAAGCAGCCATCTGTAAAAAGATTGTGTTGATATTGTGTTTACTAATCAACTCTTCGGAGCCAAATAAGGACCTACGGGCGATTTCATAGCTCCACACTCGTAAGCCATTAGTGAAATCCGGACGGACTAGGGTCTGCGTGACGTACATAGTTGATTATTCGGGATAATCCAACTTGGGATGTCCGAACGGACAAGAGTCCGTGTAGTATTAAGATCAAAGCAGCTATCTGTAAAAAGATTGTGTTGATATTGTGTTTACTAATCAACTCTTCGGGGCCAAATAAGGACCTACGGGCGATTTCATAGCTCCACACCCGTAAGCCATTAGTGAAATCCGGATGGACGAGGGTCCGCATGACATACATAGTTGATTTATCTATCCAGGTGAGGGAGAGGGATCACCTCCGAACGGATGAGAATCCGTGTCGTTTATGATGATTTATCCTTCCGAGTGAGGAAGAGGTATCACCTCCGAATGGATGAGAATCCGTGTTGTTTAAGATGATTTATCCGTCCGAGTGAGGAAGAGGTATCACCTCCGAACGGATGAGAATCCATGTCGTTTATGAATCAGTTTTTCGGGATTTCCGAGTAGGGACATTCGAACGGACGAGGGTCTGTGTGCCTAGACAGAGCTAACCATCCGTAAGAGGATGGGGTGCTATCTCCGACGTTCCAAGTGTTGTTGGAATTCTAATCGTCGTGAAATTTGAACTATACCGTTGGATGAATTTGATCGACGGCCGAGATTTAATCCTGAATTGATGTGACGGTTGGGCTTCCAGAAATATCCTCCTATAAATAGGGCACCAGTCGCTTTCATTTCTTCACTTTTAAAGAGAGAAATTTCACAAACTAAGTGAATCCGAAGGGCTTTTGAGTGGTCCGAAGTAGTTGCAGTGCAGTCCGAATCAAGGAGTTAGTTCGAAGCAAAGTAGGTCAATCCGAAGAATTCAACTGCCTTCAATCCAAACCTTTGTGTTTTTGCAAGTAAGTGTTCTCTCCTTGTCTTTCAATTTTGCTAAATTAGCTGTCCTTTGGAAATTTCTTGCATGTTTTTCTCGTTCGGATAAGTGTTGTATGTAGTCCGTTCGGACGTATGTTTTTCTCGTTCGTTTGTCAATTTTGCTAAATTAGTAAGTTGTTTGTACTAACTGCGTAATAACTTCGAACTAACTACATCCGACAACACTTAGTTCTCTCCGAACACCTTATGGGTTTTAACCATAAGTTACATAAATGGACCCTCGGGCCATGAACCTTCAACTTATAGGAACTCCTTTCTTTTAGGATGTCCGAGAGCAATAGCCAAAATCGTACCGAAGCCGGTGAGTATGCGTCCGATGGAACTTCCTACTTGGTGACCTCCGAAGAGATTGACATTGGTAGCATGGAGGATCAACGGGTTCACGGGTATGTGTCGAATCGAAGTGGTGAAGAATCCGAGGTGAGCTCTTCATCTTTTTGTTTAGTTGTGCCCGGATCGAAGTATCCGGACCGGCAAGATTACCCGGAACCTTCAAATGTGCAGGGTGCATTGGCAGTTCATGAGACGGCCACTCAGACAATAGGCAACCCACGTTGGAACAATGATGAGCCCGAGCTATCGGTAGAGATCCGAGCCCTTTGTAGAAACTTAGGTTATAACACTAGGATTAACCCTAACCACGTGTCTTTCATTCCGGATCCGCAGGAGATCAATGTTGAAGGGATCCATGATACCTCGGAGGCTCAGCCCGAATTGGGTATATTCGAGTCCGGTGTAGAGGAGACTATCCGAGTCGTGGCTCCTTTGCAAACAGTGGTGGACTTGTTGTCGTCGTCCGAAGACAAAAAAGTTGAGGAGGAAACAGTTGAAGAAGGAGATGAAGGAGAACAGGAAGAGGAAGATGATGCACCTTTGGTTCGGACCAAGGATTCTGACCGTCCGGGCACGAGTCGTCCGAAGGGAGAGAGTTCCACCCAAGGGTCGAGCCGGGCAGTCGCCTCTCAGTCGTTCGAGGGAGGCAAGAGTAAGGGTGATGACATGATCCGGATTAAGTACCCTCGGAGTTTGATGAGCCTGTATTTTAGGCTCTCATTTTGTTCTATTTACCAGCTTTCGTTCGCCTCTATTTATCTTTCGTAGCGTATTTTGTGCATTTTTATGTGTCTTGTGTTTTAGTTGTGTTCTATAGGTTTTCGTGTATTTTGGGATGTTTTGGAGGAAGAAACGATCCCTTTGAAGGTCGTGTTCGAGAAGAAGCTCAATACTCCACTCAGAAATACTCAGAATTCCAAGATTTGCATGAAAAGGTCGCTGGTCGCGAGGTGAACTGTTGTCCAAGAAGCCGCAGGTCGCGACCGGCATTACCTTGGTCGCGACCAGCGCTGCAGAATCAGAAACATGCGTGTATATTACATAATATTTAACGTAGATTTAGACACTTCTTCTTTCTTCGTTTTTATTTTTACTCTCAAGCAAAAACCCTAGTTATGGTTCTTTGCTTTGGTTGATCATTGATCTTGACTTGTAATCGTATTATTGACATCGGATTCACTCATTGAGGTTAGATTATCAATTCAATTCCTTTTTCTTTCACAATCTCTCTTGTGCTTAATTTTTTGGTGAATGATTATGATATCGTCTTGTATGTTTGATTCGATTGTGATTGTCAATATGTATGCCAATCCTTGTGATATGAGTAGCTAATTTCTTCGATATATGCGGTAGCTATTAAGGATTAATTGAATTAGGATTTTTACCTAGGGTTTGTTCATATGCGTTAAGCTTCTTCCCAAACTTCGTAAAAACTCCAATTTCGATAGTCTTACTCTAAATCCCCAAACACTTTCAGGTTAAGAATTAATCGTCTGACAATCGATTGATTTCTCTACTTCATATTTTCAAAGAATGCTTTGGTTAAACTGAAATTGGTTGTTTATTTGGACAAATAACTCTGGCAGCATATGAACAATAGGTTTGATTCTGTATTCGATTAATCTGAAATGCTACCGTGTCTATTTTCCTTCTCTTGATTCAAATTCACTCTCGTTTACTTAGTTTAATTTACAAAACCAACTCAATCATACAAACTGCTACTTGCAAACTCTTGCGTTTGATACTTGAAAACGTCATAGTTGCCTAGTTAGCTCCTTGAGAACGATCTCATAGTTAAGGCTTGTTTACTCAACACTGCTTTAGTTACTTTGAATTTGATCAAGTACTAATTTGAGCACATCAAATTTGGCGCCGCTGCCGGGGAGTTAACTCCTACTGTGGTGTTTTTGAGTAGATAATTGTATTATTTTGCTAGGACCACCTGTGTTTTGCGTTTCCTGGACTAACAGAAACTAAATTTCAGTTGAGATTTTATGCTAGTAGAGTTTAAGGAATGGCAAAATACAAAGATTACTATCAACCGGGAGAAGTTAAGGTTGGTGGACCCGCGATAGTTCTGTCCAACGATGCCAGGAACATGGAAATCAAGGCTTATCACTTCCATGATATGCCAAGGTACCACGGGATGCAAAACGAGGATGTGATCAAGTTCCTGAAGGAGTTTGAAGGTCTGGTTGGCCAGATACCGACCACTAACAAGGTTTCGGATGAAGACATTAGGAAGAAGGTCTTCCCAATCTGCATGCAGGACCGCGCTAAAACTTGGCTTCTTAATCTGCATGAGGGGTCACTGAACTCATGGGATGACATATACAGAGCTTTCATGGACAGATATTTCCCCATGCCAAGACCACAGATATCCGTAACAAAATCCGCCAGTTTGAGCAGAGGTACGATGAATGCTTCTATGAGTGCAGGGAACGGTTTAAGCAGCTTCTAGGGCAATGCCCACATTACAGGTTTGACAACGTCTCCCTGTGTCACATTTTCTACGATGGGCTCACCAGGGCAGATCAGCAATTGGTGGATGTAAGCGCAGGGGGGTCAATTCTGGAAGCCACTACTGCAGATCTCGAGGTAGTTTTCGAGAAGCTGGCTGCGAATTCCCAACACAAGGGGGTGCGGGGGGAAAGAGCTAATAGGAGCTAGAGCAAGCTTGTTGAGGAGTCCGAAGAATCGGTGCAGCAAGGGAGAAGCAATCTGGGCTATGGGAACAACTTCTATGAAAATGTCCCGCAGACTCCACAGGTACCAGCTAAACCTCAGCAGGAACAGGAAACGCTGGAATAGAGGCTGAGGCGATTTATGGACCAATCTAACCAGTACTATTATAACTCCACCAAGCGTGCGGAAAGGATGGAGCAGTCCGTAAAGAGATTGGAAGATGCAATGGGACAACTTCTGGCAAGAGTTCAGCAGAGGGAAGCAGGAAAACTCCCTAGTACCGTGGAAAAAAAGTTTCATGGTTAAACTTACTGTCAGCGAGGATTTGACACCATCGACACAGGTAACTCAAGGAGGCACCACTTGTTCTTGCTATAAAGGAAAAGGGGTGATTCCACAAGTTGAAGAGACTGGCAAATTTAGTCTGGCTCAAACTCTGGAGTCAGTGATTTTGGAACCCACGGCTCCCTTGGTTTCAAAAGATTCAGTTGAGAAGGAGATTGAGAAACCCAATGATGCAGTGCAACAAATAATCCCAAAAGAAACTAAGAGTATAAGTGATTACGCCGATTCGCTAGTGGGGATAGGAGCGACTCGATGTAGTTGAGTTGTCATTGTGGTCCAAATTGAATCTGATGACATTTGGCACCTATGAAGAGCTTGGTCTTAAGGGGATGAAACCAATGAAGTGCATGATGTTGCTCGTAGATGGGTCCCGTAGCCGACCTATGGGTTTAATTGAGGGTGTCAAAGTGGATTTGGATGGAGTTGTTGTGCCTACTGATTTTGTGATAATTGAGTCACCGCCACAAGCCCTCGGTGCAAACGGAAAGGATACTATGCTGATTGGGCGGCCTTTTATCAAAGCAACTCGTATGGTTATTGACATCTACTCCCGTACCTGCACATATGAGGTACAAGGCAAGCAAGGAAAGTTTCTAGCCCACTCTGATCCTACATTATCAACTGCACAGGATAGGAGGAAGTATTACATGGGGGCTTATACTGAACCCCTATATATTTACTCACATTTGCAGGGTAGGAAGGGAACCAGGAAAGCTGGGAGGCCCCTAGGCACAAAGTAATCAAGAGTGCTGAAGAAGTCGAGCTGACGACTATAACCATAAGCAGCACCCGCCGACTGATGCATAAGAGTCCTATACTTGACTAAAAACGAGTACAAAATTTTGTAAGTTGTTTCTTTCTCCTTTCTCTTGCTTGAGGACAAGCTTCTCTTTGTTGGGGGGGGGGGGGGGTGGAGACTTCATCTTGTGTGTTTCTTTTCTTTTGTGTTTCTGTTGTTTTCCTTTTTTATCGTTAGTTCTTTTTCTTTGAGTCTGAGTTAACTGCTAGGGTCAAGCCTATTTTGCTAGTGTTAAACCCTTTTGATGCTTATGCTTTGAATCTTTTCTAATCAGTAGTGGGGGCAGGAAAATTTTTTGTAAGTTTGTTTCCTCTGTAAAAAGGAAGTCTAGTTAGTTCTTTAGTCCAAAAAGCCTGTGAGAAGCCTTTAATGCTGATGTAAAAATCTTGTGCAGCTTTGTTTTGTGTGATTTCTGGGTAGAGCAATTCTTTTATTAAAGTTATTGCACCACTTCATACTTATGTGTGCTCTTAGTAGTTGAGGATGATAAACGACATGTTCTCCATTCTTTTCTTGCGACTACTCTTTACCTTTACTGGAGCCATCTTATATTTGATTATCGAGTCTGTCTGTTGTTCCTAAAAATATATATATTATAGTCTCGGGGTGGATCTATGGTCTTAATTGATCACCTTTAGTCGTGTTTCAAATACTACCACATACCGGCGTGGCTGAAAAGCTACTTGTCCGTGAGGTTGATGGCACGTATACCAAACTGACACGCACAAAAGTGCGGACTTTCGGTAAAACAGACACCTACTAAAATTGAGACAAAAAGAGCCTAATGAGGCAAAACGATAAAGCACACATGACATTTATAATGATCAAAACAATAGTGTGCAAAATATGAAAATATAAAAATTTGAGCAAAAAAGGAGCAGCTGTAAGTCTTTGTTCTCATTTATTTGTCTAGAGTCGCGCGTTTAAGTCCCTTTTGACTTGACGAATTGAGTACATTAGCATAAGAGATTTGTGGCATTCTGTGACGAAAGTCACTGCCCAGCTTTATTCTTGAGCGTTTTTAAGCCACTGGACACTTCCAGCTGTGAGAGAGTGGCTTAACTGATTATTTTTTAGGGACTCTAGGATTAAATCTAAGTTCTTTTTACTTAGGAAACAAACTTGTTTGAATTTTTCTTTGTTTTCTACCAACATTAGAAGGATTTTAAAGCATTTGCATCTTTTGGGTTTAATGTTAGCATTGTTGGCTTGGTAACTTGGTAGTTTAATTCCTTTGAGCTTATTTGCTTAGAGTTTAGTCGAGTATAGTTTAGTCTGTTTGCTCGAGGACGAGCAAAGGTTCGGTCTGGGGGGTTTGATGAGCCTGTATTTTAGGCTCTCATTTCGTTCTATTTACTAGCTTTCATTCGTCTCTATTTGTCTTTCGTAGCGTATTTTGTGCATTTTTATGTGTCTTGTGTTTTAGTTGTGTTCAACAGGTTTTCGTGAGTTTTGGGATGTTTTGGAGGAAGAAACGATCCATTTGAAGGTCGTGTTCGAGAAGAAGCTCAATACTCCACTCAGAAATACTCAGAATTCCAAGATTTGCAAGAAAAGGCCGCTGGTCGCGAGGTGAACTGTTGTCCAAGAAGCCGCAGGTCGCGACCAGCGCTACAGAATCAGAAACCTGCGTGTATATTACCTAATATTTAACGTAGATTTAGACACTTCTTCTTTCTTCGTTTTTATTTTTACTCTCAAGCAAAAACCCTAGTTATGGTTCTTTGCTTTGGTTGATCATTGATCTTGACTTGTAATCGTATTATTGACATCGGATTCACTCGTTGAGGTTAGATTATCAATTCAATTCCTTTTTCTTTCACAATCTCTCTTGTGCTTGATTTCTTGGTGAATGATTATGATATTGTCTTGTATGTTTGATTCGATTGTGATTGTCAATATGTATGCCAATCCTTGTGATATGAGTAGCTAATTTCTTCGATAGATGCGGTAGCTATTAAGGATTAATCGAATTAGGATTTTTACCTAGGGTTTGTTCATATGCGTTAAGCTTCTTCCCAAACTTCGTAAAAACCCCAATTTCGGTAGTCTTACTCTAAATCCTCAAACACTTTCAGGTTAAGAATCAATCGCCTGACAATCGATTGATTTCTCTACTTCATATTTTGAAAGAATGCTTTGGTTAAACTGAAATTGGTTGTTTATTTGGACAAATAACTCTGACAGCATATGAACAATAGGTTTGATTCTGTATTCGATTAATCTGAAATGCTACCGTGTCTATTTCCCTTCTCTTGATTCAAATTCACTCTCGTTTACTTAGTTTAATTTACAAAACCAACTCAATCATACAAACTGCTACTTGCAAACTCTTGCGTTTGATACTTGAAAATGTCATAGTTGCCTAGTTAGCTCCTTGAGAACGATCTCGTAGTTAAGGCTTGTTTACTCAACACTGCTTTAATTACTTTGAATTTTATCATGTACTAATTTGAGCACATCACGGACCCGCCTGCAGGTGACCCATCCGGACCCTGATGGGGAGATGAATTTGTACGACCTCCTCCCTACGTGTCCTTCGACTATGACTGCGGATGAAGTCGATGAGCTCCGAAGGAGATACAAGATTCCGGAGTCCATGGAGATCATGATTCTAGACGAGGCTCACGCCTTCTACAATCCGCGTCCCAGATACATGTGTGTGCACGAGGCCTCGTTGCATTGTGGGTGGCTTATCCTTGTGGCGTCCGAGTTGCTAGAGGTTTTGAATGGGGTCGGTCTGAGTCCACACCAAGTGATTTCGAATTCACTTGGGAATCTGATGTGCTCCGGAGTGCTATGTAAGCACAAGGGGTTTCCGATCACTTTGGACAACTTCCGGAAGCTGTTCAACATTACTCCGAGCAAGTCCCACCATCACTTCTATACTCTTGTGGTTCGACAGGCCTACACATTATTCGAGGATCCGATCTCCTCGAAAGGGATTAAGTGGTGGCAGAAATACGTCTTCGTCCGAGCCGCCTTGAAACCTGGGGAGTCCGAGGCCGAAAGAGTCCGATGGAACTTCGAGAAGAAGTTTTTCCGGGGGAAGCTTCCGGACTGGAGTCCAACAGCTCGGAACATACCTCAATGGATGCAATCCCTTCATCGAAAGGCAGAACCGGAGAAGTACTTCTTCCAAGGGTTGATCAGCCAACCGATCCCCTATCTAGCTGGTCTTTCTGGGCCAAGCTTTTGTGATGGGAATGAGGACTTTGGTAAGTAAGAGTGATTCGGATAGGTCCCATGGTCCGAGTCGCTCTTTTAGAAATATGTTTCAAATTTCCAACTTTCATTGACTCGGTCTTATCTCTTATTATTGCTTCCTTTTTTGTTTTAGCCACCTCGAACTAATCATTGTTTTTGTTCGGTCTTTTGCAGATTTTTGGTTTAAGTACACCATGTCTACAATGAGGGAGCTCTGAAGGCAACAACTCAAAGCTCAGAAGCAAGAGCAAAAGGAGGGTCTCCGTGACCAGATCATCAAAACGTCCACTACCCTTCCGATGGGTGAGCCTCGGAATACTGATGCGTTCCGAGCTGAGGATCTCCGAAGAGAAGAAGACGGAGAGCCTAAACAAAGTATGCCCACTTCGGACAAGGGGAAAGCCACTGCGGCTAAGGGTGTCAAGAAGCCTCTGAAGCCAGCAATAAAGGAGGTCGGAGCTAGTGGTTCGAGTGGGGTGAAACACACATTTGAAGGTCCAATTCCTTTGGCTAAGAAGGGAAAAGGAAAGGTGTTTGAGGACTCGGACCAAGAGGTGGAGTCCGAGGTGAACCGGTTGGTGGCCATGTCGGAGTTAGAGCGGATTGCTGAGCTTGCAGCAGCTCATCGGAAGGTATGATTCTGTCTGAGTGTTTTCTTAAGAATTTTTCTAGTTGTATAGAATCATCAACTTTTATTAATTCGGATATGTCTTGTCTTGTAGCTTACTGCTTCTGTCCGAGCCTGTTCAGAGGTGGCTGGAGAAAGAGCCACGATAGAGACCGAGTTGTCGAAGTCTGAGGCTAGCAGGGAGGCTGAGGCTAACAAAGTTGCGGCTTATAAGGATAAGATGAAGAAGGTCCTGGCAGCTTAAAAGGTGATCGAGGCTGAGAATGAGAAGTTGAAGAGTGCCTTCAAAACGTGACGACTGACCTTGAGGCCCATCGAGAGGGCATGGATGAGTTGATTGGAGTCTCTCGAGGCTTCAAAGACTTCACCTTGGAGCACTTGCTCTTGGTCCGGACTGAGGCTGTCCGAGACTTCCTGAGCTCGGTTGCCTACAAATTTCACACGGGCACCAGCTATGACGTGGCTCGGCAAGATGGGTTCGATACGGCCATTGGGCAACTGGAGAAAGCGGGTCTGGTTCTGAAGGACTATTCGTATGCGGCAAAAGGGATCGAGGCCTTCAAAGAGGCGGATGGTTCGGACTTCGTGACCGAGGCAGTGGATGATGACGAGCTCATGAAAGACGAGTTCGTTGAACGTGTGTGCGAAGAGACTGACGATATGTAGTACAACCACGGAGGTCCGTACCTGCCATCCTTCGTCCCGGAGACCTTGATGCTCCACACTTTTGTCCCCTTCGAGGAGTATGATGAGCACAACAAGTTGTGGTTGATGACCCCTGGTTCGGTGTTGGGCCAAGATCCGAACCTAGACCTGTTCAAGGAGTGTCCGGGGTTTATCCAAAGGAAGAAGGAGGAGCGGGAGAAAAGGTTGGCTGATGAAGCTGCGACCGAGCAAGGTGGTCCGAAGAGTGCTCCAGAGAGTTCCAATCCGGTGGGGACCGATCTAGATAACCAGCTCGAGCCATCCGGGAGTCGGGCTCATTGAAGGTGGGGTATGCCCCGTGAATGATGTAATGGTCTTCAGACCTTAAGACAATTTCCATTTGCTCTTTATTTTCAGTTTGAACAATTGTCTAACTTATTCTTCTTTGGATCTTGTTGTTTTGCTTGTACTGATGTTGGTCCGGAGTATTGTTCTACTTCAGATCAGCTCTTCCTTAATTTGATGAATTTAGTTTGCTTCCGTACTTTCTTCTATGCTCCGAGTTAATACATGCATGTTTTATGTAATTGTTTCAAGTATTTCTAGTTCGTTCTGCTGGAGGTAACTCTGAGGCGACTCACAAACTTAAACTTGAGGTGGCAAACAATCCAAGTCAGAGAATCGGTTCGGACTCTCTCGACTGTGGTTCGAACGGATTGTCTGAAATCAATGTGCTCATAATATAAGAGATGTAACTTAGTATTATTCCGCACAAGTGATTGTGGCTCGGACTATTTTTAACGAAATAGGCCGAGTAAACTTTATAGATTCTGACACACGTTGGTTGAAGTGTATCGATCCCAAGTGTCCGAATCATAAAGTCATGTAAATAATGATCCGTACAATAAGCTAAGTATCGATCTGGAGTAACAACTTAGTCCGAACCACTCGAATCATTAATGGATCTGAAGTGGAAGCCCAATAGTAAAGGCCCAACTCAGGCCCAAGCCCAATGGTAGCCGTTACATTGCACGCGTCCCAATGTGATTGGTCGATGGTGTCTATAAATACCTTGGCATTGTACGACTGTTTTGTATCATTTTTGTCTTGTAGTAGTAGGTGATTCGGATCCCCTAGTTCGGATATCTATTGATTGGGTCGATTTCGACGTTCCCATGTGTGATCCGCCTTGTAGGAGCCTTTCACTTGTCCGAGGGACTTGCATGAGTCGGATCTCACTGGGGACGATGAGATTGAACCACTCGGACTTTGGGCTTTCTTAAGAAACACTCATTGGGTCAGACCCAATGGCTCTGTGTAGGGATTCACCCATGAGTAGCTCTTTCTAAACTGAAGGGCTGTTGATTGGCGGATCTCTACCTGGACCAATGAGTCCGATTCATCTTGGTTCGGAGGGTCAAATTCTTGAACCTTCGGCCTCTCGTACCATTTACCATTTTATGTGAGTGCTTTGCGTCTAACTCGAAAATGGTCATGGTCCGAGAGATAAAACCGACATGCTCGGAGGATCAATTCTTTGATCTGCCCGCCTCTTCCACCGTTTACCATTTTTCTGTGAGTGCGTTCTGTCTGACTCGAAAATGGTAATGGTTGAAGAGGTAGATGGTTCGAAGAGGCTTATTGGTCACTACTTCGATCTTTGTTCAATTCCGAAACCACTTTACTTTATTCGGAGGATCAATTCCTTGATCCGCCCGCCTCTCCTGGCACCCACCACTTTCTGTGAGTGGCTTTCACCTCACTCGGAATTGGTGGTTGTTCGGAGAGGTAGATGGTTCGAGGATCTTCCGATGAAGATTCCACTCGGGCCTGCTTAGTTCGGACATAGCTGCTCGGACTAGTTTGTTTTCTGACTTTGTTATTTCGTTTATGATGCTTGAGAGTCTTAGCTCCGGATCTGCTGATCCGAGTCGGTGGTTCTTAGAACTTCTTAAGTGTAGAACTGAAGTCTTAGGGATTTGATCATTTAGTATTTTTGTAAGGAAAGGATACGGTTCATAGAGGTGAGTCCGAAGAGAGGAATTGAGTCTAAAAAATGTAACTGAAAAAGATAGAAGTTGTATTGATTTGACGTAAATGCAATTACAGCTGGTGGGCTTCAGGGCCAAAAAGCAAAAACAGGCAAAAGTAAGTAACTGACGTAGTTCTAAGCATAAAACTTCTGAAGGTTCTTGGCATTCCAAGTTCTCTTCAAGACCCTTCCCTGATCATCCTCTAACTCATAGCTTCCATTGACCCTTGCTCCAATGATCTTGTAAGGACCTTCCCATTTAGGCTTAAGTTTTTCAACCTTACTGAGAATGTCTACCCTTCTATTAACCAAATTGCCAACCTGTAGATCTTTAGCATAGACATGCTTGTTGTAGGCTCGGGCAGCTGTCGCTTGGTAGCAGTGGATGTTAGCTAGTGCAGTGTTTCTTTTGTCCTCAAGCAGCTCCAAGTCATAGATCCTTGCCACTTCATTCTCCACGGGTTGGTACTGTTGAATCCTTTGAGTCTCAACTGCGATCTCCGAAGGGATGACTGCCTCAGTGCCATAGATTAGTGCAAAGGGTGTCTACTGAGTAGCAGTTTAGTAGTAGTACGGTGAGCCCAAAGTACCCTATCCAAGTCATCTGCCCAACTTCCTTGAGAAGTCCTTAGCCTCTTTTCTAGGATCTTGGCAATTGTCTTGTTTGTGATTCAGCTTGATCATTAGCTTGAGGATGGCCAACCGATGTGAATCATTGCTCTATCTTGAAGGATTTGCACCATTCCTTAACTTTAGCTCCGGAGAACTGAGCCCCATTGTCCGAGGCAAGGACCCTGGGTAGTCCAAAGCGAAAAATGATATTTTTCCAAATGAAAGTTCTCACTCGGTTCTCAGTGATAGTTGAGGCAGCCTCTACCTCAACCCATTTAGTGAAGTATTCCACAACAACAATTAGGAATTTCTTCAGGTGAGTACCGCGGGGAAAAGGACCAACTATGTCTATCCCCCATTCATCAAATGGGCAGGCTATGATTGACGGAATCATAGGGTTTGTAGGGCGGTGAGGAATGTTGGCATAGTACTGACAGTCATCACATGCTCGAGCAAAGTTTGAAGCATCCTTATCAATTATTGGCCAGTAGTAGCCTTATGACTTTTTGAGCCAAAGTTCGGCCTCCTGAGTGACTTCCACAACTTCCACTATGGATTTCTTCCAAAATAGTCCTAGCCTCTTGGGGTCCAAGGCACCTCAAGTGAGTGCCACTGAAAGACTTCTTGTAAAGATCTTCCCCAAGGATAAAATATCTAGTGGCTCTGCAAAAAACTCTCCTTGCTTCCTCTGGATCTGAGGGTAAAGACTCGTCCTTAAGGTAATTGAAGATGTCTGTCATCCAAGTCCATTCAGTGCTTACGAGCAAAATATGCAGGCCTAGGCTCATGAGTGAAGAAGTCCTAATTGAGTCAATAGGATGATGCTTCTAGTGTCCAACGCTCCTGAAGCTGAGGCATACTTTGAGAGTGTGTCAGCTTTCTCATTCCATTCCCTATAGAACCTTTCTAGTGTGAATTCTTCAAAGTTCTCTACCTCTTTCTTGAGCAAGTCCAAGTACTTGATCATGTTAGGGCCCATAGTGGCGAAGGACCTTGAGAACTGAGATTCAACTAGTTACGAGTCAGTGTAAGCTTTGAACCTTCTCACTTGGAGTGATTTTGCCATTTTGAGTCCGACGAGGAGTGCCTCGTACTCAGCTTCATTGTTGGTCACATTAAAGTCAAGCGTGATGGCATAATCCAACTCAGCACCTTCAGGGCTCTTAAGGTGTATTCCAATGCCTCCAAGTCTACCGATAGAAGATCCATCTACTTGTAGTGTCCAAGTGCCTTTCTCTTGTTCTTTGGATGCTGTAGAAGCATCGATGTTCTTACCTTCTGGGATCTCCTCTTGCTTCTTGACGGAAGTTGCAAGCACAGGAATGTTTGTCACTTCGTCCAAAAGGAACATGTGCCTTGCTATGAGAGAATCATCCATAGGTTCAAGTGGAAATCCTATGAATTGAGTGCATCACAGATTTCTTGTTCTGTTTCTTTCTCAGTGACTCTCGCTTGTTCAGAGAGGTTCGCTTCTTGTGTTATCATCAAGCACTCAACTTCTTTTGCCTGATCATTGACATTTTCCTCATCCTTTTCAGGGTAATCGACTAAGAATTCGGCTAGGATCTGGGCTTTCTTTGCGGACGGAGCTTGATATCCAATATCGTACTCGCTCAGTTCGATCGCCCATTTGGACAGGCGGCCAAATTGATCTGGCTTCCCAAGGACTTGTTTCAAGGGTTCTCTGGTGAGAACCACAATCCTATGTGACTTGAAGTAGGGCTTCAACCTCTGAGCAGTGTATACCAAAGCATATGCCAATTTCTCAATCTGAACATACCTGGTCTCCGCTCCAGCTAGAGCCTTGCTTAGGTAGTAGACATGCATGTGATCATTGGCTTGGATCCAAACCAGCACGGAACTCATAGCCTCATTGGTAACTGCTAGGTACAAGTAGAGGGGTTCTCCTTCTACTGGTTTGGACAAGAGTGGTGGTGAGAGGAGATATTTTTTTTAATCTGTCAAAGGCTTCTTCACACTCTTTGGTCCACTCAAACTTGTCTCCTTTCCTCAATATCTTGAAGAAGGGTAGGTTCTTTTCTGCTGATCAAGAGATGAAGCGGCTTAAGGACATAACTCGCCCTATGAGATGTTGGACCTCATTGATCCAGCATTTTTCTGTCCAAATGGCATAACCTTGAAGCAATAAACTACTCTAGCCGCAAAGAAGGCTGTCTTCTTGAGCCATTCTGATTTGATAAAATCTTTAATAAGCATCCATGAAGCTTAGAAGAGCACATCCGGCTGTGGAGTCCACTAGCTGGTCGATCCGAGGTAAGGGATAAGGATCTTTCGGGCAAATCTTGTTCAATCTAGTAAAGTCATTACACATCCTCCACTTACCCGGAGCTTTTTCCACGAGGACCACATTGCAGACCCAATCGGAGTATCTAACCTCTTCGATGTGTCCTGCTTTCATTAGCCTTTCAACCTCTCCGGCTATGATAGCGTCCTCAACGGGTCCAAAGTCTTTTCTCTTTTGGCAGATATACTTGACCGAAGAATCCATGTTCAGACGGTGAACAAATATTCTTGGATCTATCCCCTTAAGATCGTCAGTGCTCCAAGCAAAGACATCATAGTTGCTTTTCAGGCAAGCTATGAGTTTCATCTCAACTTCAATGCTCATCTCAGTTCCAATCCTAGTCTTCTTCTCAGGACTTCCTTCTATCAATTGGATCTCCTTTAAGGTCTCATGAGGTTCAATCCTTGCAGCCTTAGAAAATTTCTCCTTGAGAGCTCCAGCTCCAATATCTTCTTTAGGTGGTGTGAGAGGCGCGGGCGAGTGCGGAAGTTCTTTGGCCACAGAGAGGATAGGGACAGAGGCATTTCTTGTTGACATAATATAGCACTCCCATGCTTCTCTGACATTTCCTATTTCTTCTCCTACACCGTTCGGAGTAGGAAACTTGACCCTATTGTGTAGTGTAGATGAGATGACTTTGAATTGATTGAGGCCTGGACGTCCTAAGATAACATTGTAATCAAAGACACGATCCACAACCACGAAGAGAACTGTTTGAGTTACTCTTGTTGGGAAAGTCCCCACGGAAACTTGTAGAGGGACAGTTCCAATGGGACGAACTGTAGAGCCTCCAAATCCCACTAGTGAAGTATTGACTCTTCCATACTCGATCTTTCTCAAATTCATTTGGTCCACAGTTCTTTTGGAGATGATGTTAGAAGAGCTTCCAGTATCAATAAGCACCTTAAGTGGCGATGACTAAAGAGACAACCAAAGGAACGTCTGAATCTCTGAGATCTTCTCCTCCAGACGTTGGGGGAGGTATTTCACTATCATCAAAACAGATCGAGTTTGATCCTCTCAAAGCAGGAGGAGAATAAGCTCTATCGTTGTTCCTTAGATGATGGGCGGTTCTTTCTCTAGCATTCCGACTGTCTCCTCCACTTAGACCTCCTGCTATAGTGTTGATAACCCCACTATAGGGAAGGTTTTCCATTTCTAAGTTTTCAGAGTACTCATCATATCGCTGAGCTTGTTGGGAGGGATCCCCGTGGGAGGCGGTGGTAAAGACCCTGTCGTAGTTTCCAGATCACGCTCTGCTCTCCTCCGTTCATTCCTTTGGTGGCGAGAGGGTTCTTCTTCATAAACTAGTTCTTTCAGCTTGTCGCTTCTTATCAAACTTTCAATCTCAGTTTTCAACTGAACAAAGTCTTCCGTGGAATGACCTTTATGCTTATGGAATCTTCAGTATTCTTTAGAAACCCTGCTTCTTTTGCTATTCCTCACTGGTTTGGGCCATTGAACATCCACATTCTTTTCAACAATAGAGGCCAAGATGTCGGATTTAGGTCTGTTGAGGCGAGTGTACTCCGCATATCTCCTGGGAGGGGTTCTCTCCCTACGAAATTCTCTCTTATCTTTGAAATCCTTTCTTTGCTCAAATTTTCCAGGAAGAGGCGCAAGAGGTTGTCTCATCGGCTCTTTTCCCTTCTTAGTCCCGGATCTTACTGGAACGTTCCTCCTATACTCCTCACCATACAAGACTCCCTCACAGATATCTTCCAAGTATTTTTCATTTGGAATCTTTTCATTGGATAGTTTCTTCTTGAGTTCGTCATTGTAGGTGTTGGCGTACAGGTATCGGACCCGCTCTTTGATACTGTGAGACTCAACTTGACGTACTTCAGCATTGAACCGATCTAGAAAGGTCCTAAGATCTTCATTGTCTCTTTGGATGATTCCAGCCAAGTGCTCTACTGATCTTTTCCTCTTCTTTGCCTTCTGAAATCTCTTCAAAAAGAGAGAGACTACATCCTCATAGGTCTTGATGGATCCATCGGGTAAGGCGGTCCACCAATCCATTGTACCTCTTATTCCTGACTGTGGCACCGGTCATGATCCAGGTGAAGAAGCAGATGATAAATTTGGTGATTGATGGTGGGATTATTGACGAAGAAGATTCATATTAGAATAGCCAATTAATTGCGTGAAGGAATCTGTTGTATGGAGAATTGATATTTACTCTATTTAAAAATAAAATTCATCTTTGTGCAAATCGATTTTTGGGTTGGTGAATGGTGAAGATTGAAGAATCTCATGGGTTTTGGCTTAAGAAGATGAATGGATAGCAAACTAATAGAAAAATATAACCATCACAGTGTTTTCAATTGATTTGATTGAAGAAAGTAGAGATCGAAATGGTCTCTAAGGTCTTTCCAAGATTCAATCAAGTGTATCGATCGATACAATGATCAACCTGTGTTAATTGGGGAAGAACGAAGATGGGAGATGAAAGAAAGACCAAGAAATTTCATTGCTACTGGAACACATCATCAGGTGCATATCTTAGTTCAGAAAGGTAACCAGTAGTCTAGTACTCTTAGTTCACTTGAACATTATAAAAGGGGAAAATTATTAATTATGTTAATCTAGTAAATCTTGTATAGAATGTTAGGTATTTGAATGTAATTTTTATATCTCAGAAAGAAGACCAAAGAAGCAAGCATCCAGTAGAAGGACATCAATTTGAAGATCAACTCAACTGCACAAGATTGTTGAAGACGAAGGAGAACAATCTCCTCAGATACCTTAGCTCAGATACCTTAAGAAAACAAGTGTCTTTGAAAGACAAGTTTCTGAAGTGATATATGATGGATAAAGGTTACTGGGAGAGGAGTGTGCTATGCCTCAAAGAGCTTTCACATATCCGTTGAGACTACATGACAAAAATAGTACACTGAATTAATTACGCAGACATAGATGTCTGAACAAAAGAGGACTTGATGGATCCTCGGGAAAAACAATTTTCGTTGAACTTAAAGTTTTATTGAGAACACCAAAGTTTTACGAATTTAGGGAATTTACGTCCAACAACCTTTTTAGATGCTCCTTAAACGTTTGGGTCCCTATCGTTTCAAAATTTACGCTGAGGTCCATTTTCAGCCAAAATGTTGACTTTGTGTAGAATGTCCAATTTACCCCTCGAATAAAACATTTCCTGTAAAATTGGTATATTGAATTATGGAGAATAATGCATTTCTTTAAATGGTATATTTGAAAAAAGAAATAAAACAGTTCTTTGAAAATAAAAGAAGAAGTAATAAGTAGGGTTTATCTCGTTTACTCCCGCTACATTACATTTACTCCCATTTCCTCTCTTCTCTTTCTCCCGCCAAAACCTTCTCCTCCATTTTCGTCTTCAATACCTCAATGTCTGCAACTAAAAAAGCTCCATAATCCGTTGATTTTGACGTCTGAAACTGATCGAGCTGACGGAAGAAGGTTTCTCGTTGATTCGGAGAACGATTGGGGAGGCTATTGAGAATAATTTTAGGGTTTATCAAAAGAGGTATGGTACTCCAACTCAAGTTCAATTATGCTCTAATTCTTACTAAACATTGCATGAAATTGAAGAATTTATTGCGGAATTTAAGATTTTAGTCAAAATTGGGGGTTTTTAACGTCAGGAACCCTAGTTTTTTTTTTCTTTTTTGTAAATTGTTAATTTTGGTTGAAATTGTTTGCAGGAATGGGTTCCTGTGATAGTTACATGGTACGGTTACATACCTTTGGCAGGGATGAGACTCTGGTGAACATAAGTCCCAAAAAGTACAGTCATGCTAAGCTGCTTGAAGATTTGTGGGAAAAATTTATGAATCCTTGTAACGCCCCGACTTTTGGGTTTTTAAAAGGAGTGAATTTCAGTCGGGGCGTCGGGCAAAAACAGAGCCGAAACGTTTAGTGAAACATGGGAAGTTACAGAAAACCTTTCGTTCGCAGTTGCTGGAATAAAAAAATATATTTTATTCAGCAAATAAAACCACAAGATTTCAACATTCTTTTCTTTAAAGATACACAATATAACGGGGAAATGACATGAGTTTTTGAAAAAGACAATAAGACACTATGTTCATTTACAAAAATCCCAAATCCCAACTACACACTTAGTTTGCTGAGTTTATCGGTCGTTCATTCTTCACCGCCATCTCACCTACAAGGAAGGGAATAAAACAAGTGTGAGAAAAACCTCAATGAGTGTTCAAAGATTTTCGTGAGAAGTTTTCAGTAAAATCATAACAATAAAAAAAAACAAGAACTTAAAATCCAAAATACTTTCAATAACATATACTTTTCAGAAAAAACATTATTTCATGCCGCTCCTTATAACGCCACAGTAAAACAGGCCTTATGTCTCCCTGATAGTCGATCAAACTATCCCAGACTCGCCATGGCATGTGGGTGGAATTCTGACCAACTAAATCGGTGAAGGCTTCTATCACTCGATTTAAAGGGAATGGGCAAAGGAAACCGACAAGTAGCTCGCATACAACAACCAAACTATAAGCCAATTAACTTTGAACCAAACGTACGTATCTTTCTTGAACCGTCAATCAAACCAAAATAACAATCATGTATATAAAATATATATATATATATATATATATATATATATATATATATATATATATATATATATATATATATATAAAATATATATATATATATATATATATATATATATATATATATATATATATATATATCTTTCAAAATCAGCGGAAGCATGCTAAAACTCTTTCATGATTTGCTTTTTATGCAATAGAACGTGCGTTTTGAAAACCATGCATTACTTATATATAAGTTGAAAACATATTAAAATACCTTCCAGGTTTTGAAAATAATACATATATATAGTTTTGTAGAACACTCACAATTGAAGGTTAGGAAGAGCAAGAATTATGAAAGTACTTGCAAGAAGAACAAGCTACAAACTTGAAAGAAAAATACAATAGTACATGAAGACTTTTTTGAAGAAAATGCCCAAAACATTTTAGACAAATGAGGGCTGGAAAAAAGAGGGTATTTATAGGCTGGATTTAGGGAAGGTGAAAGGGTTGAAGAGCTAAAAAATAAATGGCAATTTAAAAGGCTTAAATTGCACTTAAAACTCATTTTAAAACCAACAATAAAAGTGCCAACATAAGAGAGGCCAATCAATTTCTTTTCCAAACATTTAAACACAATAACTAATGATAAATAATCATATTTTAGTTGGGAAAAGGTTCAAAAACGTTTTTGGTATCACATAGGTCATTTGTACACAAAAATAAAATGTGACACACCAAAAATGCAACACTTAGAGCAATTAAATTGAACTCACAATTACACATGCATATGCAACAATTAAACTTAAAATATTGAACATGCATAGGCATATTACACTTAGACAAGCATAAGTAACATAAAAGAGAAACGAATAGAAAATCAGAACGTTGATCGAAACATAGCATGTGACATTCGATATTACAAGCAACCCTTCATATCGTAACATGAAAAAGAAAGAAAAATATTTCATTCATTAAAGAAACCTCAAGTTACCAAACTCTTGTATTTTGAAATATATGAATATAAAATAACACTTTAATGTCAAAACATTAAGAGAGCCCCACACACATAAGACATGCATGTACATTACATAATTCAAAAGTGACTCTTCACAATATAAATCAATCAAAGAACATATATAATTAGCTTGTATTGAATTAGTTAATTAAAAGGAAGACTCTTCACATAAATCATCAATCAAGACACTCACATAAAGACTTCTAAAACAAATAATGAACTTTTAAAACAAACTTCACCAACATACTAAAATAATTCTAATATACTTCGAGACAAATAAAGTAACACTAATAAATCATGCAAGGATAAAAAGTACTAAGGTATGTCAAAATCTGGGGTGTCACACTCACCCCTCCTTAAAAGAATTTGGTCCCCAAATTCACACTTCAAAATTTTCTAAAACAATTTAGCACAAATAAACACACATTTAATAAATCATACAAGACCCAAAAATACCAAGTTAACTTAAAAACTGGGATATTACACTCAGCCCTCCTTAAAAGAATTTGGTCCCCAAATTCAAACTGCTAAAGCAATTTTCGACATAAGAAAAAGTTTTGGAAAAAAATTGATGTTTTCCATGCAAAGAACACATTGAACATGAAACTATAAAATAAAGCCTTTCGACTTCTTTTTTTTTTTTTAAGTGAAATGAAAAGTAGTCGGAACTTGAATAGAAACATGGAAAGACACGTGCAAAATTACTGTCTTCCTTTCATGCATCAATGAGGAAAAAAAATTGATACCAACTTAAGAGACCATGTTGGAAGTTCATGCACAAGTGACCACAAAATAACAAGAATCTTAACTATTCAATTAGCACAAGTGGACGCATATGTAACCAAATAAAAGTAACTAGTAAAGAAATTAGGCCAAGCAAGTTCAACTTTTGCATATTACAATTAAAGTCTTGAACAAAAGAGACAAGCTAGATCAAAAATGCAAAAGGTCAATTCTAAGTGTTTGATGCCTTTGAAACAATGATCATTAAAATGAAAAGTAGATGAGGAGTAGGAAAAAAAAATCGACTCACACGGAAGGAAAAAGAAGAATAAAAAGAAAATCAAGTAAGAATGTAAGAAAAGGTACTTTGGAAATGCGCAAAGAATGTTCAACCGGCAACACAGCAAACTTCTCACTCAAATTTTTTCCAAAGTCCGAAGACCCTATCCTGGCTTAGCCTAAGAAAAAAACTTAGGCTCTGATACCATTTATAACGCCCCGACTTTTGGGTTTTTAAAAGGAGTGAATTTCAGTCGGGACGTCGGGCAAAAACAGAGCCGAAACGTTTAGTGAAACATGGGAAGTTACAGAAAACCTTTCGTTCGCAGTTGCTGGAATAAAAAAATATATTTTATTCAGCAAATAAAACCACAAGATTTCAACATTCTTTTCTTTAAAGATACACAATATAACGGGGAAATGACAAGAGTTTTTGAAAAAGACAATAAGACACTATTTTCATTGACAAAAATCCCAAATCCCAACTACACACTTAGTTTGCTGAGTTTATCGGTCGTTCATTCTTCACCGCCATCTCACCTACAAGGAAGGGAATAAAACAAGTGTGAGAAAAACCTCAATGAGTATTTAAAGATTTTCGTGAGAAGTTTTCATTAAAATCATAACAATAAAAAAAAACAAGAACTTAAAATCCAAAATACTTTCAATAACATATACTTTTCAGAAAAAACATTATTTCATGCCGCTCCTTATAACCCCACAGTAAAACAGGCCATATGTCTCCCTGATAGTCGATCAAACTATCCAGTCAGGACCCTGCCATGGTACAGGGGTGGAATTCTACGACCCAACTAAATCAGTGAAGGCTTCTATCACTCGATTTAAAGGGAATGGGCAAAGGAAACCGACAAGTAGCTCGCCAGACACAACTGACCAAACTACAAGCAATTAACCTGAACCATACGTACGTATCTTTCTTGAACCGTCAATCAAAACAAAATAACAATCATGTATGTATATATATATATATATATATATATATATATATATATATATATATATATATATATATATATATATATATATCTTTCAAAATCAGCGGAAGCATGCTAAAACTCTTTCATGATTTGCTTTTTATGCAATAGAACATGCGTTTTGAAAACCATGCATTACTTATATATAAGTTGAAAACATATTAAAATACCTTCCAGGTTTTGAACATAATACATATATATAGTTTTGTAGAACACTCACAATTGAAAGTTAGGAAGAGCAAGAATTATGAAAGTACTTGCAAGAAGAACAAGCTACAAACTTGAAAGAAAAATACAATAGTACATGAAGATTTTTTTGAAGAAAATGCCCAAAACATTTTAGACAAATGAGGGCTGGAAAAAATAGGGTATTTATAGGGTGGATTTAGGGAAGGTGAAAGGGTTGAAGAGCTAAAAAATAAATGGCAATTTAAAAGGCTTAAATTGCACTTAAAACTCATTTTAAAACCAACAATAAAAGTGCCAACATAAGAGAGGCCAATCAATTTCTTTTCCAAACATTTAAACACAATAACTAATGATAAATAATCATATTTTAGTTGGAAAAAGGTTCAAAAACGTTTTTGGTATCACATAGGTCATTTGTACACAAAAATAAAATGTGACACACCAAAAATGCAACACTTAGAGCAATTAAATTGAACTCACAATTACACATGCATATGTAACAATTAAACTTAAAATATTGAACATGCATAGGCAATATTACACTTAGACAAGCATAACATAAAAGAGAAACGAATAGAAAATCAGAACGTTGATCGAAACATAGCATGTGACATTCGACATTATAAGCGACCCATTATATCGTAACATGAAAAAGAAAGAAAAATATTTCATTCATTAAAGAAACCTCTAGTTACCAAACTCTTGTATTTTGAAATATATGAATATAAAATAACACTTTAATTTCAAAACATTAAGAGAGCCCCACACACATAAGACATGCATGTACATTACATAATTCAAAAGTGACTCTTCACAATATAAATCAATCAAAGAACATATATAATTAGCTTGTATTGAATTAGTTAATTAAAAGGAAGACTCATCAGTCATAAATCATCAATCAAGACACTCACATAAAGACTTCTAAAACAAATAATGAACTTTTAAAACAAACTTCACCAACATACTAAAATAATTCTAATATACTTCGAGACAAATAAAGTAACACTAATAAATCATGCAAGGATAAAAAGTACTAAGGTATGTCAAAATCTGGGGTGTCACAATCCTGATGATGAAGGTAACAACAACGTGGCTCTGTCTTTAACTGCTGAAGTAGAAGGTCAGATTAGCAAGATGAATATCACATGTGATAGAGTTGTTATTGAAATATCTGATAGAAATAAGGAGTTTAAATCAGTAGAAGTGTATGTGGATATGTCATATGCACCTCCTTTGTTTGTAGATACTTTTCAAACAAAAAAGTCTGTATTGAATGCATCTTGCAGGGATGATGAGAGTTATGTGTCCAAGTGTAAGGTTGACATTCCTGATGGTAGAACTAGATTTTATAGGAGAAGATGGTGTAAATCTAGACAGAACCCCACTCCTACTAAAAGGAGTTATTTCTACCCTGAAACAATATTGATTGATTGTTCAGATGATGAAGAGCAACAAGATGATGTTAATGTTAACCAAACCTCCCATGTTAATGTTGATTCTCCTAGTGTTAATGTTAATGTTGATTCCAGTAGTCATGTTGAGTCCCCTGTTAATGAGCACTCCCCTGTTAATGAGCACCCCCTGAATCACAATGTGAAATGCCACTTGAAACACCATCACAGATGCCATTTGATACACAAACACAATCACAAGATGAACCACCACCAGATACAAAAGCCACTGATGATCAATTCTATCACCCTTCTCCTCCTCAACCAATGCCTGACCAGCCTGAAATTATTACACCACACCAGTTGACTTAGACATGAATGATTTATCTTTCATGGACTTGTTGTTTGGTGATAACACTTCCAAATCCATTCCCACTGAGACACCTACACCACCTGCACCACCTACACAACCCACATCACCCATCTCTGATGACATTGACCTTACTGTGAAAATGATGAGCCACCAAACACCTCCATGTATGGGAGTGAGGATGAAAAGATAGGGTTTGTTAGGCGTGCTGGGAGTGATAGTGAGACTGATGGTGAGGCAGTTGATGGTGGTGATACTGGGCTAGGGAATAATGAGCATGAGGTGCAGGGAGAGGATGGAACTGAAAATGTGGTTAATAAAGGTGGTAGACCAAGGGGTACTGGTACAGGAACCTCTGGTGTTGTGGATGAAGAGAGTGAACATGAAGATGAGGAGAACATAGAAGTGGAGGAAAGAGTAGAAGATTAGTTTGAAGCTAGTGAAGAATGGAATTGGGAGTATTTTTGGACATGTGTTTTCAAATAAAGAAGATTTGAGAAAGAGAGTGAAGGAATATATCATCAAAGTGGGATTCATAGCAGAAAGGAAGAAAAATGATGAATTCAGGTTCACAATTTGTTGTAAGGGCAAAGGATGCCAGTGGAGGCTGCATGCTTCAAGGGTTGAAGGGAAGTGTATGATGATAAAGGCATACCAGGGGAAACATCAGTGTATCAGGAAAATAGATCCTAGGGAAGTAGATGCCAATTGGTTGTCTGAGAAGATAGTAGATGAATTGAAAAGAATCCCAACATCAAGATTAAGCCATTGACAGCTTGGATCAAGGATAAACTCAAAATTGATGTTGAGTACATGAAGGTGTGGAGAGCAAGACAAAAAGCACAAGAAATCATTGGTGGAAATCTAGTTGAGGCATTCAACTTGATGCCCAATGAGATGATAAGAAGATGCAATCCCGGATCATTTACTGAGTTGAAGTTTGTTCCATCTCCCACTTTGGTGCAACCTAACTTTCACAGTTTCTTCTTAGGGTTGGAGGCATTGAGAGCTGGATTTTCTAGCAGGGTGTAGCCCTTTTTTATTCTTTGATGGATGTCACTTGAAAGGGAGGTATGGTGGTGGACTTCTGAGTTGTGTAGGGATTGATGCAGAGGGAGGCATATTCGATTCTTTGAAAGTGATTGTAGACATTGAAGACAAGGCAAGCTGGGGATTTTTTATAGAATGCCTTGAGCATATGTTTGGTGGATTTGCCCCTGAGAAGAGATGGCATTTCATGACAGACAAAAGGTAAAGTCATGATATGTTCTTTAACTTTTTATTACTACTTAAACTACTTGAAATTTAATTGACATTTATATGTTTCAATCACTGTACATGGGCTTGTGGAAGTCATCAAGGAACAAGCACCTCATGTTATCAATAGAAAATGTGCAAACCATATCTATGATAACTTCAAGTTGAAGTTCCCATCAGCTGATTTGAGAAGGAATTTTTGGCAAGAATCTACATCATATACTCTTTATGGATGTAATAAAGGTATGAATAGGATTAAAGATGCTAATATTGCTGCTTATGATTGGTTGAGAGCTGTAGATGCTAGTTATTGGGCTAGGCATGCATTTAATCCATCCCCAAAGGTGGATCATGTCACTAATAACCTCTCAGAGTCTTTTAATAGTTGGATTGATCCCATAAGAGCACATTATATTCTTAGTTTCATGGAAAGTCTTAGGTGTCAAATTATGAATAGAATGACACAAAGGAGAAATAAGGCGATGTCTTCAACTGCTATTGTAATGCCTAGGGTTCTTAAGAAGTTGAACACTAGTCAGGATGAGTCAAGGAGATGCACACTTGTTTCTGAATGCAATAGAAAGTATGAGGTGCATGATTACAATTACAGATTCATTGTTGATTTGAATGAGTGGAGCTGTGATTGCAAAAGGTGGGATATATCTGGAATCCCATGTAGGCATGCATGGGTTGCTATAACACATAATAGGGAGGATGTTGAGGCATATATTTATGAAAATCACACCAAAGCAGCCTACTTGAGAGCCTATGATATCATGATCCAGCCTATCCCCCAACATCCATTCTGGCCAGATGATTTGGAGTCCAGAGATATGGTATGTCAACCATCAGTAGTTAAAAGGCAAAGGGGTAGACCTAAGATGGTAAGACACAAACAACCATTTAAAGGTAAATCTAAAGCTACACATGGCATGAAGAAGGCTCAAGTGACTTGTAGGAATTTTGGAGGAAAAGGTCACAACTCAAGGATCTGCATCAAAAAGGTTAGTAACACAAATCTATATACTTACATTTTATAGTTGTTTAATTACATCATATTCTTACATTTTTTTTCCTTTCATGTCTATTGTCTTGGTGCAGAGCAAGACAAATGAGGGAGATGGTGGTGGCAACACTGAATTTGAAGGAAATGACACAACTGGTGAAGGAACAAGCAATAGTGAAGGAACAAGCAATCAAAGAGGCAAAAGAAAGAGAGGAACTGGTACAAAGCAGACTGCACAAGCTTCTAACAAACAAGCTCCTAAGAAGACTGCCATTAAGAAGTCTGCTAAAAAGTAATTTGACATGACTCTTTATAACAGGTCATTCATTTTGTGTAGTTCTTGCCTTATAAATAATGTCATTTTGTGACTGATATTATGTAAGTTGTAATGATGTTTTGCTTTGGGACATTTTACTAGCTTTGGCACATTTTGCAGAGTAGTTATGGTGGTTTGAGTATGTGTATTTTGACACTCTTTGGTATTTTGATACTCATTGGTGCTAATAGAGAAAACATCATTTTATTTCATTCAATTGCATTACATTACACATATTGCAAGTAAACATCATGTTCTTGATATGTTCACAGATTGCAAGTAACGAAAGTTCTTGATTCTAAGTAGCACGAAAGTTCTAAGTGTCCTGATCCTTAACAAGCTATATCTGTTGTGAAGGAGTTGAATTGAAGCACTGTTGCGACTTGCTAAGAGGTTCATTCTCCTGAACGAAGAACATAGACTTGGGTCAGAAAAGAACATATCACCACACACTGTCCAAGTGTGTTAAGTGACACTTGTTCCAGAAGGTAGTATTACATAACTGTGGAAGTTATTAATCTACCAATCTGACAAACCCTTCTTAACCAACACTAGAAAAGACGTGGAGTAGAGGAAGTACTTAGTTTGGGAAACTAAGGAATAACTCCAAGAAAGGTTCTTAGTAGAGGAAGTACTTGGCTGGAAAGCCGGGGAAGAACTCAGGGGGAACACTTGGTTGGGAACCTAGTGTATTTAGGAATCGAGAGAAGATATTTGTAAGGTGAACTCAATTATCTGTCTTAATGGATTCTAGGTCTGAGAAAGGCCGAAGTGGATTAGTTGAAGGATTATGCCACCTTCAAATACCACTATAAGGCTACTGTGTTATTTACTTTCTGCACTTACATTCTGCCTTTACTTACTTGCAAAGTAATTTACACACTTCACTAGCTTGCTGAGCACGTGCACTTATCAGAAAGACTTCCGCTATTCTGATTATAAGTATCAGAAAGTTACCCAACTTTCAGAGAAACTGTTTTATCGACAAAAGTTTTAAAAAGACTATTCACCCCCCCTAGTCTTTTACTTTGTCGTTATCTGGACCAACAAGTGGTATAAGAGCAGGAGGTTCCCAAGCCTTCTGCACTGAACCTAGATCCTAGATAAGTGCTCACTAATCGCTTAACCCCTGCACTTGATCTGTTTGTTATGTTTTGTCCTGCAGGATGTCTTTAGGCGACGCTCCAGTTCTCAAGCCAGAGAACTATGAAAAATGGAGGAACAATATGATGCTCCATCTGGAAGCCATCAGTGATGAAATGATCGAAGTTATAAAGAATGGCCTTATAGTCATCCAGCAAGCAAAGATAGTCACTGATGTCTCTGATGGAAGAGATGAAGATTCTGCCAGAAGAACCTCCACTTCAGAAACTTCTACAAGTGGGAGAGCTACTGGTCAGATAGCTTTGGAAGAAAAACCAAGATATCTCTGGACATCGGAAGATTTCAAGAGAAATAGACTGGATGGTTGATGAGTCGGTTTTATATCGTCTCATTTGGTCTTTTTTACCGTCTTTTTATCATCCTTGAGTATAGTTTTATTTAGTTTTCTTAGAGTATTTTTACTTGTTTTGTTCTTTGTCTGTTTTGTATATATTTGGCTAAACCACGCTAATTGAAGGTAAAATGGTGTATTTTATATGCATCTACAAGATTTGGAGTTCCAATGCCTCGTATGGATGCTAGAAGTGGAGCGGGAAGGCCAAAATATCAAGAATCGGAGTCAAAAGGCGTCAAAGGGGCAAAATGGTCACTCCAGAAGAACTGGCGACGCCGCTTGATAATCGGCGACGCCAAAGATTCATCTTATGGCATATAGCCAAATGGCGATGCCGCTTGAGATCGGCGACCAATGATGGTTTTGTGTATTTATACCGCTCAGACATTATAGTCCGACCCACCTTCTGGCCCTTGGGTTGGGGTGTGTTTGGCAACTAGTTTTTAATTGGGGTTAATATGTAATATATAAAAAGTATGTCTTAATGTCTTTATCTAAGGACTGTCTCTTAGGAGACCTTCTCTAACAATATAGTTTTTGATTAATAACATCGAAAATTTTATTTATAAACTAATCCCGTCTCTAGATAAATTATGTAGAGACCGTTTCTCAGAAGACCCACTCTTCTTTTAAAGTGTATTACATGCATTATTAAATATACTCCCTCCGTGTCGAAAAACTTCATACGTTTGTCATTTTAGCTTTCCTACAAAACTTCATACATTGTTAAAAAATAAAGCTACCCCACACTCAACAAATAATAAACAATCTCAACTTCACATACAAATTACACATTTTGTCACTAAAAGTACACTGTTCCCTACCTTTTAAATATCTTATCATTACTTTAACCAGTGATGCTAGATTGTTCCATGCCATCCTGTAAAGTGGATTTTCTTGTGTCGGCATGTACTTCTGCTAATTTGTTCCATTCTACGTTATAACAACATCAAACACAATGAAGTTGTAGAAGGCAGATATAATCCAAACTCAGCCACACATATGTGCCAATAGAGAACCATGTGTATGATCTGTGACGATTCCCGTCAGATTGACCATTACTTGACCATCTTTCAATTGGGCGAATATATTTTTCTGCCATAACTCCATATCCTGCTCTCAGTAAATGGAAAGACAAATACATCATATCATATTACTTTAAAGCATTATGATTCTCTAGCTTTTGTGAATCATAATTGAATGAACTGCCACCACCCAAAGTGATTCAAAAAAATCAAACAACTAATAAAATTAATAAATACAACAAATCGAACATTTCTTGGTCGAGATTCGAGTACTTCACCTGAGACATCGACTATTCATTTTTCAAATCTCAGATTCCTTTTGTTCAAGGATGAACGACATGGAGAAATGATGATTAGAGGGTTAGACCAATTTGTGATCAGAGGATAGCACCAAATAACTGATTTTTTTTTATCGATCGAGATTGAATCAGACCTATAAGGAACAACACAAAACACAATAAGAATCATTAGTTAGTCACCCTTAATTAGTCACCGAGAATGATAGGTTCCCCCCTGAATTGATATCATCTTTGATTCAATGGCAGAGATCATTTCTTCTCCTAATAAGCAGAAGAGAATATAAATTATGAGTTGCAGTTGATTAATAGAAACATTACTCGATTGAATCCATCAATAAATATCCTTGTTACCTCTCTTCATGCGCTCCGAAAATTTCAACATTCTCTAGAAACTTATATCTAATTAGGTGAGAATTTAATAATTGACTCGACATAAAATTTCCAAATGATCAAAAAGAAAAATTATTAAAATCATGTATCAATGTGAAGTTAAGTGAATAAACATGCATTCATTGAATTAAAACCGAAACAAATGAAGAGGAAATCAGAAGGACCAATTATTATAATACTTACTTGAAGGCGAAAATAGATGCCCGAAACAATTATAAATAGGCTCACCCAATTCTTCATCTCGTGTACTCCAGATTATTGGAGTTGAACACAAAACTATAATCATCTTTCACCTTCGTATTGTTGAATCTTGAAGTCAAAGAATCAATTTTATATGTCGACCACAAATTAGATTGATCAAAATACAAAATTTGATTGGATTGACTAAATTTTAACAATAATAATCAACAACAAATGTCTATGCATCGAACACATTTACCTATCTAATAAATCCAATCAATGAAGGGCAGCATGGTGCCATCACCACCTGGAGCACCCAGGGAGATCAACTCCAGCAGCCAAGTATTATAAAACCGAAGCATAGGAGTTCATTTCATAATATCCATACCTGCAACAATGAAACCATATAAAGTTAGATTATTTTAGTCATTATAGATTGAAATAATTTGCTCTTAGATTACCTGAATCCATCACACAAAAGGATTTATTAAAAATAAAAAAAGAAGCTTCAGAATCACAACAAAACTTAAAAACCAAGATGTATTTACAATTCTACCGTCCTCGACAGGTCATCCAAATGAACATCTCCAACATATATATGTGTCCTGAATCTCTACTTCCCGAAACTCTAACTAAAACATTTATATGGAACTATATATGAAATAAATAATATTAAGCTCCACAAATTGTTTTCCAAAACACACACCTAATTCACAACAAAAATGCAATCAACAGAGAACAAGAGTTCCACATCCACCTTTTGCCCAACTCAAAATCATTTTATGAAACTATTTAAAAGTTTAGATGAAACTGTACTATTTTTTTTTGCCAAAAATGCCACCATCACGTTCACCTTATATTCAACTGAAGAAACAACTCCTGGAATTTCTTTTTCATGTTGAATAATTGAATTAACAGAGAGGTACATTATGATTCATGGTATAATGAATGAAAACTAAAACATGAAAAAAAATAAAAAAAATAAAAGATTCACAAATATTGCAAAACTTATTATTACCTCATTCCGCCATCCTAGACATTTTCATCCATATGTCTAGCTCCAACATAAGATCCTGAAACCTATAAAAAAATTCCGAGGTAATATATTATGTGAATTGAGATTAACACCGAATAATCGATTTTTTTTTTGCATCACAGAAGGCACACACACCTGCATTGGCCGACTGGCGCAAACTAAAGACGGTGGAGAAGAATTTATTTGGGGCGACGAATCAAAAGGCCGATTTCATTAATAATCGACAATCGGCCACCATTTATTGCACATTTTGGTGTGTATTGATTCTAACTGAGTCGATATATAAGCAATTGCTGAAGAGATCAAGAAACCTAACTCCATACCTGAGTGACTGAGTCCACAACCCATCAGTGAAATTCCAATGCTTTGCAGTAAATTGGTGGAGATATTGTGGGATTGTGCGTCTATATAAAAAATGACGATGCAATGAACAATTTAAATAAATCTGTTGGTAGAGATAATTTTGGAATTTTGTGTTCAGAGTGCAATTTTGTAGAAATTTTAAAGAATCTTTGTGAGATATATAATATCAAAATATGGCTACGTTTTGTTGATATTTTGTTGGATTTTTTAAAACTAGTTAACAACCAACACATGTAAAGTTGCATAATATTAGGAGATTTTGTTGGTTTTATTTTTGATTACGCTAATTAAACATTAAATAGAATAACTAAAAATAGTTAGCAGATAGATGTAGGTGCTGATCTTTTCTTATTTAGTGAGCTAAATTATAAATCATTTGTTTATGGCTTCGATTTGCCACATCAGATTTTTTGGGTATGTGGCACATCTCTTCTTCCATTTACATCATCACTTTTATCATATATATAGATAAAACATGTGGTAAAAAAGCTCACTTTTTAGAGAAGAAAAATACATTAATTCAATTTTTTTAAGAATAAAAAAGGTTTAATTATAAACCATCAGGAAAAGCCAACATACAACAAATCAGAAAAGTCGGTCTATTAGTGCCCTCACAAAATACAATAAACCTCTGCCTAGTTTGTGAGCTAACTCACTACCATTTCTCCTAACATGTTTTCCCTTTAAATTCCAGCCATGTCCACTCCACGAAGCGCAACCATTGCGACTTCAAGGTCCGGGTTAAATGGTATTTGTTTCTGTTTCCAAGCCAATACAGTGCCTATATCGTCTCAAATCACAACCTCCAACCTCGTAGTTGACGGGTTCCAACTTCCAAGTAATTGAAACATCGATTTTATCTTAACACAATCAACGGCTTGAGGACTCCAGACAGTGACCTGAGTCTTGTGGGCGGGAAGTGCTGAAATGTGCACGTACTTCCTTATAATGGCTGAGTAGATATTGTGCATATCTCATGAATTCCATCGGGTTCTATCCATCTTTACCGTACACAATTCGAGTACGAACAAACACCAAGAATATACATAAATGTAGCAAAGCCTTGGGCATAGTTCAATTTATATACCTGTGTAGCCCAATGTCACATATCATCCAAGTTAACAAAAAGTACCGCCTGTGAAAAGCCATAAACACCCCCTAATGATCTAGCATACGGACACTTGATGAAAGCATGTAAAGTACTTCCATAACTTTCACAACAAATAGAGAATATATAGATTCTGAATAATGTCAATGAACTAAGTTATGCTTTGTTCTCTTCATCTGAAAACTCATAGATTTTAGTTCAGTTCAGATTCATTCAGTTTAGTTGAGTTCTCAGTTGTTTTTATACTACAGTTCAGTTCAGTTCAGTTCAGATCAATTCAGAGAACTGAGCCTAACACGCAAAGCATTTCTCAAGATCTGCCCCTTAATTCTGTCTGGGATATGCAAACTCCATATAAAATTCCAATTTTAAGAAAGATTCTCATATCATCCTCATATCTCCACCCGTTTAGACAAATACGATTGAACAAATTATAAATTCCAATTCCTCAGACACCAACTACTAAAGTACTAGTAACCGACAAACTTGAAATTAATTGAATTAGTCCAAACTAATTATGAAGAGAAGAATCTGAAACTGGTATACGAAATTGTGAAGCGAAAATTAGGAAAATAATTTGTCGTACCTCTTATTCCTGACTGTGGCGCCGGTCATGATCCAGGTGAAGAAGCAGATGATAAATTTGGTGATTGATGGTGGGATTATTGACGAAGAGGATTCATATTAGAATAGCCAATTAATTGCGTGATGGAATCTGTTGTATGGAGAATTGATATTTACTCTATTTAAAAATAAAATTCATCTTTGTGCAAATCGATTTTTGGGTTGGTGAATGGTGAAGATTGAAGAATCTCATGGGTTTTGGCTTAAGAAGATGAATGGATAGCAAACTAATAGAAAAATATAACCATCACGGTGTTTTCAATTGATTTGATTGAAGAACGTAGAGATCGAAATGGTCTCTAAGGTCTTTCCAAGATTCAATCAAGTGTATCGATCGATACAATGATCAACCTGTGTTAATTGGGGAAGAACGAAGATGGGAGATGAAAGAAAGACCAAGAAATTTCATTGCTACTGGAACACATCATCAGGTGCATATCTTGGAAAAGAAAGGTAGCCTAAGATTTTACTCACTTGAACATTATAAAAGGGGAAAATTATTAATTATGTTAATCTAGTAAATCTTGTATAGAATGTTAGGTATTTGAATGTAATTTTTATATCTCTGAAAGAAGACCAAAGAAGCAAGCATCCAGCAGAAGGACATCAATTTGCAGATCAACTCAACTGCACAAGATTGTTGAAGACGAAGGAGAACAATCTCCTCAGATACCTTAGCTCAGATACCATAAGAAAACAAGTGTCTTTGAAAGACAAGTTTCTGAAGTGATATATGATGGATTAAGGTTACTGGGAGAGGAGTGTGCTATGCCTCAAAGAGCTTTCACATATCTGTTGAGACTACATGACAAAAATAGTACACTGAATTAATTACGAGACATAGATGTCTGAACAAAAGAGGACTTGATGGATCCTCGGGAAAAACAATTTTCGTTGAACTTAAAGTTTTATTGAGAACACCAAAGTTTTACGAATTTAGGGAATTTACGTCCAACAACCTTTTTAGATGCTCCTTAAACGTTTGGGTCCCTATCGTTTCAAAATTTACGTTGAGGTCCATTTTCAGCCAAAATATTGACTTTGTGTAGAATGTCCAATTTACCCCTCGAATAAAACATTTCCTGTAAAATTGGTATATTGAATTATGGAGAATAATGCATTTCTTTTAAATGGTATATTTGAAAAAAGAAATAAAACAGTTCTTTGAAAATAAAAGAAGAATTAATAAGTAGGGTTTATCTCGTTTACTCCCGCTACATTACATTTACTCCAATTTCCTCTCTTCTCTTTCTCCCGCCAAAACCTTCTCCTCCATTTTCATCTTCAATACCTCAATGTCTGCAACTAAAAAAGCTCCATAATCCGTTGATTTTGACGTCTGAAACTGATCGAGCTGACGGAAGAAGGTTTCTCGTTGATTCGGAGAACGATTGGGGAGGCTATTGAGAATAATTTTAGGGTTTATCAGAAGAGGTATGATACTCCTACTCAAGTTCAATTATGCTCTAATTCTTACTAAACATTGCATGAAATTGAAGAATTTATTGCGGAATTTAAGATTTTAGTCAAAATTGGGGGTTTTTAACCTCAGGAACCCTAGTTTTTTTTTTCTTTTCTGTAATTTGTTAATTTTGGTTGAAATTGTTTGCAGGAATGGGTTCCTGTGATAGTTACATGGTACGGTTACATACCTTTGGCAGGGATGAGACTCTGGTGAACATAAGTCCCAAAAAGTACAGTCATGCTAAGCTGCTTGAAGATTTGTGGGAAAAATTTATGAATCCTTGTAACGCCCCGACTTTTGGGTTTTTAAAAGGAGTGAATTTCAGTCGGGACGTCGGGCAAAAACAGAGCCGAAACATTTAGTGAAACATGGGAAGTTACAGAAAACCTTTCGTTCGCAATTGCTGGAATAAAAAAATATATTTTATTCAGCAAATAAAACCACAATATTTCAACATTCTTTTCTTTAAAGATACACAATATAACGGGGAAATGACATGAGTTTTGAAAAAGACAATAAGACACTATTTTCATTGACAAAAATTCCAAATCCCAACTACACACTTAGTTTGCTGAGTTTATCGGTCGTTCATTCTTCACCGCCATCTCACCTACAAGGAAGGGAATAAAACCAGTGTGAGAAAAACCTCAATGAGTGTTCAAAGATTTTCGTGAGAAGTTTTCATTAAAATCATAACAATAAAAAAAACAAGAACTTAAAATCCAAAATACTTTCAATAACATATACTTTTCAGAAAAAACATTATTTCATGCCGCTCCTTATAACCCCACAGTAAAACAGGCCTTATGTCTCCCTGATAGTCGATCAAACTATCCAGTTAGGACCCTGCATGGTACAGGGGTGGAATTCTATGACCCAACTAAATCAGTGAAGGCTTCTATCACTCGATTTAAAGGGAATGGGCAAAGGAAACCGATAAGTAGCTCGCCAGACACAACTGACCAAACTACAAGCCAATTAACCTGAACCATACGTACGTATCTTTCTTGAACCGTCAATCAAAACAAAATAACAATCATGTATATAAAATATATATATATATATATATATATATATATATATATATATATATATATATATTTCAAAATCAGCGGAAGCATGCTAAAACTCTTTCATGATTTGCTTTTTATGCAATAGAACGTGCGTTTTGAAAACCATGCATTACTTATATATAAGTTGAAAACATATTAAAATACCTTCCAGGTTTTGAAAATAATACATATATATATAGTTTTGTAGAACACTCACAATTGAAGGTTAGGAAGAGCAAGAATTATGAAAGTACTTGCAAGAAGAACAAGCTACAAACTTGAAAGAAAAATACAATAGTACTTGAAGACTTTTTTGAAGAAAATGCCCAAAACATTTTAGACAAATGAGGGCTGGAAAAAAGACGGTATTTATAGGGTGGATTTAGGGAAGGTGAAAGGGTTGAAGAGCTAAAAAATAAATGGCAATTTAAAAGGCTTTAATTGCACTTAAAACTCATTTTAAAACCAACAATAAAAGTGCCAACATAAGAGAGGCCAATCAATTTCTTTTCCAAACATTTGAACACAATAACTAATGATAAATAATCATATTTTAGTTGGGATGAAGAGAGTGAACATGAAGATGAGGAGAACATAGAAGTGGAGGAAGGAGTAGAAGATGAGTTTGAAGCTATTGAAGAATGGAATAGGGAGTTTACTGTTGGACATGTGTTTTCAAATAAAGAAGATTTGAGAAAGAGATTGAAGGAATATATCATCAAAGTGGGATTCATAGCAGAAAGGAAGAAAAATGATGAATTCAGGTTCACAATTTGTTGTAAGGGCAAAGGATGCCAGTGGAGGCTGCATGCTTCAAGGGTTGAAGGGAAGTGTATGATGATAAAGGCATACCAGGGGAAACATCAGTGTATCAGGAAAATAGATCCTAGGGAAGTAGATGCCAATTGGTTGTCTGAGAAGATAGTAGATGAATTGAAAAGAATCCCAACATCAAGATTAAGCCATTGACAGCTTGGATCAAGGATAAACTCAAAATTGATGTTGAGTACATGAAGGTGTGGAGAGCAAGACAAAAAGCACAAGAAATCATTGGTGGAAATCTAGTTGAGGCATTCAACTTGATGCCCAATGAGATGATAAGAAGATGCAATCCCGAATCATTTACTGAGTTGAAGTTTGTTCCATCTCCCACTTTGGTGCAACCTAACTTTCACAGTTTCTTCTTAGGGTTGGAGGCATTGAGAGCTGGATTTTCTGGCAGGGTGTAGCCCTTTTTTATTCTTTGATGGATGTCACTTGAAAGGGAGGTATGGTGGTGGACTTCTGAGTTGTGTAGGGATTGATGCAGAGGGAGGCATATTCCAGTTGCTGTAGCAGTTGTAGACATTGAAGACAAGGCAAGCTGGGGATTTTTTATAGAATGCCTTGAGCATATGTTTGGTGGATTTGCCCCTGAGAAGAGATGGCATTTCATGACAGACAAAAGGTAAAGTCATGATATGTTCTTTAACTTTTTATTACTACTTAAACTACTTGAAATTTAATTGACATTTATATGTTTCAATCACTGTACATGGGCTTGTGGAAGTCATCAAGGAACAAGCACCTCATGTTATCAATAGAAAATGTGCAAACCATATCTATGATAACTTCAAGTTGAAGTTCCCATCAGCTGATTTGAGAAGGAATTTCTGGCAAGCATCTACATCATATACTCTTTATGGATGTAATAAAGGTATGAATAGGATTAAAGATGCTAATATTGCTGCTTATGATTGGTTGAGAGCTGTAGATGCTAGTTATTGGGCTAGGCATGCATTTAATCCATCCCCAAAGGTGGATCATGTCACTAATAACCTCTCAGAGTCTTTTAATAGTTGGATTGATCCCATAAGAGCACATTCTATTCTTAGTTTCATGGAAAGTCTTAGGTGTCAAATTATGAATAGAATGACACAAAGGAGAAATAAGGCGATGTCTTCAACTGCTATTGTAATGCCTAGGGTTCTTAAGAAATTGAACACTAGTAAGGATGAGTCAAGGAGATGCACACTTGTTTCTGAATGCAATAGAAAGTATGAGGTTCATGATTACAATTACAGATTCATTGTTGATTTGAATGAGTGGAGCTGTGATTGCAAAAGGTGGGATATATCTGGAATCCCATGTAGGCATGCATGGGTTGCTATAACACATAATAGGGAGGATGTTGAGGCATATATTTATGAAAATCACACCAAAGCAGCCTACTTGAGAGCCTATGATATCATGATCCAGCCTATCCCCTAACATCCATTCTGGCCAGATGATTTGGAGTCCAGAGATATGGTATGTCAACCACCAGTAGTTAAAAGGCAAAGGGGTAGACCTAAGATGGTAAGACACAAACAACCATTTAAAGGTAAATCTAAAGCTACACATGGCACGAGGAAGGCTCAAGTGACTTGTAGGAATTTTGGAGGAAAAGGTCACAACTCAAGGATCTGCATCAAAAAGGTCAGTAACACAAATCTATATACTTACATTTTATAGTTGTTTAATTACGTCATATTCTTACATTTTTTTCCTTTCATGTCTATTGTCTTGGTGCAGAGCAAGACAGATGAGGGAGATGGTGGTGGCAACACTGAATTTGAAGGAAATGACACAACTGGTGAAGGAACAAGCAATAGTGAAGGAACAAGCAATCAAAGAGGCAAAAGAAAGAGAGGAATTGGTACAAAGCAGACTGCACAAGCTTCTAACAAACAAGCTCCTAAGAAGACTGGCATTAAGAAGTCTGCTAAAAAGTAATTTGACATGACTCTTTATAACAGGTCATTCATTTTGTGTAGTTCTTGCCTTATAAATAATGTCATTTTGTGACTGATATTATGTAAGTTGTAATGATGTTTTGCTTTGGGACATTTTACTAGCTTTGGCACATTTTGCAGAGTAGTTATGGTGGTTTGAGTATGTGTATTTTGACACTCTTTGGTATTTTGATACTCATTGGTGCTAATAGAGAAAACATCATTTTATTTCATTCAATTGCATTACATTACACATATTGCAAGTAAACATCATGTTCTTGATATGTTCACAGATTGCAAGTAACAGGATAAAGTACTAGCTTCTAGCCTCCCAATGCTCCTTTCAATCTGCTCTCCAATTCTTGCCATGCATCTTTCAATCTGGTCTTCAATCCTTCTTATGCTTCTATCCACTTGATCTTCAAGCCTTCTGATACTTCTTTCCACTTGATCTTGGCTATTGCTTGTTGGTTGAGAAGTGTTCGAAGATTCACCATCATACTCCAATGGAGTGCACCAGTGTGAAAATTCATGGACAGGGCAACAATGGAACAATTACCCGGGATTTTTTGCGGTTGTGGAGAGGCATATCACCGTATTTTGCTGACAATTCTTCCTGCAAACTTCATTTTGAAACCTCGGACGAAGAACACTTGACGATGATGATGAGGAAGCCATGAAATATTTTTATTCTATGAATTAACAATTTTTTTAACACAAAAACACACCTAAAATGGTCCAAAATGGCTGAATTTATAGCCCCAAAACACCAAAAACGGTAACTAACGGTAACTAATGACTAGTACAAAGTTAACATAAAAATTAAAACGAGGTCCATCAACAGTAAACATTATTACAAAGAAGTAAGGTGTGCATGAAACCTAATTACAGTGAAGGACGGAATGTGCAAATCATGTGACAATCCGTTCATTAAAGAAAAGGAAGTAATTAAAGAAAAGGGAAACTAAAATTCAGTAATTAAAGAAAAGGAAAAAGAAAATGCAATAATTAAAGAAAAGGGAAAAGAAAATGAATATTTCACTCTCTCTCACCAAGTTTGACTTTTGTCCTTCGGTGTAAATATTTATTTACCTCAGTTCAAAGTTTGTCCTTCATCGTAAAATTTGAAACGATAGGGACCTAAACGTTTATATGGCATCTAAAAAGGTGGCTATATGTAAATCGCCCTACGAATTTATAATACCAAACCAAATTCCCGAAACACTAAATAAATTAGTATAGCAGAAGTTGACTCGAGAGGTCGGTCTCTCGGGAGTAACGCTCGATTAAAATAGAATAATTGTTAGGAAATATTTGTCTAGTTTTGATAAGTACACCATAATGACTTATTTTAGTTCAGAAAGATATCTAGTACTCTTGGTTCACTTGAACATTGTAAAAGAGGAAGTATACTTAGTATGATTAGTCTAGTAAATCTTGTATAGGATGTTAGGTCTCTGAATGTAATTTTATTTCTTTGAAGAAGACCAAGAAGAAGACATCCAGCAGTGTTGGGAAATTTTCTTGTGAAATTTGTTGGGAAATTTCTTGAGAAATTTTGTTAGATATTTTGTAAAGAATATCTGTTTAGATTTTGATCAGCAACATGATGACTTATCTTAGTCTCAGAAAGGTGATTAGTACTCTTGGTTCACTTGAACATTGTAAAAGAGGAAAACCACTAAGTATGATAGTCTAGCTAATCTTGTATAGGATGTTAGGTCTCAAAATGTAAATTTTAGTTTATGAAGAGAAGACCAAGAAGAAGACATCGAAGCAGAAAGCTCAACGACATTGAAGACTTGAAGAAAACTGCACAAGGTTACTGAATCTGTTGTTCAGATATCTTAGCCAGATATCTTGAAGACACGAATAGTTTCAAACAAACTGTGTCACAAAAGATATCTGAGAAATAAGAGACATATCTGAAAAACAAGGAAAGTGTCCACAGATATCTTACCTTGAGCTTTAACCACGTTTCTGAAAGAGAAATATATATTGCAAACAAAGTTGTTTCAATAAATACAAGTGGTATCTGAAGAATGAAGATAAGGACGTGCAAAGAATCAGATAACACTAGTCTCTGATACAAAGCATAGTTCCGTTGACACTACAGGACAAAAAGTATAGTAAAATGCATTTAATGCACGGACAGAAATGTTTGAATAAAAGCAACGGCAGCTTCTGAGAAGAAGACAAAACCTGCTATAGTACTATACACAGATATCGATAGTTCGAATTTGAGCCTAACGGATACTATTCAAACGGTACTCAAATTCATCTATAAATATCAACACTTAGACAGCTTGAGAGAACACATAGAACCTTAGACACACGACATAACTTGAAAACGCTGATCGTCTTACTCTCTCAAAGCAACTCACTTATCCTCAAAGCTTTCTGTTGCGACCAAAGCTTTTGATCTTGAGTAAACACTGAAGTTCTAAGTGTCCTGATCCTAAACAAGCAAAGCTATCTGTGAAGGAGTTGAATCAAAAAGATCAACTATCTGAGATTCATTCTCTTGAAGTGTATTAAGTATACTTGATTCACAGAGCTATCTGGTTAACTGAAAAGTTAACAAAGAAGCTCATCTGACAACTCAAACCAAAACCAACACCATAATTGGCGTGGAGTACAGGAAGTACTTAGTTTGAAAAATCAGGGAATAACTCCAAGGTTACCGGAGTATAGGAAGTACTTGATTTGGGAAACTAAGGAATAACTCCAAGGTTATTGAGTATAGGAAGTACTTAGCTTGGGAAGCTAGGGAATAACTCAAAGGTTTCTGAGTATAGGAAGTACTTGGCTGTGAAAGTCGGGGAACAACTCAGGGGGAACATTTGGTTGGGAACCAATTGTTTAAGAATCTTAGAATAGGATTATTGTAAGGAAAACTCAATTATCTGTTCTAGTGAATTCTAGGTCTCTAACAGACCGAAGTGGATTAGTTGGAGGATTATGCCACCTCCAGATACCACTATACTTGCTGTGTTATTTACCTTTCTGTATTTACATTTCAGCAACACACACACACATATTAACTGTTTCTGCACTTATCTTTATTAAGTCTTCTGCGCTCTGATTCTAAGTATCAGATATCTATTTATATATCTGAGAAATAGTTGTTATCGACAAAAGTTTTAAAAGACTATTCACCCCCCTCTAGTCTTTTACTTTGCCGTTATCTGGACCAACAAGTGGTATCAGAGCAGGAGGTTCACCATCCTTCTGCACTGAACCTAGATCCCCAGATAGGTGAAGGAACTTTATCCACTTTTGAGGACTATTTAATTTGTGTGTTAAGTGTGCAGGTATGTCTCTGAGTGATGCACCCGTTCTCAAACTAGAGAACTCGAGAAATGGAAAAATAACATGATGCTCCACCTTGAAGCCATAAGTGACGAGATGATCGAAGTAATAAAGAATGGCCCAATAGTCATTCAACAACTTAAGCAAGTCATGGAGGTTTCGAGTGGAAGAGACAGAGATCAAAGCGAAGGATCTTCACAAACAGATGCGTCAACTAGTGGAAGATCTACTAGTCAAGTTATTTACGAACCAAAGCCCAGAGAACTCTGGACATCGGAAGATGCCAAAAGAAATCGTCTGGATGGTCAAGCTCGTAACATCATTATCAGATCGACACCAGAGCACATACACTGTAAACTGTGGGGTGCTAAAACGGCGAAAGTTGCCTGGCAACTGATTGAAGAAATCTGTGCCGGAACTGAGAAAACCAAGGAAAACAAGTTCGAAGTTCTAAAGTTGAAATTTCAAAATTTCAAACAAGGTCCCACTGAAACTCTGGAAGAACTTGATTTCAGGTTTACCACTCTCATGAGTGATATGGCAGCACTTGGGGAAAGCAATAGATACTCCCAGTATGAGAAGATTAAGACTATTGTCAGAAGTCTTAACCACAACTGGGAGCATACTAAATTCTTTTATTTTAACCAAGGTATGCCAAATATCACTCCCGTGGAACTTTTCTCTCATCTCAGAGAGAACAAACAACTGAAAAGTTGCAGAATGTTGCTCTAGTTACTCAAGGAACTTCTGAAAAGAAGAAAAGCAAGGAGGAGACTGAGGATGCTCTTGCTGCAAAGCAAATGAGCAAATTTTTCAGTCGAGAAATTGAGAGAAGAAAAGCCAAAGAGAAGCTGAAAAAGCATCTAGGGTCAAACTATCACCAGTACAAAAATATGCAAAGCTCACTGAACAAGCCAGCTCAGAAAGCATCATGTACTGAGGAAGCAGAAATTGGAAACGATATCTGTTTCTATTGTAAAAAACCTGGCCACTTCAAGAAGGATTGTCCTGCCCTCAACAAACTAAGGACAGGCGACAAGAAAGATAGAAGAATCTTCAGAAGAAGCCAGAAAGCTTTGTTAACTGAAGAAAGAAATAAAATCCAAATTCAATTGGTGCTCTAGACGTTGAGACAGATTCTGAAGATGACAATTCAGATGACTCAACCTTACCATCTCCAAAATTATGTGGAGTTACTCATGATATAATCGACTTCGGCCTCAAGAAGAATGAAATGTGTGGAGTTGCTGAAATTGACGGTTCAGACATCTCCAACATAGAAAACTGTCTTATGGATGATGAGGTAACACATACTTCTTGCTACACTTATGCAAGTGATGAAGAGGAAACAAAAAATCTAGAAAATCTCAGGAAAGAACTTGACATCTATGAAAGAGAATTTCTAATGATCCGATCTAGAGCCGAAAACCTTGAAGAAGAAAAGATTTCTCTTGCAAAGGAAAATTCTCAATTAGTTAAAGTATCTGAGAGAAAGGATGCTGAAAATGCATTTCTCAAAGCTCAGATATCTGAGACTGAAAAGTCACATCAAGAAGCAATGGCTGAATTACAAAAGAAATATGAAGATCTTCTTCCTGAGAACAAGGAACTCAAGAAGAAAGAATTATCTTTTCAATCTTATGCCAAAGCTAGTGACACTCTTACTGAAGTACAATCTTACTTAAGAGATCCTTCAGAAAAGAAAGGACTTGAATTTGAATACAGACAAATTGTTCTATCACTCTGAATAAGAGTAAGGAGAAAAGAACATTTGTAAGTACTCAGCAAGACGGTTCCCATGCAATCTATAGTATCGGTGAAAAGACAAAGATTGTTGACAAAGGAAAGGCAGTTGCGACTAAACCTTTGTGGGAAAAACAAGTCAAAAACAAAACTGTTGGGTACGTCTCTGAAAAGAAACACAACACTGAAAAGTGTAAACACCCACAGTGCTATGTCACTTTTTCTGGAAAGAAATTGGATCAACCAGAGACTAGCAAAGTTGCTGAGAAAAGATCTCAGATAGCTTCAAGTGCTCGAAACGGTATTGGCTACAAAGGCATCGGAAAACAACTTGCTCATGAGTACAAGCAGGAGCAAGAACGATGGCTGAAAGCTAGAATTGCTCAAAGCAATTATCAGAAGTGGAAGTTAAATCAAGCCACTGAAAATCTGAATGTCAGGGCTAGAAGAAATCTGGCAAGGAAGGCTAAGTTTGCTGAAAAGCAAACTCAGAAACCTGACAGGTATCGGAAAGCATCTTATGGAGCACCTAGGAACACACCAAGGAAGAAAATAATTCTTACTAATGATAACATTCATTCAAAAAGAATTCCTCCTTACGTTCCTGTCAGACAAAAGCATATTTCAAAGAAACTCATTCAAAAATGGATTCCTACTGGAAGAACTTTTGATTCTGACGGTTCCATCAAAGATATGAGAACCTAATCTCCTGTTTCCTGTTGTGTGCAGAATGCTTCCTGGACCAAAGCACAATGGTTATTTGATAGTGGATGCGGAAAGCACATGACAGGAGACAAAGCAAATCTGGTTGATTACAAAGCTTGCAACACAGGACCAGATATCAGATTTGCTGGAGGAGAATTAAATCCCTCTCAGGATTTGCAACGTCAAATTGGGGACTTTAACAATCACTGACGTATTACATGTTAAGGATTTGAAATATAATCTATTTAGCATGAGCCAGTTTGCAGACAAGGGTTTTACTATAAAATTCAAAGCTAAATACTGCAAACTAATTGACAATGAGTCAAAGCGCAGTCTTAGTTGGTCGTGGAAAGGTCTTTATGTTGCCGATTGTGCATCCGCCACAATCAAGAATGTCTCATGGTGAGTCAATCTGGTCACCTGTAAGAGCACCTTGGTTATGGCACAAAAGAATGAGTCACTTGAACTTCAAAATTCGAATAGACTTGCCAAGAAAGAGTTAGTGGTTGGTCTTCCCAACATCTTTCGAAAGGATGGTATCTGCACTTTGTCGGATGGGGAAACAATCTAAGATCTCTTTCAAGTCCAAAATCGATACTCTAGTGTTAGACCAACGCAACTTTTACACATGGATCTATTTGAATCATCGTAACTAGTTATGCGGGAAAGAAGTATGGTGCGGTTGTTGTAGATGACTTCTCAAGATTCACTTGGGTTGTCTTCGAAACACAAATCGATGCCGGTGGAGATACCAAACTTCTTTGAAAAAGCTTGAAGTCATGAAAATGACAAGGTATCCGCAATCGTAATGCAGACCATGAATCTGAGTTTGTCAACCTGTACATATAGGAGTTTTGTACCTGCAAAGGTATACAACACCAACTTTCCTCTGTAAGAACACCTCAACAAAATGGTGTTGCATAAAGGAAAAACAGAACCCTTAAAGAAGCTGCAAGGACAATGCTAGCTGACACTGAAATAAGTGAAATTTATTGGGTTGAAGCTGTAAACACAGCTTGCTACACTCGTAATGATGTTTGATAAACAAACACCATGACAGGACCCCCTATGAAATCTTGGTTGGTAGACCCCCTAATATCAAACATCTGAGAGTATTTGGTTGTAGATGTTTTGTTCTAAACAATGGGAAAGATTATCTGAGAACATTTCAACCAAAGGCAGATGAAGGTGTTTTTCTTGGCTATTCCACAAACAGCAAAGCTTACAGAGTTTACAACAAAAGAACAAAGAAAATTGAAGAATCAGTTCATGTTGTATTCTATGAAGGAAGTAAGAAAACACCTCCTAATGATGAACTCTCAGAAAGGTTCAAAGAACTGTTACTGAGGGATTCTGAAGAAGAATCCTCAGAAAGGAAAAACATCATTATGGAAACTGAGGATGACTCTGACGTAGAAAAGCTTGAAAAGCCTAGTAACAACAAGATGACTCACAGACATGATGAGGAATTTCCTATGAGTTTTCCAGAAATGGAACAGTTCGAGAACCTTCATCATGAAGAGGTATCTGAAAATAAGAATGCTGAAATGCATGTTTCAGATATCTCTAACACTGAAAAAGTGTCAGATATCCATGACATTTCCCATATGTCAGATATCTCAGATACTGAAAAAGTATCAAATCAAAATCTTAGTGATTCACATTCAGATCACCTGGATATTGATCCTACTAGCACTAAACCTATGATGAAATGGATCAAAGATCATCCTACAAAGGATATAATTGGACCAATTAATCAGGGTGTTAGGACTAGGAGAGCAATAGCTGAAAATGCTAACTCTCTCTTTGGATGTTTCATCTCGAATGTTGAACCTAAAAATATAGAAGAAGCATTAGGAGACCAAGACTGGATCTCTGCAATGCAAGAAGAGTTGGATCAATTTGAGAGAAACAAAGTCTGGAAACTAGTTCCATTTATAGAAGGAATATCTGTGATTGGAACTAAATGGGTTTTCAGAAACAAGATGAATGAATCTGGTGAAATAACCAGAAACAAAGCAAGATTGGTTGCCAAGGGATTTACTCAGACTGAAGGCTTAGATTTTGACGAGTCATATGCACCAGTTGCCAGATTGGATGCAATAAGACTCTTTCTAGCCTTTGCAGCTCATAAAGATTTCAAAGTTTATCAGATGGATGTCAAAAGTGCATTCTTAAACGGTGAACTTGCAGAAGAAGTTTATGTTGAGCAACCACCTGGCTTTGAAGTTTCCTCAGAAAGTAGAATGGTCTATAAACTACAGAAAGCTCTGTATGGACTAAAACAAGCTCCAAGAGCATGGTATGACACTTTGGCCAAATACCTTCTGGAAAGTGGTTTCAAGAAAGGTGAAGTTGATCAAACTTTATTTACCTTAAATCATGATGGGAAACTACTCTTAGTTCAAGTATATGTTGATGACATCATATTTGGATCTAAGGACAAGCAACTTTGTAATGACTTTGCAAATCTCATGAAAAGCAAGTTTGAGATGAGCATGATGGGAGAAATGAATTATTTCCTAGGATTGCAAGTCAAGCAACTCAATGATGGAATATTCATTAGTCAAACTAAGTATGCAAAAGATATGCTCACAAAATTCAATCTTAAGCCTTCTGAAAAGAATGCTAAGATACCTATGAGCATTGGAACCAAAATGACCTATACTGAATCAGACAAGAGTGTTGAAGAACATAAGTATAGGAAATTGATAGGTTCACTACTTTACCTCACTGCAAGTAGACCTGATATTCAATATGCCGTTGGAGTATGTGCTAGATTTCAGACAAATCCAATGCAAACACATTACAACATTGCTATGAAAATATTAAGGTATGTAAAGGGTACAGTAGATGTAGGATTGTGGTATCCTAAAGAAAGTGGATTGAGTTTAGCTGGGTACTCAGACGCTGATTATGCTGGATCATTGCTTGATAGGAAAAGCACCTCAGGAACTTGTCAGTTTCTGGGTACAAGACTTATCTCATGGTTTAGCAAGAAGCAAAACTCAATTGCAACTTCTACCACAGAGGCTGAATATATTGCTGGTTGTTGTGCAACACAAATTCTGTGGATACAACAACAACTTAAAGACTATGGACTCGATGAGAAGAAAACTCCCATTTTCTGTGACAACACAAGTGCTATTGCGATTACACAGAATCCTAAATTTCATGCCAGAACAAAGCACATTGATGTTAGACATCATTTCATCAGAGACCATGTTGAAAAGGGCAATATAGAGATACTCAAGATTGGCACTGAAGACCAACTTGCAGATATCTTCACTAAGCCACTACAAGAAAGTAGATTCTTAGCCTTAAGACATAGTCTTGGACTAATGGAACTACCAATGAACTGAAAGAGTTCAGGAATCTGGAACGGGCAATCAGAGAAGAGGTATCTGGAACGGGCATCCAGAGAAGAGGTATCTGGAACGGGCATCCAGAGAAGAGGTATCTGGAACGGGTATCCAGAAAAGAGAAAAGAGAAATCTGGAACGGGTATCCGAGTCAAAAGGCTAAAGAGCAAAAGATAGCTTAAGATCTACGAGGCGGAACTCGGATATCGAATCACTCTATAACGGGAACACAAAGAGAATAGTATAACTATCTCTGCAACTACTCTCTTGAAACTCGCATTATTTCTATCTTGATGAAAAACTTGGAAAAATCCTAAGAATAAGACAGATTCAGATGCGAACAGTGTCCTTGGTCATACAGAATTGTGATTCAGATAGCAAGTCACCAAAACTCATTAAATGGGCACAATTACACTTGTTGATTGTGATCATTGCTGAAGAAGCAATGGTGACCCTCGATGAAGTTAAGCGATTGATCTGTACGGTGGAAATTAATTCACGATAAATAGTGGATTGAAATTCAGACATGGCCCACTAAGCATTTAATGCCGAACTAGCTTTTGCTCACGCCGGTTTGCAAATTACATATACGTACACACAAAATCAATTTGTATGTATTTGTTTGTTGGGATTCAACTGCTATATATATAGGATTTTGGCAAATGAAATCACTTTTGCCTAATCCGAAATTTCATCTTGCACAAGAATAGCAAATCCTTCTCTTGATTCTCTGCAAACCCTCTACAATCTCTGCAAATCAAGATTAAGTTTTTCTGAAAAGAATCACTGAATCAAATCTCTTTCAAACACCAATTTCAAATCCCTACACTATATAAAGAGATGGCCTCCAAGAACACTTCAACACAGAAATCCCAATCCTCCACTGGTACTGCTGAAAAGCAAGCACCAGAGTTGGTTATTGTAAACAATCGACTGGTAGGAGTTTTTAATCCTGACCATTGGACTTCAAGTCACATAATGATTTGGGGTGGTGCCATGGTTGATGAATACCTCTCTGCTGCAAAAGAAAACCAAACTGACAGAAAATTGATTCTTGACATGCTTGAAAAGGCACAAATCAAGGGTTTTCTATCTGCTCGCCAAGTGAAATTTCATCACTCGATGTGTTGGAATTTTACAACAACTCCAGGATTATTTCCTGTGTATCTGAAGGCACTGAAATAGTGTCTATCAAAACCTCAGTCCAAGGAAAGGAAATCCTTCTGGACTTAACAACTTTCTGTAAGTTGTTTGAGGTTCAAAATCTTGGAAAGGATTTTGAAATAAACACCAAGGATGAGGAACTCCTTGAAGGTGTTAAAGAACTTTACGATGGCGTGTGTGATCTTGAAAATCGATACACCCACCGAGTTCAAGCTTCTTGACATCCGAACCGGACATCTGTTGGTTCGATGGGATATCTTGGCTTGCATTCTTCACAGATGCTTTGATGGTCTACAAGGAGGTCTTGACGGATAAGCCAAGAACAATGGATCATGATGTTCTTCTTGAATCAACAAGACAAAATTTGGAAAACCCTTTTAATCGGGAAAGTACGCCTTCATGAAATTCGTGAAGAAGATTCAAGGCTTGAGCCTAAGATTGTCAAAGGACTAGTTGAGCCAAAGGCCACGAGGTTATGGTCGAAGATATGCTACTTGTTGGAAAAGCTTGGCATTGAGCTCGGAGGCAATTTGAAATAGCCAACAGTAACTTACTCTACAAATATGAGTATACAAATCTGATGAAAAAGGTTACTGGGTCTCAGAAAGGTCCTAAGAAGCGAAAATCTGAAAAGATATCTGAAGAAAAGGTTGCGACCAAGAAGCCCAGAACTTCAAGAAAGAAGTGTGCTGGCAAATCAGAAGACATACCCAAAGAGGTTGTCAATTCTCAGATATCTGCAGGCATTGCCGATGAACTGATAATGGCAGATGAACTCATCAATGCTGCAAAAGAGTTATCAACTATTGAACAAGTAGACTCAGCAAGAGAAAGTGCTTTCAGAAATGTTGCGACTAATGCAGAAAGCCTTGCTGATGAACTCGTAAATGCTGCCAAGAGTGGTGAAAAGCACCAAGTCCCATCTGCAGAAACCGCAGGAATAATGGACCAATCAGTTCCCAATGCTGATGAGAGCTCTGACGATGAAGATGATGAACTAGTCATCTCTCAAGTCCTAGAAAGAACAAAGAGGGCTAAGGATTCTTGAAAAAATGGCGGTGATAAGGTATCTGAAGAAGAACCTACACCACAAAGTTCTTTGAAACTATAGCAAAGGTTGTTGGTGCAAACCCATCATCAGGGAATGTCTCTCTTGCACAACTTCAAAAAGCCCTGTTGAGTGGTATTTTAGTGCTGGCAGATGCTGATGGAAATGCCACATCTAAAAATCTGGAAGAACATTCTACTGATCAATCTTCTGCTTCTAGACAACCACAACAACCACAACAGCCACAAGTGGTTGATGAAATGGTAAATGAACTCCATTTCGAATTACCAGCAATACAGTATGCTGAAGAAAATCCTGTAATTGAGCAGGTTCCCCAACTCAATGAGAGGGATCAAACTGAGACATCTACTCAGAATGATCAACCAGGGGAGGCAACTGAGTTGCATACTCAGGAAAGGTGTGAAGTACCAGAAACTTCAAACAAAGAAACTGCACTGGGACAAGACGACAATGTATAGAAAGGTCACAAGTTCCAGAGACCAATCAGCCTGAAACTGCTCAGGTAAATGAATGGTTTAACTCTTACCTTGTGAAAAATTTTATACTTATAAATCTTGTTACCTCATAAGAATTTCTTTGTTACAGGCTGAGTTAGAAACGCAGAAACAAGAGGAAGCTGAGAAGCTTGCCTCAGATACTGAAAAAGAGGTTCCTTCAACCTCAACTCTTGAGAAATCTGAGCCTGTGCCACAGGTAAATGATTCTTAAAGAGAACTAATTTTTCAGTAAAAATGTTTATGTGCTCATTCATGTTAAATGTTTCTAACAGGCTCCAACTGAGATGGAAGAAGATAAGGCAGAAATGCCAGAGACAAACCCAGAAACCAACAAGGTTTCTGAAGAATACATCACTGAGCCTTCAAACTTGAAGGTATATGACAATCAAGTGACAAGTATTCTTCATCTTGGGTTATCCTTTATCTCTTCTAATATTCAATACTTTCTACTTACAGGCTATTTTAGAAGTAGAAATGCAAGGGGATAAAGTTGTGACTTCCCCTGCATCAATGGAAATTGATGAAGCCCCCAAGGCAAAATTAGTCGAAAGAACACCAGAAACTGCACAAGTTTCTGAGAAAAATGAATCTGAGCTTCCTTTTGAGGAAGTAAGTAGCACAAATCAGAATTCATTAAAAGCATATTTATGCATAGATTCTTTCAAACTATTTCCTAAGTATTGTATCTCTCTCAGGTTCAAGAAAGAAAGGTTGATGAGGACCAGACTTCCAAGTCTCAACCTCACAACAAGATATCTGAGACACCAATTGTCTCAGTAGAACAAGTATCTGAGCCTGATGTTCATACTCAGGTAACTCAGAAGCTAAACTACACTTCTACTCTAATATCTACAAAAGTTTTGAAATTCACTCAAAACTCTTTCTTTCAGGCTCAAACAGATGCAAAGCAGGTTCCCATTAAAGAAACAAGGGACCTACTTCACTTCTTCAAAGCTCACACCCTGCCAAAGCACATTCAATGCTTCAAGAAATGGCAGAAGTTAAGGTGCTCTGATCTCTCTGAAATATTGAGAATCACAGATCAACCAACCAGACGAGCACGAGCTCTTGACCTGGAAACTTATGTCCAAGCAATGTTCCCTACAGAACAATATCTGATTTGACTCTACTACATAAGGACTTTTCGGAGAAGTGGCGATAGTTTGATACATGCCTTTGAACAGCGGATGGTCGACAAGATTACAGATGGCATTCAAGCCGTCACCTTGAGACTCTGCAATTTATACCTTCTGAACAAGAAGAAGTTAATGGGCAGAAGATCACTATCCCGGAAGTGATCAATCTTGTATCTGAAGATGATGAGGAGGAAGAAATAAATGAAAATTACTTTGATGAACCTCCCACTGACCATCACCAAAAGGATGATAATGACAAAAAGGATGATGATGATGCCCCTGCACCAGGGACCGGAGGAATTTCACAGAGAAACAACGCCAAATTTCTGAAAAGCAAACTGAGAAGACTTCACAGAAATCTCCGTCTTCATCACCTCAGAAATCTACTCATCCATCTTCTAACCAACACGCAGTTACTACTGAACAAGTAGTTGAGCTTTCTGAAGAACCCAATCAGAAAATCTTAAACACTCAAACCAGATCTGCTCAACTCAAACAACTGTTGGAAGAAGAACAGCAGCTCCATCTTCAACTGGAAGATCAAATAGCTAAATCCAGAGATAAGATTGATCAACTACAAGATCTATATTAGAAGAAATGATTGCTTACTCTGAAGTTAAAGAGCTACGGGATGCTGTGCAAGAGATCACCAAAGAACTCGATACTGAAGAAGTATCTGAAGTCAAGCATGATGCTAAGGCTGCATCATCTAAAGAAGTACCATCCTCCTCCCAGAAAGGAAAGAAACCAATCTCTGAGATGGTTGCTGGACTCGATACGATCGATGAAAATGTCCAAGAGGATGAAGATCACTGGGCTAATCACTCAGATGATGAAGAAGACAAGACTTTGGCAGAGCACCGCCATGAACATTTAGCGGTTTCTCACTTGAAAAGGAAGTTGATTGCTCCTACAATATTCAGCAAACTACCAAACGTCCACTCCCATGAATACATGAACAGGTACCAAGTACTGGCTACTCTGAACAAGGAGATGTCTTCACAGAACAAGGAAGTAATTGCCTCCGTCCCCTCTGAAATGAGAAAATTCACTGAGCTCATCACTCAGAGAACAACTAGCATAGTCATTGCTCAGAAAGATCTGGGAATGATAAGGGACGATGATGCGTCTTTAGCTGAAAAAGCTTTCCAAGAGGCAAGTTACACTGCTGGAAAAGCAGATGCCATCCTAGGCCCATTGGCAGAGCTCACTGATAAGGACAATGGACTTATCAAGCAAAATCAGAGCTCAAAGCGAACTTGAGTTGGTCACTTTATAATTATTTACAAGGGCACTTTGACTCTCTCTCAGATTCCTTTATGAGACTGAGTCAGCCAACAATGACTAAGGGGGAAAGAAAATACAAATCTGGACCTCAAAGTCAGGGGGAATGGGAAGAAGGAGATGAAAACAAGAAGAAATCTGGAGCTGGTGCGGCTCAGAAAGGAAGAAGAAAAACTTCCCAGCCACCACTCAGAATCAATGAACCCTCCTCAAGCCAAGCTGCTTTGCAAATAGTAGCTGCTTCCCAGAAACCCACTGAAGGAACCAAAATGGTAACAAGGGCCATGGCACAGAAACCTCCAAGGAGTACCAAGGCTCCAAGGAGAAGACAAGTTAGAGGGATTGATGAATCTTCTGAAGAAGAAGAAGAAGGTCAAATCAAGTCCCTGGGCAATGAAGAAGGCTGTAAAACTCTCACAAGATCTAATCTTGATGATGATGAGGAAACTGATGAAGATGAAGCTCCTCTTCACAGAAAAAGGAAAATTGAAAGCCTAACTGAGCCCATAGCTGCAAAGCCACTAGCAGCTAAAACACCCTCTGGAAATACCAAGTCTATCCAGGGTGGTGGTTCTTCAAGCAACAACCCCAAAGAGAATTCAAGGCGAAAAGGAGCGGTGAGTCGAGCAAAGACAAAGTTAACTTCCACTCGGACGGAAGAAGCCAAAATAGAGTATGTGAAGTATGACAATGATTCCTCTCTCTGGTGCATCAATCAAAGAATGGATATTGGATTACGGATCAAGCATCTATTGGTAAATTCAAGATTTCCAGAACCAATCCATAAACAACTCATGGCATGGAGAAAGAATAAACCTACCTTGATCAACACCAATCACATCAAAGCATGGTTGGATTTTGAAGTTGTCAAGAGAACTGAAGCCATGAAGAAGGACCTCTCTGATGATTGTCCATATGGAAAGCAGATGATGTGCACAAAATTCTGAATATCATAGAACAGCACAAGACCAAGACTTGTTGTGGAACCCTATGAGTCGTTCTATCTGACAGAAGATCAATACAAGGGTGACATCAGATATCTAAAGATTATCTATGAATACTTCAAGCTTTCAGATATCAGAATAGAGCATGCCTGGAAGTGGGGAAAGTACCATGGGTCAAGCATTTTTCAAGAAAAATCCTACCAAAACCTACAAAGAAGTCGTGGATTTGCGAGACACAGAGATGCTCGTCGTAACTCTTCTCTATGATTATTCGATGACATCAAAAGGTTTGGAGATAGGAAATTTGCGGTCGATCCATAGAAATACTGTTGAAGACTTGAAGATTGAAGACTTGAAGACTAGTCTATTAGGATGTTTACTTGGAGCTTGGTTACTCCTGTTATCCTAATTTACTATGTAGTTTTTGTATTTTTGCTGACTGAGCTTAATTGTATCATGTATTGAAGTTATCTGTAATCCTTATTTGTAACTTATCTGAAGAACTTACTCTCAGATAGTATTCTATAAAAGATAACTTGTCAGCAAAGATCAGACCTTGTGATTTGGTTGATGTCTACTTTGTGCACTTAATTATATGAATTGAAAGATCTTAAGAAATGATTAAGTGGTGGATTGTTTCCTCATCCAGATTTGTAATAGGAAAGATAGTCATCGTTGACTGATCAAAAAGGGGAAATTTGTTGGGAAATTTTCTTGTGAAATTTGTTGGGAAATTTCTTGAGAAATTTTGTTAGATATTTTGTAAAGAATATCTGTTTAGATTTTGATCAGCAACATGATGACTTATCTTAGTCTCAGAAAGGTGATTAGTACTCTTGGTTCACTTGAACATTGTAAAAGAGGAAAACCACTAAGTATGATAGTCTAGCTAATCTTGTATAGGATTTTAGGTCTCAAAATGTAATTTTTAGTTTATGAAGAGAAGACCAAGAAGAAGACATCCAAGCAGAAAGCTCAACGACATTGAAGACTTGAAGAAAACTGCACAAGATTACTGAATCTGTTGTTCAGATATCTTAGCCAGATATCTTGAAGACACGAATAGTTTCAAACAAACTGTGTCACAAAAGATATCTGAGAAATAAGAGACATATCTGAAAAACAAGGAAAGTGTCCACATATATCTATTCTCAGACACCTTGAGCTTTAACCACGTTTCTGAAGAGAAATATATATTGCAAACAAAGTTGTTTCAATAAATACAAGTGGTATCTGAAGAATGAAGATAAGGACGTGCAAAGAATCAGATAACACTAGTCTCTGATACAAAGCATAGTTCCATTGACACTACAGGACAAAAAGTATAGTACAATGCATTTAATGCATGGACAGAAATGTCTGAATAAAAGCAACGGCAGCTTCTGAGAAGAAGACAAAACCTGCTACAGTACTATACAAAGATATCGATAGTTCGAATTTGAGCCTAACGGATACTATTCAAACGGTACTCAAATTCATCTATAAATATCAACACTTAGACAGCTTGAGAGAACACACAGAACCTTAGACACACGACATAACTTGAAAACACTGATCGTCTTACTCTCTCAAAGCAACTTACTTATCCTCAAAGCTTTCTGTTGCGACCAAAGCTTTTGATCTTGAGTAAACATTGAAGTTCTAAGTGTCCTGATCCTAAACAAGCAATGCTATATGTGAAGGAGTTGAATCAAAAAGATCAATTATCTGAGATTCATTCTCTTGAACAGATATCACAAGACTTGGGTCAGTAAAATCGAACAAGATACCATACATTGCAAAGTGTATTAAGTATACTTGATTCACAGAGCTATCTGGTTAACTGAAAAGTTAACAAAGAAGCTCATCTGACAACTCAAACCAAAACCAATACCATAACTGGCGTGGAGTACAGGAAGTACTTAGTTTGAAAAATCAGGGAATAACTCCAAGGTTACCGGAGTATAGGAAGTACTTGATTTGGGAAACTAAGGAATAACTCCAAGGTTATTGAGTATAGGAAGTACTTAGCTTGGGAAGCTAGGGAATAACTCAAAGGTTTCTGAGTATAGGAAGTACTTGGCTGTGAAAGCCGGGGAACAACTCAGGGGGAACATTTGGTTGGGAACCAATTGTTTAAGAATCTTAGATAGGATTATTGTAAGGAAAACTCAATTATCTGTTCTAGTGAAATTCTAGGTCTCTAACAGACCGAAGTGGATTAGTTGGAGGATTACGCCACCTCCAGATACCACTATACTTGCTGTGTTATTTACCTTTCTGTATTTACATTTCAGCAACACACACACACATATTAACTGTTTCTGCACTTATCTTTATTAAGTCTTCCGCGCTCTGATTCTAAGTATCAGATATCTATTCAGATATCTGAGAAATAGTTGTTATCGACAAAAGTTTTAAAAGACTATTCACCCCCCCTATAGTCTTTTACTTTGCCGTTATCTGGACCAACAAGCAGAAAGAGCTCAACTATCTGGAGATATGAAGACTGCACAAGATTACCGAAGACTAAGAAATTGTGCCTCAGAAACCATATGCAAAAGATAACTTAGTGAAAACAATGTTTATGTTCCTTAGTTTCTGAAAGGCTTGGAGTTTCTGATAACAACGTGCACAGCCTCAGACAGCGTGCATAGTTCCGTTGGCACAACGGGACAAAAGATAGTACAGTGCATTTAATGCCATTACAGAACTCGCTGACCAAAAGCTTTATCTCTGAACAAAGAGACAAAAGTTTTGTAGTACTATCAACGAATTGTTTATAGTTTGAATCTCAAATAGCCTAACGGATAGTAATTCAAACGTCTTGATTTTCACCTATAAATATCACCACTTAGAATGCTTGAAAACACACTTGAACGACTGAATTTCATATCCTACAGTCAAGCATACAAGCCTTCTCTACTTACTCAAAGCTTACAATTGCGACCAAGCTCTTGATTCTAAGTAGCACGAAAGTTCTAAGTGTCCTGATCCTTAACAAGCTATATCTGTTGTGAAGGACTTGAATTGAAGCACTGTTGCGACTTGCTAAGAGATTCATTCTCCTGAACGAAGAACATAGACTTGGGTCAGAAAAGAACATATCACCACACACTGTCCAAGTGTGTTAAGTGACATTTGTTCCAGAAGGTAGTATTACATAACTGTGGAAGTTATTAATCTACCAATCTGACAAACCCTTCTTAACCAACACTAGAAAAGACGTGGAGTAGAGGAAGTACTTAGTTTGGGAAACTAAGGAATAACTCCAAGAAAGGTTCTTAGTGAGGAAGTACTTGGCTGGAAAGCCGGGGAAAAACTCAGGGGGAACACTTGGTTGGGAACCTAGTGTATTTAGGAATCGAGAGAAGATATTTATAAGGTGAACTCAATTATCTGTCTTAATGGATTCTAGGTCTGAGAAAGGCCGAAGTGGATTAGTTGAAGGATTATGCCACCTTCAGATACCATTATAAGGCTACTGTGTTATTTACTTTCTGCACTTACTTTCTGCCGTTACTTACTTGCAAAGTAATTTACACACTTCACTAGCTTGCTGAGCACATGCACTTATCAGAAAGACTTCCGCTATTCTGATTATAAGTATCAGAAAGTTACCCAACTTTCAGAGAAACTGTTTTATCGACAAAAGTTTTAAAAAGACTATTCACCCCCCCTAGTCTTTTACTTTGTTGTTATCTGGACCAACAAGTGGTATCAGAGCAGGAGGTTCCCAAGCCTTCTGCACTGAACCTAGATCCTAGATAAGTGCTCACTAATCGCTTAATCCCTGCACTTGATCTGTTTGTTATGTTTTGTCCTGCAGGATGTCTTTAGGCGACGCTCCAGTTCTCAAGCCAGAGAACTATGAAAAATGGAGGAACAATATGATGCTCCATCTGGAAGCCATCAGTGATGAAATGATCGAAGTAATAAAGAATGGCCTTATAGTCATTCAGCAAGCAAAGATTGTCACTGATGTCTCTGATGGAAGAGATGAAGATTCTGCCAGAAGAACCTCCACTTCAGAAACTTCTACAAGTGGGAGAGCTACTGGTCAGATAGCTTTGGAAGAAAAACCAAGATATCTCTGGACATCGGAAGATTTCAAGAGAAATAGACTGGATGGTTGATGAGTCGGTTTTATATCGTCTCATTTGGTCTTTTTTACCGTCTTTTTATCATCCTTGAGTATAGTTTTATTTAGTTTTCTTAGAGTATTTTTACTTGTTTTGTTCTTTGTCTGTTTTGTATATATTTGGCTAAACCACGCTAATTGAAGGTAAAATGGTGTATTTTATATGCATCTACAAGATTTGGAGTTCCAATGCCTCGTATGGATGCTAGAAGTGGAGCGGGAAGGCCAAAATATCAAGAATCAGAGTCAAAAGGCGTCAAAGGGGCAAAATGGTCACTCCAGAAGAACTGGAGCATCTTACTGCTTGGCATATAGCCAAACTGGCGATGCCAGTTTGGAGACTGGCGACGCCAGTTCTGATTACTGGCGACGCCAGTTTCTTCTTGCCGTAACTCTGCGATGCGATTTTGTTTCCTAATTCGCCCAGACCTAGTTTTTCTCCTTTCTATTACTTAGAACAAGACATAATCACTTTTCATATTCATTCTATTGTGAATAACAACACCTTGCTCTAGTGCTAGACCTAGTTTTCAAGGCAATTACCCGATTTGAGGTAATTGAACCGTTTTCGCTTGTAATTCGAAGATTGACGTTGATTGTGAGATTATCTACACAGCTTTGGCATCGATTCATTTTCGTTCTACAATTTCTACCTAGGGTTTGTGACAACAAAGGGTAAAATTGTATCAATCTATTCAAATCTCTGTTTTGTGCTTGAGATTATGTTTATTGCTAGTATGATTATGCTTTCACTTGTCATGAGTAGCTAAAAACCCCTATTATGGGGTGGTGATGATTCAATGCATGCTAGCTAGGGTTTATGTGATTCGAAGTGCATCGGGATTCGACTACTTGGGCTTTTTAGATCAATTACTATTCCTGCTATCATGTGTGATGATCTCCCAGACAAAATCACTGTTAGATTAGTCATTTAATCAATCTACCCAATTGTCTTTCGTCTTGCTTGATTTAACAGTTAGTTGCAAACGATGATAGTAGGTTAGTCAAATTGATTGTAGCCTAGTGAAACTGACGCCTTCATTAGTGCTATTCGTTTTTGAACTCAAGATTGTGACAACTTGCGTTGTCAATCCCGTGAATCACATATATCCTGCTAGCTAGCTTGTTGACGTTTCCACTCCGTAATTTCCCCCATTCATATTTCAATCTCGTTAGTGTTAATTCGGTTTCTAGTAATTGCAAGTAGTTATTTACTTTAGTATATCATCTCGCTGCCGAAGTAAACCAACATTTACTGCTTTTTATATTGTTACTTTTATTCGTAAACAAGACTCAGCTTAGTTAAGTCCTTCGAGACCGACCTCGGGGTTATCTCCACTACACTACAGGTTTTCGTATTGTTGAGGATTAACTCTTGGCTTAAAACAAATTCAGAACTTTCATTTGACACATCAAGTTTTTGGCGCCGCTGCCGGGGACTTAACTCCTTTGTTAAGTTTACGAATTCTTGTGACAGTATTTTTACATTCTATATTTTTAATTCACTATTTTTCTGTTCTCTGCGCCTAACGCATCCCCTTTCAGGTAGTGCATGAACGGAAGAAGAGGTCTTGATTCACCTATTACACCGTTTATTGACGATATCGATAGGCATTGCAGCAGGCAGAGAAGGATCAGGGAGACAATAAGTGCACTGGTATTTCAGCAACATATCGAAATGGCTAACGAACCACCACCTTCCATGGATGTTATCTTCGCACCACCTCTGGGCAACCACCGCCACAACATCGTCGTCCCAGACAATGTGAGGAACTTTGATATTAAGGGCCATATTATGACCCTACTTCCGAAGTTCTATGGGCAGAAGAATGAGGATGTCATGGGATTTATGTTAGAGCTGGAGCTATTCATTGGGAGCCTAGCTAACGGTGAGGGTTTTACTGATAATGATCTAAGGATGAAGGTTTTCCCTCTGTGTTTGAATGACAAGGCACATACGTGGATGAATGGCTTGGACGAAGGAAGCCTAACCACATGGCCCCAAGTATATAGTGCATTCATGCAAAAGTATTACCCCCAGTCTAAAACTTCTGCGTTAGGAAATAGATCAGCACTTTTACCTAGATGTATGACGAGTCTCTGTATGAGGCGTGGGATAGGTTCAAGGGTCTTCTCTCTCAGTGTCCTCATGACAGGTTTCCACAGGCTGATTTAAATCAGTATTTCTATGACAGATTAAATGAGAACCAGCAACCTCAACATGGAGCTAACCGCGGATGCTCTAAAGGACAAGTTCGCTAAGCCGGCACAGAATAACTAGCACAGGAACCCCAGGAGGAACACCAGGGGGCAAAGAGGTGAAGCTAACGCCACCTATGACGAAGGACAGGGATCGAGCGCAGAGATTGCAGTACTTACCAATGAAATCAGGCAACTTAAAGCACATGCCTTTAACAGCAGCCCCAACTTATCTACTGAAGTTTGTGGAGTCTGTAAGAACCCTGGACACGGAGCTAATATGTGCAGGTCTGATCTAGCCATAGAAAGGAAGCAGCCCGAAGCAGAAGCACTACAGGAGGAGGTATGCTGGGTCCAACATGGACCAGATGGGAAACCGGTTTACTGGCAGAAACAGAACAACTTCAATGCGCAACGAGGAGGGTACCAGAAACCTCCCACCAATCAGTTTAATCGACAGGGTGATAGATCCCTATTGAGCTATGCCAATGATAACTGCGAGAACCCAACCCCAAGAGTTCAGGAGGTCCAACCAGCAGGTAGCTCTGGATTAGCTGATGATTTTAGGAGCTTCATGAACGAGTCGCGAGAGTTTAAGCGCGAGAACAAGGTATACCGCCAGTCCACCGACTTTCGTATTGGGAAGCTGGAGAAGGACAACGACAAGATCCACGGTGTTCTTCAGCAGCTACTTGAGAAGAACCAGGAGAGGGAGAAAGGAAAATTCCCTGGTGCCCCGGATAAGGCAATGGCGATCAAGGTTATAACAGAAGCTCCGGTTGAGGTGACCGTTTCGGGAGATGAGACCCGTGTTGAGGTTTCAAAACAGATTTGCGCAACTTGTAGGTGTGCATCATCTGTTCCGATAGCTAGAAGAGCGACAGTGGAAGAGGTGATAACCTCGGTAATCCTGTTGACGAGTTGACTCCCGAGCAAGAGGGAGATACAGGTATTGTGGATCAGGATCTGGTTTCTGCAGCAGATGAGGATTCTGCGAGCATGGTCAGCACTATGGAGGTAGGAGCAAGATGCATTCCGGCCAAGGAAGAAGAGGGAACGGAGAATGGAACAGAGTACCTGTTGGTCTAGATAACGACAAAGGGAAAAGACTAGAAGGGGGGGGGGGGGGTGAATAGTCTTTTACAACTTTTGTCAATAAACACAATTTCTCAGATATCTGTGAAGATATCTGATACTTAATTTCAGAGAGCGGAAGACTTTTCTGTGATAAGTGCACGTGCTCAGCAAGATATGTGTAAATACTCAGCAAGGTAAATAAAGCAAGTAATAAATTTCAGAAAGTAAATAACACTGATCTTTATAGTGGTATCTGAAGGTGGCGTAATCCTTCAACTAACCACTTCGGCCTTTCTCAGACCTAGAATCCACTAAGACAGATAATTGAGTTCACCTTACAAATATCTTCTCTCGATTCCTAAATACACTAGGTTCCCAACCAAGTGTTCCCCCGAGTTATTCTCCGGCTTTCTCAGCCAAGTACTTCCTATACTCAGAAACCTTTGAGTTATTCCTTAGTTTCCCAAACTAAGTACTTCCTATGCTCAGTAACCTTGGAGTTATTCCTTAGTTTCCCAAACTAAATACTTCATGTACTCCACGCCGTTTAAGGTGTTGGTTAAGGTAGTTTGTCAGGTTTGGTAGATTAATAACTTCTACAGTTATGTAATACTACCTTCTTGAACAAGTCACTTAACACACTTCACAATGTGTGGTGATATGTTCTTTACTGACCCAAGTCTATGAGAAATGTTCTAGAGAATGAATCTCAGATACTTGATCTTTTGATTCAACTCCTTCACAGATAGCAATGCTTGTTAAGGATCAGGACACTTAGAACTTTCATGCTACTTAGAATTCAAGAGCTTAGTCGCAACTGTAAGCTGAAGAATATGTAGGTTGAAGACTTGTATGCTTGAGAGAAAGACTAGTTGTATTATCAGAGAGGCTTGGTATTTTCAGTGAGTTCAGTGTGTAAGTTCTTGGTGTGTCTTTCAAGCATTCTAAGTGTTGATATTTATAGTTGAAAATCATGCCGTTTGAATAGTATCCGTTAGGCTTAATGCAATTCAAACTATTGATATCTATAAATAGTACTGCAGAAGACGTTGTCTCTTTTCAGAGATTTCCTCTTTTGTTCAGATGTCTTTGTCTGCGCATTTATTGCATTGTACTATTTTTGTCCTGTAGTGCCAATGGAAATATGTACGCTTTCTGAAGCATTGCATGTCCCTTTACAGAGACCTTCTCATCTCCAGACACCTGTTGAAACATTGTTTCCCAGAAACATTGTTTTATCCAGGGTATCTGAGTGTAGATATCTGTGGGCAGTTTTCCTTATTCAGAAACCTTGCGTTCTCAGATATCTTTTGTAAAACTTGTTTATTGAGAAACACTTGTTTATCAAAGATATCTGGACATAGGTATCTGATAACCTTTGTCTTTAGCAATCTTGTGCAGTCTTCAAAACTTCAAAAAATGTTGAACTCTCCTGCTAGATGCCTTCTTCTTGGTATTCTTCAAAGATATAAAAATTACATTCAGAGATCTAACATCCTATACAAGATTTTCTAGACTATCATACTTAGTGATTTTCCTCTTTTACAGTGTTCAAGTGAACCAAGAGTACTAACCACCTTTCTGAGCTAAGATAAGTCATTAGGTTCCTGATCAAAATGTAAACAGATATTCCTAACAAATTTCCCCCTTTTTGATTAGTCAACGATGACTATCTTTAAAACCTATTACAAGTTGGAAGAGGGAACAATCTAACACTTAGTCAATTCTTATGATCCTTTCAATTAATTTTAATTAAGTGCAGAAAGTAAACATCAACCAAATCACAAGGTGTGATCTTTGCTGACAAGTTATCTTTTTATAGATTGATATCTGAGAGTAGGTTCATCAGATATGTTACAAAGAAAGTTTACAGATAACTTTTACAATGATAGAACAATAAAGTACATTCAGCAAGATACAAAACACTTATTTAAATTAGGACAACAGGAGTGACCAAGCTCTAAGTAGACATCCTAATAAACTAGTCTTCAAGTCTTCAAGATCTTCAATTCTTCAATCAGCAGATTTATGGATCAATTTGCAAATTCCCTATCCCCAAACCTTTTGATATCATCTGAGTAGTCAAAGAGCAAAGTCCTGACTATCATCTCAGTGTTTCTGGCAAATCCATAAACTTCCTTCTAGGTTTTAGTGGGATTCTTCTTGGCAAATTGTTTGACCCACATATATTTTCCCCATTTCCAGGCATGCTCGATTCTGATATCTGATAGCTTGAAGTATTCATATATGATCTTCAGATATCTGATGTCACCCATGTATTGATCTTCAGTCATGTAGAAAGACTCATAGGGTTCCACATCAAGTCTTGCTCTTGTGCCTGTTCCAGTGATGTTGGGAATTCTGTGCACATCATCTGGCTTTCCATAAGGACAATCATCAGAGAGGTCCTTTTTCATGGCTTCTATTCTCTTGATTACTTCAAAATCTAACCAGGCTTTGATGTGGTTGGTATTGATCAAGACTGGCTTGTCTTTTCTCCATGCCATGAGCTGTTTATGGATTGGTTCTGGAAATTTTTCATTTACCAGTAAGTGCTTGAGTTCCAAAATCCAGTAGCCATTCTTCTGATTAATACATTTGTAGACAGAGGAGTCATTGTTGGTCTTCACATACTCAGTCTTGGCTTCTTCAGGCCTGAGTGGTAGCTGAAGTTTTCTTTCTTCAGCTCTCAGCCTGTTCCTCCTTTGTCTTGAATTCTCCCTTGGGGGATTGCTTGAAGAACCACCCTTGATTGACTTGGTATTTCCAGAGGGTGTTTTAGCTGCCAAAGGCTTTGCAACTATGGGCTCAGATAGGCTATCGACCCTCTTTCTTTTTTTTGTGAAGAGGAGCTTCACCTTCGTCAGTCTCTTCATCATCATAATCATCAAGATCAATTCTTGTGAAAATTTTGCAGCCTTCTTCATTGCCCTGGGATTTGATTTGGCCTTCTTCTTCTTCTTCTTCTTCTTCTTCTTCTTCTTCTTCTTCTTCTTCTTCTTCTTCTTCTTCTTCTTCTTCTTCTTCTTCTTCTTCAGAAGACTCATCAATTCCTCTTACTTGTCTTCTCCTTGGAGCCTTGGTACTCCTTGGAGTTTTCTATGCCCTGGCCCTTGTTGTCATTCCTTTTTAGAAGAGTTTCTTGAGTGGTGTCCACTACTATCATTTGGAGGAGGGCTCATTTATTCTGAGAGGTGGTTGTTCAGATTTTCTTTTGTTTCCTCTTCTTCTTCCTCTCTGAGCACCTTGAAATCCTTCCCCTTCCCAGTTGTTGTTGACTAAGAATCACAAAGGATTCGAAAGGAGTCAAAGATTGCATTGAGATAGTTATGGCAAAGAACCAACCTTCCAGATTGGCCTTGAGCTCCTGATTTTTTTGATAAGACCTACTTCCTTATCAGTGAGCTCTGTCAATGGGCCTTGAGTAGCATCTGCTTTTCTAGCAGCATAGCTAGCCTCATTGAGGGCTTTTTCAGCAAGATTATTGTCATCATCCCTCACCATACCTAGGTCTCTCTGAGCAATGACCAAGCTTCATGTTCTTTGAGTGATTAACTCAGTGAACTTTTTCATTTTAACAGGGACTGATGCAATTACTTCTTCATTTTGTTGAGACAACTCCTTTCTTAGAGTTGCCAGAACCTGGTATCTGGCCATGTAATCATGGGAGTTGAGATTTGGTTTCTTACTGAAGCTTTGAGGAGCTATCGCTTTCTTTAAGTGAGAAACTCCCAAGTGAACATTTGCATGTTCTGCCAAGGTTCTGTCTTCTTCATCATCTGAGTCATCAGCCCAGTGATCTTCATCCTTTTGTACTTCTTCATCAAGGTTTCTGAAGGCGGCAACCATCTCAGATATGGGTTTCTTGCCTTTGGAGGATGGTTTCTTTGGTGAAGATGCAGCCTTAGCATCATGCTTTTCTTCAGATACTTGTTCAGCATCTAACTCCTTGGCAATATAATCAACAGCATCCCGGAGCCCTTTAATCTCAGAGTAAGTTTGCATTTCTTTGCGCGTTTGTTTTTCAAGTTTATCTAGCTTGACTCTGGATTCAGCTATCTTTTCTTCCAGTTGAAGATGTAGCTGTTGTTCTTCCTCCAACAGTTGTTTGAGTTGAAAAACTCTAGCTTGTGCATCCAATATTTTTCTGAGTGTTGTCCTCAGAGTGCTCAACTACTTTTTCAGTAGAGTCTTTTTGTTGGGGAGATGGATGGGTAGATTTCTGAGGAGATGGAAGAGGGGATTTTGTGACGTCCTCTCAGTGTGCTTTTCAGCAACTAAGGTATTATTGTCTTGTGCAATCCCTCCTGTCCCTTTTGCAGGGGAATCATCATCATCCTTCTTATCATTCTCATCCTTGTGATGGTCAGAAGGAGGTTCTTCATAGTCATTCTCATCAGTCTCCTTCTCTTCTTCATCTTAAGAGACCAGATTGATCACTTCTGGAATAGTGACCATTTGCCGATTAACTTCCTCTTGCTCAGAGGGTATGAATTATAGAGTTTGGGGCAAAGTAGGCTTGAATTCCATCTGCATTCTGGTCTGACCATCTGCTTGTTTAAAAGCTTGAATAAACTTTCTGGCCACTTCCTTGACGAAGTCCTTATGCATTAATGTTCCAAAAGAGTATTGTTCAGTGGGGAACATTACATGGACATAATTTTCCAAGTCAAGGGCTCGTGCAATCCTTATGGGGTGATCAGTCACCTTAATGATCTCAGATAGATCGAAGCATCGAAGCTTTTGCCATTTCTTGAAGCATTTTAGGTGCTTTGGCAAAGTGTATTCCTTGAAGAAAGGAAGCAGGTCCTTATTCTCATCAACAGGGACCTTAGTGGCACTTGTTTGATCCTGAAAGAAAGAGTTCTGACTTAGTTTCAAAACTTTAGTAGATATTTGGGTTTTAGAGTAGAGAGGTATCTGAGTTACCTGTGTTACAGGCTCAAATGTCTTGACTACTGAGGTTCCAGGTGCCTCAGATATATGGATATGAGGAGGAGACTGGGAAGCCTGATCCTCAGTGATCTTTCTTTCTGCTTGAACCTGAGATTAAAAACAACACTTTGAAAATTCTAGCAAGAAAACTACGTTAGACAATTTTAGTTATCTGAGAAGTCAATTACCTCCACAATAGGTGGCTCATATATTTGTCTATCAGAGACTTGTGCAGTCTCTGGAATTTTTTCTTGTGATGAAAGCTTTGATGCCTCATCAATTTCCATTGGTTGCGGGGATTGAGTGGCCAATTCCCCAGCAAATTCTACTTCTTTTTGAACCTGTAAGTAGAAAGTGTTAGTTTGAGAAAAATGATCAGAGATTTGTCTTTGAAGATTATAGGTATCTGAATTATATATCTTCTCAATAGAAGGTTTAGATACTTGTTTCTCAGAGACCTTGGAGTCTCTGGATTCTTCTCTGAAGAGATAGACTTTTCCGTCTCTCCATTTTTCTTCTCAGTTGGAGCCTATTAGAAACAAACACTTTAGTATAATTCATGTGTATAAAGCATATATCTGAGATGTTATATTTAAGGAACTTTCTTCTACCTGTGAGACAGGCTCCTATTCCTTAAGTGGTGAGGCTATGGAAGCCTCCTTCTCAGATTCTGAGGCAAGCTTTTTAGCTTCCTCATGTTCTTATGTTTCTAATTCAGCCTGTAACAAAGAAATTTTATTAAATAACAAGATTAATAAACACAAAATATCACAAGTAGAGAGTTAAACCATTCACCACCGAAAGGTCGTCGATTGGTCTCTGGAACTTGTGACCCTTTTATGCTTTGGTCTTGTTGTTCCATTTTAGATTCTTTGTTTGAAGTTTCAGGTACTTCAGACCTTTCCTGAGTAACTAACTCAGTTGCCTCCCCTGTTTGATCATTCTGAGCAGGTGTCTTAGTTTGATCCCTCTCTAGGAGTTGGGGAACCTGCTCATTTGCAGGATTTTCTTCAGCATATGGCATTGCTGGTATGTCGAAATGGAGTTTATTGACCATTACATCAACCACTTGTGGCTGTTGTAGTTGTGGTTGTCTAGAAGCAGAATTTTGAGCGTTTGAGAGCTCTTCCAGATTTTTAAGTGTGGTGTTGACATCAGCGTCTACCAACACTAGGTCACCACTCATCAGGGCTTCTTGAAGTTGTTTATACGTGACTTTCCCTGATGGTGTGTTGGCACCAACAACCTTTGCTATAGGTTCTTGCTCAGCAACCTTTGAGCTAGTTGCTTTCTCAGCAACCTTGAACCTTTTATTCCTTTTCCCCTTGGCCTTGGTTACTTTTTCAGTAACCTTGGGGGCTGGGATCTTCTCCTCCTTGTCCGATTCGTCATCGAAATATGGAACGGAGTTATCAACAATCCCTGCTGCTTCTGCAGAGAGAGTTTGAAGTTTCTCACTGCTTTTATCAGCATTGATAAATTCATCAGCAAGGCACTCTGCAGCATTGATGAGTTCATCAGCAGTGGCGGCAGGTATCTGAGAGTTGACATCCATAATGGGTATGCCTTCTGATTTGCCAGCAGACTTCTTTTGTGAAGTTCTGGGCCTTTTGGTCGCAATGGAACCTTCAGATACCTCATCAGTCTTTCTTTTCTTGGAACCTTTCTGAGATGCAGTAACCTTTTTCATCATGTTTGTATACTCATATTTGTAGAGTAGGTTACTATTGGCAATGTCTGCCGTCTCTCTGAGCTCAATGCCAAGGCACTCTAGTAAGTAGCAAATCTTCAGTCCATAGCTTACTGTGGCTTTTGGCTCAGCAAGGCCCTTAACGATTTTAGGCTCAAAGCCTTGTATCTTCTTCACAAATTTCATGAAGGCGTACTTCCCCCAATTAAAAGGGTTTTCCAGCCTCTTGTCTTGTTGATTCAACAAGAACATCATCATCCAGTGTTCTTTACTTATCTGGTCAGCACCTCCTTGTAGACCATTAAAGCATCTGTGAAGGATACATGCCAACACATCCCAGTGGACAAACAGATGTCTGGTCCTTATGCCAGCAAGCTTAAAGTCGATGGGTGTGTCTGGCTTGTCAAGATCACACACATCACTGTATAGTTGCTTTACACCTTCAAGGAGATCTTCATCCTTGGTGTCAATTTCAAAATCCTTTCCAAGATTTTGAAGTTCAAACAGCTCACAGAAAGTTATTTTGTCCAACAGGATTTCTTGTCCTTGGACTTTGGTCTTGATGGACACTGTCTCAGTGCCTTCAGAGACTTTGGAAATAATTGTGAAGTTGTTGTAAAACTCCAGGACATCCAGTGAAGAAACTCCACTGGGAAGAGTAGATAGAAAGCCCTTGATTTGTGCGTTTTCAAACATATCAAGTACCAACTTTTTTTTAGTCTGGTTTTCTATTGCCGCTACCAGGTATCCCTCAATCATGGCACCACCCCAAATCATCCTGTGATTTGAAGTCCAATGATCAGGATTGAACTCTCCAATCAACCGATTGTTTGTTATAACCAACACTGGTGCTTGCTTTTCAGTAGTACTAGATGTAGTAGCTTGGGATTTCTGAGTAGAAGCACGTTTGGGAGCCATCTCTTTAAATAGTGAAGTTTTTGAAAAACGAGAAGAGATTAAGGTAGGAAATTAGTGATTCTTTGCAGAAAAACTAAGAGGGAATCAGTAGTTGCAGAGAAAATTGCAGGGAAATTTGAGTGTATTTTGCAGTTTTTGTGCGAGAGCAAATGTAGGATTAGGCGAAAATGATTTCTTTTGCCAAAATCCTATATATATAGCAGTGTAATTCCAACAGGCAAAAATACACAAATTAATTTTATGCATTTGTATCTGTGTACGTGCAGTAAGGCGTGGGTAAAGTTCGGTTTGCATTAAATGCTTAGTGGGCCACGTCTGAGTTTTTACAGTCCACTATTTTACAGAGAATTAATCTCGGCCTTTAAAACGGAACGCCCATTTCATCAATGGTTGGGATTGCTTTTCTAGCAATGAGCACAATCAACCCATGTTATTGTGCCCAATTAATGAATTTTGGCGATTATCTGAATCACATCTCTTCTGTATGACTAAGGGACAATTTTGTATATGAGTCTATCTCACACAGTGTCTATTCATGTTTTACACAAAGATAGAAATAATACAAATTTCAAGAGAGTAGTTGACTGCAGACAGTTGTACTATTCTCTTTTATGTTCTCCCTCACTGAGTGATCTAGATATCTGAGTACCTGTTGTTGAGGGATAAAACCTCAAACACCAACACTACTACTACTAGTAACCTAATCTAAGATCCACCTCCAACTTGAAGTCCGAGAGAAGGCTTGTCCGAGCAAGAGTATCTGAAAGGACTAAGTGGGGGGGGGGGGGGGGGGTTAGAATGGGTTACCCGGATTGCCTAAGTCAATCCGGAAGGAGGCTTTACTCGAAGGAGAGATGAAAGCTCTCAATGCAATAGTAATGGGAAAGGTAATGAAATCAAGGATGTTCAGGACTTAGGAGACAACACAATTTCCTAGGGGATTTCACTTACCTCAAGGTCTTGGACCTTGTGTTATATTTATAGTTATCATATACTTATGAAGTAGCTCATAAGATAATGCCAAGTGTATGCCTCAGATTTGGAAACCAGTGCTACCTTTGGCCCATGGCCCATGGCCCATTAGTGAATAGTAATCCAATACTAATTAATGGGCTGGGAGGGTAGTTTGGTCCTTTCCCTCTGAGAGTACTGTTCTGCACGTTGGGTCCGTGTAAGTCCCTCGGACAGATCCGCATGATTGGATGACTCTGCCTTGGGTAACTCTAGGTGTCCGGACCTTAGAGTTCCACGGAAGCATCTCAGTGGTTCTGTCAAATACGTTTGGTCTTACTGTACTGGTGGCGTCCGAGATTCTCTCGTCCGGTCCGTTTAGCATCTTAGGACTGACAGTTTGCGGTACTTGGGAGGACCAGGTAACCTTTTGTCAGGCTCGAAAGTCATCCATCTAGCTTGGTCGGACCTAGCTGAAATGGCATGCTGACTTGTGAGTACTAGTTGACCTGAGATGGTTTCCTTTAGGGTGGACCATTCGAAGGTCGGACTAGCTTTGAATAGCTATCTTAGCCTTGATGCGCTCTAGGACACGCTCTATGGCGCCCTTAACGGATTGGACACATTTCCGTATCAACATATATCCCCCCAGTTTCCAAGTATCTTAGTAGAAGATAGTTGGTAACTATGAGGGACCAGTCGTGTCTGTGGGGCGTGTCCGAATCGTTAGTTAATAAGAAAAAGGAAAAAAAATCCTTTTTGTCGGGATCCGTCGTCCGTGTCCTCAAGGATTCAATATATCTTTTTTTTTAGTCTACCGAAGTTATCACATAACGGGACCGTAGATGGAAAAGGTATTTGTATCCGAGATATATGGGTCCGAGTACGTTAGGATCTGACGAAGTCTTCGAGGAAGATCAAGTAGGAGGTTATCCGTGGGCCAAATTTGTGAAATGGTCTGATGGACCTTTGAACAAGAAATCAACGGGTCCAACGAGTTGCTTGTCCAAAATGGGGTAAGATCCCGAGGGGAACGGCGACCGTTGGATTGGAAGGCCTAAACGGTTGAGATCAAGTGACGCGATCGCCTGTGTGCACTAAACGTAATGCGCTGTTAGCCATCTATTCGTGAATCGTCATGACCGTTGGATTTGAACAGATCAACGGTCGCGGTTTAAACCTAAGTGATGTGACGCTTTGCCTTCCCACTTTGCCCCTATAAATAGTTAGGCGATCGGTCAGTTTCACACTTTAGCTAAATTGAAACTCCGAGCAATCTTTAAGCAATTCAAACAACGCGAGATCGATCCGTGCAACTGGGACTTGTAAGACTTTGGGCCATCCAGCCGAGATCTGTAACCTCGGAACATTATCCAAACTCGATCGTCCGTTGAACTTTCCTGTTTGAATATTAGCAAGTAAGTACCCCTCATTTTTTGGCTTTGTTAAAGTTGCCTGTATTCGCTATACGCCCATTGCATGTCTAGTGTAGCTTCCCTTGCTGCTTCCGTAATTGTGCTTGTCTTTAGTAATTGGCTCTTGCGATACCTCTAGTTGAGATGGTAGTTGATGTGTTTCTGCTGCATGCTTATAATATGCCAATTTTCCTCATTGATCCCTTGTACTTTTATTTGGTACGTCCCGTCCGACACAACCCGTCTTGACAATGCATGCTTACTTGATGATAAATCGGTATTGGTTGTGGTGTTCGCCTGTAAATTGTTTCTTTTATTGTCGTGCCATAAGGGGCAGATTGTGGTGCCAGTGGCACAGCTTCGTGTGCCAGGGTCTTGGGGCCCCTGTCCTTCTGTGTATAGAAAATCTTAGGGTTTAAACTTTTGCCCGGACCTCTGGACTTAATAAGACATATAAATGAACTCTCGGACAATAATAATCATCATTTCTGATCCTTTCCTTCTGCCCTAGGATGTCCGGGAGCGATAATCGAAACGTTCACGAGGTGCGGGATTACCAGGATGGAGTAGATTCGGGCGGTGAATCCGCGGACGTGAACGTGTCCGTAGAAGACTATCTCGTGGATGTCTTATCTTCCAGAGATTCCGATCCTAGGCACGGAACCCATGAAACAGTCAATCCTCCGACGGACGGGCCAGTGGTCGAAGAAGGTGTTAATGAGGCGAGAACGTTGGTCCAATCTCGGACTATAGGCGGTGTGGGAGAGCCTATAGATCCGAATGAGCTTCAACTTGAACGGGCGAGCGGCCGGCATGAGGTCGATGACGTGAGATGTTCGAGGCGGAGGAGGACCGTGTTGTGGTAGAGACAGTCCGCCCAATCTCGTACATCCGGGAGACCTGATGGTGGTCGGAGGAAGAAGGCGGAGAGGAAGAAGGTGAAGACGGGAGGAAGAAGAGGAAGGTTCTCCGATGTCCGCCCCTCGGAGAGGTGCCGGTCGTCGGGTCAGACAGCACCAGTCGCCGCTAAATCCAGCCTTTCGTTGGTTGAAGGCCGTGGTGCCAAGGCGGCAAGGATCAAATTTCCTCGTCCCGCATCCGCAGTAGTGATAGCAGACGAGTTCGGAGAGCTAAACGCGGACGGGCTTCTTCCTACCTGTCCATCGAGGGTCCGGCCCGAGGAGATTCCGGAAATGAGGCGAAGATGGGAGATCCCTGAGTCTGTAGAAATAATGATCCCTGATCCCGGGCATGCATTCTATAACCCACCTGCTGGGTATATGTTCGTGCACGAGGTCGCCTTCTCCTGCGGATGGAAGATCCCCATTGCCACGGAACTGAAGAACATCCTCAACCATATTGGCATAGGTCCGAGTCAGGTTATCCCCAAGTCCCTGGGTAACCTTATTTGTTTTGTAATCTTTTGTAAGAAGAAGGGGCAAACAGTGAATTTTGAAAACTTCAGGCAGCTTTTCCATGTCTCTTTCAGTCCGGGGAATCCCCTTTTTTACACTTTTATGAATAGGAAACCCTATAACTTCATCTCGGACTCCATCTCGTCGTTGGGGTCGAAATGGTGGGATAGGTACATTTTTGTACGGATGGCTTTGAAGCTGTGGATGTCCGAGAGACGAGGGAACAATGGGGCTGCCACAAAATTCCTTAGAGAGAGTATCTCGATTGGCCCGCTCAAGAACGTTGCTCTCAGGTGGCGGAGATCCACAAGAAGAATGACCCGCTTACCTACCTGCTCCACGGACTAATTTGTCAGCCGCTGCCATATCTATGCGGACTGACCGATGCCGTGGAAGTCGGAGGAAAGACAGATTTCAGTAAGGAGTCTAACTTATGATTTGTGCGACTCCGTGTTTTGAATGTCTCGTTATGAATTTTCTCATCTCCGATATTCCTGTTGTTTTTCTGTTATTCGTCCGCGTTCTGAAATGTTTACATTGCTATGTAGCTCACTGGTTCGACTATATCATGTCGACACTCGCTGAAAAGAAGAGGCAGCAGAGAGAGCAACAATCTCTGGAGGTCGCCGCTGGTCAGAGGGCCAAGATCATCAACACGTCCGCTGGTCTTCCTATGGGAGATCCCAAGAATGCGGCAGTGTTCGCCGCAGAGGAGGAGAGGCGGAACAAGGCGGGAGAAGATCCGCAAGCCCTCGGCGTTCGACAAGGCAAAGCCCCCATACTCGGGCGTTATCGCCTCCGCACCACCATCCGCCGGATCCGGGCCTCAACAAGAAGTGTTCATGCGGATGCCATAACGTCTGGCGGAAGAGAAGAGCTCATGAGGCCTCCCAATCAAGCAAGAGGCGCACGGTCCGCTTATCATTACCGACCAGCCGCCTCAATAAGGAGTATGAGCGTGCCTGCGGACTTCCCGAAGTTGAGCGGGTCGGTGGCCTCAATGTGCTATATCAGCAGGTTCGTGATCTTCTAATGGTTTTTTCATTATGTCCTTATGACAAGCGTACGACTTATGTCTATACGGATTCTTTGCAGCTTGGGTGCTTCATCCGAGCTATGCAGTGGAAGGCGAGTGAGCGGGCTACCATTGAGCACGAGTTGTTCAAGGCCATGGCCAGGTCCGCGGATGAGGCCGAAAAAGTGAAGCAGTTGGAGATGCAGCTGAAGGAGCACGAGGTGAAGTTCCATAAGCTGAAGACCAGCTGGGAGGCAATCAAGGCGGACTTGGATTGGCAGGAGGATTTCACCCAGAAATCAATGAGAGCCTTCCGAGACATGAAGGATTTCTTGCTTGAAGACCTCCAATACTCTCGTCTTGAGGCGGGCCGGGATTTCATGAGGTCGGATTCTTTCAAGTTCTTCATGGCAGACAAGTCCGACGAATCTCGGCTGAATGGGTTCTTCATTTAATCGTCAACTACAGTCCAAGGGGATACTTCCTCAAGATTTCAATTGGAAGGCGGAAGGGTTAAACCCTTCTGCGGATGCTAACGGCGTGGAAGTTCCCGTGGATGTTGTCTCGGATGATCGGTTGGCCGCTTGTGAATTTGCGGAACTCGTCACTGAGGAAGGAGAATTGGAAATCAAGAACGGTGGACCCTTCCTTCCGAAGTGTGTGCCGGATGCCTTACAAAAGGTGTGCTTCGTCCCGTTCGAGAATTACCGGGCCTTCCTCAAGGACTGGTATTACATGCCTTCCGTAGTTGGTCTTGTCAAGACTTCAACTTGTTCGAGCTCATGAGTCCCTTGTCGCCCAAGTCACGCTAACTCGTCATCACCGATCCGCCTCGAATTGAAGAAACAGGTCCGAGCCAGCCTAATCCTCACTGAAGAATCCGGGGTATGCCCCGTGAAACTTATGTAATGTCTGGAATCTGCATCTCTTTGTGGCACGGAACAATGCCTTGAACAATGGTGCTTTATTTTTTATCCGTACTAACTGTCTGTAAAACAATATTTCTCGTAAGTCCGAGTCATTGCCTGTTTTCCGCTTTGTTTGCTTCCGTTCATCGTTCGTATGTTTTACTATCATAAAACACATATTTAAAGAACACGGATCGCAGTAGATGGCGTCCGACGTAGAAGTCAAAACCATCGTTTCACGAATTTCGTACCGTCCGTGATTGCTAAATTCAATCGACCTTTGGGATGCGTGATTCTTCTAGAAGGGAGAAAGGTGAAACAGTAAATTTGTCATTATTACTGCGTCCCATCAACTTCCTAGCCGTCGGATGAGTGACATGTGTTGAGATCGTACGGGTTTGTCACTACTATAAATAAGAAAGGGGTAAGTGCCCTTTTCTCACTGTTGTACTTTTTAACCCTTTCTCCTGATCAGATTTCCCTATCCTTCCAGATAGTCCGTCCAAATGTCCGCTGCAACCGGAGAACTAAACCATTCCAGGTTTGATCGCTCACATCCTTGGGTGTACTCATGGGTCAAGCATCCCCCATATTATCCCGGAAAGGGGATCGCGGATGACCTAATCATCCTCGACTTCGAAGGGGACCCTCCTCCATGTCCGGGGATAATTAGTGGGCTAGCCGCAGAAAGGGAGCGAATTGTGAGGATTATCCGCAGGAGGATCCGAATGCAGCAGCAAGCTCAACAAGCTCATGTGGTGGCTCGAATCTCGTGGCTCCACTTCGGATCCGTAAAGGAACAAGGCGGGGTATGCCCTGTGGAAGTGTGTACTGATCCTTGGATCTTTCCAGATTGTACTTCTGTTATGTAAATGTTCGGATAATTTTGTTTATAAAATTCGAACTATTTTTCCTCGGATGAGATCGCCATCTTTTTCTTGTGCAAGCTTCGTCGGATTATATTGACGCACATATTTTTGTAAAATGACTAAGAAACTCGGACGTGGTTGATGGGCTTGTTTAGGCTTGATTGGATAAACCCGTCCGCCCGGCTAATCGCTCAACCCAAGTGAATAGTTTAAGCCCATTGTCAACGTCGAAGTTCTGACGTGTCGGACGCCTATTGGTTCGTTACTTCTATAAATACTCCGGATCCCTCTTAGCCTTGGTCGTGCAAATCCAACTTCCAATTTCCATATCTATTCAATAGCAAGAAGATGATTTCTTGCCGACTTGAGAGTGGACGGGAGTCAAGAGGGGAAAATTGTTGAAGATCAGTCATAGAAAAGCATAGATCTCGGTTTGAATGTATATCCGTCCGTCTCCTCTGCTTTCTTCCAACCCCACTTTAGTGGTTCAAATCTCTCTTATATTGGAATTTGTTTCCGAATTTCTAGAGAGTTTGAGTCTCTAAAGACGGTGAGGCGGAAATCTCTTCCTGTCCGTACTTTGTTTTCCCCGGGCACAGGATTTGCAATGTCACGTTTTGGTTGTATCATGAGGGATACCACCACGTTTAACCATTTTCCTGTGTGCAGGTAGATCAAGTTCCTGGCCTCCGCGGAAACCAGATTCGCCGCTCGACATGGAAGAAGCTTTTTCCGACGGGGGAACGATCTTTGCTGGGAGATGACGTATCTTCAGAGACGTTTTCTGCCTTTTTCATATTGCATCCGTAAGTTCGGATATCGATCCGAGATTGTAAATTGTACAGACAAGATTATGTATAATTCGTCTTTGTATGAATGAAATCTCTTGCTTTCCTTGTCATTAATCGAACGTTAAATCATATATGCATGGATCGAAAGATCACAAATCGAAAGATAGAGGTTGTATTGATTTGCCGGAAATTCAATTACAACTTGTGGGCTCTAAGGCCAATGACAAAAGGATCGAAAAATAGAACTGGCGGAGTTCCGTGTAGTGATTTGTTGAAACCGAAATGACCAATCGATCTGAAGGAGATCCGCACAGTTATCTCTATGCAGAACTTCTGAAGGTTCCTAGCATTCCACGGACGCTTGAGGGGATGTCCGTTCTCATCTTCTAATTCATAACTTCCATTCATTCTTGCGCCGATAATCTTGTAGTGTCCTTCCCACTTGGGCTTGAGTTTCCCAATATTGTTCAAAATGTCGGCTCGTCGAAGCACCAGGTCTCCGATTTGCAAGTTAGCCGCTCGAACATTCCTGTTGTAGGTTCGGGCAGCAGTTGCCTGATACCTATGGATATTCGCCAGTGCCTCAGACCTTTTCTGTTTGAGCAAGTCTAGGTCGGATATCCGAGCTTCTCGGTTTGCATTGCCTTCGAACTCTTGGATCCTCAAAGTCTCAACGGCAATCTCAGACGGTATGACTGCCTCCGAACCATATACCAAGGAGAATGGAGTTTCTTTGGTCGCAGTCCGTGCAGTGGTGCGATGAGCCCATAGCACGCCTTCCGTGTCGCCCGACTTTCTCGGGAAGTTCTCAAACGCTTCTCCAGGATTTTGACTATTGTCTTGTTTGTGGATTTAACCTGACCATTGGCTTGTGGGTATCCGACGGATGTGAAACGTTGTTCGATTTTGAAGGAGGCAAGCCATTCCTTGAGCCTACTGCCTGAGAACTGAGCGCCGTTATCCGAGACTAGAACTCTTGGTAGGCCGAAGCGGCAAATGATGTTCTTCAAATGAAGGTCCGCACTCGACTTTCCGTGATAGTCGCTACAGCCTCCGCTTCTACCCACTTGGTAAAATATTCTACAGCCACAATGAGAAATTTTTTCTGTTGGGTACCCCTCGGAAATGGTCCGACAATATCGATACCCCACTGATCGAACGGACAGGCTATGATTGACGGAATCATAGGGTTCGTCGGACGATGTTGGATGTTTGCGTAATATTGGCAATCCTGACATCTCCGGGCGTGGTCGGCGGAATCTTTACCGATGGTAGGCCAATAGTAGCCTTGTCGTATGATTTTCTGGGCGAGAGTCCTCCCCCCGGAATGATTCCCACAGCTTCCGTTGTGTATCTCTTCCAGCATGGTTTGTGCTTCTTGTGGGTTCAAACATCTCAGGTGAGTCCCGAAAAAAGATCTCTTGTACAAATCGTCACCCATTATAAAGTATCTATTTGCTCGGCATTGCACACTCCTTGATTCTTTCGGATCGACTGGCAAAGATCCGTCCTTGAGATAGTTAAAATGTCACCATCCGCTTTCTTCCGTGTCAAGTATCATGATCCGAACGGACTCATGACGGATGAGTCAAGAATGGTGAGTAGGATTACTCTCAGGTTCAGAGTCACCAGAGCAGATGCGTATTTTGCCAAGGCATCAGCTCTTTCGTTCCAAGCTCTATCAAACTTTTCCAAGGTGAATTCCTCGAGGTGGCTGGCCTCATTCTTGAGTAGCTCAAGATACTTGATCATCGAAGGACCTTTTGTAGCAAAAGTTCCTGAAAATTGGGCCTCGACGAGCTGTGAGTCCGTGTAAGATTTGACCTTCCGGGCTTGGAGTGACTTGGCTAGATGCAGCCCCACTAAAAGTGCCTCATACTCAGCCTCATTATTGGTAACTTTGAACTCCAAGGAAATCGCATAGTCGAGTTCCGCGCCATCCGGGCTCTTAAGGTAGATTCCAATTCCTCCCACTCTTCCAGTGGAAGAACCATCCACTTCCAATGTCCAGATATCGGAAGGATGTTTTTGGGTTTGGAGATCTCCTGCGAGCTGCTGAGGTTCCGCTCTTGGTTCATCCCCTTTCGTGATTTCCGTTCTGATGTTGTCAGCACTGGAGTTTCTAGGAACATCACCAAGTAGAAACATTTGGTTGACCCGAGTTTCCCCATCTGACCAAGGAAAGGGCCGATTGATGAACTGGGCTTCCTCGAGGTTTTCCGGGTTGAACTTTGGCGGAACTGGCTTTCGGACAATATGCTTGGTGATTAAGCACTCGAGGACCTGCTTGTCAGGGACTTTCTCTGAATCCTTCTCTGGATAATCCGCTAAGAAGTCGGCGAGGAATTGAGCCTTTTTGGCTGACGGAGCCTGGTAGCAAATGTCGTATTCGCTTAGCTCGATCGCCCACTTAGAGAGTCGTCCTGATTGGTCGGGCTTTCCTAGGACCTGTTTCAAAGGTTCCGCAGTTAGTAACACTATTTTGTGAGACTTAAAATATGGTTTCAACCGTCGGGCGGTGTAGACCAGAGCATACGCAAATTTCTCAATCTTCACATATCTTGTCTCTGCCCCGGCAAGGGCTTTACTAAGATAGTAGATTGGTAAATGATCATTAGCTTGATACGGAACTCATTGCCTCTTCCGTGATTGCTAGGTAGAGGTAGAGTGGTTCTCCTTCCACGGGTTTGGAGAGCAGCGGAGGGGAATGGAGGTACTTTTTCAAATTTTCAAAAGCCTCAGAACATTCCCCGGTCCACTCAAAGCTCTCTCCCTTCCGGAGGATTTTGAAGAACGGAAGGTTCTTTTCTGCAGATCGAGAAATGAAACGACTTAAGGACATTAGACGCCCAATAAGCTGTTGTACCTCGTTGAGGTTCTTCGGATGGGGCAAATCTAGGATTGCCTTGATCTTCTCTGGGTTTGCACTTATCCCTCTTTCTGTGACCATGTATCCAAGAAACTTTCCTCCTTTCACCCCGAACGTACACTTTTCGGGGTTCAACTTCATTCCATACTTCCGAAGAATGGAAAAGAAATTGTTGAGATTCTCAATATGCTCTTCTTCAGTCTTACTTTTAACAAGCATATCATCTACGTAGACTTCCATAGTCTTGCCCAACTCCCCCTTGAACATTTTATTCACCAACCGCTGGTATGTAGCTCCCGCATTTTTCAACCCGAATGGCATCACCTTGAAACAGTATACTCCTCCTGCCGCGAAGAAGGCTGTTTGCTTGATGTCGTCCTTGGCCATCCGGATTTGATAGAAGCCCTGATATGCGTCCATGAAGCTTAGGAGCGCACATCCCGCAAAGAGAATCTACCAACCGTCTATGCGAGGTAGGGATAAGGATCCTTTGGGCAAAACTTGTTGAGCCTTGTGAAGTCATTGCACATCCTCCACTTTCACGGGCCTTCTCGTGAGTACCACATTACGCACTCCGGTCGAGTATCTAACTTCTTCAATTTGCCCGGCTTTCAAGAGCCGGTCAACTTCTGTAGATATGATTGCGTCCTTCACTGGGCCAAAGTCTTTCCTCTTCTGTCGGATATATTTGATCGAGGGATCCATGTTCAGACGGTGAACAGTGATTCTCGGATCTATTCCCTTCAAGTCATCAGTACTCCAAGCAAATACATCCCTGTTGTCTCGGAGACAAGCAATAAGTTTCATCTCCACTTCTGTGCTCATCTCTGTTCCGATTCTAGTCTTCTTATCCGGGCTTCCAACAACAATCTCGATTTCCTTGAGATGCCCTTCTCGTGGACATAATCTAACACTCCCAAGCTTCTCGGATGTTTCCTACCTCTTCTCCTACTCCGAAGGGAGTTGGAAATTTCATTCTGTTGTGTAAGGTGGATGAAATAGCCCGAAATTGATTGAGTCCTGGGCGCCCAAAGATGGCGTTATAGTCGAAGGTCCGATCAACCACGACAAATTGGACCGACTGTGTTACTCTGGCCGGGAAGGTTCCGAGTGAAACATGTAACGTAACACTTCCTAGTGGTCGAACAGTTCCTCCTCCAAACCCTAGTATAGAGGTGTGAACTCTGTCGTAGCGGATTCTTCCCAACTCCATCTGATCTAGTGTTCTCTTAGAGATGATATTCGAAGAACTCCCGGTATCCACCAGAATTTTGTTCACTCGATAAGTCGCGATGGTCAATGAAACTACAAGAGGAACGTCCGGGTCGTCAATCTCCTCGCCTCCTGCCGTAGGAGGGGGGATTTCGCTATCGTCGAAAGATATTGCATTTGTTCCTCGAATCGCGAGGGCACCGTACGCCCTATCATTGTTCCGAAGGTTTTGGGCGGTCCGCTCTCTTGCATTCCTGCTGTCACCTCCAGAGGGTCCGCCTGCGATAGTGTTGATCACTCCGCTGTACGGAGGGTTCTCCATTTCCGTCTCATCGCCATATCTGTACGGATGTCCTTCTATGCGTGGCGGATAGCCTACTGGCGGCGATGGCAAAGATAGTGGGCGAGGTGGTGGGTCAGCAGCGTTATCCTCCCTCCTCCGCTTCGTTCTATCGTGCCTGGAGGGCTCGTCCGCATATATGTGCTCCTTCAACTTGCCTTCTCTCACCAGGTGTTCGACCTGCTTTTAATCGGATACGCTGATCCTCATGGCCTCTGCTCTTGTGAAATTTGCGGTATCCTTCATTGCTTTCTCCGATTATGGGATGGCTTTGGCCATTGGATGTCCAACTTTTTCTCAACAATAGTGGCCAAGATGTCGGATCTCGGCTTATTGAGGCGTGTGTAGTCCGCGAATCTCCTGGGCGGACTCCTCTCCCTGTAAATGCCTTTGTCTCTGTGATCTTTCTTCGGGTCAAACTTCCCCTGGCGTTGCTCTTGTCTTTGCGGTTCCTTTCCCTTCTTCGATCCTCGCCGATCGGTACGTTCCTTTCGTATTCTTCTCCGACATCACCTCCTCACAGATGTCATCCAAGTGCTTTTCGCTCCTCACTTCTTGACTAGAGAGCTTCCTCCGCAGCTCGGAGTTGTAAGTATTAGCGTACAGGTGACGGACCCGTTCTTTAATACTATGGGGCTCAACTCGGAGTACTTCTGTATTGAAGCGATCTAGGAAAGTTCGAAGATCTTCCTGTTCCCTTTGGATGACTTCGGCCAGGTGCTCTACAGTACGTTTTCTTCTTTTTGATTTTCCGAACCGTGCTAAGAACTTAGAAGATAGATCTGCATACGACCTTATTGACTTGTTTGGCAAAGCGGTGTACCAATCCATAGCCGTGCCGAAGAGGGTGGATGAGAACGTAAGGGCTTTAGTATTGTCACTCAGCCCCTTGGAATCCATCTTGCTGTTGTACCTTGTCAGGTGACCCACGGGACAAGTATCCCCGTAGTAGTATTCCAAGTTCGGAATCACTTGGTCCGAGTTCCTATTTCTTTCCTTTTCCCTCATGATATCATCACACAGAGGGTTTGGTGCACTTGTAGTGATCTGCTCGTGGTCTTTTACCAGGCGTCCGAGGTTCAGGATTTGGGTTTCTAAAGCTTTTTGTTGGGCGTAGATTTCGTCCGATGTCATGACCTCTCTTGTCCGTGGATGGACTGCGACATCAGCGGGGAGTTCGTCTAGCCGGACAACTGGAATGGTCTCTGCTACATGATCTCTGTCCCTCATGGGAGCTTATCGCGGACCTCCTGGCTGCCTGTTACCTCCTTCTTGGTACTCTCTCCTCCCATTCGGGCTTCCCTCACCCCGAACTTGCGAAGCAGAGGCCCGTCGGTCTAGAAGGTTTCGCAAATCCTCATGGGGCAGCTGATCTCCCAACCTCTGTTGGATCGGACGCTGTTTGTTTCTTGACAAGGCGGGCTCCGCTTGAACCGGAGTAACCACTAGCGGAGTGGCTTGCTGAGGGTGGGCATTGTTAGACCCTAGGAATCCTTGGATAATTATGAGCAACCTATCAAACTGAGTTTTGCTTAGTCCGAGGTCGCTTGTGCGGACAACGCGACCATCGGGCATCGTAAACTGTTGACCTGTGGTAGGGCCTTGAGCTTCTGCTGGAGAAGCTCGTGCTACCCCTTCTCCATGGTCCGTAGGCACGATATTCACAGGGACGCTTTGGCCTCCTCTAAGCGGGGCGTCTCTTCCCTCATCCGAGGATGGGCTGGCGGTCCGCCCGTCGCTCGAATATCTCCTTCCAGCCACAGCGGCCCTTCGTCCCCGGGTGGGCGGACGTCCTCGTGGGCGTGGTGGTGGTGTTCCCACGCCTGCAGCACTAGTCCTAGTTGTTCGTCTCGTTCTAGCCATCAGCACAACACAAACACAGATCTTTTTGTAAAGTTTCCCACAGACGACGCCAAAATGTTGAGGGATAAAACCTCAAACACCAACACTACTACTACTAGTAACCTAATCTAAGATCCACCTCCAACTTGAAGTCCGAGAGAAGGCTTGTCCGAGCAAGAGTATCTGAAAGGACTAAGTGGGGGGGTTAGAATGGGTTACCCGGATTGCCTAAGTCAATCTGGAAGGAGGCTTTACTCAAAGGGGAGATGAAATCTCTCAATGCAATAGTAATGGGAAAGGTAATGAAATCAAGGATGTTCAGGACTTAGGAGACAACACAATTTCCTGGGGATTTCACTTACCTCAAGGTCTTGGACCTTGTGTTATATTTATAGTTATCATATACTTATGAAGTAGCTCATAAGATGATGCCAAGTGTATGCCTCAGATTTGGACACCAATGCTACCTTTGGCCCATGGCCCATTAGTGAATAGTAATCCAACACTAATTAATGGGGAGGGTAGTTGGTCCTTTCCTCTGAGAGTCTTGTTCAGTCACGTTGGGCCGTGTAAGTCCCTCTGAGATCCGCATGATTGGATGACTCATTGGGTAACTCTAGGTGTCCGGACCTTAGAGTTCCACGGAAGCATCTCGATGGTTACAATACGTTTGTCTTCAGATCTTGGTGGCGTCGAGATTCTCTCGTCCGTTTAGCATCTTAGACCCAGTTTATGTACTTGGGAGGACCAGGTAACCTTTTGTCAGGCTCGGAAGTCATCCATCTAGCTTGGTCGGACCTAGCTGAAATGGCGTGTTGACTTGTGAGTACTAGTTGACCTGAGATGGTTTCCTTTAGGGCGGACCATTCGAAGGTCGGACTAGCTTTGAATGGCTATCTTAGCCTTGATGCGCTCTAGGACACGCTCTATGGCGCCCTTAACGGATTGGACACATTTCCGTATCAACACCTGTCTCAGAAATCTTCAAATAGACATTTTACCCTTTAACCTTTGATATCTGAGTACCCGTCTCAGATACATGTTTGCTAAGTGTTTCACCTTTTACCTTTGATATTTTGAATTCCTGTTCCAGATATCTTATCTCTCCTTTTTTTCTTTTCTCAATCATACTGAGTTCCTGTCTCAGAGATTAGAACTTTTCAGTTCCTTTGGTAGCTCCATTAACCCAAGATTATGTCTCAAGGTTAAGAACCTTCTTTCTTGCAAAGGCTTTGTAAAGATATCTGCAAGTTGGTCTTCAGTACCAATCTTGAGTATATCTATATTGCCTTTTTCAACATGGTCTCTAATGAAGTGGTGTCTAACATCAATGTGCTTTGTTCTTGCGTGAAACTTAGGATTCTGAGTTATGGCAATAGCACTTGTGTTATCACAGAAAATCAGTGTTTTCTCTTCATTGATCTCATAATCTCTGAGTTGTTGTTGTATCCACAATATCTATGAAGCACAACACCCCGCAGCAATATATTCAGCCTCTGTGGTGGATGTGGCAATTGAGTTTTGTTTCTTGCTGAACCATGATATTAATCTGGCACCAAGAAATTGACAAGTTCTTGAGTTGCTTTTTCTATCAAGCAATGATCCAGCATAGTCAGCATCAGAATAGCCAACTAAACTCAATCCACTGTCTTTTGGATACCACAATCCAACTTCTACAGTACCCTTTACATAACTTAATATTTTCATAGCAATGTTGTAGTGTGATTGCATTGGATTTGTCTGAAATCTAGCGCACACTCCAACTGCATATTGAATATCAGGTCTACTTGCAGTGAGGTACAGTAGAGACCCAATCAATTTCCTATACTTGTGTTCTTCAACACTCTTGTCAGATTCAGTATAGGTCATTTTGGTTCCAATACTCATAGGTATCTTAGCATTCTTTTCAGAAGGCTTTAGATTAAACTTGTTGAGCATATCCTTTGCATACTTTGTTTGACTAATGAATATTCCATCATTAAGTTGCTTAACTTACAGTCCTAGGAAGTAGTTTAATTCTCCCATCATGCTCATCTCAAATTTACTTTTCATGAGCTCAGCAAAGTCTTCACAAAGTTGCTTGTCTTTAGATCCAAATATAATGTCATCAACATATACTTGAACTAGAAGTAGTTTCCCTTCATGGTTGAAAGTAAAGAGTGTTTTATCAACATCTCCTTTCTTGAAGCCACATTCCAACAAGTGTTTGGCTAAAGTATCATACCATGCTCTCGGAGCCTGTTTCAGTCCACACAGAGCTTTCTGAAGCTTATAAACCATTCTACTTTCTGTGGAAACCTCAAAGCCTGGTGGTTGTTCAACATAGACTTCTTCAGCAAGTTCACCGTTTAAGAATGCACTTTTAACATCCATCTGATAAACTTTAAAGTCATTATGAGCTGCAAAGGCTAGAAATAGTCTAATTGCGTCCAATCTTGCAACTGGAGCATATGACTCGTCAAAATCTAGTCCTTCTGTCTGGGTGAATTCCTTGGCAACCAACCTTGCTTTGTTTCTGGTTATTTCACCAGACTCATTCATTTTATTTCTGAAAACCCACTTGGTTCCAATTACAGATACTCCGTCAACAAATGGAACCAGTTTCCAGACTTTGTTTCTCTTAAATTGATCCAACTCTTCTTGCATTGCAGAGATCCAATCTTGATCCTTCAATGCTTCTTCTATAGTTTTAGGTTTAATATTTGAGATGAAACATCCATAAAGAGAGTCAGCAATTGCTCTCCTGGTTCTAACTCCTTGGTCTAAAGGACCGATCACATCCTTGGCAGGATGATTTTTTATCCATTTCGTAATGGGTTTTGCACTAGTAGGATCAATATCATTTTGATCTGAATGTGAATCAATATGATCTTGATAGGATACTTGTGCAGTATCTGAGATATCTGACACATGGGAAATGCCATGGATATCTGACACTTTTTCAGTGTTGGAGATATCTGGAATTTGATTTTCAGCAATCTCATTCTCAGAAACCTCTTCATGATGAAGGTTCTCAGTAACATGTTGCATTTCTGGAATTCTCATAGGAAATTCTTCATCATGGCTTAGAGTCATCTGGTTGTTACTAAGCAATGGTTGCTTTTCATCGTCAGATTCATCCTCTAAGTGAATGATAGAGTTTTCTTTTGAGGATTCTTCTTCAGAATCTTTAATCATTAGTTCTTTGAATCTATCTGAGAGTTCTTCATTCAAGGGTACTTTCTTGTTTCCTTCGTAGAAGACTACATGAACATATTCTTCAATCTTTTGCGTTGTTGTAGATTCTGTAGGCTTTGCTATTCAGAGAATAACCAAGAAATACTCCTTCATCTTCTTTTGGTTGAAATGTTCTCAAGTATTCTTTTCCATTGTTAAGAACAAAACATCTGCAACCAAACACCCTTAGATGTTTGATACTAGGGGGTCTACCAATAAAAAGTTTATAAGAAGTTTTGTCATGGTGTTTGTTAATAAGGGTAAACCAACCACCAATTCTTTCTTGGCTAGCTTGTTCAGAGTTTTGAAGTTCAAGTGACTCATTCTTTTATGCCATAGCCAGTTTTCTTCAGTGTGGCCAGATTGAGTCACCATGAGACATTCTTCAGTTGTGGCAGATGCCCAGCCAGCAACATAAAGATTTCCTTTTCGCCTAGCAACCAAAACTGTCTGCTTTGACTCATTGTCTATTAGTTTGCATAGTTTTGACTTGATCTTGACAGTGTACCCTTTGTCTACCAATTTACTAATGCTTAGGAGATTATATTTCAATCCCTTTACATGTAGTACTTCAGAGATTGTAAGAGTTCCAAACTTTAGATTGCCAAATCCTATGGTTGGATTTTCATCTCCTCCAGCAAACCTAATAATTGGTCCTTTATCGCATTTTCTGTAGTTAATCAGATTTGCTTTGTCTTCTGTCATGTGCTTTCCACATCCACTATCAAAATGCCACTTCGGGTTCTTCCTCAGAGTGTTCTACACAAGACATGAAACATGGAGTTAGGCTCTCATTCCAATAATGGAACCTTCTGGACTAAAGAATCTCCCTGTAGGAATCCATTTCTGAATGAACTTCCTTGGAATATTCTTTTGTCTTGTTGGAACATAAGGAGGAATTAAATGATTAGTGTCATTATCATTTAAAGCTATTTTCCTTCTTGTTGTGTTCCTTGGTCCTCCTCGTGGTGCTTTCAGATACCTGTCAAGTTGCTGAGTCTGCTTTTCAGCAAACTTAGCTTTCCTTGTCAGACTTCTTCTAGCCCTGGCATTCAGAGTGGTCATAACCTGTTCTCTCTTCCACTTCTGATGATTGCTATGCGCAATCCTGGCTTTCATCCATCGTTCTTGCTCTTGTTTATACTCATGAGCGAGTTGTTTCCCGATGGCTTTATAGCCAATACCATTTCGAGCACCTGGCGCGATCTGAGTTCTTTTCTCAGCAGCTTTGCTAGTCTCTAGAATGTCTTTCTTTCTAGAAAACGTGATATTGGAAAATTTGCCTGCTCTTGCAATTTTTCCTTTATGAGAAACATAGCACTGTGGGTGATTACACTTTTCAGTATTATGTTTCTTTACAGAAATGTTCCCAACAGTTTTTTTTTGGACTTTTTTTTCCCACAAAGTTTTGGTCGCAACTGCGTTTCCTTTGTCAACTAGCTTTCTGACCAATGCTATATGTTATTTGGGAACCATCTTGCTGAGCACTAACAAATGTTATCCTTTCGTTACTCTTATTCAGAGTGGTAGAACTATTTGTTTGTGTATCCAGCCCAAGTCCTCCCTTTTCTGAAGGATCTCTTAAATAAGAGTGTACTTCAGTAAGAGTGTCACAAGCTTTGGCATAGGATTGAAAAGATAGTTCTTTCTTCTTGAGTTCCTCATTTTCAGAAAGAAGATCTTTATTTTCCTGTTGGAGTATATCCATTGCCTTTCTGTGTAACTTCTCTGTTTTCGATATCTGTGCTTTGAGAAATGCATTTTCAGCATCCTTTTTCTCAGATATCTTGAGTAACTGTGAATTTTCCTTGTCAAGAGAATTCTTTTCTTCTTCAAGAATGTGGGCTCTGGCTCTGATCATTTGAAATTCTCTTTTGTAGAGATCAAGTTCTCTTCTGAAATATTCTGAATCTCTGATTTCTTCCTCATCACTCTCATAAGTTATGAATTGAGAAATGTTGGTTACCTCGTCAACCATTAGGCAAGGCTCAGTGTTGGAGAAATCTGGATAGATCTCCTCAACAACCCCGCATATTTCCCTTTTCATTTGACCAAAGTCAACTAATTCATGAGTGATGCCACATAATTCTGGAGAAGGTAGTTTGGTATCATCTGAGTCTTCTTCCTTAGATTCTAACTCAATATCAAGAGCATCCAGTTGAATTTGAATCTTTTTCCTTTCTTCAGTGAGCATAGCTCTCTGACCTCTCTTGAAGTTTCTTCTATCTTTCTTGTCACCTGTCTTTAGCTTATTGAAAACAGGGAAATCTCTTTTAAAATGACCAGGTTTCTAACAATAGAAACAGATATCGTTTCCGATTTCTGCTTCCTCAGTACTAGATGCTTGCTGAGCAGGCTTGTTCAGTGAGCTTGACAGCTGCATATTTTTGTATTGGTGATAGTTTGAGCCTAAATGCTTTTTCAGCTTCTCTTTGGCTTTTCTTCTCTCAATCTCCCGACTGACATATTTTCTCATTTGCTTTACAGCAAGAGCATATTCCTCAGTCATTTCCTTGGTATCCTTCTTTTCAGAAGTACCTTGTGTTACTAAAGCAACATTGTGAACTTTCTCAGCAATTGTTTGTTCTCTCTGAGTAGTTTCATAGTTGACAGTAGCTAAGTGGGAAAAGAGTTCTACTGGAGTGATATTTGGCATTCCTTGGTTGAAATAAAAATACTGAGTGTGTTCCCAGTTTTGATTCAAGCTTCTCACGATAGTCTTAACCTTTTCAGAGTTAGAGTATCTCTCACTTTCACCAAGTGCAGCCATTTCACTCATCAATGTTGTGAACCGGAAATCTAGTTCTTCAAGAGTCTCTGTGGGACCTTGTTTAAAGTTTTGGAATTTGAGCTTCAAAACTTCGAACTTATTTTCCTTTGTTTTCTCAGTGCCGGCACAGATTTCCTCAATCAGTTGCCAGGCCACTTTCGCCGTTTTTGCACCCCACAGTTTACACTGTATGTGCTCTGGAGTGGAACGTATGATGATATTGCGAGCCTGACCATCCAGTCGATTTCTCTTGGCATCTTCCGATGTCCAGAGCTCTCTGGGCTTTGGCTCGTAAACAACTTGACCAGTAGGTCTTCCACTGGTTGAAGCACCTGTTTGTGAGGAACCACCACTTGGTTCTTCATCAGTGGGATCTCTGTCTCTACCATTAGAAACCTCCATGACCTACTTGAGTTGTTGAATGACTATGTGACCATTCTTTATTACTTCGATCATTTCATCACTGATGGCTTCCAGGTAATGCATCATGTTGTTCTTCCATTTCTCATAATTCTCTGGTTTGAGAATTGGAGCGTCACTTAAAGACATCCTGCAGCAAACACACTAAACATACAAATCAAGTGTAGGTGAAAAGTAGTTAGTGGGCACTTATCTGGGATCTAGGTTCACTGCAGAAGGCTTGGAAACCTCCTGCTCTAATACCACTTGTTGGTCCAGATAACGGCGAAGGGAAAAGACTAGGGGGGGGGGGGGGGAATAGTCTTTTACAACTTTTGTCGATAAACACAATTTCTCAGATATCTGTGAAGATATCTAATACTTAATTTCAGAGAGCGGAAGACTTTACTATGATAAGTGCACGTGCTCAGCAAGGTAAATAAACCAAGTAATAAATTTCAGAAAGTAAATAACACTGATCTTTATAGTGGTATCTGAAGGTGGCGTAATCCTTCAACTAATACACTTCGGCCTTTCTCAGACCTAGAATCCACTAAGACAGATAATTGAGTTCACCTTACAAATATCTTCTCTCGATTCCTAAATACACTAGGTTTTTCCCCGACTTTCTCAGCCAAGTACTTCCTATACTCAGAAACCTTTGAGCTATTCCTTAGTTTCCCAAACTAAGTACTTCCTATGCTCAGTAACCTTGGAGTTATTCCTTAGTGTCCCAAACTAAGTACTTCGTGTACTCCACGCCGTTTAAGGTGTTGGTTAAGGTAATTTGTCAGGTTTGGTAGATTATTAACTTCTACAGTTATGTAATACTACCTTCTTGAACAAGTCACTGAACACACTTCACAATGTGTGGTGATATCTTCTTTACTGACCCAAGTCTATGATAAATGTTCTAGAGAATGAATCTCAGATTCTTGATCTTTTGATTCAACTCCTTCACTGATAGCAATGCTTGTTAAGGATCAGGACACTTAGAACATTCATGCTACTTAGAATTCAAGAGCTTAGTCGCAACTGTGAGCTGAAGAATAAGTAGGTTGAAGACTTGTATGCTTGAGAGAAAGATACCACTAGTTGTATTATCAGAGAGGCTTGGTATTTTCAGTGAGTTTAGTGTGCAAGTTCTTGGTGTGTATTCAAGCATTCTAAGTGTTGATATTTATAGTTGAAAATCATGCCGTTTGAATAGTAGCCGTTAGGCTTAATGAAATTCAAACTATTGATATCTGTAAATAGTACTGCAGAAGACGTTGTCTCTTTTCAGAGATTTCCTCTTTTGTTCAGATGTCCCTGTCTGTGCATTTATTGCATTGTACTATTTTTGTCCTGTAGTGCCAATGGAACTATGCATGCTTTCTGAAGCATTGCATGTCCCTTTACAGAGACCTTCTCATCTCCAGATACCTGTTGAAACATTGTTTCCCAGAAACATAGTTTTATCCAGGGTATCTGAGTGTAGATATCTGTGGGCACTTTTCCTCGTTCAGAAACCTTGCGTTCTCAGATATCTTTTGTAAAACTTGTTTATTGAGAAACACTTGTTTATCAAAGATATCAGGACATAGGTATCTGATAACCTTTGTCTTTAGCAATCTTGTGCAGTCTTCAAAACTTCAAAAAATGTTGAACTCTCCTGCTGGATGCCTTCTTCTTGGTCTTCTTCAAAGATATAAAAATTACATTCAGAGACCTAACATCCTATACAAGATTTGATAGACTATCATACTTAGTGATTTTCCTCTTTTACAGTGTTTAAGTGAACCAAGAGTACTAACCACCTTTCTGAGCTAAGATAAGTCATTAGGTTGCTGATCAAAATCTAAACAGATATTCCTAATAGTACCCCCTAGGTAAGAAGAGCTTTAATATTATATTGGGGATGGGTACCTCGAAGGTCATATCAACGTTGGATACTGGAGCTACCGTTAGCCTCTTCACAGGATGTAGTTTCACAAGACTGGAGGAGATGAAAGCTCATCTACAAAAATAGGAGGCCTGTTGGACTTGCAAGGGATGTTGCAGTCAAGCTGGATGGGGAGACTATCCTCACCGATTTTGTTGTCCTGAAAGACGTTCATGAAGAACAGAAGGAAGCACCCGATGCAGTCTTACTTGGGTGGCCATTTTTACTCGCCTCTAAAATGGACATTAGTGTGTTTAGGCGCACAAAAACTTATGAGGTGAATGGTCGAGTGGGAACAGTGAAGGCAATGGACTACCTCCCTAAGGATTTCATTCGGAAGGAGTATTCTGCAGGTTTCGTGGGATCTCTCTATGTAATCTATCAGGAACAGAGCAAAAGAAGTGCAAGCAAGGGGAAGTCTAGTACCCAATATCATGCTAACTAGAGTGCGAAAGTCAAGCTAGAGACTTAAAACAAGCGCTTCCCGGGAGGCAACCCGGGCTTTACTTGTTTTTTAAATAGCTCGCATTGCATTCACGTTTTCCTTTCATAAAGTAGTTGCATTCACTTTCATTCCTTCTTTTATTTAAAAAAAAAAAAAGTTCGAAAAGTAGTAAACTGGTTACGCCAGTTGGTTTCTTTTTAAACCCCCCCCCCCCCCCCCCCCATTTTTTTTCTTTCTCTCCTCCTCACTTCTCCTTCTTCGTTCTTTCTCTCCTCTCTTCCTCCATAACCGAAAAGCTTGCAAAAATCTCCATCCTCCCTCTTTTCTCCTCCATTCTTCAAGCTCCACCTCACATCTCGAAGCTTGGATCATCTAGGACACGTTTTTGGCATCAAAAACTCATATCATCCATTCATTATCCGAATTCAAGGTAAAATCTCAAGAACCCTAACTTTTGCATTTTGGGGATTTTCAATTTTTGGCTAAAATTGGGCTTTCTGATGATATTATCTTAGTACTTGTTTATCATTAAGCATGTTCTAAGTAGTAATTGTTGCCAATTTTGTCGATTCCCATGCTATTTGCGATTTGTGAATTGGGTATGATAGTTGGAGTTTGTTGGTCGATTTGAGATGGTCTGAGTATTCTAGTAGTAAGGTTCACTTATTCTAAGTGTTTTTGAGCTGACTATGGAATCATTTTGGTTACTCTAACCATTACGTTGTACTAGCTAGGCTACTTTTTCTCTGCTTATTTTGCTAACGTTGAGTTGAGATGTTCTCGCACTATGGTTTATACTATTATCGCATCTGCTAAGGCCTGAATTATTCTCACTAACGCATAGTCCACTTACCTACCACTCTCTTTGTTGCGGTTACCTCTATTTTTTTATCTTCAGATAACCATGTCTGAACGCACTAGAGGCGGGAAACGCCCACGCACGGAGACTGGATCATCCTCCAGAGCCGTGTATAAACCTTCCAAGGATACTCTTCAGTTCCAGACAGAGTTTAAGCCAAATAAAAGAGCCCTTTGGCCGAGCGCGAAATCCAATGGGGCAAAAACGCTTAGAATGGGGACCACACGTTTGAATTGTACGGCCGTCTAGCACACAATGACTGGTTCGGGGTGAATAGGAATTACCCAGGGTACGTCAAGGACTTGGTCCGCGAGTTCTACGTCAACTTTGAGGATGCAGATGAGCACAGGGTCCACGTGCTTGGTAAAGAGGTTATGTTCAGCCCAGCTGCCATCTCAGAATTCCTACAGCTGCCTATTCCAGGTCCCGACGACCAAGATGCATTCACGCACATCACAAACCGTTTCGAACCCATTCCTGGCAATGTTGCTACTACACTGACCCATGACTATGCCGAGTTCCCCAAGGAAGGTCGATGGAAGATTCATAGGGCAGACTTGAAGAGAAGGGCTAGGGTGCTTTGGAAATGGTTTTTTACTTCTGTCTACCCCAGCAGGAATGATGAGTACGTTAGAGGACACGAGGCCCGGACTATGCATGCAATCCTGTCTAATCCATCACGAATGGTAGACCTGGGAGCGATCCTCTACGATGAATTCTTGGCCCAGAGAGTCAACAAAGATGGATGCCTAATTTTTCCTTGCATGATCACTGCTATATGCAAGGAAGCCGGCGTTCCAGTGCACATCTCGGATGGCGTGGGCAGCATTATTACCCCCGACTCCCTCAGGCGAACGCGAGTGGCTTATGAAAAGGCTTACAAAGCTCTCAAGGAGAAGATAGAACGACAGGCATCAGATGAAGTTGCTACACTTCCTGCACATTTAGCGAGTCCTACGCATCCAGCAGCTGGTACATCATCACAGGATGCAAGTGTCTTTGATTTCCAGAGTCTACAAGGCTATATTGATAGTCGTTTTACGAGATATGAGACACAGTACTCCAGGCATCTGGACACTATAGCCGCGCATCAGAGAGCTATATAGGAGTCCCAGGCTGATTTGCAGTAATAGTACACTCAGCGTGCAGCTACCCAGTCTGAGATTATGCGTGCTCAGTCTGTCCTGTCAGGCTATTATGATCAGCAGCAGACATTTTCACAGGGCTGGACCACTCAGTACGATGAGATGCGTGGCTGGCACACTGACATGCGAGGATGGCATCAGGATATGCAGGGCTGGCACGATGACATGCAGGGATGGCAACCACAGGCTGGATATTCCCACCAGCTAGGAGGGGAGGATGATGGAGATGAGTAGCTCGTTCTTTTTTCCGGGTAGTACCTTTTTTCGCTTCTTTTCTGTTGGGAAATTTGTTGGGAAATTTCTTGAGAAATTTGTTAGGAATTTTTTTGTAAGATATTTTGTAAAGAATATCTATTTAGTTTTGATCAGCAACATGATGACTTATCTTAGTCTCAGAAAGGTGATTAGTACTCTTGGTTCACTTGAACATTGTAAAAGAGGAAACCCACTAAGTATGATAGTCTAGCTAATCTTGTATAGGATGTTAGGTCTCAAAATGTAATTTTTATTTTATGAAGAGAAGACCAAGAAGAAGACATCCAGGCAGAAAGCTCAACGACATTGAAGACTTGAAGAAAACTGCACAAGATTACTGAATCTGTTGTTCAGATATCTTGAAGACACGAATAGTTTCAAACAAACTGTGTCACAAGAGATATCTGAGAAATAAGAGACATATCTGAAAACAAGGAAAGTGTCCACATATATCTATTCTCAGATACCTTGAGCATTAACCACGTTTCTGAAAAAAGGAACATATATATTGCAAACAAAGTTGTTTCAATAAATACAAGTGGTATCTGAAGATTAAAGATAAGGACGTGCAAAGAATCAGATAACACTAGTCTCTGATACAAAGCATAGTTCCATTGACACTACAGGACAAAAGTATAGTACAATGCATTTAATGCACAGACAAAGATGTCTGAATAAAAGCAACGGCAGCTTCTGAGAAGAAGACAAAACACCTTTAAGATACTATACACAGATATCGATAGTTCGAATTTGAGCCTAACGGATACTATTCAAACGGTACTCAAATTCATCTATAAATATCAACACTTAGACTGCTTGAGAGAACACACAGAACCTTAGACACACGACATAACTTGAAAACGCTGAACGTCTTACTCTCTCAAAGCAACTTACTTACTCACAAAGCTTTCTGTTGCGACCAAAGCTTTTGATCTTGAGTAAACACTGAAGTTCTAAGTGTCCTGATCCTAAACAAGCAAAGCTATCTGTGAAGGAGTTGAATCAAAAGATCAACTATCTGAGATTCATTCTCTTGAATAGATATCATAAGACTTGGAAGAAAAAATCGAACAAGATACCATATGTTGTAAAGTGTATTAAGTAACAGTTCACGAGCTATCCGATTAACGAAAAGTTATTAAGATGCTCATCGACAACTCAAACCAAAACCAACACCATAATCTGGCGTGGAGTATGGAAGTACTTAGTTTGAAAAATCAGGGAATAACTCCAAGGTTACCGGAGTATAGGAAGTACTTGATTTGGGAAACTAAGGAATAACTCCAAGGTTATTGAGTATAGGAAGTACTTAGCTTGGGAAGCTAGGGAATAACTCAAAGGTTTCTGAGTAGAGGAAGTACTTGGCTGTGAAAGCCGGGGAACAACTCAGGGGGAACATTTGGTTGGGAACCAATTGTTAAGAATCTTAGAATAGGATTATTGTAAGGAGAACTCAATTATCTGTTCTAGTGAATTCTAGGTCTTTGATAGACCGAAGTGGATTAGTTGGAGGATTACGCCACCTACAGATACCACTATACTTGCTGTGTTTTTTACGTTTCTGTATTTTCATTTCAGCAACACACACACACATATTAACTGTTTCTGCACTTATCTTTATTAAGTTTTCCGCACTGTGATTCTAAGTATCAGATATCTATTCAGATATCTGAGAAATAGTTGTTATCGACAAAAGTTTTAAAAGACTATTCATCCCCCCCCTCTAGTCTTTTACTTTGCCGTTATCTGGACCAACAAGTGGTATCAGAGCAGGAGGTTCACCAGCCTTCTGCACTGAACCTAGATCCCCAGATAGGTGAAGGAACTTTGTCCACTATTGAGGACTATTTAATTTGTGTGTTAAGTGTGCAGGTATGTCTCTGAGTGATGCACCCGTTCTCAAACCAGAGAACTACGAGAAATGGAAAAATAACATGATGCTCCACCTTGAAGCCATAAGTGACGAGATGATCGAAGTAATAAAGAATGGCCCAATAGTCATTCAACAACTTAAGCAAGTCATGGAGGTTTCGAGTGGAAGAGACAGAGATCAAAGTGAAGGATCTTTACAAACAGATGCGTCAACTAGTGGAAGATCTACTGGTCAAGTTATTTACGAACCAAAGCCCAGAGAACTCTGGACATCGGAAGATGCCAAGAGGAATCGTCTGGATGGTCAAGCTCGTAACATCATCATCAGATCGACACCAGAGCACATACAGTGTAAACTGTGGGGGTGCTAAAACGGCGAAAGTTGCCTGGCAACTGATTGAAGAAATCTGTGCCGGAACTGAGAAAACCAAGGAAAACAAGTTCGAAGTTCTAAAGTTGAAATTTCAAAATTTCAAACAAGGTCCCACTGAAACTCTGGAAGAACTTGATTTCAGGTTTACCACTCTCATGAGTGATATGGCAGCACTTGGGGAAAGCAATAGATACTCTCAGTCAGAGAAGATTAAGACTATTGTCAGAAGTCTTAACCACAACTGGGAGCATACTAAATTCTTTTATTTTAACCAAGGTATGCCAAATATCACTCCAGTGGAACTTTTCTCTCATCTTGCTACTGTTGACTATGAGACAACTCAGAGAGAACAAACAACTGAAAAGTTGCAGAATGTTGCTCTAGTTACTCAAGGAACTTCTGAAAAGAAGAAAAGCAAGGAGGAGACTGAGGATGCTCTTGCTGCAAAGCAAATGAGCAAATTTGTCAGTCGAGAAATTGAGAGAAGAAAAGCCAAAGAGAAGCTGAAAAAGCATCTAGGCTCAAACTATCACCAGTACAAAAATATGCAAAGCTCGCTGAACAAGCCAGCTCAGAAAGCATCATGTACTGAGGAAGCAGAAATTGGAAACGATATCTGTTTCTATTGTCAGAAACCTGGCCACTTCAAGAAGGATTGTCCTGCCCTCAACAAACTAAGGACAGGTGACAAGAAAGATAGAAGAATCTTCAGAAGAAGCCAGAAAGCTTTGTTAACTGAAGAAAGAAAGAAAATCCAAATTCAACTGGATGCTCTAGACGTTGAGACAGATTCTGAAGATGACAATTCAGATGACTCAACCTTACCATCACCAGAATTATGTGGAGTTACTCATGATATAATCGACTTCGGCCTCAAGAAGAATGAAATGTGTGGAGTTGCTGAAATTGACGGACCAGACATCTCCAACATAGAAAAGCTCTTATGGCTGATGAGGTAACACATACTTCTTGCTACACTTATGAAAGTGATGAAGAGGAAATAAAAAATCTAGAAAATCTCAGGAAAGAACTTGACATCTATGAAAGAGAATTTCTAATGATCCGAGCTAGAGCCGAAAACCTTGAAGAAGAAAAGAATTCTCTTGAAAAGGAAAATTCTCAATTAGTTAAAGAATCTGAGAGAAAGAATGCTGAAAATGCATCTCTCAAAGCTCAGATATCTGAGACTGAAAAGTCACATGAAAAAGCAATGGCTGAGTTACGAAAGAATTATGAAGATCTTCTTTCTGAAAACAAGGAACTCAAGAAGAAAGAATTATCTTTTCAATCTTATACCAAAGCTAGTGACACTCTTACTGAAGTACAATCTTACTTAAGAGATCCTTCAGAAAAGAAAGGAAATGGGCTGAATACACAGACAGATTGTTCTATCACTCTGAATAAGAGTAAGGAGAAAAGAACATTTGTAAGTACTCAGCAAGACGTTTCCCATGCAATCTATAGTATCGGTGAAAAGACAAAGATTGTTGACAAAGGAAAGGCAGTTGCGACTAAACCTTTGTGGGAAAAACAAGTCAAAAACAAAACTATTGGGTACGTCTCTGAAAAGAAATACAACACTGAAAAGTGTAAACACCCACAGTGCTATGTCTCTCAAAAAGGTAGAATTGCAGGAGCTGGAAAATTCTCCCATGTCACTTTTTCTGGAAAGTAATTGGATCAACCAGAGACTAGCAAAGCTTCTGAGAAAAGATCTCAGATAGCTTCAAGTGCTCGAAACGGTATTGGCTACAAAGGCATCGGAAAACAACTTGCTCATAAGTACAAACAGGAGCAAGAACGATGGCTGAAAGCTAGAATTGCTCAAAGCAATTATCAGAAGTGGAAGTTAAATCAACCACTGAAAATCTGAATGCCAGGGCTAGAAGAAATCTGGCAAGGAAGGCTAAGTTTGCTGAAAAGCAAACTCAGAAACCTGACAGGTATCTGAAAGCATCATATGGAGCACCTAGGAACACACCAAGGAAGAAAATAATTCTTACTAATGATAACATTCATTCAAAAAGAATTCCTCCTTACGTTCCTGTCAGACAAAAGCATATTTCAAAGAAATTCATTCAAAAATGGATTCCTACTGGAAGAACTTTTAATTACAGCGGTTCCATCAAAGATATGAGAAGCTAATCTCACATTTCTGTTGTGTGCAGAATGCCTCTGGACTAAAGCACAATGGCTATTTGATAGTGGATGCGGAAAGCACATGACAGAGACAAAGCAAATCAGTTAATTACAAAGCTTGCAACACAGGACCGGATATCGATTTCTTTGGAGGAGAATTAAATCCTCTCTCGGGATTTGGCAACGTCAAATTGGGGACTTTAACAATCACCGGCGTATTACATGTTAAGGATTTGAAATATAATCTATTTAGCATGAGCGGTTTGCGAAGACAAGGTTTTACTATAAAATTCAAAGATAAATCGTAAACTAATTGACAATGAGTCAAATCGCATGTCTTAGTTGGTCGTGGAAAGGCGGTCTTTATGTTGCCGATTGGGCATCCGCCACAATCAAGAATGTCTCATGGTGAGTCAATCTGGTCACAGAAGAGCACTAGTTATGGCACAAAGAATGAGTCACTTGAACTTCAAAACTGAATAGACTTGCCAAGAAAGAGTTAGTGGTTGGTCTTCCCGAACATCTTCGAGAAAGGATGGTATACATTACGCTGTCGGATGGGAAACAATCTAAGATCTCTTTCAAGTCCAAAATCGGACACTCTAGTGTTAGACCAACGCAACTTTTACATATGGATCTATTTGAATCATCGTAACTAGTTATGCAGGAAAGAAGTATGGTCCGGTTGTTGTAGATGACTTCTCAAGATTCACTTGGGTTGTCTTTACGAAACACAAATCGATGCCGTGGTGGAGATACCAAACTTCTTTGAAAAAGCTTGAAGTCATGAAAATGACAAGGTATCTGCAATCGAGAGCGGACCATGGTCTTGAGTTTGTCAATCAAGACATAAAGGAGTTTTGTACTGCAAGGTATACAACACCAACTTTCCTCTGTAAGAACACCTCAACAAAATGGTGTTGCGAGAAGGAAAACAGAACCCTTAAAGAAGCCGCAAGGACAATGCTAGGCGACACTAAAATAAGTGAAATTTATTGGGTTGAAGTCGTAAACACACTGCTACACTCGTAACAGATGTTTGATAAACAAACACCATGACAGACTCCTATGAAATCTTGGTTGGTAGACCCCTAATATCAAACATCCGAGAGTATTTGGTTGTAGATGTTTTGTTCTAAACAATGGGAAAGATTATCGAGAACATTTCAACAAAGGCGGATGAAGGTGTTTTCTTGGCTATTCCACAAACAGCAAAGCTTACAGAGTTTACAACAAAAGAACAAAGAAAATTGAAGAATCAGTTCATGTTGTATTCTATGAAGGAAATAAGAAAACACCTCCTATTGATGAACTCTCAGAAAGGTTCAAAGAACTATTACTGAGGGATTCTAAAGAAGAATCCTCAGAGAGGAGAAACATCATTATGGAAAGTGAGGATGACTCTGACGTAGAAAAGCTTGAAAAGCCTAGTAACAACAAGATGACTCACAGACATGATGAGGAATTTCCTATGAGTTTTCCAGAAATGGAACAGGTTACTGAGAACCTTCATCATGAAGAGGTATCTGAAAATAAGAATGCTGAAATGCATGTTTCAGATATCTCTAACACTGAAAAAGTGTCAGATATCAATGACATTTCCCATATGTCAGATATCTCAGATACTGAAAAGGTATCAAATCAAAATCTTAGTGATTCACATTCAGATCACTTGGATATTGATCCTACTAGCACTAAACCTATGATGAGATGGATCAAAGATCATCCTACAAAGGATATAATTGGACCAATTAATCAGGGTGTTAGGACTAGGAGCGATGGTGAAAATGCTAAATCTCTCTTTGGATGTTTCATCTCGAATATTGAACCTAAAAATATAGAAGAAGCATTAGAAGACCAAGACTGGATCTCTGCAATGCAAGAAGAGTTGGATCAATTTGAGAGAAACAAAGTCTGGAAACTAGTTCCATTTATAGAAGGAATATCTGTGATTGGAACTAAATGGGTTTTCAGAAACAAGATGAATGAATCTGGTGAAATAACCAGAAACAAAGCAAGATTGGTTGCCAAGGGATTTACCCAGACTGAAGGCTTAGATTTTGACGAGTCATATGCAGTTGCAGATTGGATGCAATAAGACTCTTTCTAGCCTTTGCAGCTCATAAATATTTCAAAGTTTATCAGATGGATGTCAAAAGTGCATTCTTAAACGGAGAACTTGCAGAAGAAGTTTATGTTGAGCAACCACCTGGCTTTGAAGTTTCCTCAGAAAGTAGAATGGTCTATAAACTACAGAAAGCTCTGTATGGACTGAAACAGGCTCCAAGAGCATGGTATGACACTTTGGCCAAGTACCTTCTGGAAAATGGTTTCAAGAAAGGTGAAGTTGATAAAACTTTATTTACCTTAAATCATGATGGGAAACTACTCTTAGTTCAAGTATATGTTGATGACATCATATTTGGATCTAAGGACAAGCAACTTTGCAATGACTTTGCAAATCTCATGAAAAGCAAGTTTGAGATGAGCATGATGGGAGAAATGAATTATTTCCTAGGATTGCAAGTCAAGCAACTCAATGATGGAATATTCATTAGTCAAACAAAGTATGCAAAAGATATGCTCACAAAATTCAATCTTAAGCCTTCTGAAAAGAATGCTAAGATACCTATGAGCATTGGAACCAAAATGACCTATACTGAATCAGATAAGAGTGTTGAAGAACATAAGTATAGGAAATTGATAGGTTCACTACTTTACCTCACTGCAAGTAGACCTGATATTCAATATGTCGTTGGAGTATGTGCTAGATTTCAGACAAATCCAATGCAAACACACTACAACATTGCTATGAAAATATTAAGGTATGTAAAAGGTACAGTAGATGTAGGATTATGGTATCCTAAAGAAAGTGGATTGAGTTTAATTTGGGTACTCGACGCCGATTATCTTTGGATCATTGCTTGATAGGAAAAGCACCTCAGGAACTTGTCAGTTTCTGGGTACTAGACTTATCTCATGGTTTAGCAAGAAGCAAAACTCAATTGCAACTTCTACCACAGAGGCTGAATATATTGCTGCTGGTTGTTGTGCAACACAAATTCTGTGGATACAACAACAACTCAAAGACTATGGACTCGATGAGAAGAAAACTCCCATTTTCTGTGATAACACAAGTGCTATTGCGATTACACAGAATCCTAAATTTCATGCCAGAACAAAGCACATTGATGTTAGACATCACTTCATCAGAGACCATGTTGAAAAGGGCAATATAGAGATACTCAAGATTGGCACTGAAGACCAACTTGCAGATATCTTCACTAAGCCACTACAAGAAAGTAGATTCTTAGCCTTAAGACATAGTCTTGGACTAATGGAACTACCAATGAACTGAAAAAGTTCAGATATCTGGAACGGGCATCCAGAGAAGAGGTATCTGGAACGGGCATCCAGAGAAGAGGTATCTGGAATGGGTATCCAGAAAAGAGAAAAGAGAAATCTGGAACGGGTATCCAAAAGTCAAAAAGGCTAAAGAGCAAAAAGATAGCTTAAGATATCTGAGACTGGAACTCAGATATCTGAATCACTCTATAATCGGGGAACACAAAAGGGAATAGTATAACTATCTGCAGTCAACTACTCTCTTGAAACTCGCATTATTTCTATCTTGATGAAAAACTTGGAAAAATCCTAAGTATAAGATGATTAAGATCGAGCGGTGTCCTTGGTCATACAATTGTGTTTGAGATAGCAAGTCGCCAAAATTCATTAAATGGGCACAATTACACTTGTTGATTGTGATCATTCTTTGAAGAAGCAATGGTGACCCTTGATGAAGTTAAGCGATTGATCATGCGGTGGAAATTAATTCACGATAAATAGTGGAATTTGTTGAAATTGGACATGGCCCACTAAGCATTTAATGCCGAACAAATTTTTGCTCACGCTTTTGCAAATCACGATACGTACACAAAATCAATTTGTATGTATTTATGCATTGGGATTCAATTTTATATATATAGGATTTTGGCAAATGAAATCACTTTTATCTAATCCGAAATTTCATCTTGCACAAAAATAGCAAATCCTTCTCTTGATTCTCTGCAAACCCTCTACAATCTCTGCAAATCTAGATTAAGTTTTTCTGCAAAGAATTACTGAATCAAATCTCTTTCAAACACCAATTTCAATTCCCTACACTATATAAAGAGATGGCCTCCAAGAACACTTCAACACAGAAATCCCAATCCTCCATTGGTACTGCTGAAAAGCAAGCACCAGAGTTGATTATTGTGAACAATCGACTGGTAGGAGTTTTTAATCCTGACCATTGGACTTCAAGTCACAGAATGATTTGGGGTGGTGCCATGGTTGAGGAATACCTCTCTGCTGCAATAGAAAACCAAACTGACAGAAAATTGATTCTTGACATGCTTGAAAAGGCACAAATCAAGGGTTTTCTATCTGCTCGCCCAAGTGGAATTTCATCACTCGATGTGTTGGAATTTTAAAACAACTCCAGGATTATTTCCTGTGTATCTGAAGGCACTGAAATATTGTCTATCAAAACCTCGATCAAGGAAAGGAAATCCTTCTGGACTTAACAACTTTCTGTAAGTTGTTTGAGGTTCAAAATCTTGGAAAGGATTTTGAAATAAACACCAAGGATGATGAACTCCTTGAAGGTGTTAAAGAACTTTACACTGACGTGTGTGATCTTGAAAAATCAGATACACCCACTGAGTTCAAGCTTGCTGACATCCGAACCAGACATCTGTTGGTTGGTTCACTGGGATGTACTGGCTTGCATTCTTCACAGATGCTTTGATGGTCTACAAGGAGGTGCTGACCAGATAAGCCAAGAACGATGGATCATGATGTTCTTGCTGAATCAACAAGACAAAATTTGAAAACCCTTTTAATCGGGAAAATACGCCTTCATGAAATTCGTGAAGAAGATTCAAGGCTTGAGCCTAAGATTGTCAAAGGACTATGAGCCAAAGGCCACGATGGGTTATGGTGCGAAGATATGCTACTTCTTTGGAAAAGCTTGGCATTGAGCTCGAGAGGCAAATAGAAATACGAGAACTAACTCTATAAATATGAGTATACAAATTTGATGAAAAAGGTTACTGGGTCTCAGAAAGGTCCTAAGAAGCGAAAATCTGAAAAGATATCTGAAGAAAAGGTTGCGACCAAGAAGCCCAGAACTTCAAGAAAGAAGTCTGCTGGCAAATCAGAAGACACACCCAAAGAGGTTGTCAATTCTCAGATATCTGCAGGCATTGCCGATGAACTGATAATGGCAGATGAACTCATCAATGCTGCAAAAGAGTTATCAATCACTGAACAAATCGACTCAGCAAGAGAAAGTGCTTTCAGAAATGTTGCGACTAATGCAGAAAGCCTTGCTGATGAACTCATAAATGCTGCCAAGAGTGGTGAAAATCACCAAGCCCCATCTGCAGAAACCACAGGAATAATGGACCAATCAGTTCCCAATGCTGATGAGAGCTCTGACGATGAAGATGATGAACTAGTCATCTCTGAAGCCCTAGAAAGAACAAAGAGGGCTAAGGTTACTGAAAAAGTAACTGGTGATAAGGTATCTGAAGAAGAACCTACACCACAGGTTGCTGAACCTATAGCAAAGGTTGTTGGTGCAAACACATCATCAGGGAATGTCTCTCTTGCACAACTTCAAAAAGCCTTGATAAGTGGTATTTTAGTGCTGGCAGATGCTGATGGAAATGCCACATCTAAAAATCTGGAAGAACATTCAACTGATCAATCTTCTGCTTCTAGACAACCACAACAACCACAAACACAACAACCACAACAGCCACAAGTGGTTGATGAAATGGTAAATGAACTCCATTTCGAATTACCAGCAATACAGTATGCTGAAGAAAATCCTGCAAATGAGCAGGTTCCCCAACTCACTGAGAGGGATCAAACTGAGACATCTACTCAGAATGATCAACCAGGGGAGGCAACTGAGTTGCATACTCAGGAAAGGTGTGAAGTACCAGAAACTTCAAACAAAGAAACTGCACTGGGACAAGACGACCAATGTATAGAAAGGTCACAAGTTCCAGAGACCAATCAGCCTGAAAGCCAGCCGAAATTTGAGTTAGAAACAAGAGGAAGTGAGAAGCTTGCCTCGAGATCTTGAAAGAGGTCCTTCAACCTCAACTCTTGAGAAATCGAGCACGCTACGTGCTCCAACCGAATAGAAGAAGAAGATAAAATGCCAGAGACAAACCCAGAAACCAACAAGGTTTCTGAAGAACACATCACTGAGCCTTCAAACTTGAAGGCTATTTCAGAAGTAGAAATGCAAGGGGATAAAGTTGCGACATCCCCTGCATCAATGGAAATTGATGAAGCCCCCAAGGCAACATCACTCGAAAGAACACCAGAAACTGCACAAGTTTCTGAGAAAAATGAATCTGAGCTTCCTTTTGAGGAAGTTCAAGAAAGAAAGGTTGATGAGGACCAGACTTCCAAGTCTCCACCTCACAACAAGATATCTGAGACACCAATTGTCTCAGTAGAACAAGTCTCTGAGCCTGAAGTACTTACTCAGGCTCAAACAGATGCAAAGCAGGTTCCCATTAAAGAAACAAGGGACCTACTTCACTTCTTCAAAGCTCACACCCTGCCAAAGCATATTCAATGCTTCAAGAAATGGCAGAAGTTAAGGTGCTCTGATCTCTCTGAAATATTGAGAATCACAGATCAACCAATCAGACGAGCACGAGCTCTTGACCTGGAAACATATGTCCAAGCAATGTTCCCTACAGAACAATATCTGATTGACTCTACTACATCAGGACTTTTCGGAGAAGTGGCGCATAGTTTGATACATGCCTTTGAGCAGTGGATGGTCGACAAGATTACAGATGGCATTCAAGCCACCTGCACCTGCGGTTTATACCTTCTGAACAAGAAGAAGTTAATGGGCAGAAGATCACTATCCCGGAAGTGATCAATCTTGTATCTGAAGATGATGAGGAGGAAGAAATGAATGAAAATTACTTTGATGAACCTCCCACTGACCATCACCAAAAGGATGAAAATTACAAAAAGGATGATGATGATGCCCCTGCACCAGGGACCGGAGGAATTTCACAGAGAAACAATGCCTCAGCTGCTGAAAAGCAAACTGAGAAGACTTCACAGAAATCTCCGTCTTCATCACCTCAGAAATCTACTCATCCATCTTCTAACCAACACGCAGTTACTACTGAACAAGTAGTTGAGCTTTCTGAAGAAACAAATCAGAAAATACTAAACACTCAAACCAGATCTGCTCAACTCAGACAACTGTTGGAAGAAGAACAACAGCTCCATCTTCAACTGGAAGATCAAATAGCTAAATCCAGAGATAAGATTGATCAACTACAAGATCTATACTTAGAAGAAATGATTGCTTACTCTGAGGTTAAAGAGCTACGGGATGTTGCGCAAGAGATCACCAAAGAACTCGATACTGAAGAAGTATCTGAAGTCAAGCATGATGCTAAGGCTGCATCATCTTCGAAAGAAGTACCATCCTCCTCCCAGAAAGGAAAGAAACCAATCTCTGAGATGGTTGCTGGACTCGATACAATCGATGAAAATGTCCAAGAGGATGAAGATCACTGGGCTGACTACTCAGATGATAAAGAAGACAAGACTTTGGCAGAGCACCGCAATGAATATCTAGCGGTTTCTCACTTAAAAAGGAAGCTGATTGCTCCTACAATTTTCAGCAAACTGCTAAATGTCCACTCCAATGAATACATGAACAGTATTGCAATCTTGGCTCATCTGAAAAAGGAGATGTCTTCACAGAACAAGGAAGTAATTGCCTCCGTCCCCTCTGAAATGAGAAAGTTCACTGAGCTCATCACTCATAGAACAACTAGCATAGTCATTACTCAGAAAGATCTGGGAATGATAAGGGACGATGATGCGTCTTTAGCTGAGAAAGCTTTCCAAGAGGCAAGTTACACTGCTGGAAAAGCAGATGCCATCCTAGGCCCATTGGCAGAGCTCACTGATAAGGACAATGGACTTATCAAGCAAAATCAGGAGCTCAAAGCCGAACTTCAGAAGTTGGTCACTGCCTATAATTATCTACAAGGGCATTTTGACTCTCTCTCAGATTCCTTTATGAGACTGAGTCAGCCAACAATGACTAAGGGGGAAAGAAAGTACAAATCTGGACCTCAAAGTCAGGGGGAATGGGAAGAAGGAGAAGAAAACATGAAGAAATCTGGAGCTGGTGCGGCTCAGAAAGGAAGAAGAAAAACTTCCCAGCCACCACTCAGAATCAATGAACCCTCCTCTAGCCTAGCTGCTTCCCAGAAACCTACTGAAGGAACCAAAATGGTAACAAGGGCCATGGCACAGAAACCTCCAAGGAGTACCAAGGCTCCAAGGAGAAGACAAGTTAGAGGGATTGATGAATCTTCTAAAGAAGAAGAAGAAGGTCAAATCAAATCCCTGGGCAATGAAGAAGGCTGTAAAACTCTCACAAGATCTAATCTTGATGATGATGAGGAAACTGATGAAGATGAAGCTCCTCTTCACAGAAAAAGGAAAATTGAAAGCCTAACTGAGCCCATAGCTGCAAAGCCAGTAGCAGCTAAAACACCCTCTGGAAATACTAAGTCTATCCAGGATGGTGGTTCTTCAAGCAACAACCCCAAAGAGAATTCAAGACAGAGAAGGAGCGGTGAGAGTGAGAAAGACAAAGTCAACTTCCACTCGGGCGGAAGAAGCCAAAATAGAGTATGTGAAGTATGACAATGATTCCTCGTCTCTGGTGCATCAATCAGAAAAATGGCTATTGGATTCTGGAACTTAAGCATCTATTGGTAAATTCAAGATTTCCAGAACCAATCCATAAACAACTTATGGCATGGAGAAAGGATAAACCTACCTTGATCAACACCAATCACATCAAAGCATGGTTGGATTTTGAAGTTGTCAAGAGAACTGAAGCCATGAAGAAGGACCTCTCTGATGATTGTCCATATGGAAAGCCAGATGATGTGCACAAAATTCTGAATATCACTAGAACAGGCACAAGACCAAAACTCGCTGTGGAACCCTATGAGTCGTTCTATCTGACAGAAGATCAATACAAGGGTGACATCAGATATCTGAAGATTATCTACGAATACTTCAAGCTTTCAGATATCAGAATAGAGCATGCCTGGAAGTGGGGAAAGTACCTATGGGTCAAGCATTTTGTCAAGAAAAATCCTACCAAAACCTACAAAGAGGTATGTGGATTTGCCAGAGACACAGAGATGCTCGTCAGAACTCTTCTCTATGATTATTCTGATGACATCAAAAGGTTTGGAGATAGGAAATTTGCAGACTGATCCATAGAAATACTGTTGAAGACTTGAAGACTAGTCTATTAGGATGTTTACTTGGAGCTTGGTTACTCCTGTTGTCCTAATTTACTATGTAGTTTTTGTATTTTTGCTGACTAAGCTTAACTGTATCATGTATTGAAGTTATCTGTAATCTTTATTTGTAACTTATCTGAAGAACTTACTCTCAGATAGTATTCTATAAAAGATAACTTGTCAGCAAAGATCACACCTTGTGATTTGGTTGATGTTTACTTTCTGCACTTAACTATATGAATTGAAAGATCATAAGAAATGATTAAGTGGTGGATTGTTTCCTCATCCAGATTTGTAATAGGTAAAGATAGTCATCGTTGACTGATCAAAAAGGGGGAAATTTGTTGGGAAATTTCTTGAGAAATTTGTTAAGAATTTTTTTGTAAGATATTTTGTAAAGAATATCTATTTAGTTTTGATCAGCAACATGATGACTTATCTTAGTCTCAGAAAGGTGATTAGTACTCTTGGTTCACTTGAACATTGTAAAAGAGGAAACCCACTAAGTATGATAGTCTAGCTAATCTTGTATAGGATGTTAGGTCTCAAAATGTAATTTTTATTTTATGAAGAGAAGACCAAGAAGAAGACATCCAGGCAGAAAGCTCAACGACATTGAAGACATGAAGAAAACTGCACAAGATTACTGAATCTGTTGTTTAGATATCTTGAAGACACGAATAGTTTCAAACAAACTGTGTCACAAGAGATATCTGAGAAATAAGAGACATATCTGAAAACAAGGAAAGTGTCCACAGATATCTATTCTCAGATACCTTGAGCATTAACCACGTTTCTGAAAAAGGAACATATATATTGCAAACAAAGTTGTTTCAATAAATACAAGTGGTATCTGAAGATTAAAGATAAGGACGTGCAAAGAATCAGATAACACTAGTCTCTGATACAAAGCATAGTTCCGTTGACACTACAGGACAAAAGTATAGTACAATGCATTTAATGCACGGACAGAGATGTCTGAACAAAAGCAACGGCAGCTTCTGAGAAGAAGACAAAACTCATAAAGATACTATACACAGATATCGATAGTTCGAATTTGAGCCTAACGGATACTATTCAAACGGTACTCAAATTCATCTATAAATATCAACACTTAGACTGCTTGAGAGAACACACAGAACCTTAGACACACGACATAACTTGAAAACGCTGAACGTCTTACTCTCTCAAAGCAACTTACTTACTCACAAAGCTTTCTGTTGCGACCAAAGCTTTTGATCTTGAGTAAACACTGAAGTTCTAAGTGTCCTGATCCTAAACAAGCAAAGCTATCTGTGAAGGAGTTGAATCAAAAGATCAACTATCTGAGATTCATTCTCTTGAACAGATATCATAAGACTTGGGTCAGTAAAATCGAACAAGATACCATACGCTGTAAAGTGTATTAAGTAACTTGATTCACAGAGCTATCTGATTAACTGAAAAGTTATTAAGACGCTCATCTGACAACTCAAACCAAAACCAACACCATAACTGGCGTGGAGTACAGGAAGTACTTAGTTTGAAAAATCAGGGAATAACTCCAAGGTTACCGGAGTATAGGAAGTACTTGATTTGGGAAACTAAGGAATAACTCCAAGGTTATTGAGTATAGGAAGTACTTAGCTTGGGAAGCTAGGGAATAACTCAAAGGTTTCTGAGTATAGGAAGTACTTGGCTGTGAAAGCCGGGGAACAACTCAGGGGGAACATTTGGTTGGGAACCAATTGTTAAGAATCTTAGAATAGGATTATTGTAAGGAGAACTCAATTATCTGTTCTAGTGAATTCTAGGTCTCTGATAGACCGAAGTGGATTAGTTGGAGGATTACGCCACCTCCAGATACCACTATACTTGCTGTGTTTTTTACGTTTCTGTATTTACATTTCAGCAACACACACACATATTAACAGTTTCTGCACTTATCTTTATTAAGTCTTCCGCACTCTGATTCTAAGTTTCAGATATCTATTCAGATATATGAGAAATAGTTGTTATCGACAAAAGTTTTAAGAGACTATTCACCCCCCCCCCCCCCCTCTAGTCTTTTACTTTGCCGTTATCTGGACCAACATTTTCTTTTTAGCCTATTCGTTGGAGACCATCTCTAGTCTAGGTTTGGGGAGGGGTCGCTTGGTACTACCTTCTTTCTGTTTCTCTGTATTTCGTACTTTGTTTTGTATTTCCTATTCAGTCTGTTGAAGTCTAAGTCTGTCTCCCAAGTCGAGCGTCTATTGCATGTACTAAACCTGTTTAATGCTTTTGCTTTGATTGATCCTTGACTATTAGCAGTTTGCATGTTTAAGTTTGCTAAGTTCGTTTTCGTTGTAAATAGAAAGTATGTTCTAATTCTGTAGTCCAAAAAGCCTGTGAGTAAACCGTAGCCGATGAAAAAATATTGTACCGGCGTCTGTGTGATTTAATTCGGGAAGTGCAAACTCCCTTGTTTGCGCCTCATCATTCTCATGTGTACTCTGTGTAAGTTAAGTATGACAAACGGTATGTTCTACATTCTGATATGCTTATGCCAAACCCGTTCCAAGTCCAGGTTTAGGGAGGAGGTTTATGTGCCCTACTTGTATTGATAAAGACTGTGTTCAGGCTCTTCGTTCTCTCAAAAATAAAAAATAAATAAAATAAGTCTCGAAGTGGATCTATGGTACTAGTTACCACCGTTAGTCGTGTTGGGCATGTTTCAGATACTACCTATATACGGGCGTGGCCTTTAAAAGCTATATGTCTGTGAGGGTTGATGGCGTGTACACCAAACCAGCACGCACAAAAGTGCGGACTTTCGGTATCACAGACACTACCAAAAAATTGAGACAGAAAAAATATACAAGCATATGGGTCATATATAAGACTGCAAAAAAAGAGTATGCAAAAAAATGAAAAAAATATATATATTGAAAAAGAGAGAATGACCGCCTTTTTATGAGTCTACTGCTTATTATTACAGAGCTATGAAAAAGTCCCTTCCGACTTAACTGATTGAGTACATTGCATGAGGTATTTGAGGCGTCTTTGTGACGCAAGTCACCTTCCTTATCTCTTTATATTCTTGAGTGATTGCCCCTACTGGACACTTCCAAGAGTGTGAGAGAATATATGCATAGGATCCACTTGTGAGGGATTGCTGTTTTAGACTTAAGTTCCATTTACTTTGGAAACGAAGTTTTTGAACTTGTGCATGTTATTTTGTGAATGTCAGTGTGATGTCAAAGCTTCTGCATTTCTTGGGCTTATTATGTGCAATCGTAGACTCGGTAGCTTGAAAGCTAGACTTTACTTTGTGTCTATGTGCTTTTTATTTTTTCTAGATATTTTAGAGAGTCTGTTGCTTGTGGACAAGCAAGGGTTCGGTTTGGGAAGTTTGATGAATCGGTTTTATACCGTCTCATTTGGTCTTTTTTACCGTCTTTTTGTCATCCTTGAGTATAGTTTTATTTAGTTTTCTTAGAGTATTTTTACTTGTTTTGTTCTTTGTCAGTTTTGTAGATATTTGGCTAAACCACGCTAATTGAAGGCAAAATGGTGTATTTTATATGCATCTACAAGATTTGGAGTTCCAATGCCTCGTATGGATGCTAGAAGTGGAGCGGGAAGGCCAAAATATCAAGAATCGGAGTAAAAAAGGCGTCAAAGGGGCAAAATGATCACTCGAAGAATCGGCTAACAGCATACGCTTGACATCTTCTTGCTTGGCGTCTTAATGGCGGCCTTGATTTGGAGGCGACGCCGATTCGATTCTTGCGACGCCAGTTTCTTCTTGCCGTAACTCTGCGATGCGATTTTGTTTCCTAATTAGCCCAGACCTAGTTTTTCTCCTTTCTATTACTTAGAACAAGACATAATCACTTTTGATATTCATTCTATTGTGAAGAACAACACCTTGCTATAGAGCTAGACCTAGTTTTCAAGGCAATTACTCGATTTGAGGTAATTGAACCGTTTTCTCTTGTAATTCGAAGATTGACGTTGATTGGGAGATTATCTACACAGCTTTGGCATCGATTCGTTTTCGTTCTTCAATTTCTATCTAGGGTTTGTGACAACGAAGGGTAAAATTGTATCAATCTATTCGCATCTCTGTTTTGTGCTTGAGATTATGTTTATTTCTAGTATGATTATGCTTTCACTTGTCATGAGTAGCTAAAAACCCCTATTATGGGGTGGTGATGATTCAATGCATGCTAGCTAGGGTTTATGTGATTCGAAGTGCATCGGGATTCAACTACTTGTGCTTTTTAGATCAATTACTATTCCTACTATCATGTTTGATGATCTCCATAGATTAGGCATTTAATCAATACACCCAAATGTCTTTCTTCTTGCTTGATTTGACAGTTAGTTGCAAACGATGATAGTAGGTTAGTCAAATTGATTGTAGCCTAGTGAAACTGACGCCTTCATTAGTGCTATTCATTTTTGAACTCAAGACTGTGACAACTTGCGTAGTCAATCCCGTGAATCACATATATCCTGCTAGCTAGCTTGTTGACGTTTCCACTCCATAATTTCCCCATTCATATTTTAATCTCGTTAGTGTTAATTCGGTTTCTAGTAATTGCAAGTAGTTATTTACTTTAGTATATCATCTCGCTGCCGAAGCAAACCAACATTTACTGCTTTTATATTGTTACTTTTATTCGTAAACAATACTCAGCTTAGTTAAGTCCTTCGAGACCGACCTAGGGGTTATCTCCACTACACTACAGGTTTTCTTAGTGTTGAGGATTAACTATTGGCTTAAAACAAATTCAGAACTTTGATTTGACACATCAATGGTCAAGCTCAAAACATCATTATTCGTTCTACTCCAGACCTCATACAGTGTAAACTGTGGTGTTCAAAAAACGTCGAAAGAGGCCTGGCAACTAGTTGAACAAATTTGTGTCGGCTCTCAAAAAACCAGGGAAAACAAGCTAGAAATTCTGAAATTAAAATTCCAGAATTTTAAACAAGGGCCTTCAGAAACCCTTGAAGAACTTGATTTTCGGTATACAACGTTGATAAGTGAAATGCCTGCACTTGGTGAAAGTGAAAGATATTCTAATGCGGAAAAGGTGAGGAATATCGTAAGGAGCTTAAATCACAACTGGGAACATACTAAGTACTTTTATTTCAACCAAGGAATGCCAAACATCACTCCAACTGAATTATTCTCTCATCTAGCTACTGTCAACTATGAAACTTCTCAAAGAGAACAAATAGGTGATCAGCAAGCTCACAGTGTTGCTCTAGTAACACAAGGTACTTCTGAGAAGAAGATTACCAAATAATCCACTGAAGAAGAAGCTCTTGAAGTAAAGCAAATGAGCAAATACGTTAGAAAGGAGATTGAGAGAAGAAAAGCCAAAGAAAAGCTGAAAAAGCATCTAGGCCCTAACTATCACCAGTACAAGAATATGCAATTGACCAACTCTCTGAATAAACCTGGTCAGAAAGCATCAAGTACTGAGGTTATAGAAATCGTAAATGATATCTGTTTCTATTGTTAGAAACCTGGTCACTTCAAACGGGACTGTCCTATTCTGAACAAACTCAAGACATGTGACAAAAAGGTTAGGAGAAACTTCAAGAGAAACCAGAGAGCTATGCTTTCTGAAGAAAGAAAGAAGATCGAAATCCAAATGGATGCACTTGACCTTGATTCAGATTCTGACGACGACGATTCTGATGGGTCGAAGTTGCTGTCACCAGAATTATGTGCTTACACTCACGAAGTATTTGACTTTGGTCAAAGGAAGAGTGAAATGTGTGGAGTTGCTGAGGAAACCTACCCAGATTACTCTAACCTTGATCCATATCTTATGGCTGATAATGAGGTAACCAACATTTTACGGTTCATTAATTATGAGAGTGATGAGGAAGGAATCAAGGATCTAGAACATCTCAGAAGGGAGTTGATCTTTATGAAAGAGAATTCTTAGTTGCTCGATCTAGGACCAAAATTCTTGAAACCGAAAAAGAGTCTCTTGAGAGCGAGTGTTCACATTTACAATGACTTTCTGACACTAAGGATGCAGAAAATGCATTCCTAATGGCTCAGATAGACGAGACCAGAAAGTTGCATTCTGAGGCTATGGAGTTGCTCCAGAAGAAGTGTGAAAACCTTCTTTCTGAGAATGAGGAACTAAAGAGGAAAGAATTATCTTTCCAATCCTATGCCAAAGCAAGTGACACTCTCACTGAAGTACACTCTTACCTAAGAGATCCTTCAGAAAAGGGAGGACTTGGGCTTGACACACAAACAAGCAATTCTACTCCTATGAAAAAGAGTGATGAAAGGTTGACGTTTGTTAGTGGTCAACAAAGTAGTTCCCAAACAACCTATAGAATTGGTCAGAAAGCTAAGGTTGCTGACAAAGGTAAAGCTGTTGCGACCAAACCTTTGAGGGAAAAACAAATCCCCAAGAAAACTGTGGAAAAGGTTTCTGAAAAGAAACTATGTGCTAAGAAGTGCAATCACCACAGTGCTATGTCTCTAGGAAAGGAAAAATTGCATGAGCTGGCAATTTTCCCAATGTACCATTTTTCGGAAGAAATAATGATCCAGAGACTAGTGAAGCTGCTGAGAGGAGATCTCAGAAAGAAAACGGTGCTCGAAATGGCATTGGCTACAAAGCCATCGGAAAGATACTTGCTCAGCGATATAAACAAGAGCAAGAACGATGGATGAATGCCAGGATTGTGCATAACAATTGTCAGAAGTGGAAGAAAGAACAGGCTACGACCACTCTGAATGCCAGGGGTAGAAGAAAATCTGAGAAGGAAAGCCGAGCTCACTGAAAAGTCGACTCAGCAACCTGACAGGTATTTGAAAGCACCAAAAGGAGCACCAAGGAACACTCCAAGAAGGAAAATAGTTTTAAACGATAATGACACAAGTTATTTACCTAAAATTCCTCCTTATGTTCCAGTAAGACAAAAGAATGCCCCAAGGAAGTTCATTCAGAAATGGATTCCTGCAGGGAGATTCTTTAGTCCATAAGGTTCCATTGTTGGAGTGAGAGCCTAACTCCATGTTTCCTGTTTTGTGCAGAACACTCTGGGGAAGAACCCGAAGTGGCATTTTGATAGTGGATGTGGGAAGCACATGACAGGAGACAAAGCAAATCTGATTAAATACATAGAATGTGACAAAGGACCAATTATTAGATTTGCTGGAGGAGATGAAAATCCAACCATTGGTTTTGGCGATCTGAAGCTTGGAGCTCTTGCAATCACTGAAGTACTACATGTAGAGATATTGAAATATGATCTCCTAAGCATGAGTCAATTGGCAGACAAAGGGTACTTAGTAAAAATCAAGTCAAACCTATGCAAATTGGTTGAGAATGATTCAAGGAATGTAGTCACTACAAAAAAAAAACAGTTTTTGGTGACAAACTTTCATGACGAATAAAGAATATTGTCACCAGAATTAATCTTCTGGTGATGAAAACTAATGTAGTCACAGTACTCTTAATATCCAGTGACAAAATTTAGTATCGTCGGGGTAACCGTAACTTCTTGTGACAAAATATATATTTTGTCACTGAAGTACCACGCGGGAGTTCAACTTTTGGCGCGATTTCTTTGGTGACGGATTTCTTCAGGTTTAGTGACAAGACGATTTTGTGAGTAAAAGTTTGCTTGTGACAAATGTAAATTCATCACTGTACATTGTTTCTGGTGACAGAATCAGTTTGTCAGTCAGATTTTACTGGTGACATATATTTACTTGTCACCAAACATTGTTTCTGGTGACAAAACTTGATTTTGTCACACCTTGTTAAGTTCGGTGACAACAATTACTTAGTGACAGTACTGTTCCGGTGACGACTTTTATTTTTGTCATGTTATGTTGATTGGATGACGAATAGAGCATTGTCACCGAGGATAACATTTTGTGACACACTTTGTGCTCGTCAACAGAAAATGCCCTTAGTGACAAATCTAGTTTTCGTCATTACAAGGTTAACCCAAGAATAAAAATGGACGAATATTTCTACCGATAAAGTTGTATTCGTCACGCCAGCTTTCATGCATGATAAATACACTATTGCCAGTTTGTCACAGGAGTCACAAGCATAGCCTAGGCGATGAATACATTTGTTAGTTATTTTGAAATTTCATGGCCTAAATTGCAAGGTGTATAGTTTTTGTAAGTGTGAGATTTGTGGTGTATTGAATACACTCACATAATCCTTATTCCAGTGTTCTGGAAACACTGAGTTTCTTCAGTGTTCTGGATACACTGGATAATGTATCACACTTTGGATATATATTCTGTTTTTAGTTTTTACCTTTATGCGATTTCCTAATTAGTTCCATAGTTTTGGTTATATATGTGTGCAGATATTTTAGGACAAAAGATCTCATAGAATCCAATAAGATACAAGTCTAAGTCAAACAGGGAACAAGAGTCGAATTGTGTTAGGCAAGGAAGATGAAGTCTACAAGGATTCTACTTACAAGATCATAACAAGATTCAATGTAGGACTCTACTGTTCACACAGGCGGCTATCAAGCTTATATATACAAGAGTCGACATTGAAACAAATTACGTGAAGCAAGCATAAATATCCCCGAGTGCTTATTACGTTGATTCACGTATTTTGTCATCCGTTTTCTGAGTTGTGTCTAGCTAGTATTCTCTGTTTGTTTCAGAGATTGACAGGTAGATTGGTAGGGGTAGCTCTTTACGATTACTCAGTTGTTTTGCATCTAGAGATATTCGCAAGAATAGATTTAGAGTAGTTCTTTGTATTCATTATCAATCATCGTATAGTGGATACTTTTCGCCTTGAGGCTCGGTGGATTATAGTAATATAATCTGCTAGAAACTTATACCGTCTTTTTTATTTCCGCTGTTTATTATGTTGATTAGATCGAATATAAGTTTATGTCTTAGGTTTGTCGAAGCTTAGTGTCTTGATAATACTGGAAACTATTTTATACATATATTGGTGTTCTTAATACACTGGTCTTCAGGTCGTAGTTAGCTTAGTATTAAATTCCGGTCTATTTACTATTTCAGTTTTCTTGGTGGGTTTATGTAGTAAGGTCTGTTCATTTCACCTTAAATTCAGTTCTATTAAGTTCAGTTCAAATTATTGAAGTTAATTTCAAATTTGCTTATAGTTGAAATTTATAATTCAGTTCAGATTAATTAAGTTCAATTGAGAGTTTTTCATTCGAATAGAGACTAAGAGTAACAATGGAGAAAGAATCACAGAATGATGAAAAGTTCAACTAATAATTAAGCATGAGTAACGAAAATTTGTTAACTCAAAGCTAGCATGACAGTCTCTCTAATTAAACATACAGGGTGCGCATATGTTGATGATGAAAATAAAGCACATGAAATATACTTTTAATCAAAACATCTATGTTCTTAGTATTGGTGGTTTTTCACATTACAACAAAATTTAATTCATTAACAACATAGACGTTTTGATTATAACATGGATGCTTTTATTGATAACATAGGTTAGGTTGTCTCTATATAAGTTATCTAGAGACCGTCTCTCATGAGACTTTGTGGTTGTCATAATATCATATTATTAAAAAACTAGAGTAAGTTTCTAGATAACTTATATAGAGACGGACTATATTTTCAAATCAATTATCGATTCAATCAAAACGTCTATATTGTTAACATTGATGTCTTTTCATTGAAATGCATTTTGTTGACAACATAGGCATTTTAATTGACAACATCAATAATTTACTAAAAGATAGGTCTGTTTCTATATAATTTATCGAATATATATCTAGAGACCGTATCTATAGAAACTTTGTGAGAAAAACTTTAGATATAATTTTGCATTTTGATTTAATATTTTGAGTATGTTCTAATTTTTTTTCAATTTATTTTGTAGACATGGTTTGATATTGAAGAATGGGGAAGTGAACGTATCAAACACATTATCAACTTCAAGCTCCAAAATAGTTATAGACAATGGAGAAATGCCTTGAAAGAACATTATGATGATCTTAAAAATAGAAACATTGATCCCAGGAAAAAGAGTCCACGACCAGAGGTGACACTTGAGAAATGGTTGTCTGTCTGTGATTGGCTTGAGAGTGAAAAGTTTAAGGTACTTCTATCCTTCAAGATTAGATTCAACTACATTTTATTTTTAGTTGATACTCCCAGACTCTCATTGATAAATTACTTTCTGCAGAATCGATCAATGAAAAATAAAAAAAATAGAGAAAAGATGACATCCATACACACTTCTGGAAGGATCAGCTACCAAACTCATTATGAGAATATGGTTTGTACTCTACCTATTAACCTCTATTTTAGTTCTACAAGAAGTTTTGATCCATATATCAGTAGTTAAATGCTATTTTTATATGTTCGTGGATCCTGAAGCAATGCAAGATTGAGCTGTTTAAGATCACTCATGTCAATAAGGATGGTGAATTTTCGGATCCTAAGGAACAACCAGATTATGTAAGAATCTATTCCATTAGTATTCTATATTTGCAGTTATGTATTTCATCTCAAAATAAATATATTATTGATTTATAACTATATTGTAGAATAAAGTGGTCGCGTTGAAAGAAGCGTCACTGTTGGAGGTTGCTGAACCTAAGTCAGACGACCAAATTCTGGAGGAGGTTCTTGAATTTCGATCAGGATATCAGAAAGGTATGGGGGTATGGGGTAAAGATAGCTCGAAGTTCTAAATTTTTATCTGCTGCAAATGAAGAGCCTGGTTTGAGTGAGAAACTAAATGAAACTCAAGCAACACTTGATGCAACACAATTAAAACTTGAGGAAACTCAAACTGCACTTGAGAATGTGAAAGTCAAAATTTGCTCCCTCTCTAAGCAACTGGAAGAAGAAAAAGAGAAGAATGATAACAAGTTTGAAACTCTTCAACGCCAGATTGAGCAAATGCAACATTATTTTAGGCAGCAAGGTATGTCTTCAAAACTTTTCTTTATGAGCAAGAACATTTTTTCTCCAATGTTCTTTGCGAATTGGACATTTTGAAATAATATTTTTTCTTTGTAGTTGATTTTGGTTATATGCTGCTGACATTTTGGTTATATGTTGTAGATTTTGGTCATTGTAGTTGATCTGAATACTTTCAGACACTTTAGTTTAGGTTCTACTACTGTTAGGAACATCTAATGCTGAGCATATATTGATATTGAATTGGTGTTTCTGTTGATTTGAGATATGGAGCAGTATGTTGTAAGAGATCTGAGATATTTAATTAGTGTTCCTCCTTTGGTTTAGTTTATTCGAGTTCTTTTTTTTTTTAATTTTATTGTTGGGTTTTGGTGTGTGTTCTGTTTCGATTTCTCGATGTTTATAATTAGGTTGGCATAACTTTGCACTGATGTTCTGTTCAATGTGATGTTTTGCTCATTATTATTGATGCTATATTTAGTTTGATGTCCTGCTATTCCAAATGAATCATGTTAGATATTTAATACAATTTTAATAACTTGTTGTCTTTTGTATTTTGTAGGATGAAAACTAGCATCTCTATTGGAATGAAGATGGCTCTTTTGAAATTCTTGAAGCATAATTTGAACTCTTGGAGGCCAGTGGTGAACTTGGATGACATATAATATTTTGACTATTTCATTTTGCAAATTTTAGGATTTAGATTTCAAGTGGAATTGGTATCAGTGTTATTTAGTTTTGCAACTATTATAGTACTATGTGTTGATGTTACATGATTAAACAAAATTTATTCCAGTATTCAATTTAGTTTTTTCATTCAATATTTGCCCATTTTATATATTCTAGTTAATGTTTTTGCATAAATGGATTTAAATTGATGAATTAGTTAAAATGTTGAGCGATGGCCATATAGCTTTCACGTGACAATAAACGTTATCAAGACACGTGACAACAATAATGTTTCACCAGAAATCGATACAATGTGACAACATTAGTGATTCTAGTGACGACAATTTCATCACGTAAAATTCGACTTAGATGACGAAATATTTTGTCACGTAAACAGTGATCGAGAACGGATTACAATGATGAAAACAAATATCTAATGACGAAATTTTCATTCTACAACGACAAAACACTTTGTCATAGGAAGTTTTATCAGTGACGAAATACTTTGTCACTATAGATAACACAAACAAACTTTCTGGTGACAAATGGACTCTTTGCTGACAACATTTCGTATTTTCTTGATAAAATATTTGTAACGAGAGCCCACTTACAGTGACGAATTTTAGTTTCGTCACGAACTGTGATGACAAAAAACCTTTCGTCACCAGGTTTGGTGACAACATCTCCATTTTCTCACCGCACGGTTATTGTGACGGGCCTACTGTGACGACAGCTGTGACGAAATGTAACGTCACGGTAACTCTTCAATGATGATGTTTTGACGTTCGGTGACAAAAAATTTCGTCACAAGAAAATCGTTTTTTTGTAGTGGAGTCTTGATTGCAAAACAGAACGGAAATCACTATGTAATTGATGAAGAACCTGCCACACCATGAGACTTTCTATTGATAAGTCAATCAAAGGCTCCAAGGGTGTCAATTGGTTTCTGGGACGGGAACTCATGTAACCATTAAAAGAGGCTACAGGTTTCTGAGAGATACATAAGAAAAGGAAAACTACTGAGACAGGAACTCAGTTGTCAGAAACTTTGACAATTTGCTATTTTAGAAAGATACTTGAAACGAGTATTCAATTATCTAACGCATTGTCGAAAAAGGCACTTAGAAGAGATCTCTGAAATGGGTATTCAGAAACCCTGAGACATCTAAGTCAGGGAGAACACAAAAAGAATAGTTTGACCAAAAAGACAATTCCTATAAGAAGTCAAATATCTCTTTTGTGTTAAAAATTTCCTTTCTTGTGAAATATTTCAAACAAGTACTGGACGATCAATTAATGATTTCTGAATCCAGTTTTGTCCACTAGTTACAGGTTGCAATAACGCCTTTTCACCAAGTAACTGACCCCACTTGCATTAAATGCAATAACGCCTTTTCACCACGCCTGTGCAGAACTGCGAGTAATATACATACATAATTCATCTGTATCGCATGTACTTGCATTTCTATATAAAGGCGGATTTGGCAAAGAAAAATACTTTTGCCTAATCCCACAAATCACTTGCACGAAAATAGCAAAAACATTCCTAATCTTCTTTGCAAAAATTCGCTAATCCGTCTGAATCTCTGCTAAGAATTTCTGCAAAGAAATCCTCGTCGATTCCGACTACGATTCTCATCTCTCTATTCCCTATAAATACTAAAGAGATGGCACCCAAAAGAGGAGCATTAAAATCCCAAGCTTCATCTTCTGAACTGCTGCAAAGCAAACCATTACCATCATGGAAAAGAAGAAAACTGGAAGTTTCAACCCAAGTATGTGGAATACCAGACCCAAAGTACTCTGGGGAGGAGTACTAGTTGATGAATACCTGCTTGAAGCTTCACTCAACCAAGCAAAAGCGAGAAGAGGGCTTGAACTACTTGAAAAAGTAGGAATCAAGCAGTTTTGTTCTGTGAAACCCTCTTTCGCATCCTATATGGATGTTTTAGAATTCTGCAATAATTCTGCGGTGAAAACCGAGATTAGCTCCGAAAGGATGTTAATTACTTCGAAGGTTCAAGACATAGAGATATGTCTTGACGAAGAAACCTTATGTCAATTGTTTGGACTTCCAAACTCTGGTGGTGAACATCAGATAGACGTGTCCAAGGAGGCCATTGATGACTTCTATTTAAATAACATGGCTCCAAAAAATGAGGACAACCTGGATGTTCTTGAAACATTCGACATTGGGAACATGCGCAGAAAGCATGTCACTGAACCCGGAACTGGCTTGCCCTGATCTTGCACAGATGTTTTGAGTGCAGCAAAGGAGGGGCTGACACGGTGTCTCTGGAGATATGGGGTACTCTTGCCCATATGTACACCTTGAGCGAAAGGACAACTCCCTTCAATTGGGGGGGGGGGGGGGTATATCTGGAAGAAGTTCGCTGAGAACATCAAGTCCTTTGAAGCCACAATCATCCGTGGTCATGCTGAACCTCTGATGACCATTTCTTTTGGTCTGAAGATCTGTTACATTCTGGAGCACTTTGGTGTAGTGCTCAGAAAAAAAGTGCATGTTGCATACGGTGATTTCATGTGTAGACTTAATTTCGATAACATACAAAAGAAAAGGGCATCAGAAGGAGTCTCTGAAGCACCATTTGTGCCCTCGAAGAGACGTAGAACTGGAGGCATAAAGAATACTAACGCCTCAGAGAGCAATGAACAAATAGTTCTCTCTGAACATGTTGCTGCATCTGTTGCTGAAGAAACCTCAGTCCCTACACAGACCACATCCCCTGCTGATGGAGATACCACTCTTGCTGACAAGAGGGTAGATGAAACCAAGGAGGCCCCTGCTACGGAACTAGCAGACCTACACATGGGCTCCTCCTCGGAAAAGGATGTGATTGCTGGAGATACTCCTGGATCAATGGTTGATGAAATAGCAACCAGATGCAGAGAAAATACTATACAAGGACCAATCTCTCTGAAAGATATTTCTGAAGGTCCTTTAATGGATGTTGATGCTACTATAGAAAAGGTTGTTGGGGATATACAACTTAATAACCCTGATGATGCGTCCCCATCAAAATCCAAATCTCCATAAGAACAACAACCGCAACGCCCACAAAGCTCTACATTTCTGGAAGAAGATACTGTAGTAAGAGCTGTAGAGATGCGTCAGAAAGATGATGTTGCGTAACACAACACTATAGTGGAAGAAGTATTCCAGGAACATCAAGAGATAGTTCACTCAGTGGAAAGGATCGAAGTACTTGAAACTTCCGGTGAAGATATAGTCATGGAACAACTCGACCAACTCATATACCAACCACATGTTCTAGAAACCACTCAGTCTGACATTGCTCAGGTATATGAATGATTTAATTCTCTACATGTGAAAAATTATCTCTGTATGTCTTCTTGTAACCTAATGACACTTATCTTCATTACAGGCCATTCAAGAAACAAGAATCCCAGAAGAGGCTGAAACACTTGCCTTAGAAACTGAAAAAGAGGTTCCTTCAACCTCATAGCCCATGAAAATCGAGCATGTCGCACATGTATATTGATTTTCTGATAGGCACGTTTCAGAATCTGGTGTTTAACATAGTACTCACAATCTATGCTTGTTTCTTATAGGCTCAAACTGAGAAAAGAGATGGTGAAAAGCTAAATTCACCAAAGGAGAAGGAAGAGTCCATCCAAGACTCTGACAAACTTGAACATGAGCCTTCTACTGAGAAGGTAGTCATCAGAAAGATCTATAACATGTTCAATTCTCTGAAAAATATCTCTTCAAAAGTATTTAACAAACTCTACTTTCAGGCTCATGAAGAAGTAGATGTTGATGAGGGTGAGACATCAAAGTCCCCTCAGTCAGAGAAAGTTGATGAGGCTTCAAAGCCATCATCAGAAAAGATTCCTGAGAATCCCAAAGTCTCTGAGAAGCAAGTGTCTGAGCCTCTTTCTGAAGAGGTACTTAACACTCATTCTCAATACCATAAGAAGCATCTTTCTTTAAAACCTTTCTAAGTTAAATATCTTTTCTAATTCTCAGGCTCAGAAAGACAAAGAAGAAAAGGAGGCCACCAAGGCTCCTTCTGAAGATAAAGAATCTGAGGATGTTGATGCCTCGAAGATTCAGAAAAATGAGCTTACTGTTGCGACACAGGTAACTCAAAATTTCTGAATCCATTTAACTCATAATTTTTAAGGATTTTGATTCTTAATCAAAACCTCTTTGTCTTCCAGGCTCAACAAGAGACCACTGCGGAAAGCTTTCAGCTGGCAACTCTTTCTGATGAGGGTCTCTTGGATCTGTTCGTGAAAAACACCCTCCCTCAGATGATCCTTGGATACAGAAGATGGCAAAGACTCAGAAGGACAGATATTATGCCCCTCATTAAATTTCTGAGCGATCCAATCAAGAGGTATGGGCTGAACAGATCGAAGAATATGTCAACAATCTCTTTCCCACGGAAATTGAAGAATTCACTACCTTAGTGGATAAAAGATTTGTTGAACATGTTGAATGCAAGTTGATCAGAAACTTTAAGTCACAGAGTCGAGCTACAAGGTTCAAGATTGCTACTGATCCCAACCTCCCACCAACGTTTGCATCTGCTCCTGCTGAGCAAGAGGCGGTGGACAGCAAGACAATTTGAATTGATGATGTCATCAATTTAGACTCTGATGAGGAGACGGATGAAAACGACATAAAGATGCCCAAGTCTCCTAAGTCTTCTGAAAAGAAAGATGATCCCAAGAAAGATGAGGATGATGATGCACCATCTGGTGCTGGAGAGATCACTGGATCAAAGAAAAACTCTGTTGCAGAAAAGCCTTCAGAAAGGAAAAACTCACCCTCCCCATCTCCTCAGAGATCAGCCAAACCCTCACCATCTTAGAGAAAGGATTTTGACGTCAGACAAGATGATCTTGTGGCCCAGAAAGTCCTAGAAACTTCACAAACCCTTACAAATCTACAAGAGATGGTGGAAGAGGCAAATTCGTTGCATCTGGCACTGGAAAACCAGATTGCTTATATACAAGACAATCTGCATAAGATTGATGACCTGAATCGCAAGGAGGCAGAAGCCCTTGCTGAACAAAGAGCATAAGACTTAATGCCCATCTATTTGCTGAGGAAATAGAAACTGAGGACACTGAGGCACTTAAGCAGCAAAAGGAAATCCAATCATCTTGTGGAAAGAAAAAGAGATCTAAGCAATAAATGGTCGCTGGATTCGGGGATGAAGAAGATGAAGATGATGATTTCCTGAGTGAGCCAGAAAGAAATACCCCCTCGAAAGTTAAATTCTCAGATATTCCCTATCTGAAGAAACACATTCTGGCTCCCACAAACTTTCCAGAAGTTCCTACTCCTACTGCTTACACGGAGAACAAGTTCACAAAACAGCTCAAAATAAGGAAGGAACTAGAGGCTCAAAACAAGGAAGTAACTGAGTCTGTGCCACGAAACTTCCCTAAGTTTGCTGAGGTGATTTCTCAGAGAACCAGCAACTTAGTACTTTCTCAGAAAGATCTGGGATTAGTCGAAGACTCAGACAGCAGGATTGCTCAGAACACCTATAATCTTGCTGATACTACCTCCACCAAGATCCAGAATGTGGTTGCTGAGGTTTCTACTCTTATAGACAGAGAGCATGGACTATATCACCAGAATGAAAACCTCAGAAGTGAGCTCAGAAGACTCACAAGCACTACTCTCTGATGCAAAAGAACTTTGAGTCACTCCCTGACTCTTATGTTAGTCTCTTGGCTCATTTTGATCAGTCTTCTATGACTAAGGGGGAAGAGAAGGTATTCCGTAAAATACAAAAACAAGCTAAGCCCAAAGTAAAGGGTAAGGAAAAGATGTACCAGGAACAACCCCTTACTCTGGAAAGAGTAACAACAAGGTCCTAGGCAAAGACCACTCAAACAACTGCCTTGCCACCTCCAGCTTCCAAGAGCTCGAGTGACAAAAGAAAGGGAGAAGAGGAAGAAGGAGAAATCTCTGAATAGAGAAGAAAAATTTCTCCAGAAAGCTGCAAAGGTATAGAAACCTTTGAGAAAGACAATGATGATGATGATGAGCACAGGGTAACTCATCACAAGAGAATCAGCTCTTCTGCTCCTATAGCTGCAAAGCCTCTTCAGGCTAGAAAACCTTCGGGAGAAACCAAGTACATTCATAAAGGTGGATCCTCCAATGACCCCTCAGAAAAGGGCCTGAATTCCAAACATAGAAGTAAGAGGGAAAGAGACATAAAGTTTGGAAGAACCCTTCCTCCAAGGCCTGAGGATGCTAGAATAGAATACGTGAAGACTAGCAATGATCAGCCCTCTGTCTGGAATTGCATCAAAGTTCACAAGAATGGCTACTGGATAATGGAACTCAAGTACTTGCTTGCCAATGGAAATGGGATTCCAGAACCAGTTTACCAACAACTGATGGCATGGAGAAAGAAAGGCAAAAGATCAAAAGTAATGCCTTCTGAGATAATCAAGACCTGGCTTGACTTTGATGTTGAAGTGAGACAGAATGACAGACAGGATCTCTCCACAGAATGCCCCAGAGGATACTTGAAGATGAATCTGGAAAAAGGAACAAACTGCAAGTGGAGCCCTTTGAGTCATTCCACATGACCAAAGAGGAATTTGAAGGAGACATGGAATATCTCAGAGAAATATATGATTATTACAAACCCACTGAAGAACAGTTGTTTCACTACTGGAAATGGGGGAAGTTTCTGTGGATAAAGAGAATAACCACAGGACTTACTGAAAAACCCTATAAAGAGAGATGTGCTGCCTCCAGAGATTGTGAAATAAGGGTGAGGACCATTCTGAAGGAATACACTGAAGATTGCCTGAAATATGGTAATTTGGAGTTTCTAAAAGAATGAAGAAGAATGAAGGCCAGCTAGTTAGGATGTTCATTTGGAACTTGGACTTTCCTGTTGTCCTACTAGTTGTGTATTTTTTATTTTTGCTGATTGTACTTAATGTTTAACTATCTTGTAAAAAGTTATCTACACGTACTTTGTAATTGTTATCTAATGAACCTACTTTATGATACTCTCTCATGAAAAGATAACTTGTCAGCAAAAATCACACCTTGTGATTTGGTTGATGTCTTACTTTCTGCACTTAAATATAAAGAATGATAAATCATAAGAACTGTTTAAGTGGTTGATTGTTTCCTCATCCAAGTTGTAATAGGTTTTTAAAAGTAGTCATAGGTGACTGATCAATAAGGGGGAAATTTGTTAGGAAATATTTGTCTAGTTTTGATCAGTACACCATAATGACTTGTCTAGTTCAGAAAGGTATCTAGTACTCTTTGTTCACTTGAACATTGTAAAAGAGGAAGTATACTGAGTATGATTAGTCTAGTAAATCTTGTATAGGATGTTAGGTCTCTGAATGTAATTTTATTTCTTTGAAGAAGACCAAGAAGAAGACATCCAGCAGAAAGAGCTCAACTATCTGAAGATATGAAGACTGCACAAGATTACCGAAGACTAAGAAATTGTGCCTCAGAAACCATATGCAAAAGATAACTTAGTGAAAATAATGTTTCTGGAAGAAACAATGTTTTCCTTAGTTTCTGATAATAACGTGCACAACCTCAGACAGCGTGCATAGTTCCGTTGGCACAATAGGACAAAAGATAGTACAGTGCATTTAATGCCATTGCAGAACTCACTGACCAAAAGCTTTATCTCTGAACAAAGAGACAAAAGTTCTGTAGTACTATCAACAGATTGTTTGTAGTTTGAATCTCAAATAGCCTTACGGATAGTAATTCAAACGGCTTGATTTTCACCTATAAATATCACCACTTTGAATGGTTGAAAACACACTTGAACGACTGAATTTCATATCCTACACTCAAGCATACAAGCCTTCTCTACTTACTCAAAACTTACAGTTGCGACCAAGCTCTTGATTCTATGTAGCACGAAAGTTCTAAGTGTCCTGATCCTTAACAAGCTATATCTGTTGTGAAGGAGTTGAATTGAAGCACTGTTGCGACTTGCTTAGAGATTCATTCTCTTGAACGAAGAACATAGACTTGGGTCAGAAAAGAACATATCACCACACACTGTCCAAGTGTGTTAAGTGACTCTTGTTCCAGAAGGTAGTATTACATAACTGTGAAAGTTATTAATCTACGAATCTGACAAACCCTTCTTAACCAACACCAGAAAAGGCGTAAGAGTAGAGGAAGTACTTAGTTTGCGAAACTAAAGAATAACTCCAAGAAAGGTTCTGAGTAGAGGAGGTACTTGGATAGGAAAGCTGGGGAAGAACTCAGGGAGAACACTTGGTTGGGAACCTAGTATTTTTAGGAAGCGAGAGAAGATATTTGTAAGGTGAACTCAATTATCTATCTTAGTGGATTCTAGGTCTGAGAAAGGCCAAAGTGGATTAGTTGAAGGATTACGCCACCTTCAGATACCACTATAAAGCTACTGTGTTATTTAGTTTCTGCCTTTACTTACTTGCAAAGTAATTTACACACTTCACTAGCTTGCTGAGCACGTGCACTTATCAGAAAGACTTCCGCTATTTCTGATTTTAAGTATCAGAAAGTTACCCAACATTCTGAGAAACTGTTTTATCGACAAAAGTTTTAAAAAGACTATTCACCCCCCCCCCCTAGTCTTTTACTTTGTCGTTATCTGGACCAACAATAATAGATGGTTGATTTTCAATATAACGTAAATAACAGATTTTTGGTCTTTTGAATAAGTAATGTAAACAATTAAGCAGAAATCAATTATAATCAATTAGCAGAGAAAACATGTAAGAATCAACCTTCACTTTGATAAATTATTTATATAAGGAATAATATATAGCGATAGTTACGGCTGAAGAGTCACACAGGTCACATATCTTATACTAAGGCGCAGTCAGCAAAGATACCCCATGTAGACTATCGTCTATCTCAAAGTTGTCACCAGTGGCTAGCTTAACAACAAACCTCATGCAGAATATCAACTTATAGTCACGACTGGTATCTCCTAATCTAGTGCAACGAATACTCATGCCCCTATGGTAAACACAAATAAACATGCATCTTTTATCAAATAGCGCATGAATGAATGACAATCGCATAACCAACATAGATACTAAAACTATTCCATCATATATAAACCAAGTAATCAAAGATCCCGGCTAACCCTTACATAAGTAAGTTAGCCTGACGAAAGTAAATAAACTGTAAACTGAATTGAAATCATGTTTGAAACAACTAAAGCATTAGAAGATGGCGAGTGTCGACCCACAGTTTCTGTTCTTTGATTCCTATCCTACAGATATCGATCCTGGTAAGTTTCTGGCTGCCTTGAAGACTTCCTGATTGCTTGCTGACGGCTACAGTTTTGGGTTTCACTTCCCAGAGGACTGGTTCTCTCTCAGGAGAGATTACTTGTGGTACGGAACCCTCCCGTTGAGTTGTGTTTAATATGAGACCCCAAGGGTCTTATTTATACAGGAAATTTCGTGCCTAAGCTGCCTTTGCTAAGTAAGGAAGGTTCTGGAAGGTGGGCTTCAGACTGACAGGCCAGAAACTGGCTTGTTTATAGAAATTTCTTCCTACTGCGGTCCATGGTCGACCGCAGTCGCCCCTCTGTGGTCCTTTGTGGACAGCACAAATACGATTCCACCAGGTCTGTCTGTTTTCCTTCGTTCTTTAATTTCGGGCTTCATAACTTCGTTTTCTCAAAAAGTTGTCTTCTACAAAGTTGTATCATTTTATGGCCAATTACCAACTTCTTGTTTATTTTGTAAGTCATGATCGCGTTCTTGAGGAATTGCACGATTTCGGGTGCCAAAACGTCATATTTGGGCGAAATCGAGAAAGATGTTGATGTGACAATGAAATGTACGATTTTCCATGCTTTTAGATACTCATTTTTGTCCCAAGATTCAATATCCGTATCACATTATGGCCAATTAGGTCATGATCGCATTTTTGAGGAATTGCACGATTTTCGGTGCCAAAACGTCATATTTTGGGCGAAATCGATGAAAATGAGGAAATACACTTATTTGGCCATTGCATGGAGTTCGAGGTGTCAAAACATGTCATGTGACCAACCAATGTGTAGATAATTGAAGATGCTACAACATTGTAGAAGACCACTTTTCGAGGAAACGAAGTTACGAAGCCCGAAATTGAAGAACGAAGAAAACAGATTGGAACCTGCAGAAATCAAAGCATAGCGGTCGACAGTTGACCGCAGAAACCCCTCTGCAGTCCACTGTCGACCGCAGTCAGGTGGAAAGTTCTAGAAATAGGCTTTTCCTGGCCTGTCAGGCTAGAGCCAGCCTTTTTAATCTTCCTTAATGATGAATGGCGGCTAGAGCTCGGATTTTCAAGTATAAATAAGACCCTTGGGGTCTCATAATCATTCACCGCTGCCAAAGTAGCTCTCTTAAGAGAGAACCAGTTTTCGGAGAAGTGAAACCCCAAAACCGCTAGCCGTCAGGCACCTAGAAGGAGGAAACCCTAGAAGCAGCACGAAGACATCAGAGACTAAGCTGCTGCTGCTTCTTCTTCTTCTTCTTCTTCTTCTTCTTCTTCTTCTTCTTCTTCTTCTTCTTCTTCTTCATCAACTTTCGTCTTCTTCTTCTTTTCGATTTCTATCTATAGTAGAATACTATGAGTTGCTAACTTTCTCTTGTAAAGGCGAACCGCCAAAACTCTGTTGTGCTACTTCTTTATATGTCGGGTTATATTAATGGAATAGTTCTTAGACATAAATCATGATTATACAACTCTATATGCCGTGGTGTGATGTTCTGCTGATTGACACAGTAGTTTCATTGAAAAGAGTAAGGGTACTCGTACCGACTGCGCCTTGGTATTATAGTATTATGCCCTGCTGTCCTTAGAGGTAATCGCGTAGGATATTTACTGGGAAGTTGGGAGTAGCATAGTACGAGGGAGGTCGGGGGTCCTTTACGCTTCAACCACCATCGATTTCATCAATAAAATTAGGGTTACTGTGAATCAATCAGCCGCTTGCAATCTGTTTACTTTTAATATGTATATTGTTTGCACGCGAAATCAAAAAGATAATTGTTTGTTCCTATGCTAAGTGTCCATGGAGAACGACACCCCGAGTTAACTTACTACTATTTTTGTGTGTTTGTGAGCTTCCGACAATTATAAATATAATCTTTGATTGCAATTGAGGATTACAGGTACTACAACGCATTCAAATTCTCAAGTGCACATCAAAATTTGGCGCGCTCCCGAGGACACTTGACAACTCAAGCAAGTTTCGATCATCCGAGATAAGTTGAAATATTTCTTTCGCTTTACTTAACGCACTGTCTTTCAATTCGTATAGCATAAACCCAATATATATATATATACATATATATATATATATATATACACACACACACATACATACATATACATAAAATAAAATTAGCTGACGTTCTCGTGCTTTGCTCTTTTTGCACGTTTATTTCTTTCTCTTTTTTTTTTCTTGTGCTTTGCTATTTTTGCACAGATTTTTTTTTTCTATCTCAATGTTGCAAGTGTATCCCAATAGGTTGCCTAAGATCCGTACTTTTGTACGTGTCGGTTTGGTATACACCCTATCAACCCTCACAACATACGAGCACCGCCCACGCGTTGGTTTATAGGTAGTATTTGGCATGCATTTTGGAAACAAAACCATCAACCCTCACAGCATACGCACAATCAGCCCCGTGTTGGTTTATAGGTAGTATTTGGAAATTCCCAACACGATCTTAGACGATCACAAGTGGAACTGGAAAAACACTTCGAGATTTTTTCTATTTCTTTTTTCTTTTTTCTTTTTTAGAACGGCAGCATAGCAATACAAAACAATTTCGAAATCGACCATAGCTCAAATATAGAAAGTAGTGAGCCTGAGTATGAAGTTAACAGGAATCCTCCTCCCCAAACCTGTTCCTTGGAATAGGTTCGAGAATCGAGACACCAAGTCGAAAATGCCGTTCGTCATACTCGTTTTAAAAATAGTGCACATGTATGTGAAGTGGCACAAGTTAAAAAACCTTGCTCATCCTACTAGAATCACACATTTGCCGGTACAAGATTTTTTCATCGGCTTTAAGGCTTCTCATCGGCTTTTTTGACTACTAAAACAGGAAGACTTTTTATTTACAAGTGAAACGAACTAAAGTGATTTTCGAAAATTCCTTAGCACTCAGCCAGAGGCCATCTAAGATCACATCAGTAAAAAGGCTTAACTAAGGCAATAGATAACCAGACTTGTCAAAAGAACTCAAGACTCGACACAAAAAAATTTGAAATAGGCCAAAACTTAGGCTAAAAGACTCGACTCAACTGCAATCACACAAAGGTGGCTAACATACGACCCCACATAATTGCAAAAATGAAAAAGAAAAGAAAAAACACATATATACAATATATACAATGCAGCAAATATCCGAGGCATGTAAGCATATGATACAACTTCCCTCCCCAAACCTATTCGATAGCTAGGTCCTAGCATAAGGAATAAATAAAAAGGAGAAAGTTCAGAATTACCGTCCATAGTATGCCTCGGTCGGCATGATCACTAAGAGGAAGGTGGACCATGGGGTCCGAAAAATGAGCCTCCTCTTTGTTGCTGCCAGTCATCCGTCTGAGCTTTGCGCATTCGTGCTAGGTGCTCAATTGCCTTTTTGAATGTTCGAGTTTTCAAAAGTGAAGAGAAAAAAGTCTATCTTCATCTTTACTACTCGGGGGCTTACTCCGGTCAGGCTTGGGAGAAGGATTGCGGTCCAAGCAGAATTGAATAGTGTTCCATTCTACTTAGACCGTGGTGAGGACTTCCTTCCCCTAAACTTACCGTGGAGGGCCCTTAAAATTTTTAGTTTTTTCATAATAATAATGTAATGAAATAAATTTTAACTAAATTAAGAAGCTACCCTATGAAAGCAGTAAATTGTTCGAAATGCAATGCAGGAAATTAAACGTGAGGTTGCCTAAATGCATTCTACGTCCTACGTGCAAAGCGGTAAATCATGCTTTGGTTATAGTCGTTAGCGTCGACTCTTCCATAGCTTCACTCCTTGGCATCGTCGATGGCCTGGGCTTTCTCCGTAGTGCTCGGGAACATTCCTTGTTCCCGTCTCTGAGACCTCACCATCTGTTCTCCGACCATGTTCTCGATCCTCCTTGCTGAATTCTCTAGCACCTTGAACCGCTTATCATTCCTCTCCTGGACTTGGCTCGACTATTTGTAGAAGCGATCAGAGTTCTCCATGATCATCTTGATCCTGCCCGCAAGATCGTCCCTAGGTGGTCTTCCCTGGCTGGCAGTTTCAATGAGCGCCTCGTTCGGTGGCGCAGGTGGAACGTAGTTCTCGTAGTTATTGTTTGAGTAACTCAACATCCTACGGTCCCCGTATTCCATTGGCTTCCTATACGGCACGAACCCTAGACGCCTCACTCATTGCCTATCGACCCAATGCACCTCCTCCGTGAGGTTCGGGTTCATCTCCCAAGCTTGTGGAAACCTGCATACGTTAGCACCATGCCCGGAGTTATAGCACACTCCACATTGTTCGTTGGATTGCTGGGTTGGTGTGGCAACGGTCACAACCATATTCTTGACCTGTTGCATCTCTTCTAGCATGCGGTTGAAGTCGGGAGCCCCAACCTCTCCGGCGGCCTTGGCTTCACCTTTTCCTTTTTCTCGGCCAGCTGTAATACCCAAGTTTTTAAGTTAACTTTGTATTTTTGGGTCTTGTACGATTTATTAAAAGTGTGTTTATTTGTGCGAAAATGTTTTAGAAAATTTTGAAGTGTGAATTTGGGGACCAAATTCTTTTATGGAGGGGTAAGTGTGACACCACAAATTTTGGCATACCTTAGTACTTTTTATCCTTGCATGATTTATTACTGTTACTTTATTTGTCTCGAAGTATATTGGAATTATTTTAGTATGTTGTTGAAGGTTGTTTTAAAAGTTCATTATTTATTTTAGAAGTCTTTATGTAAGAGTCTTGATTGATGATTTATGTGGAGAGCTTTTATTTTAATTAATTAATTCAACAAATGGTAATTACTTGTGTGCTTTGATTAATGTAAAATGTGAAGAATCACTTTTAAATTACGTAGTTTACATGCATGTCTTTATGTGTGTGTGGCTCTCTTTATGTAGTATTCATATATTTTAAAATAGAAGAGTTTGGAAACTTGAGGCTTCTTTAATGAATAAAATATTTTTTCTTTCTTATTCATGTTACGGTATGAAAGGTTGCCTGTAATGTCTAAAGTTTCATGCTATGTTTCGATCAACCTACTGATTATATTTTCATTTGTCTTTAATATTTATTTTCATGTTACTTATGCATGTCTAAGTGTAATATTGCCTATGCATGTTCAATATTTTGAGTTTAAGTGTTACATATCCATGTGTAATTGTGAGTTCAATTTAATTCCTCTAATTGTTGCATTTCTTGGTGTGTCACATTTTATTTTTGTCTACAAATGACCCTAAGTCATGCCAAAAACGTTTTCGAACTTTTTCCCAATTAAAATCTGATCATATATCATTAGTTATTGTGTTTAAATATTGGGAAAAAAAATGTGAAAGGTCTCTCTTAATTTTGCACCTGTATTGTTGGTTTTAAAATGAGTTTTAAGTGCAATTTAAGCCATTTTAATTGCAATTTATTTTTAGCTATTCAACCCTTTCATCTTCACTCAATCCAACCTATAAATACCTCTTTCTTGCAGCCATTTTTCCTCACACAAATTCTAAATATATTCTCCCAAAAATCTTCAAGTACTATTGTCTTTTTCTTTCAAGTTTGTAGCTTGTTCTTCTAGCAAGTACTTTCATGGTTCTTGCTCTTCCTAACCTTCAAATGTGAGTGCTCTACAAAACTATATATATGTATGATTTTCAAACCTGGAAGGTATTTTAATATCTTTTCAACCTTTATATAAGTAATGCATGGTTTCAAAAACGCATGTTCTATTGCATAAAAACCAAATCACTAAAGAGTTTTAGCATGCTTCCGCTGATTTTGAAAGATATATATATTTTTTATATACATTATTGTTATTTTGTTTTGATTGACGGTTCAAGAAAGATACGTACATTTGGTTCAGGTTAATTGGCTTGTAGTTTGGTCAGTTGTGTCTGGCGAGCTACTTGTCGGTTTCCTTCGCCCATTCCCTTTAAATCGAATGATAGAAGCCTTCACTGATTTAGTTAGGTCGTAGAATTCCACCCCTGTACCATGGCAGGGTCCTGACTGGATAGTTTGATCGACTATCAGGGAGACATAAGGCCTGTTTTACTATGGGGTATAAGGAGCGGCATGAAATAATGTTTTTCTGAAAAGTATACGTTATTGAAAGTATATTGGATTTTAAGTTATTATTTTTTTATTGTTATGATTTTAATGAAAACTTCTCATGAAAATCTTTGAACACTCATTGAGGTTTTTCTCACACTTGTTTTTATTCCCTTCCTTGTAGGTGAGATGGCGACGAAGAATGAACAACCGGTAAACTCAGCAAACTAAGAGAGTGGTTGGGATTTGGTATTTTTTTCAATGAAAATAATGTGCTTTTGTGCATTTCAAAAACTCAAGTAATTTCCTGTTATAAAGATACTACTGTTGGAAATCTTCTGGTTTTATTCACTGAAATAAAGTATATTTTATTCTAACAACTGCGACACGAAAGTTTGTCTGTCACTTCCCATGTTTCACTAAACGTTTCGGCTCTGTTTTTGCCCGACGTCCCAACTGAAATTTACTCATTTTAAAAACCCAAAAGTCGGGGCGTTACAAATGGTATCAGAGCCTAAGTTTTTTTTCTTCGTAGGCTAAGCCAGGATAGGGTCTTCTGTTGGTCCAGATAACGGCAAAGTAAAAGACTAGGAGGGGGGGGGGGTGAATAGTCTTTTTAAAAACTTTTGTCGATAAACACAGTTTCTCAGATATCTGTGAAGATATCTGATACTTAATTTCAGAGAGCGGAAGACTTCTAAGATAAGTGCACGTGTTCAGCAAGATAAGTGTAAGTACTTTGCAATGTAAGTAAAACAAGTAATAAATTGCAGAAAGTAAATAACACAAGTCTTTTTATAGTGGTATCTGAAGGTGGCGTAATCCTTCAACTAATCCACTTCGGTCTTTCTCAGACCTAGAATCCACTAAGATAAATGAGGTAACCTTACAGATATATTTTCTTGATTCCTAAATGCACTAGGTTCCCAACCAAGTGTTCCCCCTGAGTTATTCCCCGGCTTTCACAGCCAAGTAATTCCTGTACTCAGAAACCTTTTTGAGCTATTCCTTAGCTTCCCAAGCTAAGTACTTCCTGTGCTCAGCAACCTTGGAGTTATTCCTTAGTTTCCCAAACTAAGCACTTCTTGTACTCCACGCCGTATATGGTGTTGGTTTTAGGTTTGTTTGTCAGGTGAGCTTCTTTAATAACTTGTTCAGTTATTCAGATAGCTCTGTGAATCAAGTATACTTAACACACTTTTCAATGTATGGTATCTTGTTCTCTACTGACCCAAGTCTATGGTAAGTGTTCAAGAGAATGAAACTTAGATATGAAATCTTAGTTCAACTCTTTCACAGATAACAATGCTCGTTAAGGATCAGGACACTTAGAACTTTTGTGCTACTTAGAATTAAGAGCTTTGGTCACAACAGAAAGCTTGAAAGTAAGTAGTTTGCTTGAGAGCGCTTGTGTGAGTATTCAATGTAAGTTCAGTGTGTTCTAAGGTATGTGTTCTCAAGCAGTCTAAGTGTTGATATTTATAGATGAATTTGAGTGCCGTTTGAATAGTATCCGTTAGGCTTAAATCAAATTCAAACTATTGATATCTGAATATAGTACTGTAGCATGTTTTTCTTCTTCTTCAGAAGCTACCGTTTTTGTTCAGACATTTCTGTCTGCGCATTTAATGCCCTGTACTATATTTTGTCCTGTAGTGCCAACGGAACTATGCATGGTATCAGAGATCTTTATACAATCAAAGTTTTCTGAAACTTTGCATGTTCTCTTCTAGAGATCATCATAGCTTCAGATATCACTTGTTTAAACAACTTGTTATAATATGTTTCTTTTTCAAAAGCATATTTTATGTCCAAGGTATCTGAGTGTAGATATCAGTGGGCACTTTCCTTATCTCAGAAACCTTTTATTCTCAGATATCTTTTGCAACTCGTGTGTTTCAAAACACTTGTTTCTCCAAAATATCTGGACATAGGTATCTGAAAAACCCTTGTCTTCAGCAATCTTGTGCAGTCTTCAAATCTTCAAATCCGTTGAACTTTTCCTGCTGGATGCCTTCTTCTTGGTCTTCTTCTGAAAATAAAAATTACATGTCGAGACCTAACATCCTATACAAGATTTGCTAGACTATCATACTTAGTGAGTTTCCTCTTTTACAGTGTTCAAGTGAACTAAGAGTACTAATCACTTTTCTGAGCTAAGATAAGTCATTAGGTTGCTGATCAAAATCTAAACAGATATTTCTAACAAATTTCCCCCATTTTGATCAGTCAACGATGACTATCTGACCTATTACAAATCTGGATGAGGAAACAATCCACCACTTAATCATTTCTTATGATCTTTTAATTCATATAATTAAGTGCAGAAAGTAAACATCAACCAAATCACAAGGTGTGATCTTTGCTGATAAGTTATCTTTTATATAAAATGATATCGGAGAGTAAGTTCATCAGATATGAGAGCAATTACATAACACAGATAACTTTTACAAGATTTAACAGATAAGTGCAATCAGCAATATCATAGAAACTACTTAGTCAAAATAGAACAACAGGAGTAACCAAGCTCCAAGTGAACATTCTAAATGACAAGTCTTCAAGTCTTCAAATCTTCAAAACAGCTCCATGGATCAATTTGCAAATTTCCTATCACCAAACCTTTTGATATCATCAGAGTAGTCATAGAGAAGAGTTCTGACAATCATCTCTGTGTCTCTGGCAAATCCACAGACTTCCTTGTAGGTTTTGGTAGGATTTCGCTTGACAAAATGCTTGATCCACAGATACTTTCCCCACTTCCAGGCATGCTCGATTCTGATATCTGATAGCTTGAAGTATTCATAAATGATCTTCAGATATCTGATGTCACCCTTGTATTGATCTTCAGTTAAGTAGAAGGACTCATAGGGTTCCACCGCAAGTCTTGCTCTTGTGCCTGTTCCAGTAAGATTGGGAATTCTGTGCACATCATCTGGCTTTCCATAAGGACATTCATCAGAGAGGTCCTTCTTCATGGCTTCAGTTCTCTTGATTACTTCAAAATCTAACCATGCTTTGATGTGGTTGGTGTTAATCAAGATTGGCTTATCTTTTCTCCATGCCATGAGCTGTTTATGGATTGGTTCTAAAACTTGATTTTACCAGTAAGTGCTTGAGTTCTAGAATCCAGTAGCCATTCTTCTGATTAATGCACCTGTAGACAGAGGAATTGTTGTCATTCTTCACATACTCAATTTTGGCTTCTTCTGGCCTGAGTGGAAGTTGACTTTTTCTTTGTTCAGCTCTGAGCCTGTTCTTTCTTTGTCTAGAATTCTCCTTTGGGGGATTGCTTGAAGAACCACCCTGGATTGACTTGGTATTTCCAGAGGGTGTATTAGCCGCTAAAGGCTTTGCAGCTGTGGGCTCAGTTAGGCTATCAATTTTCCTTTTTCTGTGAAGAGGAGCTTCATCTTCATCAGTCTCTTCATCATCATCAAGATTAATTCTTGTGAGACTTTTGCAGCCTTCTTCATTGCCCTGGGATTTGATTTGGCCATCTTCTTCTTCAGAAGATTCATCAATCCCTCTTAGTTGTCTTCTCCTTGCAGCCTTGGTACTCCTTGGAGGTCTTTTTGCCATGGCCCTTGTTACCATTGTAGTTTCTTCAGTTGGCTGCTGGGAAGTAGCTACTATTTGCAAAGCAGCTTGATTTGATGAGGGCTGGGAAGTTTTCTTGTTTCCTCTTCCTTTCTGAGCGCCAGCTCTAGATTTCTTCTTTCCTCCCTCCTGATCAGATCCAAATTCTTCCCCCTTAGTCATTGTTGACTGACTAAGTACCACAAAAGAATCTGAGAGGGACTCAAAATTCTTTTGCAAGTAGTTTTAGGCAGTGACCAACTTCTGAAGTTCAGCCTTGAGCTCCTGATTTTGTTTGATAAGTCCCTTTTCCTTATCAGTGAGCTCTGCCAATGGGCCTAGTATGGCATCTGCTTTTCCAGCAGTGTAACTTGCCTCATGAAAAGCTTTTTCAGCTAATGACACATCATCGTCCCTTACCATTCCCAGATCTTTCTGAGCAATGATCATACTGGTTGTTCTCTGAGTGATGAGCTCAGTGAATTTCTGCATTTTTGAGGGGACGGAGGCAATTACTTCTTTGTTTTGTGAAGACATCTCCCTTTTAAGATGTGCCAAAACTTGATATCTATTCATATATTCATGGGAGTGGACATTTGGCAGTTTGTTGAAAACTTCAGGAGCAATTAGCTTCCTTTTCAGATGAGAAACCGCTAAGTGTTCATTGCGGTGTTCTGCCAAAGTCTTGTCTTCTTCATCATCTGAGTCCTCAGTCCAGTGATCTTCATCCTCTTGGACATTTTCAAGATTTTCCAGTCCAGCAACCATCTCAAAGATGGGCTTCTTTCCTTTCTGAGAGGAGGATGGTTTTTCTTTTGATGGTGTTGCAGCCTTAGCATCATGCTTTTCTTTAGATACTTCTTCAGTATCTAGCTCCTTAGCAATTGCATTTACAGCATCCTGGAGCTCTTTAACCTCAGATTAAGCTACTGTCTCTTGTAAGTATTGATCTTGTAGTTGATTGAGCTTATCTCTGGATTTAACTAGCTCTTCTTCAAGTTGAAGATGGAGCTGTTGCTCTTCTTCCAACAGTTGTTTGAGTTGAGCAGTTCTGGTTTGAGTATTTAATATCTTCTGAGTTGTTTCCTCAGAGTGCTCAACTACTTGTTCAATAGTGTCTTTTTGTTGTTGGGAAGATGGATGGGTAGATTTGTGAGGTGATGGAGGAGGAGATTGCTGTGATGTCCTCTCAGTGTGCTTTTCAGCAGCTGAGGCATTGTTTCCTTGTGGAATTCCTCCTGTCCCTGGTGCAGGGGCATCATCATCATCCTTTTTATCATTCTCATCCTTGTGATGGTCAGAAGGAAAATCTTCATAGTCATTTTCGTCAGTTTCCTTCTCTTCTTCATCTTCAGAGACCAGGTTGATCACTTCTGGAATAGTGATCATTTGCCCATTAACCTCTTCTTGTTCAGAAGGAATAAATTGTAGTGTCTGGGGCAAGAGTGGCTTGAATGCCATCTGCAATCTGGTCTGACCATCTTCCTGTTTGAAGGCTTGCACCAATTTGTGTGCCACTTCCTTGGAAAAATCCTTACGCATTAAGGTCGCAACTTGATATTGTTCAGTAGGGAACATTGCATGGATATAGTTTTCCAGATCAAGAGCTCGTGCTCGTCTTGTTGGTTGATCTGTGATTCTCAGTATTTCAGAGAGATCAGAGCACCTTATCCTTTGCCATTTCTTGAAGCATTGAATATGCTTTGGCAAGGTATGAGTCTTGAAGAAGGGAAGAAGGTTTTCATAGTCATCATTTGACTCCTTCTTGGCACTACTTTGAACCTGAAAGAGAGAGTTTTGAATTAGTTTCAAAACTTGTGTAGATATCTGAGTTTTGACTGGAAGGTGGAGAATGGAAAACGAGGGGCTATTCTACGAGAACTTCAAGGATGACAAAGGTTTTAGAAACCGACTCAAGAATGAAGGTAGTACCCTCTACAAGTTCGAGTTTACAAGGGAAGGTTACCGATTCAACATGGGAGTGAAGGACTGGAATACCGACCCGAGCTTCATGGAAGACTGGCTTACTACTTGCACTGATGGAGATCAGGGGTACCGCCCCAAAAACTGAGTCACCAATAAATAGGGGTCGAGCTATAAGACCTAAAACAATTGCTTCTTGGGAGGCAACCCAAGGTCACGTTTAATTTTACGAACTTTCATTCGCATTTTCAAAATTTTGTTTTCTTCTCGATTTCTGGACCCAAAATCTTTTCGAAAAAACTTTTTCAAAACTTCTTAAATTTCTTATTTATTTGCTTAGAATCATGTTTTCCTTTCGAAAATATGAAAAAACCAAAAAAGAGTAAAAAAATGCGAAACGACGTGAAAAAGGGGAGGTCGGGCAGCATCCTCACTCCGACTGTCGACCGCAGTGAGCTATTCCCAGCTCACTCCCAGCTCACTCTTCCCCCCTTTAAAACCCCCCAAAATCGATTTTTCCTTCTTCCCACTTCATTTTCTTCCAAAAATCTTCACTTGCTCTATAATTCTATCATATCCATTGCATTGTTAGCTTGCCCATCCATCATCAACATCAAGTAAGTGCTCTCTACTCACTAGTATCTTCATTACATCTTCAAATTCAAGTTTTTATCTTTCACCTTTTTGTTGCACTTTCTTCTTGCTTCTTGAGTGCCATGCAATCATATGTGATGTGCTCAAATTAGTACTTGATAAAATTCAAAGTAACTAAAGCAGTGTTGAGTAAACAAGCCTTAACTACGAGATCGTTCTCAAGGAGCTAACTAGGCAACTATGACGTTTCCAAGTATCAAATGTAATAGTTTGCGGTAACAGTTTACAAGATTGAGTTTGTTTTGAAGATTAAACTAAGTAAACTAGTAAACTAACACGAGTTTTGAATAAAGAGAGGGGAAATAGACACGATAGCATTTCAGAGAAATCAAATACGGATCAGACCAAGTGTTCATATGTTGTCACAGTTATTTGTCCAAAGAAATCACAAATTTCAGTTTTAACCAAGACATTCTTTGAAGATGTGAAGTAGGAAATCAATCGATTGTCAAACGATTGATTCTTAACCTGAATGGTTTTGAAGATTTGATAAAAGAATACTGAAATTGAAGTTTTTACGAAGTTTGAGAAAAAGCTTAACACATATGAACAAACCCTAGATCAAAATCCTAATTCGATTAATCCTACATTGCTACCGCATCTATCGAAGGGTTTAGCTACTCATAACATGAACAATATCATACACAATGACAATCATAATTGAATCAAGCATGATAAGAGAGATTATAAGCATAAATCGATCAATCAAGCACAAAGAAGAAGATATTGCAAAAGAAAGAAAGATTCAATTGATAATCTAACCTCAAGATCGTAATCCAATGCCAAAGGAACAATTACAAGTGAAAATCGAATGTAAACTAAGGCAAGAGAACCAAACTAGGGTTTTTCTTGCTTGAGAGTGAAAACAGAAAGTTAAGAAAGAAGAGTTTTATAAAATGTCTAAGTTATCGATTAAAGAACAGAGCCTTCTGAGAATTTCGCGTGAGACGCGTCCTGGAAAGGTGAGATGCGTCTCGCACCTCCTGGATTCTTCAATTCCTGGAAATCGTCGTGAGACGCATCCTGGAATTCTGAGACACGTCTCGCGGGCTACAGGTTCTGAGACGCATCCTGGATTTCTGAGACGCGTCTTGCGGGCGCTGGAGATGCGTCTTGGTGAATCTGAGACGCGTCTTGCGTCCTTTTGCGCAGACTCTTCATAATTCGCCTATAAATGGAGTTTTGAGCTTCTACTCGGATACGATCTTCCAATAAACATCGTTTCTCCTCCAAAACATCTCTAAACACACGAAAACCTGTAAAACACAACTAAAACACAAAACACATAAAACGCATAAGAAACACTAAACAAACGCAAATAAAGACTAACAAACAACAATAAAGAGAAAGAGATGAGACACTAAAATATAGGCTCATCAATATGCTTCATTTGATTGAATTGATAGTGTTTGAGATATGTGGATACATGCTTACTTCTAGTATTCTCCCCATTAACACTTGCTTGGTGGAAATTTGACAAATTGGTGGGTTTTTGTTCTTGCCTACCAAGTGTTCGATAAAATGTTTCAATAGAACAAACTCCCTTGTCGACCCCTTTCTCCTTCGATTACTTGTTCACATGATCTTAACTTGATGAAGTATGCTTAGAAATCATGTTTGCATCGTCATAGGCCCATAGGATGGAGTCTTCATTACAATTTGCCTTTCAGTTTGATGCATGACACAATTTGAAAAATCGAGTTGCATGCCTAGTTCTTGCATTGTTTTGAAGTGGCTATTGGTCTAATTACAAGCTACAATTTTGCATATGCATTGTGCCACACAAAAGGTTTGAGGGAGGAGAAACCCCATTAGATTTGCATGTAAGCGCTAGAATCGATTTAACTCCAAACATGCTATCTCACACACTTTTTTGACTTAGGTACTATGGGGAGAAACCAAGGAGGAAAAGATGTAGGTGAGCCAAGCACTAAGAGGGCAAAGAAAGGGAAGAAAGCGGCATCGGCAACCCTTTCAAGCAAGGCTAGAAGTTGGCTATTGGTTAATAGCGACTGATTCGCTCAAAATTAATACTTACAAAAACACAAGTAGTAAAACTATTTTTATAGACAGACAAGGCTTAAACCACAGGGTCGTTCTCTCAAGATATTGATTAAGTTAGTTCTAAAGAATAGACTCGCTTGTGTTGGTTCTTAACAAATAGTGTGTGGATAGTTGATACTTCAGTCCTAGAACAAATTATAACATGCACAAGACAAGGTAAACACTAAGTCATGCAATTCTACAAACAACGAAGATAAATTAGTCATTTCAAAAGTGTGCTGATACGATACGAACCAGTTAAGGATGCACTATGCGCAGTTCATCACTCTTGCTATTGTGAGTACAACCAAATACGGATAATCTACACTAGTTTGTTTATACGATACGAACCAATTAAGGATACACTATGCGCATCTCACAAACAACATGCAATTATATGGATATTATCTAATGAATGATAAATAAGTCACAAATCACAAACGATACATCAAGATTCAATAATCAGAGGTAACAACTTGTCACGTACAAGCTAAGGCCTTCTCCATCAGTGTTGCAACAGCCAGTTGCAACACTGATGGGCCTTGCTTTGGGACTCTGTTGAGATTTGGGGCGCTGGGTTGCGCCCCAAATTTTGGGGCGAAGCCTAGCGCCCCAAATTCTTTTCTTGTTTCTTTATTTATGATTTATTTTTATTTTCTCTTTTTGTTTTTTTTATTTCTATTCCTTTTCTACTTTTATCTTTTTTATTTTTCTTGAATATTTCTATATAATAATAATTATATGTAGCAATAGAAATATACTTATACATTACTTCTAAAATTTAAAATACATGTTAAAATCACGCTTGTAAAATGTAGTATTTTAATTGTTGTAATTTTCATTTTCAATTATTTTAATTTTCAATTTCAAGTATTGTAATTTTCAATTTTAAGTATTGTAGTTTTTTTAAGTAATGTAATTTTTATTTTCAAGTAATGTATTTTAAAAAAATTAAAGTGATTTTGTTATAATTAATTAATTACATTTAAAATAAAGTCAAGAATAAAGTTTAAAAGGAAATGAGAAAAGAAAATGAAATGAATAATTAAGTTTGAAAAAATGTTAAAAGAAAATAGATTTTGGGCCTCACTGTTGGAGTAGAGAATTGTGAAAAGTTCCAAAGTGAGTTGCAATGAGTGGAATGCTGACGTGGCGGAGAGAGTGGGTTGCAGAGAGTTGCAAATGCTGGAGATGGCTTAAATAGTAGTTGTACAATTGATACCTGGATACGTCAATGACAAGGGATCGTCTGAAAGGAATAAATACTTCTATTGAATGATGAATTCAATCACAATTGCTTTTACAATTCTTGAAAGTAGGAAATATAGTCTAGGAAGGTCTGAAGATATGATAAAAACGAATTACAAGTGCCCTATTTATAGAACCAAGGAAGTTCATATTCAAAATCATGGGAAAAACTACCAGAAATTGTGTGTTTGAACATGTCTCAACGCGGTGAAGGTCATGCTCACCGTGGTCGTCTGCTTTTCCCATGTTTCTGGCCAATGTTGACCGCAATGAGCCCATTTGCATAATGGCTCGGTGAGCTGCTCTTCTGGGAAAGAGTTGGTTTTCCCCACTTTCTCCTCATTTGACTCCCTTTTCTTAACCTCCTTGTCACCTCTTTGGAGTAGTGGAACATTATTAGCCTTGTGTGCTTCTAGAAGCTTTGAACGAGCTTCGAGTCGCATGCGCTCCTCCAATTCCTTGATTTTTACCTAAAAACCACCAATAAAAGTACAAAAACACAAAAAACACCCAAATGTAAAAAAGCACCAAAAACACTAATAAAAGGCTAAAGGACTCACAAAACACGGTAAAAAAAGACTAAATAAGTCGTTAAAATAACGACTCATCAAACTCCCCAAACTGAACCTTTGCTCGTCCTCGAGCAAACAAAACTCTAAAAGGTCGTAGAAAGAAAAAAAGACATAGACAACACAACACGGAAGAGTTCAAATGACAAGCTACCGGAATAACTATTGCAACAGTCAAGCCTAAAACTGATGTAAACTTGTATCCCCTCCAACGTTGGCAAGTAGCTTACAAAGATCATAGTCTTTCGTTTCACAAGTAAACAAAACTTTGACTTACTCAAGTAGTCCCTCACAAGGATAATATAAGTGGAACTCTAGTCTCTCCTGGAAGTGTCCAGTAAAAAAAGGGTAATCACTCAAGACTTAACCTAAGGAAGGTGATAACAAACGTCACAAGATGACACAAATATTACATGCATTTGCACTCAAATCAACCGAATCATAAAGGACTTTTCTTGAAAAGGTCGAAATCAATACATAAGGATAAAATGGCATACCGTTCTTTTTCTTGTGCTTTTCTCTTTTTGCACATTTTTTCATTTTTTCTATTTTTTATTGTGCTTTATTCTTTTTGCACATTTTTTCATTTTTTCTATTTTTTATTGTGCTTTATTCTTTTTGCACAGATTTTTCATTTTTTCATCTCAATTTTGCAAGTGTATCCCAATAGGTTTCTCAAGATCCGCACTTTTGTGCGTGTAGGTTTGGAGTACACCCCATCAACCCTCACAACATACGAGAACCGCCCACGCGCCGGTTTATAGGTAGTATTTGGCATGCATTTTGAGAACAAAACCATCAACCCTCACAGCATACGCACAATCAGCCCCGCGTTGGTTTATAGGTAGTATTTGAAAATGCCCATGATGATCTCAAATGATCACAAGGATCCTGGGAAAACATTTCGAAATTTTTTTTTAGAACGGTAGCAAGCAATACAAAACATATTTCGAAAATCGACCATATGCTCAAAGGTATAGAATGTAGTGTGCCTGAGTATGAAGCAACAAGTACCCTTCTCCACAAACTTGTTCCTTGGAATGGGTTTGGGAGTCTAGATAACAAGTCGAAATGCCGTTCGTCATACCCGTTTTAAAAAGAGTGCTCATGTATATGAAGTGGCGCAAAGGACTTGCCCTTGCACTTCCCAACTAGAATCACACAAACACCGGTACAATATTTTTTCATCGGCTCAAATAAGGCTTCTCACCGACTTTTTGACTACTTGAACAGGAAGACTTTCTATTTACAAGTGAAACGGACTAAAATGATTTTTGAAAATTCCTTAGTACTAGTTAAAGGCCATCAAATATCACATCAGTAAAAGGCTATCTTTCACAATAGATAACTGACTTGTCAAAACAACTCAGACTCGATCACAAAAAAATTAAAAATAGCCAAAAAATTAGGCCAAAAGATGACTCACAACAATCACACAAAAGTGGCTAACATACCACCCCACATAATCACAAGAGTGCTAACATACTACTCAACACCACCAAACTAAAATCGAAAAACAAATAAACACATATATACATATATACATGGCAACACATAAGAATGTACCGAGGCATTTAAACATATGATATTACAACTTCCCTCCCCAAACCTATTCGATAGCTAGACCCTATCATAAAGAATAAATTAAAAGAGAAAGTTGTAGAGTTATCGCCCGTAGCATGCCTCGGTCGGCATGATCAATGGTAGGAGGGCAGACGTTGGGGTCCGGAAGATGGTCCTCCACCAAAGCGCTGCTGCCAATCTTCAATCTGAGCTTTGCGCATCTGCTCCATCTGTTCTAGGCGCTCAGCCACTTTAGTTTTCGACAATATCATATGTCGTGAAGAACAAGAGTCCCACTGATCCAAATGCTCACTAAACCGCTGTGATACTCCATGTATGCTCCTGTAGTTTGCGGTAATTCCTTGGTAGCACCCCTGTAACTCCATGTAATCGGAAGCATGCAAGTTCTACCTCTCCTCAATTTGCCAAAGTCGGGGCTCAGCCCACTCCTGAAACCGGGTGCTCAACCGCTGAAAATCGGCAGTTAGATCTTCTCCTTTTTCAGTGTGTGGTGGATCCTCTTCGTCACCAGTCTCCTCTACAGATACTTCTTCATACTCGTCGTCAAGCTCAGGATCGAAGTCACTGTCCTCTTCCTCCTCGTCATGATTATGGAAATCCGCATATAGACTCTGGTAGCTCTCCGATGTTGCCTCGATAAGCCTGATGTCGTGTAAGTTCAAGAACCCCTTCTGCTGTCCATCTCGAATGATGTTAGGCACTCCAGCGGCCTCACACATCTCGGTGATCAAGCATGGGGAACCCAAAGCTAGAGGACTCAGACGATGTGCGAACGTCTCTGCGACAATGACAGCTCCAACATCCACGAACTCTCCTCTAATCAATGCCACTATCAACCGACCAACATGAGCTACCATGAGGGTGAAGTAGGAGTTAGGAATCAAGTTATACTGAACCCAATTAGCCCAAACCCTTGTGAGCGGGTTAATGACATTATGAGTTAGTATTCAAACCCTAACGGCTGGATGCAAATCAGACTGGTGACATCTGCCAATGTCTGTCGATCCTAGTACTCGTCTCGAGCTTCTTCTAGGTCGAATTCATCAGTGTCCAAGTCGGGATGGTATTCTGTCCTGGTAAGAAAGAAATCGATTGATGGAGTCTGGAGTGTACTCCACCATCTTCCCCCGAACATGTACAAATCCCTTGTCGTCCCTGTCAAAGAAGTTACTGTAGAACTCTCTGACCAAGGACGTATCGTACTCCCTCCTCGTACAAATCAGTCTTTGCCACCTCAACCTTCTTATGCGGTCGTCGATCATTTCCATGACAGGTGTGTCGAATTGGGTGATGTTCATCCCACGCTCCAGTATAATGCTCCTTGGCTTGATAAAATGTTTGATCCGAAAGATTTTGCCTTCAGTGCTCAGCTTGAATCCATATGCATCCGGTCTAACACGAGGAAATTTACCCTTCGCCTTGGAACGCCCTTCTCCTGTCTTCTGCTTCTTGTTGGACACAACCTTCTTCTTGGGTGCCATACTACCTGGATAAAAGCTATTAGTTCATTTGTACGACACCCATCTCAACATGTAGTAACATGAATGCCTAATCCTAAAACATAAGCATGTATCCCATAGTGCATTGAAATGTTTCCTGCGACATTGTCTTCCCCAAACCAATTCTTGCAAGTAGTAACAATAATGCCTTATCCTATCGCATAATCATGTAAACCATAGTGCATATGATTGTTACTACAAGTGATTCTCCCAACCGAAATCAAAGCAAGTTCTTCTTAGCATAAATACTAACATGAGTATAATTCCTAAGTAAGAAATGCTAGCACAATATCATACTTCCACCATCAAGCGCATCAATCTCCGTAAATGTAACTAAGCTAACATGGATTGTAACTTAATATGAATAATCAACACATACAAACCCAAGTCACATACTCAATTGATCAAAATCAAGCATAAAATCCAAATGTTGCAAAGTAAAGTGAGTAGAAAGAATTATCTCAAATCCGGATAAATTGATGGATGAAAAATGAATCGAAGCTCGTAAGTGATAGAGGAACTTACTACCTTCGTAACGGTCGATTACCCAAGTGAAATGGTGGAGCATTGGGGAAAAACCAAGAATTGGGTGAGAAAATCGGAAATGGAAGAAGTAAGAATGGAGGGGAGGATCTCCCCTCCATTCTTACTTATCCTCAGAGCTCACCGCGGTGGGAGGGTAACTTCACCGCGGTTGAGCTAAGGCAGGATTCACTACCTAAGATTGACCGTGGTGAGCTACCTGCTCACCGCGATGAGTTCTGTTTTCCTACAAAAATATTTTTTTGAATTTTTTTTATATATAAAATAAAATCTATACCAAGAATTCAAATAATTATTAATTTAGAAAGCAGTAAATTGTTCAAATGCAATGCTGATTAATTACAAATTCAAAACATTTACCTATATGCATCCTAAGAATCTATGTGCAAAGCGGTAAATCATACTTTGGTTATAGTCGTTAGCGTCGACTCTTCCTTGTCTTCATTCTTCTTCTTCCTCCAAGGCTCGAACCTACAAATTTTCAGCCTTGCACAAGAGGTTAACATACCTAGCAAACACACCGTCTTTGGAGCGATTGTATAAATGCATCTCATTCGGAACCCGAGCACCTCCATTGTGCACTTCCGATCGCGGACGTTCACAATTATCCCAGCCGTGTATTGTAACGTCCTCCCCAGTAAGATTAGCTCATGTTCATCTTTGTCCGGGTTGTCGGAGTCCATAATCACAAAATCGGTTCACACATGGTACCCGATAATCCTTACATCAACTCCCTAAACCATGCCTTGCGGGCTCTTAACACTCCCATCTGCCATGATCATGTTGCCTACGAGAGGCTTCATCCCTTCGAGTCCTAGCCTCTTGTACTGGCTAAGTGTCATCATGTTCACTCCGGCTTCTGAGTCGAGCGTTCCGACCACCCGGTTGGAGTTTCCTACTCCAACCTCGAGGTCCATACTTGCGATTGACATCGGCATCGGCTGGCTCTGGACCACCATTACAGGTCGAATCTCTCCTTGTGGCTGCGGGTCCATCTTAAAAACCAGGTTTACCGTGTCATCCTCTCTCTGATCAGCGAAGCTTAGTACTTCATCCTCGTCCATGATCTTGCCTTCCTCGAGCTATTCTTTAGGTTCTACCTTGGGAGCTAGAGGCAACTCCTCGGGATCCTCCTCCAACTCATCGCTGGATATATAAATTGGGAGCATTTCTTTGCCCCTTCTCATCCCGGTAAAGTATGTCTCATTCCACATGTCTTACAACGTGCATGGAACCGGAGTTCTCCAGCTTTTATCTTGAAGTTCGGAGTACCTCCTACTCCCTCAACTACATCAACCGCCCGGGCCTTCTCAATTGTACTCGGGAACTTTCCTTGTTCCCGCCTTTGTGATCTCCCTACCAGCTCTCCAGGCATGTTCTCGATCCTTCTTGCAGCATTTTCCAACACTTCAAACCTCTTGTCATTTCTCTCTTGTACCTGGTTCGAATGCTTGTAGAAACGGTCCGAATTTTCCATGATCGCCTTGATCCTACCAGCAAGATCCTCCTTTGGTGCACCGCCCTGGACAATTACTTCTTGAGGCGCCTCCTTTGGTTGTGCGGATGGCACATAGTTCTCGTTGTTGTTGCTAGAATAACTCAACAATCTACGGTCCCCATAGTCCACCGGCTTCCTGAATTGCACGTATCACTGGTGCTTCACTCCTTGCCTATCAACCCAATTCTCCTCCTTCACGAGGTTTGGTTTCCATCTCCCTGGTCTGTTGCAACCTGCACAAGTTAGCACCGTGCCTTATGTTATAGCACACTCCACATACCTCACTTGATTGGAGGCTCGGTGCGGTAACCGTTCCGGTCATCTTTGCTTGCTGCAACTCTTCAAGCGTGCGGGTCAAGTTGGGAACCTCTACTTCTTCGGCGGCTCTAGCCTCGCCTTTCCCTTTCTCTCATCCCCTAACTCCCTTATGTTGGGATGCTTGTGCCAAATTCTCAAAGGCCGCTTCAATCTCCTCCTTTGTGCTTTGCATTATCGAGCCACCCAGGCTCATGTCCACTAGCATCTGAGTCGTTGTGTCAAGCCCCTCATAGAAGCTTTGACAAAATGTCATTGTGTCGAAACGGTGGTGTGGACATTGCGCCAGCAGGTATTTGAAGCGCTCCCTCGCCTCGTACATGCTTTCGTCATATCGCTGCTGAAAGTGAGCAATTTGGTTCCTTATACTTGAGGTCTTCAAATAGGGAAAGTACTACCCCATGAAGACCTTGTAAACATCCTCCCATGTCTGCAACGAATTCTCCGGGAGGTGTAGAAGCCACGTCTTCACCAAATCCTGCAAACACATAGGGAAAAGTTTCTTACGGACATCCCCGTCCGTTACTCCATTGTTCGCTTCTATGGGAATGCGCCCCACTAGTGCTTCAAACTCTTTTAGGAACTTCATAACGTCTTCATTGGCATGCCTATAGAAATTGGGCATGTCATGCAAGTGGTGGTTCTTTTTCTCCAAGTTCCTTGCAGCGTTTGATAGATCAATTGGAGATCCCGACACCTGCACCGCGGGTTGCATGTACTCCCCAAATTCCCGCCTTGGTGCTCCAATGTTTGCAAAAGCATTTGTGGCTGCGGTCACAACAGCGGCTGCATTTGTGCTTGTATTTCCAGTCTCCATGTCTATCTTGTTTAGGTTCCTTCTTCGCTCGTGTAATACCTCTCTACCTCGTTGTTTGTAGCAGTTAAAGGTGAATCCAAGGATCTTCTTCTATTAGGAAATATCTGTTTAGTTTTGATCAGTACACCATAATGACTTACCTTAGTTCAGAAAGGTATCTAGTACTCTTCTTTCACTTGAACATTGTACAAGAGGAAGTATACTTAGTTTGATTAGTCTAGTAAATCTTGTATAGGATGTTAGGTCTCTGAAAGTAATTTTATATCTTTGAAGAAGACTAAGAAGAAGGCATCCAGTAGAAAGAGCTCAACTATCTGAAGGTATGAAGACTACACAAGATTACCGAAGACTAAGGAATTGTGCCTCAAAAACCATATGCAAATGATAACGTAGTGAAAACATTTCTGGAAGAAACGATGTTTTCCTTAGTTTCTGAAAGGCTTGGAGTTTCTGATATTGGCGTGCACAGCCTCCAATAGTGTGCATAGTTCCGTTGGAACAACAGGACAAAAGATAGTACAGTGCATTAATGCCATTGCAAAACTTGTTGACCAAAAGCTTTATCTCTGAACAAAGACACAAAAGTTCTGTAGTACTATCAACGGATTGTTGGTAGTTTGAATCTCAATAGCCTAACTGATAGTAATTCAAACGGCTTGATTTTCACCTATAAATATCACCACTTAGAATGCTTGGAAACACACACTTGAACGACTGAATTTCATATCCTACACTCAAGCATACAAGCCTTCTCTACTTACTCAAAGCTTACAGTTGCGACCAAGCTCTTGATTCTAAGTAGCACGAAAGTTCTAAGTGTTATGATCCTTAACAAGCTATATCTGTTGTGAAGGAGTTGAATTGAAGCACTGTTTCGACTTGCTAAGATATTCATTCTCCTGAACGAAGAACATAGACTTGGGTCAGAAAAGAACATATCACCACACACTGTCGAAGGGTGTTAAGTGACTCTTGTTCCAGAAGGTAGTATCACATAACTGTGGAAGTTATTAATCTACCAATCTGACAAACTCTTCTTAATTAACACCAGAAAAGGCGTGGAGTAGAGGAAGTACTTAGTTTGGAAAACTAAGGAATAACTCCAAGAAAGGTTCTGAGTAGAGGAAGTACTTGGTTGGGAAAGCAGGGGAATAACTCAGGGAATTCTGAGTGGAGGAAGTACTTGGCTGGAAAAGCCGGGGAAGAACACAGGGGGAACACTTGGGTGGGAACCTAGTGTATTTAGGAATCGAGAGAAGATATTTGTAAGGTGAACTCAATTATCTGTCTTAGTGGATTCTAGGTCTGAGAAAGGCCGAAGTGGATTAGTTGAATGATTACGCCACCTTCAGATACCACTATAAAGCTACTGTGTTATTTACTTTTTGCACTTACTTTCTACCTTTACTTACTCGCAAAGTAATTTACACACTTTACTAGCTTGCTGAGCACGTGCACTTATCAGAAAGACTTCCGCTATTCTGATTATAAGTATCAGAAAGTTACCCAACTTTCCGAGACACTGTTTTATCGAGAAAAGTTTGAAAAGACTATTCACCCCCCCCCTAGTCTTTTACTTTGTCGTTATCTGGACCAACAAGTGGTATCAGAGCGGGAGGTTCCCAAGCCTTCTGCACTGAACCTAGATCCTAGATATGTGCTCACTAAACGCTTAACCCCTGCACTTGATCTGTTTGTTAAGTTTTTTCCCACAAGATGTCTTTAGGCGACACTCCAGTTCTCAAGCCAGAGAACTATGAAAAATGGAGGAACAATATGATGCTCCATCTGGAAGCCATCAGTGATGAAATGATCGAAGTTATAAAGAATTGCCCTATAGTCATTCAGCAAGCAAAGATAGGCACTGATGTCTCTAATGGAAGAGATGAAGATTCTGCCAGAAGAACCTCCACTTCAGAAACTTCTACAAGTGGGAGAGCTACTGGTCAGATAGCTTTGGAAGAAAAACCCAGATATCTCTGGACATCGGAAGATCTCAAGAGAAATAGACTGGATGGTCAAGCTCGAAACATCATTATTCGTTCTACTCCAGACACATAAAGTGTAAACTGTGGTGTGCAAAAACGGCGAAAGACGCCTGGCAACTAGTTGAACAAATTTGTGCCGGATCTCAGAAAACCAAGGAAAGCAAGTTCGAAGTTCTGAAATTAAAATTCTAGAATTTTAAACAAGGGCCTTCAGAAACCCTTGAACAACTTGATTTTCAGTTTACAACGTTGATAAGTGAAATGGCTGCACTTGGTGAAAGTGAAAGATATTCTAACACCGAAAAGGTGAAGACTATCGTAAGGATCTTAAATCACAACTGGGAACATACTCGGTACTTTTATTTCAACCAAGGAATGCCAAATATCACTCCAACGAAATTATTCTCTCATCTAGCCACTGTCAACTATGAAACCTCTCAGAGAGGACAAATAGCTGATCAACAAGCTCACAGTGTTGCTCTAGTAACACAAGGTAATTCTGAGAAGAAAATTACCAAAGAATCCACTAACGAAGAAGCTCTTCCAGTGAAGCAAGTGAGCAAATACGCTAGACAGGAGATTGAGAGAAGAAAAGCCAAAGAGAAGCAGAAAAAGCATCTAGGCCCTAACTATCACCAGTACAAGAATATGCAATTGACCAACTCTCTAAATAAACCTGGTCAGAAAGCATCAAGTACTGAAGTTACAGAAATCGGAAACGATATCTGTTTCTATTGTCAGAAACCTGGTCACTTCAAATGGGACTGTCCTGTTCTGAACAAGCTCAAGATAGGTGACAAAAAGGATAGGAGAAACTTTAAGAGAAACCAGAGAGCTATGCTTTCTGAAGAAAGAAAGAAGATCGAAATCCAACTGGATGCACTTGATCATGATTCAGATTCTAACGACGACGATTCTGATGAGTCGAAGCTACCGTCACCAGAATTGTGTTCCTACACCCATGAAGTATTTGACTCTGGTCAAAGGAAGATTGAAATGTGTGGAGTTGATGAGGAAATCTACCCAGATTACTCTAACCTTGATCCATGTCTTATGGATGATGATGAGGTATCTAACATTTCACGGTTCATTAATTATGAGAGTGATGAGGAAGGAATCAAGGATCTAGAACATCTCAGAAGGGAGTTGGATCTTTATGAAAGAGAATTCTTGGTTGCTCAATCTAGAACCAAAATTCTTGAAACAGAAAAAGAGTCTCTTACAAGCAAGTGTTCACATTTACAATGACTTTCTGACACTAAGGATGCAGAAAATGCATTTCTAAAGGCTCATATAGATGAGACCAGAAAGTTGCATTCTGAGGCTATGGAGTTGCTCCAGAAGAAGTGTGAAAACCTTCTTTCTGAGAATGAGGAACTAAAGAAGAAAGAATTATCTTTCCAATCCTATGCCAAAGCGAGTGACACTCTCACTGAAGTACACTCTTACCTAAGAGATCCTTCAGAAAAGGGAGGCTTTGGGCTTGACAAACAAACAAGTAGTTCTACTCCTCTGAAAAAGAATGATGAAAGCTTGACGTTTGTTAGCAGTCAACGAAGTGGTTCCCAAACAACCTATAGCATTGGTCAGAAAGCTAAGGTTGCTGACAAATGTAAAGTTGTTGCGACCAAACCTTTGAGGGAGAAACAAGTCCTCAAGAAAACTGTGGAAAAGGTTTCTAAAAAGAAACCATGCACTAAAAAGTGCAATCACGCACAGTGCTATGTCTCTAGGAAAGGAAAAATTGCAGGAGCTAGCGATTTTCCCGATGTACCATTTTTCGGAAGAAATAATGATCCAGAGACTAGTGAAGCTGCTGAGAGAAGATCTCAGAAAGCAAAAGGTGATCCAAATGGCATTGGCTACAAAGCCATCAGAAAGATACTTGCTCAGCAATATAAACAAGAGCAAGAACGATGGATGAATGCCAGGATTGCGCATAACAATCGTCAGAAGTAGAAGAAAGAACAAGCTACGACCACTCTGAATGCCAGGTCTAGAAGGAATCTGAGAAAGAAAGCCGAGCTCGCTGAAAAGTCGACTCAGCAACCTGACAGGTATCTGAAAACACCAAAAGGAGCACCAATGAACACTCCAAGAAGAAAAATAGTTTCAAATGATAGTGACACTAGTCATTTACCTAAAATTCCTCCTTATGTTCCAGTAAGACAAAAGAATACCCCAAGGAAGTTCATTCAGAAATGGATTCCAACAGGGAGATTCTTTAGTCCAGAAGGTTCCATTGTTGGAGTGAGAGCCTAATTCCATGTTTCCTATTCTGTGCAGAACACTCTGAGGAAGAACCCGAAGTGGCATTTTGATAGTGGATGTGGGAAGCACATGACAGGAGACAAAGCAAATCTGGTTAACTATAAAGAATTTGATAAAGGACCAATTATTACATTTGCTGGAGGAGATGAAAATCCAACCATAGGTTTTGGCAATCTGAAGCTTCGAGCTCTTGCAATCACTGGAGTACTACATGCAGAGGGATTGAAATATAATCTCCTAAGCATGAGTCAATTGGCAGACAAAGGATACTCAGTAAAGATCAAGTCAAATCTATGCAAATTGGTTGACAATGATTCAAGGAAAGTAGTCTTGATTGCAAAACAGGAAGGAAATCACTATGTGATTGATGAAGAACCTGCCACACCATGAGACTTTCTATTGATAAGTCAATCAAAGGCTCCAAGGGTGTCAGTTGGTTTCTGAGATGGGAACTCATGTAACCATTAAAAGAGTCTACATGTTTCTGAGAGATACATAAGAAAAGGAAGAAACTACTAAGATGGGAACTCAGTTGTCAGAAACATTGACAATTCGCTATTTCAGAAAGATACTTAAAATAGGTATTGAAATATCTAAGGCATTGTAGAAAAAGGCACTTAGAAAAGGTCTCTGAAATGGGTATTCAGAAACCATGAGACATCTAAGTCAGGGGGAACACAAAAAGAATAGGTTGACCAAAAAGACAATTCCTATCAGAAGTCAAATATCTCTTTTGTGTTGAAAATTTCCTTTCTTGTGAAATATTTCAAACAAGTACTAGACGATCAATTAATGATTTCTGAATCCAGTTTTGTCCAGTAGTTACAGGTTTCTGAGAAGTTGAAAGACACTTAGGCAAGTTGTGACAAATTACATTCATGGGGCAGAATCACATGTGTTGATTGATATCATTGCTCTGAGACTCAATCTCAACCCTTCAGAAATTAACGATTGTAATTCAACGGCTAAGATGCGTCCACTAACCCCACTCGCGCAGTAACCAATTAACTGACCCCACTTGCATTAAATGCACTAACGCTTTTTCACCACATGTGTGCCGAATTGCGAGTAATATACATACAGAATTCATCTGTATCACATGTACTTGCATTGCTATATAAAGGTGGATTTGGCAAAGAAAAATACTTTTGCCTAATCCCACAAATCACTTGCATGAAAATAGCAAGAACCTTCCTAATCTTCTCTGCAAAAACTCTCTTATCCGTCTGAATCTCTGCTAAGAATTTCTGCAAAGAAATCCTTGTCGATTCCGACTACGATTCTCATCCCTCTATTCCCTATTTATATATAAATACTAAAGAGATGGCACCCAAAAGAGAAGCATCAAACTCCTAAGTTTCATCTTCTGGTACTGCTGCAAAGCAAACCATTACCATCAAGGAAAAGAAGGTAACTGGAATTTTCAACCCAAGTATGTCGAATACCAGACCCAAGGTACTCTGGGGAGGAGTACTAGTTGATGAATACCTGCTTGGATCTTCACTCAACCAAGCAGAAGCAGGAAGAGGGCTTGAACTACTTGAAAAAGTAGGAATCAAGCAGTTCTGTTATGTGAAACCCTCTTTCACATCCTATATGGATGTTTTGGAATTCTGCAATAATTCCGCGGTGAAAACCGAGATTGGCTCCGAAAGGATGTCAATTACTTCGAAGGTTCAAGACATACAGATATGTCTTAACGAAGAAACCTTCTGTCAATTGTTTGGACTTCCAAACTATGGTGGTGAACATCAGATAGACATGTCGAAGGAGGCTATTGACGACTTCTATTTAAATATCATGGCTCCAGAAAATGAGGACAACGTGGATGTTCCTGAAACATTCGACATTGTGAATATGTGCAGACGGCATGTCACTGAACCCTGGAACTGGCTTGCCCTGATCTTGCACAGATGTTTTGAGTGCAACAAAGGAGGGGCTGACAAGGTGTCTCTGGAGATATGGGGTACTCTTGCCCATATGTACACCTTGAGCGAAAGGACAACTCCCTTCAATTGGGGGAGGTATATCTGGAAGAAGTTCGCTGAGAACATCAAGTCCTTTGAAGCCACAATCATCCGTGGTCATGCTGAACCTCTGATGACCATTTCTTTCGGTCTGAAGATCTGTTACATTCTGGAGCAATTTGGTGTAGTGCTCAGAGAGAAAGTGCAAGTTGCATACGGTGATTTCGTGTGTAGACTTAATTTCGATAACAGACAAAAGAAAAGGGCATCAGAAGGAATCTCTGAAGCACCATTAGTGCCCTCGAAGAGACGTAGAACTGGAGGCAGAAAAAAGACTAACGCCTCAGAGAGCAATGAACAAATAGTTCTCTTTGAACATATTGTTGCACCTGTTGCTGAAGAAACCTCAGTCCCTACACAGATCACATCTCCTGCTGATGGAGATACCACTCTTGCTGACAAGAGGGCAGATGAAACCAATGAGGCCCCTGCTACGGAACTAGCAGACCTACACATGGGTTCCTCCTCGGAAGAGGTTGTGATTGCTGGAGATACTCCTGCATCAATGGTTGATGAAATATCAACCAGATGCGGAGAAAACACCTTACTAAGACCATCCTCTCTGAAGGATTTGTCTGATGACCTAGTACTGGATGTTGATGGAATTGTTATGAAAGTTGTAGGGGATTTACAACAACAAAACCCCAATGATGCATCGCCATCAAGATCCAGATCTCCACAAAAACAACAACCATAACGACCATAAAACTCTACGTTTCTGGAAGAAGAAATTGTAGTAAGAGCAGTAGAGATGCATCAGAAAGATGCCGTTGCGGAACACAACACTGTAGTGGGAGAAGTATTCCAAGAAAATCAATGGATGGTTCACTCAATGGAAAGGCTCGAAGTGCCTGAAACATCCTTTGAAGATATAGTCATGGAACAACTCGACCAACTCACAGACCGACCACATGTTCAAAAAACCACTCAGTCTGACATTGCTCAGGTATATGAATGGTTTGATTCTCTACATGTGAGAAACTTTCTATGTATGTCGTCTTGTAACCTTATGACACTTATCTTCAATACAGGCCATTCAAGAAACAAGAATCCCAAAGGAGGCTGAAAACTTGCCTCAGAAACTGAAAAAGAGGTTCCTTCAACCTCAGAGCCCATGAAAATCGAGCCTGTCTCACAGGTATATTAATTTTCTGAGAACCACGTTTCAGAATCTGGTGTTTAACATAGTACTCATAATCTATGCTTGTTTCTTATAGGCTCAAACTGAGAAAAGAGATGGTGAAAAAGCCAAATTCACCAAAGGAGAAGGAAGAGTCTATTCAAGACTCTGACAAACTTGAACATGAGCCTTCTACTGAGAAGGTAGTCATCAGAAAGATCTATAACATGTTCAGTTCTCTGAAAAACATCTCTTCAAAAGTATTTAACAAACTCTACTTTCAGTCTCATGAAGAAGTAGAAGTTGTTGAGGCTGAGACATCAAAGTCCCCTCAAGCAGAGAAAGTTGATGAAGCTTCAAAGCCATCATCTGAAAAGATGCCAGAGAGTCCCAAAGTCTCTGAGAAGCAAGTGGCTGAGCCTCTTTCTGAAGAGGAACTTAACACTCATTCTCAGTACCATAAGAAGCATCTTTCTTTAAAAACTTTCTAAGTTAAATATCTTTTCTAATTCTTAGGCTCAGAAAGACAAAGAAGAAAAGGAGGCCACCAAGGCTCCTTCTGAAGTTAAAGAATCTGAGGATGCTGATGCCTCGAAGATTCAGAAAAACGAGCCTACTGTTGCGACACAAGTAACTCAAAATTTTTGAATCCATTTAACTCAGATTTTTTAAAGGATTTTGATTCTTAATCAAAACCTCTTTGTCTTCCAGGCTTAACAAGAGACCACTGCCGAAAGCTTTCAGCTGGCAACTCTTTCTGATGAGGGTCTCTTGGATCTGTTCTTGAAAAATGCCCTCCCTTAGATGATCCTTGGATACAGAAGATGGCAAAGACTCAGAAGGATAAATATTATGTCCCTCATTAAATTTCTGAGCGATCCAATCAAGAGGGTATGGGCTGAACAGATCGAAGAATATGTCAACAATCTCTTTCCCACGAAATTTGAAGAATTCGCTACCTTAGTGGATAAAAGATTTGTTGAACATGTTGAACGTAAGTTGATCAGAAACTTTAAGTCACAGAGTCGAGCTACAAGGTTCAAGATTGCTACTAAACCCAACCTCCCACCAACGTTTGCATCTGCTCCTGCTGAGCAAGAGGCGGTGGACAGCAAGACAATTAGAATTGATGATATCATCAATTTAGACTCTGATGAGGAGACGAATGAAAACGACATAAAGATGCCCAAGTCTCCTAAGTCTTCTGAAAAGAAAGATGATTCCAAGAATGATGAGGATGATGATGCACCATCTGGTGCTGGAGGGATCACTGGATCAAAGAAAAACTCTTTCGCTGAAAAGCCTTCAGAAAGAAAAAAACTCACCCTCCCTATCTCCACATAGATCATCCAAGCCCTCACCATCTCAGAGAAAGGATTCCGATGCCAGACAAGATGATCTTGTGGCCCAGAAAGTCCTAGAAACTTCACAAACTCTTTTCAGAATCTACAAGAGATGGTGGAAGAGGCAAATTCGTTGCATCTGGCACTGGAAAACCAGATTGCTAACATACAGGCCAATCTGCATAAGATTGATGACCTGAATCGCAAGGAGGCAGAAGCCCTTGCTGAACAAAAGTGAATAAGACTTGATGCCTAGCTATTTGATGAGGAAATAGAAGCTGAGGACACTAAGGCACTCAAGCAGAAAAAGGAAATCCAATCATCATCTGGAAAGCAAAAGAGATCCAAGGAAGAAATGGTCGCTGGATTCGGGAATGAAGAAGATGAAGATGTGATTTCCTGAGTGAGCCAGAAGGAAATACGTCCTCTAAAGTTAAATTCTTAGATATTCCCTATCTGAAGAAACATATTCTGGCTCCCACAAACTTTCCAAAAGTTCCTACTCCCATGACTGACACAGAGAACAGGTTCAAAGAACTGCTCAGAATAAGGAAGGAACTAGAGGCTCAAAACAAAGAAGTAATTGAGTCTGTGCCACAAAACTTCACTAAGTTTGCTGAGGTGATTGCTCAGAGAACAAACAACTTAGTACTTTCTCAGAAAGATCTGGGATTAGTCCAAGACTCAGACAGCAGGATTGCTCAGAAGACCTATAATCTTGCTGAAACTACCTCCACCAAGATCCAGAATGTGGTTGCTGAGGTTTCTACTCTTACAGACAGGAAGCATGGGCGTTATCAGCAGAATGAAAACCTCAGAAGTGAGCTCAGAGGACTCACAAGCAACTACTCTCTGATGCAAAAGAACTTTGAGTCTCTCTCTGACTCTTATGTTAATCTCTTGGCTCGTTTTGATCAGTCCTCCATGACTAAGCGGGGAGAGAAGGTATTCCATAAAGTACAGAAACAAGCTAAGCCCAAAGGAAAGGGTAAGGAAAAGATGTACCAGGAACAACCCCTTACTCTGGAAAGAGTAACAACAAGGTCCCAGGCAAAGACCTCTCAAACAACTGCCTTGCCACCTCCAGCTTCCAAGAGCTCGAGTGACAAAAGAAAGGGAGTTTCTGAAGAAGAAGAAGAAGAAGAAGAAGAAGAAGAAGAAGAAGAAGAAGAAGAAGAAGAAGAAGAAGAAGAAGAAGAAGAAGAAATCTATGAAAAGAGAAGAAAAATTTCTCCAGAAAGCTGCAAAGGTACTGAAACCTTTGAGAAAGACAATGATGATGATGATGGCACAGGGAAACTCATCACAAGAGAATCAGGTCTTCTGCTCCTAAAGTTGCAAAGACTCTTCAGGCTAGAAAACCTTCTGGAGAAACCATGTACATCCAGAAAGGTGGATCCTCCAATGACCCCTCAGAAAAGGGCCTGAATTCCAAACAGAGAAGGAAGAGGGACATAGACATCAAGTTTGGAAGAACCCTTCCTCCAACGCCTGAGGATGCTAGAATAGAATACGTGAAGACTAGCAATGATCAGCCCTCTGTCTGGAACTTCATCAAAGTTCACAAGAATGGCTACTGGATAATGGAACTCAAGTACTTGCTTGCCAATGGAAATGGGATTCCAGAACCAGTTTACCAACAACTGATGGCATGGAGAAAGAAAGGCAAAAGATCAAAAGTGATGCCTTCTGAGATAATCAAGACCTGGCTTGACTTTGAAGTTGAAGTGAGACAGGATCTCTCCAAAGAATGCCCTTACATCAGGCCAGATGATGTGCACATACTTGAAGATGAATCTGAAAAAAGGAACAAACTGCAAGTGGAGCCCTTTGAGTCATTCTACATGACCAAAGAGGAATTTGAAGGAGACATGGAATATCTCAGAGAGATATATGATTATTACAAGCCCAATAAAGAATAGTTGTTTCACTACTGGAAATGGGGGAAGTTTCTGTGGATCAAGGGAATAACCACAGGACTTACTGACAAACCCTACAAAGAAAGATGTGCTGCCTCCAGAGATTGTGAAATGAGGGTGAGGACCATTCTGAAAGAATACACTGAAGATTGCCTGAAATATGGTAATTTGAAGTTTCTAAAGGAATGAAGACTTGAAGGCCAACTAGTTAGGATGTTCACTTGGAACTTGGAATTTCCTGTTGTCCTACTAAGCTGTGTAACCTTTTGATTTTTGCTGATTGTACTTACTGTTTAATTATCTTGTAAAAGTTATCTGCACTAACCTTGTAACTGATATCTGATGAACCTACTCTCAGATACTCTCTAATGAAAAGATAACTTGTCAGCAAAGATCACACCTTGTGATTTGGTTGATGTCTTATTTTCTGCACTTAAATAAAAGAATGATAAATCATAAGAAATGTTTAAGTGGTAGATTGTTTCCTCATCCAAGTTGTAATAGGTTTTGAAAGTAGTCATAGGTGACTGATAAAAAAGGGGCAAATTTGTTAGGAAATATCTGTTTAGTTTTGATCAGTACACCATAATGACTTACCTTAGTTCAGAAAGGTATCTAGTACTCTTGGTTCACTTGAACATTGTAAAAGAGGAAGTATACTTAGTATGATCAGTCTAGTAAATCTTGTATAGGATGTTAAGTCTCTGAATGTAATTTTACATTTTCTAGTTTCCTTCTATTCCCACGAGCGTCGTCCAATATGCAATATTTATAAATAAAAAATATTTTCAAATCATTAAACATTAAAATTAAAATAAATTAAATGAAAATTAATTTTCAACACTAGTTCAAAAAATATAAAATGATTTACAAAAATGAATTAAAATGATATCTCATATATATCTTTCAAAAAATAAGAAAAAAAATATTAAAAGATACTTACTCAGTCCTGAAACACAGTTGTCATTTAGCCATTTTTAATGTCTCAAGTAAAAGGTTCCCGATTCCAATTTTACAAATCTTTCTTCCACCATAACATAAAAAATACAAAATCATAGTATAAGTAGAAGCTATTTTCATGGAGCATGAAAGTATGAATCTTTTTCTAATTTTTTCAGTATGTTTTGTAAATTTTTGTTATTTCATAATAAACTTTTATATTTAATATATTTATTAAATTTTTTAAGAGGTTTATTTGCAATTTTTGTTGGTAAGTTTCAAAATAGAAAAAAGTTATAGGGAGTAAATACAAATTGTTTGAATCAATTTTATAATAAAATGTAAATTGTTTAGAAGTTTAAATTAAGTATGTGTTTGGTTGCAATCTGAATTTTGGATTGCTTTGTAATTAATTTGTTAATTATGTCCTAAGGTGTTATTTAGAATCATAGGGATCAAAGTGTTATAAGAAAATTTCTTAGGGGACCTACATAAATTTCCCATTTAAGTTATTGAGCATACATATACATCGGATTACATGACGGTTGAGACACATGGGTGAGTTCTACATGCAAACGTTATGAAAGAAACAACACGATTTTGAAACTTGAGGTCGAATCGTGGGCACCCTTCACAAACTTGCTTAACTTATAGGTAAGTGTTCTTTTTTTTTTTTTTTTTTGGCCTAGTTTTAATTAACGGAGAGAATATGTGAAAAAGGCATTTAAGGAAAGATTAGACGAACTTGCACTTGCATTATTCCAGATACCATGTAGCGGATACCAGTGAAATAGTCAAAAAAATACTATAGTTACGAGTCGCTAACTTTACAGGTTCAGCTGAATAAGTAAAAATACTACTTACTTCACTTGAGGGCTGAGATCACCAATTATCCAATTTCATCTTGAATGGACAAAACTGCCTTTTTCACCATTGCAACACCATAATTTAGCGTATGAATTGCTAAATTTATTTGTTCTGATCTGTCAATTCATAGAAGCAGTAAACATGAGTTACCTTACCAGGAGCCACTAAGTTGATATGTTTCATCAGAGGTTAATTCTTGAAAAAGTCCTGATTCCTCAAATACAAGTGTTTGACATGCTCATATAAATTATAATAGTTTAATGTGGTTTTTCCTTAATTCGTCTTTTAAAAATTAGGACGCTACAATAAATGTGTCATTTTACGTCCCCAAAATATAATTAGTATCTTTCGTTAAGTTAACCTTACCTATTAATTTAAGTAACCACTTATTAAATTTGGAAATGTATTAGAGTATTGAAATAGGACAAATTTAGGGAAATAAGGCTTGTTCTCTTCATCTGAAAAATCATTAATTTCAATTTAGTTCGATTCGATTCAGTTCGCTTTCTTCGCTCTAATCGAATCGAATCGAAATAAATTATAGTATAAAATATAACTAAGGTAACTCAATCAATGAATGGATCTGAATCGAATCGAATGAATGAGTTTGCGTATTTAAGAACAGAGCCTTAGTTGTTTTTTATACTACAAATAAATTCAGTTATGTTCTGTTCAAACAAAGAAAACAGAGCGTAACAACTATAGTAATAATACATGAATTAATTTCCTACATTTCTAAACCTCAAATAAATAAACGAGATAACATACCATATGAATTCATCAAGTCCTTATGAAATCAGATTAATTGTACCTCCTGGGCCTAGTCGACTCTATGGGTCATCGTGGTTATTTGTTCTCCGGGCAATATATATGATGTCTCACAAAGCAAAACATGTCATTTACCTCATAATTTGTCCTCAGTTTTGCACGCACATGGAAACTTCAATTCACAATAGGGCATCCATCTTAAGTTTGGTTCGGACAAGACACGGTTAACTTTAAAGTGGTTCTAGACGGATTGCCTAAAATACATCGTTCCAAAGTGTTTTAAAACATTTTGAAACTTTGGAACGTTACATTATGGTCAATGTAGTAGAAAACCAAATGGAAGAAAATAAAATTAATAAATGTACATCTAACATATTTTAACAATTAAGATGAAATTGATACTTGGATCTTCTTACCCTTATTTTGTGGAAAGTTAGCTGTAAAAATCATGATTTTCATGAATATGGCAAAAGAGATAAGGAGTTGTCATTTATTTTATTTTTGCGCTAAATTTCTCTCTCTAAATTTCTGTTTACAATGAGAGCTTCTTCCCTCTGGCTGGAAATTTTCTCTCTTTTGAGAGATTATGATTTCATTCCTCCCTTGCTTTCTATTCTTCTGCTCCATCAATGTGTGAAATTTAGCCAGATTTTGCTTGTTTGGTGGAAAGGCACACGATACTCTAGATTTGAGCTGATCTTGTATTTAGTTTATCTCTTACTCTTTTTCTATAATACAACACTCAGTAGCCACTTTTATGTTTTCAAAATAAGTCGATTTTTTATTCCTTGTTATAACCTACCTATTATCTCACCGGTGTTTGGTTGTGCTCTTTTATTTTGTCTGCAGTGGACACAGGCTGGTCTCTCTGATAGCATTGGTCACCGTATCTCTAGTTTGAAACACAACATCTCTCTTCGCTCACGACTGATCATGGACCCGAAAATTCTGGCTGATATGGGACAAAAGCTGCAGTTGACTTCGGATGAGGAACATGTAGTTAAAATTCCGATCGAATTGTAGAAAGCATCCGAGATTGATTTTGGGCTCTGCTTGGTAGGCCGTACTTTGTCTCGAAAGGCGTACATTTGGAATCTTTGGAGAGAACTTTTATTGAGAGTTAGGTTGTAGTCGGTGGGGTTACCTTAAAAAAGATAGGGGATGATCGATTTCTATTCCAGTTTCAATTTGAGGGTGATATGAAGCATGTTATGTGGCGTAGTCCGTGGGCGTTCGATCGGAACCTTGTTATTCTCTGCCCTATAGCCCACGATGAGGTTCTAGAATTGGTGAACCTGGATGTTTATGACTTTTACGTCCAAATCACAGGGTTACCTATATCCTATATTCATAAGAAAATGGCAGAGTTTGTGGGTAATTCAATGGGTCTGTTTGTTGCTTTTGATGGTGAAGATCATAAGGGGGCTAATGGTTCTGTGATGCGAATCAGAGTTACGTTGAACATTAATAAGCCATTACTTCAAGTGTTGAACATTGAAGGGCCAAATGATAGAGTTTTTCAATTGCATTTAACCTATGAAAAACTACCCAACTTCTGCTATTTATGTTGGAAGATAGGACATCTCGTTGAGGATTGTTCACAATGCTTTGATATCATCGGGGAGAATGATCATATTGATAATTTGAAGTTGGCCTATGGAGATTGGCTTCGTGCTCGTCAGATTACTAAATTTATTGGAGGAAGCAGTTCGCGACCACCTTGTAGTTTCGTCGGCAAGAACCAGTTGGCCAAGGATACTCCGTCCAGCACTCCGACACCAAACCAAGCTACGGGTATTGTGGGTGCATCAGTAAGTGTTTCTGCGAAAGGAAAGGAATCGATCATGCATCATTTAGCCAGAAATTAGGGAATTCAGTTTGGAAAGTCGAATTTGGGGGGGGGGGGATCTTCTTCTGTTTCGAATTCTGATTTGCGAGATCCGTTACTTAACGTCCCGCCTAATTTTCCAAATTAAAAAATCCAAGACCTAATTCTACTTGACCAGCCGCATCTTGCTAGCCCTACTCCAGTTGACCATGATATGTCAGAACCCCAACCACTTTGCATTATCCCTAGCCCAATCCCAGAGCCCAAAAACCAATCCCAAAATGTGAATCCCCTATCTATCTCCAGGCCTAATCCCTCCAGCCCATTACCCTTTTTCTCCTTTGGAAGCACAATGGCCCAATTACCTTGCAACAACCCACTACCACTAACACCAAAATCTGTCCCGATGTACCATCTCCCTTGACCAATTGGACCCAACCCTTTACTTCCTCAGCCCAACCACATTGTTAGGAATATGTGTTAGTATTTTGATCACTCATCACATGTTCTTATCTTAGCCAAAAAGGTGATTAAGTACTCTTGGTCCACTTGAACATTGTAAAAGAGGAAATCACTGAGTATGATTAGTCTAGTAAATCTTGTATTAGGATTATAGGTCTATAAGTGAAATTTTTATTTCCAGAAGACCATGAAGATCAATCCTAGCAATGGAGCTTTTCTGAAGATTAGAAGACTGAAGATTGCACAAGATTTATGAAGATATCAAGGTTTACTCTAACTCAGAAAGACTATGTCCTTAATCCTTTCTTAAGTGTATTTAATTACTTACTTTTGAAATATGATTCTGGACATATGACATCATGAGTATGGAGCATGCAAGCCATCAGAAAGGCTCATGTATCCGTTGAAGACTACAGGATAAGAAATAGTACAAGTGCAAAAGCTGCTGAAGCACAGTCCTCTCTGAGACATGAGACAAGGACTTCTGAGTACTCATTTCAAGATAAGTATGGACTGAATTTGAATTGTGTCTAACGGATATCATTCCAACAACTCTCAAATTCATCTATATATATCACACACTTAGATGGTGAGAAATACACACCTTAGAACGCTCTATCTTGCAAACTTACCATCAAGCAAAGTATTCTCTCAAGCACTCTACTACCCTTTCTGAAAGCTTTTTGTTGCTCGAAGAATCACTAGTAGTTCTAAGTTGTCCTGAACCTTAACAAGAGATTGTTATTCGTGAAAGAGTTGAACTATCAGATACCCTTTCTGAAGCTCATTCTCCAGAACGGACATCAATTACTTGGGTCAAGAAGATGATCGCCATCCACTGAACAAGTGTATTAAGTAGTCTTGTTCTATTAGGCTCTCTGAAAACATAACTGAAAAGTTATACGAGAAGTCTCTCTGACAAACCTTATAACCAACACCATCAAGGCGTGGAGTAGAGGAAGTACTTGATTTGGGAAATGAAGGAATAACTCCAAGGTTATCTGAGTAGAGGAAGTACTTAGCTCTAGGAGCTGGGGAATAACTCAGGGGGAACATTTGGTTGGGAACCATTTGTTTAGGAATCTTAGAATCGGATTATTGTAAGGTGAACTCAATTATCTGTTCTAGTGAATTCTAGGTCTCAGAAAGACGGAAGTGGATTAGTTGGAGGATTACGCCACCTCCAGATACCACTATACTTGCTGTGTCATTTACCTTGATGTATTTACATTTCAGCAAAGCACACACACATACTTATTGTTTCTGCACTTACCTATCTTAAAGTCTTCCACGCTCTGAATTTAAGTATTAGAAACCCCCAGGTTTCTGAGAAACTGTGTTTATCGACAAAAGTTTTAAAATACTATTCACCCCCCCCCCCTAGTTTTTTACTTTGCCGTTATCTGGACCAACAAGTGGTATCAGAGCAGGAGGTTCACAAGCCTTTCAGATCGAACCTAGATCCCCAGATAGGTGAAGGAACTTTGTCCCTTTCTGAGGACTATATAATTTGTGTGTTAAGTGTGCAGGTATGTCTCTGAGTGATGCACCCGTTCTGAAGCCAGAAAACTACGAGAAATGGAAGAACAACATGATGCTCCATCTGGAGGCCATTAGTGACGAGATGATCTATGTCATCAATGAAGGGCCTATCAAAATCAGACAACTCAAACAAGTTACTGAGGTGTCTGATGGAAGAAAAGCCTCAGACAAGGAAGATGGAAGCGAGGATGCGGCTGCTAGTGATAGTGGTCGTGTTGCTCGTGGAAGCATTATGTATGAAGACAAGCCAAGAGAGCTCTGGACATCTGAAGATGCCAAGAGACACAGATTGGATGGTCAAGCTTGTAATATCATAATCAGATCGACACCTGAGCACATACAGTGTAAACTGTGCGGTGCTAAAATGGCGAAAGTTGCCTGGCAATTGATTGAAGAAATCTGTGCCGGAACTGAGAAAACCAAGGAAAACAAGTTCGAAGTTCTTAAATTGAAGTTCCAAAACTTCAAACAAGGTCCCACTGAAACACTGGAAGAACTTGATTTCAGGTTTACTACTCTTATGAGTGATATGGCTGCACTTGGTGAAAGCAATAGATACTCCCAGCCAGAAAAGATTAAGACTATTGTCAGAAGTCTCAATCACAACTGGGAGCACACTAAGTTCTTTTATTTCAACCAAGGGATGCCAAATATCACTCCAGTAGAGCTCTTCTCTCATCTTGCTACTGTAGACTATGAGACAACTCAGAGAGAACAAACAGCTAAAAAGTTGCAAAGTGTTGCTCTAGTTTCTCAAGGTACTTCTGAAAAGAAGGTTACCAAAGATGCATCTGAAGAAAATGCTCTTGCAGTAAGACACATGAAAAAATTTGTGAGTCAAGAGATTGAGAGAAGAAAAGCTAAAGAAAAGCTGAAAAAGCATCTTGGCCCAAACTATCATCAGTACAAGAACATACAAATGAACAACTCTCCAACACCCCATTCAGGAAAGGTGTTAATCTTGCAATAGGAAATGATATCTGCTTCTATTGTCAAAAGCCTGGTCACTTCAAGAGAGATTGTCCTGCTTTAAACAAGCTCAAGACAGGTGACAAGAAGGATAGAAGAAATTTCAAAAGAAATCAAAGGGCCTTACTGACTGAAGAAAGGAAGAAGATTCAAATTCAACTTGATGCTCTAGACATTGAGACAGATTCTGAAGATGGAGATTCAGATGTCTCAAACCTACCATCACCAGAATTGTGTGGAATCACCCACGATGTAATCGGCTTCGGCCTTAAGAAGAATGAAATGTGTGGAGTTGCTGAGATTGCTGGTCCAGACATCTCCAACATTGAGATATGTCTTATGGCTGCTGAGGTAACTAACAATTCACAATTTTTGTACTATGAGAGTGATGATGGAATTGAGGATCTGGAGTTCGTCAAAAGTGAATTGGATCGTTATGAGAAAGAATTTCTGGAAGCACAATCCAAAACCAGAATTCTAGAGGAAAGCCAAGAAACTCTTGAAAAAGAGGTTTCTGAGCTAACTAGAGTATCTGAGAACAAGAATGCTGAAAATTCTCACAAACTAGCCTTGGATGAACTTAATAAGAAAATGATGAAGCTTCTTTCTGAGAATGAAGAACTCAGAAAGAAAGAGCTATCCTTCCAATCTTATGCAAAGGCTAGTGACACTCTCAATGAGGTTCAATCCTATATGAGAGATCTCTCTGAGAAAGGTGGACTTGGACTTGATGAACAATCAAGTAATTCATCTCCTCTGAAGAAGAGTGATGAAAGGTTTACCTTTGTAAAAAGTCAACAGAATGGTTCTTCAACCACCTATAGCATTGGTCAGACAGCTAGGGTAGTTGACAAAGGAAAAGGAGTTGCAACCCAGCCTTTGAAAGAACAACAAGTTCACAAGAAACATGTGGATAAGGTTTCTGAAAAGAAACACAACCCTCAGATATGCAACCATCCACATTGCTGCATTACTAGGAAGGGAAGAATTGCTGGAATAGGCAAATTCTGTACTAAACCATTTTATGAAAATAAAGATGGTGCAGAAACTAGTAAGGCTTCTGAAGAGCGCATTCAGAAAGCCAAAGGTGTTCAAAATGGCATTGGCTGTCGTGCTATTGGAAAGGTCCTTCTGCAACAATATAAGGAAGGACAAGAACAATGGCACAAGGCTGATATTGCACGTAGCAATAGACAGAAGTGGAAGAAATATCAAGCCACTGAAAAACTGAATGCCAGAGCTAGAAGGAACCTGGCCAGAAAAGCTAAGTTTGCTGAAAAGAAAACACAGAAACCCAGGGTCCAGAAAGCACCAAAGGGAACACCTAGAAACACCCCAAGAAGGAAGATTGAGATCAAAATTACTGATTTTATTGCATCTCCTTCTGATCAAGTTAGACAAAAACAAACTCCCAAGAAATTCACTAAAATGTGGATTCCTACTGTAAGAATGTTTAGTTTAAGTGGTTCTATCTCTGAGGAAAGAACCTAAATCCTGTTTCCTATTTTGTGCATAACGCCTCTTGGACTAAGGCTCAATGGCTATTTGATAGTGGATAAGGAAAGCACATGACAGGAGACAAAGCAAATCTGGTCAACTACAAAGCTTGCAACACTGGACCAGACATCAGTTCTTTGGAGAATTAAATCCCTCTCTGGGATCTGGCAACGTCAAATTAGGATCATTAACAATCACTGACGTATTACATGTTAAAGGTTTGAAATATAATCTATTTAGCATGAGCCAGGTTTGCATAAGGATTCACTGTGAAATTCAAAGCAAAGTATTGAAAACTTATAGACAATGAGTCAAAGCAGACAGTCTTGGTTGCTCGGCGGAAAGGTAGTCTTTATGTTGCCAATTGGGCATCTGCCACAACTAAAGAATGTCTCATGGTGAGTCAATCATGTCACACAGAAGAGCACTGGTTATGGCACAAAAGAATGAGTCACTTAAATTTCAAAACTCTAATCAAACTTCCCAAGAAAGAATTAGTGGTTGGTCTTCCCAAAACATCTTTCAGAAAGGATGGTATCTGTTCTGCCTGTCAGATGGGGAAACAATCCAAGATCTCTTTCAAGACCAAAACCAGACACTCTAGTGTTAGACCACTGCAACTATTACACATGGATCTTTCTGAATCATCCGTAACTAGTTATGCAGGAAAGAAGTATGGTCTGGTTGTTGTAGATGACTTCTCAAGATTCACTTGGGTTGTCTTTCTGAAGCACAAATCTGATGCTAGGGTGGAGATACCAAATTTGCTGAATAAGCTTGAAGTCATGAAAAATTACAAAGTATCTGCAATCAGAACAGACCATGGTACTGAGTTTGTCAACCAGTACATAAAGGAGTTTTGTACCAGCAAAGTTATACAACACCAACTTTCCTCTGTAAGAACACCACAACAAAATGGTGTTGCATAAAGGAAAAATAGAACCCTTAAAGAAGCAGCAAGGACAATGCTAGCTGACACTGAAATAAGTGAAGTTTATTGGGTTGAGGCTGTAAACACAGCATGCTACACTCAGAACAGATGTTTGATAAACAAACACCATGACAAGACCCCATATGAACTCTTGGTTGGTAGACCCCCTAATATCAAACATCTGAAAGTGTTTGGTTGTAGATGTTTTGTTCTTAACAATGGAAAAGAGTATCTACGAACATTTCAACCAAAGGCAGATGAAGGTGTGTTTCTTGGTTATTCTATGAATAGCAAAGCATACAGAGTTTACAACAAAAGAACAAAGAAAATTGAAGAATCAGTTCATGTTGTATTCTATGAAGGAAGCAAGAAAACACCCCTTGCTGATGAACTCTCAGAAAGATTCAAGGAACTAATGATAAAGGATTCTGAAGAAGAACCCTCAGAAAGGAAAAACATCATTGTGGAAAGGGAGGATGACTCTGACGAAGAAAAGCATGAAATCCCTAGTAACAACCAGATGATTCTCAGACATGATGAAGAATTTCCTATGAGAATTCCAGAAATGGAAACTGAAGATGTTCATCAGAGAGCTAACTCTAGAAATGACCTCTCTGACAGGCATGTCCCAGAAAGCTCTCACACTGAGCAAGTGTCAGACATTCACCGCTCCTCTGAGGTGCAAAATGTCACAGATACTGAAGAAGTATCAAGTCATAATCATAGTGATTCACATTCAGATTACATAGATATTGACCCTACTAGCCCTAAACTCATGATGAGATGGATCAAGGATCATCCTGCAAAAGATGTGATTTGACCAATAAATCAAGGTGTTAGGACTAGGAGAGCAATAGCCGAAAATGCTAACTCTCTCTTCGGATGTTTCATCTCAAACATTGAACCTAAAACTATAGAAGAAGCATTAAGAGACCAAGACTGGATCTCTGCAATGCAATAAGAGTTGGATCAGTTTGAGAGAAACAAAGTCTGGAAACTAGTTCCATTTGTAGAAGGAATATCTGTGATTGGAACTAAATGGGTTTTCAGAAACAAGATGAATGAATCTGGTAAAATAACCTGAAACAAAGCAAGGTTGGTTGCCAAGGGATTCACCTAGACTGAAGGTTTAGATTTTGATGAGTCATATGCACCAGTTGCCAGATTGGATGCAATAAGACTCTTTCTGGCCTTTGCAGCTCATAAAGACTTTAAAGTTTATCAGATGGATGTCAAGAGTGCATTCTTGAATGGTGAACTTGCTGAGGAAGTCTATGTTGAACAACCACCTGGTTTTGAAGTTTCCTCAGAAAGTAGAATGGTCTATAAGCTACAGAAAGCTCTATATGGACTGAAACAGGCTCCAAGAGCATGGTATGACACTTTGGCCAAATACCTTCTGGAAAGTGGTTTCAAAAAAGGTGAAGTTGATAAAACTTTATTTACTTTAAATCATGATGGGAAACTACTCTTAGTTCAAGTATATGTTGATGACATTATATTTGGATCTAAGGACAAGCAACTTTGTGATGACTTTGCACATCTCATGAAAAGTAAGTTTGAAATGAGCATGATGGGAGAATTGAACTATTTCCTAGGATTGCAAGTCAAGCAACTCAATGATGGAATATTCATTAGTCAGACGAAGTATGCAAAAGACATGCTCACAAAGTTCAATCTTAAGCCTTCTGAAAAGAATGCTAAGATACCTATGAGCATAGGAACCAAGATGACCTATACTGAATCAGATAAGAGTGTTGATGAACACAAGTATAGGAAATTGATAGGTTCACTACTTTACCTTACTGCAAGTAGACCTGATATTCAATATGCAGTTGGTGTGTGTGCTAGATTTCAAACAAATCCAATGCAATCACACTACAACATTGCTATGAAAATATTAAGGTATGTAAAAGGTACAGTAGATGTAGGTTTGTGGTATCCTAAAGAAAGTGGATTGAGTTTGGCTGGTTACTCAGATGCTGATTATGCTGGATCAATGCTTGATGGGAAAAGCACATCAGAAACTTGTCAGTTTCTGGGAACTAGACTTATCTCATGGTTTAGCAAAAAGCAAAACTCAATTGCAACTTCTACCACAGAGGCTGAATATATTGCTACTGGTTGTTGTGCAACACAAATTCTGTGGATTCAACAACAACTCAGAGACTATGGACTCAATGAAGAGAAAATTCCCATTTTCTATGATAACACAAGTGCTATTCCAATCACACAGAACCCCAAGTTCCATGCCAGAACAAAGCACATTGATGTTAGACACCACTTCATCAGAGACCATGTTGAGAAAGGCAAAATAGAGATACTCAAGATTGGCACAGAAGACCAACTTGCAGATATCTTCACCAAGCCCCTACAAGAAATCCGGTTCTTGACCTTAAGACATAATCTTGGATTAATGGAGATGCCTAAGGACTGAAAAATGTCCTGAATCTCTAAAGTCTGAGTAAGTGAGGTAGAAAAGAAGTAGGCCTCTGAGGACATGTTCTCAGAAAGCCAAGTTGATAAGAAGTGATGTAAAGGTTTCTGAGTAGCAACACTCAGAAAGGCAAAACATTTCTGGAACGGGTATCCAGAAAGGCAAAGGTTGGTACACACTCAATAAGTAAATAAGACTATAACTTACTTACTGAGAGTGGGTCAATTACATTCAAACAACTGAAGCTTCTGACACTTGAATTCAGAAAGCTATTTAGTCATGAAGAGAAAAGGCACACAAAGCCCGAAAAGTATAAGTTCTGAAAGTCAAACATGTCCAATGTCTCGTATTTTTTGTCATTTTTATGATAAACAATATAAAGATAAGGACTTGACACTCAGAATGATAAGTTCAAACGTTTGAGTGTTCTTACTCTTTACTAAGTGACATAATGGATGTAACTTTTTAAAAATCCATCAAGTCGGCACAATACCATTTGTGATTGATATCATTACAAGATATTCAATATAAGCCCTTGATGAATAAACGTTTGATCTCAACGGTTGAGATTAAAACAAAGCAAGCAATGTCTGTTGAGAAATGCAGACATGGCCCACTACGCATTTAATGAAGTACAAAGGACGTACCACGCCTATGCAGATACAAAGACACGCATTCATATTCAGTTGTATGTATGTTGTATCTATGTACATTTTGTCTGCTATATATAGGATTTGGGCAAAAGACAAACACTTTTACCAATTCCGAAATTTCAAACTTGCATCAAAACAGCAAAATCTCTCAAGATTTCTGCAAAACCCCCTCTACAAACTCAACTTCTTGTGCTTAGTCTTCTGAAAAGATAGACTAATCTCGATTAATTGTGCAAAATTCATCTGAAAAACACTCACTCAAAACTCTATATAATGGCACCCAAGAAGATGACCACCAAGAACCCTAAGGCCGCATCATCTACTCCTGCTAAAAAGCAAGGAGGAAAGGAACTTAAGGTGTTGAATAAACGCCTTCTGGGAAAGTTCACCCCATCGGACTGGAACCCTAACCACAAAATGAATTGGGGAGCTTTTCTGGTGAAGAGGTATGTACCAGCAGTTATACCTTCAAAACCAGAAAGGAAACTGATATTGGGGATGCTGAAAAATTCCCATATCTACAAGCTTCTATCTGCTGCACCCAGTGGACTATCCACACTAGATGTACTGGAGTTCTATAACAACTCCAAAATCTTCACAAAGGTTGCGAATGATGAAGAAGAGAAATACATGCAGACTGAAGTCCAAGGACAAGAAATTGTTCTAGACTGCAAGACTTTCTGCAAAATATTCTGATTGAAAAATCGAGGAACAATTGAAGACATCAACATCAAGGACGCTTCCATGATTCAAGGCGTCAAAAAGCTATTTGAAGTAATCCAGTTAGAAAATGCAAAAGGTTGCCCAGGAGACTTTGTTCTGAAAGCCATCAGAACTAGTCATCTCCAGAAACACTGGAGTACTTTAGCTCTTATTCTGGTCCGTTGCTTTGATGGCAAAGGTGGAGTAGACCAAATAAGCATGGAGAGATGGATGATGATGCATCTTCTGAACAAGAAGCATGAAGGGCAGGAAACCCACTTCAATTGGGGGAAGTACGCCTTCAACAAATTCCTTGGACATATTGAGGAATTTGAGCCCAAAATCGTCAATGGCGTTGCTGAGCCAAAGGCCAATATGCACTTTGGTCTCAGAATCTGTTACATTCTGGAAACAATGGGAATCACTCTCAGAGAGAAACAAGAAATCCCAGTCACCAACTCCCTTTTCAGACACGCCTTTGAAGAAAAGGAGAAACTTGCTGCTGAGAACGCACTCAGAAAGGCAGAAGAAGAAGAAACTGCACAGCAAGGTGAGGAGGTCTCTGAGCAAGCTCAAGCTAAACCTCCAGTTGCCAAGAGAAAGAGGACTCAAAGCAAAAGAGCCTCCAAGTCCCTAAGCATACAAGAGGCACAACCTTCTGGAGACAAGGTCTCAGAAGATGTTGGACGCCCAGAAAGGCAACTCCAGAATGCCCCAAGAATCCTGAACCAGACTGCTCCAGAACTCTCCAGAGATGATAGAAATATCATAGATGGGTCTGCACCAACACAGAATAGTGATTCTAAGGATGATGAAGTACTTGTAAAAGTACTCAAAAGATTCAAGTATATGACCCATGGAGGAGCATCAAGCTCAGCTCTTCAGAGAAACAAGAGCCCCTCTGCCCAGCAGGAAGAAGAAGGCCTGGGTGAGGAAGATAGAATGCTGGAAGATCCTGACATTGCTTCCACATTCACAATGCCAGCACTTAATGTTGCTGAAGAAAATCCTGTTTTAACACAGGTTCCTCAACCTTCTGGCTCAACTCTCAGAAAGGGATCAAACTGAGATGGAGACTCAGAATGATACTGCAGAGGAGAACAACAATGAGCACAGAGAGACTGTGGAATCACCACAAGTCCAAGAGATCAATGATCAGCCTGACTCTATTCAGGTAACAAAGATGGTTTGTATGTAACTTGTGAACATAGGTATATGTTAACCAGTTATTCATAAGCTTTGTTTGTTACAGGCCAATTTAGAGGCAATCGTTCAGGGGGAAGAAAACTTGTCCACCCCTTTGAATCAAGAAGAGGTTCCTCCAACCTCAGAACATCAAGAAGAGCCTGTCCCACAGGTAGTAAAGTTATCTCTGAACAAGAAATAACTAACTAAAAATGCTCTTATCTTATGTTCTAATATTCTTAATGTCTCCTCTTAGGCTCTAACTGAGGAAGTAGTGGTGGTGGAACTAACACCCCAAAACCAAGAGATTCCAGAGGCTGAAAAGCTATCTGAGGAAGCATTTACTGAGCCTTCTGCTGAGAAGGTAAGTAATCAGTAATAGTCTCCTTCAAGAATGCTCTGGAAAACCCACTACTAAATCTCTTATGTTTGTTCTTACAGGCTCAGTCAGAAGAACAATTGGAAGGAAAGACTGTGGTCTTATCTCCTCCAAAGGAAACTAAAACTGCTGAACAAGCAGTATCTGCAGAAAAGGTGCCAAAAACCCCCAAGGTTTCTGAGGAACATGCTACTGAGCTTCCTCACTTGGAAGTAAGTGAAGCCTCAAAAAGCATATTTCTATCTATCTTTCTCTGATAAATAAGTTTCTGAAACCATAATTGATTTTAATTCTCAGGTTCAAGCAGAAAGAAAGGTTGATGAGGATCAGACTTCTCCTCACAACAAGGTATCTGTGGTCTCTGAGACTAGGCAAGCAGAAGTACAGGATAATGAGCCTAGTGTGTTAGAACGTAGGATCCCGGATTGGTACTTGGAACAAGATCAACAGACAATGTTGCCAACAATGTTGTTCAACAATGTCTTCAACACAGTAAACAAAACACAGCGGATGAATATGAAAGAAACTTCTATTACCAAGCCAACATATATAAAAATGTTGGCCGCGCCTTTAGGCAAAATATCTACTGACAGGAAAAGTAGATCTAATCAACTAGGTTGAATACAATCACAGATGATTGATTAAACAACCAAAACTAGCCCTAGAAGAACTAATAGTAAAAGCTATTCTAGGTCGATGTTTAAAAGAGTTATTCCAACAATGAATACTCTTAGAAAAACTCCAAAGCTAGCAGAAAACAAGAAGCCTAAACTCTTTAATAAAATCTTGATAGACAACTAAGAAAAAGCCTAAATTGTCCGGCTGAGTCCTTGTATAAATACTTGATATATCGACATCTTCCATCCAAGTCAAAAGGCAATAGGATCTCAGTAGGGGCAATAGAATTTCGACAAGGGCAATTTCCTTTTTCTTGTTTTCTTCAATATACGCATAGAAGGAATTTTCCATATTTTGATTCTTCATAAAATATATTCCTTCTCGCTTTCAGCACAAGTTGTTCTTTTTCCTTAAATCATCTCTTGTTCGATTAGTAAATACTTCCAGTCCAAGTTTCCTGTCCAATGTGCTTTGTTCTTGATGTCGACTGCAATTTTATATCTTCAATGTTATGCCAGCATTGAATTCTATCCTGTCACAATGTTATACAACATTGATAGTCCTGCAGCTTCACAAACAACAACAACAAACACAAACTTGGAACTGATTATTGAAAGACAAGATTATCAAAATACAAGTGCGTACTGCACTTTCAATCTCCCCCTTAATCTTAGTCTTTCATCACAAAACAAAACAAGAGGTTAGTAGAAACAGAATTAAGAACAACTGAAGAGCTAATCTCCCCCTTACTCAGATAGCTAAGTTAAGTTCTAGAGTAGTTAACATGTTACAGACCCAAAATGAATAAATACTGTTCAGTATTGAAACAATTTAAAAATTTCAAGTATCTATTCTCCCCCTTTTTATGAGGAAAGAAAAGATACTAGAGAGCTTCTGAATTTTAGATTGTTAGAGATCTGCTCATCAAGTCCTTTGATTTGCTCCAGAATCAGCTTGTCCTGATCAGTTAGAATACCTGCAGAAAGAGTTTCAATGCTAGGGATCAATGTTGAACCAACATGTAGGCCAACATTGGAGCGTTGAGCAGCAGCCATAGAACTTCCTGGTGCATCAGCATTGCCTGTAGGAAGAGGAATATTCTCCTCCACATCCATGTTCACCGGAACTTCAGGATCCACCCATGGAAGATCACAGATCCTGTCATGTGTTTCCAGCAGTTGCTTGGTGACTGTGATGGATTTGAAGTTGGAATGATAAACATCATTGGCTTTGACCTCAATACCCTGCAACTGGAGGACGGCAAAGATGGTGGAAGGGAGAATCAAATGGTCTCTGATCCCTCTATTCTTGGAATTCTCTAGGTGCTTGAGAATCCTTTCTCCTAGATTGACATTGTAGCCCATTTTGATCCTATAGAGCAACATGGCTGCCTCTTGACTGAGCTTGTTGTTGTTGGTAGATGGCAGCCAGTTGTACAAGCAGATCCTGGCAAGAACAGAGACTAGATAACAACAATATTTCAAGTCCAAAGTCCCACTAGGCCAAGATTGTAGTTTTCCTGCAGTTAGCTCCCTAGCAATCTCATCCATAGTCACCTCCACAAGGATCTCAACCTCATCCCTATTTCTATGCAGCACAGTATTGATATCCTTAGAATTCAAGAAAAATACATCACCCATAAGATACACACAGTGATGTTTACCATGCCCTTCAATACCAAAATTCTCAGATAAATGTGCATCGAATTCTTTGATGATTTCAGGAACAAAGGCAGCATATTGGGTAACAGCATGATAGAGGTTCCTTTTCTTCAGGTAAGCAACTAAGTTATACTCTTCAAATGATTCCTCTTTGATTACCTTCTCAACATCCATTGTATTATTTTTTATTTTCTCATATTTTTCTAAGTTTTTGTCAGCATAGAATAAATGAGAGACTGCATCTTCATCCCAATCAGAATCATCTACATAAACAGGTTCAGAGGGTAGATCATTTACCTCAGGATCTTCAATCTGATCTTCTCCAAGAATGACATCCTCATCATCAAGTGATTCATCTTCGGACTCTTCCTCTGCTTCAGCCTCATAGTCTTCAGAGTCATCTGAGCTTTCATCGGCATTGCTCAGATCTTCTTCATCAATCATTGACTCATCCTTAGAGTCATCTTCCGTTTCTGGCTCATAATCCTCCAGATCATCAGAGCTTTCATCATTTACTTCATTGTTACTATCATGAGCAACCGATGTTGAAACAACATCCTCATCTACATTCATAGGGTCGCTTTTTGTTTTCTCTGAGTCATCTGACTTCCAATCTTCCACGACAACTGGTTCAGTAGTAGGCTCATTTGCGGGCTTCTCAACATGTTCAGAGTGCATGCTGGTCTGATTCTCATCACCATTCAGGCCATGGTAGCCTTTTCTTTTTGTCAGCTTGTTGCACATCATCCTTCTCAACAGATGAAGGGTTTTGGGGGTTTTCTCCCAGATCTGCATGTTGAACTTCAGTATGTTCAACACCTTTCCCAGCATCCTCCACGGGAGTATCTTTCTCTACCCCCATTGGGCTTTCATCATCATCCCTCAGATCCTCTGGCAGGTCGACCGGCGCATTTCCCAAATTAACAAGGGTTTCTGCAGCAAATTGAGAAGGGTTTGATGGTGAAGACTCGGTTTGGGGTTTTTCAGGTTGAGTAGGTGATGTTGGAGATGGAGATGGTGGTTTTGGTACTGGAGATGAGGATTTTTCAACACCCTCTTCCGATCCCTCACTTAGCTCGTAGACAGGAATTTCGAAATCGGCCGCATCTGCACGGATGGGGAGAGGGTATGCTTGCCCCCCCTCATGTTTTTGCAACGAAAAACCGGGCAAGACGGGTTTTGGTGGAGAAGACATTGCCCAGATTAGTGAGTGCAGAGATGGAGGAGGATGAGCGGGAGAGGAATTTGTTTGAGAGTGACAGGTGAATAGTGTGTGGAAGGTGAGGAGTTATTTTATTTTATTTTTTTTAACCGCGGCTTGTGAGTAGTAAAAAAAAACTACTTTTTGGTTTTTGGATGTAATGATTGTGGTTTAGGTGGGCGGCAATTTTGATGAGTGGTGGAGAAGTGGGCTAATGAGAGGGAGTAATATGGTTAATATGGTTGAAGGATTGTGTTTTTGGTTTGGTTTGCTTCATAGATCATAAACATATATATCAAAGCACAAACCAAGATCTGTACACAACTGTTAATATGAGATTAAGGAAAGCAAATGAAAACCGTATCAATTAGGACAATCATGAAGAAGATTCTCCATACTCAACTTAGGGAGGTACATTTTTAGTTTAGGAAACAAATCAAGATCAAGTAAGAGTAAGACACTTAACAGATTCCCAAAAAAATGAAACTAAGAGACACGTACTCCCCCTCAAACCCAACCCAAAAACACATTTTAAAAAAAAACACATAGAGAGCACACAAAAATCACAGCAAAAGAGCAAGAAGTCCTTCAAGCACAGTCAATGTTGTCCTGAATGTTGGCTCAACATTGATGACAACATTGGGAAATCAGACCACTCTTAATGTAAGTCAGCCAGGAAACCAAGTCTCAAGATGTGCAGATTCGATTAACACCACTAATGTTGCAGGCAAAGACAGAAAGAGAAGGGAATACCAGAGAAACACACTCAACAATGCCTCAAAAATTAAATTGAACAATTAGCAAGTTTGAGTGGGGGTGACCATGAGACCGTGAACCAACGTCAAATAATTGGAACACCTATGAATCCGCTCCAAAGCCAAGGCCTATGCGGAGTTAGGTAAACACACGTCTCATGGCATAAAATCACTCATTTGACCACATTGGGTAATTTGGTGCTCAGAAAGTGAACCAGCAGCATTACGAGAATCGGCACTTTTGTGCGTGTCGGTTCCAGTACAGGCCATCAACCCTCACGACATATGACACATTGGCCACATCGATATCTGGATAGTATTTGAAACCTGCCCAACACGATCCTCGATGGAAACACTTCGAGCCCTTTTTTTATCATAATTCATTAGATTTATTAAGCATAAAGGACAGGAGGCAACATCAAGTGCGAGTTAAGGTACGAGTAAAAATAGCCAAAAAGCAGCAATAGTGGGTTTTACAAAAAGCAAACACACAGAAGACTCGATCCCTTTAAACCTTGGTTTCAAATAGCCTTTCAAACCCTAAGCATCACCCCTATAAGCTACAAAACAGAAACAGCCATAGACTAGTACAGAAGCATAGGAGCACAGAAACACAATAAAAAACAAAACAGCAAAAGGACATCACTAGAAAAACACAAAAGTCAATGTTGACCGTGATGTTATGTCAACATTGCTTGCAACAAATCACATCAAATAGTGCAGAGACCAAGAGACCTTTTCAAACTGAAGAATCTCTCCTTATCAAGAGGCTTTGTGAAAATGTCAGCTAACTGATTTGTGGTATCAATGTGTTGTATGTCAATAATTTGTTTGGTGACCAAGTCTCTATGAAAATGGTGTCGAATGTATATATGCTTGGTGCGTGAGTGTTGAACTGGATTCTTGGAAATGTGAATGGCACTTAAGTTGTCACGAAACATTAAAAGAGTGTCACTTTGGAACTCATATTCATGCAGCATATTGTTCAGCCAAATTAGTTGAGACACACAACTCCCAGCAGCTACATATTCAGATTCAGTAGTTGAGAGAGACACACAATTTTGTTTCTTACTATACCATGACACAAGATTTGGTCCAAGATAAAAACAACCTCCACTAGTTGATTTTCGATCATCTAAGTCACCATTGATCAGAATCACTAAATCCCAACAGATTAGTGTTTGAATCACATGCATACCATAATCCAAGATTAACAGTTCCTGATATATATCGAATGATTCTTTTGACAGCAGTTAAATGAGATGTTTTGGGTTTGGATTGATACCTGGCACATACACAAACAGAGAACATGATGTTTGGTCTTGTGGCTGAGAGATACAGGAGACTTCCAATCATTGATCTATACAAAGTTGGGTCAACATCGTCCCCAACATCAGTTTTGCTGAGTTTCAGAGCAGTAGCCATGGGAGTGCTGCAAGGTTTGGCATTTTCCAGACCAAATTTTGTGATAAGATTCTTGGCATATTTCTCTTGAGAGAAAAAGAGGCTATCCTGTTTCTGTTGTATCTGGAACCCCAAGAAGAAACTGAGTTCACCAATCATACTCATCTCAAAGGTTCCTGTCATGGCTTGAACAAACTTTTCTAGCAAAGAGGGGTTAGTAGCACCGAAGACAATATCATCAACATAGATTTGAGCAATGCAAATGTCCTTTCCTTTCCTGAGGATAAACAGAGTTTGATCTCCCTCACCCCTCTTAAACCCTAATCCATCTAAGAATTCAGTCAGTCTAGCATACCAAGCACGAGGGGCTTGTTTCAAACCATACAATGCTTTTCTTAGTTTAAAAACATGGTCAGGGTAAAGAGGATCTTCAAACCCTCCAGGTTGTTCAACATACACTTCTTTGTCAATGTAGCCATTCAAGAAAGCTCCTTTAACATCCATTTGTTTGAGTTTTATTTTAAGACAACATGCTATGGCTAAGAGCAGGCGAATGGATTCTAGCACTACAAAAATCCGTCGCTACAGGCCATCTATCCGTCTCCCCAGCTCTGGCGACGGATCGGGCGACGGATAGAAAATCCGTCGCCCCCTGGAGCTGTGGCGACGGATAACAATCCGTCGTCGATTCATGACGGATTGACCGGATTGACAAATTTTTTTTTTTTTTAAATTGATAATGGGGCGGATAGATTCTATCCGTCGCTTCAACGACGGATAGATCTATCCGTCGCCCCATTTCTATTTTTTTAAAAAAAATTAAAATTCGTATTCGAATTTTTTTATTCGTATACGGATTAATTTGTATCCAATTTGTATTCGTATACGAGATATTGATTTGTATTCGTATACGGATTAATTTGTATTCGAATTTTTATATTCGTATCCAATTTGTATTCGTACGGTGTGGTGGTGGTGGGAGGAGAAAGGTGGTGCGGTGGTGGCAGTGGTGGTGGCAGGGTGGTGGTGGTGCGGTGGTGGTGGGAGGAGGAAAGGTGGTGGTGGTAGGGTGGTGGTGGTGGTGGAGGAGATGGTGGTGGTGGCAGGGTGGTGGTGCGGTGGTGGTGGGAGGAGAGAGGTGGTGGTGGTGGTGGTGGAGATGGTGGTGGTGCGGTGGTGGTGGGAGGAGAGAGGTGGTGGTGGTGGTGGTGCGGTGGTGGTGGGAGGAGAGAGGTGGTGGTGGAGATGGTGGTGGTGCGGTGGTGGTGGGAGGAGAGAGGTGGTGGTGGTGGTGGTGGAGATGGTGGTGGTGCGGTGGTGGTGGGAGGAGAGAGGTGGTGGTGGTGGTTGTGGTGGTGGTGCGGTGGTGGTGGGAGGAGAGAGGTGGTGGTGGTGGAGGATGGTGGTGGATGGTGGTGGTGGAGGAGAAAGGTGGTGGAGGAAAGGTGGTGGATGGTGGAGGATGGTGGTGGATGGTGGTGGTGGAGGAGAAAGGTGGTGGATGGTGGGAGGAGAGAGGTGGTGGTGGAGGATGGTGGTGAATGGTGGTGGTGGAGGAGAAAGGTGGTGGAAGGAGAAAGGTGGTGGTGGGAGGAGGAGGAGAGGAGAAGTGGTGGAGGAAAGGAGGTGGTGGAGGAGATATATGGTTTTTTTTTTTAGGCTTTTAGCGACGGATAGATCTAGATCTATCCGTCGCTAACGTTTTTTTTTTTTTTTATTTTCCGGCTATAGCGACGGATAGATCTATCCGTCGCTATTTTTAGCGATGGATAGATCTATCCGTCGCTAAATTTTTTTTTTTTTTTTTATAGATCTGGGTCAACTCTCTGTAGCGACGGATAAACTTATCCGTCGCTCTGTAGCGACGGATAAGTTTTATCCGTCGTTCTATCCGTCGCCCCGTTTGGCGATCCGTCGCTACAGGGGCGACGGATTTTATCCGTCGCCCATTTCCATCCCGTTACAGCAGAATTCTTGTAGTGTAGTCTAGCAACAGGAGCGAAGGTTTCATCAAAATCAATGCCTTCTACTTGAGTGTAACCTTGAGCAACCAATCTGGCTTTGTTTTTTACAACTACCCCTTTCTCATCACTCTTATTTTTGAAAATTCACTTGGTTCCTATGACATTTATGTTATTTGGGCGGGGAACAAGTGTCCAGACTTCATTTGTTTGGAATTGAAGAAGCTCATCTTGCATTGCTTCTATCCTAAAATCATCAGTAAGGGCTTCTTTCACATTTTTAGGTTCAATTAGAGAAACAAAGCACGAGGAACTTACAGAGTGATTTGACAAGTCCGAGTGTCTCCTTGTAGTTTTTGCGTGTTTCCCTCGGTGTCCTCCCTCCGGATTTCCAATTACACGGGGCTGGGATGATCTTTGCAGTGCAGGAGGAGGATCCTTACGTGAGTCAGGGTGCGTAGGAGCAGCATTAATGCCATAGGTAGTATCAGATTCTGCCTCAGTCTCACTGTGGGGATCAGCTTGTTCTTTATCAACAGGAGTGGAAATCTGGGATGTTGAACTGAATGTTGAGTCAACATTGCACAGGGGAGATGTTGACACAACATTGCCCACATCATGGATTCTTTCACTTTGATCAGCAGCAGGAGTCATAGTGTCTGGAACGTTCCCATGTGTAGAAGAGTCAGGGGTTGTGTCAATAACCTGTTCAGCACCTGCAGAGATCTTCTTCTGGGCATAGGGCTCAGAGTCATCAAAGGAAACATTCACAGATTCTTGTATAGTTTGCAATCTAGGATTGTATATTCTATACGCATGACTATTTTGTGAGTACCCTACAAAGATTCCTTTGTCACTTTTAGCATCAAACTTCCCTAGATGTTCCCTATCATTGAGTATGTAACACACACATCCAAAGACATGAAAGTACTTAAGATTGGGTTTTCTTCCTTTCAAAATCTCATAGGGAGTGGTCAGAGTACCTGGACGAAGATAGACACGATTGATTATGTGACAAGCAGTGTTCACTTTCATTTCAAAACCTTTTTGACAGGTTCATTGAGCTCAACATTACTCTGGCCATTTCTTGAAGAGTCCTGTTTTTCCTCTCAGCAACACCATTTTGTTGTGGTGTCTTAGGTGCTGAGTATTCATGCATGATCCCTTTCTTTTCACAGTACTTATCAAAAAATTGATTCTCAAATTCTTTACCATGGTCAGATCGAATTCTTTGGACCATAGTAGAGTACTGATTACAACATTTAGCATGCCAGTTTTTGAAGGATTCAAAAGTTTCAGATTTTTCTTTCAAAAAGTTGACCCAAGTATATCTAGAGAAATCATCAACTATAACATTGATATACCAGGCTCCTCCCAAACTTTTAGCTTCTACAGGACCCATGAGATCCATATGCAAGAGTTCAAAGCAGTTAAAAGTACCTCTTTTTTGTCCTTCAACCTGGAGTGGCTGGTGTACTGCCTTGGTTTGTTTTCCCAGAAGACAGTCACCACACACATGCTTCCCTGCATTGGTAAGCTTGGGCACACCTGTCACCACATTGTGTTTGATGATCTTCTCCAGATTCCTGTAATTTACATGTCCCAATTTCTTGTGCCACAATGTTGCATCATCATGTTGACAAACATTGCACTTGAGAGGAACGTCCATCACATAGCAGTTGTCCTGAGATCTAACACTTGTCATCACAGTTAATTTGTCCACACAAGTATAAACGTTGCAAGAACGTTTATCAAACTTGACTTTCAGATCATCATCACACAGGTGGCTTATACTGACAAGATTAGCCGTTAAACCCTCAACAAGAAGAACATTTGAAAGTTTAGGATATCCTTCAAGGCACAGTGTTCCCTTTCCAAGGATTTTGCTCTGGTATCCTCCTCCATATGTCACTGTACCTGTCTTTTAAGAGACAAAATTTGACAAGTTTGACGGGTTACCAAGTCATGTGCCTAGAGCAACCACTGTCGAAGTACCATTTTCCTGCATTGTTAGGAGAAATAGCAACAGAAAAAGCAACATTCTAAGAATGTTTTTGTTTAGCTACCCAAATCTGGTTCGAATCATTCTTGTGTTTTCTTATCTGTCCTGGAGGTTTACCTCATTTAGGAGAACCAGGGATATACTTCAGAGAGTTAGGATTACATCTTTCAGTCTCTGTTGAAGTGGATGTTGTCACAACATCGCAGCTAACATCGGAATCACTGTTTTGTTTGCTAGAGGCAAGAAGGGAGGGATTCTTGGAGAGGTCACTGAGGTTGGAGGAATCAACATGTTCCCTTTTTAAGTCCTTTTGGTACTTGAAACAGTAAGGTTTTTTGTGACCAAGTTTGTGACAGTAAGTGCATACAAAAATTTCTTTTTCTTTGACAAACACAGGACCTTTTATGAGCTTAGAAAGAGGTTTGACAACATCTGGGGTTTCAGGGTTAACAGTGCAGTTTATGTTGCATCCAAGTTTCTTATCAAAAGAAGCATCATAACTACCAGTGTACCCTAGACCAGTAGTCCCATCATTATTCATATCAAGCATATCACTAAGTCTAGAAGTAGAGGAGTTCCACGTTGCAATTACCTTCTTTTCATTAGATAGTTCTGTGGTTACCTTGAACAGTTCAGTGTCCTTCTTTGTCAGTTCAGCTTCCAGTTTGACAATGGTGTCTTTCATATTGTAATTCTCCTTCTCAGTTTTCTTGAGGAGTTTTCTGAGTGTCTTCCATTCAATGAATAGTTTCTCATACATTTGTTGCAAATCCTTCACCATTTGTTCGGCACTGGCTTCCTCTTCTGAAGGACTATCTGTATCAAAATTCACAGAACCATGTAGACACAAAACATCAGAGATTCCTGATTTCTCAGGGTTGGTTAGTGATAAAATTTCACAGTTCTCAGAGTCATCATAGTCAAAGAAGATTTCTACTCGTGATGTTGAATTGCCGATGTTGTCCCAACTTTGGTCATCAACTATGTAAGTGGATGAACGGAGAGCTCTGGCATTGGTAGTTGAGTCATCTTCTTTTTCTTCATCTTCATGTTCTTCATCTGAAACATCACTGAGACAAGCTAGAAGATTATTTTTCTCTTTTCTGAGATTGTTAGCACATTCATTTTGATAATGACCCCACCCTTGGCATTCAAAACATCTAATCTTACTAAGAGGAGTGCGATCAAAATCAGATTCAGAGCTAGTCTTGGAAGCAAAACCAGTTTTGAAAGTATTGGTTTTGTTTTTGAAAATTTTGGTTCCACTTGAGGATACTTGACCAGAGTTTTTTCTGAATTTAAGTTTGTTGAACTTCCTCACAAGATTGTTGAAAGCTTCCTCAGTCATATTGTCAGAATCATCACTACTACTATCAAGCTCTGAAGATTTAGCTTTAGATTTAGAGTGAAGGGAGATACTATGGGTTTTCATACCTTGTCTCTCATTTTCATTTAGTTTAAAAAAATTTAAATTGTTCAACAGGGTGTGAAAATACATAGTTGCCAAGTTATGAGTGTCTTCCAAAATAGTGACTTTGGTATTAAATCTTGAGGAAAGAGATCGAATAGCTTTGGAAACAAGTTGCCTATTAGAAATAGCTTCTCCCAGTCTTTGGACTTCATTGGAGAGAGTTAAAAGTTTTTCAAAATAAGAGTCAATTGTTTCTTCCTCCGCCATTCTTAGATTTTCAAATTGAGACCAAAGCATTCTAAGTTTAGTTTGTTTGACACTAGCATCCCCTTCACAATGACTCTGAAGCAAATCCCAAGCTTGTTTTGCAGTAGTGCAGTTTTGAATAATTTTAAACATATGAGCATGTACATGACCAAAAATAGCATTTAAAGCTTTTTCATTGTAAGAGCTAAGAAGTATGTCACCTGCAGTGAAGCGTTCTTCAGGAATGAGAACAATGTCACCATCAGCATCAGGTCCTTCAGTTGGCCAGGTGTATCCTTACAGAATGGATCTCAAAGCACGGCCATCAAGGGACTTGATGTATGTCCTCATCCGGATTTGGCAGTAATGGTAGTTGGACCCATCAAGCACAGGAGGTCTGTTGTAGTTTGCATCCATTGCAGTAGTACCAAATCCAGACACCAGTAGTTAGGTGGCTGGCTTCGATACCACTTGTTAGAACGTAGGATCCCGGATTGGAACTTGGAACAAGATCAACAGACAATGTTGCCAACAATGTCTTCAACACAGTAAACAAAACACAGCGGATGAATATGAAAGAATCTTCTATTACCAAGCCAACATATATAAAAATGTTGGCCGCGCCTTTAGGCAAAATATCTACTGACAGGAAAAGTAGATCTAATCAACTAGGTTTAATACAATCACAGATGATTGATTAAACAACCAAAACTAGCCCTAGAAGAACTAATAGTAAAAGATACTCTAGGTCGATGTTTGAAAGAGTTATTCCAACAATGAATACTCTTAGACAAACTCCAAAGCTAGCAGAAAACAAGAAGCCTAAACTCTTTAATAAAATCTTGATAGACAACTAAGAAAAAGCCTAAATTGTCCGGCTGAGTCCTTGTATAAATACTTGATATATCGACAGCTTCCATCCAAGTCGAAAGGCAATAGGATCTCAGCAGGGGCAATAGAATCTCGACAAGGGCAATTTCCTTTTTCTTGTTTTCTTCAATATATGCATAGAAGGAATTTTCTATATTTTGATTCTTCATAAAATATATTCCTTCTCGCTTTCACCACAAGTTGTTCTTTTTCCTTAAATCATCTCTTGTTCGATTAGTAAATACTTCCAGTCCAAGTTTCCTGTCGAATGTGCTTTGTTCTTGATGTTGACTGCAATGTTATATCTTCAATGTTATGCCAGCATTGAATTCTATCCTGTCACAATGTTATACAACATTGATAGTCCTGCAGCTTCACAAACAACAACAACAAACACAAACTTGGAACTGATTATTGAAAGACAAGATTATCAAAATACAAGTGCGTACTGCACTTTCATAGTGTTTCTACACAAGTATGCTCAGAAAGCTTACTTTTGCACACAGATACTAACTCAAGTGGTTTGAACAAAACTAACTTGATCCCTTTCTTTCAGGCCCAAAGCCTAGTGCCAGTTGATTTACTCAAGGCTTTCCAGAAGAACACTTTAAAGAAACATCTCAAGTGCTTCAGACAATGGCAGAAACTCAGAAAGGCTGACCTTTCTGAATTAGCTTGAAATGTCGGCGTCGAGAAAGAGAGCAATCGCCTTCAATCTTGAAGATTATATCCATGCATTGTTGCCAACAAAGTCCTACTCTTTTGCCACTCTGATGCATGAAGACTTCATTTATGAAGTAGCACAAAAACTTATAGCAGATTTCAAGTCTGCGGATGCTCAAACCCAAGAGCAGATGGTTACCCATCCTGCCTTGCCCAGCAAGCTCACTACTTATCCTGCTGAACAAGAAGAAGTTAATGGGAGGATGATTACATTCCCAAATGTGATCAACCTGGTTTCTGAAGATGAGGAAGAGATGGACGAAAATGATTATCAAGAACCTCCCTCTGAGCATCCAAACCAAGAAGCAAAGAATAAGAGTGATGATGATGATGATCAGAATGATGATCCCCAACCTGGACAAGGCGGGATTCAGAAAGCTAGCAAAGGAAGTGGAGAAAAGGCTACTCCTTCAAATGCTCAGAGAGCCACATCATCATCACCTCCCAAGTCTCATCAAGACACCCAACAGGCTGAGAACAATGATGCCATAGAGGAAATTTCAGCCGCTGAGTTTAGGATTGAACAACTCATAAAGGTGTTGGAAGAAGAAAAGAAAATCAGCATTGAGTGTCAAGCTCTTGTTGATGAAAAGGAGGCCAAAATCAAGAAGCTCAAAGAAGCTAATGCCAAGGAATTGGCACTCCTAGATGAGCAAAGAAATCTGAAGGATGCCATTGTTGTCACAGCTGCTGAGATAGATGCCATGGATGACAATGATGATGAAGAGCACGATGCTAAGGCTGCATCAGAAAGACCTTCTACATCCTCTCAGAAGGCCAGCATACTCCAAGGCAAACAAAAGATGTTAGCCAACTTGCAAACAATCCCAGAGAAGGATTATGAGAGTGATCTTTGAAGACCGCAATTCTGCAGAAGAAGATGAGAAACTTATCACTCAGCAAAAGAGAGCCCTACTTGCTACTCATATCTTCTCTGCACCAGGTAGTTCAAGAAGTGAAGAGCACTGTGCAAGGAACAGTGTCTTTTTGGAACTCACAGAGACATTAGTTGCCCAAGACACAGAAGTGCTAAAATCCGTCCCAGAAGAGATGAAGCCATTGGCTGCTGCTTTACTCAATAGAGCAACCAGCATAGCTCTCTCTCAGAAAGACCTAGGGTTGGTCAGGGATGAGGATTGTAACAATGCTAATGCAGCATTGAATGAAGCCAGCCATGCTGTCCTACAAGCCAACGCCATCCTAAGGCCGCTTGAAGAGCTCAATAGAAAGGAGCAGGAACTGGTTAGGCAGAACAAAGAACTGAAGAAGGAACTTCAAGAATTAGTAGGGTGCACAACAATCTCCAGAAAAACTTTCAATCACTCTCTGAAGCTTATGCTATCATGAGTCAGTCATTCATGACTAAGGGGGAAGAAGAGATGCCTCAGAAAGTCAGAGGAAGAAAAAGAAAACAATCAAATCCTCCCTCCTCAAGTCAACTTGTCATTAAGGACACCACTGGAGACACCCTTGCTGAAGAAGTTGTTCCAGATCAACCAGCCAGAAGGCCGAGAAGTATGATAACTAGGGGAGCCAAGTCCCTTAGAATCCCAGAAGAGAAGAAGACTTCTGAAGAAGAAGAAAAGGAAGAAGGAGAAGTAAGAGTTCAAGAAAGCTGCAAGTCTCCAACTTTTAACTTCAATGATGATGAGGATCAATCTGATACAGATGAACATCCACTTCACAAGAAAAGGAGACAAGCAACTACTTCACAACCTCCTCTGTAGCAAGGCCTTTGGCAGCCAGAACCCCTTCTGGAAATACCAAGTCATTACAAGGAACATCCACCAAGACAAATTTCAAGGCGGAAGAAAGAGTTAGAGGATCTCTCGAAGGCCACCTATGTAAAAGCAAGAAGGGATTCCCAGTTTTGCAGAGTAAACAGAGAAACTCATCAAGAAAGGCCAACTGATACCCACATTGAGTATATGAAGACCAGTAATGAAGAGTCTTCATATAGGTGCATTCTGAACAAGAGAGGGTATTGGATTTTGGAACTACAACATCTACTTGTCAATGATAAGTTTCCAACTCCCATCCTCAACCAGATCCTGAAATGGACAGAAGGCAAGCCAGAATTGCTAAAACCTGAGCACCTTCATGCCTGGCTAAACTTTAAAGTAGAAAAGAGGAAGAAAGCCATAAAGATGGATCTTTCTTTTGCCTGTCCTTACCCAAAGCCTGATGATGTACACATGGTAAGAAAATTGGATGGTAGCTACAACAGGAAGAACAAACTAGGTGTTTCAACCTATGAGTCATTCTATATGACATTGGATGAATGCCTAGATGATATACACTATCTGGAAGAAATATACAAGTATTTCAACCTATCTCAAATTTGCAAGTAGACCATGCACAGGTGCAGGGAAAGTATACGGGTCAAACATTTTCTGCGGAAGAATCACAAGCTTGGCAAGAGTTACCATGAAATATGTGACTTATCCAGAAACACAGAGCTCTCTGTCAGAAGGATTCTTTATGAGTATGTCCATGAATGCATAAAAGTGGATGATTATGTCAACTGAACCAGAAAGGATGCTGAAGAACTTGAGGGATTTGAACCCAAGTTGTATTTCTGAAGACTTGAAGACTAGTAACATTAGACTACTCTCTTGGAGCTTGGATTCTCCTTTGTTCTAATCTACTTAGTATGTTTTGTTACTTTTTGTAATCTTGCTGATTGTTTCTGAATTCTCTATTTGTAAGAGTTGCATCTTATTCTGTAAACTGTACCTATCTGAAGATCATACTCTCAGATACATTCTAATAGATAACAACTTATCAGCAAAGATCACTTCTTGTGATTTGGTTGATGTTTACTTTCTGCACTTAATTCAACTAAAATTGAATGTCATTTGAAATGATTAAGTGGTGGATTGTTTTCTCTTCCAGGATTACAAATTTGTAATAGGACTTAAAAGATAGTCATGGATGACTGATCAAAAAGGGGGAAATTTGTTAGGAATATCTGTTAGTACTTTGATCACTCATCACATGTTCTTATCTTAGCCAGAAAGGTGATTAAGTACTCTTGGTTCACTTGAACATTGTAAAAGAGGAAATCACTGAGTATGATTAGTCTACTAAATCTTGTATTAGGATTATAGGTCTATAAGTGTAATTTTTATTTCCAGAAGACCATGAAGATCAATCCTTGCAATGGAGCTTTTCTGAAGATTAGAAGACTGAAGATTGCACAAGATTTATTAAGATATCAAGGTTTAGTCTAACTCAGAAAGACTATGTCCATAATCCTTTCTTAAGTGTATTTACTTACTTTTGAAATATGATTCTGGACATATGACATCATGAGTATGGAGCATGCAAGCCATCAGAAAGGCTCATGTATTCGTTGAAGACTACAGGGCAAGAAATAGTACAAGTGCATTAATTGCATCGGCAGAAAAGCTGCTGAAGCACAGTCCTCTCTGAGACATGAGACAAGGACTTCTGAGTACTCATTTCAAGATAAGTATGGACTGAATTTGAATTGTGTCTAACGGATATCATTCCAAGAACTCTCAAATTCATCTATATATATCACACACTTAGATGCTGAGAAATGCACACCTTAGAACGCTCTATCTTGCAAACTTACCATCAAGCAAAGTATTCTCTCAAGCACTCTACTACCCTTTCTGAAAGCTTTCTGTTGCTCGAAGAATCACTAGTAGTTCTAAGTTGTCCTGAACCTGAACAAGAGATTGTTATTCGTGAAAGAGTTGAACTATCAGATACCCTTTCTGAAGCTCATTCTCTAGAACGGACATCAATTACTTGCGTCAGTAAAGAGCAGACTGCCATCCACTAAACAAGTGTATTAAGTAGTCTTGTTCTATTAGGCTCTCTGAAAACATAACTGAAAAGTTATATGAGAAGCCTCTCTGACAAACCTTATAACCAACACCATCAAGGCGTGGAGTAGAGGAAGTACTTGATTTGGGAAATCAAGGAATAACTCCAAGGTTATCTAAGTAGAGGAAGTACTTAGCTCTAGGAGCTGGGGAATAACTCAGGGGGAACATTTGGTTGGGAACCATTTGTTTAGGAATCTTAGAATGGGATTATTGTAAGGTGAACTCATTTATCTATACTAGTGAATTCTAGGTCTCAGAAAGACCGAAGTGGATTAGTTGGAGGATTATGCCACCTCCAGATACCACTATACTTGCTGTGTCATTTACCTTTCTGTATTTACATTTCAGCAAAGCACACACACATACTTATTGTTTCTGCACTTACCTATCTTAAATCTTCCGCGCTCTGAATTTAAGTATCAGAATCCCCCAGGTTTCTGAGAAAATGTGTTTATCGACAAAAGTTTTAAAAGACTATTCACCCTCCCCCCCCCCCCTCTCTAGTCTTTTACTTTGCCGTTATCTGGACCAACACACATTAGCTCAACCCAGAACAGTACCAACCCAGTGACCCGAAAACGTAGCCGCCCCTAGCTTTGAGAACAGTGTGAAGAAATTTGGCCCCAGAAATTGGGCTAATATGAGGAAGGGGAAAGAAACTAAGTCGATTGTTGGGGAGCTTAAAAAAGCTCGAGTTGCTATGGATATTATTGATAATGCACCAGAGGCGGGAGTTGCAGTGCAACCCCGCCTATCCCAATGAGTTGTCTATCTTGGAATTGTTAGAGATTGGGGAACCCTTTGGCAAGCTTATTCGCCTTTTCCGCCCCAAACTTATCTTCACTACAAAAAACTGGTTGTTTAGCGACGGAACTATCCGTCGCTAAACAAGCAGTGATCCGTCGCTAACGTCCTAGCGACGGATAAAAATGTCGTCGTCATTTTCTTCGTCATAATTCTCCGAACGACGGATAATCTATCCGTAGCTAAATAACGACGGATAGACTGTTGACTTTTTAGAGATGGATATTATCCGTCGCTAAAAAGCTGGTTTTTTATTTTAAAAAAAAAATCAAAATTTGCTCTATTCGCTAAATAGAGACGGAATAAGCGACGGATAGGTCTTTTTCCCTTTTTTATTTTTAAATTAACTGGAAATTTAGCGACGAATAACTAATCCGTCGCTAAATAGTGACGGATTATGTTTTTCCGTAACTAATTCCGTCACTGTTTATCGACGGATTAGTTATCCGTCGCAAATTTCCAGATTTTTAATTTTTTCTTTTAATTTTGATGCCTGTTTTCATATTTTACCTGTTTCATTTTGATAAAATGTCCGATAGTAAATCCAGAATAATGAAATTATTTTAATTAAACAGAAATTATTCGACAAAATAGAAATTATCCGTACTGAAATGAAATATATCCGTACATATAGTTTAAAGTAAGAAGTCAGAAAAACATATGTCCAAATCTAACTACCGAGCGGGGGTGGCTGTTTATGGAACGTGGCCATGAAAGCCTGCATCTGTTGCTGAAGACGCTGGGTATCCTCCTGTTGTTGTCTAGCTAGCCGCTCCAGCTGCTGCCGGTGTTCCTCCTGAACTCTAGCTAGCTTCGCCTGTGCCTGTGAATGTGCCTCCACTTGTGCCGTAACCTGTGACTGCTCCGTCTCCGAGACATGCTCCTGTGTGAAAAGCTGATTTCTAGATTGTTGGGATGTTGAGTAGCTAGGAGTAATCACCATAGGGCCGAAACTCCCCAATCCATATACTTGGCCTTTGTTGTCCATTGGGTTGACGGCTAAGAAGATGCTGTTTTGTTGTTCAATTGTCAGCTCCTCACCCGCATCGGCGAGCTGCCTCTCCACCTTAGCCTGAAATCGTAAAGTGTATATATCATGAGTTACAGTTTTTTTTAAAATAACTTGTACTACATAAATATGAACTTTAACAAAAATTAGCGTTCCGCAATAGCCTCGGACTTGCTGTTAACCCATCTCCCGTTCATCAGCTTGGCTCTTTTAAAGAGCGCCAGTGCGCTCTTCTCCTTCCCATCCGACACCTGAAGAACATACGTATATATGCAAACATTTAGCTAGTAATTAAGTGTATACAATATAAAAACACAAAACAAATGTACGAATAAACTGACAATTAGATGTACACTTACCGATTTACGGTAATCCATAGCAACAGATCGAGATCCATAGTGGTGCACTGTGACCGGTACCATCAGGCAGCTCGATCGGCCGGTTCTCGTGTTGGGCCCTGATGCAGCAGGAAGCTGCCCGTGCTTCCCTCAAAGCTCCCACTCCTCCGGTCCACACCATGCTGGCCTAACGCCCTTTCTTTTCATTTCGTTGACCATATGCTTATACAAATCTGACCCTAGCGTCTCGAATGTAGGCCATATCTGGGGGAGCAATCGGTTGGGAATGAAGTATGTTTTCTACATTCCCAATTCCATACAACATCCAAATTATATAACGTTAACCGAGACATCAATTTAATAAGATAACACAACAGAACATATTCAATGGTGACTAACATATCACCCATGTTCAACGGCTAATATACCACTCACATTGTCCTAAAATTTACTAACATAGTGGTGACTAACATATCACCCAAGTTCATTGGCTAACATACCACTCACATACAATGGCTAACACGTTATCCATTACTAGCATTCATTACTACTAAGCAAAGTATATCATACCACTCACATTAAAACAACGATTATAATAACAAATAAAGGAATGTCAGATTTAAACTTACCCGCAACTCATTAAAGTACTCATGCTTCAGCTGGTCCGAGATCTTCAACCACTTCTCGCCCTCGGCATCTCCCTCTTGCCCCTGATGATCTCACTGAGTTTATTGCTAGCCTCTGGAGGCCATAACCTGTTTTCAATGTATAAGATACAAGAAACGAATATTAATTAGTATAGTACAACAATGATGTGACATAAATTATCTCAATTATGTTATGTTCTATATACAAATGCATAATACTTACTTCGATCTACCGTTCGGGAACAACACAAGCTTCCCATCCCACTTAGACCCGTCCACAATCTCGGTGAAGGGACACCCGTCATCTGGTAAGTTACCCCAGATGTCTCGAGCCCACTCGAACTTCGGTGGGTCTCGAGAACATGAACCATTTGCTCGACTATCATGACCCTCCTGCTCCTCTGACTCTCCTTGACTACTCTCGTTGGCTACCAGATCAAACTCTTGCATGGGGAGGACGGTAGGTGGATTTCCTTTGTCGCGGCATCTGCAAAAACATGCAACAAATACTGGAAAAAAGTGTTAGTATACAACTACATGTAAAACATATATACATTTGACTCATAGTAAATCAAAAATACTTGGTATTATCAACAACTAACTAACTAACTAACTATATATATATATATATATATATATATATATATGTATATATATATGTATGTGTATATATATACATATATATATATACATATATATATACATATATATATATACATATATATATATATATATATATATATATATATATATATACATACATATATATATATATATATATATATATACATATAATCTACCCTACTCACATACCCTCGGTGTCCTCGTCTGTGGTTAAGTCTACATACATGTCCAAGAGGTGCAGCTCTATGAACTCATCACGAGCCTCAACAGGAGTTTTTGCTTGTTCATCAACATATTTCTTCGAGTCTACCTTTGTTCATGACATATTTCTTCAATTTCCATAAGTACCTTTAATACATATTCAGGTAAGAAAGTGTAACTAGGGAAAATTCAGACATTTTAAGTACATGATTGCAATTATTTCACACCTCTCGAATGGATACATCCATCGATATTCAACCGGTCCAGCAAGCCTCGCTTCATGTGGAAGGTTAACCGGCAAGTGCTCCATAGAATCAAAGAAGCTCGGTGGAAAGATATGCTCGAGCTTGCATAGAATCAATGGTATGTTGCTTTCAAGATTTGCTAACACTTAATCGTAAACCACCCTTGTGCATACATTCTTGAAAAATAAGCTCAGCTTGGTGAGAGCGATCTAGACAGGTTTAGGTAGCAGTTCTCGAAATGCAACCGGGATAAGCCTCTTCATGAACACATGACAGTCATGGCTCTTCATCCCAAATAGAGGTGTTATCTGGGCCGGTCGCAAAATAGCCCGGCACGCTTAAAAACCGGCCCGGCCCATTTAATATTTGGCCCGGGCCGGCCTGTGTACATTTAAGTTATGTGGGCCATATGGGCCATGTATTCCTTGGCCCGGTCCGGCCTAGCCCGGGACCGGATCAGCCCGGGGACCGGTCCGGCACGGTACGGCCCGGGAGGCCCGTTATTATACTTAGTTGAATGTATACTATATATATATTTGGAAATAACTCTATATCTATATGTTTTGCAATCTTAATTGAAAAAAGTTCAATTACAATACATACCTTTTGTCACTCAGAGTCATAAATTTATAATCACACATTTAATTAAGAAAAAGCGAATTGCAAAATTTTCTTCGTTAGCTTTGTTTAAAAAATAGAGATGATGAATGAATGAATATATGTTTAGGATTTCATCTAATATTAGTTCCACTAATTATGTAGGATTCTTATAATAATATTTACTAAAATACCAATACGAGTAACAAAAACATATCTTGATCCCACCAATTCAATAGTTATATTATTGTCATACTTATACTAATTAAACTCTCATCATTCATTGTTAACGCACGATTTTCAACTCTTGTTATTTCATTTCATTTCCTTTTCTTTTTAACTTTCCTTCTCTCGTTTTATATCTTCTAGTTTATGTATATGCATATTTACATGCAACTTTTATAGAAAAAGCAAAAAAAAAAAAAAAAAAATTGCATATGGGCTGGCCCGGCCCGGAACATTTATAAGTAGGCTAGGGGCCGTCCCGGGCCAGAATATTTATACAAAAGCCCGGCCCGGCCCAGCCCATTTAAAAAATGGCCCGGACCAACCCTCACACTAAATGGAGCGGGCTTTGGCGGTTGGCCCGGCCCGAGCCCGGCCCGATTACCACCTCTAATCCCAAACATCTTTGTCTTCTTCAAATCCACACACCGCTCCAATTTCAAGGCGTAATTGTCGGGGAACTTCAATGTCTTCACTCAATCAAACAGTATTGACCTAGATTCATTGTCAATGGTGTAGCAATGCCTGGGGCCACTTACCTTCATCATTCTTCTTTGTCAACTCAGGCCTTTTACACCATGTATCCAACTCGGCTCTAGATTTGACGGTATCCTTTGTTTTTCCTTCAATGTTGCAAATTGTGTTGAAGCAGTTCTCGAACACGTTCTTCTCAATGTGCTTGAAATACAACATGTGACGTATAAGAAGACTGCTCCAATAAGGCAAGTCCCGGAAGATGCTTCTCTTCTTCCATCGACATTTGTTGCTAATTTTCTTGTTATGCTTCTCCCACCCAAGTTCAGTCACTTTCATAAGACCCAGCCTATCAATCTCCGCAAGAATTTGTGCACCAGTAAGTCGTCTCGGGGAGCCTTTCTTTTCTACTTTATTTTTCTTGAATTGATCCCTGTTCTTCCTGAACGGATGGTTCCTTGGTAGAAACCTACGATGACAATCAAACCAAGATTCTTTTCCGCTATCCTTCAGCCTAAATGCATCAGTGTCCTCCAAACGATGTGGATAGGCATATTTCCCGGTGGTTTTCCATCCAGATAGCATGGAGTACACAGGAAAATCACTCACGGTCCACAGTAGTGCTGCTTTCAAGGTAAAGTTCTTCTTGGTCGACACATCATATGCAGGGATACCTTTCTCCCACAACTCCTTGATTAGGGGTTGCAAGAAGACATCCAACTTCAGTGCTAGATATTTTGGCCCAGGCACCAACACAGTCAAGAACATGAATGGTTCATTCATGCACTCACCGGGGGGCAGGTTGTACGGTGTGAGCATCACTTGCCAACAAGAGTACTTCCGTTCACTTCCAAACTGGTTACAACCATCCGTACAGAGCCCCAATCGTACATTTCTAGACTCGGCTACAAACTCCGGATATGTCTTGTCAAACTCTTTCCATGCAGGTGAGTCTGATGGATGCTCCATTCTACCCTCTGCATCTTCCGGGTAAACTCTCTCCTTGTGCCACCGCATTTTATCGGCACAAGCACTTGAAGCGTACAACCTCTTTAAACGAGGTGCCAAAGGGAAGTACCACATGTGGGATATTTTTCTTCTGGCGTTTCTTTTAAGCCCCCTCCTTGTAACGCTTGTAGCCCAACCCCCGCATCTTTTTCTTCGCTTGGTAAAAGTTGGTGGGTACTAGGTTTGGTTTAGGGAAACACTCCGATAGCAGTTCTACGGTGTTATTGAAGCTCACTTCATATTGGCCACCCTCGGCCTTAAAAGTCATTAGCCGAGACAACAAAGACAACTCGGTGTGCTTCTTACACCCCGGCCAAATCGGCTTCTTCGCTAATTCCAACAACTCAAAGAATGACTGATCCTCGGGATTCGGTGGCTCCTCCACATCACCCTCGGTTCCAGTGGTACTAGTGTCCATAAACTCTAGGCCGGCAGCATTAAATACCATTTATTCGACCCGGTCATGAAAAGCATCAGATTTAGATGTACTTTGACCGCTAAGTTGCTCGTTTTTTCTCTTCCTTCCACGCTGCATAAATTGATCATATGACATGAACGGTGTTGCTTCCTCACCATGATTATTCCATATCTCATACTGAGGCACGAATCCATTACGTTTCAAGTGCTCGAGTACCGTTGTATGAGTCAAATATTGCTTGTTTATGCATTTGTTCAATTTGCAAGGGCATTTTATCAACCCCCTGCTTACACAAGCTGTTTGTGTCATCGCAAATGCGATGAAGGCTTCAACCCCTTCCACAAAACAATATTGAATACTGCCATTAACAGTACGACCGTACATCCATGAACGATCGAGATTCATTGGATGATTAACCTGACACGTCTCAATTTATTAGATTTGTAACTATACGCCTTACGTATTGAATTTTAACTCAATTCCAATTCCTGGCTATAATTGCATTGTTAATTATAATACGTTCCAAATTTCATGTATTACATGCATTTTACGTTTAAAGTTTTTTTTATAAATTTAAAATTTCCATTACAATTACGAATTATAAATTAAAACAGTAGTAATCCTTTCTAAGTTAATACGAGCCAATTATACTACAACCACCAAAATCACTAAATAATCTAAATGGTCTCCAAAAACTCAACCAGATCTCACGAATCCTACTACAAACATCAATTAAATACCATACATACTTACAAACATCCTAACGTGATACTAACAAACAATCTGTACCTCTACCGTACCATAATCCAAAACTAGTAGACGCATATATTGATATGCTCAAATTAATAGTTAGAAAATAAGTAGTAAGCATTGTTGTAGACAGACAATGCTAACCACAGAATCGTTCGCTAACGAACCAATTAACCTACCACAACGAGTTGAGAGCAAACAGTTACTTGTGAAAACAAATCGATGATGTTGGTTTTGAATACTTTCTAAACTAGAAATCAGATAAAGCAAGTAAAGAGTTTTGGTCAATGAGAGAGAGAGAACATAGTAGTGATGATCGAGTAATGCCAATTCGCTCTAGGGAAATCGTTCATACTTTTCACACGGTCGGCGTACAGAAATCAATCAATCGTTATTTGAATGTTTTAAACTAGAGAAATCGTGTGTCGTCAATCCACGATCCTTAACCAAAAACGATTTTGAAAGTCTTGAACTAGCTTATTCGATTGAAGGTTTTACGAAGATTTTGAACTAGACGAACCTATATGAACGAATCCTAACCCTAGAAACGAAAACGAAAAACAGTCACATAACTACCGTGTTCGGAGTGGTTTAGCTACTCATGACAGAAGCAAAGATCAAAGACTTCAAGGTATTGAATATGATAAACATAGACATGTTGACAATCGCATGCAAGATCATACAATTTGATAAGCAATAAAAAACATGAATTATAGATAAACAATAGAGAATTATCAAATATTACCAGGAATTCGATATCAATGGTTCAACAAGATGAAAACCAAGCTCCAAGAATGTATCAATGTCAAAGTATTTGTCTAGGAGCTTTTTTTTTTAATAAAAATTCTAAGTTAAAGGAAGTGTGGCAAAAGAATTGCCTAAGTCTAAGATAATAAGGAAACAATTTTGCCTACCTTGACGCGTCTCGCCGCGACGAGCTTTCTTTATCGCAGAATATATATCATTCGCATTTTTTCGCCGCGGCGAGCACATCCTTCGCTGCGGCGAACTCCAACCTTCAAAACTCCAGTTTCATTCGCATAATTTCGCTGCGGCGAGCCAATTCTTCGCCGCGGCGAGCTTCCTCATGGGATCCAAAATTTCCTTTCGTATTTTCTCACCACGGTGAGAATATCCTTCTCCGCAGCGAGCTCTGCCTTCAACTGCTCCGCCATCAAATGCTCCGCCATTTTTCCTTCAAAGCGCGAATTTCTACAAAACAAAACCAAAACACCAAAGCATAAAAACGTACTAAAACACTACAAAATGCAAACATAGACTAACCAAAAGACGGTAAAAAAGACAAGATGAGACTCTAAATTATCGTCTGATCAAACTCCCCAAACCGAGCCTTTGCTCGTCCTCGAGCAAACAAACAACATAGACAGGAACTAGACTCTAAACAAAAAACAAACAAGAAGCACATAACAGAATCGAACTCCCAAATGACCGAATCTACCATTGTAAACATTAAATTCACAAGATGCAGAGGTTTCGCACTCAACTAACCTTGGCAGAACAGTGCACAGAAAATCAAACAAGAATGTTTCTCAAGCAAATAACACTTAAGTCTAGCTCCCTAATCCCTTTACAAGAGAATCCTATGCAACTATCTCTCTCACAATCTGGAAGTGTCCAGTGGGGTAATAACTCAAGAAATATAAGGAGATAAGGAAGGTGACTTTCATCACAAAGATGCCTCAAATAACTCATGCATTTGTACTCAATCAGTTAAGTTAGAAGGGACTTTTTCCTCGGACGTAGCAGCTTAGCCCAGTATCATACAATCATTCTCCCATATAACCACTTTTTTGCATATTATATAACATACGCTTATCGATTGGCCACAATGTACTCTTTTAGTCTCTCTTTTTTGTTAGTGTCCGTTTTACCGAAAGTCTGCTTTTTTGTGCGTGTCAGTTTGGTGTACGTGCCATCAACCCTCACGGTCATATGGCTTTTCAGGACCACGCCGATACATAAGTAGTAATTGAAACACGCCCAACATGACTAACGGTGATGACGAGCACCACGGATACACTCCGAGATGATACAACTAGGGAGAGCAGTATAAATTACAAGTGTAATAAGATAACAACACAGTAGAATCCTTCTCCCCAAACCTGCTCTTTATAATAGGTTTGGCTTCGATAAAATAGATCATGAAGAGCATGTCGTTCATTATTCTTAACTTACACAGAGTACACATGAGAATGATGAGGCGCAAACAAGGGAGTTTGCACTTCCCGAATAAATCACACAGGTGCCGGTACAATATTTTTTTCATCGGCTAAAGGCTTGTCACATGCTTTTTGGACTAAAGAGCTACACAGACTTGCTATTTGCAAGGGAAACAAGCTGATAGGATTTTAAATCCACTATGCCACTTCCAGTTAAATATCATGCAAAACATAAGCAGCAAGCAATTTATCACCCACAATAAACGTTCGACTTGGAAGAACAACTCAGACTCACGAAAGACTCTAGGAACACGAGGGAGGAAATAACACATGCATAAAAAATAAAACGAAAGACTCTAGAGACTCAGATAACTACACTAATTAAGAAGCACATGCAAGAAACTAAAAAGCACATTTCCCCTCCCCAAACCGAAACTCAAGCATGTCCTCAAGCCAAGAGTGAAAAGAAATAGAAATGCAATCGAAAGTTGCTTGCCTGCGAGTGTACCTTTAAAGTCATGTACAAGACTCTTCCGTGTTGGCTAACGGGTACTCTGGGAATTCTTGGGTTTCCCTGCCTTCAGGGCACCTTTCCTTCCCTGCAGGTAAGTGTGAGTGTAGAGTGGCCCAGTGTGTGCTCCTATGTATGTCTTCATATCAACCTGTGTAACAGTATATGGTATAGTAGTGGCTCGCAACTCGCGTTGCTTGCCATGTACCTCAATAGTGCAGGTACGAGCGTGAAGATTAACAATCATGCGGGTAGATTTGATGAAGGGGTGCCCTGAAAGCAATATATCCTTTTCCATGTCTTTTCCCTTGCCCGAGACGACTCCACAACCATGAAATCTGTCATAAACACAACACCGTCCAGTTTAACCGAAGCATCTTCAACTATGCCCATGCACCTACTCCTTGTTCCGTTGGCTAGCAAAACGAAGCATTTACGGGGCTCGAATCCTTTCAAGTTCAACTCCTCTTAAGTAGCAAAAGTCATCAGATTACAAGCAGCCCCCGTTTCAACAATACTGATGAGACTATAATTTACAGTCTTATTTGGTCCTTTTTAGCGGTCTTTGTGAGTCCTTGTCTTTAGTTTTGTAGCCTTTTTTGTTCGTTTTTATGCTTTGGTGTTTTGTCCTCCTTTTGCAGGAATTTTACATTTTCAGCTAAAAGGAAGGAAAGTCGGTTAGCATGGCTCGCCGCGGCGAGATTTTACGAGCCGGATATCAATTGCAATAAAGAAGACTCGCCCCGGCGAGGCTATTTGCCTGCCGTGGCGAGCGTCGGCCTCCAAAATTCGTTTTTCCTTATTAGCTTAGAATCAGTAATACTTTCTCATACTTCTTTTAACCTAGTTATTAGAAAGGCTCCAATTTTGATACTTTTTGACATTGAGACATAACATGGTGCTTGGTTTTATCCTTGATTGATTAATCGATATCGAATTCCTGATCACCGTGGTAATTCTCAATTGTTTATCTCTTTACAATTCGTTCGTGTTCTTTTTTGTCGAATTGTATGAGCTTGCATGCGATTATCATTCTGTTTATGTTTATCATGAGCAACATCTTGAAGTCTTTCATCTTTCAATCTATCATGAGTAGCTAAACCACTCCGAACACGGTAGTGATGTGACGGTGATTGCGTATTTGCTCCTAGGGTTAGGATTCGTTCATATAGGTTAGGCTCGTTCAAAGATCTTCGTAAAAACCCTTCAATTCAATACTCTCGTTCAAAGATTCTCTAAAACGTTTGGTTAAGGATCGTGGATTGACGACCATGATTACTCTAGTTCAAAGATTTTCAAATAACGTTTCGTTGAATTGGATTGAATGTTTTAAGTACACCGACCATGTGACAAGTATGAACGATTTTCCTAGAGAAAATTAGCACCACTCGATCTAACTACTGTGTTCTCTTCTCTCTCATATTTAAAACAGTTATCTGCTTTTCTATTTCCTAGTTATTAGTAGTTCACAACTCAAACAATTCAAAAAGTTTAGGCAAGTGACTATTTGCTTTCAATTGCTTGGTAGCATAATTGTTTTCTTCGCGAACGACTCTGTGGTTAGCTTTGTTTATTCTACAACAACTACTTTCTACTTTCTAAGTAATAATTTGAGCACATCAAATTTGGCGCCGCTGCAAGAGAATCAATTCCTACTGTAGCGCTTGATTGCAAATCTCTACTTGTTTTCCAACTTACCCGAAGTTTAGTGCACTAACAGAAACTAAGGATATTTCAAGGTTTTCGTGTTGTGTAGCTCTAAGAACAGGTCGATCAGAAAGGACATTTCAATGGCTCAGCTAACCTATGGAGCCTACATGCAGCCCAGCGAGGTTCAGGCGAGAAAAATTTGGAACTCAAAGCTCACCACTTCCATAATCTCCCCAAGTTCTATGGAATGGCCAACGAGGATGTGATAAGGTTCCTCAAGGAGTTTGAAGTACTGATTGCAGGGTTTCCGTTGACGATCGAATATGATTTGAGATGGAGAGATAAGGAAGAAGGTTTTTCCGATGTGCCTGCAGGATAAAGCTAGGAACTGGTTGTTAAACCAGCCTGGGGGTTCTCTTCCTACTTGGGATTCTCTCTATAAAGCCTTCGTGAATAAGTTTTACCCTCCCGAGAGAACGCAGCACCTTCGTACTCAGATAATGCAGTTCCAGCAGATGCACGATGAGACCTTCTACGAAGCTCGCGAACGCTTCTTACAGTTGCTATCCCAATGCCCGCACCACAGGATCGATGTGATGAATCTGTGCATCAGATTATATGAGGGTCTGAATTGGGATTGTCAGAACATGGTTGATATGACGTGTAAAAATTCACTCCTGGAAGCATCTTCTAACGAATTAAATGTTGTTTTCGAGAGACTGATAGCAGTGCCTCAGCTCAAGGGTGCGATAAATAAATCTAGGAGAGCGGGATACCAAGTAGTTGAAGGGACTCCAGGGGCATGTACTACTGCGTGGGACAAGCAAAGCGGGCAGACTAGACAGCAAGGTAACTGGCAGGGTCACCAAGGTGGCAACAACTTCTATGAGAATGCGCCACAGGAGCAACCAGTTCTAGCTCAGCCAATTCAGGTTCAGTTTATGAAAGTGCCGGGAAGTCCTGATCAGGAAATCAGGGACCACGTCGAGCGTTCCGAGAGGTTCTGGGCCGAAGCACATGAAAATCAGTGCAGGAATGATCAGCGGTTTGACAGCATTGAGCAGGCGCAGAAGCGGTTAGAGAAGACTTTGGGGGTTCTAGTTGGTCGAATTCAGCAAAGAGAAAGGGGTAAGTTACCGGCGACTGCAGAAACCCACAGAGCTCTAGCCGTTGAGGTGACATTCGATGAACCAGTAAAGGTGAAGTCTGTTCTTGCTACCTGCACTTGCCAGCTCGAGAACACGGGGGCCCAGGTTAAGACACCGGAGGTAGTTGAGGTGGCACCTGCACCGGTACTTGAGAAGCCGGTAGAAGTGAGAGTCGAGGTATAGGAAAAGAAGATAGCCACACCCAGTATTGCGACTCCAGTGAAAAACTGGCTGTACTTGAGGTAAGTCCCACCGCTAGGGTGATCCCGGCAGCAGATAAGAGCATCAGTGATGCCAATAGCTTCGATTTGGTGGTTGGGATAGGAAATTCTTCTGAGGTAACTAGCATCGTAGATACAGGAGCAACGGTTAATCTGATGACCTTTGTGCCCTATGAGGAGTTTGATTTGAAGGGTTTGGAACCCAGGAAATGCTTCATCACGATGGCCAATGGAACGAGAAGTAGGTGCATGGGTGTGATTGAGGATGTTCCGGTCACACTGGATGGGGACACTTTTATGGCTGATTTCGTTGTTGTGGAGTCGACACGGGTTAAAGGCAAGGAGATGGAGAAGGATATGTTGCTGCTTGGGCGACCGTTTATCAAAACCACTCGCATGATTGTCAACCTCCACGCTCGTACCTACACTATATAGGTACATGGCAAGCAACGTGAGTTGCAAGCCACAACTACACTATACTCACCCCTACAGGTTGACACCAGGAACTACATAGGGGCGCACACCGGACCCTTGTATATACACACTTATCTGAAGGGGAGAAAAGGAGCTGCAACAACCGGGAGAACCAAGAATTTCTAGAGTACCCGTTAGCCAACACGGAAGAGTCTTGTACATGACTTTAAAGGTACACTCGCATGCAAGTAACTTTCGAGCCCATTTTCTTTTCTTTTCACTCTACGCATGAGGACATGCTTGAGTTTAGGTTTGGGGAGGGGAATGTGCTCTTTAGTTCATGTTTGTGCTCCTGTATTATCTGAGTCTTTAGAGTCTTTCGTCTTTATTTCTATGTATTATGTTCTAGTGGTATGTTAGCCACCCTTCTCTGTTACAGTTTCTTTGTCAGTCTAGGTCTAGTTAATTTCCTTTTAAGTATTTTCGTGGTGAGTCTGAGTCTTTGACCAAGTCGAACGTCCATTGTAGATGTTAAATCCACTTGCTGCTTACGTTTTGTTTGATGATTAGCTGGACGTAGGACAGTGTACTTTTAATCCTGCAAGGCTATTTCTCTTTTAAATAGCAAGTTTGTTTAGCTCCTTAGTCCAAAAAGCCTGTGAGAAGCCTGAGAGCCGATGAAAAAATTTTATACCGGCAAATGTACTGTGTGATTTCCTGGGTTGTGCAAGTTTTTACGTATTACTTGCGCCTTTTCATACTTATGTGTACTCAGTCTTGTTAGGGATGACGAATGGCAAGCTCTTTTTAAGCTCTTCCCACTGTTCCAAGGAACAGGTTTGGGGAGAGAACTGTTATCTTGCGACTTTTATGTGCTGTTTTGCATTATTGCTGAAAAGTTTGTTTACTACTCCCAAAAATCTTATTGATAATTTGAATGTCGGGGTGGATCTATGGTCTTCATTGATCACCGTTAGTCGTGTTAGGCGTGTTTCAAATACTACCTATATACCGGCGTGGTCCTAAAAAGCCATATGTCTGTGACGGTTGATGGCACCTACACCAAACTGACACGCACAAAAGTGCGGACTTTCGGTAAAATAGACACCTGCAAAAAATTGAGATTAAAAGAGCCCAATGACGCCAAGCACTGAATATACAGTGAAGAATTTGATGGAAATTTGAATCGGTTGACGTGATTAGGGGGAGCAGTTTCAGCTTTTGTTTTCTGAAAAAATGAGTCGCCAGTTAAGTCCCTTTCGATATAATGAGACGAGTACAAAAGCATAAGATATTTTAAGCACCTTTGTGACGCAAATAACCTTCCCAGTTTATTTTTGAGCTTATACCCCATTTGGACACTTCCAAGAGTATGAGAGATACACTGCATTCACCTGTGAGGGACTAGCGAGCTACACTTAAGTGCTATTTCTCTGGGAAACGATTGTGTTTGATTTTCTGTACACTGTTTTGCCAAAGTTGGTTTGATGAAAAACTTTTTGCATCTCGTGGACTTACTATTTACAATGGTAGATTCGGTCACTTGGGACCTTGACTCTTTGTCTGTTTTCGTGGATTGAGTCTAGTTTTTGTCTAGGTTTGTTTGTTTGCTCGAGGACGAACAAAGGTTCGGTTTGGGGAGTTTGATGAAACTATAATTTAGAGTATAATTTGGCCCTTTTTAGCGGTCTTTGTGAGTCCTTGTCTTTAGTTTTGTAGTCTTTTTTGTTCGTTTTTACACTTTAGTGTTTTGTCCTCCTTTTGCAGGAATTATACATTTTGAGCTAAAAGGAAGGAAAGTCGGTTAGCATGGCTCGCCGCGGCGAGATTTTATGAGGCTAGAGGCTGGAGCTTTTGAGAGGCTCGCCGCGGCGAGATTTTACGAGCCGGATATCTATTGCGATAAAGAAGACTCGCCGCGGCGAGGCTATTTGCCCGCCGCGGCGAGCATCGGCCTCCAAAATTTGTTTTTCCTTATTAGCTTACAATCAGTAATACTTTCTCATACTTCTTTTAACCTAGTTCTTAGAAAGGCTCCAATTTTGATACTTTTTAACATTGAGACTTAACTTGGACCTTGGTTTTATCCTTGATTGATTTATCGATATCGAATTCCTGATCACCGTGGTAATTCTCTATTGTTTATCTCTTTACAATTCGTTCTTGTTCTTGTTTGTCGAATTGTATGAGCTTGCATGCGATTATCATTCTGTTTATGTTTATCATGAGCAATATCTTGAAGTCTTTCATCTTTCAATCTATCATGAGTAGCTAAACCACTCCGAACACGGTAGTGATGTGATGGTGATTGCGTATTCGCTCCTAGGGTTAGGATTCGTTCATATAGGTTAGGTTCGTTCAAAGATCTTCGTAAAAACCCTTCAATTCAATACTCTCGTTCAAAGATTCTCTAAAACATTTGGTTAAGGATCATGGATTGACGACCCACGATTACTCTAGTTCAAAGATTTTCAAATAACGTTTGGTTGAATTGGATTGAATGTTTTAAATACACTGACTATGTGACAAGTATGAACGATTTCCCTAGAGAAAATTAGCACCACTCGATCTAACTACTGTGTTCTCTTCTCTCTCATATTTAAAATAGTTATCTGCTTTTCTATTTCCTAGATATTAGTAGTTCACAACTCAAACAATGCAAAGAGTTTACGCAAGTGACTATTTGCTTTCAATTGCTTGGTAGCTTAATTGTTTCCTTAGCGAACAACTCTGTGGTTAGCTTTGTTTATTCGACAACAACTGCTTGCTACTTGTTTACTAAGTAATAATTTGAGCACATCAAATACCAGTCACCTCAGACGAGTTACCAATGCCGACAACCAAGTCTAAGCTATCTGCATCACTGATGCTTTTTTCCGCCTTTTGTATCACATGAGTAGTAGAATCCACCGTGTTGAGGGTGTGACTCCCCAACTACTTAGATTTATTTCAACTCCACTAATGGGTGCCAAGGTAAGAAGCTCCTCGCTAGGTAAGGACCAATGCGTAAGAACCAGCGACCAATACTTCGGTAAGTACCTGCACACTTGAGTGGGGGGGGGGGGGGGTTAGTACCCGGTTTGCTAAGTGTCAAACCGGGATGAGACTTTACTCGAGAGTGACTGAAGATCAACTCTGTATAATACTCGGGATTGGGATCGTGAAGTGACTTGTAAGATGACTTACTTGTGGGGATGTGTGCCTTATTTATAGGCTATCATCAGAATGGATGGCCTTGCTAGGATTGCGCCAAGTGTAAGGCTACGATTGAGCCACCTAATATGAGGCCCATAGCCCAATAATGACGCTTTAGCCCATGCCATCTTGGGCTTTAGGGGTAATTTGGTCATTATTGGGAGAGTTCTTGAGGATGTGACTAGTTCTGCCGAGTTCCCAGGTTCGGAGAGGTGGGTCCGGACGATTGGTCCGGACCATATTTGGTTGTCAGCTGAGGAAGTTCTCCTGCCTGTCCAACTCTTCCGATCCGGAGCTCCTGGGTTCGGACATCTCACTCTTTGGTGCCCATTTGCTTGGTTGCTTTATGAGATGGTCATGCAGGATCCGAGTTGACATCCGGATCGGAGTCCTTGGGTCGGAGAGGGTACTGACTTAGCACTATGCTCCTTTCCCAGAGAGGCTTGGACCAAGGTGGGTTGGACCTATGGTTCCCGGTCGGGCCTTGTAGGTCCAAATCCTTCGTCCCTTTCTTTCAATGTGGGTCGGACCATGGTTGGTCTTCCCGGATCGGACCGTTGGCTCGGACCAAAGTGTCTCGGATCCATTGGATGACTTGGGATGCCTTAGGATTCGTTCCTAGGTCCTTTATGACGGATTGGACATATTTTCGTATCAACACACCGTAAAGTGATTTGGTTCTGCATTCACCTTCTCTACAGGAATCACAGAACCAGGTGGAGCAGGCTGCTATGGGGCGGCTTCCTCAGCTGCAGTAGCTGGGCCAGGATGATGACCTAGTATGACTCGAGCACTGGTGGAGTTAAGGGGGCCTTTAGGTTTGTCGGAGTACATGATCCCAAGTACCCCGTTGGCCTTGCAGATGCTAGTGATGAAGCTAGGAAAAACGAGAACACTCCCCTTGACTGTTCTGGATAAGATCTCCTTCAAGATGATATAAGAGGCGTCTGCATACTGCCCAGACGTAATGGCTCGAATGAGACGAGCAGTGGGTGGGGTCAGGGTGTTTAAGTGGGAAAGACGAGTCACATTGTACTGGATCAAGTGCTGCTAGAGTCGCACCTCGAGCTTAAGATACTGAGAGTATATCCTAACCATGCCTGTGAAATCCTCAGGGTTGAGGTCGGGGAGAACGACAAACTCTGCCAAATCACTTTGAAACTGGCGGTGCCCCAGATTAGGGCCTGAGTGAGAGTAGAGGGTGTCTCCATGCCAATATGACTTGGTCTGCAAAAATGTTCGGATGGTGTGTCGAGAAAACGGGACTTGGGTCCCATGGACCGTCCCTGTATCCTCGGACCTGTCATAGAGACTGATGTAGAACTCCCTCACTAGCTTCGGGTCATAGGCCTGCTGTTTTCCAAAAATCTTACCCCAGTGCAAGTATCGAATACGACCCAAGACTCGAGCTTTGACCGCATCCTCGAGTTCATCAACAGTAAGCTCCCGCTCTGGCCAGATAGACCATGGCGCAGTGAAGTGCTCAACCATATAAGCCCTGCCATCGGTCAACAAGTGGGAGAGGTCGTCTGCTAGGCCCCTCTATTCTGCTGTACCGCTGCTTTTGCCCCTTTGGCGTTTGCTACCTGTAGTCCTACGCAACATTATGCCTACGAAAAAGGGGTTAGTGGACAGAAATGCAGAGGAGATGTATGAATACGACCTCCCCAAACCAAGATATGATCAATGGTCAGAAACAGCAGAAACAAGGGAAGGTAGAGAAAATCCCCAAACCTATTCAATATTCCAAAACAGTTCCAAAACTCAAATCAAACAAGTTCACAATCATAGTAATAGTCATGCAACACAAAAGAGGAACAAGTTGGCATAATTTGGGGATGACAAGTGAGGAGTATAATCAAGCAAAAACATGCGAATTCGAGAATTAATGATCAGAGAATCACAATGCATTAGCGAAATCACCCACAAGATTATCAATGAAGAACAACGACGATCAACCAAGCAATTCAAGCAAAAACTCAAAATTAATGGAAGAGTGAAGTTTCAAGCCAAATTACCTTTGAATCAGATGGAATAGATGGATTAGACCCAAAATTGATGCAAGAAAGAGATAGAGGAGGAAAACCCGTTGAATAGCAACAAGAATGGAGAGATTTGGTGAAGAATTGAGAGAGATAGAGATTTTAGAGTGAAAGAGAGGAAGAAAACGATGGAGAAGAGAAGAAGAAAAGTGGGGCGGGGAGAAGAAAGAAGAGAGGCCGAGCGTTTTTAAAAAACCCTCTCGCCCCGGCGAAGGAATTTCTTGCCGCGGCGAAGATTCCAGAGAGGTTACCCTCTACTTTGAATCAAGCCTTGCCGCGGCAAAAATTCCAGAACCTACTGGGTTTTTGAGAAAAAATTCTCGCCGCGGCGAAATTTGCAGTAAGCCGTGGGAGAATGCACGAAACCACCTCGCCGCGACAAAGAATAAGCTCGCCGTGGTGAGGGCAAAAAAAATTTTAAAATTTTTTAGCATTACACTCGAATGCAGTCCCGCCTTGCGAGATCGAAACTCCATACCTCGGTCGGAGTTGGACGAGTTTTCTCGTATGAGTGTAAAGGTTCCCCGTTCTCAACATGCACAATAAAGATAAAATACAACAATAAACCAGAGATAGTTCAAGACTAAATTTAAATTGTCTCGACAATAAGAAAAACAAAGCAAGAGTATTATTATGAGTTCAACAATCTATGAAATAAAGCAAAAAATGTATTTGTTTAGAGTCGTTAGCTCGACTTCCTCCAGTTAGAATCAAGTGAGTTTGACTCTCCCGATCTTCTTAGCTCCTTTCTTCTCCTGTAAATAAGAGTAAGTGATTCAAATAGCTTTGATCTCCATGTGGTGAATCCCACTGCTCAAGTGATCTAGAAAGCAGAAAAGAGTATAAGTGATTCAAACAACTTTGATCTCCATGTTCCTGGCCTCATTAGAAAGCACAATTGCTGACTTCCCAGCCTTAATCTCACTAGGCTGCATGTAGGTTCCATAGGTGATCTCTGGCACCTCAACAATTGGTTGGTTATTCTCTCCATTTCCTACCATTGGGATTGCTGCTAAGTTCTGTCTTCTAAGCCGACGAACGTGTCTATCGATCTCGTTTACTGGAGTTTGCAAAGGTGTTCCTTGTGATCTCCTTCCAAGCATAAACCTGTAGTGAAATCTACACAATCAAAAACCTCGAAGAATCTTACTTTCCGTTAGTGCGATAAACAACAGGTTGAAAAACAAACAATTAAAAATTCCAATCAACCGCTACAATAGGAATTCGTTCCCCGATAGCGGTGCCAAATTTGATTTGCTCAAATTAATACATAGAAAACAAGTAGTAAGCAGTTGTTGTGGACAGACATTGCTAACCATAGAATCGTTCGCTAAGGAACCAATTAAGCTACCACAACGAGTTGAAAAAAACAGTTACTTGTGAAAACAAATCGATGATATTGGTTTTGAATACTTTCTAAACTAGAAATCAGATAAAGTAAGTAAAGAGTTTTGGTCAATGAGAGAGAGAGAGAACACAATAGTGATGATCGAGTAATGCCAATTTGCTCTAGGAAAATCGTTCATACTTGTCACACTGTCAGCGTACAAAAATCAATCAATCCAATTCAACCAATCGTTATTTGATTGTTTTGAACTAGAGAAATCGTGGGTCGTCAATCCACGATCCTTAACCGAAAATGATTTTGAAAGTCTTGAACTAGCTTATTGGATTGAAGGTTTTATGAAGATTTTGAACTAAACGAACCTATGTGAACGAATCCTAACCGTAGAAACGAATACGCAAAACCATCACATAACTACCGTGTTCGGAGTGGTTTAGCAACTCATGGCAGAAGCAAAGATCAAAGACTTCAAGGTATTGAATATGATAAACATAGACATGTTGATAATCGCATGCAAGATCATAAAATTTGATAAGCAATAACAAACATGAATTATAGATAAACAATAGAGAATTATCAAATATTACCAGGAATTCGATATCAATGGTTCAACAAGATGAAAACCAAGCTCCAATAATGTTTAAATGTCAAAGTATTTGTCTAGGAGCTTTTTTTTTAAATGAAAATTCTAGGTTAAAGGAAGTGTGGCAAAAGAATTGCCCAAGTCTAAGATAATAAGGAAACAATTTTGCCTGCCTTGACGCGTCTCGCCGCGGCGAAGAAATAGCTCACCGCGGCGAGCTTTCTTTATTGCTGAATATATATCATTCGCATTTTTTTGCCGCGGCGAGCACATCCTTCGCCGCGGAGAACTCCAACCATCAAAACTCCAGTTTCATTCGCATAATTTCGCCGCGGCGAGCTTCCCCATGGGATCCAGAATTTCCTCTCATATTTTCTCGCCGCGGTGAGAATATCCTTCTCCGCGGCGAGCTACAAAACAAAACCAAAACACCAAAGCATAAAAACTTACAATAACACTACAAAATGCAAACAAAGACTAACCAAAAGACGGTAGAAAAGACAAGATGATACTCTAAATTATTGTCTCATCAGATATATAACGTAATTCTCTTGACGGCAGTTAAGTGAGAGATCTTAGGATTAGACATAGACTTGAGAACATGATGTCTGGTCTGCTCGCAGATAAGTAGAGGTGGCTTGCAATCATTGACCTGCACAATGTTGGGTCAACAGTGCTCTCAACATCGTTCAGTCAGAGCATTACAGAGGATGACATTGCAGTTTTGCTTTGTTTAGCACGATCCATTCCAAATTTCTGAGTTAGATTATTTGCATATTTTTCTTGGGATTGGAATAACCCATCCTTCTTTTGCTGAATCTGTAATCCTAGAAAATAGGTTTGTTCTCCAATCATACTCATTTCAAAAGTTCCTGTCATTGCTTGGACAAATTGATCTGCAAGAAACTGATTAGTAGATCCAAAAACAATGTCCTTGTTCTTTGTAAGAATGAACAGGGTTCGATCTCCTTCTCCCCTGGTGAAACCAAACTCAAGCAAGAATTCAGTTAGCCTTTCATACCAAGCCCTGGGTGCTTGTTTCAAACCATACAATGCTTTCTTTAATTTAAACACATATGTAGGGTAATGGGGATCTTCAAAGCCTTTAGGTTGCTTAACATAAACTTTTTTATCTATGTAACCATTCAAAAAGGCTCCTTTTACATCCATTTGTTGCAAAGTAATTTTCAAACAGCACGTTATAGTAAGCAAAAGTCTTATAGATTCAAGTCTTGCCACAGGTGCAAATGTTTAATCAAAATCTACACCTTCCACATGTGTGTAGTCTTGAGCTACAAGACGAGCTTTGTTCCTAGTCACAGTTCCGTTTTCATTGCTTTTATTTTTAAAAATCCATTTTGTACCAATAATATTGATGTTCTCGGGTCTTGGGACAAGAGTCCAAACTTCATTAGTTTGAAACTGTGACAGCTCTTCTTGTATAGCCTTTATCTAGAAATTGTCTTTTAGAGCTTCAGTTACATTTTTCGGTTCAATTAAGGAAACAAAACACGAAGATTTTACCTCTTGACACAGCGTAGCCATGTTCGACATTACTCTCAATGAGTCTTTGTAATTGAGTCTGTTCTTTGTCTGAGGTTTCTTCCTGAGCTAAGCTCTCCAATCACTTGTGAGGCTGGGTCTGATCCTTAATGGTGGATCTCTTCGAACATCATCCCTTCTGAATTCATCACTTTGTGCTCCAGTAGCCTCTGAAAGTTCATTGCTACTTGATGGAAGAGTAGACTCTTCTTCAGATTCATCAGAGATGTCAATTTCAAGCACTGCTCTCCTCCCAGTTGTCCCAACAGTATCCTCAGCTTTCACTTATTCATCAGTGCTTTGTTGTAGCTCTGGTTCAGCTTGCTCCATCTCCATTCCTGAGAGTTCCTGTGTCTGTGCAAAGCATAAAGAATAATCAAATTTCACATTCACAGATTCTTGAATGGTTCGGGTCTTTGGATTATAAACTCTATAAGAATGACTGTTAAGAGAATATCCTACAAATATCCCTTTTTCACTCTTATCATCGAACTTACCTAGATGCTCTCGGTCATTCAGTATATAGCACACACACCCACATGCACGAAAGTAGTTCAGATTTGGTTTCTTACTATTTAAGAGCTCATAAGGAGTGCAAGTTGTTCCAGGTCTCATGTAAACTCGATTGATAATGCGACAAGCAGTGCTGATGGCTTCAGCCCAGAGTCATTTGGATAGGTTCATAGAACTAAGCATAACTCAACCCATTTCCTGTAACGTTCTATTTTTCCTTTCAGCCACTCCGTTTTACTGATGGTTTTTTGTGCAGAAAACTCTTGGCTTATTCCTTTCTTTTCACAAAACTTAGTAAAGTATTGATTTTCAAATTCTGTACCATGATCAGATCTGATCCTTTGGATGGACAAGCTGTAATGATTTTTAATTTTCACAAAAAGCTTTTTTAAGACATCAAAAGTTTCGGAGTTTTCTTTTAAAAAAGACAACCAAATGTACCTAGAAAAATCATCAACTATGACAAAAATATACAACTTTCCTCCTAGACTTTCTAGTTCAATAGGACCCATCAAATCCATATGAAGAAGTTCAAAACATTTTGAAGAGACATTTTTTGGACTTTCAACCACTAGGGGCGATGGTTGGCTCTGGTCTGTTTGCCCTTCAAACAATCACCACAAACGAGTTTACCTGGGCTTGTTAACTTGGGTATTCCTCTAACAGCTTCTTGCTTAACAAGCTTCTCAATATTTCTATAGTTAACATGCCCAAGCTTTTTGTGCCACAAAACAGAATCATTCAAGTTCACAGAGCTACAGATAATGTCAGAGCTCATAACATAGCAATTATAATGTGATCTAACACCAGTCATGAAACAGTTGTAATCATTATCAAACAATATGCAAGAATGTTTGTCAAAAAAAACCTTAAGATCATCATCACAAATATAACTAACACTAAGCAAATTGGCTGTTAATCCTTGAATTACAATCACATTCTTAAGAGCTGGTAAACTCTTAATGCTAAGAGTTCCTTTCCCTAACACTTTACCTTGAGTACCTCCGCCATAGGTGACAATACTTGTCTGTTGGGGTGCAAAGTCTTTTAGGTATTCCTTTGTACCTATCATGTGCCTTGAGCACCCACTGTCAATGTACCACATACCTACATGATTAGTGTTTATAGCACAAAGCACTACTTTGCATACTTCATCAGATGTTTTCTGTGCTGTTGGACTAACAGTCTCTAAGAGATTAGTTTTCGAAGAAACATTTAAAAACTTGGTACTATTGTTTTCAGGATTCTGTCTTTTCGAAAAATTTTGGTATAGTGTGCACTAGAACCTCATGTGACAAGTTTTAGAGCAGTAGTGACACACCCTTTTCTGCAATTTACGATCACGGTTTCCTTCATATCCAAGACCTATAGTACCTTCATTACATTGCAGCAAGACTTCATCCAGAATGTTTGAGCTAGAATTCCACCTGGTCAATTGATTGTCCATTTTAGAAACTTGGATGGACAATTTCTCTAATTCAACATCCTTTTTGGTTAGTTGTAGTTCTAGTAGCATGATGCCTTCTTTCAAGTTGAGATTTTTCCCTTTCAAGAGATTTAACATATTTTCCAAGTCTTTTCATCTCAGTTAGAACAGAGTCAAACATCCGCTTTAGTACTTCAATCAGTTGCACTTGATTGAGTCTTTCTTCCGGAGGACAAACTACTGAAGGTATTGTTGTCTTAACACTGACTGAGACATCATAGTTAGGAACAACAGTTTCTAATTCATTGCATCTGTTGTACGAACAGTCCTTCTCACTAGCTTCCCTATCATTCACCAGACCACTTACCATAGCGGCTATAGTTATGGCTTGACTAGATCCTTCTGGAGTATCTTTTGATCCTCCTTTGTCTTCTGAACCTGCAAATTCATCATTACTCAAATCCATCCAGTAGCTTTTGCCCTGCTTTATAAGAGTATTGGCACACTCATTCTGATAGTGTCCCCATCCTTTGCACTCAGAACATTGTACCTTTTCAAGATTCCTTGGTTCAAAATTGATTGAAGAAGTTCTAGGTTTGGAGGAATCAGGAGTTTTGAAAAAGTTGTTCTTTGTAAATTTCTTAACCAAATCGTTGTACTCCTTTTGAAAATTTGCCAAGGCTGATTCTTCATCTTTACTCAACTCATCCACAGATTTGGAATTTGAATAAAGAGAGATGGTTTTGGTTTTGTTGGATTTTTTATTTTCCAAAGTTATCTCATAGTTGATGAGATTAGTCGTCAAGGTAGAAAACTCCATAGTGGCTAGGTGTTTGGTGTCTTCAAGAATACAACTTTTTGTGTCAAATCTGGAAGATAGAGATCTAACAGCTTTGTTCAGTAGTTGCTTGTTTGAAATGGGTTCTCCTAACTTCTAACACTCATTGGAGATTTGGATCAGTTTGTCAAAATAAGAGTTGATAGTTTCATCTTCTTTCATTCTCATTAACTCAAATTTGTTCAAAAGCATCCTAACCTTAGTCTTCCTAACACTAGCATCACCTTCACAATGATTTTGCAAGATCTCCCACGCAGCTTGAGCTGTAGTACAGTTCTGTATAAGAGAAAACATGTGAGGATCAACATGGCAAAATATGGCATTTAAATCTTTCTCATTGTATGAGAAGTTTTTCTATTCTTCCACTGTCCACTGATTTCCTGGTTTGGGAATAAGATCGCCTTCTTTGTCTGGTGTTGAAGACAGTAGCTTGTATCCTTCTAGCACAATATTCCAGGATTTCACATCAATCGTTTTGATGTAAGTCCTCAATCTGGTCTTCTAGTAGTTGTAATTGGTTCCATCCAATATGGAAACTTGTTTGCATTGGGATTTATTGAATCCATCAGATGCACAAAATCCACACACCTATGAATTAGGTGCCTGGCTCTGATACCAATTGAAAGAACTATCGGACCGAAACTCTATACTTCTGACTCACTATTGAGCACAATGTTATGCAAACAGTTAAAGATGTGTAATAGTTTGATAAGTAAAAGATCACTGTTATGACCAATATTGTTCTAGTAGTAATACTACTGAAACACAGTAAATAATCAGAACATAGCGGAAAATAGATGTAAAGATCAGAATAAATCTTAACAGGTATATGAATATACATACCATGCCTTAGGCCAAATATCCACTATCAATGAAAGAGGATTTACAAAACCACGGTTAAGTTTCTACACATAAGAAACCTTAACCTGACTAACTAAGCAAGAGTAGCTAAAACTGACTACACACGTAATACTCACCACTAAGGTATCTAGGTTATGCACTAGACATAAAGAGTAAAACGTAAAGCTTAGCAAAGTACAAGACAGAGAGAATGATATTCCTAATTGTTCGAATAGCTCTAGTCTGGCAAAATTGTAATGATGAACCATCTCTTGTATTTATAGAGTCTTGAAAGTCTTGAAGAGTTGCTTCACCGGCTTCAAAGATCTTATTGCCTTATATGAGATCTTCCAGTATGTTCCCTCAACATTCCTTCTTACAGCATGATGTGCTCAAAATTAATACTTGTAAAATAACACAAGTAGTAAAGTGGTTGTCGTAGTACAACAATGCTTAAACCACAGGGTCGTTCTCTCGAGGAATTGATTAAGCTAGTTCTAGGTGTAGGCTCAAGGTCTGAGTTGTAAACAGATAGTGTGGGCAAGGTAGATACTTCAAAACCCTAGAATGCAACGAAAGAAAAATAGTATCCATACACAAAAGTCTAGGCAAGTAAAGTTCTTTATGACATCTCATATAATTCTTACGCTTATAAATAAATATAACGAGGAGGGGAAAGCTCTTCTACCAATATTTTATTATGATATAGTTTTACCAACATTTCTTTTATTACCCAACAAATTACAATTACAAGACAAGGTAATACCTAGATCATGCAATTTCTACAATTAAAACGAAGCAACCGGATCTTTCAAAAGTGCTGACGCGATATAGCTAATGGTACACTGCCCGCAAACGCAACACTTTGCTATAGTAAAATCAAACCAGATACAGATTATAAGTACGTATGAGTTACAGCAAAAATCTTGTCACTAGCTATGCCCTCATCCGGATATATACTAATTAGAGGTAAAGACTGATGCAAGTTCACAACGATCAAGCATGCATTCAATGATCAGATATCAATATGTCACAATACAAGTTATTAACAGCAACCGCCTAACTAATACTATTGAATACCTGGGCGCCTATTGGTCACTGCGATTGTCAGAAAGATCAATAATACTTCTTCGAATTAAAAGAGAGATTGAAATCTCTAAGTGTTTACAATGCTTGGAATTGAAAATATGAAAGTAGAAGTAATGAAGATATGTCCTAATGACTGATACAAGTGGTCTATTTATACGACCAAGGAAGAAGAAACTAGAAATCATGGGAAAAATCTGCCAGAAATCGTGGGTTTGATTCTGTCAAACAGAGCTCACCGCAGTGAGGTACTTTGGGGAATCCTCCTCACCGCGGTCTAGACTTTCTTCCTTCTTTTTTGTTTGGTTGTCCCGCGGTGAGCCTTGTCTCCGAGAACTCCTCCATTTTCCCACTTCCTCCTATTTTCTCTCCCTTTTCCAACCTCCATGTCACCTCTCTTGGAGTAGTGGCCCACTAACTTGTCCTTGTGGTGTTTCTAGAACGTTTTGAAGTCTTCTTTGTACTTTGGTCCTCCATTTCCTTGCCAATGATGCTAAGACACCTAAAAATGCACAAAAACATACAAAAAACCCAAACGTGACAAGCAAACGTTCTCAAGAAGCCCAGGACTAAAAACACTAGTTATTGCTTTCTTTATTGTAATTACTATTCGTAAACAAGACTCAGCTTAGTTAAATCCTTCGGGACCGACCTCGGGGTTAACTCCACTACACTACAGGTTTTCGTAGTGTTGATGATTAACTCTTGGCTCATAAACAAATTTAGAACATTGATTTGACACATCAAGTTTTTGCTTCCGCTTCCAGGGACTTAGCTACTTTGTTTAGTTTACAAATTTTAATTTACAGATGTATATATTAGTTAGTCTGTCTTTTCTTTTTTAGTTTAGTTTGTTTTGCGGAACTACTTGGGTTTCTTTGTGTGTGCAGGAAAGTATGGATTACTCACATAGAGACCGATTCTGTAGATTTCACCAGATTTCTGGAGAAATGCTTGATAGGACATGGTATCGATTTAAGGGGATGCAAAAGACATATCATGACCATGGATTAACACTGGGAGAGCTCTTGTGGTGTTTATAAAAAGATATAAATGCTTGTTGTCAAAAAATGGTGGACAGAGCCACTGGTGGGTCAATGCTAGATTCGACCCCTACACAACTTGAGTGTGCGATCGAGGAATTGTCTACATTGATCATAGAATAGAGGGAATTTTATGGAGAAGAATCTGGAAACGGGGATGACAAAGAGAAGGAGAAATCTGACTCTGTAGTTGAACTGGATTTGGACACCACTACCAATGCTAGCACTATAACCATAACAGAAATTCCCGTCTCAGTTGAAGGAGTTTGCGAGAGTTTAGACAATCCGCCAGTCGTGGAGGAGGAGAAATCCACCGAAGCAACCGACGAGGAAACTGAACCACCCGTTTCCAACTATTTGGAGATGGAGCAGACACCTGATACCACCCAGATGACACCATCGGATTCGCTTTCTATTCCCCTACCTTACAGTAATTTGCACATATTAGCCCCAGCTTACACACGAGACTGGCCAGGGAGTTTCGACCCTATTTATCGCTTTTATTTTTCCATTGATTTTCCTTGTTTTATTTTAGTTGTTGATTTATCTAATGTTAGTTTGCAGAGAGTCATAGGAAACAGGAGGAGAGGAGATAAACATGGGAAACAAATCGTCAATCTTGGCGGGAAGGATGCACGGGATTCATTCCCGTTTGATAATGGATAGCAGCAACCACGCATTTCAGGGAAGTACACTTTCAGCTTTCTTTCATTCTAGACTACTCGCTGGGGACCATCTCTAGTCTAGGTTTGGGGAGGGAGGGAGCTTTCGTGTACATATCCTTATATGTGTGTGTGTGTGTGTTTTTCTTTTCCTGCGTTAGTCTGTGTGTGTGTGTGATTTTCTGTTGAGTCTAAGTCTGTCTCCCAAGTCGAGCGTCTATTGCATGTACTAAACCCGTTTAATGCTTGAATTTTGATTGATCTCTTATTACTAGCAGTTGGCATGTATAAATTCGTTATGTTCATTTCTCCTGTAAATAGAAAGTTTGTTCTAATTCTGTTGTCCAAAAGCCTGTGAGTAAACCTTAGCCGATGAAAAAATATTGTACGGGCGCCTGTGTGATTTAATTTGGGAAGTTCAAACTCCCTTGTTTGTGCCTCATCATTCTCATGTGTACTCTGTGTAAGTTAAGTATGACGAACGACATGTTTCCCATTCCTATTTGCTTATGCTAAACCCCTTCCAAGAACAGGTTTGGGGAGGAGGTTTATGCGTATTGTATGTGTTGATAAAGACTATGATGTTCAGGTTTTTCGTTCTCTCAAAAAATAAAATAAGTCTCGGGGAGGATCTATGGTACTAGTTACCACCATTAGTCGTGTTAGGCACGTTTCAGATACTACCTATATACCGGCGTGGCCCTTAAAAGCTATATGACCGTGAGGGTTGATGGCGTGCATACCAAACCAGCACACACAAAAGTGCGGACTTTCGGTAAAACAGACACTACCAAAAAATTGAGACAAAAAAAAAGATATAAGCATATGGGTCATATATAAGACTGCAAAAAAGAAGTATGCGAAAAAATGAAAAAAAAGCTAAAAAAAGAGAGGACGATTGTTTTTTTTTTTTTTTTTGTAAAGTCTACTGTTGATTGATTATAGAGCTATGTAAAAGTCCCTTCTGAGTTAACTGATTGAGTGCTTTGCATGAGGTATTTGAGGCATCTTTGTGACACAAGTCACCTTCCTTTTCTCCTTATATTCTTGAGTGATTACCCCTACTGGACATTTCCAGGAGTGTGAGAGATTAGTTGCATAGCATCCACTTGTGAGGGACTACCGTTTTAGACTTAAGTTCTATTTACTTTGGAAACTAACTTTTTTGGCTTATGCATGTGATTCTGTGAATGTCAGTTTGATTTTAAACCTCTTGCATTCTTTAGGCTTATTACTTGCAATAGTGATTCAATAGCTTGGGAGCTAGACTTTTTCTGTGTGTCTTTGTGTTTTTTATTTTTCTAGGATTTTCAGAGAGTCTATTGCTTAAGGACAAGCAAGGGTTCGGTTTGGGGAGTTTGATGAGTCGATTTACATCATCTCATTTGGTCTTTTTTACCGTCTTATTGCCATTCTCAAGTATAGTTCTTATGTATTTTATTAGTGTTTTGTTACGTTTTTGTGTTTTTTGTGTTTTGTAGGTGTTTGGAGAAAATGCATTAAAATAAGGGCTAAACCAGTGCATTTAATGAATTAATGGAAGCATGGAAGTTTAAGGATCTGAAAGGTGATTGAAAAAGGAGTTGATGGTCCAAACGGAAGTGGATTCGGAGTTCGGACGAAGATTTTAGAGCTGTTTAAGTGAAAGCGCGCGGAATTCAAACTACGATGTAGCAGCTTTGGCATTTTGGCCATAACGTTTGCATATGAACTCCGATTGACCTGATCTTGGTGTCCACGCACAGATAAGACCAAGAGTTGGAACATCTGCAAATTCCGACGTTTAGAGGACCAAAAAGGGCCTGGCGGACGCCAGCTCAATCTTGGCGGACGCCATGGAGCTGGCGGGCCAAACTCTTCGAAACGAGTTGGACGCCTTGACTCCATTTTAGCGGTGCCAACTCCCTTTTTGGGACGTTTTCGGCACAGAATGTGATTTTGAGTATTTTTCACTATATATAACCTATTTTCTTGATCTTTTAGACATAACTTCATTATCATTCTTCTCTTCTTATTGCTTTTCGACCTAGAACCTTTCCAAGGCAATTACCTACCTATTATTGGAGGTAATTGAACCGTTTATCTTGTAATCTGAAGATTAACATTGATTGGGAGATTATCTACATAGCTTTTCGCATCGATTCGTTTCAGTTCTTCAATTCTACCTAGGGTTAAACTATTTGTCTGTCTTCGAGATGAAAAGACTCTATTTTTTAACCACGTTTTTCGCATCCTTGGTTCTACGATTTTTTTGTACTTCTGAGGCATATGTTTATTCTAGACTTGGTGCAATTTGCTGTTTTTTAATTTGTTTCTAAACTTCGTTTCGATTGTTAGGAAAAAGGAGGAAATAATCACTTATCAGTTTTTTCTTTCATATTCTGTGAGGTGACAACGAAGGGTAAATTTGTATCAATCCATTCGAATCTTTGTTTCTTGCTTTAGATTATGTTTGGAGTGTTTATATACAATATTGATTATGTCTTCGCATAATATGAGTAGCTAAGCACCCCGATTATGGGGTGGTGACTGATTCAATGCATGCTAGCTAGGGTTCATGAGATTCGAAGTGCATTGTGTTTAGATTACTTGTGCTTTTTAGATTAATCGCATATCTTGATATTCTGTTTGTCGAGCATGCCAGCAAAATCACTGTTAGATTAAGCATTTAATCAATACACCAAAATTTCTTTCGTCTTACTTGATCTAACTGTTTAGATTGCAAACGATAATAGTAGAATTAGCTAGATTGATAGTAGTCTAGTGGAATTGATGCCTCCACTAGTGATATTCGTTTTTGAACTCAAGATTGTGACAACTTGCGCAATCTATCCTGTAAATAGTATGTATCCTACTAACTAGCTTGTTTCACGTTATCGCTCCATAATTCTCCTTATTCATATCATTGTCATTTTGATTACTCTGTTTTCAAGTTAGATTGCATAAGTAGATAGATAATATTGAACAAATTCGCTGCCGAAGCAAACAACCTTTTTACTGCTTTCTTTACTGTAATTACTATTCGTAAACAAGACTCAGCTTAGTTAAGTCCTTCGAGACTGACCTCGGGGTTAACTCCACTACACTACAGGTTTTCGTAGTATTGAGGATTAACTCTTGGCTCATAAACAAAATTAGAACTTTGATTTGACACATCAGGTAATAAGCTCCCCCTAAACCACATTAGCACATTAGTAGGAGAAACGCATTTCAGCCCAGAAGAAATAAAATCAGCCATGTTCAGACGATAAGAGTGCTGTAGAAAGCAACATTCAACTACAAGCAGTGGCAAAACACAAGTTATAGTAGGAGATGGACGAAAATCAGGAATAAAAAATTCACCATCACTACATCAAACTAGAAATTCACACAAATTAACACTACTAGATAAGTCACAAACATAGGTAGAGAGAATTAATAATCAAATCACCAAACCCCCAATTTTAGAGCAAAAGTAGGGTTTATAGCCATAGTACCTTGAATGTGAAGAATGAATGGAAGGAATGTCCTGGAGTAGTGAGAGCAATTAGAGGGTTGAAAGCCCGTAACAATGCAACAAGAATCAAAGAAAAAGAGGAAGAATTTAGAGAGTTAGAAGATTTTGATGGGGGAGAGAATGGTGAAGGAGGAAGAAATAGAGTAGAGGGGAGAAGAAGAAAGGGCGGTGTAATTGATTCCAAAATTTAACCCGCTGGTCGCGACCAGAGCGGCTCTGTTAGAGTGCCAGAGTTCGCTGCTGGTCGCGACCAGGAATAATCTGATCGCGACCTGCAGCTTACTCGGCCGGGACCATGGTCGCGACCTGCGGGAAAAATTGGAATCAATTCACCGCTGGTCGCGACCAGAGTGATTCAGGTCCAAAATTGCGAAAAAACTTCATTAAAAAGGATTTGACACCCCGAAACTCGAATTTTCACACGACAAGAACACCAAAAATGCAAACCAAGAATATGGAATAATCACAAAGTACTATGCTCATGCGATATGATCTAAAATGAATAAAATTTACCGTCTAAAAATTTGAGTTCGAAATAAATTACTGAATCACAAAAGCTCAAATGTCTTGAAAGTATCAAAAGGAAAAATGAACTAATGTCTAAATGCAAAGCAAGATGCGTGTGGTTATAGTCGTTAGCTCGACTTCTTCAGAACTCTTGATCACTTTGTGCCAAAAAGGTTCTTAGTCTTCCTTGCTCCTTTCCTCCCCTGCAAATTAGCATAAATGTATATTGGGCCAAAATATTCCCCCATGTACTCCTTGTGCCTATCCAGTGCAGCAGTTAATATGGGATTAGAGTAGGCATGCAACTTTCATTGCTTGCCTTATACCACATAAGTGCAGGTACGGGAGTAGATGTCAATAATCATGCGGGTCGCCTTGATGAATGGCCTCCCTAGTAACATAGTATCTTTTCCTTTCGCTCCAAGGGCTTGAGGTGGCAACTCTATTATCACGAAGTCGGTAGAAACAGCAAACCCATCCAAATAAACCTTGACACCTTCACTTACTCCCATAGGTCGGCTCGTGGATCCATCTTCTAGGAGCATCATACACTTCATGGGTTTCATTCCTTTTAGACCCAGCTCCTCATATGTCCCACGTCATCAAATTGCAGCTAGAGCCGGTATCCACAACACCGACAACATCAGGAACTTCTCCTATCCCTACTAAGAGATCAAAACTGTCGGAGTCGCTAACACTTTTGGTTTCCTTCGGAATCACCTGCTGCTCTCCCTCTATAGTTTTCTCAGTCGCCTTCTCTGCTGGATCTTTTGAAAACGCTCAAACTGGGAATGTCATAACTTCTGGTTCCAGAATCTGAGCCAGGCCAGGCCTTTCAGCCTCAATGTCACGTGGGATGGTCCCATGTCCTTTGCAACAAGAACACACCGTTCTTCCTGGGGTCACCTGTACTGGTGATGACAGATCTTCGCTCACGGTAAGTTTAACCATGAAACTCTTTTCCACACTGCTGGGGAGTTTCCCTCTGTCCCTCTGCTGAGATCTAGCCATGAGTTGCCCAATTGCATCTTCTAATCGCTTCACAGACTGATTCAACCCTTCTGAGCGCATAGTGGAGTCATGATAGTACTGTTCAGAGGTGGCCATAAATCGCCTCAGTCTCTGTTCTAGCGGTTCGTATTCCTGCTGGGGTTTGACTGGTGCTTGTGCAGTCGGTGGAGAATTCTCATAAAAGTTGTTCCCATAGCTCAAATTGCTCCGATCCGGTGCAAAGTTCCTGTTACCTGCAAAATCCCCCTTGGGAGCCCAGTTTCCTCTTTGCCTGTTCTGCACCCAATTCACCGTTTCCTCATTTAGGTTTGACTCCATGGTCGCTGGAAGTTGGCATTTTCCTGCTCCATTCCCATAGTTGCCGCAAAGGCCACATTTCTCATGAGCTTGAGAGTTTGGCAAGGTACCTGGAGTAAGGATCCTCACCTGCTGCACTGATTCCTTGTATTCCACAACGAGTTTACTTTCACCCCTACTAGCTCTTTTACCTCGAACTCCCTTGTGCTGAGAATTCGTAGCTAGCTTCTCGAAAACAGCCTCGAGCTCTGCAGTAGTTGCTTCCAGGATAGAACCCCCAGCGCTTACATCCACTAGTTGCTGATCTTCCCTAGTCAACCCATCATAGAATATGTGGCAAAGAGAAATGTTGTCGAACTTATGATGCGGGCACCGCCCCAGAAGCTACTTGAATCTCTCCCTGCACTCCTAAAATGATTCATCGTACATCTGCTTAAACTATCGGATCTTGTTACGAATCTCAGTGGTCTTAGCGTGAGGAAAGTACTTCCCCATGAAGGCTTTGTAGATGTCATCCCAAGAGTTCAAAGACCCTTCTGGTAAGGTGAGGAGCCATGTTTTCGCATTATCCTGCATACAAATCGGGAACACCTTCTTCCTGATGTCTTCATCGAAAACCCTGTCGTTGGTTGGTATTTTCCCGACCAAACCCTCGAACTACTTTAGGAACTTAATCACATCCTCGTTCTGCAACCCATGGTACCTAGGCATGTCATGGAAGTGATAAGCCTTGATTTCCATGTTCCTTGCATCATTAGACAAGACCACAGCAGGTCCACCAACCTTAATCTCCCCAGGTTGGTAATAGTCCCCAAATGTTGGTTGTGGAACCTCTGGAACCCGGTTTACATTTTCAGCCATTGCTATGGGTCGAAGTTGAGCTGCTCTGAGCTGACGAAGATGCTTGTCGATTTCGATAATTGGCGAAACAAGTGGAGTCAACTGAGATCTTGTACCACGCATGCACCTGTAGTGACGACTACACAGATCAAAACTCGAAGAGATTCTTAGTTTCAGTTAGTGCAGTAACACACAGGTTAAGTAGATGAAAGTAAACACTGACAATTAGACACTTAAAAACACCACAATAGGAGTTAACTCCCCGGCAGCAGCGCCAAATTTGATGTGCTCAAATTAGTACTTGATAAAATTCAATGTAACTAAAGCAGTTGTTGTAAACAGACATTAACTACGAGATCGTTCTTAAGGAGCTTACTAGGCAACTATGACGTTTTCAAGTGTTAAACGTAAGAGTTTGCGAGTAACAGTTTGTAAGATTGAGATTGTTTTGATAATTAAACTAAGTAAACTAAAACGGAATTGAATCAAGAGATGGGAAATAGACACGGTAGCATTTCAGACTAATTGAATACGAGTCAAACCTATTGTTCATATGCTGTCACAGTTATTTGTCCAAATAAACCACCAATTTCAGTTTAACCAAAACATTCTTTGAAGATGTGAAGTAGAGAAATCAATCTATTGTCAGACGATTGATTCTTAACCTGAATGTGTTTGAAGATTTAGAGTAAGACTACTGAAATTGGGGTTTTTACGAAATTTGTGAAGAAGCTTAACACATCTAAACGAACCCTAGGTAAAGATCCTAATTCGATTAATCATACATTGCTACCGCATCTATCAAAGAGATTAGCTACTCATATCGTAAGCAATAGCATACACAAAGACAATCATAATCAAACTAAGCATCATAGTGGAGATTTCAAGCATAAACCAATCAATCAATCTCAAAAGTGAAGTAATTGCAAGAGAAAGAATGAATCGATTGATAATCTAACCTCGAGGATAAAAATCCGATGTCAAGAGAACAAAAACTAGGGTTTCTCCTTCAAAGTTAGAGCAAAACGTAAGAAAAGAAATGTTTTCATAATGAGCTAAATCGCCTAAATTATAGCACAGAAACCGATTCTGCAGTGCTGGTCGTGACCAGCGGCTTCCTGGTCGCGACCTGCGGCTTCTTGGAAAGCAGTTCACCGCTGGTCGCGACCAGGGTAGTTTGATCGAGTAATGAAAGAAGAGAACACAACAGTTATGATCGAGTAATGCTAATCCATTCTAGGGAAATCATTCATACTTGTCACGCGGTCGGTGTACATAAATCAATCAATCCAACCTCAACCAATCGTCATTTAAGTATTTTGAACTAGAGCAATCGTGGGTCGTGAATCCACGATCCTTAACCGAAAACGATTTAGAAAATCTTGAACTAGCGAATTGGATTGATAGTTTTTACGAAGATTTTGAACTAGACGGACCTATATGAACGAATCCTAACCCTAGAAGCAAATACGCAAAACCGTCACATAGCTACGGTGTTCGGAGTGATTTAACTACTCATAGTAGAAACAAAGATCAAAGACTTCAAAGTATTGCATATGTGTTGAGGGTAAAAGTCCCACAACCACTTAATGAATTTTCCTTCCTTTCCTTCACTCTAAGTACCTAGACCACCTTTGAGTAAGAACCACCTTGCTTGTAAGAGCCAAAGAGTAAGAGCCTGTCAGAACCGTCGTACTGGTAAGAGGCGATGCGTAAGGACCTACACAAGTAGCTTGGAGGGGGGGGGTTAGGACCCAGTTTGCCAAGCGTCAAACCGGTTAGAGACTTTACTCAAGAGAGACTGAAGATCTGCTCTGTATAATGTTCGGGATTAGCTTATGTCCGATGACCTACCTTTGTATGGGGAAGTGTGCCATATTTATAGGAATTTCTCAAAGAGGGTGGACTCCTCTGAATCGTACCAAGTGTAAGGCCTTGATCGAGCCACCAAGGCTTGTTTAGGCCCATGGCCCAATAATGACACTTAGCCCATACCATTTTGGGCTTTTAGGGGTAGTTCAGTCATTATTGAGAGAGTTTTAGAGGGTGTGACATAGTCTACCGAGGTTCAAGGTCCGGAGAGGTTGGTCCGGATGCTTGTTCCGGACCGTATTGGGCTGTCTATGGGGGAAGTTCCCTAGGTTTGCCCAACTCTTCCGATTCGGACCTTAAGGCTCGGACCTCCCTACTCTCTAGTGCCAGTCTACTTGGTTGCCTGTGAGATTGTCGTGTTGGGTCCGAATGATCATCCGTATCGGACCTAGATGGGTCGGACCTACAGACCTAGGGTCGGACCCAGTATCTTTTAAGTACTCTGTCCCTTTTATAGGGAGGGTCGGACCCGGGTGGGTCGGACCTGAGGGCCTAAGGTCGGACCTATGGGTCAGATCATTGTGTCTCGGGTCCTTTAGACAACTCGGGATGCCTCAGGATTCGTTCCAAGGCGCCTATGACGGATTGCACATATTTTCGTATCAACATATGTCCCCCTAGTTTCCAAGTATCTTAGTAGAAGATAGTTGTGGAACTATTGGTTGAGACCGATGAGGATGGGTCGTTCCTTGGTCCAATCCACCTCTCGTAAGCAGAAAAAAGGTGTAATCCGTGCTTCGTAAGGTCCTTAACATAATCTCTCTCCCCCCCTTTCTTTTTTTTACCTTTGTTGCTGTCCGAGGGACAGGGTTCGGAGTGCAACAAAGTTAAGAAAGTAAAGGGTATTTGTAAGCGAGACTAAGTGTAGACTTAGAACGTCGGCGTTGTACCTTTGGTAGGTTACGGGTTAATCCGTAGATGGGTGTCCTATCCGAACCAAACTCTCTTGTAAAGAGAAGGTCCGAAGGAAAACGTCCGAGTGGACGAGGGTCCATGTGTGGACAAGTGATTTTTGTCTGGAAAAGTTCTGGGGCGTCCGACGGGTAGTCATCCGAGGCCTCAGTGTTGTCTTCCGCCCGAAAGTGGGGAAGTTTGTTGTATGTGTCTTTGTTATCGCAAAGTAAGTTTTTTGTACCGATTCGTCATTTCACTTGGTATTATTGTACTACACCGTTGGATGATTTTTTATCTACGATTGAGATTTAATCCCGGAAAATCGTGACGGTTGGAGTTTCAGATATAGCCCTCTATAAATAGGGGCCTAAGTCGCTTTCATTCTTCACTTTTAGAGAGAAGATTTTTGTTCCAGAGCATATCCGAAGCAGTTACACCCGATCCGAAGTGAGTCAAGAGAGGTCCGTAGTGCGTGTTTCCGTGCGAAGTTAGCTACCTTCCATCCAACCATCCGAATACAAGTAAGTTTGCTTCTTTCATTGCGTGATTCCATTTCCTTAGTTTGTTGTCTTTTCCGTTAAGCTGCTCGGATGTATGCCCATGATGCGTAGGTTAGTAATAACCAATGTTTTGGCTATGTTGACTAACACCGAGTAACCATCTTAGTGACTCTGAACTAACTTCGTCCGGTAGATTCGCTTTCTTGACCCCGATTTTTAAATTTTCTCCTCCTTTTTTAATATACATAAACGGCCTCTCGGACTGCCATCTTAAAGCTTATGAAATTGCTTTCTCCTTTCCCTAGGATGTCCGAGAGTGATAGTCAGAACTGATCCGAGGCTGAGGGATATGTCTCCGACACGTCATCTTTATCCGACAGCTCCGAGGAGATTGACATTGTTGGTGATGACGAGTCAACAGAGCTGGAGCAATCTCCCCGTCCGAGCCGAGAAGAGCCCGAGGTAAGCTCCTTGCTTCGGTTAGTTGTTCCGGGTTCAGGGTCTCCGAAGCATCGGGATTACGTGCGAGTCTCTAATGTGCAGGGTGTTGGTGCGGCTCAAGAGACAAGCTCGCGGACTATAGGAGCTCGCCGTCCGGGCTGTGCTGGGAAGGAGCCCGAACTTCCGGTAGAGATTCGATCCCTCATTCGCAACCTAGGTTATAATTTTAGGAGTAACCCTAACCGAATTCCGTTCGTTCCGGATCCGCAGGAGCCTAACATCGAGGAGGTGCATGATACCTCCGAGGCGCCTCCCGAGTTAGGTATGTTCGAAGAAGGTGTTGAGGATCGGGTCCGAGTAGCTGTTCCCCTTCGGACGGTGGTAGAGTTGGGTTCCTCGTCCGAGGATGATAGGGCGGAGGAAGAGGTGCGTGCTGAGGATTTTGGTTCCGAGGAGGAGGAGGAAGAAGAAATATTGTCCGCCCATGTTTTTCGGAGGGCATCTGCTGGTCAAGCGGGCCCGAGCCACCAGATGACCGAAGAGGAATTGCCCGAGGGGCTTAAGAGGGGCGAAGACGTGTTCCGAGTGAAGTTTCCTCGGTCAAGGGACGAAGTTACTCACCCTGATCCGGAGGGTGAATTGAATGAGGATGGTACTTTGCCCACTTGTCCTTCGATTATACTGGCTGAGGAGGTGGGAGAAAGTACGAGATTCTGGAGTGCGTGGAAATTCTCGTTTCGGACGAGTCACATGCTTTCTACAATCTGCCTCCGGGATACATGTGCGTCCATGAAATAAGTCTGCATTGCGGGTGGCGGCTGCCCGTGTCGTCCGAGTTCCTGGAGATTTTGCGCAGCATGGGGTTAAGTCCGCATCAAATAATCCCCAACTCGCTCGGAAACCTAATGTGCTTCGGGGTAATGTGTAAATATAAGGACATCCCGGTCACATTTGATATCTTCCGAAAGTTGTTCAATATTAGTGTAAGTAATAGAAACACTTTGTTTTATACGTTCATATGTCGTCAAGCATACACATTTTTTGTCGACCCCCTTTCTTCGTTCGGGATTCACTGGTGGAAGAGATACTTCTTCGTCCGGCCCGCTTTGAAACAAGGCCAATCTGAAGCGGAAAGGCCAAAGTGGCAATTTGAGAATAAATTTTTTCGAGGCAGGCTGCCAGACTGGAAACCTCCGGCTCGGAACATCCCTTTATGGATGCAAGCTCTCTATCAAAATCAGGATCCGGAGAAATACTTCTTCCGAGGGTTGATATGCCAACCTCTTCCTTATCTGGCCGGCTTTTCAGAGCCAAGTTTTTGTGATGGAAAGAAGGACTTAAGTAAGTGTTTCTTCCGTCGGGCACGTGGTTGGTCTTCCGAGTTGGTGGTTATTGCCTTTGTTTGTAGTTATAAATTGTAAATTTCTGTTATCTTGCATCTTATTGTCACTCGGATGTGCAGATTTCTGGTTCGAGTACACCATGTCCACTATGCGAGAGTTGAAGAGGAAGCAGAATGCTGCTTAAAGAAATGAAATGGAGGAGGGTACTCGGACCCAAATTATCAAGACTTCCACTGTGCTGCCAATGGAGGAGCCTCGGAATGCCGCTGCTTTCCGAGCGGAAGAGACTCGGAGGGCTGCCACGGGCGAGCAGGCCCAGACAATACCTACCCCGGACAAGGGTAAGGTTGTTGGTTCGAAGGGGGCCAAGAAACCTCCGAGATCTGTGTCTCGGGATCCCCCTACTAGTGGCTCGAGCGCTGCAGCTGGGAAAAGCGTTCGTCCGAAGGTCCAATCCCTCCGACCAAGAAGGGCAAGGGAAAGATGAGTGATGCGCCGGAGCTGGAGTTAGATGCTGAGGTGGCTCGGTGGCTTGCCTCAGGCTGGACGGATTATGGAGTTGATCACGCTCTCGGTAAGGTTTGTTCGTTTAGATTTCTGATTGGTGTTTCAACTTTCTTTGGCTCGGAATTGTCTCTCTAACTTTTTAATGTCGGTTGTTCTCAGCTTGCTGCCGCCGTTCAGGTGTGCTCCGTGGTTGCTGGTCGGAGGGCCACACTAGAGGAGGACCTGGCCAAGGCTCAGGCTGCTCGGGCGGTTGAGACGTCTCGGTTGAATAGTCTGTCCGTGCGGCTGAAAAAGACTATAGCTGCCAAGAAGGAGGCCGAGTCAGAGACAGCCAAAATGAAAAGCGCCATCCTAGCGGTGGAGAAGGACTTGAAAGTTCATCAGGATAGCTTGGATGAGTTCGTTGGTGTCTCCCGGAGCTTCAAGGACATGATGCTGAATGAGCTACTAAAGGTTCGGACAAGGGCCGTCCAGGATTTCTTGATCTCGGACTCCTGCAAATTCTTGCTCGAATCCAAGTATGACGAGGCTCGACAGGATGGGTTCGATGCGGCTGTGGGCCAGTTCCAGAGGAAAGGTTGGATTCCGAGTGGTTGTGAGTTGGAGGCTGAAGGCGTTTCTGCTTTCAAAGAGGCCGATGGCTCGGACTTTGCTCCAGAGGGTGTCTCAGATGAAGACTTGCTCCAATGCGAGTTTGTGGAGCTGGTCTGTAATGAGACAGAAGATAAGAAGTTCGACGACGGTGGTCCGTATCTTCCGCATTTCGTTCCCTGGTTGCTGATGTCTAGTGTCTTTGTTCCTTTGGAAGACCACTTGGAGCACAACCGAGACTGGTTCACTTTGGCCGGGCCTGTCCAAGGTTTCGATCGGGACTTGGACTTGATGCAACGATGCCCTGCCATCCTGAAAGAGTGTCAGGCTCGGAGAGATAGGAGGTTGGCCCAAGAAGCCAGAGAACGGGAGCAGGCACCACTAGAGGGGGATGTCGGAGGCCCCTCCGGAACTCAGGCTGATTCATCCGAGCGGCGGAGAGAGTGAAGGCGGGGTATGCCCCGGATTTCTGTAATTGTGAGCCTTCGGGCATTGAGACAATGTTATTTCCTTCTTAGTCGCTGTTTTGTATAACTTGCCTTATCTATACATTTGACTCGGTATCTGTGTTATTGGTCTGGGCTCGTTGGTGGCTCGGAGGAACTTTTATTACTGGCTTGTGTTATTGCCCTTCCGAATGCATGCTTCTCCTTGCGCGTTTGAATTTGTAAAACTGATCAGTAACTCGAAGTTTTCATTGTCTCGGCTTGTTCGGACAATGTGTCCGAGTCCACGAGGCCCAATTTCTCCGGACGTTAATTGCCTTAAGTAAATTCTCCCTTTGCTGGCTCGTGGGACGGTCGGACACCAAATGTTTATTGCCGTGAATAAACAGGAATGATTCAGAGCCGTTTTTTCAAATGTTCACCATACAGAAAAAATTGGTTTTGCCAAAGCTGTTACAAGTAGGACTAGTTCGGATGTTATCATCCTGCTCGGTCCGTAGGGACTTGGTGTGCCGTTCCGAATCATGTTGGCTTGTGAGCAGTTGGTAAAAAAGACAATCAGTAGAAAAGTTGAGTGACTTGCTACGGGTCCAAGTCGGTACGGAGGTCATCATGGATGCCTCGAGCTGACGCATCCGAACGGGTAATTTACTCAAGAAGGCTGGCAATGTGAAGGGATTTTTTTGGTTGGGCTAATAGCGGCCCAAGCGTTAGGCCCAAGTCCAGGCCCAAGCCCAAGCCCATCGTCGGCGATTACGGGCCACGTGGCGACTACTGATTGATTCTTCATTTCTATATATACCCTTGGATTGTACGTCTTTTTGTCAGATCATTCCATCCCTTTTATAGTTATAAGTGGTCTGGATCCTGAGTCCGGACGTCTGCCGAGTGGGTTGACACCACCGTCCCTATGCGTGATCTTGCCTCTAGAGGTTTTCCGGTGTTTCGGAAATCTCTCCGGGTCAGACCATGCTGGAGACGATGAGGTCAAGTCACTCGGATGCAAGCTCCTTCGGATCCTCGTACTAATCTTCTTTCTCTGGGGCTGTAGTTGGTAACAACAGCTTGAGCCCCGGAGGGGGTAGACTAGCTCGATGGCACGGGGGATTGACCAACATTAATTTATGAGTTTCTAGCATATCCGAGTCATTTCACTTCGAGTCTGCATCCGGGGGACGACAACTCGGCAGGATTGGTTTGGTAGAAGCCCTTCCAGTATTCTGAGGTTCGGTGTAAGATCCGCCCGGGATGTTGGAAAGCCTTCTATCAAAGCTGTCTTGTTGAGTTGTTCGTCTTCCGGATAGACGTAGGGGTCGGGGTGACCTCAAGTTGGTGTGGTTATTCTGGAAATATCCTTTCCAGTATTCCGGGATCTTGAAACGGACCAACCTTGAATATTAGGGGTAGTCGTTCGGAAATCTCTGGGCGGAACTTGCTACAGTCCGGCCCATCTTTGTAGGTTTGGTCGTATCTTTCCCTTTTTTCCAAGTATGGAAGGCCCGAGAGGGTCTACTTGCTAATCTTGGAAGGAAAAGGGGATAACGCCACTCTCTCTCGGAGGCATGTCGGAAAATGTTTACTTGAGTAAGTTTTTCGGCTCTCCCTTGTGGTTCCATGGCCGAGCAGTCCGGTTTCATTAGTAACTTCATTCCATAATTGAAGGCCCGGGGGGCTACTTGCAATTCTGGAAGGGAGTTCCTGATAATGCTGGTCTTGTTGGGGATCAGAACTGCAAACCATCATGAGCTAGCTACATGACTAAGGTCCGTTGGTCCGTATCCGAGCAGCCCGGTTGTATCGGAAACTTCGTTCCCAGAATTGAAGGCCTGCGGGGGCTTCCTGCAATTCTGGAACGGAGTTCCTGACATTACCGATCTTGTTGGGAGTCGGCTCGGCGGATGCTTCCGGAGTGACTTGGATCGTTCCGATTATCCGGGTTGTTCCCTTCCAAATACTTGAGTAATTCGAGAAGGATTCACTATAGTATCTGGTAAGAGACGATCCGGATTGTCATGGTGATACTTGCTTATTTCGGAACCGTTTCTTCCGTTCGGAGGTCATGAAGCACTCTATCGGGATGTCTCGAATGGCCTTGATTATCCTGGTCGTTCGCTCCCAGATACTAGGTTGTCCGAAAGGAACTCCATAATCTCTGGGAGCTGAACTTGTTTTGTTGAAAAAGTCATGTTCTTACTTATTAGGAATGTTCGCAGGTGTAGAATCGATTATGACCGAATCAGGTTCGTTCTGATAAGCGCTCGAAAGTACAAGATCGTTCTTCTAAAGATGGAGCTTTTGGAAGAGTAGGAGAGTTAACTAGAATAGGTGCTTGTGTCTTTGTAAGCTTGATCAGGGCTCTTCGGGCTCTTCACTTTGTAACTCGGTCCTTACTTTGTTTGAATAAAATGCGCTTGTTTTTGTTATCGTTGTCTTTCTGTTTCATTGTGTTAAGCTTCCTCAGATCGGTGTGCAACTTAGACCCGAAACGAGCAGCTAGGTGACTTTCCTTGTGATTCGGTCGGGCAACGGGGTCCGAAGGACTTGACCCGAGCGGAGTGAAGATGTGTTATGAAAGCAAAGTTGTATTGACTTGACGGAAATCGAATTACAACTTGGGGGTTTCGAGGCCTATTCATAAACACAAAAATAGATCGACAAAAAGTGGCAGTCATTGCAATGCTCCTTTCCTAAGTGTAGAACTTTTGGAGGTTCTTGGCATTCCAAGTTCTCTTCAAGGCTCGCCCTTGGTCGTCTTCTAGCTCAAAGCTTCCATTGACTCTGGCTCCAGTAACTTTGTAAGGTCCTTCCCATTTGGGCTTGAGTTTCCCAACATTGCTTACAATATCGGCTCTTCTGAGGACTAAGTCTCCGACTTGTATATCTTTGGGGAAGACATGCTTGTTATAAGTTCGAGCAGTCATGGCTTGGTATCGGTGTATGTTAGTTAATGCCTTACTTCGTTTGTCTTCAAGGAGCTCAAGGTCGTAGATCCTTGAACTTCATTGTCAGCCGGGTTGTACTGCTGGATCCTTTGGGTTTCCACTGCTACTTCTGAAGGAATGACTTCCTCAAATCCATAGACAAGGGAAAAAGGCGTCTCTTGTGTAGAGGTCTGAGTCGTCGTCCTATGTGCCCAAAGGACCGCGTCGAGATCATCTGCCCAACTATCTTGGGAGGTCCTCAACCTTTTCTCCAAGATTTTGACGATGGTCTTGTTGGTGGCTTCTACTTGACCATTAGCTTGGGGGTGGCCAACGGAAGTGAAGCGCTGTTCTATTTTGAAAGACTGAAGCCATTCCTTCAGTCTTGCCCCTGAGAACTGAGCCCCATTATCCGACACTAGGATTCTTGGAAGTCCGAAGCGGCAGATGATGTTCTTCCAGATGAATGTCCGTACCCTGCTTTCAGTGATGGTCGAAACTGCCTCTGCCTCAACCCATTTAGTGAAATACTCCACTGCCACGATCAAGAACTTCTTCTGATGGGTTCCGCGTGGGAAGGGACCAACTATGTCTATGCCCCATTGATCAAATGGACATGCTATAATTGACGGAATCATAGGGTTGGTCGGGCGCTGTGGTATGTTGGCATAATATTGGCAGTCTTCGCAAGCACGCGCGAAGTTGGCGGCGTCAATGTCAATGGTAGGCCAATAGTATCCTTGTCTTATGATCTTTTGCGCCATGGTTCTTCCCCCGGAGTGACTTCCACAACTTCCAGCGTGGATTTCCTCCATCACAGTCTTTGCTTCCTAGGGATCCAGGCATCTCATGTGGGTGCCGGTGAAGGATTTTTTGTAAAGATCATCTCCCATGATGAAGTATCTGTTGGTTCGGCATAGGATCCTCCTTGCTTCTCTAGGATCTGAAGGTAGAGAACCGTCCTTGAGATGGTGGAATATGTCAGTCATCCAGTTTCTTTTACTGCTCAAGAGGAAGACTTGTCCATTGGAGTTTGCCAAGGAGGAGTCCGTGCAGGTCATCAAGATGACACTTCTCGTGTGCAGAGCTCCTAAGGCTGAGGCATACTTGGAGAGGGCATCAGCTTTTTCGTTCCATTCCCTGTGGAATTGGTCAAGAGTGAAGTCCTCAAAATGCTCAACCTCTTTTTTGAGAAGTTCCAAGTACTTGATCATGTTAGCCCCTTTAGCGGTAAAGGATCCGGAGAACTGGGATTGCACGAGTTGTGAATCTGTGTAAGCCTTAATTCTTTTCGCCTGAAGAGCTCTCGCCATCCTTAGGCCAGTGAGGAGTGCCTCATACTCAGCCTCGTTGTTTGTTACTTTAAAATTGAGGGTGATGGCGTATTCTAGCTTGGCTCCTTCGGGACTTTCAAGAAAAATTCCTATTCCTCCTAATCGTCCAGTAGAGGATCCGTCCACTTGTAATATCCAACAATCCTTGTCTCTCAACTTGTTCTCCACAGCGAGAGTAGGCACCTTTTCCTCCTCCTGCTTCTTGTCGGAAGATTCAGGTGTCGAAGTGTTGGATGCCTCATCTAGGAGAAACATGTGCCTCACCCTTAATGAATCGTCCATGGGTTCTTGATACTTGGTCCAAAGCTGGAGACTATTCCCGTGTGTCTCTTGGGGTCTGTTCTCTTTGGCTTTCTCTTCCTCCAAGGAGTCTTTTACTTGAGTGATCATGACGTGGCTCACATCCTTTTTGCGGGCTTTCGATTTCCCCTTCTATTTCCTCCGGATAATCTACCAAGAAGTCGGCAAGGACTTGTGCTTTTTTGGCAGATGGAGCTTGATAACCGATATCATATTCACTTAGTTCGATCACCCACTTGGATAAACGTCCTGACTGGTTTGGCTTACCTAGGACATGTTTGAGTGGTTCATTGGTGAGGACCACGATTCGATGAGATTTGAAGTAAGGCTTTAGTCGTCGTGTAGTGTAAACTAGCGCGAAGGCGAGCTTCTCGATCTTGACATATCTAGCCTCGGAGCCCACAAGTTCTTTGCTCAAATAGTAGATTTGTAAATGGTCATTGCCTTGTATCCGAACCAATATAGAACTCATTGCTTCATCAGTAGTGGCCAGATAAAGGTAAAGAGGTTCGCCCTCTATTGGTTTAGACAAGAGGGGCGGTGAGAGGAGGTATCTTTTCAAATTATCCAGGGCCTCTTCACACTCCTTTGTCCACTCAAACTTGTCTCCTTTCCTTAGAATCTTGAAGAAGGGTAAGTTTTTTTCGGCGGACATGGAGATGAAATGGCTTAATGCCATCACCTTTCCCAAAAGCTTCTAAACTTCATTGATAGTTTTTGGTTGTGGTAAGTCTAGGATTGCCTTTATTTTCTCCAGATTAGCGCTGATACCTCTCTCTGTGACCATGTAGCCAAGGAACTTTCCTCCCTTTACTCCGAACGTGCACTTTTCAGGGTTCAACTTCATTCCGTATTTCCTAAGGATGGAAAAGCAATCGTTGAGATGCTCGATGTGCTCCTCTTCAGTCTTGCTTTTTACAAGCATGTCATCCACATAGACTTCCATGGTTTTGCCCAACTCTTCTTTGAACATCTTATTTACCAGTCGGTATGTAGCACCTGCGTTCTTGAGGCCAAATGGCATGACCTTGAAGTAGTAGACCCCTCCTGCCGCAAAGAAGGCCGTCTTCTTGATGTCTTCCTAGGCCATCCTGATTTGGTAGAAGCCTTGATATGCATCCATGAAGCTCAGGAGTGCACATCCTGCGGTGGAATCAACTAGCTGGTCTATGCGGGGTAATGGATAAGGATCTTTTCGACAAAACTTGTTGAGTCTAGTGAAGTCATTGCACATTCTCCACTTTCCCGGAGCCTTTTCAACGAGGACCACGTTACAGACCCAATCGGAATATCTGACTTCTTCGATATGCCCTGCTTTTATCAACTTGTCCACCTCTCCTGCTATGATAGCATCCTCGACAGGCCCAAAGTCTTTCCTCTTCTGTCGGATGTGTTTTACCGTTGGATCCATGTTCAGACGGTGAACTGAGATCCTTGGGTCTATCCCCTTAAGATCATCGGTGCTCCAGGCAAAGATATCGTGATTGTCTCGAAGGCATGTGATGAGCTTCATCTCTACTTCCGTGCTCATCTCCGTTCCGATCCGAGTTGTCTTTTCCGAGTTCCCCTCGATCAGCTGAACCTCTTTCAGGGCTTCATGAGGTTCTATCCTGGCAGTCTTGGGGAACTTTTCCCTAAGCGACCCAACACTAATTTCTTCCTTTAGTGGGGTAAGAGCCACAGGAGGAGGGCTCCTGGGTCTCTTAGTGACCGAAATAACGGGTACTGTGGCTCCTCTGGTTGACATGATGTAGCATTCCCAAGCTTCTCTAACATTGCCCACTTCTTCACCCACACCGTTTGGGGTTGGGAACTTTACCCTGTTGTGCAGGGGAGAAGCGATTGCCTTGAATTGGTTAAGTCCTGGGCCGCCCAGGATCACGTTATAGTCGAAGGTGCTATCAACTACCACAAAGAGGATTGTCTCAGTCACTCTTGTCGGAAAGGTGCCCATAGAGACTTGTAGTGGTACACTTCCAATGGGACGTACTACAGATCCTCCAAAACCCACCAAAGAAGTATACACATGCCCATATTGAATTTGTCCCAAGTGCATTTGCTCCACGGTCCTTTTGGAGATGACATTGGAAGAACTTCCTGTGTGGACAAGTCCTTTGTTGACCTTGTAAGTGGCGATAACCAGAGAAACAACCAAAGGAACGTCGGGGTCCTTGAGATCTCCTCCACTAGACGTTGGTGGGGGGATTTCGCTATCATCAAAGGTGATGGCGTTTGTGCCCTTCATCGCTGAAGGAGCATAGGCTCTATCGTTGTTTCTCAAGTGTTGCGCGGTCCTTTCCCTTGCATTTCGACTGTCTCCCCTAGTTGGTCCTCCCGCAATGGCATTGATAACTCCGCTATAGGGGAGGTTTTCCATATCCATATCATCGTGGTACCCTCGGTATCCTTGGGCATGCTGAGGTGGGATCCCCGCTGGAGGTGGCGGTAAGGACCCTGTTGGAGGTTCCGAACCACGCTCCTCCCTTCTTTATTCATTCTTCTGGTGTCTGGAAGGTTCCTCTTCATATATAGGTTCTTTCAGTTTTCCGCTCCTTAGCATCCCCTCTATTTCTGTCTTCAACTGGACACAGTCCTCCGTTGAGTGACCTTTTTGCTTATGGAACCTACAGTAGTCCTTGGAAGCTTTGTTCTTCTTGTTGCTCCTCGTAGGTTTTGGCCATTGTATATCCAAGTTTTTCTCAACGATGGAAGCCTAGATGTCGGATCTTGATGCATTGGCGAGTATACTCGGCGTATCTCCTTGGAGGAGTCCTCTCTCTGCGGAATTCCCTCTTATCTCTAAGTTCCCTTTTTTGTTCAAACTTTCCCTGACGAGGAGGAGGTTCTTGCCTTACTTGCACTTTTCCCTTTTTGGCTGCAGCTCTTATCGGAACATTTCGCCGATACTCTTCTCCATACAAGACTCCTTCACAGATATCTTCCATGTACTTTTCAGTTGTGATTTCTTCGTTGGAAAGCTTTTTTCTAAGATCATCATTATAAGTGTTGGCATATAGGTGTCGGACCCGTTCTTTGATGCTATGAGGTTCTACTTAGCGTACTTCGGCATTGAAACGGTCAAGAAAGGTTCTAAGGTCCTCATGCTCTTTCTGGATTATTCCTGCCAGGTGCTCAACTGACCTCTTTCTCTTCTTTGCTTTCTCAAGTCTTTTCAGGAAGAGGGAAGCGATATCCGCATAGGACTTGATGGAACCATTAGGCAGTGAGTTCCACCAATCCATTGCTTCCCCAAAGAGTGACAAAATTGTCTATGGTTTTTACAATTGGTCATATAATCGTTAGTGGAAAAGTTGAGAGCTTTCATGTTGTCATTCAGGCCATTGGTCTCCATCTTACTTTCATATCTAGTAACGTGCCCCACAGGACAAGTATCTCCGTAATAGTGTTCAAGGCTTGGAATAGCGGAGTCAGGGCGTTTTCTTCATGTGCTTTCACCATCCTGATCTCGTCACATAGAGGATTGGGAGCTCTAAGAGTTACCTTCTCATGTGGCTTCACCATCTTGCTCAGAGTGGCGATTTGCGTTTCTAAGGCCTTTTGTTGAAGATAAATCTGCTCAGCTGTTAACTTCTCACCAGTCCTGGGGTTGATGGCCACATCTAGAGGAAGGTCATCAATAGGGACTATTGAGATGCTTTCCGCCACATGATCTCTTGGCGCATGTTATTGTGCTCCACGCCGACTGGTTCCAACTTCATCCACTCGTGGCATCACTGGACTTCTCCTCATTGTTCGTGAAGCGTGACCGCCTGATGAGAAGATTCCTTAGATCTTCCTGATGAGCTTGTTCCCCCAGCCTTTGTTGGATAGGACGATGCTCATTTCTGGATTGTGCGGGTTCAACTTGTCTCGGAATTGCCAAAGGAGGAGGGGTTGTGGAGGCTTGAGGTTGTTTGATCCAAAGCATCCTTGAATAGTGGTGAGTAAGAGGACAAACTGATTCTCATTCATCCCGAACTCGTTGGGACGGATGATCTGCCCATTTGGAAGGGTAAAGTTTCTTCCTGGAGGAGGACCATGTGTTCCTAACGGAGGAACTTGTCCTTCGACCCCAAGCACCTGGGTCCTTATTGGCGGATCAGCGGCTCTTTCCTCATCTGAAGAGAGATTGGCGGTATGGCCATCGCTTGGAAAATACATCGTATCTCTTGGAGGAGTTCCTGCTACCCTGCCTCTCCTAGTGGGAGGTCTACCTCTTTGCCTTGGAGCAGGCGTGCCAATTGCAGCAGCGTTGGTTCTTGCGGACCTTCTTGTTCTTGCCATTACTGAAGAGAACGGAGCTTTTCGTAAGGATTCCCACAGACGGTGCCAAAATGTCGAGGGTAAAAGTCCCCCAACCACTTAATGAATTTTCCTTGCTTTCCTTCACTCTAAGTACCTAGACCACCTTTGAGTAAGAACCACCTTGCTTGTAAGAGCCAAAGAGTAAGAGCCCGTAAGAACCGTCGTACTGGTAAGAGGCGATGGGTAAGGACCTGCACAAGTAGCTTGGAGGGGGGGTTAGGACCCGGTTTGCCAAGCGTCAAACCGGTTAGAGACTTTACTCAAGAGAGACTGAAGATCTGCTCTGTATAATGTTCGGGATTAGCTTATGTCCGATGACCTACCTTTGTATGGGCAAGTGTGCCATATTTATAGGAATTTCTCAAAGAGGGTGGACTCCTCCAGATCGTGCCAAGTGTAAGGCCTTGATCGAGCCACCAAGGATTGTTTAGGCCCATGGCCTAATAATGACACTTAGCCCATACCATTTTTGGCTTTTAGGGGTAGTTCAGTCATTATTGAGAGAGTTTTAGAGGGTGTGACATAGTCTGCCGAGGTTCAAGGTCCGGAGAGGTTGGTCCGGACGCTTGGTCCAGACCGTATTGGGCTGTCTATGGGGAAGTTCCCTAGGTTTGCCCAACTCTTCCGATTCGGACCTTAAGGCTCGGACCTCCCTACTGTCTAGTGCCAGTCTACTTGGTTGCCTGTGAGATTGTCGTATTGGGTCCGAATGATCATCCGTATCGGACCTAGATGGGTCGGACCTGCAGACCTAGGGTCGGACCTAGTATCTTTTAAGTACTCTGTCCCTTTTATAGGGAGGGTCGGACCCGAGTGGGTCAGACCTGAGGACCTAGGGTCGGACCTACGGGTCGGATAATTGTGTCTCGGGTCCTTTAGACAACTCGGGACGCCTCAGGATTCGTTCCAAGGCGCCTATGACGGATTGGACATATTTTTGTATCAACAATATGATAAACACAGACATGTTGATAATCGCACTCAAGCTCATACAATTCGATAAACAAAAGAAAATACGAATCAAGGAGATAAACGATAGAGAATTATCAAATATTTCCAAGAATTCGATATCAATCCTTCAACAATGATGAAAACCAAGCTCCAATAATGTCTCAATCTCAAAGTATCAATATGGAACTTTTTCTAAGAACTAGGTTAAAAGAAAGTATGAAAGAAAGAATCCAAATTCTCAACTAATAAGGAAAAAACAATTTTTGATTTGCGCGTCTCGCCGCGGCGAGTCTTCTTTTGTCGCATTATATATCGGCTCGCATAATCTTGCCGCGGCGGGCCAAATGCCTCGCCGCGGCGAGCAAATTCCTTCGCTGTGGCGAGCTCATTTTGCAAATCCTTGAGCAGCTTCGTAAAATCTCGCCGCGGCGAGCTTAGGCGACTTTGTTTTCTCCATTTGAGCTAAAAAACCTGAATTCCTACAAAACAAAACCAAAACACCAATGCATAAAATTGTACAAAAACTACTATAAAACTAAGAACAGAGACCGCTAAAAAGGACTAAATGAGACTCTAAATTATCGTCTCATCAAACTCCCCGAACCGAACCTTTGCTCGTCCTCAGCAAACACACAACTAAAACAATACAAACTAGACTCTAGATGACGACAAACAAGAAACACACAAACGAGTCAGACTTCCAAGTGACCGAATTCTACCATTGTAAGCATTAATTTCACAAGGTGCAAAGGGTTTACACTCAACTAACCTTGACAGAATTATGCACAAAAAATCAAGCAAGACAATTTCTCAAGTAAATAGCATTTAAGTCTAACTCTTCAATCCCTCACAAGGAATCCTACATATCTCTCTCTCACACTCTAGAACTGTCCAGTGGGTAATCACTCAAGAAATGGAAAGAAAAACGAAAGATGACTTTCGTCACAAAGGTGCCTCAAATACCACATGCAAAATACTCAGTCAGGTAAGTCGGAAGGGACTTTTTCTTCATGTGTAGCAGCTTGTTAGAACCAAAACTTCAATATTACCACATTTTTGCATACAATGAATTACATGCTAATCAATTTGGCCACTATGGACTCTTTTAGTCTCAATTTTTTGGTAGTGTATGTTTTACCGAAGTCCGCACTTTTGTGCGTGTCAGTTTGGTATACGTGCCATCAACCCTCACGGTCATATGGCTTTTTAAGACCAGGCCGGTATATAGGTAGTATCTGAAACATGCCCAACACGACAACGGTGATGACAAGCACCATAGATACACTCCGAGACGAATAAACTAATCAGGGGAAGAAATACAGATTACAAGAATAGATAAACATAACAGCACAGCAGAATTCTTCTCCCCAAACCATTTCTTTGTAATGCACTGGCTTTGATAAAATAGACTCTTCCTATATAGTATTGATTCCTATAAAAAAAACTATGTTATTTATGTCTATAACGTTGACAATAAATTGCATCCCCAAAGATCAGATGAGAACACGATTCTTTCTAGGAATAAATCGTGACCTCATTAATATATAGGATATATACTAACCTAATAGTTATCTTAGGTTGCATATTGTAACCTAAGATAATGTGTGGTGTTGTCTATAAAATAAGTTATTGTCTATAACCTCATTAATATATAGGATATATACGATTACAAATAAGTTATTGTCTATAACGTTGAATAACTAGATTACAACTATTTTATAGACAACACCAAGATAACATTATTGCATATATCAATAACGTTATACGTTATTGTCTATAACGTATAGTTATAGACAATAACTATTAGGTTAGTATATATGCATTGTTGAGCCGTTATAGACAATAAATGCGTATAGGTTATTGTCAGTATTGATTCTCAACCCTATACGCATAGGGTTATTGTCAGTATTGTCAGTCATGTTTATCTTCCTATTGATTAGGGTTGAGGTGTTATAACTAGATTACAACTATTGTTATGATTCCTATGAAATATGACTGGGGACTGTTATAGTATTGATTCCTAGAGTCTTTTTATCTTGACTTTATGTTATTTACCTGCAGTATGGTGGCTCACCTACTAAGATTGAGAGCATTAGGGAGTTTGCTTTGGGGATGGAAAAGTTGGTGGTGGTAATGATGGTGAGGTAGAATTCAAATTGTCCAATGATATTTTGCTTCCATCTACAGATGACCCAATTGCTGCGATAGTTAATAGAACATATCCGAGTATATAAGGCCATGTTGCTGACGGTCAATACTTTTCACGATAGGGTTATACTTGCACCTACTAATGAGAAAGTCCAGGAGGTCAATGATTATATCATGTCAATTTTACCTAGAGATGTCGTTGAGTTCATGAGTTCAGATAGCATTTGTCTTGACGAAGACTATATCGTCAATAGAGAAGATGTATATTCTGTAAAATTCCTAAACACAATTAGGACTTCTGGAATACCAAATCATATCATTCGGCTTAAGCTTGGTTGTTCTATTATGCCTCTTAGGAACATTGACCCGTCTGCCGAGCTCTATAATGGAACTAGGTTAATTGTTACAACAATTGACAAACATGTGATTGAGGCTAAGACTATACATGGAAACATTGCTGGAGTTAAGGTATTCATACCTCGGATGGTACTCGAGCCTTCTGACCTTACCAAGTTTCCTATTAGATTCCATCGGAGGCAATTTCCTATATTAGTTTGTTATGCGATGACTATCAACAAGAGTTAAGGAAAATCATTCTCATGTTGAGTCTACCTCCCAAAACCTGTTTTCAGTAATGGTCAGTTTTATGTGGCATTTTTCCAGAGTCACTAGCAGGAAAGGGCTTGAGGTTCTAGCATTGGATGAGGAAGGCAGACCAACTGATACAACAGCCAATGTCGTTTACGAGGAAGTGTTTAGAAATATGTGAGATATGCCTTATCTTATTAATAAACTTTTTATTTATTTTATCAATATACAAGTGTTTGATTTCCATTATTAATTACGTTTTTAAATTGTTATTTTGCAGTTGATGAATATTTACACCACCACCGAAGTGCTCTACATTTACTTTGTATTTTTCATTTCACTTGTTTGATGTATTGAACATTTAATTATATTTAATATTACTAATTGTATGGATTCTATGATATCTAACATATTATATAGGACAATTAAAGCATGTTGTGGCAAGGCCACAAGTTAGTACTAGCATTCTTATAAAAATTGAAGTTTATAAATGAAGCAATTGGACACAAAACATAGTATATAAAGTTGTTTTAAATCTCTAGTAAAAAGCTTTATCCTCACGTTCAAGCATCTTTTCACTTTAAAGACTTCTATTTTAATGATATTGCAATCATCAAAGTGGCCCAGTACTTCTTTCTAAGCTAACTGACAAATAAATATTCAGGTCATTAAACAATTTTTCATGCAAATGCAGCGCATAGTGGTGTTATACTAAATCAAATGAGGTAATTATTATTCAAATTAATCTTAGAAATTTTTAATTAAAGTGTATTTATTGTTTTAAATTACTCAGTTCAGATTGAATACGAATAAGAAATTAATGAACGAATAGACCACAATGTAATTATTAATACAAATATATTTGCAATGAAGTTATAATGAATTCCCACAAAATAAATATAAATAAAAAGGTGTGGAAGAAGAGGTTTGAACTTGATACCTCATCGAACACCTTGTAAGATTATTTATTCAAGGAAAAGGTAATGTGAGAAAAGGTTGTGCTTGTAGAGGTTCCAACTTAGGCCAAAGAGTTGAAAGGGCACAACCAGTGTAAAAAACCGGATCGGTCATCGAACTGGACAACTTAAAAATGACGGTTCAATCGGTTCAACCGATCAAACCAGTGGTTAATCCGGCATGCAGTCACAAACATATATTTCCTCCCACTTTTATATTAGATGTTTGAATTTGTATATATTTCATATGAGAATTTTAGGAGATTTTGTATCTTCATCTCCTTTTCCACAAGTCTCAACCACTTTATTTTATTTTTGTTCAATTATTTTGTGTAGACTCTATAAAGATCTAAAGAGTCGTATATGAGAGACATTAACATTTTTAGTTTTTAATCATTTATCAATACTCATGAAGAAAAAAGTTGTCTTAATTTGTGTGTAAAAGTCAAATATTTTATCTTAAAATTAGGAGGGAGTACCAGTTCATAAATAATATGAGACATATTGAACAATTATAAAAATATCACATCATTAGAAAATGCATATAATTAAACCACTAATAAATAAGTTGTTAAAAACTTACGTTTTTAACTTATAGTAATTTTTTTCGAAAAAGGTTGTGCATATTAATTTTTGATTATTCAAATACCATAGTTCAAACTAATGTAATTGTAATCAGTCCATAAAGAATGAATTTTCAAAAACATAAAGTCTATTATTCTTCTACTTCATTGATGAAAAAAATTGATGGCCTTGGAAAAAGTTGAAAATATGTTAAGAAGAAAGATTTTATAAAATGCTACTACTTATATTAAAGTAATACACTCAACTAACAGAATTAGCTGTCTCCAAGTGGAAGTTGTGCCATCCTCTTATACATTAGATTTAGGTTCAATTCTACATTTCAACATTTTAATTAATTTCTTAGAGAACTAGCCCATATGCGGTTAACCGGGTCGCTGGTTTAGTAAACACCGGTTTTGGCTAAGGTTTTTCCAAATCGTTCCCAAAGTATAGTGTGCCAAACGCAATCGTCTTTCATTTGAGGTCGAAACATAATGGATGGGGTGATTGTGGAAAATGAGGTGATTGATGAGGAGAAAGAATTATATATATAAAAAAAAAAGATCTTTGTTTTCGAGATTGCTTTTGGCTTATTATCCGATGAGACCAAAGTCTTGGAAAAGGTAAGATTTTCATAAAAGATAGGAAACGCAATGTGTTGTGTGGTTTTTGGATATTAGCGGTCTGATCAGCCGAGTTTCTAAAAAAACCGTCGATACACACCTGTTTCGTTATACTTTTAATAGATTATGTTATGGTTTTAAGTTGTTATCATTAAAAGTTTCAGTTACATTTTTAACGCATTTTGTTAATGTTTTGAGAGATGATGTGATGGTTTTAATGCGTCATTTCTCAGGTGTGTATATTGTTGAGTCTATACATAAGAGGTCACTATACTAAAGACGCTTAAGCAATAACAATGCATAAAATGTTATATTTGAACTGATCTTTGGGGATGCAATCTATTAAATATAACCATAACACATAACAGCATAGCATGAAGGAGCATCTGTAGTTAGGGGATTTAGACTCTATCAACCATGACAATCAAATAACGTTATTTTGACACATTATATATCAATATTGTTAGTATTTATTGTCTATAACGGCTTAGACTCTAATGTGTTATTTACCATTATAACGATATAACAATAGGAAAGAACTATTAACCTAAATGCAGCAATAACCTAAATGCAGCAATAACACTTATTGTTGCAATAAGTGACCTTTTGGAGAGTATAGGGTTATAACCTAATATAAGTTATTCAACGTTATAGACAATAACATTTTGGGGAGTATAGGGTTGAGCCGTTAGAGACAATAAATCGTGACCTCATTAATATATGCAATAGTGACCTCATACACGTTATAGACAATAACCCTGACAATATCTTATTTGATTGTCAGGGTTGATTGTCAGTATTGATTCTCATTAACATTATAGTTATCAATGTTTTTGCATTGATAACTATGTCCCAATGGAACAAGGAGTAGGTGCATGGGCATAGTTGATCAATACATAGACAATAGACTCTTAAGCATATTTTCGAAGACAATATTTCCGGCAATGTTATTTGAGGTATTTTATTATTGTTTAAGATATTGTCACCTCTTAAGAAATATTGATTTCTTGAGAACAAAGGATCTCGATTGACCTGATCTCGGTGGCCACGCAAATATTGTCTTCAAAAATCATAACAATAGTAATTATTGTTACGATTTTGTGCAGGTAGCAAGAACACACATCACCTTTACTGGCTCATCGAATGTCACCTCAACGGCTAGAACTCTGTGGTTTCTGCGGTCGCCGGGAACTTATCCCTCTCTCTTTGCTGAAATCGGCCAACTAGATCCCCTAAAGTCTTCTCTAACCGCTTCTGCGCCTGCTTAATGATGTCGAACCGCTGATCATTCCTACTCTGATTTTCCTGTGCTTCAGCCCAGAACCTCTCGGAACGCTCCATGTGGTTCCTGATTGCCTGATCAGAACTTCCCGGCACTTTCGTAGTTTGAACCTGAACTGTCTGAGCTAGAACTGATTGCGCCTATCGCGCATTCTCACAGAATTTGTTCCCACCTTGGTTACCCCACCAGTTACCACGATGTTTGGTCTGCACCCAATTCACTATCTTAGCAGTCAGGTTCTCGTTCAAAATCTCTGGGAGCCTACACATGCTAGTTCCATGCCCAAAATTACCGCAGAGATTTCACCGCTCACTCAATGGGGTGTTGGGAACCACACCTATACTTGTTGACCTTATATGCTCTATTTGCTTGTCCAACTCAGTAGTACATGCCCCTGGATTTCCTTCAACAGCTCGATATCCTGCTCTCCTAGATTTATTTCTCGCACCCTTGAGCTGAGACACTGCTGCCAGTTTCGCGAAAACACCATTTAGTTCGTTAGAGGATGCTTCCAGGAATGAATTTTTATACGTCATATCAACCATGTTCTGACACTCCCAATTTGGACCCTCATAAAATCTGATGCACAGATGCATATCGTCAATCCTGTGGTGCGGGCATTGGGATAGCAACTGTAAGAAGCGTTCACGAGCTTCATATAAAGTCTCACCGTACATCTGCTGAAACTGTATTATCTGAGTGCGAAGGTGCTGTATTTTCTCGGGAGGGTAAAATTTATTCACAAAGGCTTTATAAAGAGAATCCCAAGTAGGTAGAGAACCCCCAGGTTGGTTTAACAGCCAGTTCCTAGCTTTATCCTGCAGGCACATCGGAAAAACCTTCTTCCTTATCTCTCCATCTGAAACTGTTACTCCTCCGGCTGTCAACGGAATCCCTACAATCAGTACATAGAACTCCTTGAGGAACCTTATCACATCCTCGTGGGCCATTCCGTAGAACTTCGGGAGATTATGGAAGTGGTAAACTTTGAGTTCTTGCCTCATTAGACAGCACAATTGCCGCTTTCCCGGCCTTAACCTTGCCGGGCTACATGTAGGCTCCATAGGTTAACTGAGCCATTGAAATATTCTTTCTGATCAACTGTTGTCAAAATATCATTAGTTTCTATTAGTGCACTAAACTTCAGGTAAATAGAAAACAAGTAAAAATTCACAATCAAGCGCTACAGTAGTAATTGGGTCCCCAGCAGCGGTGCCAAATTTGATGTGCTCAAATTACTACTTAGAAAACAAGTAGAAAGCAGTTGTTGTAGACAGACAATGCTAACCACAAAATCGTTCGCTAAGGAACCAATTAAGCTACCAAGCAGTTGAAAGCAAACAGTCACTCGTGGAAACGGTTTGATTTGTTAGGTTTTGATTACTTCTAGTAACTAGAAAACAGAAAAGCAGATAAACGGTTTTTAACAATGAGAGAAGACAACACAGCAATTATGATCGAGTAATGCTAATCCGCTCTAGGGAAATTGTTCATACTTGTCACGCGGTCGGTGTACATAAATCAATCAATCCAACCTCAACCAATTGTCATTTATGTATTTTGAACTAGAGCAATCGTGGGTCGTCAATCCACGTTCCTTAACCGAAAATGATTTAGAAAATCTTGAACTAGCGAATTGGATTGATAGTTTTTACGAAGATTTTGAACTAGACGAACGTATATGAACGAATCCTAACCCTAGAAGCGAATGCGCAAAACCGTCACATAACTACCGTGTTCGGAGTGATTTAACTACTCATAGTAGAAGCATAATCAAAGACATCAAAGTATTGCATATGATAAACACAGACATGTTGATAATCGCACGCAAGCTCATACAATTCGATAAACAAAAGAAAATACGAATCGAGGAGATAAACGATAGAGTATTATCAAATACTACCAAGAATTCGATATCAATCCTTCAACAATGATGAAAACGAAGCTCCAATAATGTCTCAATGTCAAAGTACCAATATGGAACTTTTTTCTAAGAACTAGGTTAAAAGAAAGTATGAAATAAAGAATCCAATTTCTGAACTAATAAGGAAAAAAACAATTCGATTACTCAAGTCTCGCATGGGCTATTTCCTCACAAGCGAGTCTTCTGTTGTCGCAATATATATCGGCTCGCTTAATGTCGCCACGGTGGGCCAAATGCCTCACTGCGGCGAGTCTTGATGACAAAGGCAGCCTCGTAAAATCTCGCCGCGGCGAGCTCGTTTTGCAAATCCTTGAGCAGCTTCGTAAAATCTCGCCGCGACGAGCATAGGCGACTTTGTTTTCTCCATTTGAGCTCAAAAACCTGAATTCTTACAAAACAAAACCAAAACACCAAAGCATAAAATTGTACAAAAACTACTATAAAACTAAGAACAAAGACCGCTAAAAAGGACTAAATGAGACTCTAAATTATTGTCTCATCAAACTCCCCAAACCGAACATTTGCTCGTCCTCGAGCAAACACACAACTAAAACAAAACAAACTAGACGCTAGATGACGACAAACAAGAAACACACAAACGAGTCAGACTTCCAGGTGACCGAATTCTACCATTGTAAGCATTAAGTTCACAAGATGCAAAGGGTTTGCACTCAACTAACCTTGACAGAATAGTGCACAAAAAATCAAGCAAGACAGTTTTTCAGGTAAATAGCATTTAATTCTAACTCTCTCTCACACTCTGGAAGTGTCCAGTGGATAATCACTCAAGAAATGGCAAGAGAAAGGAAAGGTGATTTTCGTCACAAAGGTGCCTCAAATACCACATGCAAAATACTCAGGCAGGTAAGTCGGAAGGGACTTTTTCTTCATGTGCAGCAGCTTGTCAGAACCAAAACTTTCATATCACCACATTTTTGCCTACAACGAATTACATGCTAATCAATTTGGCCACTATGGTCTCTTTTAGTCTCAATTTTTTGGTAGTGTCAGTTTGGTATACGTGCCATCAACCCTCACGGTCATATGGCTTTTTAAGACCACACCGGTATATAGGTAGTATCTGAAACACGCCCAACACGACAACGGTGATGACAAGCACCATAGATACACTCCGAGACGAATCAACTAATCAGGGGAAGAAATACAGATTACAAGAACAGATAAACATAACAGCACAACAGAATACTTCTCCCCAAACCGGTTCTTTGTAACGCACTGGCTTTGATAAAATAGACTCTTCCTATATAGTATTGATTCCTAGAAAGAACTATGGTATTTATGTCTATAACGTTGACAATAAATTGCATCCCCAAAGATCAGATTTGAACACGATTCTTTCTAGGAATAAATCCTGACCTCATTAATATATAGGATATATACTAACCTAATAGTTATCTTAGGTTGCATATTGTAACCTAAGATAACGTTTGGTGTTGTCCATAAAATAAGTTATTGTCTATAACCTCATTAATATATAGGATATATACGATTACAAATAAGTTATTGTCTATGACGTTGAATAGCTAGATTACAAGGCACGAAGGGGTTAAGGATGATGATTTGATGTTCAGGATCTTCCCTATGTGTCTCTTTGGCAAGGCACGAACTTGGATGAACGGTCTGGATGAAGGAAGCATCACTACTTGGGACAAAGCTTTCCAAACCTTTGTGGGCAAATACTACCCTGTATCGATGACTACGAGCTTCAGAGCGCAGATTAGTAAGTTTAAGCAGCGACAAGGAGAACCCTTCTTCGAAGCATGGGAGAGATTCCGTGATTTACAGCGTCAGTGCCCCCATCACCGTTTTGGTACAGCAGATTTAAACCAGTTCTTCTTCCGTGATTTACGTCAAGTGCTTGTTGATGTGGCATGTGGTGGATGGATGAGGGAGAGCACCCCTGTCGGATTAAGTGTTGTGTTCGAGAGGATAGCAAAAAGCTCAGAGCATAGGAGTAAGCGTGCTAAGCTTAGCGGCTCTAATTGCCCGGAACGCCACCTTCCTGAATCACAACTTCCAGAAGGTTTTTTGGAGGATCTGATAGGGTTTGTGAAAAGTTGTCATGCCACCATGCAACACAAAGAGATAATACATGCAGGTACCGATGAGAGGCTGGATGCATTAGAAGCCACAATTCAAAGATTGGAAAGGGACAGCGACCAGATCAAGGGTACCCTCCAGCAGCTGGTAGAGAAAAACCAAGAAAAGGAAAGGGGTAAATTCCTTAAGACTTATGAGAGAGCTATGGCTATTAAGGTGATCACAGAAACACCGGTTGAGGTGACTGTTTCGGAAAATGAGACCCGTGTTGAGGTTTCAAAACAGATTTGCGCAGTTTGTGGGTGTGCATCGTTGATTCCGATTGCTGGAGAAGCAGCAGTAGAAGAGGTGATAACCCCCGGTCATTCTGTTGAGGAGTTGACCCTGGAACAAGAGGAAGATCCAGCCGTTTCGTTGAAGAATTGGGTTCTACAAAAGAGGAAGATTGTACAGTTATAGTGAGCACCCCGGAAACTGGAGCAGTTGAAGTTCCTTCCAAGGAAGAAGAGTTAGCAGAAAATGTGAATGAGCATCCTCTCAGTAAAATGATCTTTAACATCGTAGTTGGGATGGAAAATTCAAAAGTCATTGCGACTTTAGACACATTAGCTACATGTAATACAATCTTATACAGTCTATTTAAGGGATGTGGCTTCACAGGCTTGGAAGAGATGAAAGCTCGACTCCTAATGGCGGATGGGTCACATTGAAGACCAGTTGGATTGGCAAAGGGTGTCGCGGTTAAACTGAATGGTGAAATCCAATAATAATTTTTACGAAGTTTTTCAAGGATGTCCGGGAAGATAAGAAGGACCCGATACAATCCTCCTTGGCTGGCCATTTTTATTCGCCTCTAGAATGGATATTAGCGTATTTAGACGCACTGCAACATACGAGGTGAATTGTAAGGTTGGCATGGTGAAGGCATTAGATTATTTGCCTAAGGATTTTATCTGCAAGGATTATTCTGCGGGGTATGTTGGACCCCTTTATATCAATTCGCAGGTGCAAGGGCAGAAGAATTCGAGCATGGGGAAGTCTAGTACCCACCAACACAAATGAACACCACCAGTCTTTTACACATCTTGGAAACCTTCAATCAGGGAATCCCTCTCCTATCAACTCTCTACTTTTCTCTTTTCACTTGTTTGCTCGAGGGCGAGCACGAGTTCAGGTTTGGGGAGGGGTGTTTTGAGTTTTGATCTGCTTTAGGCTTCTTGCTTGCATGTTTTCGGATGTGTTTCTTATTGCATTTCTTATTCGAGTCTGTCAGTCTGTTGAGTCTAAGTCTGTCCCCCAAGTTGAGCGTCTATTGCATGTACTAAACCTGTTTAATGCTTTTGCTTTGACTGATCCTTGACTATTAGCAGTTTGCATGTTTAAGTTTGCTAAGTTCATTTCTGTTGTAAATAGAAAGTCTGTTCTAATTCTGTAGTCCAAAAAGCCTGTGAGTAAACCATAGCGATGACAAAAATTTGTACCGGCGCCTGTGTGATTGAATTCGGAAAGTGCAAACTCCCTCGTTTGCGCCTCATCATTCTCATGTGTACTATGTGTATGTTAAGTATGACGAACGTCATGTTTTACATTTTTATTTGTTTATGCCAAACCCATTCCAAGAATAGGTTTGGGGAGGAGGTTTATGTGCCCTACTTGTATTGATAAAGACTGTGTTCAGATTTTTCGTTCTCTAAAAAAAAAAAAAAGTCTCGGAGTGGATCTATGGTACTAGTTACCACCGTAAGTCGTGTTGGGCACGTTTCAGATACTACCTATATACCGGCGTGGCCCTTAAAAGCTATATGTCCGTGAGGGTTGATGGCGTGTACACCAAACCAGCACGCACAAAAGTGCGAACTTTCGGTAAAACAGACACTACCAAAAAATTAAGACAGAAAAGATATATAAGCATATGGGTCATATATAAGACTGCAAAAAAGAGTATGCAAAAAATGAAAAAGTATTGGAAAAAGAGAGAACGTCTGCCTTTTTATAAGTATACTGCTGATTGTTACAGAGCTATGAAAAAAGTCCCTTCCGACGTAACTGATTGAGTACATTGCATGAGGTATTTGAGGCATCTTTGTGACGCAAGTCACCTTCCTTATCAAAGATGCATAGGATCCAGTTGTGAGGGACCGTTGTGTTAGACTTAAGTTCTTACTTTGTAAACGAACTTTTTGAACTTGTGCATGTTATTCTGTGAATGTCAGTGTGATGTCAAAGCCTCTGCATTTCTTGGGCTTATTATGTGCAATCGTAGACTCGGTAGCTTGGGAGCTAGACTTTATTTTGTGTCTATGTGTTTTTTGTTTTTTCTAGGTTTTTTAGTGAGTCTGCTGCTTGAGGACAAGTAAGGGTTCGGTTTGGGGAGTTTGATGAGTCGGTTTTATACAGTCTCATATGGTCTTTTTTACCGTCTTTTTGTCATCCTTGAGTATAGTTTTATTTAGTTTTCCTAGAGTATTTTTACTTGTTTTGTTCTTTGTGTGTTTTGTAGCTATTTGAATAAACCGCACTAATTGAAGGCAAAATGGTGTACTTTATATGCATCTACATGATTTGGAGTTCCAATGCCTCGTATGGATGCTAGAAGTGGAGCGCGAAGGCCAAAATATCAAGAATCGGTGTCAAAAGGCATCAAATGGGCAAAATGGTCACTCCAGAAGAACTGGCGACGCCAGTTATCAAAGCGGCATGACGCCAGCTTTTCTGTTATGATACAACCGGCGACGCTGAGGGAGATGGCGGCGACGCTTTCTTTTGCCATTTTTTCAGCGATTTCGGGGTGGCTTGCTTTGGTTTTGGTGCATTTCATGTCACGGGCTTATACGGTCCTGGAATATGGTTGTCCGATCCTCGGTAGAATGCGGGTCTCCAAAACCCGATGTCGTAGGTTCAAATCCTACAGGACGGATGTAAAGCTAAACAAATAGCCTCTTTTTCTATTGGGTGTGATAGAAAACTGGCGTCGCCAGTTTCTCTTTTGCCGTTTTTTCTTCGATTTTATCTCCTAATTCGCCCAGACTTAGTTTTTCTCCTTTCTATTAGTTAGAACAAGACATAATCACTATTGATATTGTCAAGAACAACACCTTGCTCTCAAGCTAGACCTAGTTTCTAACAATTTTCACCTTGTAATCCGACGATTATTAGTTAGAACAAGACATAATGTTAGCTAGGGTTTATGCATTTACGTATAATCAGGTTACGATTACTTTGTGCTTTTTAGATTAAATTGCATATCATGCTATTACGTTTGATGCGCAATTCGTCAATATCTCTGTTAGATTAAGCATTTGATCCCTGGCAACCAAAACGCTTTTCGTCTTGCTTTAATCTAACAGTTTGTTGCAAACAGTAATAGTAGGATTAGCTTTATTGATTGTACCTTAGTGAAATTGACGCGTTTACTAATGCTATTCTTTTTCTGAACCCAAGTAGTGACAACTTGAGGTAATCGTTTCCTGTGGATCGCATATTTCCTGTTAGCTAGCTTGTCTTCTAGTCACCACTCCATTATTCTCCTCATTCATATATCAATCTCGTTAAGTGTCAATCATGTCTAGTTTTGTCTGCCTAGTTGTTTACTGTTATGATAGTTAATCAATCTACTGCCGAAGCAAACAAACTTTTACTGCTTTTCGTATTGTTACTTTTATTCGTAAACAAGACTCAGCTTAGTTAAGTCCTTCGACACTGACCTCGGGGTTACTTCACTACACTACAGGTTTTCGTAGTGTTGTGGATTAACTCTTGGCTTAAAACAAATTTAGAACTTTGATTTGACAAATGAACACTCTCACTGAAGTAAACTCTTACCTAAGAGATCCTTCAGATAAAGGAGGACTTAGGATGGACACACAAACAAATAGTCTACCACTCTGAACAAGAGTGATGAAAGAATGACATTTGTTAGTGGTTAGCAAGGTGGTTCCCAAACAACCTATAGCATTGGTCTGAAAGTTATGGTTGCTGACAAAGGAAAGGTAGTTGCGACCAAACCTTTGAGGCAAAAACCAGTCCCAAAGAAATCTGTTGGGAAAGTTCCTGTAAAGGGACAACAGACTGAAAAGTGTAATCACCCACAGTGCTACGTCTCTCAGAAAGGGAAGATTCCTGGAGTTGGCAAATTCTCTAATGTCACATTTTCTAGAAAGAAAAATGACCCAGAGTGCTGAGAGAAGGTCTCAGACGGCACCAGGTGCTCGAAATGGCATTGTCTACAAAGCCATCGGGAAACAACTTGCTCGTGAGTATAAACTAGAGCAAGAACGATGAATAAAAGCTAGGGTTGCTCAAATCAATCATTATAAGTGGAAGAAAGAACAAGCCACAAGCAATCTGAATGCCAGGGCTAGAAGAAATCTGATCAGGAAAGATAAGTTCGCTGAAAAGTGATGAGCTCAAATTATACTCTAAAAAGCAATTAGAGAAAAAGCTGTAGTTGTAGACTAAAGCCTAACTCAGGATCGATCTTTATGGAATTAATCAGGCTATGTAGCAGTGAGAGTAAACAGATACTTGCGAGTAATAATCTGATTGATGAGTTGTTTATACTTCTAACTAGTTTAATTCAAGCAAAGATAACGATTAACAATGATAGAAAGATGAATATAGTAGCAAGATCCAATTATGCTAAATCAAACTAGGGATAGCACTCATATTTGTCACATGGTCGTTGTACAGAAAATCAATCAATTCGATTCAACCAATCGTTCTTAGAAGATATTATACTGGAGAAATCGTGAGTCGTCAATTCACGATCCTTAAACATGAACAATTTAGAGAATTTAATACAGACTTATCGAATTGAAGGTTTTTATGAAGATTTTATACGAGACTAACCTATATGAGTGCTTTGATAAACCCTAGAACGAATATGCATAATCTTCACATACTACTGTATTCAAAGGCGTTTAGCTACTCATAATTGATGATTTCATGCAATGATTCATGGTAATAATCATATGAAACACAGATGAAAAGAATTGTCAAGAACAAGCAATTGAGAAATCAATACCAATAATCTTGATGAATCAAATCAATGAATAACCAAGCTCCAAAGATGTCTCAATGTCAATGTATGGCCCTTGGAGCTTTTCTCAAAACTAGGTTAAAAGAAGTATGAATAAAAAGGAATCAAAATTCTAATCTAATAAGGAAAATAAAATAAATTCTGCGTCATCCAAGGATTTAAATAGTTTCGCCTACGAGCCTTCTTAATCGCATTGTATATCCAACAGTAAAATCTCGGCACAAGGACTAATTCCTTCCACAAGAAGCTTCAATCTTAAAACAGAGCATCATCAGAAAAATCTTGCCAGCGGATCGATTTCCTCGCCACAAGTAGCCATGTTGGAACATCCAATGCCAAGCTCATAAAATCTCGCCGCGGCGGACTGAATTCCTCGCCGCGGCGAGCCATGCTAACCAGTTTGTCTTCAAACGGCTCGGAAGACACAGATTTCTACAAAACACCAAATCGTAAAAACGAACTAAAAAGACTACAAAGCTAAAGACAAAGACTCACAAAGACCGCTAAAAAGGACCAAATGGGACGTTAGAATATTGTCTCATCAAAATCCCCAAACCGAACCTTTGCTCGTCCCCGAGCAAACACACAACCTAAACACACTGGACTCTAAACCATGTAGACAAACAAGGAGTCAAAATCCCAAGCGACCGAATCTACCATTGAAAATATTAAATTCATAAGATGCAAAAATTTTGTTCTCAACCTAACCTTGGCAGAAATAGTCGGCAGGTAATCAGACACGATCGTTTCTCAAGTATATAACAATTAAGCCTAACCCAATAGTCCCTCACAGGTGTATAAAGTGTATCACTCACTCTCATGGAAGTATCCATATAGGGTATAGCTCAAAAAAGTAAACGGGGAAGATGACTTTCGTCACAAGAATGCCTCAAATATCTTATGCTATTGTACTCGTCTCATTGAGTCGAAAGGGACTTTGGCACATGATGTATTCCTCCAAAAAATTCGAACAGCTGGAACTGCTTCACTGAATTCAGTGTGTGGCCACCTGGGCTCTTTTAATCTCAATTTTTTGCAGGTGTCTGTTTTACCGAAAGTCCGCACTTTTGTACGTGTCAGTTTGGTATACGTGCCATCAACCCTCACGGGCATATGGCTTTTAAAGGCCATGCCGGTATATAGGTAGTATTTGAAACACGCCTAACACGACTAACGGTGATCAATAAAGACCATAGATCTACCCTGAGATTCAAATATCATAAGTTAAGGGAACAGTAGATAGATTTTCGTAGCGCAATTATAACAGCTCAGAATATCATAGTGAACAATCCTCTCCCCAAACCAGTTCGATAGAATGGGGGAAAATAAAATCCGCAAAGTAAAGCATGCCGTTGGTCATCCCCAACGAAACTAAGTACACATAAGTATGAAAAGGCACAAGTAATACGTAAAAACTTGCACATCCCAGGAGATCACACAATAACAGGTGCCGGTACATTATTTTTTCTTCGACTAGGCTCCTCACAGGCTTTTGGACTATAGGGCTAATCAGACTTGCTATTTACAAGAGAAACGACCTTGCAGGATTAAAAGTCTATTACACTACTTCTAGTTAGACATTAAACAAAACGTAAGCAGCAAGAGAATTTACCATTCGCAATAGACGTTCGACTTGGTAATTGACTCAGACTCACCACAAGAGAAAATAAAAGTACTAACATCTATACTGGACTCAACTGGAAGGGAAATATATAACTAACACATAAAATAAAAAATAAAAACAGAGTACGATAACAGAAATAAAGTACAAAACGAGACAACTTTAGCTAAAGATACAATCGACCACCTCCCCAAACCGAAACAAGTGCTAGTCCCTAGCAATGAATAGTGTAAGAACGACTGTATAGAATGACCAACTATAGTGTTGTCTCAACAGGGGTGATCAGGTGGATCCAGAAGGGCCACCGAATCGCTGCTCCCAGAAATCCTGCTGCGCCTTCCAGAGTGCCCCTGCCTCTCCAAGCGCTCAAGCGCACGCTTGCACTTGGCCCGAATTGCGTCAAAATCATCCATCACATGCAGGTGGAACAGATTCCTTCCAGTGAGCAATCCTTCAGCAGTAATATTTAGCAGGACCGCAATGCCAGCACGTCGGCACAAAGAAGTGATAAGGAAGGGGAAAACCAGCTTGTTACCCCAAGGGCGAGTATGAATGTGCTTGAACTGTGCGACGATCACTCTTACAATGTGGATAGGGGTACGGGCCATGATATCCCGAAGAGTGGGGTTGAACACGGATCTGAAGAAATCCACATGCCCTCCTGTGCAAAAGGAGTTGGCGAGCCAGTTGTAGAAGATGTGGAGCTTCTCATTAGGGAGCCGGCAAGTTTCCCTCAGTTGGTCGTCTTCGTCGGGGGTCTCGAAGAAATGATTAATGGCACTAGGTGAAAATTCCACATATCCCCCACGGACTGGTACCCAAGCGGTGTGTGATAGCTCATCAACCTTCTTGTCAGCATAATTCGCATAGAACTCCATCACAAGATCACGATCATAGGAACCTGGATTTTCTTCCAATTTGATCCACCTCCTAGTTTGCAGTATCTCTTTCAGGGGCGGGTATTGTATTCCAAAAACAACTTGGTGTATACACGTTCCCCTATCAAATCCACCCCAAGATCGAGGATAAACTCCATATTAGCATGTTGTTGCCTGTAAACCAAGCTCCTTGTAGTGACAATATGAGGGCCAAAATTAGCCGGTGCGCTGCTCGAGTCACCACGATGGAGTTTGCGTTGTGCGCTAGGAGCCATGGAACCTGCGAAGAAGATGTTAGTAGATAGTGGTGGGGTTAGAGAACTACCTCCCCAAACCTATTCAAGAACATGCAGGTGATGACAAAAGGATGAGAGATGGAAGAGAAAACGATCTCCCCAAACCTATTCACAACCCTGTAGAAACACACAAAGCTCACGCAGTAATATCAAACTACAATCAACCACATAAGTCAAGAAGAACTTGAAAGAGTTGAAAATATGTACCTTGTGAGTTCGGGATGAAGTAGAGAAGAAGAGAGAATTTGATGTGGTAGGAGTGAGAAAAATCGAACAGGAAGGGAAGGGGGGAAGGAGAATAAGAAGGAAGCAGAAATCGAATTCTGCTAAGAATGGGAATTTTTTTTTTTTTTCGTCGCAGCGGCGAAGGGAAGTCTCGCCGTGGCGAGCTTTCTTTATCGTAGATAAATATACATTCGTAAAATCTCGCCGCGGCGAAGAATAAATCTCGCCACGGCAAAAATTTACGAGACAAAATCTGGGGAAGGGAAAAGACTCTCGCCGCGGCGAAAATTTACGAATGGACAAAAAGGAACAGTGAGACCACCTCGCCGCGGCGAGCAATATGTTCCGCCGCGGCGAGAGCGAATTTTTTTCAAAAAAAATTTCGCTTGCACTTTTCAACCTTGCGTTGAAAGATCGAAGCTCCAAGCCTCAGCTAGAGTTTACGAGTTTCCTCGTATGAGTGCAAAGGTCCCACTTTCCAGAGACACAATTAGACTAAAAACAAGCAAACACATAAACAAATAGTCTAACAATATGAAATAACAAGCAAGTGTACGTAATGAAAAATCAGTCTAAATGAATGGAAAAAACAAAAAGGGGGCTTTTGTTTATAGTCGTTAGCTCGACTTCTTCATGCTGGAGCTAATTGAGCTTGAGGTTACCAGCCTCCTCTGTCCCCATGGTCACACGTGAGCGAGAGTAGCTGTAGAGTGGACCGGTGTGTGCTGCAATGTAATTCCTGGTGTCAACCTGTGCGGGAGAATATGATGTCGTGACAGCTTGTAACTCGCGTTTCGCACCACGAACCTGGATAGTACATGTAAGTCCATAAATATCGACTATCATGTGAGTAGCCTTGATGAATGGGCGCCCAAGAAGCAACATGTCCTTTTCCATCTCTTTGATCTTCACCTGCGGTGACTTAACAACCACGAAATCAGTCATAAACACATCACCTCTGCTTGCATCACTAATGCTCTTCTCTTCCTTTTGGATTATCTGAGTTGGTCCTGCATTCGCCTTCTCTTCTGGAATCACTGGACCAGATGTTATCACCCTTCTTGCTTCATGTGCCGGTGCTGCCTCAACTTGGGGAACCACCATATCATGGTTACAATTGCAAGTCATAATAACAGTCTTAATTACTCCTGGCTTGTCAAAAACTACCTCCACAGCAAGTATTCTGTTATTCTCGACAGTCGCGGGGAGTTTACCCTTCTCTCTTTGCTGGAAGGCGCCTACTAAGTCACCAAGAGTCTTCTCCAACCTATTTTGCGATTGCTCAATATTTTTAAACCTCTGGTCATTCTTGGCTTGATTTCGTTGTGCTTCTGCCCAGAACCTCTCTGATCTCTCCATGTGAGCTCTAATCTCCTGATCAGCGTTTCGCGGTGCACTAGTAGGCGAGCTGAAACTCTGGCCTTGGACCTGTGAAACGGAGCTTCAATCGGAACTGTTGTGCCGGAACCTGCTGTGGTGCATTCTCATAGAAGTTACCGCCATAGGATAAATTAGAACGGTCGGGGTTGAAAGGTTGCACCTTAATGGTGCCTGCATTCGTTTCCGGATTTGGTTGCCAACCACCACGCTGCCTATTCTGCACCCAGCAAATCATCTCCGAAGTTGGGTTCTCCCCCATAATCTCAGGAAGTCTACACATACTCGCACCATGTCCGAAATTACCACACAGATTACACCTCTCGTTAACCGGAGCCACTGGTGCAGGGATAGCGCCAAGCATCCTCATCTCCTTAATCTGTTCAGCCAATTCAATAGTACTGAGGCCTGGTGTTTGCTCCACGGCTTTAACTTCAGATCTCCTTGGTCGGCCTCTAGTTCCCTTAAGCTGGGAGATGGCGGCAAGCTTCTCAAAAGCCGCATTCAATGCAGCCGGAGAGCCATCCACGGTCATATCCACCATGTTCTGTGCTTCCCAATCGAGTCCCTCATAGAACTTGCAACATAAATCCATCTCACTCAACCTATGGTGAGGGCATTGAGAGAGCAAGTTCGGGAATCGCTCCCTGGCCTCGTAAAAGCTCTCATCATTCATCTGCATGAACTTCTCAATCTGCACCCGAAGCTGCCTAGTCTTCTCTGCCGGATAGAACTTGTTCATAAAGGCCCTGTATAGATCATCCCAAGTAGCCATAGAGCCTTCAGGTTGATTCAACAGCTAGCTCTTTGCTTTATCCTGCATACACATGGGAAAGACCTTCTTCCTGATTTCCTCATCAGAAACCGTTACTGAGCCCACAGTAAGCGGAATCCTAGCAATCAGCCCCTCGAACTGTTTGAGAAACCAGATAACATCTTCATTGGCCATCCCATAATACTTAGGCATGTCATGGAAGTGATGAGACTTGATCTCCATGTTCCTAGCCTCGCTAGAGAGCACAACAGCTGCTCACCCAGCCTTAATTTCACCGAGCTGCATATAGTTCCCATAAGTAATCACAGGAGTCTCAACAGCACCATTGACTCTGGGAGTATTCTCGTTAACGTCACCCATTTCAACAGCGGTTAAGTTCTGTCCTCGAAGCTGATGGTAGTGTCTATCGATCTCAAGTACTAGAGGTTGCAAAGGTGTTCCTTGCGATCTTGTACCGGGCATAAACCTGCAAAGGTTCTTCTACAAAATCAACAACCTCGAATAATCTTAGTTTCTGTTAGTGTAGAAATCGCAGGTAAGTAAAACAAAAACAAGTAAAATATTATACCCACACGCTACAGTAGGAATTAACTCCCCGGCAGTGGCGCCAAATTTGATGAGCTCAAATTATACTCTAAATAGCAATTAGAGAATAGGCTGTAGTCGTTGACTAATGCCTAACTCAGGATCGTCTCTAGGGAATTAATCAGGCTATGTAGCAGTGAGAGTAAACAGATACTTGCGAGTAATAATCTGATTGATGGGTTGTTTATACTTCAAACTAGTTTAATTAAAGCTAAGATAACAATTAACAATGAGAGAAAGATGAATACAGTAGCAAGATCCAATTATGCTAATTCAAACTAGGGATAGCACTCATATTTGTCACACGGTCGTTGTACAGAAAATCAATCAATTCGATTCAACCAATCGTTCTTAGAAGATATTATACTGGAGAAATCGTGAGTCGTCAATTCACGATCCTTAAACATGAACAATTTAGAGAATTTAATACGGACTTATCCAATTGAAGGTTTTTACGAAGATTTTATACGAGACTAACCTATATGATTGCTTTGATAAACCCTAGAACGAATATGCATAATCTTCACATACTACTGTATTCAAAGGCGTTTAGCTACTCATAATTGATGATTGCATGCAAAGATACATGGTAATAATCAAATGAAACATAGATGAAAAGAATTGTAAAGAACAAGCAATTGAGAAATCAATACCAATAATCTTGATGAATCAAATCAATGAATAACCAAGCTCCAAAGATGTCTCAATGTCAATGTATGACCCTTGGAGATTTTCTCAAAACTAGGTTAAAAGAAGTATGAATGAAAAGGAATCAAAATTCTAATCTAATAAGGAAAATTAAATAAATTCTGCGTCGCTCGCCGCGACGGACGAAATAGCTCGCCGCGGCGAGCCTTCTTAATCACATTGTATATCCAGCTCGTAAAATCTCGCCGTGGCGAGCTTCAATCTTCAAACAGGAGCATCACTCGTAAAATCTCGCCGCGCCGAGCCATGCTGGAACATCCAATGCCAAGCTCGTAAAATCTCGCCGCGGCGAGCCATGCTAACCAGCTTGTCTTCAAACGGCTCAAAAGACACAGATTTGTACAAAACACAAACAAAACACCAAAGTGTAAAAACGAACTAAAAATACTACAAAGCTAAAGACAAAGACTCACAAAGACCGTTAAAAAGGACCAAATGGGACGTTAGAATATTGTCTCATCGAAAAACAGACTCAGAAACCTGACAGGTATCGGAAAGCACCCCGAGGAGCACCAAGGAACACACCTAGAAGGAAAATAGTTCTTGATGATAATGATATAATCATTCACCTAGAATGATTAGTATATAAAATAACTTATTTTAATAGACAATAACACTTATTGTCTATACATCTGTAGTTAGGGTTATAACCCTAACTACAGATGCAATAACACCTCAACCCTAACTCATGTCCAAATCGTGTTATTGTCTCAATTATACGCATTTTTACATGGACAGATTCTTCAATATTTTGTGACCTTTTGTTGTAGATTCTATAAGCTTTCCTACTCATTGAATAACCAAGAAATACTCCTTCCTCTGCCTTTGGTTGAAATGTTCTTAGATATTCTTTACCATTGTTAAGAACAAAATATCTGCAACCAAACACCCTTAAATGTTTAATGCTAGGGTGTCTACCAATCAACAACTCATACGGAGTCTTATCATGGTGTTTGTTGATCAAACATCTATTATGAGTGTAGCATGTTGTATTTACAGCTTCAACCCAATAGATTTCACTTATTTTAGTGACAACAAGCATTATTCTTGCTGCCTCTTTTAGGGTCCTATTCTTCCTTTCAGCAGCACCAATTTGTTGTGGTGTCCTTACTGAAGATAGTTAATGTTGTATACTAATGTGCACTCAGAGATCTCGTTTTCCATTGTAGAACCTGTAATCTCCAAATACAATCAAGATTAAAATTTATAAGTCGGGAGTCCTCAAATTCACAGTTTATAGTGGAAAGTTGACTCGGGATGTCGTTCTACACGGACACTTAGCATACGAACAAGCAAATTCGAATGAAGAAAAGTTAACAGTTTCTTCTCTGACAGAATGATCAGTTCGCAATAAACCTTAAAGTGCTTTTCTTGTAAATAAATAGTTAACATGCGTAAAGGTTCCCCAACCTCCCTCTGCTATGCTACTCCCAACTTCCTAGTTAAAATCCTACGCAATTACCTCTAACGATAACAGTGCATAATACTATGGTGCTAAGACGCAGTCGGCATGGGTACCCCTACTCAGTTCAATGAAACTACTGTGTCACTCAGCAGAAACATCACACCACGAAGGATGTATAGAGTTGTATAACAATGATTTACGTCAAATAACTATTCCATTAACATATCATGGTATGTAAAGAAGTAGCAAAATCAGAGTTATGGCGGTTCGCCTTTACAAAAGTAAATTAGCTACTCATAGTAATTGAAGAACATTAATTGAAATCCAAGAAGAAAGGAAGACGAAGCTTAGTCTCTGATGATTTGGATGTCTCCGCGCTGCTGCTTCTAGGGTTTCCTCCTTCTAGGTGCTTGACAGCCAGCAGGTTGGGGTTTCACTTCCTCAAGGACTGGTTCTCTCTCAAGGAGTTGTGTGAAATCTGAGACCCTTGAGGTCTTATTTATAGGTGAAATTTCGACCTGCAAACCGCCATTCTTCATTAAGGAAGGTTTAGGAAGACGTGCCTCAGCCTGACAGGTTAACAGATCGGCCCAGAGGAAAAATAGCAAGGCCACTATGGTCACCTGGTGGCCGCAGTGACCCCTAATGCGGTCCCCTGGTCGCCGCAGTCTTCGTTTTCTGTAGGCTCGAATCTGTTTTATCTGTTCTTCAATCTCGAAAAGAGGTCTTCTACAAAGTTGTTACTCCTTCAAATATCTTCGCATCGGTTGGTCACATGACTTGTTTCGACTCCTCAAACTCCGTCCAATGGTTGATCCGGCGTATTTGCTTCCTTTCCCCGATTTGGCACAATTATGCCGTTTTGGTGACTGAAATTGTGCAAATCCTCAAAACCACGATCATGACTTACATAAAACACGCAAAGTTGGTTATTGACCATAAAATGACACAAATATTGCATATAGGGCAAAAAATGAGGGTCTAAAAGTATGCTATATCGCTAATTTCATTGTCACATCACACCCCAAAACCTGTTTCTTGCTCATCCTTGAGCAAGGGAAAAACGACAATTAAGAAGTGACCATGAAATGAGCAGCAAGAATAAACCACCACATAGACAAGTAGGCAGTTTCAGGAATCCAAACTCTACTGACTCGCTTAGCTTCAGCTCCAACTTCATGACTCCATAGCAAACAAGTAAAAAATAAGCATCACTCACTACAGCCAACGGTTACAAGTGTAACCCAATGTCCTTATAGGTGTAATTCAAAATCATTACCTCGCGGTAACATTATGCAATCCTGCTCCCAAAAGTCAAGGCACAAATCAAAGTAGTACTCAGGTTGGCTAGGTAAGTAAATCAGGTAGGATAAAAGGGTACTTCAGGGGGACTTATCCTTTCGGATACCGAGCTCCTTCTCGTAATGATAAATGTTCAACTTCTCTTCAATCATCGTAACCACTCCATCGGTTGCTTCTCACATAGACTACTTGCTATTTTATTATTTCTCTCTTTTTTCTTTTTTTTTTCCTTTTGGTATACTATTTTTTGCAGTCGTTTTACTGACCCGTATGCTTTTGGTTGGCCATAATTGGGCTCTTTTATTCTCCATTTTTTGGTAGTGTCTGTTTTACCGAATTCCGCACTTTTGTGCGTGCTGGTTTGGTATACATACCATCAACCCTCATGGATATGTAGCTTTTAGGGCCACGCCTGTATGTGGGTAATATCTGTAACATGCCCACCACGAAAACGGTGGTCACAAGGACCATAGATCCACTCCGAGACTTTTGTACCTTTGCTTTTTTCGGTACTTCCCATTTTTTCATTTTTTTTGGAGCAAGAGCTAGTGATTTTTAGTACGGGAAATAAACAGTAGAGCCAACAAGGTTACCTTTCGATGATAATTATCTTCCACTTATCCCCCAAACCAATTTCTCGAACTGGAGTCAGGGTTTTCTTCTCTTCTTTCCCCCAAACCTGTTCTTGATCAAAACATGATTCTCCTCCATTCTTTGGAGCTCGTTGCTTTGTTTCTTCGTTCAAGCTCGGCAGTAGGTTGCTGTCACCGCTTAAGTAAAGCAAGTATAGGATACATGGTGGAGTTTCATAAAGGCTCAAAAGGCTTTTAGTGGGGTTAGTGAAAGGTATAGAAAAAGGATTCATAAAGGTGAGTACCACTAATCATATTCATGTTGCTGACAAATTAAGACTCAAGGGTAGCAGTTCACACGGGTGCACACAAGACTTCAATTAGAGTAGCAAGCAAACTCACTCATCAAAGTAGCATAGGTCGAATTCAGTCAAAGCATATATTCAGCAAGCAGCAAAGAAGGAAAACAAATCAACCGCCCCTCATCCTAGTTATGGCTCACACTCAGTACTCTTCCACAGATCAAAACAATTTTCAGCAAGTAGAAGACCTTAGACGTAACATATGAAAATAAAACTAGTACTAAAACAGAATTTAAACTACAAGTTATTAAGTGCGAGTATTTAGAAGTTATTACAGACCGAGTAATTTAACAAGTAGCAATCAAATTCCTCCCCAAAACCTAGCTAAGAGCAGATAGGAAAACTAGGAAAGCAAAGAGAAAAAAGAAAATATACTCCCCTGTCAGTCCCGTGCTTCCATGGAGAAATGCATCTTGGATGGAAGATCATCCGCTGGTGGAGTGAAAAATCATCCTGGCTTCCATTGTAGTGGCTCGGTCTTGTGCCAGGTGGTGGATGGAACGGTGGATGTGGGTAGCAGGGTGGATAGTTATGCTGAGGGCAGTTCGGATAACTTGCTTCCAAGAAGGACGTTTCCTGCTGAGCTTGAAGACAACTCAGGTACGAATTCCACTCCCCCTCCTTATAGTGAATGGTTCGGTGAGAGCCACGTTTCCTGTGCCTTTCATCTCCACTCGTTGCTCCCTGCAGATTCCTGTTATTAAACCTGGAAAGAAAAAATTCCTCCTGTGGTTTCCTTTAAGCGAAAGCATTTCTTCTATGATGATCCGCCCAATGTCAATGTGGTGTATTGCCATGATTGAGTAGACCAGTAATGCCTCCTTAGCGTCGACTCCCAATTCTCGTTTCCTTGGTCAGATGTTGGAGCACACAAACTGATTGAGGAGACCGGGCATAGTCGTTGAGGGATGTCTTATATATCTCCCTTTGTATGCCATCTTCTTCATAATCACTCCTCAAAAGCATGTGGTGGATCTCTTCTCTCACTTCCTTGTAGTCAGAGTGCGGGGATTCCACAAGAATCGACAACTTGTCCTTCTTCGGTACCTCATAGAACTTGTTGATAGTTTCAGGCCCGAATGTGAACTCCACTCCCCTTATGGTAATAGGAAGCAGTTTGATCTCATCATCTAGGTCATCCACCTCTAGTTGCAAGAACTCCGCATAAAACTCCTTGACTACGTCAAGGTTGTAGCCATCGAGACAAGTAGTGAAGGGTCCCCATCCTTCTGCGTGCAATGGTGTGAGCATCTAACTAAACTTCTCTCTTAAGGAGAATTTGATGTCGATGTTTCTTTCAGTTGCTACTCCTCGGTTTCTATTTACTTCTAACCATGCTTGAGCCTCCTTCGAGAGCGAAAGGCGAGTAGCACTCTTCCCGGGCCTTCCTCTCTTCTTGCGTGACTCCCCCACTTGTGCTTTCCTCATGGTACCTAGGTTCAAAAAAGTGTGTGAGATAGCATGTTTGGAGCTAAATCAATTCTAAGGCTAACATGCAAATCCATTGGGGTTTCTTCTCCCCCAAACCTAGTGTTTGGCACATCATGCATTCCAAAACTTAGCTTGTAACATGACCGATAGCTATTCCAAAAAGTTACAAGAACTAGTCACATAAACTCAATTTCTCAAGGTGTCAAGTATCAAGTTAGAGAGCATCATGCGTATGAAGGATCATCTTTAAGAGCATAAGGCTTATCAAGTATGTTTTCTAAGCACAAATCATCAAGTAAAAACCATACGAGCATATAATAGAAAGAGAAAGAAGTCATTAAGAGAATTTGTTTCCTTGAGTCAATTCTTCAAACACTGGGTGGGCATGAACAAAAACTCTCAATTTCTCTAACAAGTTGCCAAATCTCTACCAAGACAAGTGATAACAAGTTAAACTCTAATAGTAAGCATGTAATCTCATCAACAATTAGCACCCATATCAATAAAATGAAGCATGTAACCAAAGAAGTATGAAGAAAGTGCAAGCAAAGAGTTAAAGGATTTAAACTTGATAAGGAAGGTGAAATTGAGATGAACAAGAGTAGACATCACTTACTTGATGTTGTTGATGAATGTATAAGCTATGAAGCAATTTGTAAGTGCAAAATGTAAAGAAAGTGAAGATTTTGGAAGTAGAATGAAGTGGGGGGAAGAATTTTCGAGGAGGGAATTTTAAAGAAAGAAGAGTGAGCTACTAGCAGCTCACTGCGGTCGACTGGCAACCGCAGTGAGGCTGCTGCCTCACTACTTCTCGACGCGCTAAATTGCGCGTTTTCGACTCTTTTTTGTTTTTTTGGTTTTTAAAAAAGCAAACATATTTAAATAAGAAATTTTGAAAATGATTTTGAAAAGTTTTTCAAAAAATAATTTTGGCATGGAAAAGAAGAAAAAGACGAAAAACGAAAATGCGAAAGTAAAATGCATAAAAGTAAACGTAACCTTTGGTTGCCTCCCAAGAAGCACTTGTTTTAGGTCTTATAGCTCGACCCCTGGTTTCATGATAGCTTATGTGTCGACGGTTAAACCCTCGTTGATGCGTCAAATCAAGTCTTTAATTTTTTTATAGCCAAAGGCACAAATCAAGATTACTAGAAAACCGTAGTGAAGTGATGAGCGGCCTCGAGTGTCGTTCTCGAAGGACTTGACTAAGCTTTGTTTGCAAATGCAAGTTTCGTTAATCGACTGGAAAGCAGGTAAAGCAGGTAACAGAGATTCGTGAATAGTTTGTGCTTCAAAATAGATATAACTCAAAGTTTGTTATGAAAAACCCAACCAATCAACTCTATCTCAATCCCCCTAGAAACAATCATACAAAGAACGCTTCACTTTATCTCTATAACGAAACACATGTCAGTGGTAATTAAATAGTTCATGCTAGCTATTAGCATCTGCAATGAAGAATACGACTTTTGAAAGTGAAATCGTTTAATGAACTTAGTAGAGTCGTCAATTCTACTAGTCAGCGTTTGTAGTCGAAAGTGTTGGGCGTAAATCGTTGTTAACCTTGAGGGTGCGAATCCCTCTTGTGGATTTTGGGTATCAGAAAACGATTTCTAAGACTTTGAACTAATCAACCAATTTGCAAGATTCAACAAAACAGTGAAGCTATTCAAATTCATCCAAAAGATCCTATACTAGCTACAATTCCTAAATTCATACCACCGACCCATTAGATGACTAGGTACGCGACCCACTCATGTTCCACACATCCAACATGCAGTACGTATACAGAAATTCAACGAATAATGAAAATCTACCTATTAAGCAAAAGAAGTTGAGCCAATTACCAAATTGTCACAGATTTGATTCCATGGATGAAAAGCTTCGATTGAATTCGTATAGAAATCAAGATTCAAACCCTTCTTCAGTTTTCCAATGTGATTCAATAATCATTGTCAAGGGTAAAGGTCCCCCGAGCACTTAAATGAGTTACCCTTGTTCTTCCTTCTCTCTGAGTGCCTAGACCACCTAGCTCGTAAGGGCCAAAGAGTAGGAGCCCCTAAGAACCGTTGTACTGGTAAGAGGCGACATGTGAGGACCTGCACAAGTAGCTTGGAGGGCGGGGGGGGGGGTTAGAACCTTATACCCGGTTCGCTAAGTGTCAAACTGGAAGGCGACTTTACTTGCGAGAGACTGAGAATCTACTCGATATTACTATCGGGAATGAGTCGTGATCATGGCTTCCCCCTTTTACCTTGAGAAGTGTGCTCTATATATAGAGATTAACCCAAAATGGGAGGGTTCCACCAGATCGTGCCAAGTGTAAGGTCCGTATTGAGCCACCAAGGCTTCAATAGGCCCATGGCCCATTGATGACACTTGCCCCATTCCACTTTCGGCTTTTAGGGGTAGTTTAGTCATTAATGTGAGAGTATTGGAGGCTTTGATGCATTCGTCTACGGGTTAAGGTCCCAAGAGGCAGGTCCGGACGTTTGGTCCGGACCGTACTAGGTTGACCATAAGGTGCTCTTCTCAGTTTTTCAAGTACCTCTCATTCGGATCTTGTGCCTCGGACCTCCATACTCTCTAGTGCCAGTCCACTTGGTTGCTTGTGAGGTTGCTGTGTTGAGTCCGGATGGGTGTCTGTGTCAGATCCCATGGTTACGGACCATTGGCAGGGTCGGATCTACTATCCTCTGGGGCCCTCCTGTCACTTTAAGCCTGGGCGGGGGTCGGACCTCCGTGTCGGACTATAAGGTCCCGGACTCAGATAACTTGGGACGCCTTAGGATTCGTTCCAAAGGCGTCTATGAAGGATTGGACATAATTCCGTATCAACATATGTCCCCCCTTTTATTCTTTTGTTGCAGTCCGAGGATGGAGGCTAGGACTGCAACAAAAAAAAAAAAAGGGTATTTGTAAGCGAGATCAAGTTTAGGTACGAAGAACGTCGGATGCGTACCTTTGGTGGGTTAGTGGATGATCCGAAGACGGATATCCAAACGGACGAGGGTCCGTGTGATTGTGAGGCAAATCGTCCTTCTTTGTAAAAAGGGATAGGGTTTATATCAACCTGGCTGAGATGTTCCGAAGCGGGACACCCGAACGGATGAGGATCCGTGTGATGGTGAGATTGATCATTCTTTGTTGTAAAAAGGGATAGGTTTTATATCAACCTAGCTAAGATTCGAAGCGGGACATCCGAACGGATGAGGATCCGTGTGATGGTGAGATAAATCATCCTTCCCTAGCTGAGATGTTCCGAAGCGGGACATCCGAACGGATGAGGATCGGTGTGATGGTGAGGTAGATCATCCTTTGTAAAAAGGATAGATCCGAGGCGAAGGATGGCTGAGCATCCGAAGGTCGAGTGGCGTCCTTCTCCCAAGAGTGGTGGAGTTTGTTGTATGTGTTTTTGTCATCGCAAGGTAAATTTTTAGTACCAATTCGTCATTTTACTTGGTATTGTTGTACTACGCCGTTGGATGAATTTTGATCTACGATTGAGATTTATTCCCGAAAAATCATGACGGTTGGGCTTCCAGATTTAACCCTCTATAAATAGGGGCATGATTGTTTTAACTTTCACATTTCTAGAGAGAAGATTTTTGCATTTTCAGTACATCCGAAGCAAGTTCAAGTAATCCGAAGAAAGTAAGAAGAAGCCCGTAGCGAGTTGTCCGTGCAAAGTTAGTTGCCTTCGATCCAACCATCCGAGTGCAAGTGAGTTGCTTGTTTTCTTTCTTTGCTGCCAACTTTTCTGTGCTTGTTGTTTTGTACATCTTGAAAATGTTGCATGTTCGGATGTATGTTTATTTTTCGTATTCCGTAGTTGGCAATAACATAGTGTGCCTCGGATATGTTGAGTAGTTAAAACTAACATCGAACTGACCTCTTATTAACTCCGAACTAATCTCATCCGACGGAGTCCTCCCTATCCTCCGATCGTCAATTTCTTTAACTTTAATCTACATAAATGGCCTCTCGGACTACAATCATAAAGCTCATAAAATTGCCTTTTCTTTCCCTAGGATGTCCGAGAGTGATAGTCAGAACTGATCTGAGGCTGAAGGATATGATTCCGAAGCATCGTCCCTATCAGACAGATCCGAGGAGATTGACATTGGTGGTACGGAGGATTCGGTAGAGCTGGACCATTCTCCTCGTCCAAGCCGGGAAGAGCCCGAGGTAAGCTCTTTACTTCGGTTAGTTGTTCCGGGTCCAGGGTCTCCGAAGCGTCAGGATTACCCGCAAGTCTCTATTGTGCAGGGTGCTGGTGTTGTCCAAGAGACGTTCTCTCGGACCATAGGGAGTCTCCGTCCGCACCGTGGTGGGAAGGAGCCCGAACTCCCCGGTAGAGATTCGATCCCTCATACGCAACTTAGGCTATAATTTTAGGAGTAACCCTAATCGAGTGCCATTCATTCCGGATCCACAGGAGCCTAACATAGAGGAGGTGCATGATACCTCCGAGGCACCGCCCGAGTTGGGCATGTTCGAAGAGGGTGTTGAGAATCGGGTCCAGATTGCTGCCCCCTTCGGACGGTAGTGGAGTTGAGTTCGTCGTCCGGGGATGACAAAGTCGAGGAGGAGGGTCGGACTGACAATGTCGATTCTGAGGAGGATGAAGAGGAGGAGATACTTTCCGCTCATGTTTTCCGGAGGGAGTCAGCTGGGCTAGCGAGTACGAGTCACCGGCTAACTGAAGAAGAGCTGTCGAAGGGCAGTAAAAAGGGTGAAGACGTGTTCCGGGTGAAGTTTCCTCGGTCACGGGACGATGTTACTCATCCTGACCCGGATGGCGAGCTGAACGAGGATTGTTCATTGCCAACGTGCCCGTCTATTGTGATGTCCGAGGAGGTGGGGGAGCTTCGGAGGAGGTATGAGATCCCGAAGTCCGTGGAGATTCTTATTCCGGATGAGTCGCACGCATTCTACAATCCACCTCCCGGGTACATGTGCGTTCATGAGATAAGCTTGCATTGTGGATGGCGTTTGCCTGTGGCGTCCGAGTTGATGGATATCTTGAATGATATGGGGTTGAGTCCACACCAGATCATTCCCAACTCCCTCGGAAACTTGATGTGCTTTGGGGTGATGTGTAAATACAAGGGCATCCCGGTGACTTTTGACAATTTTCGTAAACTTTTTAGTGTAAATTGAAACAATAGGAACACACTCTTCTATACGCTTGTATGTCGCCAAGCATATACTTTTTTTTGTGCATCCGCTCTCTTCCTTGGGGATCAATTGGTGGAAGAGGTACATCTTCGTCCGACCCGCAATAAAACAGGGTCAGTCCGAGGCGGAGAGGGTCCAATGATTGTTTGAAAAGAAGTTTTTCCGAGGTAGGCTGCTGGATTGGAAACCTCCGGCTCGGAATATTCCTCTGTGGATGCAAGGGCTCCACAAGAATCAAGACCCGGAGAAATACTTCTTCCGAGGCTTAATGTGCCAGCCTCTTCCCTACCTAGCTGGCTTTTCGGAGCCCAGCTTTTGTGATGGGAAGAAGGATTTGAGTAAGTTTTTCCTCATTCGGTTATGCAGTTATCTATCCGAGTCGATGGTTGCTTTATTGCTCTGTTCATTTTTAGTGAGAAAATTATTATCGTGTATCAACTTCTTATCCTTCGGATGTACAGATTTTTGGTTTGACTACACCATGTCCACCATGCGGGAGTTGAAGCGGAAGCAAAATGCCGCTCAAAGAAAGGAGATGGAGGAGGTCACCCGGACCCAAATCATCAAGACGTCCACTGAGCTTCCGATGGAGGAGCCAAGAAATACAGCCACTTTCCGGGTGGAGGAGACTCGGAGGGCTGCGGCGGGTGAGGAGGCTCAAGCAATACCTACCCCGGATAAGGGAAAGGTGGTGGGCTCTAAGGGGGCCAAGAAACCCCCGAGTTTTGTGTCTCGAGACCCTCCTACCAGTGGTTCAAGTGCTGCGGCCGGGCAGAAACGTCCGTCCGAAGGTCCAATCCCTCCGGCCAAGAAGGGCACAGGGAAAATGAGTAGTGACCCGGACATGGACGCTGAGGTGGCTCGGATGGCTGCTGCTTCGGAACTGGACTGGATTGCGGAGCTGTCCGCGATTCACCAGAAGCTACGTACTAACCCAACCATGGTTTTAATGGTTGAAATGTTTCAACTTTCTTTGATTCGGAACCTTTTTTTAATTTTTAAATGCTAGACATCGTAGCTCACTGTCACTATTCAAGTGTGCTCCGTGGTGGCGGGTTGGAGGGACACAATGGAGGAGGATCTGGCCAAGGCAGAGGCTGCTCGGGCGGTGGAGACGTCCAAGGTGAACAGCCTGTCCGAAAGGCTGAAGAAAACCCTTGCTGCCAAAAAGGAGTCCGAAGCGGAGGCGGCGAAGCTGAAGAGTGCCATCGTGTCGCTAGAGAAGAATCTAAAGGTGCATCAAGATAGTGTGGATGAGTACGTCAGTGTCTCCCGGAGCTTCAAGGACATGATGCTGAATGAGCTGGTGAAGGTCCGGACGCAGGCTGTCCAAGACTTCTTGGGGTCGGACTCCTGCAAGTTCATGCTTGAATCCAAGTATGACGAGGCTCGGCAGGATGGCTTCGATGCAGCTTTGGGGCAGTTTTGGGAGAGGGGTTGGATCCCGAGTGACTGCGATGTGGAAGCTGAAGGCGTTTCTGCTTTCAAAGAGGCTGACGGCTCGGAGTTTGCTCCAGAAGGTGTCTCGGACGAAGACTTGCTCCAGTGCGAGTTTATGGAGCTAGTCTGTGATGAGACGAAAGACAACAAGTACGACCATGGTGGTCCGTACCTTCCGGCGTTCATGCCGCGGGTGCTGATGTCCAATGTCTTCGTCCCTTTGGAGGAACATGTGGCCCGTCCATGGTTCGCTCGGGATTTGGACTTGATGAAGCAGTGCCCTGCCTTCCTTGAAGAATTGCGTGCCCGAAGGGAGAAAAGGTTGGCTCAGGAAGCCAAAGACCAAAGGTTGGCGGATCTACAAGCACCACCAGAGAAAGAGATCGTAGGCCCTTCCGGAACACATGCTGGTTCACCTGCGCGGCGGGAGGAGTGAAGACGGGGTATGCCCCGGAAGCCTGTAATTCCGGTCTTCGGACCGTGAAACAATGTTGTCCTTTTTGTTGCTGTCTTTATGGATAATGTTTATCGAATCTGTATTCGGATAACTGCAGTTGATTTGATATTTTATTGCAATGATCCGGGCTCATCAATTGCTCGGATCAGCTATATCATATGCTTGTGTTGCCTCTTATTCGAATGCATGATTTTCATTGCGTACTTAGGTTATAAAATAAACCAGTAGCTTAAGCGTCGTTGGCTCGGACGTCGGTCAGTGGATCCGAGTCAACGAGACCAAATGCTTCTGAAATAATGCAACTCTCTAATTGATAGACAACTTCGGCTCGGGCGGACAAGATGTTTTTCCGGGTCTGAGCTCTACATTCTAATCGTACAGATAAGATTGGTTTACCTAAATCTGTGACAAGTAGGACTAGTTCGGATGTTATCATCCTGCTCGATCCGTAGAGACTTGGTGTACTGTTCCGAACCTTGTTGACTTGTGAAAAGGTTGTAAAAAAGGAGACAATCACAGTAGAAAAGTTTTGTGACTCGCCACGGATCATGGTTGTTACGGAAGATATCATGACAGGCTCGGATTGACGGATCCGAATGGGCTATAGTTCAAAATAATTCAGTCAGTTAAGGCCGGAATTGTTATGGGTTTCCGGGTCGGCCCAATAATGGCCCAATAGTGGCTTAAGTCCAGGCCCAAGCCCATAGCCGGCGGTTACAGTCCACGTGTCATGTTATGATTGGTCCTTCACTTCTATATATACCTCAGGATTGTACGGCTTTTTGCCAGATCATTCCATCCTTTTCATAGTAAGTGATTCGGATCCTCAGGTTCGAACAATTTCAACGAGTAGGTTGATTCCGCCGTTCCTGTGTGACCCGTCTCGGATTCGGACGTCCCAAGGTCCCTTTGGGTCGGACCATAGTTAGAAATGATGAGATTGGGCCACTCGGAAGAGATCTCTCTTGGATCGCCGCGCTATTCATCTTTCTACGGGGCTATAGTGTGTACCAACAACTTTAGCCCCAGGGAAGCGAAATAGCTCACTGGTCTCAGGGATTTCCAAACACTTGTTACTTCGGAAAATCAATTCCTCAAGTTGTCTGTCTCTTCGACTATATATCATTCGCGGAAGTACATTTCCTCGGATCGCCGTGCTAATCTTCTCTCTCCGGGGCTGTAGTGTGTATCATCAACTTCAACCCAGGGGATCAGACTAGCTTGCTGGTTCCCGGAATTACTACACCTACTGCTTCGGAGAATCAAATCCTCGGGCTTCCTGCTCCTTCCACCATTTACCATTTTCTTGTTGTGTGGATGAGCACGAACCAGAAAGTGGTTGTGGCGGAGGATACGGATGGTCTGAGAAAGCTGTTTCGGAACGCACAGGATCGTTGTAAAGGATTCTAAGTTCGGACGTCAGAGCTGTTCCTAAAAAAGATCACTCTAATACGAGTTTGCTCTGATAGGATGCTGTTCCTTATTCCGCTCGGAAGCCCAAGCTCGGAATGAAGCCGATTGGTCCGTGGCGGACGGTGAATTCCCTTCAAAGAAATGCCTTCTTTTGTTGTAAAAATGATTGTTAGGAATATCTGTTAGTATTTTGATCACTCATCACATGTTCTTATCTTAGCCAGAAAGGTGATTAAGTACTCTTGGTTCACTTGAACATTGTAAAAGAGGAAATCACTGAGTATGATTAGTCTAGTAAATCTTGTATTAGGATTATAGGTCTCTGAGTGTAATTTTTATTTCCAGAAGACCATGAAGATCAATCCTAGCAATGGAGCTTTTCTGAAGATTGCACAAGATTTATGAAGACATCAAGGTTTAGTCTAACTCAGAAAGACTATGTCCTTAATCCTTTCTTAAGTGTATTTACCTACTTTTGAAATATGATTCTGGACATATGACATCATGAGTATGGAGCATGCAAGCCATCAGAAAGGCTCATGTATCCGTTGAAGACTACAGGACAAGAAATAGTACAAGTGCATTAATTGCATCGCGAAAAAGTCACCAAGCACAGTCCTCTCTGAGACATGAGACAAGGACTTCTGAGTACTCATTTCAAGATGAGTATGGACTGAATTTGAATTGTGTCTAACGGATATCATTCCAACAAATCTCAAATTCATCTATATATATCACACACTTAGATGCTGAGAAATACACCTTAGAATGCTCTATCTTGCAAACTTACCATCAAGCAAAGTAATCTCTCAAGCACTCTACTACCCTCTCTGACAAACCTTATAACCAACACCATCAAGGCGTGGAGTAGAGGAAGTACTTGATTTGCGAAATCAAGGAATAACTCCAAGGTTATCGGAGTAGAGGAAGTACTTGATTTGGGAAATCAAGGAATAACTCCAAGGTTATCTGAGTAGAGGAAGTACTTAGCTCTAGGAGCTGGGGAATAACTCAAGGGGAACATTTGGTTGGGATCCATTTGTTTAGGAATCTTAGAATAGGATTATTGTAAGGTGAACTCAATTATCTGTTCTAGTGAATTCTAGGTCTCAGAAAGACCGAAGTGGATTAGTTGGAGGATTATGCCACCTCCAGATACCACTATACTTGTTGTGTCATTTACCTTTCTATATTTACATTTCAGCAAAGCACACACACATACTTATTGTTTCTGCACTTACCTATCTTAAAGTCTTCCGGCGCTCGATTTAAGTATCGAAACCCTGTGTTTCTGAGAAACTTTGTTTATCGACAAAAGTTTTAAAAGACTATTCACCCCCCCCCCCCTCTAGTCTTTTAATTTGCTGTTATCTGGACCAACAAGTGGTATCACAGCAGGAGGTTCACAAGCCTTCTGCACTGAACCTAGATCCCTAGATAGGTGAAGGAACTTTGTCCCTTTCTGAGGACTATATAATTTGTGTGTTAAGTGTGCAGGTATGTCTCTAAGTGATGCACCCGTTCTGAAGCCAGAAAACTACGAGAAATGGAAGAGCAACATGATGCTCCATCTGGAGGCCATTAGTGATCAGATGATCTATGTCATCAATGAAGGGCCTATCAAAATCAGACAACTCAAACAAGTTTCTAAGGTTTTTGATGGATGAAAAGCCTCAGACAAGGAAGATGGAAGCGAGGATGCAGCTGCTAGTGATAGTGGTCGTGTTGCTCTTGGAAGCATAATGTATGAAGACAAGCCAAGAGAGCTCTGGACATCTGAAGATGCCAAGAGACACAGATTGGATGGTCAAGCTCGTAATATCATCATCAGATCGACACCTGAGCACATACAGTAAAGCGTGGGTGCTAAACGCAAAGTTGCACGCAATTGATTGAAGAAATCTGTGCCGGAACTGAGAAAACCAAGGAAAACAAGTTCGAAGTTCTTAAATTAAAGTTCCAAAACTTCAAACAAGGTCCCACTGAAACTCTGGAAGAACTTGATTTCAGGTTTACTACCCTTATGAGTGATATGGCTGCACTTGGTGAAAGCAACAGATACTCTCAGCCATAAAAGATTAAGACTATTGTCAGAAGTCTCAATCACAACTGGGAGCACACTAAGTTCTTTTATTTCAACCAAGAGATGCCAAATATTACTCCAGTAGAGCTCTTCTCTCATCTTGCTACTGTAGACTATGAGACAACTCAGAGAGAACAAACAGCTGAAAAGTTGCAAAGTGTTGCTCTAGTTTCTCAAGGTACTTCTGAAAAGAAGGATACCAAAGATGCATCTGAAGAAAATGCTCTTGCAGTAAAACACATGAAGAAATTTGTGAGTCAAGAGATTGAGAGAAGAAAAGCTAAAGAAAAACTGAAAAAGCATCTTGGCCCAAACTATCATCAGTACAAGAACATACAAATGAACAACTCTCTGAACACCCCCCATTCAGAAAGGTGTTAGTACTGAAGCTGCAGAAATAGGAAATGATATCTGCTTCTATTGTCAAAAGCCTGGTCACTTCAAGAGAGATTGTCCTGCTTTAAACAAGCTCAAGACAGGTGACAAGAAGGACAGAAGTAATTTCAAGAGAAATCAAAGGGCCTTACTGACTGAAGAAAGGAAGAAGATTCAAGTTCAACTTGATGCCCTAGACATTGGGACAGATTCTGAAGATGGAGATTCAGATAACTGAAACCTACCATCACCAGAATTGTGTGGAATCACCCACGATGTAATCGACTTCGGCCTTAAGAAGAATGAAATGTGTGGAATTGCTGAGATTGCTGGTCCAGACATCTCCAACAGTGTAATATGTCTTATGGCTGATGAGGTAACTAACAATTCACAATTTCTGTACTATGAGAGTGATGATGGAATTGAGGATCTGGAGTTGGTCAAGAGTGAATTGGATCGTTATGAGAAAGAATTTCTGGAAGCACAATCCAAAACCAGAATTCTAGAGGAAAGGAAAGAAACTCTTGAAAAAGAGGTTTCTGAGCTAACCAGAGTATCTGAGAACAAGAACACTGAAATAGCCTTTCTGAAAGCTGAAATATCTGAAAATGAAAATTCTCACAAACTAGCCTTGGATGAACTTAACGAGAAAATGATGAAGCTGCTTTCTGAGAATGAAGAACTCAGAAAGAAAGAGCTATCCTTCCAATCTTATGCAAAGGCTAGTGACACTCTCACTGAGGTTCAATCCTATCTGAGAGACCCCTTTGAGAAAGGTGGACTTGGACTTGATGAACAATCAAGTAATTCATCTCCTCTGAAGAAGAGTGATGAAAGGTTGACCTTTGTAAAAAGTCAACAGAATGATTCTTCAACCACCTATAGCATTGGTCAGAAAGCTAAGGTAGTTGACAAAGGAAAAGGAGTTGTAACCCAGCCTTTGAAAGAACAAGTTCACAAGAAACATGTGGATAAGGTTTCTGAAAAGAAACACAACCCTCAGACATGCAACCATCCACATTGCTGCATGACTAGGAAGGGAAGAATTGCTGGAATAGGCAAATTCTCTACTGTACCATTTTATGAAAATAAAGATGGTGCAGAAACTAGTAAGGCTTCTGAAGAGCGCATTCAGAAAGCCAAATGTGTTCTAAATGGCATTGGCTATCGTGCTATTGGAAAGGTCCTTCTGCAACAATATAAGGAAGGACAAGAACAATGGCGCAAGGCTGATATTGCACGTAGCAATAGACAGAAGTGGAAGAAATCTCAAGCCACTGAAAAACTGAATGCCAGAGCTAGAAGGAACCTGGCCAGAAAGGCTAAGTTTGCTGAAAAGCAACCCCAGAAACCCAGGGTCCAGAAAGCACCAAAGGGAACACCTAGAAACACCCCAAGAAGGAAGATTGAGATCAAAATTACTGATTCTATTGCATCTCCTTCTGATCAAGTTAGACAAAAACAAACTCCCAAGAAATTCACTAAAATGTGGATTCCTACTGGAAGAATGTTTAGTCTAAGTGGTTCTATCTCTGAGGCAAGAACCTAACTCCTGTTTCCTGTTTTGTGCAGAACGCCTCTTGGACTAAGGCTCAATGGCTATTTGATAGTGGATGCGGAAAGCACATGACAGGAGACAAAGCAAATCTGGTCAACTACAAAGCTTGCAACACTGGACCAGACATCAGATTTGCTGGAGGAGAATTAAATCCCTCCCTGGGATCTGGCAACGTCAAATTGGGATCATTAAAAATCACTGACGTATTACATGTTAAAGGTTTGAAACATAATCTATTTAGCATGAGCCAGTTTGCAGACAAGGGATTCACTGTGAAATTCAAAGCAAAGTATTGCAAACTTATTGATAATGAGTCAAAGTAGACAGTCTTGGTTGCTCGGCGGAAAGGTAGTCTTTATGTTGCCGATTGGGCATCTGCCACAACTGAAGAATGTCTCATGGTGAGTCAATCAGGTCACATAGAAGAGCACTGGTAATGGCACAAAAGAATGAGTCACTTGAATTTCAAAACTCTGAACAAACTTGCTAAGAAAGAGTTAGTCCCAAAACATCTTTCAGAAAGGATGGTATCTGTTCTGCCTGTCAGATGGGGAAACAATCCAAGATCTCTTTCAAGTCCAAAACCAGACACTCTAGTGTTAGACCACTGCAACGATTACACATGGATCTTTTTGAATCATCTGTAACTAGTTATGCAGGAAAGAAGTATGGTCTGGTTGTTGTAGATGACTTCTCAAGATTCACTTGGGTTGTCTTTCTGAAGCACAAATCTGATGCTAGGGTGGAGATACCAAACTTGCAGAATAAGCTTGAAGTCATGAAAAATGACAAGGTATCTGCCATCAGAACAGACCATGGTACTGAGTTTATCAACCAATACATAAAGGAGTTTTGTACCAGCAAAGGTATACAACACCAACTTTCCTCTGTGAGAACACCACAACAAAATGGTGCTGCAGAAAGGAAAAATAGAACCCTTAAAAAAGTTGCAAGGGCAATGCTAGCTGACACTGAAATAAGTGAAGTTTATTGGGTTGAAGCTGTAAACACAGCATGCTACACCAGAACATATTTTTGATAAACAAACACCATGACAAGACACCCTATGAACTCTTGGTTGGTAGACCCCCTAATATCAAACATCTAAAAGTGTTTGGTTGTAGATGTTTGGTTCTTAACAATGGAAAAGAGTATCTAAGAACATTTCAACCAAAGGCAGATGAAGGTGTGTTTCTTGGTTATTCAATGAATAGCAAAGCATACAGAGTTTACAACAAAAGAACAAAGAAGATTGAAGAATCAGTTCATGTTGTATTCTATGAAGGAAGCAAGAAAACACCCCTTGCTGATGAACTCTCAGAAAGGTTCAAGGAACTAATGATAAAGGATTCTGAAGAAGAACCCTCAGAAAGGAAAAACATCATTGTGGAAAGAGAGGATGAATCTGATGAAGAAAAGCATGAAATGCCTAGTAACAACCAGATGATTCTCAGACATGATGAAGAATTTCCTATGAGAATTCCTGAAATGGAAATTGAAGATGTTCGTCAGAGATCTAACTCTGGAAATTACCTCTCTGACAGCCATGTCCCAGAAAGCCCTCACACTGAGCATATGTCAGACATTCACCGCCCTTCTGAGGTGCAAAATGTCACAGATACTGAAGAAGTATCAAGTCATAATCATAGTGATTCACATTCAGATCACATAGATGTTGACCCTACTAGCACTAAACCCATGATGAGATGGATCAAGGATCATCCTGCAAAAGATGTGATTGGACCAATCAATCAAGGTGTTAGGACTAGGAGAGCAATAGCTGAAAATGCTAATTCTCTCTTTGGATGTCTTATCTCAAACATTGAACCTAAAACTATAGAAGAAGCATTAGGAAACTAAGACTGGATCTCTACAATGCAAGAAGAATTGGATCAGTTTGAGAGAAACAAAGTCTGGAAACTAGTTCCATTTTAGAAGGAATATCTGTGATTGGAACTAAGTGGGTTTTCAGAAACAAGATGAATAAATCTGGTGGAATAACCAGAAATAAAGCAACGTTGGTTGCCAAGGGATTCACCCAGACTGAAGGTCTCGATTTTGATGAGTCATATGCACCAGTTGCCAGATTGGATGCAATAAAACTCTTTCTGGCCTTTGCAACTCATAAAGACTTTAAAGTTTATCAGATGGATGTCAAGAGTGCATTCTTAAATGGTGAACTTGCTGAGGAAGTCTATGTTGAGCAACCACCTGGCTTTGAAGTTTCCCCAGAAAGTAGAATGGTCTATAAGCTACAGAAAGCTCTATATGGACTGAAACAGGCGCCAAGAGCATGGTATGACACTTTGGCCAAATACCTTCTGGAAAGTGGTTTCAAGAAAGGAGAAGTTGATAAAACTTTATTTACTTTAAATCATGATGGGAAACTACTCTTAGTTCAAGTATATGTTGATGACATTATATTTGGATCTAAGGACAAGCAACTTTGTGATGACTTTGCAAATCTCATGAAAAGTAAGTTTGAGATGAGCATGATGGGAGAATTGAACTATTTCCTAGGATTGCAAGTCAAGCAACTCAATGATGGAATATTCATTAGTCAGACAAAGTATGCAAAAGACATGCTCACAAAGTTCAATCTTAAGCCTTCTGAAAAGAATGCTAAGATACCTATGAGCATAGGAACCAAGATGACCTATACTGAATCAGATAAGAGTGTTGATGAACACAAGTATAGGAAATTGATAGGTTCACTACTTTACCTTCATCGCAAGGACACGATATTCAATATGCATTTGGAGTGTGTGCTAGATTTCAAACAAATCCAATGCAATCACACTACAACATTGCTATGAAAATATTAAGGTATGTGAAAGGTACAGTAGATGTAGGTTTGTGGTATCCTAAAGAAAGTGCATTGAGTTTGGCTGGTTACTCAGATGCTGATTATGCTGGATCAATGCTTGATAGGAAAAGTACCTCAGGAACTTGTCAGTTTCTGGGAACTAGACTTATCTCATGGTTTAGCAAGAAGCAAAACTCAATTGGAACTTCTACCACAGAGGCTGAATATATTGCTGCTGGTTGTTGTGCAACACAAATTCTGTGGATTCAACAACAACTCAGAGACTATGGACTCAATGAAGAGAAAACTCCCATTTTCGGTTATAACACAAGTGCTATTGCAATCACACAGAACCCCAAGTTCCATGCCAGAACAAACCATATTGATGTTAGACACCACTTCGTCAGAGACCATGTTGAAAAAGGCAATATAGAGATATTCAATATTGGCACAGAAGACCAACTTGCAGATATCTTCACCAAGCCCCTACACGAAAGCCGGTTCTTGACTTTAAGACATAGTCTTGGGTTAATGGAGATGCCTAAGGACTGAAAAATGTCCTGAATCTCTAAAGTCTGAGTAAGTGAGGTAGAAAAGAAGTAGGCCTCTGAGAACAGGTTCTCAGAAAGCCAAGTTGATAAGAAGTGATGCAAAGGTTTCTGAGTAGAAACACTCAGAAAGGCAAAACATTTCTAGAACGGGTATCCAGAAAGGCAAAGGTTGGTACACACTCAATGAGTAAATAAGACTAGAGCTTACTTACTGAGAGTGGGTCAAATACATTCAAACAACTGAATCTTCTAACACTTGAACTCAAAAAGTTGTTTAGTCATAGAAAGAAAAGACACACAAAGCCCGAAAAGTATAAGTTCTGGAAGTCAAACATGTCCAATGTCTCGTATTTTTGCCATTTTTATGATAAACAATATAAAGATAAGGACTTGACACTCCGAATGATAAGTTCAAACGATTGAGTGTTCTTACTCTTTACTAAGTGACATAATGGATGTAACTTGTCAAAAAGCCATCAAGTCGGCACAATACCATTTGTTGATTGATATCATTACAAAATATTCAATATAAGCCCTTGATGAATACACGATTGATGTCAATGGTTGAGATTAAAACAAAGCAAGTAATGTTTGTTGAGAAATGCAGACATGGCCCACTACGCATTTAATGGAGAACGTATGTGATACCACACCTATGCAGATACAAAGACACGCATTCATATTCAGTTGTATGTATGTTGTATCTATGTACATTTTGTCTGCTATATATATAGGACTTGGGCAAAAGACAAACACTTTAACCAATTCCGAAATTTCATACTTGCATCAAAACAGCAAAATCTCTCAAGATTTCTGCAAAACCCCTTCTGCAAACTCAACTTCTTGTGTTTAGTCTTCTGAAAAGATAGACTAATCCCGATTAATCTTGCAAAATCCCTCTGAAAACACTCACTCAAGACTCTATATAAGAGATGGCACCCAAGAAGATGACCACCAAGAACCCTAAGGCCGCATCATCTGCTCCTGCTGAAAAGCAAGGAGGAAAGGAACTTAAGGTGTTGAATAAACGCCTTCTGGGAAAGTTCACCCCATCTGACTGGAATCCAAACCACAAAATGAATTGGGGAGCTTTTCTAGTGAAGAAGTATGTACCAGCAGTCATACCTTCAAGACCAGATAGGAAACTGATATTGGGGATGCTGAAAAGTTCCCATATCTTCAAGTTTCTGTCTGCTGCACCCAGTGGACTATCCACACTGGATGTGCTGGAGTTCTATAACAACTCCAAAATCTTCACAAAGGTTGTGAATGAAGAAGAAGAGAAATACATGCAGACTGAAGTTCAAGGACAAGAGATTGTCCTAGACTGCAAGACTTTCTGCAAGATATTCCGATTGAAAAATCGAGGAACAATTGAAGACATCAACATCAAGGATGCTCCCATGATCCAAGGTGTTAAAGAGCTATTTGAAGCAATCCAATTAGAGAATGCAAAGGGTTGCCCAGGAGACTTTGTTCTGAAAGCCATCAGAACTACTCATCTCCAGAAACACTGGAGTACTTTAGCTCTCATTCTGGTCCATTGCTTGGATGGCAACAAAGGTGGAGTGGACCAGATAAGCATGGAGAGATGGATGATGATGCATCTTCTGAACAAGAAGCATGAAGCGCAGGAAACCCACTTCAATTGGGGGAAGTACGCCTTCAATAAATTCCTTGGGCATATTGAAGAATTTGAGCCCAAGATCATCAATGGCCTTGCTGAGACAAGGGCCAATATGCATTTTGGTCTCAGAATCTGTTATATTCTGGAAACAATGGGAATAACTCTCAGAGAGAGGCAAGAAATCCCAGTCACCAACTCTCTTTTCAGACATTCCTTTGAAGAAAAGGAGAGACTTGCTGTTGAGAAAGCTCAGAAAGAGGCAGAAGAGCTTGAAGCTGCCCAGCAAGGTGAAGAGTTCTCTGAGCAAGCTCCAGCTCAACCTCCAGTTGCCAAGAGAAAGAGGGCTCAAAACAAAAGAGCCTCTAAGTCCCAGAGTGTTCAAGAGGCACAACCGTCTGGAGACAAGGTCTCAGAAGATGTTGATCGCCCAGAAAGGCAACTTCAGAATGCCCCTAGAATTCTGAGCCAAACTGCTCCAGAACTCTCCAGAGATGATAGAAATATCATAGATGGGTCAGCACCAACACGGGATAGTGAATATGAGGATGATGAAGTACTTGCAAAAGTACTCAAAAGGTCCAAGTATGAGACCTATGGAGGAGCATCAAGCTCAGCCCCTCAGAGAGATAGGAGCCCCTCTGCCCAGCAGGAAGAAGAACGCCTGGGTGAGGAAGATAGAATGCTGGAAGATCCTGACATTGCTTCCACATTCACTATGCCAGCACAAAAGGTTGCTGAAGAAAACCCTGTTCTTGAACAGGTTCCTCAACCTTTTGAGAAAACTCAACTCTCAGAAAGGGATCAGACTGAGATGGAGACTCAGTATGATACTCTAGAGGACAACAACAATGAGCAGAGAGAGGCTGTGGAGACTCCACAAGTCCAAGAGACACAAGCCCAGCCTGACTCTATTCAGGTAACAAAGATAGTTTGTATCTAACTTGTCAACATAATTGCATGTTAACTTGTTACTCATAAGCTGTATTTGTTATAGGCCAATTTAGAGGCAATCTTTCAGGGGGGAAGAAAACTTGTCCACCCCCTTAAATCAAGAAGAGGTTCCTCCAACCTCAGAACATCAAGAAGAGCCTGTCCCACAGGTAGTAAAGTTATCTCTGAACAAGAAATAACTAACTAAAAATGCTCTTATCTTATGTTCTAATATTCTTAATGTCTCTTCTTAGGCTCCAACTGAGGAAGTAGTGGTGGTGGAACCAACACCCTAAAACCAAGAGATTCCAGAGGCTAAAAAGCTCTCTGAGGAAGTATTTACTGAGCCTTCTGCTAAGAAGGTAAGTAATCAGTAATAGTCTCCTTCAAGAATGCTCTGGAAAACCCACTACTAAATCTTTTATGTTTGTTCTTACAGGCTCAGTCAGAAGAAAAATTGGATGGAGAAACAGTTGTGTTATCTCCTCCAAAGGAAACTGAAACTGCTGAACAAGTAGTATCTGCAAAAAAGGTGCTAGAAACCCCCAAGGTTTCTGAGGAACATGCTACTGAGCTTCCTCACTTGGAAGTAAGTGAAGCCTCAGAAAGCATATTTCTATCTATCTTTCTCTGATAAACAAGTTTCTGAAACCATAATTGATTCTAATTCTCAGGTTCAAGCAGAAAGAAAGGATGCTGAGGATCAGACTTCTCCTCACACTAAAATATCTGAGGTCTCTGAGACCAAACAAGCAGAAGTCCAAGCATATGAGCTTAGTGTTTCTACACAGGTATACTCAGAAAGCTTACTTTTGCACACAGATACTAACACAAGTGGTTTGAACAAAACTAACTTGATCCCTTTCTTTCAGGCTCAAAGTCTAGTGCCAGTTGATTTACTCAAGGCCTTCCAGAAGCACACTTTAAAGAAACATCTCAAGTTCTTCAGACAATGGCAGAAACTTAGAAAGGCTAAGCTTTCTGAAGTAGCCAGAGTAATTGACATCCCAGAGAAGAGGGCCATAGCATTCAATCTGGAAGATCATATCCATGCTATGTTTCCCACAGAGTCTTACTCCACGCCACAATTGCTGAATTTCTACCTTTCCATTTTTGATTTGTTGGGGTTTATCAGGCCCAATGCTACGAGCTTCCGGAATAGAATGGATCCTATTTGAATGGGAACTTGATGAGTCGATCCACCTACACGTCTTTTGAAATTCAACAGACCCCCTGTTTGCCACTCTGATGGATGATACCTTCATAAATGAAGTGGTACGAAGACTCATAGCAGATTTCCAAGCTGCAGATGCTCAAACCCAAGAGAAGATGGTGACCATCCTGCGTTTCTCAGCAAGCTCACTACTTATCCAGCTGAGCAAGAAGAAGTTAATTGGAGGATGATTACATTCCCAAATGTGATCAACCTGGTTTCAGAAGATGAAGAGGAGATGGACGAGAACGATTACCAAGAACCCTCTTCTGAGCATCCAAGTCAAGAAAACAAGAAAAAGAATGATGATGATGATCAGAATGATGATCCCCAACCTGGACAAGGCGGGATTCAGAAAGCTAGCAAAGGAAGTGGAGAAAAGGCTACTCCTTCAAATGCTCAGAGAGCCCCATCACCATCACCCCCAAAGTCTCATCAGAATACCCAATAGGCCGATCAGCAAGACATAATTGAAGAAATCTCAGCCGCTGAGTTCAGGATTGAACAACTCAGATAGAAGTTGGAAGAAGAGAAGAGAATCAACTTAGAGTGCCAAGCACAAGTTGATGAGAAGGAAGCCAAGATTCAAAAGCTCAGAGAAGCTAATGCTAAAGAATTGGCCCTTCTGAATGAGGAAAGAAGTTTGGAAAGACAGATCAGCATTACCGCAACTGAAATTGATGCCATGCGTACTATTGATGAAGAAGCACAAGTTGGTGAGGCTGCATCAGAAAGACCTTCTACATCTTCTCAGAAGGCCAGCACACTTGATAGACAACAGAAGAAGATTGCCAATCTGCAAACAATCCAAGAAAAGGATTATGACAGTGATGCTGAAGAAAACCGAAACTTGATCACCCTAGAAGAAGATGAGAGACTTATCACTAAGTAAAAGTTCGCCCTTCTGGCTCCTCAACTATTTTCTGCTCCAGGTGCATCAAGAAGTGATGAGCACAGGTCTAGAACAAGTGTTTTCTTGGAACTAAGAGATAGACTTGTTGCTCAAGACACTCAAGTCCTACAATCAGTCCCAGAAGAGATGAAAGATTTGGCTGCCGCATTGCTAAACAGAGCAACCAGCATAGCCCTCTCTCAGAAAGATCTAGCTTTGATCAGAGAAGATGACTGCAACAATGCCACTCTAGCACTAACAGAAGCCATCCATTCTACTCAACAAGCAGATGCTATTCTAAGGCCTCTTGAAGAGCTCAACAGAAAAGAGCAAGAATTGGTTAGGAAAAACAAGGACTTGAAGAAAGAAATCCAAGAACTGGTCAGGGTGCACAACAACCTCCAGAAAAACTTTGAATCACTCTCTGAAGCTTATGCTATCATGAGTCAGTCATTCATGACTATGGGGGAAGAAGAGATGCCTCAGAAAGGCAGAGGAAGAAAAAGAAAACAATCAATTCCTCCTTCCTCAAGTCAACTAGTCATCAAGGACACTGGAGATGCCCCTGCTGAAGAAGTTGTTCCAGATAAACCAGCCAGAAGGCTGAGAAGTATGGTTACTAGTGGAACCAAGTCCCTTAGGATCTCATATGGGAACAACCAGAATAATCCTGAAGAAGGAGAAGATCAAGAAGAAGGAGAGGTAAGAGGTCAAGAAAGATGCAAGCCTCACAACTGGAACCACAATGATGATGAGGATGAATCTGATACAGATGAGCATCCAATCCACAAGAGAAGAAGGCAAGCAAGCACCTCACAACCTCCTCTGGCAGCAAGACCTTTGGAAGCCATAACTCCTTCTGGAAATACCAAGTCAATACAAGGAACATCCACCAGCACAGCCCCAAGGTCGAAAGAAAGGGTTAGAGGATCTCCTGACAAAAGGCCACCTAACAGAAAGGCAAGAAGGGATTCCTAGTTTGGCAGAGTAAACAGAGAAACTCATCAAGAAAGGCCAACTGATGCCCACATTGAGTATGTGAAGACTAGTAATGAAGAGTCTTCATATAGGTGCATTCTGAACAAGAGAGGGTATTGGATTCTGGAACTACAACATCTACTTGTCAATGATAAGTTTCCAACTCCAATCCTCAACCAGATCCTGAAATGGAGAGAAGGCGTAATTGCTAAAACCTGAGCACCTTCATGCCTGGCTAAACTTTGAAGTAGAAAAGAGGAATGAAGCCAGAAAGATGGATATTTCTTTTGCCTGTCCTTACCCAAAGCCTGATGATGTACACAAGGTAAGAAAACTGAATGGTAGCTACAGCAGGAAGAACAAACTAGGTGTTTCAACCTATGAGTCATTCTATATGACATTGGATGAATACCTAGATGATATATACTATCTGGAAGAAATATACAAGTATTTCAACCTATCTCAGCTGCATATAGACCACTCCTGGGCCTGGGGAAAGTACTTCTGGGTCAAACACTCTCTGTAGAAGAATCACAAGCTTGGCAAGAGTTACCATGAAATATGTGACTTATCCAGAAAGACAGAGCTCTCTGTCAGAAGGATTCTTTATGACTATGTCCAAGAATGCGGAAAAGTGGATGATCATGTCAACTGATCCAGAAAGGGTGCTGAAGAACTTGAGGTATCTGAACCCAAGTTGCATTTTCTGAAGACTTGAAGACTAGTAACATTAGAATACTCTCTTGGAGCTTGGATTCTCCTTTGTTCTAATTTACTTAGTATGTTTTGTTACTTTTTGTAATCTTGCTGATTGTTTCTGAATTACTCTATCTGTAAAAGTTGCATCTTATTCTGTAAACTGTACCTATCTGAAGATCATACTCTCAGATACATTCTAATAGATGACAACTTATCATCAAAGATCACTTCTTGTGATTTAGTTGATGTTTACTTTCTGCACTTAATTCAACTAAAATTGAATATCATTTGAAATGATTAAGTGGTGGATTGTTTTCTCTTCCAGGAATATAAATTTGTAATAGGACTTAAAAGATAGGCATGGATCACTGATCAAAAAGGGGGAAATTTGTTAGGAATATATGGTAGTATTTTGATCACTCATCACATGTTCTTATCTTAGCCAGAAAGGTGATTAAGTACTCTTGGTTCACTTGAACATTGTAAAAGAGGAAATCACTGAGTATGATTAGTCTAGTAAATCTTGTATTAGGATTATAGGTCTCTGAGTGTAATTTTTATTTCCAGAAGACCATGAAGATCAATCCTAGCAATGGAGCTTTTCTGAAGATTAGAAGACTGAAGATTGCACAAGATTTATGAAGACATCAAGGTTTAGTCTAACTCAGACAGACTATGTCCTTAATCCTTTCTTAAGTGTATTTACTTACTTTTGAAATATGATTCTGGACATATGACATCATGAGTATGGAGCATGCAAGCCATCAGAAAGGCTCATGTATCCGTTGAAGACTACAGGACAAGAAATAGTACAAGTGCATTAATTGCATCGTAAAAGTCATTTGCACCTGAGACCTCTCTGAGACATGAGACAAGGACTTCTGAGTACTCATTTCAAGATGAGTATGGACTGAATTTGAATTGTGTCTAACGGATATCATTCCAACAACTCTCAAATTCATCTATATATATCACACACTTAAATGCTGAGAAATACACCTTAGGACGCTCTATCTTGCAAACTTACCATCAAGCAAAGTATTCTCTCAAGCACTCTACTACCCTTTCTGAAAGCTTTCTGTTGCTCGAAGAATCACTAGTAGTTCTAAGTTGTCCTGAACCTTAACAAGAGATTGTTATTCGTGAAAGAGTTGAACTATCAGATACCCTTTCTGAAGCTCATTCTCCAGAACGGACCTCAATTACTTGGGTCAGTAAAGAGCAGACTTCCATCCACTGAACAAATGTATTAAGTAGTCTTGTTCTATTAGGCTCTCTGAAATCATAACTGAAAAGTTATATGAGAAGCCTCTCTGACAAACCTTATAACCAACACCATCAAGGCATGGAGTAGAGGAAGTACTTGATTTGCGAAATCAAGGAATAACTCCAAGGTTATCGGAGTAGAGGAAGTACTTGATTTGGGAAATCAAGGAATAACTCCAAGGTTATCTGAGTAGAGGAAGTACTTAGCTCTAGGAGCTAGGGAATAACTCAGGGGGAACATTTGGTTGGGAACCATTTGTTTAGGAATCTTAGAACAGGATTATTGTAAGGTGAACTCAATTATCTGTTCTAGTGAATTCTAGGTCTCAGAAAGACCGAAGTGGATTAGTTGGAGAATTACGCCACCTCCAGATACCACTATACTTGTTGTGTCATTTACCTTTCTGTATTTACATTTCAGCAAAGCACACACACATACTTATTGTTTCTGCACTTACCTATCTTAAAGTCTTCCGCGCTCTGAATTTAAGTATCAGAAACTCCCAGGTTTCTGAGAAACTGTGTTTATCGACAAAAGTTTTAAAAGACTATTCACCCCCCCCCCCTCTAGTCTTTTACTTTGCCGTTATCTGGACCAACAACGATGTAGATTTTGTTTTATGTGACTCGGACAGGCATTTCTAATCTTTGTAGCTTGTAATTTTGAGAAATACAAGATCTCTGTTGTAACTTAACTTTGGCTTGTTATATCTCTTCATCCGGATCTGGCTATGTAGGTTTTTTCCTCTTCGAAAAGTTGGTTTTTTCCACCATTCGTTACATCGCTTGCCTCGGATCTCCTCGAAGGGTCCGAGGCAGTATGTTTATTTAATATAGCAGTTGTTGTCTTGGAAAACTAATTTGTATTGATTTGACGGAAATTCAAATACAACCGGTGGGCTTCGAGGCCGGGAAAAGAAAATGACAAAAACTTTGACAGCTGACGTAGCATTTTTTCGGGGAGTAACCCTAAGCATAAAACTTATGTAGGTTCTTAACATTCCATGTTCTCTTCAAAGCTCTTCCTTGATCATCTTCTAACTCGAAGCTTCCATTGACTCTAGCCCCAACGACCTTGTAGGGTCCTTCCCATTTAGGCTAGAGTTTACCAACCTTGCTCAGGATATTAGCTCTTCGGAGGACTAAGTCTCCGACTTGTATATCCTTGGGAAGAACATGTTTGTTATGGCCGAGCGGACATAGCGGGGGATGTTAGCTAGTGCCTGGCTTCTTTCGTCTTCGAGGAGCTCATGGTCGTAGATCCTTGCGATTTCATTTCCCGCAGGTTGGTATTGTTGGATTCTTTGGGTTTCCACAGCAATTTCAGAGGGGATGACCGCTTCTGAGCCATAGACTAGTGCAAAGGATGTCTCCTGAGTAGAGGTGCGAGCTGTTGTCCGATGTGCCCATAGGACTCCATCGAGATCATCTACCCAGCTGTCTTGAGAAGTTCTCAGTATTTTTTCCAAAATCTTGACGATGGTCTTGTTCATGGCTTCAACTTGAACATTGGCTTGAGGGTAGGCAACGAAAGTGAAGCGTTGTTCTATTTTGAAGGATTGGAGCCACTCTTTCAATCTGGCTTCGAAAAATTGTGCTCCATTATCGGAAACGATGACCCTAGGAAGTCCAAAGCGGCAGATGATGTTCTTCAAAATGAAGGTTCTTACTCGGCTCTCTGTGATGGTGGCCACTGCTTCGGCCTCGACACATTTGGTGAAGTACTCTACCGCGACAATAAGGAACTTCTTTTGGTGCGTGCCATGTGGAAAGGGGTCAACTATGTCTATTCCCCATTGATCAAATGGGCAAGCTATGATTGACAGAATCATAGGGTTAGTTGGACGATGTGGTATGTTGGCATAGTATTGGCAATCTTCACAAGCACGAGCAAAGTTGGCAGCATCCTTACCAATGGTAGGCCAATAGTATCCTTGTCTTATGACCTTCTGAGCTAAGGTTCGTCCCCCGGAGTGACTCCCGCAACTCCCGCGTGGATTTCTTCCAAAACGGTCTTCGCCTCATCGGGTCCAAGGCATCTCATGTGAGCGCCAGTCATAGATCTCTTGTAGAGATCCTCTCCCAGCATAAAATACATGTTGTCTCTGCATAGGATCCTTCTTGCTTCTTTAGGGTCTGAAGGTAGAGAGCCATCTTTGAGATAGTGAAATATGTCGGTCGTCCATCTCCTTTCGGCGCCTAGGAGGAAGACTTGACCATTGGGGTTCACTAGGGAAGAATCTGTGAGAGTCATCAGGATGACGCGCCTTGTGTCCAAAGCTCCTAGGGCAGAGGCATATTTGGAAAGAGCGTCGGCCTTCTCGTTACACTCCCTGTGGAATTGTTCCAACATGAATACTTCAAAGTGCTCAGCTTCTTTCTTGAGGAGCTCCAAGTACTTGATCATGTTGGGTCCTTTAGTGGCGAAAGACCCGAAAAACTGGGATTCTACGAGCTAGGAATCTGTATAGGCTTTGATCCTTTTTACTTGAAGAGACCTTTCCATTCTCAAGCCGGTAAGTATTGCCTCGTACTCGGCCTCATTGTTTGTTACCATAAAGTTGAGGGTGATGGCGTATTCCAGCCTGGCTCCTTCAGTGCTTTCAAGGAAAATTCCTATTCCTCCTAGTCGTCCAGTAGAGGATCCGTCCACTTGTAGTGTCCAACATTCCTTGCTTTCAAGTTTAGCTTCCAATGCAAGAGTATGAACTTTCCCATCTTCCTACTACTTGACGGAAGATGCAGGTGTTGAAGTGTTGGTTACTTCATCTAGGAGGAACATGAGCCTCACCCTCAGGGAGTCATCCATGGGTTCCTGATACTTCGTCCAGAGTTGGACATTGTTTTCGAACATCTCTGCAGGCTCATTTTCTTTGGTCCTACCTTCTTCCGGGATAGCCTTCGCCTGAGTGAGCATCACATAATTCACGTTCCTTTGTGGACTATCAATCCCTCCTTCTGTTTCTTCGGGGTAATCTACCAAGAAGTCGGCAAGGACTTGTGCTTTCTTGGCTGACGGGGCTTGGTACCCGATATCATATTCACTTAATTTGATCGCTCACTTGGATAAACGCCCTGACTGATCTGGCTTGCCAAGGACATATTTAAGTGGCTCATTGGTGAGGACGACGATTCGATGAGATTTTAAGTAAGGCTTCAGTCGCCGGGCAGTGTAGACTAGCGCGAAGGCGAGCTTCTCAATCTTGACATACCTAGCCTCGGCACCCACGAGGGCTTTGCTTAAGTAGTAGATCGGCAAGTGATCGTTCCCTTGTATCCGCACCAATACAGAACTCATGGCCTCAGCAGCAGTTGCTAGGTAGAGGTAAAGAGGTTCACCTTCTACTGGTTTGGACAAGAGCGGTGGTGAAAGGATATAGCTCTTCAAGTTATCCAAGGATTCTTCGCATTCCTTTGTCCACTTGAACTTTTCTCGGCGGATTTGGAGATGAAACGGCTCAGGGCCATCACCCTTCCAAGGAGCTTCTGCACCACATTGATTGTCCTTGGCTGTGGTAGGTCCAAGATTGCCTTTATTTTTTATGGGTTGGCGCTGATACCTCTCTCCGTGACCATGTAACCGAGGAACTTTCCTCCCTTTACACCAAACGTGCACTTCTCTGGGTTCAACTTCATTCCGTACTTCCTAAGGATGGAAAATCACCTATTTAGATGCTCTATGTGTTGCTCTTCAGTCTTGCTCTTTACTAGCATGTCGTCCATGTAAACTTCCATAGTTTTGCCCAACTCTTCTTTGAACATCTTGTTCACCAGTCGTTGGTATGTAGCACCTGCGTTCTTCAGGCCGAACGGCATGACTTTAAAACGGTAGACTCCTCCTGCTGTGAAGAAGGCCGTCTTTTTACATCCTCTTGAGCCATCCTGATTTGGTAGAAGCCCTGATAAGCGTCCATGAAGCTTAAGAGTGCACATACCACGGTGGAGTCTACTAACTGGTCAATGCGAGGTAACGGATAAGGATCCTTTGGACAAAACATGTTGAGCCTAGTGAAGTCGTTGCACATTCTCCATTTTCCCGGAATCTTCTCGACGAGGACCACGTTACAGACCCAATCAAAGTATCTGACGTCTTCGATATGTCCTGCCTTCATTAACTTGTCCACTTCTCCTGCTATGATAGCATCTTCGAGACGCCCAAAGTCCTTTCTCTTTTGTCGGATATGTTTTACCGTAGGATCCATGTTCAGACGGTGAACAACGATCCTAGGGTCTATCCCCTTAAGATCGTCAGTGCTCCAGGCGAAAATATCGCGATTGTCTCGAAGGCATGTGATGAGCTTCATTTCTACCTCCGCGCTCATCTCTGTTCCCATCCGAGTTATCTTCTCTGGATCTCCTTCAATCAATTGAACTTCTTTTAATGCTTCATGAGGCTCCATCCTTGCAGTCTTAGGGAACTTCTCCTTGAGCGTCCCAGCTCCAATCTCTTCCCTCACTGGAGTAAGAGGCGCAGGAGGAGGGCTCCTGGTCTTTTGGCGACCGAAAGAACGGGTGCTGAGGCTCCTCTGGTTGACATGATGTAACATTTCCATGCTTCCCTAACATTGCCCACTTCTTCTCCCACTCCATTTGGAGTAGGGAACTTCACCCTATTGTGTAGGGGAGATGCGATTGCTCTAAATTGGTTGAGTCCTGGGCACCCCAGGATCACGTTATAGTCGAACGTACTGTGGACCACCACAAAGAGGATATTCTTAGTTACTCTCATTGGGAAGGTTCCCATAGAGACTTGTAAGGGTATACTTCCAATGGGGCGGACTATAGAACCCCCGAATCCTACTAAGGAGGTGTATACGCGCCCGTATTGAATATTGCCCAAGTGCATCTGTTCCACGGTTCGCTTGGAGATGACATTTGAGGAACTCCCTATGTCAACAAGTACTTTGTTGACTTTATAAGTGGCGATGACTAGAGAGACAACCAAAGGAACATCAGGGTCTTTGAGATCTCCTCCACCAGACGTTGGTGGGGGAATTGCACTATCATCGAAAGTGATGGCATTTGTTCCTTTCAAAGCTGGTGGAGCATAGGCTCTATCATTGTTTCTTAGATGTTGCGCGGTCCTCTCCCTTGCATTTCGGGTATCTCCTCCAGCTGGTCCGCCTGCTATAGCATTGATAACCCCGCTATAGGGAAGGTTCTCCATTCCCAAATCTTCAGGATACCCGCGGTATCTTTGGGCATGGTGGGGTAGAATTTCTACAAGAGGTGGTGGTAAGGATCCTGTCAGAGGTTCCGAACCACGCTCCTCCCATCTTTGTTCATTTCTCTGGTGCCTGGAGGGCTCTTCTTCATACACTGGTTCTTTCAACTTTCCGCTCCTTATTAGCCCTTCTATTTCTGTCTTCAGCAGGACACAGTCTTCAGTCGAGTGACCTTTGTGCTTATGAAACCTACAATATTCCTTTGAAGCTTTGTTCTTCTTACTGCTCCTTGTAGGTTTTGGACATTGTATGTCTAAGTTTATCTCAACAATAGAAGCCAAGATGTCGGATCTTGGTCTATTGAGGCGAGTATATTCGGCGTATCTCCTTGGAGAGGTTCTCTCCCTGCAGAATTCCCTCTTGCCTCTAAATTCCTTCTTTTGTTCGAACTTTCCAGGTCGGGGAGGGGGTTCTTGTTTTATTGGCTCTTTCCCCTTTTTGGCCCCGGCTCTTATTGGAACATTTCTTCGGTACTCCTCCCCATACAAGACTCCTTCACAGATATCTTCCAAGTATTTTTCGGTTGTGATTTCTTCATTGGAAAGCTTTCTTCTGAGATCATCGTTGTAAGTGTTAGCATACAGGTGTCGGACCCGTTCCTTGATGCTGTGAAGCTCGACCAGGCGCACTTCGGCATTGAAGCGATCAAGGAAGGTTCTAAGATCCTCGTGCTCTTTCTGGATTACTCCTACTCATTGAAGCTCCACTGATCTCTTTCTCTTCTTTGCTTTCTCAAACCTTTTCAGGAAAAGAGAAGCGATATCCGCATAAGACTTGATGGAGACATTGGGCAAAGAGGTCCACCAATCCATTGCTTCTCCAAAGAGAGTACTGGAGAAGTTAAGAGCCTTCATGTTGTCATTCAGGCCATTAGTCTCCGTCTTGCTCTCATACCTAGTAAGGTGCCCCACGGAACAAGTATCCCCATAATAGTGCTCAAGATTTGGGATAGTGGAGTTGGGGCGCTTCCTTTCCCTCATTATCTCATCACATAAAGGATTGGGAGCTCTAAGACTCACCTTCTCATGTGCCTTCACCATCTTGCTCAAAGTAGCGATTTGAGTTTCCAAGGCGTTTTGTTGGACATAAATTCGCTCGGCGGTTAGCCTCTCGCTCGTCTTTGGGTTGACGACCACATCTGGAGGAAGATCATCAACGGGAACTATCGAGATGCTCTCCACCACGTGATCTCTTGGCGCATGCTGAAGAGCCCCACGTCGGCTAGTTCCAGCTTCATCTGCTCGTGGTCTCACCGGACTTCTTTTCCGGTGTTCGTGAGAAGCAGCGGCCCTCCTGTTGAGAAGGTTCCTTAGGTCCTCTGGTTGAGCTGGTTCCCCTAACCTTTGTTGGATTGGACGATGCTCATTCCTTGATTGTGCGGGTTCAGTTTGTCTCGGAATTGCCAAAGGAGGAGTGGGTTGGGGAGGCTGAAGGTTGTTCGATCCAAAGCATCCATGAATAGTGTTGAGTAAGAGGCCAAACTGATTCTCGCTCATCCCAAACTCACTTGGGCAAACGATCTGCCCATTTGGAAGAGTGAAGTTTCCCCCTGGAGGAGGACCGTGTGTTCCTGACGGAGGAACCTGTCCTTCGACCCCGAGTACTTGGGCCCTTATCGGTGGATCAGCGGCTATTTCCTCCTCTGAAGAGAGGCTAGCGGTGTGGCCATCACTTGGATAGTCCATTGTGTTTCTTGAAGTGGTTCTCGCCACTCTTCCTCTCCTAGTGGGAGGTCTGCCTCTTTGCCTTGGGGCTGGCGTGTCAATTGCAGTACCGTTGGTTCTTACTGACCTTCTTGTTCTTGCCATTACTGAAGAGAATGGAACTTTTCCTAAAGATTCCCACAGACAGTGCCAAAATTTCGAGGGTAAAGGTCCCCCGAGCACTTAAATGAGTTACCCTTGTTCTTCCTTCTCTCTGAGTGCCTAGACCACCTAGCTCGTAAGGGCCAAAGAGTAGGAGCCCCTCAGAACCGTTGTACTGGTAAGAGGCAACGTGTGAGGACCTGCACAAGTAGCTTGGAGGGGTGGGGGGGTTAGAACCTTATACCCGGTTTGCTAAGTGTCAAACCGGAAGGAGACTTTACTTGCGAGATACTGAGAATCTACTCGGTATAGCTATCAGGAATGAGTCGTGATTATGGCTTCCCCCTTTTACCTTGAGAAGTGTGCCCTATATATAGAGATTAACCCAAACTGGGAGGGTACCACCAGATCGTGCCAAGTGTAAGGTCCGTATTGAGCCACCAAGGCTTCAATAGGCCCATGGCCCATTAATGACACTTGCCCCATTCCACTTTGGCCTTTCAGGGGTAGTTTAGTCATTAATGTGAGAGTATTAGAGGCTTTGATGCAGTCTGCTGCGGGTTAAGGTCCGAAGAGGCAGGTTTGGACGTTTGGTCCGGACCGTACTAGGTTGACCATAAGATGCTCTTCTCAGTTTGTCAAGTACCTCTCATTCGGATCTTGTGCCTCGGACCTCCATACTCTCTAGTGCTAGTCCACTTGGTTGCTTGTGAGGTTGTTGTGTTGAGTCCGGATGGGTGTCCGAGTCAGATCCCATCGTTACGGACCATTGTCAGGGTCGGATCTACTACCCTCTGGGGCCCTCCTGTCCCTTTAAGCCTGGGCGGGTCGGACTCGCCGGGGGCATAGGGTCGGACTGTAAGGTCCCAGACTCAGACAACTTGGGACGCCTTAGGATTCATTCCAAAGGCGTCTATGACGGATTGGACATAATTCCGTATCAACAATCATCGAAAAGGTTTGTTACAATTGTTGATGTAAATCTGGGGTTCTTGCAAGAGAGAAAAGTAAAAGGGGAATTTCGAATGGTTCAAATTACAATCTGCAATGGAGTCTCATGTTTTGAAACTCCAAAATTCGAAAATATATAGAAAAAATGCCCAAAAGGCATTAAAAATCTCACCGACCGCGTAGAATGGGTGGGGCGGTCGGCCCAAGCACCGGGCGATTGACCGGTGCTCTGGAAGCAGCAGTAGAGAATTTCTCCGCTGCAGTGTAGAATGGCCCAGGCGATCTCCCCAAAGGCACCGAGCGAACGCCCCACTTTTATTGTAACTATATTTTTCCGTTACCTTTGCGTGGACGCCAATTTGAGGTCAATCCGACATCGTATGAAGAAGTTATACCCAAAATGGCTAGACCGCTCCAATGTAGTTCCACTTTCGCAAGTTTTCACTTAAACGGTCGTAGAAACTTCATTCGAACTCCGAATGCACTTCCGTTTCGACCGACGCACTCCAATTTCCACCACCTTTGAGACCTTGGAACTTTTGACTTTCCGGTAATGCAATAAAATGCACCTTTTTAGCCTCATTTCTTCATGAAAACACATAAAACCTGAATACAAGGTGGAAACACACCAAACACAAGAAACAACACAAAATATATACAAAACACAACTAAACAACTAATAAAAAGAGGTTAAAAGGGTTAAATGAGGTGTCACACCTCATCAAATTCCCCAAACCGAACCTTTGCTCCTCCTCAAGCAAACAAACAACCTTGAAAATAAACTAGACTCTAAACAACAAAGACACACAACACAAAGAACAGAGTCAGACATCCAAGTTACCGAATCTACATTTGTAAGAAACAAATATTTTGAGTTGTTACCAACGTTGACAGAAAATCAAGCAAAAATCAAACTATTTTGTTTCCAAAGTAAATAAGACTTAAGTCTAACTCGGCAGACCCTCACAAGAAATTTTAAGTAGCAACTCTCACTCTCTTCTGGACAAGTCCAGCATGGGTAACACTCAAAAGTAAAGTTGGGAAGGTGGTTTTCACCACAAGTTGCCAAAAATTTCTTATGCAAATGTGTTCTTTTCGAAAGGTCCAAAGGGACTTTAGTTCAAAGACTAAAAATAGAGACATGCTACTCCGACTATTGTTCCCTTTTTTGCTTTCAAATTTCACAAAACCTTCCACACTTATTTTTTAGAGTTACTCGAAATTGTTGTAAGTGCGGATAAAATCACTGGTGTGTGACCCTCATTATCAACAAGGACTTATTCCGCGTGTGGCTCCCGTCCAAAGCTTTTGTTCATGTAGACAAAGAATTCCACACGACTCACAACATGGGGTTTGAGTAACTCGTGTGCTTTATTTGTCCTCATTGGAATCTTTTGGCTTCAATTTTGATGGTGTCCATTTTACCGAAGGTCTACACTTTTGTGCGTGTCAGTTAGCTACGTGTCATCAACCCTCACGGTCATATGGCTGATAAAAGGCCACGCCGGTATATGGTAGTATTTGAACACGCCCAACACGACCTACGGTGATCACTTAAGACTATGGATACACCCCGAGCCTTATTAAAAAATATTTTTGTAGGGAACAGAAGTCAAAACTACACATCTCACAATCAGTCAAAAAAAAAAAATGGAAATCCCCTACCCAAACCTGTTCTTTTGAACGGGTTTGGAAGGGTATCAAAAGTTCAAAGCATGTCGTTTTTCGTTCCCATCTAATCAGAACACGCATAAGTATGAAATGGCGCAACAACCTTTAAAATAATTTGCACATCCCAGGAGTCACCCAAAACAATTCTTGTCGGTATAATATTTTTTCGTCAGCTCAAACAAGGCTCCTCAAAGGTTTTTGGACCACAAAACTAAACAGACTTCTTATTTACAAGGGAGACGAACTTGAAAAAATTTAGACTCAACAACCATTACTAATAAGTATATACTCAAAACCTAAGCATCAAAAAAGTTTGTTACGAACAAAAGATGTTAGACTTGGATGTTCGACTCAAGACCCACAAAAATTTTAAAAATAGGCCAAAAATAGCCTAAAGACTCACAAAACACAAACAGATAAGGCACATCGGCCACAAATAACATGCAACCCTATGTGGCTCATCGACCACCACTAAAACGCAGTAAACAAAGCAAGGCACAACGGCCATTTTTTTATTTTTTATTTTTTGCACGGCTATTTACATTTATCTCTATCTAGTTCCACCGACATTGTTACCACTACGCTTTTGTAAGGCGTCAATGAAAGTCTAAAATACTTCGTTTCCTCACACCTGTAAAAAAGCTTTTCTGCAGGTCTCGGTATAGAAAAAAGAGGACTCTGTTTAAGGAGTTGATGTTTAATTAAGTAAAGTACAGATAAAATATATTTGAAATATGGTAAACAAGTGGTATAAAATTTCATTATATGCCGGCATTGTCCAAACAAAATGAACAACAAAAAAGGCTGACCAGTGGAGTGGAGGAAAAAGAGATTGATTGTCATAGACATGTAACCCTATGTGGCTCACCGACCACCACTAAGAAACCGGTAAAAAAATAAAAAACAAGAAAAAAACAGAGAAATCCCCTCCCCATGTTGAGGGTAAAAGTCCCCCAACCACTTAATGAGTTTTCCTTGTTTTCCTTCACGCTAAGTACCTAGACCACCTTTGAGTAAGAACCACCTTGCTTGCAAGAACCAAAGAGTAAGAGCCCGTAAGAATCGTCGTACTGATAAGAGGCGACGTGTAAGGACCTGCACAAATAGCTTGGAGGGGGGGGGGTTAGGACCGAGGACCCAGTTTGCTAAGTGTCAAACCGGTCCGAGACTTTACTCAAGAGTGACTGAAGATCTACTCTGTATGATAGTTAAGGTTTGGAAGTGATTATGCCTTACCTTTAACATGGGAGTGTGTGTCCTATATATAGATTTCTCCCCAATTGGGAGGGTTCCACCAGATCGTGCCAAGTGTAAGGCCTGGATTGAGCCACCATGGCTTCAATAGGCCCATGGCCCATTAATGATACTTTCCCCATTCCACTTTGGGCTTTCGGGGGTAGTTTAGTCATTAATGTGAGAGTTTTAGAGGCTTTGATACAGTCTGTTGTGGGTCAAGGTCCGAAGAGGTTGGTCCGGACGTTTGGTTCGGACCGTATTGGGTTGTTTGGTGAACTCCCATAAATTTGTCCGACTCCTCCAATTTGGACCTCATTGCCCGGACCTCCTTACTCTCTAGTGCCAGTTTACTTGGTAAAAGATAGTTGTGGAACTATAGTGGAAAGTAGATGATAGTTTGTTTCTCGGTCCAATCCGCCCCTCGTAAGTAGAAAAAAGGTGTAATCCGTGCTTCTTGTTGTCTTTAATCTTGATCTCTCTCTCCCCCCCCCCCCCCCTTTTTCTTTCTTTTGTTGCAGTCCGAGGAAGTAGACTCAGGGTGCAACAAAATTAAAGAAAGAAGGGGTATTTGTAAGCGAGATCAAGTGGAAAGAGAACGTGGAGTTGTACCTCCTTGTAGGTGAAGGGATGATCCGAACGGACGAGGGTCCGTGTGATGATGAGGTAAATCTTCCTTCCTTGTAAAAAAGGGAGGGTTTTATCAACCTTGTCGGGATGGTCCGGAGAGGGACATCCGAACGGACGAGGGTCCGTGTGATGGAGAGGTAAATCGTCCTTGCCTGTAAAAAGGACACGGATCTGAGGTGGAAGATGAATTGGCCATCCAAGGGTGTAGTAATGTCCTCTTCCCGAGTATGGTGAAGTTGGTTGTATGTTTTTGTCATCGCAAGGTCAATATTTTGTACCAATGTGTCATTTCACTTGGTATTATTGTACTATGTCATTGGATGAATTTTGATCTACGATTGAGATTTAATCCCGAAAAATGGTGACGGTTGGGCTTCCTGATTTAACCCTCTATAAATAGGGGTTTCACCGACTTCATTTTCACATTTTAGAGAGAAGATTTTCGACTTTTTTAGTACATCCGAAGCAAGTGGAAGCAGTCCGAAGCGAGCGAAAAGAAGTCCATAGCGAGTTATCCAGGCAAAGTTAGCTGCCTTCAATCCAACCATCCGAGTACAAGTAAGTTGTTCTCTTGAATGGTTGTCAAATGTCCATGTGCTTGTTATTTCGCTATTGTTGATAATATGGTCTGTTCGGATGCATGCTTATGTTACATACTGTATAGTTGGTAATGACCATAGTGTGTCCCGGATATGTTGAGTAGTCAAGACTAACGCCGATCTGACACCTTACTAACTTCGGACTAACTTCGTCCGGTAGAGTCATTTTCTATCCTCCGAAGTTAAAATCTTTCCCTTTGTTAATATACATAAACGACCTCTCGGATTGCCATCTTCAAGCTTACGAAATTGCTTTCTCCTTTCCCTAGGATGTCCGATAGTGATAGTCAGAACCGATCCGAAGCTGAAGGATATGACTCCGACGCGTTGTCCCTATCAGACAGCTCCGAGGAGATTGATATTGTTGGTGGAGATGATTCAGTAGAGCTGGAGTGTTCTCCTTGTCCGAGCCGGGAAGAGCCCTAGGTAAGTTCCTTACTTTAGTTAGTTGTTCCGGGTTCAGGGTCTCCGAAGCATCGGGATTACCTGCGAGTCTCTAATGTGTAGAGTACCGGTGCTGTTCAAGGGACAAGCTCTAGGACCATAGAGGCTCCCCGTCCGCGCGGTGCTGGGAAGGAGCCCGAACTCCCGAGAAAGATTCGATCCCTCATTCGCAACCTAGGTTATAATTTTAGTAGTAACCCTAACCGTGTGCCATTCGTTCCGGATCCACAGGAGCCTAACATCGAAGAGGTGCATGATACCTCCGAGGCACCACCGGAGTTGGGTATGTTTGAAGAAGGCATCGAGGATCGAGTCCAGGTTGTTGTTCCCTTCGGACAGTGGTAGAACTGAGTTCTTCGTCGGGGGATGATAGAGAGGAGGAGGAGGGTCGGACTGAAGATGTCAGTTCTCAGGAGGAAGAAATGCTGTCCGCCCACGTTTTTCGGAGGGAGGCAGCTGGGCAAGCGGGTACGAGTTGCCAACGGACCGAAGAAGAGTTGCCCGAGGGGCTTAAGAAGGGTGAAGACGTGTTCCAGGTGAAGTTCCCTCGGTCGAGGGACGAGGTAACTCATCCCGATCTGGAGGGTGAGCTAAACGAGGAAAGTACATTGCCCACGTGCCCTTCGATTATGATGGCCGAGGAGGTGGAGGAACTGCGGAGGAAGTATAAGATTTCGGAGTCCATGGAGATCCTCATTCCGGATGAGTCGCACGCTTTCTACAACCCGCCTCCGGGGTATATGTGCGTGCATGAGATAAGTCTTCACTGTGGGTGGCGTTTGCCGGTGGCATCCGAGTTTTTGACATTTTGAACAGCATGGGGTTAAGTCCTCACCAGATCATCCCCAACTCGCTCGGAAATCTGATGTGCTTCGGGGTGATGTGTAAATATAAGGGCATACCGACCACGTTTGATAACTTTTGGAAGTTATTCAACGTTAGTGTAAGTAATAGGAATACTTTGTTCTATACGCTTGTGTGTTGCCAAGCATATACTTTTTTTGTGGATCCGCTCTCCTCCTTGGGAATAAACTGGTGGAAGAGATACATTTTCGTCCGGCCCGCTTTGAAGCAGGGTCAATCTGAAGCAGAAAGGACCAAATGGAATTTCGAGAAGAAGTTTTTTCGAGGCAGGCTGCCGGACTGGAAACCTCCGTTTCGGAACGTCCCTTTGTGGATGCAAGCTCTCCACCGGAATCATGATCCGGAGAAATATTTCTTCCGAGGATTGACATGCCAACCCCTTCCCTATCTAGCCGGTTTTTCGGAGCCAAGTTTTTGTGATGGGAATAAGGATCTCAGTAAGTTCTTTCTCGTTTGGTCACGTAGTCGGTCATCCGAGTCGCTGGTGACTTGCTTCATTTGCAGTTATTGATAAAAAATTTTGTTTACCATATATAACTTATTGTCCTTCGGATGTGCAGGTTTTTGGTTCGAGTACACCATTTCCACCATGCGGGAGCTGAAGTGGAAGCAAAATGCCGCACAACGTAAGGAGATGGAGGAGGGTACCCGAACCCAAATCATCAAGACGTCCATTGTGCTGCCGATGGAAGAGCCTCAGAATGCTGCCACTTTCCGAGTGCAGGAGACTCGGAGGGCCGCAGCGGGCGAGGAGGCCCAGACGATACCTACCCCGGACAAGGGTAAGGTGGCTGGCTCGAAGGGGGCCAAAAAACCTCCAAGGTCTGTGTCTCGGGATCCTCCTGCCAATGGTTCAAGTGCTGCGGCCGAACAAAAGCGTCCATCCGAAGGTCCGATCCCTGCGGCCAAGAAGGGCAAAGGGAAAGCGAGTGGTGAGTCGGACTTGGAGGCGGAAGTGGCTCGGTTGGCTGCTGTCCCAGAGCTGGACCGGATTGCAGAGTTGTCCGCAATTCATCAAAAGGTAAATACTGATATTTCTGGAAATACATCTTTCCTTTGTTTGGAACCTTTACTAATTTTTTTTTTGTCATGTATCGTAGCTTACGGCCGCTATTCGGGCATGTTCCATGGTGGCAGGTCAGAGGGCCACGATGGAAGAGGATCTGGCCAAGGCTGAAGCTGCTCAGGCGGTGGAAACGTCCAAGGTGAATTCCTTGTCTGATACGCTGAAGAAGGCCCTGGCGGCGAAGGAGTCCGAAGCGGAGGCTACAAAACTGAAGAGTGCCATCCTGTCGCTGGAAAAGGACCTCAAAGCTCATCAAGAGGGTGTGGATGAGTATGTCAGCGTCTCCCGGACCTTCAAGGATATGATGCTGAATGAGATGTTGAAGGTCCGGACGCAAGCTATCCAAGACTTCTTGGGGTCGGACGCTTGCAAGTTCATGCTCGAGTCCAAGTATGATGAGGCTCGGCAGGATGGCTTTGATGCGGCTATTGGGCAGCTCCGGCATAGGGGACGGATCCCTTGCGACCTTGACTTGGAGGCTGAAGGCATTACTGCTTTCAAAGAAGCCAATGGCTCGGACTTCGCTCCGGAAGGTGTCTCGGATGAGGACTTACTGCAATGTGAGTTTGTAGAGCTTGTCTGCGAAGAGACCGAGGACAAGAGGTTCAATCATGGCGGTCCGTACCTTCCCTCCTTTGTGCCATGGGTGTTGATGTCCAGTGTTTTTGTCCCGATGGAAGACCATGAGGAGCATAACCGGGATTGGCTGACTCTGCCCGGTCCTGTCAAAGGTTTCTCTTCCGATCTGGACCTTATGGAGCAATGCCCTGCTTTCCTAAAGGAATTAAGGGCCCGAAGGGAGAGAAGGTTGGCGCAGGAGGCCCAAGAGAGAATGGCGTGGGATGCACAAGAGGCTACTGAGAAAGAGGCCGCAGGTCCCTCGGGCGCTCAAGCTGGCTCGTCAAGTCGTCAGGGGAGGTGAAGACGGGGTATACCCCGGAAGTATGTAACTCTGGTCTTCGGACCTAAAAAACTGTTGTTTTGTTATTGTTGTTGTTGTATGGATAATTGTTTGTTTGAATTTGTGCAATTGATTCGGTATCCACGTCGTTGGTCCGGGCTCGTTGATGGCTCAGAACTTTTATCATTGGCTTGTATTACTGTTTTTTCCAAATGCGTGCTTCTCGATGTGCGTTGAATTGATAAGATAGATCAGTGATCCAAGTTTCGCTGGCTCAGTTTATTCAGGTAATGGATCCGAGTCCGCGAGACCAATTTTTCCTAAGATGATCCCCCCATTGGTTCTCATGGGTCGGTCGGACAAGCCATATGTCCGAATCGTAGCTCCAAATGTTAAATGCCCCAAGTAGACACGAATGATTCGGGATCGTGGCTCCGAATTAGTTAATCCGAGTCCACGGGATCAAATGCTTCCGGAATAATTCAATATTCAATTGGTCGATCTTTAGCTCGGTCGGACAAAGCGTTTGTCCGGGTCTTAGTTCTAAAAAAGGAGACAATCATAGTAGAAAAGTTTAGTGACTTGGTATGGATCACAGTTTGTACGGGAGTTATCATGGCCTTCTCGGGCTGACGGATCCGAGCGGTCAGCAGTTTAAAATAATTCACGCAATAAGGCCGGAAATGTGAAGAAACTCTGGGTTGGCCCAATGGCGGCCCAACAGTTGGGCCCAAGTCCAGGCCCAAGCCCATCACCAACCGTCATATGCCACGTGTCGAGTGGTGATTGGCTCATCACATCTATATATACCCCTGGATTGTATGGCTTTTCATCAGATCATTCCATCCCTTTTATAGTAATAGGTGGTTCGGATCCTGGGGTCCGGATGTCTGACGAGTGGGTTTACTCCACCTTTCTTATGCGTGATCCACCTCTGAGGGTTTTTTCGGTGCTTCGGTAATCCTTTCTAGGTCGGATCATGCTGGGGACGATGAAATCAAGTCACTCGGAATCACTCTCCTTCAGATCTTCGAGCTAATCTTCCTTTCACCAGGGCTATAGCTTGTTCTAACGACTTGAGCCCTGAGGAAGCAGGCTAGCTCGCTGGTTCCAGGGACTACTACACATGTTTCAGACGCTCAAATATTCATGGACTATCAGCTCCTTCCACCATTTACCATTTTCTTGCGTTGGGTATCTTCCCGAGAAAGTGGTTGTGGTGGAAGTTGCGGAAGGACCATCGACTGCGCCTCCGTAATACGAACTTTCACTCGGATTCTTTGTCTTGAAGCTAAGCTTGTGTGATTCGGACGTCTCTACCCGAATCCTTCAGCCAGCACGGTCGAACCATCTTAAGTTGGTCCGATCGCATCAGTCGCGTTATGCCAGTTACTGAGGTTTCTTGAGTAACTGGGAAACACGACCGATGCCGTTGTGTCATCATAAGTTCGGTTCGGAAGGTGAGCTTCCGTTTGCTATCTATTTTGCATTGAAATGTGAAGTTCGTTTAGGAGCTTCATGGTTCGAATGTCAGAGGTGCTTCTGAAAGTCCCTTCCATCTGAGTTCTATAGCTATTGCATCCGGATCGTTCTTAAGGTGGTTTGGTCGCATCAGGCACTTGTTTCCAGTAACTGGGGTTCCCATGAGGGTTTCCTCGAGTTACTGGGAAGAAGTGGCTGATGCTGTTGTGCCGTCATAAGCCCGGTTCGGAGAGTTAACTCCGACCATTGCCTATTTTATGTCGGAACGCAGAGGAAAGTTATCCAGGAAGGTCTCCCATTTCAGACATTTGTGCTGCCTCGGACACTTGGCTTCGGAACGGATCTACTCGACTGTTCCGGATGTTGAATATGCCGCCTAGAACCGCATGTTTGTATTGTAAAGAATGATGTAGATTACCCTATGTTTTGTGTGACTCGGACGGGTGTATCCGAAGTTTGTAATTTTGTAGCTTGTATTTTTCAGATAATACAAGGTTTTCGGGTGTTTGCACCTTCTTTCTTCGGCTTTGTTATATTACTTCATCCGAACTGGCTGGTATGAGTCTTGTCGATATTGATTTCTCAAATATTTGCTGAATCAATTGGTTCGGATCTTCGTGAATTGTCCGAGGCAGTGTATTTTTTTGAATATAGCTTTCTTTCCTCGCAAAAAGTTGTATTGATTTGACGGAAATTCAAGTACAACTGGTGGGCTTCAAGGCCGGATAAAGAAAATGACAAAAACTTTGGTAACTGACGTAGTCTAACTTCGAAGTGTTAACCTAAGCATAAAACTTTTGGAGATTCTTAGCATTCCAGGTTCTCTTCAAGGCTCTCCCTTGGTCGTCTTCCAGCTCAAAGCTCCCATTGACTCTGGCTCCCGTAACTTTGTAAGGTCCTTCCCAGTTGGGCTTGAGTTTCCTGACATTGCTTAGTATGTCAGATCTTTTGAGGACTAAGTCTCCGACTTGTATGTCTTTGGGAAAGACACGCTTGTTGTAAGCTCAAGCAGTCATGGCTTGGTATCGAAGGATGCTAGCTAGTGCCTCACTCCGTTTGTTCTCAAGGATCTCAAGGTCGTAGATCCTTGCGACTTCATTCTGAGCTGGGTTGTATTGTTGGATCCTTTGGGTTTCCACTACTACCTCCGAGGGGATGACCGCCTCGGATCCGTAGACAAGGGAGAAGGGTGTCTCCTGTGTGGGAGTCCGACTCATCATCCTGTGTGCCCAAAGGACCGCGTCGAGATCATCTGCCCTACTGTCTTGGGAGGTCCTCAACCTTTTCCCCGAAATCTTGACGATGGCCTTGTTGGTGGCTTCTACTTGACCATTGGCTTGGGGGTAGCCAACGGAAGTGAAGCGTTGTTCTATTTTGAAGGACTAGAGCCATTCTTTCAATCTTGCCCCGGAGAACTGAGCCCCGTTGTCCGAGACTAGAACTCTTGGAAGTCCGAAGCGGCAGATGATGTTCTTCCAGATGAATGTCCGTACTCTACTTTCAGTGATGGTAGAAACTTCTTCTGCCTTAACCCACTTGGTAAAATATTCCACCGCCACAATCAGGAACTTCTTCTGATGAGTTCCGCGTGGAAAGGGACCAACTATGTCTATGCCCCATTGATCGAATGGGAACGCTATGATTGACAGAATCATAGGGTTGGTCGGACGATGTGGTATGTTGGCGTAGTATTGGCAGTCTTCATAGGCACGAGCGAAGTTGGCAACATCCGCATCAATGGTAGGGTAATAGTATCCTTGCCTTATGATCTTCTGAGCCAGAGTTCGTCCCCCGGAGTGATTCCCGAAACATCCCGCATGGATTTCTTCCATAACAGTCTTTGCTTCCTGGGGAACAAGGCATCTCATGTGAGCGCCCGTGAAAGATCTCTTGTAAAGATCATTTCCCATGATGAAGTATCTGTTGGCTCGGCATAGGATCCTCCTTGCTTCTCTAGGATCTGCAGGTAGAGAGTCATCCTTGAGATAGTTAAATATGTTAGTCATCTAACTCCTTTCAGCACTCAAAAGGAAGACTTGTCCATTAAGATTTGCCAGGGAAGAGTCCGTGAGAGTCATCAGGATGACCCTCCTTGTGTCTATAGCTCCTAAGGCCGAGGCATACTTCAAAGTGCTCAACCTCTTTCTTGAGAAGTTCCTAGTACTTGATCATGTTGGGTCCTTTAGCAGCGAAGGACCCAGAAAACTGGGATTCCACGAGCTGGGAGTCTGTGAAGGCCTTCATTCTCCTTACTTGAAGAGCTCTTGCCATCCTCTAGCCGGTGAGGAGTGCTTCGTATTCTGCCTCGTTATTTATTACTTTAAAGTTGAGGGTGATGGTGTATTCCAGCTTGGCTCCTTCAGGACTCTCAAGAAAAATTCCTATTCCTCCTATTCGTCCAGTAGAAGATCCATCCACTTGTAATGTCCAACATTCTTTGCTCCCCGATTTGCTTTCTGCCGCGAGAGCAGACACCTTTTCGTCTTCCTGCTTCTTGTTGGAAGATGCAGGTGTCGAAGTGTCGGGTGCTTCGTCCTGGAGGAACATGTGTCTCACCCTTAACGAATCATCCATGGGTTCTTGATATTTATTCCTGAGTGCCTCTTCAGGACCCTTTTCTTTTGCCTTTTCCTCTTCCGGGGTATCCTCCGCTTGAGTGAGCATGACGTGATTCACATCTTCCTGTGGACTTTTGGTTCTTTCTTCGGTTCCCTCCGGATAGTCTACCAGGAAGTCGGCAAGGACTTGGGCCTTCTTGGCAGATACGGCCTGGTACCCGATATCATATTCACTTAGCTCGATTGCCCACTTAGACAGGCGTCCCGATTGATCCGGCTTGCCTAGGACATGTTTGAGTGGTTCATTGGTGAGAACCACAATCCGGTGAGATTTGAAGTAAGGTTTCAGTCGGCGAGCAGTGTAAACTAGCGCGAAGGCGAGCTTCTCGATCTTGACATATCTGGCCTCAGAACTCACAAGGGCCTTGCTCAAGTAGTAGATCGGCAAGTGGTCATTTCCTTGTATCCGTACCAATACAGAACTCATAGCTTCATCAGTGGTAGCTAGATAGAGGTAGAGAGGTTCGCCCTCTACTGGTTTAGATAAGAGGGGTGGTGAAAGGAGGTAGCTTTTTAAATTATCCAAGGCTTCTTTGCACTCCTTTGTCCATTCGAACTTGTCTCCTTTCCTTAGGATTTTAAAGAAAGGTAAGTTTTTCTCGGCGGATTTGGAGATAAAACGGCTCAGTGCCATCACCCTTCCCAAAAGCTTCTGCACTTCATTGATTGTCTTTGGTTGTGGTAAGTCCAAGATCGCCTTTATTTTCTCTGGGTTAGCACTGATACCTCTCTCCGTGACCATGTAATCAAGGAACTTTCCTCCCTTTACCCCAAACGTACACTTTTCAGGGTTCAACTTCATTCCATATTTCCTAAGGATGGAGAAGCACTTATCCAGATGCTCGATGTGTTGCTCTTCGGTCTTACTTTTTACTAGCATGTCATCCACGTAAACTTCCATGGTTTTGCCCAACTCTTCTTTGAACATCTTATTCACCAGTCGCTGATATGTAGCGCCTGCATTTTTTAGGCCAAATGGCATAACCTTGAAGCAGTAGACCCCTCCTACCGCTAAGAAGGTTGTCTTCTTGACGTCTTCCTGGGCCATCCTGATTTGGTAAAAGCCTTGATAGGAATCCATGAAGCTTAGGAGTGCGCATCCCGCGGTGGAATCAACTAGCTGCTCTATGCAAGGTAATGGATAAGGATCCTTTGGGCAAAACTTGTTAAGCCTAGTGAAGTCATTGCACATTCTCCACTTTCCTGGAGCTTTTACAACGAGGACCACGTTACAGGCCCAGACAGAGTACCTGACTTCCTCAATGTGTCCTGCTTTCATCAACTTGTCCACCTCTTCATCTATGATAACATCCTCCACAGGCCCAAAGTCCTTCCTCTTTTGTCGGATATGTTTTACCGTTGGATCCATGTTCAGGCGGTGAACTGCGATCCTTGGGTCCATTCCCTTAAGGTCATCAGTACTCCAAGCAAAGATATCGTGGTTGCCTCGGAGACATGTGATGAGCTTCATCTCTACCTCTGTGCTCATCTCTGTTCCGATTCCGTTTACCTTCTCTGGATTCCCCTCAATCAACTGGATCTCTTTCAAAGCTTCATGGGGTTCCATCCTAGCAGTCTTAGGGAACTTTTCCTTGAGCAAACCAGCACCAATTTCTTCCTTTAATGGCGTAAGAGCCAAAGGAGGACTCCTGGGTCCTCTGGTGACCGAAAGAACGGGTACTGAAGCTGCTCTCGTTGACATGATGTACCATTCCCAAGCTTCCCTGACGTTGCCCACTTCTTCACCCACACCATTCGGGGTCAGGAACTTTACCCTGTTGTGTAGGGGAGACGCGATTGCCCTGAATTGGTTAAGTCCTGGATGGCCCAAGATCACGTTATAGCCAAATGTGTTGTCGACCACCACAAAGAGAATTGTCTCAGTCACCCTTGTCGGAAAGGCACCCATAGATACTTGTAGTGGTATACTTCCGATGGGACGCACTATAGATCCTCCGATTCCTACCAAGGAGGTATGTACGCGCCCATATTGAACATTGCTCAGGTGCATTTGTTCCACGGTCTTTTTGGAGATGACGTTGGAGGAGCTTCCTATGTCGACAAATACTTTGTTGACCTTGTAAGTAGCGATAATCAGAGAAACAACCAAAGGAACGTTAGGGTCCTTGAGATCTCCTCCACCAGACGTTGGTGGGGGGATTTCTCTATCATCGAAGGTGATGGCGTTCGTACCCTTCAGGGCTGAAGGGGCATAGGCTCTATCGTTATTTCTCAAGTGTTGCACGGTCCTTTCCCTTGCATTTCGACTATCTCCCCCAGTTGGACCTCCTGCAATGGCATTGATAACCCCACTATAGGGGAGGTTCTCCATTTCCAAATCTTCGTGATACCCTCGGTATTTTTGGGCATGGCGGGGTGGAATCTCTGCTGGAGGTGGCGGTAAGGATCTTGTCGGAGGTTCTGAACCATGCTCCTCCCTTCTTTGTTCATTTCTCTGGTGCCTGGAGGGTTCCTCCTCGTATACTGGTTCCTTCAATTTTCCACTTCTTACCAGCCTTTCTATTTCTGTTTTCAGCTGGACATAATCTTCAGTCAAATGACCTTTGTGCTTATGAAACCTACAGTAATCCTTTGAAGCTTTGTTCTTCTTGTTGCTCCTTGTAGGTTTTGGCCATTGTATATCTAAGTTTTACTCAACAATAGAGGCCAAGATGTCGGATCTCGGTGTATTGAGGCGAGTATACTCGGCGTATCTTCTTGGTGGTGTTCTTTCCCTGCGGAACTCCCTTCTGTCTCTAAGTTCCTTCTTTTGTTCAAACTTTCCCGGAAGGGGAAGAGGTTCATGTCTTGCTTGCTCTTTTCCCTTTTTGGCCCCAGCTCTTATAGGGACATTTCTCATGTATTCTTCTCCATACAAGACTCCTTCGCAGATATCTTACAAGTACTTCTCAGTTGTGATTTCTTCGTTGGAAAGCTTTCTTCTGAGATCATCGTTGTAAGTGTTAGCGTACAAGTGTCGGACCCGTTCTTTGATGCTGTGAGGCTCTACTTGGCGCACTTCGGCATTGAAACGGTCGAGGAAGGTCCTAAGGTCCTCATGCTCTTTCTGAATTACTTCTGCCAAGTGCTCAACCGATCTCTTTCTCTTTTTTGCTTTCTCGAACCTTTTCAGGAAGAGTGAAGCGATATCCGCATTGGACTTGATGGGGGCCATTGGGCAAAGAGTTCCACCAATCCATTACCTCCCCAAAGAGTGTAGTGGAGAAGTTGAGAGCTTTCATGTTGTCATTCAAGCCATTGGTTTCCATCTTACTCTCGTACCTAGTAAGGTGCCCTACGGGATAAGTGTCTCCATGATAGTGCTCAAGGGTTGGGATAGTGGAGTCAGGGCGCTTCTTTTCACTCCCTATCTCATCGCATAAAGGATTGGGAGTTCTAAGGGTCAGCTTCTCATGTGCTTTCACCATTTTGCTCAAGATGGCAATTTGAGTTTCCAGGGCCTTTTGTTGGACATAAATCTGCTCCACAGTTAGCTTCTCACCAGTCCTTGGGTTGATGGCAACATCTGGAGGAAGATCATCAACGGGGACTATCGAGATGCTTTCTGCCACGTGGTCTCTTGGCGCGTGCTGTAGAGCACCACGCCGGCTAGTTCCAGTTTCATCCGCCCGTGGCATTACCGGACTTCTCCCTCGCTGTTTGTGAGAAGCTGCTGCCCTCCGGTTGAGAAGGTTCCTTAGGTCCTCCAGTTGCGCCAGTTCCCCTAACCTTTGTTCAATTGGGCGATGTTCATTCCTCGACTGTGCGGGTTCAGCTTGTCTCGGAATTGCCAAAGGAGGAGTGGGTTGAGTAGGCTGAAGGTTGTTTGATCCAAAGCATCCTTGAATAGTGGTGTGTAAGAGGCCAAACTGATTCTCATTCATCCCGAACTCATTTGGACGAATGATCTGCCCATTTGAAAGAGTGATGTTTCTTCCTGGCGGAGGGATATGTCCTTCACCCCCGAGTACCTGGGTCCTTACTGGTGGATCAGCGGCTCTTTCCTCTTCTAAAGAGAGGCTAGCGGTGTGGCCATCACTTAGGCAATCCATTGTGTTTCTTGAAGAGGGTCTCGTCGCCCTTCCCTTCCGAGTAGGAGGCCTACCTCCTTGCCTTAGGGCAGGCGTACCGATTGCAGTAGCGTTGGTTCTTACTGACCTTCTCGTTCTTACCATTACTGGAGAGAACGGAACTTTTTTGTAAAGATTCCCACAGACGGCGCCAAAATGTTGAGGGTAAAGGTCCCCCAACCACTTAATGAGTTTTCCTTCTTTTCCTTCACGCTAAGTACCTAGACCACCTTTGAGTAAGAACCACCTTGCTTGCAAGAACCAAAGAGTAACAGCCCGTAAGAACCGTCGTACTGATAAGAGGCGACGTGTAAGGACCTGCACAAATAGCTTGGAGAGGGGGGATTAGGACCGAGGACCCAGTTTGCTAAGTGTCAAACCGGTCTGAGACTTTACTCAAGAGTGACTGAAGATCTACTCTGTATGATAGTTAAGGTTTGGAAGTGATTCTGCCTTACCTTTAACATGGGAGTGTGTGCCCTATATATAGATTTCTCCCCAATTGGGAGGGTTCCACCAGATCGTGCCAAGTGTAAGGCCTGGATTGAGCCACCAAGGCTTCAATAGGCCTATGGCCCATTAATGACACTTGCCCCATTCCACTTTGGGCTTTCGGGGGTAGTTTAGTCATTAATGTGAGAGTTTTAGAGGCTTTAATACAGTCTTCTGTGGGTCAAGGTCCGAAGAGGTTGGTCCGGACGTTTGTTTCGGACCGTATGGGGTTGTTTGGTGAACTCCCATAAATTTGTCCGACTCCTCCGATTCGGACCTCATTGCCCCGACCTCCTTATACTCTAGTGACAGTTTACTTGGTTGCTTGTGAGATTGTCATGTTGGATCCGGATCTTCGTCCGGATCGGACCCTATGGTTACGGACCACTGGAGGGGTCGGCCTACTACCATTCAAGTCCTTTCTGTCCTTCTCCTTTAGGATGGGTCGGACCTGAGGGGCCTGGGTCGGACCTTAGGGTCGGATTATTGTGTCTCGGATCCTTAGACAACATGGGACACCTTGGGATTCATTCCAAAGGCGCCTATGACGGATTGGACATAATTTCGTATCAACACCCCAAACTTGAACCTTAGCTCGTCCCCGAGCGTCAAGCACAAGTAAGGAAAGAGGAAGCGAGAACAAGATCCCCATTATTATTTCTAACTACGAAAGCAAACAAAATCTTACCCCTGTGTTGCCTCCCGGGAAGCGTCTTTTCTTATAGTCGTTGGCTCGACTATGATCCATTGTTGTTATCCATTCTCGTACAGGAATGAATTATGAGCAGGCGTTGAGCCTACTTGTAGCTTCTAGTGAATTCCTTCTGCTCCATTATGGGTCGATCCCATAGTGCACATGTGATCCTGCAACCGAGTACGACGAGAGTTAATATGATCAAGTTTTAGCACATAACACTCATAAACAGAAAATAAAGAGAAAGGGCATAAAGGATCAACAAAACTCCCCTCAGGACCCACAATATGTGTGGTATCGGGGTGATGAGGCACATGGCTCTCTAAAGGCTCTGGTAACATTGAAGCGCTTTCAATATCCTGGATATCCATGCCTCCATTATCAAGGAAGGAAGAAGTCTTGTCATCTAGCGTAGTAATGGAATCTGACATCTCTTCTTCCATCACATCAGACTCGTCCTCTTGAATCAGCCATGTTGGCACGTACCCAATGGAATGCAACCTAGACAGTTGATCATTCTCATCGAAGAAAGCTCTTGCTAGGCCCAGATCCAAGCTCTCAATGTAACCACCGGCGAGAGCATCTACTAGCTTCCTATTGTCCCGTTTCAGCATCTTGCGAAAACAGTACATCATGCCCTCCTCGGGAAAATCATGATTTGGACATTCTTCCTCAATTCCAGATACCTGTACCAAGTTTCATAGAATTTCTCACCCACTTTTTGCTCGAAGTTCAGGAGATTCCTCCTGGCGATGCAATATTTCTCATCATGCCCATATCCTCCATTGTCACAAACTTCGCAATAAGAGACAGTCATAATGCCCTACACACACAAAAATAAGAAACTAGGAATAGTTCTGCCAGACTAGTACGAAAATAGAAATCTAACTAATATATACAATCGAAAAAACTAAAATCACAAAAAACAAACAGCAGCGGCGCCAAAAACTTTATGCGTCAAATCAATTCGTTAATTTCTTCTTAGCCAAAGGCACAAATCAAGATCACTAGAAAATCGTAGTGAAGTGATGAGTTGCCCCGAGTGTCATTCCCGAAGAATGACTAAGATTTGTTTGCAAATGCAAGTTTAGATAATCGACTGGAAAGCAGGTAACAGAGATTTGTGTATAGTTTGGGCTTCAAAATAGATGTAACTCAAAGTTTGTTATGACAAACCCAACCAATCAACTCTATCTCAATCCCACTAGAAATAATCATACAAAGACGCTTCACTTTATCTCTATAAAGAAACACAGGTCGGTGGTAAGTAAATAGTTCATGCTAGCTATTGGCATCTGCAATGAATAATACGACTTTTGAAAGTGAAATCATGTAATGAACGTAGTAGAGTCGTCAATTCTACTAGTCAGCATTTGTAGTCAAAAGTGTTAGGTGTAAATCGTTGTTAACCTTGAGGGTGCGAATCCCTCTTGTGGATTTTGGGTATCAGAAAACGATTGTTAAGACTTTGAACAAATCAAACGATTCGCAAGATTTAACAAACAGTGAAGCTATTTGAATTCATCCAAAAGATCCTATACTAGCTGCAATTCCTAAATTCATACCACCGACCCATTAGATGACTAGCTACGCGACCCACTCATGTTCCACACATCCAACATGCAATGCGTATACACAAATCCAATGAATAATGAAAATCTACCTATTAAGCAAAAGAAGTTCAGCCAATTACCAAATTGTCACGGATTTGATTCCATGGATGAAAAGCTTCGATTGAATTCGTATATAAATCATGTTCAAACCCTTCTTCTATTCTCCAATGTGATTCAATAATCATCCAAAAGGTTTGTCACAATTGTTGATGTAAATCTAGGGTTTTGGAAGAGAGAAAAGTAAAATGGAAATTTCAAATGGTTCAAATTACAATCTGGAATGAAGTCTCATGTTTTGAAACTCCAAAATTCGAAAATATAAAGAAAAAACACTGAAAAGGCGTTAAAAATCTCGCCGACCGGGGCGGTCACACCAAGCACCGGGCGATCGCCCGATGCTCTGGACGCAGCGGTGCTGCAGCATAGAATTGCCCGGGCGATCGCCCCAAATGCACCAGGCGATCGCTCCACTGTTACTGTAGCTATAGTTTTCCGTTATCTTCGTGTGGCCACCGATTTGAGGTCAATCCGACATCGTCTGAAGAAGTGTTGCCCAAAATGGCTAGACCGCTCCATTGTAGTTCCACTTTCGCAAGTTTTCACTTGAAAGGTCGTAGAAACTTCATCCGAACTCCAAATGAACTCCACTTTCCACCACCTTTGAGACCGTGGAACTTTTGACTTTACAGTAATGCAATAAAATGCATCATTTTAGCCTCATTTATTCACGAAAACACCTAAAACCTGAATACAAGTTGGAAACACACAAAACACAAGAAACTACACAAAAAATATACAAAACACAACTAAAAAACTAATAAAAAGAGGTCAAAAAGAGTTAAATGAGGTGTTAAAAAATGCCTCATCACTCGATTCCGTTGAAGCATTTGTCCATCGATTCCTTTGTTGCGTAGCTCGAATCCTCTATCCAGCGTTTCATCTCTTCTTCCTCGATCTCATCTAGCTCCGGATCTTCGTCGATGTGAAAAGTAAACTCCAAGTAGTCATTGGTTTCCTCCGGGTTGTCCCATTCACCCTCACTCTCAGCAGATCCTCTTCTCTAGTTTTTGTCCTCCGACTGAAAGTGTTCGTCGAGGATCGATGGAAGAGTATTTTTCAGATGATTCTTCTTCTATCTCCCAGTAAGTCTTGAATAGATTCGTCGGTGCTAGCAAATCTTCAAAAGGTACCAGCAATTCTTCTTCAGAGTCCATCCACCAGTCGTCTATGGCAAAGTTGATCCTTGCTACCTTCGCCTCCTCCAGATTCTCACTCGGAGTCCCCATTACTATCCGGTGATTCGATATATTCATCGAAATCTCCCTTCTTGCTACGTTGATAATGGTGTTAGTGGTGGCCATAAAAGGTCTTCCAAGAATCATGGTATCGTTGTCTGGGACTTCGCAGTCCACAATCAGGTAGTCCACAAGAATATCGAGCCCCTCTAGCTGAGTAATCACATTATGTACCTTGACGCAGGTAGTTGTAGTAGAGCCATCGGCAACCAGTATGCCAGTCCTTGCTTCCACCATTCCTGTTAAGCCAAGTTTCTTGTAGACGACGAGCAGTATCATATTGATGTTGGCTCCTAGATCCAGGGTTCCTGTGGCTGTCTTCCCTTTGATGACAACATCAATGTTGAAAGCTCCGGGTAGGGCTTCTTTAGTAGAACTGGTTTTGCCCTCTTTTCTTTGGCAGGAGAATCTTTTTCACACCCGAATGCTGAAGGAGAAGGTTGGAGGCCATTACATTGTGTCCTTTCGGGGTTCTTCCGTCCAGATTCGATACGGTTTCCTCTCCTGATTCCTGTAATCTCGGCAGCTTCAACAATCATCATAGCTCTCTCGGTGTGACCCGGCAGCTTCTCCTTCTTCTATTGCAGTTCCCCTACTTCTTTGGTGATTTGACCAATCTTCAGCTCCATTCCTCTCAAGGTGTTGTCGGTTCTCCTGAAGTTGTCCTCAGCCTTGGGGATAAAGAAATTGGTCCTCGTGGTAAACTCACCCTACTGCTTCACAAATTTCCTGATGTCTCCCATCTCCTTCATTATGGTATCTATCTTATCTTCAATGGTGGGTGGCTTGAGCAGGTTTTCTGATGGCCTTGGTGGTGGTGTGGGAACAGGTGGCATAGTAGGTGGTCTAGGTTGTAGTTCGGGTGGGTTTAGGCTAGGTCCAGTACGGTATGATAAAAGAGGGTGTTGAGGGATAAAGTTGTTTACCGGTTGGTTCCTCGGCCTCCATTTCCTTGATTCTTGCACATAGTGTGCCTCTTCCAGTGGTGTTGGTTCCGCCAATACTTCATCCACAACATCAATCCTCTTGCAGATCTGTTTCCAAGGAGTTTCCTCGATTGCTCTGACCTCCTTAGTAGAAACCCTTCTTCCTCATCCTTTCTACATAGAGTTCTCACTCAGGTTCTCGCACACTTCCCAAATCCTTCTTGGGGGGGGGGGGGGGGGGTGCATCTAGCAGGTTTCCTTGACATGCTCCATCGATGAGTACCTGGCTGATAGAGTCAATTCCCTTATAGAAGTTATTGACCTTATCGAACATCGCATAAGAGTGCATAGGGCATTTGTCAAGTAGATCATTATATCTCTCCCATGCTTCATGGAAGGTTTCTCCGTCAAATTGGGTGAAGTTTTGGATCTGGCTCTTCCGGTCGGATGTCTTATTCAATGGGAAGTTTCTGAGCATAAATTTATTGAAGACCTCATCCCATGTAGTCAAACTGCCCGGCTGTAGTGAGATAAGCCAGTTCTTCAGCTTGTCCTTAAGGCAGTTGGGGGAAGACCCTTCTTCTGAGTTGACATTTCGTGAGCCCATTCAGTGGTATACCTCCAACTATCACATAGAACTCCCTCATAAAGTGCATCGGGTCCTCTGTCGGGTTCCCGTAGAAGTGTGGTAGCTGGTTTAGATGAGTTCCCTTCAGATCATACTCCCTTCCAATCCTTTCCAGATAGATGCTTGAGGCATGCGGTGTTAGCTTTAGAATAACATAATGGTGCATGGGTCTTTCATCTTCGTCTACTAGTTCCATCCTTGCGTAGTTATCCCTTCTTCGGTTCTCATCTAACCTTAATCTTTCCTCTACTACCTTAGCCTTTCCTGCTCCAGCTCTTCCATTTCAGCTTGAATCTCAAGTCGAATCCTAAGCAGTTGCTCAAGTTTAGAAGTTGGGACATTCTCAGATGGATTGTTGTTGTTGGCTCCTTCTCCACTCGTGTTGCTAGATGATTCCATGATGGTAGCAAACAGTCTTCGCCTTTCAAGCTTGTCTATGTTGTCTCTAAGCGGTACCATTGGTGTTCCTGCACTTCTCCTACCTTGCATAAAAACTAACAGACAAACCCTGGCAGATACGAATATATAATACTAGAAAGAAAATAAACATAAATCTAAAAGTACTTCTTTTTTGGGTTTTCTTAATAAGTAAGTACACTAATGCAAGAAAGAAAACATTTTTTGGATTTTCTGAATAAGGAAGTATACTAATACGGGAAGGAAAAATATTTTTTGGATTGTCTGAATAAGGAAGTAAACTAATTCGAGAAAGAAAATATTTTTTGGATTTTTTTCTATGGAGATAGATTCTCACATATTTTCTAATTTTTTCAGGTTTATGCTATACGTATTAAAAAGGAAGTACGTAAATTAAAAAGCGAAAGAATGATTTCAACTTATCTCGATCGATCGTAACTTGCTTGAGCGGTCAAGTGTCCCTGGCAGCAGCGCCAAATTTTGATATGCACTCAGAGATCTCGTTTTCCGTTGTAGAAATGGTAATCTCCAAATATAATCAAGATTAAATTTATAAGTCGGAAGTCCTCAAATCCACAGTTTATAGCGGAAAGATGACTCGGGATGTCGTTCTCCACGGACACTTAGCATGGGAACAAGCAAATTTGAATGCAGAAAAGTAAACAATTTCTTATCTCAGACAGAATGTTCAGTTCGCAGTAAACCCTAAATTTCTTTTGTTGTAAATCAATAGCTAACAGGCGTAAAGGTTCACAAACCTCACTCTGCTATGCTACTCCCTACTTCCCAGTTAAAATCCTACGCAGTTACCTCTAACGACAGTAGGGCATAATACCATGGTGCTAAGGCGCAGTCGGCACGAGTACCCCTACTCAGTTCAATGAAACTAATGTGTCACTCAGCAGAAACATCACACCACGAAAGATGTATAGAGTTGTATAACCATGATTTATGTCAAATAACTATTCCATTAACATATCACGGTATGTAAAGAAGTAGCAAAAGCAGAGTTACGGAGGTTCGCCTTTACAAAAGGAAATTAGCTACTCATAATAATTGAAGAACAGTAATTGAAATTTAAGAAGAAAGGAAGAAGAAGCTTAGTCTCTGATGATCTTGATGTCTTTGTGCCTTTGCGTCTAGGGTTTCCTCCTTCTGGATGCCTGACAGCCAGCGGTTAGAGTTTCACTTCCCCAAGGACTGGTTTTCTCTCAAGGAGAGCTGCTTTGTGAGCGGTGTGAAATCTGAGACCCCTGAGGTCTTATTTATATGTTAAATTTCGACCTCCAAACTGCCATTCTTCAATAAGGAAGGTTTAGGAAGGCGGGCCTCAGCCTGATAGGCTAACAGAGCAGCCAGAGGAAAAACAGCAAGGCCATTGCAGTCGCCTGGTGGCCGCAGTGACCCCTACCGTGGTCCCCTGGTGGCCGCTGTCTTCAATTTCTGCAGGCTCGAATATATTTTCTTCGTTCTTCAATTTCGGGCTTCGTAACTTCGTTTCCTCGAAAAGTGGTCTTCTAAAAAAAAAAAAAGTTGTTCCTCCTTCAATTATCTTCGCATCGGTTGGTCGTATCACATGTTTTGACTCCTCGAACTCCGTGCAATGGTTGATCCGGCGTATTTGCTTCCTTTCCCCGATTTGGCACAATTATGCCGTTTTGGTGCCTGAAATCGTGCAAATTCTCAAAACGTGATCATGACCTACATAAAACACGCAATGTTCGTAATTGACCATAAAACGATACAAATATTGCATATAGGGCAAAAAACAAGGATTTAAAAGTATGCTATATCGCACATTTCATTGTCACATCATATACCTTTGCAAGTACAAAACTCTTTTATGTACTGGTTCACAAACTCAGTACCTTAGTCTGTTCTTATCACAGCTACCTTGTAACTTTTCATTACTTCAAGCTTATTCAGCAGGCTTGGTATCTCGACCCTTGCGTCAGATTTTTGTTTGAGGAAAACAACCCAAATGAATCTTAAGTAGTCATCCACAACAAACAGACCATACTTCTTTCCTACATAACTAGTTACTGAGGACTCAAAGAGATCCATATGTAACAGTTGCGGTGGCCTCACACTGGAATTTTAGACTTGAAAGATGTTTTGGCTTCTTTCTCTAATTGGCAAGCTGAACATACACCATCCTTTTTGTATGCCATTTTAGGTAATCCAACAACCAACTCTTTCTTGGATAGCTTGTTCAGAGTTTTGAAATTCAAGTGACTCATCCTTTTTTGCCATAGCCAATTTTTTTTCAGTGTAGCCAGATTCACTCTTAATGAGGCATTCTTCAGTTGTGGCAGATGCCCATTCAGCAACATAGAGACTTCCTTTCCGCCTAGCAACCATGACTACCTACTTTGACTCATTGTCAATCAATTTGTAGAATTTGGATTTGATCTTCACTGAGAACCCCTTGTCAGCAAATTGACTCATGCTTAGAAGATTATATTTCAATCCCTTCACATGCAGTACTCCAGTGATTGTAAGGGCTCCAATTTTCAGATCTCCAAATCCTACGGTTGGATTTACTTCTCCCCCTGCAAATCTGAAATCTGGTCATGTATCATATACTCTGTAGTTAACCAGATTTTCTTTATCTACTGTCATGTGCTTCCCACATCCACTATCAAAATGTCACGTTGGATTCTTCTTTAGAGTGTTATGCACAAAACAGGAAACATGGAGTTAGGTTCTCATTCCAACAATGGAACCATCTTGACTAAAGTATCTCCCAGTAGGAATCCACTTTTGAATGAATTTCTTAGGGACGTTCTTTTGTCTAGCCGGAACATAAGGAGGAATTCTAGGTAAATGACTAGTATCAGTATTATCAACTATTTTCCTTCTTTGTGTGTTCCTTGGTGCTCCTCATGGTGCTTTCAGAAACCTGTCAGGTTGTTGAGTCTACTTTTTAGCGAACTTAGCTTTCCTTGTCAGATTTCTTCTAGCCCTGGCATTCAGATTGCTTGTGGTGTGTTCTTTCTTCCACTTCTGATGATTGCTGTGAGCAACCCTAGATTTCATCCATCGATCTTGCTCTAGTTTGTAATCATAAGAAAGCTATTTCCCGATGGCTTTATAGCCAATGCCATTTCGAGCACGTGGTGCTGACTGAGATCTTCTCTCAACAGCCTTACTAGTCTCTGGGTCATTTTTCTTTCCAGAAAATGTGATATTAGAGAATTTGTCAGCTTTAGCAATCTTCCCTTTTTAAGAGATGTAGCACTGTGGGATTACACTTTCCAATGTGTTGTTCCTTTTCAAGAACTTTCCCATCAGATTTCTTTGGGACTTGTTTTTCCCTCAAAGGTTTAGTCGCGACTGCTTTTCCTTTGTCAGTAACCTTAGCTTTCTGACCAATGGAACCACCTTGCGGACCACTAACAAATGTCATTCTTTCGTCACTCTTGTTCAAAGTGGTAGAACTATTTGTTTGATTGTCCAGCCCAAGTCCTCCTTTTTCTAAGACATCTCTTAGGTAAGAGTGTACATCAGTGAGAGTGTCACAAGCTTTGGCATAGGATTGGAAGGAAATTTCTTTCTTTTTGAGTTCAACATTGTTAGAAAGAAGACCTTCACACTTCTTTTGAAGTTTATCCATTGCTTCTTCATGTAACTTTCCTGTCTCAACTATCTGTGCCTTCAGAAATGCATTCTCAGCATCCTTTGTCTCAGATAGCTTTCGCAATTGTGAGAATTCCTTTTCAAGAGACTTCTTTTCTTCCTCGGGAATTTTGGTTCTAGCTTGGACAACTATAAACTCTCTCTCATAAAGATCAAGCTCTTTTCTGAGGTGTTCTAGATCTTTAATTCCTTCCTCATCAATCTCATAATTTATAAATCGATAAGTAGTGGTTTCCTCATCAACAATTAGGCATGGCTCGATGTTGGAGAAATCTGGATAGACCTCCTCAGCAACCCCGCACATTTCTTTCTTCTTCTGGCCGAAGTCAACCAATTCGTGAGTGATGCCACACAACTTTGGTGATGGAAGTTTACAATCATCTGAGTCCTCATCCTCAGACTCAGAGTCAAGATCAAGAGCATCCAGTTGGATTTGAATCTTCTTCCTTTCCTCAGTGAGCATAGCACTCTGACCTCTCCTGAAATTTCTCCTATCTTTTTTCTCAGTGCCGGCACAGATTTCTTCAATCAGTGACCAGGTTTCTTTCGCCGTTTTAGCACTCCACGGTTTGCACTGTATGTGGTCTGGAGTAGAACGAAAAATGATGTTTCTTGCTTGACTATCCAGCCTATTTCTCTTGGAATCTTACGATGTCCAGAGATGTCTGGGCTTTGGTTCAGACGCAATTTCACTTGTTGGTCTTGCACTCGATGTTGTACCAGATTTGGAAGAACCGACAGCATCTGTATCAATGGGTTCCATGTCTTGACCATTTGAAACATCAATGACTTGTTTCTCTCGTTGAATGACAATGGGGCCATTCTTTATTACTTTGATCATCTCGTCACTGATAGATTCCAGGTGAGGCATCATGTTGTTCTTCCATTTCTCATAGTTCTCTGGCTTGAGAATGGGTGCATCGCTCAGAGACATCCTGCAGCAAACACTAAACAAACAAAGCAAGTGTACGTGGTAAGCTGTTAGTGGCCACTTATCTAGGATATAGGTTTAGTGCAGAAGGTTAAAGAGCCTCCTGCTCAGATACCACCTGTTGGTCCAGATAACAACAAAGTAAAAGACTAGGGCGTGAATAGTCTTTTCAAACTCTTAGCGATAAAACAGTTTCTCAGATATCTGTGAAGGTATCTGATACTTATATTCAGAGAGTGGAAGACTTCTGTGATAAGTGCACGTGCTCAGCAAGCTATAATGTGTGTAAGTACTCAGCAAGCAATAAGTAAGCAATAAATAAAGTGCATTAAGTAAATAACACAAAGCTTTAAAATGGTATATGAGGCTGGCGTAATCCCTCAACTAATCCACTCGCCCTTTCTCACCACTTAAATCCACTAAGATAAGATGATGAGTTCTCCTTACAAAATCCTATCTCTTGATCCCTTTAACACTAGGTTCCCAACCAAGTGTTCCCCCTGAGTTGTTCCCTGGTTTTCCCAACCAAGTACTTCCTCTACTCAGTACCCTTTGAGCTATTCCTCAGCTTCCAAAGCTAAGTACTTCCTATGTTCAACGCCTGTGTGGTGTTGGTTATGGTAGTTTGTCAGGTGAGCAGGCTCTTATAACTTATACAGTTATCTTAGAGTGCTTTATAGAAACAAGCTCACTTAGGCTCTGTTCTCTTCAACTGAAAACTCATTCGATTCGATTCAGCCCATTGATTCATACCACTGCTTAGTTATATTTTATACTACAATTCAGTTAAGTTAAGTTAAGTTAAGTTCAGTTCAGTTCAATTCAGTTCAATTCAGTTCAGAAAATTGCAGTTGAAGAGAACAGAGCCTTAATACACTTTTCAATGTATGGTAAATTGTTCTTTACTGACCCAAGTCTTGAGGTTGTTCAAGAGAATGAATCTCAGATATCAGTCGCAACTATATCTTCTGGGTTCAACTCCTTCACAATATGCAATTTTTGTTATGAATCAAGACACTTAGAACTTTCGTGCTACTTAGAATTCAAGAGCTTTAGTCGCAACAGTAAGCTAGAGAGTAAGTAGGTATGAAGATTTATATGCTTGAATGAATAAGTTCGTAGATGTGTGTTTCAAACATTCTAAGTGGTGATATTTATAGTTGAAAATCATGTCGTTTGAATAGTATCCGTTAGGCACAATGAAATTCAAACTAACTATATCTAAAGTTAGTACGGCAGTGAGCTTCGTCTCTTTACATAGATTTCCTCTTATACTCAGACATCTATGTCTGCGTAATTAATGCACTGTACTAACGTTTGTCCTGTAGAGTCAACGGAACAATGCAAGCTTTCTGAGGCTTTGCAAGTCCTTGCTCAGTGACGTATAGTGCATCAGAAATCTATTGACATACCTTGTCTTCCAAAGACACTTAATTTCTTCAAGGTATCTGAGCCAAGGTTTCTAAGGAGACACTTCTCCTTAGTCTTCAGCAATCTTGTGCAGTCTTCTGATCTTCAATAAATGACTTCCTTCTGCTGGATGCTTGCTTCTTGGTCTTTTTCAAAGATATATAAATTACACTCAAAAACCTAACATCCTATACAAGATTTGCTAGAATAACATACTCAATAAGCTTACTCTTTTACAATGTTCAAGTGAACTAAGAGTAATAGTTACCTTTCTGAGCTAAGATAAGTCATTAGGGTTACTGATCAAAATCTAAACAGATATTCCTAACATGAAGGTTGTGCACCTTGAAGAGTAAAGACTTTGAGTGGAAACTTATACAAAATAGAATCTGAACTTTGGATATATAACTTGAAAGTAAGAAGAATTGTGGACGCAAACTTCGACATTAGTTGTAAATTGTGCGGTAAGGATGAAGAAACATATTACAAGTAAATGTGAATTGGCAATAAAAGTGTGGAAATTGATTGGGAAAGGGCACGAACGGCAACTAATGAGGGGTCTAGTTTGTGAGGTTCATTTGAAGAATTTTTCAAATGAGAAGTGATAGATTATGTATGTAATTAGGAATAATCTAGAAGGTAGAAACATATTAGAATTAGTATTCTAGTTAGAATTGACTTAGGCTTATGACTCTCTATTGTATTGTATAAATATGTGTGTTATGAATGAATCTCCCCAAGGGAAATATTATCTTACATGGTAACAAGTTCCGCTGCCCAATAAACAAAACTCGTTTGCACATCCTCCTGCTGATCGATCCCACACAAGTTTGCTCCTTCTCACGCAAACCAGCACCATCGATTGCTAGCAGCTCGTGCAACTAGAGTTTTACATATATATTCCCCACCTTATTCGATCACCTGCCTCACGCAAGTAGATCGCTTCCACCACGCCTTCTGCCGCCACGGAAGACGTCGTTAAACTCGCAGCAAGTGATCCGTCCTTCGTGATAATGACCACCGCTCCATTGTTCTTCTCCTGCCGTGTGCTTCCTCCAAGCTTACTCACGTTAGCTATCCGAGTTCTTAGCAAAGATCATGATCGGATCCTCCGGCCTCTTCATCAAATTCGACCCCGGCACGATCTTCTTTTCATCCTGCCTTGGCTGTGTCGAACATCCAGAACCACATCTCTATGACTCTAGAACTCGAGAACTCCCAATACGGAACGTGGGCGGATCTTTTCAAAATTCACGCTCGCTCACATGACGTTCTTGATCACATTATCGCCCCTCCGCCTTCTCCCGACGCTACGGAGACGACTACCCCTAAGGTGGTTAAACGCGATAACCTCTGGTTGACCATTGATGTCATGGTTCTTCAATGGATATATTCGACCATCTCTCATGACTTGCTGAACACCATCATTGAGCCTGACGCTACTGCTATGGAAGCATGGAACCGCTTGAAAAATCTCTTTCAAGATCATCAGGCCTCTCGCGCCGTGATTCTTGAACAAGAATTTGCATCAACCCGCTTAGAGGATTTTGCTAATGTCTCCGCGTATTGTCAACGACTCAAGAGCCTTGCTGATCAACTTAAGAATGTTGGAGCTGCTGTTGCTGATTCTCATCTTGTCCTTCAGTTGATTTCGGGTCTTTCTGAACCCTACAAAGGTGTTGGTACTCAGATTCGTCATGCTAAACCTCTTCCATCCTTCTCGGAAGCCAGATCTTCTCTTCGCTTGGACGAACGTGAGCTTGCATCTATGTCCGCTCATGGCACCGCTATGTTCACAACTACTGATGTTACTCCACCACCAAATCCGTCCCCAGCCACTAGTCGGAACCCACGCAATCGGAATGCTCGGAGAAATCCGGGTAATAAGCGCGGGGGTGGATCAAACAGAAGCAATGGCGGCACACAGCGCAACAATGCAGCTCCTCCATAGGTTACTGCCCCTCCTGAGCATTGGCAATGGGTTCCGCAACCCATTATGCGGCCCCACCGCCCAGCTCATACCCCTCGGTTCCGTGGCCCCGTTATCCATTGCTCGGACCGCGCAATAATATGATGCGGCGCCCGACTTTTATTACTCGGCTGGGCCGGACCCTCAACAAGGATACATGGCGACACCTGCTGCTCCTAGCCCTTATGTTCCTACGGATGTCAATGCTGAAATGCACACGATGGCTAACACTCCACCGGATCCGAATTAGTATATAGATACCGGCGCTACGTCCCATATGACATCATCCAAAGGTACGCTCTCGTCTTATTTTAATTCGAGCAATCATAATTCAAGCATCATTGTTGGTAATGGTCATTCTATCCCAGTTCATGGTTATGGTCATACATCCGTTCCTACTCCTACCCCATCCCACTCCTTCACCTTGAAAAACGTCTTACACTCTCCCAACCTGATTAAGAATCTCGTCTCTGTACGTCGATTTACTACTGATAATTCTGTCTCGGTAGAGTTTGACCCTCTTGGTTTTTCTGTGAAGGATTTTCGGACGGGGATCCCACTAATGAGATGTAATAGCCCAGGAGATCTTTATCCCCTCACCACCAGCACCAATCGACCAAACCCCACCTTGTTAGCTGCTGTGTCTACTCAACTTTGGCATGATCCTTTAGGACATCCGGGAAGACCTGTACTAGATTCTCTTAGATTAGATAAACGCATTCCATTGTCTAAATCTGTTTCCTCTAGTATTTGTCGGTCTTGTGTTCTTGGCAAACATGTTCAGTTGCCTTTTTATTCTTCTATGACCAAAACTTTGTCACCTTTTGATATTATACATAGCGATTTATGGACTTCCCCTATTTTGAGTACTTCTGGTTATCGATATTATGTGCTGTTTTTGGATGATTATTCAAACTTCTTATGGACCTTTCCTTTGGCTAAGAAATCTGATGTGTATTCCAAATTCATGACCCTTTACAACCATATCTTTACTCAATTCGGGATCCGTGTTAAGAATATTCAATGTGACAATGGGGGGGGGGGGGGATATGATAATAGCCTATTTTGGAAGTTTTGCAATGATAATGGCCTCTCTTTTCGATTCTCTTGCCCTTATTCTTCATCTCAGAACGGGAAAGCCGAGAGGAAAATACGGTCCCTTAATAACACCATTCGCACACTTTTTGCTCATGCATCTATCCCACCTTCGTTTTGGCATCATGCATTAGAAATGGCTACATACATTCATAACATTTTACCCACTCAGCTCTTGCACAACATCTCGCCTATGCAGAAGCTTTATCAGCGAACTCCAACTTATACTCATCTCCGGGTCTTTGGGTGTCTATGTTATCCACTCTTTCCATCCACAACTATCCATAAACTACAGGCTCGATCCACTCCAAGTGTGTTTTTAGGGTATCCCCATGACCATCGAGGATATAAATGTTATGATATCTCATCTCGTAAAATCATTATTTCATGTCATGTGATTTTTGATGAGCATGTTTTTCCCTTTTCATCCATACACACACCCGGGTCGACTTCCTACACTTACTTGGATAGTGGAATCTCGCCATATGTCCTGGATCAGTTGGGATCGACTCAGGCCACTGATTCAGCCCAAATCGGCCCCCAGCCAGGCCCCAATATGGCTACAACTTCTAGCCCACTTCCGGCCCAAACAAATACCCAAAACCCGCCTGCTATATCTGGCCCAGAACAGCCTCCAGCTTCTGGCCCATCACCCGCATTCCAGCCTGGCACTTTGACCAGGCCACCGCCCCCCAGCCCAATACACTTGGCCTCTCCCTTAGCCCACCAGAATTTGAACTCTCCTGCTCCAGCAATTACCCAACCCAGTCCGATTCGGTCACCTTCACCGAATCCGCATACTGGTCATCGTCCTCCAATTCCTAGCCGGCATCTTCCAAGTCCCTCACGGATGGTTACTCGTAGTCAGAATGGTATTTACAAACCATACATTCCAATGGATTTACACACTACTGTTTCTAAATCACCTATTCCTCGTAAACCAGTCGATGCATTACGGGATCCAAATTGGAAATTGGCCATGACTGATGAATATGATGCTCTTATTAAAAATAAGACGTGGGTATTAGTACCTCGTCCACCGCATGTTAATGTTATTTGTTCTATGTGGATATTTGCTCATAAATTCAATTCTGATGGTACTTTTGCGAGGCATAAGGCTCGTCTTGTAGGTGATGGTAAAACACAACAGGTGGGCATCGATTGTGGTGAGACGTTTAGCCCGGTGGTCAAACCAGCTACTATTCGGACCGTTCTGAGTCTGTCTTTATCAAAGTAGTGGCCAATCCATCAACTTGATGTCAAGAATGCTTTCTTGCATGGAGAACTCAAAGAGACGGTGTATATGCATCAACCAATGGGTTTTCGTGATCCCGCCTATCCCGATTATGTCTGCTTACTCCAGAAATCATTGTATGGTCTTAAACAGGCACCGAGGGCTTGGTACAAGCACTTTGCTGACTTTGTCTCCTCGCTCAATTTTGTCAACAGTAAATGCGACAACTCTCTGTTTATCTTTCAGCGTGGATCGGATATGGCGTATCTTCTGCTCTATGTTGATGATATTATTCTCACTGCTTCGTCCGATTCACTCCGGTGTTCTATCATGAAGCTCTTAGCATCTGAGTTTGCTATGAAGGACTTAGGCCCTTTGAATTATTTCTTGGGAATTGCGGTTACACGCCTTAAACACGGGATGTTTCTTTCCCAACGCAAGTATGCTGAAGAAATCATCGACCGTGCCGGCATGAGTGCATGCAAACCGGCCATCACACCGGTTGACACACAGCCGAAACTCGGCCATGGCTCCGGGTCCTTATACTCGGATCCCACACATTATCGCAAATTGGCTGGTGCTTTGCAATACTTGACCTTTACTCGTCCGAATATTTCCTACACTGTTCAGCAGGTCTGCTTGCATATGCACTCCCCACATGAATGCACTTAAGCGCATTCTGCGTTACTTACAGGGCACACTTGAGTTTGGTCTTCATCTCTATCCATCTTCGGTAACCACACTTGTTTCCTATATTGATGCTGATTGGGGTGGTTGTCCGGATACGCGTCACTCGACTTCTGGATATTGTGTGTTCCTCGGTGATAATTTGATTTCTTAGTCCAGCAAACGTCAGCCAACGTTATCGTGGTCCAGTGCTGAAGCCGAGTATCGCGGTGTGGCTAATGTGGTTTCAGAATCATGTTGGATTCGTAATCTTCTTCTTGAGTTACACAACCCAATAGACAAAGCTACACTGGTTTATTGTGACAATGTTAGTGCCGTTTATCTCTCGGGAAATCCGGTTCAGCATCAACGCACGAAACATATCGAGATGGATATTCACTTTGTTCGGGAACAAGTCGCTCGTGGACATGTTCGGGTTTTACATGTTCCATCTCGATACCAGATTGCGGATATCTTCCCCAAAGGACTTCCACGGGTATTATCTGAAGATTTTAGGGACAGTCTAAGTGTTCGCAAACCTCCCGCTTCGACTGCGGGGGTGTGATAGATTATGTATGTAATTAGGAATAATCTAGAAGGTAGAAACATATTAGAATTAGTATTCTAGTTAGAATTGACTTAGGCTTATGACTCTCTATTGTAATGTATAAATATGTGTGTTATGAATGAATCTTCCCAAGGGAAATATCATCTCACAAGAAGTTCAATAATAAAACAAAGCGGTGGGAAGAGCAATTTGGAAAGGAACCACGTAGGAATTATGGAAATCAAGAAATGAAGTGAGATTTAACTAAATTGAGGTTAAGGAAGGGGATGGTTGCGAAAATAAAATTAAACACTTGGTTGAGGAATAGAAATCACAAAGTGGAAGAGAACAAGTTTCCTGTTTTGAATGTCGGAATGTAATTATTTTGGTTGTATTGTTTGAGTAATTCTAGTTTTGGTTGTGGAGCATCTCTTAATTTCATTACGTTCTTTAGATGTTTCATTAATAAAGTTTTGCCGATTAAAACATAAAAGAAAAAAACTTAGATAGTCATATGTAGGAGAAATATTATTGGATTTAATAGTAATTCCTCAGTTCCATTTTGGGATTTCAATTTGATTGCGATCTATCATTTTGGAATAGAAAAAATCAATGCCTGGACATTCTACACGATATGATGGTCATTTTTCTCCCAACCTAGTAAACTTGCTCAGAACTATCGCGAGAAGTTTCGGAGAGTTTTCTTCTTTATATAGTACTCCCTCCATTTTACAAAAATTGTTACATTTTACTATTCTGCGGTCAACTATCTCTGCGTTTGACCACAATTTACTTTTAAACGATATTAATAAATAAATTATTAAAATTATATAATGAAAATTTAATAATTAAATTTTTATTATATGATTTTATTAAATTATTTACTATTATCGTTTATGAGTAATTTGTGGTCAAACTCGAAGACAGTTGATCGGTTAAAGTCAAAATGTAACACTTTCTCTGAAATGGAAGGAGTATTGTATTTATTTGATGATGGGGGCGGAGATGATCTTAAAATATGTGAGAGCATATTTATTATAGTCCTTGTCACATTACATCATTATTATCAATAAATTTAGTGCTGCATTTTTGGAAAAAAATTCTATTTGATCATGTTAGGCTCTGTTATTTTCGTATGAACTGAAGTATTTTTAAAAAAAAAAATTCTATTTGATCCTGTTGGGCTCTGTTATCTTCGTATGAACTGAACTGAATTTATCTGTAGTATAAAAAACAACTAAACATAACTAATTCGAACTGAAATGAACTGAAATTAATGATTTTTTATATTAAGGAAACATGGCCTTACTTATTATAATATAGTAAGAGGGTTCTTGTTCAGTGCGTCGGAGTACCGATTAGATAAATTAAATCATGCAAATATATTAGATATGTAGATATAAAAGAAACTAAAAATGAAAAAAGAACAGTTGATGGAAGCACATTACTGACTACTCTATGATGGTTAGATAGAGAAGAAAGATGTAGGTCGTGCAGCACAATGAAGTACGTAAACCAATTGATTATGTCTTGTTTGTGAAGTGTTAAATAGGTTGGTTAATTTCAACAAGTGGTTAGCTTTATTAATAATATATATGAAGCTTCGTTAGTTTAAAAAGAACTCATTTTGATAGATACGTTTTGTCCACAGATATAATTTGCTTGTGAATAGCGTTAACTCGATCGTTATTAATCCGATAGACATGCTAGCTTGGAATGTTATATTCTCGTACCTCATGTCACCAGCATTACAAACAATTAAGCATAGTACTCAAAATTGTATTTAATTGACCAACTAATGAATAAGACTCGTGTTAGTTCTTATGCTTGTAAATTCGACGAACTTGAATTATAAGAGTTTAAAACATTTACTAAGCACCTTACGCGTCCAACTTGATATAAAAATTCTTGATACTAATTCGTGAACTAGTAAAATACGTAGCGGAACTATAAACTGTAAAAGCTTGTATCAGTGCATGGTTTCGAAAATCATGAACTAAAAATAAAAAAAGGTACTTTTGGTAGTGATCAATGCCCGACAACACTCACCAACTCCAATTAGCTCAGCTTCGTCATACTAAAAATATACTGCTATAATTTTAACGAATTAGGTCATTATTCTTGTTAAAACAAAACCCATGCGATGTAATGACATAATATTTTATCTTTAAATCTTTTTATCTTCAATTAATGCAATCCAACTTTTATATTTGCTGGCCGACTCCTCCAAGATTTTCTACAAATTCACCCTCCATGTATGATGTATCTTATACAAGTGACTCACAAATTTCATTTGTTTAATCTTTTTATTTAGATTCATTAGTAGAGATGTAACAGAAAAGATGAAATAGCTTCAAACATGTACAAAAAATATTTAACAAATACAAGTGACTCACCAATTTTATTTGCTAGGTAGGGGTTGAGTGGGAAAACGGAATGGAGGGGGACCTTAGCATGAATGAAAGAAAGGGATTGTAGGTCTTCTTGTCTTTGACTCTATCTATTCATATCTATTTCTTGTATGGATTTTTTGATGATATAAGTGCATCTCCTTTTTGTTGTTAGATGGAATTTTCTTCACTCACAAGGTAATCATCATATGTGTATGAGAATTCTAACACATTTTGCTTCCACTTCACATAAACTAGCAGCAATTCTTTCTCTTTCTAATCATCTCCACCTATATTTATCCTCATTTTCACAGTCCCCATCATTCCAGTTGTATATTCTATCAACAATACTACAATTACACCGTGCACAACATAAAACACTACCTTCTTACAACATTAATTATTGTTTGTTTTCTCACAAACAATAATCAAATCAATCAATGATGAGGAAGCCTGTAGATATGATGCCCAAGGACAAACCGGACAATGCGGTTAAGGCTGCTAAGCTACGGAAGGGGTTATGGTCGCCTGAGGAAGACGAGAAGCTCATGAAGTATATGCTCATGAATGGCCAAGGCTGTTGGAGTGACATTGCTCGAAATGCCGGTTTGCAGAGGTGTGGCAAGAGTTGCAGGCTAAGGTGGATCAATTATCTCCGTCCAGACCTCAAGCGTGGCGCATTTTCTTCTCAGGAGGAGGAACTTATCCTTCACTTGCATACCATTCTCGGCAATAGGTACGTTATGTATAGTATAAAAAACAGGGCAGTTCGAACTGCAAATTTTTTTTTTGGATAGTGAAAATTCAGTTATAAATTTATCTTATATTTATGAAGTCATGCATATGTCCACAAGATTTTCATAAGTACCTTGCTATTTCATGATCAGTAGTTTTTCAAAACATTCCCTTGTATTCATTTAAAGAACAGTTGAGATTTGGCATTATTAAACTGCATTGTTGCATTATCATCAAATTCTCAGGATTTCAACATCCAATAATTTGAATGACTTTTATCATATATTGTATCGATACTCATCAGCGTTCATGCAAAAATATTCGATTCATATTTTGGAAAAAGAAGAAAGATGTATGTGTTACACATTGATATTATATTAGGTCAGAAACTCTTATACTATCTGTCAAGGTAAATTTCCAATCCGCAAGTTAATCATATTAATTACTAATATTTATTTGCATTCCTGAACTTTTAATTTTATAAAACATTTTAGTAATTTCTTACAGAATAATTAAATTTATAATTTCTGTGTATGAATATCAGATGGTCTCAAATCGCAGCACGGCTTCCTGGACGGACAGACAATGAAATCAAGAACTTCTGGAATTCGACCATAAAGAAGAGGCTGAAGAGCAACAACAATAACAACTCTAATTCAAATTCTTCCCCAAATAACAGTACCAATTCCTCAGTGCCACTTTCGACTGCAGCAGCTGGTGTAAAAGCTAATGGATCATCAATTTTCATGCATGATTATAACACCAATACAGCAATGGATTCCACTTGTTCAAGATCTTCCATGCAACCTAACCTAAGCAACCATTTCACCAACCCTTTCAACCCTCCCATGCAAAATAACGTTTTCGATGTAAATGGTTTATTAAGTACAGGCCCCTTTTTCAATTTTCATGCAAATGTGCAACAAGATCAACAACACCGAAAAGATGCAAACTTCTCTGGTTTCGAAGATTATGGATTGATGGAGCCTAACTATGTGAACGGAATGGAAAACGATTCTATCCCTGGGTTGGAAGTTGGGGGGGTTGAGTGCAATTATGGTGCTAATGACAACAACTTTATTAGTAATGGAAGTAATATTAAAGTTGATGAATTGGTTGGAGTTGGGAATAATTGGGAGGGAGAAGAAAGCTTCAAGATGGGAGAATTGGATTGGGAAGGTTTGCTGGCAAATGTCTCTTCCTTACCTTACGTTGATTTCCAAGTCGAATAATAGCCATGTATATACACACACCTGGTCTACAGAAGTATTTCACACACCAGATTTTCCTCTACAAGCCCTTCCTAGACATTGTTAAACATCTCTTGAGATCTTCACTGCAGGTATATACCTATCGGATCGTTACAATGTTTTGGATAAAAGAATTCACCTCTCTCGTTCCCCGGTTTCAGAAGCATATCTTTGCAAGAGTTCCGTATCCTGTACCTCATTCGTACTATACGTATTCCATTTTTCCCGATTGCCATTTTTCCTTATTCATTGCTCTACACTGATCGAGCATAGAGTACTGAGGGAAGGGCGATGTATATTACAATTCATGTATACACAGCTTTAGCTAGAAAAAATATACACATACTACATCAATTGCTCGATTGAGTAGAAAAGAGACAGCATTTCATGCATGAAAGAAAATTGTGAATATAGGATGAGTTCCGATGATATATACAATAAATATCAATCATTGTACAAGTGTTCTATGTGTAAGTAGACTAGCTAGTGTATAATTGTTAGATATTAGTGATATGATTACCAATATTTCATACCCGTTAGTGACTAGTGTGAATGTTTTGAATTCTAGTCTGTGAGTGTGGCTGTGTATTGGTCTCATATAAATAGGAGGATTCTTTAATTTTATTTTATTTTATTTTCAACTGCCAAAAACTATACGTAAATCTTGAAAAGAACCAAGTACAAGAGCACAAGTGATGCTCGTACCATACAATACAAACCGAAATCAACGCTAACACAAGAAAAAACAAGCCTCAAGCTAGGTTTTGCATGAAGAGATAAATTGTCACCAAGTCATCATCTACAAGAATATCATACATACACAATCATATAATTTATTCAGCTAATCAACTCCTAAATAATTATGAAAGGTTGAAGACTATCCAGAAGATCATGGTCATTCTTGAATTCCCTCTCTGAAAAATATGCAATAGTAACCCTAAGTTAATGCGGCGGAATTCAAAATTTTTATTGCATATTGATCTTCATCCAATAACTATATAACCTTAAACAAGCAAACCAATACTTACTTGTCGCACTAGCTTTGCAGACATCCACTTTAAAACCTTAAAGCTCTTCCTTAAATCTGTTTGTCAAGTATTTCGAATATGTTCGTCGTTTATGAGATTGAATTGCAAATACTCATGATTGGCTTTCCTCAACTTTGGCATCCACGGGTAATCATTCTACCGAAGAACGCTAGGATGTTTTTGTAGTTCGAAACTTAGACTCAACAATTTAGTGAGTAGGGTTATGGAGACTGAACCATTAAGAATGTTGTTTAACCGAAAAGAGAAGAGAACATATGTTTTCATACATAAAAACCGGACAGTAGGTATCTCCTAGATATACCGAATTGACTCCAACAACACAAGGACTCTTAGCCCAGTTGAATATCACTCTGCCCTTTTAAACATTAGGTTGTGGATTTGAAAATTATAAGCCAACTTTATTTTTTTATCTCTTTTGGACTTTTATATTTGGACTTCATTTCAATTTTATCCAAATAAATTCTTGATTTAATTAATTAAATATAGTTAATCTTTTGTTCAGATATTAATTAAATCCATTTTAATTAATTTACTTTGTAAAAGTATAACAATTAATTAAGTCTGATAAATCTAATTTCACTTAATTAATTATTTCTATCGAATAAATTAATTCTCAAAATTAAATACTTAATCCAATTAATATTTAATTCACTCTAATACTCATTTAGTAGAATAATCACCATGTTGTGTGCTAGGGCCTTATAGTAAGCACTAATCTAATTAAGGTTTGATGAAAATTCTAGACGGTTTACCAAACAATCTTAATACATAAGGAACGTTTCCGATGATTGCAAACCACCTGTAATGTAGAGCTCATGATGATACAATCCTTTCATTCGCAAACACTCGATCAAGTCTAGAACTTTATTTAGTGTATGTTCCAATAACTTAATCACTTTATCTCATTCTACTAATTGATCCATAATATATGAACACTATTTCAAAGATATATATCTTGCGTTGGCCAACGACTTTGATCAAACTAGTAATGAGCAGTTAAGTGTTCTCTCCAAGTCTATTTTGAGGAATGAATCATATCTTGGTTCAACTACTACTAACACGTGTTCCGTGATATGCCCAACACATGTCGTATCTACCCCTTCAAGGAGTTCAAGCATTAGTCATGATCAAAACACATGACACCACACATAATGTAGTACGTATTGACCTCAAGTCAAAGGACTGTCACACCACCCTACAAACCGTTACTTCTATAGGCATGTAAAGAGAGTACATCAAACGGTTTCTCAGATGGGTATACCAACACTCTTTAAAGTGTCTATGTGTCCATCATGGATTGCCAAGTAATTCGTAGTCGTGAGAACTACTACACCCTCAAAGGATATGATGCAGTCGACATGCCAATCTCCAATGCATCATCGATATCCCATTCTTGATGATCAGTGATTGGGGCTATTTTAGAGCCATGTTATTTCACTCAAGATCTAGCATTTTTAGTGATAACATAAAGCTTATGGGAACATATATGTAAACAATTGCAGACAAACAGATAATAGTATTTACATACTGCAATTCCTATTTATAGATGAACAATAATCATAAATAAATATTGAATCGAATATATATATTTGTCCTCAATTCGATTGTATCTAGGACATATATTGTAATGCCCCAAAGTTTCAAGTCAAGTCCACAGAGCTTAATGGGATTGAAAACACTACTCATACCAACAAGGTGCACCTTTCTTTTCGGGAATCCATCCATAAGAACTCCAGGGTTAAGCGTGCTTTCTCTGGAGCAATCTTAGGATGTATGACCAACTGGGAAGTCTCCCGGTTCGCGTACGAGTGAAGACAAAGTACGCGGGAAAGAACTTTAATGTTGATGCAGTGGAGCGATATATCACCCGTGTTTGCCCATAGAATCGCTTGCCGCCCATTAGTGGTCCGGTTCTTTACAAATGGTATCGGAGTCGTGCCAACCCAAAACCCACAAGGGGTGGACGGTTGGCCGGACCATGGTGCGGCCGAGATTTCGCACAATTCAAGAGGGGGTGAATGTAATACCCCAAAGTTTCAAGTCAAGTCCATAGAACTTAATGGGATTGAGAATGATACTCATAACAATAAGGTGCACATTTTTTTTCGGTAATCCATCTATAAGTACTCCAGAGTTAAGCGTGCTTACTCTGGAACAATCATAGGATGTGTGATAAACTTGGAAGTCTACTAGTACGCAGGACAAAGTGCGCGGGAAAGGACATGTGTTGGTACATTGGGGCCAGCATATCACTAGGAAAGCTGCCCATGAGTAATCGCGTCGGCCCAAAGGGTCAGGGCTCGATCGATTAAAGATTGGCTCGTTACATACTTTCACTCTCGTCCCTCAAGCAAAGCGTGAGATGTGAAACGACAGAGAGCTTGAAGCGTGAAAATTCGCATGCGGAATGAGATGTACTCGTAGTAAAATGTTTTGCAATATTGACTTCAGATTAATGTGCCGTCATCGCTTATGCACTCAGTTTTAATATTTGTATCTGCAAAAGACTAGTATCATATATCTCAAAAGAAAAAAAAAAGGCTATTATCATAATGTGCAATTAAGGATTTAAAAGTGTTAGTATTACATGTAATCCTCAATTACAATCAAAAATTAAATTTATATTAGTCGGAAGTTCACAAACTATAGTAATAGCAGTACGTTAACTCGGGATGTCGTTCTCCACGGACACTTAGCATAAGAACAAACAAGTATCATAAATAAATTGCATGCAGAAAGTAAACAAATGATTGAAAACAGATTGATTAGATCACAGTAAACCCTAATTGATTTGATGTATTCGATGGTGAGAAGGTGTAAAGGACCCTTGACCTCCCTCTAGCTATGCTACTCCCAACTTCCTAGTTAAAATCCTACGCGATTACCTCTAACGACAGCATGGCATAATACTATGGTGCAGGAGGCGCAGTCGACACGAGTACCCCTACTCAGTTCAATGAAACTACTGTGTCACTCAGCAGAACATCACACCACGAAGGATGTATAGAGTTGTATAACCACGAATTACGTCTAATAATTATTCCATTAACAGAACACTGTATATAAAGAAGTAGCAACAACATAGTTTTGGCGGTTCGACTTTACAAGAGAAAGTTAGCTACTCATAGTATTCTACTAGACAGAAATCGAAAAATAGTAAAGAAAGCAGCAGCTTAGTGATGTGACAATGAAATGTGCGATATAGCATACTTTTAGACCCTCGTTTTTTGCCTTAGATGCAATATTTATGTTGTTTTATGGTCATTTACCAACTTTGCGTATTTTATGTAGGTCATGATCGCGGTTTTGAGGATTTGCATGATTTCAGACACCAAAACGGCATAATTGTGCCAAATCGAGAAAAGGAAACAAATACACCGGATCAACCATTGGAAGGAGTTCGAGGAGTCAAAACATATCATGCGACCAACTGATGCGAAGGTAATTGAAGATGTAACAACTTTGTAGAAGACCACTTTTCGAGGAAACGGAGTTACGATGCCCGAAATTGAAGAACGAAGATTTACAGACAGAAGCAGAAGATATCGCAGATGGCGGCCACCTGGTGGCCGCAGAGAGGGTGACTGCGGTCCCTGTGTGGCCGATGCACCTTCGATTTCTTCTGGCGCTGTCATAGCTGTCGATCTGAGGCCCGCCTTCCTAAACCTTCCTTATTGAAGAATGGCGGTTTGGAGGTCGAAATTTCACCTATAAATAAGACCTCAGGGGTCTCAGATTTCACACCGCTCACAAGACAACTCTCCCCGGGAGAGAACCAGTCCTCGGGGAAGTGAAACCCCAATCCGCTGGCCGTCAGGCACCCAAAAAGATGAAACACCAGGAGCATTATCATGAAGGCATCAAGACCATCGGAGACCAAACTTCTTCTTCCTTTCTTCTTAGATTTCAATTATTGTTCTTGAATTACTATGAGTAGCTAATTTCTTTTGTAAAGGCGAACTGTCGTAACTCTACTTTTGCTACTTCTTTATATACCGTGATATATTAATGAATTAGATTTTAAATGTAATTCGTGCTCGTTCTTTATTCGTCCGACTCTTTATGTGGGATATCCTTACTAACTATGACTTGGTAATGGATTATATATTATCCTGTGTGATTTGTCTTAAAACGTGACGAGATAGTGTGTTGAGTGACACAACACATTGTTGGTTTGGTAAGGGTGTCCGGATTAACTACGACATGATCTTTTGGCATGTTTCCTTGCTACCTGTAGACGGCTAGTACGTTGTTTGATTCTAAGTAGTTGGGAGTAGCGTAGCAGAGGTAGGTTGGAGATCCTTTACGCCTTTCCATCATTGATTTACAACAATGCAATTTAGGGTTTACTGTGATTTAATTATTCTGTCTGAGATCAAACTGTTTACTTTTCTGCATTCAATTATAAATGTTATTTGCTTGTTCCTATGCTAAGTGTCCATGGAGAACGACGTCCTGAGTCATCTTTCCGCTATAAACTGTGGATTTGAGGACTTCCTACAGATAAATTCAATCTTGATTGTATTTAGAGATTGCATGTTCTACAACGGAAAACAAAATCTCTGAGTGCACATCAAAATTTGGCGCCGCTGCCGGGGACACTTGACTGCTCAAGCAAGTTTCAATCGACCGAGATAAGTTGAAATCTTTCTTTCGCTTTTTAATTTACGCACTGTCTTTTTAATTCGTACAGCATAAACCCAGAAAAATCAGAAAATCTGTGAGAATCTATTTCCACAACAAAAAATCCAAAAAATATATTCTTTCCCGTATTAGGTTACTTCTTCATCAAGAAAATCCAAAAAATATTTTCTCTTAGATTTCTGTTTATTTTCTTCCCATATTAATTTACTTCCTTATTCAGAAAATCCAAAAAATATTTTCTTTCTTATATTAGTTTACTTCCTGATGCGCTCAGAAATTACTACTTATACTAACCCAAGTAGAAAAAGTGATTGTTGTAGACAATGCTCTTAACCACAGGATCGTTCTCTCGAGGAATTGATCAAGCTAGTTCAAATAGAATAGACACGCTTGCGTTGGTTGTAAACAAATAGCTGGAAAGATTTTTGATACTTCAACCCTAGCATAAAATCTAACAATCACAAGACAAAGTAATACCTAGATCATACAATTCTACAAACAACGAAGTTAATAAATTCTTTCATGGAGTGTGCTGATACAAGAGGACCAATTAAGGTTACCTAGTCGCAGATCATCGCCCTGCTATTGCTAGTTCAATCAAATAAGGGCTACAAGTACGTATAAACTACAAAAAGCCTGTCACTAGCTATGTATTTATACAGATATAGCCTAATTAATGATAACGATAAAAGAAAGTTCACACTGATACAACATGCGGTCTTTAATCAGAGGTAACAACTTGTCACGAACAAAATAAATAAGTATTTGTACGATTGATACCTGGATACGTCTAGGACAAGAGATCGTCTGAAAGGAAATATGTTAGAAATATCTGTTTAGATTTTGATCAGCAACCTAATGACTTATCTTAGCTCAGAAAGGTGCTTAGTACACTTAGTTCACTTGAACACTGTAAAAGAGGAAAATCACTAAGTGTGATTAGTCTAGCAAAATTGTATAGGATGTTAGGTCTCTGAATGTAATTTTTTTTTTAGTTAAAGAAGACGAAGAAGGAAGCATCCAAGCAAAGGAACTCATTTCCAGAAGACTGAAGTTTGCTCAAGATTACTAAAGACTAAGGAGAAAAGTCTCCTCAGATACCTATGTCCAGATATCTTAAAGAAACGAGTGTTTTTCACTAAGCAAGTTTTGCAAAAGATATCTGAGAACACAAGGTTTCTGAACGAGGAAAAGTGCCCACAGAAACCTACACTCAGACACCTTGGATAAAACTATGTTTCTGCGAAATAATGTTTCAACATGTATCTGGAGATGTGAAGGTCTCTGGAAAGGGACATGCAATACTTCAGCGTAGCCGCGTGCATACTACAGAGGACAAAAATAGTACAATGCAATAAATGCGCAGACAGAGACATCTGAACAAAAGAGGAAATCTCTGAAAAGAGACAACGCCTTCTGCAGTACTATTTTCAAATATCAATAGTTTGAATTTGAATTGAGCCTAACGGATACTATTCAAACGGCTTCAAATTCAACTATAAATATCACCACTTAGAATGCTTGAAAGACACCTTGAACTTACACACAGAACGAACTTATTCATTCAAGCATACAAGCCTTCAACCTACTTACTCTTGACTTCAAATTAACATTCAACTAAGCTCTTGAATTCTAAGTAGTACGAAATTTCTAAGTGTCTTGATCCTTAACAAGCATTGCTAACTGTGAAGGAGTTGAATCAAAAGATCAAGTATCTGAGTTTCATTCTCCAGAACAGTTAACATAGAATTGGGTCAGTAAAGAACATATCACCACACATTGTGAAGTGTGTTAAGTGATTCTTGTTCTATAGAGTATTCTTAAATAACTGAAAAGTTAGTAAGACTACTCACCTGACAAACCTTCATAACCAACACCTTAAAACGGCGTGGAGTACAGAAGTACTTAGTTTGCGAAACTAAGGAATAACTCCAAGGTTACTGAGCATAGGAAGTACTTAGTTTGGGAAACTAAGGAACAGCTCAAAGGTTTCTGAGTATATGAAGTACTTGGCTGGGAGCCGGGGAATAACTCAGGGGGAACATTTAGTTGGGAACCTAGTGTATTTTAGAAATTGAGAGAAGATATTTGTAAGGTGAACTCAATTATCTGTCTGAGAAAGGCCGAAGTGGATTAGTTGAAGGATTATGCCACCTTCAGATACCACCACAAAAGACGTGTTATTTACTTTCAGCAATTTACTGATCCTTCTCTTTATCCTGCTAAGTATTTAAACACATTATATCTTGCTGAGCACGTGCACTTATCATAGAAAAGTCTTCCGCTCTCTGAAATTAAGTATCAGATATCTTCTCAGATATCTGAGAAACTGTGTTTATCGACAAAAGTTGTAAAAGACTATTCACCCTTCCCCCCTCCCCCCCCCCCCCCCTCAGTCTTTTCCTTTACCGTTATCTGGACCAACAAGTGGTATCGGAGCAGGAGGTTCCCAAGCCTTCTGCATTGAACCTAGATCCCAGATAAGTGCCCACTAACTGCTTTTCACCTACACTTGATTTGTTTGTTTAGTGTGTTTGCTGCAGGATGTCTTTAAGTGACGTTCCAATTCTCAAGCCAGAGAACTACGAGAAATTGAAGAACAACATGATGCTCCACCTAGAAGCCATCAGTGACGAAATGATCGAAGTGATAAAGAATAGCCCCATAGTCATTCAACAACTCAAGCAGGTCATGGAGGTTTCTAATGGTAGAGACAGAGCTCCCACTGATGAAGAACCAAGTGGTGGTTCCTCACAAATGGGTGCGTCAACCAGTGGAAGACCTACTGGTCATGTTGTTTACGAGCCAAAGCCCAGAGAGCTCTGGACATCGGAAGATGCCAAGAGAAATCGACTGGATGGTCAGGCTCGCAATATCATCATACTTCCACTCCAAAGCACATACAGTGTAAACTGTGGAGTGCAAAAACGGCGAAAGTGGCCTGGCAACTGATTGAAGAAATCATGCAAGACCTTGAAAACAAAGGAAAATAAGTTCGAAGTTTTGAATCTCAAATTCTAAAACTTTAAACAAGGTCCCACAGAGACCCTTGAAGAACTAGATTTCCGGTTCACAACATTGATGAGTGAAATGGCTGCACTTGGTGAAAGTGAGAGATACTCTAACTCTAAAAAGGTTAAGACTATCGTGAGAAGCTTGAATAAAAAATGGCAACAGACTCAATGTTTTTATTTCAACCAAGGAATGCCAAATATCACTCCAGTAGAACTCTTTTCCCACTTAGCTACTGTCAACTATGAAACTACTCAGAGAGAACAAATAATTGCTGAGAAAGTTCACAATGTTGCTTTAGTAACAAAAGTACTTCTGAAAAGAAGGATACCAAAGAAATGACTGAGGAAGATGCTCTTGCTGTAAAGCAAATGAGAAAATATGTCAGTTGGGAGATTGAGAGAAGAAAAGCCAAAGAGAAGTTGAAAAAGCATCTAGGCTCAAACTATCACCGACAAAAAATATAATTATCAAGCTCATTTGAACAATGGCTCAGCAAGCATCTAGTACTGAGGAAGCAGAAATCGGAAACGATATCTGTTTCTATTGTAAAAAACCTGGTCATTTTAAAAGAGACTGCCCTGTTTTCAATAAGCTAAAGACATGTGACAAAAAAGATAGAAGAAACTTCAAGAGAGGTCAGAGAGCTATGCTCACTAAAGAAAGGAAAAAGATTCAAATCCAACTAGATGCTCTTGAAATTGAGTCAGAATCTGAGGAAGAAGACTCAGATGACTCCAAACTACCTTCTCCAGAATTATGTGGCATCACTCATGAATTGGTTGACTTTGGTCAAAAGAAAAGGGAATTATGTAGGGTTGCTTAGGAGATCTATCCAGATTGCTCCAACATTGAGCCTTGCCTAATGGCTGGCGAGGTAACCAACATTTCTCAATTCATAATTTATGCGAGTGATGAGGAAGAAATCAGAGATTTAGAATATCTCATAAGAGAACTTGATCTCTACAAAAGAGAATTTCAAATGGTTCGAGCTAGAGCCGACATTTTTGAAGAAGAAAAGAATTCTCTTGAGAAGGAAAATTCACAATTACTCAAGATATCTGAGAAAAAGGATGCTGAAATGCATTTCTCAAAGCACAGATATCTGAGACGGAGAAGTCACACAGAAAGGCAATGGATATACTCCAAAAGGAAAGTAAAGATCTTCTTTCTGAAAATGAGGAACTCAAAAAGAAAGAAATATCTTTTCAATCCTATGCCAAAGCTAGTGACACTCTTACTGAAGTACACTCTTATTTAAGAGATCCTTCAGAAAAAGGGAGGACTTGGGCTGAACACACAAACAAATAGTTTTACTACTCTGAATAAGAGTGACGAAAGAATAACATTTGTTAGTGCTCAGCAAGATGGTTCTCAAATAACCTACAGCATTGGTCAGAAAGCTAAGGTTGTTGACAAAGGAAAGACAGTCACGACCAAACCTTTGTGGGAAAAACAAGTCCAAACGAAAACTGTTGGGAACGTTTCTATAATGAAACATAACACTGAAAAGTGTAATCACCCACAGTGCTATGTCTCTCAGAAAGGAAAAATTGCGGGAGCAAGCAAATTTTCCAACATCACGTTTTCTAGAAAGAAAGACGTTCCAGAGACTAGCAAAGCTGCTAAGAAGAGAACTCAGATAGCACTAGGTGCTCGAAATGGCATTGACTATAAATCCATCAGGAAACAACTCGCTCGTGAGTATAAACAAGGGCAAGAGCGATGGATGAAAGCCAGGATTGCGCATAGCAATCATCAGAAGTGGAAGAAAGAACAGGTTGCGACCACTCTGAATGCCAGGGCTAGAAGAAATCTAGCAAGGAAAGCTAGGTTTGCTGAAAAGTAGACTCAGCAATCTGACAGGTATCTGAAAGCACCACGAGGAGCACCAAGGAACACACCAAGAAGGAAAATAGCTTTAAATGATAATGACACTAATCATTTACCTAAAATTCCTCCTTATGTTCCAACAAGACAAAAGAATACCCCAAGGAAGTTCATTCAGAAATGGATTCCTACAGGGAGATTCTTTAGTCCAGAAGGTTCCATTGTTGGAATGAGAGCCTAACTCCTTGTTTCCTGTTTTGTGCAGAACACTCTAAGGAAGAACCCGAAGTGGCATATTGATAGTGGATGTGGGAAGCACATGACAAGAAACAAAGCAAATCTGGTTAACTACAGGAAATGCGATAAAGGACCCATTATTAGATTTGCTGGAGGAGATGAAAATTCAACCATAGGTTTTGGCAATCTGAAGCTTAGAGCCCTTACAATCTCTGAGGTACTACATGTAAAGGGATTGAAATATAATTTCCTAAGCATGAGTCAATTGGTAGACAAAGGGTACACTGCAAAGATCAAGTTAAAACTATGCAAATTAATTGACAATGAGTCAAAGCAGACAGTCTTGGTTGCTAGGCGGAAATGAAATCTTTATGTTGCTGACTGGGCATCTGCCACAACTGAAGAATGTCTCATGGTGAGTCAATCTGGCCACACTGAAGAAAACTGGCTATGGCATAAAAGAACGAGTCACTTGAACTTCGAAACTCTAAACAAGCTAGCCAAGAAAGAATTGGTGGTTGGTTTACCCAAAATGGCATATAGAAAAGATGGTATATGCTCAGCTTGCCAAATGGGAAAACAATCCAAAACATCTTTCAAGTCTAAAACTAGACACTCCAGTGAAAGGCCACTGCTTTTATGGATCTTTTTTTAATCTTCTGTAACTAGCTATGCAGGAAAGAAGTATGGTCTGGTTGTTGTTGATGATTACTCAAGATTCACTTGGGTTGTATTTCTCAAACAAAAATCTGATGCAAAGGTTGAAATACCCAACTTGCTGAATAAGCTTGAAGTCATGAAAAATGACAAGGTATTTGTAATCAGAACAGACCATGGTACTGAGTTTGTGAACCAGTACATAAAAGAGTTTTGTACCTGCAAAGGTATACAACATCAACTATCTTCAATAAGGACACCACAACAAAACAGTGTTGCTGAAAGGAAGAATAGGACCCTAAAAGAAGCAGCAAGAACAAAGCTTGCTGACATTGACATAAGTGAAATATATTGGGTTGAAGCTGTTAACACAGCCTGCTACACTCAAAATAGATGTTTGATTAACAAAACACCATGACAAAACTCCTTATGAACTTTTGATTAGTAGACCCCCTAGTATCAAACATCTAAGGGTGTTTGGTTGCAGATGTTTTGTTCTTAACAATGGAAAAGAATACTTGAGAACATTTCAACCAAAAGCAGATGAAGGAGTATTTCTTGGTTATTCTCTGAATAGCCAAGCCTACAGAATCTACAACAAAAGAACGCAAAATATTTAAGAATCTGTTCATGTAGTTTCTACGAATGAAATAAGAAAGTACCCTTGAATGAAGAACTCTAAGATAGGTTCAAAGAACTAATGATAAGAGATTCTGAAGAAGAATCCTCAAAAGGAAATAACTCTGTCATTCACTTAGAGGATGACTCTGACGATTAAAAGCAACCATTGCTTAGTAATAACCAGATTACTCTAAGACATGATGAAGAATTTCCTATGAGAATTCCATAAATGGAACAGGTTACTGAGAACCTTCATCATGAAGAGGTTTCTGAGAATGAGATTGCTGAAAATTCAATCCCAGATATCTCTAACACTGAAAAAGTGTTAGATATCAATGGCATTTCCCGTGTGCCAGATATCTCAGATACTGAACAAGTATCCTGTCATGATCATATTGATTCACATTCAGATCAAAATGATATTAGTCCTACTAGTTCAAAACCCATTATAAAATGGATAAGAAATCATCCTGCCAAGGATGTGATTGGTCCTTTAAACTAAGGGGTTAGAACTAGGAGAGCAATTGCTAGAAATGTAGACTCTCTTTATGGATGTTTCATCTGAAACATTGAACCTAAAACTATAGAAGAAGCATTGAAGGATCAAGATTGGATCTCTGCAATGCAAGAAGAGTTGGATCAATTTGAGAGAAACAAAGTCTAGAAACTAGTTCCATTTGTTGACAGAATATCTGTAATTGGAACCAAGTGGGTTTTCAGAAACAAAATGAATGAGTCTGGTGAAATAACCAGAAACAAAGCAAGGTTGGTTGCCAAGGGATTCACCCAGACTGAAGGACTAGATTTTGATGAGTCATATGCTCCAGTTGCAAGATTGGATGCAATTAGACTATTTCTAGCCTTTGCAGCTCATAATAACTTTAATGTTTATCAAATGGATGTCAAAAGTGCATTCCTAAACGGTGAACTTGCTGAGGAAGTCTATGTTGAACAACCATCAGGCTTTGAAGTTTCCACAAAAAGTAGAATGGTTTATAAGCTTCATAAAGCTCTGTATGGACTGAAACAGGCTCCAAGAGCATGGTATGATACCTTAGCCAAATACTTGCTGGAAAGTGGCTTCGAGAAAGAAGATGTTGATATTTGGATCTAAAGACAAGCAACTTTGTGAAGACTTTGCTGAGCTCATGAAAAGTAAATTTGAGATGAGCATGATGGGAGAATTAAACTACTTCCTAGGATTGCAAGTCAAGCAACTTAATGATGGAATATTCATTAGTCAAACAAAGTATGCAAAGGATATGCTCAACAAGTTTAATCTAAAGCCTTCTGAAAAGAATGCTAAGATACCTATGAGCATTGGAACCAAAATGACCTATACTGAATCTGACAAGACTGTTGAAGAACACAAGTATAGGAAATTGATTGGGTCTCTACTATACCTCACTGCAAGTAGACCTGACATTCAATATGCAGTTGGAGTGTGTGCTAGATTTCCGACAAATCCAATGCAATCAAACTACAACATTGCTATGAAAATATTAAGGTATGTAAAGAGTACTGTCACTACAAGAATTCTGCTTGGAGACGGAAAGGCGGATTTTATCCGTGCCCAGATGACGGATCGCCAAGCAGGCGTTTGATTCTATCCGTCGCCGTTCAACGACAGATAAAACTTATCCGTCGCTACAGAGCGACGGATAAGTTTATCTGTCGCTACAGAGAGTTGACCCAGATCTAAAAAAAAAAAAAAAAAATTTTAGCGACGGATAGATCTATCCGTCGCTATAGCCGGAAAAAAAAAAAAAAAACGTTAGCGACGGATCGATCTAGATCTATCCGCTCACTTTAAAAAAAACCATATATCTCCTCCACCACCTCCTTTCCTCCACCACTTCTCCTCTCCTCCTCCTCCCACCACCACCTTTCTCCTTCCACCACCTTTCTCCTCCACCACCACCATCCTCCACCACCACCTCCTCCACCACCACCTCCTCCACCACCACCTCTCTCCTCCCACCATCCACCACCTTTCCTCCACCACCACCATCCTCCACCACCACCTCCTCCACCACCATCTCCACCACCACCACCTCTCTCCTCCCACCACCACCGCACCACCACCATCTCCACCACCACCACCACCACCACCACCTCTCTCCTCCCACCACCACCGCACCACCACCACCACCACCTCTCTCCTTCCACCACCACCGCACCACCACCATCTCCACCACCACCTCTCTCCTCCCACCACCACCGCACCACCACCATCTCCACCACCTCTCTCCTCCCACCACCACCGCACCACCACCCTGCCACCACCACCCTGCCACCACCACCACCTTTCCTCCTCCCACCACCACCGCACCACCACCACCCTGCCACCACCACTGCCACCACCGCACCACCTTTCTCCTCCCACCACCACCACACCGCATTTAATACAAATTGGATACGAATATAAAAATTCGAATACAAATTAATCCGTATACGAATACAAATCAATATCTCGTATACGAATATAAATTGGATACGAATTAATCCGTATACGAATATAAAAATTCGAATACGGATTTTAATTTTTTTTAAAAAAATAGAAATGGGGCGACAGATAGATCTATCCGTCGCCATGTGGGGTGACGGATAGAATCTATCCGTCGCCCCATTATCAATTTGAAAAAAAAAAAATTGGTCAATCCGTCGCCACAGCACCAGGGGGGCGACGGATTTTCTATCCGTCGCCAGAGCTGGGGCGACGGATAGATAATTATGCGGATCTATCCGTGCTTGGTGCCGATTTGTGTGTAGAAGTTGGATTGTGGTATCCAAAAGATGGATTGAGTTTAGTTGGCTATTGATGTCGACTATTGGATCATTGCTAGAAAAAAAGCACCTCGGGAACTTGTCAATTTCTTGGTGCGATTAATATATGGGTCACAAGAAAAAAAAAATTGCCACATCTACCACAGAGAATATAATATATTCTTTGGGGTGTTGTGCTTCACAAATATTGTGGATACAACAACAACTCATAGACTATGAGATCAATGAAGAGAAAACTCCGATTTTCTGTGACAACACAAGTGCTATTGCCATAACTCAGAATCCCAAGTATCATGCAAGAACAAAGCACATTGATGTTAGACACCACTTCATTAGAGACCATGCTGAAAAAGGAAATATAGAGATACTCAAGATTGGTACTGAAGACCAACTTGCAGATATCTTTACAAAGCCTTTGCAAGAAAGCAGGTTCTTAACCTTGAGACATAGTCTTGGGTTAATGGAGCTACCGAAGGAACTGAAAATTTCTAATCTCTGAGACAGAAACTCAAAAAGGAGAAAGATATATGGAACAGACATCTAGATATCTAAGGCAAAAAGGGTATCTGAGACGAGAACTCATATACTAAAAGGTTAGGTAAAAGTGTCTTTTAAAGATTTCTGAGACGGGTACTTAGATATCTATGAGATCACAAAGTGAGGGAGAACACAAAAGATAAATGTGGTACAACTGTATTTAGTCAACCACAACTCTGATGTCTTGTAACTTTCCATTTATATGATAAGTTACATACAGTCTCTGAACTGACTATATAAGTCCAAAGACTGTCCCCTAGTCACAGAGAAGAGATGTGATTCAGAAAGCTATTCACCAAATTTCATTAATTGGGCACAATTACAATTGCTGATTGTGATCATTGATAAAGAAGCAAAGGTGACCCTAGATGAAATGGGCGTTTGATCTTAACGGACGAGATCAATTCTCGATAAATTAGTGGACCGTAAAAACTCAGACGTGGCCCACTAAGCATTCAATGCAAAACGATTTTTTTACCCACGCCTACCTGCATTTGCACAGATACATGTACAAAATCAATTTGTATGTATATGTCTGCTGAGAGTACAATGCTATATATATAAGATTTTGGCAAAAGAATTCACTTTCGCCTAATCCAACATTTTATCCTGCACAAAAACAGAAATTTCTCGCTAAGTTTTTCTGTAAATCTCTCTGCAAATCTACTGCATCTCTCTTAGTTTTTCTGCAAAGAACAACTAATCTGTCCTGATAATCTCTTCTCTTGTTTTTAAAAACCTTATTTAAAGAGATGGCTCCAAAACGTGTTGCTGCTAAGGATGCCAGTGCTACTACCTCTACTGCTGCTGAAAAGCAAGCACCAGTGCTAGTAATAGCAAACAATCGTCTCATAAGCGAGTTTAATTCTGAGAACTGGACTTCAAACCACAGGATGATTTGGGGTGGTGCTATGATTGAGCAACACCTTTCTGCTATAATCGTAGAACAAGCAGATAGGAGGACTATCCTTGGTATGCTTGAAAAGGCACAAATTGTTGGTCCAGATAACGGCAAAGTAAAAGACTAGAGGGGGGGGGGGGTGAATAGTCTTTTAAAACTTTTTTCGATAAACACAGTTTCTCAGAAACCTGGGGGTTTCTGATACTTAAATTCAGAGCGCGGAAGACTTTAAGATAGGTAAGTGCAGAAACAATAAGTAAGTGTGTGTGTGCTTTGCTGAAATGTAAATACAGAAAGGTAAATAACACAGCAAGTATAGTGGTATCTGGAGGTGGCGTAATCCTCCAACTAATCCACTTCGGTCTTTCTCAGACCTAGAATTCACTAGAACAGATAATTGAGTTCACCTTACAATAATCCTTATTCTAAGATTCCTAAACAAATGGTTCCCAACCAAATGTTCCCCCTAAGTTATTCCCCAGCTCCTAGAGCTAAGTACTTCCTCTACTCAGATAACCTTGGAGTTATTCCCTGATTTCCCAAATCAAGTACTTCCTCTACTCCACGCCTAGATGGTGTTGGTTATAAGGTTTTGCCAGAAAGGCTTCTCGTATAACTTTTCAATTATGTTTTCAGAGAGCCAAACAGAACGAGACTACTTAATACACTTATTCAGTGGATGGCAGTCTGCTCTTTACTGACCCAAGTAATTGATGTCCGTTCTGGAGAATGAGCTTCAGAAAGGGTATCTGATAGTTCAACTCTTTCACGAATAGCAATCTCTTGTTAAGGTTCAGGACAACTTAGAACTACTAGTGATTCTTCAAGCAACAGAAAGCTTTCAGAAAGGGTAGTAGAGTGCTTGAGAGAATACTTTGCTTGATGGTAATTTTGCAAGATAGAGCGTTCTAAGGTATGTTCTTCAAGCATCTAAGTGTGTGATATATATAGATAAAGTTGAGAGGCGTTTGAATTGTATTCGTTGTGCTCTCTATCAAATTATATCCGTTTATATCTTGAACTATGTACTCAGAAGTCACTATCTCATTTTTCAGAGAGGACTGCTTTTAAAGATTTACGCCGATGCATTTAATGCATAGTACTGTTCATTGTCCTTTAGTCTCAACGGATACATGAGCCTTTCTGATGGCTTGCATGCTCCATACTCATGATGTCATATGTTCAGAATCATCTCCCGAAAATAAGTTAATATACTTAAGAAAGGATTAAGGACATAGTCTTTCTGAGTTAGACTAAACCTTTGTTTCTTCATAAACCTTGTGCAATCTTCACTCTTCTAATCTTCAGATAAGCTCCATTGCTAGGATTGATCTTCATGGTCTTCTTGAAATAAAAATTACACTCAGAGACGTATAATCCTAATACAAGATTTACTAGACTAATCATACTCAGTGATTTCCTCTTTTACAATGTTCAAGTGAACCATGAGCACTTAATCACCTTTCTGGCTAAGATAAGAACATGTGATGAGTGATCAAAATACTAACAGATATTCCTAACAAATTTCCCCCTTTTTGATTAGTCATCCATGACTATCTTTCAAGTCCTATTACAAAATTGTAATCCTGGAAGAGAAAACAATCCACCACTTTAATCATTTCAAATGATATTCAATTTTAGTTGAATTACGTGCAGAAAGTAAACATCAACCAAATCACAAGAAGTGATCTTCGCTGATAAGTTGTCATCTATTAAAATTTATCTGAGAGTATGATCTTCAGATAGGTACAGTTTACAGAGTAAGATGCAACTTTTACAGATAGAGAATTTCAGAAACAATCAGCAAGATTACAAAAAGTAATAAAACATACTAAGTAAATTAGAACAAAGGAGAGTCCAAGCTCCAAGAGAGTATTCTAATGTTACTAGTCTTCAAGTCTTCAGAAACACAACTTGGGTTCAGATACCTCAAGTTCTTCAGCACCCTTTCTGGATCAGTTGACATGATCATCCAATTTTCTGCATTCTTGGACATAGTCATAAAGAATCCTTCTGACAGAGAGCTCTGTCTTTCTGGATAAGTCACATATTTCATGGTAACTCTTGCCAAGCTTGTGATTCTTCCGCAGAAAATGTTTGACCCAGAAGTACTTTTCCTGCACCTGTGCATGGTCTACTTGCAGCTGAGATAGGTTGAAATACTTGTATATTTCTTCCTGATAGTGTATATCATCTAGGTATTCATCCAATGTCATATAGAATGACTCATAGGTTGAAACACCTAGTTTGTTCTTCTTGCTGTAGCTACCATCTAGTTTTCTTACCTTGTGTACATCATCAGGTTTTGGGTAAGGACAGGCAAAAGAAAGATCCATCTTTCTGGCTTCATTCCTCTTTTCTACTTCAAAGTTTAGCCAGGCATGAAGGTGCTCAGGTTTTAGCAATTAAACGCTTCTCTCCATTTCAGGATCTGGTTGAGGATGGGAGTTGGAAACTTGTCATTGACAAGTAGATGTTGTAGTTCCAGAATCCAATACCCTCTCTTGTTCAGAATGCACCTATATGAAGATTCTTCATTACGAGTCTTCATATACTCAATGTGGGCATCAGTTGGCCTTTCTTGATGTGTTTCATTGTTTATTCTGCCAAACTGGAAATCCCTTCTTGCTTTTCTGTTTGGTGGCCTTCTGTCAGGAGATCCTCTAACCCTTTCTTCCTACCTTGGGGCTGTGCTGGTGGATGTTCCTTGTATAGACTTGGTGTTGCCAAAAGGAGTTCTGGCTGCTAAGGTCTTTGCTGCCAGAGGAGGTTGGGAAGTAGTTGCTTGTCTCCTTTTCTTGTGAAGTGGATGTTCATCAGAATCATCCTCATCATGATTGTAGTCCAAAATTGGAGACTTGCAGCTTTCTTGGCCTCTTACTTCTCCTTCTTCCTTTTCTTCTTCTTCAGAAGTCTTCTTCTCTTCTGAGATTCTAAGGGACTTGGTTCCCCTAGTGACCATACTTCTCATTTTCCGGTGGTTGATCTAGAACAACTTCTTCAGCAAGGGTGTCTCCAGTGGTGTCCTTAATGACAAGTTGACTTGAGGAGGGAGGATTTGATTGTTTTCTTTTTCTTCCTCTGCCTTTCTGAGGCATCTCTTCTTCCCCCTTAGTCATGAATGAATGACTCATGATAGCATAAGCTTCAGAGAGAGTTTCAAAGTTTTTCTGGAGATTGTTGTGCACCCTGACTAATTCTTGAAGTTTTTTCTTCAGCTCGTTGTTCTGTCTAACCAGTTCCTGCTCCTTTCTGTTGAGTTCTTCAAGCGGCCTTAGGATGGCGTTGGCTTGCGTAATGACATGGTCGCTTCATTCAATGCTGCATTAGCATTGTTACAATCCTCATCCCTGACCAACCCTAGGTCTTTCTGAAAGAGAGCGATGCTGGTTGCTCTGTTGAGTAAAGCAGCAGCCAAAGGCTTCATCTCTTCTGGGACGGATTTTAGCACTTCAGATTCTTGGGCAACTAGTGTCTTTACGAGTTCTAAAAGACACTTGTTCCTTGACGTGCTCTTCACTTCTTGAACTACTTGGTGCAGAGAATATATGAGGAGCAAGTAGGGCTCTTTTGTGCTGAGTGACAAGTCTCTCATCTTCTGCTTCAGTGATCAAGTTGTGGGTTTCAGCATCACTATCATAATCCTTTTCTTGGATTGTTTGCAGATTGACAATCTTCTTCTGCTTTCCATCAAGTGTGCTGGCCTTCTGAGAAGATGTAGAAGGTCTTTCTGATGCAGTCTCAGGATCATGCTCTTCATCATCATTGTCATCCATTGAATCTATTTCAGCAGCTGTGATAACAATGGCATTCTTCAAATTTCTTTGCTCATCTAGGAGTGCCAATTCTTTGGCATTAGCTTCTTCGAGCTTTTTGATTTTGGCTTCCTTTTCATCAACAAGAGCTTGAGTCTCAATGTTGATTCTCTTCTCTTCTTCCAATACCTTTCTGAGTTGTTCAATTCTAAACTCAGCGGCTGAAATTTCTTCTATGGCAATTGAGGGAGTAGACTTGGGAGGTGATGATGATGGAGCTTTCTGAGCAATTGAGGGAGTAGCCTTTTCTCCACTCTCTTTGCTAGCTTTCTGAATCCCGCCTTGTCCAGGTTGGGGATCATCATCCTGATCATCATCATCATCACTCTTGTTCTTTGTTTCTTGGTTTGGATGCTCAGAGGGAGGTTCTTGATAATCATTTTCGTCCATCTCCTCGTCATCTTCTGAAACCAGGTTGATCACATTTGGGAATGTAATCATCCTCCCATTAACTTCTTCTTGTTCAGCAGGATAAGTAGTGAGCTTGCTGGGCAAGGCAGGATGGGTAACCATCTGCTCTTGGGTTTGAGCATCCGCAGACTTGAAATCTGCTATAAGTCTTTGTGCTACTTCACGAATGAAGTCTTCATGCATTAGAGTGGCAAATGAGTAGGACTCTGTAGGGAACAATGCATGGATATAATCCTCCAGATTTAGGGCAATTGCTCTCTTTTCTGGGACGTCGATTACTCTGGCTACTTCAGAAAGGTCAGCCTTTCTGAGTTTCTGCCATTGTCTGAAGCACTTGAGATGTTTCTTTAAGGTGTGCTTCTGGAAGGCCTTGAGCAAATCAACTGGCACTAGACTTTGAGCCTGAAAGAAAGTGTTCAAGTTAGTTTTGTTCAAACCACTTGTGTTAGTATCTGTGTGCAGAAGTGAGCTTTCTAAGCATACCTGTGTAGAAACACTAGGCTCATCTGCTTGGATTTTTGCTTGCAGCACGATGCCTCAGATACTTTGGTGTGAGGAGAAGTTTTATCCTCATCAACCTTTCTTCTGCTTAAACATGAGAGTTAAAATCAAACATGTTTAGAAACTTTTAACAGAAAAGATAGGTGGAAAAGTGCTTTCTGAGACTTCACTTACTTCCAAGTGAGGAAGCTCAGTAGCATGTTCCTCAGAAACCTTGGGGGTTTCTGGCACCTTTTCTGCAGATACTGCTTGTTCAGCAGTTTTAGTTTATTTTGGAGGAGATGACACAACTGTTTCTCCATCCAATTGTTCTTCTGACTGAGCCTGTAAGAACAAACATAAGAGATTTTAGTAGTGGATTTCCAGGACAGGTTTTCTTCCCCCTGAAAGTGTGTCTCCAAGTTGGCCTGTAATAAATACAGCTTATGAGTAACAAGTTAACATACAATTATGTTGACATGTTAGATACAAACTATCTTTTGATGTGGAACAGGGTTTTCTTCAGCAATATTAAGTGCTGGCATTGTGAATGTGGAAGCAATGGCAACATCTTCCATCATTCTATCTTCCTCACCCACGCCTTCTTCTTCCTGCTGGGCAGAGGGGCTCTTGTCTTTCTGAAGAGCTGAGCTTGAAGCTCCTCCATGGGTCGCATAGTTGAACCTTTTGAGTACTTTTGCAAGTACTTCATCAATCTCAGAATCACTATTCTGTGTTGGTGCAGACCCATCTATGATATTTCTATCATCTCTGGAGAGTTCTGGAGCATTCTGGTTCAGGACTCTTGGGGCATTCTGGATTTGCCTTCGAAGGCTCCAACATCTTCTGAGACCTTGTCTCCAGAAGGTTGTGCCTCTTGTATGATTAGGGACTTGGAGGCTCTTTTGCTATGAGTCCTCTTTCTCTTCGCAACTGGAGGTTTAGCTTTGGCTTGCTTAGAGACCTCCTCACCTTGCTGTGTAGTTTCTTCTTCTTCTGCCTTTCTGAGTGCGTTCTCAGCAGCAAGTTTCTCCTTTTCTTCAAAAGCGTGTCTGAAAAGGGAGTTGGTGACTGGGATTTCCTGCCTCTCTCTGAGAGTGATTCCCATTGTTTCCAGAATGTAACAGATCCTGAGATCAAAGTGCATATTGGCCTTTGGCTCAGCAAGGCCATTGATGACTTTGGGCTCAAATTCCTCAATATGTCCAAGAAATTTGTTGAAGGCGTACTTCCCCCAATTGAAGTGGTTTTCCTGCCCTTCATGCTTCTTGTTCAGAAGATGCATCATCATCAATCTCTCCATGCTTATCTGGTCTACTCCACCTTTGTTGCCATCAAAGCAACGGACCAGAATAAGAGCTAAAGTACTTCAGAACAAAGTCTCCTGGGCAACCTTTTGCATTTTCTAACTGGATTGCTTCAAATAGCTCTTTGACGCCTTGAATCATGGAAGCATCCTTGATGTTGATGTCTTCAAATGTTCCTCAATTTTTCAATCGGAATATCTTGCAGAAAGTCTTGCAGTCCAGAACAATATCTTGTCCTTGGACTTCAGTCTGCATGTATTTTTCTTCTTCATCATTCACAACTTTTGTGAAGATTTTGGAGTTGTTATAGAACTGCAGTACATCCAGTGTGGATAGTCCTCTGGGTGCAGCAGATAGAAGCTTGTAGATATGTGAATTCTTCAGCATTCCCAATATCAGTTTCCTTTCTGGTTTTGAAGATATAACTGCTGGTACATATCTCTTTACTAGAAAGGCTCCCCAATTCATTTTGTGTTTAGGGTTCCAGTCCGATGGGGTAAACTTTCCCAGAAGGCGTTTATTCAACACTTTAAGTTCCTTTCCTCCTTGCTTTTCAGCAGGAGCAAAGGATGTTGCCTTAGGGTTCTTGGTGGTCATCTTCTTGGGTGCCATCTCTTATATAGAGTTTAGAGTGAGTGTTTTTTAGATGAATATTGCACAATTAATCGAGATTAGTCTATCTTTTCAGAAGACTAAGCACAAGAAGTTGAGTTTTGCAGAGGGGTTTTGCAGAAATCTTGAGAGATTTTGCTGTTTTGATGCAAGTTTGAAATTTCGGAATTGGTAAAAGTGTTTGTCTTTTGCCCAAATCCTATATATATAGCAGACAAAATATACATAGATACAACATACATATAGCTTAATATGAATGCGTGTCTTTGCATCTGCATAGGCGTGGTACGTCCTTTGTACTTCATTAAATGCGTAGTGGGCCATGTGTGCATTTCTGAACAGACATTACTTGCTTTGTTTTAATCTCAACCGTTGAGATCAAACGTTTATTCATCAAGGGCTTATATTGAATATCTTGTAATGATATCAATCAACAAATGATAATGTGCCGACTTGATGGATTTTTAATATGCTACATTCATTGTGTCACTTAGTAAAGAGTAGGAACACTTAATCGTTTGAGCTTATCATTCTGAGTGTCAAGTCCTTATCTATATATTGTTTATCATGAAAATGGTAAAAATACAAGACATTGCACATGTTTGACTTTCAGAACTTATACCTTTGGGCTTTGTGTGTCCATTTCTCTTTATGACTACATAGCTTTCTGAATTCAAGTGTCAGAAGCTTCAGTTGTTTGAATGTATTTGACCCACTCTCAGTAAGTAAGTTCTAGTTTTATTTACTTATTAAGTGTGTACCAACCTTTGCCTTTCTGGATACCCGTTCCAGAAATGTTTTGCCTTTCTGAGTGTTACTACTCAGAAACCTTTGCATCACTTCTTATCAACTTGGCTTTCTGAGAACCTGTTCTCAGAGGCCTACTCATCCAGTCTTTTAGAGATTCAGGACAATTTTTCAGTCCTTTGGCAACTCCATTAATCCAAGATTATGTCTTAAGGTCAAGAACCGGCTTTCTTGTAAGGGCTTAGTGAAGATATCTGCAAGTTGGTCTTCTGTGCCAATCTTGAGTATCTCTATATTGCCTTTCTCAACATGGTCTCTGATGAAGTGGTGTCTAACATCAATGTGCTTTGTTCTGGCATGGAATTTGGGGTTCTGTGTGATTGCAATAGCACTTGTGTTATCACAGAAAATGGGAGTTTTCTCTTCATTGAGTCCATAGTCTCTGAGTTGTTGTTGAATCCACAGAATTTGTGTTGCACAACAACCAGCAGCAATATATTCAGCCTCTGTGGTAGAAGTTGCAATTGAGTTTTGTTTCTTGCTAAACCATGAGATAAGTCTAGTTCCCAGAAACTGACAAGTTCCTGAGGTACTTTTCCTATCAAGCATTGATCCAGCATAATCAGCATCTGAGTAACCAGCCAAACTCAATCCACTTTATTTAGGATACCACAAACCTACATCTATTGTACCTTTCACATACCTTAATATTTTCATAGCAATGTTGTAGTGTGATTGCATTGGATTTGTTTGAAATCTAGCACACACTCCAACAGCATATTGAATATCAGTGCCTTTGCGATGAAGGTAAAGTAGTGAACCTATCAATTTCCTATACTTGTGTTCATCAACACTCTTATCTGATTCAGTATAGGTCATCTTGGTTCCTATGCTCATAGGTATCTTAGCATTCTTTTCATAAGGCTTAAGTTTGAACTTTCTGAGCATGTCTTTTGCATACTTTGTCTGACTAATGAATATTCCATCATTGAGTTGCTTGACTTGCAATCCTAGGAAATAGTTCAATTCTCCCATCATCCTCATCTCAAACTTACTTTTCATGAGATTTGCAAAGTCATCACAAAGTTACTTGTCCTTAGATCCAAATATGATGTCATCAACATATACTTGAACTAAGAGTAGTTTCCCATCATGGTTTTAAGTAAATAGAGTTTTATCAACTTCACCTTTCTTGAAACCACTTTCCAAAAGGTATTTGGCCAAAGTGTCATACCATGCTCTTGGAGCCTGTTTCAGTCCATAAAGAGCTTTCTGTAGCTTATAGACCATTCTACTTTCTGAGGAAACTTCAAAACCAGGTGGTTGTTCAACATAGACTTCCTCAGCAAGTTCACCATTCAAGAATGCACTTTTGACATCCATCTGATAAACTTTAAAGTCTTTATAAGCTCCAAAGGCTAGAAAGAGTCTTATTGCATCCAATCTGGCAACAGGTGTATATGACTCATCAAAATCTAAACCTTCAGTCTGGGTGAATCCCTTGGCAACCAACCTTGCTTTGTTTCTGGTTATTTCACCAGATTCATTCATCTTGTTTCTGAAAATCCACTTAGTTCCAATCACAGATATTCCTTCTACAAATGGAACTAGTTTCCAGACTTTGTTTCTTTCAAACTGATCCAACTCTTCTTGCATTGCAGAGATCCAGTCTTGGTCTCTTAATGCTTCTTCTATAGTTTTTGGTTCAATGTTTGAGATAAAATATCCAAAGAGAGAATTAGCATTTTCAGCTATTGCTCTCCTAGTCCTAACACCTTGATTGATTGGTCCAATTACATATTTTGCAGGATGATCCTTGATCCATCTCATCATGGGTTTAGGGCTAGTAGGGTCAACATCTATGTGATCTGAATGTGAATCACTATGATTATGACTTGATACTTCTTCAAGATTCGTGACATTTGCACCTCGGAAGGCGGTGAATGTCGACACTTTCTCGGTGAGAACTTTCAGGACATGCACGGAGAGGTCATTTCCAGAATTAGTTATCTGATGAACATCTTCAGTTTCCATTTCTGGAATTCTCATAGGAAATTCTTCATCATGTCTGAGAATCATCTGGTTGTTACTAGGCATTTCATGCTTTTCTTCGTCAGAGTCATCCTCTCTTTCCACAATGATGTTTTTCCTTTATGAGAGTTCCTCTTGTAATCCTTTATCATTAGTTCCTTGAACCTTTCTGAGAGTTCATCAGCAAGGGGTGTTTTCTTGCTTCCTTCATAGAATACAACATGAACTGATTCTTCAATCTTCTTTGTTCTTTTATTGTAAACTCTGTATGCTTTGCTATTCATAGAATAACCAAGAAACACACCTTCATCTGCCTTTGGTTGAAATGTCCTTAGATACTCTTTTCCATTGTTAAGAACAAAACATCTACAACCAAATACTTTTAGATGTTTGATATTAGGGGGTCTACCAACCAAGAGTTCATAAGGGGTCTTGTCATGGTGTTTGTTTATCAAACATCTGTTCTGAGTGTAGCATGCTGTGTTTACAGCTTCAACCCAATAAACTTCACTTATCTCAGTGTCAGCTAGCATTGTCCTTGCTGCTTCTTTAAGTGTTCTATTTTTCCTTTCTGCAACACCATTTTGTTGTGGTGTTCTTACAGAGGAAAGTTGGTGTTGTATACCTTTGCTGGTACAAAACTCCTTAATGTACAGGTTGACAAACTCAGTACCATGGTCTATTCTGATTGCAAATACCTTGTCATTTTTCATGACTTCAAGCTTATTCAGCAAGTTTGGTATCTCCACCTTTGCATCAGATTTGTGCTTCAGAAAGACAACCCAAGTGAATCTTGAGAAGTCATCTACAACAACAAGACCATACTTCTTTCCTGCATAACTAGTTACAGATGATTCAAAAAGATCCATGTGTAATAGTTGCAGTGGTCTAACACTAGAGTGTCTGATTTTGGACATAAAAGAGATCTTAGATTGTTTCCCCATCTGACAGGCAGAACAGATACCATCCTTTCTGAAAGATGTTTTGGGAAGGCCAACCACTAACTCTTTCTTGGCAAGTTTGTTCAGAGTTTTGAAATTCAAGTGACTCATTCTTTTGTGCCATAACCAGTGCTCTTCTGTGTGACCTGATTGACTCACCATGAGACATTCTTCAGTTGTGGCAGATGCCCAGTCGGCAACATAAAGACTGCCTTTCCGCCGAGCAACCAAGACTGTCTGCTTTCTATAAGTTTGCAATAATTTGCTTTGAATTTCACAGTAAATCCCTTGTCTGCAAACTGGCTCATGCTAAATAGATTATATTTCAAACCCTTAACATGTAATACGTCAGTGATAGTTAATGATCCTAATTTGACGTTGCCAAATCCCAGAGAGGGATTTAATTCTCCTCCAGCAAATCTGATGTCTGGTCCATTGTTGCAAGTTTTGTAGTTGACCAGATTTGCTTTGTCTCCTGTCATGTGCTTTCTGCATCCACTATCAAATAGCCATTGAGCCTTAGTCCAAGAGGCGTTCTGCACAAAACAGGAAACAGGAGTTAGGTTCTTGCTTCAGAGATAGAACCATTTAGACTAAACATTCTTCCAGTAGGAATCCACTTTTTAGTGAATTTCTTGGGAGTTTGTTTTTGTCTAACTTGATCAGAAGGAGAGGCAATAAAATCAGTAATTTTGATCTCAATTTTCCTTCTTGTGGTGTTTCTAGGTGTTTCTTTTGGTGCTTCGGACCACAGGTTTCGGGATTGCTTTTGACAAACTTAGCCTTTCGACTAGGTTCCTTCTAGCTCGCATTCAGTTTTCGGTGGCTTGAGATTTCTTCCACTTACATATTGCTACGTGCAATATCGCCTTGCGCCATTGTTCTTGTCCTTCCTTATATTGTTGCGTAAGAACTTTTCCAATAGCACGATAGCCAATGCCATTTCGAACACCTTTGGCTTTACGAATCGTTCTTGAAGCCTTACTAGTTCTGCACCATCTTTATTTTCATAAAATGGTAAAGAGAGAATTTGCCTATTCGGCAATTCTTCCTTTCCTAGTAATGTAGCAATGTGGATGGTTACATGTCTGAGGGTTATGTTTCTTTTCAGAAACCTTATCCGCAAGTTTCTTGTGAACTTGTTGTTCTTTCAAAGGCTGGGTTGCTACTCCTTTTCCTTTGTCAACTACCCTAGCTTTCTGACCAATGCTATAGGTGGTTGAAGAACCATTCTGTTGACTTTTTACAAAGGTCAACCTTTCATCACTCTTCTTCAGAGGAGATGAATTACTCGATTGTTCATCAAGTCCAAGTCCACCTTTCTCAGAGGGATCTCTCAGATAGGATTGAACCTCAGGGAGAGTGTCCCTAGCCTTTGCATAAGATTGGAAGGATAGCTCTTTCTTTCTGAGTTCTTCATTCTCAGAAAGCAGCTTCATCATTTTCTTAGTAAGTTCATCCAAGGCTAGTTTGTGAGAATTTTTATTCTCAGATATCTGAGATTTCAGAAAGGCTATTTCAGCGTTCTTGTTCTCAGATACTCTGGTTAGCTCAGAAATCTCTTTTTCAAGAGTTTCTTTGTTTTCCTCTACAATTCTGGTTTTGGATTGTGCTTCCAGAAATCTTTCTTATAACGGTCCAATTCACTCTTGACCAACTCCAGATCCTCAATTCCATCATCACTCTCATAGTACAGAAATTGTGAATTGTTAGTTACCTCATCAGCCATAAGACACATTTCAATGTTGGAGATGTCTGGACCAGCAATCTCAGCAACTCCACACATTTATTTCTTCTTAAGGCCGAAGTCAATTACATCGTGGGTGATTCCACACAATTCTAGTGATGGTAGGTTTGAGTCATCTGAATCTCCATTTTCAGAATCTGTCTCAAAGTCTAGAGCATCAAGTTGAATTTGAATCTTCTTCCTTTCTTCAGTCAGTAAGGCCCTTTGATTTCTCTTGAAATTTCTTCTGTCCTTCTTGTCACCTGTCTTGAGCTTGTTTAAATCAGGACAATCTCTCTTGAAGTGACCAGGCTTTTGACAATAGAAGCAGATATCACTTCCTATTTCTGCAGCTTCAGTACTAACACCTTTCTGAATGGGGGTGTTCGGAGAGTTGTTCACTTGTATGTTCTTATACTGATGATAGTTTGGGCCAAGATGCTTTTTCAGCTTTTCTTTAGCTTTTCTTCTCTCAATCTCTTGACTCACAAATTTCTTCATGTGTCTTACTGCAAGAGCATTTTCTTCAGATGCTTCTTTGGTATCCTTCTTTTCAGAAGTACCTTGAGAAACTAGAGCAACACTTTGCAACTTTTCAGCTGTTTGTTCTCTCTGAGTTGTCTCATAGTCTACAGTAGCAAGATGAGAGAAGAGCTCTACTGGAGTAATATTTGGCATCCCTTGATTGAAATAAAAGAACTTAGTGTGTTCCCAGTTGTGATTGAGACTTCTGACAATAGTCTTAATCTTTTCTGACTGGGAGTATCTATTGCTTTCACCAAGTGTAGCCATATCACTCATAAGAGTAGTAAATCTGAAATCAAGTTCTTCCAGAGTTTCAGTGGGACCCTGTTTGAAGTTTTGGAACTTCAATTTAAGAACTTCGAACTTGTTTTCTTTGGTTTTCTAAGTTCCGGCACAGATTTCTTCAATCAATTGCCAGGCAACTTTCGCCCTTTTAGCACCCCACAGTTTACACTGTATGTGCTCAGGTGTCGATCTGATGATTATATTACGAGCTTGATCATCCAATATGTGTCTCTTGGCATCTTCAGATGTCCAGAGCTCTCTTAGCTTGTCTTCATATATAATGCTTCCACGAGCAACATGACCACTATCACTAGCAGCCATGTCCTCGCTTCCATCTTCCTTGTCTGAGGCTTTTCTTCCATCAAACACCTCAGTAACTTGTTTGAGTTGTCTGATTTTGATAGGCCCTTCATTGATGACATAGATCATCTCATAACTAATGGCCTCCAGATGGAGCATCATGGTGCTCTTCCATTTCTCGTAGTTTTACGGCTTGAGCAGGTGCATCACTCGGAGACATACACGCACTTAACACACAAATTATATAGTCCTCGAGAAAGGGACAAAGTTCCTTCACTATCTAGGATCTAGGTTCGGTCGAAGGCTTGTGAACCTCCCGCTCGATACCACTTGTTGGTCCAGATAACGGCAAAGTAAAAGACTAGAGGGGGTGAATAGTCTTTTAAAACTTTTGTCGATAAACACATTTCTCGAAACAGGGGTTTCGATACTTAAATTCGAGCGGAAGACTTTAAGATAGGTAAGTGCAGAAACAATAAGTAAGTGTGTGTGTGCTTTGCTGAAATGTAAATACAGAAAGGTAAATAACACAGCAAGTATAGTGGTATCTGGAGGTGGCGTAATCCTCCAACTAATCCACTTCGGTCTTTCTGAGACCTAGAATTCACTAGAACAGATAATTGAGTTCACCTTACAATATCTTATTCTAAGATTCCTAAACAAATGGTTCCCAACCAAATGTTCCCCCTGAGTTATTCCCCAGCTCCTAGAGCTAAGTACTTCCTCTACTCATATAACCTTGGAGTTATTCCCTGATTTCCCAAATCAAGTACTTCCTCTACTCCACGCCTAGATGGTGTTGGATATAAGGTTTTGTCAGATAGGCTTCTCGTATAACTTTTCAGTTATGTTTTCAGAGAGCCAAACCGAACGAGACTACTTAATACACTTATTCAGTGGATGGCAGTCTGCTCTTTACTGACCCAAGTAATTGATGTCCATTCTGGAGAATGAGCTTCAGAAAGGGTATCTGATAGTTCAACTCTTTCACGAATAGCAATTTCTTGTTAAGGTTCAGGACAACTTAGAACTACTAGTGATTCTTCAAGCAACAGAAAGCTTTCAGAAAGGGTAGTAGAGTGCTTGAAAGAATACTTTGCTTGATGGTAATTTTGCAAGATAGAGCGTTCTAAGGTATGTTCTTCAAGCATCTAAGTGTGTGATATATATAGATAAATTTGAGAGGCGTTTGAATTGTATCCGTTGTGCTCTCTATCAAATTATATCCGTTTATATCTTGAACTATGTACTCAGAAGTCACTATCTCATTTTTCAGAGAGGACTGCTTTTCGGCATTTACCCGATGCATTTATGCATAATCTTCATTCATTGTCCTTTAGTCTCAACGGATACATGAGGCTTTCTGATGGCTTGCATGCTCCATACTCATGATGTCATATGTTCAGAATCATCTCCCGAAAATAAGTTAATATACTTAAGAAAGGATTAAGGACATAGTCTTTCTAAGTTAGACTAAACCTTTGTGTCTTCATAAACCTTGTGCAATCTTCAATCTTCTAATCTTCAGAAAAGCTCCATTGCTAGGATTGATCTTCATGGTCTTCTTGAAATAAAAATTACACTCAGAGACCTATAATCCTAATACAAGATTTACTAGACTAATCATACTCAGTGATTTCCTCTTTTACAATGTTCAAGTGAACCAAGAGCACTTAATCACCTTTCTGGCTAAGATAAGAACATGTGATGAGTGATCAAAATACTAACAGATATTCCTAACACAAATCAAGGGTTTTCTGTCAGCTCTTCCCAGTGGATGTTCCTCACTGGATGTACTTGAGTTTTATAATAACTCGCGTGTCATCACCAGCATTACTAATGGTATTGAAGAAATGTCCATTAAAACCAAAGTTCAAGGAAAAGAAATTTTCCTTAACTGCCAAGGATTTTGTGATATCCTTGGTCTCCGAAATCAAGGAATTGATTTCGAGATTAACACCAAGGATGAAACTCTCCTGGAAGGTGTTAAGACCCTGTACAGTGATGTTTGTAACATGGACAAGCCAGATACTCCTCCTGAGTTCAAACTTGCTGATATAAGGACCAGACATCTATACATTCATTGGGATGTCTTGGCTTGCCTTCTTCACACATGCTTTGATGGCCTACAAGGTGGAGATGACCAAATAAGCTTGGAACGGTGGATGATGATGTTCCTTATGAAGGAAGAAATAACTATGTCGGAAAACCTTTTTAACTGGGGAAAGTACGCCTATGTGAAGTTTGTGAAGAAGCTACAAAGCTTTGAGCCAAAGATCATCAAAGTCCTTGCTGAGCCAAAAGCCACAGTGAGCTTTGGACTAAAGATATGCTTCTTGCTGGAGAAGCTTGGCATTGAGCTCAGAGAGACGGCTGACATAGCCAACAGTAACCTGCTCTACAAATATGAGTATACAAACATGATGAAAAAGGTTACTGCGTCTCAAAAAGGTTCTAAGAAATGAAGGACTGGCGAAGTATTTGAGGAATAAGTTGCAACCAAAAAGCCCAGAACTTCACGAAAGAAGACTGCTGGCAAATCAGAAGGCATACCCGTTGTGAATGTCGACTCTCAGTTATCTGCCGTCACTGCTGATGAACTCATCAATGAAGATGAACTCATCAATGCTGCTAAGCTCACAGCAGATGAACTCATCAATGTTGCTAAGTTCATAGCAGATGAACTCATCAATGCTGCAAAAGATACAACTGTTGATGAACTCATCAATGCTACCAAGGAAAGCCTTGCTGATGAACTCATTGGTAAAAATGAGAGTAGTGGCAGGCATCAAGCCCTATCTGCAGAAACCGCAGGGATTATGGATCAATCAGTTCCTAATGCTGATGAGAGCTCTGATGATGATGAATTGGTCATCTATCAAGTCCTACAGAAATCAAAAAGGGCTAAGGTTTTTGAAGAAGCAACAAGTTCTAGGGATGCTGAAAGAATAGAGGTATCCAAAGAAGAACCCACACCTCAGGTTGCTGAACAAGCACCCATTTCAAAGGTTGCTGAGAAATCACCCATTACTAAGGTTGCTGGAGAAGCACTTAGTACAGAGGTTGCTGGGATAGAACCTAAGTCCAAGGATCTGGACAAGACACACTCAAGCTGGTAGAAGAAGCTTTGAGAAGTGGTGGTATAGTGATGGAGGATTCTGACATTGCCTCCACACTATACAAACTGTCACAAAAGGATCATGATGAGCCGCACTTTAATTCATCCAATTCACAAGATTCACCAGATTATAATGAAGCCATGGTGAATGAATTGCACTTTGACATACCAGCACTTCTGATTGCTGAAGAAAATCCTGCAAATGAGCAGGTTTCCCAACACAATGAGAGGAATCAAACTGAGGCATCTGCTTAGAATGATCAACCAGGGGAGGCAACTGAGTTGCATACTCAGGAAAGGTCCAAAGTACCTCAAACTTCCAACAAAGAAGTGGTCCAAGAACAACAAGACCAACGCATGAAAACTTCACAAGTTCCAGAGACCGGTCAGCCTGACAAAGCTCGGGTAGCTGAATGGTTTAACTCTTTACTTGTGACAACTTATGCTTAAATCTTGTTACTTATTAAAACTTCTTTGTTACAGGCTGAATTAGAAACACAACATCAAGAGGAAGCTACAAAGCTTGCCTCAGAATCTGAGAAGGAGGCTTCCATAGCCCCACCATTTAAGGAACAAGAGCATGTGTCACAGGTAAAAGATAGTTCCTTAAGATATAACATCTCAGATTTTTTCCTTATACACTTGACTAATATTCTTATGTGTTTGTTTCAAATAGGCTCCAACTGAGAAAGAAGAAGATAATGCAGAAATGCAAGAAAAGGACCCAGAAACCGTCAAGGTTTCTGAAGAAAATGTCATTGAGCCTTCTAGTGTGAAGGTACACAAAGATCAGTGATAAACATTCTTCTCTAATTACTCAATACTTTCTACTTACAGGCTCATTCAAAAGTAGAAGTGCAAGGGGAAACACTACAAGAATAACTGGATTTAGGGACGGATAAAATCCGTCCCTACCTTAGGGACGAATCGGCGGATCTAGGGACGGATAGGCCTATCCGTCCCTAGTCCGTCCCTAAATAAGGACGGATTAGGGTATCCGTCCCTAATCCATCCCTGTTTTAGGGACGGATATTTTATCCGTAAAACAGTTGACCAAGGAAAAAAAAGGAAAAAATAAAAAAGAAAAAAGGGGGTCAGGGACGGATAAAATATCCGTCCCTAAATCCTCAATACAGAAAGAAATTATCCGTCCCTAAATCCACAATACAGAAAGAAAGCAGCGGGCAGATTTTATTTCATTTGCTCACTTCTTTTCTTTCTTCCTCCTCTCTTTCTCAAATTCGCCACTTGCCATTTCCGGCCAAATCTCGACGATTCCGGCCAAGCTTATACTCGTTTTGAAGCTCGTGGGACAAGGAGCTCGGCTTGTGCATCAATTTCAACTTTCATCCGCTATTTTCCCCGGAATTGAAGGTATTTTGGCTAAAACCCTTACTTTTTAAAATTTGGGGATTTTGTTAATTTCGACTAGTTTGATCAATTGTATGTTTATAGGAAGTATGTAGTAGATAATTTAGCTTATATTACGTATTGGGTTAGCTTTGAGATGTGCAATTGATATATTTATTGTGAAATTGGATTGCTAGTATGATGTTAGTATGATTGTAAGTATGTAGGGTATTTACTTAGCTATTTTCGTATATGTACTAGGATTATGAAGATTTAATTGTGTGTTTGGAGACAATTTGGTGATTTTGGTGATTTTAATATAATTTTGGAGTATTAACATAAAAACAATTAATAATATTTTCATCTACAATTTGTAATGTTAATAGATATATGGAAGTTTAACTACTAGAAAATTGAATTGTAATCGTAAAATGCATGTAATTCATTACCAATTGTTAACGTATCCTAATGAAAAATGTAATTGTAATTGTAATGAAACTAAATACGTAATGGTATACATGTTATAAATCTAATAAATTGAGATGCAGGTTAATTGTTGAATTATGAATCCCGATCGTTCATGGATGTACCGTCGCACTGTTAATGGCAGAATTGAATCTAGTTTTATGGAAGGGGTTGAAGCCTTCATTGCTTTTGCACTTACACATACTACTTGTTTGAGTCGGGGGATGATGAAGTTCCCTTGCAATGCGAACAAATGTAGGAATATGCAATTGTTGCCTCCTAGAACGGTAGTCGAGCACTTGAAACGTAAGGGGTTCGTAGCTGAGTATGAGGTATGGTGTTATCATGGTGACGAATCAATACCGTTCATGGACTATGGGAGTATTCCTAAGCGTAAAAGAAGGAAGAAAAATGTGATGGGTAGTACTCAAAATACGTCTACATCTGATGCTAATCCTGATCATGAGAGGATTGAGCAAATGGTGTATGATGTTGCGGGTCCAAAGTTCATGGACACCGATCGGGATGTGGAGGAGCCACCGAATCCCGAGGATCAGGTGTTCTTTGACTTGTTGGAATCATCAAAGAAGCCAATTTGGTCGGGGTGTCAGAAGCACACTAAGTTGTCTTTGTTGTCTCGGCTAATGAGTTGTAAGGCCGAGGGTGTCCAATCTGAAGTGAGCTTCAATAACACCGTACAAATGTTATCAGAGTGTTGCCCTGAACCAAACCTAGTACCCACCATCTTTTACCAAGCGAAGAAAAAGATGCGGGGGGTTGGGGTTGCCTATGGTAACCATAGACTGTTGTCCGGATATGTGCATGATCTATTGGGGGGAGGATGTAGATCTACTGAAGTGCAAGTTTTGTGGTAAGGACCGCTACAAGCGTTACAAGGAGGAAGCTTCAAAGAAACGCCAGAAGAAAAATCTCCCATATAAGAAAATGTGGTACTTCCCGCTACTTTTTAGTCTTCTTGACGTGTTAAATGTATATGTTTTACATGCATGCCAATTCATCTCATCTTTCTTACTAAAACTTGTTATATATGCTTTATTACGTGTCTATTGTATATGTTTTACCTGCCAATTCATCTCGTCTTTCTTACTAACACTTGTTGTATGCTTTTGCAGATGCCGCGGCAGAAGAGGTCCACATACCGTCCTCCGGTGTCTAGTGCTACTAGTGGTGGTTCTGGTACGGGCAGTGATGTGGGTAGCCCTTCGGGCGGCTATGACATTGGCGGGAGTACTCAGTCACAGGTTCCTGAGACTCCCACTGGCTCGAGCGTGGGGACGTCACCCATGTTTGGTGACTTATCCTCTGATGGGTGTCCCTACACCGTTCTGACACCCAGTGCTACTTGGAATGGGAAGCCGGTGTTGTTCCCGAACGGGAAGAAGTAAGTATTATGCATTTGTAGAACATAACTTCAGATAATTGGTAAATGTTACATGAATTTACTAAGAATGTTTGTTTCATGTCTGTCTCATTTATAACAGGCTTTGGCCATAGGGTGCAAGCGAAAATCTTGGTAAGATTATAAGGCTCAAGAGGGAGAAGCCGGGTGAAGGAGGCGAGAAGTGGTCTACGCTCCCGGACCGGATGAAGCACCATTACTTTGATGAGATGCGGGTAAGCTTAAATGTTACAATGCTTTATCCCGTGGTATGTTAGCCACTGTACTTGGGTGAAATATTAGTCACTGTTCTTTGACTTGTTGTGCTGATTGAGTGGTATGTTAGCCACTGTACGTGTGTTTATATTTAAATTCCTACTTTCATTAACCTATTTGAGATTTCTACTTCTTATGAAATGTTGTAGAAGTACTACTTCATTCCCAATGCCTTGATTCCCCAACTGTGGCCTGTTTTCGAGACTGTTGGATCAGAGTGCTATAAGAGGATGGTTAGCAACATGAAAACCGCTGGGGTAAAGCCGCAGTTCATGGGGGGTGATGAGTGGGCACTTTGGCGAGATCTTGGAGGGATCCCTTTCGAGGACACGGCGGCGAAGAACAGGCGAACCAGTTGGTGAGTGCGAGATGAAATGCAGACTCAGGCATCATTATGGGTCATGGGTCATTGTTACGCATGACGCGGATATCGGTTAGTATATATGTTATTTATGACTTGGAATATGATTTGTACATATATTTTTTGCTTTCATTTCTAACAACTTGCTACTTGTTTGCATGTTCTTCAACTCCATGCCGGGGAGCCCACTACTGCTCTTCACCACTTCAAGAAGGCAAAAATGAAGAATGGCATCTGGACTGATCCTAGGGCCGAGCTAATTGGGGTATGTTTCTTTGTTAAGGTTCACATTTGAATTTGTGTATATTATATATCGAGCGTATCTTCCTAAAACTGTATTTCGTATGCACTACACTATTGCAGACTGAGGTGGAGCGGATCATGGAGGAGAGGATGATCGACGGTCATGAGCTCACAATTCGAGAGCAAGACCAGATATTCTTCCAAGTTAACCCAATGGACGCTAAGGGTCGAGTGTATGGGATCAGCAGTTTGGGCCCTGCATTGACGGGTGGTAGCTTCTCCGTGTCTCAGGTATCCTCATCATGTGGAAATTTCTACACACAAGAGCAGGTGAATGAGCTGATGAATCCTCTTAAGCAAACGATCAATCAACTTCTAGAGAATCAAGCTCGTATCACTCGTCGGATGGATGAGATGGCACAGCAGATGTTCGGTACAAACCAACAACCACCGCCTCCTCCCGGTTCTTAGATGCTCATGTACTTATGTTGTTCTAGCTACATACTTTCACACTATCTCATCTTGTTCGGATATTTAGTCTTCTGTTCGGATATTTTATCGAATCTCTATTTTAATTAATGCAATTATCACTTTCGGGTATATTATCTACGACTATATTGAGTGTAAAACAGGTGAAATGTGAAAAACAAGAAAATAAAAAAAAAAATTTAAAAAATCAAGTTTAGGGACGGATAAATCCGTCTCTAAATGTAGGGACGGATATTATCAACGGCCATTAGGGACGGATAAAATCCGTCTTTATTTAGGGACGGATATTTAAAATATCCGTCCCTACCCTATTTGGTTAGAGACGCCCGTTTTAAGGACGGGCGTCTCTATCCGTCCCTAAACCCAATTTTTTTTTGTAGTGAAAGAGTTGCTACATCCCCTGCACCCATGGAAATTGATGAAGCCACCAAGGCAACATCACCAGAAAGAACACCAGAAACTGAGAAAGAATCTGAGAAAAATGATTCTAAGCCTCCTTTTGAGGAAGTAAGTGAAAAACTCAGAAATCATTGAAGCTTTATTGCAAAAACTCTTTCATGACTATTTCCTAAGTATTGTGATAATTTTAATTCTCATGTTCAAGCAGAAAGAAAGGTTGATGAGGACCAGACTCCTAAGTCTCCACCTTACAACAAGATATCTGAGGCACCCCACCTCGATGGTACAAGTCTCGAGCACGATGCACTTATTCAGGTAACTCAGAAACCTAACTACATTAGTACTCAGATATCTACACAAGTTTTGAATCTAACTCAAAACTCTTTCTTTCAGGCTCAAACAAGTGTGCCAAAGGTCTCTGCATTCTCAACAGAAGACCTGCTTCCATTCTTCAAAGACCACACTCTTAAGAAACACCTCAAGTATTTCAGAAAGTGGCAAAATCTCAGAAGCTCAGATCTGACTGAATTAACAAAGGTGACTGATCACCAATTGAGAAGAGTCAGAGCTTTTGACTTGGAGAATTATGTCCATGCTATGTTCCCAACAGAGCAGTACACTTTTGCTACTCTGATGCATAAGGACTTTGTCAAAGAAGCTGCATACAAGCTCATAGAAGCTTTTGAGAAGGCTGATGATCAGACCAGAATGGAGATGGCATTCAAGCTAATCCTGCCCAAGTCCATACAGTGCATACCCTCTGAACAAGAGGAAGTAAATGGGCAATTAATCACACTTCCTGATGTGATCAATCTGGTTTCTGAAGATGAGGATGATACAGATGAGAATAATTTTGAAGAACCTCCTTCTGATCATCACAAGGATGATGATGACAAAAAGGATGATGATGATGCCCCTGCACCAGGGACAGGAGGGATTGCACAATTTAATAATACCTCAGTTGCTGAAAAGCACACTGAAAGGACTTCACAAAATAACCCTCCTCCATCTCCTCAGAAGTCTACACATCCATCTCCCCCAACAAAAAGATCCTACTGAACAAGTAGATGAGCATTCTGAGGACAACACTCAGAAGATATTATATTCACAAACCAGAGTTTCTCAACTCAAACAACTGTTGGAGGAAGAACAACCGCTAAATCTTCAACTGGAAAAGAAGATAGCTGAATCCAAAGCAAAGCTCCAAAAGATTGAAGATCAAACAATCAAGGAAATGGCAGTTTATGCTGAGATGAAAGAACTCCAACTTATCATTCAGGCAATTGCTGAGGAATTGGATACTGAGCAAGTATCTGAAGACAATTATGATGCTAAGGCGGCATCACCAAAAGAAGTACCATCATCCTCACTGAAAGGAAAGAAGCCCATCTCTGAGATGATTGCTGGGCTAGAAAATATTGATGAAAATATCCAAGAGGATGAAGATCACTGGGATGAAGACTCAGATGATAAAGAAGACAGAACCTTGGCAGAACATGCAAATGTTCACTTGGGAGTTTCTCACTTAAAGAGAAAACTGATAGCTCCTCAAAGCTTCAGTAATACACCAAATCTCAACTCCCATGATTACATGGCGGATACGAGTTCAGCAACTCTAAGAAAGGAGTTGTCTCGTCAAAATGAAGAAGTAATTGCATCAGTCCCTGCTGAAATGAAGAAGTTCACTGAGTTCATCACTCAGAGAACAACAAGCTTGGTCATTGCTCAGAGAGACCTAGGCATGGTAAGGGATGATGAAAATAATCTTGCTGAAAAAGCCCTCAATAAGGCTAGCTATGCTGCTGGAAAAGCAGATGCTACTCAAGGTCTACTGGCAGAGCTCACTGATAAGGAAACAGGACTTATCAAACAAAATCAGGAGCTCAAGACTGAACTTCAGAAGTTAAAGCTTACAATTATCTACAAGAAAACTTTAAATCCCTCTCAGAATCCTTTGTGATACTTAGTCAGTCAACAATGACTAAGGGGGGAAAGTATCCAAGACAAGGGGAAGGTTCTGGTGCTCAGAAAGGAAGAGGAAATAAGAAGAAATCTTCCCAACCACCACTCAGAATCAATGAGCCCTCCTCAAGTCAAGCTGCTTTACAAGTAGTAGTTACTTCCCGGCAACCTTCTGAACAAACAATAACAACAAGGGCCAGGGCACAGAGACCTCCAACGAGTACCAAGGCTCCAAGGAGAAGACAAGTGAAAGGGGTTGATGAGTCTTCTGAAGAAGAAGAAGAAGAAGAAGAAGAAGAAGAAGAAGAAGAAGAAGAAGAAGGACAAATCAAATCCCAGGGCAATGAAGAAGGCTGCAAAATTTCCACAAGAATTGATCTTGATGATGATGATGAAGAGACTGATGAAGATGAAGCTCCTCTTCACAGAAAAAGAAAAAGGGTTGATAGCCTATCTGAGCCCATAGCTGCAAAGCCTTTAGCAGCTAAAACACCCTCTGGAAATACCAAGTCAATCCAGGGTGGTTCTTCAAGCAATCCCCCAAGGGAGAATTCAAGACAAGGAGGAACAGGCTGAGAGCTGAACAAAGAAAACATCAACTACCACTCAGGCCTGAAGAAGCTAAGATTGAGTATGTGAAGACCAACAATGACTCCTTTGTCTACAGGTGCATTAATCAGAAGAATGGCTACTGGATTCTAGAACTCAAGCACTTACTAGTAAATAAAAAATTTCCAGAACCAATTCATAAACAACTCATGGCATGGAGAAAAGACAAGCCAGTACTGATAAATCCAAAGCATGTCAAAGCATGGCTGGATTTTGAAATCTCCAAAAGAACTGAAGCCATGGAAAAGGACCTCTCCTTTGAATGTCCTTATGGGAAACCAGATGATGTGCACAGAATTCCCAAGATGACTGGAACAGGCACAAGGCCAAGACTTGTTGTGGAACCCTTTCAGTCATTCTACATGACTGAAGATCAATACAAAGGTGACATCAGATATCTGAGGATCATATATGTATACTTCAAGCTATCAGATATCAGAATTGAGCATGCCTGGAAATGGAGAAAGTATTTATGGGTCAAACACTTTGCCAAGAAGAATCCCACCAAATCATACAAAGAAGTTTGTGTTTATGCGAGAGAAACTGGGATGTTAGTCAGAACTTTATGACTACTCAGATGATATCAAAAGGTTTGGGGATAGGGAATTTGCTAATTGATCCATAGATCTGCTGATTGAAGACTTGAAGATTTTCAAGACTTGAAGACTAGTTTATTAGGATGTCTACTTGGAGCCTGGTTACTCCTGTTGTCCTAGTTTACTATGTAATTTTTGTATCTTGCTGATTGTACTGAAATGTATTTTATTAAGTTATCTATGAACTTTCCATATAACATATCTGATGAACCTACTCTCAGATATCAATCTATAAAAAGATAACTTGTCAGCAAAGATCACACCTTGTGATTTGGTTGATGTTTACTTTCTGCACTTAATTAAATGAATTGAAAAGGTCATAAGAAATGATTAAGTGCTGGACTGTTCCCTCTTCCAAGTTGTAATAGGTTTTAAAGATAGTCATCATTGACTGATCAAAAAGGGGGAAATTTGTTAGGAATATATGTTTAGATTTTGATCAGCAACGTATCTTAGCTCAGAAAGGTGCTTAGTACTCTTAGTTCACTTGAACACTGTAAAAGAGGAAAATCACTAAGTATGATTAGTCTAGCAAATCTTGTATAGGATATTAGGTCTCCGAATGTAATTTTTTTTTAGATAAATAAGACGAAGAAGGAAGCATCCAAGCAAAGGAACTCATTTCCAGAAGACTGAAGTTTGCTCAAGATTACTGAAGACTAAGGAGAAAAGTCTCCTCGGATACCTATGTCCAAATATCTTAAAGAAACAAGTGTTTTTCGCTAAGCAAGTTTTGCAAAAGATATCTGAGAACACAAGGTTTCTGAACGAGGAAAATTGCCCACAGAAACCTACACTCAAATACCTTGGATAAAACTATGTTTCTGGGAAACAATGTTTCAACAGGTATCTGGAGATGTGAAGGTCTTTGGGAAGGGACATGCAATGCTTCAGAAAGCGTGCATATTTCCGTTGGCACTACAGGACAAAAATAGTACAATGCAATAAATGCGCAGACAGAGACATCTGAACAAAAGAGGAAATCTCTGAAAAAGAGACAACGTCTTCTGCAGTACTATTTTCATATATCAATAGTTTGAATTTGAATTGAGCATAAGGGATACTATTCAAACGGCTTCAAATTCAACTATAAATATCACCACTTAGAATGCTTGAAAGACACCTTGAACTTACACACAGAACGAACTTATTCATTCAAGCGTACAAGCCTTCAACCTACTTACTCTTCAGCTTACAGTTGCGACTAAGCTCTTGAATTCTAAGTAGCACGAAAGTTCTAAGTGTCCTGATCCTTAACAAGCATTGCTATCTGTGAAGGAGTTGAATCAAAAGATCAAGTATCTGAGTTTCATTCTCCAGAACAGTTAACATAGACTTGGGTCAGTAAAGAACATATCACCACACATTGTGAAGTGTGTTAAGTGATTCTTGTTCTATAGAGTATTCTTAAATAATTGAAAAGTTAGTAAGACTACTCACCTGACAAACCTTCGTAACCAACACCTTGGAGTACAGAAAGTACTTAGTTTGGGAAACTAAGGAATAACTCCAAGGTTACTGAGCATAGGAAGTACTTAGTTTGGGAAACTAAGGAACAACTCAAAGGTTTCTGAGTATAGGAAGTACTTGGCTGGGAGCCGGGGAATAACTCAGGGGGAAGATTTGGTTGGGAACCTAGTGTATTTTAGGAATTGGGAAAAGATATTTGTAAGGTGAACTCAATTATCTGTCTTAGTGGATTCCAGGTCTGAGAATGGCCGAAGTGAATTAGTTGAAGGATTACGCCACCTTCATATACCACTATAAAAGACGTGTTATTTACTTTCAGCAATTTACTTATCGTTCTCTTTATCCTGCTAAGTATTTAAACACATTATATCTTGCTGAGCACGTACACTTATCACAAAAAAAGTCTTCCGCTCTCTGAAATTAAGTATCAGATACCTTCTCAGATATCTGAGAAATTTTGTTTATCGACAAAAGTTGTAAAAGACTATTCACCCCCCTCACACCCCGGTCTTTTCCTTTGCCGTTATCTGGACCAACAAAATATACTTCAATTGAAAGAGAGATTGAATCACTAGATTGTTTACAACGTTTGAATTGAAAGAGAATATAACTAGAGGGTATGAAGATATGAAAAATACATGATACAAGTGGCCTATTTATAAGACCAAGGAAGTGGAAATTTGAAAGCTAGGGAAAAAACTGCCAGAAATCGTGCATTGACTCTGTCATATCAATGCTCACCACGGTCTCCTTCCCTACGAGGCAGTTCACAACTTGTTTTGTTTGGCTGGACCGCGGTGAGCCTCCGTGTTGATGGAGCTCACCGCGGTGAGGTACCAATCCGGGTAACCTCCCATTTTTTCCAATTCCTCCTATTTTCACTCCCTTTTCTCAACCTCCATGTCACCACCTTGGAGTAATGGCCCACTACTTGGCCTTGTGTGCTTCTAGAAGCTTTGGAAGAGCTTCAAATTGCACATTGGTCCTCCATCTTCTTGCCTTTACCTAAAAACACCTAAAAAAAAGTACAAAAACACACAAAACACCCAAACGTGAAAATGAACTAAAACACTATAAAAAAGGCAAGAATACATAACAAATACGGCTAAAAAAGACTAAATGAGTCGTTAAAATATCGACTCATCACTTCCTCACCAAGAAAATCCAAAAAAATATTTTCTTTCTTGCATTAGTTTACTTCCTTATCAAGAAACCCAAAAATAAGTAATTTTAGATTCCTGTTTATTTTCTTCCTAGTATTATATATTAGTATCTACCAGGGTTCGTCTGTTAGTTTTTATGCAAGGTTGAAGAAGTGCAGGAACACCATTGGTACTGCTTAGAGACGACATAGACAATCTTGAAAGGCGAAGACTATTTGCTACCATCATGGAATCATCTAGCAACATGACTGGAGAAGGAACCAGCAACGACAATCCATTTGGGAACGTCGCAACTTCTGAACTTGAGCAGCTGCTTAGGGTGCGACTTGAGATTCAAGCTGAAAGGGGAGAGCTGAAACGAGAAATGCTAAGGATAGCTGAGGAAAGATTGAGGTTAGACGAGAAATGAAGAAGGGATAACTACGCAAGGGTGGAACTGGTAGATGAAGACGACAGACCCATGCGCGACTACGTTATGCCGAGACGTACACCGCATACCTCCAGCATCTATCTGGAAAGGATTACAAGGGAGTATGATCTAAAAGGAACTCATCTAAACCAGCTGCCTTAAGGACAAGGCGAAGAACTGGCTTATCTCACTACAGCCGGGCAGTTTGACTACATGGGATGAGGTCTTCAACAAATTTATGCTCAAATACTTCCCATTGAAGAAGACAACCGACCGGAAGAGCCAGATCCAAAACTTCAGCCAATTTGATGGAGAAACCTTCCATGAAGCGTGGAAGAGATACAAGGATCTACTTGACAGATGCCCTATGCACTCTTATGCAATGTTTGATAAGGTCAACAACTTCTACAAGGGACTTGACTCTATCAGCCATGCACTTATCGATGGAGCATGTGAAGGAAACCTGCGAGATGCACCCCCAAGAAGGATTTGGGAAGTGTGCGAGAACCTGAGTGAGAACTCTATGCAGAAAGGACGAGGAAGAAGGGTTGCTACTAAGGAGGTCATAGCAATCGAGGAAACCCCTTGGAAATAGATCTGCAGGAGGATTGATGCTATAGAGATAAGGATGTTGTGGATGAAGTACCGGAGGAACCAACACCACTGGAAGAGGCACACTACGTGCAAGAATCAAGGAATTGGAGGCTGAGGAACCAACCGGTAAACAACATTATCCCTCAACACCCTCTTTTATCGTACCGTACTGGACCTAGCCTAAACCCACCCAAACTGCCACCTAGACCACCTACTATGACACATGTTCCCACACCACCACCAAGACCGTCACAAAACCTACTCAAGCCACCCTCCATGGAAGACAAGATAGATACCATAATGAAGGAGATGGGAGACATCGGGAAATTTGTGAAGCAGCAGGGTGAATTTACCGCGAGGACCAATTCGAACCGACAACACCTTGAGAGGAATGGAACTAAAGATTGGTCAAATCGCCAAAGAAGTAGGGGAACTGCAACAGAACAAGGACAAGCTGCCGGGTCACATCGAGAGAGCTATGATGATTGTTGAAGCTGCCGAGGGTACATGAATCAGGAGAGGAAACCGTACCGAATCTGGACGGAAGAACCCCGAATCTGGGAGTTTTCGATTTTAGTTTATTGTGGAATACTATGAGTAGCTAACTTTCTTTTTTTTTTTTTTTTGAAGGCGAACCGCCGAAACTTTGCTGTGCTACTTCTTTATATGCCGTGTTATATTTTTAGTAAATCGTGGTTATGCAACTCTATACATCCTCCGTGGTGTGATGTTCTCCTGAGTGACACAGTAGTTTCATTGAACTTAGTAGGGGTACCGGTATTGACTGTGTCTCGGTATTTAGTATTATGCCCTGCTGTCGTTAGAGAAAATTGCGTAGGATATTAACTAGGAAGTTGGGAGTAGTATAGCTAAAGGGAGGTTGGGAATCCTTTACTTCAATCATCATCATCGATTTCATCTATCTACATATAATCTGTATACTTTAATCTTTTGTTTACATACAATCTCCTTACTTTAATCTGTTTGTTGTCTCCACGCGTAATCAAATCGTTACTTGTTTGTTCCTATGCTAAGTGTCTGTCGAGAACGATATCCCGAGTTAACTTACCACTATTGTTGTGTGTTAGTGAGCTTCCTGTAAATATAAATTTAATCTTTGATTGTATTTAAGGATTACAGTTTCTACAACGAAATCAAAATCTCGGAGTGCACATCACCACCCCATCAAGAATGTTCCTGACCCCCATAAAGTTGATTTGTTGATCGAAATTACCTCACCAAGTACCTTGACAACTCACTAGATAGGACCTTTGCAACACCTTATAAATTCCACCAATGAGCATTGAGCGATATGTGTCTAAACTCCTCAATAGCCATGGGATTCGCTCATTTAGGTATTAGAGTGATGAATGACGTATTTAAACCTCGAACAAGTCTTGAATTACTAAGAAAAACAAAGCCTCAAAATCACCTTGAAGCATCTCCCAAAAATTCCGAAAGAAATGGAAAGTAAATCCATCCATCTGAAAGCCTCGAGAACTTTTCCTCCAAGAATGACACGTCTCCAACGCTGATTTTTGCACCAAATAGTCCCTCCAGTAACCCCTAACTTCTGTTCTGCAATCTTGACTTTCAGAAACCATGAATAGTAATTCTGGTACATTGGAAGTATATGATTTCAGAAACTATGAATTTATTGCTGTATTTGTTGAATGCCAAGTGTATTTTTTTCTGGTGATTGAGTTAACGGGAAGTATATGATATCCTAAATCGATGAATCAGTTGCTCATTTTGTTAAATGTCATGTTTGTGTTTGTTTTATTTTATTTTATTTTCATTCCGGTGGTTTTGGTAGAATGAAGTATATTCTCAAACGATGAATTACCTACTCAATTTGTTAAATATCAGGAACTCCCACCCACCGTTCCCGCACAACTTCATACATTTGTCATTTTTAACCATCCCATAAAATTTCATACATTACCAAAAAATGAAGGTACCCCACACCCAACAAATAATAAATAATCTCAACTTTACACTCAAATTATACCTTTTACCACTAAAAGTACACTTTTCCCCACATTTTTTATATTCTATCATTACTTTAATTTTTCGTATAAAACTGTGCGCTAACCCTAATGTATGAAGTTCTTCGGGACGTAGGAGTATGAGTTTCAATTACTTGTTGCTCTGCCTCTATGTTAGTTTTCATTGTAGCATGTGGCTTCTAGAGCAACCTGGAACGCCACTAATAAACTCATTAGTAACCCCTGATTTGTACCCTTAGTGGAAAATTATTGTAACGATCCGACAATTAATCGCACTAATCGATCGAGATCCAACACTTTGATCCGGCACCGTTACTTTTGGACTATTCTTTGAGTGATATGCTAGCTTCACGATACCCACACATGTTCTTACCCATGCACTTAATTTGTCTCACTTGTACGCTAACCAGGATACTTCTGAATTGGTCACCCATATGTTGTGGAAAAGGACATGTGTACTAGTGAGGCCAGCACATTATTCGAAGAACAGTCCAAAAGTATGTAACCACGACAGACCAAAGGGTCGGAGTTCGATCGATTAGCGTAGGGTTAAAAGTAGGACCTTGCCCTATTATTGGGAGAAAGAAAAGGGAAAAAAAAAACATTGTATTCTTTGTAAGACAACTGGTGGATGAAGAAACATATAATTGGATCGGACATAAAAAGAAGCAACCATTCGGTGTAAAAGTTAATTGTTAGCAGGCCTCACCCGAATTTTCCGGACTAAATTAACTATTTCACAACTAATTTTAGTTAGACATCATCATTATTCATTAATAATCATCCCCAACAACAAGCTTGTGCAGTGTTTAACAGTTCAACACATTTTTTAAGCCTATAAATTGCATGTTGGAAAAGAAAAGGATTTATAAATACTTCTTTTCTACGATAGAGTTATCATTCAAACAGGCTCTAAGCTAGCCTTAAAATGTATAATAAAATGGAAAACATTTTGAATTGGCTTTCATGTGATAGAAATTAACTCACTATCCTAAGAGCACTTTTGACTTTAGAGCGATTTGTTAAGCTAGTTATACCAGTTAATTGCCCTTTTATTTCCAAAATTCATTTATAAGCGATTTTGAATTACTCAAGGTTGTTCAGGGAAAGTTTAGAGATGGAGATCCCAAAATGTGATTTTATATGCTCACAAGTGAATAGTGATGACAAAATTTAGTGAGAAATAGATGTTAGTCTCTATGGTGAGTATACAAAACAAATTGTTTTCCGGCCTTAGAGTGATATTCAATTTTTGAAACATTATTAATCAAATTGATGTGCGTCTTTAGGGTTCAAATAGATGTTCCTTTGTATGGTAAATTATCCACATATGGCCCTGCTTTGCTTTGTCTTTAAGGACGCACCAATTATTCAGATCGGGTTACTCTAGTACTATCAGATTTATCCGAATTATAATACATATATATACTTCATATCATATTCAATCGAATATTATTCGGCTTCAAGTTATGTTCGGATTTTAATCCTTCATTACATGTCAAATTGGGTCATTTAGCATCGAGAAAATTGGGAAATTTTCATATAAGATCGGGTCCTTCACAAATCCTTTTGAAAATGGGTAATTAATAAATGACATATAACGAATTATTCCAAGTTATGACGGGCGCTACTAAACGCAACACAAAATATTTGTAACTTTACTAAAATGCCCCCAACTCAAAAACAATCTTACAAACTTAACGAAAAATCGAAATAACTCGTATATGCAAACACAAAAACATTAACATGTACGATCGAACACAAAATAAAAACTTTAAACATAAATCCAAAAAAAAAATTTTAAAAAATTTCGGAAAATATTTCGTTTATAAAATCCAAGACCTGACAGCTGGTTGAAAACGTAGTTGATCGGTCGAAACAGAAGTGGATTCGGAGTTCGGATGGATATTTTAGAGCCGTTTAAGTGAAAGCGCGCGAAATTCGAACTACGATGGAGCAGCCTTGGTATTTTGACCATAGATTTCTCATATGAACTCCGATTGACCTGATCTTGGTGTCCAAGCGTAGATACGACCAAGATCTACAACTTTCAAGAGGAAACATATCAAAATTCCGGCGTTTAGACACTTAGAAAAAAGAAAGAAAAAAAAACCTGCGGATGAAGAACTGGCCGGTTTTAAAACCGGCCAGTTCTTCATCCCTCAGATTTTTTCATTTTTTCCATTTTCTTGAGTGTCTAAACGTCGAAATTTGGACATAGTTTCTTCTTGAAAGTTATAGATCTTGGTCTTATCTACTCGTGGATACCAAGATCGAATCAATCATCTTGAAATTATGGCCAAATTCAAACTGCTCATCATAGTTGAATTTCGCTTTCATAGCGGCTATAAAATATTCGTCCGAACTCCGAATCCACTGATTAACTCCCTTTTCAACTACCTTTTAGATCATGGAACTTTCATGCTTCCATTAATGCATTAATATGCACTGGTTTAACCTTGTTTCAATGCTTTTTTACCAAACACCTACAAAACACGACAACGTAACAAAAAACTAATAAGACTCATAAAAAATATCCTTGAAAGTTATAATAATACCTGAAAGGTGATTGAAAATGGAGTTGATCGGTAGAAACGGAAGTGGATTCGGAGTTCGGACGGATATTTTAGAGCCGTTTAAGTGAAAGCGCGCGAAATTCGAACTACGATGGAGCAGCCTTGGTATTTTGACCATAAATTTCTCATATGGACTCCGATTGACCTGATCTTGGTGTCCACGCATAGATACGACCAATATCTACAACTTTCAAGAAGGAACCATATCCAAATTCTGGCGTTTAGACACTTAGAAAAAAGAAAGAAAAAAAAACTTGCGGATGAAGAACTGGCCGGTTTTAAAACCGGCCATTTCAAGAAGTGAAACCGGCCAGTTCTTCATCCCTCAGATTTTTTATTTTTCCTTTTTTTGAGTGTCTAATCATCGAAATTTGTACATGGTTCATTCTTGAAAGTTGTAGATTTTGGTCTTATCTACGCGTGGACACCAGATCAATCATATGAAATGTAAATTAATTAAATAAAATGAAAAAAGTTAATCAATCGAGGCAGAAATGAACGGAGTTGGACGAATATTTTATAGCCGTTTAAGTGAAAGCGCGCGAAATTCGAACTACGATGGAACAGCCTTGGTATTTTGGCCATAAATTTCTCATATGAACTCCATTGACCTGATCTTGGTATCCACGAGTAGATAAGACCAAGATCTATAACTTTCAAGAAGGAACCATGTCCAAATTTCAAGGTTTAGACACTCAAAAAAATGGAAAAAGAAAAAATCTGAGGGATGAAGAACTGGCCGGTTTTAAAACCGGCCAGTTCTTCATCCGCATGTTTTTTTTCTTTCTTTTTTCTAAGTGTCTAAACGCCGAAATTTGGTTCTTGAATATGGTCGTATGCGTGGACAGATGATCAGTTCATATGAAATTAATCAGCATTTCAGCTATTCTAAAATATTCGAAAATATTCGTTATTGATCAAGTTTGGATTTTATAATCGAAATATTTAAATTGTTATTGATACAAATTAACGTCATTGCGTTTAACATTGTTGGTTATGACATTTTAAACTTTTCTCCCTGTATATTTGCATTACGAATGTGTCATTTTAATTCAAATCCTATATGAGTACTTTATATTTTCCTGTGAATGACAATTCGATAATTTGGGATCGGGTTTTAGGTCAATCTAATTTAATTGGATGAGATGACTCTGATCAGTTTGATTCAGTCATTTTGGACCGGTTGTTTTCAATCAAATTTGTAGGGGTGATTTTCGATCAGGTCTCCCATCAATCTTTTGTGGGTCATCCTATGTTGTTCCAAATAACCAGATGTATGAAGGGTATATAAGACCCATTTCCACTCGATCATCACCATAGCCGTGAATAGTGGCAGCCGTGAATCACGACTGGAATTGGAAAAATCAAGTGTTAATGGGTCGTGGCCACGATCATGAATATTGTTTTTTGTGTTTTATTATTTTTTAACATATTTACCATATTATAAGAGTATTTAGAAGTTGAAATTAATGAAATTATATATATATATATATATATATATATATATATATATATATATATATATATATATATATATATATATATATATATTACTTAATTATGAATTTAAAAATCGTAAAATTTGGAATGATCGAAATATAGTGAAGAGTGGTCTCTATTTGTAGAGAACGAAAATAATGAACATCGGTGTAATTTTTATATTTTTATATTTAATAATTTATTAATTATATATGAAAGAAAATAAGAAAGAATAAAAAAAAGTAAAGGGGTGGCTATGTTGGCCCAAAAAAAAAAAAAAAAGAAAACGGAGGCCCCGTCGTGTTTACAATCAGCTGCCACCACGGTGGCCGTAGTGGTTCCGCTGATCGTGCGCCACTGGTCTAAGAACTACACGTACACGGTTTATGAACTCTGGTGTAAAATGATTAATTAAAACCTTAAAATTTATTCAACTATTGGGTAAATGTGTAAAAGGCGGGTATCATATCCTAAAAACAACATTCGATTTCACTCCTTTTAACCAATCGACTCGACCGCGAAGAGATTATGTTTTAATTCTGAATTGTGCTGTGTTTAGTAAACCATGCTTTACAATTATTCATTTACTCCATACATATAACAATAGTTTTGTAGACACGAATTATTAGAGGAGACGTGTATTAGTGAAAGGCTTAAGAGACGGATTGATGTTCTAATGTATATGTATAATGTTTTAAACAATGTAAGTAATGTTTTATAAGTGGACATTTTATATCTTTTTTATGTCTATATGTATATCATCGATCTTCTTATTAAAACATCTAATGGATATAACTGTAATGTTTATCCGTCTCTTTTAGTTTCTTCATAAGACCGTCTCTCATGAGCATTACTCATTTGTAAATTGAAAGTAAGGGCATAAGTATTTTGGTAGACCGTCTAAAATAAAGATAACAAAGACCAACAAACATCATGATTATTACTAAGGCTATGTTCTTTTCATCTGAAAATTCATTAATTTCAGTTTAGTTCAGATTCATTCTATTCAATTCTCTTCAGATCAGTTCAGATTCATTTGGTTCAATTCTCTTCAGTCCAGTTCAGTTTAATTCTGCTTAGTTGTTTTTTATATTACAAATAAATTCAGTTCTGTTTTGTTCTGTTATGTTTTGTTCAAACGAAGAGAACATATCCTAACAACTAAGGGTGTTTAGTTAATAACATGGATAATTTTTATAAATAAAAAATGTATTTTTTTAATAACATATACCATGGTATTTGGCTTAACAACGTCAATTTTTTCCTTAATAAAATAGTCGATCTTTTCGAAATTAATTATACATGATCTCCATTTTAACATTAAAATATAAGGAATTTATAAGCTTATGTTCACGATACTTCTGATATAATTATGCTCAGATGTGTCCATGAAGAATCATCGAGTACTTCATATTAATGGGGCATTGAAAAAGATACCAATCAATTGAGGTCCAATTTATGTTGGCTCACATACTACTCATGAAGGCAATCTCATTAAGCAATCACTTTAATCAATTCCCTTTTGCAGTTTAAATACCATGGAAACATCAGATGAGAACACTCAAATTAACCAAGTAACTCATGGTCTCATTCACAAACACACAAGCTTAATTGTTCAATGAAATCCGAAGAAGAAGCACTATTCCGATCCTACCCCTACACCGTATACTACGTCGAAAGCGTAATTCCAACTTATATATCCCATGCAAACACCTACGAAATGACATACCACTCCCCACCTCAACCCGAAAACTACAAACACGCCACTGGTGTCGCTCTATCACACTACTCGTCTCATGCATCCAGCATCTCGATCTCAAATGTAAATGTGAAGGAAGGCGGAAATGCGGTGTTGAAATTGGAAAATGGTGAAATTGGAGGGGTGATTCCGGAAAATGGTGAAATTGAAAAAGAGGAGGAATTAGATGATGAGTATATTGAGGGAGGGTTGTGGAAGTACCTATCATTTAGTTACTCGAATTCGGGGTGGTGGATTTGGTTGCAATTGGGATGGAGATTGTTGTTTAGTTTCATTGTGGCATTGCTTGTTTTCTACGTTCTTGCTGTCCCACCTGCTCCAGGAGTCTCAATTAAGGTATTAAATATTTTCACCATTCGCTAATTATTGATTTGTAAAGTAAAAACAATTTGTGAAGAGATAATTTCACCACTACTAATCGATCGAGACCCGACCCTATGGACTAGCGCATTTATGCATGATTTGGGCGACACAGTTAGTATCATATTGTCTGTTTTGAGCCAGAACCCTCACGGATTTACTTTTGAAATCACTCAAAATACCTCATGTCATGTCATGTGGGAGTGGTAGTCTACTTATATACTACTTCCTCCGTCCCGGGAATAGCTTCCCATTTACTTTTTTGGTGGAGAAAATAAGGTATATATTACTTTTGGATAAAATAGTACTAGTGGATCCCTCAAATTGATTTTTGAAGTTGAAAGTTCGATAACATAAAGTTAGTGGGTTTATTTTGAGTATAGTGGTTACCAAAAAAGGAAATGAGAAGTTTTGTTTGGGACACTTAAAATGACAAAATGGGAAGCTATTTCCATAACGGAGCAAGTATCTTTTATCCCTCTCGTTCTAAATCGAATGTTTGGTATTACAGATATATATAAAAAAGTAAGTAGAGAATATATATATAGAAATCCCTCTATCCCAAATTTTAAACCATGCAAAACAGATTTGAAAGATTAAAGAAACACACAAAGTTTATAATTTTCAGCTAAGAAGTAAGAACATGGAGGGTAGTGCATGACTTGTGGTATCCATTCTTATAAGTTTAAACTTTTTTTTTTCGCACAAAGTTAAAAATATAAAGAACCTAAAAGAGAGTTGGTACAGAAAAGGCAGGTATACCACAATTGGAATACTAAGGCTAACAAGCCAAAACAAAATAGATCACTACCTAAAAGACAAGCACGAGAATTGGAGAAATCTAGCACTACGACTATGATTCCAGCCTAAAGCTCACAATCAACTACTAACAAGAAATACAAGTAAACAAACTAAGAGGCCTTACGGTCCGTTTGTTACCGACTATGGACGAAGACAAAATTCCATTCCAATTCACTATTTTATTTCTATAAACTGGGTTTTGTGAAAGGGCTTGTAATAGCAACATACTTGTTTGGTTGGTTGGCATGCTAATGGACTGAACCAAATGGATGAAACGAGCTTGTGTTTGGTTGAAATGTTTTGAAGAAGCTCGGTGCAAGATATAGTAATTTCCCATTATACCCTCATTATAGTCACTTGAAATGACCGATAACCCGTGAAGCATTTAAGTTTATATAATAATATATGTTATATTTGTATATTTATGTATGCGTATTTAATTTCTATATGACTGTGAATTATGTTACATACTACATTAAATATTAAAATATACTAATAAACATAATTATCTTGAAATGAATTAAATAAAATTATACATAATGAATGTTGTTGTATAACCGTTTTCTATAAAAATGAAGGTAAATGTATTTTAAGAAATGACTAAAATAAATAGCCACCATTGAGAATTGAACTTGGGTCTAGTAATAAATATTCATACTTCTAACCAATTGAGCTACATGTAACCATGTTGTCACTAATTATCCATGTAAAGAATAATGTAGAGTAAACTAAAATAAAAATAAAAATTCCAAGCTCGACCCGACACACTTGCGGGATCAACTGCGCCTAAAGTTCTGACGACCATGGTGCAGGCTTGGGCAATGAAAATATTGTCGAGCCTTCAGAAATCCGGCATAACCCATTGCCATCCCTAACCTTAAAGCGGTGGTCAAAGATCGACTTTGTGGTTGTTGAAATTTTTTTCTGTTCACAGTTTTTTTCGGTGCATGTTGATCCTCTACCCCACTAAATAGCCCAAAAATTTCCGCACTCATATAATTATTCCATGTATCACCATTTAAACATAAATTTTCTAGAAAATAATGAACCATAACTAGTTATAAACATGAAAATGTTTCATCTTACGATTTATATATTAAAAATAGGGTTTTACTACAAATTAAATCTCAAAATCCGGAACTTATTTTTCATTCTTTCTCCTTCTTCTATATAACAATAATTAACAACAATTTTATTACATGTTTCATGTTTATTTTTAATTATCAGAAGTACGCTTTCTTTTATTTAACGTCGATCAATAATAATGCCCCCACAAATCTTTCTCTTGTTCAATTTGTATTTATATTTTCGGAATGCATTTTATGAACTATAATGGTGAATTTCAATTACTTAGTTTATAATGCAAAATCTAATGAACAAGAAATATATCACATATTATCATTGTTATAATTTTTAATTGTGAAATAATTAATTATTTATTGGTATTTTTTAGTAAGAAAATAGTTCGGATTTTTTTTTGTGTATCGATTTTTCCAAGTGTGAAATGGTGATTAATGAGCTCATAAGTAATGAATTCCTAGGCAAGGGTATAATTGGCAGTAACTAAGTGTTGGGACGAATTATAACGACTTATCCTACGTGGCACAAAGCCACAATTCAGTCCATCAAGAAAACCTCCTTTTTTTTTGGCTTCAAAGCTCAACCCAACTGAGCCACGTAGACAAGCCCAGCCAATCATGTTGCTGTCCCATGAGAAAGTCCCGATCAGTTGGCCCACACATAACCCAGTCCAAAACAAAACAAACATAAAAATGGACCTTGCTTCCTTAGTTAAACCGCGCCATTTGCAGTATCAAACGTGTTATTAGGCCCAACAACAAGCAATCAACTCCCACAACGGGCGCTACTAAACGCAACACGTTTTCGGCTAAACGCAACACAAGATATTTGTAACTTTACCAAAATGCCCCCAACTCAAAAACAATCTTACAAACTTAACGAAAAATCGAAATAACTCATATATGCAAACACAAAAATATTAACATGCACGATCGAACACAAAATAACAACACTAAATATAAATCGAAAAAAAATGAATGAAATTTTTTTTTCCAAAAATATTTCGTTTATATAAAAAAAACATTAACATGCACGATCGAACACAAAATAACAACTCTAAACATAAATCGAAAAAATTTTAAAAAAATATTCGGAAAATATTTCGTTTATAAAATCCAAGACCTGAAAGCTGGTTGAAAACGGAGTTGATCGGTCGAAACGGAAGTGGATTCGGAGTTCGGATGGATATTTTAGAGCCGTTTAAGTGAAAGCGCGCGAAATTCGAATTTCGATGGAGCAGCCTTGGTATTTTGGCCATAAATTTCTCATATGAACTCCGATTGACTTGATCTTGGTGTTCTCGCGTAGTTAAGACCAAGATCTACAACTTTCAAGAAGGAACCATGTCCAAATTCCGACGTTTAAACACTCAAAAAAAAAGGAAAAAGAAAAATATGCGGATGAAGAAATGGCCGGTTTTAAAACTGGCCAGTTCATTTTGCAAAGGGGTATTTCATTTTGCAAAACTGGATTATTCGGCCCATTTAAGTAATTGGATTATATCTAGGGGTTTTCGCCCAAAAATCTTGTTTGGTTGGACTCTATGAATTGGATTATTTTCAATAAAATCCAGTTTGGTTCTGAATTGATTTTGAATTATTCAGTAGGATAAAGCAAAGTGGAATTACTGATATACCTCTATATTTTTCCACTTATTGTATAAAATCGAGTTTGATTTCCATTTTGATTTAGTGAAAATTACATGTGAGCATAAATTTGGGAGCAAATTTTTACCACCTTCACGTGTTTAATCGGAAAATTCTGGAATTTTGATCTTATGAATTTCGTATACAATATTATCCGAAAATCTTTGAAATTATTGCATTATTAGTTACGTTGCCATTGTGGATAACTTTGGCATCGATTTTTAGTTTATGTGACTTGACCATTAAAATTTAGTTTATAAATATTGTTTCTAATCTGTGTAATAATTATCTTAACGAAATACATATTTCCTTATAAGATCAGATCGATATTTCATATGAGTGAAATTTATAATCCCATATTTTTCATCTCATGCGTAGAATAATTGTTTTTGTCGATTGAAATCGACATCGCATATGTTTATAATCCCACCTAAACATAAATTTTCCTACATTTTAAACATAAATGTTTAAACCATGTAAAACGCCAAAGTTAGTGACGGAGCCAAAATTTTAGGTCAGGTAGGGCACAAATAAAAACTCAAACTTTTAACTATATAAACGTTGTTTTTATAATATATAAAGTAAAATCCACATATATCTAATTAACGATGCATATTTTGTATTCAAAACAAATATATACTTCGCCTATATTATGTCAAAATTTGCACATATTTAATATGCTAGAATATTTCTTGAACCGACAACTCTAAATTATCATCGTTATTCTCGTAAGCAACGCTAACCAATTTTTTTTAAATTAGTATTGTTTTATTTAATTATTCTTTTAAAAAAGTTGGTTATACTATTAAACAAACGAAATTAATTTTGATGTAAATACATAAACTACGCAAAAAAATAAAAGTATAAAAGGAAAATATTGAATAATAAGTAAATGAGTAGAAAAGATAAATAAAGATTACAGGGGTGCAAAATGAAAAGAAAGGGTGCAAAACTAGGAAACCATTAGGGAATAAAAAAAGGAAGGTGGAAACTAGAAAACGGAAAAAATGAAAAAGAAAGAATGCAAAACTAGGAAAATATAAAAGAAGAAATAGAAGGTGGAAATTAGGAAGAAAAAAAAGTGCATTGATGTGAAACGATTAGTGTTCTTGGATTGGGATGGCATATTCATTAATTAATGGGAAGTTTGTATAAAATTAGTCATTTCACGAGTAAGAAGATAATCCAAAAGTAAATACCTCTTCATAGAAGGTATTTGAAATTGAATTATTCATGTACAAATTTGAGGGCTTGAGGCGGGCTGGAGAAATTGGATTATTTCAAATAATTCATTTTTTTGGGCCGACAAAAAGGTAACCAAACTGGATTATTGAGGGTATTTGGACAAAATTCCCCCCCTAAAAACCCCTCAAACCAAACGGACTAAGAGATTTACCATACTTCTTGTGAGTGAGGTATTTTATAAACTTTAAATGAGATAAAATTATATTATGGTATCAATCCTGCATTCGAATCTTCGCAAAGAGGTGGAAACTGACAAAAAATTTACAGGAGAGTATTGAATAATCAATAAAAATATGTATATTTCACACTTCCAATTACCTGTGACCAGTAATATTTTCTGATTTCAATATATCACATATGTCTAAACTTACATGTCAAGTAATTAAGAGAGTAAGTCTCCCGATAGACGATCTTACGAAGGGACTAAAAAAGACGGACAAACATTATAGTTATGTGTGTGTGCATATATATATATATATCACAAAGTCTAATGAGAGACAGTCTCTACATAATTTATCTAAAGACGATCTATATATGTTATCAACAAAATCATCTATGTTATTAATCAAAACGTTTATATTGTTAACGAAATAAGTCTTGTTGTAATATGAACAAACACCAATGTTGAAAATATAGGTGTTTATAAATTATGTTTCCGGGGAGACTTAAAAAAATTAATAATGTCTATGGAACATGTCAATTTTCGTTTTTCTAAAAAGAATTGGGGTATTTTTGTGTTATTTGTAAAATTTGTATGTCATTAACATTATAGTTAAAAAGAATCAAATAATCATTATTTATTTTGCAAATGGCAGGTTGGCCGTATTCGACAATTTCGCTTAGGTGAAGGAGTGGATGCTTTTGGTGTTCCAACAAAAGTTCTCAACTGCAATGCCACTGTTGAAATAATCATAGATAACAAATCTAAGTTATTTGATCTTCACATTCATCCTCCGATGTTGGCAATTTCATTTGGCCATGTCCCTTTTGCAACCTCACAAGTAAGCCATACGTACATGTTTTCATCCTTGTAAAATTGTTGGGTCAAGACTCTATGATGTTAGACCGGGTCAACTTGCCGGGTTTCGAAATATAAGAATTTTGTATTTGAGTTCCTACTTTTTGGTCGATTTATCAAATGTGATTATGGCTTTTTGTTTCACTATCGCATGTCCTGTGTATTAACTAAAAGATTTTGAGATTTCATGTAGGGTGGAAAACTTTATGCTGGAAGTCATGATACAACTCGGTTCAAATTAAGGATTGGGACAATAAACAAACCCATGTATGGTGCAGGAAGAAGTATGCAAGATTTACTAGAACATGGAAATGGACTGTCTCTTGTTGTAAAAGTGGGCTTCCGGTCTAGTTTCCATGTGGTTTGGGGCTTGATTGAACCAAAATTTCATCATGAAGCCCAATGTTTGTTGCTCTTAGGGAGGACATATGATAAGAAGAATAGGACCCAATTATTTACCAGCACATGTGTTGTAACTTCATAAGGAGACTTCTAGAAATGTCACCTGCATGTATGTACCACTTAATGTAAAAGGGTCTACGAGAACAAATTCCCTGTGATTTACATCTGATCTTCAAAATCTTAAATGTTGAATTTATACTGAGAATGTAAAGAACTAGTTAACTATTTTACTAAAAACTATTCAGCTACTGGTCGAGTTTCAACCATCACCAAGTAGCCTACTGTTTTGAGACAAATCCTTTGAGAGTTTTGAAAGATGCAATTTTGGTAAACAAGATTCTAGCAATGATGAAAGTGTAAAAGACTTAAAGGTTCTAACAATGATGTGAAAGCGTAAATGGTCCCAACCTCCCTCTTACGCAAGCTACACGACATAAATCAAGATGTAGTTAATAAGATCGCCCCACGTGTACCAATGTCTAACTCAAATACCATGTTATGGCTAACTCACCACACCCCAATACTTGCATGAGTATAAAAAAGATGACCCAAGAGAATAAGCCCAAATTACGTCTAAAAGTAATTCATCAAATATATGAGCAATACAATAGAGTTTTGCGGTTCGCCGTTACGAAAAGGTTTAGCTACTCATATAAAGAGTAGTAAACATAGTAACAATATCAATAACACAAGAAAAAGAGATGAGAAAAGATGTTGATGATGATTGTGTTCTTCATTCTTCAATGGTTGTGATGGCTAGTGTTCTTGGATTAAGGTTTTGGAAGATGATTTTTCCCTTGTATAATGTGGCATTATAATGGTGAATGGATGAGAATTTCGTGCAAAACATTCCCTAAGAGGTGGTTGATCAGGGGAAAAAAGGCGTGCGAAACTTGGGGCCAAATTTTAGCTCCAACAGGGTTTGGGTGACCGAAGAAGGCTTGTGCGGCCAGAGTCTTCGACATTACCCCTCTTCGGGGCATTTTTCTTCCCGGACAATTTTCGGACATCGAAACTTTGTTATCTTCAAAAGTGGTCTTATACAAGGTTTTAGTACTTTGAATAAGCTTCGTACTGGTGGGTCACATGCCTTCATTGGATTTTTCTAGCTCCTTGTACGAACTGATGATCGTCTATCGGTATTTTCTCGAATTAAGCGTATTCCTTCGTCTTTGTTGCAATAATCGTCATAATCTCTTCATTTTACATATTTGTACCTAGTGAATTATGAAAAATGTAATTAGGCATAAAATAACAATACTAATACGTAAAATTGTAGCTAAAATGGCGCGTAAAAGTAGCCTTAAATCATATGTTTCATTAGCTCATCAAATTCTCCCAAACCAGTTCGTCGCTCGTCATCGAGCAATGCTAGAACAATCTATAAAAGAGAGCCAAGGAAACAATAAAGAGCATAAACCTTTGAACAAGATAAGCAACTAATCTTTAAGGTTTCACACCTCACAAACTTCCTTAATTTCAACTTAGACTTCAATGACACCACAACAATCAAATAATAAGTAAGGAACACTTACGACAACCAGTGGTCAATTAACGTGACCCTTTGGCCCCTTTAGTATATAATATTCATTACCTCACGTTAATATTGTGCAATCATACACACAAGTCAAGACACAAATCAAAGTGGTAATCGGGTTTCCTCGGTCAAGAAATTAGGTAGGACAATATAGGAAAAATGGCTAAAAGATCATCAAAGATAAGTAGGGTATTCACAAGCAACTTACAAGGAGACTTATCCATTGCGGACATGGAGTTCCTTCCTTCAACTTCTTCATTCTTTGTCAATGACAGTTCGCCTTCTCTTTCTCAATGATATGCATCTACTTTACATGATACTTTACCTCTAAACTACTTTCTCCAAATTTGGTGCGTGTGGCTTCCTGTTTCTTTTGAAAACCTCATATCATTCCTTTTCACGCACGTGCATGTGGGTTCCTATTTCTTTTGAGAACCTCAACTCATTTATTTTCATGCACTAGATCCCTGTTTCTTTTGAGGATCATTTTTCGTTCTTTTTTCCGAAGCACCTAGCATTCTTTTGAGTGCTTGTCTTTTTTTATGAATGCCTAAGCCTTCTTTTGAGCATTCACTTTTTTTATGACCACCTAGCATTCTTTTGAGTGGTCTCATTTTTTCAAGAATACTTTGGATTTTTTGAATGTACTCGCCTTTTTAAAGTGCTTTGGCCTTTCTGAAAGCACTCGCATTTTTAAGTACCTTGACTTTTTTCTTATCGGACCACCTTTTTTATTGGAGCAAGTAGCTAGTGATCAAGTAACAAAATTTAAATTATACCATATATGGTTACCTTTCGGATCAATTACATATACCTCCTTGTTGGAAGTCTCGATTGCATATAAATCCCTGTTAGTTGAACAATTACATTTGGGTCCTTTCAACTCATTTTGAGTTGACCAACTTATTTTCTATAGTAACTTATTGTTCAAACAAACTAGGCCTTACCAATTCTTTCTTAATACTCCCATTTTAATTTTCTAAATGATTAATCTTTATTGTATACACTACTAACATGACATACATAATACGTACTGTAAAAAAATTACTAATTATTAAATGATTAATTGTTATAAAAATGATTAATTTTCATAAAAATGATTACTTGTTATAAAATGTTAAATTGTTATAAAAATGCTATAAATTGTTAATTGTATGGCATATTTTATATAAGCATTATTGTCCAATTTAAATACCATATGAAATGTGGCAGCTTATTTACGCAAAACGTGTCACTTTGTAAAATACATAAATACGTTGGACAAAAATGTAAATACGGTAGATATTTGTTAATTTCACATTGATCCTATTTTATTGAAAAAAATCAAAATTACCCATAAACTTCAAAACTTAAAAAAGAAACATAATAAAAAAAGTTAAAGAAAACAAAAACAATCAAAAAAAAGTTTAAAAACAAGAAAAATTTATATATATGATAAAAGTGATGGTCTAAATGTAAGAAGAGATGTGCCACGTAAGCAAAAATCCTAGGTGGCAAAATCAAGCCAAGAAAAAATGAAATTTAATTCTCAAGAAATAGATCATCTGTCATCCCGAATTTTGGAAAGAAAATCAGCACGAATTTTGGGGTATTTTTCTTTCAATATATTTACATATATATCTTTGGTGACAGGAATAATATAGAAATTACAACAGAATGCTATAAACTAGAGTATGGATCGTGCTGATTTTCTCAACTACCTAATCAAGAGTCTCCATGCCATGCCATCATATACTAAATATATTTAAACAACATTATCTAAATATAGAACTAACTGAACCAGTGCATTCCGGATGAAAATAACAACTTATCTCCAATACTTAAATTGCAATGTGCGCCAGGTTAGTCCTCCTCTATATCTAAACGATACTTATCTCCACGCCATCACAATTCATTTCAATGCATTCCACACACTCAAACGCCATGTTCCAATACGTAAACCATAAATTACTTCGATCATCATCTGTCATGAAACATCCCTCACACGAAAATGGACTGTCTTTCTCGATGCTACCGGATGATTTGCAGATGTACAATATGTTCTTGGTAGCCACATCAAGCATGTCGAACTTCTTCGCCATGGTGGTGAAAATGTAAGTATTATTCATAAAATATATACTACTCGACCCAATGTATTCAAATATTTTTACTCATTTTTCGCCTTTTATTTATCAGAGGAAAGGTATTGAGGCACAACCGCTGAATATGTTTCTTGGGAAATCTCATTATCAGTTGTGTATAGTAGTATAATATTTGGAAATAGGGTTGCAGTGTTCTGTTGGGTAATCATTTCAGATGTAAAATAAGCTATGGTTTTTCAAATTCATGTCATGCTCTATTTCCTAATTATTGCCAATGACAACAAATTACAAATCTTTATGTAACATAATTTTAGTTATCTGCGAGGACTAAAAAAAACAAGGAATATAAATCTCTAGCCATTTAGAAATGAAAAGACGTGAAATGGGAGCTCCAAAATTCATTTATGGGAAGTTTGTTGAGATATGAAAATTAACTGGTTGTTTGATATAGAGGAAAAAAACTGAGTTAAGGAAAAATGTTAGTTGATGAATAGTATGATTTAAAGTTGTTAGTTTGATTGAAAAAGTAAAGATGAAGTAAGAGTAGGGTCGAAAGAGAATGATGATTGTTTAGTGGAGAAAAATTTAAGTTAATCTTTTTACTGTAGAAAATAAAAAAAACAAATACCCTGGATTATTTTAATGGATAAATAGTCTGCTTTAGTTGTATCCCAAACAGACTCCTCCGTCCAAATAAAAACTTTCGAATACCTTACTTTCTCTATTATTAAGAAAAATTAATAAGATATTAGTTTGTGTTGGGTATTATGTTGATAAAGGGGTAATTGGTTGAAAAAGTAGGAAATAGAGTGAAGAAATTGATGATAATGTAGGAAAAAAATAATAAAGATTTAGTTAGTGGGGTAAAAACTTTCCACTTATAGATTAGTAAGTTTCTAACAGAACACAAAAAAAAGAAAGTTATGAATTTTATTTTGGACCAGAGGTAATAAGATGAATGAATGGTCTACTAATCTTAAATATACGGATAGAAAAATTATTATTGATTTGCAACATATAATAGGTACAAATTCTACAATCCTGGAACAAAACAAACACCATAGTTATATTAGCTATCTATATAATCTATATGTAGTAAGTTTTCAAAGAGACGCTATCTAGATAATTTATCTAGAGACGGACCTATATTGCCAATAAATTTATTGGTGTTATTAATCAAAACGTCTATGTTATCAACATTGATGTTTTTTCATACTCCAAAAGAAATGGATTTCGTTAACAACATAGACGTTTTGATTAATAACATAAATGATTTTTCTAAAAACATAGACCTATAGATAAATTATCTAGAGACCGTCTCTTATGTTACTTTGTGATATATATATATATATATATATATATATATATATATATATATATATATATATATATATATATATATATAGTGAGAGACTATTTAAAAGAAAAACCATGTCACATAGGACAAAATCTTATGAAAATTACAAAGCAGTTACAAGGTTAAATAAATTGAACATACCATTTACGTTGAATTTGAGGAGACATCTCAAGTCACATCAATTTAATTACTTTATATATCATGAAGACCCAAGATGATACAATTAGTGTTTTTTTAAATTACGTACTAAAAATGTTATACTCCAATTACTTTATATTATTATAAATAATTGAAAGAATATTTAGTGAATAATAATACATGCTTCTTATCTTATTCATTGAGGTAGTGATAAGTGTACCTTCGGAGGTTGAAGAGTGCATACCTCTTGCTGAAAAACGTATTGTTCAGTTGCTAGATAAATATACTTTGAATTTGCGGAGAGATATGAATGTAGACCAATCACCTTTCGAGAAACATAAGGAATCACGAAAGATAGCCATGAAGAGCCATAAAAAAAAGGACATGGTTCCTTGGAAAAATAGTGGCATATCAATGATAGGTAGCTTTTCTATTATCATTCAATTTCACTTACAATAAGTAGATTGCCACACACAATTAAGTTAATATTTGTATTATTTGTTTTGTAGCTTACCAAGACATGGCGATCCCACATATGTGTGTGGGTATTGTGGTGAACCTTATGTGGTTTGACGAGAAGATTAAAAATAGTCCATTGAGCCGTCCGGAATTTGGTTTCTATTGTAGCCGTGGTAAAATGCAGCTACCCCTCCTCAAACAACCTCCACGACTACTACGTGATCTATTGGAAAATAGACATATTAAGAGTCGTAATTATGTTGAGCACATACGTTGCTTATAATATGATGTACTCTTTCACTTCTATGGGTGGCAACCAAGACAACTCAGTCAACAATGGACATGATCTTTATACATATAGGCTTGGTGGAAATAATTATCATTGACTTGGTAGTTTGTTACCAATTGAGGGCAAATCTCCAAAGTTTTCACAGCTTTATATGTATTGTGGCAAGGATGAAAATCAAGATAGAATTGATGCTGTCCGGTACTATTTAACTGTCCTTTTTATTATGGATATTGAATTCATTAAAACTCTATGTAATCATTTATATAATATGATTCAAATTCAATATTGTTTTCCAGATCAAAAAGTCCAGGTGCGATTGATTCATCAATCGTAGAAGATCTAAAGAATATGATAGATGTTGAAAATCCAATTGCCAAGAATTTTCGGATGGATGTTGATCGTTTCATGGAGAGCTCCGATAAGGATGTTAAGTTATGTCTCATTGGAAGGAGGTCACGTGATGGGCGCATGTATAATCTGCCAACATGTTCTGAAGTTGCTGCATTAATTGTTGGTATGTTTGAATAATTGCAACTTTTTTTAAATCCTCATAATTATATATATCTTTAATCATTATTATTATTATGTATGCTGGAAATATTTTATTTATCGACGCTCAGATAATGATGAATACAATATGGATCCCTGTATATTGTCTTGGAGAAAACAGATGGTGATTTTAAACGAATTTCAGAACTGCATCCAAGCTACCTTCCAATGCATTATCCCCTACTTTTCCCATATGGTGAAGATGAGTTCCATACGGATATTTTGCACTCTGATAAGTCAAATGGGGCCAGAAACGTACTTACTATCAAGGAGTTCCTAGCATTTAGGATTTTTTTTATCGTGTTGATTGTTGGTCCAAATAACGACAAAGTAAAAGACTGGGGGGGGGGGGGGAATAGTCTTTTAAAACTTTTGACGATAAAACAGTTTCTCAGATATGTGTGAAGATATCTGATACTTATATTCAGAGAGCGGAAGACTTTCTATGTGATAAGTGCACGTGCTTTGCAATATATAAGTGTGTAAATATTCAGCAAGGTAAATAAATCAATTAATAGGTTGCAAAAAGTAAATAACACAGATCTTTATAGTGGTATCTGAGGGTGGCGTAATCCCTCAACTAATCCACTCGCCCTTTCTCAGGACTTGAAATTCACTAAGATAGATATTGAGTTCTCCTTACAATAATCCTATCCCTTGATTCCCTTTTACACTAGGTTCCCAACCAAGTGTCCCCCCTGAGTTATTCCCCGGCTTTCTTAGCCAAGTACTTCCTGTACTCAGAATCCTTTGAGCTATTCCTTAGTTTTCCAAATTAAGTACTTCCAGTGCTCAGTAACCTTGGAGTTGTTCCTTAGTTTCCCAAACTAAGTACTTCCTGTACTCCACCCCGTGCGTGGTGTTTGTTAAAGTAGTTTGTCAGGTGAGTAGTCTTAATAATTTTCTCAGTTATGTAGGAATACTCTATAGAATAAGAATCACTTAACATACTTCATGATGAGACTATAATTTAGGGTCTCATTTGGTCCTTTTTAACGGTCTTTGTGAGTCTTTGATTTTAGTTTTTTAGTGTTTTTTTGTTCATTTTTACGCTTTGGTGTTTTGTTCCTTTCTTGTAGGAATTATTCATTTTGAGCACAGAAAGAGGAAAAGCCAATCAGCTAGGCTCGCCGCGGCGAGGGATTTTGTCTGCCATGGCGAGATTTTGCGCATGCAGTACTGGATTTGCTGAAGAGGCTCGTCGCGGCGACTGGATACCGCGAATGAAGCTCCTGTTTTGAAGATTGAAGCTCGCCGCGGCGAAGGGATTTGCCCGCCGCTGTGAAATTATGTGAGGGCTATATATTCTTCTATTAAGAAGGCTCGCCGCGGGGAGCTATTCCTTCCGCCGCGGCGAGAGACGCAGAACATAAGTTTTGTTTTTCCTTATTAGCTTAGAATTGGAATTTTTCTCTCAAACTTCTTTTAACCTAGTTCAAGGAAAAAAGCTCCATATTCATACTTTGACAATTTTGGAGCTTGGTTTTGCTTGTTTAACGAAGGATTGATATCGAATCCCTGATTACTATGGTAAATCTCTATTGTTTTATCTTATTCAATTCGTTCTTACTCGGTTTCTCAAATTGTTTTAGCTTGCATGCGATTATCATTCTGTTTGTGTTAATCATGAGCAATATCTTGTGTTCTTTCATCCTTGCTTCGATTATGAGTAGCTAAATCATTCTGAACATGGTAGTTGCGTGATAGCTTTGTGTATTCGCTTCTAGGGTTTGAAATCGTTCATATAGGTTAGGCTCGTTCAAAGATCTTCGTAAAAACCCTTCAACTCAATACTCTCGTTCAAAGATTCTTGATGAGTCAGTTTTAGACCGTCTCATTTGGTCTTTTTTACCGTCTTTTTATCATCCTTGAGTATAGCTTTATTTAGTTTTTCTTGAATATTTTTACTCGTTTTGTTCTTTGTGTGTTTTGTAAATATTTAGCTAAACCGCGCTAATGGAAGGCAAAAATGGTGTACTTTGTATGCATCTACAAGCTATGGAGCCAATGCCTCGTACGGATGCTAGAAGTGGAGCGAGAAGGCCAAAATATCGAGAATTGGAGTAAAAAAGGCGTCGAAGAGCAAAATGGTCATTCCAAAAGAAGTTGTAACGCCGACGCATAAACTTTACGCTAGAAGCAATGGCGATGCGATTGAACTGGCGGCCGATTTTCCTCTTCTTCCGTCTTTTGCCGATTTGTTTCCTAATTCGTTAAACCCTAGTTTTTCTCTTTTCTATTGGGAGAATTAGACATAATCACTTTTCATATTCATTCTATTGTGAAGAACAATACCTTGCTCTAGAGCTAGACCTAGTTTTCTAGGCAATTACCCGATTTCGAGGTAATTGAACCGTTTTCCCTTGTAATTCGAAGATTGACATTGATTGGGAATTATCTACACAGGTTTTGCATCGATTCGTTTCCGTTCTTCAGTTTCTACCTAGGGTTTGTAACAACGAAGGGTAAAATTGTATCAACTCTCTCGAATCTTTGTTTTGTGCTTGAGATTATGTTTATTGCTTGTGAGATTGTGCTTTCGCTTATCATGAGTAGCTAAACACCCCGATTATGGGGTGGTGACTGATTCAATGCATGCTAGCTAGGGTTTATATGATTCGAAGTGCATCGGGATTAGATTACTTGTGCTTTTTGGATTAATCGCATATCTTGCTATTACGTTTGATGCGCCATACGTCAATATCACTGTTAGATTAAGCATTTAATCGATACGCCCAAATGTTTTCCGTCTTGCTTCAATCTAACAGTTAGTTGCAAACAGTAATAGTAGGATTAGCTAGATTAATTGTAGCCTAGTAGAATTGACGCCTCCACTAGTGCTATTCGTTTTTTTAACCCAAGTCCGTGACAACTTGCGTAATCAATCCCGTGAATCACGTATATCCTTCTAGCTAGCTTGTTGACGTTACCACTCCATAATTTTCCCATTCATTTCTTAATCTCATTACTTTCAAATCGGTTTCTACTAGTTACAAGTAGTTATTTACTTTAGTTTTCTATCTCGCCGCCGAGGCAAACAAACATTTACTGCTTTTCATATTGTTACTCTCATTCGTAAACAAGACTCAGCCTAGTTAAGTCCTTCGAGACCGATCCCGGGGTTAACTCCACTACACTATAGGTTTTCGTAGTATTGATGATTAACTCTTGGCTATAAATAAATTTAGAACTTTGATTTGACACATCAAGTTTTTGGAGCCGCTGCCGGGGACTTAACTCCTTTGTTAAGTTTACGAATAAAAGCAACAATATTTTTATTTTTCTTTTCCTTTTCTAGCTTTTGTTTTTGTTAGTCTTTTTCCTGTGTTACCTCTCTGTTCTTTGTCTTGAGTGCTTGTTTTAACTAACGGGTGTTTACGTTTGCGTAGTTCTAGTGTTGTGTCAGTCTTATAGCACAGGGTCGCAGATATGGCTACCATGGAGCAACCTTCAATGTACACACTCCTTTTACCTGTGCAGGATGCCTGTCGCCCAGCCATAGCCACACCATCTAATGTGCGCGGTCTCGAGGTTAAGAAGCATCTCCTCCAACAACTTCCGAAGTTCTATGGAGTCGAGAATGAGGACGTCATGGGTTTCCTCAGAGAAATTGAGCATTTCATCTCCGGACTGGAGAAACCCGAAGGGGTTAAGGATGATTTGAGGCTCAGGATCTTCCCCATGTGTCTTTTTGGCAAGGCCCGAACTTGGATGAACGGTCTGGAGGAAGGCAGCATCACTACTTGGGACAAAGCTTTCCAAACCTTTATGGGCAAATACTACCCTGTATCGATGACCACGAGCTTCAGAGCACAGATTAGTGAGTTTAAGCAGCGACAAGGAGAACCCTTCTTTGAAGCATGGGAGAGATTCCGTGATTTACAGCGTCAGTGCCCCCACCACCGTTTTGGTACAACAGATTTAAACCAGTGCTTCTTTGATGGGCTTGAAGAGTCTTCACAAGTGCTGGCTGATATGGCATGTGGAGGATGGATGGGGGAGAGCACCCCTGTCGGATTAAGTGCTGTGTTCAAGAGGATAGCAAAAAGCTCAGAGCACAGCAGTAAACGTGCTAAGCTCAGCGGCTCTAATTGTCCGGAACGCCGCCTTCCCGAATCACAACTTCCAGAAGGTTTTTTGGAGGATCTGCGAGGGTTTGTGAAAAGTTGTCATGCCACCATGCAACACACATCGATGATACATGCAGCTACCGCTGAGAGGTTGGATGCATTACAAGCCACAGTTCAAAAATTAGAAAGGGACAGCGATCAGATCAAAGGTACCCTCCAGCAGCTGGTAGAGAAAAACCAAGAAAGGGAAAGGTGTAAATTCCTTAATACTTCTGAGAGAGCTATGGCTATTAAGGTGATCACAAAAACACCGGTTGAGGTGACTGTTTCGGAAAATGAGACCCGTGTTGAGGTCTCAAAACAGATTTGCGCAGCTTGTGGGTGTGCATCGTTGATTCCGATTGTTGGAGAAGCGACAGTGGAAGAGATGATGACCCCCGGTGATCCTGTTGATGAGTTGACTCCCGAACAAGAGGGAGATACAGATATTGTGGATCAGGATCTGATCTCTGCAGTAAACGAGGATTCTGCGAACATGGTGGCCACTCCGGAGGTAGGAGCAAGTTGCATTCCGGCCAAGGAAGAAGAGGGCACGGAGAATGGAACAGAGTGTTGGTCCAGATAACGGCAAAGTAAAAGACTAGAGGGGGGTGAATAGTCTTTTAAAACTTTTGTCGATAAACACAGTTTCTTAGAAACCTGGGGGTTTCTGATACTTAAATTCAGAGCGCGGAAGACTTTAAGATAGGTAGGTGAAGAAACAATAAGTATGAGTGTGTGCTTTGCAGAAATGTAAATACAGAGATAGGTAAGTGCAGAAACAATAAGTATGTGTGTGTGCTTTGCTGAAATGTAAATACAGAAAGGTAAATGACACAACAAGTATAGTGGTATTTGGAGGTGGCGTAATCCTCCAACTAATCCACTTCGGTCTTTCTGAGACCTAGAATTCACTAGAACAGATAATTGAGTTCACCTTACAATAATCTTATTCTAAGATTCCTAAACAAATGGTTCCCAATCAAATGTTCCCCCTGAGTTATTCCCCAACTCCTAGAGCTAAGTACTTCCTCTACTCAGATAACCTTGGAGTTATTCCTTGATTTCCCAAATCAAGTACTTCCTCTACTCCACGCCTTGATGGTGTTGGTTATAAGGTTTGTCAGAGAGGCTTCTCGTATAACTTTTCAGTTACGTTTTCAGAGAGCCTAATAGAACAAGACTACTTAATACACTTGTTCAGTGGATGGCGATGCGCTCTTCTTGACCCAAGTAATTGATGTCCGCTCGAGAATGAGCTTCAGAAAGGGTATCTGATAGTTCAACTCTTTCACGAATAACAATCTCTTGTTAAGGTTCAGGACAACTTAGAACTACTAGTGATTTTTTGAGCAACAGAAAGCTTTCAGAAAGGGTAGTAGAGTTCTTGAGAGAATACTTTGCTTGATGGTAAGTTTGCAAGATAGAGCGTTCTAAGGTGTGTATTTCTCAGCATCTAAGTGTGTGATATATATAGATGAATTTGTGAGTTATTGGAATGATATCCGTTAGACACAATTCAAATTCAGTCCATACTTATCTTGAAATGAGTACTCAGAAGGCCTTGTCTCATGTCTCAGAGAGGACTGTGCTTCAGCGGCTTTTCTGCCGATGCAATTAATGCACTTGTACTATTTCTTGTCCTGTAGTCTTCAACGGATACATAAGCCTTTCTGATGGCTTGCATGCTCCATACTCATGATGTCATATGTCCAGAATCATATTTCAAAAGTAAGTAAATACACTTAAGAAAGGATTAAGGACATAGTCTTTCTGAGTTAGACTAAACCTTGATATCTTTATAAATCTTGTGCAATCTTCAGTCTTCTAATCTTCAGAAAAGCTCCATTGCTAGGATTGATCTTCATGGTCTTCTGGAAAAAAAAATTACACTCAGAGACCTATAATCCTACTACAAGATTTACTAGACTAATCATACTCAGTGATTTCCTCTTTTACAATGTTCAAGTGAACCAAGAGTACTTAATCACCTTTCTGGCTAAGATAAGAACATGTGATGAGTGATCAAAATACTAACAGATATTCCTAACAAATTTCCCCCTTTTTGATCAGTCATCCATGACTATCTTTTAAGTCCTATTACAAATTTGTAATCCTGGAAGAGAAAACAATCCACCACTTAATCATTTTGAATGATATTCAATTTTAGTTGAATTAAGTGCAGAAAGTAAACATCAACCAAATCACAAGAAGTAATCTTTGCTGATAAGTTGTCATCTATTAGAATGTATCTGAGAGTATGATCTTTAGATAGGTACAGTTTACAGAGTAAGATGCAACTTTTACAGATAGAGAAATTCAGAAACAATCAGCAAGATTACAAAAAGGTAACAAAACATACTAAGTAAATTAGAACAAAGACTTCTAGATCAGTTGACATGATCATCCAAGAGAGTATTCTAATGTTACTAGTCTTCAAGTCTTCAGAAATGCAACTTGGGTTCATATACCTCAAGTTCTTCAGCATCCTTTCTAGATCAGTTGACATGATCATCCACTTTTCTGCATTCTTGGACATAGTCATAAAGAATCCTTCTGACAGAGAGCTCTGTCTTTCTGGATAAGTCACATATTTCATGGTAACTCTTGCCAAGCTTGTGATTCTTCCGTAGAAAATGTTTGACCCAGAAGTACTTTCCCCAGACCCAGGCATGGTCTACTTGCAGCTAAGATAGGTTGAAATACTTGTATATTTCTTCCAGATAGTGTATATCATCTAGGTATTCATCCAATGTCATATATAATGACTCATTGGTTGAAACACCTAGTTTGTTCTTCCTGTTGTAGCTACCATCCAGTTTTCTTACCTTGTGTACATCATCAGGCTTTGGGTAAGGACAGGCGAAAGAAAGATCCATCTTTCTGGCTTCATTTCTCTTTTCTACTACAAAGTTTAGCCAGGCATGAAGGTGCTCAGGTTTTAGCAATTCTGGCTTGCCTTCTCTCCATTTCAGGATCTGGTTGAGGATGGGAGTTGGAAACTTATCATTGACAAGTAGATGTTGTAGTTCCAGAATCCAATACCCTCTCTTGTTCACAATGCACCTATATGAAGACTCGTCATTACTAGTCTTCACATACTCAATGTGGGCATCAGTTGGCCTTTCTTGATGAGTTTCTCTGTTTACTCTGCCAAACTGGGAATCCCTTCTTGCTTTTCTGTTAGGTGGCCTTCTGTCAGGAGATCCTCTAACCTTTTCTTCCTGCCTTGGGGCTGTGCTGGTGGATGTTCCTTGTATTGACTTGGGAATTCCAGAAGGAGTTCTGGCTGCCAAAGGCCTTGCTGCCAGAGGAGGTTGTGAAGTAGTTGTTTGTCTCCTTTTTCTTGTGAAGTGGATGTTCATCTGTATCAGATTCATCCTCATCATCATTGAAGTCCAAAATTGGAGACTTGCAGCTTTCTTGGCCTCTTACTTCTCCTTCTTCCTTTTCTTCTTCTTCAGAAGTCTTCTTCTCTTCTGAGATTCTAAGGGACTTGGCTCCCCTACTTATCATACTTCTCAGCCTTCTGGCTGGTTGATTTGGAACAACTTCTTCAGCAAGGGTGTCTCCAGTGGTGTCCTTAATGACAAGTTGACTTGAGGAGGGAGGATTTGATTGTTTTCTTTTTCTTCCTCTGCCTTTCTGAGGCATCTCTTCCCCCTCAGTCATGAATGACTGACTCATGACAGCATAAGCTTCAGAGAGTGATTCAAAGTTTTTCTGGAGATTGTTGTGCACCCTGACTAATTCTTGAAGTTCCTTCTTCAGCTCTTTGTTCCGCTAACCGCCTCGCTCCTTTTGTTGAGCTCTTCAAGCGGCTTTAGGATGGCGTTGGCTTGCGGATGACATGGTCGCTTCATTCAATGCTGCATTAGCATTGTTACAATCCTCATCCCTGACCAACCCTAGGTCTTTCTGAGAGAGATCTATGCAGGTTGCTCTATTGAGTAAAGCAGCAGCCAATGGCTTCATCTCTTCTGGGACGGATTTTAGCACTTCTGTGTCTTGGGCAACTAGTGTCTCTCTAAGTTCCAAAAAGATACTATTCCTTGCACGGTGCTCTTCACTTCTTGAACTACCTGGTGCAGAGAAGATATGAGGAGCAAGTAGGGCTCTCTTTTGCTGAGTGATAAGTCTTTCATCTTCTTCTGCAGTAATCAAGTTGCGGTCTTCTTCAGCATCACTCTCATAATCCTTCTCTGGGATTGTTTGCAAGCTGGCTAACATCTTTTGTTTGCCTTGGAGTATGCTGGCCTTCTGAGAGGATGTACAAGGTCTTTCTGATGCAGCCTCAGCATCATGCTCTTCATCATCATTGTCATCCATGGCATCTATCTCAGCAGCTGTGACAACAATGGCATTCTTCAGATTTCTTTGCTCATCTAGGAGTGCCAATTCCTTGGCATTAGCTTCTTTGAGCTTCTTGAGTTTGGCCTCCTTTTCATCAACAAGAGCTTGACACTCAATGCTGATTCTCTTTTCTTCTTCCAACAACTTTCTGAGTTGTTCAATCCTGAACTCAGCGGCCGAAATTTCTTCTATGGCATCATTGTGCTCAGCCTGTTGGATACCTTGATGAGACTTGGGAGGTGATGATGATGGAGCTTTCTGAGCATTTGAAAGAGTAGCCTTTTCTCCACTTCCTTTGCTAGCTTTCTGAATCCCGCCTTATCCAGGTTGGGGATCATCATTCTGATCATCATCATCATCACTCTTGTTCTTTGCTTCTTGGTTTGGATGCTCAGAGGGAGGTTCTTGATAATCATTTTCGTCCATCTCCTCGTCATCTTCTGAAACCAGGTTGATCAAATTTGGGAATGTAATCATCCTCCCATTAACTTCTTCTTGTTCAGCAGGGTAAGTAGTGAGCTTGCTGGGCAAGGCAGGATGGGTAACCATCTGCTCTTGGGTTTGAGCATCCGCAGACTTGAAATCTGCTATAAGTCTTTGTGCTACTTCATGAATGAAGTCTTCATGCATCAGAGTGGCAAAAGAGTAGGACTCTGTTGGGAACAATGCATGGATATAATCTTCCAGATTGAAGGTGATTGCTCTCTTTTACGACGCCGACATTACGCTAATTCAGAAAGGTCAGCCTTTCTGAGTTTCTGCCATTGTCTGAAGCACTTGAGATGTTTCTTTAAAGTGTGCTTCTGGAAAGCCTTGAGTAAATCAACTGGCACTAGACTTTGAGCCTGAAAGAAAGGGATCAAGTTAGTTTTGTTCAAACCACTTGTGTTAGTATCTGTGTGCAAAAGTAAGCTTTCTGAGCATATATGTGTAGAAACACTAGGCTTATCTGCTTGGACTTCTGCTTCTTTGGGCACAGAGGACTCAGATACCTTGCTGTGAGGAGAAGTCTGATCCTCATCAACCCTTCTTTCTGCTAGAACCTGAGAATTAAAATCAAATATGTTTAGAAACTGTTAACAGAAAAGATAAGTGAAAAAATGCTTTCTGAGACTTCACTTACTTCCAAGTGAGGAGCTCAGTGGCATCTTTCTCAGAAACCTTGGGGGTTTCTGGAACCTTTTCTGCTGACTCTGCCTCTTCAGCATTGCCAGTTTCTTTTCGAGGAGATAAGACCACAGTCTTTCCTACCAAGTGTTCTTTTGACTGAGCCTGTAAGAACAAACATAAAAGATTTAGTAGTGGGTTTTCCAGAGCATTCGTGAAGAAGACTATTACTGATTACTTACCTTCTCAGCAGGAGGCTCAGTAAATACTTCCTCAGAGAGCTTTTCAGCCTCCGGAATCTCTTGGTGTTGGGGTGTTAGTTCCACCACCACTACTTCCTCAGTTGGAGCCTAAGAAGAGACATTAAGAATATTAGAACATAAGATAAGAGCATTTTTAGTTAGTTATTTCTTGTTCAGATATAACTTTACTACCTGTGGGACAGGCTCTTCTTGATGTTCTGAGGTTGGAGGAACCTCTTCTTGATTCAAAAGGGTGGACAAGTTTTCTTCCCCCTGAAAGATTGCCTCTAAATTGGCCTGTAACAAACAAAGCTTATGAATAACTGGTTAACATATACCTATGTTCACAAGTTAAATACAAACCATCTTTGTTACCTGAATAGAGTCAGGCTGATCATTGATGTCTTGGACTTGTGGTGATTCCACAGTCTCTCTGTGCTCATTGTTGTTCTCCTCTGCAGTATCATTCTGAGTCTCCATCTTAGTTTGATCCCTTTCTGAGAGTTGAGCTTTCTCAGAAGGTTATGGAACCTGTGTTAAAACAGGATTTTCTTCAGCAACATTAAGTGCTGGCATTGTGAATGTGCAAGCAACGTCAGGATCTTCCAGCATTCTATCTTCCTCACCCAGGCCTTCTTCTTCCTGCTGGGCAGAGGGGCTCTTGTCTCTCTGAAGAGCTGAGCTTGATGCTCCTCCATGGGTCTCATACTTGAATCTTTTGAGTACTTTTGCAAGTACTTCATCATCCTCAGAGTCACTATTCTGTGTTGGTGCAGACCCATCTATGATATTTCTATCATCTCTGTATGTGTGTGTGCTTTGCTGAAATGTAAATACAGAAAGGTAAATGACACAACAAGTATAGTGGTATCTGGAGGTGGCGTAATCCTCCAACTAATCCACTTCGGTCTTTCTGAGACCTAGAATTCACTAGAACAGATAATTGAGTTCACCTTACAATAATCTTATTCTAAGATTCCTAAACAAATGGTTCCCAACCAAATGTTCCCCCTGAGTTATTCCCCAGCTCCTAGAGCTAAGTACTTCCTCTACTCAGATAACCTTGGAGTTATTCCTTGATTTCCCAAATCAAGTACTTCCTCTACTCCACGCCTTGATGGTGTTGGTTATAAGGTTTGTCATAGAGGCTTCTCGTATAACTTTTCAGTTATGCTTTCAGAGAGCCTAATAGAACAAGACTACTTAATACACTTGTTCAGTGGATGGCAGTCTGCTCTTTACTGACCCAAGTAAATGATGTCCGTTCTGGAGAATGAGCTTCAGAAAGGGTATCTGATAGTTCAACTCTTTCACGAATAACAATCTCTTGTTAAGGTTCAGGACAACTTAGAACTACTAGTGATTCTTCGAGCAAAAGAAAGCTTTCAGAAAGGGTAGTAGAGTGTTTGAGAGAATACTTTGCTTGATGGTAAGTTTGCAAGATAGAGCGTTCTAAGGTGTGTATTTCTCAGCATCTAAGTGTGTGATATATATAGATGAATTTGAGAGTTGTTGGAATGATATCCGTTAGACACAATTCAAATTCAGTCCATACTTATCTTGAAATGAGTACTCAGAAGTCCTTGTCTCATGTCTCAGAGAGGACTGTGCTTCAGCGGCTTTTCTGTCGATGCAATTAATGCACTTGTACTATTTCTTGTCCTGTAGTCTTCAACGGATACATGAGCCTTTCTGATGGCTTGCATGCTCCATACTCATGATGTCATATGTCCAGAATCATATTTCAAAAGTAAGTAAATACACTTAAGAAAGGATTAAGGACATAGTATTTCTGAGTTAGACTAAACCTTGATATCTTCATAAATCTTGTGCAATCTTCAGTCTTCTAATCTTCAGAAAAGCTCCATTGCTAGGATTGATCTTCATGGTCTTCTGGAAAAAAAAATTACACTCGGAGACCTATAATCCTAATACAAGATTTACTAGACTAATCATACTCAGTGATTTCCTCTTTTACAATGTTCAAGTGAACCAAGAGTACTTAATCACCTTTCTGGCTAAGATAAGAACATGTGATGAGTGATCAAAATACTAACAGATATTCCTAACACAGAGTACCCCTAGGTAGAAGAGCTTTAATATTATAGTGGGGATGGGCACCTCGAAGGTCATAGCAACCTTGGATACCGGAGCTACCGTTAGCATTATCCCATACAGCCTTTTCAAAGGATGTAGTGTCACGAGACTGGAGGAGATGAAAGCTCGTCTATTGATGGCGGATGGGTCGCATAGGAGGTTGTTGGAATCGCAAGGGATGTCGCAGTCAAGCTGAATGGGGAGACGATCCTCACTGATTTTGTTATCTTGAAGGACGTTCGACAAGAACAGAAGGAGGCACCCGATACAGTCTTACTTGGGTGACCATTTTTACTCGCCTTTAAAATGGACATCAGTGTGTTTAGGCGCACAGCGACTTATGAGGTGAATGGTCGAGTGGGAATAGTGAAGGCATTAGACTACCTCCCTAAGGGTTTTATTCGGAAGGAATATTCTGCAGGTTTCGTGGGACCCCTCTATGTAATCTCTCGGGAGCAGAGGAAAAGGAGTGCAAGCAAGGGGAAGTTTAGTACCCAACATCGTGTCAGCTAGAGTGCGAAAGTCAAGCTAGAGACTTAAAACAAGCGCTTCCCGGGAGGTAACCCGGGCTTTACTTGTTTTTTAGATAGCTTGCATTGCATTCACGTCTTTCTCTCATAAAGTAGTTGCATTCACGCATAAAAAAAACAAAAAAAATTAAATAAATAAATAAAAGGAAGCTGAAAACTGGCGACGCTAGTTAGCTCCTTATACCCCCCCCGTTTTCTTTCTTTCTCTCCTCTTTTCCTCCATAGTCGTTTTCTCCATTCTCTTTTGTTTCCCCACCAAACTTTGCGTTGTACATACCATTGTGAAGCTTGCATCATCTAGGACTCGATCTTAGCATCAAAAACTCATATCATTCACTCATTATTCGGATTGAAGGTAAATCTCAAGAACCCTAATTTTTGCAATTTGGGGATTTTGAGATCTCATGTTATGCTATCTCGTCACTTATCAATCATTGAGCATGTTCTCGGTCGTAATTATTGCCAATTTTATCGATTTCCATGATTTTTGCAATTTGTGAATTGGGCTTGAATAGTAGTATTTTGTTGGATCGATTTGAGCATATTTTGAGTATTCTAGTAGTACTGTTGACTCGATTCAAGTACCATTGTGCTGATTATGATTTGCTTTAGTTCACCTTCCATTACGTTGCACTAGCTAGAATACTACTTATCTGAACAGTATGCTAATTGCTGGGGCGAGATGTTCTCACATTATGGTTTACACTATTATCGTATATGCTCAGGCCTGAATTATTCTCACTAACACGTAACCCACTCACCTGCCACTCTCTTTGTTGCGGTTTCCTCTGTTTTTGATCTTCAGAAAACTATGTCTGCACGCACTAGAGGAGGGAAACACCCACGCACGGAGACTGGATCCTCCTTCCGAGCCATTTATAGGCCCTCCATGGATGCTCTTCAGTACCAGACGGAGTTTAAGCCAGATAAAAGAGACTTTTTGGCCGAACGCGAGATCCAATGGGGCGACAACCCTCAGAACGGGGACCACACGTACGAATTGTACGGCCCTCTAGAAGACAATGACAGGCTTGGGGTGAATAGGAACTACCCAAGGTACGACAAGGACTTGGTCCGAGAGTTCTACGTCCACTTTTAGGATGCGGATGAGCACAGGGTTCACGCGCGGGTTAAAGAGGTTGTTTTCAGCCCGGCCGCCATCTCAGAATTCCTCCACCTGCCGATCCCGGGTCACGAAGACCAAGACGCATTCACACACATCACAAACCAGTTTGAGCCCATTCCTACTAGTGTGTCCGCTGCCCTCACCCATGACTATGCTGAGTTCCCTAAGGCAGGTCATTGGAAGATTCACATGGGAGACTTGAAGAGAAGAGCTCGGGTGCTTTGGAAATGGTTTGTTACTCTGTCTACCCCAGAAAGAATGATGAGTACGTTACAGGACACGAGGCCTGGACTATGCATGTAATCCTGTCTAACCCATCCAGAATGATCGACCTGGGAGCGATCCTCTACGACGAATTCTTGCGCAGAGAGTCAACAAGGCTGGATGCCTCATTTTTCCTTGTATGATCACTGCCATGTGCAAGGAAGTCGGCGTTCCAGTGTGCATCTCAGATGGCATGGGCAGCCGTATTACACCCGACTCCCTCAGGAAAACGCGATTGGCTTATGACAAGGCCTATAAGGCTCTCAAGGAAAAGATAGAACGCCAGGCGTCGGCTGAAGCTGATACACCCCCAGCGGACTCCGCGAGTCCTGCGCACCCAGTAGCTGATACGACATCCCAGGGTACAGATGTCTTCGATTTCCAAAGTCTACAGGGCTATCTCGATAGTCGCTTTACGAGGTATGAGACACAGTACTCAGGGCATCTGGACGCTATCGCCTGGCAAGCGATAGGCTATACAGAGACCCGATTCGCTTTGGCGGCGGTGATTTCGCCGCTACCTGGTCGAGCTTATGCGTAGCAGACACTTTCAAAGTGGGCGGCTCGATGACGATGAGATGCGTGGATGGCATACAGACATCCGCTGATGGCATCAGGATATGCAGGGCTGGCATGACGACATGCAGGGATGGCAACCGCAGGCTGGATATTCCCACCAGCCAGGAGAGGAGGATGATGGAGATGACTAGCCTTTTGTTTTTCTTCCGGGTAGTACCTTTTCTTTCCCTTTTTGCCTTTTCGTTGGGAACCATCTCTAGTCTAGGTTTGGGGAGGGGTCGCCCAGTACTACCTTCTTTTTGTTTTCTCTATATTTCATACTTTATTCTGTATTTCTTATTCTGTCTGTCGAGTCTAAGTCTAACTCCCAAGTCGAGCGTCTATTGCATGTACTAAACCTGTTTAATGCTTTTGCTTTGATTGATCATTGACTATTAGCAGTTTGCATGTTTAAGTTTACTAAGTTCGTTTCTGTTGTAAATAGAAAGTCTGTTCTAATTATGTAGTCCGAAAAGCCTGTGAGTAGACCTTAGCCGATGAAAGAATATTGTACCGGCGTCTGTGTGATTTAATTCGGGAAGTGCAAACTCCCTTGTTTGCGCCTAATCATTCTCATGTGTACTCTGTGTAAGTTAAGTATGACGAACGACATGTTTTACATTCTTATTTGCTTATGCCAAACCTGTTCCAAGTCCAGGTTTGGGAAGGAGGTTGATGTGCCCTACTTGTATTGATAAAGACTGTGTTCAGGTTTTTCGTTCTCTCAAAAATTTAAACAAAAAAAATTAGTCTCGGAGTGGATCTATGGTACTAGTTACCACCGTTAGTTGTGTTGGACACGTTTCAGATACTACCTATATAATGGCGTGGCCCTTAAAATCTATATGTCCGTGAGGGTTGATGGTGTGTACACCAAACCAGCATGCACAAAAGTGCGGACTTTCGGTAAAACAGACACTACCAAAAAATTGAGACAAAAAAAGATATATAAGCATATGGGTCATATATAAGACTGCAAAAAAGAGTATGCGAAAAATGAAAAAAATTGGAAAAAAAAGAGAGAACGATTGCCTTTTTATAAGTCTACTGCTGATTGTTTATAGAGCTGTGATAAAAGTCCCTTCTGACTTAACTGATTGAGTAAATTGCATGAGGTATTTGAGGCATCTTTGTGACGCAAGTCACCTGCCTTACCTCTTTATATTCTTGAGTGATTGCCCCCACTGGACACTTCCAGGAGTGTGAGAGAATAGATGCATAGGATCCACTTGTGAGGGACTGCTGTTTTAGACTTAAGTTCTATTTACTATGGAAACTAACTTTTTGGGCTTATGTGTGAATGTCAGTGTGATGTCAAAGCTTCTGCATTTCTTGGGCTTATTATGTATAATAGTAGATTCGGTAGCTTGGGAGCTAGACTTTACTTTGTGTCTATGTGTTTTTTTATTTTCTCTAGGTTTTTTTAGAGAATCTGTTGCTCGAGGACAAGCAAGGGTTCGGTTTGGGGAGTTTGATGAGTCGGTTTTAGACCATCTCATTTGGTCATTTTTACCGTCCTTTTGTCATCCTTGAGTATAGCTTTATTTAGTTTTTCTTGAATAATTTTTTTTGTTCTTTCTGTGTTTTGTAGATATTTGGCTAAACTGCGCTAATGGAAGGCAAAAATGGTGTACTTTGTATGCGTCTACAACCTATCGAGTTCCAATGTCTCGTACGGATGCTAGAAGTGGAGCGGGAAGGCCAAAATATCGAGAATTGGAGTCAAAAAGGCGTCGAAGGGCAAAATGGTCATTCCAAAAGAAGTTGGCGACTTTTTGTTAGGAACAGAAAGTAACGGTCGATGCCAGTTTTGGAAAACTGGCCTATTCTCCCGTCTTTTGCCGATTTGTTTCCTGATTTGTTAAAACCTAGTTTTTCTCTTTTCTATTGGGAGAATTAGACATAATCACTTTTCATATTCATTCTATTGTGAAGAACAATACCTTGCTCTAGAGCTAGACCTAGTTTTCAAGGCAATTACCCGATTTCGAGGTAATTGAACCGTTTTCCCTTGTAATTCGAAGATTGACATTGATTGGGAATTATCTACACAGCTTTTGCATCGATTCATTTCCGTTCTTCAGTTTCTACCTAGGGTTTGTGACAACGAAGGGTAAAATTGTATCAACTCTCTCGAATCTTTGTTTTGTGCTTGAGATTATGTTTATTGCTTGTGTGATTGTGATTTCTCTTATCATGAGTAGCTAAACACCCCGATTATGGGGTGGTGACTGCTTCAATGCATGCTAGCTAGGGTTTATGTGATTCGAAGTACATCGGAATTCGATTACTTGTGCTTTTTGGATTAATCGCATATCTTGCTATTACGTTTGATGCGCAATACGTCAATATCACTGTTAGATTAAGCATTTAATCGATACGCCCAAATGTTTTCCGTCTTGCTTCAATCTAACAGTTAGTTTCAAACACTAATAGTAGGATTAGCTATATTAATTGTAGCCTAGTGGAATTGACGCCTCCACTAGTGCTATTCGTTTTTGAACTCAAGTCCGTGACAACTTGCATACTCAATCCCGTGAATCACGTATATCCTGCTAGCTAGCTTGTTGACGTTACCACTCCATAATTTTCCCATTCATATCTTAATCTCATTACTTTCAAATCGGTTTCTACTAGTTACAAGTAGTTATTTAGTTTAGTTTACTATCTCGCCGCCGAGGCAAACAAACATTTACTACTTTTCATATTGTTACTCTCTGTAAGAACGTACGGACCTAGGACTTTGCACTTCTTACTGAAACACCATTGTTAGTAGCAATGTTACTACAACAGTTGGTGTCACAGTGACAGGAACAATCACTTGCACAGCGGAAATATGTAAAAGTGAATAGCAAACAAGATGATTTCTAGCAGGTATATAAATATACCTACTGCGGCCAAGGCAAATATCCACTAAAATAAGAGGATTTACAAAAAGCTAGTCGGAATATCTAACTATTCCAAAGCACCTAAACTAGATACTTCAAAGACTAGTAAAAACGGTTACAAGTAAAGAGAGAATGATGTATATGATTGTTCTATTGCTCTATACTTGCACACACTTTGTGATGGCCCTGATCTTGTATATATAGTGTAGAAAAACGTCCATAAGATCAGGTCCAATCAGATCTTGTTGTTCATCCTTATCTTCAAGAGTTCATATAATCCAATCTTCGAGGAGTCCATAAGATCTTGACTTCCAAGAGTCCTTGTATCTTGTCTTCTAAGACTCCATGGCTTTCTTGAATATAAGTCGATTCCTATCTGAAAACACAAACTCAGATCCGTGGAACTAGGTTATAGTTAGTGAAAATGGCATTATCAATAAAGTCCTCTAAAGTGCAGATTTTCTAAATCGTCATTATAGCCATTATTCTTTATGATCATAGCCTTGATTGCTACAACAATAACTTAAACAGCTGCACATCTGTACTTTCACTCTCATTCATAAACAAGACTCAGCCTAGTTAAGTCCTTCGAGACAGACCTCGGTGTTAACTCCACTACACTACAGGTTTTCGTAGTATTGAGGATTAACTCTTGGCTATAAATAAATTTAGAACTTTGATTTGACACATCAATTCTCCAAAACGTTTTGGTTAAGGATTGTGGATTGACGACCCATGATTACTCTAGTTCAAATATCTTCAAACTCATTTGGTAAAGGTTGAATTGATAGTTTTCCGTACACCAACCGTGTGACAGTATGAACGTATCCCCAGAGCGAATTAGCGTTGCTTGATCGTAACTACCGTGTTCTTCCTACCTCATTCATTCAAATCAACTACATTGCATTTTTTATTTTCTAGTTATTAGAAGTACTCTATTTCAAACAAATCAAATTGTTTCTACAAGTAATTGTTTGCTTTCAAACCGTGTGGTAGCCTAATTGATTCCTTAGCGAACGATCTCGTGGTTAGCATAGTCTGTTTACAACGACTGCTTCCTACTTATTTTCCTAAGTAGTAATTTGAGCATATCACTTCACAATGTGTGGTGATATGTTCTTCACTGACCCAAGTCTATGTTAAATGTTCTAGAGAATGAATCTCAGATACTTGATCTTTTGATTCAACTATTTCACATATAGCAATGCTTGTTAAGGATCAGGACACTTAGAACTTTCGTGCTACTTAGAATTCAAGATCTTGGTCGCAACAGTAAGCTAGAGAGTAAGTAGGTTGAAGGCTTGTGTGCTTGAATGAATAAGTTCGTGGATGTGTAAGATCTGTGTGTCTTTCAAGCATTCTAAGTGGTGATATTTATAGTTGAAAATCATGCCATTTGGATAGTATCCGTTAAGCACAATGAAATTCAAACTATTGATATCTGTAAATAGTACTGCAGAAGACGTTGTCTCTTTTCAGAGATTTCCTCTTTTGTTCAGATGTCTCTGTCTACGCATTTATTGCACTGTACTATTTTTTTTGGTGGTCCAATGGAATTATGCACGCTTTCTGAAGCATTGCATTTCCTTTTCCAGAGACCTTCACTTCTCCAGATACCTATTGAAACATTGTTTCCCAGAAACATAGTTATATCCAAGGTATCTGAGCGTGGGTTTCTGTGGGCACTTTTCCTCACTCTGTAACCTTATGTTCTCAGATATCTTTTGTGAAACTTGTTTATTGAAAAAGACTTGTTTCTTCAAGGTATTTGGAAGTAGGTATCTGAGAAGACCAATCTCCTTAGTCTTCAACAATCTTGTGCAGTCTTCGAATCTTTAATACGTTGAACTCTTCTGCCAGATGCCTCCTTTTTGGTCTTCTTCAAGGATATAAAAATTACATTCAGAGACCTAACATCCTATACAAGATTTGCTAGACTAACATACTCAGTAAACTTCCTCTTTTACAATATTCAAGTGAACTAAGAGTACTAGTTATCTTTCTGAGTTAAGATAAGTCATTAGGTTGCTGATCAAAATCTAAACAGATATTTCTAACATTGATGAAGCTCAAACCATACTACTCAACAAAAAGTTGTTCCACCAGTTTATAGTTGATGGTTATATGATGATGGAAGCACAGATGCTTGCTTTCATCACGAGGAACCAACCATTATTGAGGTCTGATAAGTATAGATCACTTGATGATGCTATTAGAGCAAGTGATATTGATCCAGCTGAAAACGTTGGAAAAAGATTTGTGTTGCCATCATATTTTGTCGGAGGTCCAAGATATATGGTACAAAATTTTCACGACACGATGGCCATCTACAAGAGTATAGGATATCTAGAGCTCTTCATCACATTCACATGCAATCCCAAATGGCCTGTGATAACATGTTTTGTCGAGTCAAAGGTTTACGACCCGAGGATAGGCCTGGCGTTATGAGTTACGTTTTCAAGATGAAGTTTAACCAACTTATTAGAGACTTGAAGCCAAAAAATGTGTTTGGAAAGGTAATTGGAGGTAACAAACTATACATATCATCTCCTACATTATATTCATTTATAAAGTATTCTTATCATTTCACTTTAATTAACTGTTTATTGCTCGGCTAATTATGCAGTCGTATACACTATTGAATTCCAAAAGCATGGATTGCCACAAACACATATACTATCGTGGGTTGACATAGAGGATAGGAATATGTCTACAGATTCTATAGGCGATTTCACCAGTGCCGATATACCGGATAAGGATCTCAATCCGGAGTTGTACAAGGATGTATCCGATTATATGGTTCATGGTCCGTGCGGACCACTCAACACGACCTCACCGTGCATGCATAATGTCAAGAAATGCTCTAAGAAATTCTCAAAGTCTTTTAATGAGTGAACTATATTCGATGGCAACGGCTATCCGGTGTATAAGAGGCGTGACATTGGTGCCACTATTGACAAAAGTGGCAATCTAATTGATAACATGTATGAGATTATACTCCACTCATCATAATCACATGCATTTTCCACGACAATTCAATTATATTTTTTTGACTGGATTATTTTTTACAGGTCTATCGTTCTGTATAACCCTTTTCTATTGATGAAGTACCAGGCACACATAAATGTTGAATGGTGCAATAAGACCAATTCAATCAAATATATGTTCAAGTACGTCAAAAAGGTTGTCGATAGGATAGGAGCAAAAATAACTGTCAATAATGAGGTTAATGATTATGTTGATTGTCGCTATATATTTGCATGTGAGGTTGTGTGGCGTATTATGGGATATGATACATATCACATAGATCCACCTGTTGAACGATTATCATTTTATATGGAGGGCGAGCAGTCAGTCACATTCAAGGATGGAAATTTGATTACGGACTTTCTAGAGAAGCATACCGTTGCAGAGACTAAGTTCCTTAAATGGATGGAATTCAACAAAAATAATCCCGACGCACGTAAGTATTTAGATGCTGAGTTCTCGAGATATTATGTGTGGGATCCTAGAGGTAAAGTGTGGAGGGATAGAAAATAGTTCAACAACAGAATGGAAAAAATCTACCATGTTCCAATTACGACTGGCCCCTTATATTTTCTGAGGATAATGTTGAATCACATCAGGGGTGCTACATGCTTCGAGGATTTGCGGACGGTGGATGGTGTTGTTAACCCGATCTACCGTGCTACGCTTTGGGTTTGCTTGATGACGGCAAAGAGTATATCCACTAACTGGTTTTGCTTTGAGGCTCTTGTTCGCAGTCTTAAGGATGTTATGAGAGGTCTCGGTGGTAGAGAGTCGAACAAGCCGTTTGGTGTTTTGGTGGTCATTTTTTGTGGGAATTTCAGACAGATATTGCCCGTCATACCGAAGGGCTGTAGGCATGATATAGTCCACCATTCTCTTTGCTCATTTAAGTAGCTTTGAAGTTTGTGTCGCATGTTGAAGCCAACGAATAGCATGCGACTGCAGGTATTTTTATTGCATTATATATTAATTATTATATTTTATTATCGTTTGGACAATTTAAATACTATATTGCTTAGTTTAAAAATTTCATATGTCCACTTCATGTAATTTAACTACAGTCTGGCGGCTCACCTGCTGAGATCGATAGCATCAGAGAGTTTGTGGATTGGTTGTTTAAGGTTGGTGATGGAGAAGTTGGTGGTGATAATGATGGGTAGGCAGAATTCAAACTGCCCGAGGATATTTTGATTCGTTCAATTGGTGAACCTATTGATGTTGCAGTTAATAGTACATATCCTAGGATATTGGAACATTTTGGTGATGGTCTATACTTCCAGGATAGGGCTATTCTTGTCCCGACTAATGAGATAGTCGAGGAGGACAATGACTATATCATGTCACTCCTGCCTGGAGATGCCACAGAGTTCATGAGAGGATGTGTATTATGTCGAGTTCCTAAATACTATTAGAGCTTCTGGAATACCAAATCATATCATTCGACTGAAGGTTAGTTGTCCTATTATGCCTTTTAGGAACACTGACCGGTCCTTTGAGCAATGTAATGGAACCAAGTTGATTGTTACTGCAATTGGCAAACATGTTATTGAGGCGAAGACAATACATGGACATAATCCTGGAGTGAAGGTTTCCATACCTCGGATGGTACTCACCCCATCTGACGTTACCAAGTTCCGTATTAGATTCCAGATGATGCAATTTTCTATATCTGTCTGCTATGCCATGACTATAAACAAAAGCCAGGGAAAATCACTATCTCAAGTTGAACCCTACCTCCCCAAGCCAATTTTTAGCCATGGTCAGCTATATGTTGCATATTCCAGAGTTATGAGCAAGAAGGGGCTCAAGGTTTTAGCGTTGAATGATTAGGGTAACCCAACTGACATCACCACCAATGTCGTCTACAAAGAGGTGTTTAGGAATCTTTGAATTATGCATAATTTTTATATTAATGCGTTTTTTATTTAAACTATTAGTTTACAAGTAACAGATTTCCAATATTAACTAATTCATTTATAATATTTGTTTTGCAGTTGGTGACGTGTCATATTTCTACGACGATTGTATACATCCACTTTGCATTCGTTTTCAGATTCTTCGATACTAAACTTTGATTTATTTGTTTGATATGACTTATCGTTTGGATATATGTTCTTTCAACCTTATTACTAATAAAAGAAAATTATGTCGTGGCAATGCCTACATATATTTCATGGCAGGTCCGCTATATGAAAGCGCCACGGAGTTGATTCCAATGCAATTTTTCTTTCCTTTTTAAACCTTTTTTTAAATTTCTTTTGTTTTTACTTTTCTTAACCTTTTTTTTCCGTTAATATTTTGCGAAATTCTTTTAGTATATGTTACCTAATTTATAACACATATCCAAGCTTGCGTGGCTCGAACATCCTAAGTAGGAAAGGATGAACAGTAAAATTAATTATACCCATCACCATTAATAGTGTGCTATATATAAATGTCATATTCATACCGTATACACAATGTCCTTTAGAAGACTAACACATGCCCGACTATTATTTTGCCGCGCGTAGCAGCAGTCTTGTTCTCAAACCCCGTGGATTGGCCTGGAGAAGTAGATTATGCAGTGAAGATCTTTTGAAATTCGTAAAGTGCTCTTGGTCGGATAATGTGTGTTCCTCAGATATTATGAGATTGTCCGTCGTACACGCAATTCGACCGGTGTAGTTTTATGGTGGCTATTGAGAAACATATTTCAACCTATTGTATGGTTTAAACATGTTACAAGAGGATGCAACTTGAATAGTTTAACCAATGAAATCATCCTTGCAAATTGTATACAAAGAATTCAATTTTGTTTTAAAAGTGATACAAATTCTAACATAAAGTTCGGTCATAAACTTCTGATAAACATACATATTGTCATGGATCTTGCTCATGCGCTATCTTAAACTTTACCAACTTATTGAATTGACACTTCACACTTGTGATGTCGCTTTGTGACCCTATTATTTATATAGCGTGTGGCAACCACAAGTCCAGTGCAAACTCCATGTACGAAAAGTATATTAAATTGGGTAGAGATCAAGCCGTATTCTTTTTGAATTGATAATTAAAAAACGACATATGTATATCGTCACACTAAATATACAGTTAATATTGTATTTCGTCATATTAAATATATAATTTTTTACTTTTATTTTTATTCATACTATATATTTTCACTCCAATATACAATTTTTATCCTTGATTTCAAATTTTGTCTAGCAGAAATTTTTCCCACTTAAATTGTACTTCCACTACCACAGAGTTTGTGGAATCGGCCCAATTAGAAATAAATAATCACTGAGGCGTTCGTGGTGCCTTTTTTGTCAAGCCCACTGAAACACAAATAAATACCTTTGGATTTCCTACCTTGACGCAAAAGGTACCTCCGTTCGTATTTATGGAAACCACTTTCTGAAATGGAACATCTCAATTAATATTTTAAAAAACGACCACTTTAAGTTTTAATATTATATTAACTCATGACTCGCTAAATTACAACATTATATTAACTTAGCACTCTCTAAATTACAACATTGTATTAATGCATGTTCGATCTTTTTTTATAATATTTTGTGGCAAATGGCATTTGGTTAGAATTTTCCCCTAAATTATACTCCCTCCGTTCCATAAATCTCTTTCCTTTTTTTTTTTTTCCACAACTTTTAAGAAGTTTGAATAACAAATGGGTTTATATAGATAAAGTAATAAGTGTATGGTAAAAAGTAAGAAAGAGAATTGATAAAGTATGAAAGAGAGAGATTAAAATATTAATAATGAAGATAGTAGGTTTCCATAAAAGGAAATGGAAAGTTTTTAATGGAACGCTCAAAATGAAAAAATGGAAAGATTTTAGTGGAATTGATGGAGTACTTCATTTATGCCTTCCCCAATTATTTAGATTGTAAGTATCCTCAAATACTTTTTAATGGAATAAATATATATATTCACCTCTACAAGTGGAATATAATAGTTATTTTTGAATAAACCGAAATTATAATCGGCCGGGACACTCATTATCAACTTGGTCATGTACCATATTAAATTGGAACATCATCCGCTTGAAAGGCGATGCTAAGGGGAGGTTTATCTGACCTATATGGTAAGAGCATTTGGCACACGTTCAACCAGGGTTCAGATCTATTCTGAGACAAGCTCTGCCCCTTATTAAATTAACCCTAAACAGGATAAAACTGACCACGAGCCTGGAAGTATTGAAGAATTAATATAAATGACTAGATTCTAAACCTCCTATGAGGATTTAGATGAGAAGAAATTTTAACATGGTATCAGATTATTCCGGTGCCCCAGCTGATGATAATTTCAGCCTGTCCAATGATGGCTCTTATAATTCCAAGTGTTAAGCCGACTAATTGTGATATACTCGTGAATGAGCATGTTAGAATCTCCACAACACTTTTGCAAGATCTTATACAGTATACATATAAGTTGGATGACACTTTTCCCCTTGAACAAGACTTTTAAACATTATTAGCCTGTTTGGGAAGTGGCTAAGAGCCAACTAAAATCTAGTCTCTACCATTTTCGGGTTTGGCTATAGGTTTTAATCGCGTTAAACAGTACCCGATTTTAATCATCATCTATTCACAATTCAATTAAATTTTACCTTTCTACCTACTATTTTATCTCACTTTACTTTTTAATTTATTATAACAACCTTAAACCAATCAAATAACATTAAAACCAATAAAATAATTTTAAAAACTCTTACTCACATCACTTCACACTTACACACCCTATATAACAACACTATAAAACCTATAAAACTTTAATTCAATTTCAAACACAAATTTTTAAAACCCAATTATAATTCAGTTACTATTCACGGTTAAAACCCAATTAAAACCTAGTACATTTTAATCACTTCCCAAACAGCCACTGTCTAAGTCCAACTTACATATGTAATAGTTCAACAATACTCCCTCCGTCCCGCAGAACTTCATACATTTGCCATTTTTAGCCGTCCAACATAACTTCATACATTACCAAAAAAGGAAACTACCCCACACCCAACAAATAATAAACAATCTCAACTTTACATTCAAATTACACATTTTGCCACTAAAAGTAGACTTTTTTCCACATTTTCTATATTCTATCATTACTTTAGCTTTTCGCATAAAACTGCGCGCTAACCCTAATGTATGAAGTTCTCCGGGACGAAGGGAGTAGTACTCTTTTTTTCTAGTGGTTAGTTGATATATGTAACACCTAAATAATCTTGGGTTTGAATCTTGATAGTGTAACTTTTCTTTATTTTACATCTCTTCACATATTTTTATTTTTCTTTATAAAATAATTATTAAAATATTTATTATTATTGTTATTTGGGCAAAGTTTTACATGATAAAGCCTTAAAATCTATGAGACGACATGGCATTCTTGTGGAATTCAATTTTTGCTTCCTTACTTTATTACAGCCCTTAGTTATTGTGAATTTTGTTGATGACTTTACTTCAAAGGACACTAGGTGTTGCGTTTTCAACTTATTCTTTTTAGATATTTGTGATAAATATTACAATAAAAATTAAATTACCTGTATTGTATGATTTTGTTATTATTATGCCTCTGAAAAAAGTTTATTTGTTTTATAATTATATTATTATCTAGAGCTTCTGTTGAAAACTCGAGGCCGACTCTCATTAATAGTTATCGGTGATCACTTCTAACCACTTGAGCTAGCTCTAGATAATTATTACTAATCGATCGAAATCCAATGCTTTGGACCAATTACACATGGACTACTTTTCAGGTAATGTGATGGTCCCACTATAACATATCATCTCCCGCACACTTTGTCATCACTCACATCACTCATGGTATTGAAAATAGTGAAGAAAATGTAGTAAACTTAATGCCTTATGGGGTATGTTTACTTAGAGACCACAACTTAATTATTCGTTCATTAAGTAAAATAAATATATATCCGTAAGCTACTATGTAAGAGTTTCGAATCAATATATTGTTTGCCCAAAATGGAACTTAGGTTAGTGAGGAATAAGTGCTCAAAATGGACCTTGGGTTTATCCCACATTGCTAGCACATGAAAGTCTTTTCTAGCTAGTTTATTATCAATTACCACATACTCGGTGTTCAAGTGTGATAGTAAGGTTATGAAAAACTCTCTACGCAGGCGAACTGGGAGGTGCAAATCCTGGCCAGATTTGTATTGAAACTAGTGGGACTTGGGTGCGAGCAGGCCCGTGTGACCCGTATCATGAAATATACACAAACGGCTAGCCCGTGCGAGCCAATGTTTTGCTAATTGGTCTAAATTATTTAGCCGTTACACATCTGAATTGAATCATTCCTCACCTATAAATTGAATAGGTCACAAGGTTGAAGAGAAAGACACACCAGAAACACAATCTCTTCTTCTCTTGCAGTATTCTTCTTTCATACCCTTTTACGTATAATCCAGGCATTGCATCAGTTCGCCAAGGGCAGCTAGTTTGTGCGATTAGTTGTTTGCTTCTTCTGTTGTATCCTGGGAAACAAGCGTCTTTGATTCCTCCAAGCACCGTAGGTGAGGGGACGTAATTGTTTTAAGGAAACTGTGCAAGCACAGACCTCGGATTGGGTTTTGTTCAAAAAGTGATTTGGCTGATTATATTCTTTTCGTATTACTTATCTTCGATTGTATATTTTGGAACTAACAATACACATATTGAGATACTTCCTCAGTAGTCACTCATTCCAAGATTAAGATTGGTCAATAGCTACCACACTTAACTTTGGAATTTTATGAATGAATTTCCAAATAGAACTATGCACCTTATTGGTATGAGTAACATTTTTCAATCCATTTAAGTTCTCTGAAACTTTAGGACGTTACATTCGCTGCTTTTAATTTTGCGACGTTTTTGTTGCGCCTTGCTCGGGGCAACAAATCTCACCCCTTGTAGGTTAGGCATTAGCTCAGCACTAATGCTATTTGTATCGATGCGACCACTAACTGACCAAGACCGACCCCTTGGCCCGACGTGATTACTGTTCGCCTGATCTCTAAGTGATATGTTAGGACATTGTACAAACAAAATTTTCCTAACTTGTGTATGCACCGGGAAACTTCTTAATTAGTCACACATGCTAAGATTTCTCCAGGGTAAGCAAATCTGCACCACGCATGCTAAGATTTCTCAACAATAGCAGGTGTGTTCCACAACTGCAGGGGTTTCGTCCAGGACGTTTTGTCACACATTTAGGTTGCTTGTATTCTTTTGAAGCAGAGTTGATTGCTGACATGACTGGTATTGAACTCGCACATGCTAGAGGTTGGAGGATGCATTGGCTAGAAAGCAACACTACTTAATTGAAAAGAACGAGCGGTCCATTGGATATACTGGAACCGTTGGTTGATAGTTCTTTCACTTATTGAAGTCATGGATTTTCGGGTCTCACATATTTTTCGGGAGGAATCATGATGGTGATGGTTTCTCGACGACAACACCAACACAATTTCTTTTCTCTTCTCTATCCCCGAAAATGGTAAAGAAATGGGCGGCACTGCAAAAGAGAAAGTACAGAACAAATGCATCCTCTTAATTACATTATTCTCTAAATAGCATTTGTAATGCACTACTGAAAAATCAAAACGAATAGTTTTCAAAGCAACGGAGGAAGTATTTAAAAAGAAAAACATAAGTGATACCACCTATCATATGATAGGTGGTATCACAATAATGCAATATGCATGAAATACTTATTATTAACGAACTCATTTATTTTATACATTATTAGTGTGTATATATGTACTATGTATGTATGTATATGTTAGTTAGTTGTTAACTTATTAGTTAGTAAAATTATTAAACACAAATCTACACATCTCGTATCTATTCATCTACAAAATACTACCTCCATTATATCTAAAATATTCCATTTAGCAATGGCATAACCTTTAAGGAGTATGAGTAAAAACATAAATAAATGGATGGTAAAAGCTAAAAAGTAAGAGATATCACGAATTCTTAAAAGAGTCCTACATTAGTGAGATACCTGAGGGACGAATAAATGTTCTAGTATAAATATAATTTTTCAGACAATATAATTACTATTTTATGAGTGAACATTTTATGTCATTTTTTCATGCATATTTATATTCACGATGTTCTTAGTAAGAACATATAATAATTCAGGATATCACTGTAATGTTTAGTACTCTATTTGTCTATCTATAAAAATGGTCTCTTAGAGAGTTACTCAATAATGATAATTAGTAAAATATAAAATGAACATATTAAGAAATGTCTAAAAGGAAAAGATTTTACACAAGGTCGGAATAGACATGTATTATTGAGAAACCTGATAGACGGATTAATGTTCTTAAATATATGTATAATGCTTTAAACAATATCAGTAATATTTTATAAGTGGACATTTCATATCATTTTTTATTTATATATGTGTATGATTGATGTTCTTAGAAAAAACCCCCTAATGTTTTAATTTTGAATATGACTGTGATGTTTGTACGTCTTTTTTATTCTCTTCATAAGATCGTCTTTCAAGAGAGTTATGAAGATTTTAATGGAATTGAAATCAAAATAGAATAATTCTGATAAATAGCGGGGGATGGTTACGTATCTCATCTCATCATCGGAAAAATATTAGGTAATATCCTGACTAGCAGGCAGTGCATGGGTATCATATATTGCTGGTGGGAAATCTACGTGCTCCACCCCATACTGACTAAAGTTGATTTCTTTTATTAATCAAACAAACCAAATGAGTATTATTTTACTTAATTTCTCCACCAAATATGACAAGATAGAATGAAGTTGTCACTATTCTAGGATTGGCAGACATCAGACATCTGTTGAATTCCACCATTTTAACCATCGGTAGTACTTTCTGTCCACATTTTTCTAAAAATCAATAAATACACTAGTTTTAAACTTTAAACTATTCAATTTAAATTCCAACTCTAATCAAAACCGTCACCAATGCTATCCCGCGTATACAATGGCAGCTGTACAAATTCCAAAACAGTGTCAATCACTTCAAATTAAAACTTTTCGTGTCTAAATTATGATTTTTCCTAGCAAGTTTTTAGGTTGCTGGTATTTAATTCAATCAGAGTGCGTATAACTTTATATTAAGTGCTAAAGCGTAACTTTCAGTAAGCAGTTAAAGTAAATAGATGAATAGTATGTGCTGAAACATAAACTGCAGAAAATAAACTACTCAAGGTTTTTAGTGGTTGTAAAATCCCGAAATTTTTATTGGACCGTCTATTTGAATTTGGTTGGAGATGAAAAATTATTTGGACTTGAGTTTCTATACGGAATTTTATAACTCATTATTTTATTGATTCGATAAATTCAGACGGGCTATGGTTAATTTATTGGATTGGGTTTGGACCAGTATAAAAGCCCAAAGAGGTGTATCGAAGAATTATTGAATAGTTGGACCCGAGCTTATATATGTTAGGTCAATTAGACTTTTGCCATCAAAGGTTTTCGAGGACAGACGGACGGACATACTGCTATTCACCTGGCCGCCAAAAATAAATTGAGTGTGTGTACTTTTGGAGATCAATTTCAAGGATTTGGACGTACTATGGTGAGGAATTTAGGTTAGTTTATTTGCTGTTAATCATGAGCCTAAGTTTGCAGTTAATTAAGGATTAACGATTTCTTGTATTTGGTTAAAGAAACCATGCTTACACCTTGCAACTCATGTACGGGTAATGAGATTGGATTAGATGAGATTGGATTAGACTGGAACTGGTGGAGTAGTAGCTACTTTGATCGAATTATATTGTATTGGATCGTTCAAGTTGGGATCGTATAGGTGAAATTGGAGATTTCAAGTTAAGGGGGTTTCTTTGACACTTTTGCTTTTATTTTTCCGATATAAAATGTATATATGTATAGTTTTCAATTGACAAATAACTTGTGGTTATTATATCAAGTAATGGAGCTTGGTATAATAGTCTATTTGAAAAAAAGGATCAAGTATGTGAATTCCCAAAAATATGTTTTATGATGCATGTGATGTGTGAAAATTATGTTTATGTACATGGAGATAAAATATGTTTTGGCTCTCAGTTTTGCCTACGCTCTGTACTGACCTCTCATGAGGGTTTATTGGCATAGAAGTATACTTCCCATCACATCTTTCCTTTCATGGGGAACATACCGTTATTGTTTCCTGTTTAGGAAACCTACTGTTTATGTTTCCTTTCGGGGAAACCTACTGTTACTGTTATGTATGTCATCTTCCCTGCCACGGGATCTAATAGTGGCCTAGTGTAAAATCTGATTGAGCTAAACTACCGTCTTACTGTTTTGTGAAAGTACTCCATGTTCTGATTTTGGATATGTGAATTGTTATAGTGTGTATATAAATATGTATGTTTTACTACGATGCTTGATCCGGTAGAAGTGTCATTGAGGCTCACCCTTACACCCCCCCTTTCAGATATTTAGTAAGTGATTGGACGAAGATACTCTGGAGTTGAGACGGTAGACATATGGTGGATTTGTGAAGACTTTTTAGTAGTGGTAGCGTACTCTGAGGTTTATAGATTAGTGATGTCTCGTACTGTTGGGATTGTCGTTTTGTATTCAGGACTTGTAATTATTGTTGTAAATGAGATTTATAGACGCTCTGTTGTACCACTCTGAGATTATTTCATGTATTTGAGGATTTAAGTAAGGCTTCGTCTTGGCGTGAGCCCATCTGACGATAGACGGCCGGTCGCACCAAAGTGACTTGGTTTTGGGGCGTGACAGTGGTATCCGAAGGTGTCAAATCCTTCAACTAATCCACTTCGTCTTCACTGAGGACTTGAATTTACTGTGATAAGAAACTGAGTTACGTTACAATATCCTATGACTAGTCAAATCCCGTTTACTTTCAAAGTTCCCAACTTTGAATCCCTGAACTCTTTCCTCAACTTCTTAAGTCAAGTAATCCAGTTCCTTTTCCAATGGTTCTTCATTAGCTTTCTCAGCTAAGTACTTCTTATACCCTCACCAAGGGTTCTTCCTAGCTTTCTCATCTAAGTACTTGCTATACCCTCCTTTCTTGATGTACGCATGTTGGTTGTTTGTATGTGTGGTTGTATCAAGGCTATGAACACTTAGATAACAATGGAGTTATTTTTAGTGTTCAAGGAAACTCAACCAAAGTTCTTGTATTTCAAAGACTTGGTATGTTGTTTCTTGTAATGAAGACTTGTCCTTGTTTAGAATAAAGAACTCTTGTAAGTCGCAAATTTAACAAGTTCTACTTCTTCACAAGCATCTTCACAAAGCTTAAGTCTTGAAAAGTGTTAGGGACTTGTGAACTTGAGATCTTTTGGTCGCAACTGTAAGTTTATTTGGGAGTTTGTAAATATTCAAAAGTTCTTGTCAAATTCTTCACAAGTGTGTTTTTCTCAAGTTCAAAGTTTTCCTATTTATAGGCACAAATAGTTCGGTTTGAATTATGATCCGTTAGACTATAATTCAAACTTGGAGCTAAGTGTTTATATACGTTCAAACAAATGTACAATACTTTTTGTTCTTATATGAGAAGGTTGATCGCTTTTTCTCAGGCAGTATAGCACATTAAATGCAATGGTTACTAAGAGCTTTCCAGAAAGCTTCTCTAGTATCCTTCTCCTCTTCAGAAGGCTTTCCTACTCAAAAAGCTATTCCTAGTACAACCTACTCTGTCATATAGATTTTCACTTATACTTGGTGCTTTCTGAATATTTAGAGCATTCTGAGAGTTGTTGCCTCAAACTCAGAAAGCTTATTCAGCTTTACTCAGAGTTCTCCAAATCTTGTAGCTCACTTGCTGATGACGTCCTTGGTCTTCTTCATAAAGATAGAATAAAAATTACAATCAGAGGCTTATCATCCTATTATTATTATTATTATTATTTTTTAGAAGGAAACATCAATTCATTAATCAAACTGAATCTGGTACATCTGGGTTACGGACTGGTAAAGAAGAGAAGCCAACACTGTCTAAATCAAAATTCCTAGCTAGCAAATGTGTGATAGAGTTATATATTGCATCTACGAATCACCAAACCCAAACCAGCAAAATCTGGATCAACATGAATAGAAGCATCATAGTTGGCCTTGTACGTACCAACAGGTGGTGGAATCCAGCCCGTAACATCTTCCGGTGGACGTGGATGGCTGAATTGGGGGTGTGCTTCCTTAAACCGCAACAGGTACTGCTGAACAAACTGGATAGAATCAGCTGCATCATAGTTAAAGTGCTCATGTACCTGCTTGTTCCTGTTATTCCATAAATCCTAACAACCACATACAAAGAATTCAAACTCTTCTGCATTAGTCTTCCCTTTAACAACAGTAATCCACAGCTCCATATGCGTAAAATCTGTAGCAACAAGAGAATAAGGCAAAGGAGACATGGCCCAGAATAATCTTGCATAACTACAGTTTTTAAACCAATGCATAGCAGTTTCAGGTCCAATTGAACATAAAGGGCAGCAATTAACAACATCCATCCCCCTACGAACTAATTGATCCATGGTGGGTAAAGAATTCTTGAGGATTCACCAGAAAAAGATCCTAACTTTGTTTGGAACATTAATCTTCCATATCCAGCCCCAATTCTGCCGAATATCAGAACTGCATTGCCCTGTTTTGTTTCCTAAGGCCTGGGTCCTCAATTCTCGTGCTAAGAAATAAGCCGACTTCACCAAATAGAAACCGTGTTTCGTCTTGCTCCAAACTCGAACATCAGCAGAAGAATGGTAAGCCATAGGGATCTACAAAATGGCTTTGCGATCCTCTTCCCAGAATAAGCTCTCTATGACTTCTACATCCAAAGTTTTAGAGTTAGAATCAATAAGCACAGACACAGAAGTATCATCAATCCCCATCAGATTCGGAGTAAAGGGTTTAAGACTATGCTCGCGAGGAATCCAATTGTCTTTCCAAATATCGACACTAGTACCATCACCTATCCTCCAACAGACACCCTTTCTCACCATTTGTAAAGCACCACAAAGACTTTTCCAAGTATAAGACGAATGACTTTTAGGAGTAGCATCCAAAATATCGCACATAGAAAAATACTTAGCCTTAAGAACCCGACTAAGTAACACATCAGGATAGCAAATTACGCACCAAACTTGTTTGCCAAGCATCGCGGTGTTAAAACAACGAAGATTTCTAAATTCCATACCCCCATATCTCTTTGAATCACACAAATCATGCCAATTAATCCAATGAATCTTCTGTTGTTGCCCATCTCCCCACCAAAATTTAGCATTAATGGACTCTATCTCATGGAGGAGATAGTCAGGACGCCTAAAGCAACTCACGTAAGTAGGAATAGCTTGGAGGACTGATTTAATAAGTACTTCTTTACCAGCTTTAGAAAGAAACCTATTCCCAAAACCATCAATCTTTTTCCACACTCGCTCACGTAGCCACCCAAACACCTCCCTTTTAGATCTACCCATCTCCGTAGGAAGTCCTAAATACTTATCATGCTTGTCTACTACCCTCACCGGCAAAAACTCACAAATCTCGGCAACCCTATCAGCATCAACATTGCGACTAAAAACCACAATAGATTTATCCAAATTAATTTCTTGCCCAGAAGCAAGACTATATCTATGCAAAATACTACTAATCTTAATAGCTGCCTCAGACGTTGCTTGACAAAACAAAAGTGTATCACCCGCAAACAGTAGATGAGAGATCCTTGGTGCACTAGGAGTTACAACAACCCCTCGTCACACCTCTCGCTCCCCAGCATCCCGAATAAGAGCAATGAATGCCTCAGTACATAAAAGAAAGAGATAAGGTGAAAGAGGATCCCCCTCCCGGATCCCCCTCTCTAGCTGGATAGGGTCAAGCTGTTCTCCATTTAAAAGCACAGAATAGGAGACATAACGCACACTAAGCATTATTAGATTAATAAAAGACATCTCAAAGCCTAGTTTCTCTAACACTCTTTCTAAAAAGGACCACTCAACCCGATCATAGGCTTTACTCATGTCAAGTTTTAGAGCCAAAAAAATGTCTCGACCTTTGGTTTTCGTTTTTAAAAAATGATTTACTTCATATGAAACAAGCACATTATCAGTTATAAGCCGGTTAGGAACAAAGGCATATTGGGTTTCGGAGATGATGGTATTCATGTGGGGCTTGAGTCTATTAGTAATAGCCTTAGAGGCTATTTTAAAAATCGCATTGCTCAAAATAATAGGGCGAAACTGGTTAATCTTATCTGGTATTTTACCCTTAGGAATAAGCACAATATGAGTGAAGTTAATGGTAGGTTTCAGAATCTGATTATGCAGGAAATTCAACACACAGTCAGGATCATTTTTCCAACTATATGGCAATATCGCTGATAAAATAAAGCAGGAAGACCATCATGGATTTTTTTAGGTAAACATATCATAAAGATTACTGTTTTTTTGAACACCGTGAAGCTCCCGATTGATTCATCCACTCTCGACTCCATAACATTTATAACATCATCGATCTCATCAGTGCTTGGATTATGCGACTTGAAGATGCCACTGAAGTAATCATTCACAATAGTAGAAACATCCTGCTGATCCACCTTTAACTGTCCATCGGAACCAATAAGCCCAGAGATGTCGTTAATTCGGCCTCGAGTAGAAGCTTGAGCATGAAAGAACTTCGTGTTTCGATCTCCCTCAGCCAACCAATGGGTCTTTGCCCTTTCCTTCCATAGAATTTCCTCTCTATCAAGGACCTCTTCCAACAGAATCTTCACTTACTTTCTCTGGGCCCGAATTGCTCCCGTATTTGGCTCCGAATGAAGATTTTCCAATCGATCCTTGTATTCCTTAATCTGCCGGCGTACAAATCCGAATTTCGTACTTTCCCAGTTCATTAAGCCCACTTGACAGTTGCCAATGTTGCCCAGAAGATCCAAATCGGAATCCCAGTTATCAGTAATCACTTGTGCACAATCACTCGATTTGACCCACATTGCTTCAAACCGAAAACGTCGACGAGCATGCTTGTACCTCCGATTCTGCACCCGCTGGAGATGAAGGAGAATGGGCAAGTGGTCCGAGTTTCGTGTATAGAGGTGCTGTACATATTAATCTGGAAAGATGTTTAGCCAAGAAGAAGATGCGGTGGCTCTATCCAGTCTGACCTGAGTGTGAGAGCTAACATCATGATGGTTTGACCAAGTAAATTTATATCCTTCAAAATCAGGTCATGTAGGTCACAAGTATTTAAAGCATCTCTCATATCCCGGAGTCTCCATTCCGATATAGGGTTCACACCCAATTTATCATCTTGAGTCGTAACTTCATTATAATCACCGATAACTACGCACTCCCTCTTCGACATGCTGGCCAATTGTTTAAGGAGAGCCCAAGTTCCCTTCCTTTTGCTACTATCCGGTTCACCATAGAAACCTGTAAGTCTTGAACTAAAATCGCTATCCGGTAATTGAACAGTTTCATTTATGTGATTTTTCGAAAAACTCTGCACCATCACATTCGTGTCCTTTTTCTAAAGTAACGCTTAGCCACCCGATTGGCCAATCGAAGGAACAGACATACCAAACAAATTAAGTTTCTGATTTAACTTATCTATGCCAATGGTCCCTAAACGAGTATCTATAAGGAAGATAATCTGAGGGTTATAAGTACAGATAAACTCATGTTGGTCCAGATAACGGCAAAGGGAAAAGACTGGGGGGGGGGGGGGGTTGAATAGTCTTTTACAACTTTTGTCGATAAACACAATTTCTCAGATATCTGTGAAGAAATCTGATACTTAATTTCAGAGAGCGGAAGACTTTTATGTGATAAGTGCACGTGCTCAGCAAGATATGTGTAAATACTCAGCAAGGTAAATAAAGCAAGTAATAAATTGCAGAAAGTTAATAACACTGATCTTTATAGTGGTATCTGAAGGTGGCGTAATCCTTCAACTAATCTACTTCGGCCTTTCTCAGACCTAGAATCCACTAAGACAGATAATTGAGTTCACCTTACAAATATCTTCGCTCGATTCCTAAATACACTAGGTTCCCAACCAAGTGTTCCTCCTTAGTTATTCCCCGGCTTTCTTAGCCAAGTACTTCCTATACTCAGAAACTTTTGAGTTGTTCCCTAGTTTCCCAAACTAAGTACTTCCTATGCTCAGTAACCTTGGAGTTATTCCTTAGTTTCCCAAACTAAGTACTTCCTGTACTCCATGCCGTTTAAGGTGTTGGTTAAGGTAGTTTGTCAGGTGAGTAGTCTTTATAACTTTCTCAGTTATTTAAGAATACTTGATAGAACAAGAATCACTTAACACACTTCACAATGTGTGGTGATATGTTCTTTACCGACCCAAGTCTATGTTAAATGTTCTAGAGAATGAAACTTAGATACTTGATCTTTTGATTCAACTCCTTCACAGATAGCAATGCTTGTTAAGGATCAGAACACTTAGAACTTTCGTGCTACTTAGAATTCAAGAGGTTAGTCGCAACTGTAATCTAAAGAGTAAGTAGGTTGAAGGCTTCTATGCTTGATTGAGTTCGTCGATGTAAGTTCTTGGCGTGTTCAGTGTGTGTATTCAAGCATTCTAAGTGTTGATATTTATAGTTGAAAATCATGCCGTTTGAATAGTATCCGTTAGGCTTAATCAAAATCAAACTATTGATATCTGTAAATAGTACTGCAGAAGACGTTGTCTCTTTTCAGAGATTTCCTTTTTAGTTCAGATGTCACTGTCTGCGCATTTATTGCATTGTACTATTTTTGTCCTGTAGTGCCAATGGAACTATGCACGCTTTCTGAAGCACTGCATGTCCCTTTCCAGAAAACTTCACATCTCCAGATACCTGTTGAAACCTTGTATCCCAGAAACATAGTTTTATCTAGGCTATCTGAGTGTAGATATCTGTGGGCACTTTTCCTTGTTCAGAAACCTTGTGTTCTCAGATATCTTTTGCAAAACTTGTTTATTGAGAAACACTTGTTTATCAAAGATATCTGGACATAGGTATCTGATAACCTTCATCTTCAACAATCTTGTGCAGTCTTCAAAACTTCAAAATATGTTGAACTCTCATGCTGGATGCCTTCTTCTTGGTCTTTTTCAATGATATAAAAAATTACATTCAGATACCTAACATCCTATACAAGATTTGCTAGACTAACATATTTAGTGATTTTCATCTTTTACAGTGTTCAAGTGAACCAAGAGTAATAACCACCTTTCTGAGCTAAGATAAGTCATTAGGTTGCTGATCAAAATCTAAACAGATATTCCTAACAAATTTCCCCTTTTTGATCAATCAACGATGACTATCTTTAAAACCTATTAAAACTTGGAAGAGGGAACAACCCATCACTTAATCATTTCTTATGATATTTTCAATTCATTTTAATTAAGTGCAGAAAGTAAACATCAACCAAATCACAAAGTGTGATCTTTGCTGACAAGTTATCTTTTTATAGATTGATATCTGAGAGTAGGTTCATCAGATATGTTACAAAGAAAGTTCACAGATAACTTAGTAAATAAAACATATTACAGCACAGTCAGCAAGATACAAAATACTTAGTTAAATTAGGACAACAGAAGTAACCAAGCTCCAAGTAGATATCCTAATAAACTAGTTTTCAAGTCTTCATAATCTTCAAGTCTTCAATCATCAGATTTGTGGATCAATTTGCAAATTCCCTATCCCCAAACCTTTTGATATCATCTGAGTAGTCATAGAGCAAGGTCCTAACTATCATCTCAGTGTTTCTGGCAAATCCACAAACTTCCTTGTAGGTTTTGGTGCGATTCTTCTTGGCAAATTGTTTGACCCACAGATACTTTCCCCATTTTCAGGCATGCTCAATTCTGATATCTGATAGCTTGAAGTAATTAATGCTAAAAGAAAGAGATAAACTTGACAAGGGTCCACTAAATGAAACGGATCTTATGGTGCCTAAAAATATTTCCTCACCAAAATCACAATGGCCATCAAATTTCACCATTTCTGGAGCTGATAAAAGAGAAAACAGGGAAGGTATGGAAACTCTCAATTGAAGAGGACCCAATCTGCAGCCAGAGGAGTACAAACTCTCATGTGAGAGGGAAGAAGAACGAGAAGAAGAGGAGTGGAAGAAGGAGGAAGAGAGCATTGTAAAAATGAAATCTTTTAATTTAGTCTAACTTCAAAGGCCTATCATACTATACAAGTAGCTACTTTATCAGTCTAAGTAAATTTCCTCTATTACAATGACCCTTCTAACACCTATGGATTAAGAGTACTTTCTACTTGTTGAGCTAAATAGTCATGCATTATTGCTCAACAAAATCTAAAGCTTATTCTAACAATTTTTCCCTTTTTGATATGGCAATACATGACTATTTCACAACTTCCTAGTTGATTGGTTTCTGAGAACAATTCATCACTTTAATTTTCATAAGATTTATCAATCATGACTTGAAGTGTAGAAAGTAATCATAAACTACCAAATCAGTGATCTTTGCTGACAAGTTATCTTTTTATTCATATAGTCACAATATTACATTGTATATAACTTTTACAATAAAGTCAACAAGTACAAACTACCATCCTCAGAGATATAGGCATATACAAAAGAATATGCTTTTACATTTAGCCAATTCTACTAAGGTCTTCTTAGATGATTCTTCAAAGGTTTCAGCAACCCTTTGAAGTCTTCATTGTCGACAGCTTGCTGAGTTTTTCTTTTCAGTGATCCTAGTGGATACTGAAGTCCTTTTATCAGCAGCTTAGCAAGTTGTGCTCTTGTCATTTTCACCTTAGATATGTGTTGCCTCAAGGATCTGCATCACTTCAACAATTTTTGTTTGTTGTGTGAAGGTTCAACATCACCTTTCACCAACTGATGTCTTGGCGTTGGATATGTGGAGGGGTAGTTCTTTCAAAAGGGAACAACTCAGTGATCCCATTTTCAAGAGTTTCAGCAACCACATAACTTTTGCACACTAATGCGAGGTATGGACTATGGAGGTTAAAAACGTTTGTAACTTCTTTTCAAGAAGTGTATCAATGAGTTTCAAGTTTTTGAACATCCGTCCTCTTCAACTCTATCAAGTATCCGTCCCGTTAGTTGAACCAACCCTGGGAAGGTGTGATAGTATTTCACCTTCTTCCCAGGGTGGTTTGGGACGTTTTTCTGCGTTGACAAGCACTTGTTCAGTGCCTTCAACTAGGTCCAATATTACACACGATGGTAACGCTATATTGTTAGAGGAAAAGACTATCGTAGTATGTAGCACGATCAAGAGATTGTAGGTCCAAAATTAGTCATGGAACCTAGTAAAATCTTTCTTTTATCCGGATCCTTGGCAACTAGGATAAGAAGTAAATCCCATAGGATTTTGTAAGTTCTGGCTTGTGTATTCCACTGTCTCCATTTAAGTGTCAAAACTTTGTTCTCAACAAGATTTTCATTGTAAGATTTTATAAGATAAGAGGGAGAGTTTATGGATTTTGCCAAACAATTCATTTTCTAGGGTTAAGGCAGTTTTGTGAGTGTAGGAGTTTTGTTAAAGTGTTTAACCTTTCTCAAAATCTCCCTTGATATTTATTTTTCAGCAATTAATTTGTATTTAAATTGAGACTTTATCGCCAGAAGTTATCTAGGAATGCGGCAACCGTTCAATGCACGTGGACCCACAAGCAATTACTTTTTGCTTTCGAGTGATCTCTCACTGTAGAATTTGAAATGCCATTTATTAACGTCTATGATCAAAGTCTGAGTGATGATTGGAATTCACAAAAATAATTGTGCTAGTAAGTGAAAGGTTTTGAGTGTAATGTGCTTAGTAAAATGTGTCATATGATTAATATTAGCTTTACTTAAAAACAAAAGTAAACGACAATGTACATAAAAAGGATGGATTATCAATCCGAGTACAATGACTATGAAACCAAGTCAAACTGTTTTTTACCCTATTTATGCTTATCAATCCAAGAATAATGATTATTAAACCAAGTCAAACTATTTTCGGCCCTAGTAAACATTCTAATAAATTGATCATATATGTTTGATGAACAAGTTCTATCGTTTCATGAAATGATTCAATCTCTTCATCATGTACTTCAACTAACATGTTACCAATCTGACTCGTTCCAGAAACCTTCAATGTGGCAAAATATAGATTAGTTGAAAATAAATAAAAAAATGGATCTAGATTTTATCGATGGAATCGAGATTTTTGTTTACCTGTGTTATAGAGGTCATTTTATTTGTCGCGTTATAAATGATGGTCTATTAGAAGACTGACTCTAGACTCGAGATAAAAGAACGATTACATCATCCCAATCCATACCAATCATCTAAACTAATAATATCTTCTCAACCAATTACAAGGAACCATCACTTGACACTCTAAACCATCAAGGAGGCTGCCATCAACGGAAACCATTAACATCCCGGAATCCACATCATCAACTCCCAAGAGAATCCAATAAGAGCAATGTCAACGGGAACCATTAGCATCCCGGACTTCAAAACCGTCAAATCCAAAAGAAACTCCAAGCCATAACTAGCCTTACCCCTCCACCCTATACCCAAAGGTAAGTGGCAAGTAATTTAAGATATATCTTAAATTACTTGCCACTTACCTTTGGGTATAGGGTGGAGGGGTAAGGCTATTTGAGGCTAAAGTTTCACTTTGGAATTGATGGTTTTGGAGCAAAGGACCTTATCTTAAATTACTTGCCACTTACCTTTGGGTATAGGGTGGAGGGGTAAGGCTAGTTGAGGCTAGAGTTTCACTTTGGAATTGATGGTTTTGGAGCCAAGGATCTTATCTTAAATTACTTGCCACTTACCTTTGGGTATAGGGTGGAGGGGTAAGGCTAGTTATGGCTTGGAGTTTCTTTTGGATTTGACGGTTTTGAAGTCCGGGATGCCAATGGTTCCCGTTGACATTGCTCTTATTGGATTCTCTTGGGAGTTGATGTGGATTCCGGGATGTTAATGGTTTCCGTTGATGGCAGCCTCCTTGATGGTTTAGAGTCTCAAGTGATGGTTCCTTGTAATTGGTTGAGAAGATATTATTAGTTTAGATGATTGGTATGGATTGTGATGATGTAATCGTTCTTTTATCTCGAGCATTTCTTATGCTCTTGTAGACTTTTTTGAGATTATATATAAAAATTTTGCAGTTTCAAAAAAAAGAAGACTGACTCTTAAATTAATTACAATTGTTTATTTGTTAGATAATCAACATTCTAAAAAATACCTAACTTTTCCTACTTTTGTCAAAATTCATGTTGGGACAAAACAATATTTTCACCTTTATGTGATAATAATTTGGTAATATAGATAAGTACTCCAACCATTTTCTTTTGAACTTTCACTTTGTTCAATTATAATATTCTTTTATAAATTTTAAATTTCATTTTATGAGAACTACAATTTCTACTTGTTATGTACTATAAATGATACATTGCAATAAGTGCGATGTGCATTTATACATTCTAAATGAGCAATTATTTTTAATATTAACTTTAAAATTGATTTTACTTGAAAGAAGACTTATAAATTAAAACGATATTTTATATTTGGTGAAATCCTCCACGATTCTTTAGAAAATGAACTCAATTTTCGGTGGTAAATAGGATATGAGGGGCCATATATATAAATGCTTAAAAGTGTTGTGGAAAAGATGTAATTATGTATGAAGAGTGTCATGCTCAAACGGTACGGATACATATGTTTCATTTGGCCCAATTCAGATATCAGTTTCTAATTCAATACCATTAACACTTCCCTTTACAAACAGTTGGTCGGAGTTCTACTCTCAGTAGCTCAACTTTTGTGACCAATTTCTTTCCACATCTTTTCATCTATTTTATGTCGTTAATTGATAATTACAACTTATGTTCACTAACTTTCCATTAATTGTAAACTCAAATTGAGTACGTAATTAAACACATTACATACAATTTAATCAAAAAATTCAACTACGTGTAGACGTGATGAGACAACATGTAAAAACGATCGCGTTCATAACTCTACGTCTCCATATGTGTGTTAGGCACATGATGATGTGGTATTTTCTATTTTTAGAAAAATCAAGTATTTCATATCTTTTTAAAAATATTGGAGGGAGTAATATTACCTAAAGTATTGGAAAACATTCAATGATTATAAGAACATTATGTCAACACTCAACATGGTCATCTTGAACAAAAAAACATGGTTTTCTTCCTTAGAAAAAAGTAAAATAAAAATGAAAATGAAAGATTTTACTTAATCTAGAACGAATATACTATATAATATGAGGATACAAAAAGGAAAAAGGTGTGGCCTGTGAGAGGCCTATAAATATAGTATCCTCTGAGTTTATTGGAGAATTGGTTTTGCCTTCTCTCCCTCACTTACATCTCTTTCTGCCAATCACTGTGAGAAACACACTTTACTGCGTGTCCTTTTGTACCTTCAACAAAAGAGAGTGAGCAGCTGTAATTTGGTTCAGCTGCTCAATTTCACTGAGCAACAAATTAAGAGGTATGTTTCTTCATTTAGACTTGCTGTTTACCTTCATGTGACATCTCTATTTTGGTGACTTCAAAACTGATTTGGATTACTGACTACGTCCCGATTTCCTCTTCCATACAACATGTTATACTACCTCTTAATGCTTTAAAGGTTATATCACGTTCATCACGAGGTAGTACAACATGTTATAGGGTAGAAAAAACCTTCAATCCCCGATTCACCACAAAAACTACACCCGCTTAACTTTTATGGATGCACCATGAGATTGTACCACCTTTCATTTCTTTATAACATTTAATATAAAACAAAGTTTGTACCACCTAAAAACTTTCATTTCAACCCCATTATTTAGTTGTATTTCCAATTGGCCCTACGATCTACATTACAGAAGAAAGTTGTCTTAATCGTCACTTAAAACACAACTAGTACATGTCATATCAAGATTCCTCATTGCGGAGCCGTCTGTGTTAAGTAAGTGGTTGACATTTACGATAGAATAAGTTGAACTTGTTGCAATCGTTTTAACTTTAAATTTATAAAAACCAATGATATCTACCAATATTACCCTTTTATTTTGTCATTGATGTTAGTTAAAATATTTTCATTTCCAAAAATGTACATTTTTCACATACTCTCTCTCACTTTAATGATTATCCCATATTCCACACAATTACACACTTTATTCTTTATCTCTTACATTGTCACAAATTCGTTAATCATATGACCATACAAAAATCCACACCCCTTAAATGTTGAGTAAGTCTCCTGAGAGACGGTTTTATAGAGAGACGAAAAGAGACGGACAAACATTACAGTTATAATAAAAAATATTAAAGATTTTGCTATGAACATCATTGATATACACATACATAAAAAATGATATAAAATGTTCACTCATAAACATTATTTATATTGCTTAAAACATTATAAATATAATTAAAAACATCATCCGTCTCAGGTCTCTCATTAATACACGTCTCTCCTAAAACTTTGTGTTAAATGTTATATAAGCAATGCATCTTATTTGTACTTACGTAATTAAAATTTATCATAATATATGATTAGGCCAAAGTTCAGTTTTCCTACTTTTATTTAATTATTCAGGTATTAACTATTAAGTGTCAAGTTCATATATGGTTGGAAAGAAAACGAATTAACGATATTTGCTTGTAAAAGAACTATTGGTGTCATGCAACAAGAAATGAAATGATAAGGAACATTATGAAGCAGCTTAAATACTGAAACTCCATTTTCTCAACCGGGAAAGTAATTAAGTAGCGGATGTGTAGTCAAATTAGGAAACGGTTATGCTAGTCTAAACAATGATATTTTTTCTTTTAGTTCGCAACTAGCTTATAGTCTTAGGTTGTTAGTTTGGGATTTATGTCCAAAATGGTTATCTACGTACGTATTTGCAAACTGATATGTGTCGTAAACAATCGAGGTTGTGAAATCCTCGATAAGTCACCTTGTTGTAATTCCTATGGACGTTTACTTAATACTCCATCCTTCCCGATTTTAATGTCTCGCATTTCATTTTGAACGTCCCAATTTTAACTTCTCATCCCTTAAATGTAAAATCTTTCTTCTATTTTATCAACTATTTATCATACATTATTCACTCTCTTTTATACTTTATCACTATTTCTCCTACTTTATTATTTTTTTTCTTAAACTTGTGTCTGGTATGACAGATGGAGTATATAAGTAGTATTTTTCTAAAAAACACAATGAAATGAACTTTTTAAGGAGCAATACAAGCCGGTTTCCTTGGAAAATTTTATGTGAAAAAAGTCCAGCTAGGTTTACTATATATTTTCACTATATTTGTGTAGTTAACGATTTATTTCTTCCGTGATTACTTTATATCACCATTTTTTGGTTTAATTTGATTTTACTTGATCTGCTTTGTAATTCACCGATAAAATTAATTTTTTTGTTGGATTGTTTTCAAAATTTTAATCGTCCAGTATCTCTAGGCCGCCAATATAAAACCAGCTCATGATTTATACTATACTGTAAAACATACCATATATTACGTGGGCTAAATCTTTATATGGCGCATCATTTTGTTACGTACGTGGGCTAGCTAGAGTTATTCACATACGGAACCCACTCACTCAAACATTTCAAAAGTTGTACTACTCGCGGTATATATAATATGATTCAACTTTTAATACGATTGATGAATAATTCTTTTATTATACGATCGGTAAAGGTTTTGATGTTAATGTTTGGTTTCACATTGTATAGGGTGGTGTGTAGTTTCGAAATGTACATGTGTAAGTTGTTTGATAGTATAGATTGAAGATAATAGTTGTTTTATTATGAAAAAACACTTATCAAGTTGTAAAACTAATTTGGTTAGTGTTTAACTTTTTGTCAAGTAATTAAGAAGTAATTAAGAACTCTGTTAAGTCACTATTTATCAGTTTGTTATAATATAACTAAAAACTCTGTTAAGTCGCTATTCAACTCACATAAAATCGAGTTATTATTCATCTATTCACGGTCTGTTAAAATTTTATGCAAACAACCTATAAACCGAGTCCCTATTCATCCGTTATTAATATACATTTTGTTGTGATCCTTAATTTTGGCAAAAGGCAAAACATGAACCATTTGTTTACTAGGGAGCTTGTCACAGGAAAGAAATATTTGGTCACACATGGACAGTACAAGTCTCTGTCTTCCATATAACTAAATCTATTAATCTAGTACTATAATTCATAACATTGATAAAGTGTCAATGAATTTTTGTTAGATTGTATTGCTTGCTTTATATATAGCTCACTAAGGGTAGATGTGAACTCATCTACATGTACCTTAACGAAAACTTGTTGACGAGTTCATAAATTTGAGTCATTTTGTTTGAGTTATCAGTAGCTTGTTGATCAGGTTAGCCATTAACATAGTTTCTCATACATGTATCATGATGATTCTCAATTACTTTTGATTCATGTATATATGATGAATTATTATAGTTAATGACGAAAATGACCATATGTAACACTTGCTTTTGTTGACTATTTTGTAACACAGAGAAAAAGATAGTATATCACAAGTTACCCAATCCTACTGCAGCTTCAAGTATATACGTACTATCTGTTTACTGTTGTGATAGTGAATTCTCATGGCGGAGAACATTGATATGTTGTCTCGACAAACCACAAAGCATCCGATCTTCGTATTCCTCAATGATATTAGGTAATGTTTATTACAACTTTTCACTTCAATGCAATGACCTTTCATGTGAGAATTAGTCACATAATTAATTAAGGTTATTTACGTCGATACCCCTACAAAATGGTAAAATTACGAATAAACCCAGCTCAAATTACTGTATAACATATATACCCCTGCTGTTAAAAAACTAGTAACGGTTGTTTATTAAAAAACTAGTAACGGTTAACGAAAGTCAAAGGATTATTTTTTAATGACGTCATTAAAAAATTTTATGACGTCGTAATTAATTTATAGATCTCACATCGATTTATAGGTATGGATTTAGCCTCGGCCACTTTTGGAGGGACAGGTCTGATTATGACATGTTAAAAAAAATTAATGACGTCAGAAGTTTTTTTAATGATGTCATAAATATTTTTCCCTTGTTGACATTTTGCTGACGTCATAAATAATTGATTGACTTTGACTGCTAACACCAGAACCAACTTTTGATGGAAAAATTTAACGACATGAGTATATATGTTATACAATAATTTAGGCTCATTTTATTTATAAATTCGCCATTAATAACCGGTAGTAAGGAGAGTAAAGCTTTGTTCTCTTCATCTGAAAAACCATTAATTTTAGATAAGTTAAGATCCGTTCATTTCAAATTTGCTCAGTTGTTTTTTATACTATAAATAAGTTCAGTTCTTTCTGTTCAGACAGACAAAGAGATCAGAGCCTTCATGCTTTCGCCTCTAATATGTTTCTTGTTTCTATATATATTTGTATATGTAGGTCTATATTCAAAAGAGATGCTATAGGGATGGAAATACTGGGAATTGCCTTGCCAGCTGCATTGGCAATGGCTGCTGATCCTATTGCATCATTAATTGATACAGCTTTTATCGGGCATTTAGGTAGGTACAATAATCCCTTAGAGCTGCTTTTGCTAAAACTCAAGCACGACTTTGCTTTGAATGTTGGCTTTGTAAATGTTAAATATGCTACATTGAGAATATGTGGGCATGCTATATAAGATATGGGGCAACTCTCTCCCCTTACAAGGCCTTTTAACACTTGGAACCTTTTCTCTACAGGTCCGGTAGAGATTGCAGCTGTAGGAGTTGCCATAGCTATTTTCAATCAAGCCTCAAAAGTAACTATTTTTCCACTAGTTAGCGTCACAACCTCATTTGTTGCTGAGGAAGACACGGTAAATAGGATGAATAGTGAACGAAACAATAATGAATCGGAGAAAGCATCACACAAGGATCACACAACTCAAAATGATCCTAATGTCGATAAGTTGGAGAATGTATCAACAGAGAACAATAATGAAGCGAAAGTGAGTGAACCCGAACAACAACAACAACAACAACAACAACAAGAGCAAGAAGAAGAAGGTATATATCTGGTTCTTTATTCTAATGGATAAACTCATTATTGGATTTAGGTTATGATACTTATGTTTTCTTCAGGGTTTAAAACCGCAACCAGCAAATCTCTTGATGCTCCTAGCATCACTCTGAATAAGGCAAAACCAAAAATTGGACGACGAAATATCCCTTCTGCATCGACTGCTTTGGCCCTTGGGGGTGTCCTAGGACTACTTCAAGCCATATTCCTTGTATTTCTTGCTAAACCATTCTTGCATATCATGGGTGTTAAATCTGTAAGTAGTTGTATCATTTGCATTTTGGAACAATTGAAGAAGCAGTCATGATTTATTCATTTGATTGCCATGATACATAAAATATGTACTTAGTGGATGATTGATTAATCATATAGGGATCTCCGATGCTTTCCCCAGCCCAGAAGTATCTAACAATAAGGTCACTCGGTGCTCCGGCAGTTCTTCTGTCTTTAGCTATGCAAGGGATCTTTCGCGGTTTCAAGGATACAAAAACACCACTTTATGCCACTGGTAAGGACTTTAGATCACAATGTCTGTTATGTCCTGATAGATGTTGATATTCAATCTAATTTGATTACTTTTATTTCCTACTTACAGTTGCAGGAGATCTTTTGAATATAATTTTGGACCCGATTTTCATATTCGTTTGTCGGCTTGGTGTAAGCGGAGCAGCTATTGCTCATGTAGTATCACAGTACGTTGACTCTATATTACGTATCTATAATGTTGATGGGAACGTATATCCTAACCTTAAAGATAGTGTTCTCATGTGCTTTAATGTATTGTACGCTGGAACTTGCACGAGTGAACAACTTCTACACGTCATGAGCCATAAATGACAACATAATAAAGCACCAGAGAACACAATCCTTAGGTGTAGATTGAAACTTTCGATATTAATAATGTTCTTCGATCTTTCTTACTTTCCTGATGGCACATGAATTTCTATAGGTACGTAATCTCCTTGATCCTCCTGTTCAACTTAATCAAAGAAGTGGATTTACTACCTCCTAGTTTCAAAGATCTACAGTTAGGCAAATTTCTCAAAAACGGCAAGTTCTCATAAGCTTAGCTTTGTAAACATTTTTTTTAATTAGCATACTATTTATGAATCTTTAACCGAGATAAGGAAAACAAAGGCGTAAAGTCTTATTTGCATTCTTTGATAAACAGGTGGTCTTTTACTTGCAAGAGTTGTCGCTGCTACTATTTGTGTGACACTAGCAGCTTCACTCGCTGCAAGGCTTGGCACTACGCAAATGGCAGCTTTTCAAGTGTGTTTGCAGGTTTGGATGACTTCTTCATTACTTGCTGATGGTTTAGCAGTTGCTGGACAGGTATGAAATTAGTTAAGCCTAACTCATACTGGTTTATGATGAATTATGTCAGTTTCTGTCATCTGATGGAACATGTCCGGCCCTATAATTTTTAGGCAATCCTTGCGTGTGCATTTGCTGAGAAAGATTATAAGAAAGCAATAGCTGTTGCAGCACGCGTACTTCAGGTATATAAATAACTTACTATATATTTTGTTAAAATCGCATAGTTATCTCTATATCAATTAATGCTGAGAATTTTCATTTTGCAGATGGGATTTGTACTAGGATTAGGCCTTGCTCTTGTTGTAGGACTTGGCCTTCAATTCGGATCAGGAATATTCTCCAAAGATAAAGCTGTAATCCACATGATCACCATAGGCATCCCGGTACTTTTCTTTTTCTTCATACAATTCGAAATGAAGGATCAATAATGGTTCTCACTTACGACGACACATGGTGAATCAGACTATATCTATTGCTTTCTTGCATCATCTAACATAAAATTTTCTATAATGTTGATCATCAGTTCGTAGCAGCTACGCAACCTATAAACTCGCTAGCATTTGTGTTCGACGGCGTTAACTTTGGAGCTTCAGATTTCGCATACTCCGCATACTCCATGGTAATTCTTACAAGAAATGTTTGCACTTATTGGTATATTAAGTCATTTTCTATATGGAGGCATAATGAGTTCTGAAATTTGTTGGTTTTTGCTTGATAAAATTGCAGGTTCTTGTATCCTTGACAAGCATTGGGTTCCTGTTTGTTCTGTCAAAAACTAATGGATTTGTTGGGATCTGGCTAGCTTTAACCATTTACATGTTCTTCAGAACATTTGCTGGCATTTGGAGGTAAATTTTTCTGAGTGTTGTATGTAGAATAGGGAAAATTACATAATGGCTTATTGGCTTATATTAAATTACACATAAATTCAACCTCCGTTAAAACACTACATATAGATCCATCGTCGTTGGTTTCACAAAATCACCGTTATGTTTTGACCAAATTGGCAAATCTACCCCCTTCAACATGAAAAGGTAAAGGTATAAAAATAGTGAAAAATAAAAATTAAAAAAAAAGGAATAGCCATTTTAGCTCAGTCAAATGGCGGAACTATTATTAATAGCACCGCCATTGCATAGCTCACCCTAGAGGAGGAGACGGAACTCCACCACTAAACGAAGCAGGTCTCGAGTAATTGTAAGTTCCACTACTTCAACCAAGAGGAAGAAAGCACCGCCATGGATGAAGCATAATAACTCCAATCATGGCAGGACTAAGAGCTCTGATTTGGAGTAGTTGATCATCGGAGCTCAAATTTTCGGCCATAGATTATAAACATCTTCTTTTTAATTTTTTGTTTATTTTGACTATTTCTTTTTTTATTTTCTTAAATTGTCATTTATAACATTACCTGTGTCATAATTAGAAAACTTAACAAAGTTGGGGTTAGAAGTAATAAAGGAGTTTGATAGCTAACTATGATTTTTAAATGTGAGACATCCACGTATGTCTCACATACTTGGGAGGGTGTAATATCTGTTAAACTTATTATCTAATCGATGAGAGTAAAGTACCTTATACTAATGGACTTTTGTCCCATACTCAACATAACATTTGCCTTCGTGTTATCTTGCAGGATGGGAACTGGAATGGGACCGTGGCATTTTCTCAAGGGTCGATCATCGACACCGATTATCTAATAGTAGAATAGTCCAGTTTTCGTACAATAAATCAACTTACAACCAAGTACTTTTAACATTATCCTTGTGTATCTCAGTGTAGATTTTCTACACAGTATATTCGAATTTCTACATGTAAAATATTGCATTGTCCTGCTCAATGAATAGTTTATTAACTAGCAAGGGTATAAATACATACAAGAAGCTTGCGTATTAGCAATATAATGATAAGAACAAATATATACACGTTCTCGAACAAAATAACAATCTATTTCGACATGTTTTGTGCGTTCATGGAAAACTGGGTTGTTGGCAATATGGCATGCTGCCTGGTTATCACAAAATAAATCAGTAGGACCATCTTGAGGTGCTTCAACATCCAGCGAAGCCATAGTATTATAGTAGTAGCCATCGCCCGGTATTCAGCTTCAGCAGATGAGCATGAAACCACTGATTGCTTCGTCGTGCGCCATGATATTGGTGCACCACCAAGTGAAATAAAGAAACCAATGCTACACGTCGATTCATGGGGAATCGGCATCACAATATGCTTTGATCTCAAGGTCTCCTTTAGTAGAAAAGAAAATTCCCTAGCCAGGAGTTGTCTTCAAATACCGCAGCACACGGCAAGCTGCATCCATGTGAATTTGTAGAGGATCATTGACAAATTGACTTAAAATGTTGACAAAGAACGTAATGTCTGGCCGAGTCACTGTCAAGTAAAGCAATCGTCCTATAAGACATCGATATTGAGCAACATCAATATGTGGGCTATCCTTGCTTAAGTCAAGTCGAAGATTTTGTTCCATTGGAAATGAGCTAGGCCTTCTCCCTTTGAGACCACTTTCGGCTAAAATATCCAGCGTATACTTTCGCTGACTGAAAACAAAACCACCGGAGGAACGAGCAACCTCTATGCCCAAGAAGTATTTAAAAGGCCCTAAATCTTTGATACTGAACTCCTAATCAAGATTAACCTTAAGTGGCATCATTTCCGGCTAAGAGCACATCATCAACATAAATGAGTGCGGAAACATAAGTGGAACCTCTCTTGAAAATGAACAGAGAGTGGTCAGCTCAAGATTGCCGGAAACCAATCGCCACCAATGCCTGAGTAAAGTTATGTTACCAATTTCGAGAAGCTTGATGCAAGCCATACAAAGATTTATTTAATTTGCAAACTCGTTTATCGCCCGGCTTGGCAAATCCTTGAGGGATTTTTATGTAGACTGAAATTGTATGGATTGGGACTTAGTACCAAATACATATATTGTAACAATGTATTGTAGCAATACGTAAAACCAATATCTAAACTATCTTAGAGTCTAAACAGCATAATGTAAAGAACATAAGACAAAAATATTTCTAGCAGATTATATAATCTGCCGAGCCACATGGTGAAATATCCACTATGAAGAATAATGGATTTACAAAAAGATATCTAGCCAATACTTCCTATCGCCTAGAATATCAAAACTACTAAGTACTTGAATTAGGCCACCAATTTCAGTTAGCTCACTCTCAAACAAAAGATAAATCACCAATTAAAACATAGTAAAAAGAGATGCTAAACAAGCTGCTAGAGAATAACTATCTTACGCGTAAAAGCTTGTTGTATCATCTATGAACTATCGACTAGTATATATAGTTGTGAATATTAATCCAAACTATTTTAAAGTTCTATCTTGATTGAAGATCTTGATCAGGTGGAATCACCATGTTCTTCTCCTAAAACTTCTCAGTCTTCCATGCATCGAGAATCCTTCTTGGAATATAAGTAGAGTCCAGTTGGTCCAGATAACGACAAAGTAAAAGACTGGGGGGGGGGGGGGGGGGGGGGAGGGGTGAATAGTCTTTTTCAAAATTTTGTCGATAAACACAATTTCTCAGATATCTGTGAAGATATCTGATACTTATTTTCAAAGAGCGGAAGACTTTTTGTGATAAGTGCACGTGCTCAGCAAGATATGTGTAAATACTTAGCAAAGTAAATAAAGCAAGTAATAAATTACAGAAAGTAAATAACACAAGTCTTTATAGTGGTATCTGAAGGTGGCGTAATCCTTCAACTAATCCACTTCGGCCTTTCTCAGACCTAGAATCCACTAAGACAGATAATTGAGTTAACCTTACAAATATCTTTCCTCGATTCCTAAATACACTAGGTTCCCAACCAAGTGTTCCCCCTGAGTTATTCCCGACTTTCTCAGCCAAGTACTTCCTATACTCAGAAACCTTTGAGCTATTCCTTAGTTTCCCAAACTAAGTACTTCCTATGCTCAGTAACCTTGGAGTTATTCCTTAGTTTCCCAAACTAAGTACTTCCTGTACTCCACGCCGTTTAAGGTGTTGGTTAAGGTAGTTTGTCAGGATTTGATAGATTAATAACTTCTACAGTTATGTAATACTACCTTCTTGAACAAGAGTCACTTAACACACTTCACAATGTGTGGTGATATGTTCTTTACTGACCCAAGTCTATGATACGTGTTCTAGAGAATGAATCTCAGATTTTTGATCTTTTGATTCAACTCCTTCACAGATAGCAATGCTTGTTAAGGATCAGAACACTTAGAACTTTCGTGCTACTTAGAATTCAAGAGCTTAGTTGCAACTACAAACTAGAGATTAAGTAGTATGAAGGCTTGTATGCTTGAGAGAAAGATACCACTTGTTGTATTATCAGAGAAGCTTGGTATTTTCAGTGTAAGTTCAAGGTGTAGTTTTTCAAGCATTCTAAGTGGTGATATTTATAGTTGAATTTGAAGCCGTTTGAATAGTATCCGTTAGGCTCAATTCAAATTCAAACTATTGATATCTGTAAATAATCTTTGAAGACGGCGTTCTTTTCAGAGATTTCCTCTTTTGTTCAGATATCTCTATCTGCGCATTTATTGCATTGTACTATTTTTTGTCCTTTAGTGCCAATGGAACTATGCACGCTTTCTGAAGCATTGCATGTCCCTTTCCAGAGACCTTCTCATCTCCAGAAACCTGTTGAAACATTGTTTCCCAGAAACATAGTTTTATCCAAGGTATCTGAGTGGAGATATCTGTGGGCACTTTTCCTCGTTTAGAAACCTTGCGTTCTCAGATATCTTTTGCAAAGCTGGTTCATTGAGAAACACTTATTTGTCAAAGATATCTGGACATAGGTATCTGATAACCTTTGTCTTCAGCAATCTCGTGCATTCTTCAAAACTTCATTTTAAAATTGAACTTCTCCTGCTGGATGCCTTCTTCTTGGTCTTCTTCAAGAAAATAAAAATTACATTCAGAGACCTAACATCCTATACAAGATTTGCTAGACTATCATACTTAGTGATTTTCCTCTTTTACAGTGTTCAAGTGAACCAAGAGTACTAACGACCTTTCTGAGCTAAGATAAGTCATTAGATTGCTGATCAAAATCTAAACAGATATTCCTAACAATTTCCCCCTTTTTGATCAGTTAATGATGACTATCTGACCTATTATAAATCTGGATGAGGAAACAATCCACCACTTAATGAATTCATAAGATCTTTCAATTCTTTCAATTAAGTGCAGAAAGTAAACATCAACCAAATCACAAGGTGTGATCTTTGCTGACAAGTTATCTTTTTATAGATTGATATCTGAGAGTAGGTTCATCAGATATGTTACAAAGAAAGTTTACAGATAACTTTTACAATGATAGAACAATAAAGTACATTCAACAAGATACAAAATACATAGTTAACTAGGACAACAGGAGTAACCAAGCTCCAAGTAGACATCCTAATAAACTAGTCTTCAAGTCTTCAATCAGCAGATCTATGGATCAATTTGCAAATTCCCTATCCCCAAACCTTTTGATATCATCTGAGTAGTCAAAGTGCAAAGTCCTGACTATCATCTCAGTGTTTCTGGCAAATTCACAAACTTCCTTGTAGGTTTTGGTGGGATTTTTCTTGGCAAATTGTTTGACCCACATATACTTTTCCCATTTCCAGGCATGCTCGATTCTGATATCTGTTGGGAAATTTTCTTGTGAAATTTGTTGGGAAATTTGTTAGGAAATTTCTTGAGAAATTTGTTAGGAATTTTGTTAGATATTTTGTAAAGAATATCTGTTTAGATTTTGATCAGCAACATGATGACTTATCTTAGTCTCAGAAAGGTGATTAGTACTCTTGGTTCACTTGAACATTGTAAAAGAGGAAAACCACTAAGTATGATAGTCTAGCTAATCTTGTATAGGATGTTAGGTCTCAAAATGTAATTTTTAGTTTATGAAGAGAAGACCAAGAAGAAGACATCCAAGCAGAAAGCTCAACGACATTGAAGACTTGAAGAAAACTGCACAAGATTACTGAATCTGTTGTTCAGATATCTTAGCCAGATATCTTGAAGACACGAATAGTTTCAAACAAACTGTGTCACAAAAGATATATGAGAAATAAGAGACATATCTGAAAAACAAGGAAAGTGTCCACATATATCTATTCTCAGATACCTTGAGCTTTAACCACGTTTCTGAAAGAGAAATATATATTGCAAACAAAGTTGTTTCAATAAATACAAGTGGTATCTGAAAAATGAAGATAAGGACGTGCAAAGAATCAGATAACACTAGTCTCTGATACAAAGCATAGTTCCGTTGACACTACAGGACAAAAAGTATAGTACAATGCATTTAATGCACGAACAGAGATGTCTGAATAAAAGCAACGACAGCTTCTGAGAAGAAGACAAAACCTGCTACAGTACTATACACAGATATCGATAGTTCGAATTTGAGTCTAACGGATACTATTCAAACGGTACTCAAATTCATCTATAAATATCAACACTTAGACAGCTTGAGACAACACACAGAACCTTAGACACACGACATAACTTGAAAACGCTGATCGTCTGACTCTCTCAAAGCAACTTACTTATCCTCAAAGCTTTCTGTTGCGACCAAAGCTTTTGATCTTGAGTAAACACTGAAGTTCTAAGTGTCCTGATCCTAAACAAGCAAAGCTATCTGTGAAGGAGTTAAATCAAAAGATCAACTATCTGAGATTCATTCTCTTGAACAGATATCACAAGACTTGGGTCAGTAAAATCGAACAAGATACCATACATTGCAAAGTGTATTAAGTATACTTGATTCACAGAGCTATCTGGTTAACTGAAAAGTTAACAAAGAAGCTCATCTGACAACTCAAACCAAAACCAACACCATAACTGGCGTGGAGTGCAGGAAGTACTTAGTTTGAAAAATCAGGGAATAACTCCAAGGTTACCGGAGTATAGGAAGTACTTGATTTGGGAAACTAAGGAATAACTCCAAGGTTATTGAGTATAGGAAGTACTTAGCTTGGGAAGCTAGGGAATAACTCAAAGGTTTCTGAGTATAGGAAGTACTTGGCTGTGAAAGCCGGGGAACAACTCAGGGGGAACATTTGGTTGGGAACCAATTGTTTAAGAATCTTAGAATAGGATTATTGTAAGGAGATCTCAATTATCTGTTCTAGTGAATTCTAGGTCTTTGATAGACCGAAGTGGATTAGTTGGAGGATTACGCCACCTCCAGATACCACTATACTTGCTGTGTTATTTACCTTTCAGATTTACATTTCAACACACACACACACATATTAAGCTTTTCGCACTTATCTTTATTAAGTCTTCCGCTCGATTCTAAGTATCGGATATCTATTCGGATATCTCGAGAAATAGTTGTTATCGACAAAAGTTTTAAAAGACTATTCACCCCCTCTAGTCTTTTACTTTGCGTTATCTGGACCAACAAGTGGTATCGAGCAGGAGGTTCACCACCTTCAGACCTGAACCTAGATCCCGATAGGTGAAGGAACTTTGTCCACTTTGAGGACTATTTAATTTGTGTGTTAAGTGTGCGGTGTATGTCTCGAGTGATGCACCCGTTCTCAAACCGAGAACTACGAGAAATGGAAAAATAACATGATGCTCCACCTTGAAGCCATAAGTGACGAGATGATCAAGTAATAAAGAATGGCCCAATAGTCATTCAACAACTTAAGCAAGTCATGGAGGTTTCAGTGGAAGAGACAGAGATCAAAGCGAAGGATCTTCACAAATGATGCGTCAACTAGTGGAAGATCTATTGGTCAAGTTATTTACTTAACCAAAGCCCAGAGAACTCTAGACATCGAAGATGCCAAGAGGAATCGTCTGGATGGTCAAGCTCGTAACATCATCATCGACACCAGAGCACACACGGTGTAAACAAAAGTAAAGTGCTAAAAGTCGACCGGCAACTGATTGAAGAAATATGTGCCGGAACTGAGAAAACCAAGGAAAACAAGTTCGAAGTTCTAAAGTTGAAATTTCAAAATTTCAAACAAGGTCCCACTGAAACTCTGGAAGAACTTGATTTGTGTTTACCACTCTCATGAGTGATATGGCAAAGACTTGGGAAAGCAATAGATACTCGGTCGAGAAGATTAAGACTATTGTCAAGTCTTAACCACAACTGGGAGCATACTAAATTCTTTTATTTTAACCAAGGTATGCCAAATATCACTCCAGTGGAACTTTTCTCTCATCTTGCTACTGTTGACTATGAGACAACTCAGAGAGAACAAACAACTGAAAAGTTGCAGAATGTTGCTCTAGTTACTCAATGAACTTCAAAAGAAGAAAATCAAGGAGGAGGCGAGGATGCTCTTGCTGCAAAGCAAATGAGCAAATTTGTCAGTCGAGAAATTGAGAGAAGAAAAGCCAAACAGAAGCTAAAAAAGCATCTAGGCTCAAACTATCACCAGTACAAAAATATGCAAAGCTCATTTGAACAAGCCATTTCGTAAAGCATCATGTCTTGAGGAAGCGTAAATTGGAAACGATATCTGCTTTCTATTGTCAAAAACCGCCACTTCAAGAAGGATTGTCCCGCCTCAACAAACTAAGGACAAAGACAAGAAAGATAGAAGAATCTTGAAGAAGCCGAAAGCTTTGTTAATCAAGAAAGAAAGAAAATCCAAATTCAATCGGATGCTCTAGACGTTGAGATGATTCAAGATGACAATTCAGATGACTCAACCTTACCATCACCAGAATTATGTGGAGTTACTCATGATATAATTGACTTCGGCCTCAAGAAGAATGAAATGTGTGGAGTTGCTGAAATTGACGGTCCAGACATCTCCAACATAGAAAATTGTCTTATGGCTGATGAGGTAACACATACTTCTTGCTACATTTATGAAAGTGATGAAGAGGAAACAAAAAATCTAGAAAATCTCAGGAAAGAACTTGACATCTATGAAAGAGAATTTCTAATGATCCGAGCTAGAGTCGAAAACCTTGAAGAAGAAAAGAATTCTCTTGCAAAGGAAAATTCTCAATTAGTTAAAGTATCTGAGAGAAAGGATGCTGAAAATGCATTTCTCAAAGCTCAGATATCTGAGACTGAAAAGTCACATAAAGAAGTAATGGCTGAATTACAAAAGAAATATGAAGATCTTCTTTCTGAGAACAAGGAACTCAAGAAGAAAGAACTATCTTTTCAATCTTATGCCAAAGCTAGTGACACTCTTACTGAAGTACAATCTTACTTAAGAGATCCTTCAGAAAAGAAAGGACTCAATGAATACGCATGATTGTTCTATCACTCTGAATAAAAGTAAGGAGAAAAGAACATTTGTAAGTACTCAGCAAGACGGTTCCCATGCAATCTATAGTATCGGTGAAAAGACAAAGTTTGTTGACAAAGGAAAGGCAGTTGCGACTAAACCTTTGTGGGAAAAACAAGTCAAAAACAAAACTGTTGGGTACGTCTCTGAAAAGAAACACAACACTGAAAAGTGTAAACACCCACAGTGCTATGTCTCTCAAAAAGGTAGAATTGCAGGACGCAAATTCTCCCATGTCACTTTTTCGAAAGAAATTGATCAACCAGAGACTAGCAAAGTGGCGAGAAAAGATCTCGATAGCTTCAAGTGCTCAAACAAAGATTGGCTACAAAGGCATCGGAAAACAACTTGCTCATGAGTACAAGCAGTGAGCAAGAACGATGACCGAAAGCTAGAATTGGTCAAAGCAATTATCGAGTGGAAGTTAAATCAAGCCATCGAAAATCTGAATGCTGGCTAGAAGAAATGCAAGGAAAGCTAAGTTTGCTGAAAAGCAAACTCAGAAACCTGACAGGTATCTGAAAGCATCATATGGAGCACCTAGGAACACATCAAGGAAGAAAATAATTCTTACTAATGATAACATTCATTCAAAAAGAATTCCTCCTTACGTTCTCCAGGACAAAAGCATATTTCAAAGAAACTCATTCAAAAATGGATTCCTCCGGAAGAACTTTTGATTCGATGGTTCCATCAAAGATATGAGAACCTAATCTCCTGCTTCTCAGGTGCGTAATGCTTCTCGGACCAAAGCACAATGGCTATTTGATAGTGGATGCGAAAGCACATGACAGAGACAAAGCAAATCTGTTGATTACAAAGCTTGCAACACAGACCCGGATATCGATTTCTTGAGGAGAATTAAATCCCTCTTTGGGATTTGGCAACGTCAAATTGGGGACTTTAACAATCACTGACGTATTACATATTAAGGATTTGAAATATAATCTATTTAGCATGAGCCAGTTTGCAGACAAGGGTTTTACTATAAAATTCAAAGCTAAATACTGCAAACTAATTGACAATGAGTCAAAGCAGACAGTCTTAGTTGGTCGGAAAGTCCTTTTATGTTGCCGATTGGGCATCTGCCACAACTGAAGAATGTCTCATGGTGAGTCAATCTGGTCACACAGAAGAGCATTGGTTATGGCACAACAGAATGAGTCACTTGAACTTCAAAACTATGAATAGACTTGCCAAGAAAGAGTTAGTGGTTGGTCTTCCCAGAACATCTTTCAGAAAGGATGGTATCTGCTCACTCACGATGGGGAAACAATCTAAGATCTCTTTCAAGTCCAAAATCGACACTAATTTGTTAGACCAACGCAACTTTTACACATGGATCTATTTGAATCATCCGTAACTAGTTATGCAGAAAGAAGTATGGTCCGGTTGTTGTAGATGACTTCTCAAGATTCACTGGGTTGTCTTTTCGAAACACAAATCGATGCCGTGGTGGAGATACCAAACTTTTGAAAAAGCTTGAAGTCATGAAAAATGACAAGGTATCGCAATCGTAATGCACCATGGTATCGAAGTTTGTCAACCAAGACATAAAGGAGTTATGTACCGCAAAGGTATACAACACCAACTTTCCTCTGAAGAACACCTCAACAAAATGGTGTTGCGTAAAGGAAAACAGAACCCTTAAAGAAGCCGCAAGGACAATGCTAATGACATCGAAATAAGTGAAATTTATTGGGTTGAAGTAAACACGACTTGCTACACTCGTAATGATGCTTGATAAACAAACACCATGACAGGACCCCCTATGAAATCTTGGTTGGTAGACCCCCTAATATCAAACATCTGAGAGTATTTGGTTGTAGATGTTTTGTTCTAAACAATGGGAAAGATTATCTGAGAACATTTCAACCAAAGGCAGATGAAGGTGTTTTTCTTGGCTATTCCACAAACAACAAAGCTTACAGAGTTTACAACAAAAGAACAAAGAAAATTGAAGAATCAGTTCATGTTGTATTCTATGAAGGAAGTAAGAAAACACCTCCTAATGATGAACTCTCAGAAAGGTTCAAAGAACTGTTAATGAGGGATTCTGAAGAAGAATCCTCAGAAAGGAAAAACATCATTATGGAAACTGAGGATGACTCTGACGTAGAAAAGCTTGAAAAGCCTAGTAACAACAAGATGACTCACAGACATGATGAGGAATTTCCTATGAGTTTTCCAGAAATGGAACATGTTACTGAGAACCTTCATCATGAAGAGGTATCTGAAAATAAGAATGCTGAAATGCATGTTTCAGATATCTCTAACACTGAAAAAGTGTCAGATATCCATGACATTTTCCATATGTCAGATATCTCAGATACTGAAAAAGTATCAAATCAAAATCTTAGTGTCACATTCAGATCACCTGGATATTGATCCTACTAGCACTAAACCTATGATGAAATGGATCAAAGATCATCCTACAAAGGATATAATTGGACCAATTAATCAGGGTGTTAGGACTAGGAAAGCAATAGCTGAAAATGCTAACTCTCTCTTTGGATGTTTCATCTCGAATGTTGAACCTAAAAATATAGAAGAAGCATTAGGAGACCAAGATCGGATCTACGCAATGCAAGAAGAGTTGGATCAATTTGAGAGAAACAAAGTCCGGAAACTAGTTCCATTTATAGAAGGAATATCCGTGATTGGAACTAAATGGGTTTTCGTAAACAAGATGAATAACCGTGAAATAACCGTAAACAAAGCAAGATTGGTTGCCAAGGATTTACTGTGATCAAGGCTTAGATTTTGACGAGTCATATGCACCAGTTGCCAGATTGGAAGCAATAAGACTCTTTCTAGCCTTTGCAGCTCATAAAGATTTCAAAGTTTATCAGATGGATGTCAAAAGTGCATTCTTAAACGGTGAACTTGCAGAAGAAGTTTATGTTGAGCAACCACCTGGCTTTGAAATTTCCTCAGAAAGTAGAATGGTCTATAAACTACAGAAAGCTCTGTATGGACTAAAACAAGCTCCAAGAGCATGGTATGACACTTTGGCCAAATACCTTTTGGAAAGTGGTTTCAAGAAAGGTGAAGTTGATAAAACTTTATTTACCTTAACTCATGATGGGAAACTACTCTTAGTTCAAGTATATGTTGATGACATCATATTTGGATCTAAGGACAAGCAACTTTGTAATGACTTTGCAAATCTCATGAAAAGCAAGTTTGAGATGAGCATGATGGGAGAAATGAATTATTTCCTAGGATTGCAAGTCAAGCAACTCAATGATGGAATATTCATTAGTCAAACTAAGTATGCAAAAGATATGCTCACAAAATTCAATCTTAAGCCTTCTGAAAAGAATGCTAAGATACCTATGAGCATTGGAACCAAAATGACCTATACTGAATCAGACAAGAGTGTTGAAGAACATAAGTATAGGAAATTGATAGGTTCACTACTTTACCTCACTGCAAGTAGACCTGATATTCAATATGCCGTTAGAGTATGTGCTAGATTTCAGACAAATCCAATGTAAACACACTACAACATTGCTATGAAAATATTAAGGTATGTAAAGGGTACAGTAGATGTAGGATTGTGGTATCCTAAAGAAAGTGGATTGAGTTTAAATTACTGGGTACGATTATCTTTGGATCATTGCTTGATAGGAAAAGCACCTCAGGAACTTGTCAGTTTCTGGGTACAAGACTTATCTCATGGTTTAGAAAGAAGCAAAACTCAATTGCAACTTCTACCACAGAGGCTGAATATATTGCTGCTGGTTGTTGTGCAACACAAATTCTGTGGATACAACAACAACTTAAAGACTATGGACTCGATGAGAAGAAAACTCCCATTTTCTGTGACAACACAAGTGCTATTGCGATTACACAGAATCCTAAATTTCATGCCAGAACAAAGCACATTGATGTTAGACATCATTTCATCAGAGACCATGTTGAAAAGGGCAATATAGAGATACTCAAGATTGGCACTAAAGACCAACTTGCAGATATCTTCACTAAGCCACTACAAGAAAGTAGATTCTTAGCCTTAAGACATAGTCTTGGACTAATGGAACTACCAATGAACTGAAAGAGTTCAGGAATCTGGAACGGGCAACCAGAGAAGAGGTATCTGGAACGGACATCCAGAGAAGAGGTATCTGGAACGGGTATCCAGAAAAGAGAAAAGAGAAATCTGGAACGGGTATCCAGAAGTCAAAAAGGCTAAAGAGCAAAAAGATAGCTTAAGATCTCTGAGATGGGAACTCAGATATCTGAATCACTCTATAAACGGGGAACACAAAAGAGAATAGTATAACTATCTGCAGTCAACTACTCTCTTGAAACTCGCATTATTTCTATCTTGATGAAAAACTTGGAAAAATCCTAAGTATAAGACAGATTCAAATGCGAACAGTGTCCTTGGTCATACAGAATTGTGATTCAGATAGTAAGTCGCCAAAACTCATTAAATGGGCACAATTACACTTGTTGATTGTGATCATTGCTGAAGAAGCAATGGTGACCCTCGATGAAGTTAAGCGATTGATCTGTATGGTGGAAATTAATTCACAGTAAATAGTGGACTGTTGAAATTCAGACATGGCCCACTAAGCATTTAATGCCGAACTAGCTTTTGCTCACGCCTGCAAATCACGTATACGCATACACAAAATCAATTTGTATGTATTTGTCATGGGATTCAACTATATATATAGGATTTTGGCAAATGAAATCACTTTTGCCTAATCCGAAATTTCATCTTGCACAAAAATAGCAAATCCTTCTCTTGATTCTCTGCAAACCCTCTACAATCTCTGCAAATCAAGATTAAGTTTTTCTGAAAAGAATCATTGAATCAAATCTCTTTCAAACACCAATTTCAAATCCCTACACTATATAAAGAGATGGCCTCCAAGAACACTTCAACACAGAAATCCCAATCCTCCACTGGTATCACGAAAAGCAAGCACCGAGTTAGTTATTGTAAACAATCGATCGGTAAGAGTTTTTAATCGACCATTGGACTTCAAGTCACGTAATGATTTGGGGTGGTGCCATGGTTGAGGAATACCTCTCATCGCAATAGAAAACCAAACCGATGAAAATTGATTCTTGACATGCTTGAAAAGGCACAAATCAAGGTTTTCTATCGCCGCCCAAGTGGAATTTCATCACCGATGTGTTGGAATTTTACAACAACCTGTGGATTATTTCTTGTGTACCTGAAGGCACTGAAATAGTGTCTATCAAAACCTCAGTCCAAGGAAAGGAAATCCTTCTGGACTTAACAACTTTCTGTAAGTTGTTTGAGGTTCAAAATCTTGGAAAGGATTTTGAAATAAACACCAAGGATGAGGAACTCCTTGAAGGTGTTAAAGAACTTTACAGTGACGTGTGTGATCTTGAAAAATCAGATACACCCACTGAGTTCAAGCTTGCTGACATCCGAACCAGACATCTGTTGGTTCACTGGGATGTACTGGCTTGCATTCTTCACAGATGCTTTGATGGTCTACAAGGAGGAGCTGACCAGATAAGCCAAGAACGATGGATCATGATGTTCTTGCTGAATCAACAAGACAAAAGGCTGGAAAACCCTTTTAACTGGGGAAAGTACGCCTTCATGAAATTCGTGAAGAAGATTCAAGGCTTCGAGCCTAAGATTGTCAAAGGACTAGCTGAGCCAAAGGCCACAGTAGGTTATGGTCTGAAGATATGCTACTTGCTGGAAAAGCTTGGCATTAAGCTCAGAGAGACGGCTGAAATAGCTAACAGTAACTTACTCTACAAATATGAGTATACAAATCTGATGAAAAATGTTACTGGGTCTCAGAAAGGTCCTAAGAAGCGAAAATCTGAAAAGATATCTGAAGAAAAGGTTGCGACCAAGAAGCCCAGAACTTCAAGAAAGAAGTCTGCTGGCAAATCAGAAGACACACCCAAAGAGGTTGTCAATTCTCAGATATCTGCAGGCATTGCCGATGAACTGATAATGGCAGATGAACTCATCAATGCTGCAAAAGAGTTATCAACTACTGAACAAGTAGACTCAGCAAGAGAAAGTGCTTTCAGAAATGTTGCGACTAATGCAGAAAGCCTTGCTGATGAACTCGTAAATGCTGCCAAGAGTGGTGAAAAGCACCAAGCCCCATCTGTAGAAACCGCAGGAATAATGGACCAATCAGTTCCCAATGCTGATGAGAGCTCTGACGACGAAGATGATGAACTAGTCATCTCTCAAGTCCTAGAAAGAACAAAGAGGGCTAAGGTTACTGAAAAAGTAACTTGTGATAAGGTATCTGAAGAAGAACCTACACCACAGGTTGTTGAACCTATAGCAAAGGTTGTTGGTGCAAACCCATCATCAGGGAATGTCTCTCTTGCACAACTTCAAAAAGCCCTGTTGAGTGGTATTTTAGTGCTGGCAGATGCTGATGGAAATGCCACATCTAAAAATCTGGAAGAACATTCTACTGATCAATCTTCTGCTTCTAGACAACCACAACAACCACAAACACAACAACCACAACAGCCACAAGTGGTTGATGAAATGGTAAATGAACTCCATTTTGAATTACCAGCAATACAGTATGCTGAAGAAAATCCTGTAATTGAGCAGGTTCCCCAACTCAATGAGAGGGATCAAACTGAGACATCTACTCAGAATGATCAACCAGGGGAGGCAACTGAGTTGCATACTCAGGAAAGGTGTGAAGTACCAGAAACTTCAAACAAAGAAACTGCACTGGGACAAGATGACCAATGTATAGAAAGGTCACAAGTTCCAGAGACCAATCACCAACCGGCCAGTAAATGACTGGTTTAACTCTTACCTTGTGAAAAATTTTATACTTATAAATCTTGTTACCTCATAAGAATTTCTTTGTTACAGGCTGAGTTAGAAACGCAGAAACAAGAGGAAGCTGAGAAGCTTGCCTCAGATACTGAAAAAGAGGTTCCTTCAACCTCAACTCTTGAGAAATCTGAGCCTGTGCCACAGGTAAATGATTCTTAAAAGAGAACTAATTTTTCAGTAAAAATGTTTATGTGCTCATTCATATTAAACGTTTCTAACAGGCTCCAACTGAGATGGAAGAAGATAAGGCAGAAATGCCAGAGACAAACCCAGAAACCAACAAGGTTTCTGAAGAATACATCACTGAGCCTTCAAACTTGAAGGTATATGACAATCAAGTGACAAGTATTCTTCATCTTGGGTTATCCTTTATCTCTTCCCCTGCATCAATGGAAATTGATGAAGCCCCCAAGGCAAAATCACTCAAAAGAACACCAGAAACTGCACAAGTTTCTGAGAAAAATGAATCTGAGCTTCCTTTTGAGGAAGTAAGTAGCACAAATCAGAATTCATTAAAAGCATATTTATGCATAGATTCTTTCAAACTATTTCCTAAGTATTGTATCTCTCTCAGGTTCAAGAAAGAAAGGTTGATGAGGACCAGACTTCCAAGTCTCAACCTCACAACAAGATATTTGAGACACCAATTGTCTCAGTAGAACAAGTATCTGAGCCTGATGTTCATACTCAGGTAACTCAGAAGCTAAACTACACTTCTACTCTAATATCTACAAAAGTTTTGAAACTCACTCAAAACTCTTTCTTTCAGGCTCAAACAAATGCAAAGCAGGTTCCCATTAAAGAAACAAGGGACCTACTTCACTTCTTCAAAGCTCACACCCTGCCAAAGCACATTCAATGCTTCAAGAAATGGCAGAAGTTATGGTGCTCTGATCTCTCTGAAATATTGAGAATCACAGATCAACCAACCAGACGAGCACGAGCTCTTGACCTGGAAACTTATGTCCAAGCAATGTTCCCTACATAACAATATACAGTTGCGACTCTACTACGTAAGGACTTTTCCAGAGAAGTGGCGCATAGTTTGATACATGCCTTTGAACAGGCAGATGGTCAGACAAGATTACAGATGGCATTCAAGCCATCCGCCTGCACTCGCAATTTATACCTTCTGAACAAGAAGAAGTTAATGGGCAGAAGATCACTATCTCGGAAGTGATCAATCTTGTATCTGAAGATGATGAGGAGGAAGAAATGAATGAAAATTACTTTGATGAACCTCCCACTGACCATCACCAAAAGGATGATAATGACAAAAAGGATGATGATGATGCCCCGCACTGTGGACCGGAGGAATTTCACAGAGAAACAATGCCTCAGCTGCTGAAAAGCAAACTGAGAAGACTTCACAGAAATCTCCGTCTTCATCACCTTAGAAATCTACTCATCCATCTTCTAACCAACACGCAGTTACTACTGAACAAGTAGTTGAGCTTTCTGAAGAAATAAATCAGAAAATACTAAACACTCAAACTAGATCTGCTCAACTCGCATAAGCTGTTGAAGAAGAACAATGACTCCATCTTCAACTAGAAGATCAAATAGCTAAATCAAGAGATAAGATTGATCAACTACAAGATCTATACTTAGAAGAAATGATTGCTTACTCTGAAGTTAAAGAGCTACGGGATGCTGTGCAAGAGATCACTAAAGAACTCGATACTGAAGAAGTATCTGAAGTCAAGCATAATGCTAAGGCTGCATCATCTAAAGAAGTACCATCCTCCTCCCAGAAAGGAAAGAAACCAATCTCTGAGATGGTTGCTGGACTCGATACGATCGATGAAAATGTCCAAGAGGATGAAGATCACTGGGCTAATCACTCAGATGATGAAGAAGACAAGACTTTGGCAGAGCACCGCCATGAACATTTAGCGGTTTCTCACTTGAAAAGGAAGTTGATTGCTCCTACAATATTCAACAAACTGCCAAACGTCCAATCCCATGAATACATGAACAGGTACCAAGTACTGGCTACTCTGAACAAGGAGATGTCTTCACAGAACAAGGAAGTAATTGCCTCCGTCCCCTCTGAAATGAGAAAATTCACTGAGCTCATCACTCAGAGAATAACTAGCATAGTCATTGCTCAGAAAGATCTGGGAATGATAAGGGATGATGATGCGTCTTTAGTTGAAAAAGCTTTTCAAGAGGCAAGTTACCTTCTTTGGAAGCAGATGCCATCCTAGGCCCATTAAGCGAGCTCACTGATAAGGACAATGGACTTATCAAGCAAAATCAGGAGCTCAAAACCGAACTTCAGAAGTTGGTCACTGCCTATAATTATTTACAAGGGCATTTTGACTCTCTCTCAGATTCCTTTATGAGACTGAGTCAGCCAACAATGACTAAGGGGGAAAGAAAGTACAAATCTGGACCTCAAAGTCAGGGGGAATGGGAAGAAGGAGATGAAAACAAGAAGAAATCTGGAGCTGGTGCGGCTCAGAAAGGAAGAAGAAAAACTTCCCAGCCACCACTCAGAATCAATGAACCCTCCTCAAGCCAAGCTGCTTTGCAAATAGTAGCTGCTTCCCAGAAACCCACTGAAGGAACCAAAATGGTAACAAGGGCCATGGCACAGAAACCTCCAAGGAGTACCAAGGCTCCAAGGAGAAGACAAGTTAGAGGGATTGATGAATCTTCTGAAGAAGAAGAAGAAGAAGAAGGTCAAATCAAGTCCCAGGGCAATGAAGAAGGCTGTAAAACTCTCACAAGATCTAATCTTGATGATGATGAGGAAACTGATGAAGATGAAGCTCCTCTTCACAGAAAAAGGAAAATTGAAAGCCTAACTGAGCCCATAGCTGCAAAGCCCCTAGCAGCTAAAACACCCTCTGGAAATACCAAGTCTATCCAGGGTGGTGGTTCTTCAAGCAATAACCCCAAAGAGAATTCAAGACAGAGAAGGAACAGACTGAGAGCTGAGAAAAGACAAAGTCAACTTCCACTCAGGCCAGAAGAAGCCAAAATAGAGTATGTGAAGTATGACAATGATTCCTCTGTCTACAGGTGCATCAATGAAAAGAATGGCTATTGGATTCTGGAACTGAAGCATCTTTTGGTAAATTCAAGATTTCCAGAACCAATCCATAAACAACTCATGGCATGGAGAAAGAATAAACCTACCTTGATCAACACCAATCACATCAAAGCATGGTTGGATTTTGAAGTTGTCGAGAAGGCGAAGCCATGAAGAAGGACCTCTCGATGATTGTCCATATGGAAAGCGGATGATGTGCACAAAATTACGAATATCACAGAACAGGCACAAGACCAAGACTTGTCAGGAACCACATGAGTCGTTCTATCTGACAGAAGATCAATACAAGGGTGACATCAGATATCTGAAGATTATCTACGAATACTTCAAGATTTCAGATATCAGAATAGAGCATGCCTGGAAGTGGGGAAAGTACCTATGGGTCAAGCATTTTGCCAAGAAAAATCCTACCAAAACCTACAAAGAGGTGCGTGGATTTGCGGAGACGAGAGATGCTCGTCAGAACTCTTCTCTATGATTATTCTGATGACATCAAAAGGTTTGGAGATAGGAAATTTGCAGAATGATCCATAGAAATACTGTTGAAGACTTGAAGATTGAAGACTTGAAGACTAGTCTATTAGGATGTTTACTTGGAGCTTGGTTACTCCTGTTGTCCTAATTTACTATGTAGTTTTGTATTTTCTGATGTTGAGCTTAACTGTATCATGTATTGAAGTTATCTGTAATCCTTATTTGTAACTTATCTGAAGAACTTACTCTCAGATAGTATTCTATAAAAGATAACTTGTCAGCAAAGATCACACCTTGTGATTTGGTTGATGTCTACTTTCTGCACTTAATTATATGAATTGAAAGATCTTAAGAAATTATTAAGTGGTGGATTGTTTCCTCATCCAGATTTGTAATAGGGAAGATAGTCATCGTTGACTGATCAAAAAGTGGGAAATTTGTTGGGAAATTTTCTTGTGAAATTTGTTGGGAAATTTGTTGGGAAATTTCTTGAGAAATTTGTTAGGAATTTTGTTAGATATTTTGTAAAGAATATCTGTTTAGATTTTGATCAGCAACATGATGACTTATCTTAGTCTCAGAAAGGTGATTAGTACTCTTGGTTCACTTGAACATTGTAAAAGAGGAAAACCACTAAGTATGATAGTCTAGCTAATCTTGTATAGGATGTTAGGTCTCAAAATGTAATTTTTATTTTATGAAGAGAAGACCAAGAAGAAGACATCCAAGCAGAAAGCTCAACGACATTGAAGACTTGAAGAAAACTGCACAAGATTACTGAATCTGTTGTTCAGATATCTTAGCCAGATATCTTAAAGACACGAATAGTTTCAAACAAACTGTGTCACAAAAGATATCTGAGAAATAAGAGACATATCTGAAAAACAAGGAAAGTGTCCACAGATATCTATTCTCAGATACCTTGAGCTTTAACCACGTTTCTGAAAGAGAAATATATATTGCAAACAAAGTTGTTTCAATAAATACAAGTGGTATCTGAAGAATGAAGATAAGGACGTGCAAAGAATCAGATAACACTAGTCTCTGATACAAAGCATAGTTCCGTTGACACTACAGGACAAAAAGTATAGTACAATGCATTTAATGCACGGACAGAGATGTCTGAATAAAAGCAACGGCAGCTTCTGAGAAGAAGACAAAAACCTCTGATTATATACGAGATATCGATAGTTCGAATTTGAGCCTAACGGATACTATTCAAACGGTACTCAAATTCATCTATAAATATCAACACTTAGACAGCTTGAGACAACACACAGAACCTTAGACACACGACATAACTTGAAAACGCTGATCGTCTTACTCTCTAAAAGCAACTTACTTATCCTCAAAGCTTTCTGTTGCGACCAAAGCTTTTGATCTTGAGTAAACACTGAAGTTCTAAGTGTCCTGATCCTAAACAAGCAAAGCTATCTGTGAAGGAGTTGAATCAAAAGATCAACTATCTGAGATTCATTCTCTTGAACAGATATCACAAGACTTGGGTCAGTAAAATCGAACAAGATACCATACATTGCAAAGTGTATTAAGTATACTTGATTCACAGAGCTATCTAGTTAACTGAAAAGTTAACAAAGAAGCTCATCTGACAACTCAAACCAAAACCAACACCATAACTGGCGTGGAGTACAGGAAGTACTTAGTTTGAAAAATCAGGGAATAACTCCAAGGTTACTGGAGTATAGGAAGTACTTGATTTGGGAAACTAAGGAATAACTCCAAGGTTATTGAGTATAGGAAGTACTTAGCTTGGGAAGCTAGGGAATAACTCAAAGGTTTCTGAGTATAGGAAGTACTTGGCTGTGAAAGCCGGGGAACAACTCAGGGGGAACATTTGGTTGGGAACCAATTGTTTAAGAATCTTAGAATAGGATTATTGTAAGGAGGTCTCAATTATCTGTTCTAGTGAATTCTAGGTCTTTGATAGACCGAAGTGGATTAGTTGGAGGATTACGCCACCTCCAGATACCACTATACTTGCTGTGTTATTTACCTTTCTGTATTTACATTTCAGCAACACACACACATATTAACTGTTTCTGCACTTATCTTTATTAAGTCTTCCGCGCTCTGATTCTAAGTATCAGATATCTATTCAGATATCTGAGAAATAGTTGTTATCGACAAAAGTTTTAAAAGACTATTCACCCCCCCTCCTAGTCTTTTACTTTGCCATTATCTGGACCAACAATATCTGATAGCTTGAAGTATTCATATATGATCTTCAGATATCTGATGTCACCCTTGTATTGATCTTCATTCATGTAGAAGGACTCACAGGGTTCCACAACAAGTCTTGATCTTGTACCTGTTCCAGTGGTGTTGGGAATTCTGTGCACATTATCTGGCTTCCCGTAGGGACAATCATCAGAGAGGTCCTTTTTCATGGCTTCTATTCTCTTGAATACTTCAAAATCCAACCAGACTTTGATGTGGTTGGTATTAATCAAGACTGGCTTGTCTTTTCTCCATGCCATGAGCTGTTTATGGATTGGTTCTGGAAAATTTTCATTTACCAGTAAGTGCTTGAGTTCCAGAATGCAGTAGCCATTCTTCTGAGTAATGCATCTGTACATAGAGGAGTCATTGTTGGTCTTCACATAGTCAATCTTGGCTTCTTCAGGCCTGAATGGTAGTTGAAGTTTTCTTTGTTCAGCTCTCAGCCTGTTCCTCCTTTGTCTTGAATTTTCCCTTGGGGGATTGCTTGAAGAACCACCCTGGATTGACTTGGTATTTCCAGAGGGTGTTTTAGCTGCCAAAGGCTTTTCAGCTATGGGCTCAGATAGGCTATCAACCCTTGTTCTTTTTCTGTGTAGAGGAGCTTCATCTTCATCAGTCTCTTCATCATCATCATCATCAAGAATAATTCTTGTGAAAGTTTTGCAGCCTTCTTCATTGCCCTGGGATTTGATTTTGCCTTCTTCTTCTTCCTCTTCTTCTTCTTCTTCTTCTTCTTCTTCTTCTTCTTCTTCTTCTTCAAAAGACTCATCAATCCCTCTTACTTGTCTTCTCCTTGGAGCTTTGGTACTCCTTGGAGGTTTCTGTGCTCTGGCCCTTGTTGTCATTCCTTTTTCAGGAAGTTGCTGAGTGGTGGCCACTATCTGTAGAGCAATCTAACTGGAGGAGGGCTCATTTATTCTGAGAGGTGGTTGTTCAAATTTTCTTTTGTTTCCTCTTCCTCTTCCTCTTCCTCTCTGAGCACCTTGAAATCCTTCCCCCTTAGTCATTGTTGACTGACTAAGAATCACGAAGGATTCTGAAAGGGAGTCAAAGTTGCCCTGCAAATAGTTATGGCAAGAACCAACTGTTCCATATTAGCCTTGAGCTCCTGATTTTGTTTGATAAGACTTGTTTCCTTATCAGTGAGCTCTGCCAGTGGGCCTTGAATAGCATCTGCTTTTTCCAGCAGCATAGCTAGCCTCTTCAAAGGCTTTTGCAGTCAAGTTTTGGTCATCATCCCTAACCATGCCTAGGTCTTTCTGAGCAACGACCAGACTGGTTGTTCTCTGAGTGATGAGCTCAATGAATGTCTTCATTTCTGCAGCGACTGATGTAATGGCAGCTTTATCTTGAGAAGACAACTCTCTTTTAAATTTAGCTAGTACTCGATATCTGTTCAAGTATTCATTGGAGTTGACATTTGGCAGCTTGCTAAATATTTCAGGAGCAATCAGATTCCTTTTCAAATGAGAAACCGCTAAGTGTTCATTGCGGTGTTCTGCCAATGCCTTGTCTTCTTCATCATCTGAGTCATCAGCCTAGTGATCTTCATCCTCTTGGACATTTTCATCAATGTTTTCTAGTCCAGCAACCATCTCAGAGATGGGCTTCTTTCCTTTCAGTGAGGAGGATGGTACATCTTTTGGTAATGCAGCCTTAGCATCATGCTTGTCTCTAGATACTTGCTCAGTATCTAATTCCTCAGCAATTGCCTGAACAGCAAGCTGGAGTTCTTTCATTTCAGCATAAGCTTCCATTTCTTTGATTGTTTGATCTTCAATCTTTTGAAGCTTTGCTTTAGATTCAGCTATCTTCTCTTCCAGTTGAAGATTTAGATGTTGTTCTTCCTCTAACAGTTCTTTGAGTTGAGCAACTCTGGCTTGTGCATCCAATATATTCTGAGTGTTGTTCTCAGAGTGCTCAACTACTTGTTCAGTAGAGTCCTTTTGTTGGGGAGATGGATGGGTGGATTTCTAAGGAGATAGAGGAGGGGATTTTTGTGATATCCTCTCAGTGTGCTTTTCAGCAACTGAGGCATTATTACCTTGTGCAATCCTTCCTGTCCCTGGTGTAGGGGCATCATGATCATCCTTCTTGTCATCCTCATCCTTGTGATGGTCAGAAGGAGGTTCTTCATAGTCATTCTCATCAGTCTCCTTATCTTCTTCATCTTCAGAGACTAGATTGATCACTTCTGGAATAGTGACCATTTGCCCATTAACTTCCTCTTGCTCAGAGGGTATGAATTGTAGAGTTTGGGGCAAAGTAGGCTTGAATGTCATCTGCATTCTGGTTTGACCATCTGCCTTTTCAAAGGTTTCAATGAGCTTGTGTGCTACTTCCTTTATGAAGTTCTTATTCATCAACGTGGCAAATGCATATTGCTCAGTTGGAAACATTGCATGCACATAATTCTCCAAGTCAAATGCTCTTGCTCTTCTGGTAAGGTGATCTGTGACCCTTGTGATTTCAAACAGATCTGAGCATCTGAGTTTCTGCCATTTCTTGAAACACTTTAGATGTTTTGGCAGAGTATGAGCCTTGAAGAATGGAAGTAGGTCCTTGTTCAAATCTTCAGAGACCACTAAGGCACTAGCTTGAGCCTGAAAGAGATAGTTTTGAGTTAGTTTCAAAACTTTTAGTAGATATCTGGATTTTAGAGTAGTCAAGTATCTATGTTACCTGTGCAATAGAAACAGGCTCAGAAGGTTGGACTATTGAGGTTTCAGGTGCCTCAGATATCTTGGTGTGAGGAGGAGACTTGGAAGTCTGATTCTCAGCATCCTCTCTTTCTTTTTGAACCTGAGATTAAAAAACAACATAACACTTAGACAACTTGATATCTGAGATGTCAATTACCTCCACAGTAGGAGGCCAGATACTTGTCTCTCAGAAAATTGTACAATTTCTGGTATTCTCTCTGGTGATGAAGGTTTGGTGGCCTCATCAATTTCCATTGGTTGAGGGGATTGAGTGGGCAATTCCCCAGTAACTTCTACTTCTGTTTGAGCCTACGAGTAGAAAGTGTTAAATATTTAGAAAAATGATCAGAGTATTATTATGAAGAATATAGATATCTGAGATATATACCTTCTCAATAGAAGGCTCAGATACTTGTTCCTCAGAGACTTTGTGAGTCTCTGGTTGATTCTCTGACGAGTTAGGCTTCTCAGCCTCATAATTTTTCTTCTCAGTTGGAGCCTATTAGAAACAAACACTTTAGTATTATTCATATGTATAAAGCATATATCTGAGATGTTATATCTTAAGGAACTTTCTTCTACCTGCGAGACAGGCTCCTGTTCCTTAAGTGGTGAGGCTATGGAAGCCTCCTTCTCAGATTCTGAGGCAAGCTTTCCAGCTTCCTCTTGTTCTTGTGTTTCTAATTCAGCCTGTAACAAAGAAATTTTATTAAATAACAAGATTGATAAACACAAAATATCACAAGTAGAGATTTAAACCACTCAGCTACCTGAGCAGTGTCAGGCTGATTGGTCTCTGGAACTTGTGACCCTTCTATGCCATGGTCTTGTTGTTCCGTTTCAGCTTCTTTGTTGGAAGTTTCAGGTACTTCAGACCTTTCCTGAGTGACTAACTCAGTTGCCTCCCCTGTTTGATCATTCTGAGCAGGTGTCTCAGTTTGATCCCTCTCTAGGAGTTGGGGAACCTACTCATTTGCAGGATTTTCTTCAGCATATTGCATTGCTGGTATGTCGAAATGGAGTTCATTGACCATTTCATCAACCACTTGTGGCTGTTGTGGTTGTGGTTGTTGTGGTTGTCTGGAAGCAGAAGTTTGAGCATTTGCGAGCTCTTCCAGATTTTTAAGTGTGGTGTTGACATCAGCGTCTACCAACACTAGGTCACCACTCATCAGGGCCTCTTGAAGTTGTTTATACGTGACTTTCCCTGATGGTGTGTTGGCACCAACAACCTTTGCTATAGGTGCTTGCTCAGCAACCTTTCAGCTAGTTGCTTTCTCAGCAACCTTGGACCTTTTGGTCCTCTTTCCCTTGGCCTTGGTTACTTTTTCAGTAACCTTGGGGGCTTGGATCTTCTCCTCCTTTTCCGATTCGTCATCGAAATCTGGAACGGAGTTATCAACAATCCCTGCTGCTTCTGCAGAGAGAGTTTGAAGTTTCTCACTGCTTTTATCTGCATTGATAAGTTCATCTGCAAGGCACTCTGTAGCATTTATGAGTTCATCTGTATTGATGAGTTCATCAGCAGTGGCGGCAGGTATCTGAGAGTCGACATCCATAGAGGGTATGCCTTCAGATTTGCCAGCAGACTTCTTTTGTGAAGTTCTGGGCCTCTTGGTCGCAATGGAACCTTCAGATACCTCATCAGTCTTTCATTTCTTGGAACTTTTCTGAGATGTAGTAACCTTTTTCATCATGTTTGTATACTCATATTTGTAGAGCAGGTTACTGTTGGCAATGTCTGCCGTCTCTCTGAGCTCAATGCCAAGGCACTCCAGTAAGTAGCAAATCTTCAGTCCATAGCTTACTGTGGCTTTTGGCTCAGCAAGGCCTTTAACGATTTTAGGCTCAAAGCCTTGTATCTTCTTCACAAATTTCATGAAGGCGTACTTTCCCCAATTAAAAGGGTTTTCCAGCCTTTTGTCTTGTTGATTCAACAAGAACATCATCATCCAGCGTTCTTAGCTTATCTGGTCAGCACCTCCTTGTAGACCATCAAAGCATCTGTGAAGGACACATGCCAACACATCCCAGTGGACCAACAGATGTCTGGTCCGTATGTCAGCAAGCCTAAAGTCGATGGGTGTGTCTGGCTTGTCAAGATCACACACATCACTGTATAGTTGCTTCACACCTTCAAGGAGATCTTCATCCTTGGTGTCAATTTCAAAATCCTTTTCAAGATTTTGAAGTTCAAACAGCACGCAGAAAGCTGTTTCATCCAACAGGATTTCTTGTCGTTGGACTTTGGTCTTGATAGGCACTGTCTCAGTGCCTTCAGAGACTTTGGAGATAATCGTGGAGTTATTGTAAAATTCCAGGACATCCAGTGAAGAAACTCCACTGGGAAGAGCAGATAGAAAGCCCTTGATTTGTGCCTTTTCACGCATATCAAGTACCAGCTTTCTCGGTCACCGTTTTCTATCGACTACGGTATTCCTCAATCATGGCACCACCCCAAATCATCCTGTGATTTGAAGTCCAATTATCAGGATTGAATTCTCCAATCAACCGATTGTTTGTTATAACCAACACTGGTGCTTGCTTTTCGTGATTACGGATGTAGTAACAGGATTTCTGAGTAAAAGCACGTTTGGGAGCCATGTCTTTAAATAGTGAAGTTTTTGAAAAACGAGAAGAGATTAAGGTAGGAAATTAGTGATTCTTTGCAGAAAAACTAAGAGGGAATCAGATGTTGCAGGAAAAAAATTGCAAAGAGATTTGAGAGAATTTTGCAGATTTTGTGCAAGAGCAAATGTAGGATTAGGCGAAAGTGATTTCTTTTGCCAAAATCCTATATATATATATATATACATATATATATATATATATATATATATATATATATATATATATATATATATATATATATATCAGTGTTATTCCAACAGACAAAAATATACAAATTAATTTTGTGCATTTGTATCTGTGTACGTGCAGTAAGGCATGGGTAAAATTCGATTTGCATTAAATGCTTAGTGGGCCACGTCTTAGTTTTTACAGTTCACTATTTTACAGAGAATTAATCTCGGCCTTTAAAATGGAACGCCCATTTCATCAATGGTTGGGATTGCTTTTTCAGCAATGATCACAATCAGCTCATGTGATTGTGCCCAATTAATGAATTTTGGGGATTAGCTATCTGAATCACATTTCTTCTGTGTGACTAAGGGACAATTTGTGTATCTGAGTTTATCTCACACTCAGTATCTGTTCATGTTTTACACAAAGATAGAAATAACAAAAATTTCAAGAGAGTAGTTGACTGCAAACAGTTGTAATATTCTCTTTTGTGTCCCCCCTCACTGAGTGAACTAGATATCTGAGTACCTTTCTCAGAAATCTTCAAATAGCCATTTTACCCTTTAACTTTTGATATCTGAGTACCCGTCTCAGATACTTGTTTGCTAAGTGTTTCACCTTTTGCCTTTGATATTCTGGATTCATGTTCCAGATATCTTATCTCTCCTTTTTCCCTTCTTAATCATACTGAGTTCCTGTCTCACTCACATTCTTAGCTTCTTTTAGTATATGAGTTCCCGTCTCAGATACCCCTTTTTTTGTTTGAATATCTAGATGCCTAATCTAGATATCTTTCTCCTTTCTGAATCCTCATCTCAGAGATTAGAACTTTTCAGTTCCTTTGGTAACTCCATTAACCCAAGACTATGTCTCAAGAATAAGAACCTGCTTTCTTGCAAAGGCTTTGTAAAGATATCTGCAAGTTGGTCTTCAGTACCAATCTTGAGTATCTCTATATTGCCTTTTTCATCATGGTCTCTAATGAAGTGGTGTCTAACATCAATGTGCTTTGTTCTTGCATGAAACTTAGGATTCTGAGTTATAGCAATAGCACTTGTGTTGTCACAGAAAATCAGAGTTTTCTCTTCATTGACCTCATAGTCTCTAAGTTGTTGTTGTATCCACAGTATCTGTGAAGCACAACACCCAGCAACAATATATTCAGCCTCTGTGGTAGATGTGGCAATTGAGTTTTGTTTCTTGCTGAACCATGATATTAATCTGGCACCAAGAAATTGATAAGTTCCTGAGGTGCTTTTTCTATCAAGCAATGATCCAGCATAGTCAGCATCAGAATAGCCGACTAAACTCAATCCACTGTCTTTTGGATACCACAATCCAACTTCTACAGTGCCCTTTACATACCTTAATATTTTCATAGCAATGTTGTAGTGTGATTGCATTGGATTTGTCTGAAATCTAGCACACACTCCTACTGCGTATTGAATATCATGTCTACTTGCAGTGAGGTACAGTAGAGACCCAATCAATTTCCTATACTTATGTTCTTCAATACTCTTGTCAGATTCAGTATAGGTCATTTTGGTTCCAATGCTCATAGGTATCTTAGCATTCTTTTCAGAAGGCTTTAGATTAAACTTGTTGAGCATGTCCTTTGCATACTTTGTTTGACTAATGAATATTCCATCATTAAGTTGCTTGACTTGCAATCCTAGGAAGTAGTTTAATTCTCCCATCATGCTCATCTCAAATTTACTTTTCATGAGCTCAGCAAAGTCTTCACAAAGTTGCTTGTCTTTAGATCCAAATATAATGTCATCAACATTTACTTGGACTAGAAGTAGTTTCCCTTCATGATTCAAAGTAAAGAGTGTTTTATCAACATGTCCTTTCTTGAAGCCACTTTCCAGCAAGTATTTGGCTAAAGTATCATACCATGCTCTCAGTGCCTGTTTCAGTCCATACAGAGCTTTCTGAAGCTTATAAACCATTCTATTTTCTGAGGAAACCTCAAAGCCTGGTGGTTGTTCAACATAGACTTCTTCAGCAAGTTCACCGTTTAGGAATGCACTTTTAACATCCATTTGATAAACTTTAAAGTCATTATGAGCTGCAAAGGCTAGAAATAGTCTAATTGCATCCAATCTTGCAACTTGAGCATATGACTCGTCAAAACCTAGTCCTTTTGTCTGGGTGAATCCCTTGGCAACCAACCTTGCTTTGTTTCTGGTTATTTGACAGACTCATTCATTTTATTTCTGAAAACCCACTTGGTTCCAATTACAGATATTCCGTCAACAAATGGAACCAGTTTCCAGACTTTGTTTCTCTCAAATTGATCCAACTCTTCTTGCATAGCAGAGATCTAATCTTGATCCTTTAATGCTTCTTCTATAGTTTTAGGTTCAATATTTGAGATGAAACATCCATAAAGAGAGTCAGCAATTGCTCTCCTAGTTCTAACTCCTTGGTCTAAAGGACCGATCACATCCTTGGCATGATGATTTCTTATCGATTTCATAATGGGTTTTGAACTAGTAGGATCAATATCATTTTGATCTGAATGTGTATCAATATGATCTTGATAGGATACTTGTGCAGTATCTGAGATATCTGACACATGAGAGATGCCATGGATATCTGACACTTTTTCAGTGTTAGAGATATCTGGAATTTGATTTTCAGCAATCTCATTCTCAGAAACCTCTTCATGATGAAGGTTCTCACTAACCTATTCCATTTCTGGAATTCTCATAGGAAATTCTCCATCATATCTTAGAGTCATCTGGTTGTTACTAAGCAATGGTTGCTTTTCATCGTCAGATTCATCCTCTAAGTGAATGATAGAATTGTTTCCTTTTGAGGATTCTTCTTCAGAATCTTTAATCATCAGTTCTTTGAACCTATCTGAGAGTTCTTCATTCAAGGGTACTTTCTTGTTTCCTTCGTAGAAGACTACATGAACAGATTCTTCAATCTTTTGTGTTCTTTTGTTGTAGATTCTGTAGGCTTTGCTATTCAGAGAATAACCAAGAAATACTCCTTCATCTGCTTTTGGTTGAAATGTTCTCAAGTATTCTTTTCCATTGTTAAGAACAAAACATCTGCAACCAAACACCCTTAGATGTTTGATACTAGGGGTCTACCAATCAAAAGCTCATAAGGAGTTTTGTCATGGTGTTTGTTAATCAAACATCTATTTTGAGTATAGCAGTCGGTTAATGACTTCAACCCAATAGATTTGACTTATTTCAGTGTCAGCAAGCATTGTTCTTGCTGCTTCTTTTAGGGTCCTATTCTTTCTTTCAGCAGCACCATTTTGTTGTGGTGTCCTTACGAAAGATAATTGATGTTGTATACCTTTGCAGGTACAAAACTCTTTTATGTACTGGTTCACAAACTCAGTACCATGGTCTGTTCTGATTACAGATACCTTGTCATTTTTCATGACTTCAAGCTTATTCAGCAAGTTGGGTATTTCAACCCTTGCATCAGATTTTTGTTTGAGAAATGCAACCCAAGTGAATCTTGAGTAATCATCAACAACAACCAGACCATACTTCTTTCTTGCATAGCTGGTTACAGAGGATTCAAAAAGATCCATATGTAACATTTGCAGTGGCCTTTCACTGGAGTGTCTAGTTTTAGACTTGAAAGATATTTTGGATTGTTTTCCCATTTGGCAAGCTGAGCATATACCATATTTTCTCTATACCATTTTGGGTAAACCAACCACCAATTTTTCTTGGCTAGCTTGTTCAGAGTTTTGAAATTCAAGTGACTCATTCTCTTATGCCATAGCCAATTTTCTTCAGTGCGGCCAGATTGACTCACCATGAGACATTCTTCAGTTGTGGCAGATGCCCAGTCAGCAACATAAAGATTTCCTTTTCGCCTAGCAACCAAGACTGTCTGCTTTGACTCATTGTCTATCACTTTGCATAGTTTTGACTTGATCTTGACAGTGTACCCTTTGTCAACTAATTGACTCATGCTTAGGAGATTATATTTCAATCCCTTTACATGTAGTACTTCAGAGATTGTAAGGGCTCCAAATTTCAGATTGCCAAATCCTATGGTTGGATTTTCATCTCCTTCAGCAAATCTAATAATTGGTCCATTATCGCATTTTCTGTAGTTAATCAGATTTGCTTTATCTCCTGTCATGTGCTTCCCACATCCACTATCAAAATGCCGCTTCGGGTTCTTCCTCAAAGTGTTCTGCACAAAACAGGAAACAAGGAGTTAGGCTCTCATTCCAACAATGGAACCTTCTGGACTAAAGAATCTCCCTGTAGGAATCCATTTCTGAATGAACTTCCTTGGGATATTCTTTTGTCTTGTTGGAACATAAGGAGGAATTTTAGGTAAATGATTGGTATCATTATCATTTAACGCTATTTTCCTTCTTGTTGTGTTCTTTGGTGCTCCTCGTGGTGCTTTCAGATACCTGTCAGGTTGCTGAGTCTGCTTGTCAGCAAACGTAGCTTTCCTTGCCAGATTTCTTCTAGCCCTGGCATTCAGATTTTCAGTGGCTTGACTTTTGTTCCACTTCTGATAATTGCTGTGAGCAATCCTAGCATTTATCCATCGTTCTTGCTCTTGTTTATACTCACGAGCAAGTTGTTTCCCGATGGCTTTATAGCCAATGCCATTTCGAGCACCTGGTGCTATCTGAGTTCTCATCTCAGCAGTTTTGCTAGTCTCTGGGTAGTCTATTTTCTTTCCAGAGAACGTGACATAGGAGAATTTGCCAGCTCCTGCAATTCTTCTTTTATGAGAGACATAGCACTGTGGGTGATTACACTTTTCCGTGTTATGTTTCTTTTCAGAAATATTCCCAACAATTTTCTTTTGGACTTGTTTTTCCCACAAAGTTTTGGTGGCAACTGCCTTTCCTTTGTCAACAACCTTAGCTTTCTGACCAAGGCTATAGGTTGTTTGGGAATCATCTTGCTGAGCACTGACAAATGTTATTCTTTCATCACTCTTATTCAGAGTGGTAGATCTATTTGTTTGTGCGTCCAGCCCAAGTCCTCCTTTTTCTGAAGATCTCTTAAATAAGATTGTACTTCAGTAAGAGTGTCACTAGCTTTGACATAAGATTGAAAAGATACTACCTTCTTTTTGAGTTCCTTATTCTCAGAAAGAAGACCTTCACATTTCTTTTGAAGTTTGGCCAATGCTTCTTTATGTGACTTTTCTGTCTCAGATATCTGAGCTTTGAAAAATGCATTTTCAACATCCTTTTTCTCAGATATCTTGAGTAATTGTGAATTTTCCTATACAAGAGAATTCTTTTCTTCTTCAAGGATTTCGGCTCTAGCTCGGACCATTAGAAATTCTCTTTCATAGAGATCAAGTTCTCTTCTGAGATGTTCCAGATCTTTGATTCCTTCCTCATCACTTTCATAAGTATAACAAGAAGTATGTGTTACCTCATCAGCGATTAGACAAGGTTCAATGTTGGAGATATCTGGAAAGATTTCATCAGCCACTCCACACACTTCTTTCTTCTTTTGACCAAAGTCAACTACTTCATGAGAGACACCACACATCTCTGGAGGAGGCAGTGTGGAATCATCTGAGTCTTCATCCTCAGAATCAGACTCAATGTCTAGAGCATCCAGTTGGATTTGTATCTTCTTTCTTTCCTCAGTGAGCAGAGCTCTCTGACCTCTCTTGAAGTTTCTTCTATCTTTCTTGTCACCTGTCTTTAGCTTGTTGAGGGCAGGGCAATCCGTTTTGAAATGACCAGGTTTCTGACAATAGAAACAGATATCGTTCGATTTCGCTTCCTCAAGACTAGATGCTTTCGAGTAAGCTTGTTCAAATGAGCTAGACAGTTGCATATTTTTGTACTGATGATAATTTGAGCCTAGATGCTTTTTCAGCTTCTCTTTGGCTTTTCTTCTCTCAATCTCCCAACTGACATATTCTCCTCAGTTACCTCCTTGCCTTCCTTCTTTTCAGAAGTTCCTTGAGCAACTAGAGCAATATTCTGCAACTTTTCAGTTGTTTGTTCTCTTTGAGTTGTCTCATAGTCAACTGTGGCAAAGTGAGAGAAAAGTTCCACTGGAGTGATATTTGGCATTCCTTGGTTAAAGTAGAAAAACTTTGTATGCTCCCAGTTATGACTTAGACTTCTCACAATAGTCTTAATTTTTTCTGGTTGGGTATATCTATTACTTTCACCAAGTGCAGCCATGTCACTCATGAGTGTTGTAAACCGGAAATCTAGTTCTTCAAGAGTCTCTGTGGGACCTTGTTTAATGTTTTGGAATTTGAGCTTCAAAACTTCGAACTTATTTTCCTTTGTTTTCTCAGTGCCGGCACAGATTTCTTCAATCAGTTGCCAGGCCACTTTCGCCGTTTTTGCACCCCACAGTTTACACTGTATGTGCTCTGGAGTGGAACGTATGATGATATTGCGAGCCTGACCATCCAGTCGATTTCTCTTGGCATCTTCCGATGTCCAGAGCTCTCTGGGCTTTGGCTCGTAAATAACTTGACCAGTAGGTCTTCCACTGGTTGAAGCACCTGTTTGTGAGGAACCACCACTTGGTTCTTCATCAGTGGGAACTCTGTCTCTACCATTAGAAGCCTCCATGACCTGCTTGAGTTGTTGAATGACTATGGGGCCATTCTTTATTGGTTCGATCATTTCATCACTGATGGCTTCTAGGTGGAGTATCATGTTGTTCTTCCATTTCTCATAATTCTCTAGTTTGAGAAGTGGAGCGTCACTTAAAGACATCCTGCAGCAAACACACTAAACAGACAAATCAAGTGTAGGTGAAAAACAGTTAGTGGGCACTTATCTGGGATCTAGGTTCAGTGCAGAAGGCTTGGAAACCTCCTGATCTGATACCACTTGTTGGTCCAGATAACGGCAAAGTAAAAGACTAGAAGGGGGGGGGGGGTGAATAGTCTTTTTCAAACTTTTGTCGTTAAACACAATTTCTCATATATCTGTGAAGATATCTGATACTTATTTTCAGAGAGCGGAAGACTTTTTGTGATAAGTGCACGTGCTCAGCAAGATATGTGTAAATACTTAGCAAAGTAAATAAAGCAAGTAATAAATTACAGAAAGTAAATAACACAAGTCTTTATAGTGGTATCTGAAGGTGGCGTAATCCTTCAACTAATCCACTTCGGCCTTTCTCAGACCTAGAATCCACTAAGACAGATAATTGAGTTAACCTTACAAATATCTTCCCTCGATTCCTAATACACTAGGTTCCCAACCAAGTGTTCCCCCTGAGTTATTCCCCGGCTTTCTCAGCCAAGTACTTCCTATACTCAGAAACCTTTGAGCTATTCCTTAGTTTCCCAAACTAAGTACTTCCTATGCTCAGTAACCTTGGAGTTATTCCTTAGTTTCCCAAACTAAGTACTTCATGTACTCCACGCCGTTTAAGGTGTTGGTTAAGGTAGTTAGTCAGGATTTGATAGATTAATAACTTCTACAGTTATTTAATACTACCTTCTTGAACAAGAGTCACTTAACACACTTCACAATGTGTGGTAATATGTTCTTTACTGACTCAAGTCTATGATAAGTGTTCTAGAGAATGAATATCAGATTTTTGATCTTTTGATTCAACTCCTTCACAGATAGCAATACTTGTTAAGGATCAGGACACTTAGAACTTTCGTGCTACTTAGAATTCAAGAGCTTAGTCGCAACTATAAGCTAGAGATTAAGTACTTTGAAGGCTTGTATGCTTGAGAGAAAGATACCACTAGTTGTATTATCAGAGAAGCTTGGTATTTTCAGTGTAAGTTCAAGGTGTAGTTTTTCAAGCATTCTAAGTGGTGATATTTATAGTTGAATTTGAAGCCGTTTGAATAGTATCCATTAGGCTCAATTCAAATTCAAACTATTGATATCTGTAAATAGTACTGCAGAAGACGTTCTCTTTTCAGAGATTTCCTCTTTTGTTCAGATGTCTCTATCTGTGCATTTATTGCATTGTACTATTTTTGTCCTTTAGTGCCAATGGAACTATGCACGCTTTCTGAAGCATTGCATGTCCCTTTCCAGAGACCTTCTCATCTCCAGATACCTGTTGAAACATTGTTTCCCAGAAACATAGTTTTATCCAAGGTATCTGAGTGTAGATATCTGTGGGCACTTTTCCTCATTCAAAAACCTTGCGTTCTCAGATATCTTTTGTAAAGCTGGTTCATTGAGAAACACTTGTTTGTCAAATATATCTGGACATAGGTATCTGATAACCTTTGTCTTCAGCAATCTCGTGCAGTCTTCAAAACTTCATTTTAAAATTGAACTTCTCCTGCTGGATGCCTTCTTCTTGGTCTTCTTCAAGAAAATAAAAATTACATTTAGAGACCTAACATCCTATACAAGATTTTCTAGACTATCATACTTAGTGATTTTCCTCTTTCACATTGTTCAAGTGAACCAAGAGTACTAACCACCTTTATGAGCTAAGATAAGTCATTAGATTGCTGATCAAAATCTAAACAGATATTCCTAACAAGTCCTTCTTCGATTAGGATTCTAATTCCTATCCTTCTTCAATATCTTCATGTATCCAAACTCCAAGAGTTCTTCTCCATGAGATATCTAAACCTTTTAAACCTGCTAAGACTAAACCAAAATCGTGAAAACACATTAAAGTGAAGTAATGCAAAATTCATAAATAGAAAGTCCAGTGCCCAGTCAGCTAGTATAGTGACAATACTTAGCCAAGGTAATATTGCATCAATACATAGCTAATATATGCACTTTCATTCTCCCCCTTTTTGCATTCCTTCACAATACCTAACCTGCAGAAAGTTAGTAGTAAAACCAGAACACTCTAAACAAACATACTAAGTATTTACTCCCCCTAAATAAGAAAACATGTGAAGATAATACTAAGCAGTCATAGTCATAACAAACAAAAGTCAGACAAAAGTAAGAATATTTAGACAATACATACCAAAACTAATATCCTACTGGGAATAAGCTCCCAGGCAAATAAAACATATTAAGATACATAAAAAGATATTTTCCAGAAAAATAAAAAAATTCAGTAATCAGCAGGTTAACACTTCTCCCGCTTATTGTGAGGAAGCAAATGTTCAACATCCCCTTTCATCCTTCGAAGTATCACCAGTTCTGCAGCAGCTTCAGCCATGATCCTCTTTTTATCTGCAATCCTTTGATTCTGATACATCAATCTTGTCTGCACATCAACAGGGTCTTCATCATGAGCAGGAGCAGATGTTTCCACAATATCTCCATCAGAGCGAGCCTCAGCAGGAACCACCCATGGCAAGTCACAAACTATATCAGCATAGAGAAAGTTCTTGGCAACCTGGAGCACCTTCACATCCTCAACCAACTCTTCAGATTCTTTCTTGATAAAACCTTGATGAACTAACAGTTGGTAAATGAGACAAGGAAATGGAAGGATGTTGGATGAACCTGCTCGGCTAACATACTCGATAATACCCTAAAAAATCATCTCCCCCATATTCACAGTTAAACCCTTGCGAATCTTAAACAACAAGATCCTCATATCAATGGTCAGGCATGAGGGGTTGGAAGATGGCTTCCAATTGTACTGCGCTATCTTGTGCAAGACAGCAGACAAAGAGCTTAATGAGATAAGGCTTGGACGACGCACCCACTTACGTACAAGACCACCAGAGAGTTCAGTAATAATTTCATCAATGTTCCTATCAACAACAACCTCAGGTTCATCAGGCATACACCAGTTCATTTATCAGAGAAGAACATAAATTATAAACTTTACCACGAACATAGGCTTTGCAGAACTTTGGGGATTGGGGATTCTCACAATACTTAGATAGATTATAGTAGAATTCCTTCACAACATCAACCACATACCCAGACGGTTTAAGCATAGACTGAAGCAAACCATGCATGATGCTATAGAAACTCAAACACATGACACTTTCTAAAATCCTCATTGCACAAAATCTTTTTCGGCCAAAATTTTCTTTTGCTAAGCTGAGCCCACATAGCTTTAACAACCCTAGACTCAAATTTCTCACTTAAAGGAGGAGATTGAAAATCAAGAATTTGAAGGTATATATGTCCTAGAGACAATCATATTGGGGACAAATATATACTTATTCACATTCAATATTTGCATATAATTGTTATATGCAATTATAATGTATATATGAACATATACATATATTGGCATTATAGTGTTTAAATGTTTATTGTCTGCATTCATTTATACACGTGTTCCTATGAGTTTAATGTTGTCACTAAGAATGTGAGATCTTGGGTGATATAGCATAAGCTCTTAAATCTTCCCAATCATTGATCATCAAGAATGGGATATCGGTGATGCATAATATCCTTCGGATATTGAAGATTGGCATGTGGTCTACATCATATCTGTAGAGGGATGTAGTGGTTCTCACAACTACGAATAACTCGGTTATTCATGATGGACACATGGACACTTTGGAGAGTGCTGGTATACCCTAACGAGAACCTATTTGATGTATTCTATTTAAGTGTCTATGGGAGTATCGGCTTGTAGGGTGTTGTAATAGTCCTTCGACTAGAGGTCAATACGACTTCATGTGTGAAGTGATGTACTTTGGTCACGACCAACGCTTGCACTCCTGAGGGAGTAGATACGGCGTGTGCTGGGTACATCATGGAGCATATGGAAGTCGTAGTTGAGCCAAGATAGAATTCATTCCTCGTAATAGAATTTGAGAGAATACTCTACTTCTCATATTTAGTTGATCATTAGTCACTGGCCAGTGCATTGGATATGTATTCGAAATAGTGTTTGAATATATCAAGGATCAATTAATACGATTGAGAGATATTGATTAAGTTAATTTTTGGTCCAGATAACGGCAAAATACTGGGGGGGGGGGGGGGGTGAATAGTCTTTTAAAACTTTTATCGATAAACACAGTTTCTCAGATATCTGTAAAGATATCTGATACTTTTGATTCAACTCCTTTAAAAGTGTGTAAATACTTAACAAGATGAATAAAGTAAGGTAAATGCAGTAAGTAAATAACACATCAAATTATAGTGGTATCTGGCGTAATCCTTCAACTAATCCACTTCGGCCTTTCTCAGACCTAGAATCCACTAAGATAGATAAATGAGGTACCCTTAGAAATATCCTATCTCTCGATTCCTCCAACACTTGGTTCCCAACCAAATGTTTCCCCCTGAGTTGTTCCCCAACTATCTGAGCCAAGTACTTCCTCTACTCAGAAACCTTTTTGAGCTATTCCTTAGTTTCCAAAACTAAGTACTTCCTGTGCTCAGTAACCTTGGAGTTGTTCCTTAGTTTTCCAAACTAAGTACTTCCTGTACTCCACCCTAGTTGGTGTGTGGTTAAGGTAGTTTGTCAGGTGAGCTTCTTTATAACTTACACAGTTATTTCAGAAAGCTCTATGAAATCAAGATTACTTAATACACTTCACAATGTATGGTAACTTGTTCTTTACTGACCCAAGTCTTTGTTAAATGTTCTAGAGAATGAATCTCAGATACTTGATCTTTTGATTCAACTCCTTTACATATAGCAATGCTTGTTAAGGATCTGGACACTTAGAACTTGTATACTACTTAGAGTTCTAGAGCTTTAGTCGCAACAGAAAGCTAGAAGGTAAGTAGTAAAAAATCTTGTATGCTTGAGAGATCACTTGAAGATATTCAGAAATTTGTAGTTTCAATGTGAGTTCAAGTTGTAAGTTCTTGGTATCTTTTCAAGCATTCTAAGTGGTGATATTTATAGTTGAATTTGAAGCCGTTTGAATAGTATCCGTTAGGCTCAATTCAAATTCAAACTATTGATATCTGTATATAGTACTACAGAGTTCTTTGTCTTCTTCTTCAAAGACTTCTGCTTTTGTGCAGACATTTATGTCCGAGCAATAAACGCATTGTACTATATTTGTCCTGTTGTCTCAACGAATACGTGAAGCTTTCTGAGACTTGACACGTTCCTTACTCAGTACACTTGTGTTCTCAGATATATCCTTGGGTAACTTGTTTAATCAAAACACTTGTTGCCTCAAGGTTTCTGGACATAGGTATCTGAGGAGTCTTTTCTCCTTAGTCTTCAGCAATCTTGAGCAAACTTCAGTCTTATGGAAATGAGTGCCTTTGCTTAGATGCTTCCTTCTCATTCTTCTTTAAATAAATAAAAATTATATTCAGAGATCTAACATCCTATACAAGATTTGCTAGACTAACATACTTAGTGATTTTTCTCTTTTACAATGTTCAAGTGAACCAAGAGTACTAAGTACCTTTCTGAGCTAAGATAAGTCATTAGGTTGCTGATCAAAATTTAAACAAATATTCCTAACAAATTTCCCCCTTTTTAATCAGTCAACGATGACTATCTTTAAAACCTATTAAAATTTGGAAGAGGGAACAATCCAACACTTAATCATTTCTTATGATCTTTTCAATTCATTTAATTAAGTGCAGAAAGTAAACATCAAACAAATCACAAGGTGTGATCTTTGCTGACAAGTTATCTTTTTATAGATTGATATCTGAGAGTAGGTTCATCAGATATGTTACAAGGAAAGTTCACAGATAACTTTTACAGTGAATAAAATATATTTCAGTACAATCAACAAGATACAAAATACATAGTTGAATTAGGACAACAGGAGTAACCAAGCTCCAAGTGAACATCCTAATTAACTAGTCTTCAAGTCTTCAAAAATCTTCAAGATTTCAGCAACTTTGTTGATACGAAAATATGTCCAATCCGTCATAGGCGCCTTTGGAACGAATCCTAAGGCGTCTCAAGTTGTCTAAAGGATCCGAGACACTATGATCCGACCCATAGGTCCGAACCTAGGCAAAGAGGTAGACTTCCCACTAGGAGAGGAAGGGTGGCAGGAACTCCTCCAAGAAACACACCTGCTCTCGGATGACGTAACATCCGAAACGCAAAGATATGACCACTCCGAAGCCCAGCGTCCGAGGCAAAACAGGAACAGCACGAACCAATGGATCTCCAAATAATGAGTCCCTACTTCCGCACAAAAGGACAAATTGAATCCGAACTGGATAACTCCGGTACGGCAAGGCAGCTCCACGGTCCTCTCAAACGATCCGCATCTTCCACCACAACCACTTTCTGGTTCGCACCCTCGGGCACCTCAAGAAAATGGTAAATGGTGGAAGGAGCAAACCGCCCGAGAATTCGACTCTCCATGCCAACAAGTCTTCCAGTCCTTGGGAACGACGAGCTAGTCCGCTCCCCCGGGGCTCAAGTGGTGGATACACTACAGCCCCAGAGAGAGAAGACTAGCACGCTGATCCGAGAACTTCGTCCGAAACTTATATACCAAGGAAAAAATATCCCGAAAACTTAATTCTCCGCCCGCTTCCCCGGGGCTGAAATTATTAATGCACGCTACAGCCCTAAAGAAAGAAGGCTAACCCGGTGATCCGGTGAGTACTAGGGATAGCGAATAACAGAAGGACATAAGTCACAAATGTTTAGGAATCCTCGGAACCAGCGAACTAATCCGCTTCCCGGGGGCTAAAGCTGACGATACACGTTACAGGCCCGCAGAAAGAAGATTAGCATGAGGATCCGAAGGAGAGTGAATCCGAGTGACTTGATTTCACCATCCCCAGCATGGTCCGACCTAGAGGGACTTCCGAAGTGTTGATACGGAAATATGTCCAATCCGTCATAAAGGACCTAGGAGCGAATCCTAAGGCATCCCAAGTCATCCAATGGATCCGAGGCACTTAGGTCCGAGCCAATGGTCCGATCCGGGCAGACCATCTATTGTCCGACCCACCCTAAAAGAAAGGGACAAAGGATTTGGACCTGCAAGGCCCGACCCGGAACCATAGGTCCGACCCACCTTGGTCCGAGCCTCCCTGGGAAAGGAGCATAGTGCTAAGTCAGCACCCTCTCCGACCCAAGGACTCCGACACGGATGTCAACTCGGATCCAGCATGACCATCTCATAAGGCTACCAAGCAAGTGGGCACCAAAGAGTGAGATATCCGAACCCAGGAGCTCCGAATCGAAAGAGTTGGACAGACAGGAGAACTTCCTCAGCTAACAACCAGGTACTGTCCGGATTAGACATCCGGACCGACCTCTCCGAACCTGGGACCTCGGCAGACTCTGTCACATCCTCAAGAACTCTCCCAATAATGACCAAACTACCCCTAAAGTCCAAGATGGCATGGGCTAAAGCTTCATTATTGGGCTATGGGCCTCATCTTAGCATTGGTGGCTCAATCCTAGCCGTACACATGGCGCAATCCTAGCAAGCCCTTCCATTTTGATGATAGCCTATAAATAAGGCACACATCCCAACAAGTAAGGAACTCAACTTCACTTCATACGGACCATCTCGCTAGTCATATCACAATCCCGATCCCCAGTATATTACAGAGTTGATCCTCAGTCACTCTCGAGTAAAGTCTTATCCCGGTTTGACACTTAGCAAACCGGGCACTAACCCCCCCCCCCCCACTCAAGTGTGCAGGTCCTTACCGGAGTAGTTGGTCGCTGGTTCTTATGCCTTGGCCCTCATCCAGCAAGGAGCCCCTCATCTTGGTACCAATTAGAAGAGTTAAATAAATCTAAGTAGTTGGGGAGTTACACCCTCAACATTTTGGCGCCGTCTGTGGAAAACTTTACAAAAAGTCCCGTTCTCTTCAGTAATGACAAGAACAAGAAGTTCCGCAAGAACCAACGCCACTGCCATTGGTACGCCTGCTCCAAGACAAAGGGGGAGACCTCCCACTAGAAGAGGGGGAGTAGCAAGAGCCTCAACAAGAGAAGTAATAGATGATCCAAGTGATGGCCATACCGCTAGTCTTTCTTCTGGCGAGGGAAGAGCCACTAATCCACCAGTAAGGATCCAAACACTTGGAGATGAAGGACAGGTTCCTCCGTCAGGAACACATGGTCCTCCCCCAGGAAGAAACTTTACTCTCCCAAATGGACAGATCATCCGTCCTAGTGAGTTCGGGATGAATGAGAACCAGTTTGGCCTCTTACTCACCACTATTCAAGGGTGTTTTGGATCAAACAACCTGCAGCCTCCTCAGCCCACCCCGCCTACGCCGATCCCAAGGCAAGCTGAACCCGCTCAATCAAGAAATGAGCACCGTCCGATCCAACAAAGGCTGGGGGAGCAAGCTCAACCAGAAGATCTGAGACACCTTCTCAATAGGAGAGCCGCTGCTTCTCATGAACAACGAGGGAGAAGTCCAGAAGTGTCGCAAGTAGGCGAAGTGGGAACCAGTCGGCGAGGAGCTCAACAACAAGTGCCTAGAGATCAAGTGGCAGAAAGCACCCCGATTGTTCCAGTCGGTGATCTTCCTCCAGATGTAGCTATCAACCCAGGCGGTGAAAGATTGACGGTGGCGAGATCTACCTCCAACAGAAGGCCTTGGAAACACAAATTGCCACCTTGAGCAGGATGGTCAAAGCACATGAGAAGGTGGTAGTTAAAACTCCCAACCCTCTGTGCGATGAGATCAGAAAAGAAAGAAAACGCCCCGACTGTGTTATCCCAAACCTTGAGCATTACTATGGAGATACTTGCCCTGTAGGGAATCTTACTAGATACGAAAGTAAGATGGAAAGCGATGGACTCAACGATAACATGAAAGCTCTCAACTTTTCCACCACACTCTTTGGAGAAGCAATGGATTGGTGGACCTCACTACCTAATGGTTCCATCAAATCCTATGCGGACGTTGCCTCCCTTTTCTTGAAAAGGTTTGAGAAAGCAAAAAGAAGGAAGAGGTCAGTTGAGCACCTGGCAGGCATAATCCAGAAAGAGCATGAGGACCTCAGAACCTTCCTTGACCGCTGAAGTACGACAGGTAGAGCCTCGTAGCATCAAAGAGCGGGTCCGACACCTATATGCCAACACTTATAATGATGAGCTTAGAAGGAAGCTTTCCAATGAGGAGATCACCAATGAAAAGTATTTGGAAGAAATCTGCGAAGGAGTCCTGTATGGAGAAGATTACCGAAGGAATGTCCCGATAAGAGCAGGGATTAAGAAGGGAAAAGAACAAGTACGACAGGAACTCCCTCCTCGTCAAGGGAAGTTCGAGCAAAAAAGAGATCTCAGGGACAGAAAAGAATTCCATAGAGAAAGAACTCCACCCAGAAGGTACGCCGAGTATACCCGCCTCAACAGACCAAGATCCGACATCTTGGCTTCTATTGTTGAGAAGGACTTGGATATACAATGGCCTAAACCTATCAAGAGCAGCAAGAAGAGTAAATTCTCTAAAGAGTACTGTAGGTTCCACAAGCAGAAAGGTCATCCGACTGAGGATTGCATCCAATTAAAGACAGAAATTGAAAGACTAGTGAGAAGTGGGAAGTTGAAAGAACCAACAGGCGAAGAAGAGCCCTCCAGGCATAGAAGGAATGAGCAAAGAAGAGAGGAGCGTGGTTCTGAACCTCCGACAGGATCTTTACCACCACCTCCAACCGAAATCCCACCCCGTCAGGCCCAAAGATATCAAGGGTACCACAAAGGGACAGAAATGGAAAACCTCCCTTACAGTGGGGTTATCAACGCCATTGCAGGAGGACCAACAGGGGGAGATAGCAGAAGTGCAAGGGAAAGGACCGCGCAACACTTAAGAAACAACGACAGGGCTTATGGTCCACCAGCCTTGAAAGGCACAAATGCGATTACCTTTGACGATAGCGAGATCCCCCCACCAACGTCTGGCGGAGGAGATCTCAAGGACCCCGATGTCCCTTTGGTTGTTTCTCTAGTGATTGCCACTTACGAATTGACAAGGTACTAATCGACACGGGAAGTTCCTCCAATGTCCTATCCAAAAGGATGTTGAGCAAATGCATCTGGGCAAATACAATATGGACGAGTATACACCTCATTAGTAGGTTTTGGAGGGTGCAGAATGCGCCCATTGGAAGTATACCACTGCAAGTCTCCATGGGCACTTTTCCGAAAAGAGTGACCCAGACTATCCTCTTTGTGGTAGTAGATAGCACCTTCGACTATAACGCGATCTTGGGCCGCCTGGGACTTAACTAATTCAGAGCAATCGCTTCTCCCCTACACAACAGGGTGAAGTTTCCAACCCCGAACGGCATAGGGGAAGAAATGGGCAACATTAGAGAAGCCTGGGAATGCTACATCATGTCAACCAGAGGGGCCACAGATGCTGTCCTTTCGGTCGCTAAGGGCCCTCTTAGCCATTCTCCCATTACTCTAACACCACCAAAGGAAGAGATCGGTATCGGATCGTTCAGAGAAAAGTTCCCTAAGACAGCTAGAATAGAATCCCATGAAGCCTTGAAAGACGTCCAACTGGTCGAAGAAAATCCGGAGAGAACAACTCGGATTGGAACGGAGATGAGTACGGAAATAGAGCTGAAGCTCATCACTTGCCTTCGTGACAATCGCGACATCTTTGCTTGGAGCACAAATGATCTCAAGGGGATAGACCCAAGGATTGCGGTTCACCGCCTGAACATGGATCCTACGGTCAAGCACATCCGGCAAAAGACGAAAGACTTCGGACCAGTTGAGGATGCTATCATAGCAGGGGAGGTTGACAAGTTAATGAAAGCAGTTCATATCGAAGAAGTCAGATACTCCATTTGGAGTGCATAGCGTGGTCCTCGTCGAAAAAGCCCCAGGAAAGTGGAGAATGTGCAATGACTTCACTAGACTCAACAAGTTTTGCCCAAAGGATCCCTATCCATTGCCACGCATAGACCAACTGGTTGATTCCACTGCAGGATGTGCACTTCTAAGCTTCATGGATGCATACCAAGGCTTCTACCAAATTAGGATGGCTCAAGAAGACATCAAGAAAACGACATTCTTTGCGTCCGGAGGAGTCTATTGCTTCAAGGTCATGCCTTTTGGCCTCAAGAATGCAGGAGCTACTTACCAACGGCTGGTAAACAAGATGTTCAAGGAAGAATTGGGAAAAACCATGGAAGTCTATGTGGATGACATGCTTGTGAAAAGCAAGACTGAAGAAGAGCACATCGAACACGTCAACAATTGCTTTTCTATTCTCCGGAAATATGGAATGAAGCTGAACCCTGAAAAGTGCACTTTCGGGGTCAGAGGAAAATTCCTCGGCTACATGGTCACAGAAAGAGGCATCAGTGCTAACCCAAAGAAAATAAAGGCAATTGTAGATCTGCCACAGCCCAAGACCGTCAATGAAGTTCAGAAGCTTCTAGGAAAGGTAATGGCGTTGAGCCGTTTTATCTCAAGGTCCGCCGAAAAGAACCTTCCCTTCTTTAAGATCTTACGAAAAGGAAATAAGTTCGAGTGGACAAAGGAGTGCGAAGAAGCCCTGGAAAACTTGAAAAAGTATCTCCTCTCGCCACCCCTTATGTCCAAACCTATGGAGGACGAAACTTTTTATCTCTATTTGGCCACCACCGATGAAGCAATGAGTTCTGTACTGGTACGGCTACAAGACAACGAGCATTTACCAATCTACTACTTGAGCAAAGCTCTTGTAGGCTCTGAGGCCAGATATGTCAGGGTTGAGAAGCTCGCCTTCGCACTGGTTTACACTGCACGACGACTAAAGCCTTACTTCAAGTCGCATCGGATTGTGGTCCTTACAAATGAGCCACTCAAACATGTCTTGGAAAAACCGGATCAGTCAGGACACCTGTCCAAATGGGCTATTGAGCTAAGTGAATATGATATTGGGTATCAAGCCCCATCTGCCAAGAGAGCACAAGTTCTGGCCAACTTCCTGGTAGACTATCCAGAGAAAGCAGAACAAGAGAACGGAAATTCCCAGGAAAAGGCTAGTCATGTGGTGATTGCCCAGATCAAGGAATCAAGTGGAGAGGAAGAAGCAGAAGAGACACAAAGAGGTAGCATCCAGCCTATGACTGAATACTACCTACCTATGGATGATTCACTAAGAGTGAGGCACATGTTTCTCTTGGATGAAAAACTCGATACCTCGACAACTGCGTCTTCCGACAAGAAGCAGGAGGTTGTGAAAGCACCCACTCCCACTTTAGGAGGAAAGGAAGGAGACAAAGAATGGTGGACATTACAAGTGGACGGATCATCAACTGGACGATTGGGAGGAATAGGAATTTTCCTTGAAAGTCCTGAAGGAGCCAAGCTAGAAATGCCATCACTCTCAATTTCAAAGTGACAAACAACGAGGCGAATATGAAGCACTTATCACGGCCTAAGAATGGCGAAAGCCCTTCAAGTAAAAAGGATCAAAGCTACCAGACTCCTTCGTACAATCCAGTTCTCCGGGTCTTTCACCACCAAAGGCGTAACATGATCAAATACTTGGAACTCCTCAAGAAAGAGGTTGAGCAATTTGAAGAATTTACTCTTAACCAATTTCACAGAGAATGGAATGAAAAGGCCGATGCCCTCTCCAATGCGCCTCGGCCTTAGGAGCTTTGGACACAAGAAGTGTCATCCTAATGACCCGCGCGGAATCCTCCCTGGCAAACCCCAATGGAAAGATGTTCCTTGTGAGCACAGAAAGGAATTGGATGACTGATATATTCCGTTACCTCAAGGATGGCACTTTACCTATGGATCCTAGAGAGGCCAGGAAGATTCAATGCCGAGCTAACAGATACTTTATTACGGGAGAAGATCTCTACAAGAGATCTTACGGTGAACTCACTTGAGGTGCCTAGATCCTCAAGAGGCGAAGATCGATGGAAGAGATCCACGGAAGTCTGTGGAAGTCATTCGGGGAAGAACTTTGGCGCAAAAGATCATAAAGCGAGGATACTATTGGACTATCGACATGGATCTCGCCAACATCGCCCGCTCCTGTGAGGACTGCCAATACTATGCCAACATACCACACCGCCCGACCAACCCTATGATTCCGTCAATCATAGCATGCCCATTTGATCAATGGGGCATAGACATAGTTGGTCCCTTTCCGCGAGGAACACATCAAAAGAAGTTCTTGATAGTGGCAGTGGAGTACTTCACTAAGTGGGTCGAAGCTGAAGCAGTGTCAACCATCACCGAAAGCAGAGTTCGGACATTCATCTGGAAGAACATCATCTGCCGGTTTGGACTCCCACGAGTGCTAGTTTCAGACAATGGAGCACAATTTTCTGGGTCAAGACTGAAGGAGTGGCTTCAGTCCTTCAAAATAGAACAACACTTTACTTCCGTTGGCCACCCCCAAGCCAATGGCCAGGTAGAAGCCACCAACAAGACCATAGTCAAAATTTTGGAGAAAAGGTTGAGAACTTCCCAAGACAGTTGGGCGGATGATCTTGACGCGGTCCTTTGGGTGCATCGAACGCGGCCAATCGCCATTAAGAAACACCTTTCTCCTTGGTCTATGGATCCGGCGGTCATCCTTCGGAGACGGTGGTGGCAACCGGAGAATCCAAGAATACAACCTGATTGATAATGAGCTCAAGGATCTATGACCTTGAGCTCCTTGAAGACAAGCGATAAGGCATCGCCAACATCCTTGGTACCAAGCCATGACCGCTCGAGCCTACAATAAACGTGTCCTTCCCAAGGACATACAAGTAGGAGACTTAGTCCTCAGAAGAGCCGATATACTAAGTCATGTGGGGAAACTTAAGCCCAAGTGGGAAGGACCGTACAAGGTTACCGGGGCAAGAGTTAATGGAAGCTTTGAACTAGAAGATGAACAAGGGCGGGCCTTGAAGAGAACTTGGAATGCCAAGAATCTCCAAAAGTTTTACACTTAGATAAGTATGGCAACGACTGTCACCTTCCTCTATCTCGTAGACCTGTTTTTTGTGTTTGCTTTTTTTTGAAAAAGGCCTCGAAGCCCTCAAGTTCTAATCCGATTTCCGTCAAATCAATACAACTGTGATTTCATAAATATTATGGATAATCATGCCCTCCAAATCTCTTGATTCGAACGGGCCATGAAGATATCTAACTACTCGATCCGAACCTAGATCATACATTGATCCGGATCGGACCAACACTATCAAACAGTGTCTGACCTTCACAAAGGCAAATACGCTTTTATTAAAACAGGGTACAAATTTACAAAGTCAGGGTCCGAAGAGCCCTAATCAGGCTTACAAAAACAAGCTCCTACTCTATCTATTTACTTCTACAGCGAAGCTTCCTAATCAACTCTGGTCTACCGAACCAAACCCCGTACGAGCACTATTGACTACATTTTTGGGCGCTCCGAAGGAAGAAGGAATTCCACCATCCCAACCTTGATTGTTTTCTGACAAAGGCTTCGAAGCCCCATTCGGACGATCTAAAGACTAACAGCAGCCGGACGAGATAACCAAGACCATTCGACGCTTCCAGAAAGGATACTTCATCACCTCCGAACGAAAGAGAGCTCCGAAGCAAGCAAGAATCACACTGACAATCCGGATCGCCTCACACCAAATACTATGAATACACCCCAAATTCAGAGTATTTGGAAAGCGACCAACCCGGACAGTCAGATCAACCCAAGTCACTCCGGAGGCTACCGTTGGTCCGAGTCCCAACAAGACCGCCATTGTCAGGGACTCCGTCCCAGAATTATAAGTTGCTCCCTCGAGCCTTCAATTCTGGAACGCAGCCACCAACAAAACCGAGCTGCTCGGACGAAAGACCTTAGGTACAAGGCAAACGAGTCACCAGAAAGGTTACTTCCGGGAGTCCCCAGTGATCCGACTCCGAACAAGCTCAGCACTGTTGGGGACCCCTTTCCAAAATTGCAAATAGCTCCCTCGAGCCTTCAATCCGGGAAATACAGTCACCAACAAAACCAAACTGCTCGGATACACATCCTCAAGGACGAGCTAAAAGACCTACTCAAAGGGATACATCTCCCTCCATCCGAGCAACGAGCAACTAGACACAACAGGGTTGGTAGAAAACCTCCCAATATTTCGGGCGGTTTTTTACGACTGAACCACGAAATACTGGAAGGGATTCTATCAAACCAATTCTGCCGACTTGTCGCCCCCCGGGCACATAACTAGAGCGGAATGCCTCGGATGCATTGAGATTCAAAACCGACTATTTCACGATCCCCGAACCATCTAGCTAATCTACCTCTCCGGGGCTAAAAGTCACGAATATAGACCACAGCCCCGGAGAAAGAAGATTAGCCTGACGATCAGAGGAATTGATTGGCAAAAATTTTAGGCCTCACTCGGTACGGACCGTATTCTCGAAGATCCGAGGCTGGCTTTCCGAGCAATTTGATTTCCACGACTCTCACCGAAGAACCACCCCGGGTAGACTTCCGAAGCATCGGAGAAACCCTTGGGACGAGATCACGGGCGAGAGTAATGGCATAAACATGCTCACCAGCCGCTCGGACTCGAGCTCTGGACCTTTGATTACTATAAAAGGGCGAGATGTCTTAATAAAAAGCCGTACAAACCAGGAGTATATATAGAAAGAGAAGACCAATTGGAAGCGGACACGTGTCCCATATTCACCGGAAATGGGCTTGGGCCGAACATGGGCTTGGCTCTTCGGCTTACATTGGCCCAACCCAACAATCCGCCCTGCGAAAGCATACCGACTAAGCTACTCACTCGGACGTATCAAGCTCGGGGCTAACATAACAACATCCGAAGCAACTGTGATTCGTATAGAGTCACCCTCTACTTAATGCTGATCATCTTTTTACTATCTCACAAGTCTGCATGACTCGGGAAGACACACCAAGTCAACGTCCGAATCGTCTTAACTTATCACGATACGAGGCGATTATTTTTCTCTCGCAGGCCTGGCCACTCCAAGACGTGGCTTCGAACCAATTCGTGAGCCGGTTTATTTCTATTATAGCTTCCGATTCGGATGGGCACAACGGTTGATCGTCCCCCAAGACCCCCAAAAGAGAATTTGCATCAGGCAGATTAAGGTCCTGGCGGTACGGATCTCAAGGGGCCGAACCCACTATCCGAGTCTACGAGAATTGACGAATTTCTACGCAAGTACGAAGTTAAACGCGCAAGGATGTAAACAGCAACATTAGTGTTTCATTGGAAAAAAATAGTTCCGAGCCATCAAAGGGCCCGAACCAACAACATTCATCAAAGATAAGTATATATTTACCCAACAAAAGACGACAAGCAAAAGAAAAAAAAACATTGTTTTTAGGCCCAGAGGCACCCTATTACAAAAAACCCGGGGCATACCCCGTCTTCACTGCCTTCGCCGCTCGGACGAACTAGGTTGAGACTGAGAGGGGCCGCCCGTATCCTTCTCCGGAGGCGCTTGACCTTGCTGTTGGGCTATCCTCCGTGCTCTCCGAGCCTCAACCTCTTTCAGGAAGGCCGGACACTCCTCCATCAGGTCGAGGTCGCGATCAAAGCCTTGGACAGGCCCGGGCAAAGTCAGCCAGTCTCGGTTGTGCTCCAAGTGGTCCTCCAAAGGAACGAAAACACTAGACATGAGCACCCGAGGGACGAAGGATGGGAGATACGGACCGCCGTGGTTGTACTTCTTGCCCTCAGGCTAAACCAAACCGGCTCCACAAATTCGCATTTGAGCGGATCTTCGTCAAAACACCCTCCGGAAGTCCGAGCCATCTCCATTTTAAAGGCGGATACCCCTCGGCCTCCAAGTTACAATCATCCGGTATCCAACCCTTCCTCCCTTTGCTCCACAACAGATCAAACCCATCTTCGGGCCTCATCATACTTTGACTCGAGCAAAAACTTGTAGGAGTCCGAATCAAGGAAATCTTGGACAGCCCTTGTCCGGACTCCCCGAAGCTCCTTCAGCATCTTATCCTTGAAAGTCCGAGAGACGGCCACGAAATCGTCCAAACTATCTTGGTGCACTTTCAAATCAGCCTCCAAAGATCGAATGGCACTTTTCATCTTGGCCGTCTCCGACTCGGCCTCTTGTTTAGCAGCTACGGCCTTCTTCAGGCACTCCGAAGTGTTGTGCACAGGGGCCTTCAATCGCCTTGACGGCCTCGGCCTAGCTAAATCTTCTTCTAGGGTAGCCCTCGGCGACCAAGGAGCATGCTTCAACAAAGACAGGCTGAAAACAAAAACGAAACATCGGAAGTGTTAGATACCTCCGAACCACAAGAAGATGTAACACCAACGGAAAACTTAATCTCACTTTGCGCTGAGCGGCAGTTAACTCCGAAATCCGCTCCAGCTCGGGAGCCTCGCCCACCTTTCCCTTGCCCTTCTTGGCGGGAGGATTCGGACCTTCGGAGGAGCGCTTTTTTGGAGCAGCAGCGCTCGATCCGCTTGCGGGAGGATCTTGGGACACGGATCTCGGAGGCTTCTTCGAGCCCTTAGTTCCGACCACCTTACCTTATGCAGGGTAGGGATAGTCTGGGCCTCTTCACCCGCAGCAGCCCTCCGAGACTCCTCCACTCGGAACACAGTAGCATTCCTTGGCTCGTTCATCGGGAGTACGGTGGACGTCTTGATAATCTGGGTCCAAGAACCCTCTGCCAACTCCTTCCGTTGCGCAGCGTTTTGCTGACGCTTCAACTCCCGCATAGTCGACATCGTATACTCGAACCAGAAAGCTGCACATCCGAATCACGATAAGTTACACAAGAATCTACAAATAGTAATCATATAGTCGACAAACAGACAACCGACTCGGACAACCAACCAGAGGTAGAGAGAAACCACTTACTCAAATCCTCCATGTTGTCACAAAAACTTGGCTCGGACAAGCCGGCCAAGAAAGGCAGAGGCTGACATATCAGACCTCGGAAAAAGTACTTCTCCGGCTTTTGACTCCGATGGAACGCTTGCATCCACAAGGGGATGTTCCGTGCCGGTGGCTTCCAATCCGGCAGTTTGCCTCGGAAGATTTTCTTCTCGAAATGCCACGTGGGCCTCTCCGCTTCGGATTGCCCGGGCTTCAGAGCCGGACGGACAAAAATGTACCTCTTGAACCATTGGATTCCCAACGAGGACAAGGGATCGACAAAAAATGTGTACGCCTGGCGACATACAAACGTATAGAACCAAGTGTTCCTATTACTAACACTAATGTTGAATAATTTACGGAAATTATCGAAGGTGAGCGGGATGCCTTTATATTTACATAGCACTCCGAAGCACATCAAATTTCCGAGGGAGTTGGGGATGATCTGGTGCGGACTCAAACCCATGCTGTTCAAAATCTCCAGAAACTCGGATGATACTGGTAGTCGCCACCCGCAATGGAGACTTATCTCATAGACCGACATGTAGCCCGGAGGCGGATTATAAAACGCATGAGATTCGTCCGGGATGAGAATCTCCACACAATCCGGGATCTCATATCTTCTCCGGAGCTCATCTACTTCATCGGCTCGGATGGTTGAGGCACAAGTAGGCAGAGTACCATCTTCATTCAACTCGCCCTCCGGATCGGGGTGAGTGACCTGGTCTCTAGACCGAGGGAACTTCACTTGGAAAACGTCCTCACCCTTCCTCAGCCTCTCCGGACGCTCTTCCTCAGCCACCTGCCGACTCGGCCCTGCTTGCCCAGAAGTTTCCACACGGAGCACATTAGCGGATGGCTCTGCACCTTCTTCCTCCTCGGAACCAGAATCTTCGCCCCGCACACCTTCTTCTGCCTCATCTTCCTCGGATGAGGACGCTAACTCTAGCAGTCGAATAGGTGCAGCGACTTGCACGATCCTCCTCACCCTCTTCGAAGATGCTCAAATTGGGAGGTGCTTCCGAAGTATCATGCACTTCCTCGATAGTTGGCGCCTGCGGATCCGGAACGAACGGGACTCGATTAGGATTACTCCTAAAGTTATAACCTAGGGTGCGAATTAAAGTTCGGATCTCTACCGGAAGTTCGGATTCCTGGCCAGCTCGACCCGGGCGACGAGTTCCTATAACCCGCGAGCTTGTCTCTTGAGCCGCTACAATAACCTGCACATGCGACACTCGCAGGTAATCCGGACGCCTCGGAGGACCAGAATCTGGAACAACTAACCGAAGTAAGGAACTTACCTCGGGCTCTTCCGGACTCGGATGGGGCGCTTGCTCCACCTCCAGTACTTCGTCATCATCCATGATCTCAATCTCCTCGGAGCTATCGCTTAAGGATATCGCCTCGGAGTCATATCCCTCAGCCTCGGATCGATTTTGGCTATCACTCTCGGACATCCTAGGGAAAGGAGAAAGCAATATCGTAAGCTTTAAGATGGCAGTCCGAGAGGTCGTTTATGTATATTAAAGTGGCCAATTCAAAGCCAAAACTAGCAGCTTACTCGCGATTAGTTGGTCGAGACTACACTTATTCGGTGTTAGTCAACATCAAGTACGTATTGGTTATCAACTATACTACACATTATAAGCATACATCCGAGTAACTTGAAGAGGAAAGACCACAGAGATAATTTAAGACAAGACGAGTAAACTTACTTGGACTCGGATGATTAGATAGAAATGACTTGACTCTGCACAGGATCACGCGCTTCGAACCGCTCGTCGATCGCTTCGGATTGATTGTAGTTGCTTCGATGTACTCGGAATGCAAAAATTCTCTCTCTAAACGGTGAGAAATGAACCGGCCAACCCCTCTATTTATAGAGGGCCATATTGGGAACTCCAACCGTCGCGATTTTTCGGATTTAATCTCCACCGTCGATCAAAAACCATCCAACGGTATAGTACAATTATACCAAGTGAAATGACGAATGGGTACAACAAATTTACCTCTTGGATAGATGAATACAACAACTCTCCCTCTCTCGGGCGACAGACAACATGAGAGCTCCGGAGTATCATCTTCTCGGACGCCTAGCGGCTCACCAGTCCAATATAACTTGTCCACACAAGGAACCTCGTATACTCGAGCGATTACCCTTCGGACCTTCCCGCAACCACAGAGGCTGGTTCGGACGGGACACGCACCTACGGTCCGCCACCGTAGCTCGTCAAAGGTACACTACCGATGTTCGGAGCCTAAACTTAGTCTCCATTACAAATACCCTTTTTTCTTTTTTCTTCACGTCGTTGCCCTTCGGACCTAGTCCCTCGGATGGCGACGATGTTTTAGAAAAAGAAAAAGGGGGGGGGGGAGAGACTAAGTCAATGGCCACACGAAGTACGGAGTACACCTTTTTTCAACGAGATCGAAACGGATTGGACTGGAGAACGGATTCTTTTCCTCAAAAACGCTTCCCAAACCAATAGTTCCACAACTATCTTCTACTAAGATACTTGGAAACTAGGGGGACATATGTTGATACGGAAATATGTCCAATCCGTCATAAAGGACCTAGGAGCGAATCCTAAGGCATCCCAAGTCATCCAATGGATCCGAGGCACTTAGGTCCGAGCCAATGGTCCGATCCGGGCAGACCATCTATGGTCCGACCCACCCTAAAAGAAAGGGACAAAGGATTTGGACCTGCAAGGCCCGACCCGGAACCATAGGTCCGACCCACCTTGGTCCAAGCCTCCCTGGGAAAGGAGCATAGTGCTAAGTCAGCACCCTCTCCGACCCAAGGACTCCGACACGGATGTCAACTCGGATCCAGCATGACCATCTCATAAGGCTACCAAGCAAGTGGGCACCAAAGAGTGAGATGTCCGAACCCAGGAGCTCCGAATCGGAAGAGTTGGACAGACAGGAGAACTTCCTCAGCTAACAACCAGGTACTGTCCGGATCAGACATCCGGACCGACCTCTCCGAACCTGGGACCTCGGCAGACTCTGTCACATCCTCAAGAACTCTCCCAATAATGACCAAACTACCCTTAAAGTACAAGATGGCATGGGCTAAAGCTTCATTATTGGGCTATGGGCCTCATCTTAGCATTGGTGGCTCAATCCTAGCCGTACACATGGCGCAATCCTAGCAAGCCCTTCCATTTTGATGATAGCCTATAAATAAGGCACACATCCCAACAAGTAAGGAACTCAACTTCACTTCATACGGACCATCTCGCTAGTCATATCACAATCCCAATCCCCAATATATTACAGAGTTGATCCTCAGTCACTCTCGAGTAAAGTCTCATCCCGGTTTGACACTTAGCAAACCGGGCACTAACCCCCCCCCCCCACTCAAGTGTGCAGGTCCTTACCGGAGTAGTTGGTCCCTGGTTCTTACGCCTTGGCCCTCATCCAGCAAGGAGCCCCTCATCTTGGTACCCATTAGAAGAGTTAAATAAATCTAAGTAGTTGGGGAGTTACACCCTCAACACGAAGCACCGAAAAACCCTTAGAGGCGGATCACGCATAGGAACGGTGGACTAAACCCACTCGTCAGACATCCGGACCCCAGGATCCGAACCACCTATTACTATAAAAGGGATGGAATGATCTGATAGAAGTGAAGAACCAATCATCACTCGCCATGTGGCCCGTAACCGCCGCGATGGGCTTGGGCCTGGACATGGGCCTAGCACTTGGGCCACTATTGGGCCAACCCAGAGTCCCTTCACATTTCCGGCCTCATTGAGTGAAATGCCCGTTTGGATCTGTCAGCCCGAGGCTGCCATGCTAACTTCCTTACCAACTACAATCCGAAGCGAGTCACTCAACTTTTACACTGTGAAAGCCAACACGGCTCGGAGCAGTACACCAAGTCCCTACGGATCGAGCAGGATGATAACGTTCGACCTAGCCCTACTTGTTATAGATTTGATTACACCAATCTTACCTATACAATCAGCATTTAGAGCTTGTCCGACCGAGCCAAAGATCTACCAATTGAATACTGCATTATTTTGGGGAAAATCGAGCCTCGTAGACTTGGATCCATTACCCAAAAAAGCCGAGTCAATGAACCTTTGTGAGTTGCCGGTCTATTTTATAAACTCAACGCACAAGAAGAAACATGCACTCGGAAAGGCAATAACAACAAGGCAATGGTAAAAGTTGATCCGAGCCATCAACGAGCCCGGACCAATGACATAGATACCGGATCAAGTGTAACTTCGACAAAATGATTTATACAAAACAGTGATTAAGAAGGAAACAATATTGTCTCAAGGTCCGAAGGCCTGCAATTACAGAAATCCGGGGCATACCCTCCGCCGCTCGGATGAACCAGCCTGAGTTCCGGAGGGGCCTCCGATCTCCTTTTCCGGAGGTGCTTGCTCCCGTTCTCTGGCTTCTTGGGCCAACCTCCTCTCTCTTCGAGCCTGCAACTCTTTTAGGAAGCCAGGGCATTGTTGCATCAAGTCCAAATCCCGATCGAAACCATGGACAGGCCCGGGCAAAGTCAACCAGTCTCGGTTCTGCTCCAAGTGATCCTCCAAAGGAACGAAGACACTAGACATCAGCAACCAGGGCACGAACTGCGGGAGGTACGGACCACCGTGGTCGAACTTCTTGTTCTCTGTCTCATCACAGACCAGCTCCACAAACTCGCATTGGAGTAAGTCTTCGTCCGAGGCACCCTCCGGAGCAAAGTCCGAGCCATCGGCCTCTTTGAAAGCAGAAACGCCTTCAGCCTCCAAGTCACAGCCACTCAGAATCCAACCCTTCCGACGGAACTGGCCTACAGCCGCATCGAACCCATCCTGCCGAGCCTCATCATACTTGGACTCGAACAAGAATTTGCAGGAGTCTGACCCCAAGAAATCCTGGACGGTCATTGTCTGGACCTTTAGCAGCTCATTCAGCATCATGTCCTTAAAGCACCGGAGACACCAACGAACTCATCCACGCTATCTTGGTGAACTTTCAACTCATTCTCTAGCGCTAGGATGGCACTTTTCATCTTAGCCGTCTCCAACTCGGCCTCCTTCTTGCCAGCAATGGTCTTCTTCAACCGCTCGGACAAACTGTTCAACCGAGATGTCTCCACCGCCCGAGCAGCCTCAGCCTTGGCCAGATCCGCCTCTAGTGTGGCCCTCCGACCCGCCACCACGAGCACGCCTGAACGGCGGCAGTGAGCTAAAACAACCAACATTAAAAAGTTAGAAACACAGTTCCGAGCCAAAGAATCTTAAAACAATCAAAAATTTAAAAAACAAACCTTGCGGTGAGTAGCGGTCAACTCCGCAATTCGGTCCGATTCAGAGGCAACGGTAGAGCCACCTCGGATCCAACTCAGCTCGGCTCATCACTCATCTTTCCTTGCCCTTCTTGGCGAAGGATCGGACCTTCAGACGGGCGCTTTTGTCCGGCAAGACTTTCGAGACATTTGGCGGGGGTCCCGAGACACAGATCTCGGAGGTTTCTTAGCCCCCTTCGAACCAACCACCTTACCCTTATGCAGGATAGCTATTATACGAGCCTCTTCGCCATGGTGCCCTCCGAGTCTCCTCCACTCGGAAAGTTGCAGCATTCCGGGGCTCCTCCATTGGCAGCACGGTGGACGTCTTTATGATTTGGGTTCGGGTACCCTCCTCCATCTCCTTTCGTTGAGCGGCATTCTGCTTCTGCTTCAATTCCCGCATGGTAGACATGGTGTACTCAAACCAAAAATCTGCACATCCGAAGGACAATAAGATGCGTGATAACAAGAATTTACAATTTACAACTACAAACAAAGCAAGTGACCACCGACTCGGATGACCAACCACGTGACCGATGGAGGAAATACTTACTTAGGTCCTTCTTCCCATCGCAAAAACTTGGCTCCGAAAAGCCAGCCAGATAGGGAAGAGGTTGGCATATCAACCCTCGGAAAAAGTATTTCTCCAGATCTTGATTCCGGTGGAGAGCTTCCATCCATAAGGGGACGTTCTGAGCCGGAGGTTTCCAGTCCGGCAGCCTGCCTCGGAAAAATTTCTTCTCAAAATGCCATTTGGTCCTTTCCGCTTCGGATTGACCTTGTTCCAAAGCGGGCCGGACGAAGAAATATCTCTTGCACCAATTTATTCCCAAGGAGGAGAGCGGATCGACAAAAAAGTATATGCTTGGCGACACACAAGCGTATAGAACAAAGTATTCCTATTACTTACACTAACATTGAATAACTTCCGAAAGTTATCAAACGTGATCGGGATGTCCTTATATTTACACATCACCCCGAAGCACATCAGAATTTCGAGCGAATTGGGGATGATCTGATGGGGACTTAACCCCATGCTGTTCAGAATGTCCAAAAACTCGGACGACACTGGCAACCGCCATCTGCAGTGAAGACTTATCTCATGCACGCACATGTACCCCGGAGGCGGATTGTAGAAAGCGTGCGACTCATCCGGAATGAGAATCTCCACGCACTTCGGGATCTCATACTTCCTCCGAAGTTCCTCCACCTCCTCAGCAATCACAATCAAAGGACATGTGGGCAATGTACCATCTTCGTTCATTTCACCCTCCGGATCGGGATGAGTAACATCGTCCCTTGTCCGAGGAAATTTCACCCGGAACACGTCTTCACCCCTCTTGAGCCCCTCAGGCAATTCCTCTTCGGTCATCTGATGACTTGTACCCGCTTGCCCAGCGGACTCCCTCCGAAAAACATGGGCAGACAACATTTCTTCTTCTTCCTCCTCCTCGGAATTGACGCTGCCAGTACGATCCTCCTCCTCCACTATATCATCCCCGGACGAAGAACTCAGTTCCACCACCGTCCGAAGAGGAACAGCAACCTGGACCCGATCCTCGAAACCTTCTTCGAACATACCTAACTCGGGTGGTGCCTCGGAAGTATCATGCACCTCCTCGATGTTAGGCTCCTGCGGATCCGGAACGAACGGCACTCGGTTAGGGTTACTCCAAAAATGATAACCTAGGTTGCGAATTAGGGATCTAATCTCTACCGGGAGTTCGGGCTCCTTCCCAGGACGGCCCGGACGGAGAGCCCCTATGGTCCGTGAGCTTGTCTCTTGAGCCGCACCAACAACCTGCACATTAGAGACTTGCAGATAATCCCGACGCTTCGGAGACCCTGAACCCGGAACAACTAACCGAAGTAAGGAGCTTACCTCGGGCTCTTCCCGACTCGGACGGGGAGATTGCCCCAGCTCTACTGACTCGTCCTCACCAACAATATCAATCTCCTCGGAGCTGTCAGATAGAGACAATGCGTCGGAGACATATCCTTCAGCCTCGGATCGGTTCTGACTATCACTCTCGGACATCCTAGGGAAAGGAGAAGGCAATCTCGTAAGATTGAAGATGGTAGTCCGAGAGGCCGTTTATGTATATTAGAAAAGGAGAAGGAATTTTAAAATTCGGACAAAAGAAAGCATGTCTACCGGACGAAGTTAGTTCGGAGTCAGTAAGATGTTAACTCGGTGTTAGTCAACATAGCCAAGACATTGGTTATTACTAACTATAGTCTACGCATCATGGGCATGCTTCCGAGCAGACTATACTTTTAACAGAAACGACACAACAAGCAAGGGAAATTGAATCACGCAACGAGACAAACTTACTTGTACTCGGATGGTTGGATTGAAGGTAGCTGACTTCGCACGGAATCACGCACTACGAACTTCTTCTTACTCACTTCGGATTGGCTGTAACTGCTTCGGACGTGTTCAAGTACACAAATCTTCTCTCTAAAAGTGAGAGAATGAAAGCGACTTAGGCCCCTATTTATAGAGGGCTATATCTGGAACTCCAACCGTCACGATTTTTCCGGATTAAATCTCAATCGTAGATGAAAAATCATCCAACGGTGTAGTACAACAATACCAAGTGAAATGAAGAATCGGTACAAAAAACTTACCTTTCGATAACAAAGACACATACAACAAACTTCCCCACTTTCGGGCGGAAGACAACACTTAGGCCTTGGATGACTACCCATCGGACGCCTCGGAACTTTTCCTGGCAAAGATCACTTGCTAACATACGGAGCCTTGTCCACTCGGACATTTTCCTTCGGACCTTCTCTTTATAAAAAGACTTTGGTCCGGATAGGACACTCATCTACAGATTAACCCGTAACCTACCAAAGGTACAACTCCGACGTTCTCAGTCTACACTTAGTCTCGCTTACAAATACCCTTTTCTTTCTTAGCTTTGTTGCACTCCGAACCTTTTCCCTCGGACGGCAACAAAAGTAAAAAAGAAAGGGGGGGGAGAGAGATTAAGTTAAGGACCATACGAAACACGGATTACACCTTTTTTCTGCTTACGAGAGGCGGATTGGACCAAGGAACAACCCATCCTCTTCGGTCTCAACCAATAGTTCCACAACTATCTTCTACTAAGATACTTGGAAACTAGGGGGACATATGTTGATACGAAAATATGTCCAATCCGTCATAGGAACCTTTGGAACGAATCCTAAGGCGTCTCAAGTTGTCTAAAGGATCCGAGACACTATGATCCGACCCATAGGTCCCTCCGGTCAGACCCACCTAGGTCCGACCCTCCCTAGAAGAGAGGGACAGAGGGCTTGAACGATACTGGGTCCGACCCTAGGCCTTCAGGTCCGACCCATCTAGGTCCGATACGGACGATCATTCGGACCCAACATGACAATCTCACATGCAACCAAGTAAACTGGCACTAGAGAGTAGGGAGGTCCGAGCCATAAGGTCCGAATCAGAAAAGTTGGGCAAACTTAGGGAAGTTCCCCATAGACAGCCCAATATGGTCCGGACCAAGCGTCCGGACCAACCTCTTCGGACCTTGACCCCCCGACAGACTATGTCACACCCTCTAAAACTCTCTTGATAATGACTAAACTACCCCTAAAAGCCCAAAGTGGGATGGGGCAAGTGTCATTAATGGGCCATGGGCCTATTGAAGCCTTGATGGCTCAATCTAGGCCTTACACTTGGCACGATCTGGTGGAACCCTCCCAATTGGGGTGAAATCTATATATAGGGCACACACCCCCATGATAATGGTAAGAAAGAATCACTTCCAAACCTAGACTATTGTACAGAATAGATCTTCAATCTCTCTTGAGTAAAGTCTCAAACCGGTTTGACACTTAGCAAACCGGGTCCTAACCCCCCCCCCCCCTCAAGTCACTCGTGCAGGTTCTTACCAAGCTTAGGATCGCAGGCTCTCATACGTTGGCTCTTACGCAGTACGGAGCTTCTTACTTGTGGACGTCTTGGTCATCAACTGTGAAGTCAAATAATCTCTAAGTAGTTGGGGGATTTTACCCTCAACAAACTTCATGGATCAATTTGCAAATTCCCTATCTCTAAATCTTTTGATGTCATTTGAGTAGTCATAGAGCAAAGTCCTGACTAACATCTCAATGTCCCTTGTATAACCACATATTTCTCTGTATGATTTGGTGGGATTCTTCTTGGCAAAGTGTTTGACCCACATATACTTTCCCCATTTCCAGGCATGCTCAATTCTGATATCTGATAGCTTGAAGTATTCATATATGATCCTCAGATATCTGATGTCACCCTTGTATTGAGCTTCAGTCATGTAGAATGACTCAAAGGGTTCCACAACAAGTCTTGGCCTTGTGCCTGTTCCAGTGAGGATTGGGACTCTGTGCACATCATCAGGTTTTCCATAAGGACATTCATCATTAAGGTCCTTCCTCATAGCTTCAACTCTCTTGACAACTTCAAAATCCAACCATGGTTTGACATGATTGGTGTTGATCAGGATTGGCTTATCTTTTCTCCATGCCATAAGTTGTTGATGGATGGGTACTGGAAATCCTTTTTCATTTACAAGCAAGTGCTTGAGTTCCAGTATCCATTTTTCTGATGAATACACCTGTAGGAGGAGGAGCTGTTGTCAGTCTTCACATATTCAATCAGGGCATCTTTTGGCTTTTGTGGAAGTATCCTGCCAAACTTGATATCCCTTGCTCTCTTCCGTTTTGTCTTTGAATTTTCCCTTGGGGGATTGCTTGAAGAACCACCCTGGATAGACTTGGTATTTTTAGAGGGTGTTTTGGCTGCCAATTGCTTTGCAGCAATAGGCTCAGATGAGCTAAATTCCCTTTTTCTTTTTCTGTGAAGAGCAACTTCATCTTCATCAGTCTCTTCATCATCATCAAAGTTGTTCTTGGAAGATTTGCATGCATCTTTATTGCCTTGGGATTTGATTTGGCTTTCTTCAGAAGAAGATCTTCAATCCCTACTACTTGTCTTCTCCTTAGGGACTTGGTTCCCTTTGGAGGTTTCTGTGATCTTGCCTGTAATCTGGCCCTTGTTGTCATTCCTTGTTCAGGAATCTGCAGAGTTTTTGCTACTATCTGAGTAGCAGCTTGACTGAAGGAGGGCTCATTTATTCTGAGAGGTGGTTGTTCAGATTTTCTTTTGTTTCCTCTTCCTCTCTAAGAACCTTGATATCCTTCCCCCTTAGTCATTGTTGATTGACTAAGAATCACAAAAAATTCTGAGAGGGAGTCAAAGTTGCCTTGCAGATAGTTGTAAGCAGCAACAAACTTTTCCAAATCAGCCTTGAGCTCCTGATTTAGTTTGATAAGTCCTGTTTCCTTATCAGTGAGCTCTGCCAGTGGACCTTGAGTAGCATCTGCTTTTCCAGCAGCATAGCTAGCCTCATTGAGGGCTTTTTCAGCAAGATTATTATCATCATCCCTCACCATGCCTAGGTCTCTATGAGCAATGACCAAGCTTGTTGTTCTCTGAGTGATTAACTCAGTGAACTTCTTCATTTCAACTGGGACTGATGCAATTACCTCTTCATTTTGTTGAGACAACTCCTTTCTTAGAGTTATCAGAACCTGGTATCTGGCCATGTAATCATGGGAGTTGAGATTTGGTGTCTTAATGAAGCTTTGAGGAGCAATCAGTTTTCTCTTTAAGTGAGAAACTACCAAGTGAACATTTGCATGTTCTGCCAAGGTTCTGTCTTCTTTATCATCTGAGTCTTCATCCCAGTGATCTTCATCCTCTTGGGCATTTTCATCAATATTCTCTAGCCCAGAAACCATCTCAGAGATGGGCTTCTTTCCTTTTAGTGAGGAGGAGGATGGTACATCTTTTGGTAATGCAGCCCTAGCATCATGCTTGTCTTCAGATACTTGCTCAGTATCTAATTCTTCAGCAATTACCTGAACAGCAAGCTGAAGTTATTTCATCTCAGCATAAGCTTCCATTTCCTTGATGGTAACATCTTCAATCTTTTGGAGCTTTGCTTTAGATTCAGCTATCTTTTCTTCCAATTGAAGATTTAGTTGTTGTTCTTCCTCCAACAATTGTTTGAGTTGAGCAACTCTGGCTTGTGCATCCCATATCTTCTGAGTGTTGTCCTCAGAGTGCTCAACTACTTATTCAGTAGTGTCTTTTTGTTGGGGAGAGGGATGGGTAGATCTCTGAGGAGATGGAGGAGGGGAATTCTGTGAAGTCCTCTTAGTGTGCTATTCAGCAACTGAGGCATTGTTTCCTTGTGCAATCCCTCCTGTCCCTGGTGCAGGGGCATCATCATCATCCTTCTTATCATCCTCATCCTTGTGATGGTCAGAAGGAGGTTCTTCATAATCATTTTCATCTGTCTCCTTATCTTCTTCATCTTCAGAGACCAGATTGATCACTTCTGGAATAGTGATCATTTGCCCATTTACTTTCTCTTGCTCAGAGGGAATGATTTGTAGAGACTTGGGCAAGACTGGCTTGAATGCCATGTGCATTCTGATCTGACCATCTGCCTTTTCAAAGGCTTGAATGAGATTGTGTGCCACTTCCTTGATGAAGTCCTTATGCATTAGAGAAGCAAAAGAGTATTGCTCTGTTGGGAACATTGCATGGACATAATTTTCAAGGTCAAATCCTCTTTCTCTTCTAGAAGGGTGATCAGTGACCCTTGTTATTTTAGTCAAATCAGAGCATCTGAGTCTCTGCCATTTCTTGAAGCACTTAAGATGCTTTGGCAGAGTGTGATTCTTGAAAAATGGAAGTAGGTCCTTGTCTGAAACTTCAGGGACCATTGTGGCACTAGCTTGAGCCTAAAAGAGAGAGTTTTGAATTAGTTTCAAAACTTTAGTAGATATCTAATTTTTAGAGTAGTCAATATATGTGTTACCTGTGCAACAGCAACGGGCTCAGATGGTTGGACTACTAAGGTTCCAGGTGTCGCAGATATATTGGTGTGAGAGGAGACTTGAAAGTCTGATCCTCAGCATCCTCTCTTTCTTTTTGAACCTCGGCAGTAGGAGGCTCAGATATTTGTCTCTCAGAAACTTGTGCAGTTCCTGGTATTCTCTCAGATGATGAAGGCTTGTTGGCCTCATCAATTTCCATTGGTTGTGGGGATTAAGGCGGCATATACCCAGCAACTTCTACTTCTTTTTGAGCCTGTAAGTAGAAAGTCTTAAGCATTTTAGAAAAATGATCAGAGTATCAGTGTGAGAAGTATAGATGTCTGAGATATATACCTTCTCTGTAGAAGGCTCAGAATCTTGTTCCTCAGAGACTTTGTGAGTCTCTGGTTGATTCTATGATGAGCTAGGCTTCTCAGCCTCATCATTCTTCTTCTCAGTTGGGGCCTATTAGAAACATTCACTTAATAAGTCAAGTTTATAAACATATATCTGAAAAGTAATATCTTAAGGAACTCTCTATCACATATAGCACAGGCTAAGATTCCTTAAGAGGTGAGGCTGTGGGAGCCTCCTTCCCAGTCTCTGAGGCAAGCTTTCCAGCTTCCTCTTGTTCTTGTGTTTCTAATTCACCCTGTAACAAAGAAATTTTAATAAGTAACAAGATTTAAGCATAAGTTATCATAAGTAAAGAGTTAAACCATTTAGCTACCTGAGCTTTGTCAGGCTGACTGGTCTCTGGAACTTGTGAAGTTTCCATGCGTTGGTCTTGGACCACTTCTTTGTTTGAAAATTGAGGTACTTCAGACCTTTCCTGAGTGTGGGACTCAGTTTCCTCCTCTGTTTGATCATTCTGAGTGGAGGTCTTAGCTTGATCCCTCTCATTGAGTTGGGGAACCTGCTTTCTTGCAGGAATTTCTTCAGGAATCAGAAGTGTTGGTATCTCATGCTGTAATCAAGTACCATTTCAAAATCCCCTTGTGGCTGTTGTGGTGATCTTAATCCGTATGGTGAAGGTGATGCAGTATAGGGCCTATCCAGATCTGCTTGAGACAGACTTTTAAGTGTTGAGGCATTGGCAGTATCCTCCAACACTAATTTACCACTCATCAGAGCATCTTCAATATGCTTAAGTGTTACTTGCTCTGATGGTCTGTTTTGTCCAGTGACTTTGGACACAGTTGCTTCTTCAGCAACCTTTGGTGTGGGTGCTTTTTCAGCAACCTCTACACTTGTTGCTCTCTCAGCAACCTTGGGAATTATTAGTTCCCCCTCATCTTCAGATTCCTCATCGAAATCTGGGATTGAATTATCAACAATCCCTGCTACTTCTGCAGAGAGTGTTTGAAGTCTCTCACTGCTTTTATCAGCATTGATAAGTTCATCAGCAAGGCACTCAGAAACATTGATGAGTTCATCAGCAGTGGGGTCAGATATCTGAGAGTCGACATCCACAATGGGTATGCCTTCTGACTTGCCAGCAGACTTCTTCCTTGAAGTTCTGGACTTTTTGGTCGCAACGGAACCCTCAAATACCTCATCAGTCTTTCGTTTCTTGGAACCTTTCTGAGATGCAGTAACCTTTTTCATCATGTTTGTATACTCATATTTGTAGAGCAGGTTATTGTTGGCTATGTCAGCCTTCTCTCTGAGCTCAATGCCAAGCTTCTCCAACAAGAAGCATATCTTTATTCCAAAGCTCACTGTGGCTTTTGGCTCAGCAAGGCCCTTGACAATCTTAGGCTCAAAGCCTTGTAGCTTCTTCACAAACTTCATGAAGGTGTACTTTCCCCAGTTGAATTGGTTTTCCAGCCTTTTGTTCTGTTGATTTAACAAGAACATCATCATCCAGCGTTCTTGGCTTATGGTCGGCACCTCCTTGTAGACCATCAAAGCATCTGTGAAGAATGCATGCCAACACATCCTAGTGAACCAACAGATGTCTGGTTCTAATGTCAGCAAGTTTGAAGTCGATGGGTGTATCTAATTTTTCAAGATCACACACATCACTGTATAGCTGCTTCACACCTTCAAGGAGATCATCATCCTTGGTGTTTATTTCAAAATCATTTCCAAAATTTTGAAGTTCGAACAACTCACAGAAAGTTGTTAAGTTCAAAAGGATGTCCTTTCCTTGAACTTTTGATTTTATAGACACTATCTCAGTGCCTTCCGAAACACAGGAAATATTCCTGGAATTGTTGTAAAATTCCAACACATCCAATGAAGAAACTCCACTGGGAATAGCAGACAGAAAACCCTTAATTTGTGCCTATTCAAGCATACCAAGAATCAACTTCCTATCAGCCTGGTTTTCAATAGCAGCAACAAGGTATTCCTCAATCATGGCACCACCCCAAATCATCCTGTGATTTGAAGTCCAATGGTCAGGATTAAAGTCGCCTACCAACCGATTGTTCGTGATAACCAACACTGGTTCTTGCTTTCAGCAGTACCAGAGGTAGTAGCCTGGGATTTCTGGGTAGAAACACGTTTTGGAGCCATCTCTTTTAAATAGTGAAAATTTTTGAAAGTCAAAAAGAGATTAGAGTGTGAGTTTAGTGATTCTTTGCAGAATAACTAAGCGAAGAACAAAGATTTGCATAAATCTTTGAAGGGTTTTTGCTATTTATGTGCAAGTGTGAATGTTGGATTAGGCGAAAGTGAATTCTTTTGCCAAAATCCTATATATATAGCATTGTAATCTTAGCAGATATATACATACGAATTGATTTTGTACATATGTAACTGTGCAAATAGGGGTAGGCGTGGGTAAAAAATCGCTTTTCATTAAATGCTAGTGGGTCACGTCTGTGTTTTCACAGTCCACTATTTTATCGAGAATTGATCTCGTCCATTAAGATCAAACGCCCATTTCATCAAGGGTTACGATTGCTTCTTCAGCAATGATCACAATCAGTAATTGTAATTGTGCCCAATTAATAAAATTTGGTGATTAGCTTTCTGAATCACATCTCTTTTCTGTGACTAGGGGACAGTCTTTGGACTTATCTATTCAGTTCAGAGACTGTATGTTACTTAACATATAAATGGAAAGATACAAAACACCCGAGGTGTAGTTGACTGAATACAGATGTACCACATTTCTCTTTTGTGTTCCCCCTCACTTTGTGATCTCACAGATATCTGAGTACCCATCTCAGAAATCTTTGAAAGACACTTTTAAACATCCTTTTAGTATGTGTTCCCGTCTCAGATACCTTTTTGGTAGAAGTTTTTACCTTTTACCTTAGATATCTGGATACCCGTTCCAGGCCTCTTTTCTCCCTTCTGAGTTCCCGTCTCAGAGATTAGAACTTTTCAGTTCTTTCGGTAGCTCCATTAACCCAAGACTATGTCTCAAGGTTAAGAACCTGCTTTATTGCAAAGGCTTTGTAAAGATATCTGCAATTTGGTCTTCAGTGCTAATCTTGAGTATCTCTATATTGCCTTTTTCAACATGATCTCTAATGAAGTGGTGTCTAACATCATTGTGCTTTGTTCTTGCATGAAACTTAGGATTCTGAGTTATGGCAATAGCACTTGTGTTGTCACATAAAATAGGAGTTTTCTCTTCATTGATCTCATAGTCTCTGAGTTGTTGTTGTATCCACAATATCTGTGAAGCACAACACCCAGCAGCAATATATTCAGCTTCTATGGTAGATGTGGCAATTGAGTTTTGTTTCTTATTGAACTATGATATTAATCTGGCACCAAGAAATTGACAAGTTCCTGAGGTACTTTTTCTATCAAGCAATGATCCAGCATAGTCAGCATCAGAATAGCCAACTAAACTCAATCCACTGTCATTAGGATACCACAACCCAACTTCTACAGTACCCTTTACATACCTTAATATTTTCATAGCTATGTTGTAGTGTGATTGCATTGGGTTTGTCTGAAATCTAGCACACACTCCAACTGCATATTGAATATCAAGTCTACTTGCAGTGAGGTACAGTAGAGACCCAATCAATTTCCTATACTTGTGTTCTTCAACACTCTTGTCAGATTCAGTATAGGTCATTTTAGTTCCAATGCTCATAGGTATCTTAGCATTCTTTTCAGAAGGCTTTAGATTAAACTTGTTGAGCATATCTTTTGCATACTTTGTTTGACTAATGAATATTCCATCATTAAGTTGCTTGACTTGCAACCCTAGAAAATAGTTCAATTCTCCCATCATGCTCATTTCAAATTTACTTTTTATGAGCTCAGCAAAGTCTTCACAAAGTTGCTTGTCTTTAGATCCAAATATATTGTCCTTTAGATCCAAATATAATGTCATCAACATATACTTGAACTAAAAGTAGTTTCCCTTCATGGTTCAAAGTAAAGAGTGTTTTATCAACATCTCCTTTCTTGAAGCCACTTTCCAGCAAGTATTTGGCTAAAGTATCATACCATGCTCTTGGAGCCTGTTTCAGTCCATATAGAGCTTTTTGAAGCTTATAGACCATTCTACTTTCTGTGGAAACTTCAAAGCCTGGTGGTTGTTCAACATAGACTTCCTCAGCAAGTTCACCATTTAGGAATGCACTTTTGACATCCATTTGATAAACTTTAAAGTCATTATGAGCTGCAAAGGCTAGAAATAGTTTAATTGCATCCAATCTTGCAACTGGAGTATATGACTCATCAAAATCTAGTCCTTCAGTCTGGGTGAATCCCTTGGCAACCAACCTTGCTTTGTTTCTGGTTATTTCACCAGACTTATTCATTTTGTTCCTGAAAATCCACTTGGTTCCAATTACAGATATTCCATCAACAAATGGAACCAGTTTCCAAACTTTATTTCTCTCAAATTGATCCAACTTTTCTTGCATTTCAGAGATCCAATCTTGATCCTTCAATGCTTCTTCTATAGTTTTAGGTTCAATGTTTGAGATGAAACATCCATAGAGAGAGTCTGCATTTCCAGCAATTGCTCTCCTAGTTCTAACCTCTTGGTCTAAAGGACCAATCACATCCTTGGCAGGATGATCTCTTATCCATTTTATAATGGGTTTTGAACTAGTAAGATCAATATCATTTTGATCTGAATGTGAATCATTATGATCTTAACAAGATACTTGTTCAGTATTTGAGATATATGGCACACGGGAAATACCATAGATATCTGACACTTTTTCAGTGTTAGAGATATCTGGGATTGGATTTTCAGCAATCTCATTCTCAGAAACCTCTTCATGATGAAGGTTCTTAGTAACTTGTTCCATTTATGAAATTCTCATAGGAAATTCTTCATCATGTCTTAGAGTCATCTTGTTGTTACTAAGAAATGGTTGCTTTTCATCGTCAGAGTCATCCTCTAAGTAAATGACTGAATTGTTTCCTTTTGAGAATTTTTCTTCAGAATCTTTAATCCTTAGTTCTTTGAACCTATCTGAGAGTTCTTCATTCAAGGGTACTTTCTTGTTCCCTTCATAGAAAACTACATGAACAGATTCTTCAATCTTTTGCGTTCTTTTGTTGTAGATTCTGTAGGCTTTGGTATTTAGAGAATAACCAATAAATACTCCTTCATCTGCTTTTGGTTGAAATGTTCTCAAATATTCTTTTCCATTGTTAAGAACAAAACATCTGCAACCAAACACCCTTAGATGTTTGATACTAGGGGGTCTACCAATCAAAAGTTCATAAGAAGTTTTGTCATGGTGTTTGTTGATCAAACATCTATTTTGAGTGTAGCAGGTTGTGTTAACAGCTTCAACCCAATAGATTTCACTTATTTCAGTGTCAGCAAGCATTGTTCTTGCTACTTCTTTTAGGGTCCTATTCTTTCTTTCAGCAACACCATTTTGTTGTGGTGTCCTTACGAAAGATAATTGATGTTGTATACCTTTGCAGGTACAAAACTCTTTTATGTACTGGTTCACAAACTCAGTACCATGGTGCATTACGATTCTGAGATACCTTGTCATTTTTCATGACTTCAAGCTTATTCAGCAAGTTAGGTATTTCAACCCTTGCATCAGATTTTTGTTTGAGAAATGCAACCAAGTGAATCTTGAGTAATCATCAACAACAACCAGACCATACTTCTTTCCTGCATAGCTGGTTACAGAGGATTCAAAAAGATCCATATGTAACATTTGCAGTGGCCTTTCACTGGAGTGTCTAGTTTTAGACTTGAAAGATGTTTTGGATTGTTTTCCCATTTGGCAAGCTGAGCATACACCATCTTTTCTATATGCCATTTTGGGTAATCCAACCACCAACTCTTTCTTGGCTAGCTTGTTCAGAGTTTTGAAGTTGAAGTGACTCATTCTTTTTATGACATAGTCAATTTTCTTTAGTGTGGCCAGATTGACTCACCATGAGACATTCTTCAGTTGTGGCAGATGCCCAGTTAGCAACATAGAGACTTCCTTTCCGCCTAGCAACCAAGACTGTATGCTTTGACTTATTGTCAATTAGTTTGCAGAGATTTGATTATATCTTCATAGAATAACCTTTATCTGCAAACTGGCTCTTGCTTAAGAGATTATATTTCAATCCCTCTACATGTAAAACAGCTGAAATTGTAAGAGCTCCCAATTTCAGATCTCCAAATCCTAACATAGGATTTAACTCTCCTCCAGCAAATATGATATCTGGTCCAGTGTTGCAAACTTTGTTGTTGACCAGATTTGCTTTATCTCCTGTCATGTGCTTCCCACATCCACTGTAAAAAATCCAAGTTGGTTTCTTCTTTGGAGTGTTCTGCACAAGACATGAATTATGAGTTAGGTTCTCATTTCAATAATGGAACCATTTAGACTAAACAATCTTCCAGTAGGAATACATTTCAGTATGTAATTCTTAGGAACATTCTTTTGTCTATTTGGAACATAAGGTGGAATTTTGTGTAAATGACCAATATCATTGCTATCTAAAACAATTTTCCTTCTTGGTGTGTTCCTAGGTGCTCCTTGTGGTGCTTTCAGATACCTGTCAGGTTGATGAGTCTACTTGTCAGCAAACTTAGCTTTCCTTGCCAGATTTCTTCTAGCCCTGGCATTCAGATTTTCAGTGGTTTGTTCGTTCTTCCACTTCTGATGATTACTTTTAGCAATCCTAGCTTTCATCCATCGTTCTTGCTCTTGCTTATATTCCAGAGCAAGTTGTTTCCTGATGGCTCTATAGCCAATGCCATTTCGACCACTTTTAGCTATCTGAGATCTGTTCTCAGCAGCTCTACTAGTCTCTGGATCACTGTTTCTTCCGAAAAATGATACGTTAGGAAAGTTGTCAGCTCCTGCAATTTTTCCTTTTCGAGAGACATAGCAATGTGGATGGTTGCACTTTTCAGTGTGTTGTTTCTTCTCAGAAACCTTTTCCACATTCTTTTTGGAGACTTGTTCCTCCCTCAAAGGTTGGGTCGCAACTTCCTTGCCTTTGTTAACAGCCTTAGCTTTTTTACCAATGCTATAGGTTGTTTGGGAGCCGTCTTTTTTACTTCTTACAAACGTCATTCTATGTTGGAGAACCGAGAAATGTTGGTTACCTCATCAGCCATTAGACATGGTTCGATGTTGGAGAAATCTGGAAAGACCTCCTCAGCAACTCCACACATTTCTTTCGTCTTTTGACCAAAGTCAACCAAATCATGAGTAATGACACATAACTCAGGTGAAGGTAGCTTGGAGTCATCTGAATCTTCATCTTCAGATTCTGACTCAATGTCAAGAGCATCCAATTGGATTTGAATCTTTTTCCATTCTTCAGTGAGCAAAGCTCTCTGACTTCTCTTGAAGTTTCTTTTCTCCTTCTGGTCACCTGTCTTTAGTTTGTTGAACATAGGACAATCTCTTTTGAAGTGTCCAGGTTTCTGACAGTAGAAGCATATATCATTTCCAATTTCTGCAACATCAGTACTTACAGATTGCTGAGCAGGCTTGTTCAGCGAGCTGTTTTGTATATTTTTTTACTGATGGTAGTTTGATCCTAGATGCTTTTTCAGCTTCTCTTTGGATTTTCTCCTTTCAATCTCTTGACTCAACAATCTTTTTATGTGTTTTACAACAAGAGCATTTTCTTCAGTCACTTCCTTGGTTTTCTTCTTTTCAGAATTACCTTGAGTTAAGATAGCAACATTATGCAACTTTTCAGTAGCTGTATGTCCTCTCTGAGTTGTCTCATAGTTGACAGTTGCCAAGTGTGAGAAGAGTTCCACTGCAGTGATGTTAGGAATTCCTTGGTTGAAGTAGAAATACTGAGTATGTTCCCAGTTTTGGTTTAGACTTCTCACAATAGTCTTAACCTTTTCAGAATTAGTGTATCTATCACTTTCTCCAAGTGCAGCCATTTCACTCATTAGTGTTGTGATCCTAAAGTCAAGTTCTTCAAGTGTCTCTGTAGGACCTTGTTTGAAGTTTTGGAATTTGATCTTCAAAACTTCGAACTTGTTTTCTTTAGTTTTCTCAGTGCCGACACAGATTTCTTCAATCAATTTCCAAGCAACTTTAGCTATTTTTGCACCCCACAGTTTACATTGTATGTGCTCTGGAGTAGAACGTATGATGATGTTACGAGCATGTCCATCCAGCCTATGTCTCTTGGCATCTTCTGATGTCCAGAGCTCTATGGGATTATCTTCATATTCTATTCAACCGGTGACTCTCCCAGTTTCTGGTGTGGAGGAGCCACTGCTTTCATCACCCTTGTCGGCTGGTGCTTTGTCTCTTCCATCTGAAACTCCTATGAATTGTTTGAGATGTCAAATGACTATAGGGCCATTCTTGATAACATGTATCATTTCGTCACTTATGGCTTCCAGATGCAACAACATGTTGTTCTTCCATTTTTCGTAGTTTTCTGGCTTGAGGACAGGAGCCTCACTCAGAGACTTTCTGCAGCAAACATACTAAACGAACAAATCAAGTGTAGTTGTTAAATAGTTAGTGGGCACTTATCTGGGATCTAGGTTCAGCGCAGAAGGCATGGGAACCTCCTACTCTGATACCACTTGTTGGTCCAGATAACGGCAAAGTAAAAGACTAGAGGGGGGGATGAATAGTCTTTTAAAACTTTTGTCGATAAACACAGTTTCTCAGATATCTGTGAAGATATATAATACTTAATTTCAGAGAGCGGAAGACTTTCTGTGATAAGTGCACGTGCTTAGCAGAGTAAAAGTGTGTAAATACTTAACAAGATGAATAAAGCAAGGTAAATGCAGTAAGTAAATAACACAGCAAATTATAGTGGTATCTGAAGGTGGCGTAATCCTTCAACTAATCCACTTCGACCTTTCTCAGACCTAGAATCCACTAAGATAGATAAATGAGGTACCCTTACGAATATGCTATCTCTCAATTCCTGCAACACTTGGTTCCCAACCAAATGTTTCCCCCTGAGTTGTTCCCCAACTATCTGAGCCAAGTGCTTCCTCTACTCAGAAACCATTTTGAGCTATTCCTTAGTTTCCAAAATTAAGTACTTCCCGTGCTCAGTAACCTTGGATTTGTTCCTTAGTTTCCCAAACTAAGTACTTCCTGTACTCCACCCCAGTTAGGGTGTGGTTAAGGTAGTTTGTCAGGTGAGCTTCTTTATAACTTACACAGTTATTTCCGAAAGCTCTATAGAATCAAGATTACTTAATACACTTCACAATGTATGGTAACTTATTCTTTACTGACCCAAGTCTTTGTTAAATGTTCTAGAGAATGAATCTCAGATACTTGTTCTTTTGATTCAACTCCTTTACAAATAGCAATGCTTGTTAAGGATCAGGACACTTAGAACTTGTATACTACTTAGAGTTCTAGAGCTTTAGTCGCAACAGAAAGCTAGAAGGTAAGTAGTAAGAAAGCTTGTATGCTTGAGAGATCACTTGAAGATATTCAGAAATTTGTAGTTTCAGTGTGAGTTCAAGTTGTAAGTAAGTTCTTGGTGTCTTTTCAAGCATTCTAAGTGGTGATATTTAAAGTTGAATTTGAAGCCGTTTGAATAGTATCCGTTAGGCTCAATTCAAATTCAAACTATTGATATATGTATATAGTACTGCAGAGTTCTTTGTCTTCTTCTTCAGAGACTTCTGCTTTTGTGCAGACATTTCTGTCTGAGCAATAAATGCATAGTACTATATTTGTCATGTTGTCTCAACGGATACGTGAAGCTTTCTGAGACTTGACACGTTCCTTACTCAGTATACTTGTGTTCTAAGATATCATTTGGGTAACTTGTTTAATCAAAACACTTGTTGCCTCAAGGTTTCTGGACATAGGTATCTGAGGAGACTTTTCTCCTTAGTCTTCAGCAATCTTGAGCAAACTTCAGTCTTCTGGAAATGAGTTCCTTTGCTTGGATGCTTCCTTCTTGGTCTTCTTTAAATAAATAAAAACTACATTCAGAGACCTAACATCCTATACAAGATTTGCTAGACTCACATACTTAGTGATTTTCCTCTTTTACAATGTTCAAGTGAACCAAGAGTACTAAGCAATATCAAGTTAAGATAAGTCATTAGGTTGCTGATCAAAATCTAAACAGATATTTCTAACATTATTGGAACAGACACAATATCAAGTTCTAGACTTAATCGAGTATTCGTGAATGAAGGGACCGTATCATCATTAGCTCTACATTTCAGGGATTTTGTATAAGTCCTCACAAATGTCCTTATGTATCAAGAATGTCCAGTGAATCTTCTAGGAGTTCGTCCAGACCTTAATTTGATTAGTGCTTGCTATACATAAGGCCCTAAGGGTAATTTTGTGAAGATGATACGGCGTCACAAAGGCGCAGTCAACAATGATACCCTATGTAGACTATCGTCTAGCTCAAAGCTGTCACAAGTTGCTAGCTCAACTTCATACCTCATGCAGAATATCAACCTATAGACACAGTTGATACCTCCTAATCTAATGCAATGAATACTCATGTCTCGCGAAATCATAAACAAGCAAAGCATCTTCCTTAAACAGCACAGATATGAACAACAATCGCATAACCAACATAGATACTAAAACTATTCCATCATATATAAACCAAGTAGTCAAAGATCCCGTCTAACCCTTACACAGGTAAATTAGCTTGACATAACTGAAAGTAAATAAACAAAGAACAGAATTGAAATCATGTTTGAAACAACTAACCCGTAAGAAGATGGCGAGTGTCGACCCTCTGCTTCTCCTCTTCAATTCCCCCTTGATTGATCGATCTTGATGTCTTCTTGGATGTCTTGAAGTCTTCTTGAATGATTGTTGACGGCTAGGGTTTTGGGGTTTCACTTCCCCGAGGACTAGTTCCCTCTCAGGAGATATGCTTTTGGGGTTTCACTTCCCCGAGGACTGGTTCTTTCTCAGGAGAGATGCCTTGTGAGCTTGTGTTGATTCTAAGACCCTTGAGGTCTTATTTATAGGTGAAATTTTGACCTCCAAACCGCCATTCTTCAATAAGAAAGGTTTAGGAAGGCGGGCCTCAGCCTGACAGGCCAGAAAGCAGTCCAAAAAAAAAAAAAAAAACAGCTGGTGTACAGCGGCCACCTAGTGGCCGTAGTGACCTCTCTGCGGCCACTAGGTGGCCGCAGTGACCTTTCTGCGGCTACTAGGTGGCCGCCATCTGCAATTCCCTCAGCTTCTGTTTGTAAATCTTCATTCTTCAATTTTGGGCTTCATAACTTCATTTCCTCGAAAAGTTGTCTTCTTCAAAGTTGTAGCATCTTCGCACTGGCTGGTCGCATGACATGTTTTGACTCCTCGAACTCCGTGCAACGGTCAACCCGACGAATTTGCTTCCTTTTCCCAATTTGGCACAATTATGCCGTTTTGGTGACTGAAATTGTGCAAATCCTCAAAACTGCGATCATGACCTACAGAAAACACGCAAAGTTGGTAATTGACCATAAAACGATATAAATATTGAATCTACGGCAAAAAAATAAGGGTCTAAATGCATGCTATATCGCACATTTCATTGTCACATCACGCCCGCTCCGGCGATCATTTGGGGCGATCGCCCCAAACGTTCCGGGCGTTTCGATGACTCTTTGTCACCGCGTCTAGATGCCTGGGCGATCATCCGGTCCATTTTGTAATGCCTTTTCAGCGTTTTTTCATTATATTTTTGTACTTTGGAGTTTCAAAACATCATACTTCATTCCAGACTATAATTCCCCATTTGTATTTTCCCTTTTACTTTTCTCTCTTCCAAGAACCCTAGATTTACATCAACAATTGTAACAAACCTTTGGATGATTATTGTATCACATTGAGAACCCTTGAAGGGTTTGGGTCTTTGATTTCTTTTCGAAATCAATTGAAGCTTTTCAACCGTGGAATCAAATCCGTGACAATTTGGTAATTGGTTGAACTTCTTTTGCTTAATAGATAGATTTTCATATGATTTGTGTATACGCTTTTTGCATGTTGGATATGTGTGGATCGCGTAGCTAGTCATCCTATGGGTCGGTGGTAAGAATTTAGGGATTGGAGCTAGTATATGATCTTTTGGATGAAATTACACTGTTGTTTTGTTTGTTGAATTCTTGCGAATCGTTTGATAGTTCAATTTATTATCAATCGTTTCCTGATACCCAAAATCCACAAGAGGGATTCGCACCCTCAAGGTTAATTACGATTTAAGCCCAACACATTCGACTACAAATGCTAACTAGTAGAATTGACAACTCTACTACGTTCATTAAACGATTTCACTTTCAAAAGTCGTATTCTTCATTGCAGACCTTGCTAGCATGAACTATTTACTTACCACTGACCTGTGTTTCTTTATAGAGATAAAGCGAAGCGTTCTTTGTATGATTGTTTCTAGGGGGATTGAGATAGAGTTGATTGGTTGGGTTTTTTCATAACAAACCTTGAGTTACATCTATTTTGAAGCACAAGCTATTCACGACTCTCTGTTACCAGTTTTACCTGTTTTTCAATCGATTAACTAAACTTGCATTTGCAAACAAAGCTTAGTCAAGTCCTTCGAGAACGACACTCGGGGTAACTCATCACTTCACTACGATTTTCTAGTCATCTTGATTTGTGCCTTTGGCTATAAACAAATTAAAGACTTGATTTTACGCATTATTAGTTTTCCTATAGTATTTTTACTTGTTTTGTTCTTTGTGTGTTTTGTAGGTATTTGGCTAAACCGCGTTAATTGGAGGCAAAAAGGCTGCATTTTATATGCATCTACAGGATATGGAGTTCCAATGCCTCAAACGGATACTAGAAGTGGAGCGGAAAGGCCAAAAATATCAAAGTTGGAGTCAAAGTGCGGATCCGAGCTGACGAGTACTGGCGTCGCCAGTGCCTTGAAGATTAACTAGCGTCGCCAGTCGGCATACGCCATTGCATTATCAGCTTGCGCTTGTGGCGTCACCGCTTGCTTCTTAGTTATGCTAGGCGTAAGCCAGCGTTATTTCAAAGCGTCAATTCGTTTCTTTTTCGTTTCTATTAGTTAGAACAAAACACAATTAGACTGATATTCTCTTTTACATCTTTTTGCTCTCAACCTAGAACTTTTCAAGGCAATTATCTACCTATTACTAGATTTAGCTGAACCGATTTCTCTTGTAATTGACGATTGATTATTGATTGGGAGCATATCTACATACTTTTCTACTGATTGGATCCAAGTTTCTTCAATTCTACGTAGGGCTTGTGACACGATTGGGTAAAATTGTATCAACTCTTGATTCTTGGTATTTAGTATTTGATTATGTTTATTGTGTGTTCGTATATGATAATGATTATGTCTTCGCATGTCATGAGTACCTAAACACCCTATTATGGGGTGGTGATGGATTCAATGCATGCTACTTAGGGTTTATGCAATTCAATAACATGTAAGATGCGATTTACTCTGTGCCCTTTTTATTAAATGCGTATGTATGTAGTTATGTGTATTGAGTTTTACCCCCAAAATCACCAATGGATTATGCAATCTGATTTTCCACCAAAACGTCTAGAGATTGCTAATCCATTGGTTTGTTGCAAACACAATAACTACATTAGCTTATTAATTGTAGCTTAGTGGAATCGACGCCTTCACTAATGCTACATGTTTTGTAGAACAAAATAAGTTATCTCATTGTCATAGTCCTTTGTACCTTATCTAATATAAGGTGTCTGCCTAGAGAGCTAGAGCAGTGTAATAATCGTTAGGACGTGTCCCAGTGATAACTAGAATAAATCGACATCGTTATTGTTCCATGTTTCTTGCTAGCTAGCTTATTTTCTGTCACCACACCATAATTCACTCTCATATATTCATCTCGCAAGTTAATCTGTTTTAGTTAGTCTGCATAAATTGTTAGTGTATCATTCTGCTGCCGAAGCAAACAAACTTTTACTGCTTTTCGTACTGTTATTACTATTCGTAAACGCAACTCCGCCTAGTTAAGTCCTTAGAGACCGACCTCGGGGTTAACTTCACTGCACTACAAGTTTTCGTAGTGTTGAGAATTAACTCTTAGCTTAAACAAATATTAAAACTTTGATTTGACATATCAACTTGCTCATCCTTATCTTCAAGAGTTCATCTTCGATCTTTTCCCCCAAAGAATCCAATATGGCAATCTTTATCTTCAAAGACTCCAATCTCTTCAAGACTCCTTTGCATCTTCCAAGTCTTCGACCTGTTGCACACTAAACCAAAACTATCGTACTAAATTAAAGCATTAGTGAAGAAGGCAATATTACAAAGTACCCTGCAATGAATACTAGAACTCTTAAGTTCACTGTTGATGTAACATAGTACAAAACAATGTACTTACACTTTCCTTGTGATCAAGCCAGATTTCTCGCGCCGTCATAGCAGTCTTCACGCTGCTCTGTATCTCCTTTTCCATGGCAGGAAGGAGCCACCCCTTAAACATTGTGTTGCAACGGCCCCAAAGTGCAAATTCGGGCTTGTCTCGGGATGCCATCTTAGATGTACCATCAACAAACCCGATCTTATTTTTAGCAAACAACAAGTTACTCATCTCGTCCACCCATTCTCCATAATTTCCATCACGGAGAAGTTCGCTAACATGAACCTGTCCGAGATATTCGGATGCGTGAAGATAATACGGTGACATTGCATCAACTACAGTAGAACTACTATTGTCCTCACCGACCTTTGTCATGCTTGAAATTGGAAATTGGATGATATGTGCAGCGGGTAGGCTATGTGTTTTTAGAGGTTTATTAGTACCTGCTCTGGTACCATGTAAAGTATTGTATTGTGCTGCTCATTGAATAGTTTATTAACTAGCAGAGGTATAAATATATACAGGAAGCTTGCGTATTAGCAAAATAATGATAAGAACAAATATGTACATCATCTCTTTTACGGAGAAATACTCTTGAGTATCTAACTATAACAGTAGGATCCGTAAACATTGTGAATAAAGGTATCACCTTTTAAAGGTATGAAAATAAAAATTGTTATTCATAAAATGTATATTAAACTATATAAAACTCCCTCCATCTATGCTAGAGACGCACGACTCAACATCAACTATTAATTGCACCAAATTTCCTGAAAAATTAGCAAATAGTATCATGATTCACACACTCAATTATCAATTTCACCTAATTTCGTGAGACTATATATATATATATATATATATATATATATATATATATATATATATATATATATATATAGGGGAAACCCCTTGTTTAATACTCAATTTGTCCCGGATTAAATTACATGCGGGCCTAAATACAAATTTTAAGAAAATGTGAATAAAGTAGAAGAGATAGTAATAAAGTAGAAAATATATTGAATAAAATAGGATAGATAGTGAATAAAATAGGAAAATGGAGTGAATGAAGTAGGAGGGAAATTTTTCATTTAAGGGATGAGAAAGTTGAATTCGGGACGACGAAGGTAGTATAATGTAATGTGCATTTCACATGTGGAAAATGAGACTGGATTTGTTTAGCAAAACTGGCTAATAAGCTAGGTGGTAGCTGATAAGGTAACGGTATAGCTAATAATCTAGTTGATTTGGTAAATATGGTATGTAAAAACAAATCAGCTTGCTTATAGACAAGCTTATTATATCAGTTACCAGTTAGACGTTTACGTAACATGCTTATTACGAAAATAAGTTCATCAAACTAATAAGCTAGTTGATAAGATTGTACTAAACATAGCCACGGTCAAATGTTTAAGATTGTAAAGATATAAATCTAAGCCATTTCTTAGCCAAGCCGGTGTAGGAAGAAGTTAGCAAGTGGCAGAGAAGATTGGTGAGGTGTCCTACATATTATTGTAGCAGCTGAGAGTAAGATTCAGCACATGTTCCACACATCTCTCTTGAAGAAGCTCTTGAAAAAGCATGTGGGATTAGCTTATGCAATTTCATCTACCCTGCTATAAATGGATGGACATGGAACTATGGTGCAATTTTATCTCTTGTTAATATTTTACGTAGGAGAATTGTCAAGAAATGTAATGTAGTGCAAGTTCGGATTTAACTGGAGCAATTACCACTAGATGAGGCTCTAAGACCATCCACTATGGCTGTTGATTTTTGGAAAAATTGATATCCAATACGGACTTGAGACTTTTTTTTGATTGTGGCCTGCCTCCTTTTTCTTTTTTTTTTTTTTTTTCATATGTTGCCATACAGCTTAATTAATTTCACATACAGGATGGACTGGAAACAATTGAAATGAGCTAGACTGGAGCTAGATAGTGTTACGGTAGATAAGGAGGTGACCTTTCCCCTGATTTATCTCTGGGTTTATTCATCTACTTTTTCCTATTCATTTACTTTTTTTTTCTTCATAAAAGACCAAGATTCAAATCGCTTGCTTGGGCTCGGAGTAGAGAAGAGGAATGTCGGGTGGAGAAGCAAAGACAATTGTCAGAACACTTTTATAGGCAACTTCGTCTGTATTAACTACAAACCTGTAGTTCTTTTTACATGGCTGTACTGGAACCATGTCTCGATTTTATCAACGTGCCTTGATAAAAAAATTTAAAAAAAAAAAAGTGTTATCTCCGGACTGGGAAACAAGCCGCCCTTGATTTTTTGGTCGTGTGGCAGAGCGACCGCTCCCATGACCATTGGTCTTCCACTGCAGTCGCGGTCGTGGAAATTTTTTATTTTTTAAATTTTTTTTAATTACTTATAATAGTTATATTATTAAAAATATTCAAATGTATAGAAGATTTGGAGTTGAAAATAGTGGTCTTTATTTAAATCAAGCAGCAAAATCGAACAACATAAATTAATAATAAAAATGATAAATTGTGATGTGTGAGGAAGTATGTATTCGCTGGTCTCTATTTATACATCTCGAAAAAATATAACTGTTGATATAATTTTTATTTTTTTTAATTTCAAAATAAGAAAAAAAATCGAAAAAGAAAATAAAAAAGGGCTGGGCATCATAACTCAGGAAGTAGCGACTTCCTGAGTGGCGGGCAACCGCCCACGGTGGGGTGGTTGAAGCAGTCGCTGCTTCCTCACGACCGCCCCATAGTGGGTGGTCTAAGATTTAGGGGGAAAGTAGTGAAAAAAAATATAACTAGTAAAACTAAATCAATTAAAAAAAACCAACTACACTGGAAAAAATACATTTTGGATATTTTTATAACATAAATAAGAGTAAGTCTCGTGAGATACGATCTCTAGATAAATTATTTAGAGACGGGCCTATATTGTCAAGAAAACAACATAAATGTATTTTCAAATTATAACAAGAGTTATTTTGTTAACATAAACACTTCGATTAATAACATGGATAGTTTTATTAAAAACTTAATCCTTATCTAGATAAATTATTTAGAGACCATCTCCTATTACACTATGTGTAAATAAATAGTTTGACTATATTTATCCACTTCATATTTTTAACGTGAAGAAACACAGTAAAAATTGATGTATATTTTCTGAACAAAAGTGGCCCGTTACATGCTTGTTACTCTTGCAGCCTAAGAAGTTTCCCAACCCTTGAAGCCTCTGGACACTCCATTTTCCCACAAAACAGGTCCATTTTCCGAGAATCCAAATGAAGCTCTGATACTAGCTTCAACTTTAGTTCGTGAGTTAACATGATTCACGGCAAACAGGCCACAGGGAACACGAGAAGTTTCATAAAATACGAAGAAATACAATCATTAAAAAATAAAGCTATCTATGTTGGGGAAAAAAATACATATATTAATTAAAAATGCAATAGAGCATAGACAATACATTCAAGTGATAATCACAGGATTATCATATTACAGAGGAACATTTCCCAGACTAGACTGGGTTTCTCTCAGTACAGCCTGATGATAAATAATGGAAAAATCTTGATGTAATAATAATAATAATAATAATAATAATAATAATAATAATAATCAATAGAATGATTGAAGTTGATTAGCTGAATACAGTTTTAAAAGGAAAAAAATAGAGTAAGTTCTTGTACCCACAAAATAACCAAACTCCCAGCATTTCCGCTTCTTACCTTTGTTGGCTTTCACCTTCCAAAATAAGAGCTCAAAAACTTTTATGCGTTTCCTAAAAGTCTTGTCTAAAAGTAAACGAATTCATGTTTCGATTTTTTGCTAGACTACAAGCTGATCAAGTTGCATCTGCTCGAGCCACGCACCTAAAACTGAATGATCAATGGAGTCAGTCTGCGAAGTATTTGGCTTCAAACACTCACCGGATGGGGCAGCAGCTGCACCAGAAGAAACAACGGCGGCTGCTGGCTTTTCCATCATCTCAGGTGGTGATTCTTTCACAATCTCTCGTACCCACGACAAGTCAGGCTCATCTCCATCGTTGTTGCTGTTGTTATTCTTTTCATACGAAGATCTCTTCAAACAACTTTGATCATCTCCATTCACTGACCAATCAGCTTTCCCACTTGGAGATCCCCACTTTGACCAGCCATTTGCCATAGGCCCAACCACCGGACCTCGGTTGGGTCCCACATCACGGGGGCTAAACCCAAGCATCTGCTGCTGCTGTGGCTGATTCTCACGCTGAGCAAATCCTGACAGGTGGCGAGTGCTCATCGGTGACCCAGGGTCCATGCCTCTTGGTGACATTCTTGGAGATGAGACACCCATGGAAGCCTGCAGTAAAGGGTGATCGATGTTTCGAGGAGAAAATACCTTATTAGTAGTGATGGGTGATAAAATGCTTTGTTGCTGCTGAAACTGATTAAAAACCGTTGATTTATGCGTAGGAGAAAAAACACCAGAAGCCACAGGATTATCAGAAAATCTAGGGGATGATGCAAGCTCAGAAGAAAAAAGCTCTTCAAGGTTTGAAGGAGTTAGAGTAGGCTTGGACCGTGCAGAACGGCCCAGCATCGCACCATTAGGGCTTGCCTGTGAAAAATGAGACGAGTCATTCAGGACATAACGCTGTGCATCATAGTCCTGCAAGAGATTTAGTTCTTCAGGCGGAATGTCACGGGCACTGAGGGAGGATCTGAGGCGACTTGACTGTAAATTGCTACCAGGGAGGTGAAGAGTTGGGACATTCACTTGAGGCCACCCAGAAGATGAATGAGAGATTCCATTAGCTGTAGGTGACATGGCTTGATTAAATGCTGAAGGAGACATGACATTGTGAGAAGTAGGTGAACCAGGGAGAAAGCTTAGAGCCGTAGCCATGTCCATGAAACTAGCTGATGCAGCAGCTGATCTTGGAGAAGGAACACCAGATCCAGTTGAGACATATAATGGACGAAGCTCCTCCTGAGTATGAGCAAAGAAGCAAACTTGTCTTGCACAACTCGTACCATCTTTGCAAAGCCTTGTTCGGTACTGAGCTGGGTGGAGCCAACACTCGAAAACACCATGTGCATACTCACACATGTCACCCCGCCTACATGTACCCTTGCGGAACTCAGGACAAGGGACACAGCTGTAATGGAACTTCCGAGGATCCCTCCTCCGTGCATTTTCACCAGGGTGGACGAACGGACACTCAGTCCAATCATGAGAGTAGGCCCTTGAACATGGTCGGATCTTGAATGAGAACATACGGAATTCATCAGTAGCATATATGCTATTTCTAATGTCGGGGAGTGATGGATCAACAGGATATTGCTTCTTCTCCGACATAGAGTTATTAGGAAGCCCATCACTGAACTTTTGGGTTGTAGGAGAAGAAACTGAATCGGATGGTGAAGATGGAGACCTACTTCCAGGAAGCGACGATAACACAGGTGAAGATGCACTAGAACAAGATACGGAAACCGCCAAATTGCACTCACCAACAGACCCGTCAGAAATATTGTTCATAAGCAAATCCTCTAGTGCAGATCTCGCACCAGGAAGTTTGGGAGGTGCTACAATCACATCCACAGGGCGCCGTCCAGTCGTATCCTCAACATTCGGATCTGCTCCAGCCGATAACAACAACTTAATGACATCAAATGAGTTCACAGAGCCTCCAAAAGAAGCACAGTGGAGAGCAGTCCACTTATCTTTGCCACAGCACTTATTCAAGTCAACTTCAGGTAAAGCTACAATAAGCTTCAAGACATCAACACTGCCATATGTAGCAGCCACCATCAACGGCGTCCTTTCCTCCTGAATGATCTGCTTCGAACCTTTGGTGCGGACATACCAAAGCCCAGCTTCATCAACTCCAGACAAATCAAGCTCAATCGACCTCTTAAAAGCCTCAAGATCATTGTTTGCAGCAAGCTCAAGCAAACTTGAAAAGGAATCTTCAGTATCCACAGATAAAATACTCATGCCCTTCATGTTGGTATATATTACAACAAAGTTTCTTTTCTGTAGTTCAACTGTAAGTCAATAACAAGAATTCATATTCAGTATCTTTATGTACCTTCACATCTACAAATAAACATATAGTAATCATCATTGTAACAAAATGGGTAAAATAATCGAACAGACTAGAAACCTAAAAATAGCATATTCCAGATTCTAGATTTCCAGGGTAGATCATACGAAATAGAAATCAACCAATTAAACGTTTGAAGCTTGAAATAAATTTTGCCTTTAAAAAAAAAAAAAAACAAATTTAACTAACCCTATCTATACAAAGTATGACACACAATTGAATAGAGCAACAACGAACACATTCACTTTAACAAAACACCAATTAAAAGAGAATCAGCAGCCATGAATCGACGAACAACGCTTGACAAAAGAGAGAGGCAAAGATCTAGCAAGTGAAGAGAAAATCTAAAAGCAGATGATTCATTCCACATTGAAGTCAACGATGCATATAACACAAGCAGAACCAAAAGGGGACAGAGATAGAAAAAAAACTCACCGATGAATCCAAAATAGAAGATCTGGAGCAGAACGTATCAAATCAATCAGTTACGTTAACTCAATCCATCGATCTACCAAAAAAATTAAGAAACGAAATAATCTGAGTTCATCATCGTACAGACATCACATGTCAAAGGTAGATACAGATACACGTACAGAGAGTGAGAGAGGAGATGGATTTAGGTGTGGATGGAGATATAGAGAGAGAAAGGGGAAAGAAAAGAGCAGTTTTGCTTGAAACTGGAATTTGAGAAGAAGGGTTTTGTTTTGTGGAAATGGAGATGAAATTGAAATGGTATTGAAATACACGCGAAATGAAGTGGAAATGCGAGTCAAGTTTGAGAGGACTCAGACTGTGGGACCGACTTGCGGACTTGAGATGGTGGAGTAAATCGATTTGGAATCTCGAGTTGAGTCCGCCAATGAAGGCAGCCAGGCATGATGTGGGAAATGCAAATCAAATGCTGCGCCCGGATGTGTGGCCAATCACAGTTACATTTGTCATTTTTACTCATGCACAAACAATCCTTTCGTCGGAATTCAATTACCCACACATCAGAACATAAATTGCAAGAACCATGTGAATAAAATAGAAGAGATGGTAATAACGTAGTGAAGTGATTGAATAAAGTATAAAAGATATTTAATAAAGTATGAGAAAGTGATTAAATTATGAGATAAAATTTTCATTTAAATGATGAGATGTTGAAATTGAGACGTCCCAAAATTGAATGCGGAAAGTTGAATTCGTGACGGGGAAGTATATTAATAAAAAGTAAGGTACATCACACCTAACAAATACTCTCTCCATTCCATGTAAAACTTGTCATTTTGATTTGACCGGTCAGCTGTCTCCGACTTTGACCACACATTACTTTTAAACGATAATACTCCTTCTGTCCCGGTTTCATCTTCCCGCTGACCGGGACACAAGATTTAAGAGAAAAGTAAATAAAGTAGAAGAAATTTTGATAAAGTAGGAAATAGAGTGAATAAAGTATGATAAATAGTGAATAAAGTAGGAGGGATAGTGTATAAAGTATGAGAGATATTTTTCATTTAAGAGATGGGAAGATGAAGTTGAGACGGCCCAAAACGAAATGCGGGGAAATGAAACTGTGACGGAGGAGTAGTAAAGAGTGAGTCTCCTAAGAGACCTCCCTTAGAGAGAGACCTAAGAGACCAACTTAATTATAAACTAACCCCAATACAAAATCTAGTTTCTAAAATCACCCCCACCCAACCAAAAGCTAGCTACTAGGTCTCAAATCGGGTCATATAAATAGACCTTGAATTAGCTGGAAAACATAAACACACACAAATCCATGCATCGGTAATTCCCAAATCAGGCACTAGAAAAATCTCTCTGCAAATTCACAACTAGCTCGACGTTGAAGCTAAAAAAACATTGGCGAAACCCACAAAATCAAACTCGAATCAACTCAAAACAACATCATGAAGGTAAGAAAACAACTATCTCGACCTAGTTTCCATGATATTAATGTTTATGATATAAATGTTGATGGTGTGAGTTGAATCAAATGAAAAATAGCTCAAACAAATGTTGTTTATGCTGCGGTTATGTTTTTCATCCATCGATCTACTTGTGATACAATTTTAATTCAAAAAATCAACAAATCAATAGCATAAACAAGTGTATTATTTATGTTTTTCTAATCGTTCTCAACACTATCATTGACTACATAATTTCTCCTTTATAATATATGTCTAGATCTGGTGTTTTCATGGACAATTGGTGTTCAAATTTTAAAAACAGATCTGAAAATCCCGTACAACACTGCAAATGTTCTAGCTAATATGTGTGATGTTTTGGCATATGTATGTAATGTTCTAAACTATATGGAGGATGTTCAACTAAACAGAGTACCCGAAAATATGTTCGAATATTGGTGTTTCTACTACGATTTGGTTGTTTATCCACCGATCTGCTCAAAATATGATCATATGTAAGTTTCAACAATGTTTTGATTCAAAAATTAATTGATGAATGGGTTTTTTCTTTTACAACTATAGTTGAAATTTGAAAACAAATTTGAAAAATTGCATAGATAACTGTTCAAATGTTCTAGCTAATCTGTGTAATGTTGTGTCTTATGTCTGTAATGTTATCAGTGATATGGAGGATTTACAAATTAAACTTAAAAATACACATATAACTATTGTGTGTATTGATGTGACAATGAAATGTGCGATATTGCATGCTTTTAGACCCTCATTTTTTTGCATTAGATTCTATATTTGTATCGTTTTATGGTCAAATACCAACTTCGTGTGTATTTTGTAGGTCATGATTGCATTATTGAGGAATTGCACGATTTCAGGCGCGAAATCGAGAAAGTTAAGAGAATACGCCGGATTGGCCGTTGCACAGAGTTCGAGGAGTCAAAAAATGTCATGCGACCAACCAATGCGAAGATAATTGAAGATGCAACAACATTGTAGAAGACCACTTTTCAAGGAAACGAAGTTACGAAGCCCGAAATCGAAGAACAAAGAAGAATAGACAGAACCTACAGGAATCGCACTCTACGGCCCACTGTGGACCGCAGTGAAGTGCCTGGATGCTCCTGGGCCATTTTTCCTGGCCTGTCAAGCTAGAGCCTGCCTTTCTAAACAATCCTTAATGAAGAATAGCGGCCAGAGCAAGAAATTTCAAGTATAAGTAAGACCTCAGGGTTCTCATAATTCTACACCGCTCATAAAGCAGCTCTTCTAAGTGAAAACCAGTCATCGGGGAAGTGAAACCCCAAAACCGCTGGCCGTCAGGCACCCAGAAGGAGGAAACCCTAGAAGCAGCACGAAGACATCAGGGATTAAGCTTCTTCTTCTTCTTCTTTTCTTCCTGTTTTTCGATTTCTGTCTTAGAATACTATGAGTAGCTAACTTTCTCTTGTAAAGGCGAACCGCCGTAACTCTACTTTTGCTACTTCTTTATATACCGTGATATATTAATGGAATAGTTATTAGACATAAATCGTGGTTATACAACTCCATACATCCTTCGTGGTGTGATGTACTGCTGAGTGACACGGTAGTTTCATTGAACTGAGTAGGGGTACTCGTGCCGACTGCGCCTTCTGCACCATAGTATTATGCCCTGCTGTGGTTAGAGGTAATCATGTATGATTTTAGCTAGGAAGTTGGGAGTAGCATAGCAGAGGGAGGTCAGGGATCCTTTACACCTTCCCACCATCGATTACTTCTCATCAAATTAGGGTTTACTGATTCAATAAATCTGTCTGCAATCATTCTGTTTACTTTCTGCATTCAATTTACATACGTTATTTGCTTGTTCCTATGCTAAGTGTCCGTGGAGAACGATATCCCGAGTCAGCTTTCCACTATAAACTGTGGATTTGAGGACTTCCGACATATAAATTTAATCTTTGATTGTATTTAGGGATTACAGGTTCTATAACAAAAATCAAAATCTTTGAGTGCACATCATGTATTAAAAAAATATGTTAAAATAAATAGTTTATTTCAAATGAGTAATGTTTTACTAATATGTTTGACGACGTTTTAGTTGACAAATACATGATATTGTTGATTATTTTACTCCATTGATGTTTTATTTGTATTTGTGTAATATTGTTAATAATACGTGTGATGTTACGAATGATGCATGTTATGTTTCTGGTGATGTCAGTAATGTTTTCGATGATATATGGTATTGCAAATGTTGTAATGTTCTAAATGATGCATATAATGTTTATGGTGATGTTAGTAATGTTTTCGATGATATATGGTATTGCAAATGTTGTAATGTTCTGAATGATGCATGTAATGTTTCTGGTGATGTAATGCGCCTTGGCAAAAAACCAAGTTCTAAGGTTTATCAAATAAAGTTTATCAAATTTATAATAAAGTTTCACCAAGTACACCAATGTTTATCAAATTTATAATATCAAACCAAGTTCTAAACACACTAAAAAGAATTAGTTAGTAGAAGTTGACTCGAGAGGTTGGTCTCTCGGGAATAACGATCGATTTAGTAGTTGATTAAATGGTTGTTTATTAATATAAAGCAATAAAGTAACCAAATAATTGGTTTGGGTTTTTGAAATAATTATCATAAGCAGAAAGTAAACAAACAAGTGTGCAACAAATATAACGTAAATAAGTAACTTGTAATCAATTAATGCGATCATGTAAGTATTAACCTTCACTTTGATAACTCGTTTATATCTGGCATCACAAATAGCGATGGTTATGGCTGAAGAGTCACACTGGCGACATATCATGTTACCGAGACGTGGTCAGTAAGGATACCCATGTAGGCTACCGTCTAGCTCAAGATGTCACCATGGACTAGCTCGACAACAAACCTCAGGCTGATAATTAACTTATAGACATGGTTGATCTCTCCTAATCTAGTGCAAAGAATATTCATGAATCCATGGTAAACATAAATAGTCATGCATCTTAACGTAAACAACATATGAATGAATGACAGTCGCATGACCAACATAGATGCTAGAACTATTCCATTATAAATAAACGGTGTTCAAAGATTCCGGCTAATCCTTACACAAGTGAATTAGCCGAACATAGCGAAAAGTAAATAAACAGAAAGTTGACTAGAAATCATATTTGGAACAACTAAACAGCTAGAAGATGAAGAGTGTTGACACTTTGTTTCTCTTCCTTGTATCTTCTTCGATTGCTTGTAGACTTCAATGGTTGATGACGTCTAGGGTTTCTTCTTCTTGCTTGTTGACGGACAGGGTTTTGCTATTTTGGGCTTTCTCTTCCCCAAGGATTGTTTCTCTCTCAATAGAGTTGCTTTCGTATGTTGTGTGTTGATTATGATACCCCACCCCAAGACACTTATTTGTACTGTAAATTTCGTGCACAAACCGCCCATGATGATTAAGGAAGGTTAGAATGCGAGCTCTACTTTGACGACGGACAACAAGCTTTGGAACTTTACGTGGATTGCAGTTAGTGACCCAATCGACTATTCTTCTCGTCTTTGTCTGTTTTCTTCTGATGCGATTAAGGCTTCATAACCTCGTTTCCTCGAAAAATGGTCTTCTACAATATTTTAGCATTTTCAAAGATCTTCGCATAGGTAGGTCATGTGCCTCAATTGGAATCCTTGAACTCAGTGTACGGGCAAATTAGCATATTTCCTTATTTTTCTCGATTTCGCATAAATATGACGTTTTGGACCGGAAATCGTGCAATTCCTCGAAAATGCGATCATGCCCTATAAAATACACTAGAAATTGGTAATTGGCCATAATATGATATATATATATTGAATCTTGGGCAAAAAATGAGGGTCTAAAAGCATGTTAAAATGCACGATCACATCATGATGTCAGTAATGTTTTCGATGATATATGGTATTGCAAATGTTGTAATGTTATTAATGATGCTTAATATGGTCATAATGTTCTTAAGCATCGTCATAATTAATGTTCCTAGTCATTCTTCCAATGTTTCTAGAAGTGTCTTTAACCATAAACAGGCCATTATATATTGTCCTAGGTTGTATGTGTAATGTTCTCGATCTTTACACAAAATTTTAGAACTGTTCAGCTCGGAGGATATTGGAAGATGGATATCAACGTCATCTACTTGCAATATCTCAAGTGTTATGAGTTATTCTTGTTGATGAGTCGATTTTACATCGTCTCATTTGGTCTTTTTTTACCTTCTTGTTTTCGTTCTTAAGTGTAGTTATAGTTTATTTTATTAGAGTTTTGTTACGTTTTCGTGTTTTGTATGTTTTGTAGGTGTTTGGTGAAACCGCATTGAAAAAAGGTTAAAACAATGCATATTAATGCATTAATGGAAGCAAGTTCCAAGTCCTTAAAGTCGGTTGAAAACGGAGTCCAACGGTCGAAATGGAAGTGGATTCGGAGTTCGGATGGAGATTCTAGAGATGTTTGAGCGAAGATTTGTGAAAGTGCAAACTTGGAGCAGTCCTAGTATTTTGGCCATAACTTTCTCATATGAACTTTGATTGACCTGATCATAGTGTCCACGCGTAAATAAGACCAAGATCTACAACTATCATGCAGGAACTATTTCAAAATTCTGACGTTTAGACACTTAAAAAGGCCAAAAATCCGGATTTGGAGGACTAGGCGCGCGCCAGGTGTCCCTTGGCGTACACCAAGCGTTTCGCAACACATAGCGTACACCAGGAGAGCGTTGGAGTACGCCAAGGCATGTCTGGCTTAGCCAGATGCCTATATATATAAATATTTCGTCAGATTCACATGGATAGACTCATACACGATTGTTTTTGTTCTATTATCTTCTTAAAAATCCTAGACTTCATTCAGTTCCTTCACTATCTTTGAGAAATTAAACACGATTTACATTGTAATTGCTCGTGATTATCAATTATCAATACATTAGCTACTATTCTACCGATTGATTTAGGGATTTCGTCATCCTCCAAGTGTAGTGACAGCCTCTTGGTAACAATTTCTCCTTTTTCATCGTTTAATATTATTGATGTTGGATTGTTTAATTATTCGTTGCTTATTGGTGATGAGCATGAGTAGCTAGACACCCCTTTATGGGGTGGTGATGGATTCAATGCATGCTAGTTAGGGTTTATGTAATTCAATAACAGTAAGATGTGATTTACTTAATGCCTTTTTGATTATATGCATATGTAGTTTGGTGTTATGTGTTTTACCCACAAAATCATCAAAAGATTATGCAAAAGATTTACCACCAAAACGTCTAGAGATTGCAAATCCATAGATTCGTAGCAAACACAGAAACTACATTAGCATTATAATTGTAGCTTGGTAGAATTGACGACTCCACAATTGGTATATGTTTTGTGGAACAAACTCGGTTAGCTCATTGTCATAGAGCCATCATACCGTATTTGATATAAGGTGTCTGCCTTGAGTAGTGTAATAATCGTTTGGACGTGTCCTAATGATAACTAGAGTAAATCACCATTGTTATTATTACATTTATTCCTGCTAGCTAGCACTATCTATTCATCACCACTCTGTAATTTTGATAACTTATCTTGAGAAGATCGATATACATGTGTTTGATTTCTTTGTGCTGAGAGTTAGAGTTAGACTGGTAATTAGAACTCGCTGGTAAAGCAAACCAACCTTTTACTTCTTACAGGTTGATAATTATATTCCGTAAAAAGAACTCAACTTAGTTAAGTCCTGAGAGACCGACACTCGGGGTTAACTTCACTCCACTATAAGTTTTCGTAGTGTTGGAAATTAACTCTTGGCTATTAAGACGACTTCTTTCCTTTTCATTTTTTTCGTTGAAAAAGTAATAAGAATGAGAGGTGTTTTGTTAGATTTAGATAAAGCACAAAGGAAAATAAAGATTGATTGGGAAACTATAAAAAAAAAATTAACATTGAAAATACTATAACACATATATAGTAATGTTGTAAACTATATCATTGATGTTCTGTTCAATGTTTCAGGTGATAAACGCTTCATCAATCCCGTATATGTCGACCACAAGTAAAACAACAAAAGAGCAGTGAAACTGTCGTTGACCCTTATTACGTGAAAACGAAAGGCAGAAAAAACAAAAAAGTTGGAAACAAATTCGAGCGAAAAAGGCGGATCAATATTGCGCTTGGAAACAAATCTCCAACTGAGGATCTACTATAAAAAAAAGTGAATATGACATGTTATTGAATATGCCTGATGGGATGATAATTTAGAGTCTCATTCGGTCATTTTTAGCGGTTTTTGTTAGTCTTTGTTTATGGTTTCATAGTGTCTTTGTGCGTTTTTATGCTTTGGTGCTTTGTTTGTGTTTTGTAGGATTTTTGTGTCCCGAAGGTGAAAATCGGAGTGGAAACTTTGATTCTAGATCTTTGAATGTAGAGTAGCTGGGCGAAAATGAAAATGGATTCGGAGTTCGGACGAAGATTTGAGAGCCGTTTTAGCGAAGCTTGCAGAAGTGAAGTTTTACGGAGCAGTCTAGCCATTTTGGCCATAACTCTTTCATATGATGTTCGATTGACCTGAAATCGGTGGCCATGGAAAGATAATTCAAAGGGCTACAACTTTTGTTCTATAAGCATGCCAAATTACTCCTTTATAAAACGATACAGACGTCTGAAGCTGGCTGGTAGAAAACATCCTCGCAGCGGCGAGAACTTACGAGAGCTTAAAACATAACTTCTTCTACCCTAGATATACATAGGAAAAAAGCTCCTAGACTTGGATTTTGACATTGATTGATCTTGGAGCTTGGTTTTCCTCTTGTACGAACCATTGACATCGAATTCTTAGTAAGTTGATAATTCTCTATTGCTTCCATACAATTGTGCTTGATTCATCTGTCAAATTTTATGCCGTTGCATGCGAATATTCTTATGTTTATGCTTTGCGTATTCAGGAATATGAATTCTTTCGTCTTTGCTTCAATCATGAGTAGTTAAATCTCTCCTGAATGCGGTAGCTATGTGATGGTTATGAAGATTCTAATCTAGGGTTTATATTCGTTCATATAGGTTAGTCTAGTTTGAAATTTTCGTAAAACCTTCAATCCAATACGCTAGTTTGAAATCTTCTAAATTGTTTTGGTTAAGAATCGTGGGTTTGACAAACCTGACGATTTCTCTAGTTTAAAATCTTCGAAAAACAGCTTGGTTAAATTGGATTGATTGCTTTTCTGTACACCGACCGTGTGACAAATATGAACGATACATTGGATTTGAATTAGCATAACTGGATCATCACTACCGTGTTCGCTTTCTATCAATTGACAAAACAGTTTATGTGCTTTCCGTTAAATTTGTGTTTTAGAAGTAAAATTATTCAAAACCTTCTTGTTACATCACAAGCAAACGTTCTTCTCTATTTCGTTGTGGTAGCTTAATTAATTCCTTAGCGAACGACTCTGTGGTTTAACTTTGTCTGTCTATAACAACTGCTTACTACTTGGTTTTCTAAGTAATAATTTGAGCACATCAATGCCATGAATATTCTTACTTATATTGTCAATGTTCTTACTTATATATGTAAAGTTGTTGAGTATGACATTTTAAGTATATACACAATGTTATTGAATATGAAATTAATGCTCAATTATTTCTACATGATATTTTATTATTCTTAGCAATGATTTAAAAGTACACAATGTTCTTATATATTCAAGTAATGGTCTTGTCTATCTATGTAATGTTAATATGTAGCCCAAGAACATTGTTCAGATAATTTGGAACATTAATTACTTCAATAATCAGGAACATTTCTCCTTGAAGCACACCCTCACAAACTATGAACATTATTCAGTTGAGAAAGAACATTACACAAAAAGATAGCAACATTATACAAATAACTAGGAACCTTACAACACAAGTAAAAAAAATGAGCATGACATGCTATAAATTGAATATGACATGAATGTTCTTACTTATATCGTCAATGTTCTAACTTATATCTGCAATCACTACAAAAAAATAGCTTTTTAGCGACGGATAAACTGGCGATCCGTCGCTAAATCCGTAGCGACGGTTAAATGCCCCGTCTCTGTTTTGCGCGTCGCTAGCCATTTAACGACAGATAAACTATCCGTCGCCAAATAGCGATGAATCGGCGACGGATTAGTGACGGGCTAATCCGTTGCATTTAGCGACGGATAAGTTTATCCGTCGCTAATTTAGGTTTTTTTGTTTTTTTATTAATCTGCAGATCGATAATACAATCGACAAATCGACAATTTTATACGGATGTACAATAAATCGACAAATCAATAATTTGGAGACGAATCGGATAAATCGACAATTTTTTACGGATATACAATAAATCGACAATTTTATACAATATTTAATACAGATATACAATATTCAATACGTACTTACATAAATCTACAATTTTATCCAATAATACAATATTAAATCAATATCCAATAATACAAAGAATTTATACAAAATTAATAAAAAAACGAAAAACGAGATCTTGGTGGATCTTGATGAGATCTTGACGAATCGAACGAGATCTTGACAAATCGGAAGAATCGGAGTAAGGAGGTGGTGGCAGTGGCGTGGTCGCAGTGGTGGGTGGAAGGAAAGGGTGGTGGTGGCGTGGTGGTGCAGAGGTGGTGGCTGTGGTGGTGGCGTGGGGGTGCGGTGGTGGTGGGAGGAAGGTGGTGGTGGTGGTGGAGGTGGTGGCCGGTGGCAGTGTGGTGGTAGGAGGAAGGTGGTGGTGGTAGGAAGGTAGTGGTGGTGGGAGGAACGTGGTGGTGGTGGTGGAGGTGGCGGAAGGGAGGTGGTGGCCGGTGGCAGTGTGGTGGTGGGAGGAAGGTGGTGGTGGTGGTGGAAGGGGGGTGGTGGTGGTGGTGGTGGTTGGAAGGGTGGTGGTGGAAGGAGAGAAGGGGGAGTTGTGTGGAGGCTGAGAAAGGGGGAAGGAGTATTTAGGGTTTCGCTTAGGGTTTTAGCGACGGATAGTTTTATCCGTCGCTATTTAGCGACGGATAAAACTATCCGTCGCTAAATTTTTTTTTTTGTTTTTTTTGGTCAACGAATTAGAGACGGATAGATCTATCTGTCTCTAATTTAGAGACGGATAAATTTTCGTCTCTAATCCTGCCGATTCGTCGCTAAATAGCGACGGATAATATCCGTCGCTAATATCTGTCACTATTTAGTGATTTTCTTGTAGTGAATGTTATTTAGTATGACATTTTAAGTATACACAATGTTATTGAATATGACATTAATCCTCAAGTATTTCTACATGTTATTTCTATTTCTTTAAGACTAATAGTCAGCTTCTTCTTCTTTTCTTAAATAAACATTGTTCATATAACCAAGCACATTACTTAAATAAATAGGAACAATTGTCACTTGAAACACACCCTCACAAACTATGAACATTACTCAATTGAGAAAGAACATTACACAAAAAGAAAGGAACATTATCTAGATAACTGGGAACCTTACATCACAAGTAAAAAAAAAAGTGAATATGACATGCTGTAAATTGAATATGACATGATGTAATTGAATATGACATGAATGTTCTTACTTATATCGTCAATGTTCTAACTTATATCTGCAATGCTATTGAGTATGTGTTAGGAAATTTGTTAGATATTTTGTTAGAAATATCTGTTTAGATTTTGATCAGCAACATGATGACTTATCTTAGTCTCAGAAAGGTGATTAGTACTCTTGGTTCATTTGAACATTGTAAAAGAGGAAACCCACTAAGTATGATAGTCTAGCTAATCTTGTATAGGATGATAGGTCTCAAAATGTAATTTTTTATTTCATGAAGAGAAGACCAAGAAGAAGACATCCAAGCAGAACAAGTTCAACAACATTGAAGATTTGAAGACTGCACAAGATTACTGGAACAGTTTTACAGATACCTTGGCCAGATATCTTGAAGACACGAATAGTTTTAAACAAACTGTGTCACAAGAGATATCTGAGAAATAAAGGGTCTATCTGAAAACAAGGAAAGTGTCCACAGATATCTATTCTCAGATACCTTGAGCTTTAACCACATTTCTGAAGAAGAAATATATATATTGCAAACAAAGTTGTTTCAATAAAAGTGGTATCTGAAGATAAAGATAAGAACGTGCAAAGAATCAGAGAAATCTGATCAAGGTTGTCTCTGATACAAAGCATAGTTCCGTTGGCACTGAGACAAAAGTATAGTACAATGCATTAAATGCATGGACAGAGATGTACGAATGTATAACGGTAGCTTCGAAGAAGAAGACAAACTGCTACTGATATACATGAGATATCAATAGTTTGAATTTGATTTAAGCCTAACGGATACTATTCAAACGGCACTCAAATTCATCTATAAATATCAACACTTAGACTGCTTGAGAAGATACACTACACAACCTGAAGAACTTACACTGAACACCTTGAACTCCATAAACACGCTGAATATCTTAATCTCTCAAGCAAACTACTTACTCTCAAAGCTTTCTGTTGCGACCAAAGCTCCTGATCTTAAGTAGTACTAAAGTTCTAAGTGTCCTGATCCTAAACAAGCACAGCTATCTGTAAAAGAGTTGAATTGAAAGATCAAGTATCTGAGATTCATTCTCTAGAACATTTATCTAAGACTTGGGTCAGTAAAAAGAACAAGATACCATACATTGAAAAGTGTATTAAGTATACTTGATTTACAGAGCTATCTGATTAACTGAAAAGTTATTAAAGAAGCTCATCTGACAACTCAAACCAAAACTAACACCATCACTGGCGTAGAGTACAAGAAGTACTTAGTTTGAGAAACTAAGGAATAACTCCAAGGTTATTGAGCACAGGAAGTACTTAGCTTGGGAAGCTAGGGAATAGCTCAAAAAGGTTTCTGAGTCTGAAGTACTTGGTCAGGAAAGGGAACAACTCAGGGGGAACATTTGGTTGGGAACCATTTGTTTAAGGAATCTTAGAATAGGTTTTTTGTAAGGTGACCTCAATTATCTATTCTAGTGAATTCTAGGTCTTTGGAAGACCGAAGTGGATTAGTTGGAGGATTACGCCACCTACAGATACCAATATACTTGCTGTGTTATTTACTTTTTTGTACTTACATTTTAGCAACACACACACACACACTTTAACTGTTTCTGCACTTATCTATCTTAAGTCTTCCGCGCTCTGAATCTAAGTATCAGATATCTACACAGATATTTGAGAAATAGTTTTTATCGACAAAAGTTTTAAAAGACTATTCACCCCCCCCCCCCCCCACCCCTCTAGTTTTTTACTTTGCCGTTACCTGGACCAACAAGTGGTATCAGAGCAGGAAGTTCACAAGCCTTCTGCACTGAACCTAGATCCCCAGATAGGTGAAGGAACTTTGTCCATTTTCGAGGACTATTTAATTTGTGTGTTAAGTGTGCATGAATGTCTCTGAGTGATGCACCCGTTCTCAAACCAGAGAACTACGAGAAATGGAAAAATAACATGATGCTCCACCTTGAGGTCATAAGTGACGAAATGATCGAAGTGATAAAGAATGGCCCAATAGTTATTCAACAACTTAAACAAGTCATGGAGGTTTCTAATGGTAGAGACAGAGATCAAAGCGAAGGATCTTCACAAACTGATGCGTCAACAAGTGGGAGATCTACTAGTCAAGTTATTTACGAACCAAAGCCCAGAGAACTCTGGACATCGGAAGATGCCAAGAGAAATCGCCTGGATGGTCAAGCTCGTAATATCATCATCAGATCAACACCTGAGCACATCTGATTAAGCGTAGGGGTGCTAAACGGCGAAGTTGCTCGCAACTGATTGAAGAAATCTGTTAACCGAAAACCAAAGAAAACAAGTTCGAAGTTCTCAAGTTGAAATTTCAAAATTTCAAACAAGGACCCACTGAAACTCTGGAAGAACTTGATTTCAGATTTACCACTCCCATGAGTGATATGGCAGCACTTGGGGAAAGCAACAGATACTTCCAGTCAGAAAAGATTAAGACTATTGTCAGAAGTCTTAACCACAACTGGGAGCATACTAAATTCTTTTATTTTAACCAAGGAATGCCAAATATCTCTCCAGTGGAACTCTTCTCACATCTTGCTACGGTTGATTATGAGACAACACAAAGAGAACAAACAACTGAAAAGTTGCAGAATATTGCTCTAGTTGCTCAAGGAACTTCTGAAAAGAAGAAAAGCAAGGAAGATCGAGGATGCTCTTGCTGCAAAGCAAATGAGCAAATATGTCAGTCGAGAAATTGAGAGAAGAAAAGCCAAAGAGAAGTTGAAAAAGCATCTAGGCTCAAACTATCACCAGTACAAAAATATGCAAAGCTCGCTGAACAAGCCAGCTCAGAAAGCATCATGTACTGAGACAGTAGAAATTGGAAATGATATCTGTTTCTATTGTGAGAAACCGGGTCACTTCAAGAAGGATTGTCCTGCCTTCAACAAACTAAGGACAGGTGACAAGAAAGATAGAAGAATCTTCAGAAGAAGCCAGAAAGCTTTATTAACTGAAGAAAGAAAGAAAATCCAAACTCAACTGGATGCTCTAGACTTTGAGATAGATTCTGAAGATGACAATTCAGATGACTCAACCTTGCCATCACCAGAATTATGTGGAGTTACTCATGATATAATCAACTTCGGCCTCAAGAAGAATGAAATGTGTGGAGTTGCTCAGATTGACAGTCCAGACATCTCTAACATAGAAATCTGTCTTATGGCTGATGAGGTAACACATACTTCTTGTTATACTTATGAAAGTGATGAAGAAGAAATAAAAGATCTAGAAAATCTCAGGAAAGATCTTGACATCTATGAAAGAGAATTTCTAATGATCCGAGCTAGAGCCGAAAATCTTGAAGAAGAAAAGAATTCTCTTGCAAAGGAAAATTCTCAATTAGTTAAGATATCGAGAAAAGGATCTTTGAAAATGCATTTCTCAAAGCTCAGATATCTGAGACTGAAAAGTCACATATAGAAGCAGTGGCTGAATTACGAAAGAAATATGAAGATCTTCTTTCTGAGAACAAGGAACTCAAAAAGAAAGAATTATCTTTTCAATCATATGCCAAAGCTAGTGACACTCTTACTGAAGTACAATCTTACTTAAGAGATCCTTCAGAAAAGAAAGGACTTGAGCTGAATACACAGACATATTGTTCTATCACTCTGAATAAGAGTGAGGAAATAAGAACATTTGTAAGTACTCAGCAAGATGGTTCCCATGCAATCTATAGTATCGGTCAGAAGACGAAGATTGTTGACAAAGGAAAGGCGATTCGACTAAACCTTTGTGGGAAAAACAAGTCAAAACAAAAGCTGTTGGCACGTCTCGAAAAGAAACACAACACCGAAAAGTGTAAACACCCACATGCTATGTCTCTCAAAAGGTAGAATTGCGAGTGGCAAATTCTCTCATGTCACTTTTACGGAAAGAAATTGGATCAACCAGAGACTAGCAAAGTCACGAGAAAAGATCTCAGATAGCTTCAAGTGCTCGAAACGGTATTGGCTATAAAGGCATCGGGAAACAACTTGCTCATGAATATAAACAGGAGCAAGAACGATGGCTAAAGGCTAGAATTGCTCAAAGCAATTATCAGAAGTGGAAGTTGAATCAAGCCACTGAAAATCTGAATGCTAGGGCTAGAAGAAATCTGGCAAGGAAAGCTAAGTTTGCTGAAAAGCAAACTCGACAGTGTCTGAAAGCACCAAATGGAGCACCTAGGAACACACCAAGGAAGAAAATAATTCTTAATAATGATAATCATTCAATTAGAATTCCTCCTTATGTTCCTATCAGACAAAAGAATGTTCCAAGGAAATTCATTCAAAAATGGATTCATACTGGAAGATTGTTTAGTCCTGATGGTTCCAACTGTAAATTGAGAACCTAATCTCCTGTTCCCTGTTGTGTGCAGAATGCTTCCTGGACTAAAGCACAATGGCTATTTGAAAGCACATAACAGGAGACAAAGCAAATCTGGTCGATTACAAAGCTTGCAACACAGGACCAGATATCAGATTTGCTGGAGGAGAATTAAATCCCTCTCTGGGATTTGGCAACGTTAAATTGGGAACATTAACAATCACTGACGACATATGTGTTAAGGATTTGAAATATAATCTATTTAGCATGAGCCAGTTTGCAGACAAAGGTTTTACTGTAAAATTCAAAGCAAAATACTGCAAACTAATTGACAATGAGTCAAAGCAGACAGTCTTGGTTGCTCGGCGGAAAGGCAGTCTTTATGTTGTCGATTGGGCATCTGACACAACTGAAGAATGTCTCATCGTGAGTCAATCTGGTCACACAGAAGAGCACTGGTTATGGCACAAAAGAATGAGTCACTTGAACTTCAAAACTCTGAACAAACTTGCCAAGAAAGAGTTAGTGGTTGGCCTTCCCAAAACATCTTTCAGAAAGGATGGTATCTGTTCTGCATGTCAGATGGGGAAACAATCTAAGATCTCTTTCAAGTCCAAAACTAGACACTCTAGTGTTAGACCACTGCAACTACTACATATGGATCTTTTTGAATCATCTGTAACTAGTTATGCAGGAAAGAAATATGGTCTGGTTGTTGTAGATGACTTCTCAAGATTCACTTGGGTTGTATTTCTGAAACACAATCGATGCCGATGGGTGGGGATACCAAACTTCTTTGAAAAAGCTTGAAGTCATGAAAAATGACAAGGTATCTGATCGACAATCTATGGTACTGAGTTTGTCAACCAAGACATAAAGGAGTTTGTACTGCAAGGTATACAACACCAACTTTCCTCTGTAAGAACACCTCAACAAAATGGTGTTGCGAGAAGAAAACAGAACCCTTAAAAGAAGCCGCAAGGACGATGCTAGGCGACCTTTGAAATAAGTGAAGTTTATTGGGTTGAAGCTGTAAACACAGCCTGCTACACTCAGAACAGATGTTTGATAAACAAACACCATGACAAGACCCCATATGAAATCTTGGTTGGAAGACCCCCTAATATCAAACATCTGAGAGTATTTGTTTGTAGATGTTTTGTTCTAAACAATGGAAAAGATTATCTGAGAACATTTCAACCAAAGGCAGATGAAGGTGTATTTCTTGGTTATTCCACGAATAGCAAAGCCTACAGAATTTACAACAAAAGAACAAAGAAAATTGAAGAATCAGTTCATGTTGTATTCTATGAAGGAAGTAAGAAAACACCTCCTAATGATGAACTCTCAGAAAAGTTCAAAGAACTAATGTTGAGGGATTCTGAAGAAGAGTCCTCAGAAAGGAGAAACATCATTATGGAAAGTGAGGATGACTCTGACGTAGAAAAGCTTGATATGCCTGGTAACAACAAGATGACTCACAAACATGATGAAGAATTTCCTATGAAACTTCCAGAAATGGAAACTGAAGATATTCATCATGAAGCTATCTCTGGAAATAATCTCTCTGAAAGACATGTTCCAGATAGCTCAAACACTGAACAAGTGTCGACATTAATTGCTACCGAGGAGTAAAATGTCTTGAATCTTGAAAAGTATCAAATCAAAATCGATGATTCACATTCAAATCATTTGGATATTAATCCTACTAGCACTAAACCTATGATGAGATGGATCAAGGATCATCCTGTAAAAGATGTGATTGGACCAATTAATCAAGGTGTTAGGACTAGGAGAGCAATAGCTGAAAATGCTAATTCTCTCTTTGGATGTTTCATCTCAAATATTGAACCTAAAAATATAGAAGAAGCATTAGGAGACCAAGACTGGATCTCTGCAATGCAAGAAGAGTTGGATCAATTTGAGAGAAACAAAGTCTGGAAACTAGTTCCATTTGTGGAAGGAATATCTGTGATTGGAACTAAATGGGTTTTCAGAAACAAAATGAATGAATCTGGTGAAATAACCAGAAACAAAGCAAGATTGGTTGCGAGGATTTACCTGCATGAAGGCTTAGATTTTGATGAGTCATATGCACCAGTTGCCAGATTGGATGCAATAAGACTCTTTCTAGCCTTTGCAGCTCATAAAGACTTTAAAGTTTATCAGATGGATGTCAAAAGTGTATTCTTGAACGGTGAACTTGCAGAAGAAGTTTATGTTGAGCAACCACCTGGCTTTGAAGTTTCCTCAGAAAGTAGAATGGTCTATAAACTACAGAAAGCTCTGTATGGACTGAAACAGGCTCCAAGAGCATGGTATGACACTTTGGCCAAATACCTTCTGGAAAGTGGTTTCAAGAGAGGTGAAGTTGATAAAACTTTATTTACCTTAAATCATGATGGGAAACTACTCTTAGTTCAAGTATATGTTGATGACATCATATTTGGATCTTAGGACAAGCAACTTTGTAATGACTTTGCAAATCTCATGAAAAGTAAGTTTGAGATGAGCATGATGGGAGAAATGAATTATTTTCTAGGATTGCAAGTCAAGCAACTCAATGATGGAATATTCATTAGTCAAACAAAGTATGCAAAAGATATGCTCACAAAATTCAATCTTAAGCCTTCTGAAAAGAATGCTAAGATACCTATGAGCATTGGAACCAAAATGACCTATACTGAATCAAACAAGAGTGTTGAAGAACATAAGTATAGGAAATTGATAGGTTCACTACTTTACCTCACTGCAAGTAGACCTGATATTCAATACGCCGTTGGAGTGTGTGCTAGATTTCAGACAAATCCGATGCAAACACACTACAACATTGCTATGAAAATATTAAGGTATGTAAAAGGTACAGTAGATGTAGGATTGTGGTATCCTAAAGAAAGCGGATTGAGTTTAGCTGGGTACTCAGACGCTGATTATGCTGGATCACTGCTTGATAGGAAAAGCACCTCAGGAACTTGTCAGTTTCTGGGTACTAGACTTATCTCATGGTTTAGCAAGAAGCAAAACTCAATTGCAACTTCTACCACAGAGGCTGAATATATTGTTGCTGGTTGTTGTGCAACACAAATTCTGTGGATTCAACAACAACTCAGAGACTATGGACTCAATGAAGAGAAAACTCCCATTTTCTGTGACAACACAAGTGCTATTGCAATTACACAGAATCCTAAATTTCATACCAGAACAAAGCATATTGATGTTAGACATCACTTCATCAGAGACCATGTTGAAAAAGGCAATATTGAGATACTCAAGATTGGCACTGAATACCAACTTGCAGATATCTTCACTAAGCCACTACTAGAAAGTAGATTCTTAGCCTTAAGACATAGTCTTGGACTAATGGAACTACCAATGAACTGAAAAAGTTCAGAAATCTGGAACGGGCATCTAGAGAAGAGGTATCTGGAACGGGCATCCAGATAAGAGGTATCTGGAACGGGCATCTAGAGAAGAGGTATCTGGAACGGGCATCCAGAGAAGAGAAAAGAGAAATCTGGAACGGGTATCCAGAAGTCAAAAAGGCTAAAGAGCAAAAGGCGACTTAAGATCTACGAGGCGAACTCAGATATCTGAATCACTCTATAAACGGGGAACACAAAAGAGAATAGTACAACTATCTGCATTCAACTACTTTCATGAAATTCGCATTATTTCTATCTTGATGAAAAACTTGGAAAAATCCTAAGTACAAGACAGATTCAGATGCAAACAGTGTTCTTGGTCATACAAAAACGTGATTCAGATAGCTAATAGCCAAAATTCATTAAATGGGCACAATTACACTTGTTGATTGTGATCATTGCTGAAGAAGCAATGGTGACCCTTGATGAAATTAAGCGTTTGATCTATACGGTGGAAATTAATTCACAGTAAATAGTGGACTGTAAAAATTCTGACAAAACCCACTTTGCATTTAATGCCGAATTAGCTTTTGCTCACGCCTGCTTGCAAATCACAGAATCATACACAAAATCAATTTGTATGTATTTATGCATTGAGATTCTATTGCTATATATATAGGATTTTGGCAAAAGAAATCACTTTCGCCTAATCCAAAATTCCGACTTACACAAAAATAGCAAAAGCTTCTCTTGATTCTCTGCAAACCTTCTACAATCTCTGCAAATCAAGATTAAGTTTTTCTACAAAGAATTACTGAATCAAATCTCTTTCAAACAACAAATTCCTACACTATATAAAGAGATGGCCCCAAAGAATTCTTCCACACAGAAATCTCAATCCTCCTTTGATGCTATTTGAAAAGCAAGCACCAGAGCTGGTTATTGTGAACAACCGACTGGTAGGAGATTTTAATCCTGACCATTGGACTTCAAATCACAGAATGATTTGGGGTGGTGCCATGGTTGAGGAATACCTCATGGCTGCAATAGAGAACCAAGCCGACAGAAAGCTGATTCTTGACATGCTTGTAAAGGCACAAATCAAGGGTTTTCTATCTGCTCGCCCAAGTGGAATTTCATCACTCAATGTGTTGGAATTCTACAACAACTCGTGATAATTTCTGTGTTTCAAGGCACCTTGCAATAGTGTCAAAACCTCGATCAAGGACTTTACGTAAGTTGTTTGAGTTTCAAAATCTTGGAAAGGATTTTGAAATAAACACCAGATGATGATCTCCTTGAAGGTGTTAAACAATTATGCAGTGGCGTGTGTGATCTTGAAAATCGGATACACCCATTGAGTACAAGCTTGCGACATCGAACCGGACATCGATGGTTCCTTTGGGATGTATTGGCTTGCATTCTTCATGATGCTTTGATGGTCTACAAGGAGGTCTTGACGGATAAGCCAAGAACGTGGATCATGATGTTCTTCTTTGAATCAACAAGACAAAATTTGGAAAACCCTTTTAAGCGGGAAAGTACGCCTTCATGAAGTTTGTGAAGAAGATTCAAGGCTTGAGCCTAAGATCGTAAAGGACTAGCTGAGCCAAAGGCCACGATGAGCTATGGTCTAAAGATATGCTACTTCTTTGGAAAAAGCTTGGCATTGAGCTCGGAGAGGCAATTTGAAATCGCCAATGATAACCTACTACAAATATGAGTATACGAACATAATGAAAAAGGTTACTGGGTCTCAGAAAGGTTCTAAGAAGCGAAAGTCTGAAAAGGTATCTGAAGAAAAGGTTGCGACCAAGAAGCCCAGAACTTCAAGAAAGAAGTCTGGTGGCAAATCAGAAGACACATCCATTGAGGTTGTCGATTCTCAGATATCTGCAGCCATTGCTGATGAACAAATTAATACAGATGAACTCATCAATGCTGCAAAAGAGTTATCAACTACTGAACAAGTAGACTCAGCAAGAGAAAGTGCTTTCAGAAATGTGAAGACTATTACAGAAAGCCTTGGTGATGAACTCATAAATGCTGCCAAAAGTGGTGAAAAACACCAAGCCCTATCTGCAGAAACTGCAGGAATTATGGACTAATCAGTTCCCAATGCTGATGAGAGCTCTGACGATGAAGATGATGAACTAATCATCTCTCAAGTCCTAAAAAGAACAAAGAGGGCTAAGGTTCTTTATGTGATGGCGGTGATAAGGTTTCAAGAAGAACCTACACCTCGGGTTCTTGAACAAGCACCTATAGCAAAGGTTGTTGGTGCAACACATCATCGAGGAACGTTTCTTACGCACAACTTCAAAAAGCCACGATGAGTGGTAATTTAGTCTTTGGCGGAATCTTGATGGAAATGCCACATCTAAAAATCTGGAAGAACACTCTACTGACCGATCTTCTGCTTCCAGACAACCACAACAACCACAAACACAACAACCACAACAGCCACAAGTGGTTGATGAAATGGTAAATGAACTCCATTTCGAATTACCAGCAATGCAAGATATCTTTGAAGAAAATCCTGCAAAGAGGGTTCCCTGACTCGACAAGAGGGATCAAACGAGACATCCACTCGGAATGATCAACTAGGGAGGAATCGAGTTGCACACCCGGAAAGGTGTGAAGTACCTAAAACTTCAAACAAAGAAGCTGTACTGGAACAAGAAGACCAAAGTATAAAAGGGTCACAAGTTCCAGAGACCAATCAGCCTGACAATGCTCAGGTAGCTGAATGGTTTAACTCCTACCTTGTGAAAATTTTTATGCTTGTATATCTTGTTACTTATATAAAAATTCTTTGTTACAGGCTGAGTTAGAAACACAGAAACAAGAGGAAGCTGGAAAGCTTACCTCAGAAACTGAGAAGGAGGGTACCCCAACCTCGCCTCTTAAGAAACCTGAGCCTGTACCACAGGTGATAATTGATTCTTAAGATAACACTTTTCAGTCATTTGTCTTTATGCTTAATCATTTAAAGTAAATGTTTCTAACAGCTCAGCGAGAAAGAGGAAGATAAGCGAAATGCGAGAGAGGCAATCGACAAGGTTTCTGAAGAACACATCATTGAGCCTTCTAGCGTGAAGGTACATGAAAAATCAATGATAAGTATTCTTCATCATGGGTTATCTTAAACATCTTCTAAAATATTCAATACTTTCTACTTACAGGCTCATTCAGAAGTAGAAATGCAAAGGGAAAAAGTTGCGACATCCCCTGCATCAATGGAAATTGATGAAGCTCCCAAGGAAACATCACATGAAAGAATACCAGAAACTGAGAAAGTTTCTGAGAAAAATGACTCTGAGCTTCCTATTGAGGAAGTAAGTCCAAAACTCAGAACTCATTAAAGCATTTTTGCACAAATTCTTTCAAATAATTTCCTAAGTATTGTATTAATATTAATTCTCAGGTTCAAGAAAGAAAGGTTGATGAGGACCAGACTCCTATCATTGAGTATGTAACACACACATCCAAAGACATGAAAGTACTTCAGATTGGGTTTTCTACCTTTCAAAATCTCATAGGGAGTGGTCAGAGTACCTGGACAAAGATAGACACGATTGATTATGTGACAAGCAGTGTTCACAACTTCAGCCCACAACCTTTTTGACAGGTTCATTGAGCTCAACATCACTCTGGCCATTTCTTGAAGAGTCCTGTTTTTCCTTTCAGCAACACCATTTTGTTGTGGTGTCTTAGGAGCTGAGTATTCATGCATGATCCCTTTCTTTTCACAGTACTTATTAAAAAATTAATTCTCAAATTCTTTACCATGGTCAGATCGAATTCTTTTGACCATAGTAGAGTACTGATTACAACATTTTGCATGCCAGTTTTTGAAAGATTCAAAAGTTTCAGATTTTTCTTTCAAAAAATTGACCCAAGTATATCTAGAGAAATCATCAACTATAACATAGATATACCAGGCTCCTCCCAAACTTTTAGCTTCTACAGGACCCATGAGATCCATATGCAAGAGTTCAAAGCAGTTAAAAGTACCTCTTTTTTGTCCTTCAACCTGGAGTGGCTGGTGTACTGCCTTGGTTTGTTTTCCCAGAAGACAGTCACCACACACATGCTTCCCTGCATTGGTAAGCTTCGGCACACCTGTCACCACATTGTGTTTGATGATCTTCTCCAGATTCCTGTAATTGACATGTCCCAATTTCTTGTGCCACAATGTTGCATCATCATGTTGAGCAACATTGCACTTGAGAGGAACGTCCATCACATAGCAGTTGTCTTGAGATCTAACACCTGTCATCACAGTTAATTTGTCCACATAAGTATAAACTTTGCAAGAACGTTTATCAAACTTGACTTTTAGATCCTCATCACACAGGTGGCTTATACTGACAAGATTAGCCGTTAAACCCTCAACAAGAAGAACATTTGAAAGTTTAGGATATCCTTTAAGGCACAGTGTTCCCTTTCCAAGGATTTTGCTTTGGTATCCTCCTCCATATGTCACTGTACTTGTCTTTTGAGTGACAAAATTTGACAAGTTTGATGGGTTACCGGTCATGTGCCTAGAGCAACCACTGTCGAAGTACCATTTTCCTGCATTTTTAGGAGAAGTAGCAACAGAAAAAGCAACATTGCAAGTATGTTTTTCTTTAGCTACCCAAATCTGGTTCAAAACATTCTTGTGTTTTCTTATCTGTCCTGGAGGTTTACCTCGTTTAGGAGAACCAGGTGTAGACTTCAAAGACTTAGTATTACATCTTTCAGTCTCTGTTGAAGTGGATGTTATCACAACATCGCAGCTAACATCGGAATCACTGTTTTGTTTGCTAGAGGCAAGAAGGGAGGGATTCTTGGAGAGGTCACTGAGGTTGAAGGAATCAACATGTTCCCTTTTTAAGTCCTTTTGGTACTTGAAACAGTAAGGTTTTTTGTGACCAAGTTTGTGACAGTAAGTGCACACAAAAAAAATCATTTTCTTTGACAAACACAGGACCTTTTATGAGCTCAAAAAGAGGTTTGACAACTTCTGGGGTTTCAGGGTTAACAGTGCAGTTCATGTTGCACCCAAGTTTCTTATCAAAAGAAGCATCATAACTACCAGTGTACCCTAGACCAGTAGTCCCATCATTATCCATATCAAGCATATCATTCAGTCTAGAAGTAGAGGAGTTCCACTTTGCAATTACCTTCTTTTCATTAGATAGTTCAGTGGTTACCTTGAACAGTTCAGTGTCCTTCTTTGTCAGTTCAGCTTCCAGTTTGTCAATAGTGTCTTTCAGATTGTAGTTCTCCTTCTTAGTTTTCTTGAGGAGTTTTCTGAGAGTCTTCCATTCACTGATGAGTTTCTCATACATCTGTTGCAGATCCTTCACCATTTGTTCCGCACTGACTTCCTCTTCTGAAGGATTATCTGTATCAAAATCCACAGAACCATGTAGACACAAAACATCAGAGATTCCTGATTTCTCAGGGTTGGTTAGTGCCAAAATTTCCGCCTTCTCGAGTCATCATAGTCAAAGAAGATTTCTACTCCTGATGTTGTATTGCCGATGTTGTCCCAACATTGGTCATCAACATTGTAAGTGGATGAACGGAGAGCTCTGGCATTGGTAGTTGAATCATCTTCTTTTTCTTCATCTTCATGTTCTTCATCTGAAACATCACTGAGACAAGCAAGAAGATTCTTTTTCTCTTTTCTGAGATTGTTAGCACATTCATTTTGATAATGACCCCACCCTTGGCATTCAAAACATCTAATCTTACTAAGAGGAGTGCGATCAAAATCAGATTCAGAGCTAGTCTTGGAAGCAGAACCAGTTTTGAAAGTATTGGTTTTCTTTTTGAATTTTTTGGTTCCACTTGAGGATCCTTGACCAGAGTTTTTTCTGAATTTAAGTTTGTTGAAATTCCTCACAAGATTGTTGAAAGCTTCCTCAGTCATATTGTCAATTTAGCTTTAGATTTAGAGTGAAGGGAGATACTATGGGTTTTCATATATACCTTGTCTCTCATTTTCATTTAGTTCAAATTTTTCAACAAGGTGTGAAAATCCATAGTTGCCAAGTTATGAGTGTCTTCCAAAATAGTGACTTTGGTATTAAATCTTGAGGAAAGAGATCGAACAGCTTTGGAAACAAGTTGCCTATTAGAAATAGCTTCTCCCAGTCGTTGAACTTCATTGGAGAGAGTTAAAAGTTTTTCAAAATAAGAGTCAATTGTTTCTTCCTCCGCCATTCTTAGATTTTCAAATTGAGACCAAAGCATTCTAAGTTTAGTTTGTTTGACACTAGCATCCCCTTCACAATGACTCTGAAGCAAATCCCAAGCTTGTTTTGCGATGAGTGCGATTTGAATAATTTTAAACATATGAGCATCTACATGACCAAAAATAGCATTTAAGGCCTTTTCATTGTAAGAGCTAAGAAGTATGTCACCTGCAGTGAAGCGTTCTTCAGGAATGGGGACAATGTCACCATCAGCATTAGGTCCTTCAGTTGGCCAGGTGTATCCTTCTAGAATGGATCTCCAAGCATGGCCATCAAGGGACTTGATGTATGTCCTCATCCGGATTTGCCAGTAATGGTAGTTGGACCCATCAAGCACAGGAGGTCTGTTCTAGTTTGCATCCATTGTAGTAGTACCAAATCTAGACACCAATAGTTAGGTGGCTGGCTCTGATGCCACTTGTTAGAACGTAGGATCCTGGATTGGTACTTAGAACAAGAACAATAGACAATGTTGACAACAATGTTGTTCAACAATGTCTTCAACACAATAAACAATAGGCAGCGGATGAATATGAATGAAACTTCTATTACCAAGCCAACAATATATAAATATGTTAGCAGCGCCTTTAGGCAAAATATCTACTGACAGGAAAAGTAGATCTAATCAACTAGGTTTAATACAATCACAGATGATTGATTAAACAACCAAAACTAGCCCTAGAAGAACTAACAGTAAAAGCTATTCTAGGTCGATGTTTGAAAGAGTTATTCCAACAATGAATACTCTTAGACAAACTCCAAAGCTAGCAGAAAACAAGAAGCCTAAATTCTTTAATAAAATCTTGATAGACAACCAAAAGGCCTCATGATTGCTCGGCTGAATCCTTGTATATATACTTGAGATATCAGCAGCTTCCATCCAAGTCGAAAGGCAATAGGATCTCAGCAAAGGCAATTTCCTTTTTCTTGTTTTCTTCAACATACGCATAGAAGGAATTTTCCATATTTTGATTCTTCATAAAATATATTCCTTCTTGCTTTCACCACAAGTTGTTCTTTTTCCTTAAATCATCTCTTGTTTGATTTGTAAATACTTCCAGTCCAAGTTTCCTGTCCAAGTGCTTTGTTCTTGATGTCGACTGCAATGTTATATCTTCAATGTTATGCCAGCATTGAATTCTATCCTGTCACAATGTTATACAACATTGGTAGTCCTGCAGCTTCACAAACAACAACAACAAACACAAACTTGGAACTAATTATTGAAAGACAAGATTATCAAAACACAAGTGCGTACTGCACTTTCAACTGCACTACAAGTTTTCGTAGTGTTGAGAATTAACTCTTGGCTTAGTAAACAAATTTAAAACATTGATTTGACACATCAAGTTTTTGGCGCCACTGTCGGGGACTTAACTCCTCTGTTTGATTTACGGAATTTGATTTTTCGATTGTATATATTAGTTAGTTTTTGTTTTTGCTGTTCTTTTTTATTTAGTATAGTTTGTTTGGCGGAGCTACTCTGGTTTCTTCCTTTTGTGTGTGCAGGTGTGTATGAATTACCTGTATTGCTATAAGTGTGGAATGGATGGTTATGTTGCAGCAAACTGTGCAGATAGAGACCCGCTCTGTCGTTTTCGACAAGTTTCTGGAGAGAAACTCGATAGAGCATGGTGTAGATTTAGGGAGCTGTAGAAGACACATCAGAACCATGGTTTACCATTGGGAGAGCTCATGTGGAGTTTCTACAATGGTATAACAAGTGGTTGCAAGAGAACAGTGGATAGAGCCGCTGGTGCGTCAATCATGAGTTTGACTCCTCAACAACTTGAGGATTCGATCGAGGACTTGGTTACTATGATCAGGGAGTATGCAGTACTTCTTGGAGAAGAATATGGATACGGGGATAAACAAGAGGAGGAGAAATCTAATTCTGAAGTTGAATCGAATTCGGATACAACTATCACCACTACCACCGTACCTGAAGAAGAAACCATAGTTGAAGGAATTTGTGAGAGTTTAGACGATCAGTTAGTCATGGAGGAGGAGACGTCCACCGATGTGATCGACGAGGAGACTAAACCACCCATTTCCAACTATTTGGAGATGGAGCAGACACCTGATACCACCCAGATGACACCATCGGATTCACTTTCTGTTCCCGCACCTTCCAGTGATCTGTACATACTAGCCCCAGCTCACACACGAGACTGGCCAGGGAGTTTTGACCCCCTTTGTCGTTTTTACTTTCCCCCTGATTCCCTTAGTTTTATTTTAGTTTTTAATTCATCTAATTTTAGTTTGAAGGGAATCATGAAAAACAAGATAAGAGGAGCTAAGGATTGCTCCCAAATTGCTGAGCATAGCGGGAAGGATGCACGGAATTTGTTTCCGTTCGATAATGGTTAGCAGCAGCCACACGCTTCAGGGAAGTACATTTTCAGCTTTCTTTCTTACTAGCCTATTCGCTGGGGACCAGCTTTAGTCTAGGTTTGGGGAGGGAGGTAGCTATCATGTACTTAGCCATATATGTGTCTATCATGTGTGTCTTTTTCCCGTTTGTGTGATTTTCGGTTGTGTCTAAGTTTGACTCCCAAGTCGAGCGTCTATTGCATGAGTCAAATCTGTTTGATGCTAGTGTTTTGATTGATCTTTGATTACTAGCAGTTGGCATGCTTTAAATTCTTTAAGTTTGTTTCGCTTGTAAATAGAAAGTCTGTTCTAATTCTGTAGTCCAAAAAGATTGTGAGCAAGCCTAGCCAATGAAAAAATATTGTACCGGCAAAATTTGTACTTGTGAGACTTTCCAAGAAGAGCAAACTCTCTTGTTTGCGCCTTATCATGCTCATGTGTACTCTGTGTAAGTTAAATATGACGAACAACATGTTTTTAATTCCTTATTTGCTCAACCCAAACCCGTTCAAAGAACAAGTTTGGGGAGGAGGTTTGTGTGCGCCTTATTATTTATACGACTGTGATTTGGCTTTGTTCTCTCAAAAAATATTACAATAAGTCTCGGAGTGTATCTATGACACTTGTGCCACCGTTAGTCGTGTTGGGCACGTTTCAAATACCACATACACACTGGCGTGGTCCTAAAAAGCCATATGTCCGTGAGGGTTGATGGCGTGTATACCAAACCAGCACGCATAAAAGTGCGGACTTTCGGTAAAACAGACACTACCAAAACAAAGAAATAAAATAAGCATATGGGTCACAATGACTGCAAAAAAAAAAAGAAAGTATAAAAAATAAAAAATTTGAAAAAAAGAGAGAATGATTGCCATTTAGAGTCTAAAGCTGTTGTAGAGTGTTGATTAAAGTCCCTTCTGACTTAAATGATTGAGTACAATGCATGGGATATTTGCGGCACCTTAGTGACGTGAGTCTCCTTCTTTTCTCTTTTTGTATTACTTGAGTGATTACCTTTACTGGACACTTCCAGGAGAGTGAGAGATAGTTGCAGAGGATCCACTTGTGAGGGATTGCCGGGTTAGACTTAAGTTCTATTTACTCGGGAAACGAACTTCTTGGATTTATACTTGTTCTTCTGCGAACGTCAGTTTGATTTCAAACCTCTTGCATTTTTCGGGCTTATTACTTGAAATCGTAGACTCGGTACCTTGGGAGTTAGACTTTACCTGTGTGTCTATGTGTTTTACTTTTCTAGGTTTTTTAGAGAGTCTGTTACTTGAGGACAAGCAAGAGTTCGGTTTGGGGAGTTTGATGAGTCGGTTTCGCACCGTCTCATGTGGTCTTTTTTACCGTCTTATTGTCATCCTTAAGTATAGTTTTTATTAGTTTTCCTAGAGTATTTTTACTTGTTTTGTTCTTTGTGTGTTTTGTAGGTATTTGGCTAAACCGCATTAATTGGAGGCAAAAAAGGTGCATTTTATATGCATCTACAAGATATGGAGTTCCAATGCCTTGAACGGATGCTAGAAGTGGAGCGGGAAGGCCAAAATAACAAAGTTGGATTCAAAACGCAGTTCCGAGCCAACCAGGGTACCTGGCGTACGCCAGATGACTCGAAGATGCCTGGCTATGCTACCGCTTTCTTGTAACGCCAGTGTATTGGCGTCACGCCTGACCTTACTAGCTACATGAGCGTAAGCACGGCTTACGATTCTGCTTTTCTCGAATATTTGTTTCTTATTCTTTCCTAATTCGTTTCTTTTTGTTTCTATTAGTTAGAACAAAACACAATTAGATTCATATTCTCTTTTACATCTTTTTGCTCTCAACCTAGAACTTTTCCAAAGTAATTACCTACTTATTACTGGAGGTAATTGAACCGTTCTTTCTTGTAATCGACGATTGATATTTGTTTGGGAGCATATCTACATACTTTTCTACCGATTGAATTCAGATTCTTCTGTATTTACCTAGGGTTCGTGACACAATTTGTTAAAATCTGTATCAACTCTTGATTCTTGGTATTTAGTTATTGATTATGTTTATTATGTGTTCGTATATGATATTGATTATGTCTATGCATATGATGAGTAGCTAAACACCCAATTATGGGGTGGTGATGGACTCAATGCATGCTAGTTAGTGTTTATGCAATTCAATAACATGTAAGATACGATTTACTCTATGCCCTTTTGATTAAATGCGTATGTAGTTATGTGTATTGAGTTGTACCCCCAAAATCACTAAGGGATTATGCAATCTGATTTATCCACCAAAACGTCTAGAGATTGCTAATCCATTGGTTCTTTGCAAACATAATCACTACATTAGCTTATTAATTGTAGCTTAGTGAAATTGACGCCTTCACTAATGCTAAGTTAGCTCATTGTCATAGTCCTTCGTACCTTATCTGATATAAGGTGTATGCCTAGAGAGCTAGAGAAGTGTAATAATCGTTAGGACGTGTCCCAGTGATAACTAGAGTAAATCGACATCGTTATTGTTGCATCTTTCCTACTAGCTAGCTTGATTTCTGTCACAACACCATAATTCCCTCTCATATATTCGTCTCACAAGTTAATCTGTTTTCTAGTTAGTCTGCATGATTGTTAGAGTATCATTCTGCTGCCGAAGCAAACAAACATTTGCTGCTTTTCGTACTGTTATTATTATTATTTTTCGTAAACGCAACTCAACCTAGTTAAGTCTTTAGAGACTGACCTTGGGGTTACCTTCACTGCACTACAAGTTTTCGTAGTGTTGAGAATTAACTCTTGGCTTAATAAACAAATTTAAAACATTGATTTGACACATCAGTGACACAACACATTGTTGGTGTAAGTGAGGGTGTCTGGATTAACTACGACTTGATCCTTTTGGCATGTTTCTTTGCTGCCTGTAGACGGCTAATACGTTGTTTGATTCTAAGTAGTTGGGAGTAGCATAGCAGAGGGAGGTCGGGGATCCTAATACACCTTTCCCCCCATCGATTTTATCTCATTAAATTAGGGTTTAATGCGATTCAATCAATCTATCTGTAATCATTCTGTTTACTTTCTGCATACAATTTAATTACGATATTTGATTGTTCCTATGCTAATTGTCCGTGGAGAATGACATTCCGAGTCAGCTTTCCGCAATAAAGCGTGGATTTGGGGACTTCCGACTTATAAATTTAATCTTGATTGTATTTAGGGATTACAGGTTTTACAACGAATATCGAAATCTCTGAGTGCACATCAGTTTACTCGGTTCTTTGTGTATGTGGTATTTAAAGTTTACACTAACAGGTGCTAATGGGTGGTGTAGTTCTGTTGTTGTGATTCTTTTGCAGTACAACAATGGGAGATACAAGAAATGTTGCTGGAGCTGGTAATAGTGCTTTGAGGAAAACTATCCATGACATTTTTAGAGCTCGTGTTGGAGCACACTGGTCGTGTATTGTCCTTTCTGAGGCGGCACAGAAATATGAACTGAATCCGTATATTCTTCATCATTTGCCCAAGTTCTATGGGGAAGAAGACAAGGACGTTATGGGGTTCTTGAAGGAACTGGAGATGTTCCTAGCAGGTATGCACAATACGGGGGTGGAGGATGATGACTTAAGAATGAAGGTATTCCCTATGTGCTTAGCGGACAGAGCTAAGGCATGGCTTAATATGCTTCCCGAGGTCTCTTTGACTACTTGGGCTGAAATTTGTGAGGCTTTCACAGACATATACTACCCTCAGTCGAAGACCACCACTGTTGGTCCAGATAATGACAAAGTAAAAGATTTGGGGGGGGGGGGTGAATAGTCTTTTCAAACTTTTGACGATAAAACAGTTTCTCAGATATCTGTAAAGGTATCTGATACTTAATGTCAGAGAGCGGAAGTCTTTTCAGATAAGTGCACGTGCTCAGCAAACTATAATGTGTGTAAGTAATCAGCAAGCAATAAATAATACAGTAAGTAAATGCAGTAAGTAAATAACACAAAACTTTATAGTGGTATCTGAAGGTGGCGTAATCCTTCAACTAATCCACTTGCCCTTTCTCAGGACTTGAATCCACTAAGATAAGATATTGAGTTCCACTTACAAAGTCCTATCTCTTGATCCCTTTTACACTAGGTTCCCAATCAAGTGTTTCCCCTGAGTTATTCCCTATTTTCCCAACCAAGTACTTCCTCTACTCAGTAACCTTTGAGCTATTCCTTAGTTTCCCAAACTAAGTACTTCATATGCTCAACGCCTGTTGGTGTTTGGTTATGGTGGTTTGTCAGGTGAGCAGGCTCTTAATAACTTCTACAGTTATGTAGGAATGCTCTGTAGAATCAAGTTTACTTAATACACTTTTCAATGTATGGTAACTTGTTCTTTTACTGACCCCAAGTCTTGATTTTGTTCAAGAGAATGAATCTCAGATATTAGTCGCAACTATATCTTCTGGATTTAACTATTTCACAATATACAAATCTTGTTAAGGATCAGGACACTTAGAACTTTCGTGCTACTTAGAATTCAAGAGCTTTTTGTCGCAACAGTAAGCTAGAAAGTAAGTAGGTAGAAGTGTATGCTTGAATGTAAGATAAGTTCAATGTAGTTCAAGGTGTATTTTCAAGCATTCTAAGTGGTGATATTTATAGTTGAAAATCATGTCGTTTTAATTAGTATCCGTTAGACACAATGAAATTCAAACTATTGATATCTGAAGTTAGTACGGCAGTGAGCTTTGTCTCTTTATAGAGAGTTCCTCTTTTGCTAACTAGTTCCTCTTATGTCTGCGTAATTAATGCATTGTATTAACTTTTGTCCTGTAGTGTCAACAGAACAATGCAAGCTTTCTGAGGCTTTGAAAGTCCATTCTAAGTGATCTATAGTGCATCAGAAACCTATTGAAACGTTTGTCTCTCAGACACTTAGTTTCTTCAAGGTATCTGAGCCAAGGTACCTTTCTGAGACACTTTTCCTTAGTCTTCAACAATCTTGTGCAGTCTTCTGATCTTCAACAAATGAGTTCTTCTGCTGGATTCTTCCTTCTTGGTCTTCTTCAAAGATATAGAAATTACATTCAAAGACCTGACATCCTATTAAGATTTGCTAGGCTAACATACTCAGTAAGCTTCCTCTTTTACAATGTTCAAGTGAACTAAGAGTACTAGTTACCTTTCTGAGCTAAGATAAGTCATTAGGGTTTACTGATCAAAATCTAAACAGATATTCCTAACAACCGCCTTGAAAGCTCGAATCACAGGGTTCCAACAACTACATGATGAGACATTCTATGAGGCTTGGAAGAGGTTTAAGATGCTCCGGGCCAAGTGTCCTCATCATCGCCTAAGCCTTGCGGATCTGACACAACACTTTTATGATGGGTTGCATGAGAGTCACCAATCATATATTGATGTTTCTAGTGGTGGGAGTATCATGGATCTTACACCGGAGGAGCTTAATAAATTGTTCATAGAGTGTGCAAAGAATTTGCAACACAAGAGTGGGGGAAGGAGTAGAAGGCTTAGGAGTGAGGAGAATGCGGTCTATTTTGATCCTAGAAGCCGCATTAATGAGCTAGAAAAGGAGTTGAAGTTGCTTGCGGCAAGTGATCAGAATCCACAAGCCCGGGAGAAGTGTGGGATTTGCAACAACTATGGCAATCAATGTAGGGCCGACTTCTCGGGGGGAGGGGGGGGGGGGAGGTGTACCTGGTGCGGAAACAAAATTGAGGGAATTCTTCTTCAGGGACATCGAAGAGGATAGAAGCCTTCATGGAGTGGTCGCAGAAGTTCATCGAACAGGCAAAAATACACCAAGAGAAGATGGATAACAAGTTGTTTGTATTGGAGAGAGACAACAAGGACATAAAAAAGCAACTTCAAGAGTTGCTTGATAGAAGACAAATCAGGGAGAGGGATAGGTTGCCCAAAGCAACCGAAAATGCCATGGCCATCACGGTTATCACCAAGGTACCGGTTGAGATTACGGTATCGAATGGAGGATCCCAGGTTGAGGTCCCTAAATCCCAAGTTGGGGAGTGTGGTAGATGTAATCATCACAATTCTACACCAAACAAGGTTAAGGTACGTCCAGATTTTGACACTTTAATTCCTTCCGATGTATTCCCGGTGGAACCGGTGAATAGGAATATTGTTGTTGACCCTATTGTTGATTTCTTGGTTGATGATGATGGGGATGTTGACAGTGAGGGTGTTGAGACCCCTGTTGTGGTTGGTAACACTTTTGAGGGCTCCAAAACAACCAATTCTGGTGGCTTTAATGTCAAGGTTGGTTTTGGGAGCTTGGAGGGAGTATTGGGGATGTTCGACACCAGGGATGGTGTCAATTTCATGCCGTACGAAATGTACGAGGCAAGTAAAGTGAGGGGGCTTAAGGAGAAGAAGCTCATGGTGAGAAAGGTGGATGGCTCGATATGGAGACCACTAGGGGTAGTAGAAGATGTGAAAATCTGGTTGGGTAACGATTCCGTGATAACCGACTTCTATGTTTTGGAGCCGGTTAGGCAGGGGTTGCAAGTGGAGATGGGATGGTGCTGTTGGGGAGACCATTCATCGAGACAATTGATCTCACGATCAATATGGGCCACCGTCGAGCCACTTATGAGGTAAAAGGCATGCAACGCGAGTTGCAAGCCTACCTTCCACTTAACACATCTTGTTCTTGTGAAATCCACTTGTAGGATTTGTAGGACCTGTTTATGTGTGTTCTAGTGTGTAGGGACTAGGTACAGGAAGGCTTAAGAAGAAGAAGAAGTCTGGTATCAATATCCGCGGTATATGAACTCCGTGAAGAGTCAAGCTATTGACTATAAAAAGTGCTATCCGGGAGGCAACCCGGAATGTTTCAACCCTTCCTTCATTTGCATTGCATATAGTTTGCATTTAGCATATTTTTCTTCTTTTCTTAAAAATCCAAAAAATCTTTAAATCCATTTTAGTTTGCATTATTAGTATAAATTTGCATTCACGTTCAATTTTCTGTTCTTTTCTTTAAAAAAAAGAAAAAAATTCTCGGCGACCGCGTGTGTGTCTGGATGCATTGGCAGAAAACTCTCTACCGCTGCGTCCAGAAGAGCAGGCGATCAAAAAATATATATATATTTAATTTTAAATAAAATAAAAAATTAATAACAAAATAAACTTTTCCTTTTTATTTTTAATTTTTTGTTTCACTAGCCTTCTTATTAGATTTATTTTTTGTTTTTGTTACTCTTTAGGTTCCTTTAATTCTTCCTTAATCGCTATTTTGCACGAGACGTGCAATCGCTCGGTTTGGGGTGGGGACATCAGAATTCAAGGAACCTCCTTTGGTACATCTCTTTCTCTCTTTTCTTCATGTACCTTGTACATTTTTTTTATCACTTTCTTAGTGGTCGTCGGTGAGCCACATAGGCTGCATGTATTACTTGTGGTCGGTGTGCCTTGGCTTTCTTTTTACTTTTAGCATCCTTTTGGCCTACCTATTTTGGCCTATTTTTAAATATTTTTGCGAGTCTTGAGTTCAACTTCCAAGTCGAACGTCCTTTGTTCGTGACAAACTCTGTTGATGCTTAAGTTTTGAGTATATACTGATTAGTAATGGTTGTTGAGTGTAAAATTTTTAGAGTTCGTTTCCCTTGTAAATAAGAAGTCTATTTAGCTTTGTGGTCCAAAAACCTGTGAGGAGCCTTATTTGAGCCGATGAAAAAAAATTATACCGGCAAGAATTGTTTTGTGTGACTCTTGTGATGTGCAATTCCTTTTAAAGTTGTTGCGCCAAATCATACTTATGCGTGTTCTAATTAGATGGGAATGACTAACGGCATGCTTTGAACTTTTGATACCCTTCCAAACCCGTTCTAAAGAACATGTTTGTTGAGGGGTTTTCCATATTTTTGTGACTGATTGAGTGATTTGTAATTCTGATTTCTGTTCACAACAAAAATATTTTTAAATAAGGCTCGAGGTGTTTCCATGGTCCTAAGTGATCACCGTAGGTCCTGTTGGGCGTTTTTCAAATACTACCATATACCGGCGTGGCCTTTTATCAGCCATATGACCGTGAAGGTTGATGACACGTAGGCTAAACTGACACGCACAAAAGTGCAGACATTCGGTAAAATGGACACCAGCAAAATTGAAGCCAAAAGATCCCAATGAGGACAAATAAGCACACGAGTTACTCAAACCCCAAGTTGTGAGTCGTGTGGAGTTCCTTGTCTGTATGAGAGAAAGCTTTGGACGGGAGCCACACTTGGAATAAGTCCTTGCTGATAACGAGGGTCACACACCAGTGATTTTATCCGCAGATTCCCAACAATCTCGAGTAACTCCAAAAAATAGTGTGCAAGGTTTTGAGGAAATATGAAAGCAAAAAAGGGAACAATAGTCGGAGTAGCAATTGTCTATTTTTTGTCTTTGAATTAAAATCCCTTTGGACCCTTAGAAAAGAATGCATTTGCATAAGAAATTTTTGGCAACTTGTGGTGAAAACCACCTCCCCAGCTCATTTATGAGTGTTAACCCATTCAGGACTTGTCTAGAAGAGTCAGAGTTGCTATATATCTACTTGTGAGGGACTACTGAGGCATATTTTAACACCTCATTTAACCCTCTTTACCTTCTTTTTATTAGTTGTTTAGTTGTGTTTTGTATATACTTTGTGTTGTTACTTGTGTTTTGTGTGTTTCCACCTTGTATCCAGGTTTTTGGTGTTTTCGTGAAGAAAAATGAGGCTAAAATGGTGTAATTTATTGCATTACCGGAAGATCAAAAGTTCCAAGGTCTCAAAGCTGATGGAACGTGGAGTGCGATGGTCGAAACAGATGTGCATTTGAAGTTCGGATGAAGTTTTTACGGCCGTTTAAGTGAAAACTTGTGAAAGTAGAACTACATTGGAGCGGTATAGCAACTTTGGGCATAACTTCTTCATACGATGTCGGATTGACCTCAAATCGGCAGTCCGCGAAGATATGACAAAGAGGAATCTGGTGGTGAAGGTGAAGAAGCAGGCGATCGCCTGCTTCGGCGGGCGATTGCCTGCCAAACGTGGCGATCGCCTGTTGTGTTCACTTCAAGATCTGGCATTACTTCTTCCATTTTTTGCATTCTTAACTCCATATTTTGTAATTCAAACATCACTTTTTCATTTTCAAACAGTATTGGGGAGTATTTTAAGAGGTCTAAGGTTCCAAGAATCATCCATCAGATTGAAGTTGGAGTCTAGGTTAACCATTTAGCTGAAGATTTATTCCTGTAAACAGTACTATTCACCATTGTTGATCAATTGGAGCTCAGTAATTCTTCATAATCGGTAATTATGTATCATGTCTGATTTCTTGCTTCTTGTCTATGTTTATGCTTATGATTATCATATCTCTTGCCTGTGACAACATGAGTATGAGTAGCTAAACATCCCCTATGGGTTGGTGGTGAAATCTTGAGCATGCTAGTATAGGACTTTGGATGAAAATACATTGTTGTTTTGTTGCTGAATTCTTGCGAATCGTTTGTTAGTTCAATGTCTTAGCAATCGTTTATTAATACCCAAAATCCACAAGAGCGATTCGCACCCTCAAGGTTACTTAGGATTTAAGCCTAACACATTCGACTACAAATGCTGACTAGTAGAATTGACGACTTTACTATGTTGATAAAACATTTTTTACTTTCAAAAGTCATGTATTCCATTGCATCCTTATACTAGCTAGCTCTTGATGAAACCACCACCCCATGTCTCCTTTAATTGATAAAAAAACCCGTGTTTGCTGTTTACTATCTGTTTGATTTGCGAAAGAAAGAATTGGAGGTCGTAAGACGCAATTCTAAGACTAACTAGTACTTTAAAACATCGACAAGCTGAGTTAAGTCTTTCGTGAACGACACTCGGGGCAACTTATCAACTCACTACGTGCTTTTTCTAGTGATCCTTGATATTGTTCTTGGCTTATAAATTAAGGACTTGATTTGCTGCATCAATGCTCAAGTATTTATACATGTTATTTCTACTTCTTAAGACTAACAATCAGCTTCTCCTTCTTCCTCCTCCTCCTCCTCCTACCCCCCTCCTCCCCATCCTTCATCATAATCATCATCATCATCATCATCATCATTACATTCGTAGTTTCATTGGTACCGCCTCCTCCTCCAATTGTGTCTTTCTTGGTTGCAACTACATCAGTTATTTTTTTTTTCGACTCATTGGCTGAGTTGTGATCTCCATAGTGATTCTTGTTTACTATGGCCTTCTTTTTCTTCGACAATGCAACCCTCTCACCGTTAAATATAAGAACCCTCGCGATTAAATAAACGTATACAAACATTGCATAAAATAGTAGGAACATTACGAACATACTCATAAATAGTACATTACACATATAGCAAAATAAGTTTAGCAAATCAGCAAACGTAAACATCAACAATGACCTACAACAAACTACAAACAAAATCAACGCATAAACCAAAAATATATGCAATCAATCACAACATAATTCCACAAAAACATGATTCAAAATTACCTAGAAACACAAACTCAATAGATACACGAAATTATACATATCAACCATTACTAACATGAAAAAACCAACAGGAAAACATCAAAATTCAAAAAACAATGAATAGAAACCCTAGCCCAAAACAAAAACAGAGATACAAACCCTATAACACAAAAAAAGATAGATAAACAAATTACTCAGCCAAATCGATGTTCAAACTCGAACAATCACACGAAATTCTGAAGAATCTGGAAGCAGTTATTGGATAATGGTAGTTACTAGGTGCAAATTTGGTGTTTTATTGTGTACTTACTCTCTAGCTTTCTGTTGCGACTAAAGCTCTTGATTTCTAAGTAGCACGAAAGTTTTAAGTGTCATGATCCTTAAACAAGAATTGCATATTGTGAAGGAGTTGAATCTAGAAGATATAGTCGCGACTGATATCTTAGATTCATTCTCTTGAACAACATCAAGACTTGGGTCAGTAAAGAACAACTTACCATATAATGAAAAGTGTATTAAGTAAGATTGATTCTACAGAGCACTCTAGGATAACTGTACAAGTTATAAAAGCCTACTCACTTGACAAACTACCATAACCAACACCAAACAGGCGTTGAGCATATGAAGTACTTGGCTTTGGAAGCTTAGAAATAGCTCAAAGGTTACTGAGTAGAGGAAGTACTTGGTTGAGAAAACCAGGGAATAACTCATGAGGAACACTTGGTTGGGAACCTAGTGTTAAAGGGATCAAGATATAAGATTTTGCAAGGGGAACACATTATCTTATCTTAGTAGATTCAAGTCCTGAGAAAGGGCGAGTGGATTAGTTGAGGGATTACGCCACCTTTAGATACCACTATAAAGCTTTGTGTTATTTACTTACTACACTTTACTTATTGCGTATTTTATATTGCTGAGCATGTGCACTTATCACAAAAGACTTCCGCTCTCTGAATATAAGTATCAGATACCTTCACAGATATCTGAGAAACTATTTTATCGTCAAAAGTTTGAAAAGACTATTCACCCCCCCTCTAGTTCATTAACTCTCTGCACTGAACCTAGATCCTAGATAAGTGCCCTCTAACAGCTTACCACCTAGACGTGCTTTGTTTATTTAGTGTTTACTGCAGGATGTCTCTAAGCGACGCACCCACTCTCAAGCCAGAGAACTATGAGAAATGGAAGAACAACATGATGCTTCACCTGGAAGCTATCAGTGACGAGATGATCAAAGTGATAAAGAATGGTCCCATTGTCATTCAACGAGAAAAACCAGTCATTGAAGTTTCAACTGGTCGAGACAAGCAACCCACTGATACAGATGTTGTTGGTTCCTCAACATCTGGTACAACATCGAGTGCAAGACCAACCGATGAAATTTCTTATGAACCAAAGCCCAGACATCTCTGGACATCTGAAGATTGTTGTTTTTTTTGGGAAAATAACCTCTAAGGTAACGCAGCGAAAAGTTAAAATTTTCACCCGCAATGAATAATTGATAAACTATATATATGCTTGTAATTGCGATAACTTATAAATCGAAAGCTTACTTGCTATGGCGGCAGATTAAGCTTCCTGGATCCTGATGCATTGAACAACGAAACCCTAGCTCCGGTTGTTTGTATAAGCGATCGACCTTAGTTGATCCACAACAATTCAGCACCAAAAGCACTTGAGGACAATCTCGCGTATTGTTGGACTCACCTTTGAAGAATTGTTAGGATATTCTTCTAAGAGAAAATTCTATATAAACTATTTATAAGAATTATTGGAATTCTTAAGAGACTTCATTAATTGAATTCTCTTGTGAATTCTCTACTGTGAATTCATCTGATGAATTCTGGTGTAGTAAATTATGAAGGGGGGTGTTCTATTTATAAGGTTTCAATAATCTTTCAAAAGGAAAATTACCAAAACAAAGAAGCAAGAAGAAAGGAAAAGAGTAGTGACCAAGAAAAGGCCAAAAACATTCTGGAAGCACCGGGGCGCGTGTCCAACACGTGTCCCATCATTTTTCACGTTGGCGCGTGCATAACACGCGCTTAGACCTCACTCTGGCGTGTGCACAGCACGCGTATGCCTTTTCTTTGTTCTAGCGCGTGCCATGCACGCGCTAGGCTCCAGCCTGTTGGGCCATTCGGCCCAACAGCTGTGTCATCCTTTCTTTCTTTATATTTTGGGTTTTGGACTTTAATTTCAAATCCGTCCAAGTGCACTATCTTTTAAATAAGTAATTGAGTACAAATAAATCCAATTTAACTCAATTAAATATTTTCTATCAAATAGAAAATTCTCCATTAAATATATTGAATCCAATAATATATTTAATTCAATTAAATGTTTAATCCAATTAACATTTAATTAATTTCTATCAAATAGAAAATCCTTCATAATATAAATCAAATATCTGTAATCCAATTAGATATTTAACAAAATTAAATGTTCAATCCAATTAACATTTAATTAATTCCAACATACGATTGATGCAACAATTACTATATTATGTGACCTTTAGGACCTTATGTATAGCAAGCACTAATCAAATTAAGGTCCGGACGAACTCCTAGACGATTCACTGGACATTCTTGATACATAAGGACGTTTGTGAGGACTTATACAAACTCCCTGAAATGTAGAGCTAATGATGATACGGTCCCTTCATTCATGAATAATCGATTAAGTCTAGAACTTGATATTGTGTCTGTTCCAATAACATAATCAATATCTCTCAATCGTATTTGTTGATCCTTGATATATTCGAACACCATTTCGAATACATATCCAATGCATTGGCCAATGACTAACGATCAACTAAATATGAGAAGTAGATTATTCTCTCAAATTCTTTTACGAGGAATGAATTCTGTCTTGGCTCAACTATGACTTCCATATGCTCCATGATGTACCCAGCGCACGCCGTATCTACCCCCTCAGGAGTGCAAGCGATTGTCGTGACCAAAGTACATCACTTCACACATGAAGTCGTATTGACCTCAAGTCGAAGGACTATTACATCACCCTAGATGTCGATACTTCCATAGACACATAAATAGAATGCATCAAATGGTTTCTCGGTAGGGTATCCAACACTCTCTAAAGTGTACATGTGTCCATCATGAATAACCGAGTTATTCTTAGTTGTGAGAACCACTACATCCATCTAAGGATATGATGCAGACCACATGCCAATCTTCAATATCCCAAGGATATTATACATCATCGATATCCCATTCTCGATGATCATTGATTGGGGCAATTTAAGAGCTTATGCTATATCACTCAAGATCTCACATTCTTAGTGACAATATTAAACTCATGGGAACAGGTGTATAAATGAATGCAGACAAACATACAATAAACATTTAAACACTTTAATGCCAATATATGTATATGTCCATATATACATTATAATTACATATAACAATTATATGCAAATACTGAATGTGAATAAGTATATTTGTCCCCAATATGATTGTCTCTAGGACATATATACCTTCAATCTCCCACTTGACCTAGAGTCAATCACTCACGAGCGTCAAACACTCAGATTCTTAAAATGGCCTGCCTGTCTCTCTAAAGACAATGTTTAGTGAAAGAATCAACCAATGTGTCCTCGTGGAGAAAGCACTTTATTTCTTTATTATCATGTATCATTGGTCTCCAATCCAATGATACTGTCTCAGTACTATTGTGCTAATATCATAAGATCTTGGTTCCTTGTCATACGCAATCGCACCGGTATAATCGCAATCTCCAAATATGATTACCAGCACTCGGAACTACCCCTAGTTCATCTAAGAACCTGTAATCAGCATCGTACTAGACTTGGTTGTTGAACTATAATGCACCATGTATTTGTTTATATCGGATATCGTCCAATCCAACATTGTTATCAAGATGAATATATTTCACAATTATGATCAATCTAATTATCACATGTGTGGAGAAGCCTTTACCACAAACCTAGTTTTATGCTTGCTCCCATTGTCTAAACGTAGTGTTGGTAGTATGAGTTCGCTGTGACATGTACTTCATGTCATGTGTACATTTAGGTGTATAGTTGTCCCATACGACATCCTATATTTACCTTGTCCATACTATATTAGAACAATCTAATATTTTAGTATGAATTTACGACTCATATCTACTTTATGTCACATGTACATTTTAGTTATGTAGTCATACCATACGACATCCTACATATGTACCTTGTCCATGCTATATTAGAACAATCTAATTTTAATAGCATGACCTTGTGACTCAATAGTGAATTCTCCAAGAATAATCTATTGCTAATAACACAAACGTATTCAAAATAAAGTAAATGAAGAGTTTAGATATCTTATCAGGTCTATCCAATATGACTCTAATATAAAGATATTCTACAACTCACACTCAAGCCCTTCACAATGAAAGTCTTGATTAACCAATACTTTTATTTGATTTATAATGTGAAAACAATCTTACATGATTTGTATGTCAAACAAATTTACAATCATTAAGATAATCACATTTCATGAATCCTTCTAAAGATGCATGAAACTTTCATTTACTTTTAAATATAGTCAAACTATTTGACTAACTCTTTAAAGTAAATATTTAACTCCAAAGGCTTGCGTCAGTCCACAATGGACCTTTTCTTTATCTACATATGTATGCATGATTTTATTTGGATATTGTAGTCTACAATTGTGTCATACACACTTTACTATAAAGTCCCATATAGGGAATTGTATAGACTACTCCCATAATCATGCTTTTATCATATATAATTAATGCAAGGAAAATCTTAATGAAATTGGTGAATGACTATATAGTATGCGTCCAAAAAATAACTATATCATTTGTCATTATCCTACACTTGTAGGTAATTTCTTATTGTTGTCATAAGTCTTCCTTGAAAACTTATTTGTATCAAATGTGTCAAACAACAACAACAATATTATTTAAGTTCTAAACTTAAATAATTTAACCAATCCATTCTCAAGATTTTATAGCTTCATGCTACCCTTTTCAAGTCGATGTCTAATATCGATTTGATATAGGTTGTAGATTCATCCTTACAGGGATGATCATTTAGTCGTGATCCTCCAAGAGGAATCCATACAATCTAATTTGTCACGATAATCCCACACAACCTATGGAGTCTGTAAATTTCATGTCATTGTTCCAGTGTACATCCTGAATGTTTTGAGGTTCTCAAATTTGGTTCTAACCAATTTGATCAATATGCTCAAGAGTCGCAATCAAATGCAATCCTTTAGAGGAAGAACGTGCAATCTCCAATTTGCACAAATTCGTTATATGGATAACCTCATTTCAAAGAGGAGGCTTCCACAATGCTCCCACTAGCTAAAGTACATTACCAAGTAATGAGCTCCCACTAGCTAAGAGCATTGATGATTCTCCCACTTAATCATTTGTTGCCTCTAATCGACAAGTCATTTATCTCAATGTTAAATTTGTGGATTTGAGAAACTATTACAAATCCCACAATCATCAACATCTAAAACAATTGATATGCCACACATCAATGGATCCTTTAATTACATATATGGGACAATCCCATTTGTAAATATGTAATATTTAAAACAGTTCAACCATGACTATCATGATATTTCTAAAAACTGATTTGATTGGAATCCTATTCAGGATATTTATCGAGTTTTGTTCACATGTATCTTCGAAGAATGTATTGTATGTATCATGTGATATGAGTATGTGTTAGGAATATCTGTTTAGATTTTGATCAGCAACCTAATGACTTATCTTAGCTCAGAAAGGTGGTTAGTACTCTTGGTTCACTTGAACACTGTAAAAGAGGAAAATCACTAAGTATGTCAGTCTAGCAAATCTTGTATAGGATGTTAGGTCTCTAAATGTAATTTTTATATCTTTGAAGAAGACCAAGAAGAAGGCATCCAATAGGAGAGTTCAACAAATTTTGAAGTTTTGAAGACTACACAAGATTGCTGAAGATGAAGGTCATCAGATACCTATGTCCAAATATCTTGAATAAACAAGTGTTTTTCAATAAACAAGTTTTGCAAAAGATATCTGAAAACACAAGGTTTCTGAACTAGGAAAAGTGCCCACAGATATCTACACTCAGATACCCTGGATAAAACTATGTTTCTGGGAAACAATGTTTCAACAGGTATCTGAAGATGTGAAGGTCTCTGGAAAGGGACATGCAATGCTTCAGAAAGCATGCATAGTTCCGTTAACTCTGAGACAAAAATAGTACAATGCAATAAATGCGCAGACAGAGACATATGAACAAAAGAGGAAATCTCTTAAAAGAGACAACGTCTTCTGCAATACTATTTACAGATATCAATAGTTTGAATTTCATTAAGCCTAACGGATACTATTCAAACGGCATGATTTTCAACTATAAATATTACCACTTAGAATGCTTGAAAGATACACCAAGAACTCACATATACGAACTCATTCATTCAAGCATACAAGCCTTCAACGTACTTACTCTTTAGCTTACAGTTGCGACTAAGCTCTTGAATTCAAAGTAGCACGAAAGTTCTAAGTGTCCTGATCCTTAACAAACATTGCTATATGTGAAGGAGTTGAATCAAAAGATCAAGTGTCTAAGTTTCATTCTCTAGAACATTTAACATAGACTTGGGTCAGTAAAGAACATATCACCACACATTGTGAAGTGTGTTTAGTGATTCTTGTTCTATAGAGTATTCTTACATAACTGAGAAAGTTATTAAGACTACTCACCTGACAAACTACCTTAACCAACACCTTAAATGGCGTGGAGTACAGGAAGTACTTAGTTTGGGAAACTAAGGAATAACTCCAAGGTTACTGAGCATATGAAGTACTTAGTTTGGGAAACTAAGGAATAACTCAAAGGTTTCTGAGTACATGAAGTACTTGGCTGAGAAAGTCGGGAAATAACTCAGGGGGAACACTTGGTTGGGAACCTAGTGTAAAAGGAAATCAAGTGATAGGTTTATTGTAAGGAGAACCCAATATCTATCTTAGTGAATTTCAAGTCCTGAGAAAGGGCGAGTGGATTAGTTGAGGGATTACGCCACCCTCAGATACCACTATAAAGATCTTTGTTATTTACTTTCTGCAACTTATTACTTGCTTTATTTACCTTGCTGAGTATTTACACACTTATATCTGGATGAGCACGTGCACTTATCACAGAAAAGTCTTCCGCTCTCAGAAATTAAGTATCAGATATCTTCACAGATATCTGAGAAATTGTGTTTATCGACAAAAGTTGTAAAAGACTATTCACCCCCCTCTAGTCTTTTCCTTTGCCGTTATCTGGACCAACAGTATGCCCATGTCAAACATGGTATAACATTCAAAATGGAACTCATCACGAGATAAACGACATCCAATGAGGTCTTATCAAATCTACTCTAATGGAACTCGTGGCCTATTATAACAATCCATTGATTATATCTAAATATTAATCTCAGTGACCTAATCAAATAGATATCTATACTTCTTATAATATGTTCATTTCCTTCAACGTCGTCACTTTGCATTCCTTAAGGTCTTATGACTAGTATCCTTTCAGATACCCTTATCTAGACCTAGAGGATCACAAAGGACTAAGTAGATGGGAATGAACTGCCCAATCTTGATTAAAATACATATACCACATGTGTAAGCTATATCAAGACCTTCTTTTGGTTTACATGCTTTCCTAGAAAGTGTTTATTTGTTGTCATAATGAGACACGATTCGCAAGCCACACGTTTCGAAAACAAGTGGTGTCAAGTGATCCAATTTCGCTTGACGTTTGCAAATCCAAATTCATATGTTTATACAGATATACAAAAACCATATAAGGTAGGGTATTTGGTTTGTTATCACAGGTCTTATCTATTGCATATTGAAATGGATAATGTCTTTCTTTAGAAACCAATAATCCTTGTTCTCGAAGACGGTTACCTCTATGCCATTTGAGCAACCAATTGGCAAGTAAATCCACTATCGTCTTTACAAGAACGAGAATAATCTTCTCAACTATTTGAAATTTATGTCCAACAATTTCAATCACTCATTCAGTATCACATACTGAATTACTTCCTAGAAGTTAGACATTATTATCTCAATATACAATTTTGCTTATTCCAAAAATACAAGCATCCATTGCTTCAATATTTCAGGAATTACATACTTAGCACCATGCATCTATTGTCACTATGATCTAAATAGAGCTTTCTGTTAGGAATATCTGTTTAGATTTTGATCAGTAAACCATAATGACTTATCTTAGCTCAAAAAGGTAACTAGTACTCTTAGTTCACTTGAACATTATAAAAGAGGAAACTTACTGAGTATGTTAGTCTAGCAAATCTTGTATAGGATGTTAGGTCTCTGAATGTAATTTTTATATCTTTGAAGAAGAAAAAAAATGAAGCATCCAACAGAAGAACTCTTCTATTGAAGATCAGAAGACTGCAGAAGATTGCTGAAGACTAAGGAAAAATGTGTCCTCAGATACCTTAGCTCAGATACCTTGAAGAGTGTCTGAGAGACAAACATTTCAATAGGTTTCTGATGCACTAAAGGTCATTGAGAAAGGACTTGCAAAGCCTCAGATAGCTTGCATTGTTCCGTTGACACTACAGAACAAAAGTTGGTACAGTGCATTTATTAAGCAGACAGAGATGTCTGAACAAAAGAGAAAATATCTGAAAAGAGACAAAGGTCACTACCGTACTAACTTCAGACATCGTTAGTTTGAATTTCATTGTGCCTAATGGATACTAATTCAAACGGCATGCTTTTCAACTATAAATATCACCACTTAGAATACTTGAAAAACACATAGAACTTACACCTTAGACTGAACATCAGTTGCGATATACTTTCAAGCATACAAGCCTTCTGCCTACATACTCTGTAGTTACTGTTGCGACTAAAGCTCTTGAATTCTAAGTAGCACGAAAGTTCTAAGTGTCTGATCCTTAACAAGAATTGTATATTGTGAAAGAGTTGAATCCAGAAGATATAGTTGCGACTCATATCTTGATTCATTCTCTTGAACAACATCAAGACTTGGGTCAGTAAAGAACAAGTTACGATACATTGAAAAGTGTATTAAGTAATCTTGATTCTACAGGACCATCCTACATAACTGCAGAAGTTATTAAGAGACTGCTCACCTGACAAAACTACCATAACCAAAACACCAACTGCCGTTGAGCATAGGAAGTACTTAGTTTGGGAAACTAAGGAATAGTTCAAAGGTTACTGAGTAGAGGAAGTACTTGGTTTGGAAAACCAGGGAATAACTCAGGGGGAACACTTGGTTGGGAACCTAGAGTAAAAGGGATTAAGAGATAGGATTTTGTAAGGGGAACTCATCATCTTATCTTAGTGAATTCAAGTCATGAGAAAGGGCGAGTGGATTAGTTGAGGGACTACGCCACTCTCAGATACCACTATAAAAAGCTTTGTGTTATTTACTTTGTGCACTTAATTTCTGTATTAATTATTACTTGCTGAGTACTTACACACATTTTAGCTTGCTGAGCACATGCACTTTTCTGAAAGACTTTCGCTCTCTGAGATTAAGTATCAGATACCTTCATAAGTATCTGAGTAACTGTTTTATCGTCAAAAGTTTGAAAAGACTATTCAACCCCCCCCCCCCCTCTAGTCATTTACTTTATCGTTATCTGGACCAACAAGTGGTATCAGAGCAGGAGGTTCCCAAGCCTTCTGAACTGAACCTAGATCCTATATAAGTGCCCACTAACCGCTTACCACCTACACTTGATTTGTTTGTTTAGTGTGTTTATTGCAGGATATCTTTAAGCGACGCTCCCGTTCTCAAGCCAGAGAACTATGAAAAATGGAAGAACAACATGATGCTTCACCTGGAAACTATGTTAGGAATATCTGTTTAGATTTTGATCAGCATCCTAATGACTTATCTTAGCTCAGAAAGATAACTAGTACTCTTAGTTCACTTGAACATTTGTAAAAGAGGAAGTTTACTGAGTATGTTAGTCTAGCAAATTTTGTATAGGATGTTAGGTCTCTGAATGTAATTTTTATATCCTTGAAGACGACCAAAAAGGAGGTATCCGGCAGAAGAGTTCAACATATTGAAGATTCGAAACCTGCACAAAGATTGCTGAAGACTAAGGAGATTGGTCTCCTCAGATACCTTGAAGAAACAAGTGTTTTTCAATAAACAAGTTTCACCAAAGATATCTGAGAACACAAGGTTACCGAGTAAGGAAAAGTGCCCACAGAAACCCACGCTCAGATACCTTGGATAAAACTATGTTTCTGGGAAACAATGTTTCAATAGGTATCTGGAGAAGTGAAGGTCTCTGGAAAAGGACATGTAATGCTTCAGAAAGCGTGCATAGTTCCGTTAGCACTAAAGGACTAAAATAGTACAGTGCAATAAATGCACAGACAGAGACATCTGAACAATAGAGGAAATCTCTGAAAAGAGACAATGTCTTCTGCAGTACTATCTACATATATCAATAGTTTGAATTTCATTGTGCTTAACGGATATTATTCAAACGGCATGATTTTTACTATAAATATCACCACTTAGAATGCTTGAAAACACACACAGAACTTACACATCTATGAACTTATTCTTTCAACCATACAAGCCTTCAACCTACTTATTCTCTAGCTTACTGTTGCGACCAAGCTCTTGAATTCTAAGTAGCACGAAAGTTCTAAGTATCCTGATCCTTAACAAGCAGTGCTATCTATGAAGGAGTTGAATCAAAAGATCAAGTATATGAGATTCATTCTCTAGAATATTTAACATAGACTTGGGTCAGTGAAGAACATATCACCACACATTGTGAAGTGTGTTAAGTGATTCTTGTTCTATAAAGTATTCCTACATAACTAAGAAAGTTATTAAGATTACTCACCTGACAAACTACCTTAACCAACACCACACACGAAGTGGAGTACAGGAAGTACTTAGTTTGGAAAACTAAGGAACAACTCCAAGGTTACTGAGCACAGGAAGTACTTAGTTTGGGAAACTAAGGAATAGCTCAAAGGTTTTTGAGTATAGGAAGTACTTGGCTGAGAAAGCCGGGGAATAACTTTGGGGGAACACTTGGTTTGGAACCTAGTGTAAAAGGAAATCAAGGGATAGGATTATTGTAAGAAGAACTCAATTTCTATCTTAGTGAATTTCAAGTCCTGAGAAAGGGCGAGTGGATTAGTTGATGGATTATGACACCCTCAGATACCATTATCAAGATCTATGTAATTTACTTTCTGCTACTTATTAATTGCTTTATTTACCTTGCTGAGTATTTACACACTTATGTCTTGCAATGCACGTGCACTTATCACATAGAAAGTCTTCCGCTCTCTGAATATAAGTATCAGATATCTTCACACATATCTGAGAAACTATTTTATCGTCAAAAGTTTTAAAAGACTATTCAACCCCCCCCCCCTAGTCTTTTACTTTGTCGTTATCTGGATTAACAAGTGGTATCAGAGCAAGAGGTTCTCAAGCCTTCTGCACTGAACCTAGATCCCATATAAGTGCCCACTAATTTCTTTTCACCTACACTTGATTTGTTTGTTTAGTGTGTTTGATGTAGGATGTCTTTAAGTGACGCTCCAGTTCTCAAGCCAGAGAACTATGAGAAATGGAAGAACAACATGATGCTCCACCTATAAGCCATCAGTGACGAAATGATCGAAGTTATAAAGAATGACCCCATAGTCATTCAACTACTTAAGCAAGTCATGGAGGTTTCTAATGGTCGAGACAAGGACTCCAATGACAAAGAACCCGTTGTTAAAGATAGTGATGGTTCCTCACAAACATATGCGTCAACCAGTGGAAGATCTACCAGTCGAATTGTTTATGAGCCAAAACCCATAGAACTCTGGACATCGGAAGAAGCAAAGAGAAATAGGCTGGATGGTCAAGCTCGTAACATCATCATACGTTCTACTCTAGAGCACATATAGTGTAAACTATGGGGTGCAAAAACGGCGAAAGTGGCCTGGCAACTGATTGAAGAAATCTGTGCCGGTACTGAGAAACCAAGGAAAATAAGTTCGAAGTTTTGAAGCTCAAATTCCAAAACTTCAAACAAGGTCCCTCAGAGACTCTTGAAGAACTAGATTTCCGATTTACCACACTGATGAGTGAAATGGCTGCACTTGGTGAAAGTGAGAGATATTCTAACTCTAAAAAGGTTAAGACTATCGTGGGAAGCTTGAACCAAAACTAGGAACATACCCAATACTTCTATTTCAACCAAGGATGCCAAATAACACTCCAGCAGAACTCTTTTCTCACTTAGCTACTGTCAACTATGAAACTATTCAGAGAGGACAAGTGGTTGCTGAGAAAGTTCACAATGTTGCTTTAGTGACACAAGGTACTTCTGAAAATAAGGATACCACATAAGTGACTAAGGAAAATGCTCTTGCTGTAAAGCAAATGAGAAAATATGTCAGTCAGGAGATTGGGAGAAGAAAAGCCAATGAGAAGCTGAAAAAGCATCTAGGCTCAAACTATCACCAGTACAAAAATATGCAGCTGTCAAGCTCGCTGAACAAGCCGACTCAGCAAGCATCTAGTACTGAGGAAACGGAAATCGGAAATGATATATGTTTCTATTGTCAGAAACCTGGTCATTTTAAAAGGGACTACCCTGCTTTCAATAAGCTAAAGACAGGTGACAAGAAAGATAGAAGAAATTTCAAGAGAGGTCAGAGAGCTTTGCTCACTAAAGAAAGGAAAAAGATTCAAATCCAACTGGATGCTCTTGTTATTGAGTCAGAATCTGAGGAAGAAGACTCAGATGACTCCAAGCTACCTTCACCTGAGTTGTGTGGCATCACTCATGATTTGGTTGACTTTGGTCAAAAGAGAAGGAAAATGTGTGGGGTTGCTGAGGAGATCTATCCAGATTGCTCCAACATTGAGTCTTGCCTAATGGCTGATGAGGTAACCAACATTTCTCAATTTATAAATTATGAGAGTGATGAGGAAGGAATCAGAGATTTAGAACATCTCAGAAGGGAACTTGATCTTTATGAAAGAGAATTTTTGGTGGTCCAAGCTAGAACCAAAATTCTTGAAGATGAAAAGAAATCTCTTGAAAAGGAGAATTCACAACTGACCAAGATATCTGAGACAAAGGATGCAGAAAATGCATTTCTCAAAGCACAGATATCTGAGACAGAGAAGTCACATAGAGAGGCAATGGATACACTTCAAAAGAAGTGCGAAGGTCTTCTTTCTGAGAATGAGGAACTCAAAAAGAAAGAATTATCCTTTCAATCTTATGCCAAAGCAAGTGACACTCTCTCTGAAGTACACTCTTACCTAAGAGATTCTTCAGAAAAAGGAGGACTTGGGCTGAACACACAAACAAATAGTTCTACCACTCTGAATAAGAGTGATAAAAGAATGACATTTGTTAGTGCTCAGCAAGGTAGTTCCCAAACAACCTATAGCATTGGTCAGAATGCTAAGGCTGCTGACAAAGGAAAGGTTGTTGTGACCAAACCTTTAGGGGAAAATCAAGTTCCAAAGAAATCTGTTGGGAAAGTTCCTGTAAAGGGACAATACACTGAAAAGTGTAACCACCCACAGTGCTATGTCTCTCAGAAAGGAAAGATTGCTGGAGCAGGCAAATTTTCCAATGTTACGTTTCTAGAAAGAAAGACGTTCCAGAGACTAGCAGAGCTACTGAAAGGAGAACTCAGATAGCACCAGGTGCTCGAAATGGCATTGGCTACAAAGCCATCGGGAAACAACTTGCTCGTGAGTATAAACAAGAGCAAGAACAATGGATAAAAGCTAGGATTGCTCACAACAATCATCAGAAGTGGAAGAATGAACAAGCGACAAACAATCTGAATGCCAGGGCGAGAAGAAATCTGATAAGGAAAGCTAAGTTTGCTAAAAAGCAGACTCAGCAACCTGACAGGTATCTGAAAGCACCACGAGGAGCACCAAGGAACACACAAAAAAGGAAAATAATTCTTAATAACAATGACACTTCTCATTTACATAGAATTCTTCCTTATGTTCTTATTAGAAAAAAGCATGTTCCTAAGAAATACATACAAAAATGGATTCCTACTGGAAGAATGTTTAGTCTAGAAGGTTCCATATTTGAAACGAGAACCTAACTCCTATTTCCTGTCTTGTGCAGAACACTCTAAAAAGGAATCCAACATGGCATTTTGATAGTGGATGTGGGAAGCTTTTTTTTTTATTTGATCTACTTTGCCAGAGCTAAGCATGAATATTCTCATTCTTTGACCTTTTTTTTTTGTTTCTTGTTGACAGAGTTTCTTATTTATCGTTATATCGTATTGTGTTATCCCTAACCAAGTATTAGAAAAATGCACATGTCAGGAGATAAAGCAAATCTGGTTAACTACAAAGTTTGTAACACTGGACCAAATATCATGTTTGCTGGAGGAGAAGTAAATCCAACTATAGGATTTGAAGATCTGAAATTGGGAGCCCTTACAATCTCTGGTGTACTTCATGTAAAGGGATTGAAATACAATCTCCTAAGCATGAGTCAATTTGCTGACAAGGGGTTCTCAGTAAAGATCAAAATCAAAATTCTGCAAATTGATTGACAATGAGTCAAAGCATGTAGTCTTGGTTGCTAGGCGGAAAGGAAGTCTCTATGTTGCCGACTGGGAATCTGCTACAACTGAAGAATGCCTCATGGTGAGTCAATCTGGCTACACTGAAGAAAATTGGCTATGGCACAAAAGAATGAGTCACTTGAATTTTAATACTCTGAACAAGCTAGCCAAGAAAGAGTTGGTTGTTGGATTACCTAAAATGGCATACAAAAAGCATGGTGTATGTTCAGCTTGCCAATTAGGGAAACAAGCAAAAACATCTTTCAAGTCTAAAACTAGACATTCCAGTGTGAGGCCACTGCAACTATTACATATGGATCTCTTTGAGTCCTCTGTAACAAGTTATGCAGTAAAGAAATATGGTCTGGTTGTTGTGGATGACTATTCGAGATTCACTTGGATTATTTTCCTCAAACAGAAATCTGACGCAAGGGTCGAGATACCTAGCTTGCCGAATAAGCTTGAAGTCATGAAAAATGACAAGGTATCTGTGATCAGAACAGACCGTGGTACTGAGTTTGTAAACCAGTATATAAAAGAGTTCTGTACTCGCAAAGGTATACAACATCAACTATCTTCAGTAAGGACACCACAACAAAATGGTGTTGCTGAAAGAGAGAATAGGACCCTAAAAGAAGCGGCGAGAACAATGCTAGCTGACACTGAAATAAGTGAAATCTATTGGGTTGAAGCTGTAAATACATCATGCTACACTCAGAATAGATGTTTGATCAACAAACACCATGACAAGACTCCCTATGAGTTATTGATTGGTAGACCCCTTAGTATCAAACATTTAAGGGTGTTTGGTTGCAGATGTTTTGTTCTTAACAATGGCAAAGAATATCTAAGAGAATTTCAACCAAAGGCAGATGAAGGAGTATTTCTTGGTTATTCAATGAATAGCAAAGCCTATAGAGTATACAACAAAAGGACACAAAAGATTGAAGAATCTGTCCATGTGGTATTCTATGAAGGAAACAAGAAACTACCCTTGAATGAAGAACTCTCAGATAGATTCAAAGAACTAATGATCAAAGATTCTGAACAAGAATTTCAGAGAGGTAATAATAATGTCATACACTTAGAGGATGAGTCTGAGGATGAAAGACAACCAATGTCTAGTAACAATAAGACGACTCTATGGCATGATGAAGAGTTTCCTCTAAGAAATCGAGAAATGGATCAAATCACTGAGAATCTTCATTATGAAGAGGTTTCTGAGTCGGAGGTTACTGAAAGACTAAACTCAGATACCCCAGACACTGAACAAGTGTCAGATATCTATTGCACATCACCTATGCCAGATATCTCAGGTACTGAACAAGTATCTTATCACAATCATAGTGATTCACATTCAGATCAACATGATAGTGATCCCACTAGTTCAAAACCCATTATAAAATGGATAAGGAATCATCCTGCAAAGGATATGATAGGTCCATTAGACCAAGGGGTAAGAACTAGGAGAGCAATTGCAGAAAATGCAAAATCTCTCTTTGGATGTTTCATTTCAAATATTGAACCAAAGACTATTGAAGAAGCATTAAAAGACCAAGATTGGATCTCTGCAATGCAAGAAGAATTGAATCAATTTGAGAGAAACAAAGTCTGGAAACTAGTTCCATTTGTTAAAGGAATATCTATCATTGGAACTAAGTGGGTTTTCAGAAACAAAATGAATGAGTCTGGTAAAATAACCAGAAACAAAGCAAGGTTGGTTGCCAAGGGATTCATTCAGACTGAAGGACTAGATTTTGATGAGTCAAATGCTCCGGTTGCAAGATTGGATGCAATCAGACTATTTCTAGCCTTTGCAGCTCATAATGACTTTAAAGTTTACCAAATGGATGTCAAGAGTGCATTTTTAAATGGTGAGCTTGCTGAAGAAGTCTATGTTAATCAACCATCAGGCTTTGAAGTTTTCTCAGAAAGCAAGATGGCGTATAAACTACAAAAAGCTCTATATGGACTGAAACAAACTCCAAGAGCATGGTATGATACATTGGCTAAATACTTGCTGGAAAGTGGATTCAAGAAAGGAGAAGTTGATAAAACTCTCTTTATATTGAACCATGATGGAAAACTACTCTTTGTCCAAGTATGTTGATGACATAATCTTTGGATCTAAGGACAAGCAACTTTGTGAAGACTTTGCTAAGCTCATAAAAAGTAAATTTGAGATGAGCCTGATGGGAGAATTGAATTACTTCCTAGGGTTGTAAGTCAAGCAACTTGATAATGGAATATTTATTAGTCAAACAAAGTATGCAAAAGATATGCTCAACAAGTTTAATCTAAAGCCTTCTGAAAAGAATGCTAAGATACCTATGAGCATTGGAACCAAAATGACCTATACTGAATCTGACAAGAGTGTTGAAGAACACAAGTATAGGAAATTAATTGGGTCTCTACTATACCTCACTGCAAGTAGACCAGATATTCAATATGCAGTTGGTGTGTGTGCAAGATTTCAAACAAATCCAATGCAATCACACTACAACACTGCTATGAAAATTCTAAGGTATGTGAAAGGTACTGTAGAAGTTGGATTGTGGTATCAAAAAGATAGTCGAATGAGTTTGGTTGGCTATTCTGATGCTGACTATGCTGGATAAATGCTTGATAGGAAAAGTACCTCAGGAACTTGTCAATTCCTTGGTGCTAGACTAATATCATGGTTCATCAAGAAACAAAACTCAATTGCCACATCAACCACTGAGGCAGAGTATATTGTTGTTGGGTGTTGTGCTTGACAAATATTGTGGATACAACAACAACTCAGAGACTATGAGATTAATGAAGAGAAAACTCCCATTTTTTGTGACAACACAAGTGCTATTGCATTCACTAAGAATCCTGATGTGTCAAATCAAAGTTTTAAATTTGTTTAAGCCAAGAGTTAATCCTCAACACTTCGAAAACCTGTAGTGTAGTGTAGTTAACCCCGAGGTCGGTCTCGAAGGACTTAACTAAGCTGAGTCTTGTTTACGAATAGTAATTACAGTAAAGAAAGTAGTAAAAGGGTTGTTTGCTTCGGCAACGAATTTGTTCTATATTATCTATCTACTTATGCAATCTAACTAGAAAACAGATTAATCTAAACGACAATGATATGAATAAGGAGAATTATGGAGCGGTAACGTGAAGCAAGCTAGCTAGCAGGATACATACGATTCACAGGATAGTTTACGCAAGTTGTCACAATCGTGAGTTCAAAAACGAATAGCACTAATGAAGGCGTCAATTTCACTAGGCTACAATCAATCTAGCTAATCCTACTATTACTGTTTGCAATCTAAACTGTTAGATCAAGCAAGACGAAAGACATTTTGGTGTATTGATTAAATGCTTAATCTAACAGTGATTTTGCTGACATGCTCGACAAACAGAATAGCAAGATATGCGATTAATCTAAAAAGCACAAGTAATCTAAACCCGATGCACTTCGAATCTCATGACCCTAGCTAGCATGCATTGAATCAGTCACCACCCCATAATCGGGGTGTTTAGTTACTCATATTATGCGAAGACACAATCAATATTGTATATAAACATGCTCCAAACATAATCTAAAGTAAGAAACAAAGATTCGAAAGGATTGATACAAATTTATCCTTCGTTGTCACAAACCCTAGGTAGAATTGAAGAACTGAAACGAATCGATGCGAAAAGCTATGTAGATAATCTCCCAATCAATGTGAATCTTCGGATTACAAGATAAACGGTTCAATTACCCCCAATAATAGGTAGGTAATTGCCTTGGAAAGGTTCTATGTCGAAAAGCAATAAGAAGAGAAGAATAATAATGAAGTTGTGTAAAAAGGTTCTCCAAAAAGGGTGTTTTTATCTAATATATATAGGTGAAATAATCTAATTCTAAACGGACTCGGAAAAAGACGGAAAAATCGAATCAAGCGTGAAAATAAAATCAAGGCCGCCATTTCTTAAGCGCAGGAAGAGAGTTATCTTGACGCTGCTTAATAACTGGCGTTGCCAGTTCTTCCTGGAATGACGGTTTTGCCCTTTTGTCTCCTTTTGACTCCAATTCTTGATATTTTGGCCTTCCCGCTCCACTTCTAGCATCCATCCGAGGCATTGGAACTCCATATCTTGTAGATGAATATAAAATGCACCATTTTACCATCAATTAGCGCGGTTTAGCCAAATACCTACAAAATACACAAAACATGAAAACGTAACAAAATACCAATAAAGCACATGAAAATTATACTTGAGAATGGCAATAAGACGGTAAAAAAGACCAAATGAGACGATGTAAAATCGACTCATCAAATCCTAAGTTTCATGCTAGAACAAAGCACATTGATGTTAGACACCACTTCATTAGATATCATGTTGAAAAAGGCAATATTGTGATAATCAAGATTGGTACTGAAGATCAACTTGTAGATATCTTCACAAAGCCTCTGCAAGAAAGTAGATTCCTAACCTTGAGACATAGTATTGGGTTAATGGAACTATCAAGGAGCTAAAAGTGTGGTCACTGAGATAGGAACTCAGTAAGACAAAGGAAGAAAAAGAAGGGATTAGATATCTGGAACCAGAATCCAGATATCAAAGGCGAGAGGTGAAACACTTAGCAAAAAGGTATCTGAGACGGGTACTCAGATATCAAAGGTTGATGGTAAAATGACTATTTGAAGATTTCTAAGATGGGTACTCAGATATCTATGAGATCACTTAGTGAGGGGGAACACAAAAGATGAATGTAATACAACTATTTGTAGTCGACTACTCTCTTGTGTTTTGTATTATTTCTATATTTGTGAAATATATGAATAGTTGCATTGAGATAGATTCAGAAAACTGTCTCCTAGTCACACAGAAAAAATGTGATTCAGATAGCTACTCGCCAAATTTCATTAATTGGGCACGATTACATGTAGTGATTATGATCATTGTTGAAGAAGCAATCCAAGCCCTTGATGACATGGGCGTTCCATATTAATGGCCAAGATTAATTCTCGGTAAAAAGTAGTGGACTGTAAAAACAGTTATGGCCCACTAGCATTTAATGCAAAGCAGTTTTCACCCATGCCACTCTGCACGTACACAGATACATATACACAAAATTAATTTGTGTGTATATGTCTGTTGAATATACATTGCTATATATATATATATATATATATATATATATATATATATATATATATATATATATATATAGGATTTTGGCAAAAGAAATCACTTTCGCCTAATCCAACATTCACACTTACATAGAAATAGCAAAAACCCTTCAAAGATTTCTGCAAATCTCTGTTCTTCACTTAGTTATTCTGCAAAGACTCACTAAACTCACACTCTAATCTCTTTCTGACTTTCAAAAATTTCACTATTTAAAGAGATGGTTCCAAAACGTGCTTCTATCAAGAAATCCCAGGCTACTACCTCTGGTACTGCTGAAAAGCAAGCACCAGTGTTGGTTATCACGAACAATCGGTTGGTAGGAGACTTCAATCCTGACCATTGGACTTCAAATCACAGAATGATTTGGGATGGTGCCATGGTTGAGGAATATCTCGTTGCTGCTATTGAGAACCAGGCTGATAGGAAGTTGATCCTTGGTATGGTTGAAAAGGCACAAATCAAGGGTTTCTTGTCTGCTATCCCCAATGGAGTTTCTTCACTGGATGTGTTGGAATTTTACAACAATTCCAGGATTATTTCCCATGTTTCTGAAGGCACTGAGATAGTGTCTGTAAAATCAAAAGTGCAAGGAAAGGATATCCTTTTGAACTTAGCAACTTTCTGTGAGTTGTTTGAACTTCAAAATCTTGGAAATGATTTTGAAATAAATACCAAGGATGATGATCTCCTTGAAGGTGTGAAGCAGCTATACAGTGATGTGTGTGATCTTGAAAAATCAGATACACCCATCGACTTCAAGCTTGCTGACATTAGAACCAGACATCTGTTGGTTCACTGGGATGTGTTGGCATGCATTCTTCACAAATGCTTTGATGGTCTACAAGGAGGTGCCGACCATATAAGCCAAGAACGCTGGATGATGATGTTCTTGTTGAATTAACAAAACAAAAGGCTGGAAAACCCATTCAACTGGGGAAAGTACGCCTTCATAAAGTTTGTAAAGAAGCTACAAGGCTTTGAGCCTAAGATCGTCAAGGGCCTTGCTGAGCCAAAAGCCACAGTGAGCTTTGGACTAAAGATATGCTTCTTGCTGGAGAAGCTTGACATTGAGCTCAAAGAGAAGGCTGACATAGCCAACAGTAACCTGCTTTACAAATATGAGTATACAAACATGATGAAAAAGGTTACTGCATCTCAGAAAGGTTCCAAGAAACAAAAGACTGATGAGGTATCTGAAGGTTCCGTTGCGACCAAAAAGCCCAGAATTTCAAGAAACAAGTCTGCCGGCAAATTAGAAGAGACTCCCATTGTGGATGCCAACTCTTAGATATCTGACCCCACTGCTAACTTATCAATGTTGCTGAGTGCCTTGCTGATGAACTTATAAAAGTTGATAAAAGTAGTGAGAGACTTCAAATACTCTCTGCAGAAGGGGTAGGGATTGTTGATAATTCAATCCCAGATTTCGATGAGGAATCTGAAGATGAGGGGGAACCAAAAATTCCCAAGGTTGCTGAGAGAGCAACAAGCGTAGAGGTTGCTGAAGAAGCACCCACACCACAGGTTGCTGAAGAAGCAACTGTGTCCAAGGTCACTGGACAAAACACACCATCAGAGCAAGTAACACTTAAGCATATTGAAGATGCTCTGATGAGTGGTAAATTAGTGTTAGAGGATACTGCCAATGCCTCAAAACTTAAAAGTCTATCTCAAGCAGATCTAGATAGGCCCTATATTGCATCACCTTCACCATCTGGATCAAGATCACCACAACAACCACAACAGCCACAAGTGGATGTTGAAATGATACTTGAGTTACAGCATGAGATTCCAGCATTTTTCAATGCTGAAGAAATTCCTGCAAGAGAGCAGGTTCCCCAACTCAATGAGAGGGATCAAGCTGAGACTTCCACTCAGAATGATCAAATAGGGAAGGCAACTGAGTCCCAAACTCAGGATAGGTCTGAAGTACCTCAAACTTCAAACAAAGAAGTGGTCCAAGAACAACAAGACCAACGCATGGAAACTTCACAAGTTCCAGAGACGAGTCAGCCTGACATAGCTCATGTAGCTAAGTGGTTTAACACTTTACTTGTGATAATTTATGCTTAAATCTTGTTACTCATTAAAATTTCTTTGTTACAGGCTGAATTAGAAACACAAGAACAAGTGGAAGCTATAAAGCTTGCCCCAGAGACTGAGAAGGAGGCTCCCACAGCCTCACCACTTAAGAAATCTGAGCCTGTGCTACAGGGGAAAGATGGTTCCTTAAGATATTACTTTTCAGATATTTGTTTATACACTTGACTAATTAAGTGATTGTTTCTAATAGGCTCCAACTGAGAAGAAGAATAATGAGGCTGAGAAGCCTAGCTCATCAGAGAATCAACCAGAGACTCACAAAGTCTCCGAGGAACAAGAATCTGAGCCTTCTATTGAGAATGTATATATCTCAGATATCTATACTTCCCACACTGATACTCTGATCAATTTTCTAAAATGCTTAACACTTTCTACTTACAGGCTAAAAAAGAAGTAGAAGTTGTTGGGGATGTGCCACCTCAATCCCCACAACCAATGTAAATTGATGAGGCCACCAAGCTTTCATCATATGAGAGAATTCCAGAAACTGCACAAGTTTCTGAGAGAAAAACATCTGAGCCTCCTATTGTGGAGGTAATTGACATCTCAGATATCAAATTGTCTAATTATTTCTCTTAATAAATTTCTAAGTGTTATAGTAGTCCAACCATCTGAGCCTGTTGCTATTGCACAAGTAACCCAGATACTTGACTACTCTAAAACCCAGATATCTACTAAAGTTTTGAAACTAACTCAAAACTCTCTTTCAGGCTCAAGCTAGTGCCAATGTGGTCCCTGAAGTTTCAAACAAGGACCTACTTCCATTCTTCAAGAATCACACTCTGCCAAAGCATCTCAAATGCTTCAAGAAATGGCAGAGACTCAGATGCTCTGATTTGTCTGAAATAACAAGGGTCACTGATCACCCTACTAGAAGAGAAAGATCATTTGACCTTAAAAACTATGTCATGCAATGTTTCCAACAGAGCAATACTCTTTTGCTACTTTAATGCATAAGGACTTCGTCAAGGAAGTGGCACACAAGCTCATTCAAGCCTTTGAAAAGGCAGATGGTCAGACCAGAATGCAAATGGCATTCAAGCCAGTCTTGCCCAAGTCTTTACAAATCATACCCTCTGAGCAAGAGGAAGTAAATGGGCAAATGATCACTATTCCAGAAGTGATCAATCTGGTCTCTGAATATGAAGAAGAGAAGGAGACAGATGAAAATGATTATGAAGAACCTCCTCCTGAACATCACAAGGATGAGTATGATAAAAAGGATGATGATGATGCCCCTGCACCAGGGACATGAGGGATTGCACAAGGAAACAATGTCTCAGTTGCTGAAAAGCACACTCAGAGGACTTCACAGAATTCCCTCAGTTTTGCCTACGCTCTGTACTGACCTCTTATGAGGGTTTATTGGCATAGAAGTATACTTCCTACCGTTTAATGTTCCTTTCCGCAGGGGAACCTACTGTTATTGTTTCCTGTTTAGGAAACCTCATCGCTTATGTTTCCTTCGTGAAAACTTCACATTCTTATGTATGCCATCTTCCCTGCCACGTGATCTAATAGTGGCCTAGTGTAATTCTGATTGAGCTAAACTACTGTCTTACTGTTTTGTGAAAGTACTCCAAGTTCTGATTTTAGATATGTGAATTGTTATCGTGTGTATATAAATATGTATGTTTTACTACGCTGCTTGATCCGATAGAAGTTTCATTGAGGCTCACCCTTACCCACCCCTTTCAGATGTTTAGAGAAGGGATATTGGTTGATGGTACCTTGGAGTCGAGCAGGGTGCACATGTGATGGAGTTTATGAAGGTTGTTTAGTAGATGTAAACTTGAGCTTAGTATTGTATAGGATGACTTGTGTATTGGGAGCATTGTTGTATTTTGAGGATTTGTTATTGTTGTAATTACCTTGTACAGGTTTTAGACGCTCTGTTGTACCACTCTGAGATATTGATGTACTTTGAGGGTTTAAAGTAGGCTTCGTCTTGGCGTGAGCCCATCTCACGATAGACGGTCGGTCGCGCCAAAGTGATTTAGTTTTGGGGCGTGACAAAAGTGGTATCAGAGCCTAGGTTTCGATTTGTTAGGTGTAGGTCCCAAGTTTGAATCTGTGAAGTGTCGATTTGGATGAAGGGAATCAAGGAGTTAGACTAGAATTTGTTGAAGCCTAGGTTTGTCTTTTTGAGGATCTCAGGTTAGTCTTTTCGAGTTGCTTAGGTTAATATCTTCGAGGTGCTTAGGTTAATATCTTTGAGGTGCCTAGGTTAGTCTTTTCGAGGATTGTAGGTTTGTATCTCTGAGGAGCTTATGTTATATATGATCTTTGAGGAATCAAGGTTTGCTGAGGTTGTACTAAAACGGATTTAGTATGTTTTTGGATCGATGGAAAATTAATAGGAAGGAAGTAGGTGATTCGAGAGAATTTAGAAATTTCGAGGTTTATAAAGGTGGCGCAGTGGAAACGTAGTGGATTTCAGTTTTGAGGACAAAACTTCTTTTAAGGTGGGTGGAATGTAAAATCCCGAAAATTTTATTGAACCGTCTATTTGATTTAATTTGTAGACGAGAAATTATATGAACTCGAGTGGATACATGAGATTTGATTAGCCACTATTTTATTGATCAATAATTTTAGACGGGCTATGATAATTTTATTGGATTCGATTTGGACCAGATTAAAAGCCCAAAGTGTGTACTAAAAAGTCGTTGGACCACTAAATTAGTACGGGCAATTTTTTTTTTTTTTTTTTTTAAACATACATTCATAGCATAACATAAAAGAAAGCTACAAGAGTCAACAAACCCGACAGGCCGGGATAACACGTGGTACGGTACGCCCCCTATTCTTGTCCACTATACATTCTAACCAAGTAGGGGCGTCGTACCAAACACAACCCAAAAGATTACTTTGTACAAACGGCAACACAAAAGAAGCTAACTCGTCACTTAACATATTCACACTACCATCAAGCGAGCAGCCAAAACATGCCAAAAGATCTGCTACCATATTCGCTTCACGATACACAAAAGAAAGTTTGTACTCTTGTAAAGCTTCCAACAGCCCGTCGATCTCCTCAAGGAGCAGGTGGTGCCGGCCCCCGTATCTGTGGTGCTCCAGAGCTAGCCTCACCTCTCTGCACTACTGCTGGTACCTGCAAATCAAAGTTAAAGCCACACGTGAATCCATTTGAACAATAATATGTCTATAACCATTTTGAACTGCTAAATGGAACCCTTCCCGAATGGCCATCAGTTCTGCCATATTGATTGAGGCGTTGCCTAAAAAACCTGTTTTTGCAACGAGAAAGTTTCCAAGAGTATCTCGAAGGATACACCCGTAAACTGCAACAATCCATTCCTGAGCACGAGAACCATCAGTAGATAAAGCAACAAAATTCGGCGGTGGAGGAATCCATCGACAAATAACTATGTTATGATGCTTCGGGGTTTCCGGAAAGACCAACCTACATTCGTTTAAAGTATCCTATACTTGCTTCACAATCAACTTAGGGCAAATAGGTTGATTGCAAAACAAGTACTGGTTCCGAGCAAACCAGATTTGTGACATAGCCACCACAAACCTAATTTGTTCCAGATGATTCGTTGGTCTCCCGAAAAACCACGAAACGATGGTACCTTTAGAGGTTACCCCCGGAGGCCAAAAAACTCTACGAACAAACTGAAAGACCTGGCATTCTCACATAAGATGATGTAGTGTTTCCTGTGATTGTGTATTACACAAAACACATAGTGTGGATTGGATAATACGTTTACAATATAAAACAGACGTTGTTGGTAACCGGTTATGCAAACACATCCAAAGGAAAAACTTGATCCGCGGCAACACTTTTAGCTTCCACACCTGATGCCAAGGCAGAGTCGGTTGAACCACCGTATCCCGAATTAAAGCATCGTACGCTGATTTCACCGTAAACGAAGCAGAAGGGTCTAGTGGCCAGTTCCACCCATCCGGTTGAGCAGTAAGTGGTAAAGGAATTGCCAAAATCAAGTGGCACAGGTTCAAAGGTAACAGTTGGCTCAATTTGTCTAAATCCCAGGCGTTATCTTTAATGAAATCCACCACTCTGACAGAGTTTATCTGGTGTGGGACTAATTCTTTCAGAGGCCCACACTCGGTCCAGGAATCATTCCAGAACTGAATCGACTGTCCATTTCCCACTCAGTGTCCCACTAATAGTCGAAAAGTTGGCAGCAACTTTAACAGGTTCTTCCACAACCAGCTGCTCGACGTGCGACTCTGCGCCTGCAGAATATCGACACTAGGGAAATACTTCGTTTTAAGCACTCGGGCCCACAAAGACTCAGGATCAACCAAAAGTCTCCACAGTAGTTTCAACTGGAAAGCTTTATTCAAAAAGGTCAAATTTCTAATCCCAAGGCCCCCCAAGTACTTTGGTCGGCAAACAAATTTCCAATTTAACCGAGCTTTAGCCTTGCCTTCCCTTGACGCATTCCACAGAAAATGTGAGTTGATTCGTATGAGCCGGGATAGAAGCAAAGGACATGACATAACTAGGGATTATGCTAGTTACAGATTGGATAAGCACCGCTCGGCCCGCATACGATAAAAACTTATCATACCACACATTAATGCGGCCCAAGACCTTGTCCACAATGCTGTGAAATAAGTCTTGTTTCTTATGTCCCATCAAGAACGGGATTCCGAGATATTTATCCTCACGACGATTATGAACCACTCCTAAAGATTGGGTAATATGCTGTTTTAGATGAATCGGGATGTTTGGAGAAAAGAGAATTCGAGACTTATTCCAGCATATATGCTGGCCCGAAGCCTTCGCCTAGGTAGCTAAGCACTTCTAGAGAGTTCGAATAGCCCCTTTACTCGCTTGACAAAATAACATGCAATCATCAACGAAACAGAGGATTGGAATTTGCAAGCCCAACTAACATGTCTTTAACGGTCTCAAGCACTTATTATTCACCAACCCCCAAAGCTTATTGATAAACAACTGCTGACACAAGATGAAGAGGTACGGGGATAATGGGTCCCCCTGTCTGATTCCCCTTGACGGGGACCTACTGTCAGAGGTAAATCCATTAACTCGTACGTGCGAGGAAACTGTCTCCACACATTGACCAATAAGCTTCCGGATCCACGGATGGAAATTGAACTTCTTTAGAACTAGATGAATAAAATGCCATTCCAGGCTATCATATGCCTTTTCAACATCCAGTTTGAGAGCCATGTAATAAGCTTTCAATTTTCTCTTTTTATTCATTGTGTGTAACAACTCGTGAGCTAACATAACATTATCAAAAATTTGACGGCCAGGCACGAAAGCGTTTTGGAAAGGAGAAATCAGTTTTGCCAACACCGGCCAGATTCGGTGGACCAAAATTTTAGAAATTATTTTATAACTGACGTTGCACATGCTTATTGGCAGGAACTGTCCTGGAATTTTAGGATTTTCGACCTTGGGGATAAGAACAACTTCAGTTCGGTTAATATTCGATGGCATCACACCGGTCTGAAAAAAGTTTTTAACAAAAGTACTCACAGAAGGCGCCACTATGTCCCAGTTTTGTTGATAAAAGTAAGCGTTAAGTCCATCTGGGCCCCGGGCCTTATCACCCCCAATTGAAAAGACAACCTCTCGAATTTCCAGATCATCCAGAGGCCTAACTAAATCAGAGTTTTCTTCACTAGATAAGCTAGGAACACTAACCCCACTAAAAAGCTTGTTGGTCCAGATATCGGCAAAGTAAAAGACTAGAGCAGAAACAATAAGTATGAGTGTGTACTTTGCTGAAATGTAAATACAGAAAGGTAAATGACACAGCAAGTATAGTGGTATCTGGAGGTGGCGTAATCCTCCAACTAATCCACTTCAGTCTTTCTGAGACCTAGAATTCACTAGAACAGATAATTGAGTTCACCTTACAATAATCATATTCTAAGATTCCTAAACAAATGGTTTCCAACCAAATGTTCCCCCTGAGTTATTCCCCAGCTCCTAGAGCTAAGTACTTCCTCTACTCAGATAACCTTGGAGTTATTCCTTGATTTCCCAAATCAAGTACTTCCTCTACTCCACGCCTTGATGGTGTTGGTTATAAGGTTTGTCAGAGAGGCTTCTCGTATAACTTTTCAGTTATGTTTTCAGAGAGCCTAATAGAACAAGACTACTTAATACACTTGTTCAGTGGATGGCGATGCTCTTCTTGACCCAAGTAATTGATATCCATTCTGGAGAATGAGCTTCAGAAAGGGTATCTGATAGTTCAACTCTTTCACGAATAACAATCTCTTGTTAAGGTTCAGGACAACTTAGAGCTACTAGTGATTCTTCGAGCAACAGAAAGCTTTCAGAAAGGGTAGTAGAGTGCTTGAGAGAATACTTTGCTTGATGGTAAGTTTGCAAGATAGAGCGTTCTAAGGTGTGTATTTCTCAGCATCTAAGTGTGTGATATATATAGATGAATTTGAGAGTTGTTGGAATGATATCCGTTAGATACAATTCAAATTCAGTCCATACTTATCTTGAAATGAGTACTCAGAAGTCCTTGTCTCATGTCTCAGAGAGGACTGTGCTTCAGCGGCTTTTCTGCCGATGCAATTAATGCACTTGTACTATTTCGTGTCCTGTAGTCTTCAACGGATACATGAGCCTTTCTGATGGCTTGCATGCTCCATACTCATGATGTCACATATCCAGAATCATATTTCAAAAGTAAGTAAATACACTTAAGAAAGGATTAAGGACATAGTCTTTCTGAGTTAGACTAAACCTTGATATCTTCATAAATCTTCAGTCTTCTAATCTTCAGAAAAGCTCCATTGCTAGGATTGATCTTCATGGTCTTCTGGAAATAAAAATTACACTCAGAGACCTATAATCCTAATACAAGATTTACTAAACTAATCATACTCAGTGATTTCCTCTTTTACAATGTTCAAGTGAACCAAGAGTATTTAATCACCTTTCTGGCTAAGACAAGAACATGTGATGAGTGATCAAAATACTAACAGATATTCCTAACAAATTTCCCCCTTTTTGATCAGTCATCCATGACTATCTTTTAAGTCCTATTACAAATTTGTAACCCTGGAAGAGAAAACAATGCACCACTTAATTATTTCAAATGATATTCAATTTTAGTTGAATTAAGTGCAGAAAGTAAACATCAACCAAATCACAAGAAGTGATCTTTGCTGATAAGTTGTCATCTATTAGAATGTATCTGAGAGTAAGATCTTCAGATAGGTACAGTTTACAGAGTAAGATGCAACTTTTACAGATAGAGAAATGTAGAAACAATCAGCAGGATTACAAAAAGGTAACAAAATATACTACGTAAATTAGAACAAAGGAGAATCCAAGCTCCAAGAGAGTATTCTAATGTTACTAGTCTTCAAGTCTTCAGAAATGCAACTTGGGTTCAGATACCTCAAGTTCTTCAGCATCCTTTCTGGATTAGTTGACATGATCATCCACTTTTCTGCATTCTTGGACATAGTCATAAAGAATCCTTCTGACAGAGAGCTCTGTCTTTCTGGATAAGTCACATATTTCATGGTAACTCTTGCCAAGCTTGTGATTCTTCCGCATAAAATGTTTGACCCAAAAGTATTTTTCCCAGACCCAGGCATGGTTTACTTGCAGCTGAGATAGGTTGAGATACTTGTATATTTCTTCCAGATAGTGTATATCATCTAGGTATTCATCCAATGTCATATAGAATCATAGGTTGAAACGCCTAGTTTGTTCTTCCTGCTGTAGCTACCATCCAGTTTTCTTACCTTGTGTACATCATCAGGCTTTGGGTAAGGACAGGCAAAAGAAAGATCCATCTTTCTGGCTTCATTCCTCTTTTCTACTTCAAAGTTTAGCCAGGCATGAAGGTGCTCAGGTTTTAGCAATTCTGGCTTGCCTTCTCTCCATTTCAGGATCTGGTTGAGGATGGGAGTTGGAAACTTATCATTGACAAGTAGATGTTGTAGTTCCAGAATCCAATACCCTCTCTTGTTCAGAATGCACCTATATGAAGACTCTTCATTACTAGTCTTCACATACTCAATGTGGGCATCAGTTGGCCTTTCTTGATGAGTTTCTCTGTTTACTCTGCCAAACTGGGAATCCCTTCTTGCTTTTCTGTTAGGTGGCCTTCTGTCAGGAGATCCTCTAACCCTTTCTTCCTGCCTTGGGGCTGTGCTGGTGGATGTTCCTTGTAATGACTTGGTATTTCCAGAAGGGGTTCTGGCTGCCAAAGGCCTTGCTGCCAGAGGAGGTTGTGAAGTAGTTGCTTGTCTCCTTTTCTTGTGAAGTGGATGTTCATCTATGTCAGAATCATCTTCATCATCATTCTTGCCTTGCCTTCTGCACCGCTGGAAAGCTCCCGTTTACCAGTGGCAACAGAAACATCTGATGACGGACGTCCAAAGCATTCCTGAAGTGGTGATCTGTGTTGCTGTACCTGAGTGTTACTGACTGAGCTATCCCCGGAACCTGCATCAACAACGGAACCCTTGCAAACGGCGGAATCAGAAAGCTGTGTTCGTCCAATCTTGTCACCCTCGAGTTGACCATTATGTCCTCCGGCGTTGCAATCGCCTCCGGCGGCGGATGAGCATCCTGCAAATTCATCCAATGCACTGGTCCACCCAAAGGGGGTTGCGGTGCCGGCACTGGAGGGTACTGAAATGTCGGGATTACCGGAACACCCGTCACCACTGCACTTGTCCTTGGATCGATTCCTCTTCCAAAACCCCGCCCTCGTCCGACTGGCCGCGGACCCTGCACAAACTGATGTGGCAACATTGGGGTTAGCGGATCTCTGTTTTGACCTCGACCCCTTGATTGACTGCGGTAAAACACGACGCCCCTTGGTCTGCCCATTCCTAATCCTTGAATCTGATCCCGAGTCGGCATGAAATGTGGTCGACTTGGTGACCTTGGCACGAACCTCCTGTCCCTTGGTGGTGTTCTTACCCCCATTGACTACCCCATTGTACGGGCTTGTTTAGTTTACTCAGTATGGTTAGGTTAGAGGAATTATCATTCTTATCCCCATTTCCCGAGCCGTCGTTCTGGAGAAAAGTGAAGTTTGGTGGGGCTAACTGTTCCGTGGTAAGCCAGCATATGGATTGATACTTGAGGTACAAAGAAGTTATCTTTCGTTAATGATTCATTGTAGTCTATTCAAGTATTTGATGGAGTTGCTATTAAGGAGTTGAGGGACTTGGTAATTAAAGGTAATTAATGGGGTCTAATTGCATGTACTTGAGTGTTCTGTGTTGGACAGCACGTTATTGACCAATATGTAGATTGGAGTAGTTGTTTGGAAATGGATTGATGTTAAGAGGTTCCTATGCTCTATTCTGGATAGGTCGACTTCACACGTAAATGTTGGATGTTTGAGATATTGAAGATGAGTATAGTTGGACCCGAGGTAGGGGTTTCTTTGACACTTTTATTTGTATTTTATTGTTATCGCATATATACGTATTGTTTTAATGTTTGTCAACTTGTGACTATTATATCAAGAAATGGAACTTGGTATAACAAGTCTTTTTAAAAGGATCAAGAATGTGAATGTCCAAAATTGTGTTTCTATGATGCATGTGACGTGTGATAAAATATGTTTCTGTTACATGGAGAAATGAAATATGTTTTAGCTCTCAGTTTTGTCTATGCTCTGTACTGACCTCTTATGAGGGTTTATTGGCATAGAAGTATACTTTCTACCGTTTAATGTTCATTTTCGCAGGGGAACCTACTGTTATTGTTTCCTGTTTAGGAAACCTACTGTTACTGTTATGTATGCCATCTTCCCTGCCACGTGATCTAATAGTGGCCTAGTGTAATTCTGATTGAGCTAAACTATTTCTTACTGTTTTGTGAAAGTACTCCATGTTCTGATTTTTGATATGTGAATTGTTATCGTGTGTATATAAATATGTATGTTTTACTACGCTGCTTGATCCGATAGATGTGTCATTGAGGCTCACCCTTACCCACCCTTTCAGATGTTTAGAGAAGTGATATTGGTTGATAGTACCTTGGAGTCGAGCAGGGTGGACATATGATGGAGTTTATGAAGGCTGTTTAGTAGCTGTAAACTTGAGCTTAGTATTATATAGGATGACTTGTGTGTTGTGAGCATTGTTGAATTTTGAGGATTTGTTATTGTTGTAATTACCTTGTACAGGTTTTAGACACTTTGTTGTACCACTCTGAGATATTGATGTACTTTGAGGGTTTAAAGTAGGCTTCGTCTTGGCGTCAGCCTATCTCACGATAGACAGCCGGTCGCGCCAAAGTGATTTGCATTTGGGGCGTGACATGACTTCCGGCTAAAGTCCTCCACCACACCTCCGTCTATGACCACCATCTTCTCTGGGACGGAATTGAGCTGTAGAAGCTAAGAGCCCAAGGAGCTCAAAGCCGCAATTAATGGCGACTGAAAAGCTTCCGAGCTCTCAGCATTCATCAAAGCTCGAGAATCGGACCCGGGTTCTTGTTGGTGGATTAAGAAATCTCCAGATTCGATTTGGAATTTTGGATGGATTCTGATGTGGCACAGGTGCTCAAGCCCACAGGAGTAGTCCAAAGGCCCAAATGGCATGTTGACTTTGTGATGGAGTAGATTTGCATTAATTCATCTAGTGTTTCCATTATTTTAGTATTTTGTATTTCATATCACGTTTCTACAGTCATGGTCATAGTTTGTTGGTTTCTTCCTTATTTCTAGCAAGTCATGTACAGTAAAACCTTTATAAATTAATAATGTTGGGACCGTGATATTTTATTAATTTAGCGAGATATTATATAATCGATAAATTAATAATTTATTAATTTAAAGAGGTTTTACGTATATGCATAATTGACCATTAAAATTTTCAAGTCCACCGGGACCGGATATTTTCTAAAGTGGTTTTACGTATATGCATAATTGATTATAAGAGCCTGTAAATTATACTATCGCAGAAGATTTTATCGTCATATTTTTGGAAGGCTATGAGTTGGACATTTCTTCTCCCGAAAAGATAAATATTTTTAAATGCTATCAATCTGGCCGTCTCAGCTTGGACAGTGAATGTGCAACAAGAGGCCAAGCAAATTGCTTTCGACACTGCAAAATTCGTTCGGCGAATGGAGAAGACATTAGTGAGCTTGAGAACTTGGTTACTGTTATGCATTCACTACAAAAAATCTGGCTTGTAGCGACGGATAGATCCGTCGCTACAGGCCAGCTATCCATCGCCCCAGCTCTGGCGACGGATAGAAAATCCGTCGCCCCCTGGATCTGTGGCGACGGATAACAATCCGTCGTCCAATTCGCGACGGATTGGACGACGGATTGACCAATTTTTTTTTTTTTAATTCCGAAATTTAGCGACGGGTAGATCCTATCCGTCGCTATATTTAGCGACGGATAGAATCTATCCGTCGCTAAATATTTTAATTGGACTAGTGACGAAATTTGAAATTCCGTCACTGTGAATTCCGTCACTATTTATTTCATATTAATCCCTATTTTTCGTAGTTCACCTATTTAATCAATATAATGTTCGATAATAAATCAATAATACGGAAAATGTTTCAATGAATAAAAAAGTAATATTGAATGGAGAAATTATCCAAACAAGTGTAAATATGAAAAAATCCGAACATACAGATACATACGCAGCTATCTGGGGGGGGGGGGGGGGGGTGATGGCGGAACTAGGACATGAACTGCTCCATCTGTAACCGAAGGCGCTCGTTCTCCTCCCTTCGTTCTCTATCGCGGCACTCCATCTCGTCCCTTTGTTGCTCCATCTCTTGAGTTAGCCGAGCAACCTTTGTTCGGACTTCATCGCACCATTTCCGAGACACAGTCCTGTGTAAACCGGACGTCTGATCTGGGATGATGATGAGGAGCACGCCGGACTAGCCAGATGCAAACCGAGGCTCCGAGTCCATATATTCCTCCTTTCTTGTCCGGTTTGTTGACCTCAGGAAGATGTTGTCAACTTGTTCGATTGACAACACATCACCGTCTCGTCCTCTGCCTCGCCACCTGAGCATCAACCTCAGCCTGAAATCGTAAATAGCAGATATAATGATCAGTTACTGTTTTAAAAAAGTAACTTGTAATAGTGTACAAATATGAACTTTAAGCAACATAAACATACTGCAATAGACGATGCGGCGATCGGTCCATACCGCCATACCTTGGCCTTTTGAAGATGGCATACTTGGATGTCACCTCCCGTGCCACTGAATCAAACCAGATCTAGTCAACAATTTATCATCTACAAGTAATAGAAGCAGAGACTTCATACATACAAGAATGCTAGATTGCAAAAACATATATACGCACCGATTGATAATAATCGATATGAGATCGCCTCCCAAGGTGGTGAACGGCCCTTCTGCCGTGTCGATCGGATGCCGGTTACCTGTTGGTCCAAGCAACGTCCCGGACATCGATTCGGGCCAGATGAGGCATCCCAAAGGGCCCACTCCGTTGCATCAACCTGTGAAGGGATTGGGCCACCCCGATCCCGAATGGCCTTCCACGTACAGACCATATCCCTGTACAGTTTGGATCCCACAGTCTCGTAAACGCGCCAGATCTGTGGGATCAACCTGCTGGGAATGAAGTACTCCTTCTACATTCCCAATTTCATACAACATCCAAAGTCAATACATGTCCTAACAACATAACAGATATGGTGACTAACATATCACCCAAATAAAGTGGCTAACATACCACTCACATATAGTGGCTAACATACCACTCACATTGTCCTAAAATTTACTAACACAATGGTGACTAACATATCACCCAAATAAAGTGGCTAACATACCACTCACATACAGTGGCTAACATACCACTCACATTGTCCTAAAATTTACTAACACAATGGTGACTAACATATCACCCAAATAAAGTGGCTAACATACCACTCACATACAGTGGCTAACATACCACTCACATTGTCCTAAAATTTACTAACACAATGGTGACTAACATATCACCCAAATAAAGTGGCTAACATACCACTCACATAGATCGTCTAACATACAACTAACATTGTCCCTAACTTTACTACCCCAATGGTGACTAACATATCACCCAAATAAAGTGGCTAACATACCACTCACATACAAAGGCTAATATACCACTCATATTAAAACGATTAATTATAATTACAAACAAATGAATGTCATATTTTAACTTACCTCACTCATCAAGTACTCGGCCCTCATGCCCTCCGAGATGTGGCTCCAACACTCACCACCACCCTGGGTGGCTCTCTCCGCTCAGGAAGATGTCACCTAGTTTGTTGTGCGCCTCCAGGCCATAAGTCATTGTCAATGTATAAGATACAAGAAACGAATATGCATTACTTTAGTACAACAATTTATACTTGTCAACTATCATTATCGGTTATGTTTTACATATTTAAGAAGAATGTATAATACTTACTTGGCGGGACCAATAGGAAAATCACAGCAAGCCGTCCCACGTTGGGATTGTTTGGATCGAACACGAGGTAGGGACAATCGTCGTGGTCATCCTCCAAGATGTGTCCGGTATTTGGTAGAGCCACGGTTGCTCTATCACCTTGGGGTCTCGTGAATCCGAGACCTCTTGTCACGATCTTCGAGCCCTCCACTCGGCGGTGTCCCGACCCACCACTATCATGCGGCCGGCTGCGTGGGGCGAAGGGGACGATAGGTGGACGCCTCTGTCATGACATCTGCAAAAAATGTAATAAATACAATAAAATGTGTTAGTACGAGTTATAATACATATGATTATAATAACACATATAATTACTCATAATACACATAATATACCGTTATCGCCGTCCTCTAAGACTACATATTGGTCCTCGCGAGATCAAACGACTCATCATCCGCTTCTATGGGATCTTCGCTTGTTTATCGACATCCTCTTGTTGGTACGAGTTGGTAATTGAGTCGTCTTTCTCAATGTACTCCACTTTTGAGCGAAACACGAATAGGTACATGACTAACCATTCCCCTTATCGCGTTTCGCTTGGATATTCAAGAAACACCACTTGTCGGCTTGAGTCGCCGTAATAAATGGTTCATACTTGGTTCGCACCTCTTCTTTTGGTTCACATCAACCATTTCATACCGCTTCGTTCTTCCTCATACCTCCGGATTAGGATCATACCACTCAACGTCAAACAAGAAGGTTCGTTTAAATGGCAATCCGAATATTCAATCCTCACAATTCGCTTTAGCTTGCCGTGGAAATCAAACAAAGTAGCGTCTCCATACTCTTACGCACCATTAACACACACCCGGAGTTGCTTGTCGCCATGGCCGTGTTACATTCAAATGTGGAACCTAAGGCCATTGACTATATAACCCGGAATGTGTAGACCTTTTGAATGGACCCTCTGAGAGCCTTTAAGTATATGCATGTGACGTTGTTAATAGGATTCGGACATACTCTGGAACCAACTGGAAATTTCAGAGAATTTTTGAGTCAAGTAGTTCCTTTAGTGTATCCTCTGTCATCTGAGGATTTTCTTCCAAACAACGCTTTTTGAAAAAACTGCAAACATTGATTCGATGATAAGTCTATAATTGAAGTAGAGACTTGCGTAGCTATATTAAAATTTAAATAAATGGTTCTCGACCTCGCAAATAGTACCATATCTTGGTCAACCTCAAAGACAATTCGTGAGGACATAATATTGAGTCGCTTTCAACTCTTTATCCGTAAGATATTCTTTCTTAGTCGCACCAAGAGGTCTCCCGATACCACAAGATGATAGGGAAAACTCATCATCCGCTTGAACTACGAATGTGTATGCGCATTGAGCCGCCTTTGTCTTCGTAGGGACGTGTTCATCAAAGTAATAAGAGCGTAAGGTTGCGCTTTCTCTCGAATGTAGGCATTGGCAATCGAACCTTCAGTTTACCTTTGTTGTTGACATACTTCTTCAATTTCCCAAGTACCTCTCGAATGGATACATCCATCGACATCGAACCGACCAAAGAAGTCTCGCTTCATGAGGAAGGTGAACCGACAAGTGCTCCATAGAATCAAACCATTTCGGTGGAAAGATACGCTCGAGCTTGCATAGAATCAATGGTATGTTCCTTTCAAGATTTTCCAACACTTTATCATGAACCACCCTTGCCTAAATTTTTGAAAAATAAGCTCAACTCGGTGATAGCGGTCCATACGTGTTTCGTAAGCTCTCGAAATGCTACCGGATAATCCTCTCCATGAACACATGATACCGTGGCTCTTCATCCCATAAACCTTTGTCTTCTTCAAATCCACACACCTCTAAATTTGAGGCGTAATTATCCGGGAAACTCAATGCCCTCACCCAATCAAACAAAATTGACCTAGAAGCGTTGTCAATTGTGTAGCACGCTTCGACCACTTACCATTCTCATCCTTCTTTGTCAACTCAGCCTTTTACACCACGTCGACAACTCGGATCTAGACTTCGCATGGTCCTTTGTTTTTCCCTCAATGTTGCAAAGTGTATTGAATAAGTTCTCGAACACGTTCTTCTCAATGTGCATGACATCTAAGTTGTGACGGATAAGAAGACTGCTCCAGTAAGGCAAGTCCCATAAAATGCTTCTCTTCCTCCAACCACATTTTTTACCAATTTTCTCGTTATGCTTCATCCACCCAAGCTCACCACCTTCATAAGACCCAATCTATCAATCTCCGCAAGAATTTGTGCACCAAGAAGTCTTGTCGGGCTTTTTGTCGACGACTTTATTTTTCAAGAATTGATCCTTGTTCTTCTGAACGGATGATCACTTTCTAGCAACCTACGATGACAATCAAACCAACAAAATTTTTCACTACCCTTCGCCTAAATGCATCCAGATCCTCCAAGCAATGTGGACATGCATATTTCACGATGTTTTCCTTCCAGATAGCATGGAGTACGCAGGAAGTCACCACGGTCCAAAGAAGAGCCGCTCAAGGTGAAGTTCTTTTTGTCGACACATCATATGCGAGGATACCATCCGTCCCACAACTCGATCGGCTCCTTGATTAGGGGTTGCAAGAAAACATCCAACGTCATCCAGATCTTTCGCCCGTGCACCAATGCGCGAAACATGAATGGCTCCTTCATGCACTCACCGGGGCGATTATGCGGTGTGAGCATAACTGGCCAACAAGAGTATTTACGTTCACTACCGAACGGGTTAAAACCATCCGTACAAAGTCCCAAACGTACATTTCTAGATTCGGTTGCAAACTCTGGATATGTCTTGTCAAACGATTTCCATGCGGGTGAGTCTGCTGGATGGTCCATTCTACCACCTTCAGATTTATCCGAGATTACTCGCTCCTTGTGCCACCGCATTTTATCCGCAGAAGCACTTGAAGCATACAATCTTTTCAAACGAGGTGCTAGAGGGAAGTACCACATTTTCTTATGTGAGAGATTTTTCTTTTGTCGTTTCTTTATAGCCCCCTCCTTGTAACGCTTGTACCGTTCCTTACCACAGAACTTGCATTCTATTAGATCTGCATCCTCCTTCCAATATATCATGCACATTTTCGGACAATGGTTACTATATGGTTACCAATCTAATCCCATCTTTTTCTTCGCTTGGTAAAAGTTGGTGGAACTAGGTTTTTCAGACAAAGGTCCGACATTACGTCAACCCATTCATTGAAGCTCGTTTCGTTTGATTTTTGGCCATTAGCCTTACAACTCATTAGCCGAGATAACAAAGACAACTCGGTGAGCTTACACCTCGGGTAAACCGCTTCCTTGATGATTCTAACAAGTCAAAGAACAACGATCCTCGGTATTCGGGTTCCTCCACCTCCACCTCGGTTTCATTGGTTGTGTCCTCGATCTCCGCCTCGCAAGATCGTACACCATTTGTTCGACTCGAGCTCGAATAGCATCGCCTTGATTGGGATTGTTCCCGACTTGTTCATTTTTTCTTCCTTCCACGTTGTCGTATTGGTCATATGTATTGACGTCGCTCTTCTCACCATGATGATTCCATACCGATACGCAGGTGAATCCATTTTTCCTCAAGTCTTTGGACTACCACTTTAGGAGTCACGTATTGCTTGTTTCAGACCTTGTTTCATTGCAAGGACACTTTATCAACCCATCCTTTACACAAGCCGGATTTGACATTGCAAATTCAATGAAACCTTCAACCCCTTTCAGAAAACTCCATTGAACTCTGCCATTGAGAGTACGACAATACATCCATCCACGATCGGTATTCATTGAATAATTAGATAATAACCTGACACGTTTGAATTCATTAGATCGAGTTCTTTCATTTACGATAATAAATCAATTTCACAATAATTCAATCAATTGCTACGTAATATAAGTTATATTAGCTCCAGTCAATTGTTACGGCATTACATAATATAAGTTACATCAGCTTCAATTTTACCATAATGTTTGGTTTCATATATATATCAACTAATGATTACTAGTTATATAAGCCTAGAGACAAAACGGATGAAACTCCTCATTCTCATGCACCCCCCTCCTCATCACTTGTGACGCTCCCTACCACAGAACTTGCATTCCAACAGATCTACATCCTCCTCCCAATACACCATGCACATGTTCCGACAAGCAGAAAGGCACTCGATAGGCGGCCCCAAACCCCGCCTCTCCCTCCATTGGAGGTATGCCATTGACGGTGCTTCCTCACCGTGATGAATCCCTACATGATACTCAAGCATGAATCCATAACGTCGCAAGTGCTCGAATACTGCTGTAGGCGTCATAAATTGCTTGTTTCTGCAGGTTTCCAATGTGCAAAGACACTTTATCAACCCCCCAATTGCACAAACCGGACGTCCCATGGCAAACGAGATGAAACCTTTAACCCCTTCTACAAAACTCCTAGAAACTCTGCCATTTACCGCCGTACGATCGTACATCCATGAACGGTCGGAATTCATTGTATATATACTTTATTTTTAACCTGAGACGTTCCAATTGATTAGATCGTATTTAATTTATTAGATCGATTCCAATTCGGATAAGAAGATTGTAGAGGTTAATTGTTAATTATTATATGTTGCTTATAAATTAATTATTAATTAAGTGTTCGATATTTACAAAATTGGGCATATAATTTAACCATTTCAACCTCTTAGTACATATATTATATACTTAACATACATATCAAATTAACTAATTACTCTATACATATCGAATTACTACATATATTCATATCAAATTACATACTTAACATACAAATTTATCAAATCAAAACTACATACTTCTATACTTAACAAACATATCAAATTAACTAAACTAACTATATATACTTAACACACAAATCAAACTAACTACATACATTCGTACATACCAAATTACATATAATTGATCAAATTAACTAAACTAACTACTACATAATTATCATATATACATATAATTGCTCAAATTAATCAAAATAAACAAAATCCCCAAATTTTAAAAAACTAGGGTTTTAGCCAAAATACCTTGATTAATCGGTAGAAATCTGAAATTGATCGAAGAAACAAACTCCTTGTCCCACTAGCTTCGATTAGGCACCAAGATTGGCCGGAATAACGAACAATTCACCGGAAACCGAAGAGAGGAGAAGAAGAGAATGAGGAAGAAGAAGGGAGAAGATGAAAAAATGAGGCAGACTGCCTCTCTGTCCGTCCAAATTAGGAAACTCTGGGCCGACGGACACGTGTCCGTCGGCCCAGAGTCGATCCGTCGCCATTTTTGGCGACGGATAGGTATCCGTCGCTATAAGGCGACGGATAATCTATCCGTCGCCCAGTTTTCAAAAAAAAATAATTTCTTTTTTTTTTAATAAAAGTCAAACTTGGGCGACGGATAAATATTTATCCGTCGCCCAAGTTAGCGACGGATAAGTTATCCGTCGCCAAACTGGGCGACGGATAGATTCCGTCGCCCAGTTTACCGATCCGTCGTTATGGGGCGACGGATAAAATCCGTCGCCCCATAACGTCGTTTTTTCCTGGTTTTCTTGTAGTGATTACCGACACAAATGGACGTGAATCACTTGCTAGATTTTCCCAGTGAAAACAATAAATGTTACGAAATTCAGAGCATAGAAGAAATAGTGGCAGATACCATTCAAAATCTGGTAGATGATGAAGCTGAGGATGATTCAATGGCTTTGGAACCAGTTACTCGAAAATAAGTATTACAATCGACAACAACTCTTCAAAACCTTATGTTGCAGTACAAGAATACAACGTCACATCTTTCGAGTGCAATGGGCAGATTTAGAGATGAACTAAATATAGATTTGAAGTTCAACAAAAAATAAGTGACTATAGACTCATTTTTTACTAAACGGTTTTTGAATTTTCAAGTGGATAACACAAATATATATATGAATTTTTTTAGTAATTATTAATTTATAGTTTCGTTGGGACCAATATATGTACACTGGGATTTCAAAAAAATTATTATCTTATTATTTTATTGATTGGGGTCCAAATTTGTACTGGTCCCAAGTTGGGACCAGTCAAATTATTAGTTTTATCGAGGTTATTAATTTACGGAGGTTTTACTGTACGTAGTGGTTCAGTTAACTACCTAGGATTTCAAGTATTTAAATGCATTTCCATCAATGAAAACGGCAGAATCATCTTTGCCACAAAAATCATAGAACTTCTTTTATGAATTTCTTGGAGTTCGTTTCTTACTCAAAAAGGTACACGTATCAATTTGGTGCTTTCATCCAGAGCCATGCCTCCCAAACAAACACAACCCAAGCCCGCAACCGATACAACCATTGATACCTTGAAAGAATCAGTCCAAAAACTTCAAGAAAGCCAGCAACGCAACGCTGACGTGTTAGCCACATTAACGGGTCTTGTGCAAAACTTGTCGGCAGGATTTGATGATGTTAACCCCTTTGCTGATCCAACACCACCTCACTTTGAGACATACACAAACCCTTTGAATCTCCGAACCTACAACCCGCCACCACCTGCAATCCAGCCACCAAAAATAAACCTGCCCCACTTTGACGGAACTAGTCCATTAGACTGGATTTTTCAAGCCGAACAGTACTTCGAGTACTATGAAGTACCACCTGGTCAACAAATGAGATTTGCGTCGGGGTGAATTGCAAAATTGGTCCTCTAAGCGATTTTGGTCCCTATGGTTTCCATACTAGCAAAATACGCCCAAATGGGACGTTCTAGAAGGTTTTTCCGCGGCTTCGCTCTGCGATTTTGGTCCTTTGCTGACTGGATTCGTGACTTGGACGAATTAAGTTGTCGATTTTGGTCCCTAATTTCATAAATCTAGCAAACATAAACCCTAATTTCATAAATCTCCCAAATCTTCCCCAATTGAAACCTAGAAACCCCAAATCGCGAAAATGGTGAGTCAAGGTTCATGGAATCCAAGTGAGGAAGATGCTATTGAACGTGAATGGAGCCCTCCGGAAAGCTATATGGAGGGACACGAGCTCTGTTTTTGTGATCCTCCGGGTATTGCCATCGACAGTCGCTCAAACAATATGTGTCCCGGCCGTCCCTAAATAGCTTGTCCGGAGTGGAGGGTAAGTTTTTTTGCTCAATAACGAAATATTTTATAATTTCAGAAATTGGAATTAGGTTAATTAATTGGGTATAATTCGAAGTATTTGTTTGTGAAGCCTGTTTGAAGTAGTTTATTTTTTGGTTATAGACCGGTGGATGTGGCTATTTCCAGTGGACTGGTGATCGTTTGGAGCCTGGTTTTGAGCACTGGCTTAAAAAATTGCAAGAGGAAAAGAATGATCTTGAAGAAAAGTTCTTTTGTTGGAGTTCCGAGGAGTTGAAGGCTACGTTTGAGGCTAAACAGCAGCTGGAAGTGAGATTGGGTAAGATGGAGACAGAAAAAAATAAATATGAGATATGTTTGATTTCTGCTGTCTAGTTGGCATTGTTGTAGGTTGTTGGATCATGTTTAGCAAGTAGTACTAGTAATTTAGGTTGATTAGCAATGTAGTGATTTAGATAGTTTAAATTATGTCCAATTAATGAGAATCACAGTTCATTTAGTTTCTGGTTCAAGTGTTAGAAAATGTGATTCTCAAATCACCATGTAATGCAATCTTTTGTAGTAATGAAATCTTTTGCTTTGGTGAAAATCTGTCTATGCTTTCACTTACTTGTTGTTATTTTTTGTTAGTGTTATGTGTATGCTTGACAAGTAAAGTAGTAATAGTAGTTAATAAATAGCATTCTATTATTAATGTTTGAAAATAAGAATGCATTACTACAAGGGTGTTTCCCTACTCCTAAACATACTCAGCCAAGAGCTTGTCCACGTAGAGCTCTGCCTCAATGGGATAAACCCAGTCCTGATCATCACCACCATTTGGAAGGATAGCATGATTCTCTTCCAGTTGGAGAAGAATGGACTTGAGGCTAGAGCCTTTCCATCCCAGCTCCTTGTGCATGACCTGCACAAGTTTGAGCCTAGCAGCTATATCAGCTACTTTGTGCATTGGAGAAACAATGCCATCATTTTGCAAGCATAAGGCCTTGAGGTTGGTGAGTTTTTGAGCCAGAGTGGGGCGGACCAGGAGGTTCCCTTGCTCATCTTCATATCTTATCCCTCAGGTTATGTAGAACTCAAGCCTTTCCTCAAGCAATGCTTCCATTTTTGTGTGTTTGGTTAGTTGATTTTTTTTTAGTGTTTATTTGTGGTGATTGTAGTAGAATTAAGGTGTATTTATAGGTAAAATTTAGGTAGTTGAAAGGATAAGAATATTAATTACTGCATTGAGTTTGGTAACTAAATTTATTCTTGGAACTTAGGAGGCCTGAAAAGTCCTTTTAACTGCATTGGTATTTAGCATTTGGTTAGTTGAATTTGGCATTAAAGCATGTTTTTTACTCTTGATTGTTGTGCTATTTATTTTGGCCGAGATTAATGATGTTAGTTAGTCAAATTCAACTTCATTTGTTCATCATGTGGCTGTACAAATTGTACAAAAAAATACTTGGAAATTGATAAATTGAGTCCAAACAAGTGAATTTGTTATTTTCCAGTTTACACTAATGATTTGCTAATACTCATATAAGTGACTTGTAGTAGCCAAGATTGCATTCAAAACATGATGTTAAACTGCAACAAAAAAATCAAGGAAAAAAACTTCTGGAAATTGAAAAATTGAGTTCTTACGCCCTGATTTTAAGTTTCTACACATGTAGACTCCCAAATCAAACACCAAACCATAAGTGCACTTAACAAAAATATGTTCCAAACTGCACTTCACAAAAATAAGTAAACCAAATAAAAGTTCACTTGTTGCTCTTGGCCTTTGAGAACTTCTTCTTCTTGTTGTTGTTAAGTTGTTCCATAGCTAGACCCAAATTCTTCAAAGACACATATTTATTCCCACCACTTACAAAAGCAGGTCCAACTGTAGCATCCCTTTGTGACTGAACAACAACTTCAGCAACAAAACCAGAAACAGTAGTTCCATGGGCCTGAGAAAGCCTAGAAAAGCTTGCTTTGCCCAGCAGAAGTTGTTGATGATTACTTGGACCTTCCACATATTCTCTCTGAGACTGTGATGGTTGTGTTCCCAGTGGTGCATCATCCTACAGAACAACAACAAAAAAGTTAAAAGACATGCACTTGACAATTCATTGAAAACTGCATATATAATGTAGACTAAAATCAGTACCTGAACTTCAGTTTCTTTAGGTGTTTCAAGGGTGAAGTATAGTATTTTGTCTCCAGCTTTAGGCTGAAATAAGGGAAACACATTACACATATAAGAACACATAAAAACCTGGAATTTTCAATAAACCAATGCATACACAAAATGCACCTTATATTTCTTCACAATCTTAGATAGCATTTGAGCAAGTGTTGGAGATTGTTCATCAATAGCAGCACCACCTCCTACATCAGCAGCACCACCTCCTACATCAGCAGTACCACCACTAGGAGGTACATCATCACATCCTCCACTATGTCCCTCTCTCATCAATTCTTCATAGTCAACATCCTCATCATCTGAGTCAAGACCAAGTTCATCTCTAATTCTCATCTTGCAATATGTGTAGTTGTGTCTTGGAGCACCACAATAACTACAATGAATTGTAGATAGATTTCTCTTGCTTCTCCATGTTCCCTTATGCTTCTTTTTCTTGTCTCTTGGTTCATCTTCACCCCTTCTTCTAGTAGTGGCTGGCCTACCCCTTTTCTTGAAAAACATTGGAGGCAATGGGGGTATATAAAATGTCTCTCCCCACAACTCTTGATGATTAATTCCATATATAGTTCCAGAATACACCCTCTTGTACACCTCCACACTATAAAAATTATTGACAAAGTCATTATAGTCTAGTTTGCACTGACTAGTTGAAGAAAGAGCATGTTTGCAAGGGATACCACTTAGTTGCCACCTCCTACAAGTGCAAGTATATGCCTCTAGATCCACATTGTATTGAGAACCATCAAAGCCAAAGATCTCCCAGTTAGTAGCATCAGCTTTCCTGGAAATGCAATCCCTCACCCTTTTCATGTTCTTCTCTATTAAGGCTCTTGGTCTAGGACACCAAGCTCCTTTCCATTTCTTTGCAGCATAGTCTCTAAGCTCTTGCATCCTCTACATCAAGATTTCTCTGATCCACTCAAGCATAGTAAGCATTGGTTTGTATCTTGCCTTAAGTATCATCTTGTTGAAGCTCTCACAGTTGTTGTTCATGGTCAGATCACACATGGGATAGGTATCAAATCCACTCTTACTCCACTGTTCAGGTGGCTTGTTCTGCAACCAATCAAATGCTCTATCATTAATGTTTCTCATCTCAGTCATGGCAGTCTTGAATTGGCCTTCTGTAGTTGCATTGGAAGCCCTGAATAAGGCATATTTGTATGCATCACCTCTAAACCCTGCACCCTAGAAGTTCTTCAACAAGTGCCTAACGCAAAATCTGTGTTTAGCCCCAGGAAAAATATCTGCAACTCCCTTAATCAAGCCCTTTTGTTTGTCAGACATCATTGTGAACTTAGAAGGATCCAATATGTTCAAGCAGCCCTCAACACTGACAAAAACCAAGTCCAACTTTCTCCAGTTTCATGAGATACAACAGCATAAGGAATAGGAAATGGTTTGTTGTTGGGATCAATCCCATCTGCTGTTAAGAGCACTCCCTCATGTGGACCTTTAAGATGGCAACCATCCATACTGTTGAGGGGTTGAGCCTAAAACACTAACTAAACTACTACAAATCCCTACGCTAAGGTTCGCCTCCAACTTGAAGTCCGACCTGGTGACTTGGTCCGAGCAGGGACACCTGAAAAGACTAAGTGGGGGGGGGGGGGGTTAGATAGGTAGCCCGGTTTGCTAGATGTCAAACCGGGAAGAGACTTTACTCAAGAGAGAGAGGAAGGCTCTCAATGTAGTAGTTATGAGGGAAGTTATAACAAGAGTTGACTTACCTTAATGTATGGGGCCTTGTGCTATATTTATAGTTATCATGTACTTATGAAGTGGTTCATAAGATGATGCCAAGTGTATGTTTAGGATTTGGACAACAATGCTCCCTTGGCCCATGGCCCAATAGTATGTGAGGGTCTAACACTATTAGATGGGCCTGGGAGGGTAGATTGGTTCTTTCTCCCCGTAGAGTACTATTTCTGCTGATGGGTCTGTGTGAGACCCTTTAGAATGATCCGAGCTCTATTGAGTTGGGTCTGTTCTTAGGTAGCGCAGTGACGGTCCGAGATACTAGCTGCTCGGGAGTATCTTGGGGGTTCTATTGTATACGTTTGGTCTTATTGTTAAGGTGGCGTTCGAGTTTATCTCATCCGGTCCATTTGGCATCTTAGGACTGACAGTGTGTGGTCCTTGTGAGTCCGTATGACCTTTTGTCAGTTTCGGGAGTCATGCACCTAGCTATGTCGGACCAGCTGAAAAGGTGTGTTGACTTGAGCGTACTGATTGACCTGGAAGGCTTTCCTTAGGGCGGACTAGCCAAGGTCGGATAAGTACTGAATTGGCTATTTTAGCCTTGATGCGCTATAGGACACGCTCTATGGTGCCCTTAACGGATTGGACATATATCCGTATCAACGTATGTCCCCTAGTTTCCAAGTATCTTAGTAGAAGATAGTTGTGGAACTATGAGTGAAGAAACAAGTGTGTTTAGGAGTGTGTCCGAATCGTTAATTGTGAGAGGAAAAAATCCCTTCTTTTCATGCAGAAAATCCGTATCCGTGTTTCAAGAAATTAATATAACCCCCCCCCCCCCCCCCCCCCCCCTTTTCATTCTACAGTCCGAGATAGGAAAAATCTCGGACTGTAGAAGGAAAAGGTATTTGTATCCGAGATATATCTCGATCCGAGTATGGTTGTAGGATTTAAAGAAGTCTCTTGTGGAAGAGTGTGTAAGAAGTAATCCGTTGGGCTGGATATGTGAAATGGTTCATCTGGGCCAATGAATAGTGATCCAAGAGGCCCAGTAAGTCGTCCGTCTAGCCCATGAGTGAGGATCCCGAGATAGTGGAGAATTTCCAAAATAAATTTAATGGGGCGTGATGTAATTTCGCCAAATGTGAACCGATGTAACCGTTGGATTGAAATGATCAACGGCTGGGTTTGGAATCCAAGTAATGCGACACTTCATCTTCCCCAACTAGCCCTCTATAAATAGATCGCAGATCTGTCATTGTCACACTTTAGCCGAATTGAATTCAGAACATTCCTAAGCAATCCGAGCAAGTAACTAACTTCCGAGCAAGCAAGGTTTCGAATGAGTAATTAGATCTGCCGTGCAAGTCACTGTCGGAGAGCTAGCAAGGCTTCGTCGTCCGTCAATCTTTCTCCAGCTACTTTATCAAGTAAGTAAATCTGGCTTTCTCTAAATTTCGAGTATTGTTTCTTCTACTACGGATGCGTGTATGCTTTGTGGGATTTCCGTGCTTGTATGCTGTAGGGATAGGTTGTTTTTTGCTAAGTAATGTGCCGTATGTTGAGTTTTGGTTACTCTAGTATTGCATGCGTTCCGTAGTTGAACTTATGGTATCAATTTGTAGATATGACTCGTAGATTTGCCTTGTAAATGTGCCATGTATGGTAGAATATAGCGCCAGTAGGCTTGTTGAACTTTCTGTTATTGTGCCTTGCATGGTAGATAATAGTGCCAATTGGCACATAGAACTCCCCTGTGGCGTGACTTTGCGTGCCAAGGTAGGTGCCAATAGGTAGAGACAATGACCCATAGGAACACACAATCAAGTAGGGTTTTTTCGGACCATGGGACTTAATTAGATATGTAAACGAACTCTCGGACGACCACAATATCTTTTTTAAATCCGTTTCCCTGTGCCCTAGGATGTCCGAGAGCGATAGTCAAAATCAATACGAAGCTCACGATTATGATGATGGAGTAGACCAAGGATCCGAGTCTGTGATGGTAACCTCGTCTGCATCAGACCACCCGGAATTGGAGATTCCACAAAACAGCCTTCCTGGGGAGGAACGTAACGCAGACGTTGTGGGGGTTGTCTCTTCTGGAGATTCAGATGCTGGGCATGGAGTCCGAGACTCTGTTACTACCCGGAACGAGACTGTGAGGAACGAGACAGATGCCGTGAGAACAAAGGTACGAGTCCAATCTCAGACCATTGGCCGCGGTGGCATGCCTCAGACGGAACAAGGAGATGATATTGATCATGAGGCAGAGGAAGTTGAAATGTTCGAGACCGTGTTGCGACGGAAACAGGTCCGACCAACCCAAGTACATCTGGGAGACCCGAAGGTGGAGAAGAGGAGGAGGAAGAAGGAGAAGAAGAAGAAGATAACGAGGAGGAAGAGGAGGAAGCCCCTCAAGCTGCTCGTCCGCGGGGACGTTCCGGGCGTCGACTTGTTTTGCACCCAGGTGTGCCCGCTCAACATAATCCGCCACTAGTTGCGGGTCGCAGAGCTAAGGCGGCGCAGACTAAATTCCCTCGCCCTGCGTCTGCTGTCGTTATCGCGGACCCGTATGGTGAATTGAACGCGGATAGTTTGCTTCCCACCTGTCCGTCCAAGGTGAAACCTGAAGATATTTCGGAGTGGAGACGGAAGTGGGAAATTCCTGAGTCCATAGAAATTATGGTTCCTGAACCCGGGCACGCATTCTACAATCCACCAGCGAGATATATGTGTGTGCATGAAGCGGCTATCTCTTGCGGATGGAAGGTCCCCATTGCCTCCGAGTTCAAGCACATTCTGAACCAATCGGTATTGGTCCAAGTCAGGTTATCTCCAAGTCTTTGGGAAACCTTATCTGTTTCGCAGTTTTTTTTTGCGCAAAGAAGGGGCAGTCGGTAAATTTCGAAAACTTCCGACAATTATTCAATGTGACCTTCAGTCCGGGGAATCCCCTTTTTATACCTTTGTAAATAGGAAATCATACAACTTCATTTCCGATCCCATTTCTTCACTTGGATCGAAGTGGTGGGAAAAGTACGTCTTTGTGCGGATGGCTTTGAAGCCTGGGGAGTCCGCGAGAAGACGAGAACAGTGGGGGTTGCCCACAAAATTTCTGAGGGAGAGCATTCCGGATTGGCACCCTCTTCCTAAAAACATGGCTCCGTGGGTGGCGGAGATCCACAAGAAAAATAACCCGCCAACCTATCCGTTCCACGGATTGATCTGTCAGCCACTGTCGTACTTGTGCGGATTGACTGACGTCGTCGAGGTCGGAGGGAAGACCAACTTTTGTAAGGATCTCTAATTTAGGACTTGTATTTTCCCTTCTTTTAAGTGTCATACCTAATTGTTTTACTATCATCCGCAAGTTGCAATCTGATAAACCCGTGTCTGACATTATCTGTTTATTTCGCAGCTTACTGGTTTAAATACATTATGTCGACCCTACGCGAAAAGAAGAAGCAGCAGAGAGAGCAGCAAGCCCTCGAGCTTGCCACTGGCCAAAGCGCCAGAATTATCAACACGTCCGCTGGTCTACCTATGGCGGACCCCAAGAATGCGGCTCTATTCGCTGCTGAGGAGGAGAGGCGGGAGAAGGCGGGTGAGGATCCGCAGGTCTTGGAGGTGCCCGACAAGGGCAAAGGTCCAACGACCCGCAGTACTACTGCGTCGAAGCCACCAACCGCAGGTGCTCCGAGGACATCTGGTCCTGGTGGTTCCGCTGCGTCCACGCCTCCGGGGGATGTGTTGATGCGGGATGCCATCGTCTCTGGCAAGAAAAGGGGCGCGACCTCGGATGCTTCTCCTGCATTGAAGAGGCAGCTTTTCTCCGCGGTACTGCCGTTATCCGACCAGGCGGCCCTTGACGCGGAGTATGAACGGAGTCACGGACTCCCTGCGGTTGAGAGGGTTGGAGAAATCCACGAACTCCATCAAAGGGTAAGTACCTTCCGCCTGTTTTCCTTCTTTGGTTTCAGCTTTTGTGTTAGAAATATAACTTCTGACATTACGGACTTCTTGTAGCTCGGATGCATGATCAAGGCCATGCAGTGGAAGGCCAGTGAGTGGGCCACTATTGAGGAGGACCTGCATAAGGCTTTGGCGACATCCGCGGAGGAGGCGAAGAAGGTCAAACGGGCGGAGGCCTAATTGAAGAGGAAGGATACGCTCGTTGCCAAGTTGAAGGCTAGCTGGCAGGAGGCAAAGTCGGGTGTGGAATGGCAGGAGAACTTCATTGAAAAATTGATGAAGGCGTTCCTGAAGTCCAAGGATGCGCTCCTCGAAGATCTCCAGTTCACCCGGCTCGAAGCTGTTAAAGACTTCATGAAGTCGGACTCCTTCAAGTTCTTTATGGCGGACAAGGCCGATGCTCTCCGCCTGGAGGGGTTCTCATCCGCCATTGGCCAATTAAAAGCAAAGGGGTTGGTGCCTCCAAACTTTGACTGGATGGTGGAAGGAAAGGATTGAATCCTTCCGCGGACGCTGGTGGAGTTGAAATCCCGGTGGAAATCGTCCCGGATGACCGGTTAGCGGCGTGTGAGTTCGTGGAGGTGGTCACCGAGGAAGGTGAAATTGAAATCACCAATGGCGGACCTTTTCTTCCCAAATGTGTCCCGAGAGCTATAGGGAAGGTATGCTTCACGCCTTTCCATGAAAACATGAATTATCTGAAGAATTGGTACTTCATGCCTTCTCGAATTGTTGGCCATGACGCGGACTTTAACTTGTTCGAAAGCATAAAGGCTTCCTTTGATGCTCTTGCTGAGTCACGCGCGGGTGCCTCAAATGCCAATCCGTCCTCCAACGATCCGCCTGGAACTGATGAAGCCGGCCCAAGCCAGCCTCCCCCTCAATGAGAAGTCCGGGGTATGCCCCGTGGAAATACTGTAACTTTTGGAATATTTACTTTTAATGGAACGGATATGTTTGCCGCGTACATTGATTTTTGAATTTGTCATAGTAATGCAAGTACAATTATGCTTCTTTTCGATATATCAATGCTTTTGTTTCTATGCTTCCTTGATCCTTCATGTTATGCACAGTCTTACTAGTCAGCATAAATATATATCTCTTGCAAACGCGGATCACTTTGAACGACATCTGATTCAAGACAATCAAACTATTAACTTGTTGATCTTCGGACTACTCAATAAGCTTAATCTTTGGATGTTTCTGCAAATGAAGTTTGTCGGACTTGCCGATGAATGAATACTCGGATACTTCTATAGGGAAGTTAAAAACATGGGCTCAATATGATTAGCTGCGGTAAGCCCAAATGATCCAATACTGTTTGGCCCTTACGGATGGCCCAAGTCCATCGTCGACGTCAGTCTTCTTATGTGGCGGGCGCTAATTGGTTCGTCCTATCTATAAATACCCGAGTTCCCCACTGCATTGATCGCATAGATCTAATTCTAATTTTCATCTTGTTGAAAATTTCATCCTTCTTTCTCAAGCTCGGAATGATCTTGCAGTTTGAGCCTAATGGTCCCAATAGGAAGACGATTTCTTGACTAGTCTCCCCCTCGAGACTACCGTCCACTCTGAAATTGGCATGTATTGTTTTGAGTTTGAGAGTGGCGTGGGTCTAGAGGGATAGATTACTCGAGATCTGTTGTTTAGGAAACGTAGATCTTGGCAAATTTTCTGATCTGAGTAAGCTGACGGACGACCCTATCGGTCGTATTCGTGATCCACCCGGTAGGATCTTGTCCTATCCGAAGAGCTGCTGGCGGGTGGATCATCATAAGATCAATGCGTCAGATCCGTGTTTTGGATTCAAACGAATGAATATGTTGAAGAATCTTAGTGTCTGGAGGTTGATTCTTGATTTGTTTGTGTTGCAGGTACATCCCATTGCTCCTTGTCTATAGGAAGATTGATGATGTTGGTATGCTGATGGACCCTTTTGCTTGAGAGAGCTTTTGGTGAATTTATGGTATATCTCGGAGAATAGGACAGGCTCTTCCGGTGTATTGTAGATTTTGTAGTGATCCGGATATTTATGTCGGATCGTAGTACGTACAAAGGAGATTGTGTGTTTCTTTGTTCATTTGTACAAACAAGATTGTTGTTATAATCTTTCTGTCATGTAGATAATCAAATTTCATTTTGAATCGAAAGATGAAAGTTGTATTGATTTGCCGTAAATTCAATTATAACTTGTGAGGGAGTTTCGTGTAACAAGCCCTAAGCATAGAACTTTTGAAGGTTCTTGGCATTCCAAGTACGCCTGAGTGGGTGTCCGTGCTCGTCCTCCAGCTCATAACTTCCATTCACTCTTACACCAACAATCTTGTACGGTCCTTCCCACTTAGGCTTGAGCTTCCCAACATTGCTCAAGATATCAGCTCTGCGGAGCACCAGGTCTCCGACCTGTAAATCTTTAGCTTGAATATTTTTGTTGTAGGCCCGGGCTGTAGTTGCTTGATATCTGTGGATATTAGCCAATGCCTCGGTCCTCTTCTATTCTAGCATATCTAGGTCATAGATCCGAGCTTCTTGATTGGCGGAATCACGGTATTCTTGGACCCTCATCGTTTCGACTGCAACTTCTGCTGGTATGACTGCTTCCGTGCCATAAACCAGAGCAAATGGGGTCTCCCTAGTTGCAGTTCGTGCTGTGGTGCGGTGAGCCCAGAGTACACCGTCCAGGTCATTCGCCCAACTATCCTGAGAGGTAATCAGTCGCTTCTCCAGGATTTTAACAATTGTTTTGTTCGTGGATTCAGCTTGTCCATTAGCCTGTGGATATCTGACGGATGTAAAGCGTTGCTCAATCTTGAAAGAGGCCAACCATTCCTTGAGTCTGTTGCCTGAAAATTGAGCACCATTATCCGAGACGAGAACTCTCGGTAAGCCAAAGCGACAAATGATGTTTTTCCAAATGAAGGTCCGCACACGGTTTTCCGTGATATTGGCCACTGCTTTCGCTTCTACCCATTTGGTGAAATATTCCACAACTACAATTAAGAATTTCTTCTGTTGAGTGCTTCTTGGGAAAGGTCAGACAATATCAATGCCCCATTGATCAAACATACATGCTATGACTGACAGAATCATAGGGTGTGTCGGACGATGTGGGACATTTGCATAATACTGACAATCAGGGCAATTTCGGGCGAAGCTCGCGGAATCCTTATCAACGGTAGGCCAGTAGTAACCTTGTCGGATGATCTTTTGAGCGAGAGTCCGCCCACCGGAATGACTTCCGCAGCTTCCATTGTGAATTTCCCCAAGCACCGTCCTCGCTTCTTGCGGATCCAAACATCTCATATGTGTCCCAGCGAAGGATTTCTTATACAAATCTTCACCAAGTATGAAATACCTGTTTGCTCGGCGCTGCACACTCCTCGACTCCCTCGGATCAGCAGGTAATGATCCGTCCTTGAGGTAACTAAAGATATCAGTCATCCAATTTCTTCCTGTTGAGTGATCATTAACTTAATAAATTCTATGAAAATGACATACCTTAAGTGATTACTCCATATTACACCCCTGTTAACCCTCATTCTTAATACTTGGTAATATATTATTTTGTATGAGTAGGACTCATGGCGGATGAGTTCGTTATTGTGAGCAGAATGACTCTCCTTGTATCTAAAGCAGATGTTGCGAACGCATACTTTGCCAGAGTATCCGCTCTTTCATTCCATTCCCTATCAAATTTTTCCAGGGTAAACTCATCGAAGAGACTCACTTCTTGCTTCAGTAGATCAAGATACTTGATCATTGAGGGGCCTTTTGTGGCAAAAGCACCAGAAAACTGGGCTTCAACCAACTGTGAATCCATGTAAGCTTTGAGTTTCCGGACTTGTAGGGACTTGGCTAGACGTAGTCCGACCAACAGTGCTTCATATTCAGCTTCATTGTTTGTAACCTTGAAGTCCAAGGATATCGCATAGTCGAGTTCCGCGCCATCAAGGCTTTTAAGATAGATTCCAATGCCTCCCACTCTTCCGGTGGATGAACCATCCACTTCCAATGTCCAAATATCGGTGGGTTGTTCCTTGGTTTGGGGATCTTCTATAAGCTCCTGAATTTTTAACCTTTGTTCCTCCTCCTTTTTAGTATCCCGGTCAGAGTTATCAGTATTTGATTCTCTTGTGATATCATCAAGGAGGAACATCTGGTTGACCCGAGTTTCTTCCCATGACGTAGTCCGAGATTGATTGATGAACAGAGCATCTTCAAGGTTATCTGGGTTGATCTTTGGCGGAACTGACTTTCGTTTGATCTGCTTGGTAATCAGGCACTCAAATGCCTGTTTATCCGAGACTATCTCTGACTCCGCTTCAGGGTACTCTGCTAGGAAGTCAGCAATAACTTGAGCTTTCTGGTCAGCCAGAACGATAGCTAATGTCGTATTCGCTCAGCTCAATTGCCCACTTAGAGAGTCGTCCGGATTGGTCGGGCTTTCCCAGGACCTGTTTCAAAGGTTCCATAGTTAGGACTACTATCTTATGAGATTTGAAATAGGGATTTAACCGCCTTGCGGTGTAAACCAAAGCATATGCAAATTTCTCAATCTTTACGTATCTTGTCTCCATGACAAAGGGGGCTTTACTAAGATAGTAGATTGGCATATGATCATTAGCTTGGATCCGTACTAATACGGAACTCATTGCCTCTTCCGTTATTGCTAGGTAGAGGTAGAGTGGTTCTCCTTCTACGGGTTTGGAGAGCAGTGGAGGGGAATGGAGGTACTTTTTCAAGTTTTCAAAGGCCTCGGAACATTCCCCAGTCCACTCAAAGTTCTCTCCTTTCCTGAGGATTTTGAAGAATGGAAGATTCTTCTCTGCGGACTGCGAAATAAAACGACTTAAGGACATGAGGCGTCCGATAAGCTATTGTACCTCATTGAGGTTCTTCGGATGAGGCAGGTCTAGGATGGCTTTTATCTTTTCAGGATTTGCACTTATTCCCCTTTCTGTGACCATGTAGCCTAAGAACTTCCCACCCTTTACTCCAAAGGTGCACTTTTCCGGATTAAGTTTCATTCCGTATTTCCTAAGGATAGCAAAGCATTTGTTTAAGTGCTCTATATGTTGTTCCTCAGTTTTTCTTTTAATGAGCATGTCATCCACATACACCTCCATGGTCTTGCCTATTTCTTCCTTGAACATTTGATTTACCAGCCGTTGGTAAGTAGCTCCCGCGTTTTCCAATCCGAAGGGCATCACTTTAAAGCAATACACCCCTCCCGCAGCAAAGAAAGCTGTTCCTTAATATCCTCCTGGGCCATCCGAATCTGGTAAAAGCCTTGATACGCATCCATGAAACTCAGTAACGTGCATCCGGCCGTGGAATCAACCAATTGGTCAATCCGTGGCAAAGGGTATGGATCCTTTGGGCAAAACTTATTTAGCCTGGTGAAATCATTGCACATCCGCCATTTGCCCGGTAATTTCTCAACTAGGACAACGTTGCAAACCCAATCGGAATAACGGACCTCTTCGATGTGTCCGGCCTTCATGAGCCAGTCAACTTCCGCGGATATGATGGCATCCTTGATTGGGCCAAAATCTTTTCTTTTTTGGCGGATATATTTAATCGAGGGGTCCATGTTCAGACGGTGAACAGCGACCCTCGGATCTATCCCCTTGAGGCCGTCAGTACTCCAAGCAAAGACATCGCTGTTGTCTCAGAGACAAGCAATGAGCTTCCATCTCCACTTCCGCATTCATCTCCGTTCTGATTCGAGTCTTCTTGTCTGGGCTTCCAAAAACAAGTTCAACATCCTTGAGAGTCTCATGAGGTTCGATCCGTGCAGTTTTGGGAAACTTGTCCTTCTGGCTCCCTATTCCAATGTTGGGATTCTCCTTTTTTGGTGGGAGAATAATCTGCGGATCAGAAGTCAGAGAGATTGCCAGCACGGGAGCGGATGCTCTCCTGTTAGACATGATGTAACACTCCCAATCTTCTCGGATGTTTCCTACTTCTTCTCCAATCCCGCAGGGGGTCGGAAACTTCATTCTATTATGGAGAGTGGAAGGTATAGCTCGGAATTGATTGAGCCTCGGACGACCAAAGATGGCATTGTAGTCAAAAGTTCGATCCAGCACTACAAAACGGACTAGTTGTGTCACTCTCGTGGGATATGTCCCCAATGATACATGAAGCATGATGCTTCCTAGAGGGCGGACAGTTCCTCCTCCAAATCCTAGTATGGAGGTATTAACTCTCTCATATTGAATTCTTCCTAGGTTCATCTGATCTATTGTTCTTTTGGCAATGATGTTCGTGGAACTCCCCGTATCTGCTAGGATCTTGTTCACCCGATAAGTTGCTATGGTTAAAGAGACCACCAGTGGAACATCCGGATCATCTATGTCCTCACCTCCTACCGTAGAAGGGGGAATCTCACTGTTATCAAAGGATATAGTGTTGGTTCCTCGGATTGCCGGAGCAGCATAGGATCTGTCATTGTTCTGCAGATTCTGAGCTGTCCGTTCTCTTGCGTTCTTGCTATCGCCTCCAGTCGGTCCTCCTACTATGGTGTTGATCACTCCACTATATGGAAGATTCTCCATTTCAACATCATCATCATACCTATACTGGTGATTATCTGTCCGAGGTGGATGATTGGTTGGCAGAGGTGGCAAGGATAGCGGATATGGTTGCGGTTCTATGGTTCTATCTTCCCTTCTCTGTTCCGTCCTATCATGCCTAGAAGGCTCGTCCGTATAGACATGCTCCTTCAACTTTCCCTCTCTTATTAGGTGCTCAACCTCAGTCTTCAGTTGAATGCAATCGTCCGTCTCATGGCCATGGCTCTTGTGAAACTTGCAATACCCTTTCGCACTCTTGTTCTTTCGATTATTGTGAGATGGCTTTGGCCATTGAATATCTAACTTTGTTCTCAATAATGGTTGCCAAGATGTCGGATCTTGGTCTATTAAGACGGGTGTAATCCGCATATCTTCTTGGCGGACTTCTTTCCCTATTGAAACCTATATCTCTGTAATCCTTCTTCAGATCAAACTTTCCATGGCGTTGCTCTTGCTTCATTGGCTCTTTTCCTCTCTTGGAACCAGCTCTCACTGGGACATTCCTTCGGTAATCCTCTCTGTACATTACCTCTTCACAAATGTCATCCAAATGCTTTTCACTTCTTACTTCTTGGCTAGAAAGTTTCCTGCGGAGTTCTGCGTTGTAAGTATTAGCATACAGGTGATAGACCCGTTCCTTAATACTGTGAGGCTCAACTCGGAGGACCTCTGCATTGAAGTAATCTAGGAAAGTCCTAAGATCCTCCTGGTCTCTTTGTATAACTTCTGCTAGGTGCTCCACAGTTCGTTTCCTTCTTTTCGATTTTCTAAATTGTCCCAGGAACTTGGAAGAGAGGTCTACATATGATCTTACTAACTTGTTTGGCAATGCCGTGTACCAATCCATGGCTGTTCCGAAGATAGTGGATGAGAAAGTGAGAGCTTTTGTATTATCACTCATCCCTTTGGAATCCATCTTACTATTGTACCTTGTCAAGTGGCCCACATGACAATTATCTCCGTAATAGTATTCCAAGTTCGGAATCATTTGATCCAAGTTCTTGTTTCTTTCCTTTTCTTTCATGATATCGTCACACAATGGGTTTAGCGCACTAGTAGCTATCTTCTCATGATCCTTTACCAAGCGTCCGAGATTGAGAATCTGGGCTTCCAAGGCTTTTTGTTGAGCATAGATTTCTTTCGCAGTTATCATCTCTCCCGTTCTAGGATGAATTGCTACATCCGCGGGAAGTTCATCCGAGTGGACCAGTGGAATGGTTTCCGCCACCTGATCCCTAGCTCGTGGAGGTATCTGTTGTGGAGCTCTAGGTTGCCTATTTCTGTTTTCTTGATATGCTCTCTGCCCATTTGGGCTTCCTTCTCGTCAAGCCTGGGAAGCAGAGGCCCTCCTATCTAGGAGGTTCCGCAAATCCTCCTGTGGTAGCTGATTCCCCAACCTCTGCTGGATCGGACGTTGCTCGTTCCTTGATAGAGAGGGCTCTGCTTGCCTCGGATTAGCCACTGGCGGAGTGACTTGCTGGGGTTGAACATTGTTAGACCCCAGACAACCCTGGATTATCGTGAGCAGTCGACCAAATTGATTCTCACTTAATCCGAAGTCACTAGTGCGGACTATACGACCATCTGGCATGGTAAAGTGCTGCCTGGTGGAGGACCTTGTGTCCCTGTCGGACGAACTTGAGCGGCCCCTTCTCCTTGATTTTCAGACCCAACATTCTCAGGAACATTACGGATTCCCCTGGACGGAACGTCTCTTCCCTCATCAGAGGATGGGCTTGCTGTGTGACCGTCGCTCGGGTATCTCCTTCCCTCAGCGTTCCTTTCTGCTACAGTGGCCCTCCGTCTTCTGTTGGGTGGACGTCCGCGTGGGCGTGGAGGTGGAGTTTCGATTCCAGTGGCACTGATTCGTGTTGTCCGTCTTGTTCTCACCATCGGCTCAGCCTAAACACGGACTCTTTTGTTCGTTTCCCACAGAAGGCGCCAAAATGTTGAGGGGTTGAGCCTGAATCACTAACTAAACTACTAAAAATCCCTATTCTAAGGTCCGCCTCCATCTTGAAGTCCAACCTAGTGACTTGGTCCGAGCAGGGACACCTGAAAAGACTAAGTGGGGGGGGGGGGGGTTGGTTAGATAGGTAGCCCGGTTTGCTAGATGTCAAACCGGGAAGAGACTTTAATCAAGAGAGAGAGAGAGGAAGGCTCTCAATGTAGTAGTTATGAGGGAAGTTATAACAAGAATTGACTTACCTTAATGTATGGGGCCTTGTGCTATATTTATAGTTATCATGTACTTATGAAGTGGTTCATAAGATGATGCCAAGTGTATGTTCAGGATTTGGACAACAATGCTCCCTTGGCCCATGGCCCAATAGTATGTGAGGGTCTAACACTATTAGATGGGCCTGGGAGGGTAGATTGGTCCTTTTTCCCCTTAGAGTACTATTTCCGCTGATGGGTCCGTGTAAGACCCTTTAGAATGATCCGAGCTCTATTGAGTTGGGTCTGTTCTTAGGTAGCGCAGTGACGGTCTGAGATACTAGCTGCTCGAAATTCCAGTGTATACGTTTTGTCTTATTGTTAAGTTGGCGTCCGAGTTTATCTCGTCCGGTCCGTTTGGCATCTTAGGACTGACAGTGTGTGGTCCTTGTGAGACCATATGACCTTTTGTCAGGTTCGGAAGTCATGCACCTAGCTAGGTCGGACCAGCTGAAAAGGTATGTTGACTTGAGCGTACTTATTAACCTGGAAGGCTTTCCTTAGGGCGGACTAGCCAGGGTCGGATAAGTACTGAATTGGCTATTTTAGCCTTGATGCGCTCTAGGACACGCTCTATGGCGCCCTTAACGGATTTGACATATATCCGTATCAACACACACCAATTAGTGGCCTACATCCAATCATAAAACCTTCTTTAGGTGCTCTAAAGCATACATAGAAATGCCTAAACTCATGTGTTACCCTGTCCACATCAACAATAATTGTAGAGCCTGGATTCCTTGTTCTGAGTTCCTCAGCATAATCCCATAACTTTGCATATTGAGCATCTGGTGGACCTTCCAGAATTGACATGGCCAACTTTCTTGCTCTATAAGCCTGAAAGGGAGAAATGACCAGCCCTGTCTCATTAAGAACCTCATGCACAAATGCCTTAATATTTCTATCTGGATCAATCTTGAATTTGCTAAGGAACCTATTTGCAAGCCATGAACTCTTCACATAGGGGACAGTTTGTGTCAATCCACAATCATGATGAGGGTAGTAGGTATACACCTCAAATCCAGTACCATCTTTAACCTTGTGATAGTGCACTCTCCATTGGCATCCATGTCCTTCACACTTAGCATAAATCCTCACTTTGTCATTCTTCACCACCTTTACATTTCTTAAAGTAATTACTCCATGTGATGCAACAGCCCTCCTAAACTCAAGTTTGCTGTTAAAATTCATCCCCAAATTAAACTTAGTTCATAAGCATGAGCAGATTTATGCACCCTTCTAGTTGGCCTATTAGGCTGCCTTATCTCATCCTCATCATCAGATTCAAGTGCAGAGTTCACATCATCAGAACTAGCTACTACCACATCAGACTCAGATTCAATATCATCATCAGAGCTACTACAGAGGTTGATGGACTTCTTAGGCTCTATTACTGCTCCTTTAGCTTTCTGATTACTGTAAAAACCATGTCCCTTGCCCTGCATATAGTCAAAACCAGTTGGGATTGACTTCTCCTTATTTAACTTCTCCTTACCCATGTCCTTGGCAGTTAACTTCTCCTTACCCCTCTCAAGCAAAACACCCTCAATCCACACACTACATTCCCTTTTCTCAAGGTGATCAATTGCATGACTGGTTTCTTCAAAATCATCCTCTAATTCTATAAAGCCAGACCTTGAATAAAAGTAAAACCTCCTAACAGGTCCAACCCTGGAAAAATCAGCAAATGCATTCAACTGTTTCATATCCAAATCCTCCATAGAAAAATAGTCATATTTCACAAGTTTACCCCCCACATACTTCTTCTTCTTTATGATAGTGTCAACCACAAAATTACCACCATAGTTCACACATATAGTCATATAACTTGTTGTTTCATCTGTCCAAACAAATCATGAAAACTTCATGCAAAATTCAGACTAAAATCAAAGTCACATAAACTCAATTTTGCATGAAACATGCTTATTGAAACATGGGAAGCTTATAAAAACAGGGAAACTCAATTTTTGCATGAAGAAACATGAACATACACGTACCATATACATTTAAACAAAAAAAATCAAATCTTTTCATACCATAATCTGGGTTCGGCATGTACAATTTATCATCTGGCCTTAACGACATATTGATTTCCGAATTTTGTCACCTTCCAAGCATTAATTGTGGCCTTTTTTTTGGTTTGATGGAGATTGGAGTAACACAGCAGTAATTGAGAGGAGTAAATGAGTTTCTAGGTCAAATTATCTTCGTATTGGCGGCAATTTTCCCTCCCAAATATGCTATTGCCATGTGTGTTGGCATGTATGTCCAAATCAGCCGATTTACTGTCCAACTTAGCCGTTTTTATGTTATACGGTTTCGTATACGGTCCTCATGACCAATTTCGGGAATCAAGACACTTAGGACCAAATCGCAAAGGATGGTCACTTAGAGGGCCAATTTTGCGATTCACCCATTTGCGTCGTTTTTCATGCAAGGAGCCTTGAGTTGGTACAAATGGATGCACGTGAATCATCAACTCTCGACGTGGGATGCATTTATCTAGGCTCTAGAACTTAGGTTTAGGCCCACCTCATATGAGAATCACCAAGCCGCCTTGTTTAAACTTAAGCAAATAGGTTCTGTGGCAGATTACCAGGAAGAATTTGAGAAAATTTGCAATGTCGTCACTAGTTTACCGCCCGAGGCTATCTTGAATTGTTTCATTTTTGGCTTACAGAAGGACATACAACAAGAGCTCGCCGTACTCAAGCCACATACCATCACCGACGCCATCGGGCTTGTTAAACTCCTTGAGGTGAAAATCAAGGATTCAAAACCAAAATACTCACCCTGCCCGAGATCCCTACCAAGCCCTACACATAACCTATCAGCACCACGCCCCATTAGCCAAATTCCATGTCACTCTCCCGCAAATTTTGGTCAACGCCCACAAAATAACCTCCAATCCGACGCCTCGCTAACCCAGAAATCCAACAACGAAGAGTGCGTAGATTATGCTTTAGTTGTGAGGAGAAATGGCACCCTGGTCATCAATGTAAACACCCACAATTCCTAATTGTGGTTGTTAATGAAAACCCAGAGCCTTTTCTTTCACAAAATGAAGCTAATGAAAATCCCAACCCACCAAATCATTGCCCTATTCCAGAAGACAATGCTTCCTCACCTATTTTGCAAACCGAGACGGTACAAAAAAATGGAACTTTCCACCTATCGGTAGCAGCTTAGATGGGGGTGCCAACAAACACACTACGAGTAAATTGCACCCTTGGAGGACATATTTTTACGGCTCTCATCGATTCGGGTAGTACACACAATATTGTACAACCTCGAGTCATGGAATTTCTTGGGTTGCCTGTGGAATCTGTACCAAATGTCCAAGTTATGGTAGGAAATGGGGAATATTTGGAATGCACTGGTCAATGCTCAGATGTTGTCATTCACATTAAAGGGCATGAATTTAAGGTTCCATTCTTGGTGTTACCAATTCAAGGCGCTGATGCGGTTCTTGGTATGAAATGGTTGAGCACATTGGGAAAATTCGTGGCTGATTTTTCCATTCCCAGTATGAGTTTTACTCATAATGATGCTCAAGTTGAATTGAGAGGTGAGCCTCAATTATCCTTAGTAACTTCTTCACAAATTAATAGAATGTTAGCTACAGGTTCCATTATGTTTCTACATGCTATCATCCCCAACTTTAGCCCACCCCTCCCAGATCTCAATTCCACTTCCAAAAACCAACACCCAGAATTACAGTCCCTGCTTAACACTACCACCACTAAGAACCCATGACCACCAAATCCATTTAAATCCCGATGCCAAACCTGTGAATGTGCGGCCATACAGATACCCACATTTTCAAAAGGAAGTTATGACTCGAATGATATCTGAGATGCTTAAGGAGGGAACAATCCGACCCACTAAGAGCCCATATTCATCTCCCGTCTTATTGGTGAAAAAGAAGGATGGCACGTGGCGATTTTGTGTGGATTATCGCACCCTAAACGCGATAACCATACGTGATAGGTACCCTATCCCAACAGTTGACGAGCTGCTAGATGAATTAAAAGGTGCTTTGATCTTTTCGAAGATAGATTTACGGTCGGGATACCATCAAATAAGGGTGACCCTAGAGGATGTCCACAAGACTGCATTCCGAACTTGTGATGGGCATTATAAGTTTCTTGTGATGCCATTCGGGCTTTCTAATGCCCTGTCAACCTTTCAAGCCGCAATGAATGAGTTATTTCAGAATTACCTACGCAAGTTCGTGTTGGTTTTCTTCGATGATATCCTTATTTATAGCACTACATGGAGTGAGCACATGGAGCACTTAAATCAAGTTTTCTCTCTACTGGCTGAGCATCATTATTATGCTAAGTTGTCCAAGTGTGTCTTTGTGGAAGCACAAATCAATTATCTTGGACATATCATTTCTGGCAAGGGAGTTAGTGCAGACCCGGAGAAAATAGAAGCAATATTGGCTTGGCCAGTACCTACCTCAGTTACGGCTCTTCGAGGATTTTTAGGCCTCACCGGGTGTTACAGACGGTTCGTGGAAAAACATGCTTCCATAGTCCTTCCACTCTCAGAATTGTTGAAGGAGGGCAAATTTACATGGAATCAAGCGGCTGAAGTAGCCTTCAAAGCATTAAAGAATCGTGTGACAAGCTTGCCGGTACTAGTACTCCCGGATTTCTCCATTCCATTTGAGCTAACAACTGATGTAAGTGGCACTGCTATCGGGGCTGTCCTGTCCCAACAAGATCATCCCATTGCATTTTTCAGTAAGAAGCTTGTTCCCCGGATGCAATCTTCTTCCACTTGTGTACAGGAACTCTACGCCATCACTGAAGCTGTTAAAAAATGGAGGCACTATTTATTGGGAAGGAAATTTGTAATATTCACAGATCAGTGTAGCATACGTCATCTACTCAGCCAATCTATTCAAACGCCGGAGCAGTAGAAATGGCTAACCAAGCTGATGAGTTTTGATTATTAGATATGATACAAACCTGGAAAAGAGAATCGTGTTGCTGATGCTTTGTCACGAACATAAATTCCCACTTTTTCGGCAATTTCAACTCCGACCCTGCCTTGGCTTAATGACCTTCAGAAGTACTATGGAAAAATAGAGGGGGTCGAATTCCTGCAAAAAGTAAAAGCCGATCCCTCAGCTTACAAAAACTTTCAGGTATGCAATGGTTTAGTTTTGAACAGATTATACATACCTGAAGCAAGTTCTTTGCAACCAAACCTCCTTAAAGAGGACCATGCCTCACCCGTCGGAGGTCATTCTGGAATAACAACCACATTCGGTTGCTTAGCGACCTCTTTTTATTGGCCTTCCATGAAAACCAGTGTCACCAACTATGTCGCCCAATGCCATACATGTCAACAAAACAAACCACAAAACCACAAACCATATGGCTTACTCCAACTTCTTCCCATACCTTCACAAGCTTGGGAGTATATTTCCATGGATTTCATTACCCATCTACCGAACTCAGCCGGGAAAACAACTATATGGGTCATTGTAGATCGATTCACCAAATACGCACACTTCATCCCCCACCACTAAAATACATAGCGGCATATTTAGCATCCATATTCTTAACTGAGGTTTACAAATTACATGGTTTGCCAAAATCCATTGTCTCAGACAGAGACTCCCTGTTCCTGAGCCATTTTTGCTTGAACTATTTCACAAATTTGGGACGTCTCTCAACTACAACAGTGCATACCATCCTGAATCGGATGGGCAGACCGAAGTGGTGAATCGGTGCCTCCAATCTTACCTCAGATGCTTCGTGTGTGATGAACCAAATGCGTGGACTCGTTATCTTCCATTGGCTGAATACTGGTACAACACACCACTCTGCCATCCAAATGACGCCATTTGAAGCCCTTTACGGAAAACCCCCACCACCAGTGACAACTTATATTCCTGGTTCCTCACAAAATGTTGCCATTTACACTACCCTATCAAGCCGGGAAGACCTTCTTTCACGACTCAAGGAGAAACTGCATACGGCTCGCAACAGAATGAAAAATTTCAACTCGAACCTCAATCAATTGTGGCTGAGCGTGTAGTGGAGAAATCAAATGGCAAGGTCAGAGAATTCTTGGTAACGTGGCAAGCTTCTTCAGATGATGAGAGTACTTGGGAAGAAGCTGATAATTTCCGGCAAATTTATCCCCAATTCACATCCAGCAGGAGTCAAAATTCGTCCCGCACAAATGAAGTGTCAATGGGCCTTGAGGACAAGGCCAATTTGAAGGAAGGGGTAATGATGTAGCCTAGGTGCTCAAGCCCACAAGAGTAGTCCAAAGGCCCAAATGGCAAGAAGACTTTGTTATGGAGTAGATTTGCGTTAATTCATGTAGTGTTTACATTATTTTAGTAGTTTGCATTTCATATCACGTTTCTACAGTCATGGTCATAGTTTGTTGGTTTGTTCCTTATTTCTAGCAAGTCATGTACGTAGTGGTTCAGTTAACTACCTAGGATTTCATCTTTATTTTTATCTTTACTATTCTAAAAGAGAACTACTCAAAGGTAGTTGTTACACCAATCAATTTAATTTTGACCAATTAAATTAATTTTGACTCCAAATTTCATATATAAAAATAAAGCTAAAAAGAAAAAGAAAAAATAAAGGAGTTGTAAATCATCTCCCACTACTCCCACCCATTATAATCACCAAAATTTATATTTTCATTAATAATTCATATTACATATATACTTCTATATTATAATTGAATTTATAACTAATTATAAGTTTAAATATATATTGTATTGTTTATGTCATGCATAAATAATTTTAATATGAGACACTCATCTATTTGGTATTGCACGTGAAAATTCACGTGCACAATTTTATTAGTGTATTTAAATGCATTTCCATCAATGAAAACGGCAGAATCATCTTTGCCACAAAAATCATAGATCTTCTTTTATGAATTTCTTGGAGTTCGTTTCTTAATCGAAAAGGAACACGTATCAGATTCGAATTGGGATATTGAACTTGGATTCAAATTCAAACTTGAATTCGAACTCGTTAAATCGATAAATTGATGTGTGTTAGACTACATTGACGATGATTACATGCTTCTTTGATGTCTATTGAGGCTTGAAAGATGTTAGAAATTGAGTTGTGGGATTTAGAAAACGTTTTGAACTTTCAAGGACTTGTTTGAGCTTTTCGAAAACGCAAAGCCCTAGCTTTTGAGAATTTGACGGACTTGATTGTAAAAGTTACAGGGACTGAATTGGACTTTTCGAAAGTTCTTAAATGATTGTAAGAAACCAGAAAGGTGTAGGGACCTGGTTTGCAAATTGACGACTTTTGTCAATTTACAGCGAGGTTCAATCCTTTTTGTTTCTTACTATTATGTACAAATTGTTTCTGTTATGGGCAATTGAGTTCAAACACTTCCAGCACTTTTCAACTAGGTACAAAAGCTTGCTGTTTATTTCAATTGAGACCATAACTTCCTACAAAATTTGAATTTACCCCAGAAATAGTTTCTGACTTCGCAATTAAGTTCAAATAATTTTTAGAAAATTATATTTAAAATTCTGGAAATTATAAAAAAGGCCTTAGAAGTTTTAGAAACTTCAAATTGCACATAAATACTTTATGTAAATTATCAAAAGGGTTATATTAATCTTTTGAAGATTAATAACATGTTTGGAGACATATTAAGGTTTTGGAAACCAAACAATTAGATTGTAAATTTAGAGTTTGAGTTAGACTCATTAACTATGTAACTTTAACTCGCGATTATAATTTATTACTTGGCGTAATGCACTTGTATTGTTTGGAATTTTTATTATTATAATCATTGTGATTATGTGACCTACTTGTCTACGTGATTTTATTTAAAAGTTATGTAGTTGTAGAGTCCGCTTTGCATGTTGGGTAGATGGCGCCCTAATACTTGTCAGACTGCTTTGCATGGTTGGGTAGACGACTCCCACATAATTGTTTATATGTGTCATGCATGTTAAGATCTTGTTTAAGTGATTAAATACCCCGTTAAAGGTTCCCCGCTTTAAAATTAAGCTTTGTCTTAGACAATGACGTCCCATCATAATTGAGTTTTGTGATGAACCTCTTCACCTGTAAAGCACTTCGCCAAAGCGTTTGTTCCGGTCTACGAGTGGAAGACCTTCTCATATATAATATTGTAATTATCGTGTGATGGTTTGGCTTACTTTAGTTACTTCTATATTGCCAAAGCTGTAGAGGTAACTTAAGGCGTCAGACTGTTTGGATACAGTCAACCAAGAGTTGTTTGATGAAAACCATTGGTTTGGAGACCTACCAGTTATGCTATTGCAGTGATGAGCCAAAGCAGGGGCTGTGATAGTAGGAATGTGGATCTTGAGCCACTATAACTATATTCGATATAGTTCGTACTCTTTCATGGGGTCATTGAGTATGTGAAAATAGTGGGAGCTGAATTTTCAAAAGGCCTTGATTATTTAGTCGCTGAATGTGATGTTTATGAATTGTTTGTTTATTTAGAGTTAAACTTAATTACCGCTTTATTTATGTTATATTTCATTTGGTTGTTAAGAAACGGCAGACTATTGTAAGATGAATATTTTTATAATTACCAATTATATTGTTGACTTGCATAGTAAATTTCAATTAATGTTCATAAATCGAGTAAGGTCTTGGACCAACACATATCCAAATAAATCTTGCATTTACATAGAGTATATCATGTATGACATGTTTATACAAGAACAATTTGGATGAAGAAACATATTTGATATGTGCATGTATAATACTTAAGTGACACCTGCAATATGAGAAAATGAGAACATTATAGAAAAGACATGTCCATGGCATATGTTGTGATTGGTGATGATAGTTAAGTATCCATTACGGTAACTTGACAGAGCCAGTGGGAGCACATAGAATAGACAAACTTTCTACTATGTTGAATATGGAATTCTCTCACAGAGTCTCATATGTTGGAAGATGATTAGGTCAATTGAGATATTGTATTCTTAGAGAATATTGCTCGGCAATAAAATCTCAAATACTTCTTGTTGTAATCATTCCAAGATCTATTCTTAAAATCATTGTGATTTATAAATACGATAGGAATGATGTCAATGGCGTTACTTAATGAATTAGAATGAAAGTGTGGTCCAGATAACGACAAAGTAAAAGACTACAGCGGGGGGGAATAGTCTTTTCAAACTTTTGACGGTAAAACAGTTTCTTAGATACTTATGAAGGTATTACTTAATCTCAGAGAGCGGAAGTCTTTTCAGAAAAGTGCATGTGCTTAGCATGCTAAAATGTGTTTAAGTACTCATCAAGTAATAAGTAATACAGAAATTAAGTGAAGAAAGTAAATAACACAAAGCTTTTTATAGTGGTATCTGAGGGTAGCGTAATCCCTCAACTAATCCACTCGCCCTTTCTCAGGACTTGAATTCATTAAGATAAGATGATGAGTTCCCCTTACAAAATCCTATCTCGTGATCCCTTTTACACTAAGTTCCCAACCAAGTTTTCCCCCTGAGTTATTCCCTAGTTTTCCCAACCAAGTACTTCCTCTACTCAGTAACCTTTGAGCTATTCCTTAGTTTCCCAAACTAAGTACTTCCTATGCTCAACGCCAGTTAGTGTTTTGGTTATGGTAGTTTTCTCAGGTGAGCAGTCCCTTAATAACTTCTGCAGTTATGTAGGAGTGCTCCTGTAGAATCAAGATTACTTAATATACTTTTCAATGTATGGTAACTTGTTCTTTACTGACCCAAGTCTTGATGTTGTTCAAGAGAATGAATCACATATATGAGTCGCAATTATATCTTCTGGATTCAACTGTTTCACAATATACAATTCTTGTTAAGGATCAGGACACTTAGAAATTTCGTGCTACTTAGAATTCAAGAGCTTTAATCGCAACAGTAAGCTAGAGAGTAAGTAGGCAGAAGGCTTGTATGCTTGAAAGTATATCGCAATTGATGTTCAGTCTGAGGTGTAAGTTCTGTGTGTTTTTTCAAGCATTCTAAGTGGTGATATTTATAGTTGAAAATCATGCCGTTTGAATTAGTATCCGTTAGGCACAATGAAATTCAAACTAACGATATCTGAAGTTAGTACGGTAGTGAGCTTTGTGTCTTTTCAGAGATTTTCTCTTTTGTTCAGACATCTCTGTCTGCATAATAAATGCACTGTACCAACTTTTGTCCTGTAGTGTCAACGGAAAAATGCAGCTATCTGAGGCTTTGCAAGTCCTTTCTTAGTGACCTTTAGTGCATCAGAAACCTATTGAAACGTTTGTCTCTCAGACACTTAGTTTCTTCAAGGTATCTGAGCCAATGTATCTGAGGACACATTTTTCCTTAGTCATCAACAATTTGGTGCAGTATTCTGATCTTCAATAAAAGAGTTCTTCTGTTGGATGCTTCCTTCTTGGTCTTCTTCAAAGATATAAAAATTACATTCAGAGACCTAACATCCTATACAAGGTTTGCTAGACTAACATACTCAGTAAGTTTCCTCTTTTACAATGTTCAAGTGAACTAAGAGTACTAGTTACCTTTCGAGCTAAGATAAGTCATTATGGTTTAGTGATCAAAATCTAAACATATATTCCTAACAAATTTCCCCCTTTTTGATCAGTCACCTATGACTATCTTTAAACCTATTATGAACTGGATGAGGACACAATCCAACACTTAAACATTTCTTATGATCTTTCATTTCTTTTTATTTAAGTGCAGAAAGTAAACATCAACCAAATCACAAGGTGTGATCTTTGCTGACAAGTTATCTTTTCATGAGAATAAGTATCTGAGAGTAGGTTCATCAGATAGGTTACAAGTGATAGCACATATAACTTTTACACGATAAAGCAATAAATTACAATCAACAAAAATCAAAACAATACACAACTAAGTAGGACAACAGGAAGTTCCAAGTTCCAAGTGAACATCCGACTAATTGGTCTTCAAGTCTTCTTCCTCAGCTTTGAAATACCTTATCACCAAATCTCATGCAATCTTCAGAATATTCAAGGATGTAAGTTCTGACTTTCATTTCAGTTCTCTTTGTTGCAAGAGTAATGTCCTTGTATGATTTGGTGGATAGGTTCTTGGTCATGCTTTTGATCCATAGGTACTTGCCCCATTTCCAGACATGAACAAGCTGCTCTTCAGTGGGCTTGTAGTGACCATATATCTCTTTCAGATACTTCAAGTCACCCAAGTATTGATCCTCAGTCAAATAAAATGACTCATAAGGTTCAACTTGCAGCTTTGTTCTTGACCCAAATTCATCAAAAAATTTATGCACATCCTCAGGTCTGTGATAATAGGTCTTTCTTTTTGGCTTCCTGTCTGACTTGTATTTCAAAGTCTAGCCATTTCTGAACTCTATCTTTAGGCAACAACTCTGGTCTGCCTTTTCTCCATGCCATCATCTGTTTGAAGATGGGTACTGGTAGTCCTCCTTCATTGACTAGAACATTTTCCAATTTCAGTATACAGTAGCCATTCTTCTGATGAATACACTGCCAAACAGAGGGATTTAGATCATCAGTCTTTACATACTCAATCTGAGCATCTTCAGGCTTTGGTGGTGGTATTCTACCAAACTTGATGTCCCTTTATCTCTTCCTCTTCTGTTTGGAGTTCAGACCTTTCAGTGAGGGGTCTTCAGATGGGGTACCTTGCTGGATTGACTTGGTGTTTCCAGAAGGTGTCCTTCACTACAAGAAAAACATTAAAAAACGACGTTATGGGGCGACGGAATTTATCCATCGCCCCATAACGACGGATCGCCTATTGGGGCGACGGAATCTATCCGTCGTCCCAATTCACGACGGATAACAGTTATCCGTCGCTTATTAGCGACGGATAACTTATCCGTCGCTAAATTGGGCGACGGATAATTATTATCCGTCGCCCAGGTTTGACTTTTTTTTTAAAAAAAAAAAAATATAAAAAACTGGGCGACGGATAGATTATCCGTCGCTATAAGGCGACGGATTCTATCCGCCGCTGCATCGTGACGGATCGGCCTGCGGCCGACGGATACGTGTCCGTCGGCCCAGTTCTTATTTTCCAAGAAAGCAGGCGTAATCCTCATTTCTTCATCTTCTTCCTTCTTCTTCCTCATTTTCTTCTTCTCCTCAATCCCGTTTTTCGGCCAATCATCCGTTATTCCGGCCAATCTTGGTGCCTAATCGAAGCTCGTGTGACAAGGAGTTTGGTTCTTCGATCAATTTCATATTTCTACCGATTAATCAAGGTATTTTTGCTAAAACCCTAGTTTTTAAAAATTTGGGGATTTTGTTTATTTTTGATTAATTTGAGCAATTATATGTATATATGATAAGTATGTAGTAGTTAGTTTAGTTAATTTGATTAATTATATGTAATTTGTTCAATTTGATAGTTAGTTTAATTAATGATATGAATGTATGTAGTATGTTAATTAAGTTTGGTATGTATGAATGTATGTAGTTAGTTTGATTTGTGTGTTAAGTATATATAGTTAGTTTAGTTAATTTGATATGTTTGTTAAGTATAGAAGTATGTAGTTTTGATTTGATAAATTTGTATGTTAAGTATGTAATTTGATATGAATATATGTAGTAATTCGATATGTATAGAGTAATTAGTTAATTTGATATGTATGTTAAGTATATAATATATGTACTAAGAGGTTGAAATGGTTAAATTATATTCCCAATTTTGTAAATATCGAACACTTAATTAATAATTAATTTATAAGCAACATATAATAATTAACAATTAACCTCTACAATCTTCTTATCCGAATTGGAATCGATCTAATAAATTAAATACGATCTAATCAATTGGAACGTCTCAGGTTAAAAATAAAGTATATATACAATGAATTCCGACCGTTCATGGATGTACGATCGTACGGCGGTAAATGGCAGAGTTTGTAGGAGTTTTGTAGAAGGGGTTAAAGGTTTCATCTCGTTTGCCATGGGACGTCCGGTTTGTACAATTGGGGGGTTGATAAAGTGTCCTTGCACATTGGAAACCTGCAGAAACAAGCAATTTATGACGCCTACAGCAGTATTCGAGCACTTGCGACGTTATGGATTCATGCCTGAGTATCATGTATGGATTCATCACGGTGAGGAAGCACCGTCCATGTCATACCTCCAATGGAGAGAGAGGCGGTTTGGGGCCTATCGAGTGCCTTTCTGCTTGTCGGAACATGTGCATGGTGTATTGGGAGGAGGATGTAGATCTGTTGGAATGCAAGTTCTGTGGTAGGGAGCGCCACAAGTGATGAGGAGGGGGGTGCATGAGAATGAGGAGTTTGATCCGTTTTGTCTCTAGGCTTGTATAACTAGTAATCATTAGTTTATATATATATGAAACCAAACATTATGGTAAAATTGAAGCTGATGTAACTTATATTATGTAATGCCGTAACAATTGACTGGAGCTAATATAACTTATATTACGTAGCAATTGATTGAATTATTGTGAAATTGATTTATTATCGTAAATGAAAGAACTCGATCTAATGAATTCAAACGTGTCAGGTTATTATCTAATTATTCAATGAATACCGATCGTGGATGGATGTATTGTCGTACTCTCAATGGCAGAGTTCAATGGAGTTTTCTGAAAGGGGTTGAAGGTTTCATTGAATTTGCAATGTCAAATCTGGCTTGTGTAAAGGATGGGTTGATAAAGTGTCCTTGTGCAATGAAACAGTGCAGAAACAAGCAATACGTGACTCCTAAAGTGGTCTGCACGAGGACCAATATGTAGTCTTAGAGGACGGCGATAACGGTATATTATGTGTATTATGAGTAATTATATGTGTTATTATAATCTGTTATGTATTATAACTCGTACTAACACATTTTTATTGTATTTATTACATTTTTTGCAGATGTCATGACAGAGGCCGTCCACCTATCGTCCCCCACGCAGCCGCAAGATGATAGTGGTGGGTCGGGACACCGTCAGTGGAGGGCTCGAAGATCGTGACAAGGTCTCGATTCCCGAGACCCCCGGTGAGAGAGCAGCCGTGGCTCTACCAGTCGCCCGGACATGTCGAGGAGGACGACCACGACGATTGTCCCTACCTCGTGTTCGATCCAAACAATCCCAACGTCACGTGGGACGGCTTGCCTGTGATTTTCCCTATTGGTCCTGCCAAGTAAGTATTATACATTCTTCTTAAATATCTAAAACATAACTGATAATGATAGTTGACAAGTATAAATTGTTGTACTAAAGTAATGCATATTCGTTTCTTGTATCTTATACATTGACAACAGCTTATGGCCTCGGGAGGTGCACAACAAACTAGGTGACATCTTCCTGAGGTGAGAGAGCCACCAAGGTGGTGGTGAGTGTTGGAGCCACATCTCGAGCGCATGAGGGCCGAGTACTTGATGAGTGAGGGTAAGTTAAAATATGACATTCATTTGTTTGTAATTATAATTAATCGCTTTTAATATGAGTGGTATGTTAGCCTTGTATGTGAGTGGTATGTTAGCCACTTTATTTGGGTGATATGTTAGTCACCATTGTGTTAGTAAATTTTAGGACAATGTGAGTGGTATGTTAGCCACTGTATGTGAGTGGTATGTTAGCCACTTTATTTGGGTGATATGTTAGTCACCATTGTGTTAGTAAATTTTAGGACAATGTGAGTGGTATGTTAGCCACTATATGTGAGTGGTATGTTAGCCACTTTATTTGGTTGATATGTTAGTCACCATATCTGTTATGTTGTTAGGACATGTATTGACTTTGATGTTGTATGAAATTGGGAATGTAGAAGGAGTACTTCATTCTGAAGAGTTGATCCCACAGATCCGGGCGTGTTTATTTAGACTGTGGGATCCAAACTATCTGAGGATATGGTCATGACGTGGAAGGCCATTCGGGATCGGGTGGCCCAATCCTCCACGAGTTGATGCAACGGAGTGGGCCTTTGGGATGCTTCATCGGCCGAATCGATGTCCAGACGTTGCTTGACCAACAAAGTAACCGGCATCCTACCGACTGGCGGCAGAAGGGCCGTTCACCACCTTGGGAGGCGATCTCATCGATTATTATCAATCGTATATATGTGTTTTGCAATCTAGCATTACGTATGCTCTATTACTTGTAGATGATAAATTGTTGACTAGATCTGGTTTGATCTGTGGCACGGGGAGGTGACATCCAAGTATGCCATCTTCAAGAAGGCCAAGTATATGGGTATGGACCGACTGTCGGGCATCGTCTATTGCGGTATGTTTATGTTGCTTAAAGTTCATATTTGTACACTATTACAAGTTACTTTTTTAAAACAGTAACTGATCATTATATCTGCTATTTACGATTTCAGGCTGAGGTTGATGCTCGGTGGCGCAGGAGGACGAGGCGGGTGATGTGTTGTCAATGAACAAGTTGACAACATCTTCCTAGAGGTCAACAAACCGGACAAGAAAGGACGAATATATGGACTCGGAGCCTCGGTTTGCAAATCGCTAGTCCGGCGTGCTCTCATCATCGTCCCAGATCCAGACGTCCGTTTACACTGTGACTGTGTCTCGAAAATGGTGCAATCGCAGGTCCGGGAACATGTTGCTCGGCTAACTCAAGAGATGGAGCGCCGCGACAGAGAACGAAGGGAGGAGAACGAGCGCCTTCGGTTACAGATGGAGCAGTTCATGTCCCAGTTCCGCCATCTCCCCCCCCCACCCCCGTCTGATAGCTAGTTATGTATCTCAGATGTTGATTTTTTTCATATTTACACTTGTTTGGATAATTTCTCCAGCTCCGAATATTACTTTTTTATTCATTGAAACATTTTTCGTATTATTGATTTATTATCGAACATTATATTGATTAAATAGGTGAACTACGAAAAATAGGGATTAATATGAAATAAATAGTGACGGAATTAGTGACGGAATTCAAGGATTGGAATTAGTGACGGAATTTCAAATTCCGTCACTAGTCCAATTAAAATATTTAGCGACGGATAGAATCTATCCGTCGCTAAATTTAGCGACGGATAGATTCTATCCGTCGCTAAATATAGCGACGGATAGATTCTATCCGTCGCTATATTTAGCGACGGATAGATTCTATCCGTCGCTATATTTCGGAATTAAAAAAAAATAAATAAATTGATCAATCCGTCGTCCAATCTGTCGCGAATTGGACGACGGATTGTTATCCGTCGCCACAGCTCCAGGGGGGCGACGGATTTTCTATCCGTCGCCCGATCCGCCGCTGAGTCATGACGGATAGTTGGCTCAGCGACGGATCTATCCGTCGCCATGTGCCGATTTTTGTAGTGCTTGCTGCTATTGGAATTGCAGCAATGGGACCAAACATGCTGCTCAAATTCTTTCTTCTGTGAAGATGATCTTTGTCATCTTCATCATCATCATCATCATCATCATCATCATCATCATCATCTTCTTCTTGATGAATAACCATAAGGTCTTTGCAGCTTTCTTGTCCAGTTTTCCTTCTCTTTTCAGAGACCTCTCCTTCTTCTTCTTCTTCTTCTTCTTCTTCTTCTTCTTCTTCTTCTTCTTCTTCTAAGTCTCTGTCTTATCTTCTTCTCCTTGAGCTCTGGGCAGCTGTTGGAGGTATTTGGGTATTTGTCCTTGACCTTGTAGTCACCATCTGTAGCTCCTGACTTGAGGTTTTGGTCCGGGCTTCTTCAGGATACATCTTTCCTTAGACCTTTCCTTGTGTTCTCCTTGTACTTCCTCCCCTTTTAGTCATTGGAGACTAATCAAAACGTACCAGGAGGTTGGCATAAGAATCTGACAGAGTGTCAAAATTCTTTTGAAGTTTTATGTAAGCCTCAGTGAGTTGCTGCATCTCCTTTATGAGATCTTCATTCTGCTTTTCAATTCCAGTTTCCTTGTTTGTCAGCTTGGAAACTTCAGCAATCACTGATTATATCTGAGTTGATGCCAGTTGGGCAGTATCATATGCAACCTGCATAGACTTGCTATCCAAATCCTTTACCATTCCAAGATCTCTTTGCTTTAGAAACAGTGAAGAGGTTCTTTTGGAGATGAGCTAAGAAAACTTGGTGAAGTCAGATGGTACGAATTCAGTAACCTCCTTGTCTTGATCTTCCAGTTCCTTTAGTAGTTTGAGCATAATCTTTGATCTATTCTCAAAGTCAGATGTATGGACATTAGGAACCTTTGGGAAGATGGTGGGAGCCATGATATTCCTGTTGAGATGTGATACTATTGTTTGATTATCCTTAACAGGATAGCTTGTTATGTCAGCAACCTCATGCTCCTCTTCATGGACTTCTTCCTCTTCATCTTCATCTTCATCATCCTCCCATGTGTCTTCATTGCCTAGTCCAGCAACCATTTCAGAAATGGGCTTCTTTAACTTTCCAGACGATGATGGAACACATGCTATTTCAGAATTCTTCGTCTTGATCTCAGCAGCGTGTTCAGCATCCATCTCTTCAATAAGTGTCTGAGCATCAAGTTGTAGTGGTTTCTGCTCAGCAAGGGCTTCTGCCTCCTTGCCAGACAACTCTTCAATCCTTTTCAGTGGCCGCTTTTTCAGCAACCTTGGTTTCCAACTCAAGGCGCAAGTGTTATTCTTCCTCCAACATTTATTTAAGTTGGGCCACCCTTTACTCAGCTTCCTAAAGTTTCTGAGCGGTGTCATCAGCAAGGTGCCCAACCTCTTCACCCTGTTGCTTTGGTGGAGAAGGGCTAGATGATCTCTGAGGAGAGTTAGAAGGAGTAGTATTCTTCTCAGGAAGCTTTTCAGCAACTGAGGCATGGTGTTGTCCAGCAACACCTCCTGCACCGGGTGGGGGTGCATTATCATCCTCATCCTTTTTAGAATCATCTTTCTTGTCAGAAGACTTGTGAGGGGACTTGGGTTTTTCCACGTTATTTTCATATGTCTCCTCATCAGATGGCAGATCTATCACTTCCTTAATTGCCACAGGCTTGCTTCCCACTTCCTCTTGTTCAGCAGGTGCTGAGGGAATTCTCAATGGCAGAGTGGGGTTAGAAGCTAGCCTGAACCATGTGTTTCTATCTACTTTATGGAAGTCTTCAATGAGAGTTTCTGCAACTACATCTTTGAACAGAAAGTTCCTCAAGGTTGCATGATCGTACTTTTCAGTAGGAAGCAACACATGGATGTAGTTTTCAAGTTGTTCAGCTTTCTTCCTTTTTACAGGATCATCCAAGATTTGTGCAAGTGCCATCAGATCCATTCTTTTTAACTTTTGCCATCTTTTAAGGCAGAGATATGTTCTGGAAGTGCACGATCCTTGAACAACTAAAGTAGATCGTCATCAGATGTAACTTCCCTTCAAGTTTGATGTGATGTACCCTCAATTTGAGCTTGAAAGAAAATGGAATTTTGATTAAGTATCAAAACTTGGTCAGATATCTGAGTCAAAAGTAAGTCAGGTTTCTAAGTTACCTGTGTCACAACAACAGGCCCAAAAAGTTGAACTTTTGAGGTGGAAGAACCCTCAAATATCTTTATGTGAGGAGGAGACTTGAGAGTCTGGTCCTCAACAACTTCCATTTCTTTCGGTACCTGAGAATGAAAAAGTGATTTACACTTAGAAACATTATCAGAAAGAAGCTATGAACATTAGATATCCGAATGAATAGATACCTCCACAGTAGGAGGCTCAGATATGTGTTCAACAGAAACTTGTGCAGTTTTTGTCAGTCTTTCTGGTGATGTAGGCTTGGTGGCCTCATCAATTTCCATTGCTTGAGGGGACTTGGAGGTATCTTCCTCAGCAACTTCTACATCTTTTGGAACCTGTGAGTAGAAAGTGTTAATTACTTTGAGAAATGATCAGAGAGTAATTTGAACATTGCAGATTTCTGAGTTGACTACCTTCTCAACAAAAGGCTCAGGTGCATGTTCTTCAGAGGTTTGGTGAGTCTCTGAATGATTCTCTGGTGACTTAGGCTTTTCAGCCTCACCACTTCTCTTCTTAGTTGGAGCCTTTAAGAAACAAACACAGAGTTAGATACTAGTGATTTTAGCAGATATCTGAAAAGTATGTGCCTTAGAAAAACTAATTCACCTGTTGCACAGGCTCAGTTTCCTTTGGTACTGAGGTTGTGGAAACCTCCTTTTCAGTCTCTGAGGCAAGCTTTGCAGCTTCCTCTTAACCTCTTGTTTCTTTTTCAGCCTGTAACAAAGATTAACCAATAAGATACAAGACATATAAACATAGAATTTTCACAAGTAAAGAGTTAAACCACTCAGTAACCTGATCAATGTCAGGCTGATTAGTATCTCGAACATGTGATAGCTCCATGTGTTGGTCTTGTTGTCCCTTGACAACATCTCTGTTTGAAGTTTCAGGTACTTCAAGCCTATCCAGAGTTCTGTGCTCAGTTGTCTCCCCTGATTGATCCCTCCCTGATTGGAGTTGGGGAACCTATTGAATCACATGATTTAACTCAAGAACACCATCATCTCTCTGACGCATCTCAAATGCTTCTACCAAGTATTCAGAAGCTTGGGAGCCTTGTGGTTGTTGTAGTTGTGGTGATCTGGATCTTGAAGAAGAAGGAACAAAAGTGATAGTTCTCTCCACATCCGCAACAACATTCAGTACGGATGCAGTGACATTGTCATCATGTACATCTGCATCACTCATCAGGCCATCATTTATATCTTTCAGTGTGGAAGACCCTGGTAAAGTGTTTCCTTTGGACATGGTTGCTTTCTCAGCAACTTGTGATGCAGGAACTTTGTCAGCAACCTCATTCCTTTCCAAGAATGGGTCAAAGTTCAAGTCTTCTGCTTCTTCAACAGGTATAGCTTGGGACTCATCCGTCCTCTTGGCATCAAGAGTGGTACCTGCAACATTATGGTGTGCTGCTTGAGTGGGGGCAGTGATATCTGCAGCACTATGATCAGATACCCTTGTGTTAGGATCCACCAGTGAGGTGGTCTCTGAGGCACATGCCTTCTTCTTGCCTCCAGTTCTACGTTTCTTCTTTGGCACCATTTGCATCAGAAATGTCTTCTACTGGCTTCTTCAGGTTCTGTTTGAGCTCACAATTGTATTTGGAAATAAGATCACTATTTGCAATTTCTTCCTTTCCTCTGAGCTGTATTCCAAGCTGTTCCAGAATGTAGTATATATTCAGACCAAAGCTGATAGTACGCTTAGGCTCAGAAAGGTCACCTTGTACTATAGGCTCAAAGCCTTGAAGTTTGTCAACAAACCTCAGATAGATATACTTCCCCCAGTTGAAGGGTATCTCTCTCTCTCTCTCTTCCAGAGTGTTAAGGAATGCCATCATTCCCCATCTTTCCATGATAATTTGATCAGCTCCTCTTGGTTTGAATCAAAGCACCAATGCAATACAAGGGCTTTCAAGTCCCAAGGTTCAACAAGATGTTTTCGTCTAACAATCTCATTGTCGAAGGTATCTGGAGTATCATCCTTGTTAGGATTCATATAGAGAGAGTAGAAGTATTCTGCTGTCTTGAACGAGGTATCTGGGTAGTAATCGGTACCTAGGGTGGGTAACCCAAATAGATTACAGAAGGATTTTTCATCAAGGTTTATGTCAATATCTTGTACCATCGATTTGATGTGCACTTCTTCAGTGCCATCTTCTTCAATGATGGTGGAATTGTTGCAGAATTCCAACACATCAATTTTAGATGCAAAAGAGGGTTTTGCAGAGCAAAACTGCTTAATCTTTACCTTTTCAAGTAAAGCAAGCCCACTACTAGCATCTGCTTGGTTCTTTGCAGCACCGAGCAGATATTCATCAACAAGTACTCCTCCCCAGAGTACCTTGGATTTGGGATTCCACATAGAGAAGTTGAATTAACCAACAACTCTGTGATCTTTAACAACTATCACTGGCTATTACTTTTCAGCAGTTCCAGATGTGGACACTTGGGATTTCTGGGATCTGTCTTTTTTCGGTGCCATCTCTTTAAATAGGTGTATAGAGAAGTAATATCGAAAGAGGGTTAAGGTCGAATTCATTTAAGTGATTCTTTGCAGAAATACTTAGCAGAAATTCGGACGATTTTAGAGAAGATTAGGAGAGAAAAGATGAAGGTTTTTGCTAATTTTATGCTAGATAAAATGTGGGATTAGGCAAAAGTGTTTGTCTTTGCCAAAATCTCCTTTATATAGCAACACAAGTACACAGAATACAAATGAATTATGTATCTATGTATCTTGCAATCTTCACAGGCGTGGGTGAAAAAGCGGTTTTACATTAAATGCGAGTGGGACCAGTTACTTGGTTACTGCGCTAGTGGGCTTCAGAGACTCATCTGATCCGTTGAATTAAAAGCTCCATTTTTCAATGGTTGGGATTGATTTCTCAACAATGATACATCAATCAACACATGTAATTGTGCCCAATTAATGCTATTTGGCTAATAGCTATCTGAGTCACTTTCGACTCTCAGTAACCTATAACTAGGAGACAAACTGGTTTCTGAGCTTATTAATTATGCGTCCAGTGTTGTTTGAAAATTATCACAAGAATGGAAAATTTTCAAAACACAAGAGATAGTTGACTTCTGACATATTGTACTATTGGTCAACTTTTCTCCATTTGTGTTCCCCCTTACTCAGTGGCCTCATGTATCTGAATACCCGTTTCAGATACCTCTTTAACCATCTTTTACACTTAGCCTTGATATCTGAGTTCCCATCTCAGATATCTCCTTCATTCTTTAAGTGCATTTCTGTCTCAGAAAGCCTTATTCTTCTCTTATTGGCTCATTGAGTTCCCATCTCAGTGACCAATTTAGCACCTTGGTAGTTCCATCAATCCAAGACTGTGTCTCAAAGTTAGGAATCTACTTATTTGCAGAGGTTTTTTGAAGATATCTGCAAGTTGGTCTTCTGTACCAATCTTGAGTATCTCAATATTGCCTTTTTCAACAGATCTCTAATGAAGTGGTGTATAACATCAATGTGCTTTGTTCTTGCATGAAACTTAGGATTCTGAGTTATGGCAATAGCACTTGTGTTATCACAGAAAATAGGAGTTTTCTCTTCAATGATCTCATAGTCTTTGAGTTGTTGTTGTATCCACAAGATTTTTGAAGCACAACACCCATCAGCAATATACTCTGCTTCTGTGGTTAAAGTGGCAATTGAGTTTTGCTTCTTGCTGAACCATGATATCAATCTAGCACCAAGGAATTGAAATGTTCCTGAAGTACTTTTTCTATCAAACATTGATCCAGCATAGTCAGCATCTGAATAGCCAACTAAACTCAGTCCACTCTCTTTTGGATACCACAATCCAACTTCTACAGTACCTTGAACACACCTTAGAATCTTCATAGCAGTGTTATAGTGTGATTGCATTGGATTTGTCTGAAATCTTGCACATACACCAACTGCATATTGAATATCTGGTCTGCTTGCTGTAAGGTATAGTACAGACCCAATTAATTTCATAAACTTGTGTTCTTCAACACTCTTATTAGATTCAGTATAGGTCATCTTGGCTCCTATGCTCATAGGTATCTTGGCATTCTTTTCAGAAGGCTTTAGATTAAACTTATTGAGCATATCCTTTGCATACATTGTTTGCCTAATGAGAATATTGCATCATTAAGTTGCTTGACTTGCAACCCTAGGAAGTAATTCAATTCTCCCATCATACTCATCTCAAATTTACTTTTCATGAGCTCAGCAAAGTCTTCACAAAGTTGCTTGTCCTTAGATCCAAAGATTATGTCATCAACATAAACTTGTACTAAGAGTAGTTTCCCATCATGGTTCAATGTAAAGAGAGTTTGTCAACTTCTCCTTTCTTGAATCCACTTCCCAGCAAGTACTTGGTCAAAGTGTCATACCATGCTCTTGGAGCTTGTTTAAGTCCATAAAGAGCTTTCTGAAGCTTATAGACCATCTTACTTTCTGAGGAAACTTCGAAACCAGGTGGTTGCTCAACATAGACTTCCTCAACAAGTTCACCATTTAGAAATGCACTCTCGACATCCATTTGGTAAACTTTAAAGTCATTATGAGCTGCAAAGGCTAGAAATAGTCTGATTGCATCCAATCTTGCAACTGGAGCATATGACTCATCAAAATCTAGTCCTTCAATCTGAGTGAATCCCTTGGCAACCAACCTTGCTTTGTTTCTGGTTATTTCACCAGATTCATTCATCATGTTTCTGAAAACCCACTTAGTTCCTATGACATATATTCCATCAATGTAGGGAACTAGTTTCCAGACTTTGTTTCTCTCAAATTGATCCAACTCTTCTTGCATTGCTAAGATCCAATCTTGGTCTTTTAATGCTTCTTCAATGGTCTTTGGTTCAATATTTGAGATGAAACATCCATAGAGAGAATCTGCATTTTCAGCAATTGTTCTCCTAGTTCTTACCCCATGGTCTAAAGGACCTATCACATCCTTTGCAGGATGATCTCTTATCCATTTTATAATGGGTTTAGAAACTTGTAGGATCATTATCATTTTTTATTCATTTCTATATCATTATGATTATGATAAGATACTTGATAAGTATCTAAGATATATGGCACATGTGCTGTGTTTGGGATATCTGACACTTGTTCAGTGTCTTGGGTATGTGAGACAGGATTCTCAGCAACCTGCTGCTCGGAGACCTCTTCATAATGAAGATTCTCAGTAACTTGATCCATTTCTGGATTTCTCATAGGAAACTCTTCATCATGCCTTAGAGTCATCTTGTTGTTACTTGGCAATGGTTGCCTTTCTTCGTCAGACTCATCCTCTAAGTGAATGACAGAATTATTTCTCTTTGGAGATTCTTGTTCAGAATCCTTGATCATAAGTTCCTTGAATCTATCTGTGAGTTCTTCATTCAAGGGTACTTTCTTGTTTCCTTCATAGAATACTACATGGACAGATTCTTCAATCTATTGTGTCATTTTGTTGTAGATTCTGTAAGCTTTACTATTCATTGAATAACTAAGAAATACTCCTTCATCTGCCTTTGGTTGAAATGTTCTTAGATATTCTTTTCCATTGTTAAGAACAAAACATCTGCAACTAAACACCCTTAAATATTTGATACTAGGGAGTCTACCAATCAATAGCTCATAGGGAGTCTTGTCATGGTATTTATTGATCAAACATCTATTCTGAGTGTAGCATGTTGTATTTACAGCTTCAACCAAATAGATTTCACTTATTTCAGTGTTAGCAAGCATTGTTCTTGTTGCCTCTTTTAGGGTCCTATTATTCCTTCCAGCAACACCATTTTGTTGAGGTGTCCTTACTGAAGATAGTTGATGTTGTATACCTTCGCAGGTACAAAACTCTTTTATGTACTGGTTTACAAACTCAATACCATGGTCTGTTCTAATCACAGATACCTTGTCATTTTTCATGACTTCAAGCTTATTCAGCAGGCTTTGTTTCTCGACCCTTGCGTCAGATTTTTTTTTTTTTTTTGAGAAAAACAACCTAAGTGAATCTTGAGTAGTCATCTACAACAACCAGACCATACTTCTTTCCTGCACAACTAGTTACTGAGGACTCAAAGAGATCCATATATAACAGTTGCAGTGGCCTCACACTAGAATGTCTAGTTTTAGACTTGAAAGATGTTTTGGCTTGTTTCCCTAATTGGCAAGCTAAACATACACCATCTTTTCTTTATGCCATTTTAGGTAATCCAACGACCAATTCTTTCTTGGCTAGCTTATTCAGAGTTTTAAAATTCAAGTCACTCATCATTTTGTGCCATAGACAATTTTCTTCAGTGTAGCCAGATTGACTCACCATGAGGCATTCTTCAGTTGTGGCAGATGCCCAATCAGCAACATACAGACTTCCTTTCCGCCTAGCAACCAAGACTACCTGCTTTGACTCATTGTCAATCAATTTGCAGAATTTAGATTTGATCTTCACTGAGAACCCCTTGTCAGTAAATTGACTCATGCTGAGAAGATTATATTTCAATCCCTCTACATGTAGTACTCCAGTGATTGTAAGGGCTCCCAACTTAAGATCTCCAAATCCTACGGTTGGAATCACTTCTCCTCCAGCAAGCCTGATATCTGGTCCTGTATGACACACTCTGTAGTTAACCAGATTTGCTTTGTCTCCTGTCATGTGCTTCCCACACCGACTATCAAAGTGCCACGTTAGATTCTTCTTTAGAGTGTTATGCACAAAATAGGAAACATGGAGTTATGTTCTCATCCCAACAATGGAACCATCTAGACTAAAGAATCTTCCAGTAGGAATCCACTTTTGAATGAATTTCTTAGGGACATTGTTTTATCTGATAGAAACATAAGGAGGAATTCTAGGTAAATGACTAATATCATTACTATCAAGAACTATTTTCCTTCTTGGAGTGTTCCTTGGTGCTCCTCGTGGTGCTTTCAGATACCTGTCAGGTTGTTGAGTCTGCTTTTCAGCAAACTTAGCTTTCCTTCTCAGTTCCTTCTAGCCCTGGCATTCAGATTGCTTGTGATTTGTTCTTTCTTCCACTTCTGATTGTTGTTGTGAGCAACCCTAGCTTTCATCCATCGCTCTTGCTCTAGTTTGTACTCATGAGCAAGTAGTTTTCCGATGGCTTTGTAGCCAATGCCATTTCGAGCACCTGGTGCCGACTGAGATCTTCTCTCAGCAGCCTTACTAGTCTCTGGATCATTTTTCTTTCCAGAAAACGTGAATTAGAGACCAGCTCCAACAATCTTCCCTTTCTGAGAGACATAGCACTGTGGGTGATTACACTTTCCAGTGTGTTGTTCCTTTACAAGAACTTTCCCAACAGATTTATTTGGGACTTGTGTTTTTCCTTAAAGGTTTGGTCGCAACTGCCTTTCCTTTATCAGCAACCTTAGCTTTCTGACCAATGCTATAGGTTGTTTGGAAACCACCTTCCTGACCAATAACAAATGTCATTCGTTCGTCACTCTTGTTCAGAGTGGTAGAACTATTTATTTTTGTGTCTAGCTCAAGTCCTCCTTTCTCTGAAGGGTCTCTTAGGTAAGAGTGTACTTCAGTGAGAGTGTCACAAGCTTTAGCATAGGATTGGAAGGATAATTCTTTTTTTTTTTAGTTCATCATGCTCAGAAAGAAGACCTTCGCACTTCTTTTGAAGTATCTCAATTGCCTCTTCGTGTAACTTACCTATCTCAGCTATATGTGCCTTTAAAAATGCATTTTCAGCATCCTTTGTCTCAGATAGGTTTTGCAGTTGTGAGCACTCCTTTTCAAGAGATATCTTTTCAGCTTCAAGAATTTTGGTTCTAGATTGGACAACCATAAATTCTCTTTCATAAAGATCAAGTTCCTTTCTGAGGTGTTCTAGATCTTTGATTCCTTCCTCATCACTCTCATAATTTATAAATCGAGAAATAGTGGTTACCTCATCAGCCATTAGTCATGGCTCGATGTTTGAGCAATCTGGATAGATCTCCTCAGCAGCCCCGTACATTTCCTTCTTCTTTTGACCAAAGTCAACCAATCCATGAGTGATGCCACACAACTCTGGTGAAGGAAGTTTAGAATCATCTGAGTCTTCATCCTCAGACTCAGAGTCCAGATCAAGAGCATCCAGTTGGATTTGAATCTTTTTCCTTTCTTCAGTGAGCATAGCTCTCTGACCTCTCTTGAAATTTCTCCTATCTTTCTTGTCACCTGTCTTTTGCTTGTTGTAAGCTGGGCAGTCTCTTTTAAAGTGACCAGGTTCCTAACAATAGAAATAGATATCATTTCCGATTTCTGCTCCCTCTATACTCGATGCTTGCTGAGCAGGCTTGTTCAGCGAGCTAGTCAATTGCATACTCTTGTACTGGTGATAGTTTGGACCTAAATTCTTTTTCAGCTTCTCTTTGGTCATTCTTCTTTCAATTTCCTGACTGACGTACTTTCTCATATTCTTTATAGCAAGAGCATTTTCCTCAGTCACCTCTTTGGCATCCTTCTTTTCAGAAGTACCTTGAGTTACTAGAGCGACATTCTGCGATGTTTCAGCAACCATATGTCCTCTTTGCTTTGTCTCATAGTTCACAATTGCCAAGTGTGAGAAAAGCTCCACTGGAGTGATGTTAGGCATTCCTTGGCTGAAATAGAAGTACTGAGTATGTTCCCAGTTTTGATTTAAACTTCTCACGATAGTCTTAACCTTTTCAGAGTTAGAATATCTCTCACTTTCACCAAGTGCAGCCATTTCACTCATCAGTGTTGTGAACCTGAAATCAAGTTCTTCAAGAGTCTCAGTGGGACCTTGTTTAAAGTTTTGGAATATGAGCTTCAAAACTTCGAACTTGTTTTTCCTTGGTTTTCTTAGTACCGGCACAGATTTCATCAATCAGTGACCAGGCTTCTTTCGCTGATTTTGCACACCACAGTTTGCACTATATGATGATGTTTCTTGCTTGACCATCTAGCCTATTTCTCTTGGAATCTTCCGATGTCCAGAGATGTCTGGGCTTTGGTTCATAAGCAATTTCACCAGTTGGTCTAGCAGTTGTAGTTGTACCAGATGTGGAGGAACTAGCAGCATCTGTGTCAGTAGGTTCTTTGTCTCGACCATTTGAAACTTCAACGACTTGCTTCTCTCGTTGGATGACAATGGGGCCATTCTTTATAACTTCGATAGCTTGTTGGTCCATATAACGACTAAGTAAAAGACTAGAGGGAGGGGGGTGAATAGTCTTTTAAAACTTTTGATGATAAAACAGTTTCTCAGATATGTGTGAAGATATCTGATACTTATATTCAAAGAGCGGAAGACTTTCTATGTGATAAGTGCATGTTCTTTGCAAGATATAAGTGTGTAAATACACAGCAAGGTAAATAAAGCAATTAATAAGTTGCAGAAAGTAAATAACACAGATCTTTATAGTGGTATCTGAGGGTGGCGTAATCCCTCAACTAATCAACTCGCCCTTTCTCAGGACTTGAAATTCACTATGATAGATATTGAGTTCTCCTTACAATAATCCTATCCCTTGATTTCCTTTTACAGTAGGTTCCCAACCAAGTGTTCCCCCTGATTATTCCCCAGCTTTCTCAGCCAAGTACTTCCTGTACTCAGAAACCTTTGAGCTATTCCTTAGTTTTCCAAACTAAGTACATCATGTGCTCAGTAGCCTTGGAGTTGTTCCTTAGTTTTCCAAACTAAGTACTTCTTGTACTCCACGCCGTGTGTGGTGTTGGTTAAGGTAGTTTGTCAGGTGAGTAGTCTTAATAACTTTCTCAGTTATGTAGGAATACTCTATAGAACAAGAATCACTTAACACACTTCACAATGTGTGGTGATATGTTCTTCACTGACCCAAGTCTATGTTAAATGTTCTAGAGAACGAATCTCAGATACTTGATCTTTTGATTCAACTCCTTCGCAGATAGCACTACTTGTTCAGGATCAGAACACTTAGAACTTTCATACTACTTAGAATTCAAGATCTTGGTCGCAACAGTAAGCTAGAGAATAAGTAGGTTGAAGGCTTGTATGCTTGAAAGAATAAGTTCGTAGATGTGTAAGTTCTGTGTGTGTTTTCAAGCATTCTAAGTGGTGATATTTATAGTTGAAAATCATGTCGTTTGAATAATATCTGTTAAGCACAATGAAATTCAAACTATTGATACCTGTAGATAGTACTGCAGAAGACATTGTCTCTTTTCAGAGATTTCCTCTTTTGTTCAGATGTCTCTATCTGTGCATTTATTGCACTGTACTATTTTTGTCCTGTAGTGCCAACAGAACTATGCACGCTTTCTTAAGCATTGCATGTCCTTTTCCAGAGACCTTCACTTCTCCGGATACCTATTGAAACATTGTTTCCCAGAAATATAGTTTTATCCAAGGTATCTGAGCGTGGGTTTCTGTGGGCACTTTTCCTTACTCAGTAACCTTGTGTTCTCAGATATCTTTTGTGAAACTTGTTTATTGAAAAACACTTGTTTCTTCAAGGTATCTGGAAGAAGGTATCTGAGGAGACCAATTTCCTTAGTCTTCAGCAATCTTTGTGCAGTCTTCGAATCTTCAATACATTGAACTCTTCTGTCGGATGCCTCCTTTTTGGTCTTCTTCAAGGATATAAAAATTACATTCAGAGACCTAACATCCTATACAAGATTTGCTAGACTAACATACTCAGTAAACTTCCTCTTTTACAAATGTTCAAGTGAACTAAGAGTACTAGTTACCTTTCTGAGCTAAGATAAGTCATTAGATTGCTGATCAAAATCTAAACAGATATTCCTAACAAATTTTCCCCTTTTTGATCAGTCAACGATGACTATCTTTAAAACCTATTACCTAACACTACAAGAAATCCCCCGTTTAGCGACGGGGGATAGCGACGAAAATAATCCGTCGCTAACCTAGCGACGGATTGGAGACGGATTGAGCGAATTCGATCAATCCGTCTCAAATCCGTCACTAATCCGTCGCCAAATAACGACAGATATTTTTCCGTCGCTAATTTGGCGACGGATATTTTTATCTGTCGTTATTTATGGCGACGGATATTTTTATCCGTCGTTATTTAGGGACGGATATTATATCCGTCCCTAAATAAGTTGACCAGAATAAAAAAAAGAAAAAAAATTTTAAAAAAATCGATTTTAGCGACGGATAGCGATCCGTCGCTAAAATGGATATAGAATCAGGGCAGAACCCCTTCTTCTCCATTTCCGTTTCAGCTTCTTCTTTCTTCCTCCTTTCTTCTTCATTTCGCCATTTTCAATTTTCGACCAAAACTCCACCATTCCGGCCAATTTTGGAGTCCTCTCGAAGCTCGTGGGACAAGGAGCTCGTGTGGTCAATCAATTTCATCTTTTTTCAGCTTAATAGAAGGTATTTTGGCTAAAACCCTCACTTTGCGAAATTTGGGGATTTTGTTAATTTTGACTAATTTGAGCAATTTCATGTTTATTGTAAGTATGTAGTAGTTAGTTTAGCTTATATTACGTAGTGTGTTACCTTTGAGATGTGCAATTGATATATTGATTGTGAATTTGGATTTTTAGTATAATGTTAGGATGTTTGTAAGTATGTACGGCTTTTAATTTGATATTTTCGTATATGTAGTAGGATTAGGAAGATTTAGTTGAGTGTTTTGAAACCCTTACTTGTTGACAAATTTGGAAATTTTGTTAATTTCGACTAATTTGATCAATTGTATGTTTATGAGAACTATAGTATACTAGCTAGTTAACTTTGAGATCTGCAATTGATATATTGATTGTGAATCTGGATTGTTAATTAGTATAATGTTAGGATGTTTGTAAGTACATAGTACTTTTGATTCGATAAATTCGTATATGCACTAGATTATGAAGTTTTAATTAAGTGTTTTGATACTATTTGGTGATTATATTAACGTAAAATGCATGTTATGAATCTAATAATTGTAGACGTGTCAGGCTAATCATCTAATTATGAATCCCGATCGTTCATGGATGTACCATCTCATAGTTAATGGCAGAATTCAGTCTAGTTTTGTGGAAGGGGTTGAATCCTTCATCACTTTTGCGCTTACACAGACTACTTGTTTGAGTGGGGGAGAAGATGAAGTGCCCTTGCAATGCGAACAAATGTAGGAATAAGCAATTTTTGCCTCCTGAAACAGTAGTGAGCACTTGAAACGTAAGGGGTTCGTGTCTGAGTATGAGGTATGGTGTTATCATGGTGAGACACGAGCACCGTTCATGGATTATGAGCATCTCTCGAAGCGTAAAAGGAAGCAGAAAAATGTAATCCGAAGTACTCAGAATACGTCTACATCTTATGCTAATTATGATCATGAACGGATGGAGCCAATGGTGTATGATGTTGCGGGTCCAGAGTTTATGGACACCAAGGAGCCAATAACCGAGGGGGGTGTGGAGGAGCCTCCAAATCCTGCGGATCAGGTGTTCTTTAACTTGCTGGAATCAGCAAAGAAGTCGATTTATCCGGGGTGTAGGCTCAGCGAGTTGTCTATGTTGGCTCGGCTAATGAGTTGTAAGGCTAATGGCCAGCAATCTGAAGCGAGCTTCAATGAATGGGTACAAGTAATGTCGGATCTTTGTCCTGAAGAAAACCTAGTTCCCACCAACTTTTACCAGGCGAAGAAAAAGATGAGGGGGATGGGGTTGCGCATGGAAACCATAGATTGTTGTGAGGATATGTGCATGATCTATTGGGGGGAGGATAAAGATCTAGTGAAGTGCAAGTTCTGTGGACCGGTACAAGCGTTACAAGGAGGGGGCTGCAAAGAAACGTCATAAGAAAATCTCCCACATAAGAAAATGTGGTATTTCCCTCTAGCACCTCGTTTGAAGAGGTTGTATGCTTCAAGTGCTTATGCCGATAAAATGCGGTGGCACAAGGAGCGAGTAATCTCGAAAGAGGGTAGAATGGAGCATCCATCAGACTCACCCGCATGGAAGCAGCTCGATAAGACCTACCCGGAGTTTGCAGCCGAGCCTAGAAATGTAGGCTTGGGGCTTTGTACGGATGGTTTTAACCCGTTTGGAAATGATCGGAAGTACTATTGTTGGCCAGTCATGCTGACACCGTACAACCTGCCCCCCGGTGAGTGCATGAAGGAACCATTCATGTTCTTGACTGTGTTGGTGCCCGGGCCAGATGATCCGTCACAGAAGCTGGATGTGTTCTTGCAGCCCCTAATTAAGGAACTGATTGAGTTGTGGGAAAATGGTATCCCGGCATATGATGTGTTAACGAAGAAGAACTTTACCTTGAGAGCAGCACTACTGTGGACCATGAGTGATTTTCATGCGTACTCGATGCTATCTGGAAGGAAAACTGCGGGCTTTAATGCTTGTCCACATTGTATGGAAGACACTGATGCATTTAGACTGAAGGAGAGCAGAAATGAATGTTGGTTTGTCTGTCATCATAGGTTTCTACCAAAGGACCATACGTTTAGGAAGAACAAGACTCAATTCTTGAAAAACAAAGTAGTGAACAAAGGCGCCCCGAGACAACTTACTGGTGCAGAAATACTTGCGGAGATAGATAGGCTGGGTCTTATGAAAGTGACTGAAGTTGGGTCGGAGAAGCATAAAAGAAAATTAGCAAAAATTGTGGATGGAAGAAGAGAAGCATCTTCTGGGACTTGCCTTATTGGAGCTGTCATCTTATACGTCACAACTTGGATTTCATGAACATTGAGAAGAACGTGTTCGAGAACTTATTCAACACGATTTGCAACATTCCCGGAAAAACAAAGGATAGCCCTAAATCTAGAGCCGAGTTGGATACATTGTGTAAAAGGCCCGAGTTGACAAAGAAGAATGATAAGGGGCAGTGGCCCAAGGCATGCTACACAATTGACACTGAATTTAGGAACAAACTATTTGATTGGGTGAGGGGATTGAAGTTCCCCGACAATTACGCCTCGAAGTTGGGGCGGTGTGTGGATGTGAAGAGGACAAAGATGTATGGAATGAAGAGCCACGATTGTCATGTGTTCATGGAGAGGCTTCTCCCTGTTGCATTTCGAGAAATGCTACCTAAACCTGTATGGATTGCTCTCACCGAGCTGAGCTTATTTTTCAAGAATTTATGCTCAAGGGTGCTTAACGATGAAGTGTTAGCAAATCTTGAAAGCAACATCCCATGGATTCTATGCAAGCTTGAGCGTATCTTTCCACCGAGCTTCTTTGATTCTATGGAGCACTTGCCGGTTCACCTCCCACATGAAGCGATGCTTGCTGGACCGGTTCAGTATCGATGGATGTATCCATTCGAGAGGTGTGTAATCAAGGCAATCATTTACTTATAAAGTCTAAATTTTCCCAAGTTACATTGTCTTACCTCAATATATATACATTACAGATACTTGGAAAAATTGAAGAGGTATGTCAGCAACAAAGGCAAGTCTGAGGGATCGATGGCCAATGCATACGTGTGAGAGGAAGCAGCAACCTTCTGCTCCTATTACTTTGGGGACCATGTCCCGACGAAGGCATGTAGGCCGTCCAGAAATGCAGACACATTTGAAGTTCAAGAGGATGATGACGTTGCCATTTCAATTTTTAGGGTCTCAGGGAGACCTATTGGAGAAGAAAAGACAGAATGGCTAACGGATAAGGAGCTGAACGAAGCCACAAATTATGTCCTCTCGAATTGTGCTGATGTTGACAAATTTATGGAGATTTATGCTCGGTGAGTAGCTTTCTTACGCTAACACATGGATTTTAACTTCTAACTACTATATATATCTAATCATGTAATCGTGTCCACAACCTTTTCAAAGAGAAGAATCCAACAATGGCAGATGACGTAATTGAAGAACTACATCAAGAGAAGTTGAAAACAGAATTTGCAGATTGGTTCAAGGAGTATGTACGAAATCATGTCAACAAAGTCACATGTCCTTACTTAGAGTCTCTAGCAGAGGGACCAAACAGAAAGGTCTCCACATTCTCATCGTACATAGTAAATGGCCTTAGGTTTCACACAATTGATTCTAACACCGCCATGGCCACAAGCAATTCTGGGGTGTGTGTCAGGGGGCAAGATCAAGATGCAACTGATGATTTGCATGATTTCTACCGAAACTTGAGACGAATTGTGCGGCTTGAATATCTAGGGTTTCCTTTGAAAAGAACCTTTCTGTTTGATGTTGACTGGTATGATCCTACTCCAAGTGGTACGAGGAAACACGAGCTCTATCAAATGGTAGAAATTAACTATAGGAGGAGGTATCGTACTAAGTATGAACCGTTTATCTTAGCGACTCAAGCACGCCAGGTGGTGTTTATTGAATATCCAAGCCTGAAATGCGATAAGGCAGACTGGTTGGCTGCGATGCATATACAGGCCCACTCCAGAGTAGAGTACATTGACAAGGACGACTTAATTACCAACTCGTACCAAGAAGAGGTCGTCGATCAAACAGCGAGAAAGCCTGTACATGCTGATGATGAGTTCATAGATCTGCATGAAGACCAATTTATTGACTTAACAATAGCCGAGGAGGACGAGGGTATGTGTGTATTATATTGCTTAGTTGTTATGTGTATATATGCTTAATTGTTGATTATCCCAACTTTTTGTGCTTTAATATATGTCAAATGTATATGTTTTACATGCCTATTCATGTATTCTTTACTAACACATTATTTCCTGCAATTTCTTATATGCTCTTGCAGATGCCGCGCCAAAAGAAGTCCACATACCTTCCTCCCGGGTGTAGGGGTAGGGGGAGTCCATCGGGTTCAAAAGTGCAAGACACCAGCGAGTGGAGCTACTAGTCCTCTGGTCGGATATGATATTGGTGGGAGCAACAGCCAGTCTGAGGTTCCAGAGACTCCACCGGCCTCTACGTCACATGCTCCTGGTGACTACCCCTCCGACGGGTGTCCCTATCTCACGTTGACAGACGGTGCTACATTTCAGGGGAAGCTGGTGTTGTTCCCCAACGGGAAGAACAAGTAAGTATTATGCATTTGTAGAACATAACTTAAGATAAATATATGTTACATGATTTTACTAATGAATATTCATTTCTTGTTTGTCTCATTGATAACAGGTTTTGGCCACCGGCTGCTTCGGATAAACTCGGCAAAATCTTTAGGGGCGGGAGGGAGATGCCGGGACATGAAGGCGAGAAGTGGACAAACATCTCGGACCGGATGAAGCACTTTTACTTTGATGAGTTGCGGGTAAGCTTAAATGTTACAATGAATGCTTTATTTGTTCTTTTAATCGTTGTGTTAATGTGTGTGGTATGTTAGCCACTATATCTATGAGTGGTATGTTAGCCACTGAACTTGGGTGATATGTTAGTCACCATTGTGTTAGTCAATTTTAGGACAATTTGAGTGGTATGTTAGCCAGTAAGCTTGGTTTGATATGTTAGTCACCATTCATGAACTTGTTGTGTCATTTGAGTGGTATGTTATCCACTAAACTTGGGTGATATGTTAGTCACCATTGTGTTGGTCAATTTTAGGACAATTTGAGTGGTATGTTAGCCACTAAACTTGGTTTGATATGTTAGTCACCATTCATGAACTTGTTGTGTCATTTGAGTGGTATGTTAGCCACTAAACTTGGGTGATATGTTGGTGTTTATTCATGAATATATTACACACAGTTTGAGTGGTATGTTAGCCAGTAAACTTGGTGTTATATTTAAATTGTTATCTTTCTTTAAACTGGTGTAATTTTTACTTTGTATGGAATTGTTGTAGAAACACTACTACATTACCAATGCCCTGGTGCCCCAGTTGTACTCTGTTTCGAGACTTTAGGATCATACATCTATAGAAAAATGGTTCACAAAATGAAGGAGACACGCAGACAACCAACTTGGGTGGGGGATGAGGAGTGGGCACTTTGGGAGGAGTACTGGAAGGATCCCTTTGTCCAGGATCAAGCTTTCAAGAACAGAAAAAACCGTTTGACTGAGCTGCGAGATGGTATGGGCATTGCCAGACATCATTATGGGTCGCGAGCTATTGTTACATATCACGTGATGGAGGTTAGTAAATATGTTGTTTATGACTTGGAATATGATACATAACAGATTTTTTGCTTTCATTTCAATCAACTAACTACTTGTTTGCACATATGTTTTTTAGGCCAATAGAGGACAGCCGAAGAGTGCTCTATACCACTTCAAGAAGGCTAAGCTGAAGAATGGCATTTGGACTGACGTGAGGGCCGAGCGTATTGCAGTGCGTTTCTTTCTTAAGGTTAACATTTGTATTTGTGTATTTTAAAGTGATTCCTAAAATTGCATCTCATTTCGTATGCACTTTACTATTGCAAAGTGAGGTGGAGAGGAGGATGGATGAGAGGATGATCGACGGTTATGAGCTGTCAATTGAAGAGCAAGACCAGATCTTCTTTGACGTCAACCCAGTGGACAGCAAGGGTCGAACATATGGATTGGGAAGTTTGGGCCGTACTATGAGTTCTAGTAGCTTCTCGGTGTCCCACGGAGGATGACGATCTAATGTCTTCACACAGGACCAGGTTCATGAGATGAAGACTCCTCTCCATGAGGAAATAGCTGCGACCAAGGCAACTTACCAGGAAGTGCTTGAGGAACAGGCTAGTATGGCTCAGCGGATGGATGCTTTGACCCAGATGTTCAGCACTTCTTCCTAGTACCACCCACCGCCTCCTCCCCATTCTTAGTTACATCTGACTTATGTTGTTTATGCTACGTACTTTAACACTATCTCATCTTCTAGCTACTTCTGCTTGCATACTTTAGACTTCGGTATGGATAATTTATATTCGTCGAATATTTGATAATGCAATTTATCTACGTTTCGATAATTAATGCAACTTAATTGTTTCGGGTATATTATGTATGATTACATTATGTGGAAAAACAGGTGAAATGTAAAACAGGAATTTAAAATACAAAAAAAAATTAAAAAAAACAGTGGAATTTAGCAACGGAATTAATTCACGAATTAAGGGCGAATTAGCCCATGGAATTTAGCAACGGAATTAATTCTGTCGCTAAATCTCACACGAATTAAGGGCGAATTAGCCCATGGAATTTAGCAACGGAATTAATTATGTCGCTAAATCTCACACGAATTAAGGGCGAATTAGTGGTGGGATTTAGCGACGGATATTAATCCGTCGCTAAATTCCGTAACTAATTGGCGACGGATAAGTAATCCGTTGCCAATTCGTCGTTATTTGACGACGGAATACTTATCCGTCGCCAAAAAATTTGTGACGCAAGGTTTGGGGACGGGGGAGTTATCCGTCGCTACGGATTTAGCGACGGATCGGTCCTGTTTTAGCGACGGAAGGATATTTTTGTAGTGTAATTAACTGGTCTTCAAGTATTCAAAAATCTTCAAGTTTTCAGCAACTTCATGGATCAATTTGCGAATTCCCTATCTCCAAATATTTTGATGTCATCTGAGTAGTCATAGAGCAAAGTCCTGACTAACATCTCAGTGTCCCTTCCATAACCACAGATTTCTCTGTATGATTTGGTGGGATTTTTCTTGGCAAAGTGTTTGACCCACATATACTTTCGCCATTTCCAGGCATGCTCAATTCTTATATCTGATAGCTTGAAGTATTCATATATGATCCTCAGATATCTGATGTCACCCTTGTATTGATCTTCAGTCATGTAGAATGACTCAATGGGTTCCACAGCAAGTCTTAGCCTTGTGCCTATTCCAGTGAGGTTTGGTACTCTGTGCACATCATCAGGTTTGCCATAAGGACACTCATCAGTAAGGTCCTTCCTCATGGCTTCAACTCTCTTGACAACTTCAAAATCCAACCAAGCTTGATGGATGGGTGCTGGAAATCCTTTTTCATTTACAAGCAAGTGCTTGAGTTCCAGTATCCAGTATCCATTTCTCAGATGGATGCACCTATATGAGGAGGAGTTATTATCAGTTTTCACATATTCAATCAGGGCATCTTCTGGCTTTTATGGAAGTACCCTGCCAAACTTGATATCCCTTGATCTCTTCCTCTTTGTCCTTGAATTTTCCGTTAGGGGATTGCTTGAAGAACCACCCTGGATAGACATGGTATTTTCAGAGGGTGTTTTGGCTGCCAATTGCTTTGCAACAATAGGCTCAGATGAGCTAAATTCCCTTTTTCTTTTTCTGTGAAGAGGAGCTTCATCATCATCAGTTTCCTCATCATCAACATTAAATTTGTGCCTGGGAGATTTGCATGCATCTTTATTGCCTTGGGATTTGATTTGGCCTTCTTCTTCTTCAGAAGACTCTTCAATCCCTATTACTTGTCTTCTCCTTGGGGACTTTGTTCCCTTTGGAGGTCTCTGTGATCTGGTCCTTGTTGTCACTCCTTGTTCAGGAATTTGCTGAGTTGTGGCTACTATCTGAGTAGCAGCTTGACTGGAGGAGGGCTCATTTATTCTGAGAGGTGGTTGTTCAGATCTTCTTTTGTTTCCTCTTCCTCTTCCTTTCTGAGCACCTTGAGATCCTTCCCCCTTAGTCATTGCTGACTGACTAAGAATCACAAAAGATTCTGAGAGGGATTCAAAGTTGCCTTGTAGATAGTTGTAAGCAGCAACCAACTTTTGCAGATCAGCCTTGAGCTCCTTATTTTGTTTGATAAGTCTTGTTTCCTTATCAGTGAGCTCTGCCAGTGGGCCTTGAGTAGCATCTGCTTTTCCAGCAGCATAGCTAGCCTCATTGAGAGCTTTTTCAGCAAGATTATTGTCATCATCCCTTACCATGCCTAGGTCTCTGTGAGCAATGACCAAGCTTGTTGTTCTCTGAGTGATTAACTCAGTGAACTTCTTCATTTCAGCAGGGACTGATGCAATCACTTCTTCATTTTGTTGAGACAACTCCTTTCTTAGAGTTGCCAGAACCTGATATTTGGCCATGTAATCATGGGAGTTGAGATTTGGTGCCTTAATGAAGCTTTGAAGAGCAATCAGTTTTCTCTTTAAGTGAGAAACTCCCAAGTGAACATTGGCATGTTCTGCCAAGGTTCCGTCTTCTTCATCATCTGAGTCTTCATCCCAGTGATCTTCATCCTCTTGGGCATTTTCATCAATATTCTCTAGCCTAGCAACCATCTCAGAGATGGGCTTCTTTCCTTTCAGTGGGGAGGAGGATGGTACACCTTTTATTAATGCAGCCTTAGCATCATGCTTGTCTTCAGATGCTTGCTCAGCATCTAATTCCTCAGCAATTGCTTCAACGGCAAGCCAGAGTTCCTTCATCTCAGCATAAGCTTCCATTTCCTTGACAGTAAAATCTTCCATCTTTTGGAGCTTTGCTTTGGATTCAGCTATCTTTTCTTCCAGATGAAGATTTAGCTGCTAAATCATATTTCATTTCTCCATGTAACAGAAACATATTTTTATAACACGTCACATGCATCATAGAAACACAATTTTGGGCATTCACATATTTGATCCTTTTGAAAATACTTATCATACCGAGTTCCATTTCTTGATATAATAGTCACAGGTTGGCAAACATTAAAACAATACGTATATATGTCATAACAATAAAATACAAGTAAAAGTGTCAAAGAAACCCCTTATCTCGGGTCCAACTAGGCATGTATACAAACCGAACGAGCCGAGCTTTACTCTAAACGAACCTTGTTCGTGAACATTTCACTTATGTTCGTGTTCGTGTTCAAGATCGACGATCGTTTCAAGATCGAGCTCGGCTCGTGTTCGGTCCACTTCTGATTATGATCGCGAACGTTCGTGAACAGTTCATTCGTTTATGTTCGTTTGTGTTCTGTTCGTTTGCGTTCGACAATTATGATCGTTTATGTTCGAAAAAGCTCGTTAATGCTCAAAATTTGCTCGTTTAGCTCGAAAAAGGTCAAATATATATCAATTTTCAAATCTAACATCCACATGATGCATAAAATACTTCTATTTGTTACATTCGAAACACCAATTTCAAATTTCCATTACAAAATATGCGTTCCACAAATTCGAAACCAAAAATGAAGTTCACAACTTCACATATACATTTTCGATGAAAATGTCTTCGCTTGCGTCACGGTATCTAGGAGGCAATCTTGCAATTAATATTCATCCATCTAAAGTCTGGAAAATATGATGAAATCAGCCAACAAACAAGTCAGATAAATTCTAGCACTTTGGCCAATAAATACAATTCATTCATAACATTCTAATATGAATTTCAGTAGCTTTTGCATTATTACTAAAATCGATCTCACCCATCTCTCTTAATTGAATAAACACATTCAATTATATCATGCACAATTATTGAAGCTAGAATTCAAAAGAAAGACAGTACATTGCATTGCATAATATAGAATTAGAAAGTTTAAGAAAGTGGTAAAACATGTCTGGAGCTTTTTGGAGAAGTCTTGGAACACTGTCAAAGCAGCATCAGTATTTAAGATTAATACCATACAACCAATAAGATCGGTCTGTCACGAACATAATAGTATCTTCAGCCTTCACCTCAACATTTGTTGTATGTTCCTTTAGCTGTAATTAGGCTGAGTAATCAACTTGTTTCATAGAGTCATCTCTTAGCATTTGTATAAAACAAATTTGTGGAAGAAAAACAGATTAACTGTAAACAAACATGACAAACAGGACAAAGAATTCATAATATACACCATAACACTACCAGATCATAAAGTTAAAGCTTGAAATTTCAATGACAAATATCCAAAAAAAATGAAAAAGAAAACCACACAAACACATAAAAAGCTTCAAACTTTGAAATCAATAGCAGCTAAACCTTGTCTAATCCCATATAGAAATTACGAAACCAAGTCCAAGAAACAAGAGCAATATTCATAACACATCAATAATGATCAAACAAACACAATTCATAAACTCAAACAGCACAATTCTAAGTAATATAGCTTGTTAGATTGGTCGCAATGAACTCACATTTATAACTTGAGTCGAGTAACTTATGGATCAGGTAGTGTAATCACAAATGGATCTTCCATCTTCTGTAAAAGAAAAGGGTAAATATTAGTTTGCGAGTGGTAGTAGCCTAGTAAGAAAGAAAAATAATAAAGAATTAGCTAGTAGGAAAGTTAGGAAGCTTTTAATGGAACTAAAATTATAAATTAGATAGTAGGAAAGTATAAATATTAGTTTGCGAGTGGTAGTAGCCTAGTAGTAAAGAAAAATAATAAATAATTAACTAGTAGGAAAGTTAGGAAGCTTTTAATGGAACTAAGAAGACTATAAATTAGATAGTAAAAAAGTATAAATATTAGTTTGCGAGTGGTAGTAGCCTAGTTGGAAATAAAAATAATAAAGAATTAGCTAGTAGGAAAGTTAGGAAGCTTTTAATGGAACTAATAAGACTATAAATTGGATAGTAGGAAAGTATAAATATTAGTTTGCGAGTGGTAGTAGCCTAATAGGAAAGAAAAATAATAAAGAATTAGCTAGTAGGAAAGTTAGAAAGATTTTAATGGAACTAATAAGACTATAAATTAGATAGTAGGAAAGTATAAATATTAGTTTGCGAGTGGTAGTAGCCTAGTAGGAAAGAAAAATAATAAAGAATTAGCTAGTAGGAAAGTTAAGAAGCTTTTTAATGGAAGTATAATAGAGCAGATAGTACATACATAGAAGAAAATTAATATTTATACGAATCATACCTTATCTTTCTTTTTCACTCCATAAAGCTTACGACACCAATCTCCAGTGCACATCAACATTTCTACTGTCTTTGGTGCCAAAGAAGCACGGTAGGTATCAATCACTCTTGTACCAGCACTAAAAGTTGATTCCGAAGTCACAGTACTAATTGGGATAGCTAGAATATTCGCAGCCATCCGAGAAAGAATTTTGTACTTTGTAGCATTTTTCCACCATTTCAAAGCATCCAGGTTCACCAGATCCACGCCAGGTGTGTTTTCTTGAGCGAGTCGACCATCTTCAAATTATGAGTCAGCTCATTTTTTTTGTGGCTGAACACTTTCTACAGAAGATATGTGACTAAGAAATGCTTAGTCACTAGGGATCAAGAATTTTAGGAGATGTAGCCATTTCAAAACCTTATAGCAAATATATCACAGTTATTTATGATTGTGAAATCAACCAAACTAATCAACATTTCTAATCCTATAACAAAATGCAATGAATATAAATGCAGAGAAAATACAATTTCTTCATCAGACGACGATACTTCATTGAAGTAAGAGTAATGGTTATTCTTATTCAGTTCATGAGCTTGCAGATTATAGTTTGCGCTCGTAAAAGAAGCTAGCTAATACCAAGCAAAATATACAACATATTTTACAACTTATGATCACAGGAATAGCCACATTTAACTACCAAATTCTTCTGATCATCCAGACTTCCCTAACAATCAATTATCTACAAGAGCAGCTGAAACCGGATTCAATTCAAGTCACTAAGATCTACAATCACCACTATTCTTGTTCCAACTTCCAAATACAAAATCTTGCTACGACCTTTAATCATTTCTAGCATTAATGCCAACATACATATGATTATGAACACTCATAAGGTAACTGTAAATTGCCTCCTTTTCACATTGAATTCAACTTCAAATTAGAAACAGAACTGAGAAAGGAAGTACTAACCTGCAGAGAAGAGCAGCAGATCGGAAGAGGAGATGCGGCGGAGTGGAACTGAGCAAGGAATGGAGCAGTGCAGTGGAACAGAGTGCGGAGAGAAGAGAAGACGAAGGAACAGAAAGGGGTGAGAGAGAAGAGAAGACGAAGGCAGAAAAGGAGAGAAGACGAAGGAAGAAGTCGACTGGAACTGGAGCAGTGGCGGTGGAGAGTGCGGCGGTGGAGAGTGGAGACGACGGAGAAGAGTGGAGGAGACGATGGAGAAGTCCAGTGGAGGCTGTGGAGCGGAGTGTTTGTAATTGGATCTGGAATTGAAATTAGGTTTTAGGTATAATTGTTTTGTTTTATATAAATATAATTATAAAAATAATAATTAAATATATATATACCTATGTTCGCGAACCGTTCGCGAACACTCGAGCCATAACCAATTAAGCTCGAAACTCGTTTGATAATTACTCGAAACATGTTCGCGAACCGTTCGAGTTTGGTCAACTCGATAACGAACCGAGCGTTCGAGCTTTTTCGCGAACGTTCACGAACGGCTCTGTTCATTTACACCCCTAAGTCCAACTATACTCATCTTCAATATCTCGATCATCCATTTACGTGTGAAGTCGACCTGTCCAGAATAGAGCATAGGAACTTCTTAACATCAATCCATTTCCAAACAACTACTTGGTCAATAAAGTGCTGTCCAACACAGAACACTCAAGTACATGCAATTAGACCCCATTAATTACCTTAATTACCAAGTCCCTCAACTCCTTAATAGCAACTCCAGATACTTGAATAGACTGCAATGGATCATTAACGAAAGATAACTTCTTTGTACCTCAAGTATCAATCCATATGCTGGCTTACCACGGAACAGTTAGCCCCACCAAACTTCACTTTTCTCCAGAACGACGGCTCGGGAAATGGGGATAAGAATGATAATTCCTCTAACCTAACCATACTGAGTAAACTAAACAAGCCCGTACTAATTTAGTGGTCCAACGACTTTTTAGTACACACTTTGTAATTTTAATCTGGTCCAAATCGAATCCAATCAAATTATCAAAGTTCGTCTAAAATTATCGATCCATAAAATAGTGGCTAATCAAATCTCATGTATCCACTCAAGTTCATATAATTTCTCGTCTCCAAATTAAATCAAATAGACGGTCCAATAAAATTTTAAGCTTCTGCCACCTTTCTACGTTTGTTGTTCTTCGGTTACTGTTCATCATTTTTAATTAATTTTTTTAATAAATATTATATCCAATATAATATTATATTCTGGAATAAATAAATCATGTATTAACCCGCAAAAATAATACGCAAAATAAGACCGTATAGCTTAATCAGAACCGAGCTCTGATACCACTATTGGGTTTTTCGGGAAAATAACCTCTGAGGTAACGCAGCGGAAAGTTAAAATTTTCACCAACAATGAATAACTGATAGAGTCCGTCTTGCGAGAGACCCCTACATATTAGCGAGTTCCGAAAGTCCTCTATAACAGACAAACATAGACAATTTACCCTAAAAACTAGACAATCTGTTTTTTCACGGATTGACCCTGCCCGACCGGGTCGACCCGCAAATTTTTTTGAAAAAAACTTACTCAGCTCATCAATGTTCATACAAATCCACATATGTTGATTTTTACATCAAATTGTCTAGGTTTATCATCAAATTGTATATGTTTGATCATGAAATTGTCTATGTTTAGCATGCAGACGTTAGTAACAACCTATTTATCCAATCAAAACACAATATTTAGAAAAATAAAACCTATAAAAATACATGTCTTTTCAAAAACATTTATACATCTACAAAATAGTTTTCTACACACTCTTCACTTGTTCGTCGACCCCTTCTTCCACAACCTCTCAATTTTTGTGACCAATCAATTTCTTTGTTCGACCACCCTTTTTACGAAAACCTAATGCATACAACAAAAAAATCAAAAAAACATGTACAATTTATACATAAACATAGACCATTTATACAACAACAAAAAAACTAGACAATCTATAGTAAAACATAGACAATTTATACAAAAAACTAAACCAGCAACAACGAACAACATAGACAATTTCTACTACACATAGACCATTTATAGAAAAAAATTAAACAATTTATAGTAAAACATAGACAATTTATACAAAAAATTAAACCAACAACAACAAACAACATAGCAATTTTTACAAAAAAACTAGACAATTTACAGTAAAACATAGACAATTTATACAAAAAAACCAAACCAGCAACAACGAACAACATAGACAATTTCTTCTAAAACATACAAAATTAATTTCTACTAAAATATAGACCATTTATACAAAAAACTAGACAATTTATACTAAAAATTATACAATTTATACAAAAAATTAAACCAGCAACAACGAACAACATAGACAATTTCTACCAAAACATAGACCATTTATACAAAAAAACTAGACAATTTATATTAAAACATAGATAATTTGTACAAAAAAACTAAACCAGAAACAACGAAAAACATAGACAATTTCTAATAAAACAAAGACCATTTATACAAAAAAAACTAGACAATATACAACACATCTATCTTTTCACAATAAACCAACAACAAAGAACAACATAGACAATTTCTACTAAAACATAGGACATTTATACAAAAAAACTAGACAATTTTTACCAAAATATAGAAAATTACTAAATTAAAGCATGTAAAACGCATGGATACTCATTCGAAACATCATATATACATTCAAACTAACACTGAACAAACTAGATAATTTTGACTAAAATGTAGACCATTTATACAAAAAACTAAACGAAATCGGAAAAAACAAAAGTGACCTAAAAATCGAGTAAACGACAAGGTAATGACTTATGTGTGTTGAGTAGTCGGAGATTCGCCGGAGAAGACAACCGGAAAGCTTCAAAGTCCGGTCAACAATTTTAAAAGTCGACAAAACGGAAAAACGAAACCGATAGAAAGGTAGATCGGCTCAGAAGGGTGAAGGTAACGATGAAGATAGGTATATTATTAAAATTATTTTATTAAAATAATAGGCACGTTAGAAGTTGTTGTGAACTAAATACTGTACATTCTTGCCCGAAGATCTCATATTTAGAAAAGGAGGAAGAAGGAACTCAATCAAAAGAGATTTAGTATTGGTGGTTGGACGACGGAGTTAGGGCGGATTTAGTGATGGTTGGGTGGTGGTTTTAGAGAGAGAGAGAGAGAGAGAGAGAAAGAGAGAGAGAGATTGGAAGATAGATAGAGAAACATGAAGAAGGAAATGAAGAAAGTGAAATAAAAGCCTAAAAAATTGAACTCTTATACTAAAACCGTTTTCATATCCGGATTCAGATCCAATTCTTAAAAATCCACCCTCAATCTAGATCCGCAAAAAATATTAAAAATGGACAAATGTAAAACATAGTCAATTTTTATGTGAAACTAGATGGACTTTTTGGACTCTCACAAATTAGTAGGACTTTTATAAGACTTTGTATAACTGATGAACTATACAGATACTTATAATTGCGATAACATATAAATCGAAAGCTTACTTGCTATGGCGGCAGATTAAGCTTCCTGGATCCTGATGCATTGAACAACGAAACCTAGCTCCGGTTGTTTGTATAAGCGGTCGACCTTAGTTGACCCACAACAATTGAGCACCAAAAGCACTTGAGCACAATCTCACGTATTGTTGGATTCTCCTTTGAAGAATTGCTAGGATATTCTTTTAAGAGAAAATTCTATATAAACTATTTATAAGAATTATTGGAATTCTTGAGAGACTTCATTAAATGAATTCTCTACTGTGAATTCATCTGATGAATTCTTGTGTAGTAAATTATGAAGGAGGTGGATCTATTTATAAGATGTCAATGGACCTTCAAAAGGAAAAATACCAAAAGATAATAAGCAATGGAGAAAGGAAAGAATTAGTGAGCAACAAAAGCTCTAAGAACCATCCAGGAGCCGGGGCGCGTGTCCAACACGTGCCCCGTTATTATTCAGTTTGGCGCGTGCTGTGCACGCGCCAACCCACAGGCTGTTGGGCCGCATGGCCCAACAGTCTGTCCTTTCCCCTCTTCTTTATATTTTGGGCCTTTGGACTTAATTTCAAATCCGTCCAAGTGCACATCCTTATAAATAACTAATTGAGTCCAAATAAATCCAATTTTACTCAATTAAATATATTTAATCCAATATTATATTTAATTAAATTAAATGTTTAATCCAATTAACATTTAATTACTTTCTATCAAATAGAAAACCCTTTATAATGTAAATTAAATATCCATAATCCAATTAGATGTTCAATCCAATTAACATTTAATTAATTCCAACATACGATTGACGCAACAATTACTATATTGTGTGACCCTTAGGGCCTTTGTATAGCAAGCACTAATCATATTAAGGTCTGGACGAACTCCTAGACGATTCACTGGACATTCTTGATACATAAGGACGTTTGTGAGGACTTATACAAACTCCCTGAAATGTAGAGCTAATGATGATACGGTCCCTTCATTCACGAATACTCGATTAAGTCTAGAGTTTGATATTGTGTCTGTTCCAATAACTTAATCATTATCTCTCAATTGTATTAGTTGATCCTTAATATATTAGAACACCATTTCGAATACATATCTAATGCATTGGCCAATGACTAACGATCAACTAAATATGAGAAGTAGAGTGTTCTTTCAAATTCTATTACGAGGAATGAATTCTATTTTTGCTCAACTACGACTTCCATATTCTCCATGATGTACCTAGCGCACGCCGTATCTACCCCCTCAGTAGTGCAAGCGTTGGTCGTGACCAAAGTACATCACTTCACACATGAACTTGTATTGACCTCAAGTCGAAGGACTATTGCATCACCCTACATGCCGATACTTCCATAGACACATAAATAGAATACATCAAATGGTTTATCGGTAGGTATACCAACACTCTCTAAAGTGTCCATGTGTCCATCATGAATAACTGAGTTATTCGTAGTTGTGAGATCCAATACATCCATCTAAGGATATGATGCAGACCACATGCCAATCTTCAATATCCCAAGGATATTATACATCATCGATATCCCATTCTCGACGACCATTGATTAGGGCGATTTAAGAGCTTATGCTATATCACTCAAGATCTCAAATTCTTAGTAAAAACATTAAACTCATGGGAATACGTGTATAAATGAATGCAGACAAACAGACAATAAACATTTAAACATTGTAATGCCAATATATGTATATGTCCATATATACATTATAATTACATATAACAATTATATGCAAATACTGAATGTGAATAAGTATATTTGTCCCCAATATGATTGTCTCTAGGACATATATACCTTCAATATGGTGTATAGAAGATGCATCCCGGAGCATAAGCTGGAGAACATACTAAGATACTGTCACGTATTCGAGTGTGGAGGGCATTATGGACCGAGGAAAACCGCCGACAAAGTCCTTCAATCAGGATTCTACTGGGAGTCAATATACAAGGACACAATAACCTTCTGCAAGAATTTTGACAGGTGCCAGAGAACAGGGAACATAACCAAAAGGGACGAGATGCTTATGACTACTAACCTGGTGGCAGAAATCTTCGACGTCTGGGGTATAGACTTCATGGGACCTTTTCAAAGTCAGATGGGAAAGAGTACATGCTGGTTGCAGTCTATTACGTCTCGAAGTGGGTGGAGGCAACAGCCACAAGAACAAACGACGCGCTGGTGGTGCTGAAATTTCTCAAGGAGAACATATTCGCCAGATATAGAACACCGAAGACAATCATCAACGATGGAGGTACGCACTTCTGCAACAAGCTGTTCGTGGATTGTATGTCCAAGTTTCACATCAGACATAGAATAGCTACACCATATCATCCGCAAGCATATGGGCAAATGGAGGTGAGCAATAGACAGATTAAGGTAATATTGGAGAGAGTGGTTACGCTAAGCAGGAAGGATTGGTCACATGCCCTGCCGAACGCTCTGTGGGCATACAGAACAGCATATAAAACGGTGTTGGGAGCAAGTTCATGTAGGATTGAATACGGGAAGACATGACATCTATCTTTTGAAGTAGAGCACATGGCGTGGTGGGCCATCAAGACTCTAAACTGCGATCTGGATGCAAGCGGGAAGAAGAGATTGCTTGATCTCAACGAGCTGACTGAAATCCGAAATCAGGCCTACGCCAACTCGAAAATATATAAGGAAAATACAAAGGCTTATCATTATAAGAACATCAAGCAAAAGCAAATCGAAGAAGGGCAGGAAGTGTTGCTTTACGACTCTCGTCTGGAATGGATCCCGGGCAAATTGAGGAGCAAATGGAAAGGGCCGTACAAAGTCCTCAAGGTATATCCGTATGGAACGATCTAGTTGTTAGACTACAAGTCCAGGGGAATTTTCAAGGTGAACGGGCACAGAGTTAAACCCTACATCTCGGGAGATCAACAACATGCCAACTAGACGGAGACATACAGGTTGGACTTGCCAAAGATCGATGAATAGTCAGGCTAACGACTATAAACGAGCGCTTGTTGGGAGGCAACCCAACGGTTTGTAAGTATTTACGTTTTTGCATTTCACGTAGTTTGCATACACTTCACGTTTTTCAAAAATTTTCGCACAAGTAGGTCTTTTGCATTAGTTATCTTTTACTTAGAATGTTCCTTTTTCAAATTAACAAAATAAAAATGAAAAACCAAGGAAAACAAGAAAACGACAAAAAATTTCGAACGCGCAAAAGTGAAAAAATAGAACTATGACTGCGACCACCTGGGGACCGCAGTCAGGCTTCTGCGGTTGCCTGGCGGACGCAGAGTCCTAATTCTGTGAGATTTTCTTGCCTTTTTCGGTTTCTGGAAATTTCCTTTCACTTGTTTCTTGTTTTTGGAATGCTTTTGCACGAATTTCCTTCAATTGTCAGCACTCTAAACCTATTTATATGCATCACTACCTTCTCTAAACTCACAAATTCACAAGCACAAAAGCATTGAACTCTAGAATAAGCATTATATTTAGTTTTTCTCTCAAGAATTCAAGTTCTTTGGCAATTCAAGGTACGATTCTTCAACTCTACACTTCTCATTACTTCTACTCGCATGATTTATGATTATATATACGTAATGCATGTGTTGATACATACGCTCAGAAGTTCGCATTAATGCTAATATGCATGTTCTAGTGATCAACTATGCTATGTCAAATCTATCATTCTCATCCGTTAGTATGCATGATTAAATTTTCTGCGATTATATGAATTTTGGAGGATCTCAAACATGCTATTTCCACCTACTTTGCATCGATTAGGTTTGGGGGAGATGTGAACTAATTTAAAAAGTTTTCATCACCATTCTTAGGAACGACGAAGAAATTCATTCAAGGTGGAGTTGGAAGAGGCAAGTGTTTGGAAACTTTGAAAAGATTGGAACGTGGTGAAAGTTGCAAGGCTAGGGAAGAAGAATCATCACATGAGTTAGAGGAGACACACAAGCTAGAGGATCATCATCGATCCTTATCTCATGAATATGAGACTCCTTTGACAAGAATCGACCATGGAGAAAAAAGAACAAGGAGAAGTACCCACATACCTACTATGAAACTTTGACAATGGATCATGAAGGTTGGTACCATTGGGAGAAGAAAAGGTTGCAAGATGAGCATGAGGAGAAACTAGTCATGTTCGAAGAAGAGTTCTTGCAAACAAGAGTCAAAATTAGAAAAGAAAGAGATGAATCACTCGCAAGAGCTAGGAAGGAGATGGAGGAAGAATTGAGGAGACCTCGTAATCTCTTCTATAAAGAAGAGTTTGGTAGGCAAAGAAAAGGTGACTTCAACACATATGAAGGAGAACCATCATTCCGTTCAAGGGTGAGGTGTAATGCAAGAAAGACTACTGTAGGGTCTAGGCTAAGTCATGTGCTTGCAGTGAAGAAAAAGCAAATCATTGAAGAAAAGTTCAACTCGATGGGAGCGCAAGCCAACTTCATTGATCTCACTGATGGAGAACCTGACCCTACTCACAAAAACAAAAAAAACCCTGCGTTAACTGGAATGACTTTGAAGAAACAATAGAGGACCTTGAGCAGCAAGAACCGAGGGAGCAAGAGAGGCAAGAAAAGTTAAAGGGCAAGGTCATTAACATAAATGGTTTTGTTTATGAGGAGGAAGACCCGGAGGAAGCTAGGAAATGCTATACACCTAGGTACCACCCTTACGACTCGGATTGTGAAGAGTCGGAGTGATCTACCAAGAAGCGGCCACCATACCTGACAGGGGAGTAGTAAAAAAAAAAAAAAAAAAAAAACTGACAGGTGAGTTTTCTCGTTTCCATTACTTTCTTTTTTACTTTCTTTTTTACTATTTTGTGCTATGGGACTAGCACAAGCATAGGTTTGGGGGAGGGTAATGGTAACTCGAAATTCAAAATTTTTAGGGCCTTATTTTTTGTTATTTTATGCACTTACTTTCTGGTTGTCGCAATTTTATTTCTTTCCTATTTTGGATAATTATCGAGCTTTGACTCGTTATTTATATACTGAGTTTTGACTCGTATTTATTTGCCGAGCTGCGACTCGAAGTTTATTCAAGCTTATTTAATATTTAAGTCTTTTATTGTTTTGATTGAGGCACTTTCATTTACTTACGTCAATTGTTGAGGAAACTATGTTCTCATCAGCAAGAGATCTTCATCTTACATTTTGAACCAAGACACTTTACATGCACCTACTTATGAGTTTTTTGTCATGCAACACAAAGATAAAGAGGCAATCTTAGAATACTTTTACTTCCTTACTCTCTTTAATCTCTTGATTCACTTATATAAACTGTTTTAGAAGTCTTTCGTGCCTAAGTGAGTCTGCTTAGTTAAAGAGGAATTCTGGGATGAAGTAAACTCGGTGAAACTAACAGGTTTGGGGGAGGAGAAGTCATGGGTTCAGAAATTAATACTTATATTAACACAAGTAGAAAAAGCGATTGTTATAGACAGACAAGGTTTTTAACCACAAGGTCGTTCTCTCTAGGAATTCATTAAGCTAGTTCTAGAGAATAGACTCGCTTGTGTTGGTTGTTAACAGTGTATGTGTGTGGATAGTGATATTTCATTCCTAGGATAATTCTAACATGCACAAGACAAGTAAACCCTAGGTCATGTAATTCTAAAAACAAATAAGCTGATTAATCCTTTCAAAAGCATGCTTATATGATAAGAACCAGTAAAGGATGCACTATACGCAGCTCATCGCTCTTGCTATTACGAGAATAACCAAATAATGACAATAAGTACGGATAATCTACACTAGTTTGCTTATGCGATACGAACCAATTAAGGATGCACTATACACAGCTCAAAAACAAACATGCAATTATACATATACTATCTAGTTAATGGTAGATAAGTCGTAAATCACAACCGATACATCAAGATTCTGTAATCAGAGGTAACAACCTGTCACGTACAAAGTAGTAATTGTATGATTGATACCTGGATACGTCAATGACAAGGGATCGTTTGAAAGGAATAATACTTCAATTGAAAGAGAGATTGAATCTCTAAAAGTGTTTACAATGCTTGAATGTAAGAGATTAAAGACTAGGAAGGTCTGAAGATATGTTAAAGACTGAATACAAAGGAGCTATTTTTAGAACTAAGGAAGTAGAAATTCAAAATCATGGGAAAAACTGCTAGAAAACGTGGTCTTGAATTGGTCTTGCCAGTGCTCGCCACAGTGAGCCTCTGGTTGGCCTGTATCTCACCGCGGTCTTAACAATTCCTCAACGTTCTGCCCATTTGGACCGCGGTGAGCCTCCGTGTTGCTGGAGCTCACCGCGGTGAGCTTCCCTTCCGAAAAAACACCCATTTTCCCACTTCTTCCTATTTTTACTCCCTTTTCTCAACCTCCTTGTCACCTCCTTGGAGTAGTGGCCCACTACTAGCCTTAGTGTGCTTCTAGAAGCTTCGAATGAGCTTCAATTGGCATACACTCCTCCAATTCCTTGCCTTTTACAATAAAACACCTAAAAAGTACAAAAACACACAAAATACCCAAACGTGAAAATGCACTAAAATACTATATAAAGGGCCAAAGGACATAACTAAATACGGTAAAAAAGACTAAATGAGTCGTTAAAATATCGATTCATCACACTCCCCAAAACCGAAACCTTTGCTAGTCCTCGAGCAAACAAAACTCTAAAACGTCCTAGAAAAAAATACATAGACAAACAAACAGAGAAGAGTTAAATCAACAAGCTACCGGAACAACTATTGCAAGAGTCAAGCCTAAAACTGATGTAAACTTGTATCCCCTCTAACATTGGCAAGTAGCTTAGCAAAGTTCACAATCTTCCGTTTCACAAGTAAATAAAACTTCGACTTACCCTAGCAGTACCTCACAAGCATAATATAAGTGCAACTCAAGTCTCTCTTCTGGAAGTGTCCAGTAAATAAAGGTAATCGCTCAAAACTTAATTTAGGAAGGTGACAACAAACGTCACGAAGTTGTCAGTAATATTACATGCTTTTGCACTCAATTAAGACGAATCAGAAAGGACTTTTAGTGAAAAGGTCGAAATCAATACATAGATTAAAAATAGCTGTCGTCCTCATGCTTTGCTTTTTTTGCACGTATTATTTTCTTTTTTCTTGTGCTTTGCTCTTTTTGCACAGATTTTCATATTTTTTTTCATTTTTTCATTTTTTTAATCTCAATGTTGCAAGTGTATCCCAATAGGTTGCTCAAGATCCGCACTTTTGTGCGTGTTGGTTTGGAGTACACCCCATCAACCCTCACAACATATGAGAACCGTCCACGCGCTGGTTTATAGGTAGTATTTAGCATGCAATTTGAGAACACAACCATCAACCTTCACAGCATACGCACAATCAGCCCCGCGTTGGTTTATAGGTAGTATTTGAGAATGCCCAATACGATTACAAGTGATCCTGGAAAAATACTTCGAGATTTTTCTTTTCTTTTTCCTTTTTTTTTAGAACGGCAGCAAGCAATACAAAATAATTTTTAAAATCGACCAAATGCTCAAAATATAGAGTGTAGTGAGCCGGAGTATGAAGTAACAAGTACCCTTCTCCCCAAACTAGTTCCTTGGAACGGGTTTGGGAATCGAGATAACAAGTCGAAATGCCGTTCGTCATACCCCTTTGCAAGGATTTCCCTTGCTCATCCTACTAGAATCTGTCACATTTGCCGGTACAATATTTTTTCATAGGCTCAAGGCTTCTCACCGGCTTTTTTAGTACTAGAATAGGAAGATTTTCTATTTACAAGTGAAACGGACTAAAGTGATTTTCGAAAATTCCTTAATACTTGTTAAAGGCCATCTAAGATCACATCAGGAAAAGGCTTATCTATTGCAATAGATAATCGATTTGTCAAAAGAACTCGAACTCAACACACAAAATTTTTGAAATAGGCCAAAAGACGACTCACACAAGACTACGCAAAAGTGGCTAACATACCACCCCACATAATCACAAGAGTGGCTAACATACCTAATGCGGACCAAACAAAGAAACTGACATAGACGATTGGGAACAATTTTGCAGTTTATTTTAGTTTATTATTTTTCTGTTATATTTCCTTTTTCTTAGTTAATTAGGATTTGGTATTTTTCCTTTCTTTTAGTTAATTAGGATTTGGTATTTTTCATTTTTCTTAGTTAATTAGGATTTGGTATTTTCCTTTTACTTGGTTAGGAATTCTCTATTTAAGAACTTGGCTGGTTATTGTTAGAAGACAGTTTATGTTTGATTAATAATATGAGCAAATTTTTTTTTTACACTAAAACATTTTGGGCTAATTTGAGTTTACACTATAACCTTTTTTTTTTCATTTTACACCAAAAAGGTTATAAAAAATTTGACTTGACACAAATGTTGGATGGCAGTTAAGTTACCGTTATCTTATTTTTAAATTACACCAAAACGTTTGAAAAATCTTGTACTCGCCACCAGAACCTTTCTTTATAATAATAATTATTATTTTTTTGAAAAATTTAAAATTTCATTCCAATCAAAAGAATACCAGAAGTGTTCCGGAAAACAAGGATTACAATGCGAGTCACAAACCAACAACGACACTTTACTTTACAACCACAAATGCTAAACAACAAACCTCCTTTACTTTAAACTCAATATAAATAATATTAACGATCATCCATTAAAGTTAAAATAGAATGATCAACTCTTATCAATCATTCCATAAACATGATACACTAGTGTATTTTGTCTACCAAACACACTTTCTTCCTTTGTTTGCTAAATATAATAATAATTTTCTTTTATCATAAATATATCAATAAGATACTGCATAATTATATGGTGAATGCCAAATTCCAGAGTACACGGATAATAAATGACAAAATTTATTAGTATATTAATTGGCATTCATATGTTTTCTTCTATCTATAAAACTAAGTGCTCGAAATCATCGAGAAGATCAATCCTAATGCTTACCGTCTGCAATTGCTGAGCCATATTCACACTTCGGATGTCTTCAATGTGAAACACCTTGTTCCTTTTGCTCATGATTCTTCATCGGATGATGATGCGGTTACAGATTCGAGGATGAATCTTCTCTATCCTGGGGGGAATGATGCGGACCAAACAAAGAAGCTGACATAGAAGATTGGCAACAATTTTGCAGTTTATTTTAGTTTATTATTTTTGTTATATTTCATTTTTCTTAGTTAATTAGGATTTGGTATTTTCCTTTTTATTAGTTAATTAGGATTTGGTATTTTTCCTTTTTATTAGTTAATTAGGATTTGGTATTTTCCTTTTAGTTGGTTAGGAATTCTCTATTTAAGAACTTGGTTCGTTATTGTTAGAAGACAGATTGTGTTTGATTAATAATATCGAGAGTTTTCTCAATTCTTCAACCAAGTTTTGGAATTATATAGAATCAACGATCCTTGTGTTTTCATTCTTCCTGTTCCGCTACGTACGCTGCATCAATACCATTCAACACCAGCAAACTAAAAATAGAAAAACAAAGAAACACATATATACATATGTACAAAGTAGCATAAAAAGTTCATACCGAGGCATTTAATCAAAAGAACATACAACTTCCCTCCCCAAACCTATTCTATAGCTAGACCCTAGCATAAAGAATAAATAAAAAGAGTAAGTTGTAGAGTTACCACCCGTAGTATGCCTCGGTCGGCATGATCAATGGAAAGAGGGCGGACGTTGGGGTCCGGAAGAAGATCCTCCTCCACAACGCTGCTGCCAATCATCCATCTGAGCTTTTCGCATCTACTCCATTCGCGCTAGGCGCTCAGTCGCCTTTGTGTTCGAGTTTGAAAAGTGAAGAGAAAAGGGGTCTCCAGCTTTTCTACTCGGCAGGGCTTGCCGCGGTGAGGCTCAGGAAAAAGGTGTCCTCACCGCGGTCTAGAAAGATGGAATTACATTCTGTCTTTCCAGACCGCGGTGAGCTCATTTTCTTCCCTAGCTCACCGCGGTGGGCCCTTCTTTCCATCAAAATATTTATTTATTTTTTGAATTTTTTTATATATGACAAAATATAACTAAGTAAATCTAAATCAAAAAATAAATAACTAAATTATGAAAGCTGTAAATTGTTCAAAATGCAATGCAATTAATTAAAAAAATAACTTTCACCTATATGCATCCTATAGTCTAAGTATAAAGCGGTAAATCATGCTTTTGTTATAGTCGTTAGCGTCGACTTTTCTTCTTCTTCATTCTTTAGCTACGTCGATTGCCCGGGCCTTCTCTGTTGTACTCGGGAACTTTCCTTGCTCCCGTCTTTGTGATCTCCCCACTAGCTCTCCGACCATGTTCTCGATTCTTCTCGCAACATTTTCTAGTACCTCAAACCTCTTGTCATTCCGCTCATGTACATGGTTTGAGTGTTTGTAAAAGCGATCCGAATTTTCCATGATCGTCTTGATCCTACCAGCAAGATCATCCTTTGTTGCTCTGCCCTGGCCAATCATCTCTTGAGGTGCATCGCTCGGTTGTGCAGGAGGCACATAGTTCTCGTAATTGTTGCTGGAATAGCTCAACAATACGGTCTCCATATTCCATCGGCTTCCTGTATAGCACATATCCCGGGCGCCTTGCTCCTTGTCTATTGACCCAATTCACCTCCTCCGCGAGGTTTGGGATCATTTCCTTGGCTTGTTACAACCTGTACAAGTTAGCACCGCGCCCAATGTTATAGCACACTCCACATACCTCACATGATTGGGGGCTCGGTGCAGTAATCGTCGCAGCCAACTTTGCCTGCTACATCTCCTCAAGCATTCGGGTGAAATTGGGAACTCCAACTTCTTCGGGGGCTGATGTTCACTCAGAGATTTCGTCTTTTGTTGTAGAACTTGTAATCTCCAAATACAATCAAAATTAAATTTATAAGTCGGAAGTCCTCAAATCCACAGTTTGTAGAAGAAAGTTGACTCGGGATGTCGTTCTCCACGGAAACTTAGCACAGGAACGGACAAATAACGTTTATAATTGAATGCAGAAAAGTAAACAGATTGATTTCAGACAGAATAATTAAATCGCAGTAAACCCTAAATTTCTTTGTTGTAAATCAATGATGGAAAAGCGTAAAGGATCCCCAACCTCCCTCTGCTATGCTACTCCCAACTACTTAGAATCAAACAACATACTTGCCGTCTACAGGTAGCAAAGAAACATGCCAAAAGATCAAGTCGTAGTTAATCCAGCCACCCTTACTAAACCAACAATTTGTTGTATCACTCAACATCCTATCTTGTCACGTTTTCAGAAAAATCACAAATGATAATTATAATCCGTTACCAAGTCGTAGTTAGTAAGCATTTCCCACATAAAGAGTCGAATGAATAAAGAACAAGCACGAATTATGTTTTAAAACTAATTCATTAATATATCATGGTATATAAAGAAGTAGCAAAAGTAGTGTTACGGCGGTTCGCCTTTACAAAAGGAAATTAGCTACTCATAGTAATTGAAGAACAGTAATTGAAATCTAAGAAGAAATGAAGAAGAAGCTTAGTCTGTGATGTTCTTGATGTCTTCGTGCTGCTGCTTCGAGGGTTTCGTCCTTCTAGGTGCCTGACGGCCAGCGGTTTGGGGTTTCACTTCCCCCAGGACTGGTTCTCTCTCAAGAGAGCTGCTTTGTGAGCTGTGTAGAATTATGAGACCCCTGAGATCTTATTTATAGGTGAAATTTCGAGCTCAAACCGCCTTTAATGATTAAGGAAGGTTAAGTGACGGGCTCTGGCCTGTTAGACGGCAAAAAGGGCACTTTCTGGGCCATTCTCGAGCCACTACGGCCGCCTAGTGGCCACAGAAAGCTCTCTGCGGTCGCCTGGTGGCCGCAGAGTGCGATTTCTTCAACTTCATGTCTGTTTTTTTCGTTCATCGATTTCAGGCTTCGTAACTTCGTTTCCTCGAAAAGTGTCGTTCTTCAGCATTTCATATTTTTTCAAGATCTTCGCAACGGTAGATAGCACGACTTCATCAGACTTCTCTAGTTCCATGTAGAATTGTCTTATTCCCTTTCTTTCCTCGGTTTTGCATTTCTTGAACATGTCTTCTACAAAGTTGTTGCATCTCCAATTATCTTTGCCTTGGTTGGTCGCATGACATGTTTTGACTCCTTGAACTCCGTGCAACTGTAGATCCGGCGTATTTGCTTCCTTGTCCCGATTTGGCACAATTATGCCGTTTTGGTGCCTGAAATCATGCAAATCCTTAAAACCGCGATCATGACCTGCATAAAACACGCAAAGAAGGTAATTGACCATAAAACGAAACAAATATTGCATCTAGGGCAAAAAAACGAGGGTCAATTATGCTATATCGCACATTTCATTGTCACATCAGCGGCTCTGGCTTCGCCTTTCCCTTTCTCATGACCTCTAACACCCTTATGCTGTGACGCTTGTGCCAACTTTTCAAAGGCCGCCTCAATCTCTTCTACCGTGCTCTGCATTATAGAGCCACCCAAGCTCATATCCATGAGCATCTACGTTGATGTGTCAAGCCCCTCGTAGAATCTCTGACACAACGTCATCGTGTCAAACCGATGGTGTGGACATTGGGCCAGCAGGTACTTAAAGCGCTCCCTGGCCTCGTACATACTTTTGTCATATCGCTGCTAAAAGTGGGCAATTTGACTCCTCAGGTTCGAGGTCTTCGAGTAAGGGAAATACTTCCCCATGAAAACCTTGTACACATCCTCCCAGGTCCTCAACGAGTTCTGCGGAAGGTGCAGGAGCCATGTCTTCGCTAAATCCTGCAGACACATAGGAAACAATTTCTTACGGACATCTCCGTCCGTCACTCCGTTGTTCCTGCCTATAGGAATCCGCCCCACTAATGCCTCGAACTCCTTGAGAAACTTCATCACATCCTCGTTAGCATGTCCGTAGAACTTTGGCATGTCGTGGAAGTGATGGTTCTTGATTTCCAGGTTCCTTGCAGCTGAAGAAATCTCAATCGGAGATCCGGACACTTGCATAGCGGGTTGCATGTACTCCCCGAACTCCCGCCTAGGTGCACCGGCGGTTGCAACAGCATTTGTAAGTGCAGTCGTCACAACATTTGCATCAATGGTTGCATTGGCACTTGTGTTTTCTTCCTCCATATTAACTTTCGTCAAGTTTCTTCTTCGCTCCTGGATTAGCCTTTCCACCTCGTCGTTACGCGCAGTCAACGGTGATTTCAACCATCATCTCGCTTGCATAAACCTGAAATGAAACCAACAACTGAACACAAAAGCAATTCCTGTAAGTCAAATTAGAAGTTTCAATCCTAACGAGGCAATACAACTATTTTTGGATTTTTTGAATTTTTTTTTATTTGTTTGTTTTTGAAATACAAGAAAATAAAAAACAAACGCAACTAACACAATTGATCCTACTCTAAATGAACGTAGGAATCAATTCCCCGGCAACGGCGCCAAATTTCTCATGCGCTCAGAAATTAATACTTATATTAACACAAGTAGAAAAAGCGATTGTTATAGACAGACAAGGGTTTTAACCACAGGGTCGTTCTCTCGAGGAATTGATTAAGCTAGTTCTAGAGAATAGACTCGCTTGTGTTGGTTGTTAACAGTGTGTGTGGATAGTGATACTTCAGTCCTAGGATAATTCTAGCATGCATAAGACAAGTAAAACCCTAGGTCATGCAATTCTACAGACAAAGAAGCTGATTAATCCTTTCAAAAGCGTGCTTATACGATAAGAACCAGTTAAGGATGCACTATACGCAGCTCATCGCTCTTGCTATTACGAGAATAACCAAATAAGGATAATAAGTACGGATAATCTACACTAGTTTGCTTATGCGATACGAACCAATTAAGGATGCACTATACGCATCTCACAAACAAACATGCAATTATACGGATACTATCTAGTTAATGGTAGATAAGTCGTAAATCACAACCGATAATTCAAGATTCTGTAATCAGAGGTAACAACTTGTCACGTACAAAGTAAATAGTAATTGTACGATTGATACCTGGATACGTCAATGACAAGGGATCGTCTGAAAGGAATAATACTTCAATTGAAAGAGAGATTGAAGATATGTTAAAGACTGAATACAAAGGTCCTATTTATTGAACTAAGGAAGTAGAAATTCAAAATCATGGGAAAAACTGCCAGAAAATGTGGTCTTGAACTGGTCTCACCAGTGCTCGCCGCGGTGCGCCTCTGGTTGGCTTGTATCTCGTTGTGGTCTAAACAATTCCCCAACGTTCTGCCCATCTGGACCGCGGTGAGCCTCCATGTTGCTGGAGCTCACCGCGGTGAGCGTCCCTTCCGGAAAAACTTCCATTTTCCCACTTCTACCTATGTTTACTCCCTTTTCTCAACCTCCTTGGAGTAGTGGCCCACTACTGGTCTTAATGTGCTTCCAGAAGCTTCGAATGAGCTTCAATTGGCATACGCTCCTCCAATTCTTTGCCTTTTACAATAAAACACCTAAAAAGTACAAAACACACAAAATACCCAAACGTGAAAATGCACTAAAATACTATAAAAAAAGGGCCAAAGGACATAACTAAATATGGTAAAAAAGACTAAATGAGTCGTTAAAATATCGACTCATCAAGAAGTAGAAGGAAGTTGTGGTTGCATTGTGCTGTTGCTTTCTCTCTCTAAAAATAAAAAAGAAAGAATGAAGAAAAAGAAGTACCGAAAAAAGCAAGGTACCCAAAAAAAAAAAAAAAAACAAAAAAACAGTACCATAAAAAGCAAAGGTGCTAAAAGTCTCAGAGTGGATCTATGCTCCTTGTGATCACCGTTTTCGTGTTGGGCATGTTACAGATACTACCCACATACTGGCGTGGCCCTTAAAGCTACATGTCCGTGAGGGTTCATGGCATGTATACCAAACCAGCACACATAAAAGTGCGGAATTCGGTAAAATAGACACTACCAAAAAACGTAGAGACTAAAAGAGCCCAATGAGGCCAACAAAAGATCCCAATGATGGCCAACAAAAAATATACGGGTTGAAACGATCGCAAAAAAATAGTATGTATAAAAAGTAGAGAGAGGAGCATTAGACGTTATTATTTTGAGAAGGTGGAGAAGAAGGGATGAACTTTTGACAGGGTAGTATTCATAAGGGGCATGGATGACCTATATCTCGGCATTTACCTTACTTATGCATATCCTTCCTTAATCCTTTTTCTAGCCTAATCTCTGATTGCCTCAGAAGTCCGTGTATACGGTAAATTTCTTTTTGAAGGGAAGCATGAGTCGCATATCGTAAGGTTCTTATGTGAATTATGATTGATCTTGTTATTTGAGGACCCGACGATACATATCGATGTTCGTTTTTGTCTGTTGATTTCATGATCTCCGATATGACTTAGTTGCTAAATGGGGTTGAATGTGAAAAATCATCTTGTGAAAGTTTTTAATTGGAGTACTAAGTTTGGCTTCATTTCACTGTCACTTTTTATCGTTTTTGCCTTGCTCAAGGATGACCAAAAACTGGTTTGGGGGTGTGACGTGACAATGAAATGTGCGATATAGCATGCTTTTAGACCCTTGTTTTTTACCTTATATTCATTATTTGTATTGTTTTATAGTCAAATACTAACTTCGTGTGTATTTTGTAGGTCATGATCGCGTTTTTGAGGAATTGCACGATTTAAGGCGCCAAAACGACATTATTGTGCGAAATCGAGAAAGTTCAGCAAATACGCAGAATTGGCCGATGCACGAAGTTCGAGGTGTCAAAACATGTCATGTGACCAGCCAGTGCGAAGATAATTGAACATGCTACAACTTTATAGAAGACAACTTTTTGAGGACACGAAGTTATGAAGCCCGAAATTGAAGAACAAAGCAAACAGATTTGAATATGTAGGAATCGCACTCTGCGGTCCCCTGTGAACCGCAAATGGGGTCTATGCGGTCCCCTGTGGACCACAGTACACTGCAGTTTTGATCTTCAGTCTGTTTTTTGGCATGTCAGGCTAGGGCCCGTCTTCCTGAACCTTCCTTAATGATCAATGGCGGTTTGAGCTCGGAATTTTCAGTATAAATAGGACCATTGGGGTCTCATAATCAGGAGATAGCGGAACGGAAGGGTCCGAACAGGAGAACGGAACGTGAGGGTTCCGAATCACAAAAGCAGCTTTCCTGAGAGAGAACCAGTCCTCGGGGAAGTGAAACCCCAAAACCCTAGCCGTCAGCAAGCAATCAAGAAGACTTCAAGACATCCGAAGACATCAAGATCGATCATCATCAAGAGGGAATCGAAGAGGAGAAGCTGAGGGTCGACACTCGCCATCTTCTTACGGTTTAGTTGTTTCAAATATGATTTCAATTCAGTTTAGAGTTTATTTACTTTCAGTTATGTCAGGCTAATTCACCTGTGTAAAGGTTAGCTGAGATCTTTGATTACTTGGTTTATATATGATGGAATAGTTTTAGCATCAATGTTGGTTATGCAATTGTTGTTCAAACCTATGCTGTTTGAGGAAATATGCTTTATTTGTTTATGTTTTCACGAGACATGAGTATTCATTGCACTAGATTAAGAGATGCCAACTGTGTCTATAAGTTGATTTTATGCCTGAGGTTTGTTGTTGAGCTAGCCACTGGTGACAGCTTTGAGCTAGACGATAGTCTACATGGGGTATCTTTACTGACTGCGCCTTGGTATAAGATATGTGACTTGTGTGACTCTTCAGCCGTAACTATCGCTATCTGTTATTCCTGATATAAACCGTATATCAAGGTGAAGGTTATCGCTTACATGTTTTTCTCTATAAGTTCTTAATTCGTCAATTCTCATTATAATTACTTTTCTGCTTAAGTGTTTATTTTACTTATTCAAAAATACCAAAAATCTGTTATTTACTTTATATTGAAAATCAACCATTTAATATTCTATTTCAATCGAGCATTATTCCCGAGAGAGCGACATCTCGAGTTAACTTACCGCTATAAGCTGTGTGTTAGTGAGCTTCTGGCAATTATAAATTTAATCTTTTGATTGTATTTAGAGAATACAGATTCTAAAACGAAAAATAAAATATTTGAGTCCACATCAGGGTTGACAGTGGACCGCAGAGAGGCTTCTGCGGTCGACTGTCGGCCGCCATTGTTCGATCCTCTCTGGTTTTTGTCTGTTTTCTTCGTTCTTCGATTTCGGGCTTCGTAACTTCGTTTCCTCGAAAAGTGGTCTTCTACAATGTTGTAGAATCTTCAATTATCTTCAAATTAGTTAGTCATATGACATGTTTTGACACCTCGAACTCCGTGCAACGGCCAAATCAGTGTATTTCCTTATTTTTTCCGATTTCGGCTAAATATGACTTTTTGGCACTGGAAATCGTGCAATTACTCAAAAACGCGATCATGACCTACAAAATATGCAAGAAGTTGATAATTGGCCATAATATGATGCAAATATTGAATCTTGGGAAAAAAACGAGGGTCTAAAAGTATGCAAAATCGCACATTTCATTGTCACATCACGAAGCTTATTCAAAATTCTATACTTTGTAGAAGACAACTTTTCGAGATAACAAGATTACGAAGTCCAAAATAGCCCAGAAAATGAAACAACAAACATGAGCCAGGAATCAAAGAATGTGGCCCGCAAGGGACCGCACTAGACCTCCTGCAGCCCCCCGGAACCGCTTGCCCAGCCCAAATCCGTAACAGTTTGGCCCGTCATCCTATACCTTCCTTAATGAGAAGTGGCAATTTTCATAGCTTCTACACACTATATAAGAGCGCCTTTTGTCATTAAAATTACACATCATTCTTCTCTCGAGTGGTGAAAAGGCTAGATAGAAGAAAAACCCTAGAGAAACCCTGAAGATAGAAACTCTGACCGTCAACACCATTGAAGAACGAAGAATGCATCCATCAAGAATAAGCAATCTTTTTCCTTTACTGTTATTAGAATAATGATTATGTTATTTACTTGCATTATGAGTAGCTAGATTTTTTAGTAGGCGAACCGTTGTAACTCTAATGTGCTACTTTTTTATATACCGTGATATATTAATTAATTAGTTTATAGATGTAAATCTTATTTGTATTATATTTGTTCGATGAATTTCTATCTAGGGGTATCCTTACTGACTGTGTCTGAGTAAACATGATATGTAACCTGGGTGACTAGTTGTCCTTATGACACGTGGTGGTCTGTTGAGTGATACAACTTTCCATTGGCAAAGTTGGAGGTGTTTGGATTAACTACGACTTGATCTTCATAACATGTATCCTCGTTGCCGATATACGACATTTAAGTGGTTCTTTACTAAGTAGTTGGGGGTAGCATAGTATGAGGAATGTCGGGGACCTTTCAACTCTTTAAATCATTCATAAAAACCTTTACTTTCTTTACGCATAGCAATTATATACGACCTGATTAAGTTTCTACATGATTATTTAGTTTCAACAAGAATTGATTTCAAAACAACCGTCTAGAATCCTTTGTACTTTTACACACTTTAATTGCTTTCAAGTTGTGTCTTTGCTTGCTAGTTCCTATGTTAAGTGTCCGTAGAGAACGACATCTCGAATCAACTTTCCGCTTAACTAACTTTGTGTGAAATCGTAGACATCCGACTTATAAATTTAAATCTTTGCGAGCATTTAGAGAAGAACTCAAATGCAACGATACTTGATTTTACAAATGCCCGTCATTCATCATGGACATGAATGGATCGGTTTTTCATATGATGCCACTTAGAATTTTTAACATTGTGCATTTTAGACATTTGAACTCATGTGAAGTGGAGATTAAATAAGAAAACCATTTTTCTCCACCGATGTGAGTTTCGGACTAAAGTCAACATCAAGAGCAATAAAAACTTCTACTCCCCTCATCCTAGAGAACATTCATACATTAGGTTGGTGTGTTGTGTTAAGTGAATAGTCAAAATAATTATAAAAGATGAAAAAATGTGGGAAAAAGTTTATTTCTAGTGACAATGTATGTAATTTGTGTGTAAGGTTTAAATTGCTTATTATTTGTTGGATCTGAGATAGCTTCCTTTCTTAGTAATGTATGAAATTTTGTGGAACGTTTAAAAATGAAAAATGTATGAACTTTTGTGGATGAAGTAACAGACAAACACATTGAAACTAGATAGGATTTTTGTGTGAGGAGTATAAAAATTTAGCACGTAACGTGCACCTAAGAAAACTTCATGGGACAAATGAATAAATGACTATTTTTTGGTGGGTTTATACAGTGAGATCGTAACACCCCAAAGAAAAAGTGTGGGTTTCGTATTTGCTCAGAGATGAACAAAAATTGTTCTTCTTCCGATTGGAAATAATATGATGTACATGTGGAGATAAAGTTCGTGTAGTAAATTCGTTGGCAAGCATGCTTACGATAACTTTGCTTGTTCCTGAAGTTGCTCCTGTTGAAGAAAAAGTAGTAAATCATGTGCTACCAATGCTAAGTGTAGTCTGGAGATGAAGTAGAAGTGAGTAAGCTACGTACCTCAGTTACAAAAAAAGCATGAAATCTGAATGGAACTCTTGTTGGTAGTTCAACTGTAGCAACTGGATCAGGTGACATTGTTTTCGCATCAATCACATTTACTGCTGATTTCCTGTGTCATCAAACAACATTAAGTTAACACATCCTAAAACTGGTTTACTTTGTCAAAATGGAGAAACAATGAATTGGATAATTATAATTGGATTCAAGGAAAAAGCAAACATAAGTTCTCAAACTGATTACAAACACACACTTCCTTCCTCCCACAAAATTTCATACATTTGCCTTTCTTTAAATGTTGCACAAAATTACATTACGCACAAAGGAAGATACCCCACATCTTACAAAAAATCTTGCAGTTACACATAAATTACAAACATTGTCACAAAATTACATTTTTTTGTACATATTTTTATGTTTTGTCATTTATTTTATTTTCTGTTAGATCTTAGTTTAGTTTTTGATGAGCAATTTACATGCCTATAGAGTATCAGCATTCTATAGTAGTACTCTTAGTCCCTATAGGTTTCAGAAGGACTAGTTTAGACAAACTTGTATAAGTGTTGGGTTTTCAAAGATGGAATTTTCTTTTTGGAGGACCTAGATGTTGTGACCCACGCCAACAGGATGGCTACAAGGAAAGAGTTAGTCAAACGACACAAGTCTGCTAAACAAAGGTGATAGTATCCATACAACAGATGTTACTCAGCACGATGAATATGTTAAGTGAAAACCATGCGAGGAAGAGTAGGTTAACTTAAAATTCTAGCTAATAGATATCTTGCTGGTAATAACAAATGTTCACTTAGCTCTCAAAATCAATGAGTGGACTACACGTTAGACATAGAAGGCAAGGACTTAATGCACTGTTAGACAGGTACAACAGTACACTTGCCAAAATAAGTTCTAATGCGGAACTGGCAGAAGAAGACAAACTGAGACAATGATGCCCCTCTTTAGTGATAACATACGCTACAAAGATAACATATGCTCAAACGGATATATAATTCAACGGAAATATTTTTCACTATAAAAGGGAGGACTTGGCTTTTGAGAAAGGGTAACCTAGAGGAACATGAAAACCCCAAGAACCCTGAAACACAAAAATAACTTGAGACCTAGAACAAACACTTGAATATAGAAGAACTTGGATTTCTTAGGAAAGTAGTCTCAAGTTCAACACATGTCCCAGCACCCTTATCACCTTGCAGAATCTGGAAATCTACTAATCAAATAAGAAAGAACTTAAACTGTTGCGACTTCATAATTCATTCTAGCTTAATATAGAAAACTTGCTCACTGGACTAAACTATTGAAACTTTTTGAAAGATAAGAACCAAAGAATTACTCACAATGAAATCTTAAGTATCTGGAATACGATATTGTGCAAAGCTTTGATTTTGTGTTACAACATCTAGGAGATAAAGAGGAAAAAAAGGCAAACGGCAGGATATGGAGGAAGGGAGGACCTTGCTAGTCTGGGAGATTAATGCAATTCCTTTTGGACTTTGGGAGGCACTTACTAACTAGGGAAGATTAGTTGAGAAGGCCTAGAAGGGGGGGGTAGTTAGTCGGGGGACACTAACGAAATTTTTTGAAGGAGCTCAAGATTAAGCTCCAGGTACAAAGTTGAGGACTTTGGGTTAAAGGGGTTTAGCTGCTAATATTTTGTAACAGTATCTTAAATTATCCTAGTAAATTCACGTCATTGAAAGATAGGACGATGTGGATTAGTTGAAAGATGAAACCACCTTCATATATAATTATAATCTCTGAGTACATTTATCTTTCTCCAATTTACTTTCAACATAATATACTACATGTTTGCATTGCTTGTTAGATATATGTACACTGTGTGCTCATGCTCAGCACGACAATCTGGAACTAAGTCTTCCGCTACCAGACTTGTGAATAGAAGTTGGATATATGGAGAAGGACAAGGAGACTATTGATGAGGAAAAGGACAGATCCGATGGCACCAAGAAGTACATAACTCCACCAGGAAGTAAAGATGGAATACTAGTCAAGGTTCAAAAGCATAGAGAAGAATGGACTGCTGAAGAAGCAAAGAGATTCATACTAGATGAACAAGCAAATTAATAACATCATTATCAGATCTATCCCTGATCCTATACAATGCAAACATTGGAGAACTATAAATAAGTATGGGACCTAGTGGAAGGTATATGTGATGGAACAACCAAAACGAAAGAAAACAAGCTTGAGATCTTGAAGCTCAAGTTCTAAAACTTCAAGTAAGGTCCCGCTAAGAAGCTTGAAGAATTGGACTTTCGGTTCATCACTCTAATGAGTGAGATGACTGCTCTTGGCGAAAGTGATAGATATTCTGATGCTGAAAGAGTTAAGTAAATCATTCGAAGCCAAACTAATATTGGACTCACACTCAAAATTTCTATTACAATCAAGGAATGCTAAGAGATATGACTCCCGTAGAATTGTTTTCACACTTGGTTGCGACCAGTTATGAAACAAAACAAAGGGATCAGTCATTTGCTGAAGAATCACAGAATGTTGCACTGCAGATGAGTAAAACCTCTGAAATGAAGGAATTTCATGATTTAGCAAAGAAACAAGCCTTGGCTGTAAGACATATGAAGAGATATGTAAGCCAAGAAATCGAACGCAAAAGGGACAAGGAAAAGCTGAGAAAAAACACCTTGGACCAGACTTCCTTCAATACAGACTCATCAATATCAAAAGGCAATCTTAATACATCCTCTTAGTACGCTAGCAATAGCGATGAACTTCCAGTAGTTGGTAATGACTTGTGCTTTCAATGTCAACAATCTGGACACTTCAAGAAAGATTGTCCTCTTTTATCCAAAACTAGAAGTTGTAATAGGAGAGAAAGAAAGGACTCCAAACGTGGCCAAAAAGCTATGCTGATTGAAGAAATGAAGAAGATTCAAATCAAACCAGACGCCTTGGATATAGACTCGAGTTATGTGAAGAAGATGAAGATTCTGAAGAACCTTCTCCAGCTCATGACGGGTTCGATTTCAGCACAAAAAAGGAACTCTGCAGTATTGCAAAGGATCAAAGTCCTGACATCACCAACATCAACACTGGTTGATGACCGATGATGTAAACTCTACTTCTCACCCTAGTGATTATGATACAGATGGTTCAGAAAAGGAATATGCCTTTTTGAGTAGAGAGTTTGATATACTTAGAAGTGAATATTACATTATGCAAAGAACTTTCCAAGGAAAATAATTTAATTAATGCTGAAAATACATTTTTGAAAGCTCAAATCTCTAAGATGGGAAAGAGCATGAAAAGGCAATGACTGACCTAAGTCATAAGCTCGAAAGTATCACTGTTGAGAATGATCAAACAAAGATAAGAGAAGAAGAATTCAAAGTCAAAGAGTTATCTTTTCAATCTTATGCGAAAGCAAGTGATATAGTAAAAGACATATATACAATCTCTCTGTAGAGATACCTTTGAAAAAGGAGGTCTTGGACATGCTGATAAGACAAACCACTTTCCTATTCTGAACTAGAATAACAAGGGAAGAAAGGTATTTGTTGGATCACAGACTCTTGTAAAAAATAAGAAGTCTTAGCATGAAAGGAAACAATGAGAACGACCGAATCAGTGGAAACACTAACTCCTGCTGAAACAAAATCTCAGAACGATCTTAGACCAGCTGAAACTGTTGCGACAAAAAATCCTAAAAAAGGAAAATCATCTAAACTATGTAGGAGGAGATGTAGGAGGATTTGGGTGACAGGATTACAAGCCTTTAAATTGTTAATATTATGTTCTTGATTCAAGAGTATGGGCAAAGTTTCCCAATTCAATCGTATTCAATTTGAGAATGCAATTGAGAACACGATAAATTACCCGGTTTTGTCATCATAGACGAAGAAAATCAGGTAGCCATCATCTTCTTCAGCGGCAGTACTACCACCAGACTTTCGAGGCACAAAGACAGCCTCTGACCCAAATCTTCCTAGCCCTAAATCAAAGATACCTTGTACATTTCCTCCAACCTGAAGCTTTGCTTTTCCAGTCGCTGGTTCTGCTTCCAAATCAAATTTGATAATTCCAGTTATCCTGGCAACACTATCGAGTATCACCCCGTATACATAACGTTGTTTCCTGGATTCAAAAAAAAAAAGTTACAATCTTGTAATACGAATCATTCTTAGAGATTGTTGATGATCAATCAACTAAGTGAAAGTTACCTGCCAGTGAAGCTTTCATTTATCCTGGGAAATTCAATAGAGGGGACAGATAATCTTTTCTGTGAAGCAAGACCGTTTTTCATGTTGAACCTCATCTGGTACCTGCAGAAGTAGTACACTATCGATTTCAATCCTTGTATATTGTTGAAAGGGAGAATTAGTCGCATGGAGCGGATACCAACAAGAAATTGAAAAAAAAAGGGAGGACATTACGAAATTGCTAGCAAAGTAATGCTTGTTCATACATACAGTTCGTTAGTGAGATCCTGAGGATTTTCTTGTACATTTTCACTAAGCATGTCAAGATTCATATTCTCAAACCGGCAAGTGATTAGTACCACTTCATCTCCTTCTTCCCAAGCATTGGCTGCAAACACAAAATTAGAACCCAACTCGTTTAAAAACATAAGTACAACTCAACCAGGAAATTAAAGACTAGCATGCTCAAGGAAAAGAGATCGAGCTAGCGAATTAAATAAGATTCTGACCATTGTGGAATATGAAACAATTCGGAAGTTCAAACCACCTAATCAGGCCCTCATTTTTGGCATACCGTGGTAGGATTCCGAAACGAGCTTTCTTGCTTGGATCAAACTTGTATATGAGCTTTTTCTCCTTTACCATTTCCTGAACATTTGGTAATCATGGATATTATTTTCCTTTCTCCGTCCCTTGACAATCTTTCATTTTGGTATTTAATCATCATATAAAAAGCTTCATTTTTTTAAAGTGATATTACTTTCTACCTCACTTAACTAATATCCATAAAACACTTATATATACAATTTTACCGACTCATATATACTTTATACATGTTTTATTCTTTCTTCATTTATATTATAATACTCAACTTTCCACTTTAACAATTCACTTTCACTTTTTATTTATTCTTTATTATTCTTCTATTCAAGTCAATCAATTTCCTTATTTTGTTTACTAATAAAACAAACTGAAGCTATTTTAGGAACATATGAAGTATTAAATTGTACTTCATCCTTCTCCTGAATAGCTTCCGGTTTGATTTTTTGTCAACCAAATAAGGAAATGAAAAATATTAAATTTTATTTAAATGGAAAAACTAATAAAGAATCATTAAAAATTGATAGTTGGTTGATAAAGTGGAAAGTTAAGTATTAATCAAATGAAAGAGATAATAAAAAATGAATTAGAAAAGATAGTGAGTTGGTAAAATTGTAAATAGAATGATATTATGATGTTATTTGTTATGTAGGGTAGTTGGTTTCATTATCAAAAATGGAAATGAAAAGTTTTTTATAGGACAATTAAAATGATAAAATGAAAAGTTTTGAGCGTGACGGAAGAAGTATGATAATTAAATTCTTGATTGATTTGATGGGCGCTTCTAAGGTCCGACTACAATTGTATTGGTTAACATACAGCCGTTAAATCGTTTGTACAAACATTATTTTAAGGTGTATTTAATCTTGACCGTACATGCGATTAGTAAATTTTACAATGGCAGTTATTGTAAATTTTACTGTGCAAAATGAATAATGTCATAATACATTTATATAGTACCATTTTAAATTAATATATTAAAAATTCAATTTTCCAACCAACTAAACTCTTATTCCCCGATTTATTCATTAAGAATCCTAATTTTGCTAATCTCCCCCAATTTAATCTTTGTCGATCAATACGAGATCGCTGAAGGTAGGAATTAATTATGAGCACTGGAAGTATAAATTCGCCTGCAATTCATTTCCTCATGTCTGGAGAAAGAAATCATGAAGTTCCCAAAATTTTATTTTATTCTTCAGTACATCAGAGCACATATCAATTAAATTTTGATGTGTTGTCAATGGATTAGAAAAGTAGGGAAAAGTTGCTGCACATCCGAAAAAAATAGGGGAAAATAAGATTTTCCTGAAAAATGTAAGGAAAAAATAACTTTAGCTGTATTTTATATAGATTTTCATAAATTTTCCAGAATTTACTGAGAAATACCAAATGGTGGAAAATAATATTTTCCTCTATTTTTATTTCTTTTCTTCCATTTTTTTCTCAAACCAAATGAAGCCAATTGTAAAACTGGTTTTATATGATACGTATCCATATTCTTCATGTTATATTATACGAATTGATGACTACAGTAAGATCTAGATTTTAGAAGAAAATTGTGTATCTTGTTTCAGCTAATACAGCCCTTGTATACCATGATGGAAAGCTTTTGGCACTCCATGAGGGAGACAAACCATGTAAGCTGATCCACTTTATGTTATTGCATAAGTTAGTTCACACACTTAGTTCACATACTTAGTTCACTCCATGAGGGAGACAAACCATGTAAGCTGATTAATTTCCTAATAATTCAAATTAATATTATTGCAGATGCCATTAGAGTTTTAGAAGATGGTGATTTGCAAACCATTGGCATGATGGATTATGACAAAAAGACTGGGGCATGCATTTACTGCTCATCCTAAGCTTGACCCCTTTACTGGTGCGCCCAAGCTATATAAATAAATAGTTCAAGCTTGCTCCCACTTATATATACTCCCTCCGTTCCACGTACGACAGTTGTCCAGTTTTAACCTTTTTACAGTTAATAAAATCGAGCTTTGACTATTAATTTATCTCAAACTGTAGGGGAGTTGTTCACTTTCGGGTATTCACAGACACCTCCATATCTTACATACAGAATGATATCAAAGGATGGTGTGATGGAAGATCAAGTACCAATTACAGTATCAGGACCTGTCATGATGCATGATTTTGCCATTACTCAAAATTATGCCATTTTTATGGATCTACCTTTATACTTCAGTCCAAAGGTCCTCTACATGTTAAATCACTTTCTCAAACCTAAAAAATTTATCCTCTCTATAGATCTCTATTTAACAAAACTAACTCCGATGAACTAATAGCTTGATACAATTGGGATAATCCGGTTGTGAGATATATCTCATGTCTTTCATTTTCAAATCTTATCTATTATCACAATCTGACAAACAACACTGATGCTTTTCCTGGGCTATACTGTAATCTAAAACTCAAATCACAGTTACGCATGATCAACAATGGCAAGTGTATTTAGAAGACTGTAATTGGAATTAATTGAACCATTCAAGTACCTGTACCATATCCATAGGTGATATCCAATACTTCAAGTTTGGTTCTTAGCATAAATATGTTGGCCATGATCATTCCAAACATGTCTTTAAGATCACCAATGTGCAAGTAATGATGGGTGACTATATATGCATGTACCCCTCAGTTTTAACTTTTTGCAGTCAAAGAAATTTAATTTTGACTATCAATTAATTTTAAATAGTAATATTAAAATCTTCAATTGAATAATAAAATAAAAATTTTGGATCAAAACTTTCATTGCATAATTCGATTCAAGATTTTAACATTAAGGTTTGAAATTAATTCGTAGTTAAAGTTAAATTTTATTAACTGCAAATGGTCGAAACTTGATAGGTTCTTTCAGACGGAGGGAGTATATGTATAGCGAGGAAATATTATATGTATATTATAACGTTCACAAGAATATATAGAAACCTTCATAAACTTGGATCCACCATAAACTCTTCTTGCTTAAACCGCGATGTCTTAACAAACCGGGAGACATATGTTGCCTTCCCGTCTTTTATACGCATGCCATGGATCATTCTACACATAGTATAGGATTAAGGATTTGTTCAGCTGAAATTTATCGAATCGAATCGAATCGAATGAATCGAATCGAATCAAATCAAACTGAAACTGAAACGAACTGAAGAAATTATATTTGTCCCATTTTTTAATAATAATGAATACTACATCCGGTCCATTAATAAATTCGTAAGGAGACTTTTTTTCTGGACGTTGACTGTAATTACTCGCAAATTACACGACAAAAGAATATAATAAAATTATATTATAAAAATAAATTAAGTATATTTGACTAACATAACTTTGTTTTATGGAGTACTTTTTTGTGCGTAATTTGTAGAGTTTGGTTTGACTTTAGTTTGGTATAACTTGTTTTTTATTTATTAAGTTTGAGAAAAAACTCAATGTATGCTTCTGAGTTTACTTCTATTGTTCTAATATCTTACAATAAAAGAACATCTTGTTTTTTTGTTAGAGATGTACGTACAAAGTATGTGAACCAGTTTGAATGGTACTCACAGGTTCCTGTAGTTTCTTATCTTAACTCAACTTTTACGGTAGAAAAGAAGGGTAATTCGAATCGTAACTATACTTTTTATTTCATTGATCTACTAAAAGTCGTGTTAAAAAGAAAGAAAGAAAAAGGTTGAAAATATCTCAATTGGATAAATTTTATTATTTTCCTCGTACAAAAGATGAGTTGTGTAAATAAATGATAAAATATTAATATTAATATTAATATTAATATTAATATTAATAATAATAATAATAATAATAATAATAATTTAATGAACTTACGAGAGCTGAACTGAACTGAATAACAGAGCCTAAGTGTATTTATATTATGTGTAATTAAGGAGTGTACGTATCCAAACAATTTTACAAAGAGACTCTAATTAAATAAATTATTATTTAGATACAACCTATGTCCATAGAAAAATGAACTATGTTATTAATTAAAATGTTTATGTTGGTAACGAAATCCATTCCTCTTGTAATATGAAAAAAACACATATGTTTATAACATGAGTAAGTCTTTTGAGAGACGGTCTCTAGATAATTTATCTAGAGACGAATAATGTTTTCAAAAAAATTAATAATGTTATCAATTAAAATGTTTATATTATTAACATTGATGTTTTTTTATATATACAAAGAGATACATTTTGTTAACAACATAGACGTTTTGATTGATAACATTAATCATTTTCTTGAAATATAGGTCCGTCTTTAAATAAGTTATTTAGAGACATTCTCTCTAGAGACTTTGTGTTATAACATAGACGTTTTAATTAATAACATAAATGATTTTGTCGATAACATAGGTCTATCTTTAAATAAATCATCACATTGTATCTGAGGATACTTGTAAGGGATGAATGCACGTAAAACAATTTATAAGAAACAATCAAGATGTGAATTAAAGGGGGGAGAGAAGCAAAAACAAACCCATCTCCATCAAACCTGCATATCGTGTCAAAAAGTGAAAGATTAGATATTAACGGCTATTTGTTTTCTGATATTTCATTTCGAATTGAATGGAGGTAGTATATACCAATGATATCCAGCGACCGGAGCAAACTTGGGGTTTGGACCAACCCTCACAAACTCCCCATTCAAGCATTCCTGTAGTAGGCGTCAGTACAAGTTTGTTAGACCATGATCTTACCCTCTCACTGTAACAGTGGACCTACAGTGTGGAGCAGTGTGAGGGTGAGGATGAGACCATTGGAGTAAGACCATGGTCGAATTTTTCCAGTACCAAGTGATAAGTAGTACGTAGAGAAGGATTACACAGTGAGAGACTTGTTGGCATTTCAGTCAAAAGGACTAACTCCTGTCCTTTGTTTTGCAGGTTCTAGGAGTTTAAGCAGAACGTAGAGTAGCTAGAGAAGGAATATGCAGCAAAACACTTGTAGGAACTTTAGTATCAAACGGATGCCTATAAAAGATGACTAAGACAATAATAGGCGGACAATGCAAAATGTATACTTGCTCCGTCCCATAGAAGTTGTCCACTTTTATCATTTTGTGCGTCCCGGTAGAGTTATTCACTTTCATTTCTTTGCTATTTTAGGAACAATTATATAATTTTATATCCTCCATTACTAAAATTATCTAAAACAATCAAACCAACTACCAATAAAGTCATAAATTAAACCCCACATATGTATTATATAGCGTTATAATATTACTCTTCTTAAAATCTGTGCATGAACAGTAACGTGGGCAATTTCTCCGGAGCGGAGGAAGTATATATAATATTTAATTGATTAAAAAACATCAATCATCAAATTTAAGATAGTTGAAAATATAAAACAACATTAAATTACAAGAGATAGTCACCAATAAAAGATTAGTGATTTTTTGTTTAAAAGATGATATATTTACTTGAAAACATCAATCGTACTATATCCGACGAGATATTATGTGGCTCATAGTAGTCACTCATCCTAAACACATTTCATAGTTTTGGGCCATTTGGCATGTCACATGAAAGAAAGTAAAATAAATGCAGCTTTGTAATGGACTTGAAGGGGCAGAGGAGTACAGAACAGCAATAAACAAACAAGCAGGCAATGATACAGAATTATGAAACTGAAATGATAGAATTGAATTGAATGTTTTCAATTGACTATAAATTGAAATTGAGTTTTCTCAATTCCAATTGAATTTTTTCTCACTAAACTCAATTCTGAATTGAGTTTTCTCAATTCCGTTTGTAGCCAAACACTATGAAATATGGAAGATGACTCACAGGTAAATGACCAATAACAACAAGGGCGGTGACCGGAGGAGTCTCATCGACAGGAGCAAAGTTGTCAGAGAGATAATGAACAGGTTGCTGCTTATCATAATGCTGCTGCATTAGCTTCACAGTGCTCCATTCTATCCAGTCTATGGCCTTAGAGGCCAATCCCTTTCTCGGATTCGGCTTCACTGCAGTTACGCCACCTCCGTTCGTTAACTCCGCCCCCTTTTCCATTTCTCAAATGCTCGTCTTGTACATGTGGTAGTACTGGACTGCTTTTATTTTTATGGACAAGTTTTTTAGGTGTATTCTGAGGATGGAAATGTTTTTTAAGAAATGATTGATTAGGAACCAATTATTATTCACATGGGGCCTTATTGGTTCTAAAGTGCACTTTAGCTTGGTCAAATAGCATTTGTAAAGTCCGAATGTATTTGTGTGTTTTGAAATACAGTTTGACCGCGAAATCAGGTGATTGGTATCACATTTTGTAGGCGCCCAAAACGCACTTCAAAAAGAAGTTTTGGTGATTGGTTTAGATGTATTTTGTGTACTGGGCCCCTATTTCTATACCAAATGCCATAAATGTCCTCAAGCAGCTTTGTCCTTCCATGTCGGATTCGTTTAATTTGTTTCGAACTTTGAAAATAAGTATGATGATGAGGCCCTAATACTTCATTAACTGGAATTAAAATTACAAATACTACTAAACTAGTGACAAGTTATCCATTATATTAGCCGAATTGTCCATAGTTAGGACTAACATAGTACTAAATTAACATAATTAGGCCAAATTAACGCCTAGTTAACAAACATAAACCAGACGAAGAAGATGGAAACAACCACAATATTTTTTTTCAATTTGGTGAATTTCTGATGACTGGCACTACGGTTAACAGCTTCAGAAAATGTGATTGCCTTCAGAAGACAATATCTCCATCCAACATAAGATAGGTATATCCATTTGAGCTCTATATGAAGTTATTATATCCACCAACCATATTTTGATTTGGTTGTCAACATTAAACAAAAGGATACAAGTTTTTTTTTTTTATTGCTTTAAATCACACTCTGTTCAAGAAAGGATAGCAAATTTATAGTGATAATGGTTTTATTTCACAAAACGGGAATAACTTCAACTACCATAACAAGTTTGTGCACTTAATTTATACAAGAAATGCATGAATTCAACACACAGATCACAGTCTAACCAAGAACTGATATGAAATCAGATTTCATAAAGGAGCATTTACACCAAAAAAGAATGACTTCAAAACACCCTATGTACTTCTACATAACTTGTTCTAGCATTCTAATTAAAGTATCATCAATAACATTTTGTATGGTAGTTGGGATATGTTGGTCCAGATAACGGCAAAGGAAAAGACTAGATGGGGGTGAATAGTCTTTTACAACTTTTGTCGATAAACACAGTTTCTCAGATATCTGAGAAGATATCTTATACTTAATTTCAGAGAGCGGAAGACTTTTCTGTGATAAGTGCACGTGCTCAGCAAGATATAATGTGTTTAAATACTTAGCAGGATAAAGAGAACGATAAGTAAATTGCTGAAAGTAAATAACACGTCTTTTATAGTGGCATCTGAAGGTGGCGTAATCCTTCAACTAATCCACTTCGGCCTTTCTCAGGCCTGGAATCCACTAAGACAGATAATTGAGTTCACATTACAAATATCTTCTCTCAATTCCTAAAATACACTAGGTTCCCAACCAAGTGTTCCCCCTGAGTTATTCACCGGCTCCCAGCCAAGTACTTCCTATACTCAGAAACCTTTGAGTTGTTCCTTAGTTTCCCAAACTAAGTACTTCCTATGCTCGGTAACCTTGGAGTTATTCCTTAGTTTTCCAAACTAAGTACTTCCTGTACTCCACGCCGTTTTAAGGTGTTGGTTATGAAGGTTTGTCAGGTGAGTAATCTTACTAACTTTTCAGTTATATAAGAATACTCTATAGAACAAGAATCACTTAACACACTTCACAATGTGTGGTGATATGTTCTTTACTGACCGAAGTCTATGTTAACTGTTCTGCAGAATGAAACTCATATACTTGATCTTTTGATTCAACTCCTTCATAGATAGCAATGCTTGTTAAGAATCAGGACACTTAGAACTTTCGTGCTACTTAGAATTCAAGAGGTTAGTCACAACTGTAATCTAAAGAGTAAGTAGGTTGAAGGCTTGTATGCTTGAATGAACAAGTTCGTTTTGAGTGTAAGTTCGGGTGTAAGTTCTTGGTGTGTTTCAAGCATTCTAAGTGGTGATATTTATAGTTGAATTTGAAGACGTTTGAAAAGTATCCGTTAGGCTCAATTCAAATTCAAACTATTGATATATGAAAATAGTACTGCAGAAGACGTTGTCTCTTTTCAGAGATTTTTTCTTTTGTTCAGATGTCTCTGTCTGCGCATTTATTGCATTGTACTATTTTTGTCCTGTAGTGCCAACGGAACTATGCATGCTTTCTGAAGCATTGCATGTTCCTTTCCACAGACCTTCTCATCTCCAGATACCTGTTGAAACATTGTTTCCCAGAAGCAAAGTTTTGTCCAAGGTATCTGAGTGTAGGTATCTGTGGGCACTTTTTCCCGTTCAGAAACCTTGTGTTCTCAGATATCTTTTGTGAAACCTGTTATTGAAACACTTGTTTCTTCAAGATATATGGACATAGGTATCTGATGACCTTCGTCTTCATCAATTTTGTGCAGTCTTCAAATCTTCAAATTTGTTGAACACTTCTGCCGGATGCCTTCTTCTTGGTCTTCTTCAAAGATATAAAAATTACATTCAGAGACCTAACATTCTATACAAGATTTGCTAGACTAACATACTTAGTGATTTTCCTCTTTTACAGTGTTCAAGTGAACCAAGAGTACTAACCACCTTTCTGAGCTAAGATAAGTCATTAGGTTGCTGAGCAAAATCTAAACAGATATTCCTAACAAGATAATTGATACATCTTAACCTTCTCCAGCCCCAACATATCCAATATAAGATGAGGTTCTAGGACTTGGAAATGGCACAGCAAAACACTAAACTACCATATAACTAAACTATCAAATCAAACTCTCAAATGTCTCCCCTCTCAAGAGCAGCCCTTCACCGAGCTCAAGACATGATATTTTATAACCGAGCATTCCCGAAGGAGCATGTTGAGTCTTTGGTGATTGGGTTGGAGAACTTTGCGCTTGATCCAAGCATACCATGGGATTATCTGGTCGAGACAAAATTCACCTACGACCTCATGATCACAGATTTGAGGGAGAAGTTTGGCGTGAGTTACACTTTCGAGGAGGTTGGCAATGTTGTGCACAAGCTTCCGGAACGCCATTTGGTATTCTCAAAAATGTTGAAGACCTAGGGAATGGCCTACGACTACGTGATGAATTGCTTCACTGCGGATGATGGTGTGTGGGAGAAACTCATGAAGGTTATTCTTTTAATATCTTGTTCATTGACCAATTTAAGCAACCATCATATACATATTTAATTCATGTAAACTGTTTCAATGTTTGTATCAAAATCGAAAGATGAATGCACTCTTTGGTACTTCCATCTTGGAGATCCATTGTGGAGTGATCTTGGAGTCATGTTCAAGGGTCCAAAATTTGGTGTGGCGGACGACACGTATGACTTGAAGAAAGAAGCTGTCGAGGAGTCCGGCTCGATAAAGCATGATGGTTGTTTCGAACTAGATAAGGTGCATGTTGAAGCATCGAGATTTTCACGACTACGTTCTCCACGTGCTCCATTCCATTGCACGTTGTAGGATTCTCCTAGTAGTAAGGGTGTTCTTGGATCCCCGGAAAGTTGGAATGGTGTTGGATCTCCACCCGTTCAACAACCTATGAGGTTTAGAAGTCCGAATGGAAACTCCGACAGTTTTGCTTCAATTACGGAGGACGAATGGATGGCCGCAAGGATTGCTAGCGATGAGAAGTCCACTGCCAGGAAGAAGAAGATCGTTTTCTATTTAACACTTTCACCGGGTGAAACTATTGGGAGCAGCAAGGTCGATAACGGCCCTAGTAGCTTTGAGAAATTGCTCCCAAGTTCAAGAAGGAGAAGTAATAGTCCAGCTGGTTTGTGGCATGAATTATATTCCACCACCCCTTGCTTTTTCCTTTTGGCCATATTGCTTTCATTTTCCAAGTGAACAACAATTGATTCGTGGTCTTCGGCTATAGGTAATGTTGGTTTATTGTCATCATGTTAGTCAGGTCTAGTTTGTGGTGCTTCCAATTTTTGTGTTATTGTGTACTTTTATTTCCTTTAAGTTGATGGATTTATGAATGAAATGGTGGGATATTTTTATGTAACAAGTGACCACTAGTTCGACAATAAATGATGGAATGGTTACATAAATATAGGGGGGGGGGGGGTGGAACTTATCAAACAGGAAACACAAATGATTTAAAGGATCCAAATTAGCTAGAATTTGTCACATTTAATCACAATGTCAATACATGGAGCCTAGATAATTTCTGAATCTAATAGACAAAAGAGAACAATAAAGATAACCAAAGACTACAGATTGAATTCATTGTTGCATGACAAAAAATGAAATGTTTATAATTGGTGGTAACAGTAGCTCACTAGCTAAGTTAGATGCAACTGATTCAACTCCTTGGTGATTTTCCTCATTCATGATCACAGTGCAAAAGGATCATACGGATCCTCCATACCGACTCCAGCCAGTTTTTTAACTTCACCATTGATGAAGTTGAACTTGTCTTTGTCACTCATGACCAGGAAAAACTCCAAAGTAGGCAAGTCATGGAGCATCGCCCTACCAATATCAATCTTCAATTCGGAAGTAAGATTGGGAAACTTGTCAAGCTCATCATTCAAAATCCTCACATGAGCTGAAACCTTGTATTTAGTACCAGAACTCCCTTCCCCATTGGATAAGTTCCTAACTCCACTAACAGCCTCTTTTGTGAAGTTCACAAACCCATCCATCAAATTCAAAAATCTTTATCAGTTTCCACAGCACCAACTCTCATTTTCTTCTTCTTAGGATACACATTTCCCTCACAGATGTCGGGAATGTAACTACGGACTTTCATTTGAGTTTCAGCTTGAGTATTGGTACCCGTTGGTGCACCTTCAGAAAATCGACTACCATTTGCTATAGATTCTGTTCCAGGCTGCCGATTTTGTGTTTTTGTGGCACCACTAGCAATGTCGTAGCCTTCATCAAGATCGTCATCGATTTTAGGCCTCCGTTCATGTGGCATGAGTTCGCTGTTTTTGTCTCCAAAGGTCTTGGCCTTATTCCCAGTAGCAATATCCTTCCCGAAAATCTCACACCAATCGTCAAAGTATATCCACTTCTTCTCTCTCAAATTCAGCATGATGGTATGTTCCTATGAATTTGGTAAAATATGATTTGCATAAACACATGATCCCTTATCTACTTTAAAGTGTAAATTTATTTGAACAACAATGGATTACCTTTGCATGAGCCTTCCACACATGATCCTCACGACTGAACCTCTTCTCAATGTCACACCATCCTACTCCACTTTTGTTCTTCAATGCAAGTACTGCCGAGTGGTATGATTTTCACTTTCAAATCCTGTTTGATATGTGGGGTTTTATCCTCAAATCAGTCCCTGGAAAGTTCTCTTGGAGGTGACATTGGATGAACATCAAACCACCAGGTTTGAATCCCTGTTTGGACTTCAAGCCAGCCAGCTTCGCCTTCTTCATACCTTCAAGCAACTCCACTTCCTCTTTCTTGGTCCACACTCGGTAATTTTTCTTTGATTTCGACTTTCCCATGATCTCCTCACCGCCACACGGCTGATTATCACCCACACTTCCATCATTTTCGATCTCAGACATCTATAATAAATTAATATGCAATATAAACCAAGTTAAACAAATTCAAAACAATCCATACTATAAATCCTCTGCAACAAACTAGAAGCAATCTAAACAATATCACAAAGTTCAGCATCATAGAATTAACTCATCATGTTGATAAACACCAATGCCATAAGCATTTTAATTAACACAAAATACCACTGCCATAACATGAGTTTACTTATTCTACAATACTCCAACAAAAAACAGCACCACACCACAAATAGTTTCTCAAATAAAGTCCTAATGAACTAGACAAATGCAACAAAAAATCAACAAGTGGTGTTTATGTTATGATTGGTTCTGTCAGGCAGCCACTCTTCTCCTCCATCCCAAGTACATGTGTACAGCTAGATCACGATGGTATTGCTTCCATGCTGGACAAGTGAACAAGCAATCAATTGGTTCATCATCATCCTCCTCTTCCTCCTCTCCTACAACATACCCATTCAACTCATGTTCCCGTTGTTTTTCTTCTTCTGTTAGTTCCTCCTCTTCAGGTTAGTCAGCAGCATCTACTTCTCTCAAGAAGTTGTGTATAAGACAACAAGCCAAAATTATATCATTTTGGATGTCCAATGGAAAGAACATGGTGGACCTTAGTATACCCCAGCGCTTCTTCAAAAGTCCAAATGATCTTTCGATTACATTTCTAGCTGAAGCATGTTTAAGATTGAAATACTCCTTAGAATTTTGAGGTCTCATATTGGACTCAGCCCACTCTTTTAAGTGATGTCGTGTCTTCCGAAAAAGAGGGAGAAATCCAGGAGCATTCTTATATGCAGCATCAGCCAAATAAAAGTTCTCTACATAGAAAAGAATGCTAATGAGAACATGTGCTGCACATTTAATGTAAAGTATCTACCATCAAAAAATAAATAACAAACCTCTAGGTACAGACAATCCTTTGTTGAGAGAATCCCGCAAGACACGACCATCGTTTGCAGATCCTTCCCAACCAGTTAAAACGTATATGAACTTCATGTCCTTGTCACAAACAGCTATGACATTAACTGATACTCCCTCCATTTCGGAGAAAGTGTTACAATTTGGATTTGCACCAATTTAAGAAAAAGTAGAAAGTACAAGTGGGCCCCATGATTATTAGAGATTAAATGAGTGGCATATTGTAATAAAAGTGAAAGGTAGGGAGTTTTATTATTTAATTAGTTTCCATAAATGGAAATTGTAACAATTTTAGTGAAACGCCGGAAACGGAAAGTTGTAACACTTTTTCTGAAATAGAGGGAGTATGAATCCTTTTCTGTTACGATACATGGCTGACTTGTGTGCGGGAGTTTGAACACTTATATAAGTACCATCTAATGCGCCGAGACACCCCTACAACAAGATAAGAAAACATTTAGAGTTTACACAATCTTCTTCCTTTATAAAACACAAAGCATAAGAGCCATAAAAGTTACCTTAAAGTGGCACCATAGCTCTTCTTCACAAGATGGAGGTATGGGCACCGGCTTGGCAAGTAACACCTCATGACATTTCAAGACACATTTCAGCACCTCTTTAAAGTAAACACTAACGGTGTGTCCAGACTTTTTAAACTGAAACATAGCTATCCTTTGTTTCGTATGGTGGCCCAATATTCTAAGAAAAGTGGCGACTTTCTCCTCTAAAGTAACATACATGCCTGCTCTTAACCCACCATGTTCTTTAAGTAAAACACAAAACTGTTAGAAGCTCTCCATTCTCATCCGTACTGAGTTTTTGCAATTGGTATCATTAAGTTTAGTAAGTCTATGAATGTAAGCCTTCATTCCTTTTAATTTTCCCTATCAATCGATAACGAACTGGAGTTGTACATTTATGCTTACGTACCAACCGTGCCCAAACACGCCTAATGTAGTACCAAGTCATAGCAAGCATCATGCCCATAGACATCACCATTATTTGACTTATGAGCTGCTGCCTTTGCGCATTTGACAACATCTTTCAACAAAATACATCATGTCATTCAAACTCATCAATTGCAACACAAGCATACATTTAATCAAATAGCCTACTGTTTCATGTCTACTGTTTCAATGGTGACACTTTAATCAAGTTCAAGCTACATTTAATCAAATAAATCCATTACCATAGAAAGTAACATTGATTAGCTCGGGTAACATTTATTATTGCAAACCACTAGTTTAATTGACTACATCATTAACAAGAAAAACCAAATTATGAAGATATGTACAAACCAGTAACATCAATGTTCAGTCCTAAAAATTTAATAATAAATCAACTCAATATGTACAAATTTTGCAACATTTAATCGACCTAGGATAAAAAACCTACATATAAATGAACCTAGACATAGTAAAGAAGTAGCATTTATGTCTTCAAGACATAGTAAAGAACCCAGACATATAAACCTATAGATATCAAATGGTTAATAAGTAGATAACATAGCATCAGTATAAAGTTGCACATGTGATGTTTGTAGGGAAATATCCATATAAACGATACCTTAAGTTGTTAGGTTTCGCTGCTTGATTCCTTCCTTTGTCACCGTCTGATTTCAGTATCTTAAATTGACTTTTATCACCAATGCGGTACCCATTAAAATCTTAAATTAAGTGACATGTGTCACATTGTAATTTTAAAATTTTAATGGATAAATTGCAAATAAAAATAATTTCAATTAATTTCATTTGAACCATATTGTTTTGAATAATTATGAATTAACCCCATTTTCTAGAATGAGATTAAAATTAAAAGTAAAAAAGAAGAAGTAATAAAAAAAAGAAATGACATTTTCCACCATCGACACTCCATTGGCCATGGAAGCTCCACGGCTTTCATGGTCTTGTTTGTCCATACGCTCAGAGCTTCCATGGTGGTTCTGCATGGAAGCTCGGCGGTTCCGCCATGGAGTTTCCATGAAAGATTCACCATGGAACTCCAACGTATATATGTGTTTTGCAAAGTGATATGTGTTGCGTAAATAAGCTGCCACGGGTCGCGTAAATAAGTCGCCACGTGTCAGAGGGTAGTAAAATTGACATTAATGCAATTAAAGGTGTCAAAATCGAATGGTGACAAAAGAAGGTACCAAAAAAAGTAAAATGTAACAACCTAAGTTACATTTGATGGATTTTTTTTGATGTTTCCAAGTAAATATACAATCCCATGTTAACTCATATAGATCTCTTAGTGTCTATTTGGAACGCGATTGAAATTTTAAGTTATAAATTTTTTTTTTTTTTGGTGTTTCTAATCAGTTTTTTTTGTTTTAGTCCAATGTCAACCAGTCTATTAATTAATTTTTATTTGGATTTTGTGGTTTGGCGTGATGACAATTTAGCGACATCTTGTCAATTACATGGCCACTTATTTGCTTTGATGCTCTCTATCTACCCATACCCCTGCTATTATCTGAACTCATTTACAACTCTTGACTATATGTGTTGTCTATTGTCAAAGCCCAAAATATTTGATTCAATAATTCTCAGCACTTTTTAAATTAATGTATTATTAATATATAAAATTATTTTACACTCCTCATTCTCGTTTCGCCGGTCCACGCATTACGAATTAATGAAAGTGGCTAGAGTTCGACTACATGATCCAACCCGGTGGAATATCTCTTTTTGGCATTTATTTCATTATTTAGGTATTATGATATTAGAAAATTATTTTAGTTAGAGATCTAGAAGAATTAGGCAACTGCTAAATTTTCTCTAAATCATAAGGCAGGTAGATATTCAAGGATCTTTTATTTATTTGTGCGTATCTTTTATTTCCTTTAGAGTTCTGGACTACCTAAAATACCTTGTCAGGTAGCCAACATAAATAGGACCATTAGGGCTTAAGCCTAATCACTTTATTTTTTATATTCGATATTTTCACCAAATTTGTTCGCGTACCGATTAAGACACTTCTTAATTGTGAAAACTACCCTAGTTTCTAGGTGATTCGTGCCAAATTCTCTTGGAGGTCGCTCAATCCGGACAATTTACTACATAATTCGTATCACGGATTACCCTACCCGTTGGAACCAACGTTCCAACACATGGCCTCAGAGCATGTTACAGATTCTATGGGAAGCAAGAAACCGCTGCCAAACTCGAGGACCAAGAAAGAACGGTTGGACGCCATGGACAAGACCATCAATGAGGTTCGGGCTATATGGTCATGAGTCTGTAGTCGGACATGGTGGGAGACGACGATGGGAGGATAAAGGAGTGGGCGGAAGCAGAACTGGTCTGGAACAACGAGTGGGCGGAAGGTTCGAGCTCGAAAACTAGGGGTAAGGGAAAAGGAGGATAAAGTCAGAAGGGAAGCAAGAAAACCCAATTCGCATAAATTTATTGGGAACGTGTTGGATAAATTAGAGGACTCTATAATGAAGGAAAGGATCAAAATCATGGAGGAAGCTGAAGAAAGGGGTTAAATCAGAAAGTGGGGAGGGGGGAGGAGGAAGAATTGGAGCTTCAAAAGCACTCCAATGAAGGCTGAAACCCTAGCCGCATATGTTGGAGAAGAAGGACGAGGCTGTCCAGTTTGACTAGACTCTGGTCGAACCGGTTTGCAAGGTCAAACCAGCGAATCAGGAGGGCTCCAAGTCGGGGAAGACGCACGGAGCGTGAAAGGGGGGAATTTGGAGCGCGTGGACCTCACGTGCCAGTTGGAGGAGGAAGTTCATGCGCCAGGAGAGCGCGTGGGGGGGCGTGGGAAGGTAGCAAGGGCTTTCGGAGTTACTAGCGAAGGTTCTAACTTGGAACGGAGTATTGATAAGCTGCTAATATGGAAGAAAGCTTGATGATTCGGGACATATCAACGACATTAGGGTCCGGTTCTATCAGGATTGATGGGAATCTGTTTGGGCCACGTATGGAGCAGGAAGGAGAAGTAGACACTAAGTTGGTAGGGCGAAAAGAGGGGAAAGCGGTGATGAATACACCCGAAAAGGAACCATCAGACGACTACACTAGACATCTCTGAAGCGAAGGGCCCGTGGATGATGATTGGCATATGGTCATGCCCAAGAAGACTAAGCGAAAGACGAAAGGTAAGGGCTTGAGTTACATTGAGGTCACAGGGTGTTGGTCCAGCTAACGGCAAAGGAAAAGACTGGGGGGGGGGGGGGGTGAACAGTCTTTTACAACTTTTGTCGATAAACACAATTTCTCAGATATCTGTGAAGAAATATGATACTTAATTTCAGAGAGCGAAAGACTTTTTGTGATAAGTGCACGTGCTCAGCAGAATGAAAGTGTGTAAGTACTTAACAGGATAACTAAAGAAACAGTAAGTAAATAACACAGCAAATTATAGTGGTATCTGAAGGTGGCGTAATCCTTCAACTAATCCACTTAGGCCTTTCTCAGACCTAGAATCCACTAAGACAGATAATTGAGTTCACCTTACAAATATCTTCTCTCGATTCCTAAATACACTAGGTTCCCAACCAAGTGTTCCCCCTGAGTTATTCCCCGGCTCCCAGCCAAGTACTTCCTATACTCAGAAACCTTTGAGCTATTCCTTAGTTTCCCAAACTAAGTACTTCCTATGCTCAGTAACCTTGGAGTTATTCCTTAGTTTCCCAAACTAAGTACTTCATGTACTCCACGCCGTTTAAGGTGTTGGTTAAGGAGAGTTTGTCAGATTGGTAGATTAATAACTTCTTCAATTATGTAATACTACCTTCTTGAACAAGAATCACTTAACACACTTCACAATATGTAGTGATATGTTCATTACTAACCCAAGTTTATGTTAAATATTCTGGAGAATGAAATTCAAATACTTGATCTTTTGATTCAACTCCTTCACAGATAGCAATGCTTGTTAAGGATCAGGACACTTAGAACTTTCGTGCTACTGAGAATTCAAGAGCTTAGTCGCAACTGTAAGCTAAAGAGTAACTAGATTGAAGGCTTGTATGCTTGAATGAATAAGTTCGTTCTGTGTGTATGTTCAAGGTGTGTATTTCAAGCATTCTAAGTGTTGATATTTATAGTTGAAAATCATGTCGTTTGAATAGTATTCGTTAGGCTTAAGGAAATTCAAATTATTGATATCTGTAATAGTACTGCAGAAGACGTTGTCTCTTTTCAGAGATTTTCGCTTTTGTTCAGATGTCTCTGTCTGCGCATTAAATGCATTGTACTATTTTTGTTCTGTAATGTCAACGGAACTATAGGACCTTCACATCTCCAGATACCTGTTGAAACATTGTTTCCCAGAAACAAAGTTTTGTCCAAGGTATCTGAGTGTAGGTATCTGTGGGAACTTTTCCTCGTTCAGAAACCTTGTGTTCTCAGATATCTTTTGTGAAACCTGTTTATTAAAAAAAACACTTGTTTCTTCAAGATATCTGTACATAGGTATCTAATGACCTTCGTCTTCAGCAATCTTGTGCAGTCTTCAAATCTTCAAATTTGTTGAACTCTTCTGCCGGATGCCTTCTTCTTGGTCTTCTTCAAAGATATAAAAATTACATTCAGAGACCTAACATCCTATACAAGATTTGCTAGACTGACATACTTAGTGAATTTCCTCTTTTACAGTGTTCAAGTGAACCAAGAGTACTAACCACCTTTCTGAGCTAAGATAAGTCATTAGGTTGCTAACCAAAATCTAAACAGATATTCCTAACAAATTTCTCCCTTTTTGATCAGTCAACGATGACTATCTTTAAAACCTATTACAACTTGGAAGAGGGAACAATCCAACACTTAATCATTTCTTATGATCTTTTCAATTCATTTAATTAAGTGCAGAAAGTAAACATCAACCAAATCACAAGGTGTGATCTTTGCTGACAAGTTATCTTTTTATAGATTGATATCTGAGAGTAGGTTCATCAGATATGTAACATGGAAAGTTCACAGATAACTTAATAAATAAAATACATTTCAGTACAGTTAGCAAGATACAAAATTACATAGTAAACTAGGACAACAGGAGTAGCCAAGCTCCAAGTAAACATCCTAATAAACTAGTCTTCAAGTCTTCAAAATCTTCAAGTCTTCAATCAGCAGATCTATGGATCAATTAGCAAATTCCTTATCCCCAAACCTTTTGATATCATCTGAGTAGTCATAGAGCAAGGTCCTGGCTAACATCTCAGTGTTTCTGGCAAATCCACAGACTTCCTAATAGGTTTTGGTGGGATTCTTTTTGGCAAAGTGTTTCACCCACAGATACTTTCCCCATTTCCAGGCATGCTCAATTCTGATATCTGATAGCTTGAAGTATTCATATATGATCCTCAGATATCTTATGTCACCCTTGTATTGCTCTTGAGTCATGTAAAAAGACTCATAGGGTTCCACAGCAAGTCTTGCTCTTGTGCCTGTTCCAGTGATGTTGGGAATTCTGTACACATCATCTGGCTTTCCATAAGGACATTCATCAGAGAGGTCCTTCTTCATGGCTTCTATTCTCTTGATCACTTCAAAATCCAACCAGGCTTTGATGTGATTGGTGTTAATCAAGACTGAATTGTCTTTTCTCCATGCCATGAGTTTTTTATGGATTGGTTCTGGAAATTTTTCATTTACCAGTAAGTGCTTGAGTTCCAGAATCCAGTAGCCATTCTTCTGATTAATGCACCTGGAGACAGAGGAGTCATTGTTAGTCTTCACGTACTCAATCTTGGCTTCTTCAGGCCTGAGTGGTAGTTGAAGTTTTCTTTGTTCAGCTCTTAGCTTGTTCCTCCCTTGTCTTGAATTCTCCCTTGGGGGATTGCATGAAGAACCCCCTGGATAGATTTGGTATTTTCAGAGGGTGTTTTAGCTGCTATTGACTTTGCAGCTAAGGGCTCAGTTAGGCTATCAACCCTTTTTCTCTTTCTGTGAAGAGGAACTTCATTGTGACACCCCGTTTTTTTATCTTGCGTAATTTAAATATCACTTGGGAATGTCTAAATGTGAATTTAATTAGTACCTATGCATGTCCAATTTCTTGGTTTAATTGTTAAAAATGCATGTTTAATTGTGAATTCAATTTATTTGCTTTAGATGTTGCATTTTATGTGTGTGTCACATTTTAATTATGTACATTTGACCCTAAAATTGTACCAAACGTTTTTTAATCTTAAAAATCTGATTAATTATCATTCGTTAGTGGGTTTTAATGTTGGTGAAAAACTTGAAAGGTCACTCTTAATTTTGGGTCAATTATTATTGGTTTTATCATGGTTTTTAAGTGATTTTAAGGCATTTAAATTGCCAATTACTCTTGGCTCTTCAACCTTTCATGTTCCCTCATTCCCACCTACAAATAGCCTCATATGCAGACCTCATTTGCCCCAGCAACATTCTGAAAATTTTGCTAAAAAATAAATCCTCAAGTACTATCTTTTCTTAAAAGTTTATAGCAAGTTCATCTTGCAAGTACTTTCTAAGTTCTTGCTCTTTCTAACACTTGAAAAGGTGGGTGTTCTACAAAATTATTATATGTATACTATCAAAACCTGGAAGGTAGTTTAAATAATGTCTTATTCATATATATGTAATGCATGATTTTTCAAAAACATATACTCTATTGCATAAAACGAATGGTAAAACATTTTTGCATGCTTTCGCTGTTTCAAAAGTATATATATGTATATGAATTTGTATTGTTTTGTTTGTTGACAGTTCAAGAAAGATGCGCATTTGGTTAAGGTTCATTAGCTTGTAGTTTGGTTAGTTGTGTCTAACGAACTACTTGTTGATTTCCTTTGCCCATTCCCTTTAAATCGAGTGATAGAAGCCTTCACTGATTTCTTGGGTCGTAGGATTCCACCCTTGATCATGACAAGGTACTGAAAGGTTAGGTTGACGAACTTAACAGGGAGCTATAAGGCCTGTTTAATGTGGGGTTATAAGGAGCGGCATGAAATAAAGTTTCCCGAAAGTATATGATATTGATCTTATTTTGGATTGTATGTTCTTGAGTTTTATTATTGATATTTAATGGAATTTCAAAACAAAAAACTTTGAACACTCATTGAGGTTTTTCTCATGCTTGTTTTGTTTCCTTCCTTGTAGGTGAGATTGTGGCAGAGGATGAGCAACCGACAAACTCAACAAACTAGGACTGTACTTGGTATTTGGGGAATTTTGTCATTTAAATAAATTGTCATCTTTTGTATTTTCGGAAAACTCATGTCCTTTCTATTAGTTACAGTTTATTTTGCATGACAACGATGTTGAAAATTATTATGATTTATTAGCTGAATAATAAAATTTTGTTACAGAAACTAAGACACGAAAGGTTGTCTGTAACATCACATGTTTTACAGAATGTTTCGGTTGGTCTTTCGCTTGACATTCCAACTGGAATTTATTTTTTTAAAAACATTAAATTCGGGGCGTTACATTCATCTTTATCCTCATCTTCATCATCATCTTCCAGATTTCTCTTGTTGAGTGATTTGCAGCCTTCTTCATTGCCCTGGGATTTGATTTGTCCTCCTCCTCCTCCTCCTTCTTCTTCTTCTTCTTCTTCTTCTTCTTCTTCAGAAGACTCATCAACCCCTTTCATTTGTCTTCGTCTTGGAGCCTTGGTACCCCTTGGAGGTTTCTGTGCCCTGGCCCTTGTTGTCATTCCTCTTTCAAGAAGTTGATGTGTAGTGGCTGCTATCTGTAGAGCAATCTGACTGGAGGAGGGCTCATTTATTTTTAGTGGTGGAAGTGATGGTTGTTCAGATTTCTTTTTGTTTCCTCTTCCTTTCTGAGCGCCAGATCCTTCCCTTTGTCCATGATATCCTTCCCCCTTAGTCATTGTTGACTGACTCAGTATCACTAAGGATTCTGAGAGTGACTCAAAATTCCCTTTCAGATAGTTGTAGGCAGCAACCAACTTGTGCAATTCAGCCTTGAGCTCCTGATTTTGTTTCCACTCAACAAGATTTCTCTTGTTGAGTGATTTGCAGCCTTCTTCATTGCCCTGGGATTTGATTTGTCCTCCTCCTCCTCCTCCTTCTTCTTCTTCTTCTTCTTCTTCTTCTTCTTCAGAAGACTCATCAACCCCTTTCATTTGTCTTCGTCTTGGAGCCTTGGTACCCCTTGGAGGTTTCTGTGCCCTGGCCCTTGTTGTCATTCCTCTTTCAAGAAGTTGATGTGTAGTGGCTGCTATCTGTAGAGCAATCTGACTGGAGGAGGGCTCATTTATTTTTAGTGGTGGAAGTGATGGTTGTTCAGATTTCTTTTTGTTTCCTCTTCCTTTCTGAGCGCCAGATCCTTCCCTTTGTCCATGATATCCTTCCCCCTTAGTCATTGTTGACTGACTCAGTATCACTAAGGATTCTGAGAGTGACTCAAAATTCCCTTTCAGATAGTTGTAGGCAGCAACCAACTTGTGCAATTCAGCCTTGAGCTCCTGATTTTGTTTGATAAGTCATGTTTCCTTATCAGTGAGCTCTGCTAGTGGACCTTGAATAGTATCTGCTTTTCCAGCAGCGTAGCTAGCCTCTTCAAAGGCTTTTGCAGCCAAGTTATTGTCATCATCCCTAACTATGCCTAGGTCTTTCTGAGCAATGACCAGACTGGTTGTTCTCTGAGTGATGAGCTCAGTGAATTTCTTCATCTCTGCAGGGACTGATGCAATGGCGGCTTCATTCTGAGAAGACAACTCCTTGTTCAATTTAGGCAGTACTTAATATCTGTTCAAGTATTCATTGGAGTTGACATTTGGCAGCTTGTTGAAAATTTCAGGAGCAATGAGCTTCCTTTTCAAATGAGACACTACTAAGTGCTTATTTTGGTGTTCTGCTAATTTCTTCTCTTCTTCATCATCTGAGTCATCAGCCCATTGATCTTCATCCTCTTGGACATTTTCATCAATATTTTCTAGTCCAGCAACCATCTCAGAGATGGGCTTCTTTCCTTTTAGTGAGGAGGATGGTACATCTTTTGGTGATCCAGCCTTAGCATCATGCTTGTCTTCAGATACTTGCTCAGTATCTATTTCTTCAAAGAATTGCACAATGTTGTCGGAGTTCTTTCATTTCAACATAAGCTTCCATTTCCTTGATGGTTTGATCTTCAATCTTTTGGAGCTTTGCTTTGGATTCAGCAATCTTCTCCTCCAGTTGAAGATTTAGTTGTTGTTCTTCCTCCAACAACTGTTTGAGTTGAACAACTCTGGATTGTGCATCCAATATTTTCTGAGTGTTGTCCTCAGAGTGCTCAACTACTTGTTCAGTAGAATCTTTTTGTTGGGGAGATGGATGGGTAAATCTCTTAGGAGATGGAGGAGGGGATTTCTGTGATGTCCTCTCAGTGAGCTTTTCAGCAGCTGAGGCACTAGTTCCTTGTGCAATCCCTCTTGTCCCTGGTGCAGGGGCATCATCATCATCCTTCTTATCATCCTCATCCTTGTGATGGTCAGAAAGAGGTTTTTCATAATCATTCTCATCAGTCTCCTTCTCTTCTAAATCTTCAGAGACCAGATTGATCACTTCTGGATTAGTGACCATTTACCCATTAACTTCCTCTTGCTCAGAGAGTATTAACTGTAGGATTTGGGGCAAAATAGGCTTGAAGGCCATCTGCATTTTGATCTGACCATCTGCTTGGTTAAAAGCTTGAATAAGCTTTCTGGCCACTTCCTTGACAAAGTCCTTATGCATCAATGTTCCAAAGGAATATTGTTCAGTGGGGAACATGGAATGGACATAGTTTTCCAAGTCAAGGGCTCGTGCTCTCCTTTTGTGGTGATCAGTTACCTTTATGATCTCAAATAGATCGGAGCATCGAAGCTTTTGCCATTTCTTGAAGCATTTTAGGTGCTTTGGCAAAGTGTGTTCCCTGAAGAAGGGAAGCAGGTCCTTTTTCTCATCAACAGGGACCTTAGTGGCACTTGTTTGAGCCTGTGTGATAGGCTCAGATGACTTGACTACTGAGGTTCTAGGTGCCTCAGATATCTGGATATGAGGAGGAGACTGGGAAGTCTGATCCTCAGTGATCTTTCTTTCTGCTTGAACCTGAGATTAGAAACATAACACTTAGGAAATTTTATCAAGAAAAAAACTATAGACAAATTCAGATATCTGAGAGGTCAATTACCTCCACTATTGGAGGCTCAGATACTTGTCTCTCAGAGACTTGTGCAGTCTCTGAAAGTTTTTCTTGTGATGAAGGCTTTGATGCCTCATCAATTTTCATGGGTTGCGGGGATTGAGTGGGCAGTTCCCCAGCAACTTCTACTTCTTTTTTAACCTGTAAGTAGAAAGTGTTAGTTTGAGAAAAATGGTCAGAGATTTGTCTTTGAAGATTATAGGTATCTGAATGAAATACCTTCTCTGCAGAAGGTTCAGATACTTGTTTCTCAGAGACCTTGAAAGTCTCTGGATTCTTCTCTGAAGAGATAGATTTTTATGTCTCTCCATTTTTTCTTCTCAGTTGGAGCCTATTAGAAACAAATACTTAAAAATATTAGTCAAGTGTATGACGCACATATCTGAGATGTTATATCTTAAGGAACTATCTTCTACCTGTGAGACAGTCTCATGTTCCTTAAGTGGTGAGGCTATGGAAGCCTCCTTCTCAGATTCTGAGGCAAGCGTTGCAGCTTCCTCTTGATGTTGTGTTTCTAATTCAGCTTGTAACAAAGAAATTTTATTAAATAACAAGATTAATAAACACAAAAATATCACAACTAGTGACTTAAACCATTCAGCTACCTGAGCAGTGTCAGGCTGATTGATCTCTGGAACTTGTGACCCTTCTATGATTTGGTCTTGTTGTTCCATTACAACTTCTTTGATTGAAGTTTTAGGTACTTCAGACCTTTCCTGAGTGTGCAACTCAGTTGCCTCCCCTGTTTGATCATTCTGAGCAGATGCCTCAGTTTGATCCCTCTCATTGAGTTGGGGAACCTGCTCTTTTACAGGATTTTCTTTAGCAAGGAAAGATGCTGGTATCTCATGTTGTAACTCAAGTATCATCTCAACAGCATCCACTATTGGCTGTTGTGGTTGGTGTGGTGATTCTGATCTGGATGAAGAAGGTGTGCTTTGTGGGGCCTATCCAGATCTGCTTGAGACAGACTTTTAAGTGTTGAGGCAATGGCAGTATCCTCCAACACTAAGTTACCACTCATCAGAGCATCTTCAATATGCTTAAGTGTTACTTGCTCTGATGGTGTGTTTTGTCCAGTGACCTTGGACACAGTTTCTTTTTCAGCAACCTTTGATGTGGGTGCTTTTTCAGCAACCTCTACACTTGTTGCTCTTTCAGCAACCTTGGGGATTACTGCTTCCCCCTCATCTTCAGATTCCTCATCGAAATCTGGGACTGAATTATCAACAATCCCTGCTGCTTCTGTTGAGAGTGTTTGAAGTCTTTCACTATCTTTATCAACATTAATGAGTTCATCAACAGTGGATTTAGCAGCATTGATGAGTTCATCAGCTGTGGACTTAGCAGCATTGATGAGTTCATCAGCTGGGGCGGTAGATATCTGAGAGTCAACATCCGCAATAAGTATGCCTTCTGTTTTGCCAGCAGACTTCTTTCGTGAAGTTCTGGGCTTTTTGGTCGCAACGGTACCCTCAGATACCTCATCAGTCTTTCGTTTCTTGGAACCTTTCTGAGATGCAGTACCTTTTTCATCGTGTTTGTATACTCATTTGTAGAGCATGTTACTGTTAGCTATGTCAGCCTTCTCTCTGAGCTCAATGCCAAGCTTCTCCAGCAAGAAACATATCTTTAGTCAATAGCTTACTGTGGCTTTTGGCTCAGCAATGCCCTTAATGATTTTAGGCTCAAAGCCTTGAATCTTCTTCACAAATTTCATAAAGGCGTACTTCCCCCAATTGAAAGGGTTTTCCAGCCTTTTGTTCTGTAGATTCAACAAGAACATCATCATCCAGCGTTCTTGGCTTATCTGGTCGACACCTCCTTGTAGACCATCAAAGCATCTGTGAAGAATGCATGCCAACACATCCCAGTGAACTAACAGATGTCTGGTTCTGTTGTCAGCAAGTTTGAAGTCAATGGGTGTATCTGATTTTTCAAGATCACACACATCATTGTAAAGTTGCTTTACACCTTCAAGGAGATCATCATCCATGGTGTTTATTTCAAAATCATTTCCAAGATTTTGAAGTTCAAACAACTCACAGAAAGTTGTTGAGTTCAAAAGGATGTCCTTTCCTTGAACTTTTGATTTTACAGACACTATCTCAGTGCCTTCAGAAACACAGGAGATAATCCTGGAATTGTTGTAGAATTCCAACACATTCAGTGAAGAAACTCCACTGGGAATAGAAGACAGGAAACCCTTGATTTGTGCCTTTTCAAGCATACCAAGAATCAATTTCCTATCAGCCTGGTTTTCAATAGCAGCATCAAGGTATTCCTCAATCATGGCACCTCCCCAAATCATCCTGTGATTTGAAGTCCAATGGTCAGGATTGAAGTCTCCAATCAATCGATTGTTTGTTATGACCAACATTGGTGCTTGCTTTTCAGCAGTACCAGATGTAGTAGCTTGGGATTTCTGGGTAAGAGCACGTTTTGGAGCCATCTCTTTAAATAGTGAAAGTTTTTGAAAGTCGAAAAGAGATTAAGGTAGGAGATTCGTGATTCTTTGCAGAAAAACTAAGCGAGAAACATAGATTTGCAGAAAACTTTGAAAGATTTTTGCTATTTCTTTGTAAGTGTGAATGTTGGATTCGGCGAAAGTGATTTCTTTTGCCAAAATCCTATATATATAGCATTTTACTCTCAACAGACATATACATACAAATTAATTTTGTACATATGTATCTGTGCAAATGCAGATAGGCATGGGTAAAATTCATTTTGCATTAAATGCACAGTGGGCCACGTCTGTGTTTTTACAGTCCACTATTTTACAGAGAATTGATCTCGTCTGTTAAGATCAAACGCCCATTTCATCAAGGGTCACGATTGCTTCTTCAGCAATGATCACAATAAGTAATTGTAATTGTGCCCAATTAATGAAATTTGGAGAATAGCTTTCTGTTAGGAATATCTGTTTAGATTTTGATCAGGAACCTAATGACTTATCTTAGCTCAGAAAGGTGGTTACTACTCTTGGTCTACTTGAACACTGTAAAAGAGAAAAATCACTAAGTATGTTAGTCTAGCAAATCTTGTATAGGATGTTAGGTCTCTGAATGTAATTTTTATATCTTGGAAGAAGACCAAGGAGAAGGCATCCAGCAGGAGAGTTCAACCATTTCTAAAGTTTTGAAGACTGCACAAGATTGCTGAAGACAAAGGTCATCAGATACCTATGTCCAGATATCTTGAATAAACAAGTGTTTTTCAATAAACAAGTTTTGCAAAAAGATATCTGAGAACACAAGGTTTCTGAATGAGGAAAACTGCCCACAGATATCTACACTCAGATACCCTGGATAAAAACTATGTCTCTGGGAAACAATGTTTTAACAAGTATCTGGAGATGAGAAGGTCTCTGGAAAGGGACATGCAATGCTTCAGAAAGCGTGCATAGTTCCGTTGGCACTGTTGGACAAAAATAGTACAATGCAATAAATGCGCAGACAGAGACATCTGAACAAAAGAGGAAATCTCTGAAAAGAGACAACGTCTTCTGCAGTACTATTTTCAGATATCAATAGTTTGAATTTCATTAAGCCTAACGGATACTATTCAAACGGCATGATTTTCAACTATAAATATCATCACTTAGAATGCTTGAAAGACACACACTGAACACCTTGAACTTACAGAACGAACTTATTTCTTTCAAGCATACAAGCCATCAACCTACTTACTCTTTAGATTACAGTTGTGACTAAGCTTTTGAGTCCTAAGTAGCACGAAAGTTCTAAGTGTCCTGATCCTTAACAAGCATTGCTATCTGTGAAGGAGTTGAATCAAAAGATCAAGTATCTGAGTTTCATTCTCCAGAACATTTAACATAGACTTGGGTCAGGAAAGAACATATCACCACACATTGTGAAGTGTGTTAAGTGATTCTTGTTCTATAGAGTATTCCTACATAACTGAGAAAGTTATTAAGACTACTCACCTGACAAACTACTTTAACCAACACCTTAAACGGCGTGGAGTACAGGAAGTACTTAGTTTGGGAAACTAAGGAATAACTCCAAGGTTACTGAGTATAGGAAGTACTTGGCTGGGAGCCGGGGAATAACTCAGGGGGAACACTTGGTTGGGAACCTAGTGTATTTAGGAATCGAGAGAAGATATTTATAAGGTGAACTCAATTATCTGTCTTAGTGGATTCTAGGTCTGAGAGAGGCCGAAGTGGATTAGTTGAAGGATTACGCCACCTTCAGATACCACTATAAAGATCCGTGTTATTTAATTTCTGCAACTTATTACTTGCTTTATTTACCTTGCTGAGTAATTACACACATCTTGCTGAGCACGTGCACTTATCACAGAAAAGTCTTCCGCTCTCTGAAATTAAGTATCAGATATCTGAGAATTTGTGTTTATCGACAAAAGTTGTAAAAGACTATTCACCCCCCACCCCCTCCCCCAGTCTTTTTCTTTGCCGTTATCTGGACCAACACTTTCTGAATCACATCTCTTTTTTGTGACTAGGGGACAGTCTTTGGACTTATCTATTCAGTTCAGATACTGTATGTATCTTAACATATAAATGGAAAGTTACAAAACACCAGAGTTGTAGTTGACTGAATACAGTTGTATCACATTTCTCTTTTGTGTTCCCCCTCACTTTGTGATCTCACAGATATCCGAAAATTCGCCTGTAAATCTTTGAAAGACACTTTTACCCTTTAACCTTTGATATCTGAGTACCCGTCTCAGATATCTTTTTGCTATGTGTTTCACCTTTTGTCTTTGAAATTCTAGATTCCCGTTCCAGATATCTTATCTCTTCTTTTACCTTTTGCCTTAGATATCTGGATACCCGTTCCAGATATATTTTCTCCCTTCTGAGTTCCCGTCTCAGATATTAGAACTTTTCAGTTCCTTTGGTAGTTCCATTAACCCAAGATTATGTTTTAAGGTTAAGAACCTATTTTCTTGTAAAGGCTTTGTAAAGATATCTGCAAGTTGGTCTTCAGTACCAATTGTGAGTATCTAACATCAATGTGCTTCGTTCTTGCATGAAACTTAGGATTCTGAGTTATGGCAATAGCACTTGTGTTGTCACAGAATATGGGAGTTTTCTCTTCATTGATTTCATAGTCTCTGAGTTGTTGTTGTATCCATAATATCTGTGAATCACAACACCCAGCAGCAATATATTCAACCTCTGTGGTAGATGTAGCAATTGAGTTTTGTTTCTTGCTGAACCATGATATTAATCTGGCACCAAGAAATTGACAAGTTCCTGAAGTGCTTTTTCTATCAAGCAATGATCCAACATAGTCAGCATCAGAATAGCCAACTAAACTCAATCCACTGTCTTTTGGATACCACAATACAACTTCCACAGTACCTTTTACATACCTTAATATTTTCATAGCAATGTTGTAGTGTGATTGCATTGGATTTGTCTGAAATCTAGTACACACTCCAACTGCAAATTGAATATCAGGTCTACTTGCAGTGAGCTATAGAAAGACCCAATCAATTTTCTATACTTGTGTTCTTCAACACTCTTGTCACATTCAGTATAGGTCATTTTGGTTCCAATGCTTATTGGTATCTTGGCATTCTTTTCAGAAGGCTTTAGATTAAACTTGTTAAGCATATCTTTTGCATACTTTGTTTGACTAATGAATATTCCATCAGTAAGTTGCTTGACTTGCGATCCTAGGAAGTAGTTCAATTCTCCCATCATGCTCATCTCAAATTTACTTTTCATGAGCTCAGCAAAGTCTTCACAAATTTGCTTGTCTTTAGATCCAAATATAATGTCATCAACATATACTTAAACTAAAAGTAGTTTCCCTTCATGGTTCAAAGTAAAGAGTGCTTTATCAACATCTCCTTTCATGAATCCATTTTCCAGCAAATATTTGGCTAAAGTATCATACCATGCTCTTGGAGCCTCTTTTAGTCCATACAGAGCTTTCTGAAGCTTATAAACCATTCTACTTTCTGTGGAAACTTCAAAGCCTGGTGGTTGTTCAACATAGACTTCCTCAGCTAGTTCACCGTTTAGGAATGCACTTTTGACTTCCATTTGGTAAACTTTAAAATCATTATGAGCTGCAAAGGCTAGAAATAGTTTGATTGCATCCAATCTTGCAACAGGAGCATATGACTCATCAAAATCTAGTCCTTCAGTCTGGGTGAATCCCTTGGCAACCAACCTTGCTTTGTTTCTGGTTATTTCACCAGACTCATTCATTTTGTTCCTGAAAACCCACTTGGTTCCAATTACAGATATTCCATCAACAAATGGAACTAGTTTCCCGACTTTGTTTCTCTCAAATTGATCCAACTCTTCTAGCATTGCAGAGATCCAATCTTGATCTTTCAATGCTTCTTCTATAGTTTTTGGTTCAATGTTTGAGATGAAACATCCATAGAGAGAGTTTGCATTTCCAGCAATTGCTCTCCTAGTTCTAACCCCTTGGTCTAAAGGACCAATCACATCCTTGGCAAGATGATCTCTTATCCATTTTATAATGGGTTTTGAACTAGTAGGATTGTTATCATTTTGATCTGAATTTGAATCATTATGATCCTGACGAGATACTTGTTCAGTATCTGAGATATCTGGCACACAGAAAATGCCATAGTAGGATTGGATTTTCAGCAATCTCATTCTCAGAAACCTCTTCATGATGAAGATTCTCAGTAACCTCTTCAATTTCTGGAATTCTCATAGGAAATTCTTCATCATGTCTTAGAGTCATCTGGTTGTTACTAAGCAATGGTTGCTTTTCATCGTCAGAGTCATCCTCTAAGTGAATGATAGAATTATTTCTTTTTGAGGATTCTTCTTCAGAATCTTTAATCATTAGTTCTTTGAACCTATCTGAGAGTTCTTCATTCAAGGGTACTTTCTTGTTTCCTTCATAGAAAACGACATGAACAAATTCTTCAGTCTTTTGCGTTCTTTTGTTGTAGATTCCGTAGGCTTTGCTATTCATAGAATAACCAAGAAATACTCCTTCATCTGACTTTGGTTAAAATGTTCTCAAGTATTCTTTTTCCATTGTTAAGAACAAAACATCTACAACCAAACACCCTTAGATGTTTGATACTAGGGGGTCTACCAATCAAAAGTTCACAAGGAGTTTTGTCATGGTGTTTGTTAATCAAACATCTATTTTGAGTGTAGCAGGATGTGTTGACAGCTTCAACCCAATTGATTTCACTTATTTCAGTGTCAGGAAGCATTGTTCTTGCTGCTTCTTTTAGGGTCCTATTCTTCCTTTCAGCAACACCATTTTGTTGTGGTGTCCTTACTGAAGATGGTTGATGTTGTATACCTTTACAGGTACAAAACTCTTTTATGTACTGGTTCACAAACTCAGTACCATGGTCTGTTCTGATTACAGATACCTTGTCATTTTTCATGACTTTAAGCTTATTCAGCAAGTTGGGTATTTCAGTCCTTGCATCAGATTTTTGTTTAAGAAAGACAACCCAAGTGAATCTTGAGTAATCATCAACAACAACCAGACCATACTTCTTTCCTGCATAGCTAGTTACAGAGGATTCAAAAAGATCCATATGTAACATTTGCAGTGGCCTTTCACTGGAGTGTCTAGTTTTAGACTTGAAAGATGTTTTGGATTGTTTCCCCATTTGGCAAGCTGAGCATACACCATCTTTTCTGTATGCCATTTTGGGTAATCCAACCACCAACTCTTTCTTCGCTAGCTTGTTCAGAGTTTTGAAGTGCAAGTGACTCATTCTTTTATGCCATAGCCAATTTTCTTCAGTGTGGCCAGATTGACTCACCATGAGACATTCAGTTGTGGCAGATGCCCAGTCAGCAACATAAAGACTTCCTTTCCACCTAGCAACCAAGACTGTCTGCTTTGATTCATTGTCGATCAGTTTGCAGAATTTTGATTTGATCTTTACTGAGAACCCTTTGTTAGCAAATTGACTCATGCTTAAGAGATTATATTTCAGTCCCTTTACATGAAGTATACCAGAGATTGTAAGGGCTCCCAATTTCAGATCTCCAAATCCTACAGTTTGATTTATTTCTCCTCCAGCAAATCTGATATCTGGTCCAGTATTGCAAACTTTATAGTTGACCAGATTTGCTTTTTCTCCTGTCATGTGCTTCCCACATCCACTATCAAAATGCCATGTTGGATTCTTCCTTGGAGTGTTCTGCACAAAACAGGAAATAGGAGTTTAAGTTCTCATTTCAATGATGGAACCATCTAGACTAAACAGTCTTCCAGTAGGAATCCATTTTTTTATATATTTCTTAGTAACATGCTTTTGTCTAGTAGGAACATAAGGAGGAATTCTATGTAAATGAATAGTATTATCATTGTTAAGAATTATTTTCCTTTTTGGTATGTTCCTTGGAGCTCCACGTGGTGCTTTCAGATACCTGTCAGATTGCTGAGTCTGCTTTTCAGCGAACTTAGCTTTACTTGCCAGATTTCTTCTAGCCCTGACATTCAGAGTGGTCGTAGCCTGTTCTTTCTTCCACTTCTAATGATTGTTATGCGCAATCCTGGCTTTCATCCATCGTTCTTGCTCTTGTTTATACTCACGAGCAAATTGTTTCCCGATGGCTTTATAGCCAATGTCATTTCGAGCTCCTAGTGCTATCTGAGTTCTCTTCTCAACAGCTTTGCTAGTCTCTGGAACGTCTTTCTTTCCAAAAAATGTGATGTTGGAAAATTTGCCTGCTCCCGCAATTTTTCCTTTCTGAGAGACATAGCATTGTGGGTGATTACACTTTTCAGTGTTATGTTTCTTTACAGAAACGTTCCCAACAGTTTTCTTTTGGACTTGTTTTTCCCACAAAGGTTTGGTCGCAACTGCCTTTCCTTTGTCAACAACCTTGGCTTTCTGACCAATGTTGTAGTTTAGTTGGGAACCATCTTGCTGAGCACTAACAAATGTTATTCTTTCGTCACTCTTATTCAGAGTGGTAGAACTATTTGTTTGTGTGTCCAGCCCAAGTCCTCCCTTTTCTGAAGGATCTCTTAAATAAGAGTGTACTTCAGTAAGTGTGTCACAAGCTTTGGCATAGGATTGAAAAGATAGTTCTTTCTTTTTGAGTTCCTCATTTTCAGAAAGAAGATCTTTATTTTCCTTTTGGAGTATATCCATTGCCTTTCTGTGTGACTTCTCCATCTCAGATATCTGTGCTTTGAGAAATGCATTTTCGGCATCCTTTTTCTCAGATATCTTGAGTAATTGTGAATTTTCCTTCTCAAGATAATTCTTTTCTTCTTCAAAAATGTCGGCTCTAGCTCGGACCATTTGAAATTCTCTTTTGTAGAGGCCAAGTTCTCTTCTGAGATATTCTAAATCTCTGATTCCTTCCTCATCACTCTCATAGTTTATGAATTGAGAAATGTTGGTTACCTCGTCAGCCATTAGGCAAGGCTCAATGTTGGAGCAATCTGGATAGATCTCCTCAGCAACCCCGCATAATTCCCTTTTCTTTTGACCAAAGTCAACCAATTCATGAGTGATGCCACAAAATTCTGGTGAAGGTAGTTTGGAGTCATCTGAGTCTTCTTCCTCAGATTCTGACTCAATATCAAGAGCATCCAGTTGGATTATAATCTTTTTCCTTTCTTCGGTGAGCATAGCTCTCTGACCTCTCTTGAAGTTTCTTCTATCTTTCTTGTCACCTGTCTTTAGCTTATTGAAAACAGGGCAGTCTCTTTTAAAGTGACCAGGTTTCTGACAATAGAAACAGATATCGTTTCCGATTTCTGCTTCCTCAATACTAGATGCTTCTCGAGCATTGTTCAATAGCTTGACAGCTGCATATTTTTGTACTGGTGATAGTTTGAGCCTAGATGCTTTTTCAGCTTCTCTTTGGATTTTCTTCTCTCAATCTCTCGACTGACATATTTTCTCATTTGCTTCACAGCAAGAGCATCTTCCTCAGTCATTTCTTTGGCATCCTTCTTATCAGAAGTACCTTGTGTTGCTAAAGCAACATTGTGAACCCTCTCAGCAATCATTTGTTCTCTCTGAGTAGTTTCATAGTTGACAGTAGCTATGTGAGAAAACAGTTCTACTGGAGTGATATTTGGCATTCCTTGGTTGAAATAAAAGTACTGAGTATGTTCCCAGTTTTGATTCAAGCTTCTCACGATAGTCTTAACCTTTTCAGAGTTAGAGTATCTCTCACTTTCACCAAGTGCAGCCATTTCACTCATTAATGTTGTAAACCGGAAATCTAGTTCTTCAAGAGTCTCTGTGGGACCTTGTTTAAAGTTTTGGAATTTGAGCTTCAAAACTTCGAACTTATTTTCCTTTGTTTTCTCAGTGCCGGCACAGATTTCTTTAATCAGTTGCCAGGCCACTTTCGCCGTTTTTGCACCCCATAATTTACACTGTATGTGCTCTGGAGTGGAACGTATGATGATATTACGAGTCTGACCATCCAGTCGATTTCTCTTGGCATCTTCCGATGTCCAGAGCTCTCTGGGCTTTGGCTCATAAACAACTTGACCAGTAAGCCTTCCACTGGTTGACGCATCTGTCTGTGAGGAACCAGCACTTGTTTCATCAGTGGGATCTCTGTCTCTACCATTAGAGACCTCCATGACCTGCTTGAGTTGTTGAATGACTATGGGGCCATTCTTTATCACTTCAACCATTTCGTCACTGATGGCTTCTAGGTGGAGCATCATGTTCTTCCATTTCTCATAGTTCTCTGGCTTGAGAATTGGAGCGTCACTTAAAGACATCCTGCAGCAATCACACTAAACAAACAAATTAAGTGAAGGTGAAAAGCAGTTAGCGAGCACTTATCTGGGATCTAGGTTCAGTGCAGAAGGCTTGGGAACCTCCTGCTCTGATACCACTTGTTGGTCCACATAACGGCAAAGGAAAAGACTAGAGGGGGGGTGAATAGTCTTTTACACCTTTTGTCGATAAACACAATTTCTCAGATATCTGTGAAGATATCTGATACTTAATTTCAGAGAGCGGAAGACTTTTTGTGATAAGTGCACGTGCTCAGTAGAATGAAAGTGTGTAAGTACTTAACAAGATAACTGAAGCAAGGTAAATGATGTAAGTAAATAACACAGCAAATTATAGTGGTATCTGAAGGTGGCGTAATCCTTCAACTAATCCACTTTGGCCTTTCTCAAACCTAGAATCCACTAAGACAGATAATTGAGTTCACCTTACAAATATCTTCTCTCGATTCCTAAATACACTAGGTTCCCAACCAAGTGTTCCCCCTGAGTTATTCCCCGACTCCCAGCCAAGTACTTCCTATACTCAGAAACCTTTGAGTTGTTCATTAGTTTCCCAAACTAAGTACTTCCTATGCTCAGTAACCTTGGAGTTCTTCCTTAGTTTTCCAAACTAATTAAGTACTTCCTGTACTCCACGCCGTTTAAGGTGTTGGTTAAGGAGAGTTTGTCAGATTGGTAGATTAATAACTTCTTCAGTTATGTAATACTGTTAGAACTGTAGGACCGGGATTGGTACTTCTGGACAGTTTTGAACGATGTTGACTATTGATGTTGAGTCAACACCGTTACGACAACAGTGAACAGTGTTCAACTAAAATACGACAACAGTAAACTGTAATCGACAGAACTCAATAAAGTGCAGCGGAATAAAACTGAACACGAGATTTCTAAAGCCGGTATATAAAGATACCGACGGTGCCGTAGCAAAACTTCTACTAAACTTGAAAAGTAGAATTACAAAAAGAAGTTTAAATCAATCACAAACGATTGATTAAACTTACAGAAAACTAGACCTAGAACAGATAAGAAAAACCTATTCTGTTCAATGATACTAGAGTAATTCTCAATCTTTAGAGAACACTCACAAGTAAACACCGAGGTAAAGGTCTAGTAAAGCAAGACGCCTAAAACATATAATCTTTGTTCTTCAAAGGCAATCGGCGGCCTTGCATTGGCTTGATCTTCTCATATATATAGATGCCAGGATCGATCTCATGGAGAAGGCTCAAGCCCAAGTCGAAACCTATTGGGTTTCTTTCATAAGGAAACTGCCTTTGATGTATTAATGGTATAAGGAGTCTTCTAGATATCAATCTCTTTCAAATCTCACTTTCCTTATAGCATCAAATTCTTCCTTGAATCATTATGGCAGCTTCCTTCTTGCATTATGCTTCTTATTTTCCTTTTTACAAAGGTTCTGCTTTGCTAAAGGTTTCGCCATGGACGTTTTGCTACAGTGAGTGCTACAGTAACCAATCGTGATCCATTAAGCTTGTTGAGGCCCAACTTGATTTATCCTACAAAATATTCATAGAAAAACAACTACAAACGTTGAACCGGTTAATAAACGAAGAACGGCCGAATTAACAAAACAAGTGCAATATAAATTGCACTTTCAATCTCCCCCTTAATTCTTGCCTTTCTTCACAAAAACCTGAAAGCAGTTAGTAGGAAAATACAAGACAATATCAAGCAACTCCCCCTTGCTCCAAGAACTCCCCCTTAATACAAAAAACCAAGAGTACAAACATTCTCCCCCTTTTTTGTGAGGAAAGAAAGAAAACAAAGTTCTTTACAGAAACTTCACCATCTTGGTAATCTGTTAAGGACTTGCAGACAACGTACCAATGCAGATAAACGATGTTGACTCAACATTGTAGTCAACACTGGCAAAGAAAGTAGCAAAAGCAGGACTATAGGACGGATCAGCTGAAGGGCAGTAATCAGGAATAGAGTGGACGGTCAGCTGGAGGGCAGTGATGTGAAGAGAGCGGAAGGTCAAGTACACATCTTACAAGATAAGTCATGATGGGTGTTGTTGGGTTTGCTTCAAGGTAGATTCCTGCAGATATATATATCAAAGCAACAAAAAACTGTGCACAACTGGTAATTAAAGATTAAAGTTGCAAGTAAGACAGTTATCCGTCAAGTCAACGTAATCAGATAAACAGATAAACCCTAGGGAGGTTGACTCAGATAAACAGATAAACCCTAGGGAGGTTGACCAAAAATCTTGATCTTCAAGAAAATGACTTGAAATGCAAGTACAGGAATGCAGAAACCCAAAACCCGAAGAAAACACCTTAAACCTACTCCCCCTAAAACCCAAAAACACACAGAAAGAGAGCACAAAAAAAATGGAGCACAACAAAAGAGCAAATAGTACTTCATGCACAGTCAATGTTGACCTGAATGTTGACTCAACATTGATGACAACATCAGGAAATCAGACCACTCTTAATGTAAGTCAGCCAGGAAACCAAGTCTCAAAATGTGCAGATTCGATTAACACCACTGATGCTGCATGCAAAACAGAAAGAGAAAGGAATACCAAAGAAACACACCCAACATTGCCTCAAAAAGTAAATTGAACAATTAGCATAAGTTTGAGTGGGGGTGACCATGAGACCGTGAACCATGTCAAATAATTGGAACACGTATGAATCCGCTCCAAAGCCGCCTATGCGGAGTTAGGCAAACACACGTCTCTTGGCATAAAGATCACTCATTTGACTATATTGGGTAATTTGGTACTCAGAAAGTGAACCAGCAGCATTACGAGAATCGGCACTTTTGTGCGTGTCGGTTTCCAGTACAGGCCATCAACCCTCACGACATATGACACATTGGCCACGTCGATATCTGGATAGTATTTGAAACCTGCCCAACACGATCCTCGACGGAAACACTTCGAGCCCTTTTTTAACACAATTCTTTAGATTTATTAAGCATAAAGGACAGGAGGCAACATCAAGTGCGAGTCAAGGTACGAGTAAAAATAGCCCAAAAAACAGCAAAAGTGGGTTTTACATAAAGCAAACACACAAGAGACTCGATCCCTTTCAACCTTGGTTTCAAACATCCTTTCAGACCCTAAGCATCACCATTGTAAGCTACAAAGCAAGAGCAGCCAAAGACATATGTACGAAGCATACGTAAACACATAGTGAAATAAAAAAAACAAAAAGACAACAGCATCACTCTTACTAAACATCCAATGTTGACCGTGATGTTGAGTCAACATTGGTTCTCAACACTGACAGTCACAGAGAGCACATATCGAGAGATCTCCGGAGACTGAAGAATCTCTCACTATCTAAGGGTTTGGTAAAAATATCTGCAAGTTGGTTAGTTGTATCGATGTGTTCTATGTCAATCACTTGCTTATTGACCAAGTCCCTAAGGAAATGATGCCTAGTATCTGTGTGCTTAGTGCGAGAATGCTGAACAGGGTTCCTAGAAATATGTATGGCACTAAGGTTGTCACAGAACATCAAGAGGGTAACACTTTGTAGACCATAGTCATGTAGCATATTTTTCAACCAGACTAGTTGAGTCACACAACTCCCAGCTGCTACATATTCAGATTCAGTTGTTGAAAGTGACACACAGTTTTGTTTCTTGCTATACCAAGACACCAAATTTGGACCAAGATAAAAGCAACCTCCACTAGTGGATTTTCTATCATCTAGATCACCAGCCCAATCAGAATCACTAAACCCCACCAGATTAGTGTTTGTATCACATGCAAACCATAATCCAAAATTAACAGTTCCTGATATATATCCAAGGATTCTTTTAACGACAGTTAAATGGGGGCTTTTAGGGTTGGACTGATACCGGCGCCAAGACACACACCTGAGCATGATATCAGGTCTCTTGGTAGATGACATCTGAAGGCTTTCAATCATTGATCTGTACAATGTTGGGTCAACATCTGCACCAACATCGATTCTGCTCAGCTTCAGAGAGGTATCCGTAAGTGTACTGCATGATTTAGAGTTCTCCCGGACACGAAAGAAGCTGAGTTCACCAATCATATTCATCTCAAAGGTACCTATCATAGTTTGCACAAACTGATGTACTATGGAAAGATTAGTCAAGTTAAGTACAATATAATCTTCTTTTGAACGATTGCAATTGTGGGGATCAGCCACAGCCCTGGTACCTGTCATTTCAACACATTTCTCCTTGCAAGTATGTACTTTACAAGTGTGTTTGTTAAATTTGACCTTCAAATCATCATCACACACATGACAGACACTAATAAGGTTAGCAGTTAAACCTTCAACCAACAGTACATTTTTCAAGGTTGGAAAACCATCAAGAGTTAACACCCCCTTCCCAAGTACTTTACTCTTGTATCCTCCTCCATAAGTTACCATTCCAGTCTTTTGAGAGACAAAGTTAGAAAGATAACTCAAGGTTCCTGTCATATGTCTTGAACATCTGCTATCAAAGTACCATCTACCTGCATTGTTAGGATAGGTAGCAACAGAAAAAGCAACATTACAGACAATCTTTTCCCTAGGAGCCCAAATTCTCTTATACTTTTCTCTAGAGTTTTTCCGGCCCAATGAGTTTACCATTCGAGGATGGCAATGAAGAAGCAGTTTTAGAAACACACTTTCTGGAAACAGACAATGTTGATGTCGATGTTGACTCAACAGAGTGCTCAGCATTAGATTTTTCAATCTGCTTATCAAGAGCACCCAAAGGAATAGATTTTGGAACAGACACTTTAGGAGAGACAAAACAAGAGGAACTTACAGGTTGGCAGATTGTTGCATATCTTACCGTGTCCTTGTAGTTTTTCCGAGTTTTTCCTCTTAAGGTCATTCTCCCACTGGTGCTTCCGATGACTTGAGAACTTAGATGATATTTGCGAATCCTTGGGGGTGGATCACGTCTGATGGAATCCAGAGGCACAGTCGGTTCCAGAAGAGGCTCATCTTCATTTTCAGAGACAGATTCATCTGATGAGCTCTCCCCCTGCAATGTTGGGCGCGATGTTGACTCAACATTGTGATCAACATTGACTCCATCTTCTCTGACGAATCGAGACCGGGAATCGTATAGTACACGAATGATTTAGTACTGCTTCAGTGCAAAGACATGTCTCAACTTGTTGTTTTTCAAAGGGCACTGAGTCTTCAAAAGTAATGTTAACAGATTCTTGAACAGTTTGTGTCCTTAGATTATACACCCTATATGCATGGCTATTAAGAGAGTAACCAACAAAAATGCCTTTATCACTTTTTGCATCAAACTTGCCTAAATGTTCTCTATCATTGAGAATATAGCAAGCACAACCAAACACATTAAAGTACTTAAGATTAGGCTTCTTTCCGTTTAGAATCTCATAGGGAGTGATTGAAGTTCCTGGTCGAAGGTAGACTCTATTTATTATGTGACAAGCGGTATTTACAGCTTCAGCCCACAATCTTTTTGAAAGGTTCATGGAACTCAACATAACCCTAGCCATTTCTTGTAAGGTCCGATTCTTTCTCTCAGCCACTCCATTTTGTTGTGGAGTTTTGGGTGCAGAAAACTCATGAAAGATTCCTTTCTTTTTGCAAAAATCAGCAAAGGTTTGATTCTCAAATTCCCTACCATGATCCGACCTAATGCGTTGGACAACAGTAGCATATTGATTACTAAACTTAGCATAAAGTTTCTTGAAGGAATCAAAAGTTTCAGATTTTTCTTTTAAAAAACTTACCCAAGTAAATCGAGAAAAATCATCAACTATGACACAGATGTACTTCTTACCACCTAGACTATCTACCTCAATTGGTCCCATTAAGTCCATATGTAAGAGTTCGAAGCAGTTGGATGTACTTGTTTTCTGCCCTTCGGTTTTTAGGGATGTATGCACAGCTCTAGTTTGTTTACCTTTTAGGCAGTCACTGCACACTTGCTTTCCGGCATTGCTCAGCTTCGGCAGTCCTCTAACCCCATCCAGTTTGATGAGCCTTTCAATGTTCCTATAGCTTACATGGCCAAGTTTCTTGTGCCAAGTCACAGCTTCATCACCTCTTGCCATAATTTGTTCGTCAGTGAGTTCTTCTTCAATAGAATGATCTGCAGACAAATCAACAGAACCATGCAAACAGTAGACATCGGTAGACATTGAGTTTTCAGAGTCGGAAACTTTTTCCCTGAATATTTCATCGCACGTCTGTGAGTCATCATAATCAAAGAAGAGGATCTGAGACGATGTTGAGTTTTCATTGTTGACTAAACATCGATTTCCAACATCGTCCAGAACAGAGGACAGGGCTGCAACACGACCTTCTGAAGCATCAGATTCCTGTTCATCACCTGAAACATCACTGAGACAAGCAAACAAAGTCTTTTTCTTAAGAGAGTTAGCACATTCATTCTGATAATGTCCCCATCCTTGACATTCAAAACATCTAACTTTGCTAAGTTGAGCAGGACTTAAACTAGGGGAATCTACAGTCTTTTTAAACTTGTTTGTGCCTTTTGAATTGCTTGAAGAGCCTTTGTTAGAATTCTTTCTAAAGCTGGTTTTGTTGAACTTTCTACGCAACCTATCAAGAGCTTTATCGAAATCTTCTTCAGTCATCTCATCAGATTCATCACTACTGCTATTAGACTCAGGGATTTTTGATTTGGAGTGCATAGACATACTAATAATTTTCGTACCATTGCGCTCATTCTGTTGAATTTCAAAATTCTTTAAATTGTTCATCAAGGTATGAAAATCCATAGCTGCCAAGTTTTGAGTATCTTCCAAAATCGTTCTTTTTATGTCAAACTTTGAAGAAACAGATCGAACTGCTTTTGAAATCAATTGTTTATTGGACATGGAATCTCCAAGAAGTTGAATATCATTAGAAATAGTGAGCAGTTTGTCAAAATAAGAATCAATTGTTTCGTCTTCTGCCATTCTCAAATTTTCAAATTTAGACCAAAGCAGTTGCAGTTTCGTTTGTTTAATACTGTTATCACCTTCACAATGATTTTGGAGTAAATCCCAAGCTTGTTTAGCAGTAGTGCAATTTTGTATGAGTTTAAACATATGAGAATCAACATGAGAATAAATTGCATTCAAGGCTTTTTCATTGTAAGAACTAGCAAGAAAATCATCACCTGACCATTGTGCTTCGGGTTTTAGAATGACATCTCCATCAGCATCTGGTCCTATGGTAGGCAAGGCATATCCTTCAAGAACCGATTTCCATGCACGTCCTTCAATGGATTTGATATACGTTCTGATCCGTATTTTCCAGTAGTGGTAGTTCGACCCATCTAGCACAGGTGGCCTGTTGACACTTGAATTGACAACGTCCATTGTAGTAGTACCAAATCCAGACACCAATTAATTAGGTGGCTGGCTCTGATGCCACTTGTTAGAACTGTAGGATCGGGATTGGTACTTCTGGACAGTTTTGAACGATGTTGACTATTGATGTTGAGTCAACACCGTTACGACAACAGTGAGGAATGTTGTTCAACTAAACTACGACAACAAGATGTAATCGATGTAACTCAATAAAGTGCAATGGAATAAACTGAACACGAGATTTCTAAAGCCGGTATATAAAGATACCGACGGTGCCGTAGCAAAACTTCTACTAAACTTGAAAAGTAGAATTACAAAAAGAAGTTTAAATCAATCACAAACGATTGATTAAACTTACAGAAAACTAGACCTAGAACAGATAAGAAAAACCTATTCTAGTTCAATGATACTAGAGTAATTCTCAATCTTTAGAGAACACTCACAAGTAAACACCGAGGTAAAGGTCTAGTAAAGCAAGACGCCTAAAACATATAATCTTTGTTCTTCAAAGGCAATCGGCAGCCTTGCATTGGCTTGATCTTCTCATATATATAGATGCCAGGATCGATCTCATGGAGAAGGCTCAAGCCCAAGTCGAAACCTATTGGGTTTCTTTCATAAGGAAACTGCCTTTGATGTATTAATGGTATAAGGAGTCTTCTAGATATCAATCTCTTTCAAATCTCACTTTCCTTATAGCATCAAATTCTTCCTTGAATCATTATGGCAGCTTCCTTCTTGCATTATGCTTCTTATTTTCCTTTTTGCTACAAGGCTCTGCTTTGCTACAAGAATCGCCATGACGTTTTTGGTACAGTGCTACAAAGAACCAATCGTGATCCATTAAGCTTGTTGAGGCCCAACTTGATTTATTCTACAAAATATTCATAGAAAAACAACTACAAACGTTGAACCGGTTAATAAACGAAGAAATGCCGAATTAACAAAACAAGTGCAATATAAATTGCACTTTCAAATACTACCTTCTTGAACAAGAATCACTTAACACACTTCACAATGTGTGGTGATATGTTCTTTACTGACCCAAGTTTATGTTAAATGTTCTGGAGAATGAAACTCAGATACTTGATCTTTTGATTCAACTCCTTCACAGATAGCATTGCTTGTTCAGGATCAGGACACTTAGAACTTTCTTGCTACTTAGAATTCAAGAGCTTAGTCGCAACTGTAAGCTAAAGAGTAAGTAGATTGAAGGCTTGTATGCTTGAATGAATAAGTTCGTTCTGTGTGTAAGTTCAAGGTGTGTATTTCAAGCATTCTAAGTGTTGATATTTATAGTTGAAAATTATGCCGTTTGAATAGTATCCATTAGGCTTAATGAAATTCAAACTATTGATATCTGTAAATAGTATTGCAGAAGACGTTGTCTCTTTTCAGAGATTTCCTCTTTTGTTCAGATGTCTCTGTTTGCGCATTAAATGCATTGTACTATTTTTGTCCTGTAGTGTCAACGGAACTATGCCCGCTTTCTGAAGCATTGCATGTCCTTTTCTAGAGACCTTCACATCTCCAGATACCTGTTGAAACATTGTTTCCCAGAAACAAAGTTTTGTCCAAGGTATCTGAGTGTAGGTATCTGTGGGCACTTTTCCTCTTTCAGAAACCTTGTGTTCTCATATATCTTTTGTGAAACCTGTTTATTAAAAAACACTTGTTTCTTCAAGATATCTGGACATAGGTATCTGATGACCTTCGTCTTCAGCAATCTTGTGCAGTCTTCAAATCTTCAAATTTGTTGAACTTTTCTGTCGGATGCCTTCTTCTTGGTCTCCTTCAATGATATAAAAATTACATTCAGAGACCTAACATCCTATACAAGATTTGCTAGACTAACATACTTAGTGAATTTCCTCTTTTACAGTGTTCAAGTGAACCATGAGTACTAACCACCTTTCTGAGCTAAAATAAGTCATTAGGTTGCTGATCAAAATCTAAACAGATATTCCTAACACAGGGCCAGTAATGGGTTATCCTGGTACGGTACACTGCATGAGGTTTAGGGCAATGATAGGGTGACAACAGGCAACTATACTGGTCGACACAGGATCCTGTCAGAACTTTGTCACTGCAAGCTTTGCACGACGGCATGGGTTTGCACAGGGAGTGGCTCCGGAAAGGTTGGATCTGGTGGTTGTAAGTGGACATTGTATGATTTCTAGTTTCATCTCTCTCTTCTTACCAATCTATCTTCAAGGAATTACCATTAAAGCTTCTCTATATGAGTTAGAGTATGGAAGTTTGACTGAAGATGCAGTGTTGGGGATACCATGGTTGGCTTTTGTTGGGCATGTCACTTTTGAGTGTGCACGCCAGACATTGTGTGTCTTTCTAGAAGGCGAACCACTCAACCATAGGGAAGAGGCGGCCAAATTGGACAAGCTTGACCGAGGCAACCTAGATTTGAGCCTTTAGAGATGTAGGACTCGGGGGTGTTGTGGGATCGAGTTGATTCAAGAACCGGAGGAGAAAGTGGTGTTCACTGGTGATTCAACCTCAATTGAGGTATCATCTCACTTGACCTCGTCCGTGGAAGTGCAGGTGCATACTATGGATGTGATTGAGATTTCAAGCGATGATGACGAAGCTAAAGAGGTTGACTCACTAAAATCAAGGAAGAGCTTTCGATTTAGTGATGGAAGAGTGTGGCCTACAAATGTCAAGGAAAGGAGGAAGCTTAGACAGCCTTGGGGACAAGGCTCGTCTTTAGGAGGGGGGTAGTGATGGGACCTTGCATTTTGCCGGTCCATCATGAATTATTGAAAGTGGCTAGAGTTCGTCTACACAGCCCAACCCGGTGGAATATCTCTTTTTGACATTTATTTAATTATTTAGGTATTATGATATTAGGAGATTCTTTTGGCCAGATATCTAGAAGAATTAGGCAACTAGTAGATTTTCTCTATATGATAAGTGATGTGCACTCATAGATTTTGATTTCGTTGTAGAACCTGTAATTCCTAATTACAATCAAAGATTAAATTTATTTATGTCGGAAGTCCTCAAATCCACAGTTTATAGTGGAAAGATGACTCGGGATGTCGTTCTCCACGGACACTTAGCATAGGAACAAGCAAATATCGTATGTAAATTGTATGCAGAAAGTAAACAGAATGATTACAGACAGATTGATTGATTCGCAGTAAACCCTAATTGACTTTATGAAATCGATGGTGAGAAGATGTAAAGGATCCCCGACCTCCCTCTGCTATGCTACTCCCAACTACTTAGAATCAAACAACGTACTAGCCGTCTACAGGCAGCAAAGAAATATGTCAAAAGGATCAAGTCGTAGTTAATCTAGACACCTTCACTTATACCAACAATGTGTTGTGTCACTCAACACACTATCTCGTCACGTTTTCAGACAAATCACATAGGATAATGTAAAGTCCGTTACAAAGTTGCAGTTAGTAAGGATTTTCCACGTAAAGAGTCGGACGAATGAAGAACAAGTACAGAATTACGTTTTAAAACTAATTCATTAATGTATCACGGTATATAAAGAAGTAGCAAAAGCAAAGTTACGGCGGTTTGCCTTTACAAGAGAAAGTTAGTGTTGAGTCGATTTTACATCGTCTCAATTGGTCTTTTTTTACCGTCTTATTGCCATTCTCAAGTATAGTTTTTATGTGTTTTGTTACGTTTTCGTGTTTTGCGTGTTTTGTAGGTATTTGGTTAAACCGCGTGATTTGGAGGCAAAAAGATGCATTTTATATGCATTCACAGGAGTACGAAGTTCCAATGACTCAAACGGAGCGGGAAGACCAAAAATACCAAAGTTGCAGTCAAAGTGCGAATCGGGCCCATTGTGGCGTCATGACGCTTTATATGTATACATATATATATATATATATATATATGTATACATACATACATACATATATATGTATATATGTATACATACATACATACATATATATACATACATATATGTATATATATATATATGTATATATATATATATATGTGTGTATATACATATATATATATATATATATATATATATATATATATATGCGCATCGTCAGATATTTACATCAGACTCTAACCAAATTCAATACTCGTTACTTTTCTTTCCTCTTTACTCAATAAACCCTAGATTTCATTCTTGGGCAATTCCTTCACCACCTATTACTGGAGAATTGAACCAGATTTGCATTGTATTTGTTCGTGATTGTCAATTATCAATACATTGGTTGTATTCTATCTATTGATTTAGGGATTCGTTATCCTCCAAGCGTAGTGACAGCCTCTTGGTAACAATTTCTCCTGATTCATAGTTTAATATTATTGATGTTGGTTTGTTTGATTATTTCTTGCTTACTGGTGATAAGCAAGAGTAGCTAGACACCCCTTTATGGGGGTGGTGATGATTCAATGCATGTTAGTTAGGGTTTATGCAATTCAATAACATGTAAGGTGAGATTTACTCTGTGCTTTTTGATTAAATGCGTAAGTAGTTATGTGTATTGAGTTTTACCCCCAAAATCACCAATGGATCATGCAACTGATTTTCCATCAAAACGTCTAGAGATTACATAATCCATAGGTTCGTTGCAAACACATTAACTACATTAGCTTATTAATTGTAGCTTAGTGAAATTGACGCCTTCACTAATGCTATATGTTTTCTAGAACAAATTAAGTTAGCTCATTGTCATAGTCCTTCATACCTTATCTGATATAAGGTGTCTGCCTAGAAAAATCTAGAGCAGTGTAATAATCGTTAGGACGTGTACCCGTGATAACTAGAGTAAATCGACATCGTTATTATTGCATCTATTCCTGCTAGCTAGCATCGATTATTCATCACCACTCTGTAATTTGATAACTTATCTTGACAAGATCGAAATAAATGTGTTAGAAGCTCTCCATTCTCATCTGTAGTGAGTTTTTGCAATTGGTATCATTAAGTTTGGTAAGTCTATGAATGTAAGCCTTCTGCCTTTTAATTTTCCCTATCAATCGATAACGAACTGGAGTTGTACGTTTACGCTTACGTACCAACCGTGGCCTAACACGCCTAATGTAGTACCAAGTCATAGCAAGCATCATGCCCATAGACATCACCATTATTAGCCTTATGAGATGTTGCCTTTGTGCAATTGACAATATCTTTTAACAAAATGCATCATGTCATTCAAACTCATCAATAGCAACATAAGCATACATTTAATCAAATAGCCTACTATTTCAATGGTGACACTTTAATAGTGTTCAAGCTACATTTAATCAAATAAATCCATTACCAAAGAAAGTAACATTGATTAGCTCGGGTAATATTTATTATTGCAAACCACTAGTTTAATTGACTACATCATTAACAAGAAAAACCAAATTATGAAAATATGTACAAACCAGCAACATCAATGTTCAGTCCTAAAAAATTAATAATAAATCAACTCAATATGTACAAATTAGCAACATTTAATCGACCTAGGATAAAAAAAAAACCTATATATTAATGAACCCAAACATATTAAAGAACTAGCCTTTATGTCTTCAAGACATAGTACAGAACCCAGACCTATAAACCTACATATAATTGACCAACTTCCAGCATCCAAGACACCTCAATAAATAGCTTCACTTTAGCAATAAATGAAGAATACTCAATAGAGTTATTCAAACAAAAAAATGAAATCTTCAGCAAAAAATAAACAGAGCCTACCTTTCACAGTAGCTCTTGCGACTTTGTAGCTGCAAACACAAAAGGCCAGCACCGAAGCTCCAATTATGTACCTATAAAACAAGGAAGAAGATTAGATTCCGGGGGCATTTTGTCAGTATTCCGGCAAAGAATACGGAAAAACTCACTCATTGCTGCTGTTCCAATGGTGAAATGAAATGGAAGGCTTCTGAAGGTAAAAAACGGCTGGTCCAAAGAAATGGGGACAATTTTCTTTTTATATGGGTAACTACGGCTAAGATTTCGGGGGGTATTTTGGACATTTCAAATCGTATCACAAACACACCAGCAAGTGTGTTTCACAAATACATGGGGGTGGTCAGGTAATTCGAAATGCAATGGAAGTTGTATTTCGAAACGCGGCCCTAAAAAAGGCATGGGCTTTTACAAACGCGTTTGGGCCGAAATACACCGTACCAATCACCCTGAGAAGTGTGGTCAACCATTAAAATACACCAAACCAATCAAGCCCCTAGTAGATTTTGATGAGAATCTTTATTTCCGAGAGACGTGATCAACGTTAATCGTTTAAATACAAACATCACAATCTTTAACTATAGATATCAAATGGTTAATAAGTAGATAACATAGCATCGGTATAAAGCTGGACACGTGATGTTTTAGGGAAATATCCATATAAACGATACCTTAAGTTGTTAGGTTTCGCTTTTTGATTCCTTCCTTTGTCACCGCCTGATTTCAGTATCTTAAATTGACTTTTATCACCAATGCAGTACCCATTAAAATTTTAAATTAAGTGACACGTGTCACATTGTAATTTTAAAATTTTAATGGGTAAATTGCAAATAAAAATAATTTCAGTTAATTTCATTTGAACCATATTGTTTTGAATAATTATGAATTAACCCCATTTTCTAGAGTGAGATTAAAATTAAAAGTAAAAACAAAAAGTAATTACAAAAAAAAAAGAAATGACATTTTTCACCATGGACGCTCCATTGGCCATGGAAGCTCCACGGCTTTCATGGTCGTGTTTGGACATACGGACAGAGCTTCCATGGTGGTTCTGCATGGAAGTCGGCGGTTCCGCCATGGAACTCCAACGTATATATGTGTTTTGCTAAGTGATATGTGTTGCGTAAATAAGCTGCCATGTGTCGCGTAAATAAGTCGCCACGTGTCAGAGGGTAGTAAAATTGACATTAATGCAATTAAAGGTGTCAAAATCGAATGGTGACAACAGAAGGTACCAAAAAAAGTAAAATGTAACAACTTAAGTTACCTTTGATGGATTTTTTTTTATGTTTGCAAGTAAATATACAATCCCATGTTAACCCCTATAGATCTCTTAGTGTCTATTTGGAACGCGATTGAAATTTTAAGTTATAAATTTTTTTTGGTGTTTTTAATCAGTTTTTTTTTGTTTTAGTCCAATGTCAACCAGTCTATTAATTAATTTTTATTTGGATTTTGAGGTTTGGCGTGATGACAATTTAGCGACATCTTGTCAATTACATGGCCACTTATTTTCTTTGATGCTCTCTATCTACCCATACCCTGCTATTATCTGAACTCATTTACAACTCTTAACTATGTGTTGTCTATTATCGAAGCCCAAAACATTTGATTCAATAATTCTCAGCACTTTTTAAATTAATGTATTATTAATATATAAAATTATTTTACACTCCTCATTCTCGTTTCGCCGGTCCACGCATTAACGGCAAAGTAAAAGACTAGAGGGGTGGTGAATAGTCTTTTCAAACTTTTGTCGATAAAACAATTTCTCAGATATCTTTACAGGTCTCTGATACTTATAATCGGAAAGCAGATGTCTTTTGTGATAAGGGCACGTGTCAGTAAGCAATAAGGTGTGTAAATACTCAGCAAGCAATAAATAAACTGTAAGTAAAGTGCAGTAAGTAAATAACACAGTGCTTTTATAGTGGTATCTGAAGGTGGCGTAATCCGTCAACTAATCCACTCGTCCTTTCTCAGGACTTGAATCCACTAAGATAAGATGATGAGTTCTCCTTACAAAATTCTATCTCTTGATCCCTTTTACATTAGGTTTCCAACCAAGTGTTCCCCCTGAGTTATTCTCCGGCTTTCTCAGCCAAGTACTTTCTCAACACAGTAACCTTTGAGCTATTCTTTACTTTCCCAAACTAAGTACTTCATGTTCTCAACGCCTGTTTGGTGTTGGTTATGGTAGTTTGTCAGGTGAGCTAGCTCTTATAACTAATTCAGTTATCTCAGAGAGCTCTATAGAATCAACCATACTTAATACACTTTTCAATGTATGGTAAGTTTTTCTTTACTGGCCTAAGTCTTGATGTTGTTCAAGAGAATGAATCTCAGATATCAGTCGTAACTTTATCCTTGGATTCAACTCTTTCACTATATATAATTCTTGTTTAAGGATCAGGACACTTAGAACTTTCGTGCTACTTAGAATTCAAGAGCTTTGGTCGCAACTGTAAGCTAGTGAGTAAGTAGGTAGAAGGCTTGTATGCTTGAGTATAACTTGTGTTAAATGTAGTTCTTGGGTGTATTTTCAAGCATTCTAAGTGGTGATATTTATAGTTGAAAATCATGCCGTTTGAATAGTATCCGTTAGGCACAATGTAATTCAAACTATTGATATCTGAAGATAGTACTGCAGTGAGCTTTCTCTCTTTTCAGAGATTTCCTCTTTTGGTTAGACATCTTTGTCTGCATAATAAATGCAGTGTACTATCTTTTGTCATGTAGTCTCAGCGGAACAATGCAAGCTATCTGATGCTTTGCATGTCCTTACTCAGTGAGCATTGGGTATCAGAAAGCTATTAAAATACTTGTCTTCCAAAGACACATGATTTCTTCAAGGTATCTGAGCCAAGGTCTCTGAGGAGACATTTCTCCTTAGTCTTCAGCAATCTTGTGCAGTCTCTTGATCTTCAAAAATGAGCCCCTTCCTGCTGGATGCTTACTTCTTGGTGATAATGAAAACTAATTCTGTCTTGTTCTAACTAATAGATACTAAAAGAAACAAGTCTAAATGAAGTCTAAACGAATTAGGAAACAAAACGGCAAAAATCGGCAGAAAACAAGCAACTTGCATCGCCAGCATGCCGCCTGGCGTCACCAGTAAGCTATGTTGGCGTTGCCAGTTGCTATGCTGGCGTCGCTAATGAGGTTATGAAGAGAACTGGCTTTAGCCAGGCTCCTCCTGGCATCGCCAGTTCTCCCTGGAAGGACGGTTTTGCCCTTTTGACTCCAATTCTTGGTATTTTGGCCTTCCCGCTCCACTTCTAGCATCCATACGAGGCATTGGAACTCCATATCTTGTAGATGCATGTAAAATAAACCATGTTGCCTTCAATTATTGCAGTTTAGCCAAATACCTACAAAACATACAAAGAACAAAACAAGTAAAAATACTCTAGGAAAACCAATAAAAACTGTACTCAAGGATGACAAAAGGACGGTAAAAAAGACCATATGAGATGGTGTAAAACCGACTCATCAATCAGCATCTGAATAAACTCAAGCCACTCTCTTTTGGATACCACATTCCAACTTCTAATGTACCTTTAACATACCTTAGAATCTTCATAGCAGTATTATAGTGTGATTGCATTGGATTTGTCTGAAATCTTGCACATACACCAACTGCATATTGAATATCTGGTCTGCTTGCTGTGAGGTAAAGTAGAGACCCAATCAATTTCTTATACTTGTGTTCTTCAACACTCTTGTCAGATTCAGTATAGGTCATCTTGTTTCCAATGCTCGTAGGTATCTTAGCAATCTTTTCAGAAGGCTTTAGATTAAACTTATTGAGCATGTCTTTTGCATACTTTGTTTGACTAATGAATATTCCATCATTAAGTTGCTTGACTTGCAACCCTAGAAAGTAATTCAATTCTCCCATCATGGTCATCTCAAATTTACTTTTCATGAGCTCAGCAAAGTCTTCACAAAGTTGCTTGTCCTTAGATCCAAAGATTATGTCATCAACATAAACTTGTACTAAGAGTAGTTTCCCATTATTGTTCAATGTGAATAGAGTTTTATCAACTTCTCTTTTCTTGAATCCACTTCCCAGCAAGTACTTGGCCAAAGTGTCATACCATGCTGTTGGAGCTTGTTTAAGTCCATACAGAGCTTTCTGAAGCTTATAGACCATCTTGCTTTCTGAGGAAACTTCAAAACCAGGTGGTTGCTTAACATAGATTTCCTCAGCAAGCTCACGATTTAGGAATGCACTCTTGACATCCATTTGGTAAACTTTAAAGTCATTATGATCTGCAAAGGCTAGAAATAGTTTGAATGCATCCAATCTTGCAACGGGAGCATATGACTCATCAAAATCTAGTCCTTCAGTCTGGGTGAATCCCTTGGCAACCAACCTTGCTTTGTTTCTGGTTATTTCACCAGATTCATTCATCTTGTTTCTGAAAACCCACTTAGTTCCTATGACAGATATTCCATCAATGTAGGGAACTAGTTTCCAGACTTTGTTTCTCTCAAATTGATCCAACTCTTCTTGCATTGCTAAGATCCAATCATGGTCATTTAATGCTTCTTCAATGGTCTTTGGTTCAATGTATGAAATGAAACATCCACATAGAGAATTTGCATTTTCAGCAATTGCTCTCCTAGTTCTGCCCATTGGTCTAAAGGACCTATCACATCTTTTGCAGGATGATCTCTTATCCATTTCATAATGGGTTTAGAACTAGTAAGATCATTATCATTTTGATTCATTTCTGTATCATTATGATCATGATAAGATACTTGTTCAGTATCTGAGATACCTGGCACTTGTGATATGCTTGGGATATCTGACACTTGTTCAGTGTCCTGGGTATTTGAGACAGGATTCACAGCATCTGCCTGCTCAGTTACCTCTTCATGATGAAGATTCTCAGTGTCTTGATCCATTTCTGGATTTCTCATAGGAAACTCTTCATCATGTCTTAAAGTCATCTGGTTGTTATTTGGCAAAGATTGTCTTTCTTCGTCAGAGTCATCCTCTAAGTGAATGAAAGAATTATTTCCTTGCTGAGATTCTTGTTCAGAATCCTTGACCATAAGTTCTTTGAACCTATCTGAGAGTTCTTCATTCAAGGGTACTTTCTTGTTTCCTTCATAGAATACTACATGGACAGATTCTTCAATCTTTTGTGTCCTTATGTTGTAGATTCTGTAAGCTTTGCTACTCATTGAATAACCAAGAAATACACCTTCATCTGCCATTGGTTGAAATGTTCTTAGGTATTCTTTTCCATTGTTAAGAACAAAACATCTGCAACAAAACACCCTTAAATGTTTGATACTAGGGGGTCTACCAATCAATAAATCATAAGGAGTCTTATCATGGTATTTGTTGGTCAAATATCTATTTTGAGTGTAGCATGCTGTGTTTACAGCTTCAACCCAATAGATCTCACTTATTTCAGTGTTAACAAGCATTTTTCTTGCTGCTTCTTTTAGGGTACTATTCTTCCTTTCAGCAACACCATTTTGTTGTGGTGTCCATACTGAAGATAGTTGATGTTGTATACCTTTGCAAGTACAAAACTCTTGTATGTACTGGTTCACAAACTCAGTACCATGGTCTATTCTGATCACAGATACCTTGTCATTTTTCATGACTTCAAGCTTATTCAGCAGGCTTGGTATCTCGACCCTTGCGTCAGATTTTTGTTTGAGAAAAACAACCCAAGTGAATCTTGAGTAGTCATCTACAACAACCAGACCATACTTCTTTCCTGCATAACTGGTTACTGAGGACTCAAAGATCCATATGTAACAGTTGTAGTGGCCTCACACTGGAATGTCTAGTTTTAGACTTGAAAGATGTTTTAGCTTGTTTCCCTAATTGGCAAGCTGAGCATACACCATCATTTCTGTGTACCATCTTAGGTAATCTAACAACCAATTCTTTCTTGGCTAGCTTATTCAGAGTTTTAAAATTCAAGTGACTCATCCTTTTGTGCCATAGCCAATTTTATTCAGTGTAGCCAGATTGACTCACCATGAGGCATTCTTCAGTTGTGGCGGATGCCCAGTCAGCAACATAGAGACTTCCTTTTCGCCTAGCAATCAAGACTACCTGCTTTGACTCATTGTCAATCAGTTTGCAAAAATTGGATTTGATCTTTACTAAGAACCCCTTGTCAGCAAATTGACTCATGCTAAGAAGATTTTATTTCAATCCCTTCACATGTAGTACTCCAGTGATTGTGAGGGCTCCCAATTGTAGATCTCCAAATCCTACAATTGGATTCACTTCTCCTCCGGCAAATCTGATATCTGGTCCTGTATCGCATACTCTGTAGTTGACCAGATTTGCTTTATCTCATGTCATGTGCTTCCCACATCCACTATCAAAATGCCACATTTGATTCTTCTTTAGAGTGTTCTGCACAAAATAGGAAACAAGGAGTTAGGTTCTCATTCCAACAATGGAACCATCTAGACTAAAGTATCTCCCAGTAGGAATCCATTTTTGAATGAATCTCTTAGGAGTTTGCTTTTGTCTAGCAGGAACATAAGGAGGTATTCTAGGTAAATGACTAGTATCATTATTATCAAGAACAATTTTCCTTCTAGGTGTGTTCTTGGGTGCTCCTCGTGGTGCTCTCAGATACCTGTCAGGTTGTTGAGTCTGCTTTTCAGCGAACTCAGCTTTCCTATTCATAATTCAGATTACTTGTGGGTTGATCTTTCTTCCACTTCTGATGATTGATGTGAGCAACCCTGGCTTTCATCCATCGTTCTTGCTCTAGTTTGTACTCATGAGCAAGTTGTTTTCCGATGGCTCTGTAGTCAATGCCATTTCGAGCACGAGGTGCCGACTGAGATCTCCTCTCAGCAACCTTACTAGTCTCTGGGCCTTCTTTCTTTCCAGAAAAAGTGACATTAGAGAATTTGCCAACTCCAGCAATCTTTCCTTTCTTAGAGACGTAGCACTGTGGGTAATTACACTTTTTAGTGTGTTGTTCCTTTTTCAGAACTTTCCCATCAGATTTCTTGGGGACTTGTTTTTCCCTCAAAGGTTTAGTCACAACTGTCTTTCCTTTGTCAGCAACCTTAGCTTTCTAACCAATGCTACAGGTTGTTTGGGAATCACCTTGCTGACCTGTAACAAATGTCATTCTCTCATCATTCTTATTCAGAGTGGTAGAACTATTTGTTTGAGTATCTAGCCCAAGTCCTCCTTTCTCTGAGGCATCTCTTAAGTAAGAATGCAACTCAGTCAGAGCATCACAAGCTTTAGCATAGGATTGAAATGAAACTTTCTTTTCTCTAATCTCAGTATTCTCAATGAGAATTTTGTCAAAGTTCCTTTGAAGTTCCTCCATTTCTTCCTTATTCTTTTTAGTTGTCTCAACTATCTGAGCTTTCAGGAATGCGTTCTCAGCATCCTTGGATTCAGATACCTTATGAATTTGTGCACACTCCTTTTCAAGAGTTTTCTTTTCCTCTTCAAGAATCTTGGTTCTAGCTTGGACAACCATGAATTCTCTTTCATAAAGATCAAGCTCATTTCTAAGGTGTTCTAGATCTTTGATTTCTTCCTCATCACTCTCATAATTTACAAATCGAGAAATAGTGATTACCTCATCTGCCATTAAGCATGGCTCGATGTTGGAGCAATCTGGATAGACCTCCTCAGCAACTCCACACATTTCTTTCTTCTTTTGACCGAAGTTAACCAATTCATGAGTGATGCCACAGAACTCTAGTGAGGTAGTTTGGAATCATCTAAGTCCTCATCCTCAGACTCAGAGTCAAGATCAAGAGCATCCAGTTAAATTTGGATCTTTTTCCTTTCCTCAGGAGCATAGCTCTCTGGCCTCTCTTGAAATTTCTTCTAACTTTCTTGTCACCTGTCTTTAGCTTGTTGTAAGTTGGGCAGTCTCTTTTGAAGTGACCAGGTTTCTGACAATAGAAACAGATATTGTTTTCGATTTCAGCTCCCTCAGTACTTGATGCATGTTGAGCAGGCTTGTTCAGCGAGCTAGTCAATTGCATACTTTTGTACTGGTGATAGTTGGGACCTAAATGCTTTTTCAGCTTCTCTTTGGTCCTTCTTCTTTCAATTTCCTGACTGGCATATTTTCTCATATGCTTTACAGCAAGAGCATTTTCCTCAGTCACCTCTTTGGTTTCCTTCTTTTCAGAAGTACCTTGAGTTATGAGAGCAACATTCTGTGATGTTTCAGCAGTCATATGTCCTCTTTGATTTGTCTCATAATTGACAGTTGCCAAGTGTGAGAAAAGCTCCACTAAAGTGATGTTGGGCATTCCTTGGTTGAAATAGAAGTATTGAGTATGTTCCCAGTTTTGATTTAAGCTTCTCACGATAGTTTTAACCTTTTCAGAGTTAGAGTATCTTTCACTTTCACCAAGTGAAGACATTTCACTCATTAGTGTTGTAAACCTGAAATCAAATTCTTCAAGTGTCTCGGTAGGACCTTGTTTGAAGTTTTGGAATTCGAGCTTCAAATCTTCGAACTTGTTTTCCTTAGTTTTCTCAATACCGGCACAGATTTCTTCAATCAGTGACCAGGCTTCTTTCGCCGTTTTAGCACCCCACAGTTTGCACTGTATGTAATCTGGAGTAGAACATATAATGATGTTTCTTGCTTGACTATCCAGCCTATTTCTCTTGGAATCTTCAGATGTCCAGAGATGTCTGGGCTTTGGTTCATAAACAATGTCTCCTGTTGGTCTTGCGCCTGAAGTTGTGCCAAATGCTGATGAACCATCGGCATCAGTAGGTTCCTTGTCTCGACCATTAGAAACCTCAGTGACTTGCTTCTCTTGTCGAATGACAATTGGGCCATTCTTTATCACTTCGATCATCTCGTCACCGATAGCTTCCAGGTGAAGCATCATGTTGTTCTTCCATTTCTCATAGTTCTCTAGCTTGAGAGTGGGTGCATCGCTTAGAGACATCCTGCAGCAAACACACTAAACAAACAAAGCAAGTGTAGGTGGTGAGCTATTAGTAGGCACTTATCTAGGATCTAGGTTCAGTGCAGAAGGTTAAAGAACCTCCTGCTCTGATACCACTTGTTGGTCCAGATAACGGCAAAGTAATAGACTATAGGGGGGCTGAATAGTCTTTTTAAACTTTTGTCGATAAAACAGTTTCTCAGATATCTTTATAGGTATCTGATACTTGTAATCAGAAAGCGGAAGTCTTTTGTGATAAGTTCACGTGTCAGTAAGCAATAAGGTGTGTAAATACTCAGCAAGCAATAAATAAACGGTATGTAAAGTGCAGTAAGTAAATAACACAGTGCTTTTATAGTGGTATCTGAAGGTGGCGTAATCCGTCAACTAATCCACTCGCCCTTTCTCAGGACTTGAATCCACTAAGATAAGATGATGAGTTCTCCTTACAAAATTCTATCTCTTGATCCCTTTTACACTAGGTTTCCAACCAAGTGTTCCCCCTGAGTTATTCCCCGGCTTTCTCAACCAAGTACTTTCTCTACACAGTAACCTTTGAGCTATTCCTTAATTTCCCAAACTAAGTACTTCATGTGATCAACACCTGTTTGGTGTTGGTTATGGTAGTTTGTCAGGTGAGCTGGCTCTTATAACTTATTCAGTTATCTCAGAGAGCTCTATAGAATCAACCATACTTAATACACTTTTCAATGTATGGTAAGTTGTTCTTTACTGACCCAAGTCTTGATGTTGTTCAAGAGAATGAATCTCAGATATCAGTCGCAACTTTATCCTTGTATTGAACTCTTTCACAATATACAATTCTTGTTTAAGGGTCAGGACACTTAGAACTTTCGTGCTACTTAGAATTCAAGAGCTTTGGTCGCAACTGTAAGCTAGTGAGTAAGTAGGTAGAAGGCTTGTATGCTTGAGTATAACTTGTGTTAAATGTAGTTCTTGGGTGTATTTTCAAGCATTCTAAGTGGTGATATTTATAGTTGAAAATCATGCCGTTTGAATAGTATCCGTTAGGCACAACGTAATTCAAACTATTGATATCTGAAGATAGTACTGCAGTGAGTTTCTCTCTTTTCAGAGATTTCCTCTTTTGGTCAGACATCTTTGTCTGCGTAATAAATGCAGTGTACTATCTTTCGTCCTTTAGTCACAATGGAACAATGCAAGCTATCTGAGGCTTTGCATGTCCTTACTCAGTGAGCATTGGGTATCAGAAACCTATTAAAATACTTGTCTTCCAAAGACACATGATTTCTTCAAGGTCTCTGAGGAGACATTTCTCCTTAGTCTTCAGGAATCTTGTGCAGTCTCTTGATCTTCAAAAATGAGCTCCTTCCTGCTGGATGCTTGCTTCTTAGTCTTCTTCAAAGATATAAAAATTACAATCTGAGACCTAACATCCTATACAAGATTTGCTAGACTAACATACTCAGTAAGCTTCCTCTTTTACAATGTTCAAGTGAACTAAGAGTAATAGTTACCTTTATGAACTAACATAAGTCATTAGGGTTTACGATCAAAATCTAAACAGATATTCCTAACAATTAGTTAATTGATTTATGATTAATTGTAATCCGAATGGAATATGTAAACATGCGATGTATATCGAATTCTCGAAAAAAAATTCAATGTTGGTTGGGGTTATTGTTTAGCTAAATCCAGTAGCCGATTTTGTTCCAAATATATCAAACCATTTACCATTGGTGTCAATACTTAGTAAAACACGGTTGATGGTTTATAAATTTACGTAAATTAAAATAAATTTTTTTATTATTGTTTTATATTCTTGGTAAACTCATGGGGTCGAGAAAAACAAAAATATCTGGGGTGTCATTTTCATTTGTAAAATAGCAGTATTAAAGTATCAAATTTGAACTTTGGTGAAATTAAGGGCATTTTGGCCTTTGTAGTTAAATTTGATCTTGTAAACTTCTTTTTGGTCCAAATCCACAAACCAAATGGAACCTTCTTCTGGGCTTCAAAGCCAATACAAGACCCAAGTCCACCAACTAAATCAAACCAAATCGGACGTTAAACCTGACTAGCCCATTCTTTAAGCCCAATCGTCTAAATCCGATTTTAACATTTGACACCCAAATTGAAGCCCTGCCCGGCCCCCTTGGATCAAACAGAGCCTGAATTTGTTGATAAACTAGATCGAGGAACCAACAACAGAAAGGGTATTGTCACATCATGATTCTCGAACACTTTTCTCATACAACTTCTCATTTTCATCGTCATCTTCTTCTTCTTCTTAAACTTCATGTGCTCCACAAGGGGTGTACAAAAAAGACGTCCGTCTGACTCGTATGTGCAAACCGTCCGTCTTTTATCTGCACCTGTCAATTAATCTTTTTCAAAACATATTTATGGGTCAATGTTTTCTTCACCCGTCATTTGATGGGTGGGGGCGGGTTGGACAGGTGAAACCCGCCACCTACCCGACCCATCCGCCAGTTATTAAAAGTAATTATTATTTTAATATAATAACCAAACTTAAGTGGCGTGGAGATCTCAATTTGAAGTTCCAATTTGAAGATTCTCTTTGTAAACTGGCTTATTTCATTAGAAACCCACTCTCAGGTAATTACTAGATACATAGATACGCCTACCTAGATACATAGATACGCCTGAGTGAGTGAAGCTGTCATATGATGTAATTGACGGTGACCTAGATATGCCTGATTACATCTTTTGATTTGGACCCAATACCAGCATTAATATATTTCATAATTTCAAATTGGTTTTCCAAGATCAGTTTTTTGGTCAGAAGATGAAGGCTCTAGATTTCAATTATATAACTGTCCATAATAAAATGGAAGTGGGTGAAGCTGTGGTTTAGGCCGGATGACAAGGAAGAAAGAAGAGAAAAGTGCGGTGATTGGTCCTGAGTTACTCGGTCGTACCCGAGCTCTTCATCCATTGATCAAAGGGGAAGCCCAAGACAAAACACATCTGCAGATTTTGCGACCTATAAGCAGGAAGATGAAGAAGATGGGTTGAAGAAATGGAGGATTAGAAAGTGAGCATCGATGTTGAAGACAACTGTTGTTGTGTAGATAGTGTAATGCTCATGAAATGGCGGGTCCTGCAGTATTATAGTACTAGACTACTAGAACTAGAGCATCTTCATTCACTTTAATTACCTCCAATACTTCAAGATTAGGAAATAATAAAACAACATCCAATATATTATCATCAAGTTCATTTACAATAAAATATTTATTGTAACGACCCGACCACTAATCGATCGAGCTCCGACCCTTTTAGGCCGGCGCAGTTACTTATGGACAGATCTTCGGGTGATATGATGTACCAACACATGTCCCTTCCCGCGCACTTTGTCCTCACTCGTGCACAAACCGGAAGACTTCCCAGTTGATCACCATTATAAGATTGCTCAAGAGCAAGCATGCTTAACTCCGGAGTTCTTATGGGTGGATTCCCGAAAATAAAGGTGTACCTTGTTGGTATGAATATCGTTCTCGATCTCTTTAAGCTCTTTGGACTTGACTTGAAACTTTGGGGCATTACATTCACCCCTCTTGAATTGCGCAATCTCCCAGTCGTCCACCCCTTGAGGGCTTTGAGTTGGCAAGGCTCTGATACCATTTGTAACAACCCGACCACTAATCGATCGAGTCCCAATCCTTTGGGCCAGCCGGTTACTCATGTGCAGCTCTCTGGGTAATATGTTGGCCCCACAGTACCAACACATGTCCTTTCCCCTGCACATTTTCCTCACTTGTCCGCGAATCGGGAGACTTCTCAGTTGGTCACCTATCATAACTATGGAACATTTGATGTTGGTAGAGTGAATGAGGCAATTACAAATGGTAAAGTATATTTAGTGATGTTGTCAAGCAAGACTAAATTGATCATATCCTGATGAAATTGTATGTATTTGTTGTTCTGGTGATACATGTAGGTACCCTCCATGACTTTAGTGATGAGCCTATCTGCATGACTCCGTTTAACTTCGAATTTGAGCAACATCAACCAAAAGAATAGGCACTTTCGAGACTTTATGAAATGAGTAGAAGATATATACTTCGCACGCGTAGCATGTGACGCAAATTCTAGTATTAAAAATAATAAAATTATATTTATGTGTAATGAATCAGTAAGTCATCCGCATATAAAACTAGTCAACTACGCTAACTTACTGTATATGTATGAATGTTGACATTTTGCTATTAACAATGATGGTAATGAGCTTATTATATTTTCCTGGAGTTGTTGGTCATTGTGTTATCTATTAACACGTACTTTGTTTAAATTAGATATTTTCGTGGACATTTGAATCCGTAAACTTCTTGTCACACAATTAGTTAGAATTATCTATCTTATTGTATGAATGTTGTTACTTAATGCATGTCTTGGTTTTGCATTTGATAGTTATTCTCCCGCCAGTTCACCAGTCAATCCGTCCGTCTTTTTTATCAATTATCACCCGATCCGTCACGGATTGGAAATTTATTCTACCCGCGTCGGTTTACCCGACTATAGTGGGTAAGTTTGAATTTTATAAATATCCGTATATACCCGTCCGCTCTCATCTTACATATGTCACCCAGGCTCCTTGTTGTTATCTGTTATATTTCTTCTCATTCTAATAAATTGACTCTTCATATTTTCAGCTTGATTTCATGAATAGGTCTTGTATGTTGAATTATTGTTAAATATTGATTCATAGTTTTTTCGGTTAATATGACGATTTTATAAGTAAGAGGTTGGAATCCAGATTATATCTTCTTATGGCATCCATACATCACATTATCTATAGTATCCAGGGGTTATAAGGCTCACAATTTCCGTTTTAGATAGCTTTAATTACCCCCTTAACAGCCTATCACGTAAACTTTATCCATTACAAATTAAAACAATAACCATTTATCACATAAACCTTAACATTTGCTAATAAAAAACCTTAATCATACTAATTTCGGATTAGAACCTTAATCATTTATCACACAAACATTAATCATTACTAATTGAAACCTTAACCATTTATCACATACACCTTAACTGTTTTTCTCATAAGCCTTAACCCCTACTCATTAAACCTTTAACTATTTCTCATATAAACTTTATGACTTGCATAACATTGAAAAATATAAAATCTTTAACTAGAATACACAATAATCTTAACAATCTATCGCATAAACCTTAATCATTACTAAATAAATCATTTACTATTTACCACATAAACCTTAACCATCACATAATAAAACCTTAATCATTGCTCACATAAACCTCAACCATTTTATAATTCTTTAAAATTGTAAATCCACCCCTACTTTTTGTCAAATTCTCCAATTACTACATACTTTGTACTTTTGCAATTAACAAAATTGATCAAAAATTAATTTAGAGTTTTATAATAACCAAAATAAACATCAAAAGACCCATTCGAAAAAAAATTGAATAAAAACCCTTTTCTTTTATTTTTACATTTTAGTAGTCATCCATGGACGTTGTTGTTCATCTTCAATTTTTTCAATTCCGCAGGTCAATTCGGCCCGCTGGGTCAACCCGCAAAATTTAAAGTTTATTACATTAAATGGTTTTCTTTGAGTTTTTCATGTCTGTCCGACGGGTCTGTCAAGAGACCGGCTCTTGTATTTATCATTTAGAAAAATGTATTTTGTTGATATATATATATATATATATATATATATATATCTTACCCACAGCATCAATTTTTTTTTTTTTTACATTAATCCATACATTTTTAACTTAAATATAGACGGTTTTTAAGAGAACTTGTGATTTACAATAGCATGTGACTATTTCCACTCCTGAAATTTGCATTCAAACATACATTGTGAGTACGTATCTACCACTTGCATTAGGAAAATTTACTGTCTCAATAAACTGACTAGTTCTTCCATAAGCCTACATAAGCATTTACCAAACCATGAAGCATGAGGAAGGAAAAAAATGGAACTTCTGCCTAAACTTGAGGACTAGTTCAATAATGTTAGATAGTATTTCTATATATAAGCTAAAGCACAAGCTTAGATATAGATAAGCTTAGATATAGATACCTCGAAGATAAACACTAAACACAAGTGAAGTTAGAAGTCATTAGTCATGTTGAGCTACAGAGAACCCCAGCTGTGGGTTCTACTAGCTCTGTTCTCCACCCTCATGCATACTGTGAAAGCCGGCTTGCTTCCATGGCGACCATCGGGAACCTGGAAACCCCATTCATATTTTTTGTCACCGCCACCGACTTATACTTATGAATCACCTCCACCTCCATACAAGTACGAGTCACCACCGCCTCCCCCATATGTTTACAAATCTCCTCCACCCCCACCATACAAGTATGAGTCACCACCGCCTCCTCCGTATGTTTACAAATCCCCACCCCCACCTCCATACAAATACAATTCACCCCCACCTCCACCTCCTCCATACAAATATGAATCACCACCTCCTCCTCCGTATGTTTACAAGTCACCTCCACCCCCACCTTACAAGTACGAGTCACCACCTCCTCCTCCGTATGTTTACAAGTCCCCTCCACCCCCACTATACAAATACGAGTCACCACCACCTCCTTTACAAGTCCCCTCCACCCCCACCATACAAGTACGAGTCCCCTCCACCACCACCATATAAATACGAGTCCCCACCCCCGCCACTGTACAAGTATGAGTCCCCTCCTCCACCCCCATACAAGTATGAGTCACCACCTCCTCCTCCGTATGTTTACAAGTCCCCTCCACCCCCACCATACAAGTACGAGTCCCCACCATCACCACCATATAAATACGAATCCCCACCCCCGCCACCGTACAAGTATGAGTCCCCTCCTCCACCCCCCTACAAGTACGAGTCACCACCTCCTCCTCCTTATGTTTACAAGTCCCCTCCACCCCCACCATACAAGTATGAATCCCCTCCTCCGCCCCCGTACAAGTACGAGTCACCACCGCCTCCTCCGTATCTTTACAAGTCCCCACAACCCCCTCCGTACAAGTACGAGTCCCCACCTCCGCCTCCATACAAGTATGAGTCACCTCCACCTCCTCCATACAAATACAAGTCACCACCACCTTCATATGTTTACAAGTCACCTCCACCACCACCATATAAGTACGAGTCGCCACCCCCACCACCGTACAAGTACGAGTCACCACCTCCTCCTCTGTATGTTTACAAGTCCCCTCCACCCCCACCATACAAGTAAGAGTCACCACCACCTCCTCCGTACAAATACGAGTCACCACCACCTCCCCCTTCATATGTTTACAAGTCTCCTCCACCCCCGCAAAACAAGTACGAGTCCCCGCCACCTCCTCCATATGTTTACTAATCTCCTCCACAACCACCCTATATGTAGGACTCACCACCACCTCCATATCTCTATAAAGCTCCACCACCACCTTACAAGTATGTATCACCACCTCCACCTCCTTATCTCTACACATTCTCCACCCCCACTACCATCTTATTAATGAAGATTTCTTCTCCAACTACCACTACCACCCTATTATAATATCACATTAAAGTACCACAGATCGAATCATAAGCATTTCTTTTCGTTATAATTTCCTTCAGAAATTTCACATATAAATAACGCTATTTTATCCATGCGTACAATCACTTAGTGACCAACTTGGGATGCCCAGGAGGGGCGTAGGAAATTGTACTCATGTATGAGAAAATGAGCACCAAGATAGTAGCTTTGTGGTCTGTATTTGTGGAATGTTTGTACTCTGTACTTTAGATTTCATCCCCGTAGGAATGCCCCCTGTGCAGACACATCTGGAGTTAGTGTTTAGACGCGTCTGGACCTCTTTTTGACCCATTTCTCCATTGGGCTCGAATTTAGGCCACCAAATGGAGTTTCTTGAGTCTTCAACTCGAATACGACTTTCCAAAAATGTCATTTTTCCTCCAAAACATGCCTAAACTAATAGAAACCTGTACAACACAACTAAAATACGAAACACATAAAAATGCACAAAAAACATATAAAATGGAAATAAAGACTAACAAAAGACAGTAAAAAGAACGAGATGAGACTCTAAATTATGGTCTCATCGGAAGTATATAATTTTTCAAAAGAATTTAACATTTTTCAATTGACCTTTAATCATATAGACGTTTTATAACCTTGGCTTAAAACCTCGAGTATGAGAGTGATAACAATTAAACAGTCACAAACTATCCCCATGCCCACAAAAATTACAAAAGTTGGCACTTACCCAATGTTTTTTTGGGAGTCTTGAGGTGATATGATCGAGTCACAGTAACGTGATTTTCTCCGAAATGGAGTGTTAATTCTCCGAAAGGTGTCTTGTGTTGCTCCGAAAGGAATTACTAGTTAATTGATTTACGATTAATTGTAATCCGAATGGAATGTGTAAACATGCGATGTATATCGAATTCTTGAAAAAAAAAATCAATGTTGTTTGGGGTTATTGTTTAGCTAAATCCAGTAGCCGATTTTGTTCCAAATATATCAAATCATTTACCATCGATGTCAATACTTAGTAAAACACGGTTGACGGTTTATAAATTTACGTAAATTAAAATAAATTTTTTTATTATTGTTTTATATTCTTGGTAAACTCATGGGGTCGAGAAAAACGAATATGGGGTGTCATTTTCATTTGTAAAATAGCAGTATTAAAATATCAAATTTGGACTTTGGTGAAATTAAGGGCATTTTGGCCTTTGTAGTTAAACTTGATCTTGTAAACTTCTTTTTGGTCCAAATCCACAAACCAAATGGAACTTCTGGGCATCAAAGCCAATACAAAACCCAAGTCCACCAACTAAATCAAACCAAATCGGACATTAAACCTGACTAGCCCATTCTTTAAGCCCAATCGTCTAAATTCGATTTTAACATTGGACACCCAAAATGAAGCCCTGCCCCCAGTGAATCAAATAGAGACTGAATGTGTTGATAAAGTAGATCGAGGAACCAACAACAGAAAGGGTATTGTCACATCATGGTTCTCGAACACTTTTCTCAAACAACTTCTAATTTTCGTCGTCATCTTCTTCTTCTTCTTTTTAAACTTCATGTGCTCCACACAATTCATATGTTTAGGGGTGTGCAAAAAGGTCATCCGCTTGACTCGTCTGTGAAAACCGTCTGTCTTTTATCCGCACCTGTCAATTAATCTTTTTCTAAACATATTTATGGGTCAATTTTTTCTTCACCCGCCATTTGATGGGTAGGGGTGGGTTGCGCAGGTGAAACCCGCCACTTACCCGACCCACCCGCCAGTTATATTAAAAATAATAAAGTTATATTTATGTGTAATGAATATCAATGAACACCCAACCAACCCAACCTCCCAACCTTTCAAATAAATAATTAATTTCTCTCTCATTCACATACCCAACCTTCCAACCAACCCAACCACAACAATAGAATGTAGTTTATCCATGACCCCCACCAATACACCCAATTCAATAAATATTATTATTCTTTTCATTATTATCATAAAATAATTATAATAGATAATTAAATATAATAATCAAATATAATATCAAAAAACTTTAACTTAGATTGAAAAATTAAAATACAAAGTGATGTAACAATTTAAGACTACATTATTAAATTACATGAATAAAATTACAATGCTTCAAATGTAATTTCAAAATAAACAACGCTGCTGAAGGATGAAAAATTGAAAAATTACACATTCAGTCCTCATCATTAAAATGCTCCCATATGTGCTCAATTAAGTCGTTCATAAGTTCCTTGTGACCATTTCTGTTGCGAAGCTGGTCCCTGTTAGTCGTATATCGGACTAGACTTGCAACTCGTTCAATGGAGAAGTTGAAAATAGGATCAACAACGTCTTCTTCACCCTCATCTTCATTCACATGTCCGGGTGGATCTTTCATGAATTCGGTGGGATCGGTATAGTTTAGGTATAGTGTCTCTTTCATCTTCAACTATCATATTATGGAGGATGATGCAAGCAATCATAATTTGTCCCATGGCATGTCGATCCCATAGAAGACATGGTTGTTTAATAAAAGAGAAACGAGCTTGTAGAATACCAAAAGCCCGCTCAACATATTTCCTAACAGCCTCCTGATGTTGAGCAAATAACTTGTGCTTGCGAATAATAGGAGACTTAATAGATTTCACAAATGCAGCCCATTCTGGATAAATTCCATCAGTGAGGTAATATCCCATATTCCTTTCACGACCATTAACAGTGTAATTGACTTTCGGCGCACGGCCTGATAAAATATTATTGAAAACAGGAGATTTGTGTAGCACATTAATATCATTGTTCGTACCTGGGATTCCAAAAAATGCATGCCAGATCCAGCAATCTTCTGATGCAACAGATTCCAAAATGATTGTTGGCTTCCCACTTCTTCCTTAATCTTGCCACGCTAAGCGGTATGACAATTCTTCCATTCCCAGTGCATGCAATCAATACTGCCCATCATTCCTGGAAATCCGCATCGTTCACCAATATGTAGAAGCCGCGCCATGTCTTCTTCAGTTGGACTCCTGAGGTATTCATTCCCAAAGTTGGCAATTACGCCTTATACAAACTTCATAACTGGTTTTCTTATCACCTGCTCGCTCATTCGCAGGCACTCATCATGCACGTCTGGTGGTGTTCCATAGGCTAAAACTCTTATAGCAGCAGTACATTTTTTAATCAAAGACATACCTAGTCGACCAGTGGCATCTCGCTTTTGTTAAAAATATTCGTCTGAACTGAGCTTTTCCATTATACGTTCGAACACGTGCTTTCTCATTCGAAACCTCCGGCGGAAAGTGTCTTCCAGGTAGATTGGTTCTGGAAAGACTGAGAAATACATTTTGAACAAGTTTTGATGGCCTTCGTCACGAATTCGTTCAATATGCCGCCTCCTAGCTCTAATATTGTGGTTTGTAAACGTGTGAGTAGGAATTTGAATGACCACATCCTCGATAATGCAGTTAAGTGTTTGGTTTTGTTGTGCAATACGTTCTTCCCACTCATCTATTTCGATGAAACTAGAAGAATCATCACCCGAATTAGAACCATGGAATATGTGCTCATTCGATGACATTATTTTTTGTTGAAAATACACTACTTGTGAGGAAATGGAAGGGATGGGGAAGACTTGAGTGCGAGTATGGTAATGATCTCTGCCATATATAAAGAGAGTTAGAAATGGACCTGAGCCATTCCTGGCCACATAAATCATATCTCCAACTATATCATCATGTGAGATGCTTTGTAAAAAAAATAAAGTTGAATGGACTATGCACTGGCAAAAGTAAAAGTTGATTAGACTATAGTAGAAGAATCATGTGAGATATCTTGAAAAAAACGAAAGTAGAATAGACTATAGACTGACAAAAGTTCATAGATTTAAGTATAACAGTACGTATCAATAATGGATCAAAAGTAGAATATATACTAGGCAAATGATAAAATATAATATAAAGATTTGCAAATCTAAACACAATATATTTTATTGCAAACATAACCATACATGATAGAACTAATCAAACACAACTGGAATAACACGAAAACATAGTAATACATAACGACAACAGAAAGCCATGAATTAAAATTACAAGCAGGTAAAGTACTCTCCCAACAGGCAATTCTTGAGGTCTTCTTCTTGTGAAGATAGATTTGGTTTTGCCAACAACACACTCAACATATTTGCATTTAGCTTCTTTTTCTCCAATTCAATCCTTTCATTCCCAAACTTGTTCATAGACTCAAGTTCTTTCTCACGCGTGATCCTCATCGCACGAAGTTCATTAGTAAATCCATCTGGAATTGTAGCAGGGCCTGATGATGATGATGCTGCTTTTGCTTTTCCCTTTCATTTAGCTTTGGCCGTATCTCTACCGGTAGGACGATTTATTGTTGAAGCACCACTCACCGGAGTTTCTGGAGCAGATTCTGTTGGACCTTCATCATCGGTTCTTGATCTTTTTGAACTGCCATGACCTTCTTCCTCGGAATCCGGTGCATCTGGATGAGGCCTCCTATGATCACCACCCAAATTCAACTCCCACTTGGGTACGTGGCGCATAACTTTTTCAAACACAAGAGTGTGCGGAAATCCACTCTTCCTATTATAAAGCTTATGAGCTACATTTTCAACATCTGTCATACTCATTCTGCTCGGTTTCTGGCGATAGGCTTCTTTATATGCACCAATACACTTCGAAACATTTTTGTTGAGCTGTGCCCAACGACCTCTAATTGACTCCACACTTCGCTTTGATAGTGTACCGGGATTTTCTTCTCGGGATTTCTCATACATCTTGAGAACAGCATTCCACAAAGTATCACCTTTTTTATTAGTGCCGGTAATTGCATCTCCACCCACGTAAACCCAAACTGACATTAGGGATACGTCTTCAAGGGGCTCCCAATTCACGGCTACATTGGTTGAGTTCGTTTCAACTTCGGGCTCAGGGTTATTTTGAGTAAGATTAGGAGGGTTATTCTAAGTAAGATTCGAAGGAAATTGGGTGTCCATATTTGTTTCATAACCAAGAAATTCTTGAGAGTTTTGCGTATTTTCATAAGTAGAATAATAGTGTGGGTAAAATGGATCATTTGCATCCATTGGAGAGAACCGAAAATGATATGTGTTTGAGATATGAAGTAGTTGATAGAAGAGGGTTTTTCAGATATGTGAAAAATATAGCAATATGGGTGTCTATTTAAAGATATTTTTTTTTTATGAATTTTGATATATTTTTTATTTTTTTACGAAAGGATAATAAGAAGTTAATAAAAGAAAATAAAGAAATCAAAAAAAAAAAAAAAAGAGGTCGAATGGGGCGGGGACCTTCCCTATCCATTCAACACAACCTGCTGGTTGCTAGCAGGTCGCCCATCTCTAATTCTCCATTTTTTATTTAAATCTTGTGGTGGGTCCCCACCACAACACCCAACCAATGCACCGATATTTATGGTCTAAGTCATCCGCATATAAAACTAGTCAACTAGGCTAACTTACTGTATGTGTATGAATGTTGACATTTTGCTACTAACAATGATCGTAATGAGCTTATTATATTTTCCTGGAGTTGTTAGTCACTGTGAATTATCTATTAACACGTACTTTGTTTAAATTAGATATTTTCGTGGACATTTGAATCCGTAAACTTCTTGTCACACAATTAGTTAGAATTATCTATCTTATTGTATGAATGTTGTTATTTGATGCATGTCTTGGTTTTGCATTTGAGAGTTATTCGTTTTGTGTTCTCCCGCCAGTTCACCAGTCAATCCGTCCGTCTTTTTTATCAATTATCACCCAATCCGTCACGGATTGGAAATTTATTCTACCCGTATCGGTTTACCCGACTATAGTGGATAAGTTTGAATTTTATAAATATCCGTATATATCCGTCCGCTCTCACCCCTACATATGTCACCCAGGCTCCTTGTTGTTATCTGTTATATTTCTTCTTGTTCTAATAAATTGACTCTTCATATTTTCAGCTTGATTTCATGAATAGGTCTTATTCATAGTTTTTTCGGTTAATATGACCGATTTTATAAGTAAGAAGTTGGAATCCAGATTATATCTTCTTATAGCATCCATACATCACATTATCTATGGTATCCAGGGGTTATAAGGCTCACAATTTCCGTTTTAGATAGCTTCAATTACCCCCTTAACAGCCTATCACGAAAACCTTATCCATTACAAATTAAAACAATAACCATTTATCACATAAATCTTAACATTTGCTAATAAAAAACCTTAATCATACTAATTCCGAATTAGAATCTTAACATTTAACACATAAACCTTAATCATTACTAATTGAAACCTTAACCATTTATCACTGTTTAACTGTTTTTCTCATAAGCCTTAACACCTACTCATTAAACCTTTAACTATTTCTCATATATAAACTTTATGACTTGCATAACATTGAAAAATATAAAATCTTTAACTAGAATACACAATAATCTTAACAATCTATCGCATAAACCTTAATCATTACTAAATAAATCATTTACTATTTACCACATAAACCTTAACCATCACATAATAAAATCGTAATCATTGCTCACATAAACCTCAACCATTTTATAATTCTTTAAAATTGTAAATCCACCACTACTTTTTGTCAAATTCTCCAATTACTACATACTTTGTACTTTTGTAATTAACAAAATTGACCAAAATTAATTTAGAGTTTTATAATAACCAAAATAAACCTCAAAAGACCCATTCGAAAAAAATTGAATAAAAACCCTTTTCTTTTTTTTTTACATTTTAGTAGTCGTCCATGGACGTTGTTGTTCATCTTCAATTTTTTCAACTCCGCAGGTCAATCCGGCCCGTTGGGTCAACCCGCAAAATTTAAAGTTTATTACATTAAATGGTTTTCTTTGAGTTTTTCATGTCTGTCCGACGGGTCTGTCAAGAGACCGGCTCTTGTATTTATCATTTAGAAAAATGTATTTTGTTGATATATATATCTCACCCACAGCATCAATTTTTGTTTTTTTTACATTAATCCATACATTTTTAACTTATATATAGACGGTTTTTAAGAGAACTTGTGATTTACAATATTACGTGTGACTATTTCCACTCCTGAAATTTGCATTCAAACGTACATTGTGAGTACGTGTCTACCACTTGCATTAGGAAAATTTACTGTCTCAATAAACTGACTAGTTCTTCCATAAGCCTACATAAGCATTTACCAAACCATGAAGCATGAGGAAGGAAAACAATGGAACTTCTGCCTAAACTTGAGGACTAGTTCAATAATGTTAGATAGTATTTCTATATATAAGCTAAAGCACAAGCTTAGATATAGATACCTCGAAGATAAACACTAAACACAAGTGAAGTTAGAAGTCATTAGTCATGTTGAGCTACAGAGAACCCCAGCTGTGGGTTCTACTAGCTCTGTTCTCCACCCTCATGCATACTGCGAAAGCCGACTTGCATCCATGGCGACCAACGGGAACCTGGAAACCCTATTCATATTTTTTGTCACCACCACCGACTTATACTTATGAATCACCTCCACCTCCATACAAGTACGAGTCACCACCGCCTCCCCCGTATGTATACAAATCTCCTCCACCCCCATACAAGTATGAGTCACCACCTCCTCCTCCGTATGTTTACAAGTCCCCTCCACCCCCACCATACAAGTACGAGTCCCCTCCACCACCACCATATAAATACGAGTCCCCACCCCCGCCACCGTACAAGTATGAGTCCCCACCTCCACCCCCCTACAAGTACGAGTCCCCACCTCCTCCTCCTTATGTTTACAAGTCCCCTCCACCCCCACCATACAAGTATGAATCCCCTCCTCCGCCCCCGTACAAGTACGAGTCTCCACCGCCTCCTCCGTATCTTTACAAGTCCCCACCACCCCCTCCGTACAAGTACGAGTCCCCACCTCCGCCTCCATACAAGTATGAGTCACCTCCACCTCCTCCATACAAATACAAGTCACCACCACCTCCATATGTTTACAAGTCACCTCCACCACCACCATATAAGTACGAGTCGCCACCCCCACCACCGTACAAGTACGAGTCACCACCTCCTCCTCCGTATGTTTACAAGTCCTCTCCACCCCCACCATACAAGTACGAGTCACCACCACCTCCTCCGTACAAATACGAGTCACCACCACCTCCCCCTTCATATGTTTACAAGTCTCCTCCACCCCCGCAAAACAAGTACGAATCCCCGCCACCACCTCCATATGTTTACTAATCTCCTCCACCACCACCCTATATGTACGAGTCACCACCACCTCCATATCTCTATAAAGCTCCACCACCACCACCACCACCTTACAAGTATGTATCACCACCTCCACCTCCTTATCTCTACACATTCTCCACCCCCACCACCATCTTATTAATGAAGATTTCTTCTCCAACTACCACTACCACCCTATTATAATATCACATTAAAGTACCACAGATCGAATTATAAGCATTTGTTTTCGTTATAATTTCCTTCAGAAATTTCACATATAAATAAGGCTATTTTCTCCATGCGTACAATCACTTAGTGACCAACTTGGGATGCCTAGGAGGGGCGTAGGAAATTGTACTCATGTATGAGAAAATGAGCACCAAGATAGTAGCTTTGTGGTCTGTATTTGTGGAATGTCAGTACTCTGTACTTTAGATTTCATCCCTGTTTGTACACGTAGTCATGTATCAATAAACATATGCACCAATTATAGTTATTTTCTCAACATCTAAAATATGCACTGGAATTTTTCAGCCTTGGACAATAAAATTGGATGTGATTCTTTTGATATTAGATATAATAGATTTCTAGTCTCTACAACAAAAGCATAAAATATAAAAAAATGAACCACTTCCCTTCACTACGTCCGGTTACATGTCTAATCAGCACCGCGATTCCTCACCAAAAACCTCGGTATTGCAAACTGGACACGTCGGGAAAAATACATCCAACTCTTAGAAATTTATTCATGGTAAGATTCTTTCCAGACAAATGTACTGATTGAATTTACCTTGTTGATGCTAAGCCATTTGGAGCCACAATCAGCATGATATACATGCTTGCAGGGTAGGTTTATTTGCCGATGATCACCTCTTTTATATCTCATTTTGCAAATTACACATCTGTTTCCCACGGAATGAACCGCACATTATAAAAGAATTTGATGAACTTGAAGCTTTTTATTTTAAAGCATTTCTGTCTTTTAATAAATATATTGGACAAAGGAAAGTAGAAACGAAAGGGGAAAAAGAGGAAGAAGGTAGCAAAGGCGAATGACCTTCTCAATATGCTATTCTATATAACTTCGTCATTCCGAAAGTGCAATTATTTGAGGTAAACAAAACCAAGTTTACAATGCAAAGACTGTCACTAGCCTTAACTCCCAGTTCCAGTTATCCTCCAAACAATGCTAAATTCGAGCCTAAGTCTATGTCATTATGTTTTTCTGTGAATAACTCGTGTCCTGGCCTTATAACAATTTTCAGGTAATTATTATCCTCTTCCGTCATAAACTCTTTCCGGCCAGTTTCTCAATTTTAAGCACAAACAGCCTCTCAACAAACTAGAGAAGAGCTAATGATAACACAAGAAAGTAATTTCTCCACAGACAGACACCAATAAATGAGTAAAAATTGCACATGGCATTGTATAATGTACAAAATTACCGCAAACCAGAAAGATTGAATGATGTGAATAGAAAAAACATTTTCCACCACACAATACCACAAATTATGCAGAAAAAAAGGTGGACAGTAAGAAATTACCAATTGGAAACAGTTAAAGCACGTACCTGGGGATCATGTAGAGGCGGTGGCATCTGTTCATAGTGCAAAGAGCAACCGAAAAACCCATCAAAACCCTCAGCTATAGGGTAAGGTACCCACCATCATCCATATACTGCATATGTTCATCTGGGTTCAGACATAAATTAATAACTCAACAGGCCCAGTTCCATAAAAGGTAAAAAGGAGGAGTAATTGATAATATATACATATACATACCTGTGATTTTGGTGAAAATGCAGGGGATATAAGTAGGATATAGGATCTTTTGGAAATCTTTGTACCTCGCCCCTGAAGGTGAAGGCAATGTTGTACGCAGGAAATTTCAAACCACCATGATTCCTCTATTATAAAATCCGAGCAATATGCTCTTTATTTAAAAAAAAAAAATGCCAAATTCAGGCTCATATTGGCATATCTTCAAACACCAAAGCTCATTTTTGCACAAATGAAAATACACAATTTAGCTGAGGAGCAAAGTAAGGATGGCTGCTTTTTTATTAAAATGATTTACAGAAGTAATCGAATTCTATAATACTAAACAAACAGCAAATGCCATTAACAAGAAAAACAAATAGAGAACAGTAGCAAAATATCTTCAACATAGAGTAGCAACTGCCATGTCATATCCTGTTGTGAATAACAAATTAAAAAGGCAAGTGTCCAATGCAAAGTCCTCCAGATTACAGAACATACAAAGAACAAGTCAAAGCTTTCCATTCCAATCCAAGGAGATTTAGCAACTGAAAATGAATAACTACTTTGTCAACTTATCAGTGTCGCGAACCACTCGCTGGGACGGAAGCACAAGTGCAGCTACTGGTTTCTCTTCTAAACCCCCACCTTCATCTATTATGAGTCTCAAGCCTTCAATATTGAGCTTTCTATGGTGACCACTTAATACAACTGTTGGAGTTTCGGCCAACTCCTCCGGAATATCCCACACATTCATTCTCCCACTAAGAGCAGCAACTTTAGAAATTCTCGTGTCTTTTGACCTTAGAGAATCTAGCTGTGCTTCAACTGGTTTATCCTTCTCCAAACCGGCATGCACAGCAATCAGCTTGCAACTCTGAAGTCCTTTTCCGGTGTCAATACACACATCATCCTCTTCATGTACCCAAACCAAATCAGCTAGAAACTTTTTGTGATCATTGGGAACTGCCTTCATTAAATCCGCGGAACCATGTGAGACCCCATAGGATTCGAAAGTGGGCAGTGCATCATAAATGGATCCCTTATACTCAGTTTTCTTGGCAATATTAAAGCCGGACAATCTCCCAGCCCACCGTCTCCCCTGCAAATGCATATTCTCATACCCTTCACCTTTATACCACTGTTCCCTTTCCTCATTCAACAAATACTCCTTCCAAGTGTCGGAAAATGGAGAGCCGTCAGGTGGGGCTGGAAGAAGACCTAAGAATGCCGAAAATGCCAGGTCATGGTTACCGCATAGGAACACATGAGATTGATTCGGGTATCTTGCGGGTAATGAAATCAAGAAATCAATCACCTTCTTAGTGTCAGGTCCCCTATCACAGTAATCACCTAAGAAAATAACAAGGGCCTTGTGGAAATCAGACTGGCCTATTGCAATTTCAAGATTAGACCACAAATTCTCCAGCTTTGATATGTATCCATGGATGTCACCCACACAGCACACAACCCTTGGTTTCGCTGCCATGATTATATATGTACTGATTCAAATTCCTAAAGTCCTTGTAAATATGATTACAGAATCTTGTAAGGTAGGTACAAGATTATCAAACCTACAAATACAAGACAAGTCCAAAATCCAAATGAGATGTGGGTACAAATTCCATAGCTTATCTTAAACGTTTAGTAGCATGAATCCAATCTTAGTAAGTAGATATACAAATCCGTATTAATATTATATAAACATATATTAGAACATGTTCAGTAGATGTTAAAACTCATACAAACCTAAATGAGGAATACATGTACTAAAGTCCAAATTTGTAATAGTTATATATGGGCCCGACATATAAACATGTATTAGCCCGAAATTCATTAGACTGTACTAAACGCGGACTAATTCTTACTGTGTATCATGCATGATTAATCCAGCTTAATAGATCCTACTAAATCCCTAGCAGCTTCTAAAATATATCGAAATTGCTCAGCGAAACTACAGGTATCAAACAACATGCTCGTTCTAATTCATGCATTTTAATGTTTAGATACTTGAATCAGAAGTGAGTTGGTGATTAAAGGAAGTATAATCAATCAATCAATCAATCAATCTGTGGGCGTTTGAAATTTTGAATTGATTGATTCTATGAGAACTGAATCACCTAAAAACGAAGAGACTACTGATTAATAATGTAAGGCTGTAGATTGAATCAATAACAGGACAAGTAATGAGAAGAAACAATCAAGATACATTGGCAATAAAACACCCATATATGTTGCATTATATGAATGAATGAATGATAGATACATACTAGTATAATCTAACTAGAGATGAACATGTAAAACGAAGCAAGGAACTGACCGATCGAGAATGGCACAGAGTTTCTGATACAGGAAAATGATGATTTCCACTGCCAATAAATCTAGGGATTAGATTACAAATACTGTAATCAATTTGGAGCCTCACACTTTCTTTTTGTTTTTTTTTTTTTTTCCTCCTTTTTCATCTTTCCAAAAACACTTGTATGTTAAACGCGGACATTTTTTTAACATATTACAAATCATCCCATAAATATAGTAATTTATAAAACAGTTCATTAACTTAAAAATAATATTTTTTTCGTCCCGAACTCAACTTCCCGTTCGTCAGGCCACAGGTTTAAAGAGAATAATTGGAAAAAGTAGGAAAGATGGGAATAAATTAGGAAGAGAGTGACTAAGGTATAGAGTATGAAACAAAGTGAATAAAGTAGGAGAGATAATATTATTATAATGATAGTAGGGTATAAAACTTTTCAAATTAGGAAGAGGAAGTGAGTTTGGGATGGACTAAAAAAGAAAGTGGGAAGTTGAGTTCAGGCCGGAATGAGTATGATTTTATGATTGTTTGGTGATTCCTTTTGTTTATTGTTTCATATAGATGGATAATCGTCGAGCAGGAAAACAAATAGTAGTAATTGATGGTTCCGGATGTCTCCATGGTCGGGTTGTTAATCAATCACGTCGGAGGCGAATGGAGAGGATGAGGATGATGATGGTATGGTAAATATAATGAGGCGGTGATAATATGAATACATTTCGAGAGTCTGAACTCGGCGTCCCATACTTATAACGACTCCTCTCGAGCTTTGATAACTTCTCTAGGTTTCAACTCTATAGCGATGGTGGTGGTGGTGGTGGTGGTGGCAAGCATGTGCATCGGTGAGGAGACATCTGAGGCGAAATTACCACCGTCAGAGGGGAGATTATTGTTGGTCCCTTAGAAAACAAGGTTATTGTCTGGGGGTTCAATAGACTTTAAAACTTTTTGTAACAGGGGGAAGAAGGTTGAGCAGTTGAGCAGAGGCGGCGGAGGGGCTGAGCAAAGATGGCGAAGGCCGAGCATATCCGATGAACAGAGGCGGGGAGCAGAGCAAACGCAACGGAGGCTGAGCAGAGCTAGTAGTCAAAGCCGGTAGGCAGAGCGTCCGCTGATGAAGATACACACCCTAAAACTAATGGGGAAAAGTGACATGGATTTTATACTTGTAAAACAATAGTCAACAACGGATACAATAGCCAAACCAAACTTCTTGCCTCTTCCTTTTTCTTGTTTCCATTCATTAGAGCTACAAATTTCTCAATCAAGAAGGTTTGGTTTGAAGACATGGGTTCAAGGCACTCCATGTAGGATTGGTGCATCGTGCTTCACGTTTCAACCTTTGAATTTCCTCTGAGGTTTAGTAATTCTTTTGCTTTCTGATATGATATACGCAATTAATTTGATTTGAGAAATGTTACATTTGGATATATGGTTCTGTGTTGATTTTGAATAAATGGGTGGACATGTTTTGTGTTGTGGATGCTCACTTCTCTGAGTAAGTGTTTGTTGATGACTGATGTATGAAAAAACCACTAGGTCTCACAGATTTTTGTGAATGAAGAAGAAGAAAGAAGAAAACAGAGGCAATTCCTTCTCTTTTTCCCTCCAATTCCGATTCTCCACTTGGCACACACATATTAAGGAATGAGTTCCTCTAGAATATTCCTAACGGAAATTATGGGATGTGTATACTGTAATTGATATGATTATGCACATTTAATGGCTAGGAGATTGTAGATATCTTTAGAAGTTATTCTTCTGTAATTGTGCTTATATATGTGACCTCACCTTAGTGAAATAAACAACTCATTCACACAGAATATTACTCTCATATGGTATCATCCTTTTCTTCCTGGGCAACTTAACGTTTCTGCCTTTCACCCTAAATCCACCCCTTTTTTTTTCACGGCTGCCCTTTCATCTCGCCCATCTATTTCACCTTCACCATGAATCCAACATGTGATGATTCAAGCTCCGTTTCGCCCATACCAACCTCTGCCAACACCACCGCTGCTCCAAAACAATCCATTGACACTCAAATCACCGTCATCTCCACTCCTTTTCCCATGTCGCATAAGCTGTCCCGGAAGAATTTTCCCCAGTGGCGGACAATGCTTATGGCAATTCTCAATGGGCATGACCTTCAAGGGTATGTCGACGGCACGATTGTCGAACCTCCGCTGCAATCCACTACTTGGAAGGCCTGTTTTCGCCAGGACCAGATTGTTCTAGCCACCATTCAAGGCTCACTGACTGACGAAGTAATCCCGTACGCCTCGTCATACACCTATGCTACTGCTGCGTGGAGTGGACTCCATCAGATCTTTGCTAGTCGTTCCCGTGCTCGGGTGATGCAACTTAAATCTGACCTTTCCCGTGCACATATTGGATCCCGTTCGGTGGCAGAATTTTTGCATTCGCTTAAAGCAAAGGCGGATGAACTTGCCTTAATTGACTCACTGGTGTCTGATGATGATCTCACGCTTTATGTCCTCAATGGCCTTGGACATAAATTTCGTGGCATTACTGTTGGGTAAAATTTCATGTGATTCAGTAAACAGAACAGAATAGAAATTCCATCAGTGCTAGATCGTCGAATAAATTGGATTTGGAAATAAGACTACTCCCAGACTTCCTATTCTTGCGAAAAGTTTCATTAACGCCTAATTCATTTGTGTCTGTTTCTTTTCTGCAGTTACTTGATCTCCTTAATGCACAGGAGCACTTTGTGAACAACCTTGATGAGACTTCCACAGACCTTACTGTGTCTGCTCATTTGGCCCGCTCATCCTCTCAGCCCCGATCCAATCAGCAGTTCTTGGGCTCCTCTACTGGTGGTGTGAGATTCGCGGGCATACTGCGTTGAAGTGTCGGAAGATTTAGGCAAAGATTAATGCCTCGGCTAATTTGGCTCGTTCCCCTCATGCACTGGCTCCTCCTAACTCTTGGCTTATGGATTCGGGTGCGTCACATAATCTGACGTCTAACCTTGGAAACCTCTCAGTTCACTCTGAATATGATAGAACAGAGGCAGTTCAACTCACTGATGGCTCATCCATGCCAATTTCTCACACTGGTACATCTCATTTACATTTTCCCCGCCGTACATTTACCTTATCTAATGTTCTATGCGTACCTCGGGCTCAACAAAACTTATTATCGGTTCATCAGTTTACTCGATCTAATAATGTCTCTGTGGAATTCTTTCCAACTTATTTCATTGTGAAGGATCGAGTTACGGGGGCGCCTCTAGCTCAAGGAAAGTGTGACAAGGGAATCTACCAGTTGAAAGTTCCATCATTTTATTTAAAGTCTTCAGCACATTTCAAAACTTTGGGTCTGCATACCTCTTTTGAGATTTGTCATGCGCGGTTGGGTCATCCCTCTCACCGCGTTAGTTCCACTATTATTTCTAAGAATAATTTGCCGCTTTCAAGGTCCAGTATGTCGGATGCGGCTTGTGACTCTTGCTTATGTTGCAAAACTCATAAATTGCCAATTTCTGATTCGACATTAATTGCTTCACATCCATTACACTTTATTTACGCTAATGTATGGGGGCCTACTATGACGTCTTACGAAGGTCACCGCTTTTATCTCATATTAGTGGATTCGTTTACAAAATATTGCTGGTTTTTTCCCATGGAAAGTAAATCACAGGTTAAATCAATTATTGAGAAGATTTTTCCACTAGTTGAGAGGCAATTTGGTCACTCCATTAAAAACCTTTATAGTGACAATGGAGGAGAATTTCTTGCATTACGGTCCTATCTCTCGGTGAAAGGAATTAGTTAGCTACTACAGCTCCATACACCCCTGAACAAAATGGGTTAGCAGAACGTCGGCACCGTCATATCGTTGAAATTGGCAAGGCACTACTACACTTTGCTAAATTACCACACGTATTCTGGTCCTTTGCCTTTCAAACGGCTGTTTACCTCATAAATCGCATGCCGACACCAATCTTACAAAATGTAAGCCCGTTCGAAGCTCTATTTCATCAATTGCCGAATTACAAGAACTTACGCACCTTTGTTTGTGTATGTTATCCGTGGCTCCGACCTTATTCCTCTAATAAACTTGAACCAACTTCTCGTCCATGCATATTTATTGGATACTCTACATCCCAAAGTGCTTACAGGTGTATTGATCCATCCACGGGGCGCATATATGTCTCTCGCCATGCTCAGTTTAGGGAAGATGCATTTGCCGACTTTAAACACTCTGTTGATCCACCATCAACTGATGCACCACCTGAAACCATCATGATTACAAGCCAAGGGTTACTCCACTCTCCATCATCACTCAACCACGATGAGGCTCCATATTCTCCATCACCTCTGCCTAGCCCACAAAGTGCCTCCCCACCGCCATCACCAAATAGCATTCTGCGGTCCAACTCACTGCCTTCTTGCGTGCCTTCCTCGGTACAACCTACTGGAGCATCTCTTTCTGCAGACACGGACCCTCCTATCAATGCATCTCGGCGAAGCTCTCGCTCTCGTCAACTTTCTTATAGGATTGAGGGATATGTTACACATTTACCGCCATCTATTGCTCCTCGTCCAGCGGTGAATAGTACTACAAATCATCCCTTACCTACTGATATTGAACCTCATTCTGTCACACAAGCCTTGAAAGACCCTCGTTGGCGTATGGTTATGGCGGATGAAGTTACTGCACTTACATCACATGGTACTTGGGAGCTTGTTGAGCCACCTCCCCAATATAATATTGTTGGTTGCAAGTGGCTCTTTACGATTAAACGTAAACAAGATGGTACAATTGATTGTTTTAAGGCTCGACTTGTGGCTAAAGGTTTTCACCAACGACCTGGTCTTGACTATCATGAGACATTTAGCCCTGTTATCAAGCCCATCACCATTCAGACGGTTCTCTCTCTTGCTCTTCTTCACAAATGGAAACTACGCCAGTTGGATATAAGCAATGCCTTCTTGCATGGGTCATTATCTGAGCCTGTTTTTATGCAACAGCCTCCTGGGTTTGTTGATGAGTCTCAACCTCGACATGTTTGCCTCCTTAAGAAGTCTCTCTACGGCCTTCGACAAGATCCTCGAGCTTGGTATCAGACGTTAAGCGTTGCGCTTCTTGTGTTTGGCTTTTATCAGTCACGGGCTGACACTTTACTCTTCATCTATCGTCGGTGGGTGATTACCTTCTAGTACTAGTCTATGTCGATGATATGATTCTGACCGGCTCTAAGTCCTCTCTCATTTCAGCACTTACTCGCCACTTGCAAGCGCGATTTGCTGTTAAGGATCTTGGTACACTTACGTTCTTTCTTGGTGTTGAGGTTGCTCGGTGTCGTGAAGGACTTCTTCTTTCACAACATAAATACATTGTTGAATTATTGCGGCGTCACCACATGGATGGTGCCAAATCAGTCAGCACACCTATGGCTACCTCACCTTCCTTGAACATCTCCGGTTCTATAGACCCATCTGAGTATAGAAGTGCAATCGGAGGCTTGCAATATCTAACTCTTACTCAGCCAGATATCTCATTTGCTATTAACAAGCTGGCTCAGGCTATGGCTTCACCCACTCTTACCGACTGGTTGGGTGTGAAGCGTGTTTTCCGGTACCTCAAAGGGACACTCCACCATTGCCTCCTACTTCGCACTCCCACATCCTTATCCTTAACAGCATACTCAGACTCTGATTTTGGAGGTAATATCATCGATGGAAAGTCGACCTCCGCTTACATTATCTTTCTTGGCTCCAATCCAATCTCATGGCGTTCTCGAAAACAAAAGGGTGTGGCACGCTCCTCTACGGAAGCTGAGTATCGTGCCTTGGCATTTGCCGCTGCGGAAGTCTGTTGGATATTTCAGCTTTTCTGAGAACTTGGCATCTCGCTCTCATCACCTCCTCGTCTCTTATGTGACAACCTAGGTGCCACACATCTAGCCTTGCATCCTATTATGCACTCCCGTATGAAGCATATTGCGTTGGACCTTCACTTTGTATGTGATTTGTCTGGTAAAGGCATTTTTTCAGTGGCCTATGTCAACACACTGGATCAACTTGCTGATGCCTTGACTAAACCGCTGCCCCGCTCTCGTTTCATTTTATTGCGATCCAAAATTTCTGTGGCAGACTGCACGTCAATTTTGCGGGGGCGTATTAAGGAATGAGTTCCTCTAGAATATTCCTAACGGAAATTATGGGATGTGTATACTGAAATTGATATGATTATGCACATTTAATGGCTAGGAGATTGTATATATCTTTAGAAGTTATTCTTCTGTAATTGTGTTTATATAGGTGACCTCACCTTAGTGAAATAAACAACTCATTCACACAGAATATTACTCTCATAACACACATGGCGTGAATCAGCATGGCGAGGCAGACAACTGGGCAAAATCGTATGGATATGATTTTATATAAATTTGGACATTTATAGGACCATGGGTGCCCTGGACTATGAGATAGAGGACAAAAAATGCAATTACCAAGAACCCAGCTTTGGTTTCCATAGCTACAAGATGCTCATAACCAAGAGTGAGGATATATAGGAGTTCACTGCTACTTAATTTGTACTGCTGTATCACTTTGAATTGGGAATGAAGCTCAGGTGATTGTTAGATGCCTCAAAATAGAAAGTATGATAAACGCTATAAAGACACTACTAGTGATTAGTGAACACACAAATTGTATGCAGTATATAGTATACACCTGGTATTCTGAATAGAAAATTTACAAGAACGAGGAACTAAACTCTTGAACGATTCATGTACATGTTTTACTAAACCTGATAAACCTACTCCACTGGGTTGCTTCCCTCCTTTCACTTCACCATTTGGCTTCCTTTGTCCGATTCGCCAGAGAGTTAGCGAATCAGGTGCCCAAATGAACCGCATTCTGGAAAAGTGTGCTATATTGCAAGAGGTAAGCTAGTGAATAGAAACTAGCTAATGCTACTCCCTCAGTCCCACAAAACTTCATCCATTTGACATTTTTTAGCCGTCCCACAGAACTTCATACATTACTAAAAATGAAGTTGTCCCACATCCAACAAATAATAAACAATCTCAACTTTACACTCAAATTACACAATTTGACACTCAAAGTACACTTTTGTCTATCTTTTTCATACTTTATATTTTCGCATAAAACTGTGCGTCAACCTTAACGGAGGGAGTAATATATGGCAGGCAACTATATCTATATACATAATGCATGTGTATTGATTAAGGAACTAAACAGTTTTACACATCAATGAGAATGAAGATGAACATGTAGTGTATCAATCGATCAGCCAAGGTGAAATTCTCATATAAAAATATGATTTTACTCGATATCAGGAAAGACCATTTCCCTCCTCATACCGACCTTATTTATACCAATATTGTGATGTGGATTTTCCTATTATTTAGAAACTCCGACAGTCTCTCAGCCGAGAGTCTTGAAAGAGTCATGAAGATGCCTCAAAGTATCTTGATCTCGATTCCAATCAGGCGTAGGAGCATTAACAAAGTGAGCATACATCTTGTTGTTAGCACAAGTAACTGTGATCAAACTATGTGCACCAGCTCCATCAATCTCATACACATAATAAACCTGTCCCCTTTCATCCTTCTTCTCCTCTGTTGTCACATTATCTGCACTAGCAATCAGGTCTTGCAAATCCACATCAGACAGAGCCAGGTTGTTCAACACCACGTCCTTGGGCGCAAGTTTCCGAAACCCGTCCAGGAACGTCAAGTACTCTTTCTCAGTCTTCTTCTTTGGGTTGTAGAATTCCGAGTCCGTTCCGTTCGTTCCCTTTTGGATTTTCGACACCAATTTCTCTTTCCATCCCTCCGGGACGTCGTACGTGTATTCTGCCGAGGTTTTCTTGTCCGAGTTTCCGCCGTAGCCCCCGTAGTTGGAGGCTGATGCGGCCGTGCCGTAGTAGAGTTTGTAGGATGGGGAGGAGAGGGCGGCTGGTGAGGTCGTCAGGAGGGTCATGGCGAGTGCGGCAGCGACAATGCTTGTGGGTAGTAGAGTTTGTTTGGTCGAGGACGAGCAAATGTTCGGTTTGGGTTGTGGTGGTAGAGTTTGTTTGATCGTGTACAAGCAAATGTTCGGTTTGGGTTGTGGTGGTTTTTGGGTGGATGAAGAGGAGATCAGTACGGCAGAAGGGGAAAAGATTGTGGCCATGGCTTTTCTTTGGTTGGTTGGCAAACTTTGGTGATCAATGTTTTGTTTTGGTTACCTTATCCAATAATTCATAGATATTACTGACAATTCATGGTGGTCATCATGTCATCTCATTTCATTTATACTTACACACTATGTTCCGGATAACTTAATACATGTCATTTTTAACTGTCACATAACTTTACTTTACAAAACAAAAGAAGTAACCCCAACCCAACAATTAATACACAATCTCAACTTTATACACAAATTACACATATGGCCAATAAAAGTATATTTTTTCCCACATTTTTAATATTTTATCATTAATTTAACTATGCACATAAAACTACACTTCAACCCGAATGTATGAAGTTATCCGTTGGGAGCATCATTTTAAATTACTAGGTATCAACTTTCATGTCCCCAGCATTTGCCCGTTTTTGAACTTACTCTACAACCTTTTATTTTTTTCCATTTCACACCAAAAAGTTTATAAAAATTTTAACATTACACAAAGGTTGGATGGCCGTTAAGTTACCGTTAACTTATTTTTAAATTACACCAAAACCTTTGAAAAAACTTGTCTTCGCCACCAGAACCTTTCTATATAGTAATAATTTATTCATTTTGAATTTTTTTAAATTTTATTCCAACAAAAAGAACACAAGAAGTGTTCCGAAAAATAAGGATTACAATCCGAGTCACAAACCAACAACGACACTTTACTTTACAACCACAAAAGCTACATACCAAACCATATCCTATCCCTAAGAGAATAGAGAATGATCAACTCTTATCACTCACTCCATAAACATGATACACTAGTGTATTTTGTCTACTAAACACACTTTCTTCATTTGTTTGCTAAATATAACAATAAGTTTCTTTTATGATAGATATAACAATAATATACTGCATATGTATCTGGCGAATGTGAAATTTCATAGTATACGGATAAAAAATGATAAAATTTATTAGTATATTAATTGGCATACATTCTATCTATAAAATTAAGTGTTCGAACTCTCATTACATTCCATCCCTCAATTAGTTGCTTCAATAAAATTACAAAAATGAAGGCACAAAATATATATGCTCGTTCCACATACATATAAGTAGCTTTGTGTCATTTTTTAGATCCAAACACAGGAAGATACGCAATTGGCAGGGGGTACATATGCAGTTCCTTAAATCACACACTGAACCAACAAATTATATGAAGAATTTGATTGCAAAAGGCAAAAGTCATGACAAATACGATGCATATTCCAACCATCACTAGACTAGCAACCCCAAACAATTCATGCGATCGAACATATATTTTGATTACTCAAATCAATCAAGAAAGGTTCTGGTGTGATTTAAAAAACAAAAAAAGGTTTTGGTAGCGGGTGCAAATTTTTGAAAAGGTTTTGGTGTGATTTAAAATACAAACTTAACGGACGTCAATTTTTGGTGTAACATCAAAATAATACTAAAAGTTTTGGTGTGAAATATAAAAAAAAAAAGTTTGTGGGGTAAGTTCAAAAATAGACAAAAGTTATTAGTGAAAAAAAAAATTACTCTTAAATCTATGTTTCCTTGGACTCATAAATATGACTAAAGCATATGTATAAAACTTATTTTAAAGAATTGGTTTGGGTTCGGGAATTTGGAAAAAGCCCAAGTACAAAAGCTTATGTTTATAATTGTTATTGGTTAAGTACTCATGATTTATATGTAACATGTTTAAGGAGAGTACATTTGATGTGTATTGCTATGTTGCTACTGTATTCTACTTCCACCCATGATTTTCATTTGGATTTTTGTCAACAAAATAGTGAAAATTAGAAGATTTAAATGAAACATTAATAGAAAATGATAGTGGGTTGATAAAGTAGAAAGTTGATTGTTTAAATGAAAAAAAGAATAAAGAATATATATAAAATAGATGGTGGGTTGGTAAAGTTATAAACATGAGTATATTGTGAGGGTAGTAGTAAATAGCATTGGGTTTAATTGTCATAAATGGAAATGAGAAGATTCGAGTGGGACAATAAAAATGCGAGAGTTGGAGTAGGACGGAGGAAGTAACAGAATAAGATTATGGTGCAAGTTGCGTATGATTTGTCTCTAACTTTTTACGCTATGAGTCGTATGCACTAGGCCGACCCTGAGATTTAAAGGGCCCTGTTCGAAAATTTTAAATGAGGCCGCATATTATAATAATATATAAAAAAATAATAGAATAAAATCATACATATACATTGAAATGTTTTTCCAATACATTATTACCAATAACTAAAAAGATAACTTGAAATTTTAAAAAAAAAAAAAAAAAAAATCAAACGTTATTTGAAGCAAAGTCATTGATTAAGTATTCATAATTAACTTTATCGACTATATTATCCTCAATTGCTATCGTTGCTAGGACATTGGGTCGTTCAAGTGACATTGTACAGCGTAAATAGGATTTCACCAATTTCAACTTGAAAAACTCCATTGGACGAATCCAACTATAATGGGATCGTTCACAAAATTCTATATGCAATTAATGCATTAAGAAAACAACCAATAGCTATCATATTCATATTAGGCATGAACGCTCTAATACAAAGTTTGAATTCTATAAGGAAGAATTTTCATCCGATATCAACAGTACTATAAACGAAGCCTCTAAAAAGTTACTTAAATTGTGTAAAATTAAACATACTATTTATAGACATGGTGAGTATGAAGGTGGAGCTAAGCAACGAACTTTGCCATAAAAAAAGGAGAATTGATGAGGATTTAATGGATGTTGAAGAAGATTTATGTATGCCAAATTCTTGGAAAAGGTAAGATTTTCAAGGTTTTTTCTGATTTTTTGCGGTTTTTGGGTTTTAACGGTCTGATCAGCCGGGTTTCTCAAAAAACCACCGAGACAAGCATTTTTCATTATCCTTTTAATAGATTATGTTATGGTTTTAATTTGTTAACATTGAAAGTTTCATTTATAGTTTTAAAGTATTTTGTTAATGTTCTAAGAGATGATATGATAATTTTAATGCGTCGGTATTGCATGTTTCAATTATAGTTTTAACATTTTTGTTAAATTTTTAACAGATGGTATCATGGTTTTAAGAACCTACATGATATTTTTATAATGGCTTGTTATAGTTTTAAGTGACAATCTAATATTATTAAACCACCATTAAACAAGTCTAAAAGTTTCAGAAAAGCCATTAAAACAACAATAAACAAGCTTAAAATAAGCACTTGAACATTCAGTCATCCAAATATTTGAAAACATCTATTCTCATAGAAAAAATTACAATATATGTTCATTCGGTGTTTTTGATGCAAATGCAACTGAGTTGTCAAAATAGGCTTTTTTCGATTAAACTTGTTGGTGAACTTCGGACTCCTGCCTTTTGTTGCTTGTGCTTGTTGCTTCAATACTGCAGCGACACCTTTGAGAGACCCATCATCAAACTCCGTATCATCATCTGCACCTGCTTAAAACATTCACTAACTAGATTAAGATCATAACAACTCTCATCAAAACTATCACATTGGTGCTTAAAAACAAAGAATGAACATGCAACAGAAGCTAAAAACAGTTACATTGATCCTTAAAACCATAACAGTGCATCTTAAAACTATAACAAAGTAGGAACATGCAACACAAGCTAAAGACAGTAACATTGATACATAAAATCATAACAGTGCCTCTTAAATCTATAACAAAACATTTGCAAAAAATCAAATCATAAATATTTCACAAAAGCTAAAACACTAACGTTGATGCTTAAAACTACAACATTAGGTTTTAAAATTATAACGTATGCGCTAAAAACAATAACAAACAGAAATATTCAATAAACTAAATATAATAACATTAATGTTTAAAATCATTACAGTGCATCTTAAAACTATAACAAAGCACGAACATGCAACACAAGCTAAAACGGTAATATTTGTACTTAAAACCATAATAGTACATCTTAAAACTATAACAATGCCTTTTAAAACTATGATAAAACATTTGTAAAAATTCAGACCAGAAATATTTCACCAGAGGCTAAAAACACTAACATTGCTTAAAACAACAATAATAGGTCTTGAAACTATAACATATGCGCTAAAACAATAACAGACCGAGACATTAAACACAAGCTAAAACCATAACAACGATACATAAAACTATAACACCGGCTCTTAAAACCATAACAAAGCACCAGAATGCGAAATTCGATTTTCATTGTACGAATTTCAGATCTGAAACCAGATCTGGAAACATGAGATCGTAAAAGCAGTGAAAAACGACAATAAAAAGTCAAATTTCATTTTCAATTGAGAATTTAACGAAAAAAACAAGATGAATTTGCTGATTTGAACATTTTAGCAATTGGATTTGAAAATTCTGTGAAAATCCGGCAAGATCCGACATAAATACGGCGAAACGAGAGAGAGAGAGAGAGAGAGAGAGAGAGAGAGAGAGAGAGATTGATCGGTACATTGAGCACCATAATTTCCGGCGGGGATATGGATCCGACGGTGGTTCCGACGGAGGGAGAGGGCGGCGACGGTTCCAGTGGAGGGAGGAGGAAGGGGGGGAGGAAGGGAGAGAGATAAATGGGTTTGAATGTTTCTCTCTCTCTATGATTTTTGTAGAGAGAGAAAGATTGTTGAGTTTTGTGAATTTTGTGAGAGAGTGTGTTATTATTTGGGTATTTATATTAAAGCTATTAACCGGTTTGTAGTGTTTCTGACCGATTATTTATTGGCAAAACCGAATTTTCCTATAGATTAGGAAAATCTTCCCTTTTACTATACCTACTCTTTATGAAGATGAGAGAAGATAGAAAGATGAGAAGACGTGCACTGCTATTTTTCTTTTTTGACAGACATGCATGGGCCTGGCCCAAGTCATTGGGGACCCCAAAATATTTGGCGCCCGCACCCGCGCATGCCTTGGGTCGGGCCTGCATATGCATGTCTCTAGCAACAGATCAGATGTGATGTAAGTAGCCGGCTCACCGTAACTCGGGCTACAATTGCAAACGTAGAGAAATAATTTTTTTTTTAAAAAAAGAAAAAAGTTGTAATAATTATTGTTATTATCATTGATCAAATTTATTACGTAAAACTCCTATGCATTCGAGTAATGGTACTTTTAGGGAGTGAATCTTTTGGAGTTTATTCTTTACTCCTCTTGTCATGCCTTGGGAGTTGTTTGGTTTGGATATGGCTACTTTCTCCATAGCACTAATTTGGCAACATTTTACCTAATCGAGCCCTATACCATCTTCCTTGTCAATGACTCATTTATGTGTTTGGGTTGAATTATTGAGTTGGATAGCCCACACGAAAATGCTCGTGTGTGTGAGATAGTATTTCTTCATCACCTATTTCTTACACAACGTACATAACCAACCCTACAAAACCTATAAACACAAATACTCCCACTACCCCGCATAACCTGAGCATTAAAGGTAGAGAGCTAAGCTCCCTAGATCATCTCCAAGCCGGAGCAGTTGAGGGAGAAAGCCTGGACTTGGAGATCAATCCTAAGACGTGAAGGCGAGAGACAGGGAAGAGGGCCTTTAGGCTCCATACATTTGCCAATTTTAACAGTCCAATAGAAGTTCATACCTTAATAAAAAAAGAAGCCACACCACATTCAACAAATAGTAAACAATTTCATACTTATTACGAATTTTGTCACTAAAAAAAGTACTACACATTTCCTCACCTTTTATATCTTTATCATTATTTTAACTTTTCATCTAAAACTACGCATCAACCCTAATGTATGAAGTTATTCGGGACAAAGTGAGTACCTCAAGCATACTTTTTCAAAACTCAACTACAATACTTTTCATTTAAAGAAAACTCTGCTGCAATCCTATTTTCTCTTAACTATAGACCAAACATCTTTTTTAAAATGCAAAATGGCAGCTATTTTATGACAGTAGGAGTATACAAGCAACTTTATACAAGGATAGGACACAGGCGTTATTTAGACGCAGACACCAATCGTAAACACCGGTTCACTGCAAACACTATGAACCTACACGACAAGTCGATTAATCGTCTCTACAAACCATATTAAATTTACGACAGGCAAATAAGGGAGAGACTTGTAAACACAATCCAAATGTAATTCAATTTGGTGTATCAGTCATTCAGTTGTATGCAAGTAATGCATTTCTTATAAACACAATCCAAATGTAATTCAATTTGGTGTATCAGTCATTCAGTTGTATGCAAGTAATGCATTTCTTTACTCACCACCATAATTTTTATACAAAAAGGGGGCATATGTTTTTATTAATAAATCCAATAGCCCCATATGCAAAATTCGTAACAAAATCTTTACATACACGAGTCTAAAGCAAGCCAGTTCAAATGCCATACACACAGTCCCATATTTGATAGACGGGATGTTATTATAAAGCAGTATTGTTCAATTGCATCCCCATTTTACTGTTCTTTGTATTGACACAGTTATAAAACCAACCGCCAAATTATTGATATTACTTCAAATTATCGATTGTTCAAAATCTGGGATGGCGGTCTTCAATCCGGGACCTCATACTGGCATTTCATACGATAAAGAAACAGCTTTAACCTGAAATTGTAATAACAGAGTTAGATGTATTGTCAACCAAATTTCACACAGAACGAGTCGTGTACTATCAACCGAGTCACACAAAATAAGTGCTAGAACTAAGTCACAAAATTTGAAATCACTGTTTTATCCCCTGAGATCTCGCACTGGGAGCTTCACATGATAGTGTCTCAGTTTTGCCATAGGCCGCTACAGAGGACCAGCTCTGTGTTGCTGGCCGTAGCGGAAAAATATGGGATACCAGATCGCACCCTATAGCAGCCGTCTAGCACACCACATGACATTCTAAACAATAAAACATCAAAAAGGAGGGAAAGAAAAGATGAAAGGGTCAATTGCTCCAACTTAAACCTAATAAAATATAATCCTTTCCCTTTTTCAATTCATTCTTACACCTTACTCTTAACCGTTACAAGGAGGACCAAAATCATATGTCATTGCAAGTTTGACATCCAAATTGGACTTGGTTATTTGAAGGATCAAAATCAGATCCTCGTAACTTCAGGGGAGAAAAATCGGACAATGTTGATTTACAGTACGAAAACCAGACCTATGGTACTTTAGATGACCAAAGTTTGATTTCCCATTAATAGTCTAAAGTCGAGGCAAGAAATAAGTTTTAGACAACCTAATATTGTATCATAAAGCCAAATCATAAAACGCAAATCCTAAAATATAAACTAGCTTTTCAAGTTATAACCCTTGATATTCCCCAATCCACAAAAATTTAAACGGACTGATTACCCGCGCCAAATAGGTCACCATAGGTTAGTGCCGAGGTGGCTTTGGAGCAGAGCAGTGGTCTCTGTCTTTAAATGACCACAATTGGACCATGTTAAGAAAGGACAAGTGTAAGACTAAGATGTATATCTGGTGGTCAAGTAGTAAATGTGTATGTAACGTAAGGGCAGTGGCTGAGATGGTGGGGGTGCACCGCACGCGACTATTTTTCTGTAGCAGTTAAATCACCCAAAATTTTATATCAAATTACATTTTCACGCTCCCCGAATTTTTGTTAGGTACTATAGTCATGTAATATTCATGATACAAAATCTCAGCGAAACTGACCCAAAAATCCCGAGATGTCTCATTTTAAGAGATATCAGTATGGAATATTAAGACCTCCAATCACTTCAAACTTTTCTCCCGTCTATAATTTTTGCACTTTGATTTCCTACATATTACAAAACATTCTAAAAATGCATCTGAATATTTCAGGAATATGAAACGGAGATTTTTATCTATGATAATATTTTTGAGCTTTTACAAAAATTGTACAAGTTCAAAGCTTGCCATTATGATCTAATGTTTTCTAGTTGAGAGGTAAAATTTGAGTTGTTAATCATTGTTGTACTAACCTCTGATGTGCATGGGTTGTTTCATATTTGTTGTTCTTGTATTTTTAGGACCAAGCCTTAATAGCACAAGAACAATAAACAATCCGTGTGCATCAAAGTATTACACATATACGATGATTCAATAACAATGAATAACTCATTTTTGTTACTAAATTGAGAACACTGGATCTGCAGACAACACTCAATAGAATAACAAAGATTCATGGAATTGTCTATTTTTTGTAAAATTACTATTACACAAATAAATATGATTTTACAAAACTAATTCCATAAAATTATTATTGCTGTCGCGTTTAAATATCTTTATAGAATTATTATTTATTTTGGTATATATATATATATACACTCCCTCCGTCCCCGTTTCATCTTACCACGGGCCCGGGCACAAGATTTATGAGAAAAGTAAATAAAGTAGGAGAGATGGTGATAAAGTAGGAAAGAGAGTTAATAAAGTATGTGAATAAAGTAGGAGAGATAGTGTATAAAGTAGGAGAGAGAGTTTTCATTTAAAGGATGGCAAGATGAAGTTGGGACGGACTAAAATGAAATGCGGAAAGATGAAACTGGGACGGAGGGAGTGAGTATATAGATAGGAGTATTATTCCTCTAGGAAACTAGTATTATTTTGATTTGGATTTACTTTATTTTCTTTAACATTAATTTACTTGGTGGCTAAGCAACGGTTAGTAGAATATTTTGTGTTACCTCTAGTTGATAATTGTTTGCCCACCAAGTCGTAATTCTATTATTTAAGCACATGTACCTTCATTATTTTGTAGAGTTTATGGTATTGAATGCAAAAAAAATAGAGGTGTTCCTCTAAATATGTCAATTTCGCTATTTTTGTGAAATCAACGAATCATGATCCATCAATTCTCTGTATTCTGTTGAGTCGACAGATTTGGAGCAAATCTATTTTTTATTCAATATCATCTCTCACAAAATCTCATGAATGTACATGTGCTTAAATAATAGAATTACGACTTGGTGGGCAAACAATTATCAACTAGAGATAAAGACAAAATCTGGAAAGATTATGGGATATCATTCTTAATATTCTACTAATCGTTGCTTAGCCAACAAAGTAAATAATGTAAAAAAATAAAGTAAATCCTAATCAAAATAATACTAGTATCCTAGAAGAATAATATCCCTAGTCCATATTGCATCAGTTTTGATTTAATTCTCAGTATTCTTTTGAATCAATGAGTTTTGAGTTCTTGTATTTGGCCACGCTCGCTGCATCACCCGACACAAGACTCTTGTTTATTTTTTGACACAGATATTAAGACAGAACAAATAAACTACTTCCTCCGTCCCAAAACAATAGGGACGTATACCTATTTTGTCCGTCTCAAAATATAGCGGACGCATGCATTTATATGAATGCATTTATAACCTTTTACAGATTTACCAATACTTAAACAAGGATAGGAATGTCAAAATACATGCAACATATACCAACCAATGCTAATTAATATGGGTAAATTAGTCTGATGAGCAAAATTTAACCAAAACTCTAAATACTTGTGCGTGGTCAAATGTCCCAATTATTTTGGAACGAAGGAAGTATAAGAACAATGAACAAAAGTTGTAGTCAATGTTGAGAGTATGGGAGATGATGAATAAAAATGATAAAGTATGAGAGATGGCATACAAAGTACGTGAGAGAATAATTAGATAAATGCACCTTTCTAGGTAGTTTTTAGACATTACCGGTGATGAAAAGGAATCAAAGTTCAACTTTAATATAGAAATTGAGGAGGACCAGGATGATGCTGCTATACAGTAAATACAATCATTACGTAAAAATAATTTAATTGAAATGAGATGGTGGTGCTATAGTTATGGTCATAGTTAGCAATACCGGATAGCGGCGTTGAGCGGCCGACCCCAAATAGCGGGGGTGGGATGACCGCTATTTGAAGTATTGAACATGCGTGTCATAAAAATTATATAGTACCTATAATATTCATAAATATGCAAACAAATACCCAAAATACAAGAAATTACTAATGATCAATAGATAATTCATATTAAGAAACCAGAAGTCTTAAACAAATTCAACAAAAGTTAAGCAACAACACAACAAAACAGAAAAATCAAAAAGAGAAAGAAGAAAGAACAGAAAAATCAAAGAGTAGAAATAATTTCCTCTCACCGGAGAAGAGGGGAGGAAGTGATGCTTTCCAATTTGGAAGACACCCAAAGCCAAGATCGAGAAGAGAAACAAAAATAGCGTTTGTTCTTGTTTCTACTCTTATTAGGGTTGGTAAGTCGGGGCGCAAAATTGTAACTTTGGCCCCCAAATGCCCCTTAATTCGCCAAAAACCTTAATAGTGGACCGTAGCAGCATGTAGCAGCCACTACAGTCGCTTCATAAATTATGACCGCTCCATCCCGCCAGGAGCGGCCGGAGCTCCTGGCGGCGCAATTGTGGCCACTACGGCCACAATCAATAACTCTAGTTATGACTTATGAGATATATTACTGAGTACTTGTTATCCTGATTCTTGACTAGCTTCAACACTTAGTAATGTCACTAAATACTACTTTGCATTCTAAAAACTTATTTATAGACTTTTTTTTCAATAAAGTTATTTTCACTTCAAGTCGGGCATTCGTGTTTTATGGTCATATAATTTTTCAATAAGTGGTAAATATGGGTTTCATATGCATTTTAAATAGCTCATGCAACACAATGATTTCTCAAGGGCATGTTTGAAAATGAGCTTAATAGGTATGCTTACATTAGTCATGTTAACAAGTTGGATTTATAAATCAAAAACATTTCTTTGATTACGCACCAAGTAGAAAACATCTTTGAATTTCTCAAGATGATTTATACCACTTCCAGATGCCTGTTGGTAAGCTCGAACTGTTAATTTCTCAATAGACATAAAGATTGTTGAATTGAAAACCCTCCACATGTCAGCAGATAATGAGATCTGTTTGTGTAGTGTGTAGTTATCGAAGTAGGTATTAAACATCTTCAGGTGATCTCAACCCCAAGGTGTACGATATGAGGAACATTGTACAGAAAATACAAGTTGAATACCGAATAATGTAAGGTGAAAAAGGTTTAGGCTTACCTTTTAGAAGCTCTCTTGATCCGTATCAATATTACAAGTAAATATTTGTGTTGGTAATCTTAAGAGGGCCTGCATGTAGGAAACTCATGAAGTAAGCCCGTCATGTGCGAGTCATTTAAAGGTCATATTTCTGGTACTATACCTAGTGCTGAAGTAATAGTAACCACGAACATACATGAATTATTATGGGCCATGATGCCTTGAATGCATCGAAGTAATTACATTAACAAAAAATGTTGGTAAATTGTCCCACTTCTTTTCTACAGCTTCGAAAGGGAAAAAAGGCAATTACCTCCAACTCTTCACTTAAACTCAGCCCAATAACCCTTTCCAAACAATATGATGTGTGCATATCCCAGGATTTCATTGTTTTCAACAGACTTGGATATGCAAGTGATATATTGACTTTTTCACGGATCAATTTAATTTTGTTAGCATATGATAATGGGGACCTGTAATGGGGTTCTTTTCTAGCAAACAAACAATGTCTGATTACTAGACAGTAAACACATTACACATCAATTGTTCAACTAAAATATAAACATGTTGATATGCAATGTGTGATGTTTAGATTATGTTGGGAACCGTAGCCAATACCATCTAGGTTCATACTGTGTAAACCCACTAGGCTAATGTAATAGCCTACGAACCGCAAAATCCAAGTAAACCTTGCCGACTAAAACAGGCTCAAATTCATAAGGATGAATCACAAATTTGCCTCCGTTGGAATTCAAACCAATGACCAACTGAGACACCCTCTCGGGTTAAAAACAAAGATAATATTAATTGTGGAGAATGGGTTTGAAGCCATAACCTTGCACACAACCCATGCATGATTTAATGCAAATCAGGGTAGGGTATAGATGCATGGGCTTGAACATCTCTAGGTTTGTCACACTTGTCTACTAACATTTTTCTTCTTCCTTCTCGACTTTCACCTTTCAAGTTCTATTACTAGCAGAGCCAGGTGTATAAATAAAGTTTGACACATTGCGTATGATAACAAGGATTGTGTATTTTCGTAAACCAAATGCAGCCTCTTATAGGATAGCATTTTATAACATGAAAAGCCAGCAAAATATATTTTACATGGGAGGTGTGGTGGAGTCTGCTTATTCAAAAATTAAGGTCAAAGCAACAAAATTTCTGAGCAATGGGTAGGATCTGCATATATGCAGCAATATAGGTGCAGCAAAAGACACTAACATTCTTAAAATAGCAAACTTGAAGAGTTGGCAATCAAATTGGCCAGAATAGAGGAAATATTGTTGCAAGATAAAAAGACCTAACTGTAACTAAAACAGCAGGCCATCAACAAGCAACATTAAGAAACACCCAGAATTACTATAGAAACACACATAAAAACAAGACAACATAATGAAATTAGAACGCATACCTGCAAATCTCCTGTAAACTTCAAAAATGAATCACCTAAGCCGCATATTACTAAGAAAGTCGGAGAGCCTGAAAGCATCAGGATTGGCAGACAAATTGTAAACAAATATGTCAGAACATAAATAAAAATAATAAAATACTATAGAATACATAATAGCAATGGGAATAAGGGAAAGAGGACAGAAAACATACCTAATACTCTTAGCAATCACGGTACTTCCATCTTCAGCCCCAAGATGACGAACAGCCACTTCTTCAAGACGGCCATCTCTATATGCATGCTGTAACATATAATGATAGAGAATGAGGTCTCGCATTCAATTCCTCAAAAAAAAAACAAATTAAAAATCAAAAAAAAGGAAAAGAAAAGAATTCAAGGACAAAAGCCATAAAGTATGTCGTATATCAAACAAAATTACCATCAGAAACAAATACACACTACATTAAAAACTTTGCATAAGATTCTGAAAGAAACCAAAAAAAGTTTGACGCCTTGTAGCTATCTATTTGTAAGTACACAATTTGAACTCAATATTACGATCAAGATACTACAGGATGGCAATTTAGGTGCACCAAAATTCCATCTGCATATACCATCTTTATTACCCCCTCCATTCTAGTCAAAGCTTCCCAATTGCCATTTTAGTAGACCCGTACAAAGTTTCTCTCTTCCATTTTTGGTATAGGGACCATATACCACTCGTAAGTCGTAACTGATACCCAACGCTCAACTTTACCAGCCCCATTTGCAACTAATTATTCATTTATTATGCTATATTCATTTAAATAATAACCGACATCCAACTTTTATACATAACTACTATCAATATTTTTTTACAGACTGAAAATCAAATGGGAAGCTTGTCAAAGAAAGGAGGGAGTAAACAGTAAGGTTGCAAGAACCTTGAAGACATGGACTATAATAATGACGATTCAGAGTTTATATCTGCATAATAACTTTACCCTGTAAAAGCAACTGGTCCCGAATGGGCAGGAGCCATTACCAAAGTCGAAGTGCTTGCAGTCAATAGACCTGAAAAAAGACGAGCAATAAGAAAAGACACAGAAATTTAAGCGGAGGAAGACAGAGATGCAAAATAACCTCAATTTTGCTTTGTAGCTATCAACAATCTCCTGCTTTTCCTCTTTCACAGAGTACCAAATAACACTAGGAATCACAAAGTATGACAGTTTTCGACATATTGGGCAAGCTCTTAGTGCAGAGTTGACGTCAAAACCAGAAGCAGGAGAACTACTCCGCCAATTCCTGATACATGATATGCAGAATGCATGATCACATTCTGATAGTATTCCAAATTTTCTTTCTGCTTGGACTGACTTCGAAAGGACACGTTCAAGACACACATTGCACTCTATTTCTTGACTTTGCCTCAATGCCTTTAAATGTTTTTGCCTTTTCTCACACGTTTTTATGTGTTCCTCTCTTTCTTCAGGCCGGAAAGGGTGCAAGCAATGTTTCCCGCAGCTCGCGCATAGGTCCCCATGAATATGAGGGCAATCATTATTATGTGGACAATCACCAGCCGCAGCAAAGGAACATATGGGCTGATCAGCTGGATTGATACTCCTTGCATAGCCAACACCTTCAGTCTCTTGAACATCATAATAAGCTGAATTTTCTCCCCATGATGGTGCAGTATGAGCATGTGGAGGCCCACTAGATGGTATAGATTGAGCAGTTTCATGAAATGGTGAATGTACATCAGTTCCATCGTATGGTGAAAATTGAGCACTTCCATTAGTCACTGTTCCAGAAACATTTACCACAGTAAGTGGGAGATCTGTGGACGAAGATGAAGCAGGGGCCAGTGGCTTGGTTTTCACATGGTCATATCTGCATCGACTGCCATAAGCACACGATCCCTTTTGATAGAAGGTACATACCTGTATAGAAAAGCACATATGAATTTCCAGGGCATCTACAATAGTCAATAGCAAAAGGATTCAGGAAAAAACATTACATTATTCGGTGGGGCCTTCCAATCATGCGAGAACTCACAGTGATCCCCCTTCAGACATGCCCCTTGGGCAAAGAACTTACAAAGTACCCTGGAAAAGACACAAGTTAGATAAATATCAAGGCAGCATTTCACAACACAAGTATGATGCAGAAGAATTTGACAACAATCGGGAAATTTGTTTAGCTACCTTTTTTTTACTCAGTTCTAACTTGTTTCGTCCAATCAAAGATGCTTTTTTCACTTTCTCGACGTGTTCAGTCTGGAACGTTTCACGGTCATACTTACTATTCTTGACAGGAATGAATTTATATATTTCTAGCCGTTAAGTCATTTTCAATTTTGTAATATATAAACATATGTACGCAGTTCTTATTGGCAGCTAATGAGAATTGTACCTAGTTGTAGTAATTCCTCCTATATTCTTCACTTCCCCCTCAATTTCGTATAAGTTTCTCCCCTTTCACTATAAATTGTTCATGATCCCCATTCATCATAAGACAACGACGTTAATGCCTTTAGGTCTCAGTAACGCACCATCAACATTCCAATCTCTAATATTTGCACCATATTTGAGATAGTTTGTTTTAGTGATTTTTTATAATTGGTATGATTGGTTAAGAAAAGACAGTTTTGTGTGGAGTGAAACTGCTGAAAATGCTTTCAATAATCTCTTGCATACTCTAACTACGAGACCATAACTGAACAAAATATTAAAACTACTGACTTGCATATTCACAATCGTCGAAATATACAAAAAAAGTGAAACTCTGGCACTTGAGCTGATAATCAATATTCTATCCATCTCACAGAAACAACATTAAAACAAAAATCAGCAAGTTTCTTAAATGAACTCGAGCAATCAAGAATAAACAAGAACTCAGAAGGAATAAAGTATTAATTAATGCGAATTATTTATTCCTAAAGCCAGTCTTAATTGATAGAACAAAAGTTTGACAAATGACTAAGGAATTAACAAGAATTGGATCTTAATTTTGAAACCCATTCCTCCGATTCCATAAAAACATTCACGAGAAACAATCAGACGCAATTAATAATCAACAAATTGAAGGGAAAAAACGAAGTTAGCATAAAATAAACAACAGAACGCATGATTTTAAACAGAAGGAAATCAAAGTTTGAGACTAACGAACCGTTTAGACATGGCTTGTCTATTTCGAAGGATCGTAGGCAACGAGTCGACCGGTTGGAAGGTCGACGATGAAAGCTTTGGGTGCAAACAATGGAGAAATTCTAAATTTAGGGCTTTTTGGCGGTAGGAGAGATGTTCAGGTTTGGGGCCAAATCCTTAAACACACGATTTGAGGTCCTCCACTTTTACGGCTCTAGGACCACCGTTGTTGGATTTTTTTATAGGAATGGAATATACTTTAAATATCTATTTGCTCTTTCCATTTTTTATTTATTAAAGTATTAGTTAATGGTCCGTGAACCTCAAAATAAGAAATGAATATATCGTATAATAGAATGTCAAAGTTAATGAACAGGTCGTGTCATATGTTTTACCATCTTTGTCGTATATAAATACATTGAATCTCTTCATTGTGGTAACCGTAGAGAAAGAACATGTAATTGATCACGTTTGAATACGGGTGAGGGAGTACAGCTGACGTGTGAGAGAGATTGCTCAGGACTTTTGTTTATGTTAATATAAAAATTGACGATATGGGGTACTATCTTCTATCAAAATTGATAGGGAACTTCGTCTTGTCGAATAGGCTCACAATCACAATTGGAATGAAAACCTTTTGGGCTGCGAATATTACAGATATTATATTTGCCTAAATGATATGCTATCTAACATCAGTAACTATGACACTTGCTCCATTTCAAAACTCTGTGGTTTGATCAATATATATCATAAGCATTATCATAGACCGTAACTGGAGGTCGATCTTATGCTTAGGGAATCCATAGCAATTAACTTTGTTGAAGAATCCTATGGAGAAAATTAGTGTATTTAAGGTGGGTAAAAAAATAATCTATAATATGAGGATCCAAGTTTGTAAGAATAACAAATTTTGAAGTACAATAATAATAGTTTTGCAATGAGTAAAATCTAGTTAATTACTGGTGAGACTTGACTTCATATGAAGGCATCCGTACCTGTAAAAGTATAAGGATATACCCTTAGTTACATAATAAATTGAGAAAATATAAAACATAAATGAAAAAATATATGTTAACTAATGTATATGATAAAAAAAAAATCACGTCATAATTTATCAAAAACTTTTTTGTAAACCACGTTGGTTGTCATTTCGTACGTCTTACCTTCACTATCACATATGCGTACTTTCAGTCCCTTTCTACTTGTAACTCTAGAGAGAGCAACATACAATTGTCCGTGGCTAAATACTGGAGAAGGTAGGTAGAGATCGACATGAGAGAGATTGTCCCTGACTTTTATTTATCGTCATTGCAAAGTAGACGGATATAGGAAACTGTCTCCTATCAAAACTTAGAGGAAATTTAGTCTCATCATATGAGCTCACCGTCATCCTAGGGATGAAAACCTTTTGACCATCATTCATTCCAGATATCATTCTTGCTTCTATGAAATGTTTCCCCATATTAGTTACTAGCTATAAGCCTTGTTCCATTGCACAACTCAGAAGCCTGATAAATATTTCTCAAAAGCATGATCATGCATCCAATCTTAAGCATTATTCTATGATTAGGTAGCCCCCGAGCAATTAATAGTGTTCAAGAATTCTACTGAGAATAATTCTGCTAGTTCACTGTCTACTGCCTCGATCCCCAAAGACTTACCTCAGTAATTCCACCAACATACTCTTCGTCATCTGTTAGTAGACCAAAAGCCCCACATGAGTCCTTGTAAGTCTCGTAAACAACACCGTTCACTGTTCTGATATCATGAAAACATGTTGCGCCTCTAACATGATTCAACATAAGACGCATATAGTACATGTTTTCAAATGCCATCGGTACATTATACATCCTTCCAATTGCTTGTGCCTTCGTTTTCCTACGGGACCACTTCTTTGTGCCATCCTTCCAGCAATATTCACAGGGTAACTCAGGATACGTCAATTTCCTAGCTTCCGGGTCAACCTTGTTCAACTCAAACCATTCAAGAAACTTCGACTGCTTCACTTATGGCTTATCAAGCAGATTCGGCGTAAAATCTCCATCTTTGAACAGTACCACATGCTCATCCTCTAGATGAAATGTCAAACGCTCAACGGCAGGTATCCTATAATGTATCTAGAATTCAAAAATTCTACATATCACATGTTGAAACGTATCTACAATTAGTATGCCTCTTAATCTCATCATTATTATTTAGAGTAAGTCTCTAGCGAGACGGTGTTATAGAAAGACTAAAAAAGACGAACAAACATTACATTTATAGCCGAAAACATTACACGTTTTATTAAGAACATCGGTGATATACATTACATAAAAAAATGATATAAAATGTTCACTCATAAAACATTACTAATATAATTTAAAACATTACACATATACTTAAGAACATCAATCCGTCCCTCAGGTCTCTCACTAATACCCGTCTCTTTTAAGACTTAGTGTATTATTTATGTCGATGAATGTAACACCCACTCTGTCACTTCCCTTACACATGTACTTGAACAAATATTTCATTGAAGCTCCACCTTTACAATATTCAATGTTAATGTGAGATTGATACTTCAAGAGCAACTGAGCATTGTAGGGGACAACAAATTTGTTTAAAAAATTAAACTCGTATATTAAGCTCGACAACATATAAACCCAGATTCACGAAAATAAAATAAAGAATAATATTTAATTAATATAAATCTACATGTTGTCAAGGTGAACTCCATTGTTATCGACGGTGACACCTGTGTCCCTTCTTTGGCATATGTGATATCTAGCATCGTCAACAAAGGTGTTTTCGCTGTAGCTCTTTGGAAAATGGTTGGAGCACCTGTTGTCCTCCATACATGGAGAAGTAGGTCTACCCAGACCACATGGTCCGTGAATCCCATGGGTTGACACTACCTCGTACAATTCTGGATTAATATCCTTGTCCGGTAACTCCGCACATATGTAGTCATTAATGTTATTTTTAATCTTCTCCTCATCCGCCTTATTCAGGATTACCAAAATATGAACATGCGGAAGTTCTCGCTTTTGGAACTCAACGATGTATATGACTGTAAAATATTGATAGAAATAGTTGTTAAAAAGCATTTATAGATTTCATAGAATATTAACATGTAGATACAATAAAATAACAACTTACGTGCTTTTGGTTTTCCAAACATATGTCCATCCTTTATATCCCTGATCAGCTCCTCAAGTTTCATCTTGAAGACTCTACATATCAGGCCTGTATTCCGGTCTCAACCCAAGACTCTCAACATACCTTGTAATCTCTGGCCACTCCGGATTACATGTAAATGTTATGAACAGGCACGGATATCCTACCCACTTGCATATGGCCATAAAATCCTGGTACATCTGCATGTACCATCTAGCACTCCATAGAAAAAGATGATGGCAGTACGAAGAGACTTACCACATGATGAAGAATCATATTCACAGTTCTCAACTTTGTTGGCAATCTTCTTATAAGACTCGTATCTAAGCTTTGGTTGATTGTGACGAATCTACCGAAGTCTTTGATACTCCATCATCATATAGTAATCAACAATAAACTGTTGAAACAACCTTTTGCCAAGTATAAGTTGATGACCTTCTCCCTCTCTGTGTTGAATTCTGAATGTTAAGAATTCCCTAAGTGTGAGATTTGGCCTCTTACTGTATGTTGTTCTGGGTATATATGTATACCGACCATCTTCTCCATACACGAACAGTAGTGGGTAGTGAAGAGGGAGGGAACATGGAAGAAATTCATTTATCCTTTTTAGATATCCAGACGACTTCAACTCGACCATAATATCCCTCTTTTGCCTCACATTCTCAGTGTCTCCTTCAATAATGGCAGCAACCTCTGATGCAATAGGGAAATTATAGGTCCGTCCATTCTTGGCCCATTTTGCTATAAGTTGCAGACTAATATCTGCCAAATTATTAAGAGATATACGATCCATGGCCATCCTATATGTTATGGCCCGTCGAGTTTCGACAGGAATGAAGACACGTTATAAATATGACTCGAATAAATATTGTTGCAATTAAAAGGTTGAATAAATAATTATTGTAAAACTGTATATTATTAGAATAAGTGTGTCAAATTAACACTTTATATGAAGTCACACTGTTCCTAAAGGTTAAGAGTTAGTCCATATTTGACAGTAATAATTTATTATAAATTTACTCAAATAATCTGTAATTTGTACGACTAAATAATCAACTTAAATTAAACTTACGTTATAACGTGACGAATACAACTTTGCATACAACATTTGTAGTCGTATAATAGGTGTTGTAACGTCTCTTCCCTTTCTAGGCCAAGGCCTGACCCTTTGGATCGGCGCGGTTACTCATGGGGTGCTCTACACATGTGATTTTACACACACTTTGTCATCACTCGTGCGTGCACCGGGAGAATTTTCAACTGGTCACCCATCCGACGATTACTTCGGAGCAAGCACACTGAAGTTTGGATTTCCTATGGACGGATTCTCAAAAAGAAAAGGTCACTTTGTTAATATGAGTGGCATTCTCAATTCCGGCTCTCTCAAACTTATCTAAAACATTGGGGCGTTACATTCACCCCTCTAAAATTGTTCAACGTTCACGTCGCACCTTGTCCGAACCAACCGTCCACCCTTTATGGGTTTTGGATTGACTCAGCTCTAATACTATTTATAACACCCCGTCATATAAAGTCACTGTCATTAATGCGTATGTTTTCATGCCGATACAACAAACTCATGTAGATATGCGTAAGTTTGAAGTTGTGATATTATCGTCGTTAAATGTAATTATTTTATAATATCAAACTATGAAAAGTTTTACGTTTTCTATTGAAAGCGCTAATATATACTCCCTCCGCTTTAGTAATGGTTCTCATTTTATTTTGTTTATTATTTTAAGGTATATTAAAGTAAATAAAATGAAATACAAATCTATATATTACCCTTCTTCAATAATTTCATTAATCCCATCGACTATCCTAATCAAATATGCATGACCTTACCGAGACCCAGACTCTAATATGATCCTAAAATAAGACCAACACGAAGTGATCTGACATCAAATAAAAAGTTGGACTTAGTGTATCCTCGGACGAGTTCTGGTCCAGACCCACCTCGTCCAGATCTAGTACTCTAACCCATATAGTTTGGGTGGGGTTTGAGGTGGATACAGTATGAGTCCAAGCCCTTTAGGCTCCGTAAACAGATACGGTGAACATGAACCTAACCCGTACACACCCAATTGGGTACAAACCCGTTATATTATTGAAGTTTAATCTACGTGAACCCTACATGTTAGAATAGAAATAGGACACGAGGAAGGTTTTCATTACAAGAATGATGATGAACCGATCCAATGAGCCGAAATTTACATTCAGTTTTGATAGTAGATAATTTTTGATTTGATTTGTTTGGCTAAGACGATAAACAAAGTTGGGGACTCTGTCACACATGCACGATTATATGTTGTCCTCTATAGGTTACCAATAGTAAGGACCTTAAAGTAATAATTTGCGAGGACGAGGCAACAAAAAGAAGAAGATGGCAACCTGCATATAAAGATAGTAGTAACAAATTAGAACACCTATGAGTACATTCGTAATCTATGAATATGAATCATGATTCCCTTTGCAAGCGCTTCGTTTTACTACTTTGATTTGAAACCTTATGAGCACTTGAATATTATACTCACTCAATCTTTTATATGTTTATCAAACATCTAAAGTACATTGTAATCATCATTATGTATTTTCATTGACATCGAATCTAGTCTAGCTATAAAGTAGTAAAATGGAAGGAAAGAAAAAAGGAAAAGAAGATTTGACAGGATTTGACGAATGTGAGAATTTAAAGAAAAAATGGTCGTGCACTAAAACGGTAATACTAGAAGACAACACATTAAATTTGTTTTCCTCTTTCGTCGGGTCAAACTCATTGATTCATTCATTGATTCCAGTTCTTCTTCTTCTTCTTCATTGAATTAAATTAAATTGATGGTTTGGGTTTTCCGATTCTTGTAATGTCTCCTATATCTATCTGAATCTGATCGTCTGTAAACGATTCATTCAACAATGGCGTGGATTGTGTAAACGATGTCGTATCGCGAAGAGGAAATGGAAGCATCTTTCGTATCAAGAGCTAGGACGGCAATCCACTCTGCTGCTGTTAAAGCTGAGAAAGCCTTCACTGACAACATCAAAAGATCCGATTCCGCCCTAAATCAAGGTAACCAAACCAATTCTTCAATCTCCAATCACTCGTCTATTTTCAGACCTTACTTGTATGTCCGTCCAATCTCCATTTCTTCATTTACTTTTTTTAGCCATTTCTCATTGTAATTATCTTGTGTTTCTGATTCTTTTTTCCATTCTATATAAGATGTCAATGATACTCAATCGCGGACTTCTTCTTCATCACCAAAATACGCTCCTCCTGCTGATGATTCAGAGGTAATCGTAATAATTTCTGTTGCCTCAATCATAAATTTCTTCAATTTCAGTTGCCTCAACTTGTTTTTCGTTGCTTCTGTTTCTGCGATATGATCCGGAGGATTTTTATTGTACTATGCCTATTAAAATCACATTCAGCTGCTTCTAACATCATCACAGCCACAGGAGATGTTTCTTGCCTTCTGCTTCGGCTTCTACTTATTTTACGTACCTTATAAACATCCAGCCACAAGTTACAAACACCCCCAATATTGCTTAAAATCCAATAAAAGTTGAAACAAGCTTCAATAATCTCATGCAAACACCCAGGAGATGTTTTTTGTTGCTTCTGTTTCTGCAATTTTTATTTGGTTCATTTTTATTATTCTATGCCTGTTAATAAAAATCACATTCAGCTTTTGCTTCTGACATCATCACAGGAGATGAGATGTTTCTTGCCTTCTGCTTCGGCTTCTACTTATTTTAAATATTGCTTGAAATCCAATAAGAAGTTGAAAGAAGGTTCCATTAATTTCTGTTTTATCCTCCTTTCTTGGCACTTTGACTATCTCCCAAAGACTGCATATACTTCCTACTGTTTTGATGATTGAGATGGTACAATGTGTTGAGTTTATTATCCTTGAAATGCAGCCTTGTCCTGAAGGAAAGAAAAAGGGACGAAGGCCGAAACCAATAAAGACCAAGCAAGACTGGCATGAAAGATTTCGAAGTCTGAGAATAGGCAAAAAGGAAGTTGAGGAGGAACCGGAGAGGCCTGAAAATTTCACAATGGCATATGCAAATGCAATATTTGATGATAATCTATACTTGATGGGTGAGAGAGAATTCTCTCAATCTAAGGCAAGTCTTGTTTTCTGTATTTTATTGGCTGTCCTATTCTGCAATACATGCTATTCCTTTAATCTTTATCCCTTTCCACGTTTGAACTCTTTTTGTTAACAACTAATAATTCAACTTGAACATAATAATAGCTGCCAAGATCCCTGTTTGGTCCTGGTTAAACATTTTTAAAATGCTGACTTAACGAAATTCATGTTTTTCGAAATTTCAAGATGCCAAATTCATGGAATTATTCGTATTCCTATTAGAACATCTGCTCTTAATAAATGAATTAAGGCATGCCCCATTGCTTACGAAGGTTACTCCCTGTGATGTGGATAGAAATGTACTATCTTGCATTAATGCCTCCCGTGTTTAGCTAAACAACAGACATCTAGAAAAGGCATCATGGAGTATGCATGATCAAACTGCTTCTTGTCTACCATAGGGTTTGTATTTGTTTGCAAGTATTAATCCCTGTCAGTGATTTTGAGGGGTGTTGACAATCAGTGGTGTATAGGGTTTCTCCCTATCTGATACTTTCTAATCCTAATATCAATTAGTGGAGGCATGAATATATGACTGAAATGAATAAATTGAAAGTCAACTCCGAACGTGAAGTATTACGAACTTGTAAGCTAGAAGTGTAGGGATAAACCATCCTGAACATATCGTGAAGTAGAGAAGCTAACGAAGGAGCACTTGAGTTGCTTTGCTTAATTTTTGGGTGCAAACATCCATCAATAGAAAGTTACAATTTTTCTTTTTCTTTTGAATGAATCTATAGGTGATACACACCATTTGTTGTTTCATTATCTTCGAATTTGAAAACTGCACTCAGGCATGACAATGAATCAAGTACTTATCCTGTTTAAGTCTAAGGATTGAATTCTTCGGAAATTAAGTATGCTCTAATATTTTAATAATACATTGGCAAGTCTCTAGAGTAGTAACATTCACTTGACTTGTTGAGTCTCTGCTTCAACAGCCCGTTAAGGTTTAGTATTTTGCAGGTTTCAGAACAGGGAGGAACAGTGGATAATTCTCAGACTTTAAGCACTGATATTATTCCATCATCAGCTATTGTAAAACGGCTGGCTGTATTAGTTGAGTAAGATTTCATATTTATATATTTGGAATTTTTGTATGTTTATTTGTTTTATGTTAGTGTTTCCAGTCATGTCTAAATTTTGACAATTTAAGCCTTGCAGTATTTATTATGATAAATTTAGATGACATTATTAGGAATATTTCTGAGAAAAAAAATTCAGTTAAATATAAAATCTGAACCCTGCAGTATGTTTATGTCTAATTTCAGCCTCATCATAATGAATATATTTACAATCTTTTGTTTTTCTTCACGAGTCAAATGTAGTTGTTTATATTTGCGAATACTTCATATTTATCTTCTTTCCAGTGCTGGAGTTCACTACAACTCCGTGAAGGATCTGCTTGCGTCATCCAGAGGCTCTTCTCCTGTTAGAGAGAGGGCTAGCTTAAGCATTTCAGCAGTGAAGTCACTGGTGCTACGTGAAAAGGAAGATAACTTGGCCCGCGAATTTGGTTCTGATAAAAAAGTCCTGTCTATAATCCACACATTGTTAAATCCAGGTAATTTTGTTACTTTGCATATTTATGCCTGGGCATTTTATGTGAATTTTACTAATTCCTACCTCCTTTTTTTAAAACTTTCCACTTCACTATTCTGCGGTCAATCATAATCAAATTTGACCATGAAATACTCTTAAACTATAATGATTTTATACTTAACAAAATTATATTATGAATAATACTAGTTTAAATTTTCATTATATAATTTTGTTAAAATATTTATCATTATATTTTAAGCGTAATTCGTGGTCAGAATTGATCACGGTTGACCAATCAAAGTCAAAGTGGAAAGCTTTTTAAAAATTGGAGGGAGTAATATATACACTTTTTTCATCATCACTGGTCTTAACTTTTTGTGGAATATCTGCAAGGTACTCGCAGAAGGACATTTTACCGGGAGGACTTTGTCTGGTTTGGAAGCACAGACAAATGTCACTTCATTAATTAAGGAAATTCATGGTGCTCCTGTCGAAAGTTTCATAGTTAAGCTCTCGGAAGCTGTTGGCTGCTTAAAAACCATGCGGAAAATGGCCGCATTCTGGTCTAGGGTTGTTGCTGAAGTAAGTCGACTTAGAATTGAACATTTTAAATCCCTGTTAATCTCTTAACTGCCGGATCTTTGCCAATTCTTAATTTTGTTCATCGTCTGGGTCGTAGTTGAAAAACAAACTAATGGTTTTGGATAGATGAGAATGCACAGGAAATAAGAATACTCCAGATTAATGTGCTTCAGCTGATAAAGTGTGTGGTTTTCTCCTGATTTCATTCTGTTCTATAGATAAGAATGCACAGACAATGTTATGGGGTTATAATAAGTAGCCACACATACAAAATTTTGGTTGTGTTACTTTCTAGATGGATTCTTCTAGGTTTGTCAAAAGAAAAACAATCGACTTGCGATTAAGCTTTAGTTGGGGCCCTAAGTAGGATTTTGTAAATATAGTAGATTTTGATCAATGCTGGTTTTATCTTATATTTTTGGAATCACTGAAAAAAATTTGGGTGTTTCTAATTGACATTGAATTCCTGGCTACAATGTTGCATAAACTACTTGCTGGAGTGGCATGTCTGCTGAACTTTTGCATTAATTAGTTGATTGTATTTGACACATCGGTCGATTCTGCTAGCTTCTTTAAACAGGGTACATAAAGTACTCATCTATTTGTCGTGCAGCTTAGACGGCTTTGGTGTGAAGGTCAATACATCCCTGGGATACCACTTGATGACATTCCCGACCTGAATTCATGTCTTTTATATCAGCAGTATCAGGTGATTAACTGTTGCATTTCCAGAAAAAGGCGCCATAAAGCTGCTGTTGAATCGCTGGAATTCGTTACTTCCCAAGCTAGTTCAAATGCCGAGGGATCTTCAGCTAATGAAACGACAACCCCAAATCCTTCTTTTTATGCTCGAACAATGTCCGGAGAAGTCGTGCTTCGATTAGGAGCTGATAAAATATGTGACAACATGACAATGCTTGAGACTGGAGAGCCTGTATATTCACCTATTATGCAGGTTGATCAAACTAAGATCTTATGGTCAAGATAGAGTGTGTTGGACATTTAACATACCCTAACATTTATGTACATCCCTATAGGAACCACCTCTATTGACGGAAGACCTCATCAAGGAAACGGAGGAGTTTGTGCTACGGACAGGGAGGTCAGTTCAAGTATATATAACTTCCCACTGGTTTTCTTGTGTCATGCTCAGTTGCTCTTGTGCATTTACTCCTAAATACTTGCATAAAACTATAATTTATTTCTATTTGAATTTGTTTTTCATGAGTTCCATACTTTTCTTAGGATGAGAATGATTTGGGAGTCCCTTTAATTTCAGTCATCATTGAAATTCTTCAGTACTAATGTTAGATCATATGCTACATTTAAGTAATCAAAGTGCCAAACATTTAATACAACACCTGAAACTGTGGAACTATTCCTTTTCTTTTTTCTGGTTTCTAATAATTCTAATTCTCCTCTAAGCTTCTCAGTGATGAACCAACAATGTCAATTTACTAAATGTGCATGGTGGTATATTGGTCTTGTATTGCTGCAGCTTTTTTAAAATCATGTTCATGTTCATAAAATCATCACGATAGGTTCGTTGAAACATATAAAGTGTATTTTTCAGTTGAAACAAAACTGAAACTTGAAGGCTTGACATGTGAAGAACAAAAATGTGTCTGAATCATTATATCCTTAACCTCTGAGATTGAACAGTAAATGTCTTCAAACGATGTATATTTCCACCCTTCAAAGGAGCCAAATGATGCATAATTGGATTGTGTTCCAATTTTTTTTATCTTTATTTGGGGCTTCCACTAACATCTTAGTATCAAATCTCGTTACATTTTATGAGACAGCATGATAGTGTTCCATATCCGGCCGGCAATGGTAATGACAAACAAGTGATCAACTGATTGCCCATTCTTATACGTTTCACGTACATGCCAGTTCGTACGCACCTATACCTTATCGTTTAGAATTGAACTTAGCACTTCCGCTTCAGCTATGTCTAGGAACAAATGCTGTTCTTATGGTTTAAGATATCTTCCTAAGAATGTCACCTTTCAGAGTACATCTTTTGTGATATTTTCGATGTCCAGAGTTATTGTTTGACATACATTTGAACTATCATTGTTCTTTATATTTGCGTATTCTATGTACTGATGAAGTATGGTTTTCCTTAAAACTCTATCTGAGTTGGCATTGTAGATCTTTTGTAGAACAAGGAAAAAAAACTATATAAGTGGTGTGATCTGAATCCTTATATAACATAAAAATTAACTCTATGCACCCAGGAAAAAAGTATCTGATTTATATCGTACGAAGAAGTATATTTGTTTATTTGATGTAACTCAGAATTTTCTTTATCATTTTAGCCATCTTCTCCTTTTAAGTTCTCTTTTTGGAGACATCTTTTGTTTGCATTTCCAGTTTCAGCAGTATCAGTACAATTTTCATTTGTTTATTGGGTGCATCTGAGTTTTGTAAGAAATTTAGTTTTTGTACAGGATGGATGCCAGTCTCACTCTCACTTTTTCTTTTTTCCGTTTCTTTTATTCTTTCACAAGAGAGAACATTTCCAGGGCATAGGCTGCCTTGTTGGTGATGCTGCTTGCATTAAAATTTTGACTTCTCGGTAGTTAAGTTTTTGTAATCTACAAGAATGGTACATGTGGCTTTCCTTAAAAAGAATTTCACCATGACGATGGACAACTAGGATGTTCTCTTTATGTTACTAAAAGATTTTCACTGACATAAGTTGCCTGGCTTTATTCCATTACTCAGTGTTGGAGCAGGATGTTCCCAACTTCTTTCTGATATGCAGGCCTTCAAGGTACAGTTTTATGGTGGTACATTTGCATTCATAGAGGAAGAAATACCATGTTTAAGTAGCCCATGTTAATGGCATAGTTCAATACCTAGTTTTGCATGATTTTTCTCAGGCTGCAAATCCAGGTTGCATTTTGGAAGATTTCATCAGGTGGCATTCCCCTCCTGATTGGACAGAAAATGATACTACCAGCGATGTAAACGACACCTCCGACAGAGGGGATGTATCTTTGTCGAAAGGTCAACTGAGTGGGCGAATGCAGAAAGCAGGTAAGGCTCTTGCATGCTGCTTGTAAAATTTGTCTGTTGGTTGGTTAGCTTATCATTAGTATATATATCTAATAAGAGAATTGTGTTTCAATTTCCTCGGCTTCTCCTAGTACCCAAATGTTTGATATCTAATATGTAGCTTGAATTGGGGAAGCTCTAGTGTTTCAAGTAGAGCGCTTGATGTGATTGAAAAGCATTACTTTTCCCCACATTTGTGACCAATACAAGAGATCACTGTTTTCATTCATGAAGTACTTCGGATGAACTAGTATTTTAGCCTAGTAGGCAGTAATAGTGTTAGCTAAACATGTGTTCCAGGTGTTAGAGGTTGGTGGTTGTATCTGGTACAAACAGAATTGGAAAAGTCTAAGTTCACTCTATGCATTTAGTGTATTCAGTTCTTGGTGTTGGCTGTATTAGTAATGGAAAACAAACGATTGCTGAGGGTCAGGTAGAATAGAAGGGTAATTATGTGGCTTATATGTGAACCTTCTCGGGAATGAGATGAAACTTTAGAAATCCCAGGTCTTTGGGCGATATCTATATAACTCTGAATAACCCAAGGAGCACATATATGACTGAAATATCCCGAGTCATTAAAGTTTTGCTTTTAAGCTATACAGTTCCTCCAGCTTATGATGATGATGATCAACATGAAATTTATTCTAATAAATGTCAATGAAAGACCAAAAGATAAAATTCATTCACCGTTAACATGTACATATTAGAACTCTGTCTAGGCCTCTTAGGATGACCAAGGAGTCCTTTGTGGAAATTATAGTTGCTGTCGGATTGGTTTCTTTGCAATATTCTTACATGTTTGGACTCAACATTTTTCGAGTGTCTTTGCAATATTATTACATAGTTTGAGGTCGCATTATCTTATGACATTATACTCAGTAAAATAAATAACCAAGTTCTCCCCTGTTGTTGAAGTCGTTCTGGGTTTTATTTATTAATTTTATTTTTAAATGTTTGGTAGCTAATAATCTACTAATATGCAACTACAGAAACTGCAATGGCTGAGGTGCCCTTTCGATTCTTCTAATTATCAATGACCTCTACTTGTTCTGAATGTGTATCAAAGCACTCCTATTGTTTAAAGTTTAAACATGATATCATTTACCTTAATTATCTCCTTATCATCCTTGAGACCGCCAGCCATTCCAATGACCCTGAAACTTGGTTATTCATTATTGAATTGTATCATCAGTTTATAGAGTTCGTAGCTGATGACTCTTGCAATGAGAGTCCCCTGCCATGGGAGTCCCTTCCAATCCTCACCTTGTAATATGAGTATATGACACGCTCAAATTTATTTTGTGTTCATTATTTATCATGTAATTTTGAATTTTTAACATTACACACCCCCTAGTAACTTATATATGATTACTAGACCTCCTTATAAATAGGAAAGCACAAGTTACTAGAGAACGAAGGGGAAAAAGGAAACTATGAATTATTAGGGGGGCGGGGGGGGGGGGGGGGGTAGGAAAGCAAAAGTTCTTTTTGGCCATACCGGCTGTGTAATTATGTGCCCTATCCTTTTAATTATTCTCGGAATCTTATTTATATGGTTAAGAAAGCCAAAATTTATTTTAGTAAGATCTTGCATTCTGCTCCCAAAAACCTCGCTGCCTTGAATGACATCCCACTTGTGCACAATGGATCTTGAAATATGAGCCCCAAAGTTTCCGCACTTTTTATTTTTATTATTTTCAGAATTGGAGTTTAGAATTTTTAGTATATATAGTTATATACATTAAATATATAAAAAAATTAAACGTATCCGTATCAATATTTTTTGGATTTTGGCATCCCGACGTTTCAGTATCTTATACGTATTCATATTCGTATCCGTTTCCGTGCCAAGCTAAATTTCATTCTTTTAAAGAAATGATCCTCACTTGTTATTTCAAATATGTTGAGGTTTTTATATCTTGAATTTTGGATTTATTCATACTTCAAAACCCATCAGTTTCACTAGCTTAGTTCCGAGTTTTTAATATTGATATCTGAATTCAAAATTTGAAAGTTGGCATTTAGAAATATAGCCGCTGAGCAATTCATTACCCCCCCCCAAAACCATGTCTATATAATATAAACTTTGGCTTCATTTAGCTGAGGGAAAATAAGGGAAAGGAAAAAAAAGGGGAAAACAAGATTTTCCATGAAAATGTTTTAGGGAAAGACAACTTTGCTTATTTTGTAGAGGAGTACCTTTTGCGAGAGACCGTCTCTCGCAGAGACCAAATCAAACATCACATATTTTGTCACAAACATCGCATGTTTAGCTACAAACATCACATGTTAAGAAATGCATATAATGCAAGTATAATACAGGTTTCTTATACACACGATATTTGAAGTTAAACATGTGATGTTTGTATGTAAATATGTGATGTTGAATTTGTCTCTCCGAGAGACAGTCTCTTGCAAACATCGTGTGTATAAGAGACCTGCATTATATGCATTTCTTAACATGTGATGTTTGTAGCTAAACAGGCGATATTTGTGACAAAATATGTGATGTTTGATTTGGTCTCTGCGAGAGACCGTCTCTCGCAAAAGTTTGTATTTGTAGAGAGATATATCCGATAAAGATTTTCCAAATTTTCCAAAATTTCCTAAGGAATACCAAATGATGGAAAACATTATTTTCCCCTATTTCTTTTTCTTTTCCTCCATTTTTCCCTCAAAGGTATATTAAACATGTTGTTTGAAGATAAACATGTGATATTGATCCCGTTCCTGAGAAAGAAGGTCTCTCGCAAAAGTATGTAATAATCATCTTTAAATTTAGCTTTATAATTATTTATGTGAACATAGTTGTATACTATTTATGTGAACATAGTTGCAAGTTTCATTTATTTAATGTATTGCAGTTTTAGTCATAATATAGTATGCATCTAATCATTGTCATCCATCTTGAACAATGCTTTACTCATATAAATTTATATCTTTCTTAAGAATGGAAAATGATGCCTCTGCATGAATTATTAGTTATTGCAGTTGAAATGTTTGAAGTAGAACTGATTGGTGATATGTTTACAGAAAATGTGCTTTCCTGAGTATGTTATATCACATGTAATGATGTAAATTGGCATTAATGATATTAGACTCTGGTCATGATGTTCAAAAGGAGTGTTGAATATTGGATAGGAAAATATATATTGATTTCAATTGTCATGAACGAGGAACCGATTGTTTTTCAGTTTCTGCTTTGGCAGCTTGCAGTATTTTGTTATGGTGTATTACATTTTGGTATGTTTAAATATTAGGTAGATTTTATATCTTCATTCTAGCCTGTGTACCAGGTATAGGATTAATCGGAAAAATCTATCAGCGTATAGCTGATACCATAGATGACTAAGATATCTGAATTTCTTCTGTGTGAACTATGTAAAGTCATCTGAATTTCTCCTGTGAGGACTATGTTCCCCTTAGTGCGAGTGCCATTGTTTCATTACTCTATTTCTTCAAGCATTGCTCTATGTCCAGCTAAGCACATGCATAGTCATCTTGTGGAGGGGATTTTTCTTATTCCCCTGATATATTGTCCTATAAAACAATGCTAGTCTCAATTTGTTAGGATCTTAAAGTTTTTAATTGTTCTGAGTCTCTACCTATAATTTACTTGAACCTGAGTATTTACATTACATCTTCCCGCTCCAGGCTTTTTCTGTCAAAAATCTCTACATACTATTTCTTTCTGATGAAGTGATGATCTCTGGCTGATGTCCAGGAAATTTGTGGCGTGAACTGTGGGAAGCATCAAAACCGGTACCCGCTGTGAGACAAGCTCCTCTATATGATGAAGACCTGGCTGTGTAAGCTCATGAATTGGCAATGTGATACATTACTCTTTTATGTATAAACTGAAGCAACAGATAAGTATTTCTTTTCGTGTAGGGAAGGTATTCTTGACTCTATGGAGGACGTCTCACCTACCGAGCTCTTTAAGCAGCTATTTGTTGTTGCTGTTAAGTCATCTTGCCCTTTCTCCTTTCCTTTTTTAACCTTGGATATCTGCTTGTTTGTTCTTTGATGTTAAACCAGAACAAACTGCAAATTTTGTTTTGTCGATGAACTAGATAATGGTTTTCCTGCGTACTTGTTTTTTGCTATTTTGATCCCGATTGGCATAATAGTCTGTTCCGCCTCCATAGTACTTGTGGAAAATTAAATAGTGTATAGATTGATTTATCCATCTCAATGTAATTTGTTGAAGTTTTTCAAGTATTCAGGAGAGTATTGCAGCTAGTCTTGCCACTGTCAAAATAAATTCTCCTTTCACAATTTCAGTTAGGCGCAGGGCTAGTAATTGCTGAGTCCATCCTTTCTGCCAACCCGAGTTTGATAAAGGTGTTTAATGACTGCAAGAACTATATACTGGGCACTTGTCAAGGCAACATCTGGGTCGACAAACTCGATGACATATGCCAAGTATGTATTGCAAGATTCCCAAATTATTGTTATCCTTCTAGTTTGCTAGAAAGAAGTAAAGTACTATGTTAAATGATTTTATTTGGTCCAACTACTGTTTACAGGTTTATGAGACAGTGGAATCAATGCTGCTGAATCAAGACGAGTTTTTAAAGAATACGATTCAGCCTGAAGAAATTGCAGCAGAAAGTACAGCTGCTGGGGATCAGCTGAGCAACCGTTTCAAGAGACTCAGCTTAATATTTGGTGGCAGAAGTAAAACCTCACCAGGTGCTACAACAAAAGACTCGAAGAATACTGAGGAGAGCCCTGGACGCCAACCATTCTCATTATTTTCCAAGAAGCCTCCAAAGCCGAGTGCTTCGCCATCAGATAAACCTCCAAGTTCAGTTGAAAATGACTGGACAATGGTATAATCATGGAAGTGCATGTGTATATAACAGCTCGACGAAACTTGTACATTTTGCCAAGCTATTTCCACTGGAGTTAAACGATGGATTGATCGATCGAGACTCCGAATGGATCAGATGCTTACTAACTTCACTCCGGCTGCAATAATTTCAATATGTTTGGAAGTAGAAGTAAGACGCAGATGTTACAGTGGTAATTTTTGTTGCGTGTACGAAGATAGGAACCATTTGTATCTTGGTAGTCGGTATGAACATGAGCTCGAACAAGTCTTGCCTTGCACTGCAACCAGGGCTGCGGCCCTCCATAGGTCACTCGAATAGTTTGATTTATGTATATGCAAATTGTGAACCATCATTTGTGATTTTATCTACATCTTCCGTTTCTATTTGGAAAATTACTCCATTTGTTACTGAATGAGTTCTACCAAGTCTGGCATTGCAATTTAATGCTGCTAGACCGGATAGATATGACATATTTAACTATAAGCATTATATATTTAATTTCAAAAGTAGAATGTTTAATAAATTTGCATAGTACTTGCATGTATACATGTCTAAGTATCACCGTGTGTTCAATAAATTTACATTCTACTTTACATTATCATGTTTGTAGCTTAACATGCGGTGTTTGTAACTCAATTCATGATGTTGATCTATCTCTTCTAGAGATAATCTCTCATAAAGTTTATCAATTAGAAAAAAGTTGTGTATATTAGTATTATTTTTGGATGAATTAGTAACAATTTGAGCCCCCCTACGTTCATATATTTGCTTATGAACTTATAATTTGGATGAAGTAGGGGGAATTACTCGGAATTACACTGGACTATCAAACTTAATACATTTAATAGATTACCATATGATAAATGATAATGGCAAAGTTATATGGTTAACCGATAGTAGTAGAATACATAGAATAACTAAGAATATGTATAATAGAATTATGATCAAGCAGAGAGAAACTGCAAAAACTATAACCAAGTTAACTTTCTATGAGCTAGAAAGGGGTCATAATTTTGTTCCCAGGTTTGATTCATGAAAGAGTGTCCAAGTAGGCTTCCAAAAGTGTCGAACCAATCCCAAGTGCTTCGAAACGATCATCCCGATTCCCAACTACGTACGACTCTCCGGCCTTCGATCCAAGACTCAAACGCCAACTACAGCGTCTTCCCCAACATATGTCCTGGTGTCGTCGGCGGCGAGCTCCAACTCCAATCTACCAGCCCACCTTCCACACCAACTCCATAATGTGTATATTATGGATAAATAAAGGTAGTTTTGCAGACTTGATTTCTCTGTTTACTCATGCTACTAGACAACTGCACTCTCTGAGCTTGATGTTGAAGTATGGCTGTGAACCTAGTTCATCACCATGGAAACACTTTGAGAGGTTGTGCCCATCTGATAGTAAGTCACAAATCTTCTGGGGCTTGCTGGGCATTGTATATTGTTTGATAGGCAGTTTGTGTTTGTTTTAGAGGTAGTCTTAATCAGCTTTGCTAGAGTTTGGCTCCTTGTGCCTTGGAGATGTTCTTGTCTAGTTTCTCTGTCTAGACATACTTTCCAGATTTGTATTGATATTGTGTACATTTTATTTCCTTGTATTATGTACATTTCACGGGCTTTAATGAAATTTTAACTTTACACAAAAAAAGGTTGAAGTTAAATTTAGAACAATTCTTTTTTATAGTGATAGCAGTAGAATCTATATTAAGATAAATTGAAAAAAAAATCAATAAAGATTTTTGTTTAATGATAAAGAGGTGGTCTTAGGAGAGACCAACCGTAGAGAAATACTAGAAAGACATACTTCGAGTAATTATATAGAAGTTCCAAACAAAAAGTCAACTACAAAAACACCCAATCCCAACCAAAGGCTAGAAGGTGGGTCTTTGTAAACGGGTATACGGGTAAGTATATATAGCACAACCAAACCCACTTTCACCATAATTCTCGCTAAACCCTAAAATGTAAGCAAAAATCATCTCTAGAAATCGACCCTCTAAAATCGCTGAAATCGCCGAAAACAATTTCGAAAATGTCTCTCTCGACGTGGTTTCTATGTAATCAAGCTTGAAAACGCCTCTCTCGACGTGGTTCTATGTAATCAAGCTCGGAAAAAGCTCAAACTCGCCGGAAAAAGCTCAAAAACGGCCCGATCTCACCGAAAACAACATCACAAAGGTACGAAAAGCTAGATCTCGACCTAGTTTTTGTGAAATCGGTGTTTATTTCGCAATTGTAGTTGAAATTTCGAATCAGATCTGAAAATCGCGTAATTTTTGTTTCAAGTGTTCTAGCTAATTTGTGTTATGTTTTGGCTTATTTTTGTTATGTTCTTGCTTATATGTAGGATGTTAAACTAAACAGAGCACATAAAAATATGCTCGAAATTGGTGTTTCTACTACGATTTGGTTGTTTATCCACCGATCTACTCAAAATATGCTCCTATGTAAGTTTCAACAATGTTTTGATTCAAATATTAATTGATGAATGATTTTTTTCACAGTAGAAGTTGAAATTTGAAAACAGATCTAAAAAAATCGCGTAGAAAACCGCTCAAATGTTCTAGCTAATTTGTACAATCTTGTGGCTTATGTATGTAATGTTATATGTGATATGAGCATGTGATACGTGTAATGTTGCTAATAATATGTGTTATGTGTTGTCTACAATAGTACAATGTTCTACGTTATTTGTGTAATGTTTTTAACGTATCTTTGTAATGTTTTCGTAAATGTGCAGTGTGCAGTTTTACATCAATGTGGTATGTGTTGTATACAATGTTCTACGTTATTTGTGTAATGTTCTATATGTATCTTTGTAATGTTTCGTAAATGTGCAGTGTACGTTGTTATATCAATGTTTTATTTGTTTTCTACAATGTTGTACGTTATTTCTGTAATGTTCTCAACATATGACTACAATGTTTCTGGAACTGCATGACTACAAAGTTAAGTATCATGTCATTACTATTAGAAGATATGTATAAATGTTCTGAGTCATGACTACAATGTTCCTGGAAAATGGCTGAAATGTTTTCATGATTATGCCGTATGCAAAATGTTATAACTATCTTCTCATTTAGGTTGGGAAATAAATGTTGTTGGTTATACCGAGTAGTGCTTATATAATCAATGTTATCACTTATATAGCTTATGTTCCTGTGTTTAACTGTTATGTTCTCATCAACGTCATATTTGGAATCAACTGGAGAAAGACATTGTACAGAGAAGATCAACATATAATGATGGAGATAACAATGCAACCAACGACATTGTTGACGATGCAAATGAAGAACCTGAGGAAACTCTAAATGTGATAAAAGAAAAGTCCATGTATTAGCTTATGTTTTCTATTTTATATCCAAACAATGTTCTTACATATTCATATGTGTGACACTCCATATATTACGATTCTGAGAAATGTTTTTCCGTATTTGTGTAATGTACTATTTGAGTAATATTCTTATTTATATGAACGATGTATAGAGTATAATGTTCTTAACTATATTGACAGTGTTCTCAACTATTTGAGTAAAATGTTATTAGGTATATGAGTGATGACCTAAAGGAATAATGTTCTCAACTATTTGGGTAATGTTCTCAACTATTTGAGTAATGTTCTTAGGAATTTCTATAATGTTATCAGAAACGATATTTTATATATTTACACAATGTTTTAATATATTTAATTAATGTTCTTAACTATTTAAGTAATGTTAACAACATTGCTGAGTTAAGTATAAACCTTACATGAATAATTATGAACATTACTTAGTTAAGTCGGAAACTTATCCAATAAACGGAGAACATTAACTCAAATCGAGTAATTGAATATGAATTAGTGTAATAATATGTTATTGTATCTTCAAATGTTGTCATCTATATAAGTTATGTTTTTAACTATATAAGTAATGTTTGTAACCGAACCTGGTAAATTGACCCGCAAAAATGAAATGAGCCGACCCAATGATCCGCAAAAATAAATTGACCGACTCAATGACCCGCGAAAATGCAAATAAGTGTGATAAATTGCAAATAAACCCTTCTTTATAGTATCTCTATATACTTGGTCCTTCCTAAGACTGTGAACGACAAAAAACTAGAAAACATAATTTTAACAAATTGGCGGAATTTCCGATATAACTATTTTGCAATATTTAAGAGCAACATTTGTGTTTAACAGTAAAAAAACTAGGATACAAACGAGTACAATACATACAGTTGGCCCTTGATTATCAGGGTGTTATAAAGCTGAACTTTTTTTCCTCCCCTTTCAAGTTTAACTATAGGGGCGCACCCAAACAAGTCCACAATAAGTCTTTACCAAGACATCTCAACATGAGAGTTACAACAATGGCTAGCTTACAACTATACTATTAAGTCACAGCATCACAGAAAGCATATGCTAACTGGAAAAGCAATTTAAAATAAGATCCAAATCCAATATCATGAACCGTGATAAATAGAAGAACGGCCTCCAAAAGACAGGAGCTTCTTCAATCCACAAGCAATCTTCAACATTTGGACGCGATATCTAGGGTGAGGTGTGCTATTTCAAATATCCGATCCAGCTCTTAACCTGAAGAAATGAAGATCCCTGATTCAGTACCCACGCCCAGCTTACCGTGGAATACATGGTTCTTCATTTCTATATTTCCTGGATTATCCTGCTCCTGCATTTGTCCAACTTCACTGACACCCACCAATCTTCATGAATCCAATATCTAAGAGAGCCGAGTTGCCATCAGCATTGCACGAACTTTGGCCCTCAGATCATTGGGAACTTCTGCAGAAGCCTCAATAGGTTGAGATGAGGCACGCTGGTGTGAACTCACTAAATCAACAGAAGTTTCTCTGCTGACATGACCAGTTGCAATATCTTTAAACTGCCGCAAGGTTCTGGAACTTATCTCACCCTCTTCCAATTCAGCTCCATGAATTCTTTTCTTATGTTTATCTGATATGCTTTCACTAGGATCCTCATCATCTGAAGAGCCATGATGCTTTCTGTGGTGCCTTTCTCTACTAGAATGTTCATTTCTATGCCTTTTCTTGTCCCTTCTATGAATTGAAGAGCGATGAGAGCGGTGTTTTCTCCTAGAATCTTTGTGGTGTCTTTCCTTGTCATCAGGATCATCTTCTTCCTCAGAATGTTGCTTAGAAGAATGCCTCTTTCTTAAGGTTTCATGAGGAGAATGGTGAGAACGGTGCTTCCTTCTGGACCGCTTTTGATTCGTGTCTCCATACTCATTATCCTTCTCTCGTGAATCATAAGACCAGTGAGATTTATGGTCTCTCTCTTCTTCGTTACTTTCACCTTCATCCTTAATTTCCCTGGAAGAACGAGAATGATGGCTTCTCTTGTGGTGCTTTTGCTCCTCCCTTTCTATTGCATCCTCACGTTCCATGTCTTCATCATATCTTCTAGACTTCGACCCATATTTCCTTCTTGATACACGACCTTCATCACCCCCCTCGCTATCCTCAGATTTTCCAGATCTTGATCGAAACTTGCGTTTGGAGAATGGTGCAATGTGCTCATCAAAATAATTTATGTCAGGCTTTTCAGTTGATGCAGTCGGGTCTATGGCTGGAGAAGCTAAACTAGCTTCGTTTTCTTTGCTTTCAAGATCAACCACCACACCAGAATGTACAGGTTCCATAGAAGAGCTACGTGATGCTCCTGGTTTATTGGGCACTGTTCCACTTTTCAACATTGCAACAAACAATTTAGCTCTTTTCAGCCTCTCTGCTTTCAACTTCTGCTCTTTCAGCAAAGGTGCCTTAGTCTGATCAGACTTACCGACAGCATTACTCAAATGGGAGTCTGGAGAATTTCCTAGACGTGCTGCTTGATCGCCTCCCCTGCCATTGGCATGAGTATTAGAACCCAAAGGAGTATCTGGAATCATTTGCATATTAGGATTCTTGATGCCCCTTGTTGCAGCCTGAAGGATGGCTGCTGCAGTGGCAGCATCTACAGAGGTTCGAGATGCACACTGGGTTGCTTTTGATTCTGATTCTTCTAGTTCCTTCTTTGACTTGCCTATCACCATCTTGATCTTTTCTTTCCTGTCAGATTCCAGTCGAATGAAACCAGCAGTCGATGGCAATGATGATAAATTGTTTGCCTTTCCAGAACCCGACATCGTGCCATTATATTTTAACTGCAATAAAGAATGGGATTTATTAATAGAGAAAAAAATATAGTATTTCATCCATTCAAATTACAGGAATCAACGACGTGTGACATCCAAATGTAGAAAGGGAATTTAGAAATATACTTCTCGTTGTATTAAGAGCTTCCCAAGTGCCTACTTTATCTAGGATCACGGAAAATTAATAACAAAATTACCTTGTGGGAAGTATTTTCATAAAGTTGCTAGTGATAAAGTATTTCAGAGATTGCATGAAGTGGTGATAAAGTAGGAAAGAGAGAGAGAATATAGAATTGGTGAGGGAGAAAATTTTCAGATTTTTTGGGTTAGTAAGTTTGTAACGTAATGCCACAAATGGAAAAACGGAAAGCTAGGAAGTTATTATTGGAATGGGGAAAGTACTTTGTATAAAAACTCCCAATGCAATTTGAGATATGAATCAGCCAGGGTCAACTTCGTACAGAAAGAGGCCAGGACTTAAAACATGATACTCCCTACATTTTTTTAAGGATTCACATTTGAAATGGCACAAAATTTAAGGTGGAAGAATAAAACATAATTTGTGGAGGTCTTATACAAATGAAGTTGATGGATGACAAGTAGGGTAGAGAACGTATAAAGTATGAGAGTGTGTAAATGATTGTAAAAAAACGCCATATTTGGACAATGAGAATGTTTTAAAAAGAATAGACTATAGTTTATCCAAGCTTCAAATCATTAACTAGGATTAGGCCCTTCCTCTTCCCCTCTAACTACAACAATGTAATATTGGTTTGTACACTGTAATCTTGGGTTGGGTGGATGTAAACATGCATTGCACCCACCGAATCACAGAAGGGATGCAAAAGTAAATAAAACATGTTTCTAAAGCGAACCAAATATTGTATTAGATGGTCTTTAAAGGACCACAACTGAAGCCAAAGACAGTATAAAAGGCAACCAAAACCTACGAAAATGACAGAACGTATACCAGAATACATGGAACATGCGCAATTTATTTAAGCTACTTCAGTATAGAGTTTATGTCCCAAAGTCGATTAAAGAATAAAAGGCAAACCTCTTGCGCAGCTTGAAGGATTTGTAGATAATAAGAATGATACTGATTGGATGGAAGAAGAAAAGGAAACCGCCCATCATTGTTATCCTGCTCAATAAGAGTTGCCTCAAACTGTTTCCCATTTCTAACAATAAACTCCACTAGCTTATCAATTAATCTCTTTAATTCACGTGGAGGCTCCAAAACTAATGGTTCAACCTTCGAAACCAACTCATTGGCCGAACTATTCATCTTTCCTGCTGCAGCTGACAGTGAACCAGATTTATCTTCCTTCTTGGGGCCCTTTGGACATCCCGATTTAGATGCTTTAACCAAAGGGTTCTTCTTCACAGAAATTACCTTCTCTTTATTGGACAAAATTAATCCTGACCGTGACTCGTCTTTTTTATCTGTCTTCTTCAAACTACTTGAAACAGTATGATCGACAACACCAACATTATCGAGGGAAGAGCTTTCATCAGTTTCTTTGATGTCCTCATTGTCCTCTTCCTCCACAGAACCATATATTGATCCTAGCAGGGAGAGAGCACCCCCTATGCCTTCTCCATGTTTGTGCTCACCACCATCTTTTTTACCCTCATCTTGAGGTCCTTCAGAATGCAACAGATCTGGGTGGTTAACAAGAAATCTAAAGTAGGCATGAAGATGATGGTCGGGCATCAAGAACCCAAATGTTGGATTATCTCCCTGCTTTACCCGCAGAATAATCTCAGACTGTCCCCCGTGCTTGCTGACAAAAGTGGCAGTCCGTGCAATTATTTGATGTACTTTCTCCGTTGGAGGCTGGAAGTAGAAAAAGGGAGGGAAAAGAAAAATTCAAGAGCGTAAAGAAACGACATCAGAAATCACATATTTTGCAAAATGAATAAAATAAACAGCTCCTCAACCAAATAAAATGAATATTGAACACTGAAAAATTAAAGCACTCAGCGTAACTATGTAGCATATATAACAGCACCACACCATAACCAAAAGAAGATCACAAACAATTAGATACACAGCATTTGCCATCTCAAGCAGACTAATATTTCTACTTGCCTAACCCCACCTGCACAGCCATTGGTCATGGCATCAAATGAGAACAAGGTGCCTGTGTTTAGCAAACATAATCACAAGTAGTCCATCCTGCTCCGGGAATCTGAAAACTTGAGAAGGTGAGCCATAAAGGACATACCTTTGACAATTGTGACAGCCCATACTTGGAATTGAGTTAGCAAGTTAAAAATAAAATCCCATTAAGCCAGCCAAAGAAAGAAACTATATCTAAACTCTAGAGTGCAAACTTACCAAGCTCTTAACGTCTTCTGGTATGGGGAAGGGCGGGAGAAATACAGAGGACTCCAAAGCAGCAGAACTATTTTGGTCAGCAGAATCCTCACTATTTCCGTAAGAAAATCCCACCGCACGATACCCACCAGTATACAATGGCTTCTCATCCTCTTCTATCTCTGAATAAAATACCAACAGTCAGATGCCACGCTAATCATTATTAATAAAATTAATTGTGTACAAAATCATACAACACAAAACATAAAGAGAGTATGGTTCTAAATAAGGGCAAGTGAAACCTTACTTGCAAGCCGAAGAATGAAGGTCAGATAGGATACATCCTTCCTGCAAATTTGGAAGTATATACACATGTGCTACGAGCACAGACTAGATAGCTATTACAGCCCACAACCTATACAGTTTTTTAAGATGACTTCAGACTTCAGAACGAAAATTTGTTTCCAACATTCAAAACACCAACCTCCCTAAGGCATGGAGCCAATTGATCGGTTATCTTATTTGTCCAACTAACCTAACACAAGCCAACTGTAAGTTTCTGATCTGAATCTTATTCCGTGTAAGTTAACACAGCTAGCTAAGCTATTCAAATTTATACACAAATCTAGCTCTACAACTCCTTTTTGTCACATAACTAGCTAAACTATAAAGTTGTGTGCCACACAAGTTGATTGGTTGCAGGATTTCCGCCCGGGAAAGAGTATGAACAAACTTTTTTCTTGTTAATAACAAAACTGGTTTGTGATGACAATGAATGTATGTAATCAATGTTCAGCATAATTCACAAAAAAATTGGGAAAAAACATCCGGGATATTTAGATATTATTCTATAATAATTGTGTGCAGTCTATTTCAGTAGTAAGACAATAAGATATTCCAATCCATTTCCACACTTCCCGGGAAGATTTTGGCACTGTAGCAACTTATGTGGCATAAAAGTGCATAACTTGGCTAGTAATATGGGGAGAAAAAGTAGTCATAGTTTTGTTAATTTTTTTGAATAGAATAGCTAGTTATCCAATACTTACATATAATAAAATAAGTTTGGGTGTTTGCATTGCAGGGAGATTTCATTCAAACAAAGTAACCAAATTGTCCTCTCTTACAATTCAATCACTCTAAGTCTAAGGCATATGTTTGATTATCCAACAGTAACGAATAATAATTCGATTATCCTCCCCATTTACAGCGCAATTATCTATTGAAATAAATAAATAAATCTGGGTGGAAATTTGTTTGCACTAGACTAGTTAATTCAATAGGCAAAGCAGCAGCAGCAGCAGCAAAACAATAAAGATGAAGCTGAAAAAGAACAAGTGTAGGGTAATAATAATAATAATAATAATAATAATAATAATAATAATAAGAATACTAACCTGGTTGATCGGGTTGCAAAATAAGGTCGAGATATCGTTGGTAATCAAGTTGACTCTGAAGCGATGGGTCATCAAGCTGAAGAAAAGTTTGATTTTTGCGACGGCGCGAAGGCGGAGGAGAAGAGAGAAGGTGGCGAACGTCGTATCGGTCGATTTTGAGGGAGTGCCACTCAACAAGAGCTTCACCCGAGTTTACGAAACCCGCACTTGCATCATCGTCGAATAGCAGAGCATGCCGACCGATTATCTCCAGATCCATACCCATGATGATTGATTTAATACGTACTTGTGGAAAATTCAATTTCAATTCATCGATTTCTTGCAAGGAAGAAGAAGAACCCTAGAACAAATAAAAGAGGTATGTATGTATGTACGTACGTACTATCGGTGCCCGTTTGGTTTGAAAATTGGTATTTCATTTTGCAAAACTGGATTATTCGGCCCATTTAAGTAATTAGATTATGTTTGGGGGTTTTCGCCTAAAAATCTTATTTGGCTGGACTCTACGAATTGAACTATTTTCAATAAAATCCAGTTTGGTTCTGAATTGATTTTGGATTATTCAGTAGGATAAAGCAAAGTGGAATTACTGATATACCTCTATGCTTTCCCACTTATTGTATAAAATCGAGTTTGATTTTCAATTTGATTTAGTGAAAATTACATGTGAACATAATTTTAGGGGAGCAAATTTTTACCATCTTCTCGTGTTTAATCGAGAAATTCTGGAATTTTGATCATATGAATTTCGTATACAAAATTATCCGAAAATCTTTGAAATTATTGCATCCATAGTTACATTGCCATTGTTGATAACTTTGGCATCGATTTTGAGTTTATATGACTTGACCATTAAAATTTAGTTTATAGATATTGTTTATAATCTGTGTAATAATTATCTTAACGAAATACATGTTTCCTTATAAGATCGATATTTCATATGAGTGAAATTTATAATCCCATATTTTTCATCTCATGCGTAGAATAATTATTTTTGGCGATTGAAATCGACATCGCATATGTTTATCATCCCATCTAAACATAAATTTTTCTACATTTTAAACATAAAAGTGTAAAGCATGTAAAAGCCAAAATCGTTTGAGCCATGATTTTAGGTCGTAGACAAATAAAAACTCAAACTTTTAATTATATAAATGTTGTTTTTATAATATATAAAGTAAAAAAAAATCACATATATGTAATTAACGATGCATATTTTGTATTCAAAACACATATATACTCCGTCTATATTCTGTCAAAATTTGCACATATTTAATATGCTAGAATATTTTTTCAAAAAATGATGAAGAAAAAACGTTCTTGAACTGACAACTCTAAATTATCATCGTTATTCTCGTAAGCAACGCTAACCAATTTTTTTAATTATTAGTATTTTTTTGTTTAATCATTCTTATAAAAAAGTTGGTTATACCATTAAACAAACAAAATTAATTTTGATGTCAATACATAAGATACGCCAAAAAACAAAAGTATAAAAGGTCTAATGAGTAAATGAGTAGAAAAGAGAAATAAATATTACAGGGGTACAAAATGAAAAGAAAGGGTCTGGCCCAGGAAACCATTGGGAAAAAAAAAAGAAAGGTGGAATCCAGGAAACGGAAAAAATGAAAAAGAAAGAGTGCAAAACTAGGAAAATATAAAAGAAGAAATGGAAGGTGGAAATTAGGAAGGAAAAAAAAGTGCATTGATGTGAATCGATTTGTGTTCTTGGATTTGGATGGCATATTTAGTAATTGATGGGAAGTTGTATAAGATTAGACATTTCATGAGAAAGAAGATAATCCAAAAGTAAATACCTCCTCATAGAAGGTATTTGAAATTGGATTATTCATGTACAAATTTGAGGGCTTGAGGCGGGTTGGAGAAATTGGATTATTCCAAATAATCCATTTTTTCGGGCCGACAAAAAGGCAACCAAACTGGATTATTGAGGGTATTCGGACAAAAACCCCTCAAACCAAACGGGCACTCAAGAATCCACTGTGTAAGGGACGGGACGGGACGGGTTTCATTAATAAGGTAGAACTCAAAGTACATCCGGATTCGCAACCGCGACATCAGAAAAACCCATACCATCAACAAAAACACGAGTAGCTATCAAATGCGCAAAAGAATTATAACAACGTCTAACAAACTTAATGTACATCACGCAAATGGTAGAATCTGGGTGCTTTGGGATCCATTGAAAGTGAAGGTGTGCTACGTGGAGGGTGATGCACAATTCGTGCATTGTAAATTATTTGGTTTAGATGGCGAATTTCTAATGTAGGTTACAGCTGTTTATGCACTTAATCATCTGGATGATCGGCGACGGCTATGGAGGCAACTTGAGAGAATACAACCCCCTTGTTCGGAGAGATGGATGCTTATGGGGGATTTCAACAATGTGCTTACTTCGCATGATCGGATTGGTGGGGGCTATTGTTCACCCAAATGAATATTGTGATCTTGTCAGTATGATGGAGCGTACAGATTTGTATGAGGTAGATAGCATCGGCGACCACTTCACTTGGCACAACAAGCACACGACTGATCCGATTTATTCTCGGATTGATCGTGTTCTAGGTAATATGGCTTGGCTACAATCATATAGTCATCTACAGGTGGAAATTTTGGATGCAAATGTGTCGGACCATGCTTTGTTAAAATTGCGGATTTTTGGAAGCCCGCCACCTACTCGCCGGTCTTTCAAGTTCATCAATAGTGTTACAGATTCTCCAGAGTTTTTGGACACTGTTCACAACAAATGGGCGGGTAATGTAGAGGGAAATGGATTGTACTTTCAAAACTTTTTCATTCGATTCGATTCGATTCCATCGATTCGATTCGATTCGTCTTCAGTTCAGCTCTCTTAAGTTCATTAAATTCATATTATTATTATTATTATTATTATTATTATTTTATCATTTATTTACACAACCCATCTTTTGTACGAGGAAAATAAGAAAATTTATCCAATTGAGATATTTTCACCCTTTTTCTTTCTTTCTTTTTAACACGACTTTTAGTAGATCAATGAAATAAAAAGTATAGTTACGATTCGAATTACCCTTCTTTTCTACCGTAAAAGTTGAGTTAAGATAAGAAACTACAGGAACCTGAGAGTACCATTCAAACTGGTTCACATACTTTGTACGTACATCTCTAACAAAAAATCGACATGTTCTTTTATTGGAAGATATTAGAACAATAGAAGTAAACTCAGAAGCATACGTTGGGTTTTTTCTCAAACTTAATAAATAAAAAACAAGTTATACCAAACTAAAGTCAAACCAAACTCTACAAATTACGCACAAAAAAGTATAAAACAAAGTTATGTTAGTCAAATATACTTAATTTACTTTTATAATATAATTTTATTATATTCTTTTGTCGTGTAATTTGCGAGTAATTACAGTCAACGTCCAGAAAAAAGTCTCCTTGCGAATTTATTAATGGACCGGATGTAGTATTCATTATTATTAAAAAATGGGACAAATGTAATTTCTTCAGTTCGTTTCAATTTGATTCGTTTGATTTGACTCATTTGATTTGATTCGATTCGATTCAAGATTTCAAATTTGAAAAACAGAGCCTTAGTTTGGCGGAAGCTCCGGATGCTGCAACCGGCAATCCAAGGCTTACAGAGGCGGGTTACCGGGGTACTAAACACTTTGGACCAGGCTCGTGATCGACTTCGACAGGCACATGATGATTTGGTACTCGATCGAATGAATGGAGATGTGATTGAGAGAGTGAAACAATGCACAACGGATGTCTTGTACTGGAATGAAATAGAGGAGCGTCTACTACAGCAGAAATCGAAGATTGATTGGATTCGGTTGGGCGATAGTAATAATTCATATTTTCATGCCTCTGTGAGAGCAAAGAACAGGAATTTGGGTATCCTATGCCTCCAGAAATCGAATGGGGAGATGGTGACCAGTCCGAGTGATATAGAAGAGGAGGTTTTGGCATTCTACTCGAATCTTGTGGGAACTACGACAGACTATCTAGAGGAAATTGATATTCCGGCAATGCGAGAGGGGCCACGATTGAGTCGTGAGCATGCTTTAGGGCTAATCTGCCCTATCACACGGCTGGAAATTCAAGAAGCCCTACAAGGGATTGGTGATCTGAAAGCGCCAGGATTAGATGGGTTTAATGCAATGTTTTTCAAAGCAACATGGGGGATTATTGAAAATGATGTGGTGCGAGCGGTGAAACAGTTTTTTGATGATGGTAGAATGTATGCAGCGTTGAACTGTAGCATTGTGACCTTAATACCCAAGATTGCAGACGCACAGATGGTTAAAGACTTCCGACCGATTTCTTGTTGTACCACTTTGTACAAGATCATATCCAAGGTCCTGACAACTCGACTAAGTAAGGTACTTCCTGATATAATACATGAGAGCCAAGCTATTTTTATTCCTGGCCAACAAATCCAGAATCATATACTATTGGCTTATGAACTCTTGAGGGGGTATAATAGACATCATGGGGCTCCGAAGTGTATGTTACAGATGGATCTTCAGAAAGCATATGACACGGTAGAATGGAGTGCATTGGAGAGTATTTTGAGAGAGCTTGGTTTCCCGACCAAATTTATTCATTGGATAATGGTCTGTGTTACCACTGTCTCATATAGGTACATGATCAATGGCACGGCATCAAAATGTCTAAAGGCGAAGCGTGGATTGAGACAAGGAGATCCTATCTCTCCCCTTTTGTTTGTATTGATTATGGAGTATCTTTATCGAACTTTGCAGGGTTTGCGGCATATCCCGGACTTTAATTTCCACTCGAAATGTGAGAGATTAAACATTATTAACCTCAGCGTTGCAGATGGCCTTTTACTTTTCACACGTGGGGATTCCGAATCTGTTCGGCTGGTGATGGACCGGTTTCATTCCTTCTCCCGGGCTACGGGTCTACGAGTGAATCCCGCTAAATGCAACATTTACTTTGGATCCGTCCCACCGGAGGTGAAGGAGCAGATCAGGCTACTTACTGGATTCCCATTGGGGGCCATGCCTTTTCGATATCTTGGGGTGCCAATGACTAGCAAGAAGGTCACAGTTTTACAGTGTCAACCATTAATTGATAGGATTGTGGCTAGAATTCGGCATTGGAGTGCTAAATTGCTTAGCAATGCAGGGAGAGTACAACTCATTAAGAGTGTTCTATTCGCAGTGACAAATTATTGGTTGTAGTGTCTCCCGCTTCCCAAAGGAGTGCTTCGGCGCATTGAGGCTATTTGTAGATCCTTCACCAATTGACGGTGATTGATTACTCGAAAAGCGCCGGTAGCTTGGGAAAAGGTATGCTTGCCTAAATCAAAAGGTGGATTGCAAATTATCTCACTTCTGGAATGGAGTCAAGCTTATATGTTGAAATTGCTTTGGAATTTATGTGGCAAAAAAGATAACTTGTGGGTCAAGTGGGTGCATAGTTACTACATTCCGCAACAAGATATTCTGACGCATAATCCCCCAGCTTCGAGCTCCTGGATACTTAAAGGAATTTTGAAATGTAGACAACTTACCCTCCAAAATTATGCGTGGGATGCTATGATGCACCTTCCCAAGTTTGTAACGGGGCTGGTGTACCGTGAACTACAAGAGGAACATGTACCTGTAGAGTGGCGCTCACTGTTCTACAAGAATAGCGCAAGACCGAGGGCATTGATGGTCCTTTGGTTTGCATGTCATGAACGCCTTGCAACTAAGGACATATTGCTGCGATTTGGGTTGATCACGACAGCTGCCTGCTGCTTTTGTACCGATGATGAGAGCTTGCCACACCTGATGTTCCAATGTTCCACTCCCGCTGCGATTTGGACTACAGTACTTGCATGGCTGAGGCTGCAACATACCCCTGGAAATTGGAACAGTGAACTGACTTGGATACTCCGGAAGACGAAAGGTAAAGGCTGGAAGGCCAAGCTCTTGAAGATGGCCTTTACGGAAACTGTGTATGAGGTATGGAAGTTCCGGAATGAGTATTGCTTTAATTCGACTTCTGGCACACCGGATACTAATGGAGTTGCCCAAAACATTATCAATATAATGATCTATAGGGCTTGGAGTGATCGCAAACTCAGACCCCATGTTGGGAATTTGATGATTGCCTAGTTTTATTTTGTTATTTTTGCGTTTTGTCCTAACGGTTTAGGCTGGATCGTCTGATCGCCTTCTGCTTTGTATTTGTTTTGGATAATGATAATATATTCACGTTCCAAAAAAACGTCTAACAAACTTAAAGGAAACAAAATGAAAAACTAAAGAGATGGTTTTGGTTTCTTCAATGATATATTTCCTATAGAGGAGAGTGAAGCATCTTATCCTTGTAGCTGGGAGATTACAGTAGCACAATCTCCTTCAAACTCCACATGTTGCCAATCCTTGCCATACGCAAGTATCACTGCACTTCGAGCTGCGAGCGCCTCGGCTACTTCTGGAGTGGGGTGAAGTGAAAACTACATCGTTGCCATGCCAAGACTTGTCCAGAATAGTCTCGAGCTACAATCCCCACGCTGGTTTCGTTTGTGGCTTGCCGAAAAGACGCATCGAAGTTGATTTTAATTATTCCCTGTAATGGTGGTACCCAAACTTGATTCACGTGCTCTTGGGCTGGAGTACAGAGTTTGCGCCTCACTGTATTTCGCAATATATCGATGCACAAATTGGACAGACTCTATTGCATCAAAGCCTTCAGCTTCATGGACCAATTTATTTCTGTGACACCATATAGTCCAGCAAGATGTGATGAAAAAGTCGAAATCCACCATGGATAGATTCTTTCGTACCTGTGCAATCCAAACAGAAACATCTTATGAATTACCAGAAATAATCACATGTGGTAATGGTGTACGGGCCCAATAGAGACGAGCATAGGAGCAATCGCGGAGAATATGTAATAACGACTCCGCATCCAAAGAGCAAACTGGACACTTAACATCTACATCAATTCCTCTACGACATAAAGCAACAGAAACAGGAAGTGCATTCCGAATAACACGCCAAAGAATTTTTTTTTATTTTGTTCGGAAGTTTAATTTTCCAAACCCAATTCAAGTCTTCTTTGTTCGAAACACTAGTAGTACCAACTTTATTAAGTTGTTCATCCTGCTTAAGGGTCCATGCTAGATGATAGGCGCTACTAACTGTGTAGTGTCCACTCTTAGAATTATGCCAAATCCGACGGTCCTCGACATCCAACAAGGGCAATGGAATCTGCAGGATGCTGTCAGTGTCTACATCCCAAAATATAATCCGAACCCGGTTCACATCCCAACCCACACCAGAATCCGCAAACAGAGAAGCAACAGTGCAATCCATATGAAGGAAATTGGGTGTAAAAGGTTTAAAACCCGAATCTCGTGGTAGCCAAGCATCATTCCACGCATCAATGCTTCTCCCATTTCCTACCCACCATCTTATACTATGTCTAACAAGATCCAAAGCATGACAAATACTCTTCCAAGTGAACGAAGAGTTTTGTTTGGGGGTGGCTTCAAGAATATCCAAATCTGGGAAATATTTGGCTTTAAAAACATAACTCAAGAGGGAATTTGGGTAAAAATAACTCTCCAAATCTGCTTTCCAAACATCGCAAGGTGAAAAGAGCGAAGATCACGAAATCCTATCCCTCCATCCCTTTTCGAGTCACACAAAGAATCCCATTGAATCCAATGAACCTTTTTCTTTTTACCATCACCCCACCAAAATTTAGCAATAATAGACTCGATCTCCTTAAGAAAGTAATCTGGTAATTTAAAACACCCCATCACATAAGTGGGGATGGCTTGAATAACAGATTTAATCAGTACTTCCTTTCCCGCCTTAGACAGAAACTTATTCCCAAACCCCTTAATCTTCTTCCACACTCTCTCACACAACCAACTAAAGACTTCTTTTTTCTACCTACCCAACTCCGTTGGAAGGCCCAAATATTTATCATGTTTATCAACTATCCTTACCGGCAGAGACTCCCTCACCTCTTCCACCCTCTCCCTCCCCGCATTACGACTAAAGACAACATTAGACTTTTCCAGATTCATTTCTTGGCCCGAAGCAACACTATATCTATGAAGAATACTTCCTATTTCCAAGATAGCTTCATCACCAGCAAATAAAAGATGAGAGATCCTTGGTGCTCAAGGAGTCATAGTAACTCCACGTAGTACCTCCCTCCCCTCAGCGTCCCGAATAAGCGAACTAAAAGCTTCAGTAACAAAGAGAAAGAGATAAGGTGAAAGGGGATCTCCCTGCCTAATCCCCCTCTCCGGCTGGAAAGAATCGAGCTGAACTCCGTTCAGAAGGACTGAATAGGAGATAGTACACACAGTAAGCATAATGAGTTCCACAAAATTGGACCCAAAGCCTAATCTCTCAAGCACTCGTTTTAGGAAAGGCCCCTCAACTCAATCATAAGCTTTACTCATGTCAAGTTTCAAAGCCATAAAAACATCTTTACCCTTGGTTTTTTGTTTAAGAAAATGATTGACTTCATAGGCCACAAGCACATTATCAGTTATAAGTCTATTAGGAACAAAAGCAAACTGGGTCTCAGAGATAATGGTATTCATGTGGGGTTTTAGCTTATTAGTTATAGCCTTAGAAGCTATTTTAAAAATGACATTACTGAGGCTAATGTGGCAAAATTGGTTAATCTTTACAGGTGTCTTACACTTTGGGATAAGCACAATATGGGTAAAATTCAATTTAGGATCAAGTACTCTATTATTAAGAAAGTCAAGAGTACAGTCGATAACATTTTTACCAACCAGGTGCCAGAAACGTTGATAAAATAAAGCAAACATGCCATCAGGGCCAGGGGATTTAAGGGGGTACATATCAAACAAAGCACGTTTTACCTCTTGTGGAGTGAGCTCCTGGTTAATATGTAGTTGGTTTTATATCATTTTATCTCTTTTTTTTCTTTTTATTTATTTAGAGATAGTATACTATAGGACCTAATTTTCCATTAGAAATGGAAAATCCGATTTTTTTTTTTTGTAATAAACCGGTCTCGGTCAGTTTTCCAGCTGCCCGAAATTCGTATTCGGTCTTCGGTCACTATAAAAGCGCAAAAACAGAACTGAAAAAGCTCAAAAAATGAAAATTCAAATTTCCATTCGTTCCTGGCGATTCCGACTATTCCAGCGATTTCGACGACAAACCATCACCTATAATGTCCTATAATCCATCGATCGAGGTAATTGGATCGAAATTTTTTTGTTTACAGTAATTTCTATTTTTTCAATTGATTTTTGATTTAAAATCGGTGAGATTTTGATCGATTCAATTTCTATACTCTAATTATACAGATTGGAATAGTGATCAAGCTATTGGAACAACAGATCGAGCTATCGGTACGATTTTACATGATCGAACTTTTTTTTTAATTGTATTAAATGTATTTCTGTGATATTTCTGATCGAGCTATTGTTCGTACTCTATTGTATTTCAATCGATTTTTTATTTAAAATATGTGAGATTTTGATCGATTCAATTTCTATACTCTAATTATACAGATTGGAATAGCTGATCAAGCTATTGGAACAACAGATCGAGCTATCGGTACGATTTTACATGACCAGACTTGTTTTTTTTTTTATTTTATTAAATGTATTTATGTGATATTTCTGATCGAGCTATTGTTCGTACTCTTTATTGTATGTGAAATTTTTGTATCTGTGAATTTACTTTGGTGACTAGGAGATGTTATTTGGTGTCTGTGTCATTTCCATTTATAAATGTGCATTTTACCTTGTGTCTGTGGGGTTTTTATTGCTTTATGTGAGATTCTACTTATATCTGTGAGTTTTTGTTACTGTGATTTTTATCTAGTGTCTGTGACTTTTGCATCTGTGATATTTATGCTGTGTCTGTGAGTTTTAACAACTGGGGTATTTTCCTTGTCATCTGTGAGATTTTGTATATGTGCGATTTACATTGTGTCTGTGAGTTTTTAAGACTGGTTATTCTCCTTGTCATCTGTGATTTTTGTATCCATGGAATTTACATTGTGTCTGTGAGTTTTTGTGTCTGTGATTTTTATCTTTTATCTGTGGGTTTGGCATATGTGAGATTTATGTTGTGTTTGTGAGTTTTAACAACTGGGGGATTTCCCTTGGTGTCCATGAGTTTTTGTATCTGTGGGATTTACATTGTGTCTGTGAGTTTTTGTGTCTGTGATTTTTATCTTGTGTCTGGGTTTGGCATCTGTGAGATTTATGTTCTGTCTGTGAGTTTTAACAACTAGGGTATTTTCCTTGGTGTCTGTGAGTTTTTTTGTCTGTGATTTTTATATTGTGTCTGTGGGTTTGGAATATGTGAGATTTATGTTGTATATGTGATTTTTTACAACTGGGGTATTTCCTTGTCATCTGTGAGATTTTGTATATGTGGGATTTTCCTTAAGTTATTTGGTTTCTTAAGTTAGCAGATAAGGGTCCTAGAAAGGAAGGATTGAGATGATTTTTTAAGTCAATATCATTTAATTGAGCTTTAGCATTTTTCAGAGCTTGATTAGATCACTAAGATTAGCAAGAGGCCAGAGTTTAACAGAAGTAGCAAGATTTGCACAATAATCACCAAAATTTTTAGTACCATTCCTGGCACAAGTTATTGGCACAAGCACGATCAAGTCTTTTGCAAATAAAAGAGTTCGCATATTGACGATTATTCCAAGTAAAAGACGAGCCACATAAACATAAATCATCTAAACCACACGTAGCAAGACAGTTACTAAAATCATGCATACGTCTTCAACGTTGATTATTGCCACCTACTTTTTCAGAGGGATGCAGAATATTATTAAGTCTCCTAAAACCAGCCAAGCATTTGAAATGGAAGCACAAAAATCAGTAAGTTGTGAATATACCTGATTGTGGCGTCCTGGTTGCGCAAACTGGTAAACAGAAGAGAGAGAAAATGCTTGAGTAGCTTGTGGAGAAACTACTTCAAAATTTATCATCCTGTCAGAGCCAGCCAGTTGAAGAAGTTCCACTTCAGTTTGGTTCCAAAGCACCCAGAAACCGCCAACTTGGTTGTCTGCTGATGAGTCGGTTTTATATCGTCTCTCATCTTGTCTTTTTTGCCGTCCTTTTGTTATTCTTAAGTATAGTTTTAGTTGTTTTTCCTAGAGTCTTTTTACTTGTTTTGTTCTCTTTGACTTTTGTAGGTATTTGGCTAAACCGTGTTAATTGAAGGCAAAAAGGATGTGATTTACATACATTTAGATATGGAGCGCCGATGCTTCGTATGGTTGCTAGAAGTGAAGCGGGGAAGTCGAAACGCCGAGATTTGAAGTTAAAAGGAGCAAAATCGAGCAAGAAGGACAAAAAGGGCAAAATCGTCATTTTCCGGAAGAGTTAGCGAACGCCATTTTCAAGGTTGGGGTCCGCCAAAACGAAACAGGAAATTTTGGCGGACGCCATGGATGGGTTTTAGCGTCCGCCAAGTTTAATCATGGCGTCCGCCAACTTCCTTCCATGGCGGACGCCAAGTAGAAAGTTGGCGGATGCCAACTTTCTCTGTTCCTGCGCGTGATTTTTTCCGATTCTTTCCTAGTTAGTTTTTATTCCTTTCTTTTTAGTTAAAAACAACATTATTACTTTCATAATACATTCTATTGTTAAGAACTCATACTTTGCTCTCAAGCTAGACCTAGTTTTCAAGACAATTACCCGTTTTGAGGTAATTGAACCGATTTTCATCTTGTAATTCGACGACTCATTGATTGGGAGCATAATCTACATACTTTCTTGCATCATTCGCTTTAGATTCTTCAGGTTCTACCTAGGGTTTGTGACAACGAAGAGTAAAACAGTATCAATCGATCGATTCCTCGTATTTAGTATTAGATTATGTGTGTTAATCGTTTAATTGCTTATTTGATTATGTCTTCGCATAACATGAGTAGCTAAACCCCCTGATTATGGGGTGGTGATGGATTCAAGCATGCTAGTTAGGGTTTATGCGTTTATGTATAATCAGGTTACGATTACTATGTGCTTTTTAGATTAAATTGTATATCCTGCTATTACGTTTGATGCGCAATCCGTCAATATCACTGTTAGATTAAGCATTTGATCCCTGGAAACCAAAACATTTTTCATCTTGCTTCAATCTAACAGTTAGTTGCAAACGGTAATAGTAGGATTAGCTTTATTGATCGTAGCTTAGTGAAATTGACGCCTTCACTAATGCTATTCGTTTTCTGAACCCAAGTAGTGACAACTTGAGGTAATCGCTTCTTGTGGATCGCATATTTCCTGCTAGCTAGCTTGTCTTCTAGTCACCACTCCATAATTCTCCTCATTCATATATCAATCTCGTTAAGTGTCAATCATATCTAGTTTTGTCTGCCTAGTTTGTTTACTGTTACGATAGTTAATCAATCTGCTGCCGAAGCAAACAAACTTTTACTGCTTTCCATATTGTTTCTATTTATTCGTAAATTCAAACTCAGCCTAGTTAAGTCCTTCGAGACCGACCTCAGGGTTAACTTCACTGCACTACAAGTTTTCGTAGTGTTGAAAATTAACTCTTGGCTCTTAAACAAATATTGAAACTTTGATTTTGACACATCATCTGCTCCAATCACGGTTTGACTAGTAAACCCAAGCTGTCGAATCCACTGCGGAGAACTATTCCAAGAGAGTCGAGTATCCATCAACAAAATAATAGCAGGTTGGTATTCCTTTATGTACTCCTTGAGAGCAAGCTGGAGTTCGAGTCTCCCTGCTCCGCGCACATTCCAAGAAAGGATTTTCATTGATGCCTTATCTATCACCGGCCTCCATAGCACCGGTGGTTAACAATTAACACTGCCTACCATCATAAAAGAAAACTAAATTTGAAAGCATAAATTTCTTATGCATATAATTAATTATTAGTGAAGGCATCTAGATTAATATGCTAGCCAGAACAAAACAAATGTTCTAAATTTATGTTAGTTGATGATTTTATTAATGAAGTTTGGCGCGAGGACTTTGCAATAAAGGAATTTATTACTTTCGCTCACCTAGTAGATACATGAAATCTGAAGTGCTCTTTTTCTTCTATGGCGAACGCACAACAACCCTCACCTGGCATGCTAGACTCGGTCATCTATTTGTACGAACTAGCTCCAATATTATTTCTAAGTCAAGTTACTGGTTTCTAGTCATTCTGGTACTTTGAATAAGTTCTGCATCTCATGTGGTGTTAGTAAGACTGTTGGTCCAGATAACGGCAAAGTAAAAGACTAGGGGGGGGGGGGGGTGAATAGTCTTTTAAAACTTTTGTCGATAAAAACTATTTCTCAGATATCTGAATAGATATCTGATACTTAGAATCAGAGCGCGGAAGACTTAATAAAGATAAGTGCAGAAACAGTTAAAGTGTGTGTTTGTGTGTGTGTTGCTGAAATGTAAATACAGAAAGGTAAATAACACAACAAGTATAGTGGTATCTGGAGGTGGCGTAATCCTCCAACTAATCCACTTCGGTCTACCAGAGACCTAGAATTCACTAGAACAGATAATTGAGTTAACCTTACAATAATCCTATTCTAAGATTCTTAAACAATTGGTTCCCAACCAAATGTTCCCCCTGAGTTGTTCCCCGGCTTTCACAGCCAAGTACTTCCTGTACTCAGAAACCTTTGAGTTATTCCCTAGCTTCCCAAGCTAAGTACTTCCTATACTCAATAACCTTGGAGTTATTCCTTAGTTTCCCAAATCAAGTACTTCCTATACTCCGGTAACCTTGGAGTTATTCCTTAGTTTCCCAAATCAAGTACTTCCTATACTCCACGCCAGTTATGGTGTTGGTTTTGGTTTGAGTTGTCAGATGAGCTTCTTTAATAACTTATTCAGTTATTCAGATAGCTCTGTGAATCAAGTATACTTAATACACTTTTCAATGTATGGTAACTTGTTCTTTTTACTGACCCAAGTCTTAGATAAATGTTCAAGAGAATGAATCTCAGATACTTGATCTTTCGTTTCAACTCTTTCACAGATAGCTGTGCTTGTTTAGGATCAGGACACTTAGAACTTCAGTGTTACTCAAGATCAAAAGCTTTGGTCGCAACAGAAAGCTTTGAGGATAAGTAAGTTGCTTTTAGAGAGTAAGATGTTCAGCGTTTTCAAGATATGTCGTGTGTCTCTTCAAGAAGTCTAAGTGTTGATATTTATAGATGAATTTGAGTACCGTTTGAATAGTATCCGTTAGGCTCAAATTCAAACTATTGATATCTGTGTATAGTACTGTAGCAGGTTTTGTCTTCTTCTTCGTCGCCATTGCTTTTATTCAGACATCTCTGTCCGTGCATTAAATGCATTGTACTATACTTTTTGTCCTGTATTGTCAACGGAACTATGCTTTGTATCAGAGACTAGTGTTATCTGATTCTTTGCACGTCCTTATCTTCAATCTTCAGATACCACTATTTATTGAAACAACTTTGTTTGCAATATATATATTTCTTTTTCAGAAATGTGGTTAATGCTCAAGGTATCCGAGAATAGATATCTGTGGACACTTTCCTTGTTTTCAGATAGGCCTCTTATTTCTCAGATATCTCTTGTGACACAGTTTGTCTAAAACTATTCGTTTCTCCAAGATATCTGGCTAAGGTATCTGAAAAGCGATTTGATAATCTTGTGCAGTTTCTTCAAGTCTTCAATGTCGTTGAGCTTGTTCTGCTTGGATGTCTTCTTCTTGGTCTTCTCTTCATAAAATAAAAATTACATTTTGAGACCTAACATCATATACAAGATTAGCTAGACTATCATACTTAGTGGATTTCCTCTTTTACAATGTTCAAGTGAACCAAGAGTACTAATCACCTTTCTGAGACTAAGATAAGTCATCATGTTGCTGATCAAAATCTAAACAGATATTTCTAACAAAATATCTAACAAATTTCCTAACAAATTTCCCAAGAAATTTCCCAACAAATTTCCCAACAAAGACTCAGAAATTACCATTCCGTGAATCTTCGTTTACTGCATTACATCCTCTACATTATATATTTGCTGATGTCTGGGGTCTTACTTCAGTTGCTTCCATGGATGGCAGTTGATACTACTTGTTACTTGTTAACTTGTTTAGCCGATATTGTTGGTTGTTCCCTATAGCGGCAAAGTCTGAAGTTGTTCCCTTAATTGAGAAACAATTTGGTCATAAGGTTGAAACTTCTATAGTGATAATGGTGGAGAATTCATTGCTTTACGCCGCTATTTTGCTTCCTCCGGTATCAGTTTCCTAACTACAACACCACACACTCCCGAACAAAATGGTATTGCTGAGAGCCGTCATAGACATCTTCTTGAGACACGGGTCACGCTCTTCTCCATCATGCAAGTGACATTTTTGGTCATGTGCGCTTCAAACAGCAACATACTTGACCAACCGACTACCTACTCCAATTTTGCAGGGGCGTAGTCCTTTTGAGGCTTTATTTGGTTCTACTCCGAATTATCTCAAACTGCGAACCTTTGGTTGCTTGTGTTTCCCATTGCTGAAGCCTTACACATCAACTAAGCTTGACTCACCATATCTCCCATGTTTATTTATCGAATACTCTACCTCACAGAGCGCCTATCGTTGTATGGACCTGGATACCTCTCGTGTATTTGTATCTCGACATGTGCGTTTCTCGAAATTCATTTTTCCGTTCAAAAGTCTTGCTCCTGCCTCTCCTCCAGTATATCCTACTCCACCATCTTCGGTTCCAATTACCATGTTTCATCCTATTGCACCGCCAGCAACACCAACTATAACACCACCTCTACCGCACACAATTGCACCACTATCAGAACCAACTATAGTAACATCTCCAGTGCCTACCACACCGCCATCTCCTATTTTAACTCAAACTCCGCCACATACTTCTCCTTTATTGCCAGCTGAACCCGAGTTCTCCTCTCCCGTGTCTCCTTCAACCCCACTATTGGTCCAGATAACGGCAAAGTAAAAGACTAGAGGGGGGGGGGGGGTGAATAGTCTTTTAAAACTTTTGTCGATAAACACAGTTTCTCAGAAACATGGGGGGTTTATGATACTTAAATTCAGAGCGCGGAAGACTTTAAGATAGGTAAGTGCAGAAACAAAAAGTATGTGTGTGTGCTTTGCTGAAAGATGAATGCAGAAAGGTAAATAACACAGCAAGTATAATGGTATCTGGAGGTGGCGTAATCCTCCAACTAATCCAATTTGGTCTTTCTGAGACCTAGAATTCACTAGAACAGATAATTGAGTTCACCTTACAATAATCCTATTCTAAGATTCCTAAACAAATGGTTCCCAACCAAATGTCCCCCCTGAGTTATTCCTCAGCTCCTAGAGCTAAGTACTTCCTCTACTCAGATAACCTTGGAGTTATTCCCTGATTTCCCAAATTAAGTACTTCCTCTACTCCACGCCTTGATGGTGTTGGTTATAAGGTTTGTCAGAGAGGCTTCTTGTATAACTTTTCAGTTATGTTTCCAGAGAGCCTAATAGAACAAGACTACTTAATACACTTGTTCAGTGTATGGCAATCGCTTTTCTTGACCCAAGTAATTGATGTCCGTTCTGGAGAATGAGCTTCAGAAAGGTTATCTGATAGTTCAACTCTTTCACGAATAACAATCTCTTGTTAAGGTTCAGGACAACTTAGAACTACTAGTTATTCTTCAAGCAACATAAAGCTTTCAAAAAGGATAGTAGAGTGCTTGAGAGAATACTTTGCTAAATTGTAAGTTTGCAAGTTAGATCGTTCTTTTGTCGTTGTATTTCTCAGCATCTAAGTGTGTGATATTTATAGATGAATTGGAGAGTTGTTGGGATGTTATCCGTTAGACACAATTCAAATTCAGTCTATACTTATCTTGAAAAGAGTACTCAGAAGTCCTTGTCTCATATCTCAGAGAGGACTGTGCTTTAGCGACTTTTCTGCCAATGCAATTAATGCATATGTACTATTTCTTGTCCTGTAGTCTTCAACGGATACATTAGCCTTTCTGATGGCTTGCATGCTCCATACTCATGATGTCATATGTTCCAGAATCATGTTTCAAAAGTAACTAAATGCACTTAAGAAAGGATTAAGGACATAGTCTTTCCGAGTGAGACTAAACCTTGGTGTCTTCATAAATCTTGTGTAATCTCCGGTCTTGTAATCTTCAGAAAAGCTCCATTGCTAGGATTGATCTTCATGGTCTTCTTGGAAATAAAAATTACATTTAGAGACCTATAATCCTAAAACAAGATTTACTAGACTAATCATACTCAGTGATTTCCTCTTTTACAATGTTCAAGTGAACTAAGAGTACTTAATCACCTTTCTGGCAAAGATAAGAACATGTGTTGAATGATCAAAATACTAACAGATATTCCTAACAAATTTCCCCCTTTTTGATCAGTCATCCATGACTATCTTTTAAAGTCCTATTACAAAATTTGTAATACTGGAAGAGAAAACAATCCACCACTTAATCATTTCAAATGATATTCAATTTTAGTTGAATTAAGTGCAGAAAGTAAAACATCAACCAAATCACAAGAAGTGACCTTTGCTGATAAGTTGTCATCTATTAAAATGTATACGAGTATGATCTTGAGATAGGTACGATTCTGAGCGAGATGCAACTTTTACAGATAGAAATTGAAACAATCGGCAAGATTACAAAAAGTAACAAAACATACTAAGTAAATTAGAACAACAGAGAGTCCAAGCTCAGTAAACATTCTAAGATACTAGTCTTCAAGTCTTCAAAAATAACTTAGGTTGAAACCTCAAGTTCTTGACACCCTTTACGGATCGATTGACATAATCATCCACTTTTTGCATTCTTGGACATAGTCATAAAGAGTCCTTCGACAGAGAGTTACATCTTTCCGGACAAATCACATATTTCTTGGTAACTCTTGCCAAGTTTATGATTTTCCTCGGAAAATGTTTGACCAGTATTTTCCTGGACCTGGCATGGTCTACTTGCGGTGAGATAGGTTGAAATATTTGTATATTTCTTCCGGATAGTGTATATCATCTAGGTATTCATCCAATGTCATATAGAATGACTCATAGGTTGAAACTCCTAGTTTGTTCTTCTTCTTTGTAGCTACCATCCATTTTTCGTACCTTGTGTACATCATCGGGCTTTAGGTAAGGATGAAGGAGAGGTCCATCTTTACGGCATCGTTTCTCTTACTGCTTCAAAGTTTAGCGGGCATGAAGGTGCTCGATTTTAGCAATTCGCTTGCCTTCTCTCCATTTCAAAGATGTCGGTTGAGGATGGGAGTTGGAAACTTATCATTGACAAGTAAATGTTGTAGTTCGAATCCAATACCCTCTTGTGTTGAATGCACCTATATGAAGACTCTTCAATACTCGTCTTCACATATTCAATGTGGGCATCGGTTGGCTTTTCTTGAACAATTTCTCATTTGTTACGCCAAACTGGAATCCTTCTTGCTTTTACGTTTGGTGGCCTTACCGGAGATCCTCTAACCCTTTCTTCACCTTGGAAATTTGTCTTTGGTGGAAGTTCCTTGTATTGACTTGGTATTTCGGAAGGAGTTACGGATGCCAAAGGCATTCTTTGCCGAGGGGGTTGTGGTGCTTGCTTGCCTTCTTCTCTTGTGAAGTGGATGTTCATCATGACGATTCATCCTCATCATCATCATTGAAGTTCAACAAAGGAGGCTTGACTTTCTTGGTCTCTCACTTCTCCTTCTTCTTGGTCTTCTCCTTTTCAGGATTATTCAGTTGTTCCTTCGAGATCCTAAGAGACTTGGTTCCCCTAGTGGCTATACTTCTGACCTTACGGTGGTTGATCTGGAACAACTTCTTCAGAGGTGTCTCGGTGGTGTCCTTAATGACTAGTTGACTTGAGGAGGAGGCATAGATTGTTTCTCTTTCTTCCTCTGCCTTTACGAGGCATCTCTTCTTCTTCCCCTTAGTCATGAATGGTGACTCATAATGGCATAAGCTTGAGAGTGAGTCAAAGTTTTTACGGAGATTATTGCACCTGACCAATTCTTGGATTTCTTTCTTGACTCTTGGTTACCTTAACAGTTCTGCTCCTTTCTTGAGCTCTTCAAGTGGCCTAAGAATGGCGTTGGCTTGCGAAAGACATCTTGGCTTCATTGAGTCTTGCATTCGCATTGTTACAATCCTCATCCCGACCAACCTAGGTCTTTCGAGAGAGCTATCTTTGGTTGCTCTGTTGAAATGTAGCAGCAGCTAATGACTTCATCTCTTCTGGGACGGATTTTAGCACTTCTGTGTCTTGAGCAATTAGTGTCTTTCTGAGTTCCAAAAAGATACTATTTCTGGCACGGTGCTCTTCACTTCTTGAACTACTTGGTGCAGAGAATATATGAGGAGCAAGTAGAGCTCTCTTGTGTTGAGTGACAAGTCTCTCATCTTCTGCGTCAGTAATCAAGTTTTGGTTGTTTTGATCACTCTTATTATCTTTTTCTTGAATAGTTTGCAGATTGACAACCTTTTTCTGCTTTCCATCAAGTGTGCTGGCCTTCTGAGAAGATGTAGAAGGTCTTTCTGATGCAGTCTCAGCATCATCTTCTTCATCATCATTGTCATCCATGGCATCTATTTCAGTAGCTGTGACAACAATGGCATCTTTCAGATTTCTTTGCTCATCTAGGAGCACCAACTCCTGGGTGTTAGCTTCTTTGAGCTTTTGAATTTTGGCTTCCTTTTCATCAACAAGAGCTTGGCACTCTAAGTTGATTCTCTTCTCTTCTTCCAACACCTTTCTGAGTTGTTCAATCCTGAACTCAGCGGCAGATATCTCTTCAAGTATATCATTCTGTTCTGTTTGTTGGGTTTTCTGATGAGACTTTGAAGGTGATGATGATGGGGCTTTCTGAGCATTGGAAGGAGTGGCCTTGTCTTTACTTCCTTTGCTAGCCTTCTGAATCCCGCCTTTTCTAGGTTGGGGATCATCATTCTGATCATTATCATCATCATCCTTCTTGTTTTCTTGACTTGGATGCTCAGAAGGGGGTTCTTGATAATCATTCTCGTCCATTTCTTCTTCATCTTCTGAAATCAAGTTGATCACATTTGGGAATGTAATCATTCTCCCATTCACTTCTTCTTGCTCAGCTGGGTAAGTAGTGAGCTTACTAGGCAATGCAGTATGGGTTACCATCTGCTCTTGGGTTTGAGCATCCGCAGTTTTGAAATATGCTAGAAGTTTTTGTGCTACTTCATGAGTGAAGTCTTCATGCATCAGATTGGCAAAGGATTAAGACTCTGTTGGGAACAATGCATGGATGTAGTCTTCCAGATTTAGGGCTATTGCTCTCTTTTCTGGGACGTCGATTAGTCGTGCTATTTCAGAAAGGTCAGCCTTTCTGAGTTTCTGCCATTGTCTGAAGCACTTTAGATGTTTCTTGAGAGTGTGCTTCTGGAAAACCTTGAGTAAATCAACTGGCACAAAACTTTGAGCCTGTGTAGAAACACCAGGCTCATTTGCTTGGACTGTCGCTTGTTTTGGCACAGAGGCCTCAGATACCTTGTTGTGAGGAGAAGTCTGATCCTCAACAACCTTTCTTTCTGCTTGAGCCTGAGAAACAAAATCAAGTACGTTTAGAAACTGTTATCAGAAAAGATAAATAGAGAGATGCTTTCTGAGACTTCACTTACTTCCAATTGAGGAAGCTCAGTTGCATCTTTCTCAGAAACCTTGGGGGTTTCTGACACCTTTCGCAGAATCGCTTGTTCGTGATTTAGCTTTCTATTGGAGGAGTTTTCAAGAATTTTCTCCTTCCAATTGTTCTTCCGACCGAGCACGTAAGAACAAACATAAGAGATTTAGTAGTGGGATTTCGAGCATTCTTGAAGATTATTCTTGAGTGCTTACCTTCTCATCGAAGGCTCAAGAATGCTTCTTGTAAAGCTTTTCGACTCTGGATTTTCTTGGTTTTGGAGTGTTGGTCCTCCACCACTACTTCCTCGATTAGAGCCTAAAGTAAGACAAAAGAAATTTAGAACACAAGATATTAATTTTTCAAGCAAGCTATTTCTTATTCAGAGATAACTTAGCTACCAGAGAATGTGCTCTTCTTGTTGTTACGAGGTTGGAGAAACCTCTTCTTCATTCGGAAGGTGGACAAATTAACTTCCCCAAAGTTTGTCTCAATATGGCTGTAACAAAATGAAGCTTATGAGTAACAAGTTAACATTGAAATGTCGACAAGTTAGATATAAACTACTTTTGCTACCTGAAAAGAGTCAGGCTGATCATTGATCTTTTGGACTTGTGGTGAATCCACAGTCTCTCTATGCTCATTGTTGTTCTCCTCTGTAGTATCATTACGAGTCTCCATCTCGGTTTGATCCCTTCGAGAGTTGAGCTCTCTCGGAAGGTTGAGGAACTGCTCAAACGGGGTTTTCTTGACAATATTGAGTCTTTGGTATTGTGAATGTGGAAGCAATGTCAGTATCTTCCATCATTCTATCTTCCTCACCCAGGCCTTCTTCTTCCTGCTGGGCAGAGGGGCTCTTATCTTTCTGAAGAGCTAAGTTTGATGCTCCTCCTTAGGTCTCAAGCTTAAATCTTTTGAGCACTGTTGCGATTACCTCATCGTCCTCAGAATCATACGTGTTGGCGCAGACCATCTATGATATTTCTATCATCTCGGGAGTTCGGAGCGATGTTTTAGGATTCTTGGGGCTTTCGGCGCCTTTACGGCGAACAACATCTTCGAGACCTTGTCTCGAAGGTTGTGCCTCTTGAATGTTTATGGACTTGGAGGTCCTTTTGCCTTGAGCCCTTTTTCTTTTGGCAGCTGGAGGTTTAGCTTGAGCTTGCTCAGAAACCTCCTCACCTTGCAGTGTAGTTTCTTCAGCCTTTCTAAGTACTTGCTCAGCAGCAATTCTCTCATTTTCTTCAAAGGCGTGTCTGAAAAGGGAGTTGGTGTCTGGGATTTCTTGTTTCTCTCTAAGAGTAATCCCCATGGTTTCCAGAATGTAACATATCCTGAGACCAAAGTGCATATTGGCTTTTGGCTCAGCAAGGCCATTGATGATTTTAGGCTCAAATTCCTCAATGTGTCAAGGAATTTGTTGAAGGCGTACCCCAATTGAAGTGGGTTTCACGCCCTTCATTCTTACGGTTCGAAGATGCATCATCATCCATCTCTCCATACTTATCTGGTCTACTCCACCTTTGTTGCCATCAAAGCAATGGACGGGATGAGAGAAAGTACTCCGGTGTTTACGAAGATGACTTGTTACGATAGCTTTCGAATAAAGTCTCTGGGCAACCTTTGCATTTTCCAACGGATTGCCTAAAAAGTTCTTTGGCGCCTTGAATCATTGAGGCGTCCTTGATGTTGATATCTTCAATAGGTCCTCGATTTTCAATCGAACAATTTGCGAAAGCTTGCGATCAAGAACAATTTCTTGTCCTTGGACTTGATGCGCATGTACTTTTGTTCTTTATCATTCACAACCTTTGTGAAGATTTTGGAGTTGTTGTAGAACTCCAGTACATCCAGTGTGGATAGGCCACTGGGTGCAGCAGATAAAAACCTGTAGATATGGGAATTCTTCAACATCCCCAATATCAGTTTCCTTTCTGATTTTGAAGGTATAACTCCTGGTACATATATCTTCACTAAGAATGCTCCCCAATTCATTTTATGACTAGGGTTCCAGTCCGAAGGGGTGAATTCTCCCAGAAGGCGTTTATTCAACACCTTAAGTTCTTTTCCTCCTTGCTTTTCAGCAGGAGTAGATGATCCGGCCTTAGGGTTCTTGGTGGTCATCTTCTTGGGTGCCATCTCTTTATATAAAGTTTTGAATAAGTGGTTTTTCAGAAGGATTTTGCACAAGTAATTGAGATTAGTTTATCTTTTCAGAAGACTAAGCACAAAAAGTTGAGTTTGCAGAAGGAGGTTTGCAGAAATCTTGAGAGATTTTGCTATTTTGATGCAAGTTTGAAATTTCGCATTTGGTAAAAGTGTTTGTCTTTTGCCCAATTCCTATATATATAGCAGACAAAACATACATAGATACAACATACATATAGCTGAATATGAATGCGTGTCTTTGCATTTGCATAGGCGTGGTACGTCCTTTGTAATTCATTAAATGCTTAGTGGGCCACGTCTGAATTTCTAAACAAACATTACTTGCTTTGTTTTAATCTCAGCCGTTGAGATCAAACGTTTATACATCAGGGCTTATATTGAATATCTTGTAATGATATCAATCAACAAATGGTAATGTGCCGACTTGATGGATTTTTAATATGCTACATTCATTGTGTCACTAAGTAAAGAGTAGGAACACTTAATCGTTTGAGCTTATCATTCTGAGTATCAAGTCCTTATCTATATATTGTTTATCATGAAAATGGTAAAAATACAAGACATTGGACATGTTTGACTTTCAGAACTTATACCTTTTTGGGCTTTGTGTGTCTTTTCTCTTTATGACTAAATAGTTTCCTGAATTCAAGAATCAGAAACTTCAGTTGTTTGAATGTATTTGACCCACTCTTAGTAAGTAAGTTCTAGTCTTATTTACTCATTGAGTGTGTACCAACCTTTGCCTTTCTGGATACCGTTCGAAATGTTTTGCCTCGAGTATTGCTACTCAGAAACCTTTGCATCACTTCTTATCAACTTGGCTTTCTGAGAGCATGTTCTCAGAGGCCTACTTCTTTTCTCCCTTACTAATTCTGACTTTAGAGATTCAGGACATTTTTCAGTCCTTAGGAAACTCCATCAATCCAAGTTTATGTCTTAAGGTCAAGAACCGGCTTTCTTGTAGGGGCTTGGTGAAGATATCTGCAAGTTGGTCTTCTGTGCCAATCTTGAGTATCTCTATATTGCCTTTTTCAACATGGTCTCTGATGAAGTGGTGTCTAACATCAATGTGCTTTGTTCTGGCATGGAACTTGGGATTCTGTGTGATTGCAATAGCACTTGTGCTGTCACAGAAAATAGGAGTTTTCTCTTCATTGAGCCCATAGTCTCTGAGTTGTTGTTGAATCCACAGAATTTGTGTTGCACAACAACCAGCAACAATATATTCAGCCTCTGTGGTAGAAGTTGCAATTGAGTTTTGCTTCTTGCTAAACCATGAGATAAGTCTTGTTCCCAGAAACTGACAAGTTCCTGAGGTACTTTTCCTATCAAGCATTGATCCAGCATAGTCAACATCTGAGTAACCAGCCAAACTCAATCCACCTTATTTAGGATACCACAAACCTACATTTACTGTACCTTTCACATACCTTAATACTTTCATAGCAATGTTGTAGTGTGATTGCATTGGATTTGTTTGAAATCTAGCACACACTCCAACTGCATATTGAATATCTGATGCCTTGCGATGAAGGTAAAATCTTGAACCTATTAATTTCCTATACTTGTGTTCTTCAACACTCTTATCTGATTCAGTATAGGTTATTTTGGTTCCTATGCTCATAGGTATCTTAGCATTCTTTTCAGAGGGCTTAAGATTGAACTTTGTGAGCATGTCTTTTGCATACTTTGTCTGACTAATGAATATTCCATCATTGAGTTGCTTGACTTGCAATCCTAGGAAATAGTTCAATTCTCCCATCATGCTCATCTCAAACTTATTTTTCATGAGATTTGCAAAGTCATCACAAAGTTGCTTGTCCTTAGATCCAAATATAATGTCATCAACATATACTTGAACTAAGAGCAGTTTCCCATCATGATTTAAGGTAAATAAAGTTTTATCAACTTCACCTTTCTTGAAACCACTTTCCAGAAGGTATTTGGCCAAAGTATCATACCATGCTCTTGGAGCCTGTTTCAGTCCATATAGAGCTTTCTGTAGTTTATAGACCATTCTACTTTCTGAGGAAACTTCAAAACCAGGTGGTTGTTCAACATAGACTTCCTCAACAAGTTCACCATTCAAGAATGCACTTTTGACATCCATCTGATAAACTTTAAAGTCTTTATGAGCTGCAAAGGCCAGAAAGAGTCTTATTGCATCCAATCTGGCAACTGGTGCATAGGACTCATCAAACTCTAAACCTCCAGTCTGGGTGAATCCCTTGGCAACCAACCTTGCTTTGTTTCTGGTTATTTCACCAGATTCATTCATCTTGTTTCTAAAAACCCACTTGGTTCCAATCACAGATATTCCTTCTACAAATGGAACTAGTTTCCAGACTTTATTTCTTTCAAACTGATCCAACTCTTCTTGCATTGCAGAGATTCAGTCTTGGTCTCTTAATGCTTCTTCAATAGTTTTAGGTTCAATGTTTGAGATGAAACATCCAAAGAGAGAATTAGCATTTTCGGCTATTGCTCTCCTAGTCCTAACACCTTGATTGATTGGTCCAATCACATCCTTTGCAGGATGATCCTTGATCCATCTCATCGTGGGTTTGGGGCTAGTAGGGTCAACATCTATGTGATCTGAATGTGAATCACTATGATTATGACTTGATACTTCTTCAGTATCTATGACATTTTGTACCACAGAAGGGTGTTGAATGTCTGACACTTGCTCAGTGTGAGGGCTTTCTGGGACATGCCTGTCAGAGAGGTCATTTCCAGAATTAGCTCTCTGATGAACATCTTCAGTTTTCATTTCTGAAATTCTCATAGGAAATTCTTCATCATGTCTGAGAATCATCTGGTTGTTACTAGGCATTTCATGCTTTTCTTCGTCAGAGTCATCCTCTCTTTCCATAATGATGTTTTTCCTTTCTGAGGGTTCTTCTTCAGAATCCTTTAACATTAGTTCCTTGAACCTTTCTGAGAGTTCATCATCAAGGGGTGATTTCTTGCTTTCTTCATAGAATACAACGTGAACTGATTCTTCAATCTTCTTTGTTTTTTTGTTGTAAACTCTGTAAGCTTTGCTATTCATAGAATAACCAAGAAACACTCCTTTATCTGCCTTTGATTGAAATGTTCTTAGATACTCTTTTTCATTGTTAAGAACAAAACATCTACAACTAAACACTTTCAGATGTTTAATATTAGGGGGTCTACCAACCAAGAGCTCATAAGGGGTCTTGTCATGGTGTTTGTTTATCAAACATCTGTTCTGAGTATTGCACGCTGTGTTTACAGCTTCAACCCAATAAACTTCACTTATTTTAGTGTCAGCCAACATTGTCCTTGCTGCTTCTTTAAGGGTTCTATTTTTCCTTTCTGCAATACCATTTTGTTGTGGTGTTCTTACAGAGGAAAGTTGATGTTGTATACCTTTGCTGGTACAAAACTCCTTTATGTACTGGTTGACAAATTGATTACCATAGTGCATTACGATTGCAGATACCTTGTCATTTTTCATGACTTCGAGCTTATTTAGCAAGTTTGGTATCTCCACCCTAGCATCAGATTTATGCTTCAGAAAGACAACCCAAGTGAATCTTGAGAAGTCATCTACAACAACCAGACCATACTTCTTTCTTGCATAACTAGTTACAGATGATTCAAAAAGATCCATGTGTAATAGTTGCAGTGGTCTAACACTAGAGTGTCTGATTTTGGACTTGAAAGAGATCTTAGATTGTTTCCCCATCGTGATGAGCAGATACCATCCTTTCTGAAAGATGTTTTGGGAAGGCCAACCACTAACTCTTTCTTGGCAAGTTTGTTCAGAGTTTTGAAATTCAAGTGACTCATTCTTTTGTTCCATAACCAGTGCTCTTCTGTGTGACCTGATTGACTCACCATGAGACATTCTTCAGTTGTGGCAGACACCCATTCGGCAACATAAAGACTGCCTTTCCGCCTAGCAACAAAGACTGTCTGCTTTGACTCATTGTCAATAAGTTTGCAATACTTTGCTTTAAATTTCACAGTAAATCCCTTATGCAAAGCGGCTCATGCTAAATAGATTGTATTTCAAACCCTTAACATATGTACGTCAAGAATTGTTAAGGATCCCAATTTAGCGTTGCCAAATCGAGAGAGGATATAATTCTCCTCAGAACTCGATGTCTGGTCCATTGTTGCAAGCTTTGTAGTTGACCAGATTTGCTTTGTCTCCTGTCATGTGCTTTCCGCATCCACTATCAAATAGCCATTGAGCCTTAGTCCAAGAGGCGTTCTGCACAAAACAGGAAAATGAGTTAGGTTCTTGCCTCAGAGATAGAACCACTTAGACTAAACATTCTTCCAGTAGGAATCCACATTTTAGTGAATTTCTTGGGAGTTTGTTTTTGTCTAACTTTATCAGAAGGAGAAACAATAGAATCAGTAATTTTGATCTCAATCTTCCTTCTTGAGGTGTTTCTAGGTGTTCCTTTTGGTGCTTTACGGACCACAGGTTTCTGGAATTGCTTTTCAGCAAACTTAGCCTTTCTGGCCAGGTTCCTTCTAGCTTTGGCATTCAGTTTTTCAGTGGTTTGAGATTTCTTCCACTTCTGTTTATTGCTACGTGCAATATTAGCCTTGCACCATTCAGTTTTTCAGTGGTTTGAGTTTCTTTGCTTTCCTCTAGAATTCTGGTTTTGGATTGTGCTTCCAGAAATTCTTTCTCATAACGATCCAATTCACTCCTGATTAACTCCAGATCCTCAATTCCATCATCACTCTCATAGTACAGAAATTGTGAAATGTTTGTTACCTCATCAGCCATAAGACACATTTCAATGTTGGAGATGTCGACCAAGAATCTCAAACTCCACATTTCATTCTTCTTAAGTTCGAAGTCGATTACGTCGTGGGTGATTCCACACAATTCTGGTGATGGTAGGTTTGAGTTATTTGAATCTCCATCTTCAGAATCTGTCTCAATATCTAGAGCATCAAGTTGGATTTGAATCTTCTTCCTTTCTTCAGTCAGTAAGGCCCTTTGATTTCTTTTGTAATTTCTTCTGTCTTTCTTGTCACATGTCTTGAGCTTGTTTAAAGTGGCAATCTCTCTTGAAGTGACGGGCTTTTGATAGAAGCGGAATATCATTTCCTATCTCTGGATTCAAGACTAACACCTTCTGAATGGGGTCTTGAGAGTTGTTTAGTTGAATGTTCTTATCTTGATGATAGTTTGGGCCAAGATGCTTTTCACTTTTCTTCTCTCAATCTCTTGACTCACAAATTTATTCATGTGTCTTCTTCGCAAGAGCATTTTCTTGAGATCGTCTTTGGTATCTTTCTTTTCGAAGTACCTTGAGACTAGAGCAACACTTTGCAACTTCTCAGCTGTTTGTTCTCTCTGAGTTGTCTCATAATCTACAGTTGCAAGATGAGAGAAGAGCTCTACTGGAGTAATATTTGGCATTCCTTGGTTGAAATAAAAGAATTTAGTGTGTTCCCATTGTGATTGAGACTTGACAATAGTCTTAATCTTTTACATTTGGGAGTATCTGTGCTTTCACCAAGTGCAGCCATATCACTCATAAGAGTAGTAAACGAAATCAAGTTCTTCGAGTTTCGGTGGGACCTTGCTTGAAGTTTTGGAACTTCAATTTAAGAACTTCGAACTTGTTTTCTTTGGTTTTCTCGATTCGCATGATTTCTTCAATCAATTGCGAGCAACTTTCGCCGTTTAGCACCCACGGTTTACCGTATGTGCTCAGTGTCGATCGATGATTATATTCTGAGCTTGACCATCCAATCTGTCTCTTGGCATCTTGGATGTCGAGCTCTCTTAGCTTCATACATAATGCTTCCACGAGCAACACGACCACTATCACTAGCGATCGCATCCTCGCTTTCATCTTCCTTATGCGAGGCTTTTCTTCCATCGGACACCTCAAGAACTTGTTTGAGTTATGCGATTTTAATAGGCCCTTCATTGATGACATAGATCATCTCATCACTAATGGCCTCGGATGGAGCATCATGTTGTTCTTCCATTTCTCGTAGTTTTACGGCTTGAATGGGTGCATCACTCGAGAAATTCTGCGCATTTAACACACAAATTATATAGTCCTCGAAGGGACAAAGTTTCTTCACCTATCTGGGGATCTAGGTTGATCTTGAAGGCTTGGGAACCTCCGCTCGATTCCACTTGTTGGTCCAGATAACGGCAAAGTAAAAGACTAGGGGGGTGAATAGTCTTTTAAAACTTTTGTCGATAAACCGATTTCTCGAAACTTGGGGGTTTCGATACTTAAATTCAGAGCGGAAGACTTTAAGATAGGTAAGTGCAGAAACAAAAAGTATGTGTGTGTGCTTTGCTGAAAGATGAATGCAGAAAGGTAAATAACACAACAAGTATAGTGGTATCTGGAGGTGGCGTAATCCTCCAACTAATCCACTTTGGTCTTTCTGAGACCTAGAATTCACTAGAACAGATAATTAAGTTCACCTTACAATAATCCTATTCTAAGATTCCTAAACAAATGGTTCCCAACCAAATGTTCCCCCTGAGTTATTCCCCAGCTCCTAGAGCTAAGTACTTCCTCTACTCAGATAACCTTGGAGTTATTCCCTGATTTCCCAAATCAAGTACTTCCTCTACTCCACGCCTTGATGATGTTGGTTATAAGGTTTGTCAGAGAGGCTTCTTGTATAACTTTTCAGTTATGTTTCCAGAGAGCCTAATAGAACAATACTACTTAATACACTTGTTCAGTGTATGGCAATCTGCTCTTTACTGACCCAAGTAATTGATGTCCGTTCTGGAGAATGAGCTTCAGAAAGGTTATCTGATAGTTCAACTCTTTCACGAATAACAATCTCTTATTAAGGTTCAGGACAACTTAGAACTACTAGTTATTCTTCAAGCAACAGAAAGCTTTCAGAAAGGATAGTAGAGTGCTTGAGAGAATACTTTGCTAGATTGTAAGTTTGCAAGTTAGATCGTTCTTTTGTCGTTGTATTTCTCAGCATCTAAGTGTGTGATATTTATAGATGAATTGGAGAGTCGTTGGGATGTTATCCGTTAGACACAATTCAAATTCAGTCTATACTTATCTTGAAAAGAGTACTCAGAAGTCCCTGTCTCATATCTCAGAGAGGACTGTGCTTTAGCGACTTTTCTGCCGATGCAATTAATGCATATGTACTATTTCTTGTCCTGTAGTCTTCAACGGATACATTAGCCTTTCTGATGGCTTGCATGCTCCATACTCATGATGTCATATGTTCCAGAATCATGTTTCAAAAGTAACTAAATGCACTTAAGAAAGGATTAAGGACATAGTCTTTCCGAGTGAGACTAAATCTTGGTGTCTTCATAAATCTTGTGCAATCTCCGGTTTTGTAATCTTCAGAAAAGCTCCATTGCTAGGATTGATCTTCATGGTCTTCTTGTAAATAAAAATTACATTCAGAGACCTATAATCCTAAAACAAGATTTACTAGACTAATCATACTCAGTGATTTCCTCTTTTACAATGTTCAAGTGAACTAAGAGTACTTAATCACCTTTCCGGCAAAGATAAGAACATGTGATGAATGATCAAAATACTAACAGATTTTCCTAACACCCACCATGTGCTATACCTCTTAGTGAACCCACTCGGCCTCCATGTGCTCTCCCAGGTTGTCGCAACCAACCACCCCCTCCTCGGCCCCATAATATGTCCACACGAAGTCAACACAACATATTTAGGCCTAAGGCATTTCATGTCGCCACCCATCATCCTCTGTCATCTGATGAGGAACCCACTTCTATTTCTAAGGCTCTTGCTGTCCTCCGCTGGTGTCATGCAATGTATGAAGAATTCTCAGCTCTCACAAAACATGGCACATGAGATCATGTCTCTCCTCCTCTTGGAGCGAATGTCGTTGGATGTAAATGGGTTTTTCGAGTGAAATGCAAACCTGACGGCTCTATCGATAAGTTTAAAGCACGTTTTGTTGCTAAAGGCTTCCATCAACGCCCTGGAATCGATTACAATGACACTTTTAGCCCGGTTATTAAACCTGTCACTATTCGTACAGTTTTGTCCCTTGCACTCAAATATTAGTGGCGTCTCCAGCATATTGACATCAGCAATGTCTTTTTACATGGAAATCTTCCTGAGCCTGTATATATGGTACAACCTCCAGGTTTTATTGATTCATCATTTGCCTTTGCTCTGTGTAAACTTTGTAAGTCACTCTGGCTTGCGCCAAGCTCCTCGTGCTTGGCATCAAGCTCTTAGTTCAGCACTTTTGGATTATGGTTTTGTGCAGTCAGTTGCCGACACTTCCTTATTTACTCGGTCTAAGAATGGAGTTTGCCTTATTGTTCTTGTTTATGTTGATGATCTAATTATCACCGGTTCAAACTCTGACGCTATTGCTGATGTTATTCGTCATCTTCAGAGTAAATTTCTTGTTAAGGATTTGAGGCTACTTCTTGTAAGGAAGGTATGTTTCTTTCTCAACACACGTATACTATGGATCTTCTTCGTCGACATCACATGGACGGTTGCAAACCATTATCCACTCCTATGGCTACTAAGCGTACTACTTTGGTTGGAGAGCCTACTGATGCTACAGAGTATCATCGTGCTCTTGTAGGTCTCTAGTTACTCACCTTAACTTGTCTCGATATTGCTTTACGGTGAATCGTCTTGCACAATCTATGGCCAATCCTTCTGATCATGATTGGGGAGCTGTCAAGAGGTTGTTTCGCTATCTTAAGGGCACTGTTTACTATGGTCTCTTACTTCGCCCTCCTACTGATTTGTCTCTTACCGCATTCTTTGATTATTGATGAAATGAGATTTCTACATTTAAAATGTTTTGTGTTTTATATTGATTTTTTGTGATATTTAGAGTTTGGCGTATTTAGTGACATTTTATTATACACTTCTACACTTCAAATCCACATGGCATCTCGTGTTGCAAAAAAAGGGTATTAGAGCATGGGCGGCTATATTGGAATATATTTTTGTTTTTTTTAATCAACAAATGGAATATATTTTTGTTAAGAAGACTATTTTGACAACTAGTACTAACCCGTGGCGATGCCACGGCGTTGGGTTTCTTTAATAAACAATTGAAGAATGACATCTTAAATAAATTAAGAAATCCAATTAGTCATCGTAATAGTCAAGTATGTATTTATAAATTAAAGTACAAAAGATTATACCTTCAACCTCTTAGTATATCTTAGTATATCCATGAAGAAAAAGAAAGTGAAAGGATAATTAATTGACAATTGACAAACCGTGCAATGTAGTTAAAGTAATAGTCAAATACATATTAAAAAAATGAAAGTACAAAAAGATTTAATTTTCAACCTCCAAATGCGTCTTCTTCACCTGCAAAGTAAAGCACAATACACACGTAAGTTGTCATTAGAAAATAATTGAGGAAATCTATATTGAATGCATTATAATGATATGCACATACCTTAAAGATTACTAAAAACTTCTTTGTAAACAACATTGATTGTTGTGTATGTGGGGGTGTCCTTCTTCATCCAGGATTAAAACTTTGAGTCCTTTTCTGCTAGTTACTCTTGAGAATGCAACATACAACTGGCCATGACTGAATACGGGTGTTGGAAGATACAAACCAACATGTGCTAAGGACTGGCCCTGACTCTTGTTGATTGTCATGGCATAGCAAACTAATATAGGGAACTGCCTACGCTGGAATCTAATTAGAAATTCCGTAACATCTGAAGGTGTCAACACCATTTGAGGTATAAGTACCTTCTGTCCCACATTCTTTCCAGCTATCATCTTCGCCTCTATGACATGCTTCTCGATTGCAGTCACAATCAATCTTGTGCCATTACAGAGTTTGCGAAAATTTGAGGTTGAATGGCTTTGGAAACTTCCTTTGAGCATTTTTTTCCACCATGCATGCAAGGAGAAGTCGTGTTAAGAGGTCCGCACGGACCATGAACCATGTAGCCGGACATGGCATTGTACAACTCCAGGTTTAGTTCCTTATCCGGTATTTCAACACTGATGACCTCGTCAATATCATTGACGGACATGTTCCTATCTTGACGGTCGATCCATAGTAGGATGTGAGCATGTGTCAGACCACGTTTCTGAAACTCAATTGTATACACAACTGCATACCAATAAATTAAATGTTCAATTAGTATAAGTTGAAATATAATAATCACATGTTCAATTAATTGAGTTAAAATTGAATATGATAAACACCTCCTATAGCCTTGCCGAATACATTCTCTGTCTTCAAGTCCTTTATCAGCTTATTCAACTTCATTTTGAAAACACGACTTAGGACATTTAGCCTATCCTCGGGACGTAGACCATTAGACTCCACAAAATGCGTATTCTCTGGCCATTTTGGATTACACGTGAAAGTGATGAACAATTCAAGATATCCTATACTCTTGCAGATAGCCATAGTGTCCTGAAAGTTATTCACCATGTACCTTGGTCCTCCAACAAAAGACGATGGCAGTACAAATCGCTTTCCAACATTTCCGGCTGGATCTCCAGCATCAAGCTCCCCTCTCCTAATGGCATCGTCAAGGGTCATGTAGTTATCATATCTCAACAACGGCTGATTTCTCATTATAAAAGCAAGGCGATGTGCTTCCATAATCATGTATCCATCCACCAAAAATTGTTGGAATAACTTTATGCTTGAAAGGATAGTGCGAGCCTCACCCTCACGATCAAATATCCTATATGATAGGAACTCCTTTATTGTGAGTTTGTTTCTAACTCCTTTTGACTTGTTAGAATGACGTATTTTTGTGTGGTATCCATCCTCCCCATACGGGGAATAGAAGGAGATATTGCATCGGGAGGTATGTCGGGTGCAACTCAGATATTGGCCTTAACGTTCCATTCCTCTCTTCCAATATAATATCATATCCATTCATTTAAATATTCTTCCAATACGGTGATAGTTCTGTCCGCCAAGTCGATATGAATAAGGACCACGTCCTTTGTTGACAGAATTATCTTGAATCCCACCCATAGATGTGAACGCATATATCATGTTATACGCACATATATGCTCGGTGTAATTGCGTGAATATTTGTGCCTATTTTGCAGGAGGTCAAGTAGGAGACGTGTGGAGGCTGCTTTAAATGAGGTAGTTGTATTTTACCCGACTACAACACAAACGAAATTCAGGACGATACTTAGCACTGCTCTTTATCCTCTCATCGAACCACATAAGAGCACCACAATATCCACATGCATAAGTAGGATCGCCCATATCTTGATAAGCTGCAAAATGTACATACTATATTAATATAATGTTAACCAAGATAAGAGAAAGAATAAGATTAGAGTCCGTAGACTGGTAATATTAGTATACCTACTATGAATATGCCACTATCTCTTCGTGCCGCCCTATGTTGATTGTCACTGCTTCTCTGAGTTGACCTTTTTCGTGCTAACTTATGTTTGGACTGTAATTTTGAAAATTGAAAATTATAATAAAAAACGCAAACATGATAGATTTTCTGACTCGTGTGAATTACTCTGTTAGTATACGTACGCCTCGGAAAGCAACATGATAGATTTCGATGTCGGCAATACACCTATTGCATGGATTGAGTCTGTCACTTGTATAAGTTTGATTATGTCGTAGGCAATAAGGTTTATGGGTATCAGGGGTACAAAACTTTGGAACTTCAATGAGTTTTCCTTCATTAAGGCCCATATGACGCTTCATGAAAGAGAATCGGACTGTGTTAACATATAGCATTCCACTGAAGCCAAGACTTTAATTTGCCAAGTTCTTGAATTCCCTTATGTCTTGTCTCTTCTTCAATGCTAAATAGTCTGATGAATCTAAGTGTGTATGGTGCTTCTATATGATTATTTTTAACTGCATACGGAATTAGAGTGCAAGCGTCTTAAATATTTTGTTTGTGAATACTTTCACCTATACAAAAAAATAGAAAATTTAATAACACATTAATTTTTTTTTTTACTTCTATTATGTAATGTTTCAACATTAATACCAATGCTCTCCGGTAGACCAATTCAGGATTCATAGATTTGTAAAGAATCCTTGAGATGTGCGGTGGTAGTATCCAGTTTGAAGAGATTGGAAGTTTTTGCAGTTAATATGCTTTCTTGGACACTTCGTACATGGATTTGCAGCTAAAATTTGAAATTTTTATTATACATCTCTTAATAATATTTTTGTATAAATTGCAATTGAATGAAATATATTATAATATATTTGTATTGTTTTTCATGGAATATTTTTTGGTCTGCAGAATTGTTATATGGAATATTTTTCGATGTGCAGAAATTACCGAAATTACCATAATTTGAGCTACTTAATTACCATAATTTAAGCTATGAAATTCTAACTTTTATTAATTAGGCTAAACAGTCTGATGAATTTAAGTGTGTATGGTGCTTCTATATGATTATTTTTAACTGCATACTGAATTAGAGTGCAAGCGTCTTAAATCTTTTGTTTGATGAATAATTTCACCTATACAAAAAAATAGAAAATTTAATAACACATTAATTTTTTTTTTACTTCTATTATGTAATGTTTCAACGTTAATACCAATGTTCTCCGGTAGACCAATTCAGGATTCATAGATTTGTAAAGAATCCTTGAGATGTGCGGTGGTAGTATCCAGTTTGAAGAGATTGGTTAATATGCTTTATTGGACACTTCGTACATGGATTTGCAGCTAAAATTTGAAATTTTTATTATGCATCTCTTAATAATATTTTTGTATAAATTGCAATTGAATGAAATATATTATAATATATTTGTATTGTTTTTCATGGAATATTTTTTGGTCAGTAGAATTGTTATATGTAATATTTTTCAATGTGCAGAAATTACCGAAATTACCATAATTTGAGCTACTTAATTACCATAATTTAAGCTACGAAATTCTAAATTTTATTAATTAGGCTATATTGACTACTGCGAAAATTTTGGTTTAATAACTCCAGATTATTTTCATTGCAATTAATAATATTTTCTTTTTGATTTATTTTTGTGAATGAAAGTGAAAGAAATTCAAAAATACATGCCACATAAAACAAAATGACATTGAAATAGTGAATAAAGTATGATAGATAGTGAATAAAGTAGGAGATATGTTTTCCATTTAAGGAATGGGTAATTGAATAAAAAGTCTATTCGAGATATAAAAAATACACAGAAAGGAGTAAGAGTATCACAAACGAAGAACTCTAATGGAGAGTTAACAAAGTTATATTTAATAAAACTATATATGTAGTGAACATACTAAAAATATAAATAGTGGAAGTTATAAGGTGCATCGCATTGTCTAGAATAAAATGTTCCATGGCTTATTTTCCAAATTTAGAATTTACACAACCAATAGTTATCACTTAACAAATTGATTTTTTTTATTTTAATATATAAATAATTTATTTAATTAATAATATTATATAAGATTGGTGTCTATGGATTCGTCTTGTCGCGGTGCATCCAAATATATGTTCAAAATATTTTTCGGAGTTTTGCAGATAAAGTTATATGTGATTTAATAAAAACTATGTATACAGTTATATACCAAAAATAAATTATACACTTGTAAATTATTATTTTATTTTACTTTAATTTTGTGAATGAAACTCTATGAAATTCAAAGATACATGCCACATAGAATTTTACACATGTGGAGGTGACCAGTTTTATTATATATTTAGATTAGATTTAGATTCAATCGGAAAAAAAAAGTGATCGAAACAAGATTTTCCGATGGGAAATCAGGCCTCACAGTATACTTATTACTCATTTACTCAAATAAAAGGATTGAAGAACCAGAGTAGATCTCACTCTAAGTCACGGTCGATCAGAATCTCAAACTCAAAACTCATCGTCGTCACTCGTGACTGTATGGTATGGGGCTTGAATTTCGACGGCGAGAGTATGGTGCAGAAAAGCAGAGCCACTCATCACTTCCTCGTGGCCCTGCCCATACTCACCCTCTCTCCGATTCTCATCCTCCTGTAAGCTTTTAGCTATAAGCTTTAAGCAAGCAACCAATTTACTTTACTTACTGCTCGCTCATTCACTCTTAATTTTCAGGTCGATGATCAATTTAAGGACGATGACGAGGACGACTTTTCCGATCCCCTTCGAAACCATGACCAAATTATCCATGACCAAATTACTTCTCCTCCTCACCCCTCATTCTCCACTTCACACTCACAATTTAACAGACTTTTGATGCAGAGGTTCCCTCTTTCTAAAAACTCCATGGTACTACTATTGCTATTACTCAGTCTCTTTTATCATCAATCAATTTCTTTTTTTATTTAACGTAACGCACACAAAATTATGTTATGCATTGCCTGAAATGAATTCAGGTTTTTTTTTTTTTCAATTTTTCTGACTACACCCACATTCCTAAGGGAGAATAAGAGGGAAAGATGGAAAACTGATATCTAATTTCTTGCTTCCACATAACAGGCTTCAGGAGTATTTGTCAAGGGGAGCAAAGGTAGCTTATAAACTACTCTAGTATTTTCTTTCTTTGTTGCTTGCATGACTAACACTTATATTGCCAGAATATGAGAAATCATCCAGAGATTTACGTTCCCCCGAATTGGATCATCATCAAATGGATCAACATGTCAGACTTATCACTCAAGAGGAGTATGTCTCACAACTACATCAACTCCGAGAAGAAATTAGACGCGCTTGGCAAGCAGGCGACCGTGTTACATCCTTAAGGTTGTCTGTTAAGGTGAATTGTTAGAATTTCAGCTTCTTCATATTTCTATGCTTGTTTGTTTGTACGGAACGGTCGGTTCAACTCATAACTGGGTGTGGGAGAAATTATGTACTTATAGATTATTGAGCCATAAGTCGTTAGGTTTGCATTTCAAATTCTGGATAATGATCTCTTAAAGTTCAGTTTGAGTCTGAATGAGTAGTGAAGTCGACCAAATTCTAGTTTTTGTTGCAAATGTATGAAACCATGTTTGTGAAATATTTCACGGAGACAGATGGGCCGTCGCCGTTCATGTGTTAAACTTTTTAACACTAAACCTTTACGAATGTATCCAACTATCTATATACACATTAACACACTTTTATTTGAGCTTAAATGTTATCTTCATTATCTCCCCTTTTTTGATCTTCTTTACTGAGACCCCTAAGTCAACAAATTCCATTTTTAATAATTAAATAATCGAAGAGTTGATACAATAGTTTCTGATATCTTTTATCCGATACTTCTACCGTGGTATTTATAATCAGTAAGTCAAGTTTCATGATGCAGGCTTTAACGGAGGAATGGTTAGCTGATCTTTTTCTTTTTTGTTCCTCTTCATTTTGATAAACTACTTCTTTCTGAAAGAATAAACATACTATGCAGGTTGCCAAACTTCTGATGGACACATCAGCAGTCCAATTCTATCCAACCCTTTTTGTTCTAGCAACTGATATAATGGATATGCTTGGTGATCTAGTATGGAGCCGCATCAAGCAAAAAGCTGAATTACCCGAAAGTGGTTTAGCTGTCTGCTCTTTACCAGGTTAGTCATAAAGCTGCTAAATATCTTATTCTGTTGTTCTACTTTCTTATCTTTCTTTCTCCACATATATAACCAATGCATGCCCACCTGTATTATTTAATAGTCAAACTATGGTTGATTTATATAATACTCCCTACGTCCCGGAACAAATGACACATTCCATTTATATTTGTCTCAATACAAATGTCACATTTCTATTTTTGGTAAATTGCACACCATTTATTTTGAGCCACATGTTACCAATCTACTTTATCTCCACTAATTTTACTTTATACATAATTTTTTGTGCCCAAAACCAAATGTGTCATTTTGTTTTGGAATGGAGGGAGTAACAAAAATGATAAAATCCAACAAATTAGATTGAAAAGGTGTGAAATATGAGTTATGGTTGAATTGCATTTAATTTCCTTTATGTTATAAATCTGAATGAGCTTAGACTGAGTAACTTGGAGGAGAAGAAGTAATTAGATGGAGAAGACGGTAGATTTGAGAGGGTTAAAATAGATTTAGTTTTGGTTTTGTAGATTAGTCCAATTGATATATTGCAAATCAGTCCAATTAAATTGCATTTTGGATTGTCAGTTGTACACAATTGCATAAATAATAATGTTATACTAATGATACTGAAGATAACGTAGTATTATGTGTATAAAATTATGACTGATGATGTGATTAATTGCAACAAACATTGTACAAGAAACAGAAACTAGAATATAACTGAAACACTCTGAATGCATTTTTCACAGTGTTTTCTCTCTGGTTTTTCACTCTTAATTCTGAGATGCACCTTCTTGTGTTTCTTGGTAGCTTTTTTATAGAAGGAGAAGCATACTCCAATTTCTTATCTTCACACCTGAATAGTCCCAATTGTTTCTTTTAATGTTGCTTTTTATTTCTCATTACTTATCATCATAAATCGATCTCTTGATAGACGACTGGTCGCGCCAATGGTTTTGGTCTTGGAGCATGACAAAAGTGGTATCAGAGGCAGGTTTTGATTTGATGGGGGTGGTAGATTCTTTAATGAGGTAGTTATCTTTACCTAGGTCGTATGTGGAGGGATCGAAGTGTGGTGAGTTTGGTTGGTATCCAAAGTGGTTTAGGTACATAGGATTCGTCTTGGTGTGAGTCCATCTCACGATAGACGGTCGGTCGTGCCAAAAAGATTTTGGTTTTGGGGCGTGATTTTTCCTTGTCGGCCACCACCTTTTGCTTTTCTTGCCACTTGTGTCTTGATCTGATCATCATATTTCCAAAGATGTTTCTAACAACAGATGTTTCAAAGATGTTTCTAACTTGGATAGGAATTTTCTCAACAGTTTTTTGGGTTGTTACTTTGCAGCTTTAATGGATCTGCAAGTAACCCTTTGCCTGATTGTAGTAGCTTAGTGTCCTTTATGTCTGAGTTGATGTAATACACACCCCGTGTATTTTTCTCTCTAATAAAATATTTCTTATTACCTTTCAAAAAAAATATTTCCACTTGCAACTTGTTTTTGTTGTCCTAATTATATCATTTTGGCCCTAATTATATTTTTATATCATAAAAAATTCCTACAAACAGCAAACGATGTTTTGATGATGCAAAATTCCATCCAGACAAGGCTAGCTCAATCCAGTTCTTCAGATGAAATGAAAACAATTGTACAAACATAAAGCAAAGATGAAGGATCCAGCATCTTGACAAATTTCGAACAAGATAATGAGAATGATAGTCATGGATTTTTTACCCCCATAAAACTAGGTAAAAAAATAAAAAAATGGAAATTATTATTTTACAATATGATTAGGCCACTAATGATATAAATTAGGACGACAAAGACAAGTTGCAAGTGGAAATGTGATGATCAGATCAAGACAAATTCAAGTGGCAAGAAACGAAAAAGGTGATGGCCGACAAGGCAAAAATGATGATAACTAATGACAATGTAAAAGCAGCATCAACAAAATCGAATTTAGAATATTCAGATGTGAAGATAAGAATTGGAGTCTGCCTTTTCTTCTATAAAAAGGCTACCAAAAAAACACAAGGAGGGGCATCTCAGGATTAAGAGTGAGAAACCAGAGAGAAAACACTGCGAAAATGTATTAAGAGTGTTTCAGTTATATTCTAATTTCTTTTTTTTTTTTTTAATGCATATTGCAGTTATGATCAAGTTCCAGTAATCAGTACAAATTTCATCAAAGCTTATCAATTTCTGTAATTCAGGTATTTTCTAACAATTAATATTTTTGTGAAGAATTTCGCTATACCAAGAAAAAGATAACCGATTAGTACACTATTCCTATTTACTGAGTTCAGCTCTATATCTAGTTCTGACTTCTCCGGCTTATAGAACTGCCTGAATTATTGTTGCAATATGCATCAATAATTGCCCCCGTGTAATATATTTCTGTTACTTTTCCTGAAAGCTTGTCTGGGATTTACCGAGTATTTACTCTGGTGGTTTATTTATAATCTGCATGATATAAAATGTGTCATGCTGGAAAATTACAATGGAAACTGATAGTGAAAATGAATAATGTTAATCAAAATTTGTCAACGGACATTATTATGGGTCATATCAAGGAACATTTGTTGCCATGATGCTGTTCTTCTTTGTATTTGTAATTGTTATACTTCCTTTTTCCCTAGACAGACTAACAATACCAGCCTGTAGTGTAGATTGCTAGAATAATTCGGATTTGTATGTTGTAACATCTATCTATACAGAATCATGAATTGGTAAAAAATTTCACCAATTTGTCAGCTTGTAATATACGAGTGGTTTATAAATAACGCAATCATATCTGCCTTCATGTGTTCTTTCTAGATGATGTCTTCTATCTTAGGCAGAGTAACGTATTAAACATAATTGCGATATGTGCAGATAATTTTAAAGCGGCTGATATATGCTTTGATGCCAAAGAGACCTGCAATAATTGGTTCAGGAAAATTGGTTCTGTTTGTGAGCTTCTTCCACGCATGTAAAGTCCTGAATTCGTACTACTATGAAGCTTTTAAATGTGGTGTAAATTTGCTTGTTACTTTGTTTGAAGGTTCTAATCTTGTCATACTGCATGCGTCCCAACATGCCGCTCTATGTTATGTACATTCCTTTTTGTCCGTGCCAACAGGTTCTTTATGTTTTTCTTTTGGAAAACTATATCCTTCTTCATTTATTTTTGAGCACCACTCATCTAATAAACAACTATACTCGACTCACTTTAATATCCTTTACCATTCCTTTATACCTACCTAGACCCACCACTCATTTACTTTGTCCCGTCCCATGTTTCCCATTTGGATTTTTGGTCAACAAAATAAGGAAATGTGGAAGTTTAAATATTATTTGAATGAGAAAATAATAAAGAATGAATAAAATTGATAGTGGGTTGATAAAGTGGAAAATTGAGTATTTTTAAATAAAGAAAGAATAAAGAATGAACAAAAAAGATATAGTGGGTTGGTAAAGTTGTAAATATTTTCGTGAGGTTATTAGTAAAGTGGGGTATATGGTTCAATTGCCAAAAATGAAAAGGGGAAGCTTTGAGTGGGACGACAAAATGGGAAACTTAGGACGGGACGGAGGAAGTAATTAATAATCAACCATATTTTAAAAACTCTCGTAAGAACCATGTAAAAAGCAAATTCATACTACCTGTTGGGATGGAGTATGTTGGAAGCGTGAATGGTAAGTATGAGGCTATGAGCAACGTGAACTTTTTTGTTGTAGTGCAGATTAAGCTTATCTTTGATAATGGGTGTGTGGGTTTATAAATCAGCTCGAAGTTTTCTTCTAAGGATTGAATCATCTATTACTGAAACCTGATCTTTTGTTCAACTATTACTTAAAGCTGACCTGAGATCCCCACCCCCCGGCCCAATTTATTAGTCTACTCTACAGTATTCCTAGATCTTTGCATCAACTTGGGGGAGTTTTTAAATTGGAATTTTGGAACCTATATTTGTATTTGCCTATTTTGTCCTTTCTATTGTACTATGTGTTTGTCTATTTCCATGCGTATTATATTTAGTTTTTTGTTTTCCTAATAACCAGTTATCTGGAGCTTGCTATATTACGTTGCTGGAGCTTTCTTCTTGACGATCACAAGGATATCCTCCATCGCTTGGTTCTTATGATAAGGGGCATTGGCAATCCACTAGCATCAGCTTACTGCTGCTTATACATGGTTCAATGTGCGCAAAGGCTACATCAGTTTGACAAAGGTGCCGACTCTTGTTGATATGAACAAAAACAAGTTTTTTTTTTTTTGCCACCCTAGAAAGTTTTGTAGGGGCCTGTTTGTGGTATTGGTCAAACTCTTAATATGTACTATCATACTCCCTTCCCATAATAGCTAAACCATTTTCTTCTGGACACACTTTTTAATAAATGTAATATAATGTAGAGGATATAATACAAGTGGGGTAGGGTGTTGTAAAGAATGAAAGTGGCATAGTTTTAAAATAAAAATTTGATAAAGTGTGATAAAGTTGTAATTATATTTGTGTTACGAGGGTAATGATACTTCCAAAAATGGTATAACTTCACCAGAATGCCCATAAATGGCAAAATGATGCCACTGTTTTGCAACGGAGGGAGAAATCTTCAGCAGACAATGTTTTGGAACCATTTATTTCAAAAGATTATAGTCACTAATAATTTTAACTTTTTTACTTTACCTTTATGCTATTGATTTGATGGCCCTGATGTTCCTATAGATCTCATTTATATTTCTATCTAGATACAGTTCCCTATCTAAGTAAGACATTTTAATGTGATGACAGGTTATTTGATTACTTGCATCTGTGATCTACAAGTGATGATAATGTGCACCATATCAACTGGACAAGTCATACAGGGAAATTCATCCATAGATAGTAAATTCTTTCTAACTATGATTGAACCAGTTGTTGAGTACTTAATGAAATGTGTGCTCAAGGATGTTAAACAGGTGAGGAGGGGTTCTTGCTCATATTTGACTCATTCTCTTGTACATGGAAGTGGAGTTAAATATGGTGTTTCATGGTTATCTCCTTTAATCAAACAATCGTTGATATGGCATCTTGATAACATGGTGCATGGTTTAATATGACCCTAGGGCCACATGTGATCTACACATGTTTAATTTCACATCTTTTTGTAAAGAAAGAGCATTTGTTTTTCAAGATTTACTGTTTTGAGTCCAAAACTCAGATTTTAACGTTTAATATTTAGTTCTTATGGTTAAAAGCTGTACCAAGGAACCCTACAGCAAAATTTTCAGGATTTCTTGCATCTGTTTTCTAACTAGCACTAGTAATAAATTGGATTATTCCTTTACCTTATGAATAATATTCGAGATTAGTCGTCTGGGGAAAAATAAGAATATAATGCCTTATAAAAGTTTTTCCTGAGATATCTGACCCATTCCCTTTTGCAACTAAAGATAGCTTTATTCAGAAGGATGCTGGTAATTGGCGTAAGAACCAGAGGACTAAAAATTGAAGATTAAAGGAAATTCTGATTCAGAGAACAAAGAGGCACTTACAGGGAAATGAAGAAGTTCTTGAGGGTTCAAGATTTTTAAAATTTAATTTTCTGGATTTGTGCTCATAAATTCATAATCTCGTACTCACCAGTGTGTTTGTCGGATATAGATGGTATACCCCACTTTATCATGTATTAAGCAAAACCTTAGTAAGTTGAGATCTTTTGTTTCAAAAATAATAGGTTGGATCTCTTAACGATTTTACATATAGAACGTTCAGGCAATGTATGTAAAATAAATCCATAAATTTACTAAAATAAAATAAGGATATACCTGAAGCTCTGATCTGGACATATGCTGCAGATTATCCACAAAGTAGTTTCTTTGCATGCCACGGCATTTACTAAATGACCTGGGACAAAACATTCAACTTGTGTATCATTTCCTTTCAACTGATATTGGATGGACATTCTATCCTCTTGCTTTCACATACCACGGTTGTTTCTAATTTGAACAAGTTGGACCTACCTTTTCTGCCGTCAATATTTTCTTTAATTCCCTTCGGTTGGAGAATATAATAGACATTTTTTAGCAATCTTTGTCCTTTGTGCATATCAAATTTGTTTTACTTCATGACTCAGGTTGCTTGATAGTTGATGTAATGTATTTACTTTCTGGAATGGTGTTCTACTGGGTACAATCATGGCAGTATCTTGAGTAATTGATTATTGATACTATATGGCAGACAGATATTGGCAATATGCTTGTGGCACTAGAAATGGGAACAGGAAAGAACCTGTCAGCCCCGTTTCAGAATCATTCGGGCATCTCTATTGTTCTTCATCATATGCTGCGGGAACTACCAACTGGATATATTTGTTCTAATGCCGTAGAGTTACTGAATCTTATAGAGTGTACTAATGATTACTCGTTTGATCAGGTTTGTATTATAAGATTCTGAATAACCTGCATTACTATGTTTCCGGCGCTTTGCAATTTTGGGATTTCCAATCTTTGCAGATTAACTTTTCAATATGCAGTGTTTGAATTTCAAATTACTTGGAATTAGGCTATCTGAAAAAATACCTGAAGTGAACAATGCTCATTTGGTAGTGGATGTAATTGCCAAGGTATCAGCTTCTGTCTCACTCTGTCCCTATTACTCGCTATATTATCTAATGTGGGTTGTATGACTGCTCTGCGTAATGATTTACTGAATGGACTGGACTTTATACCACTTGTTTTGTTTCCTCCTGCCTTCAGTGTCAAATAGTATACCAAGGATAAATTTTCCTGATTAGATATTGGCTCTGTTTACCACTAGCTTTTCAGTTCCATGAGCTTTTTTTGACCATTGACTAATAAAAAGCTCGTTACGTGAACGCGCAGCTTCTTAAATTAGCTAGCTGGCCAGCTAGCTTTACCCAAGTTAGCTTTTTTAAAAAAAAAGCTCCTTATCTTTTTCATTCCGAAAATATCCCTGACCTAAATTACAAAAAAAAAGAAGGAAAAACTACCCGTTTTTATTATTTATTATTCTCGACTTATATTTTATATTGTTGGATCATTTGTTATACATTTTGTGTACTTGTTTGCAACTAGCATAAGGATTAATGCATCCGCATCTCTTTAAAATGCATACATGTAGTACACATCAATTACTGATGTTTTTCAATTAAGTTAAAATGCTCAACGGATATTTCTTTTGATAATTTTGATGATGTTATTAAAGTGGCGATGTAAAGTACATTGAATATATATATTATTAGAATAATTGGACAAAATGTGATGTACTATTATTTAAAAAACTATAGACTAATAATACGATGAGAAAGGTTAAAGAAAATAAAAATAAGAGTAATGCCCTTTTATGCCATTTTACAAAATACCAACTAGCTTATCAGCTAATTTGCTAAACACCTACATTTAAAATCAGCTACCATTTAGCTTATCATCCGCTAACTACATTACCGACTAGTTAATCTGCTTTCATTAGTTTTGCTAATGAGCCATTCTCTGGTGATGTCTTCTTTGTGACGGATGTTTTAATGGATAACTATTGGAGTTGTGCAATTGAGTACTTAATTTAAGTTAAATTGGACCAATTTGTAATATATATTTAAATTAGACTTTAATTACAAAAAATCAATATGTCTTGTTCATTCTAATTCTAAGCCCTAACACAACTCCAACAAAATAAATTTATCACTAAAAAAAACTTAAATTGTCTTCTCCAATTAAATTCCAAGTCCTAAATCAATGCTAACAAAATCAATTAAGCATTGAAAAAACTCAATCTGTCTTCTCCCATTAAATTCGAAGCCCTAATTCAACCTCAACTAATCAATTCATCATTAAAACAAGGATAACAAGGATAACCAATATTATCAATTAAATTGAACTCGAACCCAAACCTGAATTCAACTCGAAAAAAGACAATTTATTATAAAAAACAACAATAGTTGTACTTACCTTCATATACCTTTTCTATTAGTTGTGACTAGATGCCACAATAACACGCGTAGCGTGTTTTCACATATATATATATATATATATATATATATATATATATATATATATATATATATATATATATATATATATATATGATGAAATCCCAGGATAGAGATCAATCAATAAATGAGTTTGTTTTGCGAGAGTCCCTACATATTGAAGAGTCCGGACTTTTTTACACAATAGATAAACATAGACAATTTACACTAAAAACCAGACATTATGATTTTTCGCGGGTTGACCCGGCCCGACCAGGTCGACCCGTTTTTTAAATATTTAAAATAACCCTATAATAACTTATCATGACTTTCCATTCATTCAAGCATGTTGGTATTTTACAACAAAATGTCTATGTTTAACATATAATTGTTTATGTTTAACATAAAATCATTTATAACAACCTATTTATCCAACAGAAACAGAATATTTAAAAAATAGACGTGAAAACTAATTTCATTCATCAGCCAATAAATTTCACTACACAAAATAATACAAAATATCCAAATTTTTAACCTACAAAACTAAATACATATTTTCAAAAACATTTAGTACATCCTTAAAAAGAGCTTTGTTCACACTCTTGAACTTGTTCAGCGACCCCTTCATCCACTACGTTTCCATCTTCGTCACCAATCATTTTCTTTGTTCGACCAATCTCTTTACAGAAACCTAATACATATAATACAAAAACATCAATAATTCTAAATTAAACATAAGCTATTATATAAAACATCACCAATTTTATTTCAAGGAACCAACAACACAAAACATCATAGACAATTTTTGCATAAAAATAGGCGATTTATACAAAAAAGTAAATCATTCAAACAAAAGAATACAATTTATACTAAAACATAGGTCATTTATTAAAAAAAACTAAACCACAAAAACGTAGACAATTTCTACATAAAAATAGGCCATTTGTACAAAAGTAAAAGCTAAACCAGTAACATATAAAACTAGACAATTTCGAGATAAATATAGGTCATTTATACAAAACAATAAATCATTCAAACTAAACCAGCAACACAGAACAATATAGACAATTTATACTAAAACTAAAGCCATTTATACAAAAAACTAAACCAGAATAACATAGGCAATTTCTACATAAAAATAGGTCATTCGTTCAAAAGATTCAACCGTTCAAACTAAACCAGCAACATAGAACAACATAGACAATTTATGCTAAAACATAGACGATTTATATAAAAAACTAAACAATCTAGTACACATGGATAATCATTCGAAACATAACATCTATCAATTCAAACTAAAACAGTAGCACATAAAAACATAGACAATTTTTGTTGAAAAATAGACCATTTATACAAAAAAACTAAACAATACAGAAAGTATGAACACTCATTCGCAACATAAATTCTATTTTATCTATCTATTCAAACTAAAGTAGTAACACATAACAACATAGATAATTTCTACTAAAACATATGCCATATAGAAAATTAAAACATATAAAACGCACGGATACTAATTCGAAACATCATCTATATATACATTCAAACTAACACTGAACAAACATAGACAATTTCTACTAAAATATAGGCCATTTATATAAAAACTAAACGAAATCGGGAAAAACATAAGTGACCTGAAAATCGAGGAAACGACAAGGTAATGACTTATGTGTGTTGAGTAGTCGGAGATCCACCGGAGAAGATAGTCGGAAAGCTTCTAAGTTTAGTCAACATTTTTGAAAGTCGGCAAAACGTAAAAAGCGAAACTGATAGAAAGGTAGATCGGCTCATGAGCTACCCAAATATGCAATCGGATTTAGGATTGGTGGTCCGACGACGGAGTTACGGCGGATTTAATGGTGGTTGGGTGATGGTTTTAGAGAGAGAGAGAGAGAGAGAGAGAGTGGAAGATAGAGAGAGAAACATGAAGAAGGAAATGAAAGAAAACCCTAAAACATTGACTCTTATACTAAAACCGTTTCTGGATCCGGATTCAGATCCAATTCTTAAAAAACTACCCGCAATCTAGATCCGCGAAAAATATTAAAATGGACAAATGTAAAACATAGACATTTTTTTGTATGAAACTAGATGGACTTTTTGGACTCTCACAAATGAGTAGGACTATTATGAGACTTTGTATCAATAAACATCCTTAGATCCAAGAAGATAAGTACCACGAGATAAGATCAAGAGAACCAACATCAATTTTCATATAAGCAACTGATGGCGCGGACCTGGAAGGGCTATGGTAAGATCTCTGGTACTTGAAGACTCACCGATGCATGAGGAAGGGAAAGAACTTTAGACTTAGAGGCCTGACAAATAAAATGACAATCAGCCTCTATGCTTCGTCTGTTCATGAAAAACAGGATTAGCAGTTATATGAACAAACCAACATGCAATTAGGACCTTGGTGTGGAAAACCAAGCTTAGCAAGCAAACTACGCAACCATATAATTTGAGAGTACGCATTAGACACGGCTTGATGCTCTGACTCAATGTCGGATTTAGGCACACGATCTTGCTTCTTACACTTAAAAGAAATAAGAGATGGACCTAAAGACATACACCATCCTGTTGTAGAACATCGAGTGTCAGAACAGCCAGCCAAATTGGGAGAAAGCTGAAGAGATGTCCTAGATGGAAAATAGAGGCCTTTAGTGATTGTTGCAAGTACATAACATATAATACGACGAACAATGACCACATGCAAATGATGTGGATTGTTAAGAAACTGTCTGACTTGTTGAACAGCAAAGGGGATATCAGACCATCTAATAGTCAAATGACCCAAACTGAGGCATGCCTATCTTTTTAGTTTTTCTTTGTTACTACATCACTAGATTTAACCTGCTCTAGATACCAAGTAGAAAATATTGGAAGGAGTTGAGGATTACACTATCTGTTTCTTATGATGCCAATTAAATTAAATAGAAAGTCCCTTTAATACTAAATGGAATCAGTAAACCTGTTGAAGAAATCTATCTATAGATGTAGTGGAGCAATCATGCGCATGAACAGTGTATATTAAATGAGGCATGCTACTTGGTGGCTGCTTGTCTAACATTGCCCGTCTGTAGATTATTGGTTTTCCTCAACAATATGAGATTGAAAAAAAAAATTAACAACTTGTCTCCATTTTCTGTGTGGTTTTTATGCTTGAGTTTTTTTAAGTGTCTTCGGTTCTACACCATATTGTTTTGTCGCCATAAGCAAAACTGTTTTGCTTTTATGGAAGATTCTGATACTGATATTATAGCTGCATCTCAGGCTCTCGCTTCTTCCGCTGAACTTGATGAATACGTGATGATTGCTGATGCTTATTTGGATATTATATTGGAGAATCACTTGGTAATTTTGAGTTTTATCAATCAAGATTTTTTTTTAATCTTAAATCATACTACTGTATCTTTGTTTTATTTGGAGTAAGCTATGATGTTTATTATGTTAACAAAACTAATCACTCTAAAGCAGTTGTCTGGAAAAGGGAAAATTCAGCATGTTTGGTCCGAGTATTTTAATATTAGAAACCACGTTTCTGTTACTCTATATCTTCTCTTTCCTGTAAGTTGGTAGCACAATCACTTGAGTGCATCATCTCACTCAAACGTGTTATTATTCATCTTTATTAATTTGGGTTTTTTTTTTTTTACAATTATAAATCATGCTTATAACTTTGTGCAAAGCGTCTTAAGTGAGTTCGACATGATAATCTGCTTGCCGTTTCTGTTTCTGATCCAGGGAAACCTAGTTTCTATTTCTCATCCAGTTATCGAATCCTAATTGCCGATACAACTGAATCAAATGGGTTCTCACTTCTCATCCTTCATTATTAGGCCATTATGTTGGTGGAAGAGAAATATTTGGAAGAAAAATGTTTCGTTTAATGTTATATGCTTTTTCCTCTCACAATTTTGGCTTCTGATGTAACTTTGTTTGGATGGCTGAGTGTGACACATCTCTTAAAAACATGGTTCATTGTGCAGGATACTTACACGAGTGTACTGCTCTTTGGAATATTTGAACGTGTGCAAGTAGAGAAGATCAGTGAAAATGAGTTGGTGACCTTGCAATCAATTTTCTGCAAACTTATTTCTCATTTCGGCAACATAGAGAAAATATTGGAACTGGTATGCTTCTAAATAGAAGTAACAGATACGTATTTGATTTTTTTTGTTTTCACACGTTCTGTTAATGAACTTGCTGTTGTTCACCACATTCCAACGCCTTTTTAATTCAAATTAGCTATTAGTTGTCATTTCCTTAATATAGTCATAAATGTGCATTCAATCACTAGAACACTGGTTCATCATTCTTATTGTTACCAAGATTGATTGATATTTGAAAAAACTTGTTCTTTTGTAGAACCATTTTGTTGACATCCTTGATACGTTACATGGGAGCTCAAGAAACACTATCAGTGTGCATCTTCTTATTACGGCAACAAGGTGCACATTATTTCATGACAATAATGGCAATTTTTTTATTTGAGTCCGTCTTGCGAGAGTCCTTACATATTGGAGAGTCCGGACTTTCCTACACAACAGATAAACATAGATAATTTACACTAAAAACCAGACAGTATGATTTTTTCGCGGGTTGACCTGGCTGGGCCATGTCGACCCACATTTTTTTTAATACCTTACATCAGCTTTGTCCATCCAAATATGTTGATATTTTACATCAAATTGCCTATATCTATGTTTATCGTGAAATTGTCTATGTTTAGCATGCAATTATTAGTAACAACCTATTTATCCAATCAAAACACAACATTTAGAAAAATAGACATGAACTTCAATTTCATCGTCAACCAATAAATTTCAATAAACAAAATAATAAAAGAAATCAAAATTTACAACATATAAAATACATACGTCTTTTCAAAAACATTTAATACATACTCAAAAAATAGCTTGTTCACACTCTTGACTTGTTCGTCGGCCCCATCTTCCACAACGTGTGACCAATCAATTTATTTGTTCGACCACCCTTTTTACCAAAACCTAATACATACAACAAAAACATCAAAAAACATAGACAAATTATACATAAACATAGATCATTTATACAAAAAAGTAAACCATTGAAACTAAAACAGCAACACATAATAATATAGATAATTTATATTAAACATAGACCATGTATACAAAAAGTAGACAATATATAACACATCTATCTTTTCACAATAAACCAACAACACAGAACAACATAGACAATTTCTCCTAAAACATAGGACATTTATACAAAAAACTAGACAAATTTTACTAAAACATAAACAATTACTAAAACATGGACAGTTACAAGAGACACACTCAAACATACTAAGCAATTTTACTTAAAAACTAGACAAAATCACCTAAAATATAGGCAACTCACATTGAAACATGGACAGCTTCAAGAGAAACACTCAAACATACTATTTACCACATAAACTAGACAATTTGACATAAAAAAAAATAGGTAATTCAGAGTGAACACTATGTTGCAGTTACATGAAAGACAAATATACATGAAAAACTAAGCAATTTTACCTAAAAACTAGACAAAATCACCTAACATATAGGCAATTCACATTGAAACATGGACAGTTACAAGAGAAACACTCAAACATACTATTTACCACATAAACTAGACAATTTGACATAAAAAATAGGCAATTCAGAGTGAACACTAAGTTGCAGTTACATGAAAGACAATATACATGAATAACTAAGCAATTTTACCTAAAAACTAGACAAAATCATCTAAAATATAGGTAAATTGCCATTGAAACATGGATAGTTACAAGATAAACAATGAAACATACTATTTACAACATAAACTAGACAATTTGACATAAAAATAGGCAATTCAGAATGAACATAAAATAATAACATACTATTTCACATAAAAACTAGATAATTACACACAAACATAATGAAAACCAGTCATACCTAATCAGATCTGGATCTGTCGATAAAATCGATATAAAAAACATAAGAATTACGAGAAGAAAATGCAGATCTAAAATGATTTAGTATACATACCGATTATTAGATCCGGATCTGGCGATGAACAAGCTTAATGGTCGGATTTTGTGTTCGGTTGGCAAAATAGCAACTATAACGGTTGAATCTCCAAGCTCTGTCCATGGAGACGTGATACAACTCTTCTTCTATGTCATCTCGTGAGATCCGGAATAGATGGATGCAGAATTTCATGATTTCATCAACGATTTGCTTCTTTTCTCACTTGCGGAGGCACACCGGTAACATTTGTTCGATCGGAAGCTCCATTAACACCGACAACATCAACATTCAAGATCGAATCGACCATTGAAGAAACTCAAAAAGCAAAAAACAACACGAAAAACACTCAGAAACAGATAAACATTTACTAAAACAAGCTCAAAACACTGAAAAATCGAACAGATTAGAATCAAACCTGACAATCGCAAGAGAAAACGGGAAAACTAGGGTTTGTCGGCAGAGAAACCGTCTTCAACATGCCTGAAATTTGTGGATCTGAATTCACCTATGTTAGAGAGAGAAAGCTGAGAGTTAGGGTTTGTTGAGAGGGAAAAGGAAGAATGAAATCAGAAAATTGAGGATTAAAAGGCTTTTATACTCAACCCGTATCTGAGAATTAAAAAAACTGCTCGACCGGGATCCAAATTTTCAAAAACTCGACCCGCGAGATTGGATCCGCGAAAATAAGCCACACGTTAAACCTAGACAATTTCATATCCAATATAGGAGTCTCTCTGGACGCTCAAAATGTAGGACTTTTGTGAGACTTAGTATTTTTATTTTAGGTATACTAGAATGATACAGTGTCAATTTAGGTACAACGGCTTGTTACTATCCGATTTACATACAGAAGAACAACACCCCAATAAATTGAAGTACAATTTCGAATTTTCCGGTGAATCAGGTGACGTGGCAGCCGGAGTTTCAATTTTACCGCCATTGAATAAAAGACTGGTGATTAAGTTTTCTGGGGTAAAAAATTTAATAATTTTGGAATGGGAAGTTGCATTTCTGCGCATCAGTCGAGTTCTTAAATTCATGGGTCAGCTCTTTTATCACGTTTCGGATGCATTTGTTTGCTGGCAATGTTTTAGTACTGCAGTGCACCAATCAATTTCTTGGTGAAGGTTCATATTTCTAGTGCACATCAAGTGTAAGTGAGCCAAAACCAGAATCTCAAACAGTTCACCATCTGATTTGGTCCTAGTACAGGGTAGGTAGCAAAATCTCCTTCCTCTGAACTCCTTCGAAGAAATTGAAGGTTCTTTTCCCTAAATCCATGACAATTAACTTATTCAAAACCCAAGCAGTTACATTTAATGAAATAATACAATTTTACTTTTACTGCCAACAATTTCATTATTCTAAAATCTTAGTACTTGTATTGCTAACGAGTTCCCTCTTCAAAAGCTTTAACTGACATTTGATAATAGGACAATAGATTAGAGATCAGAAATTCCCTTAATAAATCATATTATATTGTATTGTAGGTAACAATATTTAAAGATAGAACTGAGATAATCCCAAATCCAAGAGAATGGACATAGTTACCCCAACCCCAGTAAGCAAAGGAACCCCAGCTATGCTGTGACCATTTTTATTGGTGAGTCAGACCTTTTCATAGTGTCACCTGTCGAGAATTGTAGGGTAGACATGAAGAATAAAATGGGTAACATCCAAAGAAGTTACTCCAGAGGGAGACATATCCATGCAATCTTGTCGTCACTCTAAGATGCTACTGCATCTTAATATTTTGTGCCTCTCATTCCGCTATTTAGGCTGGAGTATAAGGATAAGATAGTATTATACTATGTCTCCTCTTTCGGTAACTTTCTGATCACCCCATATCATTTTCAGGAATGGCCCGATTCGAGATACAACTGTCATAGACATTCTATTTCAAGTTGCTCAGGCCTTGTATGATAATGTTGACTTCTCAAATATGAGAAAGGATGATTATCAGCATCCAGGTCGTGCTATCACCCACTTTGTACTCATGGTAAACCTGTTTTTGTTAGTCCTTTTGTCTCTCACATTAAAAGTGGGTGGCACTGCTGAAAAATTAGCTATTTAATGTACTTTTTATCAGGTTGATTACCGGAGGGAGTTTGAAAACCAATTAAGGTTCCTGTGTCAATGTCGAGGAGCTTTTCCTGACATCAACGAACTCCAGGTCCCTCTTTCATTTCCATTGTCTTGCTTCACTTTTATTATATATATTTCCGACTCTGGAGTCAAAATGCAGCTCTTATATTTCTAACTTAGAGATTTATCATCATCTAATAGCACCAGATTGATGTTAGATTGTATGATAATTTCTATTCCTGTATGATTCGATGGAATTCTTTTTCTTTGCTTAGGTTTAGTTCTTAGCTAAAGGCTAAACTGAAGTTTTATAGACATTTTCATAAATATTACTATTTGATATTGAAAATGAGAAGTTATCTCTGAATTTTTTTCTTCAGTTTTAATTCAATTTCTTAGCCGTTATGTTCCAAAATATCTTCTGTTGTAGAAGCTTTTGATATGAACTTGCAAGCTACAAGTATTTTAGATAATGAAATACCTGTATCATATACTCCATCCGTCCCGATTTCAACTTCCCGCATTCCATTTTGGGACGTCCCAATTTCAACTTCACATCCCTTAAATGAAAAATCTCTCTCCTACTTTATTCATCATCTCTCCTGCTTTATTCACTATTTCTCATACTTTATTCACTACTCTCTTTATTCAATATTCTCTTAAAACTTTGTGCTTGGGCCCGCGGGAAGTTCAAACCGGGACAGAGGGAGTATAAGTTTTATAGATTAACCATATGGCATTAACCATTTCTCAGTTCCTTCATGTTATTCTTGCAAAAAAAAGCATCATATCACGGTATCACTCTATTGGAGTAACCATATAGTTTGTGACACAAATATTGTATGCAACATCTCATTGTACCTGAAACTTCGTCATTTTAGTTGCATCCATACTTTGACAATATGCATTTAAAATACTGCATCAACCGCCGCGATTAATTACTGTTTAGTTGTTACGTGCATTTGTTTATATTTCTGAATTGGAGGGGAACGTTTCGTGAAGAGGTGCAGAGGAGATGGCACTGTCATTGATTTTGTGTGGTGTTTCTTTACGGATAAAGATGCCATTTTATGTTTGTTTTTGCTCAAAGCCTTTTTATCTTATATGCTCAAATTTTTAATACCATTTTACCACAACAGGGAGGTTTAATATTCAGCAAATGGGGTTAGGTATGTGGAAAGTAAGTAATTGCTGAGGGGTTGGAGTCACATATTACAATATACTAACAGCAGTAGTTAAAATTATTGCTTCACCATGTCAATCACAAATATGCCCAGCAGATAAAATAATCTCAAGATCTTTTTGATATGTTGAAAAGTATAAAGGACCAAGTACAATCTCTGTTAATAGCTTTGGACCTCTTAAAAAAGAGAACTTGACTGTTTTTACATGATTCGAGCCCTAAGGCTACTGATCTCTCTCTCTCTCTCTCTCTCCCCCTTCTGCATATTGCTGATGTCTGGGGCTACGGTGAAGTAGTAAACAACTACTCTGCCCTCTCGTTGATTTCTTAAATTTATGCTGCTGCACTTGGTAGTAAACATTCAGTTCTGCTCTAATTTTTTATTTATTTATAAATTTGGATTGCAGGAGATGCTTGTTCATTCCAGCAATAACTTGGCTGCTAGAGCCATGAGAGATGGAAATAGTAATACTAGAATTGTTAGGTCATGTCTGGCATATAACGAAGTCACCATCCCTTCCATTCCTTCCAATTTACGACAGTTGAACTTGTATCTTGAAGCTGCAGAGGTGTGGGATTGTGTTCAGAATGCAGATTGAAATTTACTTCTATATTGTCGGACATGCTAACTTCATCATCTCCTTATGGTTTCAGATAGCGATATTGGGTGGCTTCTTTTCCCACATAGACGGGCTGATGGATGCAGCAGTAAGCTGTGTGCAACATGTAGACTTAAATAATGGTTAGTTACTTTCTTCCCCATTAACTAATACTTGAAACATAAGTTAATAATATTGTAGAATTTATTTATCCTACCTAAGAAGTTATTTGCTCACACACTTCTCATTAGCAAGTTCGTCTTTCACAGCATTGTGACAGACTCCAAGGTGGGTAGTTAAAGTTGAATAATGTCTTTAATCTCTAATTTAGCAGTTGATATTTCATGACACAGTAGCCTTGAACTCGATGGTTTTCATGGAATGATGATGAAAATTCAGGATTACCAGCGTTGTATTGATGTCATTAGTAATATTTGTGGTCTGGTTGGCCATTAAAGTGTCTAATTGCAAACCTTTCCTCATTACACAAGTGGACGCTTGCTGTCAGCTTATGCTCATGATCACTTTCACTTTAGGGGTGGAAGAAATGGGTTACCTTTTTTCTTGTATTTGTCAATGTATGTAGTATTTTGATTTTGTGTTTGCCATTTAGCTACTTGGGACATGGACATGTATATAGACTCTGATATGATTATTGATTACACAAATTGTACAGAATACACCTCAGCAAAAGGATAATTTCTATGCTTATCAGTTATATGTAATTTGCAGCGTCTTGTCTACTTTCCCGCAAGTTGAATTTAAATAGTGACATTTAAAATAGTTTATCCTATCAAACACATTTGCTCAAATGTTAAATGTTGAATCAACCTGCCTCTTGGTGTAGGGTTGTGGATGCCAGAAGATGCTAATGAGATTATTTCCATAATATGCAAGTTATGTGGCCTTTCATTGATGGTTCCAGGTTACATCCTTTCCTCAACTCCACCCCCCAATAACACACACGCACATGCACAACTGAAGAATGAATTGATTGAGAATGGGCTTATTATGCACCTTTGTGCATGTATTTTTTATAATAAGCCGCAATAGTGATGTCCTCTGTCATTAACTTTCTTAAAATGTTTCTCATTATAGGTAGTTTCTGTAGAAGTGTTTTGAGCATTCCCAAGCGCCTATTGTCTTTCGTAGACTCCAAGTCATGGTGATACTATTCACATATCAGCTGAACGTGTTTAGTTTGTGTCTTTCACTTTGTTCATGCCCTATGTTCCCTTCTTGTAGGATACTTCCAGGGATGAAGATCAAGGTATTATCTGCCGTTATTTTTGTGTTTTCTGCATTAGTGCAGGAACAACTCCCACATCATATAGTCAGCCAAGAGGTAATCGTATTAAGTTGTCAGATCACTGTAATTAGGTTTCATCTTTGTTAAATCATTCTATTTTTTAGTCTGATCGTGCTAGAAAAATTATTAAATTGCTGAACAAACAATGTTCACAAAAAAAGTTAAATAAAGGACTTGAAGCAGATTTTAATTTGCCCCGTCTTTTACAAAATGTAATCTCAGATTTATTAAGTAGATATAAATTCATGTAGAGTGTATGCAACATGTAAAGGACCAAGATAGTTTAAACCAGGTTGAGGCTTACTAGCTACAACATTGAACAGACAAAGTGATGACTGTTAGAAAGAATTCCTTGTCTTCCATCTCGGGTAGCTAACATTTTCAAAACATCAACCCTGGCAAAGGGTCAGTTGGGTCCATTTTGGTTTTTACTGGTCTCCTCTTGCCTCCATTTATAGATAATAGTAGATGTATATCTTTACAGGTCATTTGCAATTATCAATTGTTTTTCGGATTACCATCCTATCTCCAAGAAATTCTGTCATTATCTGGTGTTGTTCTTGGGTGCTTTGTCGACACAATTCTACAGGAACCTTCTGTGGTGAGTAATCTTTTTCAATGCATTATGCCTTTAATTATGATTTATTTCCACATATTACTAGCCGCTACTTTCTCTCCATTTCTATCTTTGCGAACTGACACATGTATTGTGAGTGACATGTTCTGTCTCAGGCTGTACGTGGAAAGATTGCTCTTGAAGTTTGCAATTGTGTAGCTTCTGTCTTCATGGTAACTTATGTTGTATTGTTTTAATGCAAGAAACTAGATTTTTTGTCTCTTGATTCTTCAAATAAAGATCTACTACTTACTAGGCTAAGAGATTGCTCATCTATTCCTCGGACATGGCAACATAATTTCTTAGATCCCTTTCATGTACAAGGATACCTGGCATTATAAAGATCGTATGATACACTCCCGTTCCCCATGGATGTGTTTGCCTGACTCAAATTTGAACTTCTAACTTATTACATTTGCAGAAATCAGATGAGGCACTAGAGGCCTGCTCCAAATTGGTGGAAATTGCTCGTTCTTGCTTGAGTCCAGATGACAAGTTCTTACAGTCTACGTTGAAGTTTTTAGATACTCGTCTGTTTCAGTTGTAGGGTGATAGGCAAGATGTAGTTTCACCTCGAATTTCTTGTGGTTATATGATTACTTATTTCTTTATTAACCAGAGAACTTTCATTTGTTAAGCTGACATGAGATTATTATCTTTTGTATAGACTTGATGTAAATGTTTTGTCAACTGCAACATCAAGTAATTAAAATCCAACTTGATCAGCCTAAGATTTCTTCCTTTACCAATGGTGAAATTAGGGTTCGAGACAACTCAAAGGGGGAAAGACGAAAATGGGAGAAAACAAGAACAAATTAACTAAAAGTAATACTACTACATTTCTTAAACTTCCATGCTTACAATTCCATATGATGTACGTAGAGTTATTCGTCTTAGGTGGTAGCTAGAAATTCGGAAATGAAAGTACTATTGTTAGTAATACAATCTAAACAATTAAATTGATTTTAGATTTAATTTCAATCATCTATATTTTATTAATGCGATTAGACAATGCATAGCTGCATATTGGATCGCATATTATAATGGTGAATTAAATACACACCTTTTATGTTTTAAACCTAATAAAATATACCCTTAAACAATTTACACAAAACCATCTATAAATCAAATGTTCACCGAACACCCCAATTCCATTTTAACCAAAACAAAAGATATTTAAAAAAAAAAAATAAAATTGACCAGTCACTAGAGCTCCTAATAGAATCATGTCCGAGCTTCCATGAAAGCTTGAAAAATAGCTCCCATGGAAGCCCTTTTTCAAGCTTCCATGGAAGCTCTAGATCTGGAGCTTCCAACTCCATAATGGAAACTCGATTGGAACTCGAAAATGGGCTTCCATGGAGCTCGAAATCGAGCTCTCATGGGAGCTCGGAGCTACAATTTTTATTTATAAAATAAAATTATCAAAAATAGAAAGGGTAGTAATTTGCTATGGTGATTGAAGAGGTGGAGGATGGGATGGTGTGGTGGTGGGTGTTTTGGAGAAGAAGTACAAATGTGGGGTGTAAAATAAAGGGAAAATTTAGGAGGTTTTGTTATTTTTTGTAGTTTGTAATTTTAAAATTGTATAAATTATTAAAGTTGTTCGTAAATTAATTTTTAATTGTTAGATTATGTCATTTATCTTTTTCTTTAAAGCAAATTAAATTCATTGAAAGCCCAAATTCTACAAGAAGGGGACGCACCCCAACCAAGCTACAAGTCTTAGTACAAAATCGAAGGCCGACTAATCAGGGAAATTAGAATATAAAGAGATACAATGATACATGATAGAAGATGTAACGACCCGGATTTTAATTAATCGAATTAAAGCGATTTTAGACGATCCGGGCCAAGTATAGAAAGAACTAATTAAAAAGTCTAATTCCTCTTTTAAAAATTGGTCCATTCTTTTAGCTAAACCTAATTGAATAAAACTTGGTCCATTCTTTTAGCTAAACCTAATTGAATAAGATACGTATTGTGAAAGAAGAACCAAGAGAGAAGAAAGCCAATCATCTTTTAATCATCTTTTGCTCTACTCTTTTCTTTGATTTTTCTTCAACCAGGCAAGTGAAGTTTTAGGAAAACTTATTTGTTTATGCAAGATTACATGTTTTGATTGATCGTATCATCTATGCTATGAATTTATTTTGTGTTAAGCCATGGAACTATTGCTAAATTGTGATTTGTGGCTGAACTTGTCATTCAATCATGATTATCGATCGAGATCACCGTGTAGCTAACTTATGTGTGTATGTACGTAGCTGACTTGCATTATTGAGCTCATGTCCTTTGATAGTATATTGTGTTTCAATAACTAGGTACTTGTTAATTAATTATGCTTAATCACAATTAAGCATTATGTTACAGAGATAGATGACTACTTTTGTCCTTTAGTGTGTACCTATTCTATGTGTGAGAAATTCATATACATCAACTTAGAAATTAGTACTTTTATGTTGATTGACTAAGTACTGCTGTATTTATGTTTCCTGTTTCTCTATGCTTTTTATGTAAATGAGTCTTACTTGATGTAGCTATTGATTATCGAACATAAGAATTATTCTAACCTTAGAACTTTAAAATGTAAAGTTAACTGTAGAAAGCACGTTTGCTTAAAAGATTGGAATAACTTCACAAGCTTCCGGGCTTGTTTTTAGTATTTTCCTAAATACTAAAAAAGATGCAAGACACTTAATCACAAGTTAAATGTATGAATTATTGAAAGTGAAGAATGAAAGAAAAGGTTGCCTAGGTGTCTCTGTTGGATATACACCTCTAATGATTGAGCCAAGGCGTATTACATATGTTGCTACGGTGAGCATACACAAGAGAGCTGAGGCGAAAGCCGATGTGTTTTACGTATACTACTACGGTGAGTATACATATGAGAGCCAAGGCATTTTACGCATGTTGCTACGGTGAGCATGGACGTATACCAATATGAGGTGAAGCTTACCTAGGCACCTTAAAAGAAAGAATGCTAAAGTGATTCTAGCTAAAGATAAGAAAAGAGATTGAATCAAATGAATGATCTTAATGAATGACAAAGAAAAGAAACTCAAGTCAAATGTTTAAGTTAGTGAATTCTAGAAGTAAAAGAACGGAGAATTGGTACTCCATGGCCTTCTTTTGATTTATTGATTTTACTTTATGAATGATGCAAATGTAAGGAATATTTATGCTATGTATTACATGTTAGTTTGGCTTGCTTGCGAGTACAAGTAGGTACTCACCCTTGTCCTATTGAACCTCAGGTGATGAACAAGCTGGAGTGGATGGGGATCAAGATTGAAGCTGATTCAGTACACTTATGATAGAACATTAATTCTTTATTTATTTCATTTTTTTTAAAGCGCGGTTTGCTCATAGACATGTTGGTTTTAAGACTTCCGCTGTAAACGATTTTCATTCTTTTCAAGTTCACTGAATTTTGACTACATTTATGTTGTCTTAGAAATTTTATTTAGCTGCCTTTTTTGAAAATAACATTTATTGTCGAAATCCACGTGTATTTTATATTAAAAATTAACAGGACGCTACAGTTTGGTATCAGAGCCCAAGGTTTTAAACACGATACTTTGGGTTACTTTTTCCACAAGATAAAAGAGATGTTTTCATAAGAAAAAGTTGATGTATAATGTATATATGAATTGTAAGCACTGAATCAGGCTTGATCGACTCCTTCTACTTCGGTAAGTCTTTATATGTTTATAAGTGATGATTTTATGATTATGATGAGTTACATGTTTAGACACCTTACCAAGTATAATGTCTTATGTTCTTGAAATTGGTGGATGTGTGATCTAGCTTACGATAATGAGTCGCAATGGACGTAACGGTAACACGAACCAGGTTGCTACACCTTTGACCGTGGAAGCAATGATCGAGGCATTGATTCAGGCTACCCAGAATCGTAGAGAGAACGATATGAATCATCTTGCTGAGTTTTTGAAGCTGTCTCCCCCAACTTTTCATGGAACCACTGATCCCGTGAAGGCAGAAAGTTGGCTCAAGGAAATCAAGAAGGTTTTTTTCGGTTTGTCATCCTAGTGAAGCAGATAAGGTGAGCTTTGCTGGTTTTAGGTTGAAGGATAGTGCCTTAGATTGGTGGCAGCTAATTGAACGTCAAGAAGGCAATGCATCAATCACTTGGGAGAGATTCAAGGAGTTATTTTATGAAAAATATTTCCCTTTGAGTGTGAGGAGGGAGAAGGAACGTGAGTTTATGAATTTAACTCAGAGTTATCTTTCTGTGGTCGAGTATGAAGCGAAGTTCATTGCGCTAGACCGATTTGCTCGTAACTTGATCCCTAATGAGGTTGAGAAGGCAAGACACTTTGAAGAGGGACTCCTACCAGAGATTCGTCTATTACTTTGTGTCGATCAGTTCCCCACGGTCGAGAAGGTACGTCAGCAGTGTCGATCAGTTCCCTGCTCTAGGTCTATTACTTTGTGTCGATCAGTTCCCTGCTCTAGGTCTATTACTTTGTTCTATTTGATTCTGGAGCATCACACTCTTTTGTGAAAACCTTTTTCGCTAAACGACTAGTTGATCATCCTCGTCTCATGGATGAGAATTACCACATATCGACTCCATCTGGGGAAGTGTTAACATCATCTAAAGTTCTTCAGGATTGTCCAATAAGTATTGAAGGTAAAGAACTCGATGCAAACCTCATCATGTTGGAAATGAAAGACTTTGATGTCATCTTAGGCATGGATTGGCTTTTCAAGCATCACCTAGTTCATGCATTGATTTGAAGCAGCTATTGACTTATCACAAGCTGGAATTTTGCATATGAGATTTGCATGTAAGCCATAGTCCTGAGTTCACTCCAAACATGCTATCTCACACACTTTTGCGCCCAGGTACCATGGAAGAATGAAGGAGGATACCCATCACAAGATGAAAAAACTCTTTGTGGAGCATGTGAGCGATGCACAGCTGGGAGACCAAGATGATATGCGGAGGAGGAATTAAATGAACAAGCATGGAAGCACAACACCGAGAGGGGAGTATCTGTCCTTTTTCTTCATTACTTTCCTAGTTTCCTATATGCTCTCTGATAGGTTTGGGGGAAGAATTTGATTTGACTACTGCCTGCTAACTTGCTTGGTCTGTAGAAGCTTTTAAAATATTCGCACTTAGTCAAGTTATAGTTAATTATGTCTAAGAACTAGATTTACTTTTATATGTTGCATCTAGGGTTACTTGCCTTTCTGAAAAAGTTTTGATCTCTGGGAGAGTACTGAGTTTGAACCATGACTAAGATGAGGGGCTGTGGATTTGCTTTCTTGCTTCGCTGCTTGTTGAATATATGCTCTGACCAAAACCGACCCATGCTACTTTGATGAGTGAGTTTACTTGCTACTCTAATTAAAGTCCAGTGTGCAACCATGTGAACACTACTACCCTTGAGTCCTTATTTATCAGCAGCATGAATATGATTAGTAGTACTCACCTTTCCGAATCCTTTTCTATACCTTTCGCTAACCCCGCTGAAAGCTTCTTTAAGCCCTCATGAAATTCCACCATATATCCTATACATGCTTTACTTAAGCGGTGACAGCAACCTACCGCCGAGCTTGAACGAAGAAACAAAGCAACGAGTTCCAAAGAATGAGGAGAATCATGTTTTGATCATGATCGAGAATTGGTTTGGGGGAAAGTAGAGAAGAAAACCCTAACCCTAGTTCGAGAAATTGGTTTGGGGGAGAAGTGGAAGATAAACATCATCGAAGGTAACCTTGTTGGCCCTACTGTTATATTACAGGTGCTAAAAATCACTAGCTATTGCTCCAGAAAAAATAGAAAAGAAAGTACCGAAAAAAGCAAAGGTACAAAAGTCTCGGAGTGGATATGTGGTCCTTGTGATCACCGTTTTCGTGTTGGGCATGTTACAGATACTAGTCACATACCGACGTGGACCTAAAAAGCTACATGTCTGCGAGGGTTGATGGCATGTATACCAAACCAGCACGCACAAAAGTGCGGAATTCGGTAAAACAGACACTACCAAAAACTGTAGAGACTAAAAGAGCCCAAGGATGGCCAACCGAAAGCATACGAGTAAGTAAAATGACTGCAAAAAATAGTATGTCAAAAGAAAAAAAGAAAAAAAGAAAAAAAAATAAAGGAGCAAGTAGTCTATGCGTGAAGTAACCAAGGAAGTAGTTACGATGATAAAAGAGAAGTTGAAGATTTGTCATTGAGAGAGGACGAAGACGAAGGAAGGAACTTGGTGTCCAAAAGGATAAGTCCCCCCTGAAATACCCTTTGTTCTACCTTGCTATCTTTTAATGATGCTTAGCCATACACTCCTCTATATTATCCTACCTATTTCACTTACCAAGCCAGCCTGAGTACTACTTTGATTTGTGCCTTGACTTTTGGGAGCATGATTGCATAACGTTATCGCGAGGTAATGATTTTGATGTACACCTAGAAGGACATTGGGTTACACTTGTAACCGCTGGCTGTAGTGAGTGATGCTTACTTGTTATTTGTTTGTTGTAGAGTCATAAGTTGGAGTTGAAACTAAGCGAGTCAATAGAGTTTGAAACCCTAGAAACTGGTTGCTTGTCTATGTAGTGGTTTATGCTTGTTGCTCATTTCATGGTCACTTCTCGATTATCGTTATTGCCTTGCTCAAGGATGAGCTAGAAACTGGTTTGGGGGTGTGATGTGACAATGAAGTGTGCGATATTTCATGCTTTTAGACCCTCGTTTTTTGCCTTAGATTCAATATTTGTATCGTTTTATGGTCAATTACCAACTTCGAGTGTATTTTGTAGGTCATGATCGCGTTTTTCAGGAATAGCACGATTTCAAGCGCCAAAATGACATAATTGTGCAAAATCGAGAAAGTTAAGCAAATACGCCGGATTAGCTGTTGCACGAAGTTCGAGGAGTAAAAACATGTCATACGACCAACCAACACAAAGGTAATTGAAGGTGCTACAACTTTGTAGAAAACATGTTCAAAAGTGCAAAACCGAGGAAAGTAAGGAAGCATGACAATTCTACTTAGAGCTAGAGAAGTCCGATGAGGTTGTGCCACCTACCGTTGTGAAGATCTCGAATCCACATGAAATGCTGAAAAAGGACACTTTTCAAGATAACAAGGTTACGAGGCTCGAAATCGAAGAACGAAGAAAACCTGTATATATAATCTGGGAGAAATCGACCAAGGGGCACTGTTTTGGCTGTACACGGATTTCTAGAAGTCCGATTCAAGCTCATGAACTATCGATGGAAATATTATTGAAAATACTAAAACTTTGCTGTCTATCACTTTCCGAGAAAATGAAGTTTAGAGATCTGAAATCAGCCCGGAAGGCGAAACAGCTAACACTTGGGCCAAACAGCCTTTTTCCGGTCCGTCAGGCCTCAGCCTGCCTTTTAACCTTTCTTGCTGGACAAGGAAATCCAGAACAGTATAAATAAGATCCTTGGTGTCTCAGAATCTATCACCTCTTGCAAAAAACCCTGGCCGCCAGGCCACCAGTCCTGGGGAAGTGAATTCCCAAAAGCAGCTCTCTTGAGAGAGAACCAGTCCTCGGGGAAGTGAAACTCCAACCTTACTGCAGCACCAGGATCGATATCTACAGCCACAAGAATCGAAGAAGAGCTTCTTTTTTTTTTTTTTTTTTTTTTCTGATTTCGATTTCTTCTTCTAAGGAGAATTTTGATTTCTTCTTTTTCTGTTCTAGGAGTTTTTGATTTCAGTATATTGTGGAATACTATGAGTAGCTAACTTTCTTTTGTAAAGGCGATCCGCCGAAACTTTGCTGTGCTACTTCGTTATATGTCGGGTTATATTACTGGAATAGTTCTTAGACGTAAATCGTGGTTATACAACTCTATACATCCTCTGTGGTGTGATGTTCTGCTGAGTGACATAGTAGTTTCATTGAACTGAGTAGGGGTACTCGTGCCTCCTGCACCATAGTATTATGCCCTGCTGTCGTTAGAGGTAATCGCGTAGGATATTAACTAGGAAGTTGGGAGTAGCATAGTAAAGGGAAGTCGGAGATCGTTTACACCTTCAACATCTTTGATTTCATTACTAGATTAGGGTTTAATTGTGATTCCATCTTCTGTTTACTTTAATCTGTTTGCTGTTTGCACGCGTAATCAAATCGTTACTTGTTTATTCCTATGCTAAGTGTCCGTGGAGAACGACATCCCGAGTTAACTTACCACTAATGTTGTGTGTTTGTGAGCTTCCGGTAAATATAAATTTAATCTTTCATTATATTTAGGGATTACAGGTTCTACAATGAAATCAAAATCTCTGAGTGCACATCAACGGCTTTCCCTTGTCCGCTGACTCCATCACCACAAAATCAACCGGAACAATCAGCCTGTCAACCGTTACCAAGATATCTTCGATGATTCCCTTCGGGCGTTTTACACTCCTATCAGCCATTTGTACAACCATGCCGGTGGTTTTGAGCTTTCCAATCCCAATTTCTTGTAAATAGAGTAAGGCATCAAATTGATGCTTGCTCCATTGTCAAGCATAGCTTTCCCCACCTGCTGGTCCCCAATGGTAATATCAATCATAAAACTCCCGGCATCCCAAAAACTGAGTTCGTTGTCTCTGGCATGAGTTCTTTCTCATCCTTCTTGTAGACCCTCTTACTAGCTAAAATCTCCTTGAAGAATTTAGTAAAAGAAGGGTCATTAGGTATTATGTCAAGAAGGGGAATATTCAACTCAAGCTTTGACAGCGACTTGTAAAATGGGCTGTCTCGAAGATCTTTCTTCTCCTTCACCCTATTAGGATAAGGAACTTGCGGTTTCTTGGGGGGCTTGTAAGTATCTTGGGTCTTATGTATACCAGACCCAGAAGCATGTTGCCCCCCTTTAACGCTTTCCTTTCCCTTTGGGGATGGAGGTGGTAAAGGTGACTTGCCTCTTGTATGATCCCTAGCACCTATGTTACCTGAAACATCGGGTAAAGGATTAGCAACATCTGGATTAGACACAATAGTCTCCTTACCACTTCTCAAGATGGCTAGAGCTTTGGCTTCTTGAGCCTCATATGCATCATCACTATCATATGCTTCCACTAATTCCGCTACAAGTTCTCCTATATATTTCATGTCTTCACTCATGGAGATTGTTAGGAATATCTGTTTAGATTTTGATCAGCAACTTAATGACTTATCTTAGCTCAGAAAGATGGTTAGTACTCTTGGTTCACTTGAACACTGTAAAAGAGGAAAATCACTAAGTATGATAGTCTAGCAAATCTTGTATAGGATGTTAGGTCTCTGAATGTAATTTTTTATTTTCTCCGAAGAAGACCAAGAAGAAGGCATCCGGCAGAAGAGCTCAACATTTTTGAAGATTTGAAGACTGCACAAGATTGTTGGAGACTATGGTCATCAGATACCTATGTCCAGATATCTTGAAAAAACAAGTGTTTTTCAATAAACAAGTGTTGCAAAAGATATCTGAGAATACAAGGTTTCTGAATGAGGAAAAGTGCCCACAGATATCTACACTCAGATACCTTGGACAAAAACTATGTTTCTGGGAAACAATGTTGTAACAAGTATCTGGAGATGTGAAGGTCTTTGGAAAGGGACGTGCAATGCTTCAGAAAGCATGCATAGTTCCGTTGGCACTACAGGACAAAGTATAGTACAATGCATTAAATGCGTGGACAAAAATGTCTGAACAAAAACGGCAGTCTCTGAGAAGAAGATAAACGTACAACAGTACTATACTCAGATATCAATAGTTTGAATTTCATTGAGCCTAACGGATACTATTCAAACGGCATGATTTTCAACTATAAATATCAACACTTAGAATGCTTGAAAAATACACAGAACTTACACCATAAACACTATCTTTCAAACTCTCAAGCATACTACTTACCTTCAAGCTTTCTGTTGTGACCAAAGCTCTTGACCCTAAGTAGCACAAAAGTTCTAAGTGTCCTGATCCTTAACAAGCATTGTTATCTGTGAAGGAGTTGAATTAAGATTTCATATCTGAGATTCATTCTCTTGAACACATATCATAGACTTGGTTCAGTAAAGAACAAGATACCATACATTGAAAAGTGTATTAAGTATACTTGATTCATAGAGCTATCTGCATAACTGAATAAGTTATTAAAGAAGCTCACCTGACAAACTACCGTAACCAACACCTTAATCGGCGTGGAGTACAGGAAGTACTTAGTTTGGGAAACTAAGGAATAACTCCAAGGTTACTGAGCATAGGAAGTACTTAGTTTGGGAAACTAAGGAATATCTCAAAAGGTTTCTGAGTACAGGAAGTACTTGGCCGAGAAAGCCGGGGAATGACTCAGGGGGAACACTTGGTTGGGAACCTAGTGTATTTAGGATCGAGAGAGGATATTTGTAAGGTTAACTCAATTATCTGTCTTAGTGGATTCTAGGTCTGAGAAAGGCCGAAGTGGATTAGTTGAAGGATTACGCCACCTTCAGATACCACTATAAAGACTTGTGTTATTTACTTTCTGCAATTTATTACTTGCTTTATTTACTTTGCTAAGTTTTTACACATATCTTGCTGAGCACGTGCACTTATCACAAAAAGTCTTCCGCTCTCTGAAAATAAGTATCAGATATCTTCACAAATATCTGAGAAATTGTGTTTATCAACAAAAGTTTGAAAAAGACTATTTACCCCCCCCTCTAGTCTTTTACTTTGCCGTTATCTGGACCAACAAGTGGTATCAGAGCAGGAGGTTCCCAAGCCTTCTGCACTGAACCTAGATCCCAGATAAGTGCCCACTAACTGCCTTTCACCTACACTTGATTTGTTTGTTTAGTGTGTTTGCTGCAGGATGTCTTTAAGTGACGCCCTAATTCTCAAACCAGAGAATTATGAGAAATGGAAGAACAACATGATGCTCCACCTATAAACCATCAGTGACGAAATGATCGACGTGATAAAGAATGACCCCATAGTCATTGAACAACTCAAGAAGGTCATGGAGGTTTCTAATGGTAGAGATAGAGAACCAAGTGATGGCTCCTCACAGACAGATGCGTCAACCAGTGGGAGACCTACCAGTCAAGTTATTTATGAGCCAAAGCCCAGAGAGCTCTGGACATGGGAAGATGCCAAGAGAAATCGACTGGATGGTCAGGCTCGCAATATCATCATACGTTCTACTCCAGAGCACATACAGTGTAAACTGTGGGGTGCAAAAACGGCAAAAGTGGCCTGGCAACTGATTGAGGAAATCTGTGCTGGCACTGAGAAAACAAAGGAAAATAAGTTCGAAGTTTTGAAGCTCAAATTCCAAAACTTTAAACAAGGTCCCACAGAGACTCTTGAAGAACTAGATTTCCGGTTTACAACACTCATGAGTGACATGGTTGCACTTGGTGAAAGTAATAGATATACCCGACCAGAAAAAATTAAGACTATTGTAAGAAGTCTAAATCATAACTGGGAGCATACAAAGTTTTTCTACTTTAACCAAGGGATGCCAGATATCACTCCAGTGGAACTTTTCTCTCACCTTGCCACTGTTGACTATGAGACAACTCAAAGAGATCTAACAACTGAAAAGTTGCAGAATGTTGCTCAAGGAACTTCTGAAAAGAAGGAAGGCAAGGGGGTGACTGAGGAGAATGCTCTTGCTGTAAAGCAATTGAGAAAATCTGTCAGTTAGGAGATTGAGAGAAGAAAAGCCAAAGAGAAGCTGGAAAAGCATCTAGGCTCAAATTATCATCAGTACAAAAATATGAAACTGTCTAGCTCGCTGAACAAGCCGGCTCAGAAAGCATCTAGTACTGAGGAAGCAGAAATCGGAAACGATATCTGTTTATATTGTTAGAATCCTGGTCATTTAAAAAAGGATTGCCCTGTCTTCAACAAGCTAAAGACAGGTGACAAGAAAGATAGAAGAAACTTCAAGAGAGGTCAGAGATCTCTGCTCACTGAGGAAAGAAAGAAGATACAAATCCAACTGGATGCTCTAGACATTGAGTCTGATTCTGAGGATGAAGACTCAGATGACTCCACACCGCCTTCTCCAGAGATGTGTGGTGTTTCTAATGAAGTGGTTGACTTTGGTCAAAAGAAGAAAGAAGTGTGTGGAGTGGCTGAAGAAATCTTTCCAGATATCTCTAACATTGAACCTTGTCTAATGGCTGATGAGGTAACACATACTTCTTATTATACATATGAAAGTGATGAGGAAGGAATCAAAGATCTGGAACATCTCAGAAGAGAACTTGATCTCTACGAAAGAGAATTTCTAATGGTCCGAGCTAGAGCCGAAATCTTTGAAGAAGAAAAGAATTCTCTTGAAAGGGAAAATTCACAATTACTCAAGATATCTAAGAAAAAGGATGCTGAAAATGCATTTCTCAAAGCTCAGATATCTGAGACAGAAAAGTCACTAAAGAAGCATTGGCCAAACTTCAAAAGAAATGTGAAGGTCTTCTTTCTGAGAATGAGGAACTCAAAAAGAAGGAAGTATATTTCCAATCTTATGTCAAAGCTATTGACACTCTTACTGAAGTACAATCTTATTTAAGAGATCCTTCAGAAAAGGGAGGACTTGGGCTGGACACACAAACAAATAGTTTTACCACTCTGAATAAGAGTAATGAAAGAATAACATTTGTCAGTGCTCAGCAAAATGGTTCCCAAACAACCTATAGCATTGGTCAGAAAGCTAAGGCTGTTGACAAAGGAAAGGCAGTTGCGACCAAACCTTTGTGGGAAAAACAAGTCCAAAAGAAAACTGTTGGGAATATTTCTGAAAAGAAACATAACACTGAAAATTGTAATCATCCACAGTGATATGTCTCTCAGAAAGGAAGAATTGCAGGAGCTGGCAAATTCTCCTATGTCATGTTTTCTGAAAAAAAAATAGACTACCCAGAGACTAGCAAAGCTGCTGAGATGAGAACTCACATAGCACCAGGTGCTCGAAATGGCATTGGCTATAAAGCCATCGGGAAACAACTTGTTCATGAGTATAAACAAGAGCAAGAACGATGGATAAAGGCTAGGATTGCTCACATCAATTATCAGAAGTGGAAGAAAAGTCAAGCCACTAGAAATCTGAATGCCAGGGCTAGAAGAAATCTGGGAAGGAAAGCTAAGTTTGCTGACAAGCAAACTCAGCAACCTGACAGGTATCTGAAAGCACCACAAGGAGCACCAAGGAACACACTAAGGAAGAAAATAACTCGTAATAACAATGATACTAATCATTTACCTAGAATTCCTTCTTATGTTCCTGTTAGACAAAAGAATGTCCCTAAGAAATTCATTCAGAAATGGATTCCTACAGGAAGATTCTTTAGTTCAGATGGTTCCATTGTTGGTATGAGAACCTAATCTCCTGTTTCCTATTTTGTGCAGAACACTCTAAAAACTAATCCAAAGTGGCATTTTGATAGCGGATGTTGGAAGCACATGACAGGAGACAAAGCAAATCTGATTAACTACAGAAAATACGATGATGGACCAATTATTAGATTTGCTGGAGGAGATGAAAATCCAACCATAGGATTTGGCAATCTGAAGTTTGGAGCCCTTACAATCTCTGAAGTACTGCATGTAAAGGGATTGAAATATAATCTCCTAAGCATGAGTCAATTAGTAGACAAAGGGTACACTGTCAAGATCAAGTCAAAACTATGCAAAGTGATTGACAATGAGTCAAAGCAGACAGTCTTGGTTGCTAGGCGAAAATGAAATCTTTATGTTGCTGATTGGGCATCCGCTATAAACTGAAGAATGTCTCATGGTGAGTCAATCTGGCCACACTGAAGAAAATTGGCTATGGCATAAAAGAATGAGTCACTTGAATTTCAAAATTCTGAACAAGCTAGCCAAGAAAGAATTGGTGGTTGGTTTACCCAAAATGGCATATAGAAAAGATGGTATATGCTCAGCTTGCCAAATGGGAAAACAATCCAAAACATCTTTCAAGTCTAAAACTAGACACTCCAGTGAAAGGCCACTGCAAATGTTACATATGGATCTTTTTGAATCCTCTGTAACTAGCTATGCAGGAAAGAAGTATGGTCTGGTTGTTGTTGATGATTACTCAAGATTCACTTGGGTTGTATTTCTCAAACAAAAATCTGATGCAAGGGTTGAGATACCCAACTTGCTGAATAAACTTGAAGTCATGAAAAATGACAAGGTATCTGTAATCAGAGTAGACCATGGTACTGAGTTTGTGAATCAGTACATAAAAGAGTTTTGTACCTGCAAAGGTATACAACATCAACTATCTTCCGTAATGTTGGTCCAGATAACGGCAAAGTAAAAGACTAGGAGGGGGGGGGGGGGTGAATAGTCTTTTAAAACTTTTGTCGATAAAAACTATTTCTCAGATATCTGAACATATATCTAATACTTAGAATCAGAGCGCGGAAGACTTAATAAAGATAAGTGCAGAAACAGTTAAAGTGTGTGTGTGTGTTGCTGAAATGTAAATACAGAAAGGTAAATAACACAGCAAGTATAGTGGTATCTGGAGGTGGCGTAATCCTCCAACTAATCCACTTCGGTCTACCAGAGACCTAGAATTCACTAGAACAGATAATTGAGTTCACCTTACAATAATCCTATTCTAAGATTCTTAAACAATTGGTTCCCAACCAAATGTTCCCCCTGAGTTGTTCCCCGGCTTTCACAGCCAAGTACTTCCTGTACTCAGAAACCTTTTGAGTTATTTCCTAGCTTCCTAAGCTAAGTACTTCCTATACTCAATAACCTTGGAGTTATTCCTTAGTTTCTCAAATCAAGTACTTCCTATACTCTGGTAACCTTGGAGTTATTCACGATTTTTCAAACTAAGTACTTCACATACTCCACTTGATTATGGTGTTGGTTTTGGTTTGAGTTGTCGGATGAGCTTCTTTAATAACTTATTGATTATTCAGATAGCTCGTGAATCAAGTATACTTAATACACTTTTCAATGTATGGTATCTTGTTCTTTTCTTGACCCAAGTCTTAGATAAATGTTCAAGAGAATGAATCTCAGATACTTGATCTTTCGTTTCAACTCTTTCACAGATAGCTGTGCTTGTTTAGGATCAGGACACTTAGAACTTCAGTGTTACTCAAGATCAAAAGCTTTGGTCGCAACAGAAAGCTTTGAGGATAAGTAAGTTGCTTTGAGAGAGTAAGATGTTCAGTGTTTTCAAGATGTGTCGTGTGTCTCTTTAAGCAGTCTAAGTGTTGATATTTATAGATGAATTTGAGTACCGTTTGAATAGTATCCGTTAGGCTCAAATTCGAACTATTGATATCTGTGTATAGTACTGTAGCATGTTTTGTCTTCTTCTTCAGAAGCTGCCGTTGCTTTTATTTAGACATCTCTGTCCGTGCATTAAATGCATTGTACTATACTTTTTGTCCTGTAGTGCCAACGGAACTATGCTTTGTATCAGAGACTAGTGTTATCTGATTCTTTGCACGTCCTTATCTTCAATCTTCAGATACCACTATTTATTGAAACAACTTTGTTTGCAATATATATATTTCTTTTTCAGAAATGTGGTTAATGCTCAAGGTATCTGAGAATAGATATCTGTGGACACTTTCCTTGTTTTCAGATAGGCTTCTTATTTCTCAGATATCTCTTGTGACATAGTTTGTTTAAAGCTATTCGTGTCTTCAAGATATCTGGCTAAGGTATCTGAAAAAGCGATTCGATAATCTTGTGCAGTTTCTTCAAGTCTTCAATGTCGTTGAGCTTGTTTTGCTTGGATGTCTTCTTCTTGGTCTTCTCTTCATAAAATAAAGATTACATTTTGAGACCTAACATCCTATACAAGATTAGCTAGACTATCATACTTAGTGGGTTTCCTCTTTTACAATGTTCAAGTGAACCAAGAGTACTAATCACCTTTCTGAGACTAAGATAAGTCATCATGTTGCTGATCAAAATCTAAACAGATATTTCTAACAAAATATCTAACAAATTTCCTAACAAATTTCCAAGAAATTTCCCAACGAATTTCCCCCTTTTTGATCAGTCAACGATGACTATCTTACCTATTACAAATCTGGATGAGTGAACAATCCAACACTTAATCTTTTCTTAAGATCTTCAATTTAATTAATTAAGTGCAGAAAGTAAACATCAACCAAATCACAAGGTGTGATCTTTGTTGACAAGTTATCTTTTATAGAATACTATCTGAGAGTAAGTTCTTCAGATAAGTTATAAAGAGAGATTACAGATAACTTCAATACATAGAACAAGTTTGGCTCAGTCAGCAAAAATACAAAAACTACATAGTAAATTAGGACAACAGGAGTAACCAAGCTCCAAGTAAACATCCTAATAAACTAGTCTTCAAATCTTCAACTCTTCAAGTCTTCAACAGTAGTTCTATGGATCAGTCTGCAAATTTCCTATCTCCAAACCTTTTGATGTCATCAGAATAATCATAGAGAAGTGTTCTGACGAGCATCTCAGTGTCTCTGGCAAATCCACAGACCTCTTTATAGGTTTTGGTAGGGTTTTTCTTGACAAAATGTTTGACCCATAGGTACTTTCCCCACTTCCAGGCATGCTCTATTCTGATATCTGAAAGCTTGAAGTATTCGTAGATAATCCTCAGATATCTGATGTCACCCTTGTATTGATCTTCAGTTAGATAGAACGATTCATAGGGTTCTACAGCGAGTCTTGCTCTTGTGCCTGTTCCTGTGATATTCAGAATTCTGTGCACATCATCTGGCCTTCCATATGGACATTCATCAGAGAGGTCCTTTCTCATGGCTTCAGTTCTCTTGACAACTTCAAAATCCAACCAGGGTTTAATGTGATTGGTGTTGATCAAGGTTGGCTTATCTTTTCTCCATGCCATAAGTTGTTTATGGATTGGTTCTGGAAATCTTGAATTTACCAATAGATGCTTAAGTTCCAGAATCCAATAGCCATTTTTCTGATTGATGCACACAGAGAGGAATCATTGTCATACTTTACATACTCTATTTTGGCTTCTTACGGCACGAGTGGAAGTTGACTTTGTCTTTGCTCACTCTCGATCTGTTCCTTCTCATCTTGAATTCTCTTTGGGGTTGTTGCTTGAAGAACCACCTGGATAGACTTGGTATTTCCATAGGGTGTTTTAGCGCTAGGGCTTTGCGACTATGGGCTCGATTAGGCTTTCAATTTTCCTTTTTACGTGAAGAGGAGCTTCATCTTCATCGGTTTCCTCATCATCATCAAGATTAGATCTTGTGAGAGTTTCTGACCTTCTTCATTGCCCAGGGACTTGATTTGACCTTCTTCTTCTTCTTCAGAAGATTCATCAATCCCTTTAACTTGTCTTCTCCTTGGAGCCTTGGTACTCCTTGGAGGTTTCTGTGCCATGGCCCTTGTTGTCATTTTAGTTCCTTCAGTAGGTTTCTGGGAAGCAGCTACTATTTGCAAAGCAGCTTGGCTTGAGGAGGGTTCATTGATTCTGAGTGGTGGCTGGGAAGTTTTCATGTTTCTTCTTCCTTTCTGAGCTTTTGACTCAGATGTCTTCTTGTTTTCTTCTCCTTCCCATTCCCCCTGACTTTGAGGTCCAGATTTGTACATTTTTTCCCCCTTAGTCATTGTTGGCTGACTCATTCTCATAAAGGAATCTGAGAGAGAGTTGAAGTGCCCTTGTAAATAATTATAGGCAGTGACCAACTTCTGAAGTTCGGCTTTGAGCTCCTGATTTTGCTTGATAAGTCCATTGTCCTTATCAGTGAGCTCTGCCAGTGGGCCTAGGATGGCATCTGCTTTTCCAGCAGTGTAACTTGCCTCTTGGAAAGCTTTTTCAGCTAAAGACGCATCATCGTCCCTTATCATTCCTAGATCTTTCTAAGAAATGACTATGCTAGTTGTTCTCTGAGTGATGAGCTCAGTGAACTTTCTCATTTCAGAGGGGACGGAGGCAATTACTTCCTTGTTCTGTGAAGACAACTCCTTTCTGAGATGAGACAGTACTTGACATCTGTTCATGTATTCATGGGAGTGGACATTTGGCAGTTTGCTGAATATTGCAGGAGCAATCAGCTTCCTTTTCAAGTGAGAAACCGCTAGATGTTCATTGCGGTGCTCTGCCAAAGTCTTGTCTTCTTCATCATCTGAGTAATCAGCCCAGTGATCTTCATCCTCTTGGACATTTTCATCGATTGTATCGAGTCCAGCAACCATCTCAGAGATTGGTTTCTTCCCTTTTTGGGAGGAGGATGGTACTTCTTTTGCAGATGATGCAGCCTTAGCATCATGCTTGACTTCAGATACTTCTTCAGTATCGAGTTCTTTGGTGATATCATGCACAACATCCTGTAGCTCTCTAACCTCAGAGTAAGCAATCATTTCTTGTAAGTATTGATCTTGTAGTTGATCAAGCTTGTCTCTGGATTTAGCTATTTGATCTTCCAGTTGAAGATGGAGCTGTTGTTCTTCTTCCAAAAGTTGTCTGAGTTGAGCAGATCTGGTTTGAGTGTTTAATATTTTCTGATTAGTTTCTTCAGAAAGCTCAACTACTTGTTCAGTAATGGCGGGTGTTGGTTAGAAGATGGATGAGTAGATTTACGAGGAGATGGAGACGGAGATTTACTGAAGTCTTCTCAGTGTGCTTTTCAGCAGCTGAGGCATCATTTCTTAGCGAAATTCCTCCGGTCCCTGGTGCAGGGGCATCATCATCATCCTTTTTATCTGTGTCATCCTTTTGGTGATGGTCAGAGGGAGGTTCATCGAAGTCATTTTCGTTTATCTCTTCCTCCTCATCATCTTCAGATATAAGATTGATCACTTCAGGAATAGTGATCTTCTGCCCATTAACCTCTTCTTGTTCAGAAGGTATAAATTGCAGAGTTTGGGCGGAATGGCTTAAATGCCATTTGTAATCTTGTCGACCATCACTGTTCAAAGGCTTGTATCAAGCGGCGCCACTTCTGGAGAAATCCTTATGCAATAGAGTCGAATCGTAATATGCTCGGTAGGGAACATTGCATGGATGTATGTCTCCAAGTCAAGAGCTCATGCTCGTCTGTTTGGTTGATCTGTGATTCTCAATATTTCAGAGAGATCAGAGCACCTTAACCTTTGCCATTTCTTGAAGCATTTAATGTGCTTTGGCAGGGTGTGAGCTTTGAAGAAGGGAAGTAGGTCCCTTGTCTCAACATTGGGAGCCTGCTCGGCACTTGTTTGAGCCTGAAAGAAAGAGTTTTGAGTGAGCTTCAAAACTTTTACAGATATCTGAGGAGAGGTGTAGTTTAGTTTCTGAGTTACCTGAGTAAGTACTTGAGCTCAGAGATTTGTTCTCTTGAGACAATTGGTGTCTCGAGATATCTTGTTGTGAGGCGGAGACTTGGAAGTCTGGTCCTCATCAACCTTTCTTTCTTGAACCTGAGAATTAACATTATCACAATACTTAGGAAATTTTATCAAGAAAACTTTAAGTGACAAGTCAGATATCTGAGAGGTCAATTACCTCCATGGGAGGCTCAGATACTTGTCTCTTAGAGACTTGTGCAGTCTCTGGAATCTTTTCTTGTGATGAAGGCCTTGATGCCTCATCAATTTCCATAGTGCGAGGATGTCAACTCGTCCCTTGCACTTCTACTCGAGTGAGCTTGTGAGTAGAAAGCATTGAATAATTTAGAGAAGATTTTAGTTAACCCAAGGTGAAGAATATTTATCATTGATTTTCATATACCTTCATACTGGAAGGCTCAATGATCTGTTCTTCAGAAACCTTGTCGGTTTCTGGGTTTTCTTCTGGCATTTCTGCCTTATCTTCCTCTTTCTCAGTTGGAGCCTGTTAGCAACATTCATTTTAATGATTAAGCGCATAAACTTATAACTGAAGAAGTGTTATCTTAAGAATCAATTATTACCTGTGGCACAGGCTCAGATATCTTAAGAGGCGAGGTTGAGGAAACCCCCTTCTCAGTTTCTGAGGTAAGCTTTTCAGCTTCCTCTTGTTTTTCTGTTTCTAACTCAGCCTGTAACAAAGAAATTTTATGAGTAACAAGATGTATAAGCATAAAAATTTTCACAAGATAAGAGTTAAACCGGTCAGGTACCTGAGCAATTTCAGGCTGATTGGTCTCTGGAACTTGTGACCTTTCTATACTTTGGTCTTCTTGTCCCAGTGTAGTTTCTTTGTTTGAAGTTTCTGGTACTTCACACCTTTCCTGAGTATGCAACTCAGTTGCCTCCCCTGGTTGATCATTCTGAGGAAATGTCTCAGTTTGATCCCTCTCATTGAGTTGGGGAACCTGCTCTTTTGCAGGATTTTCTTCAGCATACTGTATTGCTGGTAATTCGAAATGGAGTTCATTTACCATTTCACCAACCACTTGTGGCTGTTGTGGTTGTTGTGTTTGTGGTTGTTGTGGTTATGCAGGCGGAGAGGATTGGTCAGTAGAATGTTCTTCCAGATTTTTAGATGTGGCATTTTCATCGGTATCTGCCAGCACTAAATTACCACTCATCAGGGCTTCTGGGAGTTGTGCGTAAGAAAAGTTCCCTGATGATGTGTTTGCACCAACAACCTTTGCTATAGGTTCAAGAACTTTGTGGTGTAGGTTCTTCTTGAATACCTTATCACGATTCTTTATTCGATAACCTTAGCCCTCTTTGTTCTTTCTAGGACTTGAGAGATGGTGCATCATCTTCATCGTTAGAGCTCTCATCACGATTAGGGTGATTGGTCCATTATTCTGCGGTTTCGCAGATAGGGCTTGGTGTTTTCACCACTTTTGGCGGCATTTATGAGTTCATCGCCAAGGCTTTACGTAATAGTCTTCACATTTCTGGAAGCACTTTCTCTTGCTGAGTCTACTTGTTCAGTAGTTGATAACTCTTTTGCAGCATTGATGATTTCATCTGCCTTTATCAGTTCATCGGCAATGCCTGCAGATATCTGAGAATTGACAACCTCTTTGGGTGTGTCTTACGATCCGCCAGACTTCTTTCTTGAAGTTACAGGCTTCTTGGTCGCAACCTTTTCTTGATACCTTTTCGGACTTTCGCTTCTTAGAACCTTTCGAGACCACCTTAACCTTTTTCATCAAGTTTGTATACTCATATTTGTAGAGTAGGTTACTGTTGGCTATTTCTGCCGTCTCTCCGAGCTCAATGCCAAGCTTCTCCAGCAAGTAGCATATCTTCAGACCATAGCCTACTGTGGCCTTTGGCTCAGCTAGTCCTTTGGCAATCTTAGGCTCGAAGCCTTGAATTTTCTTCACAAACTTCATGAAGGCGTACTTTCCCCGATTAAAAGGGTTTTCCGACCTTTTGTCTTGTTGATTCGCAAGAACATCATGATCCATCATTCTTGGCTTATCCGTCAAGACCTCCTTGTAGACCATCAAAGCATCTGTGAAGAATGCAAGCGTACATCCCAAAGTGAACCATCGGATGTCCGGTTCGGATGTCGAAAGCTTGAACTCGGTGGGTGTATCGATTTTCAAGATCACACACGTCATCTGATTCTTCTTAACACCTTCAAGGAGTTCATCATCCTTGGTGTTTATTTCAAAATCATTTCCAAGATTTTGAAACTCAAACAACTTCTGAAAGTTGTTAAGTCCGTAAGGATTTCCTTTCCTTGGGTGAGGTTTTGTGAACACTATTTCAGGTGCCTTGAAATACAGAAATAATCACAGGTTGTTGTAGAATTCCAACACATCGAGTGATGAAATTCCACTAGGTCGAGCATATAGAAAGCCCTTGATTTGTGCCTTTTCAAGCATGTCAAGAATTAGCTTGCTGTCGGCTTGGTTCTCTATTCCAGCCGTGAGGTATTCCTCAACCATGGCACCACCCCAAATCATTCTGTGATTTGAAGTCCAATGGTCAGGATTAAAGTCTCCTACCAGTCGGTTGTTCACAATAACCAACTCTGGTGCTTGCTTTTCGTGATCAGGTGGAGGATTGAGATTTCAGTGTGGTTGAACTTTTAGGGGCCATCTCTTTATATAGTGTAGGGATTTGAAATTGGTGTTTGAAAGAGATTTGATTCAGTAATTCTTTGCAGAAAAACTTAATCTTGATTTGCAGAGATTGTAGAAGTTTTGCAGAGAATCAAGAGAAGGATTTGCTATTTTTGTGCAAGATGAGTTTTCGGATTAGGCAAAAGTGATTTCCTATGCCAAAATCCTATATATATATATAGCAGTTGAATCCCAACAGACAAATACATACAAATTGATTTTGTGTGTAAGTATCTGTGTTTTACGAGTAGGCGTGATCAAAAGCTAGTTCGGCATTAAATGCTTAGTGGGCCATGTCTGAATTTCAACAGTCCACTATTTACTCTGAATTAATTTCCACCGTACGGATCAAACGCTTAATTTCATCAAGGGTCACCATTGCTTCTTCAGCAATGATCACAATCAACAAGTGTAGTTGTGCCCATTTAATGAATTTTGGTGACTTGCTATCTGAATCACAATTCTGTATGACCAAGAACACTGTTTGCATGAAATTTAGGATTCTGTGTAATCGCAATAGCACTTGTGTTGTCACAGAAAATGGGAGTTTTCTTCTCATCGAGTCCATAGTCTTTAAGTTGTTGTTGTATCCACAGAATTTGTGTTGTACAACAACCTGACAATATATTCAGCCTCTGTGGTAGAAGTTGCAATTGAGTTTTGCTTCTTGCTAAACCATGAGATAAGTCTAGTACCCAGAAACTGACAAGTTCCTGAGGTGCTTTTCCTATCAAGCAGTGATCCAGCATAATCAGCGTCTGAGTACCCAGCTAAACTCAATCCGCTTTCCTTAGGATACCACAATCCTACATCTACTGTACCCTTTACATACCTTAATATTTTCATAGCAATGTTGTAGTGTGTTTGCATTGGATTTGTCTGAAATCTAGCACATACTCCAACGGCGTGAATATCTCGTGCTTGCAGTGAGGTAAAGTAGTGAACCTATCAATTTCCTATACTTATGTTCTTCAACACTCTTATCTGATTCAGTATAGGTCATTTTGGTTCCAATGCTCATAGTATCTTAGCATTCTTTTCAGAAGGCTTGAGATTAAATTTTGTGAGCATATCTTTTGCATACTTTGTTTGACTAATGAATATTCCATCATTGAGTTGCTTGACTTGCAATCCTAGAAAATAATTCATTTCTCCCATCATGCTCATCTCAAACTTGCTTTTCATGAGATTTGCAAAGTCATTACAAAGTTGCTTGTCCTTAGATCCAAATATGATGTCATCAACATATACTTGAACTAAGAGTAGTTTCCCGTCATGATTTAAGGTAAATAAAGTTTTATCAACTTCACCTTTCTTGAAACCACTTTCCAGAAGGTACTTGGCCAAAGTGTCATACCATGCTCTTGGATCCTGTTTCAGTCCATACAGAGCTTTCTGTAGTTTATAGACCATTCTACTTTCTGAGGAAACTTCAAAGCCAGGTGGTTGCTCAACATAAACTTCTTCTGCAAGTTCACCGTTCAAGAATGCACTTTTGACATCCATCTGATAAACTTTGAAATCTTTATGAGCTGCAAAGGCTAGAAAGAGTCTTATTGCATCCAATCTGGCAACTGGTGCATATGACTCGTCAAAATCTAAGCCTTCAGTCTGGGTAAATCCCTTGGCAACCAATCTTGCTTTGTTTCTGGTTATTTCACCAGATTCATTCATCTTGTTTCTGAAAACCCATTTAGTTCCAATCACAGATATTCCTTCTATAAATGGAACTAGTTTCCAGACTTTGTTTCTCTCAAATTGATTCAACTCTTCTTGCATTGCAGAGATCCAGTCTTGGTCTCCTAATGCTTCTTCTATATTTTTAGGTTCAATATTCGAGATGAAACATCCAAAGAGAGAATTAGCATTTTCAGCTATTGCTCTCCTAGTCCTAACACCTTGATTAATTGGTCCAATTACATCCTTTGCAGGATGATCTTTGATCCATCTCATCATAGGTTTAGTGCTAGTAGGATCAATATCCAAGTGATTTGAATGTGAATCACTAAGATTATGATTTGATACTTTTTCAGTATCTGAGATATCTGACACATGGGAAATGTCATGGATATCTGACACTTTTTCAGTGTTAGAGATATCTGGAACTTGCATTTCAGCAGTCTCTTTTTCAGATACCTCTTCATGATGAAGGTTCTCAGTAACCTGTTCCATTTCTGGAAAACTCATAGGAAATTCCTCATCATGTTTGTGAGTCATCTTGTTGTTACTAGGCATTTCAAGCTTTTCTACGTCAGAGTCATCCTCACTTTCCATAATGATGTTTCTCCTTTCTGAGGATTCTTCTTTAGAATCCCTCAGTAATAGTTCTTTGAACCTTTCTGAGAGTTCATCATTAGGAGGTGTTTTCTTATTTCCTTCATAGAATACAACATGAATTGATTCTTCAATTTTCTTTGTTCTTTTGTTGTAAACTCTGTAGGCTTTGCTATTTGTGGAATAACCAAGAAATACACCTTCATCTGCCTTTGGTTGAAATGTTCTCAGATAATCTTTTCCATTGTTTAGAACAAAACATTTACAACCAAATACTCTCAGATGTTTGATATTAGGGGGTCTACCAACCAAGATTTCATAGGGGGTCTTGTCATGGTGTTTGTTTATCAAACATCATTACGAGTGTAGCAAGTTGTGTTCTGACTTAAACCCAATAAATTTCACTTATTTGATGTCGACTAGCATTGTCCTTGCAGCTTCTTTAAGGGTTCTGTTTTTCCTTTCTGCAACACCATTTTGTTGAGGTGTTCTTACAGAGGAAAGTTGGTGTTGTATACCTTTGCAGGTACAAAACTCCTTTATGTCTTGGTTGACAAACTTCGGTACCATGGTGCGATACGATTGCAGATACCTTGTCATTTTCATGACTTCAAGCTTTTTGACAAGTTTGGTATCTCCACCACGGCATCAGATTTGTGTTTCAGAAAGACAACCCAAGTGAATCTTGAGAAGTCATCTACAACAACCAGACCATACTTCTTTCCTGCATAGCTAGTTACAGATGATTCAAAAAGATCCATGTGTAATAGTTGCAGTGGTCTAACACTAGAGTGTCTGATTTTGGACTTGAAAGAGATCTTAGATTGTTTCCCCATCTGACAGGCAGAACAGATACTATCCTTTCTGAAAGATGTTCTGGGAAGGCCAACCACTAACTCTTTCTTGGCAAGTCTGTTCATAGTTTTGAAGTTCAAGTGACTCATTCTTTTGTGCCATAACCAGTGCTCTTCTATGTGACCAGATTGACTCACCATGAGACATTCTTCAGTTGTGGTAGATGCCCAATCGGCAACATAAAGACTGCCTTTCCTCCGACCAACTAAGACTGTCTGCTTTGACTCATTGCCAATTAGTTTGTAGTATTTAGCTTTGAATTTTATAGTAAAACCCTTGCCTGCAAACTGGCTCATGCTAAATAGATTATATTTCAAATCCTTAACATGTAATACGTCAGTGATTGTTAAAGTCCCCAATTTGACATTGCCAAATCCCAGAGAGGGATTTAATTCTCCTCCAGCAAATCTGATATCTGGTCCTGTGTTGCAAGCTTTGTAATCGACCAGATTTGCTTTGTCTCCTGTCATGTGCTTTCCGCATCCACTATCAAATAGCCATTGTGCTTTAGTCCAGGAAGCATCCTGCACACAACAGGAAACAAGAGATTAGGTTCTCATATCTTTGATGGAACTGTCAGAATTAAAAGATCTTCCAGTAGGAATCCATTTTTGAATGAATTTCTTTGAAATATTCTTTTGTCTGACTGGAACGTAAGGAGGAATTCTATTTGAATGAATTTTATCATTAGTAAGAATTATTTTCTTCCTTGGTGTGTTCCTAGGTGCTCCATATGATGCTTTCAGATACCTGTCAGGTTTCTGAGTTTGCTTTTCAGCAAACTTAGCTTTCCTTGCCAGATTTCTTCTAGCCCTGGCATTCAGATTTTCAGTGGCTTGATTTAACTTCCACTTCTGATAATTGCTTTGAGCAATTCTAGCTTTCAGCCATCGTTCTTGCTCCTGCTTGTACTCATGAGCAAGTTGTTTTCCGATGCATTTGTAGCCAATAACGTTTCGAGCACTTGAAGCTATCTGAGATCTTTTCTCAGCAGCTTTGCTAGTCTCTGGTTGGTCCAATTTCTTTCCAGAAAAAGTGACATGGGAGAATTTGCCAGCTCCTGCAATTCTACCTTTTTGAGAGACATAGCACTGTGGGTGTTTACACTTTTCAGTGATGTGTTTCTTTTCAGAGACGTGCCCAACAGTTTTGTTTTTGACTTGTTTTTCCCACAAAGGTTTAGTCACAACTGCCTTTCCTTTGTCAACAATCTTTGTCTTCTCACCGATACTATAGATTGCATGGGAACCGTTTTGCTGAGTACTTACAAATGTTCTTCTCTCCTTACTCTTATTCAGAGTGATAGAACTATCATTCGTATTCAACCAAGTCCTTTCTTTTTCAAGGATCTCTTAAGTAAGATTGTACTTGATGAAGAGTGTCACTAGCTTTGGCATAAGATTGAAAAGATAATTCTTTCTTCTTGAGTTCCTTGTTCTCAGAAAGAAGATCTTCATATTTCTTTTGTAATTCAGCCATTGCTTCTTTATGTGACTTTTCAGTCTCAGATATCTGAGCTTTGAGAGATGTATTTTCAGCATCCTTTCTCTCAGATACTTTAACTAATTGAGAATTTTCCTTTGCAAGAGAATTCTTTTCTTCTTCAAGGTTTCGGCTCTAGCTCGGATCATTAGAAATTCTCTTTCATAGATGTCAAGTTCTTTCCTGAGATTTTCTAGATTTTTATTTCCTCTTCATCACTTTCATAAGTGTAACAAGAAGTATGTGTTACCTCATCACCATAAGATGATTTCTATGTTGGAGATGTACGGACCGTCAATTTCAAAGAACTCCACACATTTCATTCTTCTTGAGGTCAAGTCAATTATATCATGAGTAACTCCACATAATTCTGGTGATGGTAAGGTTGAGTCATCTGAATTGTCATCTTCAGAATCTGTCTCAACGTCTAGAGCATCCAGTTGAATTTGGATTTTCTTTCTTTCTTCAGTTAACAAAGCTTTCTGGCTTCTTCTGAAGATTCTCCTATCTTTCTTGTCACCTGTCCTTAGTTTGTTGAGGGCAGGACAATCCTTCTTGAAGTGGCCAGGTTTCTAACAATAGAAACAGATATCGTTTCGCTTCCTCAAGACATGATGCTTTACGAAATGGCTTGTTCGTGAGCTTTGCATATTTTTCTTGGTGATAGTTTGAGGCTAGATGCTTTTTGACTTCTCTTTGGCTTTCCTTCTTTCAATTTCTCGACTGATATATTTGCTCATTTGCTTTGCAGCAAGAGCATCCTCAGTTTCTTCCTTGCTTTTCTTCTTTTCAGAAGTTCCTTGAGTGACTAGAGCAACGTTTTGCAACTTTTCAGTTGTTTGTTCCCTTTGAGTTGTCTCATAATCCTTGAGCAAGATGAGAGAAAAGTTCCCGGAGTGATATTTGGCATTCCTTGGTTAAAATAAAAGAATTTGGTATGCTCCGGTTGTGGTTAAAACTTGACAATAGTCTTAATCTTTTACATTGGGAGTATCTGTTGCTTTCCCAGAGTCGCCATGTCACTCATGAGAGTGGTAAATCTGAAATCAAGTTCTTCGAGTTTGATGGGTCCTTGTTTGAAATTTTGAAATTTCAACTTGAGAACTTCGAACTTGTTTTCTTTGGTTTTCTCGGTTCGCCAGATTTCTTCAATCGGTTGCCGAGCAACTTTCGCCGTTTAGCACCTACGGTTTACATCATGTGTGCTCAGTGTCGATCGATGATGATATTATGAGCTTGACCATCAGACGATTTCTCTTGGCATCTTCCGATGTCCGAGTTCTCTGGCTTTGGTTCGTAAATGACTTGACTTGTAGATCTCCCACTTGTTGACGCATCGGTTTGTGAAGATCCTTCGCTTTGATCTCTGTCTCTACCATTAGAAACCTCCATGACTTGTTTGAGTTGTTGAATGACTATTGGGCCATTCTTTATCACTTCGATCATTTCGTCACTTATGGCTTCAAGGTGGAGCATCATGTTATTTTTCCATTTCTCGTAATTCTCTGGTTTGAGAATGGGTGCATCACTCAGAGACATACCTGCACCATAAACACACAAGTTAAATAGTCGTAGAAAATGGACAAAGTTCCTTCACCTATCTGGGATCTAGGTTAGGTCTGAAGGCTTGTGAACCTCCTGCTCTGATACCACTTGTTGGTCCAGATAACGGCAAAGTAAAAGACTGAAGGGGGAGGGGGGTGAATAGTCTTTTAAAACTTTTGTCGATAAAAACTATTTCTCAGATATCTGAACAGATATCTAATACTTAGAATCAGAGCGCGGAAGACTTAATAAAGATAAGTGTAGAAACAGTTAAAGTGTGTGTGTGTGTTGCTGAAATGTAAATACAGAAAGGTAAATAACACAGCAAGTATAGTGGTATCTGGAGGTGGCGTAATCCTCCAACTAATCCACTTCGGTCTACCAGAGACCTAGAATTCACTAGAACAGATAATTGAGTTCACCTTACAATAATCCTATTCTAAGATTCTTAAACAATTGGTTCCCAACCAAATGTTCCCCCTGAGTTGTTCCCCGGCTTTCACAGCCAAGTACTTCCTGTACTCAGAAACCTTTTGAGTTATTCCCTAGCTTCCCAAGCTAAGTACTTCCTATACTCAATAACCTTGGAGTTATTCCTTAGTTTTCCAAATCAAGTACTTCCTATACTCCGGTAACCTTGGAGTTATTCCCTGATTTTTCAAACTAAGTACTTCACCACTCCACGCTTGATTATGGTGTTGGTTTTGGTTTGAGTTGTCAGATGAGCTTCTTTAATAACTTATTCAGTTATTCAGATAGCTCTGTGAATCAAGTATACTTAATACACTTTTCAATGTATGGTATCTTGTTCTTTTTACTGACCCAAGTCTTAGATAAATGTTCAAGAGAATGAATCTCAGATACTTGATCTTTCGTTTCAACTCTTTCACAGATAGTTGTGCTTGTTTAGGATCAGGACACTTAGAACTTCAGTGTTACTCAAGATCAAAAGCTTTGGTCGCAACAGAAAGCTTTGAGGATAAGTAAGTTGCTTTGAGAGAGTAAGATGTTCAGCGTTTTCAAGATGTGTCGTGTGTCTCTTCAAGCAGACTAAGTGTTGATATTTATAGATGAATTTGAGTGCCGTTTGAATAGTATCCGTTAGGCTCAAATTCAAACTATTGATATCTGTGTAATCTTGTAGCATGTTTTGTCTTCTTCTTGAAGTCGCGTTGCTTTTATTCAGACATCTCTGTCCGTGCATTAAATGCATTGTACTATATTTTTTGTCCTATAGTGCCAACGGAACTATGCTTTGTATCAGAGACTAGTGTTATCTGATTCTTTGCACGTCCTTATCTTCAATCTTCAGATACCACTATTTATTGAAACAACTTTGTTTGCAATATATATATTTCTTTTTCAGAAATGTGGTTAATGCTCAAGGTATCTGAGAATAGATATCTGTGGACACTTTCCTTGTTTTCAGATAGGCTTCTTATTTCTCAGATATCTCTTGTGACATAGTTTGTTTAAAGCTATTCGTGTCTTCAAGATATCTGGCTAAGGTATCTGAAAAACAGTTTCAGTAATCTTGTGCAGTTTCTTCAAGTCTTCAATGTCGTTGAGCTTGTTTTGCTTGGATGTCTTCTTCTTGGTCTTCTCTTCATAAAATAAAGATTACATTTTGAGACCTAACATCCTATACAAGATTAGCTAGACTATCATACTTAGTGGGTTTCCTCTTTTACAATGTTCAAGTGAACCAAGAGTACTAATCACCTTTCTGAGACTAAGATAAGTCATCATGTTGCTGATCAAAATCTAAACAGATATTTCTAACAAAATATCTAACAAATTTCCTAACAAATTTCCAAGAAATTTCCCAACGAATTTCCCAACACGTAAGGACACCACAACAAAATGGTGTTGCTGAAAGAAAGAATAGGACCCTAAAAGAAGCAGCAAGAACAATGCTTGCTGACACTGAAACAAGTGAAATCTATTGGGTTGAAGCTGTTAACACAGCCTGCTACACTCAAAATAGATGCTTGATTAACAAACACCATGACAAAACTCCTTACGAGCTTTTGATTGGTAGACCCCCCAGTATCAAACATCTAAGGGTGTTTGGTTGCAGATGTTTTGTTCTTAACAATGGAAAAGAATACTTGAGAACATTTCAACCAAAAGCAGATGAATGAGTATTTCTTGGTTATTCTCTGAATAGCAAAGCCTATAGAATCTACAACAAAAGAACGCAAAAGATTGAAGAATCTGTTCATGTAGTTTTCTACGAAGGAAACAAGAAAATACCCTTGAATGATAATCTCTCAGAAAGGTTCAAAGAGCTGATGATTAAAGATTCTGAAGAAGAATCCTCAATAGGAAACAAATCTATCATTCACTTAGAGGATGAGTCTGACGATGAAAAACAACCATTGCTTAGTAACAACCAGATGACTCTAAGACACGATGAAGAATTTCCTATGAGAATTCCAGAAATGGAACAGGTTACTGAGAACCTTCATCATGATGAGGTTTCTGAGATTGAGATTGCTGAAAATCAAATTCCAGATATCTCTAACACTGAAAAAGTGTCAGATATCCATGGCACTTCCCATGTGTCAGATATCTCAGATACTGTACAAGTGTCCTATCAAAATCATATTGATTCACATTCAGATCAAAATGATATTGATCCTACTAGTTCAAAACCCATTATGAAATGGATAAGAAATCATCCTGCCAAGGATGTGATCGGTCCTTTAGACCAAGGTGTTAGAACTAGGAGAGCAATTGCTAGAAATGCAGATTCGCTCTATGGATGTTTCATCTCAAATATTGAACCTAAAACTATAGAAGAAGAATTGAAGGATCAAGATTGGATCTCTGCAATGCAAGAAGAGTTGGATCAATTTGAGAGAAACAAAGTCTGGAAACTGGTTCCATTTGTTGACGGAATATCTGTAATTGGAACCAAGTGGGTTTTCAGAAATAAAATGAATGAGACTGGTGAAATAACCAGAAACAAAGCAAGACTGGTTGCCAAGGGATTTACTCAGACTGAAGGACTAGATTTTGATGAATCTTATCCACCAGTTGCAAGATTGGATGCAATAAGACTCTTTCTAGCCTTTCCAGCTCATAATGACTTTACAGTTTATCAAATGGATGTCAAGAGTGCATTCCTAAATGGTGAACTTGCTGAGGAAGTCTATGTTGAGCAACCACCAGGCTTTGAGGTTTCCTCAGAAAGTAGGATGGTCTATAAGCTTCAGAAAGCTCTATATGGGCTGAAACAAGCTCCAAGAGCATGGTATGATACATTGGCCAGATACCTACTAGAAAGTGGTTTCAAGAAAGGAGATGTTGATAAAACACTCTTTATATTGAACCATGATGGAAAACTACTTTTAGTTCAGGTATATGTTGATGACATTATATTTGGATCTAAAGACAAACAACTTTGTGAAGACTTTGCTGAGCTCATGAAAAGTAAATTTGAAATGAGCATGATAGGAGAATTGAATTATTTCCTAGGGCTGCAAGTCAAGCAACTCAATGATGGAATATTCATTAGTCAAACAAAGTATGCAAAAGACATGCTCAACAAATTTAATCTAAAGCCTTCTGAAAGAATGCTAAGATACCTATGAGCATTGGAACCAAAATGACCTATACTGAATCTGACAAGAGTGTTGAAGAACTCAATTATAGGAAATTGATTGGGTCTCTACTGTACCTCACTGCGAGTAGACCTGATATTCAATATGCAGTTGGAGTGTGTGCCAGATTTCAGACAAATCCAATGCAATCACACTACAACATTGCTATGAAAATATTAAGGTACGTAAAGGGTACTGTAGAAGTGGGATTGTGGTATCCAAAAGACAGTGGATTGAGTTTAGTTGGCTATTCTGATGCTGACTATGCTGGATCATTGCTTGATAGAAAAAGCACCTCAGGAATTTGTCAATTTCTTGGTGCCAGATTGATATCATGGTTCAGTAAGAAACAAAACTCAATTGCCACATCTACCATAGAGGCTGAATATATTGCTGCTGGGTGTTGTGCTTCACAAATATTGTGGATACAACAACAACTCAGAGACTATGGACTCAATGAAGAGAAAACTCCGATTTTCTGTGACAACACAAGTGTCATTGCCATAACTCAGAATCCTAAGTTTCATGCAAGAACAAAGCACATTGATGTTAGACACCACTTCATTAGAGACCATGTTGAAAAAGGCAATATAGAGATACTCAAGATTGGCAGTGAAGACCAACTTGCAGATATCTTCACTAAGCCACTACAAGAAAGTAGATTCTTAGGTTTAAGACATAGTCTTGGACTAATGGAGTTACCAAAGAACTGAAAAAGTTCAGATATCTGAAGAAGATATCAAAGGAGGGAAAGAGATATCTGGAACGGGTATCCAGATATAGAGGGAAAAGAAACCTGGAACAAGTATCCAGAAATAAGGCATCTGGAACGGGTATCCAGATATAAAGAGAAAAGAGAAATCTAGAACGGGTATCCAGAAAAGAGGTACCTGGAACGGGTATCCAGAAACCACATGCAAAATGGTAAAATGACTATTTGAAGATTTCTGAGACAGGTACTCAGATATCTAGATCACTTAGTGAGGGGGAACACAAAAGAGAATAGTACAACTGTCTGCAGTCAACTACTCTCTTGAAATTTGTATTATTTCTATCTTTGTGTAAAACTTGGACATATACTGAGTGAGAGATAGACTCAGATACAAAAGGTGTTCTTATTCACACAGAAGAAATGTGATTCAGATAGCTAATCGTCAAAACACATTAATTGGGCACAATTACAATTGCTGATTGTGATCATTGCTGAAGAAGCAATAGTGACCCTTGATGAAATGGGCGTTTAATTTTAACGGACGAGATTATTTCTCTGTAAAATAGTGGACTGTAAAAACTCAGACGTGGCCCACTAAGCATTTAATGTCAAACAAACTTTACCCACGCCTATCTGCAAGTACACAGATACTTACATACAAAATCAATTTGTATGTATATATATGTCTGTTGAGATTTACGTTGCTATATATATAGGATTTTGGTAAAAGAAATCACTTTCGCCTAATCCAACATTCATACTTGCACAAGAATAGCAAAAACAATCCTTCAAATTTTTCTGCAAAACTATGTTCTTCGATTAGTCTTCTGCAAAGAATCACTAATCCCCCACCTTAATCTCTTTCAGACTTTTGAAAACTTTCACTATATAAAGAGATGGCTCCAAAACGTGCTTCTACCCAGAAATCCCAATCTACTACCTCTGGTACTACTGAAAAGCAAGCACTAGAGTTGGTTGTCATAAACAATCGTTTGGTAGGAGACTTCAATCCTAATAATTGGACTTCAAATCATAGGATGATTTGGGGTGGTGCCATGATTGAGGAATATCTTACTGCTGCTATTGAAAATCAAGCCGATAGGAAGCTAATCCTTGATATGCTTGAAAAGGCACAAATCAAGGGTTTCCTGTCTGCTATTCCCAGTGGAGTTTCTTCACTAGATGTGTTGGAATTCTACAACAATTCAAGGATTATTTTCTGTGTATCTGAAGGCACTGAAATAGTGTCTATAAAGTCAAAAGTTCAAGGAAAGGCATCTTTTTGGACTTGACAACTTTCTGTGAGTTATTTGGACTTCAAAATCTTGGAAATGATTTTGAAATAAACACTAAGGATGATGATTTCCTTGAAGGTGTGAAGCAACTGTATAGTGATGTGTGTGATCTTGAAAAACCAGATACACCCACTGACTTCAAACTTGCTGACATCAGAACCAGACATTTGTTGGTTCACTGGGATGTGTTGGCATGTATTCTTCACAGATGCTTTGATGGTCTACAAGGAGGTGCCGACCAAATAAGCCAAGAACGCTGGATGATGATGTTCTTGTTGAAACAACAAGACAAAAGGCTGGAAAACCCCTTCAACTGGGGAAAGTACGCCTTCATGAAATTTGTGAAGAAGATTCAAGGCTTTGAGCCTAAAATCGTTAAGGGCCTTGTTGAGCCAAAAGACACAGTGAGCTATGGACTAAAGATATGCTTCTTGCTGGAGAAGCTTGGCATTGAGCTCAGAGAGAAGGCTGACATAGCCAACAGTAACCTACTATACAAATATGAGTATACAATCAGAAGGCATACCCATTGTGGATATCAACTCTCAGATATCTGCCGCCACTGCTGATGAACTCATCAATGAAGATGAACTCATCTATGCTGCAAAAGACACAACTGCTGATGAACTCATTAATGTTGCCAAGGAGAGCCTTGTTGATGAACTCATTGGTAAAAATGAGAGTAGTGGCAGGTATCAAGCCCCATCTGCAGAAACCGCAGGGATTATGGACCAATCAGTTCCTAATGCTGATGAGAGCTCTGACGATGATGATGAGTTTGTTATCTCTCAAGTCCTGCAGAAATCAAAGAGGGCTAAGGTTGCTGAAAAAGTAACAAGTGTAGAGGTATCTGAAGAAGAACCTACACCATAGGTTGCTGAACAAGCACCTGTTTCAAAGGGTGCTGAAGAAGCAATTGTGTCCAAAGTCACTGGACAAAACACACCATCAGAGCAAGAAACACTTAATCTTATTGAAGATGCTTTGATGAGTGATAACTTAGTGTTGGATGATACTGCCATTGCCTCAACGCTTAAAAATCTGTCTCAAGCAGATCTGGATAGGCCTCATATAGCATCACCTTCTTCATCCAGATCAGAACTATCACATCAACCACAACAACCGGTAGTGGATGCTGCTGAAATGATACTTGAGTTACATCATGAGATACCAACATCTTTCCTTGCTGAAGAAAATCCTACAAAAGAGCAGGTTCCCCAACTCAATGAGAGGGATCAAACTGAGGCATCTGCTCAGAATGATCAACCAGGGGAGGCAACTGAGTCGCACACTCAGGAAAGGTCTGAAGTACCTGAAACTTCAAACAAAGAAGCTGAAATGGAACAACAAGACCAACGCATAGAAGGGTCACAAGTTCCAGAGACCAATCAGCCTGACACTGCTCAGGTAGCTGAATGGCTTAACTCTTCACTTGTGATATTTTTGTGTTTGTTAATCTTGTTATTTAATAACATTTCTTTGTTACAGGCTGATTTAGAAACACAACATCAAGAGGAAGCTGCAAAGCTAGCCTCAGAATCTGAGAAGGAGGCTTCCATAGCCTCACCATTTAAGGAACAGGAGCCTGTCTCACAGGTAGAAGATAGTTCCTTAAGATATAATATCTCAGATATGTGCTTTATACACTTGACTAATACTATTAAGTATTTGTTTCTAATAGGCTCCAACTGAGAAGAAAAATGAAGAAACTGAAAAGTCTATCTCTTCAGAAAAGAATCCAGAGACTTCTAAGGTCTCTGAGGAACAAGTATCTGAACCTTTTGCAGAGAAGGTATTTCATTCAGATACCTATAATCTTAAAAGACAAATCTCTGATCATTTTTCTCAAACTAACACTTTCTACTTAACAGGTTCAAAAAGAAGTAGAAGTTGTTGGGGAATTGCCCGCTCAATCCCCACAACAAATGGAAATTGATGAGGCATCAAAGCCTTCATCACAAGAAAAATTTCCAGAGATTGCACAAGTCTCTGAGCAACAAGTATCTGAGCCTCCAATACTGGAGGTAATTGACCTCTTAGATATCTGATTTTGTAAATAGAATTTTTCTTGATAAAATTTCCTAAGTGTTATGTTTCTAATCTCAGGTTTAAGCAGAAAGAAAGATCACTGAGGATCAGACTTCCCAGTCTCCTCCTCATATCCAGATATCTGAGGCACCTAGAACCTCAGTAGTCAAGTGATCTGAGCCTGTCACACAGGTAACTCAGATACCTTTCTACTCTAAAGCCCAGATATCTCCTATAGTTTTGAAATTAATTCAGAACACTTTCTTTCAGGCTCAATCAAGTGCCACTAAGGTCCCTGTTGATGAGAAAAAGGACCTGCTTCCTTTCTTCAAGGAACACACTTTGCCAAAGCACCTAAAATGCTTCAAGAGATGGCAAAAGCTTCGATGCTCCGATCTATCTGAGATCATGAAGGTGACTGATCACCACACAAGGAGAGCACGAGCCCTTGACTTGGACAACTATGTCCATGCCATGTTCCCCACTGAACAATATTCATTTGGAACATTGATGCATAAGGACTTTGTCAAGGAAGTGGCCAGAAAGCCGATTCAAGCTTTTAACCAAGCAGATGGTCAGACTAGAATGCAGATGGCATTCAAGCCTATCTTTCCCCAGACCCTACAGTACATACCCTTTGAACAAGAGGAAGTTAATGGGCAAATGGTCACTATTCCAGAAGTGATCAATATGGTCTCTGAAGATGAAGAAGAGAAGGAGACTGATGAGAATGATTATGAAGAATCTCCTTCTGACCATCACAAGGATGATAATGATAAGAAGGATGATGATGATGCCCCTACACCAGGGACATGAGGGATTGCACAAGGAACTAATGCCTCAGTTGCTGAAAAGCACACTGAGGGACATCACAACAATCCCCTCCTCCATCTCCTCAGAAATCTACCCATCCATCTTCCCAACAAAAGGACACTACTGAACAAGTAGTTGAGCAATCTGAAGGAACAACTCAGAAAATATTGGATGCACAAGCCAGAGTTGCTCAACTCAAACAATTGTTGGAAGAAGAACAACAACTAAATTTTCAACTGGATGAAAAGATAGCTGAATCCAGAGTCAAGCTAAATAAACTTGAAGATCAAACCATCAAGGAAATGCAAGCTTACTCTGAGATTAAAGAGCTCCAGGAAGCTGTAAATTCCATTGCTAAGGAGCTAGATACTGAGCAAGTATCTGAAGACAAGCATAATGCTAAGACTGCGTCACCAAAAGATGTACCATCCTCCTCTCTGAAAGGAAAGAAACCCATCTCTGAGATGGTTGCTGGACTAGAAAACATTGATGAAAATGTCCAAGAGGATGAAGATCACTGGGCTGATGACTCAGATGATGAAGAAGAGAAGAAATTGGCAGAACACCGAAATGAGCACTTGGTGGTTTCTCATTTGAAAAGGAAGCTGATTGCTCCTGAAATTTTCAACAAGCTGCCAAATGTCAACTCCAATGTACACTTGAGCAGATTTCAAGTACTGGCCAAATTGAAAAAGGAGTTATCTTCTTAAGACAAAGCCGCCATTACATCAGTCCCTGAAGAAATGAAGACATTCACTAAGCTCATCACTCAGAGAACAACCAGCCTGGTCATTGCTCAGAAAGACCTAGGCATGGTTAGGGATGATGAACAAAATTTGGTTGTAAAAGCCTTTAAAGAAGCGTGCTATGCTGCTGGAAAAGCAGAAGCCATACAATGCCCATTGGCAGAGCTCACTGATAAGGAAAATGGACTAATCAAACAAAATCAGGAGCTCAAGGCTGAACTTCAGAAGTTGGTTACTGCCTACAATTACTTGCAAGGGAATTTTGAGTCTCTCTCAGAATCTTTTGTGGTACTTAGTCAGTCAACAATGACTAAGGGGGAAGGATTTGGACCTCAAGGCCAGGGGGAAGGTAAGAAGAAATCTAGAGTTGGTGCTGCTCAGAAAGGAAGAGGAAACAAGAGAACTTCCCAGCCACCACTCAGAATAATTGAGCCCTCATCAAGTCAAGCTGCTTTGCAAATAGTAGCTACTTCCCAGCAACCAACTGAAGGTACAACAATGGTAACAAGGGCCATGGCACAAAGACATCCAAGGAGTACCAAAGCTCTAAGGAGAAGACAAGTTATAGGGATTGAAGAGTCTTCTGAAGAAGAAGAAGAAATCAAATCCCAGGGCAATGAAGAAGGCTGCAAAATTTTCACAAGAATTGATCTTGATGATGATGATGAAGATGAAGCTCCTCTTCACAAAAAAAGAAGAAAGGTTGATAGCCTATCTGAGCCCGTAGCTGCAAAGCCTTTGGCAGCTAAAACACCCTCTGGAAATACCAAGTCAATCCAGGGTAGTTCTTCAAGCAATCCCCCAAGGGAGAATTCAAGACAAAGGAGGAACAGGCTGAGAGATGAAAGAAGAAAGAGTCAACTTCCACTCAGGACAGAAGAAGCCAGAATTGAGTATGTGAAGACTGACAACAACTCCTCTGTCTACAGGTGCATTAATCAGAAGAATGACTACTGGATTCTGGAATTTAAGCACTTACTGGCAAATTAAAAATTTCCAGAACCAATCCATAAACAACTCATGGCATGGAGAAAAGACAAGCCAATCTTGATTAACACCAACCACATCAAAGCCTGGTTGGATTTTGAAGTTATCAAGAGAATAGAAGCCATGAAGAAGGACCTCTCTGATGAATGTCCTTATGGAAAGCCAGATGATGTGCACAGAATTCCCAACATCACTGGAATAGGCACAAGAGCAAGATTTGCTGTGGAACCCTACGAGTCTTTCTACATGACTGGAGATCAATACAAGGGTGACATAAGATATCTAAAGATCATATATGAATACTTCAAGCTATCAGTTATCAGAATCGAGCATGCCTGGAAGTGGGGAAAGTATATGTGGGTCAAACACTTTGCCAAGAAGAATCCTACCAAAACCTACAAGGAAGTTTGTGGTTTTGCTAGAGACACAGAGATGATTGTCAGAACTCTTCTCTATGACTACTCTGATGATATCAAAAGGTTTGGTGATAGGAAATTTGCAGATTGATCCATGGAACTGCTTTTGAAGACTTGAAGACTAGTTTATTAGGATGTTTACTTGGAGCTTGGTTACTCCTGTTGTCCTAATTTACTATGTATTTTGTATCTTGCTGACTGTGCTAAATTGTGTTTTATTAAAGTTATTAGTGAACCTTCTCTGTAACATATCTGATGAACCTACTATCAGATATCAATTTATAAAAAGATAAATTGTCAGCAAAGATCACACTTTGTGATTTGGTTGATGTTTACTTTCTGCACTTAATTGAAAGAATTGAAAGATCTTGTGAATTGATTAAGTGGTGGATTGTTTCCTCATCCAGATTTGTAATAGGTCAGATAGTCATCGTTGACTGATCAAAAAGGGGGAAATTTGTTAGGAATATCTGTTTAGATTTTGATCAGCAACTTAATGACTTATCTTAGCTCAGAAAGGTGGTTAGTACTCTTGGTTCACTTGAACACTGTAAAAGAGGAAAATCACTAAGTATGTTAGTCTAGCAAATCTTGTATAGGATGTTAGGTCTCTGAATGTAATTTTTTATTTTCTCTGAAGAAGACCAAGAAGAAGGCATCCGGCAGAAGAGCTCAACATTTTTGAAGATTTGAAGACTGCACAAGATTGCTGGAGACTAAGGTCATCAGATACCTATGTCCAGATATCTTGAAGAAACAAGTGTTTTTCAATAAACAAGTGTTGCAAAAGATATCTGAGAATACAAGGTTTCTGAATGAGGAAAAGTGCCCACAGATATCTACACTCAGATACCTTGGATAAAAACTATGTTTTCGGGAAACAATGTTGTAACAAGTATCTGGAGATGTGAAGGTCTCTGGAAAGGGACGTGCAATGCTTCAGAAAGCATACATAGTTCCGTTGGCACTACAGGACAAAGTATAGTATAGTGCATTAAATGCGCGGACAGAAATGTATGTACAAAAATGGCAGTCTCTGAGAAGAAGACAAACGTACAACAGTATTATACTCAGATATCAATAGTTTGAATTTCATTGAGCCTAACGGATACTATTCAAACGTCATGATTTTCAACTATAAATATCAACACTTAGAATGCTTGAAAAATACACAGAACTTACACCAAAAACACTATCTTTCAAACTCTCAACCATACTACTTAGCTTCAAGCTTTCTGTTGCGACCAAAGCTCTTGATCCTACGTAGCACAAAAGTTCTAAGTGTCCTGATCATTAACAAGCATTGTTATTTGTGAAGGAGTTGAATTAAGATTTCATATCTGAGATTCATTCTCTTGAACACTTATCATAGACTTGGGCCAGTAAAGAACAAGATACCAAACATTGAAAAGTTTATTAAGTATACTTGATTCATAGAGCTATCTGCATAACTGAATAAGTTATTAAAGAAGCTCTCCTGACAAACTACCTTAACCAACACCTTAATCGGCGTGGATTACAGGAAGTACTTAGTTTGGGAAACTAAGGAATAACTCCAAGGTTACTGAGCATAGGAAGTACTTAGTTTGGGAAACTAAGGAATAGCTCAAAAGGTTTCTGAGTACAGGAAGTACTTGGCTGAGAAAACCGGGAATAACTCAGGGGGAACACTTGGTTGGGAACCTAGTGTATTTAGGAATCGAGAGAAGATATTTGTAAGGTTAACTCAATTATCTGTCTTAGTGGATTCTAGGTCTGAGAAAGGCCGAAGTGGATTAGTTGAAGGATTACGCCAACTTCAGATACCACTATAAAGACTTGTGTTATTTACTTTCTGCAATTTATTACTTGCTTTATTTACTTTGCTAAGTTTTTACACATATCTTGCTGAGCACGTGCACTTATCACAAAAAGTCTTCCGCTCTCTGAAAATAAGTATCAGATATCTTCACAGATATCTGAGAAATTGTGTTTATCGACAAAAGTTTGAAAAAGACTATTCACCCCCCCCCCTAGTCTTGTACTTTGCCGTTACCTGGACCAACAGAGATGATCCTCTCATCAGTACTTGCTTCATTGAGAGTGCAAGCTTCGAAAACTTTGTCCAATTGTCCCATGGCAAGCAAGAAATCACTCTCTTCTTCCATTGCTTCCTCCTCTTCATTCGCAAGATTCACTATTTCCGGTTTCCCCAGCTCGGCTATACCTGCATCAATATCAAACTCCACATTGTAAACATGAGAAGGATTTACCTCAAGATTCATTGTCTTTGCTCGAATTCTTCCCTACTTCTTGTTCCTATAATTGGTAGCCAACTTCACAAAGATATCATACAACTCCTCGGGAGTATTGTCAACCAACCCCCTACTTGCTATCTCCACATTCTCCTGGGTCTCGTCATTTAACCCATTGTAGAAACACATGCAAACCTCGGATTGAGCTAACCTACGATGTCGGCACCGTACTTAGCTTCCTCAAATCTTTCGAATGCATCAGGGAACCTCTCACTCCTTCCTTGCTCGAACTCAGTTATCTCCTTCTTCAGTTGAATGGTCTCGCTATATGGGAGATATTCATCAAGGAACTCTCCTATAACATTCCATGTTCACAGAGATCCAACACCCAACCTACTTAGCCACCCCCGTGGCACACCTCCTAGAGAAAATGGAAAGACCTTCCTGCGAAATTGGCATTCACTCAATCCCCTCTTGGGAATTTCAGAAGTGATTTGCCCAAATTCTTCCAGGAATTGCAAGGCGTTCTCCCCACTTATCCTCATGAATGTGGGTAATAACATCAGATCATTCTCTGTAAGCTCAAACTCTCTTGCTTCCGGTTCTAAGAAAATATGTTGTCCCAGTCACACCACCTTGGGCATCATGAGTGATCTCATTGACCCCATCGATGATCTGCAAAACAATCACAACACCAGAACTAGACCACTCTTAGCACCGTTAGTGAAACAAGGGTAAAAAGTGAGAAACTTAGGACCTTAACAAACATACTTGCTCTCAAAACACACAAAGAACCGAGTAAACTAATTTTTTAAAACACAAACTAAGGAGTTAAATCCCTGGCAGCGGCGCCAAAAACTTGATGCGTCAAATCAAGTTCTTAATTTATAAGCCAAGAGCAATATCAAGGTTCACTATAAAAAGCACGTAGTGAGTCGGTAAATTGTCCCGAGTGTCGTTCTCGAAGGACTTAACTAAGCTTGCCGGTGTATTAAAGAACTAGTTTGTCTAGAATTGCATCTTACGACCTCCAATTCTTTCTTTCGCAAATCACACAAAAAGTAAGCAGCAAACACGGGTTTTGTAATCAATCAAAGGAGACATGGGGTGGTGGTTTCATCAAGATCTAGCTAGTAAAGGTCTGCAATGAAGGATACGACTTTTGAAAGTGAAAATGTTTTAAGAACGTAGTAGAGTCGTCAATTCTACTAGTCAACGTTTGTAGTCGAATGTGTTGGGCATAAATCGTAAGTAACCTTGAGGGTGCGAATCCCTTTTGTGGATTTTGGGTATTCAGAAACGATTGCTAAGGCATTGAACTACAAAAGATTTGCAAGAATTCAACAAACAAAGAAGTAGTGTAATTTCATCCAAAAGACCTATACTAGCATGCTCAAGAATTCACCACCAACCCATGGAAGATGTTTAATTAGCTACTCATATTCATGTTGTCACATGCAAGAAATATGATAAACATAGACATAAACATCAACAAGAAGGAATTAAAGAGAAATGATACAACTTTACCGAATAACATTGAATAACTGAGCTCCAATGGATAACAATGGTGAAAAGTACTGTTACCGGAAGAATTCTTCAGACTAATGGTTAACCAAGACTCCACCTTGATCAGATGGATGATTCTTGAAACCCTAAGATCTCTCAAAAACTCTCCAGATATTATGTGAAATGAAAAGTGATGTTCAAAATACAAAAATCTGACATTAAAATGGCAAAATCATCAAAATGTAACGCCAAAAACAGATCAAATCGGGGCAGGCGATTGCCCCGCATACCGGGACCGCTCCTGCTCTGGATGCAGCCCTCTGTGGCTACGTCCAGAGCTTGGGGCGATCGCCCCGCTTCCTTCGGGCTTGATGCGCGACTTAATTGTCGATCCTTGACCCGTTTGGCATCCCGGGAACCTTCGTGGCACCTATTTGGAGTCTTGGAGCTTGTGATCTCCGACAAAGTGCATAGAAATGCATCGTTTTGACACATTTTCTTCATGAAAAGTACCTAAAACCTGGAATCAATGTGGAAACGCAAGAAACACGAACAAAAGATAAAATATATACAAATAAAGTAAAAACTAAACTAAAAGTTAGTAAAAACAAGGTAAAAAGAACCCGGTGTGGTGTTCTAAAAACGCCTCATCACAAACTAAGGAAAATATGACTCGCTCTAGTTCGTGAGCTTGAAAATTCGACGAACTTGAATGATAAAATTTTAAAACATTACAAGACGCCTTGCGCGTCAAATGACTTCACATGAAAATTCTTGAAAATAATTCTTGAACTTGTAAAATATGCAGCGGAACTATAAATAGCTAAATTCTTGCAACATTACAAAGTCTTTGAAATCATGAAATTTAAATATGTTAAAGATCTTCCTGATACTGATATTGATCACTGCTCCTACAACACTTGCCACTAAAATCAGCTCGGCTTCGAATACCTAAAATTGATAATTTTAGCAAGGGTTAGTCGTGACCACTGACTGAGCAAACTCCATGCACGTGCCATGACTTAAAGTTCTATCTTCATGTCTTTTAAATCTTTTAGTTTTGCTTAATGCAATGCAACCCTATGACGTGACTTGACTCTACTTTAAACTCTGAAATTGAAATTGAACTTGTTACTCTTTAAAACTCTTTAACTTGAACTTGAAACATTCTCTTAAAACGTCTTAAAACATAACATGATCGCGAGCTCACTTGGCATCGCAAGGTCCTACCCTTAGCCCATGGTGGCCTCTTAAAACTCTTAAAACACGACTAGAGGCACTAATCGCGCTCTAGCCGATACTCTTGAAATTGCCACAAATGCTTAGGGCGGTGTCCTTACGAGCCCTTTACTTTTCTTTAAACTTTGAAACTTACTTGAAACCATTAACGTCTTTTTAAAGTGAATGCATGATTCTAAACTCTAACTCATGAATGAATGAACTAACGTGTGTGAAGATCACGTCATATAACACCATGGACAGTAAGCATAGTAAGCACAAGGTAGATCACAACATTTTAACAAAGGCCTCTTAGGGCTGATATAACCATAAATTTGGCAAATTGTCTCACAGTTGTCTGCCCTTTCTACAAGTTAGCAATATTGTGATCCTACACTTACGAAGCTTTCTGATAAGTAACCATGAACAACTTGTACATGCAACAAATTGATATGGATGGTCTACATAGTAATATAATCATGTAACCTACCAACATGTCCAATTCATAAAAGTACCCCAGAGATCCATCTTTTCCTATTCATGAACATCAATATTTATATAAACTAATCGATCGATCATCAATTTAAGTACCATATCATCACCTTCAACAAGCAACATGAATCATTATACGTGAATGTAAATGATGAGAAACTTGCCTCAATTACAAAACATACATAACTGATGTGGGATAAATCCGGATAAGTCAAAACGCTAGGTCAAGTGCGTAGAGCGGAGGGGCTAATAGTTGAATCGTTTAACTCTGAGGGTCCGTCGTCAGGTAGTTCATTAGGCCCGCCAGAGTGTTCTAGGTCCGCCAGAGTGTTCTAGGTTGTTTTCTCACTGTTCTGGACCTGGGGTCCGCCGTCAGTTAGATCCGCTGAAGTGTGAATCCGGAGAGGGGAGCTTCCAGGTTGTTTTATCGAAAATGGCCCGTCTCCTTAAAGTGGCCGGCAAAGTTTGGTTCGGGCGTCTCCTAAGAACAAAGGAAGGGGTTAGACCCTTTTGGGCCTGCCTGCCTTGGGCAGTCCGGACTAAGACTCAACTTGGGTAACGGGCTTATCGAATTATCTCGGACCCGAAACTTAGAGAATGGATTTTGTAGAAGTAGTTGCGTACCTTAATGAGTAGTAAATGCGGGCTATTTATAGGGGAAGCTCGGGGGACAAGCCGTCTGACTTCCCGGAACCTTGTCGGTTTGGCGATAGCGTGGCACGTGGTCTCGGAGGTAGGTGGCGCGTTTATCACACGCTAGTTAGTGCAGCTTCCCTGTAGACGGGCCCTTTTAGTCGGCTGAGTCCGTCAGGACTTTTATGCCGGTCTTTTTAGGTTCTTTTCCTTCATGATTTATAGGAAAACCATTACCAAGTTTGTGGGGGTCGGACCTATTGACAGTATGGCTCTCTTGTGCCGGGCGTTGTCTTGGGTGCCAGACTCTTTTTCCCTGGTGGTGGCTAAAAGAGTTTCTCGAGATCGGGAACGTAGTAGAAAGGTCTAATTCGTTGGACGGACTTATATGTCCATATCAATAAAAATCAAGCATATAATCGTAATCGTGAATGATCCCTAAAAAACTTGTAGAAATCACATATCAAAGTGTAGATGACAAATCAAATAATCGTGAATGGGCCTTAGGAAAACTTGCATCAATTTCATATCATATCATAGATAACAATATCAACCACGCATCATACATATATACACTTGTGCATGCAAGTTCTAGGGGAACTTACCTGGAAACAAACTAAGCAAACCGACTAGTCACAACGTCACCTTCTTGAAAGAACCGATGCCCCCTCTTCGACTTGGATAAGTTAAAGAATAAGAACGGATTATAGTTTGGTAGATGGAATAACAAGAAGGTGAGAAAAGAAACATAAGTTGCTTACATGATAAGAAGTAGTGGAGCCTTGTAAAAGTATGGGAAAGACGGTTATGCGGAAGAACAAAGAGAACTAATCTCATGAGAAAGATTAGTAGGGTATGCTTAAAATCCACTTGTAACTCATGGAAGAGTTAATTGGAGTTTAATGATAGTTAATGAGGAATTGGACAGGCATGAACAAGAACGTTGGGCTTGTTTCTGATGAATGTTGGGCTGAATAGAAGACATAAAATGTTGGGCCTGCGATCGACGCTTCACGAACTCCGCTCGTACGCTTGATTCGTGTTAAAAGTTAAAACGCTTAAAATTGAAATGCGAGTTTTCGGGCTATTACAATATGTGTATTTTTTTAATAGAAAAATATGCCCTATTAAATTACATGTGCATGGATTTTTTATGTTTTGAAATTTATAAAAGTTTACGTGTGCATGGTTAAAATAATTGTTGTTATTTGTGCCCTATCTGATCTTTATTTCTGGCTCCGCCACTGGTGTGGTGTGCTTGATTATTTTTCAGACAATGTACTGGAGCTCGAGCTCCCCTTCATTTGTCTTCTCTAGGTTGAAAATAGACCATATAGCATATCCCAGGTTTTTGTGCCATCTTCTGACAATGCGTCTAACAACAATCTAATTGTAGATCAGCATTATTTATACGAAGTAGTAAATGAAGTTTATAACTATCCCAGATATCTTTATTTGTTTCCATATTTAAGCAGGTAAAGTTGACAAAAGATCATTTCATTTCTCTTTCAACATACATTCAAGTACAGAGAAATAAAGGAAACTGACACCTATGGGACCAAACAGAATTAGCTACAGTGGTAACAGAATCATTGTTCAAATTCTTCTGCTAAAATAGAAATTCCCAGCTGCATATAAAGTATATACACAACATCAATGACAATCTCCGAACTCCATCTGAGACTGAATAGGCATGCACACAGTACAATACGTTAATCCAGACAGGTCGTGAACATGGATGGATATGATGCTAAGGAAGTAAATGATGAGACAATATTCCAACGTCTCATTTGGTCCTTTTTAGCGGTCTTTGTGAGTCTTTGTCTTTAATTTTATAGTCTTTTAGTTCGTTTTTACGCTTTGGTGTTTTGTTTACATTTTGCAGAAATCGATGTCTTTTGAGCTAAATGAGAACAAGCTGCTTAGCATGGCTTTCGCCATGAGGGATTCGAGTGTGGCAAGTAGATTTTACGAGCTTGGAGCTGGAAATTGCAAGAAGGCTCGCCGCGGCGAGGAAATCAGTCCGTCGCGGCGAGATTTAGCGAATGTATATCTTCTGCGATTAATAAAAAAGGGTCGCCGCGGCGAGATTTTGCGAATGAATCTCCTGTCTTGAAGATTGTAGATCCCTTCGCCGCGGCGAAATTATGCGAGAGCTATATATTTTTCGATTAAGAAGGTTCGCCGCGGCGAGATGCGCAGAACATAATTTTGGTTTTTCCTTATTAATTGGGAATTGGGATTTTTTCTGATATACTTCTTTTAACCTAGTTTTTGAGAGAGCTCCGAGATTGATACATTGATATTGAGACATCCTTGGAGCTTGGTTATTCATTGATTTTACTCATCAGGATTATTGGTATTGATTTCTCTATTGCTTTCTTCTTGCAATTCGTTCTTTATCTTTATCGATTGAATTGTATGTTATTGCATGCGAGTTTCTTATCTATGTTTCGTATGATTATTACCATGAATCTCTGTATGCGATTATCTATTATGAGTAGCTAAACACCTTTGAATACAATAGTATGTGAAGATTATGCATATTCGTTCTAGGGTTTATCAAATCACTCATATAGGTTAGTCTCGTATAAAATCTTCGTAAAAAGCTCTAATTCGATAAGTCCATATTAAATTCTCTAAATTGTTCATGTTTAAGGATCGTGAATTGACGACTCACGATTTCTCCAGTATAATATATTCTAAGAACAATTGGTTGAATCGAATTGATTGATTTACTGTACAGTGACAAATATGAGTGTTATCCCTAGTTCAAATTAGCATAATTGGATCTTGCTACTGTATTCATCTTTCTCTCATTGTTAATCATAATCTTAGCTTTAGTCATTCTAGTTAGAAGTATACAAAACCATCAATCAAACTGTTACTGGCAAGTATCTGTTTACTCTCACTGCTACGTAACTTGATTAATTCCCTAGAGATCGATCACGAGTTAGGCTTTAGTATGCAACTACAACTTAATCTCTAATTACTTTTTTAGAGTATAATTTGAGTTTATCAGTAAACCTTTCATGTCCGGAATCAAATTTCCCTTTTAAGTCCATATGACAATTGCTACAAGCAAATTTACTGAGGCAACATTTGTTTCTGAAGTACTCTACGAGGAGGTAGAACTGGCAAATGGCAAAGCAAAACATTCAATCATTAAAATATCAAATCTGCCACCAAATAAACTCAATCACAACCTTGACCTTTGTCAAAAATGCCAAAACTTTCAGGAGGAAAGACCACATCAGGCTTCAATGCTTCCTGCATGGTTAACCGCAACGCCACATAGCTTTTACTGCACAGGAAACATTTGATTTCATGCATTTCCCTTTTTATTAAGAACAGAGATTGTAGCTAAAAGGACTAAACTTTCATCCAATTATAACAGGGGAACAATGAGCCAGCAAAACAAGGACATAATTTTATCAAGTTTCCTGCTGAGTCGATTGAAATTTTAGTACTTTCCATAATATTATTCTTCTACTTGAGAAAAATGACTAAAAGTACAAAATAGATGCCATAAATTCAAACGGTATACATTGCTGGGATAATTATATCAACATTTTCATGGTGACAACAGTTTATTCGATCTATATAGGTGATAGAGAACAACCAAGTAATTGGAATATAATACAAGAACCACAAAATATATCCTGAATTGTGTAAAAATATGTTGATTAACTGTATTCGGTAGAGTTTGAGCTTTTTAATGGTTTTCAAATTTGGACGACCTCTCCAACGAATAAGATAATGTTGTATCCCATTCTAAAATAAACTCAACTTAGAGCAATCCATCCCAGTGAACCAAATATGATTGGAACTTATTACAAGTAGTTGAGGATTTCTTTTTTTATTAACTAGATACTATTGAGCAGCATTATTGATAAGATGAGAACCTTTTAAAAAAAGAATATTATAGACGCATTTCATGAGTGAGCTTTAAGCTTCATGACCAAAAGCACAGCCCAACTGAATTTTGTGTCCTTTACCTTTCAGACAATGAAAGTACTCCCTCCGTCCCAGACTCAACTTCACATTGAGCTGGACGCATTAAGAGTAAACTATATAAAATTATAATAATTCAGAAAATGTAATGATGGAAAAATAAAATTTTGAGAGAGTGAATGAAGTAGGTGAGAGATTTTCCATTCAAGGCATGAGAAGTTGAGATTGGGAAACACAAAAAAAGGAAAATGAGAAGTTGTTATTGGGCTAGGAGTCAGCATCAATTAGTATATAAAACAACAACTCGACTCTTTGGTTTGATAAATGGTGGCATGGTAGCTCACCGGCCATATTTTGGATGGAAGCTCCCTGGCCATATATTGGATGATGACATGGTGGCTTTCCAGCCAGGAGGGTGGCATGGTAGCTTGTCAGCCTGGTTGGTAGCATGCCATCCCAAATTATACTGGATATGATGGCATGATAGCTGGCTGGCCTGAATGGTGGCGTGGTAGCTTACTAGCCTGGATGGTATGGTAGCTTGCTAGCCTGGTTGGTAGCATGCCATCCTGCTGGATGGTGGCCTGGCAGCTGGATGGCATGGTTGGTAGCATGCTATCCCAACTGGATGGCAGCCTGGCAGCTGGATGGCTTGGTTGGTAGCATGTCATCCCAACTAGATGGCAGCTGGCTAGATGACAGCCTGTCAACTGGATGGCCTGGTTGGTAGCATGCCATCCGAACAGGATGGCAGCCTGTCAGCTGGATGGCCTGGTTGGTAGCATGCCATCCCAACCGGATGGCAGCCTGGCAGCTGGATCACAACCTGTCAGCTGGATGGCCTGGTTGGTAGCATACCATGCCAACTGAATGGCAGCCTGGCAGCTTGATGAGACTGTAATTTAGAGTCTCATTTGGTCCTTTTTAGCGGTCTTTGTGAGTCTTTATTTTTAGTTTTGTAGTGTTTTTTGTTCGTTTTTACGCTTTAGTATTTTGTCTCTTTTTTGTAGGTATTATTCATCTTGAGCAAAAAAGAGGAAGGGCCAATCAGTCAAGCTCGCCGTGGCGAGATTTTGCGCAGCTAGTACTAGAATTGCTAAAGAGGCTCGCCACGGCGAGATTTTGCGAGTGAGCCTCCTGTTTTGAAGATCGAAGCTCGCCGCGGCGAGATTATGCGAAGGATATATATATATATATATATATATATATATATATATATATATATATATATATATCTCGATAAAGAAGGCTCGCCGCGGTGAGCTATTTCTTCCGCCGCGGCGAGGGAAGTAGAACATATTTTTTTGTTTTTCCTTATTAGCCTAGAATTAGGATCTTTTCACATACACTTCTTTTAACATAGTTCTTAGAAAAAATCTCCATATTGATACTTTGACATTGAGACATAATTGGAGCTTGGTTTTTATCATTGTTGAAGATTTGATATCGAATTCCTGGTAATATTTGATATTTCTTCATCGTTTATCCCTTCGATTCGTATTTCTATTGTTTATCGATTTGTATGAGCTTGCGTGCGATTATCAATATGTCTATGTTCATCATATGCAATACCCTGAATTCTTTGATCTTCGATTCTACTATGAGTAGCTAAATCACTCCAAACACAGTAGTTATGTGACGGTCTTGCATATTCGATTCTAGGGTTAGGATTCGTTCATATAGGTTCCTCTAGTTCAAAACCTTCGTAAAAACTATCAATCCGATTCTCTAGTTCAAGATTTTCTAAGTCGTTTTCGGTTAAGGATCGTGGATTGACGACCCACGATTACTCTAGTTCAAAATACTCAAATGATGACTGGTTGAGGTTGGATTGATCGATTTATGTACACCGACCGTGTCACAAATATGAACGATTTTCCTAGAACGAATTAGCATTACTCGATTATAACTGTTGTGTTCTCTTCTCTCATTGTTAAAAATCGTTTATCTGCTTTTCCATTTTCTAGATACTAGAAGTAATCAAAATCAAACAAACCAAACTATTCTCACAAGTAATCGTTTGCTTTCAAACCGTTGTGGTAGTTTAATTGATTACTTAGCGAACGTCTCTGTGGTTAGCATTGTCTGTCTACAACAACTGCTTTCTGCTTGTTTTCTGAGTAGTAATTTGAGCATATCAAATTTGGCGCCGCTGCCAGGGACTCAATTCCTATTGTAGCGGTTGATTGTGAATTTTTATTTTTTTGTTTTTCAACCTGTTGTTTACTACACTAACGAAAACTAAGATTCTTCGAGGTTTTTGATTGTGTAGATTTGACTACAGGTTTATGCTTGGAATCACAAGAAACACCTTTGATACCTCTAGTGAACGAGATTGATAGACACGTTCATCGGCTTAGAAGACAGAACTTAGCAGCAATCGCAATGGTAGGAAACACAGAGATTAACCAACCAATTGCTGAGGTACCTGAGATCACCTATGGAACCTACATGCAGCCTGGTCAGATTAAGGACGGAAGGTCAGCTGTTGTGCTCTCCAATGAATCCAGGAACATGGAGATCAAGGCTTATCACTTCCATGACCTACCCAAGTACTACGGGATGGCTAATGAAGACGTGATCAGGTTCCTGAAAGAGTTTGAAGCATTGATTGCTAGGATTCCGCTTACTGTTGGGGAGATCACTGTTACTGATGAGGAAATTAGGAAGAAGGTTTTTCCTATGTGCATGCAGGATAAGGCTAAGAGCTGGCTTCTGCACCAGCAGGAAGGGTCTTTCCGGACTTGGGATGAGCTTTACAGGTCATTTATGAACAAGTTCTACCCTGCAGAGAAGACTAGGCAGCTTCGGACCTAGATAGAGAAGTTCATGCAGATGAGCAATGAGAGCTTCTACGAGGCTAGGGAACGGTTTCTGAACCTGCTTTCTCAGTGCCCTCATCACAGGATGAGTTAGATGGATTTGTGCTGCAAGTTTTATGAGGGATTGGACTGGGAGGCACAGAATATGGTGGATTTGACGGTTAATGGGACCATAGTTACAGCATCTCCAGCAGTTTTGAATGAGGCCTTCGAGAAACTGTCAGCTATCTCTCAGCTTAAGGGAACACGTGGAAGATCCAGGAGAGCTGAGGTGAAATCGATGAAAGAGGCGTCGGGGCCTAGTACCTGCGACCTGGTCGAACAGATCAAGGAGATGAGGATGCTTGGCAATGTCTCCGCCCCGGTATCACATGTAAGTGAAAGGTGCAATCTGTGTGGCAATTTTGGGCATGGTGCCAGCATGTGTAGGCTTCCTGAGATTATGAATGAGAACCCGACTCCGGAGGTAGTCAACTGGGTACAGACTAGACAGCAAGGGAACTACAGGGGAAACCAAGGTGGTAACGCAGGGGGGCCCAGGATTCAAACCTTTAACCCAAACTATGCCAACTTGAGCTATGACAATGACTTCTATGAGAATGCGCCAGAAGAACAACAGGTTCCAATCCAACAAGTTCTAGTTCAGAAAACTCAGGTTCAGCCTATGGGAGTACAGGGTAATGCCAATCAGGAGATCTGTAATCACATGGAGAGGTCAGAAAGGTTCTGGGCAGAGGCACAGAAGAATCAGAGCAAGAATGACCAGAGGCTTGACAATATTGAGCAGTCCCAGAGGCGGCTTGAGAAGACTCTGGGCGATTTGGTTGGGCATCTTCAGCAGAGAGAAAGGGATAAGCTTCCAGCGACTGTAGAGACCAACATGGTTCTTGCTGTGGAGGTATCTTTCGACAAGCCAGGAAGAGTGAAGACAGTTCTGACTACTTGTAGCTGTAGTCAGAACAAAGCAGTAGCCCAGGTTGAGGCACCACAGGTGACTAGGCCACAGGAAATAGTTGAGGTACAGGGAGTAGTAGAGGTAGCCACACCCAGTATTGCGACTCCAGTGGAGGAGGCGAGTGCAAAACTGGTTGTCCTTGAGGTAAACCCCACCACTAGGGTGATCCATAAAGCGGATAAGAGCATCAGTGATGCCAACAATTTCGACTTGGTGGTTGGGATAGGTAATTCTTCCGAGGTGACTAGCATCGTAGACACAGGAGCAGCGGTTAATCTGATGACTTTTGCGACCTATGAGGAGCTGGATTTGAAGGGTTTGGAGCCCAGGAAATGCTTCGTCACGTTGGCCAATGGAACGAGAAGTAGGTGCACGGGGGTTATTGAGGATGTCCCGGTTACATTGGATGGGGACACTTTCATGGCTGATTTTGTGGTTGTGGAGTCGACAAGGATTAAAGGCAAGGAGATGGAGAAGGACATGTTGCTGCTTGGGCAACCGTTCATCAAGACCACTCGCATGATTGTCAACCTCCACGCTGGTACCTGCACCATAGAGGTACATGGCAAGCAACGTGAGTTGCAAGCCACCACCACACTATACTCACCCCTGTAGGTTGAATCCAGAAACTATATAGGTGCACACACCGGTCCCCTCTACACCTACTCTAATTCACAGGGAACGAAAGGAGCTGAGAAGACCGGGAAGATCAAACACCGTTGATTCTCACCTGGGAAAGTCGAGCTAACGACTTAAAACAAATGCACTTTTTATTTCCTTGCGCATTAGATAATTTCATTCCGTTGCACTCAATACTCTTGCATTGTTTTTCTTACTGTTGAGACTATCTATTTAATAATTTGGACAACTCGTGTTTTTCTTGTATTTATTTTACTGTTTATGTGTGTTGAGGGAGCGGGACCTTCGTTCTCACATGAGGAAACTCGTGAAATTCTACGCTGAGGCATGGAATTTCAATCTCGTGAGGCGAGATTGCATTAGAGACGAAGAAAAGAAAATTTCAACTTTTTCCCTCGCCGCGGCGGGATTTTCCGTTTTGCCGCGGCGAGATAAGACAAGAGAAGAAAATTCTGTCTCGCATAATCTCGCCGCGGTGAGGCCCCCTCGATTCATTGCTTGTTTAGAAAACTTCATGGCGAGCTTTCTTCCTTGGCGAAGCTAGGTTTTTTCAAATCTTTTTCTCTTCTTCTTCTTCTTCCCCGCCCCACTCTCTTCTTTTCCTCTTCCCGTTTTTTCTCCTCTCCACTCCAAACTACCTTTCTCACTCGATTCTCCACCAATTTCATCCATTCTTGTTGCAAATTAACGGGTCTTTCATCCTCTCTCCGTTTCTTGCATCCTTTTTTTGTGTTCTCCACCCAATTCTTCCGATTCAAAGGTAATTTGGCTTGAAACTACTTTCTTCCTTTAAATTCGAGTTTTGCTTGAATTATGTGGTTGATCGTCGTTTGTCCTTGATTGATTAGTGTAGTGGGTCATTTTTGATTGATGCATTGATTCTTTACTCATTGATTATCGAATCTACTTGCGGTCACTGATTTTTTGAACCCCTATCCTGTTTTTCCCAAATTATGCCAACTTGTTCCTCCTTTTGTGTTGATTATGACTATTAGTATGGTTGTGAACTTGCTTGAATCGTGGTCTGGCTTGAATATAGAGTTTTGAATTTGTTGGGGAATTTTCCCATCTTCCCCTCTTTTTGTTGTTTCCTGGCTATTGATCTTATATTGGTTTGGGGAGGTAATACTCTTGCTCCTCCATATATGTCCTATCACTAACGTCCCCCTCGCAGGCATCATGTCTCGCAGAGCCACAGGAAGCAAACGCCATAGAGGCGAAACTAGCAGCGCAGCCGAACAGAGAGGCCCCGTAGATGAATTCTCCCACCTGTCCGCGGATGGCCGGGCTTTTATGGAGGAAAATTTCATGGAGCCTAGGAAAGCTTGTCCCGAGCGGGAATTGGCTCTTGACGAGCTGGAGGATGCTGTCTATGCTCGAGTCTGGGCAAGGATCAGATATTTAGGCTGGAGCAAGCTCTTCGGTAAGTAGCTGCCCTATGACCCGAAGATGGTTCGGGAATTCTACATTAGCCTCTACGACTTGGATGCAGGGGTGATGATGATCCGGGGTGTCAGGATCCAGTTTTCCACTAGGAGTATCTGGGAATTCCTACAGTGCAAGGTGTTCCAATTAGGAGATGATAGGTACAACCATTGGGGCGACAATTTTCACAACCGACAGTTTGAGAGAGACTTAGCCGAGTTTGTACTTCTACCTGGTACCGATCCGGAGGACCACAGGACCAAAACCACCATAGCCACCCACTTCCTCAAGCCCAAGGTTCGCCTCTAGCAACATCTGATCCAGTATAATGTGACCCCCAACTCACATTTCAACACCCTGACCCCTCCCACAGCCCGCCTTATCTGAGCTATCATGAACGGGTAGTTTGTTGACGCCCCAGATATCATTATAGCGGAGGCTCAGTCTCGGAAGGCTAATGGCAGTCTCCTCAGTTTTCCATGCCTCATTACCAGTATATGCCGGTCCGTCAATATTCCTGGTAACAAAGGGCACCGAGAAACCCAAAGGGGCTCTGAAGTCTGCGAGCGCCAGAGTCATTCTCGGCCGCCACCCCATTCCTGTCAGGGGCGCTGACGACACTGCAGAGCAGCCTGCTCCCCCTGGTTCTTCTGACTTCCAGGGTTATTTTGAGTAGCTGACAGCACAGTTCCAGGAGTGGACAGGACCACAGTATGCCCAGATCGAGGAACAATACTCCCACATCGAGGAGCACTACCAGCGGCAGGAGGAGCGAGATAGGAGAGCTGAGGCTAGGGAACAACGCGAGATTGAGCGCTTGGAGAGGCAGGAGGCACTATGGAAGGCACAACAGGATTTCTGGGAGCAGCGCTTCGGTGGTGGCCCTTCTGGATCCACTAGATCATCCCTGCTGAGACAACACTATCGTTGGTCACTCTATACAGTCGTTTCTTAAACTATTCATTGCCAGGGACTAGTTCTTGTGTAGGTTTGGGGAGGTTTCGACTGTATCTATTGCTTAAGTTGTCTCATTCTTTGTACTCTATTTCTATACATTTGTACTCTATTTTGTACTCTGTTTTTATTTTTTTTTATTTTTATGTATTCTATTCGAGTGGTATGTTAGCCACCTTTCTGTGTTAGTTGTTTTTCCTTTCTTTTCCAGTTGAGTCCAGTTTAGGTGTTAGTATTTTTCTTATGGTGAGTCTGAGTCATTTACCAAGTCGAACGTCTATTGTGAATGGTAAATTCTCTTGCTGCTTACGTTTTGTTTGATCCCTGGCTGGAAGTAGGATAGTGGACTTTAAATCTCGCAAAGTCGTTTCTCTTTTAAATAACAAGTTTGTATAGCTCTTTAGTCCAAAAGCTTGTGAGGAGCCTGAGCCGAAGAAAAAATATTGTGCCGGCACCTGTAATTGTGTGTGACTCCTGGGTTGTGCAAGTCTTTTACGAATTACTTGCGCCTATTCATACTTATGTGTACTCAGTTTCATTGGGGATGACGAACGGCATGCTTTACTTTGTGGATTTTACTCTCCCCATTCTGCTGAACTGGTTTGGGGAGAGGATTCTATTTTACGAATGTTATGAGCTGTTATACATTTGTGCTGAAAAGTCTGTTTACTGCTCCCTAAAGCTTATTGATATTTGAATCTCGGGGTGGATCAATGATCTTCATTGATCACCATTAGCCGTGTTGCAAATACTACCTATATACCAGCGTGGTCCTAAAAAGCCATATGTCCGTGAGGGTTGATGGCGCGTATACCAAACTGACACGCACAAAAGTGCAGATTATCGGTAAAATAGACACCTATCAAAAAATTGAGATTAAAAGAGCCCAATGTGGCAATGCACTGAATTCAGTGAAGTAAATTGAGATTTGAGGTTGTTTGGCATGAATTAAAGGGAGCAGTTTCAGCTTTTTGATTTTCTCTGGAAAAATATAGTCGTGTGCCAAAGTCCCTTTCGACTCAATGAGACGAGTGCAAAAGCATAAGATATTTTAGGCACCTTTGTGATGCAAGTGACCTTCCCAGTTTATTTTTGAGCTTATACCCCATTTGGATACTTCCAAGAGAGTGAGAGATACACTGCATTCACCTGTGTGGGACTAGCGAGCTATATTTAAGTGCCATTTGTCTGAGAAACGATTGTGTTTGATTTTCTGTACACTGTTTTGCCAAAGTTAGTTTGATGACAAAATTTTTGCATCTCGTGGATTTACTGTTTCCAATAGTAGATTCGATCACTTGGGAACTTGACTCTTTGCTTGTCTTCGTGGTTTCGAGTCTAGTTGAGTTTAGGATTGTTTGTTTGCTCGGGGACGAGCAAAGGTTCGGTTTGGGGAGTTTGATAAAATTGTAATTTAGAGTCTCATTTGGTCCTTTTTAGCGGTCTTTGTGAGTCTTTATTTTTAGTTTTGTAGTGTTTTTTGTTCGTTTTTACGCTTTGGTGTTTTGTCTCTTTTTTATAGGTATTATTCATCTTGAGCAAGAAAGAGGAAGGGCCAATCAGTCAGGCTCGCCGCGGCGAGGGATTTTGTCCGCCGTGGCGAGATTTTGCGTAGCTAGTACTGGAATTGCTAAAGAGGCTCACCGCGGCGAAGGAATTGGCCAGTCGCGGCGAGATTTTGCGAGTGAGCCTCCTGTTTTGAAGATCGAAGCTCGCCGCGGCGAGATTATGCGAAGGGTATATATATCTCGATAAAGAAGGCTCACCGCGGCGAGCTATTTCTTCCGCCGCGGCGAGGGAAGCAGAAAAGATTTTTTGTTTTTTCCTTATTAGCCTAGAATTAGGATCTTTTCACATACACTTCTTTTAACCTAGTTCATAGAAAAAAGCTCCATATTGATACTTTGACATTGAGACATAATTGGAGCTTGGTTTTTATCATTGTTGAAGATTTGATATTGAATTCCTGGTAATATTTGATATTTCTCCATCGTTTATCGCTTCAATTCGGATTGCTATTGTTTATCGATTTGTATGAGCATGCGTGCGATTATCAATATGTCTATGTTCATCATATGCAATACCCTGAATTCTTTGATCTTCGCTTCTACTATGAGTAGCTAAATCACTCTGAACACAGTAGTTATGTGACGGTCTTGCATATTCGATTCTAGGGTTAGGATTTGTTCATATAGGTTCGTCTAGTTCAAAACCTTCGTAAAAACTATCAATCCGATTCGCTAGTTCAAGATTTTCTAAGTCGTCGGTTAAGGATCGTGGATTGACGACCCACGATTACTCTAGTTCAAAATACTCAAATGACGATTGGTTGAGGTTGGATTGATCGATTTATGTACACTGACTGTGTGACAAATATGCATGATTTCCCTAGAACGAATTAGCATTACTCGATTATAACTGTTGTGTTCTCTTCTCTCATTGTTAAAAACCATTTATCTGCTTTTTCGTTTTCTAGATACTAGAAGTAATCAAAATCAAACAAACCAAACTATTCTCACAAGTAATCGTTTGCTTTCAAACCGTTGTGGTAGCTTAATTGATCCCTTAGCGAACGACTCTGTGGTTAGCATTGTCTGTCTCCAACAACTGCTTTCTACTTGTTTTCTAAGTAGTAATTTGAGCATATCACAGCTGGACGGCCTGGTTGGTAGCATGCCATCCCAAGTTACATTGGATGATGGCATGGTAGCTTGCCAGCCTGGATGGTGGCAGGCCATCCCAAGTTGGACTTGTTGGTGGCGTGGTAGCCCACCAACCATATTTAAATTGGATGGAGGCATGGTGAGTCATATTTAAATATGATGGAGGTATGGTGTCTCATCGGCCATAAATTGGATGGTGGCTCATCGGCCGTAAATTGGATGGTGGCTCACCAGCCACATTTAAATTGGATGGAGGCATGGTGTCTCACCAGCCATAGTCAAATTGGATGATGGTGGCTCACAAGCCATAGTCGAATTGGATGATGGCATGGTAGCTTGCCAACCTGGATGGTGGCATGGTGGCTCACCAACCCTAGTTAAATTGGATGGTGGCATGGTGGCTCACCAGCCATTGTCAAGTTGGATGGTGGCATGGTGGCTCACCAGCCATAGTCGAATTGGATGATGGCATGATAACTTGCCAACATACACAATCGACTTATTTCTTCTTCACTCCAACAAGACGCCAGTTTCTTCGTTGTAATCTCATTTCCTCTCCTCTTCACGCCATTTCCTTTCTCCATATCAATTTCACTTCCTTTGATGTCCCCCTTTTGATGGAAAAGGCGAGATGACTTATGGGGCCTCTCCGATGAAGAGGGGCGGAGTGGATAGAGAGTAGAGAGGTGGCCGGAGGAGTGAGCGAAGCTTGACAAGAATTTCTTATTTCCAGTGAACTTCTGCGTGTGTGAGGCTGTGGGGAGATTCCGGTGATGTGGACAGCGAGATGTAGCAGGGAGACTGCGAGTGGTGGTACTGTTCAGGCGATCTAAGAAGAAGCGAGAGGTTCTGGGTGTTGGTGTCTTGTGACTTGGGTTCCCGGATTTGGACAGAAACCAGAGCAGGTGGTTTTTTCAGATGGACAGTAGTTTGTTCGTGTGGGAGATTTTTTCGATGTCTGATTGTTTTCCGGTCGTTGTGCATGCCTGTGAGGCTGGGAGGTGACACATACAGTGTCTGGCTGCGTGAATTGATGAGTGTGATTGGAGCTGATGGCTTGCGATGGCGAGCACATCAGTGTGAGAGAGAGTAGTTGTGTGGATATGCTGCTTAGATGCTATGTTTCTAGGTCAAATGTTTTACGATTCTTCTGTATGCAATTGGTGATGATGTTTTGTTTGATATGTTAAGAATGTAGAGTACAATCGTTTGTCTACTATCCATGGAATTTCTAAGTTGTCATCACTATCAACTCTTATAATATAGTGCAACTATATCACCGTATCGTTTGGATTGAAATTTAGTGTGTGCCATTTGACATAGCCACTCTATTTATTCTCTTTTGTAAGCTGGCTTATTGATCATCCTATTTTGTACTTACGTTAGAAGTAGCACAAGCCGTTGGCTTTGATGATATTGTAGGAATGTAGAACTTCCTTATCCCATATATGAATGTTGCTTACTACAACAGTTTTATCTGTAGGGCACCCGTGTTACATGCAAAACCAATGGGTTGCTCGACTATGAGTTAGTCTCCCTTCTGGCAAGGTGTCAATATTTTGATTATTTGTGTATGAGGTTAAAAGAAGGTTGTCATTGCTAAGAAGCAGGCAGCTGGAGAAAGAGTAAGATGAGTTGGGCTAGAGAACATATGGAAAGGTTCGGCTAGCGAAGTAACCTAAGCTTTCTGGAGTATGGAAAGTTGACTTACAACAAGTAGCATGTTGTTCTTTGATTATATGTATAATGTCGTTTCGCTTAGCTGGTAGGCTAACCAAGCTTTCTTGAAATTAGTCAGCCAGCCATTGTGTTCGGACTTGAATGGAGTCGGAAGACATGTAGGCTGAACACAATAGTTGAATATTTTGTATACATGTACTACCCTCATAGGGTTGGACTGATGTGTTTGTTCAGTCACTCCTCTTTGCAGGACATTTTGGAACGTGACCTCATGGGTCATTGGTATGCCTTGCGTGATAAGTGTAACAGTTCCGAACACAACATCAAATCGATACTAATACTTAGAGAAAATGATCAAACATGAGTAAATTAGCTTGAAACAAGCCATATGTGTCTAATTAAAGATGGATCCAAACAATCAGTCGAGATATGAGTTCCATTGAAGGTAAGTCATACATACTCATATATAATTGGCACATGAATTTATAACGAGTAAGGTTCATTTACCTAGCATACATACTAATTGTATGAGGTCACAACATACTGAGATGGGTGGATGACTAATAGCTTGACTCATGCCGTCATACTTGTCTTATCATTTTGATTGAAAGACACATAATTGACTAACCTCTGAGGGCTTACTTGGTGCTATTTGACGTTGTCCACTGGACCTGTCCCCCAGTTTAAGCTCTAGTCCGAAGGAGTAGTGCTTGAACTATTTTTTGCTTGCGTGTCTATTTCATTGCATGGTGTTCAAACTTGTCAGTCAGTCATTCAGCTTGCCTATGGTGTCCAACTTGTCCTGTCAGCTTCCATTGGGGCGCTCTGCTGGCTGTCAGATAGCTTGCCTTCGGTAGTTCACCATGTATTGAATCTGTCAAATTAGGTTATGGTCCCTCTTTGAGGGGGAGGCATCTAACCGTCCTGCCTAGTCGGGTTAGTTGACCGACTAGCCTCTGGTCAGGTCGGCTGTTTTGTTGAGAAATCAATCTCAAAAGGTGACTTCGTTTCATACCTGGAATACAGATGGTGTGGTAGCATGTCATGCTTGTCTATTTATTTTTGCTTGCAACCAGACTTGGTAAACTGATTGGGATGGTTGGAGTAGGCAGAGAACTCTTGTCTACCTGAGCTCTTTGTATGTGAGTGACCATCAATTTTGATGACTTCAACTTGTTTAAACTACTGAGTCGTTTGATGGCGCGAGGTGTGGGTTAAACAAGTTGAAGCCGATCAAAATAAATGTGATTCCATATGTTTGTGTTCAGTGTGATGGATAGTTGGCACTATTGAGCCTTTTGTTTTCCGGACGGATGACCACTTGAAAGTAAGGATGTGCCCCATGGGCTTCACCTTAGCCGTACTCATGGGACGTCGGCCTGCAACATGAGTGGAATGGATCCCCTTGGGTAGGTTGGGGGGGTGGGGCGGTTGACCAACCTGCCTAGCTGGGTTAGGTGACCAGCTAGCCCCTGGTCAGGTTGGCTGATTTTAGTGAGAAATCAATCTCATGGATGCAAGTAATGGTACCTTCACTGCGGGTAGCAGGCCACATGTGGAGCGATGTTTGTACACATCAGACGAAGTGGATGACCAACCATCTTACTATTTCGATTGTGTAATTACGAGGGCCTTTCTGGTCAGCCGATGACTTCTCATGGATTATTGTCGTCGAGATGTTCTGATGGTTGTTTAGGTCTTGCATTGGTTAGCCTGCAAGAACGTTTGACCCCCTGGGAAGGGGGGCGTTAGACCAACCTGCCCAGCCGGGTTACCTAACCGGCTTGCCCCTAGTAAGATCGGTTGTTTGGATGAGAAATCAATCTCGTCAGACAAAATTGGACCATACCTTAACCGTGGGTGACATGCTGCCCGTGGAGAGAAGTTTCTTTGACAGAGTGGATGATCAACTATCAACCTCTTGGGTTCTGTGATTGTTTGGACCCTTATAGTTGGATGACGATTTCATATGGATTCAGTCGTCAGGTGTCCCAATGGAATGATTAGCAGCTTGGTTGGTTGGCTGCAAGAAATTTGGACCCCCTTGGGGAGGGGGGGCGTTAGACTGACCTGCTCAGCCAGGTTAGTTAACCGGCTTGCCCCTAGTCAGGTAGGCATTATTTTAAAGAGGAGTTAACCTCAAACATGAGTATATGGAATGTGTAGCCTCAGAAGTGATACATTTTTAGGTGGATGGCATTCCAACGGTTGGCTATCTGTCGTCCTTCCTTGGTTTCTAGTTTGTAAGCTCCGTTGCCTACTACCTTTGTGATTTTGTATGGGCCTTCCCAATTTGGTCCAAGCTTGCCAGCTCCAGTCTCCTTAGTGTTTTGGAATACCTTACGTAGAACCCAGTCGTCCTGCTTGAAGATTCATACACGTATGTTCTTGTTGAAATGGTGTGCAGCCTTCTGTTGGTAGGTGGCGCTCCGGATCATGGATGTTTCCCTGAGTTCGTCAACCAAGTCGAGCTCGTGCACCAATGCTGCATCGTTGGTCTGTTCATTAGCCATTTTGTATCTTGTTGTGGGTAATTCCACTTCTATGGGTATGATTGCTTTAGTCCCATATGTCATGCTGAATAGTGTTTCTCCTGTTTGAGTCTTTGGTGTGGTTCGGTAAGACCATAAGATGCCTGAAAGTTCGTCTGCCCATGCTCCTTTTGCTTGTTTCAGCCGATTTTTGAGGCTGTTCATGCTAGTCTTGTTGGTCGACTCTGCTTGTCCATTTGCTTGAGGATAGCGTGGAGTTGCGATTGTAAGCTTGATTCCCCATTCCTTGTAGAAATCTTGAAACTCATAGCTTATGAACTGGGAACCATTGTCTATCACGATTTTGTAGGGGACTCCGTACCCGTACCTGCAAATCACATGTTTCAAAATGAAATTTTTTACCTCCGTGTCACGGACTTGTTTGAAGGCTTCTACTTCCACCAACTTGGTGAAGTAGTCGGTGACTGCCAACATGTATACTCGTTGGCCTGGTGCAGTAAGTAGTTTCCCTACTATGTTCATCCCCCATTTCATAAAAGGCCAGTGAGCAATGGATGGATGTAGCTTCTCTGGTGGGAGATAGCTGTTTTATTAGTGTCTTTGGCATGAGTCGCATCTTCTCACAAAGTCTATAGCGCCAGCCCTCATAGTTGGCCAGTAGTACCCTGTTATGAGTGCTCGGTGGGCAAGGCTTCTGGCTCCAGAGTGGTTGCCACATTCTCCTGCATGCAACTCAGTCAGAACATGTGTGACTTCATTATCAGCTATGCACCTGAGTAGTGGTCCGGAATAGGATCTCCTGTAGAGTTGTCCGTCGAGGAGCGTGAAGCGGGCTGCTTTTGCCTTCACCCTCCTAGCCTCGCTTTTGTCTTCTGGAAGTTCTCCATCCGACATGTATAATGCTATTGGGGTCATCCAATCTGGTTCAGTTATGATTTCGGCCACCGTCTGGTCAGCGGGTTCACCCTTCCATGTTGCAGGCCATTGTACATACACCATAGGACTAGTCATTGCCATTGTGGTATGGATGGCTGCTCCTAGGTTGGCAAGGGCGTCTGCGTGGCTATTGTCTATCCTTGATACTTGCGAAATAGAAAACCCCTCGAAGGAGGACTGCAACTCCTTGGATAACTGAAGATAGGCCGCCATCTTGGTGTCTGTAGTTTGGTAAGAGCCTTGCAATTGGTTAACTACTAATTGTGAGTCTGACTGGACCTCAAGATTTTTTATGCCCATGTCGTGAGCCAGGTTGAGGCCAGCTATAAGCGCCTCATATTCGTACTCGTTGTTGGTTGCTTTGAATCCACATCGGATGGCTCTTTGGATTGTGTCTCCCTCTAGTGAGGTAAGGACTATGCCAACTCCACTTCCTTTGGTATTACTGGAGCCATCGACTAAAAGCTTCCACTGCAAGTTGTCTTTCTTCTGCAAACAAAACAATTTCTTTTCCGCTTGACCTAATTTAGTTGGAGTGAGGTCCGCTATGAAGTCCGCAAGTGCCTGTGACTTGATAGCTGTGAAAGGTTGGAAGGAGACGTCATACTCGCTGAGCTCAACCGCCCATTTTGAGAGCCTACCAGAGACCTCGGGCTTGTGTAAGATATTGCGTAGTGGAAAGCTGGTGAGAACTATAATTGAGTGGCATTGGAAGTAAGTACGTAGCTTCCTTGCTGTAGTGACCAATGCAAGGGCTAGCTTCTCCAGCTGGTTGTACCGAGTCTCTGCGTCTAGTAGGGACTTGCTCACGTAGTAGACTGGGAGTTGGTTTCCATCTTCTTCTCTGACTAGGACGACGCTCAGTGCTGTGTCAGAGACTCCTAGATAGATGAACAAAGCTTCTCCCACCTTGGGCTTTGAGAGTACTGGAGATGTGGTGAGGTAACACTTGATTTGTTGCAAGGCGTCCTCGCACTGATCTGTCCACTAGAAGTCTTGCTCTTCCGTAGAGTGTCAAAGAATGGACAACACTTCTTGGAAGACTTGGGTATGAATCTACTGAGGGCTGCTAGCCTACCAGTCAGTTTCTGCACATCTTTAACACACTTGGGGGAAGGGATGTTAGCAATAGAACGAATTTGATCAGGGTTAGCCTCAATACCTCTTTGTGTGACCAAGTACCCAAGGAATTTCCCAGAGGAGACTCCAAATGAGCACTTGGCTGGATTCAACTTCATGTTGTAGCTGCGAAGAACTAAGAAGGCTTGGCGGAGATGGTCTAGGTGTTGGTTGGCGACCAATGACTTGACCAGCATGTCGTTGATGTACACCTCCATGGTGTCCCCCAGCATGCTGGCGAACATGCGGTTGACTAAGTGCTGGTAAGTAGCTCATGTATGCTTGAGTCCAAAGGGCATGCCTTATAACATAAGGTTCCCCTTTATGTGATGAAGGTTGTCTTCTCTTGATCTTCAGGGTGCATTAGTATCTAGTTGAATCCTGAGAAGGCGTCTATAAAGCTTAGAAGCTCATGTCCTGATGTAGCATCCACTTGCATGTCTATGTGTGGAAGTGGGAAAGAATCCTTCGGGCATGCTTTGTTGAGGTCAGTGAAGTCGATGCGCACTCGCCACTTGCCATTCTTCTTCTTTACTAAAACAACATTGGCTAACCAGTCTAGGTAGTGTACTTCGTGGACTGAACCGATGTCCAACAACTTCTAGACTTCTTCCTTGATAACCTTGTTTCGCTCTGGAGTGAACTTCCTACGTTTCTGCCTGACTGGTGGGTAGTCTGGGTCCACTTCAAGCCTGTGAGTGATCACTTCCAGGTCGACTCCTGTCATGTCTGCGTGCGACCAAGCAAAACAGTCATGGTGAACTTTGAGAAATGTGATCAGTTGCTCCCTTAGCTCTAGTCTCAACCTTGCCCTAGTCTGAACTTTGTGGTCTGGATGGTCTGGGTGAATCTGAACTTCATCGAACTCTTCCATCCCTGGCTGGTCTGGGTCGACTGGGGGGTTGAGGTGCTGTAATTGCTATAACTCGGCATCCTTCGGCTTCAAGGCTTCCATGTAACATTTCCTCGCATCACGTTGTTGTCCAAAGATCTCCTTAACACCCCCCCCCCCCCCGACTTGGTAAGGAAGTGAATCACCTGGTGGTAGGTTGAAGGCGCTGCTTTCATCTCATGAATCCATGGTTACCGAGGATGGCATTGTAGCTTGATGGACTGTCCACAATCAGGAACTTCGTCGGTAGGTTGACGCCTTCTGCGTAGACAGGAAGGGTAACACTCCCAACTGTGTACTTCCTCTCTCCACTGAAGCCATATAGAGTTGTCGGCTGGAGGAGGATGGCAGTCTCATCTATGCCCATTTTCTGTTAGAGCATCTAGGAAAATAATGTTAGCAGAGCTCCCATTGTCAATGAGAATTCTCTTCGTAAGACAGTTTGCAATAAGAATAGAGATAACTAAAGCATCATCATGAGGACTAATTAGTTGCTTAGACTCTTGGTCTGAGAAGCTAATAGTCAAGTCAGACGAATAGGTGTCTACTGCTCTGCGAGCATTAAGCTCAGGCTTTACCATTTGCCTACTGTAGCGCTTTGCTGTAGAGTATGAGACACCACTGATCTCTAACCCCCCCCCCCCCAGAGATGACGTTGATTACCTTGTTGGTCTGAGGGGGCTTAGGTGGATCAGTGCCATGCCGACTAGCTAGGGTCTTTTTACCTTTGTCGGAGAGATACTCCGTCAAGTGTCCTCTCTTCAGAAGCTCGGCTACTTCCAATCGTAGAGAGATGCACTCTACAGTTGCATGCCCATAGTCTCCATGGAACTCACACCACTTGTTGGAGTTTCTTTGATCTAGAGGTATTCTAAATTTTCCTGGCCACCTAACTCTGTCACCCATGCTCTTCATGACTGCTACACACTCCTCTGGTTCAATGTTGAGGGAGTAGCTCGGAGATGGTGCTCGGGTTTCTGTCCTCCTTTGTTGGGTTGGAGGGCGAGGTGGATTCACAATAGGTCCATGCCTTCTCTTAGTTGGGTATGGCTTAACACGGTAGTCTGGAACCCTTCGTTCAACTCGTCTGTCAGGTTTGGGCTCTCTGCGACCACTTTGGCTTGACACGTATCCTCCCCCCATTTGATCTGGGCCCATGCTTTGACAAGCACGTCTTCCATTATTCGGCAGGGGTACATGGTCAGCTCCTTGTACAACCCCGAGTTGGGTGGTAACCCTTTGCAGAAGGCATTGACAGCAGTGTCCTTGTTGCAGTTGGGGATTGACACCTTCTTCTTGTTGAACCGTGCCACGTACTCCCTGAGAGATTCATTAGGTCTTTGCCAGACGCTATACAAGTCGTCCGACAGCTTCAAAAGCTTGCGACTGCTTGCGAATTGTTCCACAAAGTAGTGGACTAATTGTGCAAAAGAAGAAATGAAATTGTTGGGTAAGTTGGTATACCATTGTAGGGCTGGTCCGATCAGGCTGGAACCAAACCCTTTGCACATGCATACCTCACGAAGATCTCTGGGGATAGCTATGGTAAACATCCTCTACTTGTACTACGAGACATGGTCGTCTGGGTATGATGTCCCATCATAAAGCTTCATGCTTGGGAAGGTGAACTTGGTTGGCATCTCCACCAATGCTATAGCGTCGGTGGAGGGAGAGTTAGCAAAGCTATTGGGTAAGCTCTTATTAATCGGTGCTGGCACTCCAAAGATTCTTTGGATCATCTCCTCCAAGCTCACCAATTTGGATGCCAGTTCCTCATTGCTACTCCCTTGACCTGCAGAGAGGGTTAGCAAGTTATCTACCTGACTTACATTTTGATGGTGTTGCTGTGGTGATTCGTCAGGCATCCTCGGGTTAACACCCTCGAATGAGACCCTCCTATAGGTAATGCCTGAAGTGACCTCAAGGGCTGGTCTTGGTAGAGCATTCACCACTTGAGAGACTGGAGTTATGGGAATCACCCCCTCCGTCTCTTTGAAAGTTAGATGGCGAGCCTCGATCATGTTGCGTGGTGGGTTCTCCACCCCCGTGACATGAGTTAGTCGGCGAGATGAGGCTGCATCCGGTGCTGGAGTTTCCTGTGGACAAAAGATTCCACCTTTTCATTCAAGACCGAGTTCTCCTGACGGATGGCACGGTTCTCATCCTCAAGGAGTCTGATCTTCTTGGAGTTCTCCTGCATCTGAGCCGTCAAGGCTCTGATCTGGGCAGCGACATTCGTCTCCTCTACCTCTTCGAGGACGTATTCATCTGAGTGCGTCATGACGGATTTCTTAGCGTGTCGCGGTTATTTCTACTGGATTGCCTTTTTTGATAGCCAGGGCCCCACGGTGGGCGCCAAATTGTAGATGCTCAGAAATCTACAATCAAATTAGGGTTAGAAATTGGGGGGCACCAGCAACCTGCAAGGCAACAAGAGTAAACGAGACGTAAGGTTCCAAGGTGAGACCGGTGTGGTGCCGACCATATGGACTCCGACGCTCAAGTTAGTATTCCTATAGAAGATGAATAAGGTAACAGAGATAGAGAGAGAGAGAGATGGTGAAGGTCGACTTATCATGTTGGACGGTTCGGCTGAGTATGGATGGATACCGGCGAGAGGCTAGCTGACCTTTTTGGAGGAAGCTAGCTGGAGGTCGTCGGATGGTGATGGATGATGGTGGATACCGGCATGAGGCTAGCTGACCTTGTTGGAGGAAGCTAGCTGGCGGTCGTCGGATGGTGATGTAAGGTCACGGAAGGTGATATATGGTTGATCATTAAGAGCGTTGATTAGAGAGCTTGAAAGAGATAGAGGCGTTAGAGTGATAGTTAGGGTTTCTCGTAGTATGAATGAGATGCCTTACTTCTTCCATCTGCCTTCCTATATTGACTCTCCATCCGTTAGAGTCCATTCTAACCACCTTTCCTAGATTTCGGGTGAGATAGTTGGAATGTCCTAGTGGGTTGGACCACGTATTGGTTAGTTGGGAGAGTCGTCAGTCATACCACTTATCCGTTGAGCTAACTTCCTATCTAGGCGGTTGATTAACTAGTCTTCTAACCCGTTGGCTGGTTAGTCCATTAAGCGAGTAAGCTAGCTTTCTTGTCTACCAACTGGATGGTCGGCGAGGTCAAGTGCTTGCCAAGTGAGTCACGTAGCCTGTGGACTACATGGTTGGATGAGTGACACAGCTTGGTGGGTCAGCTCCTTGACCTTTGGAATCCAATCGCGTATAAAGCCAAAATGGACTCCTTAATGGACCTTGGATTGGGCCGTAGCCTTGGCAGGCTAATCAAGTACGAATTTCAGCCAATACAATAATGTAGGGTTAGTTTTAGATAATTTTTGGGTATATTTTGTTAAGTTTGAAACATATGGGGTTAAATAATTTGTAGTTATAATATTTTTAAATATTATGCAACCTAGTGCGACTTTATTATGCGATAGTGCGACGCCATGTCACAATAATAAAAAATGAAGGGTTGAGATCCAATCTTGAATTGATCCAGTACTGGTTTAGATCATATTACTAACATGGGCTAGTCTAATTGCAGTATTACGTTGCACTACACTAACGTTAGTACACCATTCAAAACTTGACAAATCTCATAATCGACAGTTAAAAAATAATTTATAAAACCTTTAATAATTCAAATAATTAGAATACCACTCATTTAGAACTTTCTATGTAATTACTTTTAATAAATTAAAAATGAATAAATAATAATCTTCACCCCCTCAAAGCACCAGCAGCACCACCGCCATCTCTGGCCACCACTACCATCACTGGCCACCACCACCATCTCCAGCCACCACAATGAAGGTTTCCAATTCATTTGAACACTAATCCCATAATGGCATCTAATGTGTCGGTGTGCTCAACCCCTCCACTGTTACCGACCCCCACCACCAGCTCCAGCCAATAACCGCCACTTCGAATTACAGATCTGAATCTGGATACAATGCTGTAGCAATATGAATGAATGTTGTCGCGTCAACAATTTATGGTTACATTTTTCCCATCTCACAATGCTACAGCGATATAAATGATGCTGCAACGTATTGTGTTTCTCACGGTGGTGCAATGCTGCAGCGAAATGAATGATGCTCCTTCGTCACAATTTAGTGTTATGTTTCCTATAAGTTTACATAAATCTTGCTCGATATTTCACACCATAAAACTATGATTAAGCGTCTTTGATCATGATTTTGAACTAAGGTTTTTGCCAGATTCCGGTGGTGCCTAAGGTTGTCGTCGAATTTCGGTGTGCTTGAGGTGTCACCGGATTTCGGTTGGGCCTGCCGGTTTCGGTGGTGCCTGCCGGATTCCGGTCAATAGAAGAGATAGGAAATAATTTTAATAATGAATTGAAGTAATTGTTTACTATAATCAAATAATATTTAATAATAAATGATGTTTATTTTATTATATTGCGACATAGCGCAACACTATTATGCGACTTACTCATAAAACATCATCATTATTATTATTATTATTATTATTATTATTATTATTATTATTATTATTATTATTATTGGTAAAGTAAAGAAGCAAGTAACTAAATTACATCAAAGCCCAATATTGGCAAAATAACGTAAGGGGGTTCATCCCAAAAGGTATCGTTCCCATTTCAATCTCCGACGATTTAGCAATTGTCGCAATTGTATCCGCAGCCCGATTACTAACTCTCGGGATCCAAGCCAATTTAATATCCCATGGCTTCCTTAGACCACTCACAATGGGAGTGGTCATGTGGTCAAGTGGTGCAGACGAATTGTTAACCGGCTAATTAATTTGGGTTAGCCGTCAATGAATGTCATTTCAATACCCGCCTTTTTTCATTTTTCAAAAAATTAATTTATAAAGTAATATTAAATAAAAAATATCCCAACGACTATATTTTTTCGAGATCTATAAATACAACTCATTCACAACCCATTTCACCACACCTCAATTTCCTCTCATCTTCCACTTCTTAAACTCAAAATGCTAAAATGTCTACTCCCAACTCCCAGAATTCGAATTCCACTCCACTAAACCCATTTGAGCATCCGACATACATATGGCTCACTTAACAAGGAATGTTGGATAAAATACCGGCATTTCTGAATGAGTTTTATGGTATCACTCCCAACTCCCAAATCCCCCATCTCACCCAAAGGCCAACTGGAACCTTCATTCTACGATACGACTGGATGCTACAATCCATACAACCCAGACTCATCAACTTATCCACCCCGTGACTCACATCCAATCCCGGAGTCTGTTCCGGAGACTCAACCGGAACCTACGACAAAAGGGAAAGGAAGGAAACCTCGCAAGTCTACTGGAAAAAAGGCAGCCACAACCGCGGTGAAAGAAGAAGAAAAAGATGGGTCAAGGAGTTCGTACTTCTGAAGAGGAGGATCTTGCTCTCATCCAGATTTTCATGTCGTTAAGTGAGGATCCGGCGAAAGCCACCAACCACACGTATACTTCGATGTTTGTGGAAGTTCAGGAAATCTGGGAGCAAAAGATTAGAGATGGCCATCCTCTTACCGGTCTCACACCTCGAACTGCAAATTCACTACGTGGTAGGTGGACTCGGATGAAAGAAGATGTAAACCACTTTGTCTCAGCTTATGATGATGCGGAAAGATGTATTGGAGATAAAAGCGGTTACAATGACGATGATGTTATCAATGGCCAAAAAGCTACACAAACAGAGGCAGGGCAGTAAGTTTAATAACAAGCATTGTTGGGAAGCAATGAGGCACTAACCGCAGTGGCAATCTCACATGAATTTCACCAGTGCAACCGCGGTGAAAACTTCCAGGGCGCAACCTCGGGCATATGGTGGTGGAGCAGCTGATGAGGCTATCAATGTTGAGGTTAGTGGTGGGAGCGGTACCAAAAGGGGTTTGGAATGCAATGATGATGGGAGCGAAATTGCATCGAAGCGCCCTATGGGTCGTGATAAGGCAAAGGCCTTGCAAAAGCAGGAGGTTCGAGTGGAAGCTCGATTATGGACGGCTTGAATGAATCCTTCCAAGGCATGAATACAATTGAGGAGAAGAGGCTTGAGCTTAAACTGAGGAAGATTGAGGAAAGCAAGCAAGCTTAGGCGCGGAGGCTTGAGTTTGAGGAGAGGAAGCTTGAAGTGATGCGAATGAAGGCGGAGAAGAAGTCTGAGGATACGAGAATGCTTGCTGAGAGTCAACATCAAGCTGCTATGTTGGGGAAGTTCCAAATGATGATCGATCTACAAAATAGGTTCTATAACTTGTCACCGATGGAGCTTTCTATCTTGTAGAAGCTCCAGTCCGAGCTCGGAATGTGATTCCTTCTATGTTTGTTGTTGTGTACTTCATTTCATTTCAAGGAGGATTTCAATGTTGTTGTTGTTGTTGTTGTCGTCGTCGTCGTCGCCGTTGTTTTGTAACCGTTTGATTTCAATCTCAATAAATTATAAAACGAGTTTTAAGAATCCAATTTGAGTAATTTCAACTTCTAAACACTCTTATAATATGTTAAGCAAGTTAAAAAAAATATAAAAAAATACGAAAAAAATATTACAAAACACTATTCACGGCCTTAGCGACACATTGAGCAGCTTTTTTTCAAGAATGGTCGTTAAATCACCTTCATTACCACCACCACTATTCACGGTCTTAGCTAAGACCCATTGGGAGTGGTCTTAGTAGCTCTCGACATTGATCCACCAAATCCAGGTTCAAATTCACTGGTTCTTCCTTGCGCAACAAAACTTTAACATGTTTTTTTTTTTTTTTCTGTCTCTCTATAAAACCGTCTCTATATAGAATTTTAGGCTCTGTTCTCTTCATCTGAAAACTCATTAATTTCAGTTCAGTTCCGTTCAACGAAGATAACTTAGCCTTACTCGATTGTGAATGAAAAAAAAAGATTGTGTGAGGTTTTGCTAAACCCCTGGTCCTTCTCCTCCTTCCTTTCCTTTCTTCCTGTTACCTTCCCGCCTCTTATCAACAACTCACTCATTCTTACATACTGTAATTTGTCACTCTACTTGATAGCTGCTTGAAGAAAACTGAGATGATGCTTTTGGGTGTAAATCAACCGCAATTGTGCTCCATAATCCCGAGTACTCTCTCTTTCTCCACAACTACAAATCATCGACGACGATTCTTCTTCCCACCCAATAACTCAAGTAACAAATGCTGCAAATGCACCAACAAATCCCAATCGCACCTCTCCACTCACAAAAACGACGGTATCGACCCTGTTGGTTTTCTCTCCAAACACGGCATACCAAATACTACTAAGGATTTCGCCCAATTCCTTCGCGAGAGGTTACCAGCCAAACTGCCTCCCACTTTTCACAATTACCTAACATGGTTTACCGTTTAATTCGTCGTATTCGTTTTTGCAGGTATAAAGCGTTTAAGGACTTGAAGGATCAAATCCTTGATCGCCATTTTAATCTGCAGGAGTTTGCTTCTGGGTTTGTTTCGCTTTATCTTTATTCATTCTATGTTTTTTTTTTCTTTCTTTTTTGTTGCGTAAGATTCTTCTAGGTGCATTTCTAACACTGTCATTTACGAGTTCCATTAGACTTGTCGAAATAAGTGGTTTTTGATGCATTATCTGGCCGTCTAACATGTTAGATAGATAGTCCTAGGGATTATATACGAGTACAACTTCTGTTAGATTGTCTAACTGTTAAACAAACGGGTGCAAATTAAGGGAATGTACCTAACCTAATACTTGATGGATGTTGGTGTGGTTATTTGTAATATGTAAAGTTAATGTGTAAATAAGGGGAATGTGTAATACAACTGGATGGGTGGTGGGTGGGATGTGGTTATTTCTACTATTAAAGGTTTGTTAGATGTATAACACAGTTTTTGCCATTAATTATTTCTTAGAAATGAAATATTGATTGTACTCTGTTTGGACTTCTTATATTGTGTTATTTTGAAACTGGTTATTGTTATTTTCAGGTTTGAAATATTGGGGATGCATCGCCATGTGCAGCACCGTGTGGATTACATGGAGTGGGCTCCAGGTTTGTCACGATTTATGTATGCTCTTTCATGGTCTGTTAGTTATTGATATTTCTCCAAGTGATGCTGTATCATAGTACAAGGAATAAAGCTCGCGAATCAGATTTTCATACTTCTGCTGTTATCTATTATATGTCAAAGAAACTTAACATTGCTGCTAAGCAGAGATGTTTTTTTGTGATTTTTTATGCACGCCAATTTTATTTTGAGTTATTACCAGTGTAATTTGCTGACTGTATTCTTTTAACGTTAATAATGCACAACTTTGTAAAATCAGGTGCGAACTATTGCTCCCTGATTGGTGACGTCAACGGTTGGTCACCAACAGTAAATGCTGCCAGGGAGGGTTTCCTTGGCCATGATGACTATGGGTACTGGTTCATAATCCTAGAAGATAAACTGAGGGAGGGAGAAGAACCAGATGAACTCTATTTTCAGCAATATAACTATGTCGATGACTATGATAAAGGTGACAGTGGAGTAACTGCTGATGAAATTTTTAAGAAATCAAATGATGAGTACTGGGAACCAGGTGAAGATCGCTTTATCAAGTCACGCTATGAACTTGCGGCCAAGTTGTATGAGCAAATGTTTGGGCCTAATGGGCCTCAAACTGAAGAGGAAATGGAAGAGATACTTGATCCAGAAACACGATACAAGGCCTGGAAAGAGCTGCATAAAGATGATCCGCCAAGCAATCTACCTTCTTATGATGTAATTGATGACGGAAAAGAACATGATATCTTTGATATAGTAAGTGATCCTGTCACGAGAGAAAAGTTCAAATCCAAGAAGCCGCCTATTGCTTATTGGCTGGAGACTCGCAAAGGAAGGAAAGCATGGTTGAAAAAGTATAGACCAGGTGTTCCGCATGGAAGCAAATACAGGGTGTACCTCAACACTCCAACGGGACCTTTAGAGCGAGTACCTGCTTGGGCTACTTACGTGATTCCAGGTTACCTACCATTTACCTTAAGACACATATTTCACAGCTGGACTACAGTTTGGTTTTATTTTTCTCATGATCCCAATCAGAAAGAAAATCTGCTTTCAACTTCTCTAGGCGATCATTGTAGACGCTTAGCGTGTTTTGACTCTTTGTTTTTTTCCAATCAATAATTGGGATTAGCTGAACTCGGTAATAGCTTAGTGTTCAAGTCCTTTGTGGTCTATTATGCATATGTACTTTTTGTTGTTCAGCACTCTGATAGAGAATGATTAAATATAGGCAAGTCAAGTTATTACACTATTCATATGGTTTGACCTTTCTGGCTATGACCATGAATCTATGCTTTGGTTTCTTGCCATGTAGGCGCCCCCCTCATACTAAATAAGTAGTTTTTCATCCGCCCCTTTGCAAATGTATGCTTGCTCTTTGGCACAAAAATAACAGTGGGTAGTAGAATATGAATAGAAGTTAGTGGGGTATGTTTTTAATAGTGCATGAATAAAACTTGCGAGTGACTATTATCAAAATAAAAGAATGAGTTAAGAAAACTTATAGTACTTCCTCCGTCCCTGAATAAGTTACACACTTTGTTTTTCTTGACCTTTTGTAGGGCCCATACGTCCACAAAATTAATGTCAATCATAACGGAAAATTAATTTTAGAAAAGTATTACGAAATTATAATTATTGCACTTTCACAATGTAATATTTAGAATCATATTTTTTTATGATCGAGAATTAATTTGAGGTCAAATGGAACCTAAAAAAAATGGAGTGAGTAACTTATTCAGTGACGGAGGAAGTAATTGGTAAAGTTGTGTCAAACTTTGACTCATATCTGCCTGACAGTATTGCCAGAAATTGTATGCTGGTGTTAACGGCGAGTCCGGGTAACACAGTCAACTTGTAAATAATGAGTACATGGGAGGTAATTGTTATGCAGGTAGGGACCAAAACTTGCCATTTTGTGAAGGGGACACCCAAAAATTGAAAGGAGAACACGTAAATAGGATGGAGTAAACATTATTTTACTGACTTCTTCTAAGTTAGGATTTGCTGAATAATGTGGAAAACTACACATTGATACCAGCTGTTCCTGACTTCCTGGTTCTGACTTGAGGGTAATTGTTATATTTCTGCTGTCACTGTGACGTGATTTCCTTAAACAAAATCTTGTTCCTCTGCAGAGGCTGATGGAAATCAAGCTTTTGCTATTCACTGGGAACCCCCTCCAGAAAGGTCCTACAAATGGAAACATCAGCATCCACCAAAGCCAAAATCATTACGTATATATGAATGTCATGTTGGTGTTAGTGGACAGGAACCTAGAGTTGCTAGTTTCAATGAATTCACTGAGCGTGTAATCACTTTTCCTTATAATATTATGCCAGTTGTCCTTAGTTGGGCTACACATCTGATTCTTTTGAATTTAGGTCCTGCCTCATGTTAAAGAAGCTGGATACAATGTGATACAATTAATCGGACTTGTTGAGCACAAGGATTATTCATCTGTTGGATACAAGGTATGAATGGATTCTACTGTGTCATTCTACTAAGTTGATTGTTTATCTATTGTATTGCAAGCGTAACAGTTTGAGGATATTAACTATTAAGTGGACTTAGCAGGAAGTACTGGTACTACGATGGTAGCTGTGAAGTATGCTGATCTATGCATGTATTGAATCTGTTTCTGTTTTGACTACTTTCCATTCTTTCTTAATCTCTTACTTTTGATTTAGTTTCTATGTAAAAAATTTAGCATCCCAAGTAAGAGATAAAGAAAAAATATTTATTTAGATTCTTGGATAGGAAATTTGTGATAAGAGAATTATAGAAAGTAATTGTAAAATATAAAAAATTTGGTGTAAAACAATAATATAGTTGTTGAAGTGACCCATACTTTTTTTTTTTTGGTGTAGTAACTCATTTATTAGTATTTTCTCCGTCCCAAAACTATAGATACATAATCATTTTTTGTCCGTCCCAAATTATAGATTAATTTTTATTTATAGTAGTAGGTATGCATTTATTACAACTTTGAAATATTTACCCCTTATTTAAAGTTGAAGATTTATGATAAACACATATAACCATGTTCATTTATTTAGTCTTTACTCAAATAATTATTACTAAATCAGCGCTGCGTCGTTAATTTTTAGTGAAATTCTTGGAAAAGTCCTGATTTTTCCTGAATATGAGGAAATACCATATTCCTCCAACAAAGTGCTTGGCATGCTCACATAGTTTACTCTAATGTAATGTGGTCTTTCCTATCGTGTAGGAAAATTAGGTCTTTTACGAGACTTGCTCCCCAACAGGAATATAAACATTTGCTCTGACAATACATGTATAAATCAAAAGAAATTTTAATGATTCCATAGCTGTAAACCCTTTACCCTCATGAACAAACTTGTTTCCTTTATACCATTGGCCCCAGCATATTTCAAGAAACAAGGCAAACTGATTCTTATCCAAGTTAAAATACACACCTAAAACCCGTTCCCAGGCACCGCTCTACTCTTTCCCTATGACAGCAGCAGCGGGGTTTGACAATACCCACAGAACTCGAGCATAATGACAGTCCTGAAGAATATGTAAGGAGTCCTCCGTTCCTTTCTCGCAGACTGGAGAGAATTTCAGCGGTTATGTGATGGCTATGAAGTTTTACTCTAGTTGTGAGTGAATCAGTCAATAACCTTCATCCAAAGTGTTCAATCTTGCCGGATAGGTTAACGTTCCAATTTCTGATATCATGATGTGAGGCAGAAGTCTTTCTTGAAATTTTTGCGCCTTTTTTTTTTAAAATCTCCAGAGCTAGGTGATAAGCTGAACGAACTGTGTAGTGAGCATTTCTTGTGTAATGCCAAACACGACCATCTGCAGATTGTGTGCTGATCACTGATAATATCTTGACTATTTCATTACATCATCCTGTCAAAATAGATAGTTGATAGTTGGCATATTCAAACCATCGAGACCAATATTCAGCAAAGAAGACACTCCAATGGGGCCCACTTTATGCAAATCAGGGGTCTTAATTGTAAAAGAAGTGTTGCCAGGAACCCATTTCTCCTTCCACACATCAATGAGTTCACCGTTACTCACTCTCCACCGAATACCCTCACTCAATAACTCCTTTGTGGCACACATGATTTCCCAAGTAAAAGAGGCACTTAAATTAGGGGAAGCACTAAACACATCTGAAAATTGCTTAGCCTTTAGGACTCGACTAATGTTACGGACCTATAGTCCTAAATTGTTATTAGGATTAATACTTATAATTCTTATAGACTTTTATTAGTTATAGTGAAGTTACCTTATAGAGTTCAAGTCTAGTTAGGAAGTATTACTTTTATTATCTAATAGTCGTAGTAAAATCAGGAAGCTGTTCTATGTAAATGAGTCTTAGCGTTTATTATTCATTAGTTAGAAATTAGTCTCTTTCGCTCTTTAGGGTGGTTCGTCTCTCTGGAGATTGGTGTCTTATGTTGTTTCAATAAAATTCCAGAAGAAGTAGCTAGTGGCCTAGTGCTACACCAATAATCCTGTCTTTTTCCATCAGAAAATCCTTTGCTCTAATAACCAACACGAGAATCAGGATACCATTTAGCAAAATTTGGCTGAAACTCTTGATAATTGTGCACAGTCAAATGTATCTTATAGTTTTGGCACATAGGGAGTATATAGGATTGATGGATAGGTATGGAGAGGGATGATGACCTTATTTATGTAACTACCAATTTTGTTAGTAATAACTACCTCTATCACATTAATTAGGATATTTATGGATTATCAGGTTTTTTTTTATTGCTGCTTTAGCTGGATGTATGAAGATGAATCACACATTAGACACTCTAAACCTTAAGTGCATTTTAGCGCGGACTATGTACTGTTTTTGCAGCTTGTCCTAAATCCATTGCAACATCACTTAGTTTGAGTAGCTGTTTGGAAACTTCGATTTCTGTCTCTTTTGAATTTATAATGTTCTATTTGAAATTTAATGATTCATCCTCTACCTTTGAGTAGGAAGCACTTCATGCCTCATGGGCATATCATAATTCTGTTGCAAGTTAAGGATGTCATCAAATTCTGCCACATGCACGGATATATGTTTCCATCTAAACAATATTCCATCATGACTTACTATTGTTAATAGTGTAGGTCACGAACTTCTTTGCCGCCAGCAGTCGTTATGGGACGCCTGATGATTTCAAGCGCTTGGTGGATGTAGCCCATGGTACAGTATAAATCTTATCACATTTGGAAGAAGGTTCATGTTTTTTGGCTCAAGATCTAGTTCTAGGTTTTCCTAAACTATGTCGACTTAAACCATATATCATCCCATTGTTATGTATTTCCCTTTCGTTTTGATGAAAACATTTACAACCATGAAGCTAATAAATTGCAGCAGTTTTAAAACTTGTCACCTGAAAATTTATTTTGCCGCACCAAGGTTGAAATACAAGAACGCTGATTTTATAATAGATAAACTTGTAATTATTTCACCTGCCAATTTCACAACCTCATTAATTGGGAATTTCGAATACATGATTACAATTCCTGTTAAAGCTTAACCAGTGATTTTTGAGGAAGTACATTGAGAAAAATAATCAAAACAAACAGGTATTATGTGGATCAGGTACACAGCCAGTATGTGTATACTGTGAAATTGCACACTATTCATTCCCAAAGGAGGCTGCAGAAAAACAATCTGCTGTAAAATTACAACTCAACGTTACCCTGATTCCTAATTTTTGGGACACGTGTCCATTTGGCAAAACGACCTGATAAGGACTGATAGCTGATACCCGTGAATGATCAATCACCTTGTTGTGTTGTTGTTGTTATTGGTGTTGTTGTTGTTGGTGGTGGTGGTTGTGGTGGTGTTGCATCTGCTGCTGTGACTAAGTCTTATAGAAAACTAGTTTTTTCTCTCAATATTGGGATGAAAAAAAAATATTTGGGTGGGTGGCGGTGTATGTTTACGTTTAAAAAAAGGTGGTTTTTCCTAATGTTTATGAAAAACAGGATTCTATATTAGATATCCATTGCCGCTGTTAGTCTCATCGTCATCATGCAAGTATATAGTGCTTTGACTTGCGGTTTATCAAGCGCCCTGACAGAGAAAATGGCTCAGCGCCTGAAACAGGGTACTCGAGAGACACATTTGTGCTTCTTAATTTAACTTTGAAACTTCAGACATCGTAGCTTTGCAGAGCATCTTGCTTGTTAAATGTTGTAGTATTTTGTTGAAACTGGCTTGATCTCTATTATGTATATATTGGAAGCTTAACCCAGTTTTATGAAACTTAGTATGTCGAACGCTCTTGCCCACTGTAACATGTTGATCTTCGTCATTCTTTTTTCTACTGTTGCATAATTTGATCTGTATTGGGTGCAGGACATGGATTGCTTGTCTTTTTAGATATTGTCCACTCATATGCTGCAGCTGATGAAATGGTTGGTTTGTCATACTTTGATGGAACTAATGATTGCTACTTCCACTCAGGTAAGTTCTATTTGGTGGTTTCGTTCTTATTGTGAGTCTAGTGGTCACATCCGCTAAATAGTGAAATGTCAAGCACGATAAATTAGGACAAAACAAAAGTTCATTGAATATTCTCTCTGTCAAACGAGCTTCTGCATGAATCCTGTCAACTTGAGTTCTAAGGATAATACAGAACTCAAGTGTTTAAGCAGTGTTGTTAATCCCGGATCGCGTCGCGCTAATCAAAAAAACTGGGATAACGGGATTGTGCTGTCGGGATGACCGGGATAGGGAAGTTATATACAGTATATGATATAGAATCATTATAACATAAACATAAAATCTTAGAAATAACTCAACTAACGCGCATCAAGCCCGAAACTAAAGAAAATGGCCTGGACTTAAGAAATTTGCTATGTATTAGGTTTTAATTAGGGTAAATGACCAATTTACCCCCAAAGTTTAATATCCCGCCTGGGCTTTCCGGGATCCCGACCGCAATCAGGCAGGATGGACATGTCAATCCTGCCTAGGTGCCAAACCGCACTGGGATAGCGGGATCTCGCCGGAATTGACAACACTGTAGAATACCTGAAGAATACTCCGCTTGAATTACCACGAGCCCAGATGCATTCTTATATAAGAATATAAACCCAGACACAAACAAATATCCTTAGATGCGATAAGTATTACGAAGATGAGACAAGGATAACATCTTAATAATGTCTACGTAATCTTTGTTTGACATCCCCCAACGTTAATTTGTTAACAAGCAATGATGATGCAGATCATAAAAATATCTGCTACTTGAAGACTCGTGGAAACATGAAGAAGCGAAATAACTTTTAGAGTCATATGCCTACTGTATAAAATGACAATCAACTTCTTTATGCTTCATCCTTTCATGGTACACATGTTTAGCTGTAATTTGAACACTGGTATTATCCATATGTAAAGGGTTCGACCACGAGGAACAAAATTGAGCTCGGCAAGCAGCTCATGCAACCATAATTCAGATCAGGCATGAGCATAACTCTATACTCGGATTCGGTGGAGGACTTAGACACTTGATTTTGCTTTTTAGTCTTCCAAGAATAGTCTGCTTGAATTACCATGAGCCAGGAAGCATTCATATATCTCTTGTTGTGTTCGTCCCCTCTGGCAACCAAGTTTATGTTATGCAAGTTTATTCCGTATCTGTAGCTTTTCTGGAGTTTGTGGTGTATTCTGCATGGATGAATTACAATTCAAAGATTAAACATTTTTAGATTGTCAAACTCATCATTGGGTTTGCTATACAACCAGCACAATTTCTGCACCTAGTCAGTGAACCCATATAGAAACTCTTGTTCTGGGCTCTGTTCAGACATTTAGGAATCGGTTTGGATCTGCTTGAAAGTTGTTTCGAGAATGACTAGTGGTTCTCCTTTCCTCCTCCTATTTTTCCTTTTTCTTTTAGTGACATCTTTGTTGTCATGGTAAATGCTTGACGGCTACTTTATTGTTTGCACATTACTGAAGAGGGGAAAAGATTGTGTAGGTATTGTGAGCTTATGCTGGCTTCTGATCTGACCTGTCATGTAAGTGTCTCCTTTGACAGGTAAAAGGGGGAATCATAAATTCTGGGGCACAAGAATGTTCAAGTATGAAGACCATGATGTGTTGCATTTCCTTCTTTCAAATTTGAATTGGTATATTATTTTAGAATGTTACCCATGATGTTAATTTCCGTTTGATCCTGAATGCCCATATACATATTATTTATGTTTGCACTGATTTTGACTTTCTTACTAATGCTAAAACAGGTGGCTGGTGGAGTACCAGCTCGATGGTTTTTATTTTCACTCCCTGCCATCCATGATGTATACACACAATGGATTTGCTTCTTTTACTGGTGATGTGGAGGAGTAAGGCTTCTTTATAATTCCAGTATTGAGGAATTATTATTTACATTGATCAGCAGCATGCCATGAATTCCTGATAGTATTAATAACTTTTGCTGCAATGCTTGATTCCTTTCTGTGATTTAGACACTTCCCGATGCTTAAATCTTTTCAGCTAAGTCACCTTAAGCCTCTCTGAAGTAGTCCTCTTTTATCTTCTATATTGTATACTTGTTTATAGGGCATACAAATGTTATTGCGCAGGTGAGTAGAATGACTGGTAAATGTGGGGTCTTGTATGATTTAGATTTTCCAGGTTTTCAATCAAAAGCCACAACTTTGTATTATTAATATCTCTAAGGAACCACCTTCTTTTGTAGGTATTGTAATCAATATGTGGCCAAGGACGCTTTGTTGTATCTCATGTTAGCAAATGAGATATTGCATGTTCTTCATCCTAATATAGTCACAATTGCTGAAGATGTAAGTAATCTTATAGTACCCTGTTATTTATAATAGTTAACTATTTTTTATCTGAATCTGTTCACTGACTCGGTTTTTCGGTAGTATTACTAGCTAGATGCTTGTGGAACATGTGTGTTGCATATTGCAAGGATGTTACACCAGTTCGATCTGTGGGTCCTTTTCAGACGGTGGTTCAATCCATGAATACCTTGTCCAATGAGTCAATATACATTATGCCAAGCTCAAATATAGTTAGAACTCCTGGCAGAGTCCAATATACAAGTTAGAACTAAAAAGGAATTCAAAATCTGACGCTACTGTGCAATATACATTACAATCTTAAAATGCATCATTTTATTGGTTTCTCCTCAAGAGACTAAATAGTGCCCTCTAATTTATATTAGCCATCATATTTGTGTGTGAAAGGTTGCATGTATAAGTCGTTCCACCACATGTCTACCTGCTCCGTATCTAGTTTATTTATCAATAACTTGCCTTGCATATCAGTTGATTGAATCTTTCTCAAGCTATATTCTTTACGAGCTTTATGGCTTCAAATATGCTTGTTCATGCTGATTGTTGTGATTTCATGGATTAGGTCACACTCTATCCTGGACTCTGCGAGCCTGTTTCACAAGGAGGATTAGGTTTTGATTATTTCGTTAATCTATCTGCATCCGAGATGTGGTTTTCGTTCCTCAAGAATGTTCCTGACCAGGAATGGAGCATGAATAAGGTTGTCCCATTAAAGCACAAGATATATCCAGTCCGTAGAACAGTGGAACTTGCTAGCAGTTGAGTTGAAATTCTAATTTTATAAATCGATTCTTCTCTAGATTGTGAGCACGTTAACTGGCAACAGGACCACTGCTGATAAGATGCTTCTATATGCAGAAAACCACAATCAGGTGATCTGATTATATATTTTTTTTCTAATCGCATGTGGTCTGTTATCTTGATTTAGTGTACCTGGCAGCTCCAAGTCTCATGAATATCTTTCAATAAATGGCATTTGTGTAGCCATGTGACCACTACATGTCTGATTGATAAAATGAAGTCGAACTGTGATTTCTTTGCTTGCCAGACCATTTCTGGGGGCCGATCATTTGCAGAGATACTCATTGGCTCTGCTAAGACAGAAGCATCATTTCTCCGAGGTTGTTCATTGCACAAGGTACACTCATGCTATTCTCTAACCATACCCTACATTATGCATTCAAAATTGAAAGCAAACTATTAAGTTTTGGTGCTCCTTTGGATGTCGTAAATACCCCCACCCTTTATTATCTGACCTGAAGTGAAGCCTTGTTGAGCGGGAGCTCAATTTTAGCAAAGGTTCCAAACACTTAGAGCTGGTCCTCTTTAGGAAAGATGTAGATCCTCTTGGAGGGGAAGCGTCTTACCTATGGAGCTGTGCTTGTCCTTTACTTGATACCATATGAAAATAGTTTGAAATGAGATGTCCGTCCTTCAATTTATTAGTTGCTGCACCATTAAATTTATTGCCATCCAATGTTTGGCACATGGAAGATAAACTAACGTGATTTGTCTATTGTTCAGATGATCAGGCTGATTACATTTACGATCGGTGGTCCGGCATACCTCAACTTTATGGGCAATGAATTCGGACATCCGAAGGTAATATTTTTTTTTTTTTTTTGGCATGGCACACTTATAATTACTAGACAATTCATAATCTTAATACATTTTTCTTGTACCAGAGGATTGAATTCCCAGCGTCAAGCAACAATTTCTCATATTCACTTGCAAATCGGTGTTGGGATCTTTTGGATGATCAAGTTCACCGCAAATTGTTTGCATTTGATAAGGTAAGTTGGGAGGTATTGCTGTGTTCTTGCACTGGATTCATGGACTCTTTATAGCTTTGTACATGGTCAACGTCTGCACTTGCATGTGACATCATATGTTTTACTGATTTTTATACTGAAATCATCCCAACTATTACAAGCTTATGCATGTAGATGAGACGAAATTCCATTATTCTATCATTGATTCGAATCTCTCAAGCAGCATGTCTACCCAAATCAACTTGTCAGCTTGATAGCACTCGCCAAAAAGTGGTTGACTACAGCCCACAAGTGAGGGTGAATATTAAAGAACTATTAAACTTAAAATTGAAATACATCCCAACCCCTCTACTAGCATGGACCTGTAAGATCAGTTAAAATTTCTTTATCTTTCTCGGATGATAAAGCACCTCATTGTGAACGAACTTTGCACTGCCAGGTACTTTTGTGCTATTGTGTTCTGTAGACTGAGGTATTAGTAAAATCAGTTGTACCTTCCCTCATTACACTTATGCTGAGCATACTGTATGATGTTAGACATTTAATAGGTCATCATTTTGATCATATTAGGTACAGTGCAACTAAATCCTTTACCACCTTTCCTTACAGGATATGATGAAACTGGATTCGGATGAAAAAATCCTTCTAAGAGGCTTAAGAGGTCTGCCCAATGTGCATCATGTTAATGACACTACAATGGTAACATACTTACAAATGTACCATGAAACAGCTGCTTGTGGTTAGTTTGTGTTCTTTCCAACCGAAATGAATATTAGTGGAGTCTGAGCAATTGATTAACCTTTCCTGTCACTTGGTCAAAAAGACGTGATAGCTATATATCTAGACATCATCCTAATTTCATTCCACTTATTTCTTGACTTAAATATGATGAACTGTGCAACATCAAATAGTCTAGGAATAAGTTGTCTTTTTTACTGTCTTGCCTGTTTTTAGTATCATTTGCTGACATATATAAATCATATCCATTGGAATCTCAGAATGCTCCTATGACTGCCTTTACTTTGGCATTTTGGTTGGATCTTATAGATGGTTGTTTTGTCAACAGGTTATCAACAAAGGGTTGATGGTTCAGCTTTATTGATATTTTCTTTTCTTTTCTTTTTCTTTCCTTTTCTTTAATAGGCTAAAAGCCTAAAACATCATCGAGTTTCAGTGTTTGATTAGTTAAGTGACGGTAATTAGCTAATTAAAAAGGACCTTGGTATTTTTTTTTGTCTCGTTAACTTTTGTGTTGAATAGTCCATTTTCGATGATGTTGTAGCTTCTCATAGATCTCCAAATGCCAGGAATTCAATGTAACTCTGCTCTCAGGATTCCTGGCTAAAGTCATCTCCACTCAAGATTCCTGTTTCTTGGAGCAGGATTCAGGCCAACATACAATAACATACTCCCTCCGTTTTTTTAGAAGCTTTACCATTTGACTTTGTCAAAATTTGAAGGAAATATAATAAAAAAGGAAGTAGATGGTAAAAAGTAAGAGAGATAATAGAAAAGTAAGGAGTATGGGACGGAGGGAGTATATGATTGAAATCATGAAATATGTCAAGATTTAAATGTGGGTCCTGGGTAATGACGATTTTTGGATTCATAAAAAACATCATGCACACCCACATATCTTTGTAGTGTCTGGAGGACATGGCTTTTGGATTTGATTTTCTTTCAGTCTGCACGTAACTGATGGAAACTTTTGCCAACCAGGTGATATGTTATTTACGAGGTCCTTTTCTCTTTGTCTTCAACTTCCACCCCTCAAATTCCTATGAGCGATACAGTGTAGGCGTGGAAGAAGCTGGAGAATATCAAGTAACGTGATGCTTTTGTTACATTTTCATCTTGAATTTTGTATTGCTTGAAAACTGGTGTAATTAGTTTTGAAACTCAACTTCTATTGATTACTGGGTTATGCTAATTCATGAAAACCTCCTAGGTCATGCTGAATACAGATGATGAGATTTATGGTGGTCAGGGATTTGTTAGTGAGACTGAATATGTTAAAAGAACCATTAGCAGAAGGTATATAATGGTCCTTTTGTCTCACTCACTTTTCCATCTCTATACAAGTTATCTTCCCCTATTTGTTATATCTTGAACCTGTCTTCGCTTTTCACTTGGTTTGCAGAACTGATGGCGCCAGATTTTGTTTAGAAGTCCCACTGCCAAGTAGAAGTGCTCAGGTCAGTGTCCCTTTAAGATAATGGTATAATATGTTTTTTGAAAATTTTCCTCTTGCAAAGGACACAGTTGAATCGATGAAACAAAGTATTAGTTATTTAATGCATATCAAAACTTGAGAATCAGATGATTATGGTTATTTAAATGCTTTTGAAAGAGATTTTGGTTTCGTAAATTAGGAATTCAGGAGTTCCTTCGTGCAGGTCTATAAGCTAAAGCGGATTCTCAGAGTGTAACTCTGGGAGCATGTAAGAAATTTCATCTAATTGTCAAAATATGAAGCATGGCACGGGTGAGAACTTCAATGAAATGGCTGTTTGTGTTCTGCGACTTCAATGCCACATGATGGTGGTGGTGGTGGTGGTGGTGAGGCATTGCTTCTATAAGGTTTCGAATTGCAAAGAGCCAAAGAGAGTTTCTCTGAGAGATTTCAGAAACCAACCGAAAACTCTACCGGCTTAATGATGTACAACTTACAAATCTAGGACATGAAAGCTACAAGAATATAGCACAGGTGATAGCAAAAATCCGTAGTTGTGTTTGCAACATATGTATGATGTAATCAAACACAAGTTCGGTTTGTTAGTTATTACAATGAAACTTGCTTGACCAACATAACAATACTGACAGTTTATATAACAGATGCATGATAATTTCATGTATCATATATTTATGTTATAGATGCATGTGTTACGTTGTTCTAGATTAAAATGGTACTCCGTAATGATTTTCTAGTAATATATTTGTCGTAACATAGTTGGCGTATTAGATCAATGATATGTATGTTTAAACTAAATTACTGGTATTAATCATGATACCTATGACTCTTTTATCATGTTTGATTGATCAATGACTTCTCTTCACATCAAAAGTATGTGCAAGAAATTAAAAGGTCACTATGCACATGTTCTCTGGACTAATCCGCTAAACAAGTTCTATCAAAGCCTATGTTATATTATTTTATTACAGTGTGTGTGTGTATGTATGTATGTATGTATATATATATATATATATATGATTAAGATAAGTCTTAACACAAACACTGTTTTTAATCATGAATATGATTAGAAGAAAGGATAATGTTAAAAACAGTAGACGAGAGGAATTTGATATTCCCCAAAATTTAGACTTATTAAATAGATGGACAATTCCTAGAATTGAGCCTAAGGTTATTTACCAATTAGGAACTTTTGAGAAATTAGGTTTAAAACAGGTAGTAAAAACTACTGAGGAATCTGTTTCACTGGATAATGACGAATTAGTAATAAAATTACTTAGTGAAAAAGATATAGCTGTTTATAAAAACCTTTACAAATTTCTTCATATAGGTTTAGTACAGATTGCTTTTAAACCTTTAACCTTAGAAGGATTACCCGAGAGTTCTATAGCTGCTCTTAGAGATGGTAGAAACTTAGACTGGAAAAAATCTTTAATAGGAATTATACAGTCTAGTTTGGCCCATGGTCCAGGTTATTTTGATGTTTATCCGAATTTACAATTATCTTTATCGGATATTAATATTTTAGACTCCTTAACATTAAATGTTAAGACTAATGGTTATAATTATATTATGAATGTAAACTATATGTATCTGTTATAGGATTTATTATAAACCTCTGTTTACCTTAAATCCGCACTGTCGAAGGGTTGATAAACCTTTAAATGAAACTATTTTAATTGAAACTAATTTTAGAAAGTCTAAAATTACTACTCGAAGATCTATTAAATGGGAAGAAATAGATTTTCCAGAAAATTGGACGATTTATCTAACAGTGCCCTCACAACCTGTTATTCAAAATAATCTAATAGATGTTATCCAAACACCTGAAGGTTTAGTAAAAATGCAGTTTGAAAATAATAACGATTTAATAGGTTCATCTTCAAGACTTGGTAAGTCTTCATCCTTGAGATCTTTTATATCCCCTATAGACTATGTAGTTGATACTCCTTCCAGGATGTCAATCTCTGCTAAAAGCAGGATACAAAAGTCTGTTGAAACCATACAAGAAGATCATATAGATGAGCTCAGAATAAATAAAGATCGTGATAATATTGTCAGAGGAGTTAATTATACTCAAAGTGAAGCAGATATAACTGCATCAGAAATGGAATTTCATTATTAATGAATATAAATCATCTAATTGATTTTAGTCCTGGCTCTCCGGCTAGGCAAAAGATTAGGACTGAATTTAATTCACCCAAATGGGAGCCTTTTAAAAATTGGCTTTTTACAAACTTTTCTCAAAAAGAAAAAACTTCTATCCAAGAAGAATTTTATAAAGATTGTGAAAAACATAATACTATGATTCCTTTTGTTCCCTGGTTTGTTTCTAAATATGTGGGACAATATATTTCAGTTTTAGAAAGAAATTATTAACTTTCAACGGGGAAAACTTTACAACAAGTTTATCCTCCACAACAGTCGTTTCAAATTGAAAAAGAAAATCTTAGTTTCCTGGCTTTTGCAAAATTACTGGAGGATGAAACTCTACCGGTAACTTATAAACAAATAAATAGAATGATTGAACAACAGAATTATACAAATTTGTTTATAAATGTCCTTGGAGAACATTTAATCTCTCTGAGTGAAAGAGTGGAATTAGTTTTAAAAACTATTAACCCTAATCTTCTTTTAAACTCTAATCTTCCTTTAAAAGAAAAGGAAAAGGAACAGGATTCAACCTGTCCTAATATTCAGCCACCTCCTGAAATAGCAGACTTTAAATTAAAATCTATGAAGGAGCTTGAAAAGTTTTTAACCGAAAAATTTAAGGATATGAAAGTTACAACTCTTCATGATGTTGTACAGGAAAATCCTGATTACAAAAAAGTAATCAATGATGAAATCAATAAGCTGCGAAAATGGGCTGATAAACCTACCCAGAGAATGTACTATTATAGGAGACCTTCTCCTATAGATACTTTACACGAAGAACAAGAATATATCTTGAATAATAGCTACAATGGCAAAAACATCTATGAATGGAACTTAGATGCTTATGCTGATAGGCAAATTTATAATATGATTCATAGAATGCTTATGTACTCTATGATTTGTAAAATGAATGGCAACACTGATAAAAATTTGCAAAAATGATTGTTGCTGGTTTTCCAGGGCAATTAAAAGGTTGGTGGGATAATTATCTCTCTCCTGAGGGAAAAAATTATATTTTTAATACTGTAAAACAGGAAGATGAAGGATCAGTTGAAAATGCAGTTTATACTTTAGTTGTTACTATTATTGAACATTTTACCGGAAGATATTCCGATAACAGTGAAAATATTAGAACTGTTCTGCAGAATTTAAGATGCAAAACATTGACTGATTTTCGATGGTATAAAGATACTTTTTTAAATAGGGTAATGGAATTACCTGAATGTAATAGTCCACATTGGAAATCAAAATTTATTGACGGACTTCCTGCATTATTTGCAGAAAGGGTTAGAAAAAATCTAAGAAAAGATAAAGTTTCTATCCCTTATGAAGATTATACTTATGGCAAGTTAATTGGAACTTGTATACAAGAAGGTTTAGCCTTATGCAATGAGATTAAATTAAACCAACAAATTAAAAGACAGAACTTGAAAGAGAAAGCCCAGTTAGGACAGTTCTGTGACCAATTTGGTATGGATGTACCATCCACTTCAAAACCTCATAAGTCGAAAGATAAGTCGGCTTATAAGCCAAAAAGGAAGAGACATTACTCTCCAAGAAAATTAGAAATCCGTAAGCAAAGAAAAGAAGATAGAGAAGATAGAAAACGGATTAGAAAGAAACTTATAGTTTGCCGTCAATGTGGAAAACTTGGTCACTTTGCAACAAATTGTTGGACCAAGCGAAAAATAAACAGATTAAATGCTGATAATGATTTAAAAGAAACTCTCTCAAAAATACTTTTAAATTCTGATGAAGAAAAGAGTATGGACTCTTCTGAAGATTCAGATACTTCTAACAGTACTGAAGAAGAGAACTTAAAAGTTCTTGATCAAGAATCAGTATTGTCTGATTCAGAGTCAGACTGTGAACCTTGTAATCTTGGACAACCATGTATAAGAGAACAAGGAGACACAGATAATGATAAATTCTTTAATAAAGAATTTTACAATATTCTTTCACAGTTTCAAGGAACTGATTTAAATGTTTTAGATGGTAATAATATTATCGAGTTTCTGAAAACAATTAAAGATCATGAGTTAAGATCTAAAACTATAGATCATATGGAAAATATTCCTAGTACTTCTTCGACTTTGCCAGAACCAATGGTTCTCCCAGAAGATTTCAAAAAAGATGAACCCTACTCTATGTCAGAAGTTTATGAACTTCTAAAGCAGAGAAGGACAGTGGAAACTCCTACTTCTACTCATGCTTTAGAAATAGAAGTTGAAAACCTTAAAAAGGAAATACAGGTTTTAAAAAAAGAAAATAAATTAATAGATTATCGAGTTTCTAAACTTGAAAAATATACAAAAGAAACTGATCATTCTACTACTGGTGAATCAAGTCGAAGTAAACCAATTGCTCAACCTTTTGATTCACAAGTGGATGATAATTTTCTTTCAACCTTAGAAATGGTCATATCCCAAAAATGGTATATCAAAGTTACCCTATTAATTGATGACTATTTTTCAAAAGAATTGACTGCTCTCATAGACAGTGGTGCAGATTTAAATGTCATACAGGAAGGATTAATTCCTACAAAGTATTTTCATAAAACTACGCATACTCTTTCTCATGCTGGCGGAGAAAAATTAAATGTAAAATATAAGCTTCCTAGAGCTTATATTTGTATTAATAAAAATTGTATTCAAACCAGTTTTTTACTAACGAAAGATATTTCTAATCAAGTAATACTTGGTACCCCTTTTATTTCAAAAATTTATCCTTTTACCCACGTGGATAATACTGGTATTACCGGAACTTTTCAAGGTGGGAAAATCCACTTAAATTTTATTACGAAACCAGTTAATAGAATGTTACATGAGATGTATGATCATCTGACCTTAAAGAAAAACCAGATGAATTTCTTAAAACAAGAAATAAATTCTTTGACTATTGAAGAAAAATTACAAAATCCCAAATTACAAGGGAAAATTAAAATGATTGAGAATCAGCTTTCTTTAGAAATTTGCAATGATCATCCTAATGCTTTCTGGAACAGAAGAAGATGTAGTCAGTCTCCCTTATGAGGAAGACTTTGATGAAAAAAGGATTCCGACAAAGGCAAGACCTTGTAAGATGAATTCAGAGTATTTAGAACTCTGTAAAAAAGAAATTGATTCTTTATTACGAAAAGGTCTAATAAGTCCTTCTCAATCTCCTTGGTCTTGTACAGCTTTTTATGTTAATAAACATAGTGAACAAGAAAGAGGAGTTCCTAGATTAGTAATAAATTACAAGCCCCTTAATAAGGTTTTAAAATGGATTAGGCATCCTATTCCAAATAAAAAAGATCTTCTAGAAAGACTTTATGATTCAATACTGCTTTTCAAAATTTGATTTAAAATCGTTATCAAGCGGTACAAATTGAACAAAAAGATAGGTATAAAACAGCCTTCAACGTTCCAATAGGACATTATGAATGGAATGTAATGCCATTTGGTTTAAAAAATGCTCCTTCTGAATTCCAGAAAATTATGAATGATATTTTTACGCCATACAGTGAATTTATATTGGTTTATATTGATGATATCTTAGTATTTTCAAAAGATATTGAAGCCCATTTCAAACATTTGGATATCTTAAAGAAAATAGTTATACAGAATGGTCTAGTTATATCAAAACCAAAAATGTCTTTGTTTCAAACAAAAATAAGATTTTTGGGACATTATATAGAAAAAAGTAATATTATCCCAATAAATAGAAGCATTGATTTTGCAGATAAATTTCCTGATGAAATAACTAATAAAACCCAGTTACAGAGGTTTTTAGGAAGTTTGAATTATATCTCTTCTTATTATAAAGATATAGCCCAAGATACTGCTATCTTATATGATAGACTTAAAAAGAATCCATAGCCTTGGTCTGAAAATCATACTCAGGCTGTTAGGAAGTTAAAAGAAAAGGTTAAAACATTGCCTTGTCTTATGCTGAGTAATCCTTCATGGGATAAAATTGTTGAGACAGATGCTTCAGATATAGGATATGGGGGTATTCTTAAACAGATTGATCCTCATAACAAACAAGAATATCTTGTTCGTTTTTATTCTGGAAAATGGAATAATAGTCATAAAAATTATGCTACTATTGCCAAAGAAATACTTGCAATTGTCAAGTGTGTTTTAAAATTTCAAGATGATTTATACAATCAAAAGTTTATAATCAAAACAGACTGTAACTCTGCAAAGTTTATGTTTAATAAAGATTTTAAACATGATGTTTCTAAACAGATGTTTGCAAGATGGCAAGCTCATTTAGCTCCTTTTGATTTCGAGATTATTTATAAAAAAGGAGAAGATAATAGTCTTCCAGACTTTTTAACACGTGAGTATATTTCATGAATTTTGCAGGATTAATGTACTCGCGAGGAAGAGGAGGATGGGGTTCAGAAAGGATTCTGGCCCAAACTGGCAGAGGAAAGCTTATAGCAATGAATCTGCCATCACGAAAATCTGAGGCTCAGAGCTCAGAAGAGTACCAAGAATTTCTTGAGTACAAGAGAAATAAGGGAAAAATCCCATCTTTTGCTAAAATAGTAGCAGAAGAAGAGTCTGAAGAAAGTAAGACTGAATATGTTGAAAACAGGAATCAAGAAGTAATACTTCTGCTTGAACTGAGGGATATGCGATGGGCAAATAATCCCTGGATTTTAATGGCCAGATATTTAGATAAGGCATCATATGCTTTAGGGTCTTATAAAACAAGATCTTTCTATGAAAATATTCTTTCAAACACAGAGTCATGTGAAATAACACATTTCTCATGAACACAGAAGGAAGTTTATAACTTCAGTAAAATTTATATTAAAAAGATTATATCTTCTGAAGAATGGGGAATAGCACCATTAAGAGAAAGGGAATTTTACTATCCCGATAATAGAAATCCCATAAAGTATAACTGCTGGGATTATGTTGAAGCATTTAATAAAGTGCTACTTTATGAAAATGATAGGAAAAAACACTCCTGGTTTATAAAAATCAGTAGTGAAGCTTATGAGCAGGAGATACCAAATTGGTTTCTAAACTGGTGGACATATTTTGGAACCACCTGGGTAATACTCCCTGAAAATTTTTCAACTCTATTTACTAACTGGATAAATGTTACTCCGAAAAAGGAAGTTCCTCAAGAAAATTATTCTTTATATTTCTTTATGGAATTTTCTATACCCTGAATTTGGAAATGGGTACCCGTTATCGGTTATACCGAAAGTGAAATACCATGTATTAAAAGAACTTCTTATACAAAGTTCTGGGAAAAAATGAATAAAGAAAACCCAGAAACTAAGCAATTATATTGCATTGATACTTTGAATTTTATAGACAAAAGAATAAGATTATATCAAGAAAATAAAAGAATAGCGACACAAAAGGAAGAGTCGCCCTTAGATCAAATCAGAAGAAAACTCAAAGATGAAGTCCAAAGACAAAGAATGAAAATGCTAATAGAAGCATACGTAGAAGAAATGAAAAAAGATCTTCTACAGAAATTTGATGGAGAAACCCAGTCCGTAAAATCGGATACATCTATGGCCTCTGCTAGTCAAGATTATCAGGATGCTCAGGATCCTAATCAAACTCCAGAAGAAGAAGTCTCTATAGAAGACGTATTTGAAATCCTCAAAGGTACTCTTAAACACAAGAACAAAGAAAAGGAAGAATCTTCCTCAGCAATAGTGGTGGTAGACAAAGCCACTTGATGATGATTTGATGATAAGCCAGATGATGATGATAATAATGAGTCAGAGCACTGATAAGTGGAAATCATTCCACAGACAACGGCGGAAATTGTTCTGCAGCATGACTGAAAGTCAGACAAAAGGGACGAACGAAATTTAAAGCAGAATAAACGGATGGAAATTAAAGGAATTGGCGATGGCGACAGATATTGGCGCCTGGGAATCAAATTTCCCTTCTATAAATAAGCAGAAGGAAGAAGGAAGAAGGCATCGGCAGAAAAACCAGAAGCCAAAAAACACCCCTCTCAGTTTTTAAATTTTAAATTTGTAATATTTCTAAAGTTTGTACAATACGCGTGCAGCAGTAATTTTGTAAGTTGGTTCTTCTTTATTTTTTAGTTTGTAATTTTAATATTTATCAATAATATTGGCCTAATGATAGGCTAAGTTTGGTTTGTGTTAAGACAGGTCTAAATTATGTATTTACTATAATTATGGCAAAAATGTGTTACTGTTCATCAGTCACTATTCATGGTTACTATTCACGGCAGAATTATGAATTAAATTAGACTTCTATTACTTACTAAAAATAAGATAGATAAGGTTTGGTATTGAATTGGTATTAATATATTAGATAGACATATGAAGTCTGTCTTTCTGTCTAAAAGAAATGGCGTCTTCAATGCTTTGTATCGATAATTATGTCTTGAGAAATATCTTAATATTGACAGATTCTATCCCAGTAATACATCCTGATGTCATCTTATTGTTAGTTTGTAATTTGAATTCTGATTAATGAAGTGATTCTAGCTTGAATAATGTAATGCATGGATCAAATGGTTTTGTGATCCATGAGCAGCAAGTGGTATCAAAGCCAGGTTATCAGTAAGCACATGATTAAGATAAGTCTTAACACAAACACTGTTTTTAATCATGTATGTATATATATATATATATATATATATATATATATATATATATATATATATATATATATATATATATATAGATATATATATATATATATATAGATATATATATATATATATATATATATATAAGTGGACAACTATTGGAGTTGTGCAATTGAGTACTTAATTTAAGTTAAATTGGACTCATTTGTAATAAGTATGTAAATTAGACTTTAGTTAAAAAAAATCTATTTAATTCAATTAAGTTACAAGCCCTAATGCAATCCTAACAAATCAATTCATCATTTAAAAAAATTGAATATGTATTATCCAATTAAATTTTAAGCCATAATTCAATCTCAACCAAATCAATTCATTGTAAAAAAAACAAAATTAACAATATTACTTCTCCATCTTCTCAAATTGAATTAAAACATATCAATTCGCACTAATCTAAACTCTAATTCAACTCGAAAAAAAGGACAATTCATTCTCAGAAACAACGATATTAATTACATTCATATATTTCATCAATTATATGTAATTAGATGTCACAATAACACGCGTAGCCTATTCTCACGTTCTAATTTATTAATATCTATCTAGTCTACAACATACAAAGCGTACGACATGCGATGTGATTTAACATTCCGTGATGTTATTCATGTATGGTATATTTAATTATGGAAATTTACACTCAGCCACCTTTTTAAATACAATATGAACGATCAAGTCCTTCACGATTCAGAATTTTACGATGAAATCCAATCTAAACCTCAAGTTTGACTTTTGCCAGTGTAGTTTGTCCATCTATTTTAATATTTCTTTATTTTATACAAGTTCCATCTTATTACACATTTATCTTAAATATTTTTTATTTTACAATATCGACATTAATACTTCAATATAATTCCTAAAACATTCAAATTATATTAAGGGTTAATTACACTTTCACCCCCTGTAAGATTTTCGTTTCTCAAATCCCCCCTGAAACCCAGGGGTTCCGAAAGATCCTTACAATTTCCTCCTGAACTTTGCTCAGGGTTTCATGGCCGTTAACTTTCGCCGTCAGTCAACGCGGTCAAACTGTTAAAAAAGTCAACCGTCAACTGGGGTTTGAAAGTAAGATTTGTAAAAAAAATATTTTTTCTGAAAAAAAAAATTTACATCAGCAAATTTTTTTATGACGTCATAAAGATTGATGGTTTCCAACTCTGTCCTCGAGGGGTCCCAAAGTAAGATTAGTCAAATTGAAAAAAAAACACATAGATTTTTCTAAAAAAGTAACAAGGAAATTTGAATGTAATTTACGGAATAGAAGTAGAAGAAAGTAAGAAAATTGATTGAAAAGAAAGAATTTGAAACCATGGACGATACCATTCCTCCGAAACTATTCTAGTGGAGTTAAATGTGACCAAGATCTATAGATCTATTTTACAAGATCTGTTTTGATACTAGTCGATCTTGATAAATCTCTTGCAGGACTCAAAACAAGAACCCTAAATGATTGTACCTTGAAAATGTAGATCTTGTAGGTGTAAGTGAAAGATGAAGGTGGAAGATATTGGGAGATTGTTGAGAAATTAGTGAAGTAGTGTAGTGAATGTGTTGGAGATTTAGGGGTTATAGTGTAAAAGTTGATGGGGGCCATTCCGGAAATTCACGATTTATTAATGACGTCATTATGATGTCAGCCATAAATTTCGTTAAAAAAGTCAACCGTCAACTGGGGTTTGAAAGTAAGATTTGTTGACTGAGGTTGACTTCATTAGTCAACTAACGGCAGGGGGTGTGCAAAAATGTTTGGGGGGAAATTATAATTTCGGACTCTTACCGGGGGTGTTTCTGTAATTAACCCTTATATTAAAGGAACCCAAAAATTTTAACTTTTCATATTTTCTCCCAACTTATTTTTTCCACTCATAAGAAAATTAAAAAGAAAAACTAAAATTGAAACCGGTGGCTAAATAGGCAACAAGAACTAATTTTCCAAAGCAGAACTGACCGATGGAAGATAATTGCGTGAGGCGGGAGAGTAAATTATAAGGGGAATTTGACATGTGAGTGGAGAAGATGAATATGAGAGCAGCAAGGTGTAGAAGAAGAATAAGATAGAATCACTTTTGCTTTCTCTTTCTTTAGTCAACAAATAACGCAATAGCGGATTCTTTCGTCAATGATTAAAGGGAATTTAGCAATTGAAATTTGAGAATCTGGATTGAGATGGTGAGGAAAATGGAGGAGAAGAAGCTTTGCTCGTTAGAGATTGTTGGAGCATCCAATCTTCCATGGAAGCTTCATTTTTCAATTTTAGTTTTCCAGATGGATGTAATATGAAAGGTTAAAACTTTGGGGTATCTTCACTATTATTTGAAAGTTTTAGGGGTTAATGGTAATACAATCAAATATGAAATTTCAAAGAAAAGGGAAAAGAAAATGCATTTTCCACTCTCTCTCCTATGACATCATCACTTGTGTTGACTTTTGTACTTCACCGTAAATAAATTTTTACTTCAGTTCAAAGTTTGTCCTTCTCCGTAATATGTGAAACATTAAGGACCCAAACGTTCAGAGGGAATCTAAAAAGTTGATCAGATGTAAATCGCTCTATTCTATTATTGGTATGCTTCAGTGTTAGTTGTTGAATGATTGTATACGTTAAGTTCAGCTAGCCAGTCAATTTGAGAAAAAAGGTGATTCTTGAATCGTAGTATGCATGCTAGGTTCTTGATGTTTATATACAAGTATAATATATATGTTTGAATATTTTGTTTATATGATTATGTTGTGCAAGGTGTTTAATTCAATGTTTGCGAGTAACTGCGAATCAAACATGATCATGTAGTTATTTGATTCGAAACTTGCGAGTAGCTAAGATTCAAATAACGAACGATTGTATATCATCGTTTCCTTGTGTTTGCGAGTAGCCTTGGATTTGATAATATGCTTAAAGAACATAATTAATTCTTGTTCATGTGAGTTGCCTTCAATTTATCATGTATATAAACTTTATCAATACGTTCTTCGTGGTTATGATGTGAGTTCATAATCACCTGGTTAATATGTAAACTTAATATAATTAATGTATTAATCATGCTTCCTTGGTGACTCATTTATCTGCGATTTCATAAACGCATTCATGGATTATGCAAGTTAATCTATGAATGGGTGTTTTATGGTAAACACATGTGCACATATTTAAAAAGGTCATCATGCACACATTCCGCCATGCGATTTCGCCCAACAAAAGCTTCATGCTTGGGAAGCTGAACTTGGCGGGCAATTCAACCAATGTTGTGGCATCCACAAAAGGTGAGTCCGTAAAGTTATTAGGCAAACTTTTCTTGATTGGAGCTGGCACTCTGGGGATTCTCTGAATCATCTCTTCCAAGCTTACCATCTTGGAGGCTAACTCATAATTGTTGTTTCACATACCTGAAAAAAGCATTAGTGCACAATCTAACTAACTTACATTCAAGGGATTTCGTTGCAGTTCCTCAGTATGTACTCTTGGATTGACACCCTCAAAGGATACGCGTATGTTAATCACAATTGTAGAGGGCTCTTGAGTAGGTCTGAGTGGATCTTTTGGCACCTGAGGGGTTGTAGTTATGGGATCCACCCCATCCGACTCCTCAAAGGTTAAGCGTCCGACCTCTACTATGTTGCACGGCAAATTTTCCATGCGAAATTTCATAACACGTCGGTGATATAAACCAATCTCTGGGGTTGGAGTTGTCTTTTGGAGGTTTTCCAAAGGTGAACTCTTATGTACCAAAGCATTAACCTTTTCCGTCAAAGTAGAATTTTCATCCCAAACAATACGGTTCTCCTCTTTAAGGTGTTGGAGCTTATTCACATTCTCTTGCATTAGGGCAATTAGAGCCTTGATTTGAATAGCAATATCGATTTCCTCCACCTCTTCGAGAAGGACCTCATTTGAATGCATCATGACTTGTTAGTGAATTGCCTCTTTTGATAGTCCGGGCCCCACGGTAGGCGTCAAATTGTAGATGCTTAGAATTTACAACCAGAATTTTAGTTCGTTTGAGGGCAACAATGACCTTTGAAGCAAAACACAAGCACGCTTGATCTTGAAGAAGTGGCTTGATCGCCTCTCAAGTATCCGTTAGGGCTTTTTTCTCTTTTCTTAAAGACGTGGGAATAGAATCCCCTTAACCACGAATTTAGTTGACTTTGGTTGTTTGGAGTCTTGGGTTGGCCCAAGTACGCATATGTTAGTTTGGATTTCTGGAGTCTTAAATTGGATTTAAGTCTATGTGCTACTTCCTCTGTCCCTGGAATAATTTTCCATTTACTTTTTGGGTGGATAAAATAAGATATTCCTTCCGTTCTATTAAAATAAGTCACAATCCTTTTTTGGCGTTGTTTATAAGACGGCCAATAGTTTATTGGTTGTTGGTGGAAAAATAAATGATAAATAATGGAGAAAGTGTGAAAGATAAGAGAGAGATAAATGATAAATAATGAAAAAGTATAATATAGTGGGGTTTACTTTTATTACTATTTTAGGAAGTGACATAAATTAGTGGGACGTCCAGAAAAGGGATAATAACATTTTTTAGTGGGCCAGAGGAGTATTAATTACTTTTGGATAAAATAATACTTGTGAGTCATTCAAATTGATTTTTAAAGTCGGAAGCTGGATAAAATAAAATAAGTAGGTTTACTTTTTAAATATATTTAATGTTAAAGTTGGGTGAATGATTGCAAAAAAGGGCAAATTGCATATGGATCCCTCTTAGATTTTGTAATTACAGATTGGTACCCGTTACTGGAACAATAACATCCAAATTCAGTTAGATAAAAATCAATTGCATTTAAGTCCACAAATTTGACTTTTAGCGAGTTAAACCTAGAAAAATCATTTTTACCCCTTTTCAAATATCAACTTTTACTTTTGGCCAGACAACTTATTTATAACTCAAGTCCCTAGATAGAGTTAAACTCTCGAAATGCAATCCCTTAAGTTTCTAAACTCCTTCTTTCCGGCACCTGCTACTAAAATGTGACTCTAAAAAATATTTAAAATTATAAATAATTAATAATGCAATTTCCAGAATTTAATTATAATTTCTTTAAAAAAATATGGACTTAATTGCAAAATATGAAACTATTTAATGGCCAAATTGAAAGAAACTAAAAGTGCCCATCAAATCGATTTTGCAATGGAAGTCCGTGGTACAACTCAAAAGCAAATGTTTCAAGTTTCTAAAACATTCAATTCAAGGCCTAGTCTACGGTCCGACTACATTTGTAATGGTTTAACATACACCCATCTCAGTTGTTTTCATCCACAACCGTTAGATCATTTATATAAATATTATTGTAGGCCAAGTCTACGGTCCGACTACGACTGTAATGGCTTAACATACACCCATCTCTGTTGTACTCATTGACAACCGTTAGAACAGTTGTACAAATATAATTTTTAGTTGTAATTAATCACAACCGTTCATTGAAATTGTAAATTTTACAATGGCAATTTATGTAAATCTAGATATACAAACGGATTGTAACGTCATAACTTCTAATAAATTAAATATATTACCAATTCTAACTTATTATAAAAAAGAAAAATTTGAATTATCATAAATCAAAAACAAGAATTTGAATATTTATTAATCATACAACATCAATCATCAGCTCCAATTAATCAACAACGTTTTCTTCCCCAATATTATGAACCCTAATTATTACACACACAAAAATCTGAAGAAGAAGAAGAAGAAAATTGCTTGGTTATAGTTGAGACAGAGACGATATGAGTTTCAATGGTGTGAATTATGTATATGCCATTATAATTTCATTTGTATTTTAAAATTTATATAAATTGCATTTGTATAATTTTTATAATAACGTGAATGGTCACAATTGAGTACAACTTAAAATATAATTTATATAAGTGATCTAACGGTTAAAAACAAGTACAACTGAGATGGGTGTACGTTAAGCCGTACAAGTGTAGACCTTAGAAATGCCCTTGTATTGTAACTTGTACTTAATCATCACCATTCATTGAACTTGTAACTTTTACAATGACAATTTTGTAAATTTAACTAGATAAAAAGGATCGTAATGTCCAATACTTAACTTTTAAATTAATATTATTTATCAATAAAATATCAAAACTAAATAACAAATATAAAGTATCATGAGAAACGGTCTCTAAATAACTTGTCTAGAGACGACCTATGTTATCAATAAACTCATTCATGTTATTAATCAAAACGTCTATGTTGTTAATGAAACAAATCTTGTTGTACTATGAAAAAACACCAATGTTGAGAATATAGGTGTTTTGATTAATAGCATGGATGATTTTCTTGACAATATAGGTCCATCTCTAAATAAATTATCTAGAGACTGTCTCCCAGAAGATCACTTAAACAATAACAAATTAATATTTATCATTGTGTTTCTTCAATAAAAATTTCTATCTTTTTTTTTTTTATTAGGGGAAAATAGGAGTGTTATATAACTCAATCAATCAATCAGGATACATCCATGAATTAATATGGTCCAAATTAGAAAGGAAGATTAAGTTCTCCTTCGCTATCACTACTCACCTGCTGGGCTAATTTATGCGCTACACTATTTGCTGAACGAAAAACATGTAAAAACACAACTGAATGGAAACAGGAAGAAATAGTCTTAATAGAATCAATAAAAACACCAGCTAGCTTCAAGCAGGGAGTATTGGAGTTTATTGCTTTCCCCACCGTTAAGAAGTTGCTCTCTACCGTAATGTTTTGCCAACCCTTGTCGACTGCCAATTGGATACCACCTAATACTGCACAGGTCTCAGCTACTTCAGGGCACCTGAATTCTCTAGTTTGCGTCTCCTCCAAGCAAGGATGGTTCCATGATGATCCCGGGCCACAATTCCACACCCAGCCACACCAGACGAGGGAACCGAAGCATCGACATTTATTTTAATGGTATCTCTCGGTGGCGCTATCCAAACTGAGGCTGATTCGGGAGGGCGAGGTGTGTCAAAATGAATTCTCGCCTCTTTCAGCGCATCAAAGAAATTGCAGGCGACTGCACTCTCCATAGGGTCACGTTGAGGTTCTCCATGAACAATGGCATTTCGGTAGTTCCAAATGGACCAGCAGTAGATTGCGAACAATTCCAACTGCTGTGTAGTAAGTACCTGCTTAATAGATGAGAGCCAGTCCCAAGTATTAGTAAACGTATATGCACAAATAACAACAGGCAAGCCAGAAATGGCCCAAAACAATCGAGCAAACGGGCATGTCAAGAAAACATGAGGCACATTTTCATCAACTTCCTTGCAAATAGGACACAAGAGATCTACTGCTATATTCCTCTTTGCTAAATTAGAATAGACCGGCAATCCATGTTTAAGTAAACGCCACATAAAGACTCTGATTTTATTTGGAATCTCTAGACCCCAAATAAAATTCCAGTTCCGCTCCACCCTCAAAGAAGTCGAGGCTGTACTATGATGTCCAGTCTTCTTCAATTGCCTAGCAACCTGGTAAGCTGATTTCATCGTATAATACCCATTATTGCTAAATAACCAACCCCTCCTATCATCACCACTGCCACAGCCTACTGGAATCTGCAGGATTTGTTCAATATCCTCCTCCTATAAAAAATCCCGAAAAGAATCAACATCCCAACAAGCACCCTATCCTCGTCCAAGAAACAGTCCACAGTGACATCACCTAGTGAAAGGACGCCGACTGGACTCCCTAGGTATCCAATTATCTTTCCAAACTCGAATGCTAGAACCATTACCAACTCTCCAAATAATCCCATGCTTAAGCAGAGGTATTGCCGCAAGAATGCTCTTCCACGTGTAAGATGCATTAGGATTGTTTGGGGCTTCTAAGATATCGCAAGATGGGAAATATTTAGCTTTCATGACTTGACTAAGAAGGGAATGAGGGTTTTGGATGATACGTCAGATTTGTTTCCCAAGTAAAGCCAAGTTAAAAGAGCTAAGGTCTCGAAAACCCATAACCCCCATCTCTCTTACTATCACACATATCATCCCACTTCACCCAATGAATCTTCCTACCACCTCCATTACCCCACCAGTATCTAGAAATAATCGACTCTATCTCGTGGATTAAATACCCAGGAAGCTTGCAACACCCCATTACATAGGCAGGTATCGATTGTAAAACAGATTTAATCATAACCTCTTTACCCGCTTTCGAAAGGTGTTTTTCACCAAACCCCTGAGTTTTATCCCAAATACGCTCCCTAATCCACCCAAAGACCTCTCTCTTGGACTTACCCATCTCAGTCGGAAGTCCCATATATTTATCATGCTTATCAACAACTCTAGTCGGAAGATACCCTCTTACTTCTTCAATCCTCTCAGCCCCAGTGTTCCTACTAAAAACATCAGTAGATTTTTCTAAATTAATAACCTGTCCATACGCCAGGCTATATCTAAGTAAGATATCACTAATCTGACTAGCAGCCTCTGTAGTAGCTTCACAAAATATCAAGGTGTCATCAACAAACAACAAATGAGATACTCTAGGTGCTGTGGGACTAACCGCAACCCCCCGTAACACCCCCCTCATTTTCGCATCAACAATCAACGAACTAAATGCCTCAGTACAGAACAAGAATAAGTAAGGAGATAAGGGATCTCCCTGTCGAATACCCCTCTCAGGCTGGATAGGACCAAATAAATGACCATTCACATTAACTGAATATGAAACAGTTCGCACATAGAGCATAATCAGATCAATAAAAGACTGCTCAAAGCCTAACCTAACAAGCACTCTCTCAAGGAAAGGCCACTCAACCCGATCATAAGCTTTGCTCATATCTAGTTTCAAAGCCATAAAATTTTCTTTGCCTTTAGTTTTCCGTTTCAAATAATGATTAATCTCATAGGAAACTAACACATTATTAGTAATTAGACGATTAGGCACAAAAGCAGATTGGGTCTCAGCTATGATATTATTCATATGAGGTTTAAGCCTATTTGTAATAGCTTTGGAAGCTATTTTAAAAATGACATTGCTTAAACTAATAGGTCTGAATTGGTTAATCATCTCTGGTGTTTGAACTTTCGAGATGAGGATTATATGGGTATAATTCAACTTGGGATGCAGGATACGTTTATTCAGAATATCAAGGACACTGGTGGTGACTTTTCTACCTATAACATTCCAGTATTTCTGATAAAACAGTGCAGGTAGTCCATCTGGGCCAGGGGATTTAGTGGGGAACATATCAAAAAGTGCATTTCATACCTCAGTGGCTGTGAATTCCTGAGCAAGTTCGATCCATATTGATTGACTGGTCCACCTTCGAGTTCATAGTATTAATCACAGCTTCAATTTCGTCCTCCGTTGGCCGTCTACTTGAAAAGATTGACTGGAATTAGTTAGAGGCGATTAGCCCCATATCCGCCACTGTATCACACAAAACCTCCTGTTCATCTTTCAGTCCATTTATCAGATTTCTGCTAGCTCTCTTTGATGCCTGGTCATGGAAGAAACGTGTATTTCGATCCCCCTTCACTGAGCCATTGAGTCTTAGCTCTCTGTTTCCAAATCGCTTCCTCATCATCCAATAATTTCTCCAAATCCAAACGGAGCTTCTGTTCCTCGTCTTTGACTAATTTCGAGAATGGCAACGCTTATAACCTCTCGAGTTCCTTGTTAACTCGCTGAATTTCTTTGTGGACATTGGGGATCGAAGTTCTGCTCCAATTCGCTAGTCCCACATAGCACTTCTCCAAATTCACCTCGATTGGAGATTCGTCAGACCATGATTCACGGATTACTTGTATGCACTCACTAGATTTCACCCAGATCGATTCGAAACGGAACTGTTTGGGCGGCCGGCGTGGAGGAGCGATCTGTCAGTGTAATCGAGCTAAGAGTGGGGAATGGTCTGATCTTCTACAAACTAAATGGGTAATGGTTGACTGTGGGAATAAATTCCTCCAGCTTGGGTTGGCCACTGCCCAGTCCAACCGGATCTTAGTATTATGGTCATCTTCTCTCTGATTATTCCAAGTGAACTTAAAACCGACAAACCCAAGGTCGACTAAGTCGTTATGAGTCAACGCTTCCCGAAAGTCCCTCAAACGCTACTCCGGAGTAGGAGGATATGCTTTGAAATGGGTAGGATCCAACCTTAATCCGTTTAAAACCCAACGGGTTTATAATATATACTCCATCCGTCTCGAAATCAACTTCCCGCATTCCATTTTGGGACGTCCCAATTTCAATTTCTCATTCCTTTAATGGAAAATCACTTTCCTACTTTATTCACTAACTATCGCTCATAATTTATTCACTATATCTCATACTTTATTCAAGATGTTTCTTACTTTATTACCATCTCTAATACTTTATTCACTTTTTCTTAAAACTTGTGTCCGGCCCCGCGGGTAATTGAATCCGGGACGGAGGGCGTATATTATATCGGGTCCTCCCATACTTGATATTGACATGTTATTAGTAACAGTTACATGTTTTCAAAAGAATTATATTCCTCAAATCCAAATGAAAATAAAATACAAAAGTATACAACACAATCAATAAGGTTGGTTCCCAATAACCCCACGGTGGTATGTGGTCACCCCACCCCACACACAAATTATTGTCCTACAAACATAGTTTCACATATTACAGACGCTTCTCACCCCCACCCCACCCGCGCATGGGCCGTTATGGGGGAAGGGAGGGAGGGAGGGGGGGGGGGGAGAGAGAGAGAGAGAGAGAGAGAGAGAGAGATCCTCGTTATGTAGGTTCCCAACAACAACCACCGCAGTGGTATGTGGTCACCCCACCACACACAAAAATTAGTATTCTACAAACATAATTCCACATGTTGCGGTTGTCCCCCTCTCTTAATATTAGTAACGGATACATGTTTTTAAGAAATCAGGGAAAAAACGACGGAAAGGGGCGACGGATTTTATCCGTCGCCCCTATAGCGACGGATCGCTAAGGGTAGCGACGGATTTAATCCGTCGCTACCCTTAGCGACGAATAAAAGTATCCGTCGCTCTGTAGCGACGGATACTTTTATCCGTCGCTCTGTTAGCGACAGATAAAATTATCCATCGCTCTGTAGCGACGGATAACTTTTATCCGTCGCTAATTTTGTTGACCATAATAATAAGAAAAAAAATAAATTTTTTTTAGCGACGGATAGATCTATACGTCGCTAGATAGCGATTGATAGATCTATCCGTCGCCAAATGACCGGAAAATAAAAAAAATAGAAAAGTTAGCGACGGATAGATCTAGATCTATCCGTCGCTAAAAACCTAAAAAACATTAATATATCTCCACCACCACCTCCTCTCCTCCACCACCACCTCTCCTCCCTTTCTCCTCTCCTCCTACACCACCACCACCTCTCTTCCTCCACCACCGCCATCTCCTTTCCTCCACCACCTCCTCTTCCTCCCACCACCACCGCACCACACCCACCACCACTGCCACCACCACCGCACCACACCCACCACCACCACCACAACCACCACCACCGCTCTTCCTCCTCCACTCCACCACCCGCCTCTCACCACCACCACCACCCGTCTCTCCACGCCACCACTGCCTCCGGATCTTATCGCCACCACCGCCTCCGGATCTTCGATTTATCTTTTTGTATATTTTCGGTATTTTAGGTTGAACATTTTAGGTATTTTAGGTATTTATCTTTTATCTTTTTGTACATTTTCGGTATTTTAGTTTGTATTGTATTATTGTATAATGAATTTATATTATTGTCATTGTATAAAATTTTCGATTTATTGTATAATCGTATTGAATATTGTAGTTTCGATTTGAATATCAACCGAATTATTGTCCGATTTGAATATTGTAGTTTCGATAAATCAATATCTCGTATACGAATACAAATTGGATATGAATTAATCCGTATATGAATATAAAAATTCGAATACGGATTTTTTTTTAAAATAGCTTTTCAGCGACGGATTGATCTATCCGTCCCCCCATGGGGCGACGGATAGAATCTATCCATCGTTAAATTGGCGACGGATAGAATCTATCCGTCGCCAATAATCGATTTAAAAAAAAATAAAAAAAAAGTCAAAAATGATAATCCGTCGCGAATTGGACGACGGGTTATTTATCCGTCGCCACAGCTCCAGTGGGGCGACGGAATTTCTATCCGCCAGAGCCGGGCGACGGATCGTTGTCAGAGCGACGGATCTATCCGTCGCATGATCGCTTTTTGTAGTGATATCCCTCAAACCCCATACGAAAATAAAATACAAAAGTATAGAACACAATCAATAAGGTTGGTTCATAATAACCCCCACGGTGGTATGTGGTCACCCTATCACACCACACACAAATTATTGTTCAACAAACATAGTTTCACATGTTACGGTTGTTTTTTCCATGGCCCCCCACCGGGTGCGCGGGCCGTTATGGGTGGGGAGGGGGGGAGAGAGAGAGAGAGAGAGAGAGAGAGAGAGAGAGAGAGAGAGAGAGAGAGAGAGAGAGAGAGAGAGGGGTTCCCCGTTATGTGTGTTTTTTTCCACAACCCCCCAGGTTCCCAACAACAACCACCGCAGTGGTCACCCCACCACACACAAAATAAGTATCTTACAAACATAATTTCACATGTTGCGGTTGTCCTCCCCCCCCCCCCCCCAATGCCCGTTATTGTTATATTTGTTAGTATCAAAATTTTACTTTTTTAGGTCGTAAACGTTTGATTCTTTTTAGTAGACTTGTTCCAATCAAGCTTTATAAATTCTTTTGTCCAATGTTTGGGTCGGAGTTCCTAATTGTACGGTTGATAAAATCAAGTATATATAAACTAATCGGATAATACAAATCTTGCTCACCTAAACTGGTAGTGTCTCGACATAGAGTACTTTTTTTCCTTTTTTTATGGGGCACTTTTTTTCCTCTTTTAATATTTATCCATTATTGTCAAATAGTCCTCTTAAACTCAATCATTATTCCAAAATACACGAAATAATCCGTTGAATCTTTCAAATTTTTTTTTTTGTTAATATATGCATGATGAAATGTTTTTGTTTTCCTTATGTTTAGATATATAAAGAATTATTGCGGAATAATATAAATAGTATATAATGCTAGCAATTTTTCTCTTTAATAGTGAGAGATCTCTGTGAAAATTTAATTTATAATAAAACTTAGATATAAATAGTATATAATGCTACTTACACACATGTATATTACTTACTAAGTTGCAAGTTACTTTAGGCACATTTCGTCAAAGATAACAACAACCTATCTAATTTACGTGCTGATAGAGAACAAACACGTTACTCAAGGTTTTTCTTCCTGATACCACTATAACCTCTAAATTTTGGCTGTAGACTTTATACCATAACAATCTATAACTCACTCTCAACTTAAATAAATATTTATCTTCGTGTTCCTATCCTACCATGTCATATCTCCTTATTATTTTCTTATTTATACTAACAACATTAAATCAATTTGACAATTTTAAAATAAATCAAATACACGTAAAAAATATGAAAACCCATAACTTATTTCTTAGAAACATCAGTACAGTCTTACACACCATATATATAATAACCATATAAAACCTACGCGTGTAGCGGAAACCAGTGAAAAATTAATATATATATATATATATATATATATATATATATATATATATATATATATATATATATAACCTAGTATATCCATAACTCTATCACAAACACACTTTTTCCCTAAGTTGTACTACTTTCTAATTTGACCTTGAATTTTTTATCCGCAATCAAGGAGATGATCACCGTCTGTATGAATTGTCCAAAAACACTAAGAATACTCAATGGCTTGGTTGTATCGAAACTTTTTTAAAATACACAATGCATTAGTTGTATTATTGATCATAGATAAATTCTGATTTATGGGAAAATATTTGTGGAGCACGTATTTTTGATATATATATGGCAAACGTAGCTGACAAATTAATATCCCATAGCATAGTTTATAAACAACTCATAAGGTCCTGAGCTTTATAATTTTCAAACCCATTATACCTTTAAATTTATGAGCTTAATGATCCCTTATAGTCCGATTGATTGGCAAGGTCATTTACACCTTCTGAAGAAAATGGGCCTGTAAATAATCTAGTTATTGTAGAGCATAGAATGTTAAAAGTTCAGACCTAAGTCTGCTGCTTGAAGACTGAAGTCGACAGAGAGGTATACGCCACTTCCCAAAATTGTATTTCATACTTCCCCAATTCCATTGTCTATACATCATGCATGCTAGGTTCTATCTTATAAACAATATATCTAAGTTAATTAGTCTCTCAGCTAGTTAGCTTTAAAGTCATGTTGGATCAATAATCAAGAAAATTAACTTACATATATAATTGTCACGTCAGCCTAACAGACACCCATGGATTAGATGTTATTTAGAATTTTGTAGACCACATTAGGATTCGTAGTAGCTAAGCTAGTCCTTTATGGATTTCTATTACTTCGTTAAACCGGAGTTTATATTTTTATCCAAAGTCAAGGATAAGATCAACTTCCTCACTAAGTCAGGGATAAGATCAACTTCCTTTATGGATTTCTATTACTTCGTTAAACTGGGGTTCATTTTTTTTTTTTTTATTTCAGAGGGATAATTTCATTTAGTTGACGTGAGACCATAAATCTATACTCTTACCCATTGCTTGTAATGATTCTAAATGAAATTATTCCTCTGAAAAAAAAAACACTAAAATAATGTATTCAGATAAGACGTCCACGAAGGACATTATTCAGAAAACAAAATATACGAAATCACTCGTCCTCAAACCAAACATATTCTATAATTGAAAAACTAAACAAAATAATTGATTTCATTTCTTCTCCTACATCATAGGCCTGATGAAACATTTCTGCTTGTTAAAATAAGTTTTATCTTCATCCTCGTCACATTTCTATAGGCCATTTTTCCAGATCGACTCGAACAAAAAACCATGAAATAGCATCCAATGTGTCTCCTTGCTAATACATCAAAATTATATATTAGGACATGTATATTAAAAACGAAATTAATTAGTATAGAAAATGGCAATTAATTTAACTCGCCAGAAAAGAAACATTCCAAAGCTTGAGCACAAATCAGTAGCAAGAAAAGGCAGGAGTCGATATTTTTCAACAATCGAAAGCTCAAGGAAACTCGAATTGCATCCCACATTTAAACCAATCAAATAAACTTAAAAAATATCAAACGCATCACTTCCTTCTTACACTATCACTTTATTCTTACACTATCACTTTATTCTTACACAATATGTATAACAACCCTAATAGCTATAAATTTTTAACTCTATTCCAAACACTATTTTTTATAACTCGCACATTTTTAACTCCGTTACTATTTATCAACTAAAATTTTTTCTTAACTCACTTTTTTTAACTCTATACCAAACACTCAGCCAATGTTTTAGTTACCCAAATAAGAGGAACTGCACCCGGACTGGACCGACCCGTTCCCACCCCCACTGAATATCATCTTCTTATCTACCACATTCAAGGTGCACCATGCCCTGAGTAAAAGAAACAATTGTACAAAATTTCCGAGTTTTTAGGATAGTACAATTTATTGATAATATTCTGTAATACATTTTACACAAAGTATTATGAGAGACTATCTGTAGATAACTTATCTAAAAGTGGACTATGTTATCAATAAAACTATTAATGTTATTAATCAAAACGTTTATGTTGTTAACGAAATAAGTTTTGATATAATATGAAAAGACACCAATGTTGAGAACATAAGTATTTTGATTAATAACATCGATGATTTTTTTGACAACATAGGTTAATCTCTAAATAAATTATCTGAAGACTTATCTATATTTTATGAGATTCCTAATTTAGTTTGGCATTAAAAAAGAGTAATTTTCGTAGGGACGGTCTTTATCTCAATTATCTAGAAATGTACCTATATTGTCAAGAAAATTATCAATGATACTGACCAAAACGTATGTGTTATCCACATTGGTATTTTTTCATGTGTACAAAAGATACATTTTGTTAACAACATAAGCATTTTGATTAATAACATCGATAATTTTTTGATAAAATATGTCTGTCTGTAGATAAGTTATCTAATTAAAGACTATATTCCAGAATAGTTTGTGTTAAAAAGATCACAAAGTCTCATTAGCGACAGTTTTTAAATAATTTATCTAGATACTACGTTTGTTATCAATAAAATCATGTTATAATTCAAAATGTCTATGTTGTTAATAAAATATATAAGTTATTTTCTAATATCCAAAAAACACCAATGTTGATCATATTTTCCAGATTTTACGTCTATACATTACACGTCCATTTTTCTCAATATGAAAATCAGAGTAAATAAACTAATGTATTGTATAATACTTCTATGTCTCATTTTCAAATAAAAAAAATACTTCTCTCTATTTTAACAAAAGGAGGTGTATGTCATTCAATCAATTAAGAAAGAATTACATCTTTCTTTTTTAAGGATAAAACTCAGATATCAATAGAAATACCAAACTCAGTGTACATCATGAAATTCAAGAGGTAACACATGGCTCCCTAACTATCATATTCAATATCCTTATCTAGTAAAAGGGTTAGAATATTTCCACATCGTCTGACAAAACGAAAAGAAGCAGAAATAAAGCAATGCAAATGAAGTTTGATTTCCTGATTTCCTGAATAGCACCACCCACTGGAGCCAGAGAGATTGATTCAACTTCAAGTTGTTCAATAACACCACCATTCAAAGATTGCGTATAGATATTGTCGATCTCCTACTAGTTGGACAGCGCCCCGAGCCACAAAACCGATTTCCAGGCAACAAATAGAACGGACTTTGCACCTTCTCCAAGCTACCCCATTAGAATCTCGAAGCACCGCTACCAATCCCTGCTCCAATTTTGTCTCGGTAAATCAAAGCATCAAAGTTCACTTTAACTACTCCAACTCCTGGTGGTTGCCAACGATGGTCAGGTTCCAGTGGCCTTGGGCTAGAATACGCAGGTTGAGCCTCCTCGGAATGATTTATATAGTCCGCAACAAACCGCACAGCCTCCATAGCGTCATATCCCCTGTTTACGAGCACCAACTTATTCCGATTACCCCAGATACTCCAACACAACGCAACAAACAGTTCCATCTCACTACTATCTGCTGACTTATGGACATGTTCAATCCAGAGCAAGAGAGAATCTGCATTGCATGAGTATAATATTATTAGCAAGAGGAGCAACACCCCACACAAGCCAACCATAGGCGCAATCTTTAAGAACATGGATTACAGTTTCATCAAAAGCATTATAAGTACCATAACATAGAATACATTCAGATTATCTGATAGAGTAAAGATATATCCAATGAAACATGAAACTGGAGTAAGAAATAAATTTGTATTGACAAAATAAGCCTAATGCTACTGAAAGCAATTCACATACACTGGATAGGAGACTCAGGCACATGCCATGGACAAAGTATTTGAGTATAAGCACATATAATGGCAATGTTGAAAGAAGACTCTTTTAATCTTAATATTGATACTAAATTGCTATCAAAATCAACTATCAAATAAACTATTGGAAAACACAATTAGAAACGAGCAGAATATCGATCTTTAACTCATACAATTGATTTTGACTGCCCATGTATAACCATCTCTGTATTCTTCCCATTTTCTCTTGTGTAATTACTCTTTCTTCTCCAGTTCTTAACTTCTGCAAAATTCAATCATGTGGATTAGAACAATGAATGACAAAAGCTTTATTAATAAACAGTACACTGAAGCACACAATCTAAAGGAGAAACCACATAAAGACCATCATGGGTATTTCATCATACATATTATAGGGCATATTATGAAGCTGAAAAAATCAAATAGAATTGAATCAAATAATAACCTAATCTTAATGGCATATATCCACTGTTTGAAATTGCATAAACAAATGGAAAATACAAATCAAACTTAGAATGTTAGTGAATGGTGGTAATAGTTGCAAATAGGAATATGAACACAAAGTTCCTACCTCTGATTCCGATTCTACCATTGATGATTGTGATTAATGTCTTGTTGACATTCTGTCAAGGCTTTTTGGGAACATCCATGCCTGGGTATCTGTGGATAGAATCTAGCTTATGGCGGAGAATAGTCGTCAACTACTGATGAATTTCGTGATTGATGCTGCAAATTTATATGTAAATGTATGCCCTCAATTTTAGTAGTTTAGGGTTATTAGAAGGTTTTTTCTTTGCCTTAATATTACGTTGGCCGAATTTTTCTTAATTTAGCATCCTAATTTTGTGGCAGGATTTTAGTTGCAAATCATGGGCCGAAAAGTTTACATATTTACCAATAATGGGTTGTTAAAACTGCCGAATTTAGTGGCTGGAAGAATCAACAACCAATATTAAGGAGGATCCTTAACATTATTCTATTCTAACTATTAATAGAATAATAACTAAGGCTCTGTTCTCTTCAACTATTCAACTGAAAACTCATTCAGTTCAGTTCATTAAATTCATATTGTTGTTGTTGTTGTTGTTGTTGTTGTTTTTGTTGTTATTATTATTATTATTATTTTATCATTTATTCACACACCCGATCTTTTGTATGAGAAAATAAGAAAATTTATCCAATTGAGTTATTTTCAACTTTTTTTTCTTTCTTTCTTTTTAATATGACTTTTAGTAGATCAATGAAATAAAGAGTATAGTTAGAATTTGAATTACCCTTCTTTTCTACCGTAAAATGTGAGTTAAGATAAGAAACTACACCTGAGAGTACCATACAATCTGGTTCACATATTCTGTATGTACATCTCTAACAAAAATCTACATGTTCTTTTGTTGGAAGATATCAGAACAATAGAATTAAACTCAGAAGCTAACGTTGAGTTTTTTCTCAAACATAACAAATAAAAAACAAGTTAAGCTAAATCAAAGTCAAACCAAACTCTACAAGTATTTCAAATGACTCTCAAAAACTCCAAAACAAGTTAAACCAAATCAAAGTCAGACCAAACTTTACAAAAAGAATATTATTACAAATGTTGAAAAATGGCATTTATTCCTCCATATTATCTTCCTCGGACTCTATATTATCTTCCTCGGGCTCTATATTGCATGGTTAGTTTTAAAGTTTGTTATACAATAATAAATAAAAAGGTAAAGTGACAGAAAAAAAAGTAGGAAGAGTGTGAGAAAGATGACAAAAATAATATGTTTTTTAAAATTGTGATTATATATACCATTATATAATTGTTATTATTATTACAAAATAATTTCTTCAGTTCAGTTCAGTTCGTTTCAGTTTCAATTCAGTTCACAAAATTGCAGTTGAAGAGAACATAGCCTAACTACATATTTTAATGGGTCTTAGTGTGAATAGGGAGATTTTTTTGGGATATTAGAAATTAATCAATCACATCCAAAAATAGATTAGAACGTTTTTTTCTTCTGAGTCCGGTCAATAAACACGTATTTGCTGGGCTTTCAAACTTTCCTTGTTTGTAATAATTAGGGAAAATTACATATACCACCCCTGCAATATAGCCTCTTTTCAATTTAGCCCCTTCTATTCAAACAATTACATATCAACCCATTTTTTACACACGAAAAAAATTTAATTACAAATAGGCCCAAAAGTCAACTTTTTCACCCATTTTATCTTTTCTTTATAATTCAAAAATTAATTAATTCTCTCTTATTGCAAAATAAACCCCAAAACGTTTATAACTCTCACAAACAAACCCCAAAATTTTTATTTCTTCAAATCTAACTACCCACCATTTTCAACCTTCTTCCACCACCTCCAACCACCACCACCACCACCAATCTTTGTCAACTACTTCTTCTTCCTCCTTCCTCCATCTTCTTCTTCCTTCATCTTCTTCTTCCTACTAAAAAAAAGCTCCGATCGGAGCATTGAATAGCTCCGATGGGAAGTTAGCGATTCCGCCCTGAGCTGCAAAACTTCCGGAAGTTTCACCACTCGAACGGAGTCATAGCTCACGAGTCAGTATATAATAGCTCCGATCGGAGCTTTTCACAGCTCCGATCGGAGCTTTTTTGAAGAAGGAAGAAGAAATGGAGGAGGAAGAAGAAGAAATGAGTCATTGTTGTAATTTATAAAATATTAGAGTCCAATGTGTAGTAAATTGAAGATTATAAATTGCAACTAAGTCCAATTCATTTCCTTTTCCATTTATTTTATTTCTGGTCAACTCAAAAATTAGATTTTGGGTGTATCTGTAATTGTTTGAATAGAAGAGACTAAACTGTAATTGGCTCAAATTTAAGGGTTAGGAAACGTAATTTCCCCTTGTAATTATTTTGTATTTTTTTTGTCAAATAAACTCAAAGAAATTCTCACAATGATTTGAGGGAAAAGTGCTATACAAATCCTTTAGAATAAAAACTGGTCTTTTAAATATAGTGTCCGTCTTGCGAGAGACCCCTATATATAGAAGAGTCCCGAAAGTCCCCTTCAAACGTTAAAACAAGACAATTATACATTTTTTCTCGACTTGGCTTCTGATGGTTTTTCGCGGATCTTTTGACCCGGATTCAAAAAAACGGGTCAAGTAAAAACTAGACAATATAATGTAAATTTAATATCATGTAAAAACTAGAGAATTCCTTTTATAAACTAGACAATATAATGTAAAAACTAGACAATATAGACAATTATGTTACACTGAGTGAGTAAATTTCTGAACAAGTAATAAAACTAGACAATTCATTTACAAAACTAGACAATTCAGTTACAAAACTAGACAATATGTTGTAAAAACTAGACACTAATTTTTCTTCGATTGCTTTAGTTTCTTCAGAGCATTCTTCTTCAAATCATCCGATCCACCCTCTTCAAAATCATCATCAACAGCAGGTCTCTTAGATCATTGAGAAGCTTTTTCATCAGCAGCTTTCTTTGCTTCTTGCTTTTTCAACTTACATAAAAATTAGACAATACATACTAAAAACTAGACAGTTCAACACAACTGCACAACAGAAAGATATAACATGAAAAACTAGACAAATATTGTTAAAAACTAGACCATATGTGTTAAAAACTAAAGCATAAGGTATTTACATAAAAACTAGACAATATATGTTAAAAACTAGACAATTTCACACAAAAAAAAAGCCGTAAAACATTAAAATGTAGAGTATGTTAAAAACTAGACAATTTCACACAAAACATTCAGAAAATTCAAACAGACAACAAATCCCCACAAAAAACATATACAGTGTACACAACCACATAGCAAATCTAAAAATCATAAAAAGTAGATGATACATGTTAAAAACTAGACAATACTTACTAAAACCTAGACAGTTTCCACAAAAAATGTTCAAAACAAACAGACATTCCACAGTTTCCCACAATAAGATTCAAATGAAGAACATGACCATAAAATTCAACTGTAAATCAACAGATCTGGCAAAACAACTCAATTACGAACCATAAACGCAACTAAAAAACACTTACCCATGCGGAAACAGGATTACGGTGAATAGGATGCTCCGTGTTCACTTGAGCAGTAGCATTCACATTCGATTCCGCCATTAAAATGCCTAACAAGCAAAAACGAGACGAATAGAAGGTTAAAATCGAACTGACAACAATATCCAGAGAAAATCGCGGTGAAACTGAAGAGATGAAACCGAAAATCGAGCAACAACAACGAAAATCGAACAACAACCGCGATGAAACTGAAAATCGAGCAACAACAACGAAAATCGAACAACAACAATCGCGAAACGAAAATCGAAAACCGAAACAACAACGAGCAAAATGCAAAATCGAGCAACAACGAGCAAAATCGAAAATCGAGCAACAATGAAGCAACAACGACAACAAACGCACGCAAAATCGAACTCAAAAACACTAAAATCAAGTTTCAACAGCCATTACCTGATGATCGCGCAATGAATCACCAAAAGTAGAGAGAAAATCGCTCCAGAAACAAGGGTTTTGTCAAAATCCAGAAAAAATCGCCAAAAGCGAGAGAAAAGCGGAAGAAAACGGTGGAAAATAGAAAAAAACTGAAAAATACCTATTTATGCTGTACCCAGATATAAAACGGTAAGACCCGCATGCATTTTGACCCGCAAAACCAGTTAATTTTGACCCGCGAAATATAAAACGGGTAAAACTAAAAACTAAACAATTTGTATAGAAAGCTAAGGGACTTTTTGGACTCTACAAATATAATAGGACTTTTATAAGACTAAGTATTAAATATATATAGATGTTCGACTGCAAAATATATTGATAGACAGAGTTAGCAAAGCAACAAAGAATATTTGCCATAAAATTCATGGATCAGATAAGAAATGGTTTGTCAAGTGCAGCAAAAACAATTAACAACAACAAAAGTGCAATACAATTAATAAACCCTAATTTGAGTTGGAAAATAACTTCATCTTCCAAATCGAAGAGAATTGTACATACCTGGAGATTTCGGCCATATTCTAGTCATTATGAGATTTTCACGCGAAGAAGAATGACGATTTGGATACTCGCTGTCAGTTTACACTTTACATCATTTATATAGATGATCAGTTAGACTCTGTTCTCTTCATCTGAAAGAATATTAATTTCAGTTTAGCTCAGTTTAGTTCAGTTCAGTTCAGTTCAGTTCAGACGAAGAGAACAACATAGAGATCAACCCACCCATAACATGTTGATGTCTAAACCGGATCCAATAACTATACCACAAAAATAAGGTGTGTTTAAGTTTATTTGTAGCGCCCTGATTTTTTAAAAGACGAACTATGCAAAATATAATTCGTGCTAATTCGTTAAATTGTAAAAACGATGATTACAGCTTTATTTGAACTTAAATCATGAACCAACGTAAAATGTGAATGCGGAAACATAAACGTGCAAATGTCTAGCGCAAACCGCACTAAAGAAAAAGTTCTCATGTGATAGGACGATGCATGTTTTAAATGTAAAAGTGAGCAATGGCGACGATAAATGGATGCAGGCCATGATCACTGATCCGGAACACAAGTCTCCGCTCCAGGTAGCAAGTTTCATGCATGTGCCATGACCTAGAGGTTCTATCCTTGTGTCATTTACATATTTTAAATCTTGGCTTATTGCAATGCAACTTAACATATGACTTGACCCTTAACATAACTTGACTTGACTCAACCTTTTAAGAGTAAGTCTCCTGAGAGACGGTCTCATGATAACTTATTTAGAGACGGACTATGTTGTCAGAAAATTATCAATGTTAGTATTTTTGTTAGCAACATAGACGTTTTGCTTAATAACATGGACTATTTATATGACAATACAGGCCCGTCTCTATATACGTTATCTAGAGACCGTCTTTCTGGAGACTTTGTGACCTTTTTAACATTACTTAACTTGGGGTTAACTTGAGATGACTCTTGTTTTTTAATTCACGAGCTCACTTGGCATCGTAGGTTCTACAGTCGCCTATGCTGGCCATACATGGCATGACATGAATTACCAGTCGGAGTACCAGTACCCCTTCCAGTCGTGAATAACATGAATAATTTGATTACTTTACTTGGACCACGTGGTGCTAAGGTATCCCCTACGAACCCGTTAATTATTATATGATCTTTAACTTGAATTACTATGACTTTTGTTTTATTAAAGAGATCTCTCCTAACACGCATGAATCCTAAGTGAATGCAAACCACATGGTAGGACGGACCAAAATATAGGTTGATATAATATCTGCTTTAAAATTAGTACTACTTCTTTCATTCCATAGAACTTCAAGCAATACTAGAATGAATCTACCCACACCCTCTTTGATAATAAACAATATTGTCCACATAAATTACATGTTTTATCAGTGAACGTACACTTCTTTTTCATTTTTTATATTTTATCAATTAATTTGACTTTTCAATTAAAACCTCGCACCAACTCTATTGTATCAAATTCTTCATAATAGAGCAAGTGATATTGTAACTCATGCAAAGGAGAACGTTGGTTCCAACGGATAATTCGTGAAACGACTTATCGAGTAAATCACCCGGATTTGAGCGCCTCCAAGTAATCTTGACACAGTTCATCTAGAATCTTGGGTAATTTTCACAACTAAGAAGTATCTTAATTGGTACGCGAACGAATTCAGTGGGAATATCAAATATGATGAATCAAGTGATTAGGGTTAAGCCCTAATGGTCCTATTTATACTGGCTACCTGACAAGGTATTTTAGTTAGTCCATAACTCTGAGGGAAATAAAAGATATGCAGAAATAAATAAAAGATCATAGAATATCTACCTGCCTTATTGATGTGACAATGAAATGTGCGATATTGCATGCTTTTAGACCCTCGTTTTTTGCCTTAGATTCAATATTTGTATCGTTTTATGGTCAATTACCATCTTCGTGTGTATTTTGTAGGTCATGATCGCATTTTTGAGGAATTGCACGATTTCAGGTGCTAAAAAAACATAATTGTGCGAAATCGAGAAAGTTAAGCAAATACGCCGGATTGGCCATTGCACGGATTTTGAGGAGTCAAAACATGTCATGCGACCAACCAATGTGAAGATAATTGAAGATGCAACAACATTGTAGAAGACCACTTTTCGAGGAAACGAAGTTACGAAGCCCGAAATCGAAGAATAAAGAAGAACAGGCAGAACCTGCAGAAATCGCACTCTGTGACCCACTGTGGACCGCAGAAGCCTCTCTGCAGCCCACTGCGGACCACAGTGGAGTGTCGGTTTTGTCCTGAGCCCTTTTTCCTGGCCTGTCAGGCTAGAGCCCGCCATTCTAAACCTTCCTTATTGAAGAATAGCGGCCAGGGCACGAAATTTCAAGTATAAATAAGACCTCAGGGGTCTCATAATTCTACACTTCTCATAAAGCAGCTCTTCTGAGAGAGAACCAGTCATCGGGGAAGTGAAACCCCAAAACAGCTGACCGTCAGGTACCCCAAAGGAGGAAACAGTAGAAGCAGCACGAAGACATCAGAGACTAAGCTTCTTCTTCTTCTTCTTCTTTCTTTTCTTGTTCTTTTCGATTTCTGTCTAGTAGATTACTATGAGTAGCTAACTTTCTCTTGTATAAGCGAACCGCCGTAACTCTGCTTTTGCTACTTCTTTATATATATCGTGATATATTAATGAATTAGTTTTAAAACGTAATTTCGTACTTGTTCTTTATTTGTCCGACTCTTTACGTGGGAAATCCTTACTAACTGCGACTTGGTAACGGACTTTACATTATCCTATGTGATTTGTCTGAAAACGTGACGAGATAGAGTGTTGAGTTACACAACACATTGTTGGTATAAGTGAAGGTGTCTGGATTAATTACGACTTGATCCTTTTGGCATGTTTCTTTGCTGCCTGTAGACGGCTAGTACGTTGTTTGATTCTAAGTAGTTGGGAGTAGCATAGCAGAGGGAGGTCGGGGATCCTTTACATCTTCTCACCATCGATTTCATAAAGTCAATTAGGGTTTGCTGCGAATCAATCAATCTGTCTGCAATCATTCTGCTTACTTTCTGCATACAATTTACATACGATATTTGCTTGTTCCTATGCTATGTGTCCGTGGAGAACGACTGATGCGCTCAAAATTAATACTTGTAAAATAACACAAGTAGTAAAGCGGTTGTCGTAGTACAACAATGCTTTAACCACAGGGTCGTTCTCTCGAGGAATAGATTAAGCTAGTTCTAAGGTGTAGGCTCAAAGTGTGAGTTGTAAACAGATAGTGTGGGTAAGGTTAATACTTCAAAATCCTACAACAAATTACAATTACAAGACAAGGTAATACCTAGATCATGCAATTTCTACAATTAAAAGCAAGCGAGATCTTTCAAAAGTCTTGTGACGATATAGCTAATGGTACCTTGCCCTTGAATGCAACACTTTACTATTGCAAAATTGAACCAGACATGATTATAAGTACGTATGAGTTACGGCAAAAAGCTTGTCACTAGCTATGCCCTCATCCGGATATATACTAATTAGAGGTAAAGACTGATGCAAGTTCACAACAATCAAGCATGCATTCCACGACCAGATAACAATATGTCACAATACAAGTTATTAACGGAATCCACCTAACTCGTACTATTGAATACCTGGGCGCCTATTGGTCTCTGTGATCGTCAGAAAGATCAATAATGATTCTTCGAATTAAAAGAGAGATTGAAATCTCTAAGTGTTTACAATGCTTGGAATTGAAAATATGAAAGTAGAAGTAATGAAGATATGTCCTAATGACTGATACAAGTGGTCTATTTATAGACCAAGGAAGAAGAAACTAGAAATCATGGGAAAAACTGCCAGAAAAAACGTGGGTTGATCCTGTCAAACAGAGCTCACCGCGGTGAGGTACTTTGGGGGAATCCTCCTCACCGCGGTTTGGACTTTCTGCCTTCTTTTTCTGCTTTGTTGTACCGCGGTGATCCCATTTGGATGTGGGGCTCACCGTGGTGAGCCTTGTGTCCGGGAACTCCTCCATTTTTTCCATTTTCTCCACTTTTCTCTCCCTTTTCCAACCTCCATGTCACCTCTCTTGGAGTAGTGGCCCGCTAACTTGGCCTTGTGGTGATTCTAGAAGGTTTTGAGGTCTTCTTTGCACTTTGGTCCTCCATTTCCTTGCCAATGACGCTAAGACACCTAAAAATGCACAAAAACACACAAAAAAACCAAATGTGACACGGGACAAAAAACACTAAGTAAAGGCTAAAAGATGCAACAAAATACGGAAAAAGGTACTAAATGAGTCATTAAAATATCGACTCATCAAACGACATCCAGTCGACTTTCCGCTATAAGCTGGATTTAAGGGCTTACATAAATAAATTTAATCTTTGATTATATTTGGGGATTCTGAGTTCTACAACGAAATCAAAATCTCTGAGTGCACATCACTTATCATCTAGAGAAAATCTACTAAGTTGCCTAATTCTTCTAGATCTCTGGCTAAAAGAATCTCCTAATATCATAATACCTAAATAATGAAATAAATGCCAAAAAGAGATATTCCACCGGGTTAGGCCATGTAGACGAACTCTAGCCACTTTCATTAATTCGTGATGGACCGGTGAAATGCAAGGTCCCATCACTACCCCCCTCCTAAAGACGAGCCTTGTCCCTGGCTCTCTAAGCTTCCTCCTTTCCTTGACATTTCCAGGCCACACTCTTCCATCCCTAAATCGGAAGCTCTTCCTTGATTTTAGTGAGTCAACCTCTTCAGCTTCGTCCTCATCGCTTGAAATCTCAATCACATCCATAATATGCACCTGCACTTCCATGGACGAGGTTAAGTGAGCTGATACCTCAATTGAGGTTGAATCACCAGTGAACACCACTTTCTCCTCCGATGCTAGAATCAGCTCGATCCCGCAACACCCCCGAGTCCTACATCTCTAAAGGCACAACTCTAGGTATGCCTCGGTCAAGCTTGTCCAATTTGGCCGCCTCTCCCCTATGTTTGAGTGGTTCGCCTTCTAGCAAGACACACAATGTCTAGCATGCGCACTTAAAAGTGACTTGCCCAACAGAAGCCAACCATGGTATCCCCAACACTGCATCTTCAGTCAAACCCCCATACTCTAACTCATACAGAGAAGCTTTAAAGGTAATTACTTGAAGACAGATTAGTAAGAAGGGAGAGATGCAACTAGACAGCATACGATGTCCACTTGCAGCCACCAGATCCAACCTTTCCGGAGCCACTCCCTGTGCAAACCCATGCCGTCGTGCAAAGCTTGCAGTGAAAAAGTTTTGACAGGATCCTGAGTCGACCAGTATAGTTGCCTGTTTTCACCCTATCATTGCCCTAAACCTCATACAGTGTATCGTACCAGGAAAACCCATTACTGGCCCTGTGACCCCAATGTAACTCAAGCCCTTACCTTTCGTCTTTCGCTTTGTCTTCTTGGGCATGACCGTATGCCAATCATCATCCACGGGTCCTTTGCTTCAGAGATGTCTAGTGTAGTCGTTTGCTGGTTCCTTTTCAGGTGTATTCATCACCGCTTTCCCCTCTTTTCGCCCTGCCAGCTTAGTGTCTACTTCTCCTTCCTGCTCCATAAGTGGCCCAAACAGATTCCCATCAATCCTGATAGAACCAGACCCTAATGTTGTTGATATATCCCCAATCATCAACCTTTCTTCCTTATTGAGCAGCTTATCAATACTCCATTCCAAGTTAGAACCTTCGCCAGTAACTCCGAAAGCCCTTGCTACCTCCCCACGCCCCTCCACGCACTCTCCTGGCACATGAATTTCCACCTCCAACTGGCGCGTGAGGTCCACGCACTCCAAATCCCTCCCTTTCACGCTTCGTGCGTCTTCCCCGACTTGGAGCCCTCCTAATTCGCTGGTTTGACCTTGCAAACCGGTTCGACATGAGTCTGGTCAAACTGGACAGCCTCGTCCTTCTTCTCCAACATATGCGGCTAGGGTTTCGGCCGCCATTGGAGCGCTTTTGAAGCTCCGATTCTTCCTCCTTCTCCCCCTCCCCCTTGCCGATTTGACCCCTTTCTTCGGCTTCCTCCATGATTTTGATCATTTCCTTCATTATAGAGTCCTCTAATTTATCCAACATGTTCCAAATCAATTTCTACGAATTGGGTTTTCTTGCTTCCCTTCCGCCTTTCTCCTCCTTTTCCCTTACCCCTGGTTTTCGAGCTCGGCCCTTCCGCCCACTCATTGTCCCATACCAGTTCTGCTCCCGCTCTACTCACCTTCCTTGCTTCCTTCCCATTATCGTCTCCCACCATGTCCGACCACAGGCTCATGACCATAGTCCGAATCTCATTGATGGTCTTGTCCATGGCGTCCAACCTTTCTTTCTTAGTCCTCGAGTTTGGCAGCGGTTTCTTGCTTCCCATAGAATCTGTAACATGCTATGAGGCCATGTGTTGGAACGTTGGTACCAACGGGTAGGGTAATTCGTGATACGAATTACGTAGTAAATCGTCCGGATTGAGCGACCTCCAACAGAATTTGGCATGAATCACTTAGAAACTAGGGTAGTTTTCACAATTAAGAAGTGTCTTAATCGGTACGTGAACGAATTTGGTGGAAATATCAAATATCATAAATAAAGTGATTAGGGTTAAGCCCTAATGATCCTATTTATGTTGGCTACCTGACAAGGTATTTTAGGTAGTCCAGAACTCTAAAGGAAATAAAATATATGCATAAATAAAAAAGATCCTTGAATATCTACTTGCCGTATGATTTAGAGAAAATCTAGCAGTTGCCTAATTCTTCTAGATCTCTAACCAAAATAATTTTCTAATATCATAGTACATAAATAAATAAATAAATGCCATAAAGAGATATTCCACCGGGTTGGACCATGTAGACGAACTCTAGCCACTTTTATTAATTCGTAATGGACCGGCGAAACGAGAATGAGGAGGGTAAAATAATTTTATATATTAATAATACATTAATTTAAAAGTCTTTGAAATTATTGCATCAAATATTTTGGGCTTCGACAATAGACAACACATAAATGTTTAGTTAATTCCTTGAAGTTATTCGTATGATGAACTCCGAATTTAAGTCCGGTTTATAAAATCTCGATTCTGGCAGTTTGATAGTCCTTCATTGTAAAATACATTTCAGTAGACAAACGTTATTAATTATGGTGTTTCTAAATTTTGTATTCTAGCTTGTTGTGTTATCTATTCAAAACATACTTTTGAGTTTAAAACACATTTATAGACTGTCACTTAGGAATTTTCTACCTAAACTGCTCATGCAGTGAGCAATGATGGGGAAATATTCATAAAATATCTATACCAATCCAAATATCATGATTCTTGTTGAAAAATGTCTAAATCGCATTTATATCTCATTTTAAAGAGTCTAAGGCCGATTTGATCATGTTATGGAAGAATAATTGGGATTTTACTAACAGTACACTATTCTGCAAACATTATAAATATTGGAACTTTCGCGAATTTTAATTAATTTATTAAACCTCATTCCAAATCTCAGAGATGCATGATAATGTTTACATGTCTATTTAAATTAGAAACATCAACAAACGAATGAAACTATTTATTTTGTATTTTACAAAAGAAGGGCAGATTGCTTACGGGATTTGGGGATTTTCAAGATTTGAGCTTATTCTACTTCAAAATCAACATGCAAATCCATTAGATGACTTACCCAATTGATTGTGAGGTCATATTACTCACTTATTTTAGTTGGTAAGAGAAGAATCATCAAAATTTCATCAAGAACATGTGCATGCATCAAGATTAAAACTAGTTTTAGAAGAACATTTTAACCCACCTTAACACTTTTCTTCTTAGAGTTTTGGATCAATTCCTTCTCCACTTTGAAATTTGCTTGACAAATTGAGTTCTAGCAAGTTTTGAATGGACTAAGATGTGTTAGAGAGTGAAAAGAGTGAAAAGGATGAAATAGAAGAATAAGAAAAAGGAATGGGTATGATTTTATTACCTTTTTACTTCTTTGTTGTAGCTTGATCATGAATTGAGATGTGTCATTATCTTTCTCAAGTTGAGAGGATAAGGAATATGTATTTGCATGTGAGAAATGGTGAAGGATAAATGGAGATGTGAAGCGTGAAGGAGTTTGGCTATGGAGGTTGGTAATGGAGGTTGAAGAAGGAGAGAGTGAATGAGGAAGAAGATGGTGTCCACTTAGTTATTGTGTATAATGGATTAGATTGTTGGAATATACTTGTGTGTATACAAGTATGTCTATACTACTTGTAGGTAGAGAGTTGCCTAATTACAATGGATTTTAGGTTGGCTATAGTCAACATGTCATGTGTTACATGACCATTTACTAGTTAGTTATTTTGTTGTGCACATGTGGTCTAATATCATTATACATTGGACAATTATAATGTTCGATTCGAGTGTTGATTTGGAAGCTTGGTTTAAATGGACTTTTGTTTCTTTACGTTTTTTGGATATTCGATTTAGTCATTTTGATTCCGTGAAATCGTCACTTAATTTAAGAATCACTCGGTTAAACATAAGATGGTTGAGAAGGAGTGTAATTGTATTACCTCGACCCGAGGTACTTCGACTCTTCGTGGTGTTCTTCATCGGACATTCCATTAAATATGCTAAACAACTAATTTTGTAAATTAACATAAGACGATCAATTTTCTTATTCAAGCGTTTACCGTACCTTTCTAACTGAGTTCGTAAGATTTTTTCTTTTTTTTTTGTTTCTCGAGGGGTCTCACAATTGTAGTGTATCAGGCCAGAACAACAGGAAGGAAAGATGTTTTATTTTATAAATGTGGTAATTAAAAATATTATGCTCCATCCATCCAATCTCAACTTCTTGTATTCCGTTTTGGTCCTTCCCAATCCCAACTTCTCATAACTTAAATGAAAAATATATCTCCAACTCTCTCGTATTTTTATCTACTTTACTTACATTTTCTAAATAATTCTAATTATTATATAATTTAGTCTAAAAATCTGTGGCAGTACCCAAGAAAAGTTAAGTCCGGGAAGGAGGGAGTATATTCTAAAAACAATATTAAAAATTAATTTAATCTTATTTTCTAAAATTATTTGTGTATATAGTTTAATTTTGAGTAAGTTTACTGGGAGACCGTCTTTATAGATCGATTAAAAGTAACAGACTAACATTATAATTATAGTCATAAGCATTGGGGTTTTTACAAAAAAAAAAAAATATCAATTTTATACATGCATCCAAAAATGTTGAATGTTTTGTATCAGAATAAGTACACAAAACTTTCTTTCCAACAACAATATCTCACGTCAAAGAAAAGTAGCATAACAAATTTAATTGTATGGGATTTAGAACATAACAAATGAGTTGTTTTGGTTTTAGTACTGAATATGCAACTAAATAAGTAAATTAATCTTTTACCAAAGGCAATACATGTTAATTAGATTAATTCATAATTTTTGTCCATTCGGCACTAACTAATTTATGGCATTTTTCAGATTTACAGAGTAGAATCATATATTCAGTGTTAGCATATATATATGGAAGACGTCGCTTTAATATGAGGATTTTAAATTCAAAGCAATTAATTAATTGGTTAAAGTATAGAAGGATTCATTAAGGCAACAAAATAATTACTTTTTACATATAGAAAATGTTTGATGCTGCCATCTAGGAATATTTAAACCAATAAGAAAGAAGCACAATTCCAACTCATTAATTAAAATTTAATGAGGTGGCATGCCTCAGAATGATAAAATGGATTTTATTTTAATGTATAGATAGATAATATTATTCCACAATTATCTAGAGACTTTGTATAATAATAATAATAATAATAATAATAATAATAATAATAATCCATAAGTTGCAGCATAAAAATATATAATTCATATGTATGAGAAGAAAAATGAAAGCAAGAGTACAGCTTGACCAGTCCTGCTGCAAGTGCAGTATGCATCATCTCATCTCATCTCATTTGCTTTGTTTGTTGAGCCGATCATATCGCATGCAAAAAAGAAGTCGATCCTCCCCGTCCACCTTGAGCCCTCATCGAATGTAGCGAGTGTAACAGTGGATACATCCAAGTTGGTAAAACTCAAACCTTCCCCATCTGCACTTTTTAAAACCTGACCCTTGAAGAACTTCACCTGTGCTGGTTTACTCAGGTCTTCAATGCTCTTTCCTAGATCAAGATAACCGAATCCCGTTTTAGCACTCTCTACCAAACCCAGAAAACAAACGTACCCATCTCCAAGATCCATAAAGCAACCCACGCTCCCACACCCCACTAGCTCAGGATTCCCTTCCAACAACGTTTCAGGCTTCTCAGATAATTTCCCATCCTCAATCTTATAAGCAACAACGTGGTCAACAAGAATTTATCATAGATCAAAAGCGCATCCTTATGAAATGGCAATGGAGGACCCCATAGTTGACCCTCATCATATCTCTGCCGGAATTCCGATAAGTCATAATTTTGAACTGAGACACGTGACCAGTAACGCTTTGTTAACAAATCAGCAAACAAATCGCAAGCTGCCCATTTCTTAGTTTCAGTGACAAAGGCACACGAGAACACACTTGTCGAAACATAAAACTTGTTGCCAACAACAACGTACTTCAGGTGGGTAATAAAACCAAATAAATTGACATATGGGCGCAGGAAAGGAGGGGAGTCAAGAGTTGTCCACTAATCATCTACAGGATCATAAACCTCGAAGACAATTTCTTCCTCAAAGTGACTACTGCAGCCCCTCGGCGACCGAGTAGAGAGGACATAGATACGTCCCTGATCTCCACTAGAATGGGATATGAGTACCTCAATCTCGATCTCATAGGCTTAATTGGTCCAGCAAGATTCAGATTAATGCTGGATGATCCATCCTTGTAACAGATGTCATATCTCAGCATTTTGAGACTACCTTTGGGTACAATGCGCCTGTCAGCAGGGGTTAGTCCAGATCCATGTGAAACAGCATAGAGAGAGCCATTCTTTGTGTGAACGAAGGCCATACCACATGGCCAGTAACCATCTTCAAACGAAGCCACTTCTTGAAGCACGAATTGGTCATGCTGACGACGACGACTAGTATCGTCAAACAATTTCGACAACTCAACAGACATAAAATGGTATGTATCAGTCTCAAACACACTTTCACGGTTTACATCCTCAGTAAAGCACAAACAGAGAAGCTTGGAGGAGTAGCATTTTGGCATAATATCCGTCCCTTGTTCTGCATCTGCTGATGTCTGCTGGGATGGAGATGACGATGATACCACACCAAAAACTGCTGCATGAGGAATTCTCTTTGATTTTTTAAATTTTTTTTTAGATTTTGGAATTTTCTTTGATGGTACTTGTGAACTATTCATGTTTTGGTTAATGCCTGACAAAAAACAGAGACAAGAACAAAAGTGATCACAGACATACATATCGAAATAGTTATTAAAAGAAAAAAAAAAACAAATCAATAGGAAACAACGCTGTATTCCTTTTAAAGGAATCAAAAGTAAACATTGATCCAAGATTGTGACTGAAATATAATTCTATAGAACGATCACTTACCAGCCGGCCGCTGCTCAGATCGAAGAAGAACAAGAAGAGAACGAATATCGGCAGTGTGGAATCGAGAAGATAGGGTTAGGCTTAATAAATAGGTTAGGGGAGAAAATTTTATTTAGCTCTCTTCCCACCCAACAAAAAGAGTAAGGAAGTTAACTGAATTGAATTTATTTTGTAGTATAAAAATAAATTAAGAATAACTGAACTGAAATTAATGAGATGAAGAGAACAGATCCTTAAGAATAGAGCCTAAGGGTTTGTTCTCTTCAACTCAAAACCCATTTAGTTCAGTTCATTTTTGCTTAGTTATATTTTATATTACAATTCAGTTCAGTTCAGTTCAATTCAGTTTAGTTCAGTTCAGAAAATTACAGTTGAAGAGAACAGAGCTTAAGTCTCTTGAGAAACAGTCTTTAGATAATTTATTTAGAGACGGACCTATATTATATAAAAAATTATCGTTGTTAATAATCAAAACACCTATGTTTTCAATATTGGTGTTTTTTCATATTACAACAAGACTTATTTCGTTACAACATAACGTTTTGATTAATAACATAGATTGTTTTGTTGATAACATGGAACGTCTATCGATAAGTTATCTAGAGAATGTTTCTTATAATACTTTGTACAAAAAGAATTACATTTAGGAGTAGACTAACAAATTTTATCCCACTATTTTGTTTTTATGGCCCTCAGTGGTTTTAGTTCAATACACTACTATTTTGCCCCAAATATACTCCATCCGTCTCAAAGCAGTTACCCATTTTAATTTTTTGCGGTTAACTTGAGCGCTTCTCAATTTATATTTCCAATTAATTCTAGAATTTGAAGAAATCAAACACAAAAATGTTGAACTGTGTGTTTTATGCGTTTCTTGTAAATGGCATTTGCGGAGTTGGTAGCTGATGTGACAATGAAATGTGTAATTTTGCATGCTTTTAGACAGTCCCTCGTTTTCTGCCAAATATTCAATATTTACATCATATTATGGTCAATTACGAACTTCTTGTGTATTTTGTAGAGCATGATTGCGGTTTCGAGGAATTGCACGATTTTCGGTGCCAAAATGTCATATTTAAGTAATCGAGGAAAATAAGGATACTTGATTTGCTTGTTATACGGAGTTCGAGGTGTCAAAATATGTCATATGACCAACCAATGCGAAGATAAATGAAGATGCTACAACATTGTAGAAGACCACTTTTCAAGGAAACGAAGTTATGAAGCCCGAAATTGAAGAACGAAGAAAACAGATTTGAACCTGGGCATATCAAAGGACTGCGGGGCCCAGGGGACCGTATAAGGTATTATGCGGCCCCTGGGGGACCACGGTGATGGAAGAATCTAGAAGACAGGCTTCTCTTGACCTGTTAAGTTAGATCCCGCCTTCCTAACCCTCCTTATATATGATGGGCGACCAGAGCAAGAATTTTTCACTATAAATAAGTGCCTTGGGCTCTCATAATTACACACCGCAATCAAAGCAGCTCTTTTGAGAGAGAACTAGTCCTCGGGGAAGTGAAAGCGAAAAAACGCAAAACCCTGGTCGTCAGCAACAACAAGGAGGAAACACTAGAAGCAGCACGAAGTCATCAAAGACTAAGCTTCTCTTTTCTCTTGCTATTTTCGATTTCTTCTGTCTTTTATTCAATTTGATTATGAGTAGCTAAATTCATATTGTAAAGGCAAACTCCGAAACTCTACTGTGCTACTTCTTTATATGCCGTGTTATATTAATGAAATAGCTCTTAGACGTAAATCGTGATTATACAACTCTATGCATCCATCGTGGTGTGATGTTCTGCTGAGTAACATAGTAGTTTCATTAAACTTAGTAGAGGTATTGGTATCGATTGTGCCTTGGTATTTAGTATTATGCCATGCTGTCGTTAGAGGTAATTCTGTAGTATAACAACTAGGAAGTTGGGAGTAGCATAGTAAGAGATAGGCCGGGGGTCCTTTACGCTTCACCATCACTGATAAAACAACTGTTAGAATTGAATCACAATATAATCATATGCTTAATCAAAATTTGTATGTTTTCTGCCTTCGAAACCATTACGTTATTTGCTTATTCCTATGCTAAGTGTCAGGAAGAGCGACATCCCAAGTCGACTTTCCGCTATAACTGTGGATTTGAAGACATCCGACTACAAAATAAATTTAATCTTTAATTGTATTTGAGAATTGCAGGTACTATAACGAATACAAATTCTTAAGTGCACATCAAAATTTGGTGCCGCTGCCGGGGACACTTGACCGCTCAAGCAAGTTTCGATCATCCAGATAAGTTGAATTCTTTCTTTCGCATTACTTTACACACTGTCTTTCAATTCGTATAGCATAAACCCAAAAAAATTATAAAATATGTAGAAATCGATTTCTATAGATTAAAACCCAAAAATATTTTCTTTCTCATATTTGTTCGTTTACTCATCAAAAAACCCGAAAAATACGTAATTTCATATTTCTGTTTATTCGAAACTAGAATTACTCTTCTTAGTTTTATCTATCTGTATCTGTGATAGCTTGTGTTAGTCTTTATGCAAGGCAGGAGAAGCGCGGTAACACCGATAGTGTTAGGAATATCTGTTTATATTTTGTTCAGAAACCCTAATAACTTATCTTAGCTCAAAACGGTAACTAGTACTCTTCGTTCACTTGAACATTGTAAAAGAGAAAGCTTACTGAGTATGTTAGTCTCGTATATCTTGTATAGGATGTTAGGTGATGAGTCGATTTTACATCGTCTCATTTGGTCCTTTTTACCGTCTTGTTATCGGTCTTAAGTGTATTTATAGTTTATTTTATTAGAGTTTTGTTACGTTTTCGTGTTTTGTGTGTTTTGTAGGTGTTTGTTGAAATTGCATTGAAACAAGGCTGAAAAAATGCATATTAATGCATTAATAGAAGCAATAAAGTTCCAAATCCTTAAAGAAGGTTGAAGCGGAGTCCAGCGAAACGGAAGTGGATTCGGAGTTCGGATGGAGATTCTAGAGATGTTCGAGCAAAGATATGTGGAAGTGCCAACTTGGAGCAGTCATAGTATTTTGGCCATCACTTTCTCATATGAATTCCGATTGACCTGATCTTGGTGTCCAAGCATAGTTAAGACCAAGAGCTATAACTTTCATGAAGGAATCATTTCCAAATTCCGATATTTAGACACTCAAAAAGGCCAAAAACTCGGATCTAGAAGTTTTGGCTCTGCGAAATCCTCTGGCGGATGCAGACACATTGTCGTGCACCAGGGCCCGTTTGCGGCCCAAGATGCATATTTCACCATATGTATCCAATTTTTGCAATTTTTCATCATATTCTCATTATTTTCGTTCTATTCTCTTCTAAAAAACTCTAGACTTTATTCTTGGTAATTCCTTCACCATCTTTGAGGAATTGAACCCGATTTACATTGTATTTGACGATTGATTCTTGATTGGGAGAACATATTCATACTTTTCTACCGATTGAATTCCAGTTTCTTCAGTTTTTACCTAGGGTTCGTGACACAAATTGGTAAAATCTATATCAACTTTCGATTCCTGGTATTTAGTTATTGATTATGTTTATTATGTGTTCGTATATGATATTGATTATGTCTTCGCATATCATAAGTAGCTAAACACCCAATTATGGGGTGGTGATGGATTCAATGCATGCTAGTTAGGGTTTATGCAATTCAATAACATGTAAGATGCGATTTACTCTATGCCGTTTTGATTCTTGCTCTTGATCTTGCTTGTTGCTCTTGCTTGTTGCTTGCTCTTACTTGCTGCTTGCCTTTGCTTGTTGCTTGCTCTTCTTTTTGCTCCTCTTCTCTTGCTCCTCTTCTTTTTATGCTCCTCTTGATGTGTTGCTTGGTGTCTAGAAATGAATGAAATGGGTCCTCTATTTATAACACTTTGAAAGGGCATAAGAAGAGCATATTCCCCTAGAATATAGGAGCGCATGGCCCAACTCTTCAACTCTAGCCCATTTTCATTACATGGAGCCCTAGTCCATTAATTCTGGCCCAATTTCACCACATGGAGACCTAGCCCATTACTTACCCCAATTTCACTACATGGAGCCTAGTCAATCACCTATTGATTTATTTACATGTAGCACAATTTATCTACGTGTGATTTACATGATTTACTTTCACGTTGCCCATGTGACATAATTTGATTTAAATTATATATATATATTAGAAAATAATCTAGCAATTTTATTTTAGAATTTAATTTAGTAAAATTCTAAAAATGCTAGAAAATTGTATTTTTGTTTTTCTAGTATATATTTTTAAATGTCGTTTTATAGTAGACGAATTTCGTTCCTCTACAGTGTCCCAGTGATAATTAGAGTAAATCGACATCGTTATTATTGCATCTATTCCTACTAGCTAGCATCGATTGTTCATTACCACTATGTAATTTGATAACTTATCTTGATAAAATCGATATACATGTGTTGATTTCTTTGCGTTGAGAGTTCGAGTTAGATAAGTAATTAGAACTCGCTGCCGAAGCAAAAAATAACCCTTTTACTGCTTTCCTGTTGATAATTATATTCCGTGAAAAGAACAAAGCTTAGTTAAGTCCTGAGAGACCGACCTCAGGGCTAACTTCACTGTACTACAAATTTCGTAGTGTTGAGAATTAACTCTTGGCTACAAACAATTTATAACATTAATTTGACACATCAAGTTTTTTTCACCGCTGCCGGGGACTTGACTCCTTTGTTTGATTTACGGAATTTAATTTTTCGACTGCATATATTAGTTAGTTTTTGTTATTTTCTTTTTCTTTTTTGGCGTAGATTGTTTTGGCGGAACTGCTTTGGTTTCTTTTGTGTGTGTGCAGGAGCGTATGGATTGCTCGGATTGCTATGTGTGTGGAATGGACGGTCATGTTGCAGCAAATTGTGTAGATAGGTACCCGCTTTGTCATTTTCGATAGGATTCTGGAGAGACACTTGATAGAGCATGGTTTAGATTTAAGGAGTTGCAGGAGAGGTATAAGAACCATGGTTTGACATTGGGAGAGCTCATGTGGATTTTCTACAACAGTATAACAGGTGAGTGACAAGAGATGGTGGATAGAGCCACAGGAGGAACGATTATGACTTTAGCTCCTCAAAAACTTGAAGGGACGATCAACTGTCTGGCTACAAAAGTCACCACTTCTGAAATCAGCCTAGCAGCTCGGTTGTATTTAGGACCAATAAGATAGTGATGAGCTGGCAGAATATGAGACTACTACCACCACAACCACTGTATTTATTTTTAATATGTTGACTGCATATATATATTTTTATTAAATATCATATGAATTTATCTACAAAACTCCGAAAAATATTTCGAACATATATTTGGATTCATCGCGACAAGACGAATCCATAGACACCAATTTTAAATATTATTATGAAATTTTCTTCACAAAAATAAAGAAAAAAAGAAAATTATAATTTAGATATATAATTCTATTAGTTTTGTAAATTTTAAATTTGAACAAAAAATTATGGAACATTTTAATTATATATAATGCAATGCACCATATAACTTGCACTTTTTATTTTTAGTACGTTGACTGCATATATAAATATCATATAAATTTATCTACAGAACTCCGAAAAATATTTAGAACATATATTTGGATTCACCGTGACAAAGACGAATCCATAGACACCAATTTATATATTATTATGCAATTCTCTCCACAAATTTAAAGAAAAAAAGAAAATTGTAATTTAGAAGTATAATTCTATTGGTTGTGTAAATTTTAAATTTGGAAAAAAATCTATGGAACATTTTATATAATTATATAGTACAATGCAATGCACCAAATAACTTGCACTATTTATTTTCAGTATGTTGACTGCATACATATATTTTTATTAAATCTCATAAAAATTTATATACAAAACTCCGAAAAATATTTCGAACATATATTTGAATTCACCGCGACAATACGAATCTATATACACTAATTTTAAATATTATTATGAATTAAATAAAATATTTATTCATAAAAATAAAATATAAATTTATTAAATTGAATATATTGATTGCGTAAATCCTAATTTTGGGAAATAAGATGTGGAACATGTGAGTTGTTTACAATGCGATGAAATTATGAATTCCACTATTTATTTTTTGTATGTTGACTGCATATAGTTTTTATTAAATTTCACATAATTTTATTTACAAAATATAAGGTACATTTGGATCAGCGCGACATGACAAATTCATAGACACCAATGTTGAATATTATTATTTATTAAATAAATCATTAAAATGAAATATAAATCTATTAAATGAGATATATTGGTTGTGTAAATTCAATTTTACAAAATAAGTTATTAAACATTTTAATTCAATACTATACAATGCACCTTATCACTTTCACTCTGTTTTTTTTTACCGTATACATTGTTTTTATAAAATCTCATATAAATTTATCAAAAAACTTCGAAAATATTTTTAATATATATTCGGATTTTCCGTAACAAAAGCGAATCCTTTTTGATCTTAAATATTATTATTAAATGAAATAATTTTTTCATTAAAATATAATATAAATTTATTAAATGCAATAAAATGAAATAATGACATTTTTAAAAATAGAGCATTTATTAAATATAACACTCCTCGAATCTATTTAAAAGAAAATTAATAGTTATTTAGATGTCCAATTATAAATTTTGATTCTACATTGGAGCAGAGTTCGATTAGGGGAGTCTTAGTGTTGTTGCTAGGATCATGAGGGCAATAACATCAATGATTTTCTTGACAGTATACTACTCATATACTCCCTCCGTCACGGACACAACTACATGTTGGTCCGGACACAAGTTTTAAGATAAAGTGAATAAAGTAGGAGAGATAATGAATAAAGTAGCAAAAAGAGTAAATAAAGTATTGAAAGAGTGTTATTAAAATATGAGAGATTGTAAATAAAATATGAGATATGTCAATAAAGTAGGAGATAGATTTTCTATTTAAAGAGGAGAAGTTGAGTTCGGAACGGACCAAAACGGAAAATTGAAAGTTTTGAGTTCGGGGCGAAGGGAGTATATAACAAAAGTTGTGAGTTAGGCCTAGAGACGGTCTCTTGACAATATTTGCATGTTTTCATCTTGGCCTATATCTTACTACAATGGTATTTCGTTATTTTACTTTTAAACGGATCGGGTTCTATCTAACCCGAATTCAACCCTGCTTGAAATAATGATGTTTAGGTCCGGTGTGGCATATACTCGAACCCGTTCCATACCTTTGTAACAAGACCAGACCGCAACATTTTATGATTAATTTAGTAAAAACTATTCACTCCGTCCTGCAGAATTTCATACATTTGTCATTTTTAGTCGTCCCATAAAACTTCATACATTACCAAAAAGGCTACCACGACAAATAATAAACAATCTCAACTTTTCACTCAAATTACACACTTTGCCACTAAAAGTACACTTTATCCCACCTTTATTATATTCTATCAAAACTTTAGCTTTTCACATAAAACTGCGCGCTAGCTCTCCGAGACGGAGGGAGTACATTTTTCCCGCGGGTGGGGCGGGCGAATACTCTTTAGGCGGGAAAACTCTCTTCGATCTTCTCTCTACTTTCTTGACCCATATATGACGAGGGGGGGAGATGTCGATACTCTCTGGTGGGAAACTCCTTGATCTTCTCTATCTTTCTTGATCTCCATGAATTGAGGGCATATACTCTCTATGCGGGGAACTCTCTTCGATCTTCGATCTACTTTCTTCATTCATAACGGGCCTCTAGGTTTGGTTTGGGGGGGGGGGGGGGGGGGTGGGGGTTGGAATTGGGGGGAAAAACAATTATAGCATGTGAAAATATGTTTGTTGAACAATAACTTTTGTGTCATTGGTAGGGTGACTACATAAGACTGCGGGGGATGTTGGAAACGAGAGGGGGGGGGGGGTGTTTGTACAATAATAATTTTCATGTGTGTGTGGCAGGGTGACCACATACCACCATGATTTGTTGGGAAAAAAACCCTATTGACCTTGTTGTATACGTTTGTATTTTATTTTGGTTCATTTTGAGGGATACAAATTTTTAAAAAAACATGTATCTGTTATTAATTAATAGGTCAGATATGGTAGGACCCGGTATAAAATATGTGTTATCAACCCGTCGGGTCCCTAACGGATTTAATGTTGGATTCTACCTCTTTTAAAGCATATCCATCCTGATGAGTCGTACTTATAAATTTTCTATAGTTAGCATAAAAAAAAAAACTCAATGATATAGTATTGAATGACTACTTGTGACGAACAATGGCGTTGTTTACGTAAGTTTATTATTTTATTTTATCGATTAATTTATATTGTATAAATGGCTTTTATTTATTATTAAAAGTAAACTATACTTCGCAACGGGTTAGTACTAGTAAAAATATATAATTCATATGTATGAGAAGAAAAATGAAAGCAAGAGCACAGCTTGACCAGTCCTGCTGCAAGTGCAGCATGCATCATCTCATCTCATTTGGTTTATTTGTTGAGCCGATCATATCGCATGCAAAAAAGAAGTCGATCCTCCCCGTCCACCTTGAGCCCTCATCGAATGTAGCGAGTGTAACAGTGGATACATCCAAATTGGTAAAACTCAAACCTTCCCCATCTGCACTTTTTAAAACCTGACCCTTGAAGAACTTCACCTGTGCTGGTTTACTCAGGCCTTCAATGCTCTTTCCTAGATCTAGATAACCGAATCCCGTTTTAGCACTCTCGACCAAACCCAGAAAACAAACGTACCCATCTCCAAGATCCATAAAGCAACCCACGCTCCCACACCCCACTAGCTCAGGATTCCCTTCCAACAAGGTTTCAGGCTTCTTAGATAATTTCCCATCCTCAATCTTATAAGCAACCACGTTCCAGTACGAGGCCTCCAACGTGGTCAACAAGAATTTATCATAGATCAAAAGCGCATCCTTATGAAATGGCAATGGAGGACCCCATAGTTGACCCTCATCATATCTCTGCCGGAATTCCGATAAGTCATAATTTTGAACTGAGACACGTGACTAGTAACGCTTTGTTAACAAATCAGCAAACAAATCGCAAGCTGCCCATTTCTTAGTTTCAGTGTCAAAGGTGTTGAAAATATTAAGCTCAATTTATAAATAGAAGAATTTAAAGGGACCTAGAATTAAATATACAAAAGCAAGGGACTTTGGAGAAATATCTAGAAGGGACCAAGATGCAACAAGAAGAATATTGAAGCTGCAAGAATTATCGAGAAAGTCGGCAATTAATATGGACTAATTAATATGAAGTCAATGGCAGCAACGAAACTTCTAGTATGGCGGCATGTTTAGATAATTAATTAGTAAAGACAACCAACATGGAAAATGTATAAATAGGCAGCTTGATCAATTTTAGCATGAAGAATGAGTGAAGAAGAATTAGTGAAGAAGAAAAGCCAGTGAGAAAAGAAAAAAGAAAAAAGCAGCAGCTCGTGTGTTATAGATATTGAAATAGCTTGAGTGTGTTGAGTCTTTTGTACCAAAATATTGTATTACTTTGTGTGTAATAAGAGTCGAGTTATTTCCGTTGCACAAAATTAATCGTTCCTGGGCACCTTGATATCCGTAAACGGTTAAAACACCCAACAAATTTGGCATCAGAGCCACGTCATTTGGAGGAAGAGTACCCGAAGGTATATATGGCGTTCGTGGCAAATACCATGCAGCAACAGGTCCCGAAGCTTGAAAAGCATAACTATGGAAATTGGAGCATCCAAATGCGAGTCTTGTTGCAATCGCAAGACTTGTGGGAAATTGTTGAAGCATGATATGATGAGCCTGGTTCCGTGGGCGAAAATGCCTTGACGAATAATCGGAAGGCGCATTACGAGAAGCTAGAAAGCGCGACAAGAAGGCGTTGTACCTTATTTATCAAGGAGTTGATGAAACGACATTTTAGAAAATTAGCGCAGCGGCAAAGTCGAAGGAAGCATGGGAGATTCTGAAGAATTCCCATACTGGCGTCGATAAAGCGGTACGTGTTCGACTCCAAATTCTTCGTGTCGAATTTGAAGCATTAAATATGAGTGAGTCCGAGTCTATTTCTGATTATTGTACGAGAACACTAGTCCTCGTAAATAAAATGGAAAGACTCGGTGAGGAAGTCGAAGACGTTCGAGTTGTAGAAAAGATCTTGAGATCGTTAACGGAGAAGTTTGAGCACGTCGTTGCGGCGATTGAGGAGTCAAAAGACTTGAATACGATGACGGTGGACCAGTTGCAAAGTAGCCTAGAAGTGCACGAGCAACGAATGAAGAGAAAGAGTCCTAGGTCGTTGGAGCAAGCGCTAGAAGCGAAAATGAAGATAAAAGAAGATGATAAGTTGGAGTTTGTTGCAGCTCGTGGAAGAGGAACTCGTGGACGTGGATATTATCGCGGTAGAGGAGGCCGTGGAGATTATCGAAGACAGGGAGTATATGGTGATCAAGATACGTATGCACCTCGAGGTCGAGGTCGAGGCGTGATAGAGGATCAGACTGACGGCGAAATCAAGCTAAGTCGGCGGACTTATGATAAAAGAAATGTTGAGTGTTATAATTGCCACAAATATGGACACTACGATTATGAGTGTCGGCGCCAAAAATATGGGAGGATGACGAAGTGAACTACGCAGATGCCGATGTCACGAGCGACAAGCGGATCGACATCCTTTGTTCATACATAAAGGAGTTGAGGATGAATATTCCACGTGGTATCTTGATAGTGGAGCAAGCAATCACATATGCGGAAAAAGGAGATGTTCATGAAACTTGATAAAAGCGGAAGAAGATGTGGCGTTAGATTACTCCAAAGTTACGGTCGAAGGCAAAATGCGATTCTTTACAAATCTAGAAATGGTAGTCATGGTGATATATCAGACGTTTATTACATTCCTGCCATGAAAAGCAATATTTTAAGTCTTGGCCAACTATTGAAGAAAGGATTTATCATCAATATGAAGGATCCATATATGACACTTAAAGATGCACGTGGAAATTTGATTGCGCGTGTGGAGATGACAAAGAATAGGTTATTCCCGTTAACATTAAGGCATGATACACTTAAGTGCATGAAAAGTGCATAAAAGATGAGTCATGGTTGTGGCATTTGCGGTTTGGACATTTAAACTTTGGAGGCCTGAAGTTGTTGTCTGCTAAGAATATGGTGAAAGGTCTGCCTCATATCGATCACCCGAATGAAGTATGTGAAGGATGCATTCTTGAAAAGCATCATAGGCCGAGTTTCTCGAAGGAGAAGAGATGGAGAGCATCACGTCCATTAGAGATAGTGCACACGGATGTTTGTGGTCCACTAAAGCCCGAATCTCTCGGAGGTAACAATTACTTCCTTACTTTCATTGATGATTTTTCTAGAAAGACGTGGGTTTATTTCTTGAAAAGAAAATCGGAAGTATTTGAAGTGTTCAAAGAATTTAAGAACTTGGTGGAGAATCAAAGTGGTTGTCGTATAAAAGTCCTAAGATCCGATCAAGGTGGAGAATACACGTCGGATATGTTCGAGAAATTTTGCAGAGATTATGGAATCAGACATCGATTGGCCTTGACTACCACAGTTGAATGGAGTTGCAGAAAGAAAGAATCGCACTATATTGGACATGGCAAGAAGCATGGTGAAAGGAAAGAACTTGCCTCGAGAAGTTTGGGCATAAAAGTATGTACGGCGTGTACCTGTTGAACCGCTGTCCTACGAAAAGTGTACGGTTCAAGACTCCTGAAGAAGCATGGAGTTCGTTCAAGCCAGGCGTTTCACATTTGAGAGTGTTTGGATGTATTGCGGCGTACGCGAAAATTCCGGAGGCCAGAAGGACCAAGCTTGACGACAAAGGTGAGAAATGCATTTTTGTTGGATATGGAGATAGAACGATGGGTTACAAGTTATATAATCCACTAACGAAGAAGAATATTATAAGTCGGGATGTCGTGTTTGAAGAAGATCAAATGTGGAATTGGAAAGATCTACCAGATAAAGGAAAATTTATAGTTGTTGAAGGAGAAGAAAGTGAAGAAGAAGCTCATATACGGTTGATGAAGCTGAGTCGCCACCGAGAAGGACACGAAGCTTGAGAGATATCTATGAAGCAACTGAAGCACAAGAAGGAAGTGTGAATCTAATTTGTCTCCACGCACATTATGATAATAGAACGTCCGAAGACGTTGTGCAAAAAAAAAAAAAAACAATGGTCGAATAGAATTGAGAACGGACGCAAAGGTGGTGTTGGTATAAGCAATACGAGTCGTTCAAGTAAAGAGCCCGAAGGCTGGAGGAAAATTGGCGCAAGAAGTGCGTCCGTACACAAAAATATGTCATCGAGAAAGTTTCGGCATATAAATCATGATTTGCGACGAATGAGACCAAAAGCAAATAAGTGGAGTCGATGCATACCATATGAGGTAAGCAAGTTGTACGATGACTAGGCGGCGCGGATTTTCGGAAATTGAGCTTAAGGGAGGATGTTGAAAATATTAAGCTCAATTTATAAATAGAAGAATCTAGAGGGATCTAGAATTAAATATACAAAAGCAAGGGACTTTGGAGAAATATCTAGAAGGGACCAAGATGCAACAAGAAGACTATTCAAGCTGCAAGAATTATCGAGAAAGTCGGCAATTAATATGGACTAATTAATATGAAGTCAATGGCAGCAACGAAACTTCTAGTATGGCAGCATGTTTAGATAATTAATTAGTAAAGACAACCAAAATGGAAATTGTGTAAATAGGCAACTTGATCAATTTTAGCATGAAGAATGAGTGAAGAAGAATTAGTGAAGAAGAAAAGCTAGTGAGAAAAGAAAAAAGAAAAAAGCAGCAGCTCGTGTGTCATAGATATTGAAATAGCTTGAGTGTGTTGAGTCTTTTGTACCAAAATATTGTACTACTTTGTGTGTAATAAGAGTCGAGTTATTTAGTTCTTGAAATTAATGGATTCATGCAGGCTTGATCCGTAAATAACTTAAAACAACAAAAGGCACACCAGAACACACTTGTCGAAACATAAAACTTGTTGCCAACAACAACGTACTTCAGGTGGGTAATAAAACCAAATAAATTGACATATGGGCGCAGGAAAGGAGGGGAGTCAAGAGTTGTCCACTCATCATCTACAGGATCATAAACCTCGAAGACAATTTCTTCCTCAAAGTGACTACTGCAGCCCCTCGGCGACCGAGTAAAGAGGACATAGATACGTCCCTTGATCTCCACAAGAATGGGATATGAGTACCTCAATCTCGATCTCATAGGCTTAATTGGTCCAGCAAGATTCAGATTAATGCTGGATGATCCATCCTTGTAACAGATGTCATATCTCAGCATTTTGAGACTACCTTTGGGTACAATGCGCCTGTCAGCAGGGGTTAGTCCAGATCCATGTGAAACAGCATAGAGAGAGCCATTCTTTGTGTGAACTAAGGCCATACCACATGGCCAGTAACCATCTTCAAACGAAGCCACTTCTTGAAGCACGGATTGGTCATGTTGTCGAGGACGACTAGTATCGTCAAACAATTTCGACAACTCAACAGACATAAAATGGTATGTATCAGTCTCAAACACACTTTCACGGTTTACATCCTCAGTAAAGCACAAACAGAGAAGCTTGGAGGAGTAGCATTTTGGCATAATATCCGTCCCTTGTTCTGCATCTGCTGATGTCTGCTGGGATGGAGATGACGATGATACCACACCAAAAACTGCTGCATGTGGAATTCTCTTTGATTTTTTTATTTTTTAGATTTTGGAATTTTATTTGATGGTACTTGTGAACTATTCATGTTTTGGTTAATGCCTGACAAAAAACAGAGACAAGAACAAAAGTGATCACAGACATACATATCGAAATAGTTATTAAAAGGAAAAAAAAAAAAAATCAATAGGAAACAACGCTGTATTCCTTTTAAAGGAATCAAAAGTAAACATTGATCCAAGATTGTGACTGAAATTTAATTCTATAGAACGATCACATACCAGCCGGCCGCTGCTCAGATCGAAGAAGAACAAGAAGAGAACGAATATCGGCAATGTGGAATCGAGAAGATAGGGTTAGGCATAATAAATAGGTTAGGGGAGAAAATTTTATTTAGCTCTCTTCCCACCCAACAAAAAGAGTAAGGATGTTAACTGAATTGAATTTATTTTGTAGTATAAAAATAAATTAAGAATAACTGAACTGAAATTAATGAGATGAAGAGAACAGATCCTTAAGAACAGGCAAGGGTTTATTCTTGTTAACTTCATTCGATTCGATTCATTTTGATTGAAGAAACGAGCTAAGTCTCTTGAAAAACAGTCTTTAGATAATTTATTTAGAGACGGACCTATATTATATAAAAAATTATCGTTGTTAATAATCAAAACACCTATGTTTTCAATATTGGTGTTTTATCACATTACAACAAGACTTATTTCGTTACAACATAGACGTTTTGATTAATAACATAGATTTTTTTATTGATAACATGGGCAAATACATCGATAAGTTATCTGGCTTTCTCATACTTTGTACAAAAAGAATTACATTTAGGAGCAGACTAACGAATTTTATCCCACTATTTTGTTTTTATGGCCCTCAATGGTTTTAGTTCAATACACTACTATTTTGCCCCAAATATACTCCATCCGTCTCAAAGCAGTTACCCATTTTAAATTTTTGCGGTTAACTTGAGCGCTTATCAATTTATATTTCCAATTAATTCTAGAATTTCAAGAAATCAAACACAAAAATGTTGAACTGTGTGTTTTATGCGTTTCTTGTAAATGGCATTCTGGAGTTAGTGGTGATGTAATGATGAAATGTGTAATTTTGCATGCTTTTAGACAGACCCTCGTTTTCTGCCCAATATTCAATATTTACATCATATTATGGTCAATTATGAACTTCTTTTGTATTTTGTAGAGCATGATCGTGGTTTCGAGGAATTGCACGATTTTCGGTGCCAAAATGTCATATTTAGGCGAAATCGAGAAAAATAAGGATACACTGATTTGCCCGTTATACACAGTTCGAGGTGTCAAAATATGCATATGACCAACCAATGCGAAGATAAATGAAGATGCTACAACATTGTAGAAGACCATTTTTCGAGGAAACGAAGTTACGAAGCCCGAAATTGAAGAACGAAGAAAACAAATTTGAACCTGGGCATATCAAAGGACTGCGGGGCCCAGGGGACCGCATAAGGTATTCTGCGGCAACTGGGGGACCGCAGTGATGGAAGAATCTAGAAAACAGGCTTCTCTTGACCTGTTAAGTTAGAGCCCGCCTTCCTAACCCTCCTTAGATATGATGGGCGGCCAAAGCACGAATTTTCCACTATATGTTAGGAAATTTGTTAGATATTTTGTTAGAAATATCTGTTTAGATTTTGATCAGCAACATGATGACTTATCTTAGTCTCAGAAAGGTGATTAATACTCTTGGTTCACTTGAACATTGTAAAAGAGGAAACCCACTAAGTATGATAGTCTAGCTAATCTTGTATAGGATGTTAGGTCTCAAAATGTAATTTTTATTTTATGAAGAAGACGATGATGCTTTACGAAATTTGGCTTGTTATTGAGCTTTGCCTATTTTTGTCTTTGGTGATAGTTTGAGCTAGATGCTTTTCGACTTCTCTTTGGCTTTTCTTCTCTCAATTTCTCGACTGACATATTTGCTCATTTGCTTTGAAGCAAGAGCATCCTCAGTCTCTTCCTTGCTTTTCTTCTTTTCAGAAGTTCCTTGAGCAACTAGAGCAACATTCTGCAACTTTTCAGTTGTTTGTTCTCTTTGTGTTGTCTCATAATCTATCGTAGCAAGATGTGAGAAGAGTTCCACTGGAGTGATATTTGGCATTCCTTGGTTAAAATAAAAGAATTTGGTATGCTCCCAGTTGTGATTAAGACTTCTGACAATAGTCTTAATCTTTTACATTGGGAGTATCATTCTTTCCCAAGTCTTGCCATATCACTCATGAGAGTGGTAAATCTGAAATCAAGTTCTTCGAGTTTGATGGGTCCTTGTTTGAAATTTTAAATTTCAATTTGAGAACTTTCGAACTTGTTTTCTTTGGTTTTCGGTTAAACCTGATTTCTTCAATCAGTTGCCAGGCAACTTTCGCCGTTTTAGCACCCCACAGTTTACACTGTATGTGCTCAGGTGTCGATCTGATGATGATATAACGAGCTTGATCATCCAGACGATTTCTCTTGGCATCTTCCGATGTCCATAGTTCTCTGGGCATTGGTTCGTAAATAACTTGACTGGTAGATCTCCCACTTGTTGACGCATCGGTTTGTGAAGATCCTTCGCTTTGATCTCTGTCTCTACCATTAGAAACCTCCATGACTTGTTTGAGTTGTTGAATGACTATTGGGCCATTCTTTATCACTTCGATCATTTAGTCACTTATGGCTTCAAGGTGGAGCATCATGTTATTTTTCCATTTCTCGTAATTCTCTGGTTTGAGAACGGGTGCATCACTCAGAGACATTCCTGCACACTTAACACACAAATTAAATAGTCCTCGAAAATGGACAAAGTTCCTTCACCTATCTGGGGATCTAGGTTCGGTCACGGAAAGGTGGTGAACCTCTGCTCTGATACCACTTGTTGGTCGGATAGCAAAGTAAAAAGCCTAGAGGGGGGTGAATAGTCTTTTAAAACTTTTGTCGATAAACACAATTTCTCAGATATCTGTGAAGATATCTGATACTTAGATCAGGCGGAAGACTTAAGATAGATAAGTCGAGAAACTCTTAAAGTGTGTGTGTGTGTGTTCTTTGAAAAGTAAGTCTGAGAAAAGTAAATAACCACAGCAAGTATAGTGGTATACGGAGGTGGCGTAATCCTCCAGCTAATCCACCGGTCTTCGAGACCTAGAATTCACTAGAATAGATAATTGAGTTCTCCTTACAAAATTCTATTCTAAAATTCCTTTAAGCAGATGGTTCTGACGAATGTTTCCCTGAGTTGTTCGGCTTTCACAACCAAGTACTTCTACTCGAAACCTTTTGAGTTATTCCCTAGCTTCCCAAGCTAAGTACTTCCTATACTCAATAACCTTGGAGTTATTCCCTAGTTTCCCAAATCAAGTACTTCCTATACTCCGGTAACCTTGGAGTTATTCCCTGATTTTTCAAACTAAGTACTTCCTATACTCAATAACCTTGGAGTTATTCCCTAGTTTCCCAAATCAAGTACTTCCTATACTCCGGTAACCTTGGAGTTATTCCCTGATTTTTCAAAATAAGTACTTCCTGTAGTCCACGCCAGTTATGGTGTTGGTTTCGGTTTGAGTTGTCAGATGAGCTTCTTTAATAACTTATTCAGTTATTCAGATAGCTCTGTGAATCAAGAATACTTAATACACTTTTCAATGTATGGTATCTTGTTCTTTTTACTGACCCAAGTCTTAGATAAGTGTTCAAGAGAATGAATCTCAGATACTTGATCTTTCGTTTCAACTCTTTCACAGATAGCTGTGCTTGCTTAGGATCAGGACACTTAGAACTTCAATGTTACTCAAGATCAAAAGCTTTGGTCGCAATAAAAAGCTTTAGTGCATAGCGAAGCTTTGAGGATAAGTAATTTTCTTTGAGAGAGTAAGATGTTCAGTAAGTTCTGTGTTTCAGCGTCGTGTATACTCAAGCAGTCTAAGTGTTGATATTTATAGATGAATTTGAGTGCCGTTTGAATAGTATCCGTTTGGCTCAAATTCAAACTATTGATATCTGTGTATAGTACTGTAGCAGATTTTGTCTTCTTCTTCAGAAGCTGCCGTTGCTTTTGTTCAGACATCTCTGTCCGTGCATTAAATGCATTGTACTATACTTTTTGTCCTGTAGTGTCAACGGAACTATGCTTTGTATCAGAAACTAGTATTATCTGATTCTTTGCACGTCCTTATCTTCAATCTTCAGATACCACTTTTATTGAAACAACTTTGTTTGCAATATATATATTTACATTTGAAATGTGGTTAAAGCTCAAGGTATCGAGAATAGATATCTGTGGACACTTTCCTTGTTTTCGGATAGACCTTTCATTTCTCGATATCTCTTGTGACATAGTTTGTTTAAAACTATTTGTGTCTTCAAGATATCGCTAAGGTATCGAGAAGCTATTTGATAATCTTATGCGATTCTTCAAGTCTTCAATGTCGTTGAGCTTGTTACCTTGGAGAAATTGGAAGCGATATCTGTTTCTATTGTCGAAACAGCCACTTCAAGAAGGATTGTCTGCCTTGACAAACTAAGGACGGTGACAAGAAAGATAGAAGAATCTTGGAAGAAGCGAAGCCTTGTTAGCGAAGAAAGAAAGAAAATCCAAAGTCATTTGGATGCTCTAGACATTGAGGCGATTCGAAGATGACAATTAGGATGACTCAACTTTACCATCACCAAATTATGTGGAGTTACTCATGATATAATCGACTTGACCTCAAGAAGAATGAAATGTGTGGAGTTCTTTGAAATTATTGATCCATACATCTCTAACATAGAAATCATCTTATGGTGATGAGGTAACACATACTTCTTGTTATACTTATGAAAGTGATGAAGAAGAAATAAAAGATCTAGAAAATCTAGGAAAGAACTTGACATCTATAAAGAGAATTTCTAAGGATCCGAGCTAAATGAAAATCTTGAAGAAGAAAGAATTCTCTTGCAAAGGAAAATTCTCAAGTTAAGGTATACATTAGTTAATATCTGAGAAAGGGATCTTTGAAAATGCATTTCTCAAAGCTCGAGATATCTGAGGCTGAAAAAAGAAGCGATTTGAATTCTGAAAGAAATATGAAGATCTTCTTTACGAGAACAAGGAACTCATGAAGAAAGAATTATCTTTTCAATCTTATGCAAGCTAGTGATACTCTTCTTGAAGTACAATCTTACTTAAGAGATCCTTGAGAAAGAAAAAGAAAGGACTTAAGTGAATACAGACAAATTGTTCTATCACTCTGAATAAGAGTAAGGAAAGAAGAACATTTGTAAGTACTCAGCAAGATGGTTCCCATGCAATCTATAGTATCGGTGACAAGACAAAGATTGTTGACAAAGGAAAGGCAGTTGTGACTAAACCTTTGTGGGAAAAGCAGTCAAAACAAAGCGATGGGCACGTCTACGAAAAAACACACCTTTGAAAAGTGTAAACACCAGATGCTATGTCTCTCAAAAGGGTAGAATTGCGGGAGGTGGCAAATTCTCCCATGTCACTTTACGGAAAGAAATTGGACTGACGAGAGACTAGCAAAGGCTTTGAAAAGATCTCGAGATAGCTTCAAGTGCTCAAAGCAGTATTGGCTATAAAGGCATCGGAAGCGACTTGCTCACGAATATAAGCAGAGCAAGAGCGATGGTGAAAGCTAAATTGCTCAAAGCAATTATCGAGTAGAAGTTGAATCAAGCCTTTGAAAATCGAATGCGGGGCTAGAAGAAATCGCAAGGAAAGCTAAGTTTCTTTGAAAAGCAAACTCGAAACTGACAGTGTCTGAAAGCACCATATGGAGCACCTAGGAACACACCAAGGAAGAAAATAATTCTTATTAATGATAACATTCATTCAAATAGAATTCCTCCTTATGTTCTGTCGAGACGAAAAGAATATTTCAAAGAAATTCATTCAAAATGGATTCCTCTTGGAAGATCTTTTAATCTGACGGTTCCATCAAAGATATGAGAACCTAATCTCCTATTTTACATTGTGTGCAGAATGCTTCCTGGACTAAAGCACAATGGCTATTTGATAGTGGATGCGGAAAGCACATGACAGGAAACAAAGCAAATCTAGTCGATTACAAAGTGTGCAACACGGACCGGATATCCAGTTCTTTGGAGGAGAATTAAATCCCTCTCAGGATTTGTAGCGTCAAATTAGGAACATTAACAATCAACGGCGTATTACATGTTAAGGATTTGAAATATAATCTATTTAGCATGAGCAGGTTTGAGACAAGGGTTTTACTATAAAATTCAAAGCAAAATCTGCAAACTAATTGACAATGAATGAATCAAAGCGGTCTTAGTTGGTGGAAAGGCGATCTTTATGTTGCCGATTGGGCATACTGCCTGTTGAAGAATGTCTCATGGTGAGTCAATTTGGTCACCTGAAGAGCACTAGTTATGGCACAAAAGAATGAGTCACTTGAACTTCAAAACTACGAGCAGACTTGCGAAAGAGTTAGTGGTTGGCCTTCGAACATCTTTCAGAAAGGATGGTATCTGTTCTGCCTGTCAGATGGGAAACAATCTAAGATCTCTTTCAAGTCCAAAATCAGACACTCTAGTGTTAGACCACTACAACTATTACACATGGATCTTTTTGAATCATCTGTAACTAGTTATGCGAGAAAGAAGTATGAATGCAGTTGTTGTAGATGACTTCTCGATTCACTTGGGTTGTCTTTACGAAACACAAATCGATGCGGTGGAGATACCAAACTTCTTTGAAAAAGCTTGAAGTCATGAAAAATGACAAGGTATACAATCGAGCAGACCATAGTCTTGAGTTTGTCGACCATTACATAAAGGAGTTTTGTACTTGCAAGGTATACAACACCAACTTTCCCTGTAAGAACACCTCAACAAAATGGTGTTGCGAGAAAGGAAGCAGAACCATAAAGAAGCTGCAAGGACGATGCTAGCTGACACTGAAATAAGTGAAATTTATTGGGTTGAAGCTGTAAACACAGCTTGCTACACTCAGAACAGATGCTTGATAAACAAACACCATGACAAGACCTCTTATGAAATCTTGGTTGGTAGACCCCCTAATATCAAACATCTGAGAGTATTTGGTTGTAAATGTTTTGTTCTAAACAATGGGAAAGATTATCTAAGAACATTTCAACCAAAGGCAGATGAAGGTGTATTTCTTGGTTATTCCACGAATAGCAAAGCCTACAGAATTTACAACAAAAGAACAAAGAAAATTGAAGAATCAGTTCATGTTGTATTCTATGAAGGAAGTAAGAAAACACCTCCTAATGATGAACTCTCAGATAGGTTCAAAGAACTATTGTTGAGGGATTCTGAAGAAGAATCCTCGAGGAGAAATATCATTATGGAAAGTGAGGATGACTACGTGTGAGAAAAGCATGAAGTGCCTAGTAACAACAAGATGACTCAAAAACATGATGAAGAATTTCCTATGAAACTTCCAGAAATGGAAACTGAAGATGTTCATCATGAAGCTATCTTTGGAAACAATCTCTCTGAAAGACATGTTCCAGATAGCTCAAACGAAACAAGTGTCGGACATTAATTGCCCTTACGAGAAGCAAAATGTCTTGAATCTTTGAAATAGTATCAAATCATAATCCTAGTGATTCTCATTCAAATCATTTGGATATTGATCCTACTAGCACTAAACCTATGATGAGATGGATCAGGGATCATCCTGCAAAAGATGTGATTGGATCAATTAATCAAGGTGTTAGGACTAGGAGAGCAATAGCTGAAAATACTAATTCTCTCTTTGGATGTTTCATCTCAGATATTGAACCGAAAAATATAGAAGAAGCATTAGGAGACCAAAATGGATCTCGACAGCAAGAAGAATTGGATCAATTTGAGAGAAACAAAGTCTAGAAACTAGTTCCATTTGTAGAAGGAATATCTGTGATTGGAACTAAATGGGTTTTCAGAAACAAAATGAATGAATCTGGTGAAATAACTAGAAACAAAGCAAGATTGGTTGCGAGGATTTACCGGTGAAGGCTTAGATTTTGATGAGTCATATGCACGATGGCAGTTGGATGCAATAAGACTCTTTCTAGCCTTTGAAGCTCATAAAGATTTTAAAGTTTATCAGATGGATGTCAAAAGTGCATTCTTGAACGGTGAACTTGCAGAAGAAGTTTATGTTGAGCAACCACCGGGCTTTGAAGTTTCCTCAGAAAGTAGAATGGTCTATAAATTCTGAAGCTCTGTATGGACTGAAACAGGCTCCAAGAGCATGGTATGACACTTTGGCCAAATACCTTCTGGAAAGTGGTTTCAAGAAAGGTGAAGTTGATAAAACTTTATTTACCTTAAATCATGACGGGAAACTACTCTTAGTTCAAGTATATGTTGATGACATCATATTTGGATCTAAGGACAAGCAACTGTAATGACTTTGCAAATCTCATGAAAAGCAAGTTTGAGATGAGCATGATGGGAGAAATGAATTATTTTCTAGGATTGCAAGTCAAGCAACTCGATGATGGAATATTCATTAGTCGAACAAAGTATGCAAAAGATATGCTCACAAAATTCAATCTTAAGCCTTGAAAAGAATGCTAAGATACCTATGAACATTGGAACCAAAATGACCTATCTTGAATCAGATAAGAGTGTGGAAGAACATAAGTATAGGAAATTGATAGGTTCACTACTTTACCTCACTACAAGTAGACCTGATATTCAATACGCCGTTGGAGTGTGTGCTAGATTTCAGACAAATCCGATGCAAACACACTACAACATTGCTATGAAAATATTAAGGTATGTAAAAAGTACGAGATGTAGGATTGTGGTATCCTAAAAGCGGATTGAGTTTATGGGTACTCGAATGATTTCTTGGATCAACTTGATAGGAAAAGCACCTCGGGAACTTGGGGTTTACGGTACTAGACTTATCTCGTGGTTTAGCAAGAAGCAAAACTCAATTGCAACTTCTACCACAGGCTGAATATATTCTTCTTTGGTTGTTGTGCAACAAATTACATGGATACAACAACAACTTAAAGGCTGTGGACTCGATGAAAGAAAACTCCCATTTTATGTGACAACACAAGTGCTATTGCGATTACGAATCCTAAATTTCATGCGAACAAAGCATATTGATGTTAGACATCACTTCGCCGGAGACCATGTTGAAAAAGGCGATATAGAGATACTCAAGATTGGCTGAAGACCAACTTGAGATATCTTCACTAAGCCACCACAAGAAAGTAGATTCTTAGCCTTAAGAAATATTCTTGGACTAATGGAACTACCAATGAGCTGAAAAGTTCGAGAAATGCAGAGCAGGCATCCGAGAAGAGGTATCGAGAAGAGGTATCGGGCAGGTATCGAGAGAAGAGAAAAGAGAAATGGAGCGGGTATCCGAAGTCAAAAGGCTAAAGAGCAAAAGATAGCTTAAGATCTACGAGGCGGAACTCGGATATCTAGTTCACTTTCGATGAGGGAACACAAAAGAGAATAGTACAAGCTGCGGTCGACTACTCTCTTGAAATTTGTATTATTTCTATCCTTGTGTAAAACTTGGACCAACAATTGAGTATGAGATAGACTCAGATACAAACATTGTTCTTAGTCACACAGAATTGTGATTCAGATAGCAAATCGCCAAAATTCATTAAATGGGCACAATTACACTTGTTGATTGTGATCATTCTTTGAAAAACAATGGTGACCCTTGATGAAATTAAGCGTTTGATCTTAGCAGACGAAATTAATTCTCACGAAAATAGTGAATTTGTTGAAATTAGGGCGTGGCCCACTATGCATTTAATGCCGAACTAGCTCTTGCTCACGCCTGCTTGCAAATCACAGATAGTACACACAAAATCAATTTGTATGTATATGTCTGTTGAAATTCTATTGCTATATATATAGGATTTTGGCATAGGAAATCACTTTTACCTAATCCGAAAACTCATCTTGCACAAAAATAGCAAAACCTTCTCTTGATTCTCTGCAAACCTTCTACAATCTCTGCAAATCAAGATTAAGTTTTTCTGCAAAGAATTACTGAATCAAATCTCTTTCAAACACCAATTTCAAATCCCTACACTATATCAAGAGATGGCCTAAAAGTTCAACCACTTTGAAATCTCAATCCTCCTTGATGCTATTTGAAAAGCAAGCACGAGTTGGTTATGTGAACAACCATTTGGTAGGAGATTTTAATCGACCTTGGACTTCAAATCACAGAATGATTTGGGGTGGTGCCATGGTTGAGGAATACATCACGGCTGCAATAGAAGACCAAGCTGACAGAAAGCTAATTCTTGACATGCTTGAAAAGGCACAAATCAAGGGTTTTCTATCTTCTCGCCCTAGTGGAATTTCATCACTCGATGTGTTGGAATTCTACAACAACTCCAGGATAATTTCCTGTGTTTACGAAACCTTTGAAATAGTGCATTAAAACCTCGATCGAGGAAAGGAAATCATACGGACTTAACAACTACGTAAGTTGTTTGAGTTTCAAAATCTTGGAAAGGATTTTGAAATAAACACCAAGGATGATGATCTCCTTGAAGGTGTTAACAAATTATGATGGCGTGTGATCTTGAAAATCGGATACACCTTTGAGTTCAAACTTCTTGACATCGAACCGGACATCGATGGTTCCTTGGGATGTATTGGCTTGCATTCTTCACGGATGCTTTGATGGTCTACAAGGAGGTCTTGACGGATAAGCGAGCGATGGATCATGATGCTCTTCTTTGAATCAACAAGACAAAATTTGGAAAACCAATTTAAGCGGGAAATGCGCCTTCATGAAGTTTGTGAAGAAGATTGAGGCTTGAGCCTAAGATTGCCAAAGGACTAGGTGAGCGAAAGGCCACGATAGGCTATAGTGCGAAGATATGCTACTTCTTTGGAGAAGCTTGGCATTGAGCTCGGAGAGGCAATTTGAAATAGCCGACGGTAACCTACTCTACAAATATGAGTATACAAACTTGATGAAAAAGGTTCTGGGTCTCGGAAGATTCTAAGAAGCGAATGTACGAAAAGGTATCGAAGAAAAGGTTGCGACCGAAGCTTCAAGAAAGAAGTCTGGCAAATCGGAAGACACCCAAAGAGGTTGTCGATTCTCGATATCTCTGAGCCTTGCGATGGCGATAAAGCGGATCAACTCATCAATCTTGCGCAAAAGAATCATCAACTCTGCACAAGTAGACTTCACAAGAGAAAGTGCGTTCGGAAATGTTGCGACTAATGCGAGAATGCCTTAGCGATGAACTCATAAATCTTTGCCAAAAGTGGTGAAAAACACCAAGCCCTATCTGCGAAACCCGGAGTTATGGACCAATCGGTTCCTAATCTTGATGAGCTCGGCGATGAAGATCTTGAACTAGTCATCTCTCAAGTCCTAGAAAGAGCAAAGAGGGCTAAGGTTACTGAAATAGTAACTGGTGAAAAGGTATCTGAAAAAGAACCTACACCACAGGTTGCTGAACAAGCACCTATAGCAAAGGTTGTGGGTACAAATACTTCATCAGGGAACGTTTCTTACGCACAACTTCAAGAAGCCCTGATGAGTGGTAATTTAGTACTGGCAGATGCTGATGAAAATGCCACATCTAAAAATCTGGAAGAACATTCTACTGACCAATCCTCTGCTTCCAGACAACCACAACAACCACAAACACAACAACCACAACATCCACAAGTGGTTGATGAAATGGTAAATGAACTCCATTTTGAATTACCAGCAATGCGGTATCTTTGAAGAAAATCCTGCAAAAGAGCAGGTTCCCCAACTCAATGAGAGGGATCAAACTGAGACATCTACTCAGAATGATCAACCAGGGGAGGCAACTGAATTGCATACTCAGGAAAGGTGTGAAGTACCTGAAACTTCAAACAAAGAAGAAATACTGGGACAAGAAGACCAAAGTATAGAAAGGTCACAAGTTCCAGAGACCAATCGACTGAAGCCTTCGAGGTAGTTGAATGGTTTAACTCTTATCTTGTGCAAATTTTATGCTTGTACATCTTGTTATTTATAGAAATTTTTATTACAATTTGAGTTAGAAACACAAGGACAAGAGGAAAGGAAAGCTTGCCTCGAAGCGAAAGAGGTCTCATCAACCTCACCTCTTAAGAAATGAGCCTATCCTACGGTGATAAAATGTTTCTTAAGTTGTCATTTTCGATTATCGATAATTTACTTAACCAATTAAGTGAATGTTTCTAACAGGCTCAAGCGAGAAAGAGGAAGATAAAGCGAAATGCGAAGAAAACCGAAACCAACAGGTTTGAAGAGCGAATCATTGAGCCTTCCAGTATGAAGGTATATGAAAATCAATGATAAATATTCTTCACCTTGGGTTGACTAAAACTTCTTCTAAATTACTCAATGCTTTCTACTCACAGGCTCACTCAGAAGTAGAAGTGCAAGTGGACAGAGTTGCGACATCCCACACTATGGAAGCGATGAGGCATCAAGGCCTTCATCACGAAAAGATTCCAGAGACTGCACAAGTCTCTGAGAGACAAATATCTGAGCCTCCCATGGAGGTAATTGACCTCTCAGATATCTGATTTGTCATCTAAAGTTTTCTTGATAAAATTTCCTAAGTATTGTGATAATTTTAATTCTCAGGTTCAAGAAAGAAAGGTTGATGAGGACCAGACTTCCAAGTCTCCGCCTCACAACAAGATATCTGAGACACCAATTGTCTCAGTAGCACAAGTCTCTGAGCCTGAAGTACTTACTCAGGTAACTCAGAAACTAAACTACACTTCTACTCAGATATCTATAAATGTTTTGAAGCTCACTCAAAAATCTTTCTTTCAGGCTCAAACAAGTGCCAAGCAGGCTCCCAATGTTGAGACAAGGGACCTACTTCCCTTCTTCAAAGCTCACACCTTGCCAAAGCATATTAAATGCTTCAAGAAATGGCAAAGGTTAAGGTGCTCTGATCTCTTTGAAATATTGAGAATCACAGATCAACCAAACAGACGAGCATGAGCTCTTGACTTGGAGACATATATCCATGCAATGTTCCCTACCGAATAGTACACAGTTGCGACTTTATTGCATAAGGATTTCTCCAGAGAAGTGGCGCACAGTTTGATACAAGCCTTTGAACAGGCAGATGGTCAGACAAGATTACAGATGGCATTCAAGCCAGTTTTGCCCCAAACTCTGCAATTTATACCTTCTGAACAAGAAGAGGTTAATGGGCAGAAGATCACCATTTATGAAGTGATCAATCTTGTATCTGAAGATGATGAAGAGGAAGAGATAAACGAAAATGACTTCGATGAACCTCCCACTGACCATCACCAAAAGGATGACACAGAAAAAAAGGATGATGATGATGCCCCTGCACCCGAGGACGGAGAATTTCGCTAATGCCTCAATTGCGCAAAAACTGCTGAGAAGACTTCACAGAAATCTCCGTCTCCATCTCCTCAGAAATCTACTCATCCATCTTCCCAACACCCAGTTACTACTGAACAAGTAGTTGAGCTTTCTGAAGAAACAAATCAGAAAATATTAAACACTCAAGCAGGCGCTCAACTCAAACAACTGTTGGAAGAAGAACAACAGCTCCATCTTCAACTGGAAGATCAAATAGCTAGATCCAAAGACAAGCTTGATCAACTACAAGATCAATACTTACAATAAATGATTGCTTACTCTGAGGTTAAAGAGCTACAGGATGCTGTGCATGATATCACCAAAGAACTCGATACTGAAGAAGTATCTGAAGTCAAGCATGATGCTAAGGCTGCATCATCTTCAAAAGAAGTACCATCCTCCTCCGGAAGGGAAGAAACCAATCTACGAGATGGTTTACGGACTCGACTCTAATCGATGAGAATGTCGAAGAGGATGAAGATCCTGGGCTGATTACTCGGATGATGAAGAAGACAAGACTTTGGCGAGCACGCAATGAACATCTAAGCGGTCTCTCACTTGAAAAGGAGGCGATTGCTCTGCAATATTCAACAAGCGCCAAATGTCCACTCCAATGAATACATGAGCAGATGCAATCTTGGGTCATCTGCAAAAGGAGATGTCTTCAGAACAAGGAAGTAATTGCCTCGTCCCTCTGAAATGAAAAGTTCTTTGAGCTCATCACTCGAGAACAACTAGCATAGTCATTACTCGAGAAGATGCAGGAATGATAAGGGGCGATGATCGTCTTTAGTGAAAAAGCTTTCCAAGAGGCAAGTTACCTTCTTTGGAAGCAGATGCCATCCTAGGCCCATTGGCGGAGCTCTTTGATAAGGACAATGGACTTATCAAACAAAATCGAGAGCTCAGTGAACTTGAAGTTGGTCCGCCTATAATTATTTACAAGGGCACTTTAACTATCTCTCGATTCTTTTATGAGGTGAGTCATGACAATGACTAAGGGGAAAGAGTGTACAAATCTGGACATCAAAGTCGGGGAATGGGAAGAAGGCGAAAACAAGAAGAAATCTGGGTAGTGCGGCTCGAAGGAAGAAGAAACATGAAAACTTCCCCACCACTCGGAATAAGCGAACCCTCCTCTTCTGGTACTTTGCAAATAGTAGGCGCTTTCCGAAACCTCTTTGAAGGAACTACAATGATAACTAGGGCCATAGCACGAAACCTCCAAAGTACCAAGTCTCGAAGGAGAAGACAAGTTAAAGGATTGATGAATCTTACGAAGAAGAAGAAGAAGGTCAAATCAAGTCCACAGGCAATGAAGGAGCTGTAAAACTCTCACAAGATTTAATCTTGATGATGATGAGAAGCTGATGAAGATGAAGCTCCTCTTCACAAGAAAAGGAAAATTGAAAGCCTAGCGAGCCCATAGTTGCAAAGCCCTAGCGGCTAAAACACCCTACGGAAATACCAAGTCTATCCGGTGGTTCTTCAAGCAACAACCCCAAAGAGAATTCAAGGCAGGAAAGAGCGGTGAGAGGTGAGCAAAGACAAAGTCGACTTCCACTCGGGCGGAAGAAGCGAAAATAGAGTATGTGAAGTATGTAGCGATTTCTCTGTCTCTGGTGCATCAATCGGAAAAATGGCTATTGGATTACGGAACTTAAGCATCTCTTGGTAAATTCAAGATTTCGAACCAATCCATAAACAACTTATGGCATGGAGAAAAGATAAGCCAACCTTGATCAACACCAATCACATTAAAGCATGGTTGGATTTTGAAGTTGTCGAAGAAGCTGAAGCCGTGAGAAAGGACCTCTCGATGAATGTCCATATGGAAAGCCGGATGATGTGCACGAGTGCAGAATATTACGAGGAGCAGGCACGAGCAAGACTCCTGTGGAACCTATGAGTCGTTCTATCTAGCGAAGATCAATACAAGGGTGACATCGGATATCGAGGATTATCTCTGAATACTTCAAGCTTCGGATATCGAATAGAAGCGGGAAGTGGGGAAAGTATCGTGGGTCAAACATTTTGTCGAAAAATCCTGCAAAACCTACAAAGAGTGCGTGGATTTGCGGAGACCTTTGAGATGCTCGTCGAACACTTCTCTATGATTATTACGATGACATCAAAAGGTTTGGAGATAGGAAATTTGCGGTGATCCATAGAACTCTTGAAGACTTGAAGAGTTGAAGACTTGAAGACTAGTCTATTAGGATGTTTACTTGGAGCTTGGTTACTCTGTTGTCCTAATTTACTATGTAGTTTTGTATTTTTTTGTTGAGCCAAACTTGTTCTATGAATTGAAGTTATCGTAATCTCTCTTTGTAACTTATCTGAAGAACTTACTCTCGGATAGTATTCTATAAAAGATAACTTGTCGAAAGATCACACCTTGTGATTTGGTTGATGTCTACTACGCATAATTGAATGATTTGAAAAATCTTAAGAAATGAGTAAGTGTTGAATTTGTTCACTCATCCATATTTGTAATAGGTCGATAGTCATCGTTGGTGATCAAAAGGGGAAATTTGTTAGGAAATTTGTTAGATATTTTGTTAGAAATATACATTTAAATTTGATCGACAACATGATGACTTATCTTAATCTCGAAAGGTGATTAGTACTCTTGGTTCACTTGAACATTGTAAAAGACGAAACCCACTAAGTATGATAGTCTAGCTAATCTTGTATAGGATGTTAGGTCTCAAAATGTAACTTTTATTTTATGAAGAGAAGACCAAGAAGAAGACATCCAAGCAAAACAAGCTCAACGACATTGAAGACTTGAAGAAACTGCACAAGATTAAAAGCAGTTTCGGATACCTTAGCGAGATATCTTGAAGACACAAATAGTTTTAAACAAAGCTGTGTCACAAGAGATATCTGAGAAATGAAAGGTCTATCTGAAAACAAGGAAAGTGTCCACATATATCTATTCTCAGATACCTTGAGCTTTAACCACATTTCTGAAACAGAAATATATATATTGCAAACAAAGTTGTTTCAATAAAAGTGGTATCTGAAGATTGAAGATAAGGACGTGCAAAGAATCAGATAATACTAGTTTCTAATACAAAGCATAGTTCCGTTGACACTACAGGACAAAAAGTATAGTACAATGCATTTAATGCGCAGACGAGATATACGAACAAAAGCAGCGGCGACGAAGAAGAAGACAAAATGCCTCTGATTACTATACGAGATATCAATAGTTTGAATTTGAGCTGACGGATACTATTCAAGCGGCACTCAAATTCATCTATAAATATCAACACTTAGGCTTGAGTATATCTTATTTGAAACAGAACTTACTGAACATCTTACTCTCTCAAAGCAAATTACTTAGACTGATAATGTTTGCAATGTGGTATTTTCTGTTGTTAAGTCTAACCCTGCAGATACTTTGTACTTCGATAGTGGGTGTTCCCATCACATGACAGGGACAGAAACCTACTTGAAGGGGAGAATTCCTCTCACCAAAGGAACTGTCACTTATGGTGGTGGAAGCAAAAGTAGGATAATTGGTAAGGCTGTGTTGAATGTGGAAGGATTTTCAGCACTAAGAGATGTTTTGTTAGTAGATGGCTTAGCTGCTAATTTAATTAGCATTAGTCAACTATGTGATGATGACTTGAAAGTGTGCTTTGATATGAAATCCTGTGAAGTCTTTGATAGATCCAATTGTTGTGTAATGATATGCACTAGATCAAATGATAACTGTTATAAGTTTAATGATCATGTTGTCTGTAATCTTGTGAAAGTTGGTAATCTTGATAAGTCTATAAAGTGCAAGGCAGTGTTGGGCATTCCCAATGACCAACCTAGTAAGGTCGTTTGTATAAAGTGGCCTAATAGGAAACATTCGGTATCCATACACTTAATCAATTGTTGTCGGATGATGTATATCTGATGCGGACGGACAAGTGTTTCCGGCTACTCATTATGGATCTTAGGAGCCCAATTAATGTTTGTAGTCTTAAAAGTGTTATGCATTTGTAATTGTTGATGATTTCTCCGGTACATGGTTTAAAATACTAAAAGAGAAATCTGAAACTTGTAATACTTCCAGGACGTTGCATGCTTGTATTTGGTACTTGCATAGCTGTTCTATGAATTGTATTAGGTCTGATCATGGGAAGGAAGTTGAGAACCAGAAACTTGCTCAAATTGATGATACTCATAGTATCTATCTTGAGTTCTCTGATCCTAAGTCATCTCAACAAAATGGGATAGCTGAGTGTAAGAATTGCACTTTACAGGATATGGTTAGAGTCATGCTGAACTCTCTACAGGTCTTAAGAGACACCGGGCTGAAGTTTTGAATACTGCTTATCACATCATTAACATGGTCTATTTGAGATCTGGCATCTCTTATGGTTTGCAAAAGAGTAAGAAACTCAACTTGATTTACATTCATATCCTTGGTTGTGTTTTCTATATTCCTAATGATTGTGTTGATCTTGGTATGTTTGATCCCAAGAGTGAAAGGGGGATTTGTGTTGACAACTCCCTAAACTGTCTTGTCTATAGGATTTATAATCCAAGGATGAAGACTGTTCTGGAGTTAGTCAATGTTTGTATTTGATGACTCTACTTTTGATGCAGACACAGGTACAAAAGAAGTTGAGTCTGTCACTGCACCTAGAGCAGAAATTCCGGGTACACTAGCTCAGGAACTAGAACAAAGAGCAGCTAACTCTGGAAATTGTGTTCCTCGCACACCTGATATCAATAAAGGAAGAAATACCAGTGTTCTTGATACACCATCTAGTGTACAGCAAACACTAGAAGAATCCGATGCTGAATCTGAAGATCAGGAAGAAGAAGCAGAAAGTAGACGTGATCCTCCTGCTAGAATCAGAAAGAGTCACCCAGTCACCCAAGTGATTGGTGATCTAGCTGATGGTGTACACACTAGGCGTAAGGAAAGAGTCGACTATCGACACATGGTAATGTTTTGTGTGTGTATGTCTACCACATCACCTGAGGTACCTATCTCTTGTTATGTTTCTGCCACTGAACCTAAGAATGTTGCTGAAGCACTAAAAGACTCCCATTGGATCAATGCTATGCAAGATGAGCTACAACAATTCTCTAAGAACAATGTTTGGACTTTAGTTCCTAGGCCACCTAATGCTAATGTAATAGGTACCAAATGGATCTTTAAGAACAAAATTGATGAGAATGGTGTCATTGTTAGGAATAAGGCACGTCTAGTAGCCTAGGGTTTCACCCAAGTTGAAGGCATTGACTTTGATGAAACTTTTGCTCATGTTGCTAGGATAGAGTCTATTAGACTATTACTTATCCATATATGTGTCTGTCGTGTGTGTCTTTTTCTCGTTTTTCTCGTTTGTGTGATTTCCTCTTGTGTCTAAGTCTGACTCCCACGTCGAGTGTCTATTGCATGAGTTAAACATGTTTAATGCTTGAGTTTTGATTGATATTTGATTAGTAGAAGTTGGCATGTTTTAAATTCTTTAAGTTCGTTTCGCTTGTAAATAGGAAGTCTGTTCTAATCCTGTAGTCCAAAAAGCCGTTGAGCAAGCCGAGCCAATGAAAAAATATTGTACCGGCGAATTTTGTACTTGTGTGACTTTTTAGGAAGTGCAAACTCTCTTGGTTGGGCCTCATCATTCTCCTGTGTACTTTGTGTGAGTTAAGTATGACGAATGGCATGTTTTTCAATTCCTTAATTGCTCAAGCCAAACCCGTTCCAAGAACAGGTCTGGGGAGGAGGTTTCTGTGCACACACACACACACACACACACACACACACACACACACACACACACATATATATATATATATATATATATATATATATATATGTATAAAACGACTGTGATTTGGTTTTGTTCTCTCAAAAAATATTACAATAAATATCGGAGTGTATCTATGTCAGTTGTGCCACCGTTAGTCGTGTTGGGCACGTTTCAAATACTACCTACACACCGGCGTGGTCCTTAAAATCCATATGTCCGTGAGGGTTGATGGCGTGTATACCAAACCAGCACACACAAAAGTGCGGACTTTCGGTAAAACAGACTATACTAAAACAATGAGACAAAATACGCATATGGGTCACAATGACTGTAAAGAATGAGTATGAAAATAAGTATAAAAAAATAAAATTTTGAAAAAATAGAGAATGATTGCCATTTATGAGTCTAAAGTTGTTTTAAAGTATTAATTAAAAGTCCCTTATGACTTAACTGATTCAATACATTGCATGAGGTATTTGAGGCATGTTTGTGAATTGAGTCACCTTCCTTTCTCTTTTTGTATTCTTGAGTGATTACCTTTACTGGACACTTCCAGGAGAGGGAGAGATAGTTGCATAGGATCCACTCGTGAGGGAATACCGGGTTAGACTTAAATTCTATTTACTCGGGAAACTAACTTCTTCGATTGTTACTTGTTCTTCTACAAACGTTAGTGTAATTTCAAACCTCTTGCATCTTTCGGGTTTAATACGTGCAATCGTAGACTCGGTAGCTTGGGAGCTAGACTTTATCTGTTTGTCTATGTGTTCTTTGTTTAGATTTTTAGAGAGTCTGTTGCTTGAGGACAAGCAAAGGTTCGGTTTACGTTTTCGTGTTTTGTGTGTTTTGTAGTTGTTTGGTGAAATTGCATTAAACAAGGCTAAACCAATACATAATAATGCATTAATGGAAGCAAGAAAGTTCCAAGAACTTAAAGACAGTTGAAAATGGAGTCTAACGGTCGAAACGGAAGTGGATTCGGAGTTCGGATGGAGATTCTATAGATGTTCGAGCGAAGATATGTGAAAGTGCAAACTTGGAGCAGTCCTAGTATTGTTACCATAACACTCTCATATGAACTTTTATTGACCTGATTTTGGTGTCCACGAGTAGATAAGAGCAAGAGCTACAACTTTCATGAAGGAACCATTTCCAAATTCCAATGTTTAGACACTTGAAAAGGCCAAAAACCCGGATCTAAGAGGTTGGGCCTACGCCAGGCGTTTCGCAAACGCCTGCCGAGAAAAAAAAAAAACCGTTTGTGGCCCAAGATGCATATTTCACCATATATATATATATATATATATATATATATATATATATATATATATATATATATATATATATATATATATATATATATATATATATATATCCAGTTTTCGCAATTTTTCATCATATTCTCATTATTTTTGTTCTATTCTCTTCTCAAAAACCCTAGACTTCATTCTTGGGCAATTCCTTCACCATCTTTGAGAATTGAACGATTTACGTGTATTTGACGATTGATGCTTGATTGGGAGAACATATTCATACTTTTCTACCGATTGGATTCCAGTTTCTTCAGTTTTTACCTAGGGTTCGTGACACAAATTGGTAAAAATCTGTAACAACTTTCGATTCCTGGTATTTAGTTATTGATTTTGTTTATTTTCTGTTCGTATATGATATTGATTATGTCTTCGCATATCATGAGTAGCTAAACACCCAATTATGGGTTGGTGATGGATTAGTTAGGAATACCTGTTTAGATTTTGATTAGCAACCAAGTGACTTATCTTAGCTCAGAAAGGTAACTAGTACTCTTAGTTCACTTGAACATTGTAAAAGAGGAAGTTTACTTAGTATGATAGTCTAGAAAATCTTATATAGGATGTTAGGTCTCTGAATGTAATTTTTATATCCTTAAAGAAGACCAAGAAGGAAAAGTGCACTCAGAAACCCATGCTCAGATATCTTGGATAAAACTATGTTTTTGGGAAACAATGTTTCAATAGGTATCTGGAGATGTAAAGGTCTCTGGAAATGGACGTGCAATGCCTCAGAAAGATTTCATAGTTCCGTTGGCACTACAGGACAAAAATAGTACAAAGCATTAAATGCGCAGACAGAGATGTCTGAACAAAAGCAGAATTCTCTGAAAAGAGACAACGTCTTCTGCAGTGCTATTTACAGATATCGATGGTTTGAATTTCAATGAGCCTAACGGATACAATATCAACACTTAGAATGCTTGAAACACACCTTAGACAGAACTTACATATCTCTCTGAATACATCAAGTGATATCTTACAAGCATACAAGCCATATGCCTACTTACTCTGTAGCTTACTGTTGCGACTAAAGCTCTTGAATTCTAAGTAGCACGAAAGTTCTAAGTGTCCTGATCCTTAACAAGTATTGCTATCTGTGATGGAGTTGAATTAAAATATCAAGTATCTGAGATTCATTATCTAGAACATTTACCATAGACTTGGATCAGTAAATAACATATCGTCACACATTGTAAAGTGAGTTAAGTGGTTCTTGTTCTATAGAGTACTCCTACATAACTGAGAAAGTTATTAAGACTACTCACCTGACAAACTACTTTAACCAACACCAAACACGGCGTGGAGTATAGGAAGTACTTAGTTTGGGAAACTAAGGAACAACTCCATGGTTACTGAGTATAGGAAGTACTTAGTTTGGGAAACTAAGGAACAACTCAAAAGGTTTCTGAGTATAGGAAGTACTTGGCTGAGAAAGCCGGTGAATAACTCAGGGGGAACACTTGGTTGGGAACCTAGTGTTAAAGGGATCAAGAGATAGGATCTTTGTAAGGAGAACTCAATATCTTATCTTTGTGAATTCATGTCATGCGCAAGGGCGAGTGGATTAGTTGAGGGATTATGCCACCCTCAGATACCACTATAAAGATCTGTTTTATTTACTTTCTGCAAATTACTTATTGCTTTATTTACCCTGCTAAGTATTTACACACTTATATCTTGCTGAGCACGTGCACTTATCATAGAAAAGTCTTTCGCTCTCTGATCATAAGTATCAGATATCTGGGAAACTACTTTATCGACAAAAGTTTTAAAAGTCTATTCACCCCCCCCCCCCCAGTCTTTTACTTTGCCGTTATCTGGACCAATAAGTGGTATCGGGCGGGTTTCCAAACATACACTTTGAACCTAGATCGAGATAAGTGCCCACGAACTACTTTTCACCTCCACTTGATTTGTTTGTTTAGTGTGTTTACTGCAGGATGTCTTTAAGTGACACTCCAGTTCTCAAGCCAGAGAACTACGAGAAATGGAAGAACAACATGATGCTCCACCTAGAAGCCATCAGTGACGAAAAGATCGATGTTATAAAGAATGGACCCATAGTCATTCAACAACTCAAGCAAGTCATGGAGGTTTCAAATGGTCAAGACAAACACTCCACTGAAGAAGAACCTAGTGGTCGTTCCTCACAAACAGACACGTCAACCAGTGGAAGATCTATTGGACAGATTGTTTATGAGCCAAAGCCCAGAGAGCTCTGCACATCGAAAGATGCCAAGAGAAATCAATTTGGATGGTCAGGCTCGTAATATCATCATACATTCTACTCCATAGCACATACGATTAAAGCGTAGGGTGCAAAAGCGAAGTGGCACGAAATTGATTGATGAAATGCGTGCAGCCTTGAAAACCAAGGAAAATAAGTTCGAAGTTTTGAAGCTCAAATTCCAAAACTTTAAACAAGGTCCCACAGAGACTCTTGAAGAACTAGATTTCCGGTTTACTATACTGATGAGTGAAATGGCTGCACTTGGTGAAAGTGAGAGATACTCTAACTCTGAAAAGGTTAAGACTATCGTGAGAAACTTGAATCAAAACTGGGAATATACTCAGTACTTCTATTTCAAACAAGGAATGCCAAATATCACTCCAGTGGAACTCTTTTCTCCCTTACCTACTGTCAACTATGAAACTACTCAGAGAGGACAAGTGGTTTCTAAGAAAGCTCATAGTGTTGCCTTAGTAACACAACATACTTCTGAAAAGAAGAATACCAAAGAACTGACTAATGAAGATGCTCTTGCTGTAAAGCAAATGAGTAAATATGTCAGTTAGGAGATTGAGAGAAGAAAAGCCAAAGAGAAGCTGAAAAAGCATCTAGGCTCCAAATATCCAGTAAAAAAATATGCAGTTTTCAAGCTTGCTGACCAAGCCGGCTCAGAGTGAGGAAGCAAATTTCAGAAACTTTTTCTTTTTTCAGAAACCTGGTCATTTTAAAGGTACGCCACCTATAACAAGCTAATGACAGGTGACAAGAAAGATAGAAGAAAATTCAATAGAGGCCAGAGAGCTAGGCTCACTGAAGAAAGAAAAAAGATTCAAATCCAACTGGATGCTCTTGATATTGAGTCAGAATCTGAGGAAGAAGACTCGGATGACTCAGACTACCTTCACGAGTTATGTGGCATCACTCATGATTTGGTTGACTTTGGTCAAAAGAAAAAGGAAATGTGTGGGATTGCTGAGGAGATCTATCCAGATTTCTCCAACTTTGAGCCTTGCCTAATGGCTGATGAGGTAACCAAAATTTCTCGATTTATAAACTATTAGATTGATGAGGAAGGAATCATAGATCTAGAACATCTCAGAAGGGAACTTGATCTTTACGAAAGAGAACTTTTAATGGTCGAGCTAGAGAAATTCTTGAAGAAGAAAAGAATTCTCTTGAAAAGCAAAATTCTGGTATTCAAGAAATCGAGAAAAGGATGCCAAAAATGCATTTCTTAAAGCCAGGATATTTGAGGCAGAGAAGTCACATGGAGAAGCAGATAAACTTCAAAAGAAGTGTGAAGGTCTTCTTTACGAAATGAGGAACTTAAAAAAAGAACTATCTTTTCAATCCTATGCCAAAGCTAGTGACACTCTCACTGAAGTTCACTCTTATTTAAGAGATCCTTCAGCAAAAAGGAGGACTTGGGTTGAACAAACATGCAAGTAGCTCTAACACTTTGAACAAAAGTGATGAAAGAATAACATTTGTGAGTGCTTAACAACATGGTTCCCAAACAACCTACATCGTTGGTCAGAAAGCTACGGTTGTTGACAAAGGAAAGGCAGTTGCGATTAAACCTTTGAGGGAAAAACAAGTGCCAAAGAAATATGTTGGGAACATTTCTGTAAAGAAACATCACACTGGAAAGTGTAATCACCCACAGTGCTATGTGTTGAGGGTAAAATCCCCCAACTACTTAGACATTATTTGACCTCACAGGTAATGACCAAGATGTCCACAAGTAAGAAGCTCCATACTGCGTAAGAGCCAACGTATGAGAGCCCGCGATCCTAAGCTTGGTAAGAACCTGCACAAGTGACTTGAGGGGGGGGGGGTTAGGACCCGGTTTGCTAAGTGTCAAACCGGTTAGAGACTTTACTCACGAGAGACTGAAGATCTGCTCTGTATAATGCTCGGGATTAGTTTCGTAGGGATAACTTGATTTACCTTAACATGGGGAAGTGTGCCATATTTATAGGAATTTCTCCAAGAGGAAGGACTCCTCTGGATCGTGCCAAGTGTAAGGCCTTGATCGAGCCACCAAAATTTGGATTAGGCCCATGGCCCAATAATGACAATCAGCCCATACCATTTTGGGCTTTTAGGGGTAGTTTAATCATTATCAAGAGAGTTTTAGAGGGTGTGACATAGTCTGCCGTGGGTTAAGGTCCGAAGAGATGGGTCCGGACGCTCGGTCCGGACCGTATTGGGCTGTCTATGGGGAACTTCCCTAAGTTTGCCCAACTCTTCCGATTCGGACCTTATGGCTCCGACCTCCCTACTCTCTAGTGCCAGTTTACTTAGTTGCTTGTGAGATTGTCATGTTGGGTCCGAATGATCGTCCGTATCGGACCTAGATGGGTCGGACCTGAAGACCTAGGGTCGGACCCAATATCGTTCAAGCCCTCTGTCCCTCTCTTCTAGGAAGGGTCGGACCCAATATCGTTCAAGTCCTCTGTCCCTCTCTTCTGGGAGGTCGGACACAGATGGAGTCGGACTGAGGGACCTAGGTCGGACCTATGGGTCGGAACATAGTTTCTCGGGTCCTTTAGACAACTTGGGGCCTTAGGATTCATTCAAAGGCGCCTCGGATTGGACATATTTTCGTATAACATATGTCCCCTAGTTTCCAAGTATCTTAGTAGAAGATAGTTGTGGAACTATTAGTTGAGGCGGAGGATGGGTTGTTCCATGGTCCATTCCGCCTCTCGTACGCAGAAAAAAAGGTGTAATCCGTGCTTCGTATGGTCCTTAACTTAATCTCTCCCCCCCCCCTTTTCTTTTTTACTTTTGTTGTTGTTCGAGGGAAAAGGTTCGAAGTGCAACAAAGTTAAGAAAGAAAAGGTATTTGTAAGAGAGACTAAGTGTAGACTGAGAACGTCGGAGTTGTACCTTTGGTAGGTTCTGAGTTAATCCGTAGATGAGTGTCCTATCCGGACCAAAGTATTTTACAAAGAGAAGGTCGAAGGAAAGCGTCCAGTGGGCGAGGTCCGTATGTTAGCAAGTGATCTTTGCGGGAAAAGTTCGAGGCGTCCGATGGAGTGTCGTCAGGCACGAGTGTTGTCGTTACCGAAAGTGGGGAAGTTTGTTGTATCGTCTTTGTTATACAAGGTAAGTTTTTATACCGATTCGTCATTTCACTTGGTATTGTTGTACTACACGTTGGATGATTTTGATCTATGATTGAGATTTAATCGAAAAAATCGCGGTTGGAGTTCCACATATAGACCTCTATAAATAGGGGCCTAAGTCGCTTTCATTCTCTCACTTTTAGAGAGAAGATTTTTGTACTGAAACCGTCAGGCGATTTAACCAATCAGGCGAGTAAGAAGGAGTTCGTAGTCGTGGTTCGTGCGAAGTTAGCTACCTTCAATCGACCATCCAGTACAAGTAAGTTTGTTTAGTTCGTGATTCAATTTCCCTTGCTTGTTGTATCGTTTATTAAAAGTATAATGCCTTTCGGATGTATGCCCATGATCGTAGACTATAGTTAGCAATAACCAATGTCTTGGCTATGTTGACTAACACCGAGTTAACATCTTACTTACTCCGAACTAACTTCGTCCGGTAGACTCGCTTTCTTTTGTCCGAATTTTAAAATTCCTTCTCCTTTTCTAATATAAATAAATGGCCTCTCGGACTGCCATCTTAAAGCTTACGAAATTGTCTTCTCCTTTCCCTAGGATGTCCGAGAGTGATAGTCAGAACCGTCAAATTTGAAGAATATGTCTACGATCGTTGTCTCTATCCGGACTCGAGGAGATTGATATTGTTGGTGAGGGCGAGTCGGTGAATTTGGAGAAATCTCCCGTTCGTCGGGAAGAGCGAGGTAAGCTCCTTACTTCGGTTAGTTGTTCCGGGTTCAGGGTCTCCGAAGCATCGGGATTACCAGCAAGTCTCTAATGTGCAAGGTGTTGGTGCGGCTCAAGAGACAAGCTCACGGACCATAGGGTCTCTCCATCAGCGTCTTGGAAGAACCCGAACTCTGGTAGAGATTCGATCCCTAAGTCGCAACCTAGGTTATCATTTTAGGAGTAACCCTAACCGAGTGTCGTTCGTTCCAGATCTGTAGGAGCCTAACATCAAGGAGGTGTATGATACCTCCGAGGCACCACCCGAGATAGGTATGTTCGAAGAAGATGTCGAGGATCGGGTCCAGGTTGCTGTTCCCCTTCGGACGGTGGTGGAACTGGGTTCGTCGTCCGGGGATGATAGAGTGGAGGAGGATCGGATTGTAGCGTCAATTCGAGGAGGAGGAAGAAGAAGAAATGTTATACGCCCATGTTTTTGGAGGAGTCCATTTGGGCGAGTGCAGTCGTCATATGACCGAAGAGGAATTGCAGGGGCTCGAGAGGTGAGGACATGTTAGGGTGAAATTTCCTCGGACAAGGGCGATGTTACTCATCCGATCCGGAGGGTGAAATGAGCGAAGGTACATTTCCACATGTCCTTGATTGTGGTTTGAGGAGGTGGAGGAACTTGAATATGAGATCCCGGAGTGCGTGGAGATTCTCATTCTGGATGAGTCGCACGATTTCTACAATCCGCCTCCGGGGTACATATGCGTGCATGAGATAAGTCTTCACTGCGGATGGCGGTTGCCAGTGTCGTCCGAGTTTTTGGACATTCTGAATAGAATGGGGTTAAGTCCCCATCAGATCATCCCCAATTCGCTCGGAAATCTGATGTGCTTCGGGGTGATGTGTAAATATAAGGACATCCAGGTCACGTTTGATAACTTTCGGAAGTTATTCAATGTTAGTGTAAGTAATAGGAATACTTTGTTCTATATTCTTGTGTGTTGCCAAGCATATACTTTTTTTGTCGATCCGCTCTCTTCCTTAGGAATAAATTGGTGGAAGAGATATTTCTTCGTCCGGCCCGCTTTGAAACAAGGTCAATCCGAAGCAGAAAGGACCAAATGGTATTTTGAGAAGAAATTTTTCGGCGGTAATGCCGAATTGAAACCTCCATCGGAGCGTCCCCTTATGGATGCAAGCTCTCCACCGGAATCAAGATCCGGAGAAATACTTTTTCCGAGGGTTGATATGCCAACCTCTTCCCTATCTGGCTGCCTTTTCGGAGCCAAGTTTTTGCGATGGAAAGAAGGACCTAAGTAATTGTTTGCCTCCTTCGGTCACGTGGTTGGTCATCCGAGTCAGTGGTCACTTACTTTGTTTGTAGTTGTAAATTGTAAATTGTTGTTATCATGCATCTTATTGTCCTTCGGATGTGCAGATTTTTGGTTCGAGTACACCATGTCCACTATGCGGGAGTTGAAGCGGGCGAAATCTTTGCTCGAAAGGAGATGGAGGAGGTGCGAACCCGAATCATAAAGGCGTCCACCGTCTTTGATGGAGGAGCCACGGAATGCTACCACTTTCAGTGGAGGAGACTCGAAGAAGCGCATGGCGAAGAGGCTCGAACAATACCTACCCCGGACAAGGGTAAGGTGGTTGGTAGGAAGGGGGCTAAGAAACCTCCGAGATCTGTGTCTCGGGACCCCCTACCAGTGGCTCGAGTGCTGCGGCCGGACAAAAGCATCCGTCCGAAGGTCCACTCCCTTCGGCCAAGAAGGGCAAGGGAAAGACGAGTGATGAGCCGGAGCTGGAGTTGGATGCTGAGGTGGCTCGGCTGGTTGCTGCCTCGGAACTGGACCAAATTGCGGAGTTGATCGCTACTCACCGCAATGTTTGTTCTTGGAAAGTTTTGATTGTGTTTTAAACTTTCTTTGGCTCGGAACTGTGTTTCTAACTTTTTAATGTTGGTTGTTTTAGCTTACTGCCGCCGTTCAGGCGTGCTCTGTGGTGGCGGGTCGGAGGGCCACACTAGAGGAGGATCTGGCAGAAATTTGAAATTTGCGAGGCCAGTGGAAGCGTCTCGGTTGACGATCTGTCCGAGCGGTTGAAGAAGACCATTGCTGCCAAGAAGTAGGCCGAGTCGGAGACGGCCAAGATGAAAAGTGCCATCCTAGCGCTAGAGAAGGACTTGAAAGTTCACCAAGATAGCGTGGATGAGTTCGTTGGTGTCTCCCGGAGCTTTAAGGACATGATGCTGAATGAGCTGCTAAAGGTCCGGACAAAGACCGTCCAGGATTTCTTGGGGTCGGACTCCTGCAAATTCTTGTTCGAGTCCAAGTATGACGAGGCTCGGCAGGATGGGTTCGATGCGGCTGTAGGCCAGTTCCGGCGGAAGGGTTTGATTTCGAGTGGCTGTAACTTGGAGGCTGAAGGAGTTTCTGCTTTCAAAGAGGCCGATGGCTTGGACTTTGCTCCGGAGGGTGTCTCAGACAAAGACTTGCTCCAATGCGAGTTTGTGGAGCTGGTCTGTGATGAGACAGAGGACAAGAAGTTCGACCACGGTGGTCCGTACCTCCCGCAGTTCGTGCCCCGGTTGCTGATGTCTAGTGTCTTCGTTCGTTTGGAGGATCAATTGGAGCACAACCGAAACTGGTTGACTTTGCCCGGGCCTGTTCATGGTTTCGATCGGGATTTGGACTTGATGCAACAATGCCCTGGCTTCCTGAAAGAGGTGCAGGCTCAAAGAGAGAGGAGGTTGGCCCAAGAAGCGGAAGAGGAGCAAGCACCTCGGAAAAGGAGATCGGAGGCCCCTCGAACTTCAAATTTGGTTCATTCGAGCGGCGGAGAGAATCAAGACGGGGTATGCCCCGGATTTCTGTAATTGCAGGCCTTCAGACCTTGAGACAATATTGTTTCCTTCTTAATCACTGTTTTGTATAAATCATTTTGTCGAAGTTACACTTGATTCGGTATCTATGTCATTGGTCCAGGCTCGTTGATGGCTCGGGTTACCTTTTTACCATTGCGTTGTTGTTATTGCCTTTCCGAGTGCATGTTTCTTCTTGTGCGTTGAGTTTATAAAATAGACCGGCAACTCAAAGTTTCATTGACTCGGCTTTTTTGGGTAATGGATCTGAGTCTACGAGGCTCGATTTTCCCCAAAATAATGCAGTATTCAATTGGTAGACCTTTGGCTCGGTCGGACAAGCTCTAAATGCTGATCGTGTAGGTAAGATTGGTGTAATCAAATCTATAACAAGTAGGACTAGGTCGGACGTTATCATCCTGCTCGATCCGTAAGGACTTGGTGTACTGCTCCGAGCTGTGTTGGCTTTCACAGTGTAAAAGTTGAGTGAGTCGCTTCGGATCGTAGTTGGTAAGGAAGTTAGCGTGGCAGCCTCGGGCTGACAGATCCGAACGGGTAATAGTTTAAAATAATTCACTCAATGAGGCTGGAAATGTGAAGGGACTCTGGGTTGGCCCAACAGCGGCCCAAGTGCTAGGCCCAAGCCCATCGCGGCGGTTACGGGCCACATGGCGAGTGATGATTGGTTCTTCACTTCTATATATACCCCTGGATTGTACGACATTTCGTCAGATCATTCCATCCCATTTATAATAATAGGTGGTTTGGATCCTGGGGTCCGGATGTCTGACGAGTGGGTTTATTCCACCGTTCCTATGCGTGATCCGCCTCTAAGGGTTTTTCGGTGCTTCGGAAGTCCCTCTGGGTCGGACTATGAGGAAGGTAACGGATATCAGCTTCTCGAAAGGAACCCTTCTCGGATCACCATGCTAATCTTCTTTTTGCGGGGCTGTAACGTGTAACGTCAGCTTCAGCCCCGGGGAAGCGGATTAGTTCACGGGTTCCAAGGATTCCTAAACATTTGTGACTTCGGTCCTTCCATCATTCACTATCCCTAGTATTCCCGGATCGCCGGGTTAGACTTCTTTCTTCAGTATGGCGTGCATTAATAATGTCGGCCAGGGAAGCGGGCTAACTTCTTTGGTTCTAAGGATTATCGCTTTGTTGGAGAATTAATTTTTTGGGATATTTGTTGCTCGGTATATAAGTTTCGGATGAAGTTCTCGGATCAGCGTGCTAGTCGTCTCTCTCCGGGGCTGTAGTGTATCAACCACTTGAGCCCCGGGGGAGCGGACTAGCTCGCCGTTCCCAAGGACTGGAAGACTTGTTGGTATGGAGAGTCGAATTCTCAGGCTGTTTGCTCCTTCCACCATTTACCATTTTCTTGAGGTTCCCGAGGGTGCGAACCAGAAAGTGGTTGTGGTGGAAGATGCGGATCGTTTGAGAGGACCGTGGAGCTGCCTTGCCGTACCGGAGTTATCCGGTTCGGATTCAACTTGTCCCTTTGTGCGGAAATAGGGACTCATTCTTTGGAGATCCATTGGTTCGTCTTTGTTCTGTTTTGCCTCGAATATTTGGGTTTGGGCGGTCATATCTTCGCGTTTCGGATAAAACGTCATCAAGAATTGCTTATGTAATGTAAAGAACGATGTAGAGTTCCCTTAGTTTTGCATGACTCGAATGTATGTATTCGGAGTTTGCAACCTTGGAATGTGTACTTCTCTGAATAAGACAAGGTCTTTTTGCCCCCTTTCTTCGAATCGTTATATTGCTTCATCCGAACTAACTCGTATAAGTTAATTTTGTTGAGAAATTGACTTCTCAAATATTCTTTGAATCGGTTGGCTCGGACCTTCTTTGACCGGTCCGAGACAATGCGTTTGTGTGAATGTGGCTTTTACTTCATTGCAAAAAGTTGTATTGATTTGACGGAAATTCAAGTACAACTGGTGGGCTTCGAGGCCGGATAAGAAAAATGACAAAAAAAACTTTGATAGATGTCGTAGTCTAATCTCAAAGTGTTAACCTAAGCATAAAACTTTTGCAGATTCTTAGCATTCCAGGTTCTCTTCAAGGCTCGCCCTTGGTCGTCTTCTAGCTCAAAGCTTCCATTGACTCTGGCTCCAGTAACTTTGTAAGGTCCTTTTCATTTGGGCTTGAGTTTCCCAACATTGCTTAGGATATCGGCTCTTCTGAGGACTAAGTCTCCGACTTGTATATCTTTGGCGAAGACACGCTTGTTGTAGGCTCGAGCAGTCATGGCTTGGTATCGAAGGATGCTAGCTAGTGCCTTATTTTGTTTCTCTTCAAGGAGCTCAAGGTCGTAGATCCTTGCAACTTCATTCTTAGCCGGGTTGTACTGCTGGATCCTCTGGGTTTCCACTGCTACTTCCGAAGGAATGACCGCCTCAGATCCATAGACAAGGGAAAAAGGCGTCTCCTGTGTGGAAGTCCGAGTCGTCATTCTATGTGCCTAAAGGACTGCGTTGAGATCATCTGCCCAGCTGTCTTGGGAGGTCCTCAACCTTTTCTCCAAAATTTTGACAACGGTCTTGTTTGTGGCTTCTACTTGACCATTAGCTTGGGGGGTGGCCAACGGAACTGAAGCGTTGTTCTATTTTGAAAGATTGAAGCCACTCCTTCAGTCTTGCCCCAGAGAACTGAGCCCTGTTGTCCGACACTAGAACTCTTGGAAGTCCAAAGCGGCAGATGATGTTCTTCCAGATGAATGTCCGTACCCTGCTCTCAGTGATGGTCAAAACTGCCTCTGCCTCAACCCACTTAGTGAAATACTCTACTACCACGATCAGGAAGTTCTTCTGATGGGTTCCGCGTGGGAAGGGACCAACTATGTCTATGCCCAATTGTCAAATGGACATGCTATAATTGACGGAATCATAGGGTTGGTCGGACGATGTGGTATGTTGGCATAGTATTGGCAGTCTTCACAGGAACGAGCGAAGTTGGCGGCATCTGCATCAATGGTAGGCCAATAGTATCCTTGTCTTATGATCTTGAGCGAGGTTCTTCCCGGTGACTCCACAACTCCGGCATGGATTTCCTCCATCACAGTTTTCGCCTCCTGGGGATCAAGGCATCTCATGTGGGTGCCGGTGAAAGATTTCTTGTAAAGATCCTCTCCCATGATGAAGTATCTGTTGGCTCGGCATAGGATCCTCCTTACTTCTCCAGGATCTGAAGGTAGAGAGCCATCCTTGAGATAGTGGAATATGCCAGTCATCCAGCTTCTTTCAGTGCTCAAGAGGAAGACTTGTCCGTTGGACTTTGCCAACGAGTCCGTCTTGGTCATCGGATGACACTTCTCGTGTCCAGAGCTCCTAAGGCCGAGGCATACTTGGAGAGGGCATCGGCTTTTTCGTTCCATTCTCTGTGGAATTGATCAAGAGTGAATACCTCAAAGTGCTCAACCTCTTTTTTGAGAAGTTCCAAGTACTTGATCATGTTAGGTCCTTTAGCGGCAAAAGACCCGGAGAACTAGGATTCCACGAGCTGTGAATCTGTGTAAGCCTTGATTCTTTTCACTTGAAGAGCTCTTGCCATCCTTAGGCCGGTGAGGAGTGCCTCATACTCAGCCTCGTTGTTTGTTACGTTGAAGTTGAGGGTAATGGCATATTCTAGCTTGGCTCCTTCAGGACTTTCAAGAAAAATTCCTATTCCTCCTAATCGTCCAATAGAGGATCCATCCACTTGTAACGTCCAACAATCCTTGTTTCCCAATTTGCTTTCTGCTGCAAAAGTAGGCACCCTTTCGTCTTCCTGCTTCTTGTCGGAAGATGCAGATGTCGAAGTGTTGGGTGCCTCGTCTAAGAGAAACATGTGCCTCACCCTTAATGAATCATCCATGGGTTCTTGATACTCTGTCCAAAGCTGGAAACTATTCCCGTGTGTCTCTTGAGGTCTGTTCTCTTTTGCTTTTTTTCCTCCAGGGAATCTTGTACTTGAGTGATCATGACATGGCTCACATCTTCTTGTGGACTTTTGGTTTCTCCTTCTGTTTCCTCTGGATAATCCACCAGGAAGTCAGCAAGAACTTGTGCCTTCTTGGCAGATGGAGCTTGATACCTGATATCATATTCACTTCGTTCGATCGCCCACATGGACAAACGTCCTGACTGGTCTGGCTTACCTAGGACATGTTTGAGTGGTTCATTGGTGAGGACCACAATCCTATGGGATTTTAAGTAAGGCTTTAGTCATCGTGCAGTGTAAACTAGCGCGAAGGCGAGCTTCTCGATCTTGACATATCTAGCCTCAGAGCCCACAAGGGCCTTGCTCAAGTAGTAGATTGGTAAATGGTCGTTGCCTTGTATCCGCACCAATACAGAACTCATTGCTTCATCAGTAGTAGCTAGGTAAAGGTAAAGAGGTTCGCCCTCTACTGGTTTAGACAAGAGGGGTGGTGAGAGGAGGTAACCTTTCAAGTTATCCAAGGCCTCTTCGCACTCCTTTGTCCACTCAAACTTGTCTCCTTTCCTTAGAATTTTGAAGAAGGGTAAGTTTTCCTCGGCGGACTTGGAGATAAAACGGCTTAATGCCATCACCCTTCCCAAAAGCTTCTGAACTTCATTGATTGTTTTTGGCTGTGGTAAGTCCAGGATTGCCTTTATTTTCTCCGGGTTAGCGCTGATACCTCTCTCTGTGACCATGTAGCCAAGGAACTTTACTCCCTTTACTCCGAACGTACATTTTTCATGGTTCAACTTCATCCCGTATTTCCTAAAGATGGAAAAGCAATTTTTGAGATGCTCGATGTGCTCCTCTTCAGTCTTGCTTTTTACAAGCATGTCATCCACATAGACTTCCATGGTTTTGCCCAACTCTTCTTTGAACATCTTATTTACCAGTCGTTGGTATGTAGCACCTGCGTTCTTGAGGCCAAAAGGCATGACCTTGAAGCGATGACCCTCACTTGCAAAGAAGGCCGTCTTCTTGATGTCTTCCTGGGCCATCCTGATTTGGTAGAAGCCTTGATATGCGTCCATGAAGCTTAGGTGTGCACATCCTGTGGTGGAATCAATTAGCTGGTCTATGCGGGGTAATGGATAAGGATCCTTTGGACAAAACTTGTTGAGTCTAGTGAAGTCATTACACATTCTCCACTTTCCTGGAGCCTTTTCGACGAGGACCACGTTACAGACCTAATCGGAATATCTGACTTCTTCAATATGTCCTGCTTTCATCAACTTGTCCACCTCTCCTGCTATGATAGCATCCTCAACAGGCCCAAAATCCTTCCTCTTTTGCCGGATATGTTTTACCGTCGGATCCATGTTCAGGCGGTGAACCGCGATCCTTGGGTCTATTCCCTTAAGGTCATCATGCTCGAGCAAAGATATAAGTGGTTGTCTCGAAGGCATGTGATGAGCTTCATCTCAACTTCCGTGCTCATCTCATTCGATCCGGTTACCTTTTGAATCCCCTCAATCAACTTTTGAGGCTTCATGAGGCTCTATCCTGGCAGTCTCGGGGAACTTTTCCTTGAGCAACCCAACACCAATTTCTTCCTTTAATGGGGTAAGAGCCGCAGGAGGAGGGCTCCTGGGTCTCTTAATGACCGAAAGAACGGGTATTGTGGCTCCTCTGGTTGACATGATGTAACATTCCCAAGCTTCTCTTACATTTCCCACTTCTTCACCCACGCCGTTCGGGGTTGAAAACTTTACCCTGTTGTGTAGGGGAGACGCGATTTCCCAGAATTGATTAAGTCCCGGACGGCCCAAGATCACGTTATAGTCAAAGGTGCTATCGACCACCACAAAGAGGATTGTTTCAGTCACTCTTGTCGGAAAGGTGCCCATGGAGACTTGTAGTGGTATACTTCCAATGGGACGTACTACAGATCCTCCAAAACCTACCAAGGAAGTATATACACGCCCATATTGAATACGACCCAGGTGTATTTGTTCCACGGTCCTCTTGGAGATGACATTGGAAGAGCTTCATGTGTCGACAAGTACTTTGTTGACCTTGTAAGTGGCGATAACCAGAGAAACAACCAAAGGAACGTCCTTGAGATCTCCTCCACCAGACGTTAGTGGGGGGGATTTCGCTATCATCGAAGGTGATGGCGTTTGTGCCCTTCAGGCTCTATAACATAGGCTCTATCGTTGTTTCTCAAGTGTTGCGCGGTCCTTTCCCTTGCGTTTCGACTGTCTCCCCCAGTTGGACCTCCTGCAATGGCATTGATAACTCCGCTATAGGGGAGTTTTTCCATCTCCATATCCTCGTGGTACCCTCGGTATCGTTGGGCATGCTGAGGTGGGATCTCTGCTGGAGGTGGCGGTAAGGATCTTGTCGGAGGTCCCAAACCACGCTCCTCCCTTCTTTGTTCATTCTTCTGGTGTCTGGAAGGTTCCTCCTCATATATAGGTTCTTTCAGCTTTACGTTCCTCATCATCCCTTCTATTTTTGTCTTCAACTGGACACAATCTTTCGTTGAGTGACCTTTTTGCATATGGACCCTACAGTAATCCTTGGAAGTTTTGTTCTTCTTGTTGCTCCTCGTAGGTTTTGGCCAATGTATATCCAAGTTTTTCTCAACGATGGAAGCCAAGATGTCGGATCTTGTGCATTGAAGCAGTATACTGCGTATCTCCTTGGTGGAGTCCTCTCTCTGCGGAATTCCCTCTTATCTCTAAGTTCCCTTTTTTGTTCAAACTTTCCCTGACGAGGAGGAGGTTCTTGTCTTACTTGCTCTTTTCCCTTTTTGGCTCCAGCTCTTATCGGGACATTTCGTCTATACTCTTCTCCATACAAGACTCCTTCACAAATATCTTCCAAGTACTTTTCAGTTGTGATTTCTTCATTGGAAATCTTTCTTCCGAGATCATCGTTGTAAGTGCTGGCATATAGGTGTCGGACCCGTTCTTTGATGCTATGAGGTTCTACCTGGCGTACTTCGGCATTGAAACGGTCAAGAAAGGTCCTAAGGTCCTCATGTTCTTTCTGGATTATTCCTGCCAGGTGCTCAACTGACCTCTTTCTCTTCTTTGCTTTCTCAAATCTTTTCAGGAAGAGGGAAGCGATATCCGCATAGGACTTGATGGAACCATTAGGCAGTGAGGTCCACCAATCCATCGCTTCCCCAAAGAGTGTAGTGGAGAAATTGAGAGCTTTCATGTTGTCATTCAAGCCGTTGGTCTCCATCTTACTTTCGTATCTAGTAAGGTGCCCCACAGTACAAGTATCTCCGTAATAGTGCTCAAGATTTGGGATAGTGGAGTCAGGGCGTTTCCTTTCCTTCCTGATCTTGTCACATAAAGGATTGGGAGCTCTAAGAGTTACCTTCTCATGTGCCTTCACCATCTTGCTCAGAGTGGCGATTTGTGTTTCCAAGGCCTTTTGTTGGACATAAATGCTTCGGTGATTAACTTCTCACTAGTCACAGGGTTGATGGCCATACGGAGGAAGGTCATCGAGAGGACTATTGAGATGCTCTCCATACGATCTCTTGGTGCATGTTGTTGTGCTCCACGACTAGTTCAACTTCATCCACTCGTGGCATTACGGACTTCTCTCCATTTGTTGAGAAGCGGCCCTTCTGTGAAGAAGGTTCCTTAGATCCTCCGATTGAGCTGGTTCCCCCAGCCTTTGTTGGATAGGACGATGCTCATTCCTTGATTGTGCGGGTTCAACTTGTCTCGAAATTGCCAAAGGAGGAGTGGGTTGAGGAGGCTGGAGGTTATTTGATCCAAAGCACCCTTGAATAGTGGTGAGTAAGAGGCCAAACTGATTCTCATTCATCCCGAACTCGCTTGGACGAGTGATCTGCCCATTCGGAAGGGTAAAGTTTCTTCCTGGAGGAGGACCATGTATTCCTGACGGAGGAACTTGGCCTTCGACCCCGAGTACCTGGGTCCTTATTGGCAGATCAGCGGCTCTTTCCTCATCTGAAGAGAGACTGGCGGTGTGGCCATCGCTTGGACAGTCCATCGTGTTTCTTGGAGGAGTTCCTGCCACCCTTCCTCTCCTAGTGGGAGGTCTACCTCTTTGCCTTGCAGCAGGCGTGCCAATTGCAGTAGCGTTGGTTCTTACGGACCTTCTTGTTCTTGCCATTACTGAAGAGAACGAAACTTTTCGTAAAGATTCCCACAGACGGCGCCAAAATATTGACGGTAAAATCCCCCAACTACGTAGAGATTATTTGACCTCACAAGTAATGACCAAGATGTCCTCAAGTAAGAAGCTCATCTGCGTAGAGCCAGCGTATGAGCCGCGATCTAAGCTTAGTAAGAACACCTGAAGTGACTTGAGGGGGGGGGGGGGTTAGGACCCGGTTTGCTAAGTGTCAAACCGGTTAGAGACTTTACTCAAGAGAGACTGAAGATCTGCTCTATATAATGCTCGGGATTAGTTTCGTAGGGATAACTTGACTTACCTTAACATGGGGAAGTGTGCCATATTTATAGGAATTTCTCCAAGAGGAAGGACTCATCTGGATCGTGCCAAGTGTAAGGCCTTGATCGAGCCACCAAGGCTTGATTAGGCCCATGGCCCAATAATGACAATTAGCCTATACCATTTTGGGCTTTTAGGGGTAGTTTAGTCATTATCAAGAGATTTTTAGAGGGTGTGACATAGTCTGCGTGGGTCGAGGTCGAAGAGGTGGGTCAGGACGCTTAGTGCAGACCGTGGGTGTCATCTGGGAACTTCCCTAAGTTTGCCCAACTCTTCCGATTCGGACCTTATGGCTCGGACCTCCCTACTCTCTAGTGCCAGTTTTCTTGGTTGCTTGTGAGATTGTCATGTTGGGTCCGAATGATCGTCCGTATCGCACCTAGATGGGTCGGACCTGAAGGCCTAGGGTCGGACCCAGTATCGTTCAAGCCCTCTGTCCCTCTCTTCTAGGGAGGTCGGACACAGATGGAGTCGGACCTATGGGTCGGAACATAGTGTCTCGGGTCCTTTAGACAACTTGGGACGCCTTAGGATTCATTCCAAAGGCGCTTATGACGGATTGGACATATTTTCGTATTAACACTATGTCTCTCAAAAAGGGGAAAAAAATCGTAGCTGGCAAATTCTCAAACGTGACGTTTTCTGGAAAGAAAGACGATCCAGAGAATAGTAGAGCTACTGAGAAAAGGTCTCAGATAGCACCAAGTGCTCGAAATGGCATTGGCTACAAAGCCATAGGGAAACAACTTGCTCAGGAGTATAAACAAGAGCAAGAATGATGGATAAAAGCTAGGGTTGCTCATAGCAATCATCAGAAGTGGAAGAAAGAACAAGCCACAAGCAATCTGAACGCCAGGGCTAGAAGAAATCTGGCAAGGAAAGCTAATTTCGCTGAAAAGCAGACTCAACAACCTGACAGGTATCTGAAAGCACCACGAGGAGCACCAAGGAACATTACAAGAAGGAAAATAATTCTTAATAACAATGATAATTCTCATTTACATAGAATTCCTCCTTATGTTCCTATTAGACAAAAACATGTTCCTAAGAAATACATACATAAATGGATTTCTACCGGTACAATGTTTAGTCTAGAAGGTTCCATTATTAAAATGAGAACCTAACTCCTATTTCCAGTTTTGTGCAGAACACTCTAAAGAAGAATCCAACATGGCATTTTGATAGTGGATGTGGGAAGCACATGACAGGAGATAAAGCAAATCTGATCAACTACAAAGTATGCAACACTGGACAAGATATCAGGTTTGCTGGAGGAAAGTAAATCCGACAATAGGATTTGGAGATCTGAAATTGGGAGCCCTTACGATTTATGGAGTACTACATGTAAAGGGATTGAAATATAATCTTCTAAGAATGAGTCAATTTGCTGACAAGGGGTTCTCATAGAAGATCAAATCAAAATTCTGCAAATTGATTGACAATGGGTCAGAGCAGGTAGTCTTGGTTGCCGATTGGGAATCTGCCATAACTGAAGAATGCCTGATGGTGAGTCAATCTGGCTACACTGAAGAAAAAATTGTCTATGGCGCAAAAGAATGAGTCACTTGAATTTCAAAACTCTGAACAAGCTAGCAAAGAAAGAGTTGGTTGTTGGATTACCTAAAATGGCATACAGCAAGGATGGTGTATGCTCAGCTTGGCAATTAGGGAAACAAGCCAAAACATCTATCAAGTCTAAAACTAGACATTCCAGTGTGAGGCCACTGCAACTATTACATATGGATCTCTTTGAGTCCTCTGTAACAAGTTATGAAGGAAAGAAGTATGGTTTGGTTGTTGTGGATGACTATTCAAGATTCACTTGGGTTGTTTTCCTGATACAGAAATCTGACGCAAGGGTCGAGATACCTAGCCTGCTGAATAAGCTTGAAGTCATAAAAAATGACAAGGTATCTCTGATCAGAACAGACCATGGTACTGAGTTTGTAAACGATTATAAAAGAGTTTGTACTGCAAAGATATAGAACATCAACTATCTTGATGAGGACACCAAAAAAAATGGTGTTCTTTGAAAGGAAGAATAGGACCCTAAAAGAAGCGGCAAGTGATGTGTCAAATCAGGTTTTGAATTTGTTTACTTAGCCGAGAGCTAACTCTCAAAACTACGAAAACCTGTAGTGTAGTGAAGTTAACCCCTAGGTCGGTCTCTAGGGACTTAACTAGGCTAAGCTTGATTCTGAATAAAAGTAACAATCTGACGTAAAAATTTGTTTGCTTGCGTGAGATGATAGACTAGAGTAAATAACTACTTGCAACTACTAGAAATTGATTTGACACTACTTGAGATTGAAATATGAATGGGGAAATTATGGAGTAACGTCAACAAGCTAGCTAGCAGGATACATGTGATTCACAGGATTGACTACGCAAGTTGTCACAGTCTTGACTTCAAAAACGAATAGCACTAATGAAGGCGTCAGTTGCACTAGGCCACAATCAATTTGAATAACCTACTATCACCGTTTTGCAACTAACTATTAGATCAAGCAAGATGAAAGACATTTTGGTTTACAATGCTTAAATGCCTAATCTAACAGTGATTTTGTCTTGAAGATCATCAAACGTGATAGCAGGAATAGTAATTAATCTAAAAGGCACAAGTAGTCAAATCCCGATGCACTTCGAATCACATAAACTTTAGCTAGCATGCATTGAATCAGTCACCACCCCATAATAAGGGTGTTTAGCTACTCATGACAAGCGAAAGCATAATCATACTAGCAATAAACATAATCTCAAGCACAAAGCAGATTGAGTGGATTGATACTATTTTACCCTTCGTTGTCACAAACCCTAGGTAGAAATTGTAGAACGAAAATGAATCGATGCTAAAGCTGTGTAGATAATCTCCCAATCAACGTCAATCGTCGGATTACAAGAGAAAACGGTTCAATTACCTCAAATCGGGTAATTGCCTTTGAAACTAGGTCTAGCTCTAGAGCAAAGTGTGTGTTCTTGATAATAGAATGATAATGAAAAGTAAAACGTCTGTTTCTAACTAATAACAAGAAAGGAAAATGAAGTCTGAATCCGAAAAGGAAAGAAAACGGGCGAACTGAGGACAAAATCGCGACCTGTGGGCGCCCGCCAACTTGATACATGGCGCCCGCCATGTAGAGAAGTTGGCGGGCGCCAAGATTCGATCTTTGGCGCCCGCCAACACACAATGGACAGTGTTGGTGGGTGCCATCTCCAAACTGGCGTGCGCCATGGCTTCCGGCAAATTATAATTTTGCCCTTTTTGTCCTTCTTGCTCGATTTTGCTCCTTTTAACTCCGATTCTCAGTATTTTGGCTTCCCCGCTCCACTTCTAGCAACCGTACGAGGCATTGGGACTTTCATATCTTGTAGATGCATATAAAACACACCCTTTTTGCCTTCAATTAGCTCGGTTTAGACAAATACCTGCAAAATCCACAAGGAACAAAACAAGTAAAAAGACTCTAGGAAAACTACTAAAACTATACTTAAGAATAACAAAAAGACGGTAAAAAAGACCAGATGAGACGATGTAAAACCAACTTATCAGCAAGAACAAAGTTAGCCGACACTGAAATAAGTGAAATCTATTGGGTTGAAGCTGTAAATACAGCGTGCTACACTCAGAATATATGTTTGATCAACAAGCACCATGACAAAACTCCCTATGAGTTATTGATTGGTAGACCCCCTAGTATCAAACATTTAAGGGTGTTTGGTTGTAGATGTTTTGTTCATAACAATGGAAAAGAATATTTGAGAATATTTCAACCAAAGGCAGATGAAGGTATATTTCTTGGTTATTCAATGAATAGCAAAGCTTATAGAGTATACAACAAAAGGACACAAAAGATTGAATAATCCGTCCATGTGGTATTCTATGAAGGAAACAAGAAAGTACCCTTGAATGAAGATCTCTCAGATAGGTTCAAAGAACTAATGATCAAAGATTCTGAACAAGAATCTCAGAGAGGTAACAATTCTGTCATATAATTAGAGGATGAGTCTGACGATGAAAAACAACCAATGTCTAGTAACAACAAGATGACTCTAAGGTATGATGAAGAGTTTCCTCTTAGAAATGGATCAGATCACTGAGAATCTTAATTATGAAGAGGTTTCTGAGTCAAAGTTTGTTGAAAGACCGATCTCAGATATCCCTAACACTGAACAAGTGTCAGATATCTATTGCACATCACCAGTGCCAGATATATCAGGCACTGAACAAGTATCTTATTACAATCATAATGATTCACATTTAGATCAACATAATAGTGATCCTACTAGTTCAAAACCCATTATGAAATGGATAAAGAATCATCCCGCAAAGGATGTAATAGGTACATTGGACCAAGGGGTAAGGACTAGGAGAGCAATTGCAGAAGATCAAATTCTCTCTATGAATGTTTCATTTCAAAGATTGAACCAAAGACCATTGAAGAAGCATTAAAAGATCAAGATTGTATCTCTGCAATGAAAGAGGAATTGGATCAATTTGAAAGAAACAAAGTCTGTAAACTAGTTCCATTTGTTGATGGAATATCTATTATTGGAACTAAGTGGGTTTTCAGAAACAAAATGAATGATTCATATGCTCCAGTTCCAAGATTGGATGCAATAAGACTATTTCTAGCCTTTGCAGCTCATAATAACTTTAAAGTTTACCAAATGGATGTCAAGAGTGCATTTCTAAATGGTGAGCTTGCTGAGGAAGTCTATGTTGATCAACCACCAGGCTTTGAAGTTTCCTCCGAAAGCAAGATGGTATATAAGCTTCAGAAAGCTCTATATGGATTGAAACATACTCCAAGAGCATGGTATGATACATTGGCTAAATACTTGCTGGAAAGTGGATTCAAGAAAGGAGAAGTTGATAAAACTCTCTTTACATTGAACTATGATGGGAAACTACTCTTAGTCCAAGTGTTTGTCGATGACATAATCTTTGGATATAAGGACAAGCAACTTTGTGAAGACTTTGCTAATCTCATGAAAAGAAAATTTGAGATGAGCACGATGGGAGAATTGAATTACTTCCTAGGGTTGCTAGTCAAGCAACTTGATAATGGAATATTCATTAGTCAAACAAAGTATGCAAAAGATATGCTCAAGAAGTTTAATCTAAAGCCTTCTGAAAAGAATGCTAAGATACCTATGAGCATTGGAACCAAAATCACCTATACTGAATCTAACAAGAGTGTTGAAGAACACAAGTATAGGAAATTAATTGGGTCTCTACTATACCTCACTGCAAGTACACGGACATTGATATCTGAGGTGAGTGTGCTAGATTTCAAACAAATCCAATGCAATCACACTACAACATTACTATGAAAATTCTAAGGTATGTGAAAGGTACTATAGAAGTTGGATTATGATATCCAAAAGATAGTGGAATGAGTTTAGTTGGCTATTCTGATGCTGACTACACTGGATCAATGCTTGATAGGAAAAGTACCTCTAGAACTTGTCAATTCCTTGGTGCTAGACTAATATCATGGTTCAGCAAGAAACAAAACTCAATTGCCACATCAACCACAGAAGCAGAGTATATTGCTGCTGGGTGTTGTGCTCACAAATTTTGTGGATACAACAACTCAGAGACTATGAGATCAATGACGAGAGAACTCCTATTTTATGTAACAACACAAGTGCTATTGCAATCTCTCAGAATCCTAAATTTCATTCCAGAAATAAGCACATTGATGTTAGACACCACTTCATCAGAGATCATGTTGAAAAAGACAATTATTGAGATATTCAAGATTGGTACTGAAGACCAACTTGCAGATATCTTCACAAAGCCTCTACAAGAAAGTAGATTCCTAACCTTGAGACATAGTCTTGGGTTAATGGAACTATGAAGGAGCTAAAGGATTGGTCACTGAGACAAGTACTCAGTATGACAAAGAAGGAAAAAGGGAGAGCTCAGATATCTGGAACAGGAATCTAGATATCAAAGGGGAAAGGTGAAACACTTTGCAAATAAGTATCTGAGACGGGTACTCAGATATCAAAGGTCAAGGGTAAAACAACTATTAAAAGATCTCTGAGACGGGTACTCAGACATCTATGAGATCACTTAGTGAGGGGGAACACAAAAGAGAAAAGTAGTACAACTGTCTGCAGTCAACTACTCTCTTAATTTGTATTATTTCTATCTTTGTGAAAAACACGAACTAATGTAGTATATGAGATAGACTCAGATACAAAATTGTCCCTTAGTCACACAGAAGAGATGTGATTCACATAGCTACTCTCCAAAATTCATTAATTGGGCACAATTACATGGGTTGATTGTGATCATTACTGGAAAAGCAATCCCAGCCATTGATGAATTGGGTGTTCCAGTTTCAACGGCCAAGATTAATTTTAAGCTAAAAGTAGTGAATAAAAAAGCATTATAGCCCACTAGCATTTATTAAAAGCAGTTTTTACCATACATACTACTGCATTACGGATACAAATGCACAAAATTAATTTGTTTATTTTGCGATTGAAATTTCACTGCTATATATATAGAATTTTGGCAAAGAAAATCACTTTCGCCTAATCCAACATTTGTACTTGCACAAAAATTGCAAAAACTCTCAAATTTACCTACAAATTTTCTCTGCAACTACTACTCTCTACTTAGTTTTTTGGCAAAGAATCACTAATCCTTCACCTTAATCTCTTTAGACTTTCAAAAGTACACTATATAAAGAGATGGCTCCAAAGCGTGCTCAACAACAAAATCCCAACAACTACATCTAATCTTGCTAAGAAGCAAGCACCGGTGTTGGTTATAACAAACAATCGTCTTGTTGAGACTTTAAACAGATCATTGGACTTCAAATCAAGGATGATTTTGGGTGGTGCCATGATTGAGGAGTATCTGTTGCTGCCATTGAATACGGTGACGGAAGTTGATTCTTGATATGCTTGAAAAGGCACAAATCGAGGGCTTCCTATCTGCTATTCGAGTGGAGTTTCCTCCTTTGGATGTTTTGGAGTTTTACAACAACTCCACAATAATTTCAAAGTTTACGAAGGCCTTGAGATAGTGTCTATCAAAACTAAACTCAAGACGGAAATCATTGTTGGAAACATCTTTACGTGATTTGTTTGAACTTCAAAATCTTGGAAAGGATTTTGAAATTGACACCAAGGATGAAGAACTCCAAGATTTTTTTGCTAGAATATAGGGCTCACCGCGGTGAGGGAGTGATCTCACCGCGGTCTAGTCAACCTGAAACTTTCTATATTAACAGATTGCGAGGTACCCCTCATGTACCCTCACATGGTGAGGCCTCTTGTAAAGGAAACCTCATTTTCTTCTTTATTTTTCAAACCCCTTCCCGGTTTTTCTTCCCAAATTCTTAGATTTTGCCCAATACTCCACCATTTCACCTGGGTATTAGTTCATTGTGAATGTAGTAAGTTACACTACTACGGGAAAGCTTCAATTTGAGTTTTTATCCGTTACTTTTTCCGGATTCAAGGTAATTCTTTCTACATCTCTTACTTTGCAAACTTGGATTTTCTTGCTTTATTCTCATGATTGAGTATGTGACTATGCTTAGAACATGTATGATTGTATAGATAGGTCACTTTCCATATTTGTTTAGCCCGTGTATCCGAAGAATTAGTGTTTTGGTGGTGAAGCTTGATATGCATGTTAGCGGTTTTTACTTATGCTTCTTACTCTTCCTAGTATTGATGCTAAGTTTAATTTGCTATTGTTTCGATTGGAAAAATAACTTGTAGTAACATTGTATGCACTATGGTTTGTAAGATTATGCGATAGGATAAGGCATAAATGTTACTAGCAAGACTTCGTTTGGGGAATAATTTGTAGCTATACTTGAATGCACTATGGTTGACACTTGAATATGAGTTAGGATTAGGAATTTGTGTTGCTACATGTTAGTATTTGAGAAGGGTGCAGTGCTAACATTGTCTATATAGGTACGATGGCACGCAAAAGAAATAATATGCCTAACAAGAGACAGAAGACAGGAGAAGGAAGCTCCGGTGCTAAGGCCGAAGCTCCACGAATTAGGCTGGATGACTCTGGTTTCAGGCTGAGCAGAAAAGTGGACGATTTCAGAATCAAGAACTTCAGCAAATCTAGGAGCATAATAGCGGAGCGAGGGATGAACCTCTTAAGGGATGATACCCCTGTGTCGGAAGCTATTGGAATGAGCATAAGAAGCTTGGAATGGGAAAGGCTTACCAGAATGAGAAGGGGGTACGATGCGACTTTGGTCAGAGAGTTCTACATAAACTTCTCTGATCGAAGTAATTAAGGATTCGTATCGGTTAGGGGGAAGATGGTGGAGTACACTTCAAACTCCATCAACCAATTCCTCCAAACAAGAGCGGAGTACAACCCCAACACCGACAATGGAATCTTCGACTTGGAGAAAACTCGCAATGACTCGTTGGACGAAGAGACCGTGGCAACCATTACCCAACCAGTTTCTAGCCAATAGGGGCTCGATGGCTGAGCCATAAGTTTCTCAACCCACTCGCAAGGGTTTGGCTACATTTGGTTCAATAAAACTTGATTTCAAACTCTTCTTTCGTCAAGGTATACGCTCCAACTTGCCGATTGATAGCGGCACTGGTCAGGAACCAGTTCGTCAATGCAGGAGACATTATATTGGCCGAAACGTTCGCACATAGGAATAGCCCTAAAGCATTAGGATTCCCGGGTTTGATCGCCGAGGTGTGTGAATCAGCATAAGTGCCAAACATCATCAAGAGCGGTCAGCAGAAAGGTTGCTTGGACTCGAAAGAAATACGAACTATTGAAGCAACTGTGGAAAACTGGAACCTCGTACAAGCTAATTGGGTTAATGAAGGGGGAGAAGAGGAGGATGATAGTGACTTTGACTCCGAGGATGACCACAGGTCTGAAGAGATCTCTGAGAGAGGCGATGGCGAGAACGAAGACCCTCCAAACTCCCAAGGCAAAGAAGACCTGACTGCAGATTTTCAGCGGTTGAGTACCAGATTCCAGGGATGGATGGAGCACATTTTGAGTATATTGAGAGGAGGCAAAGCACGTTAGCCTCTGATTACTCTGAGTTAGGAGGATGCCACCAACGGTTTACCGTAGATTTGAGGAGCATACATGGAGTATCGCAGTAGTTTGGTGAGCATTTGAACAACTAGGATTCGAGTTATTCAAGTCTCTCATGACACATGTCTTCGTCGGACACAAGGGCGACTGAGCGCCTAGCAAAAATGGAGCAGATGTGCAAAGCTCAGACTGATGCAGCAGCATTTTAGAGGACGACCTCCTTCCGGACCCCATGGTCCACCCTCTTTTCATTGAACATGCCGACCGAGGCATACTACGGGCGGTAACTCTACAACTTGTCCTTTTTATTTATTCTATATGCTAGGGACTAGCTATCGTATAGCTTTTGGGAGGGAAGTTGTGATATCATATGTTTAAATGCCTCGGTATGATTTTTACACTGCTTTGTATATATATGTTTCTTTGTTTATTTTTCTTTTTAGTTTGGTGGTGTTGAGTGGTATGTTAGCCACTCTTGTGAGTCGTCATCTTTTGGCCTATTTCAAAATTTTTTGTGTGTAGAGTTTGAGTTCTTTTGACAAGTCAGTTATCTACTGCCTTAGTTAAGCCTCTTGTTGATGTGATCTTTGATGGCCCTTAACTAGTACTAAGGAATTTTCAAAAATCATTTTAGTCCGTTTCACTTGTAAATAGAGGGTCTTCCTACACTAGCAGTCAAAAAGCCGGTGAGAAACCTTTTAAGCCGATGAAAAAATATTGTACCGGCAAAATGTGTGATTCTAGTAGGATGAGCAAGGAAAATCCTTGCGCCACTTCAAATACATGTGCACTCTTTTTAAATCGAGTATGACGAACGACATTTTGACTTGTTATCTCTATTCCCAAACCCGTTCCAATAACAGGTTTGGGGAGAAGGTAATTGTTACTTCATACTCAGGCTCACTCCTTTCTATATTTGAGCTCTTGGTCGATTCTGAAACCTGTTTTGTATTGCTTGCTGCCGTGCATAAAAAAAACAAAAAGAAAAAAGAAAAAATCCTGAGGTGTTTTCCGGGATCCTAGTGAACGTTCGTGATCGTGTTGGGCATTCCCAAATACTACCTATAAACCAACGCGGGGCTGATTGTGCGTATGCTTTGAGGGTTGATGGTTTTTTTCTCAAATTACATGCCAAATACTACCTATAAACCAACGCGTGGGCGGTGCTCATATGTTGTGAGGGTTGATGGGGTGTACTCCAAACCGACACGCACAAAAGTGCGAATTTTGAGCAACCTATTAGGAACACTTGCAAAATTGAGATCAAAAAAAAAAAAAAAAGAGAAAAAAGAAAAATATGTGCGAAAAGAGCAAAGCACTGATGTGCTCAAATTAGTACTTGATAAAATTCAAAGTAACTAAAGCAGTTGTTGTAAACAGACTTTAACTACGAGATCGTTCTCAATGAGCTAACTAGACAACTATGACGTTTTCAAGTGTTAAACATAAGAGTTTGCGAGTAACAGTATGTAAGATTGAGTTTGCTTTGATAATTAAACTAAGTAAACTAAAACGGATTTGAATCAAGAGATGGAAAATAGACACGGTAGCATTTCAGACTAATCGAATACGAATCAAACCTATTGTTCATATGCTGTCACAGTTATTTGTCCAAGTAAACTACCAATTTCAGTTTAACCAAAATATTCTTTGAAGATGTGAAGTAGATAAATCAATCGATTGTCAGATGATTGGTTCTTAACCTGAATGTGTTTGAAGATTTAGAGTAAGACTACATAAATTGGGGTTTTTACGAAGTTTGAGAATGAGCTTAACACATATGAACAAACCCTAGGTTAAAATCCTAATTCGATTAATCCTACATTGCTACCGCATCTATCGAAGAGATTAGCTACTCATATCATAAGCAATAGCATACACAAAGACAATCATAATCAAATTAAGCATCATAGTGGAGGTTTCAAGCATAAATCAATCAATCAATCACAAAAGAGAAGTAATTGCAAGAGAAAGAATGAATCGATTGACAATCTAACCTCGAGGATCAAAATCCGATATCAATGTGTGATTACAAGAGTAAATTGATGTTAAACTAAGTCAAGAGAACCAAACTAGGGTTTCTCCTTCAAAGTTAGAGCAAAACGTAAGAAAAAAGAGAGTCCCCATAATGAGCTAAATCGCCTAATTTATAGCGCATGACCCGATTCTGCGGTATTTGGTCGTGACCATGGTGATGCTGGTCGGGACCAGCGGCTTCCTGGTCGCGACCTGCGACTTCTTAGAAAGCAGTTCACCGCTGGTCATGACCAGGGTAGTTTGGGTCACAACCAGCGGCCTTTTCATGCAAATCTTGGAATTCTAAGTATTTCTGAATGGAGTATTAAGCTTCTTCTCGAACACGACCTTCAAAGGGATCGTTTCCTCCTCCAAAACATCCCAAAACACACGGAAACATGTAGAACACAACTAAAACACAAGACACATAAAAACGCACAAAATACGCTACGAAAGACTAATAGAGACGAATAAAAGCTGGTAAACAGAATGAAATGAGAGCCTAAAATACAGGCTCATCAAGCACAAGAAAAAAAGAGAAATAAAACGTGCAAAAAGAGCGAAGCACGAGAACGGCAACCATTTATGTTTCCTTGTAAATGATTTCGACCTGTTTCATCCAAAAAGTCATTTCTGACTCGTTTGATTTGAGTGCAAAAGCATGTAATATTACTGGCAACATTGTGACGTTTGTTGTCACCTTCCTAAGATTAAGTCATGAGCGAAACCATATTTACTGGACACTTCCAGATGTGAGACTTCAGTTACACTTATATTATCCATTTTGTGAGGGACTGCTAGGATAAGTCGAAATTCTATTTACTTGTGAACCGGAAGATTGTGATATTTGCTAAGCTACTTGCCAACGTTAAGGCGGATACAAGTTTACATCAGTTTTAGGCTTGACTCTTGCGATAGCTGTTCCGGTAGCTTGTTGGTTGAACTCTTCTGTTGTTTGTCGTGTCTTGTGTGTCTTTGTGTCTTTGTGTTTTTGTGTTTTTCTTTTTCTAGGTCGTTTAGGAGTCTTGTTTGCTCGAGGGCGAGCAAAGGTTCGGTTTGGGGAGTTTGATAAGTCGATATTTTAACGACTCATTTAGTCTTTTTTAGCCGTATTTTGTTACATTTTCTAGTTGTTTTAGTGCATTTTCACGTTTGGGTGTCTTGCGTGTTTTTGTAAGTTTTTAGGTGTTTTTTAGTAATGGCAAGGAGACAGAGGACCGTTGTGCAAAATCGAGCTTCTCCAAAGCTTTTAGAAGCACATAAGGCCAGAAGTGGGTCATTACTCCAAATGTGGTGGATTGGAAGTTGGAAAAAGGGAGTAAAAATAGGAAAAAGTGGAAAAATGGAGTTTTTGCCCGTTATTGTACCTCACCGCGGTGAGCTCCCTCCCTACGGAGGCTCACCGCGGTCCAACTGAGCAGAACAGAGGCAGAACCTGCAGAAAAGGGCTAGACCGCGGTGAGCAACCCCCTCACCGCGGTGAGCCCTGTCAGACATAGTCAAAACCATGTTTTGTGGCAGTTTTCTCCATTTAGTTCGAATTTTCACTTCCTTGGTCTTATAAATAGACCTCTTGTATCAGTAGTTTAGTCATATCTTCATACTTCAAGCATATTTTCACTTCAATTAAAAGCATTGTAAAAGATTCTAGAGATTTAATCTCTCTTGCAACAGAAGCGTTATTTCCTTTCTGGTGATCATTCGTGACTTAGAATATCCAGGTATTACTCGTACATTTTTTGGTGGATTCCTTTATGATTGTACGTGACAGGGGACATACTTGAGAAAATTGACTGCATGTTTGATCGGTGTGAACTTGCATCTGTCGCTACCTCTAATTAGTATATATCCGTATGAATGCATAGCTCGTTTGTCGTTCATACGTACTTATAATCTGTATCTGGTTGAATTTGCAATAGCAACTTGTTCTTTATGTACCTTAACTGGTACTCCCTTGAAAGCAAGTTATCTGGAAAGGACGTAATTCTTCTATGTGTTTGTAGAATTGCATGCTCTAGGCATTACCTTGTCTTGCAATTGTCTTTGAATTTATGTCAGAGTAGAAGTATCACCAAAACCCTATCTGATTACAGCGAATGCAAAACGTTTCTATCTCTTTTGAACTAGCTTAATCAATTCCTCGCGAGAATGATCCTGTGGTTAAGAGCATTGTCTCGACAACCGCTTTTTCTACTTGATTAAAAAGAGTAGTAATTTTTGAGCACATCACGGAGGCGCACAAGTCTCTGAGAGACAAGTATCTGAGTCTCCTACTAAGGAGGTAATTGATTTCTCAGATATCAAAATTGTCTAAATGTTTTTCTTAATAAAAATCTCAAGTGTTATGTTTTGTTCTCAGGTTCAAAAAGAAAGAGGGGATGTTGAGGATCAGACTTCCCAGTCTCCTCCTCACACCAAGATATCTGAGGCCCCTAGAGCCTTAGTTGTTCAGACATCTGCGCCTGTTGTTGTTACACAGGTAACTCAGATACATGACTACTCTAAAACTCAGCTAATTCCTAAACTTTTGAAACTAAATCAAAACTCAGATACAAGCCTTTAAAAAGGCAGATGGTCAGACCAGACTGCAAATGACATTCAAGCCTGTTTTGCCCCAGACTCTACAGATAATACCCTCTGAACAAGAGGAGGTAAATTGGCAAATGATCACTCTTCCAGAAGTGATCAATCTGGTCTCTGAAGATGAAGAAGAGAAGGAGACTGATGAGAATGACTATGAAGAACCTCCTTCTGATCATCACCAGGATGAGGATGATAAGAAGGATGATGATGATGCCCCTGCACCAGGGACAGGAGGTATTGCACAAGGGAAAATTGCCTCAAATGCTGAAAAGCATACTGAGAGGACATCACAGAAATCCCCTATGCCATCTCCTCACAAATCTACCCATCCATCTCCCCAACACAAAACCACTACTGCACAAGTAGTTGAGCTCTCTGATGATAATTCTCAGAAGATATTGGATGCACAATCCAGAGTTGCTCAACTCAAACAGTTGTTGGAGGAAGAACAACAACTAAATCTTTGACTGGAAGAGAAGATAGCTGAATCTAAAGCAAAGCTCCAGAAGATTGAAGCAAATACAGTCAAGGAAATGGATGCTTATGCTGAGATAAAGGAACTCCGGCTTGATGTAAAGGCAATTGCTGAGGAATTAGATGCTGGACAAGCATCTGAAGACAAGCATGATGCTAACGCTGCATTACCAAAAGATGTACCATCCTCCTCCTCTCTAAAAGTAAAGAAGCCCATCTCTGTAATGGTTGCTGCGCTGTAAGAGGATGAAGATCACTGGGATAATGTCTGAGATGATGAAGAAGACAAGACTTTGGCAAACCACCCAGATGAGCACATGGTGGTTTCACACTTAAAGAGGAAGTTGGTTGCTTCTCAAATATTCAGCAAACTGCCAAATGTCAACTCCACTGAATACTTAGCCAAATACCAAGTCTTGGCAAAAATACACAAGGACTTGTCTTCTCAGAATGAAGAAGAAATTGCATCAGTCCCTGCATGGAGGAAGTTCACTGAGTTGCTCACTCAGAGAACAACAAGTCTGGTCATTGCTCGGAAAGACCTAGGCATGGTTAGGGATGATGACAACAACTTAGCTTCAAAAGCCTTTGAAAAGGCTAGCTACACTGCTAGAAAAGCAGATGCCATTCTAGGCCCACTAGCAGAGCTCATTGATGAGGAAAATAGCCTTATCAATCAGAATCAGGAGCTCAGGGCTGAACTTCAGAAGTTAGTTGCTGCCTATAATTATCTACAAGGGAATTATGAGTCTCTCTCAGAATCCTTTGTGATACTTAGTCAGTCAACAATGAGTAAGGGGGAAGAGTTTCCAAGACAAGGAGAGGGATCTGGTGCTTCTCAGAAAGGAAGAGGAAACAGGAAGAAAACTTCTTTGCCACCACTCAGACTCAATGAGCCCTCCTCCTCAAATCAAGCTGCTTTGCAAATAGTAGCCACTTCCCAACAACCATCTGAAGGAACAATGACAACAAGGGCCAAGGCACAGAGACCTCCAAGGAGTACCAAGGCCCCAAGGAGAAGACAAGTCAGAGGGATTCACATTGATGAAAATGAAGAAGAAGAAAGTCAAATCAAATCCCTGGGCAATGAAGAAGGCTACAAATATCCTTCAAAGAGAAATCTGGAAGATGATGATGAAGAGACTGATGATGATGAAGCTCCTCTTCACAGAAAGAGAAGAAGGATTGAAAGTCTATCTGAGCCCATAGATGCAAAGCCTATGGCAGCTAAAACACCCTCTGGAAATACCAAGTCTATCCAGGGTGGTTCTTCAAGTAATCCCCCAAAGAGAATTCAAGACAAAGGAGGAACAGAGTAAGAGCTGAAAGGAGAAAACTTCTACTAAGGCCAGAAGAAGCCAGGATTGTGTATGTGAAGACTGATAACACCTCCTCCTCTTACAGATGCATACATCAAAGGAATGGCTACTGGATACTGGAACTCAAGCATCTGCTTGTGAATGAAAAGGGATTTCCAGTACCCATCCATCAACAACTCATGGCATGGAGAAAATACAAGCCAATCTTGATCAACACAAATCATGTTAAAGCCTGGTTGGATTTTGAGGTTGTCAAGAGGATAGAAGCCATGAAGAAGGACCTCTCTGATGAATGTCCTTATGGAAAGCCAGATGATGTGCACATAATTCCCAACATCACTGGAACATGCACTAGAGCAAGACTATCTGTGGAACCCTATGAGTCTTTTTACATGACTCAAGAACAATACAAGGGTGACATAAGATATCTGAAGACTATCTATGAATACCTGGAAGTGGGGAAAATATATGTGGGTCAAACACTTTGCCAAGAAAAATCACACCAAATCATATAAAGAAATCTGTGGATTTGCCTGAGACACTGAGATGTTAGTCAGGACTCTGCTCTATGACTACTCAGATGATATCAAGAGATTTGGGGACATGGAATTTGCAAATTGATCCATGGATCTACTGAAGAATTGAAGAGCTGAAGAAGTGAAGAATTGAAGACTTGAAGACTTGAAGACTAGTTGATTAGGATGTTCACTTGGAGCTTGGTTACTCCTGTTGTCCTAGTTTACTATTAATTTTGCTGATTGTACTGTAATTTGATTTTTTCATTGTAAAAGTTATCTGTGATCTTACCTTGTAACATATCAGATGAACCTACTCTCAGATATCGATCTATAAAAAGATTACTTGTCAACAAAGATCACACCTTGTGATTTGGTTGATGTTTACTTTCTGCACTTAATTGAAATGAATTTAAAAAAAAAATCATATGAAATGATTAAGTGGTGGATTGTTTCCTCTTCCAGATTGTAATAGGTTTTAAAGATAGTCATAGTTGACTGATCAAAATGGGGGAAATTTGTTAGGAATATCTGTTTAGATTTTGATCAGCAACCAAGTGACTTATCTTAGCTCAGAAAGGTAACTAGTACTCTTAGTTCACTTGAACATTGTAAAAGAGGAAGTTTACTTAGTATGATAGTCTAGCAAATCTTGTATAGGATGTTAGGTCTCTGAGTGTAATTTTTATATCCTTAAAGAAGACCAAGAAGGAGGCATCCAGCAGAAGAGTTCAACGAATTGAAGATTTGAAGACTGCACAAGATTGCTGAAGACTAAGGAAAAGTGCACTCAGATATCCATGCTCAGATATCTTGGATAAAACTATGTTTCTGGGAAACAATGTTTCAATAGGTATCTGGAGATGTAAAGGTCTCTGGAAATGGACGTGCAAGGCCTCAGAAAGATTGCATAGTTCCGTTGGCACTACATGACAAAAATAGTACAAAGCATTAAATGCGCAGACAGAGATGTCTGAACAAAAGCAGAATTCTCTGAAAAGAGACAATGTTTTCCTGCAGTGCTATTTACAGATATCGATGGTTTGAATTTAATTGAGCCTAACGATTACTATTCAAACGACATGATTTTCAACTATAAATATCAACACTTAGAATGCTTGAAACACAACTTAGACAGAACTTACATATCTCTGTGAATACATCAAGTGATATCTTACAAGCATACAAGCCTTCTGTCTACTTACTCTCTAGCTTACTGTTGCGACTAAAGCTCTTGAATTCTAAGTAGCATGAAAGTTCTAAGTGTCCTGATCCTTAACAAGTATTGCTATCTGTGAAGGAGTTGAATCAAAAGATCAAGTATCTGAGATTCATTCTCTAGAACATTTACCATACACTTGGGTCAGTAAAGAACATATCATCACACATTGTAGAGTGTGTTAAGTGATTCTTGTTCTATAGAGTACTCTTACATAACTGAGAAAGTTATTAAGACTACTCACTTGACAAACTACTTTAACCAACACCATACAAGGCGTGGAGTATAGGAAGTACTTACTTTGGGAAACTAAGGAACAACTCCAAGGTTACTGAGTATAAGAAGTACTTAGTTTGGGAAACTAAGGAACAACTCAAAAGGTTTCTAAGTATAGGAAGTACTTGGCTCAGAAAGCCGGGGAATAACTCAGAGGAACACTTGGTTGGGAACCTAGTGTTAAAGGGATCAAGAGATAGGATCTGTGTAAGAAGAACTCAATATCTTATCTTAGTGAATTCAAGTCCTGAGAAAGGGCGAGCGAATTAGTTGAGGGATTACGCCACGCTGAGATACCACTATAAAGATCTGTGTTATTTATTTTCTGAAAATTAATTATTGCTTTATTTACCCTGCTAAGTATTTACACACTTATGTCTTGCTGAGCACATGCACATATCATAAAAAAAGTCTTCCGCTCTCTGATCATAACTATCAGATATCTGAGAAACTTCTTTATCAACAAAAGTTTTAAAAGACTATTCACCCCCCCCCCCCCGAGTCTTTTACTTTGCCGTTATCTGGACCAACAGATTCAATACATGCTAGTTAGGGTTTATGCAATTCAATAGATAACATGTAAGATGTGATTTACTCTGTGCTGTTTTGATTAAATGCGTATGTAGTTATGTGTTTTGAGTTTTACCGCCAAAATCACCAATGGATTATGCAACTAATCTTTCATACCAAAACGTCTAGAGATTGCTAATCCATTGGTTCATTGCAAACACAACAACTACATTAGCTTATTAATTGTAGCTTAGTGAAATTGACGCCTTCACTAATGCTATATGTTTTGTAGAATAAAATAAGTTAGTTCATTGTCATATTCGTTTATACCTTATCTGATATAAGGTGTCTGCCAAGAAAAGCCTAGAGCAGTGTAACAATCGATGCGGGCGTGTCCCCGTGATAACTAGAGTAAATCGACATCGTTATTATTGCATCTATTCCTACTAGCTAGCATCGATTATTCATTAGCACTTTGTAATTTGATAACTTATCTTGATACGATCGATATACATGTATTTGATTTATTTGCATTGAGAGTTAGAGTTATACAAGTAATTAGAACTCGCTGCCGAAGCAAAAAACAACCCTTTTACTGCTTTCCTGTTGATAATTATATTCCGTGAAAAGAATAAAGCTTAGTTATGTCCAGAGAGACTGACCTCGGGGTTAACTTCACTCTAATACAAATTTCGTAGTGTTGAGAATTAACTCTTGGCTAAACAAATTTAAAACATTGATTTGACATATCATTAGGTCTTTAAATGTAACTTTTTATATCTTTAATGAAGACCAGGAAGCATGTATTCAGTAGACAAAACTCAATTTTTGAAGATCAAGAAATTGCAAAAGATTGCTGAAGACTAAGGAGAAAGGCCTCCTCAGATACCTCACGTCAGATACCTTAAAGAAACAAGTGCTTTTAAATGGACAAGTTTGTTAGGAATATCTGTTTAGATTTTCATCAGTAAACCCTAATGACTTATCTTAACTTAGAAAGGTAACTAGTACTCTTAGTTCACTTGAACATTGTAAAAGAGGAAGCATACTGAGCATGTTAGTATAGCATATCTTGTATAGGATGTTAGGTCTGAGATTGTAATTTTTATATCATTGAAGAAGACCAAGAAGCAAGCATCCAACAGGAAGAGATAATTTATTAAAGATCAAGAGACTGCACAAGATTGTTGAAGACTAAGGAGAATGGTCTCCTCAGATACCTTGGAGAAACGAAGTGTCTTTGGAAGACAAGTGTTTCAAGAGGTTTCTGACGTCCAGAGGATACTGAGTAAGGAAGTGCAAAGCCTCATATAGCTTGCATAATTCCGTTGAAACTACAGGACAAAAGATAGTACAGTGCATTTATTATGCAGACATAGATGTCTGAACAAAAGAGAAAGTCTCTGTAAAGAGACAAACTGTCATACTATCTACATATATCAATAGTTTGAATTTCTAAGAGCCTAACAGATACTCCCTCCATCCCGGGTTGATCTTCCCGTGGCCCCGGGCACGGGTTTTAAGATAAAAGTGAATAAAGTAGGAGTAATAGTGATAAAGTATGAAAGATAGTGTATAAAGTAGGAGTAATAGTGAATAAAGTAGGAGAAATAGTGTATAAAGTAGGAGAGAGATTTTCCATTTAAGGGATGAGAAGATGAAGTTGGGACGGACCAAAATGGAATGCGGGAAGATGAAGCTGGGACGGAGGTAGTACTATTCAAACTGCTTGAAATTCAACTATAAATATCACCACATAGAATGCTTGAAGATGCACTTACACCTTGAACTACACTTGCGAATCTTACTCTAGCATACAAGCCTTCTACCTACTTACTCTCATTAGCTTACTGTTAAGACTAAAGCTCTTTGATTCTAAGTAGCACGAAAGTTCTAAGTGTCCTTATTTCTTAACAAGACTTGTTTACTTTGAAGGAGTTGAATCCAAGATAAAGTTGTGACTAATATATGAGATTCATTCTCTTGAACAACAACAAAGACTCGGGTCAGTAAAGAACAACTTCCCATACACTAAAAAGAGTATTAAGGAAAATTGATTCTAAAGAGGTCTCTGAGATAACTAAACAAGTTATAAAGAAAGCTCACCTGCCAAAGTACCATAATCAACACCAACAGGCGTGTTTAGGGAAAGGATTTAGTTGAGAAAACTAAATTCCTCACCTAACTGAGCACAAGAAATACTTAGTTTTGGAAACTAAGGAATAGCTCAAAGGTTACTGAGTAGAGGAAGTACGTGGCTGAGAAAGCCGGGGAATAACTCAGGGAGAACACTTGGTTGGGAACCTAGTGTAAGAGGGATCAAGAGATAGGATTTTGTAAGGAGATCTCATCATCTTATCTTAGTGGATTCAAGTCTTGAAAAGGGCGAGTGGATTAATTGAGGGATTACGCCACCCTCAGATACCACTATAAAGCTTTGTGTTATTTACTTACTACACTTTACTTATTGCTTTATATTACTTACTGAGTTCATACACACATTATAGCTTGCTGACACGTGCACTTATCACAAAAAGACTTCCGCTATCTGACTATAAGTATCAGATATCTACTTAGGTATCTGAGAAACTGTTTTATAGACAAAAGTTTGAAAAAACTATTCACAACCCCAACACTTCGTCTTTTACTTTGTCGTTATCTGGACCAACAAGTGGTATAAGAGCAGGAGGTTCTCTTTAACCATCTGCACTAAACCTAGATCCTAGATAAGTGCTCTCTAACAGCTCACCACCTACACTTGATTTGTTTATTGCAGGATGTCTCTAAGCAATGCACCCACTCTCAAGCTAGAGAACTATGAGAAATGGAAGAACAACATGATGCTTCATCTAGAAGCTATCAGTGATGAAATGATTGAAGTTATAAAGAATGAACCAATCATCATTCTACAAGAGAAGGTAGTCACTGAAGTTTCAGATGGTCGAAACAAGGATACCAAAGATGCTGCTGGATCGTCAACATCTAGCGTAACATCAGGCGCAAGACCAACATGAGACATTTCCTATGAGCCAAAGCCCTGACATCTTTGGTCATCTGAAGATTCCAGAAGAAACTGGCTAGATGGTCAAGCAAGGAATATCATCATACGTTCTACTCCATATTACATACAGTGCAAACTGTGGGGGTGCTAAAACAGCGAAAGATGCTTGGTCACTGATTAAAGAAATCTATGCCGGCACTGAGAAAACCAAGGAAAAAAAGTTTGAAGTTTTGAAGTTGAAATTTCGAAATTTTAAACAAGGTCCTACTTAGACACTTGAGGAACTTGATTTCAGGTTTACAACACTGATATATGATATGGTTGCACTTGGTGAAAGTGAAAGATACTCTAACTCTGAAAAGGTTAATACTATCGTAAGAAGCTTGAATCAAAACTAGGAAAATACTCAGTATTTATACTTCAACCAAGGAATGCCTACAATCACACCAGTAGAGATTTTCTCACATTTGGAAATCGTCAACTATGAGACAAAGCAAAGACGATATATGACTGCTGAAACATCGCAGAATGTTGCTCTCCTAACTAATGGTACTTTTGAAAAGAAGGAAACCAAAGAGGTGACTGAAGAAAATGCTCTTGCTGTAAAGCATATGAGAAAATACTTCAGTCAGGAAATTGAAAGAAGAAGGACCAAAGAGAAGCTGAAAAAGCATCTAAGTTCCAACTATCACCAGTACAAGAATATGCAATTGACTAGCTCTCTGAACAAGCCTACTCAACAATCATCAAGTACTAAGGGAGCATAAATCGAAAATGATATATGTTTCTGTTGTCAGAAACCTGGTCACATTAAAAGAGACTGCCCAGCTTACAACAAGCTGAAGACAGGTGACAAGAAAGATAGAAGAAATTTCAAGAGAGGCCAGAGAGCTATGCTCACTGAGGAAAGGAAACAGATCCAAATTCAACTAGATGCTCTTAATCTTGACTCTGAGTCAGAAGATGAGGACTCAGATGATTCCAAACTACCTTTGCCAGAGCTATGTGGCATCACTCATGAATTAATTGACTTTAGTCAAAAGAACAAGGAAATGTGTGAAGTTGCTGAGGAGGTCTATCCAGACTGCTCCAACATCGAGCCATGCTTAATGACAAATGAGGTAATCACTATTTCTCGATTTGAAAATTATGAGAGTGATGTCGAAGGAATCAAAGATCTAGAACACCTCAGAAATGAGCTTGATCTTAATGAAAGCGAATTTACGGTTGTCCAAGCTAGAACCAAAATCCTCGAAGAAGAAAAGAAAACTCTTGAAAAGGAGTGTGCACAAATGCACAAGGTATCTGAATCAAAGGATGCTGAGAATGCATTCCTAAAAGCTCATATAGTTGAAATTGCTAAAAAGCATATGGAAGAAATGGAGGAACTACAAAGAACTTTGATAAAATTCTCATTGAGAATTCTGAAATCAAAGAAAAGAAGTCTCCTTTCAATCTTATGCTAAATCTTGTGACATTCTAACTGAGTCACACTCTTATTTAAGAGATGCCTCAGATAAATTAGGACTTGGGCTAGACACGCAAACAAATAATTCTATCATTTTGAATAAGAATGATGAAAGAATGACATTTGTCAGAGGTCAGCAAGGTGATTCCCAAATAACCAATAGCATTGGTCAGAAAGCTAAGGTTGCTGACAAAGGAAAGGCGATATGCCATGTCTTTGAGGGAAAACAAGTCGCAAAGAAATCTGTTGGGAAATTTCTGAAAAAGGAACATGATGAGTCAATATTTTAACGACTCATTTAGTCTTTTTTTTAGCCGTATTTAGTTATTTCTTCTAGCTTACTTTTTAGTCTTTTAGTTCATTTTCACGTTTTGGTGTTTTGTGTATTTTTGTAGTTTTTAAGTGTTTTTTAGGTAAAGGCAAGAAGATGGAGGACCAATGTGCAATTTCAAGCTTGCCCAAAGCTTCTAGAAGCACACAAGGCCATGTAGTGGGCCATTACTCCAAGGTGGTGACTTGGAGGTTGAGAAAAGGGAGTGAAAATAGGAAGAAGTGGGAAAAATGAAAGGTTTCCCGGAGAGGTACCTCACCGCGGTGATCTCCATCATAACAGAGGCTCACTGCGGTCAAGGGAAGCCAAACAAAATGCGAAATTACTTGAAGAGGACGAGACCGCGGTGAGCCAGGAACATAAAGAGACAGAGTCAATGCACGATTTCTCGTAGTTTTTTCCCTAGCTTTCAAATTTCTACTTTCTTGGTCTTATAAATAGACCACTTGTGTGAGTTGTTTTTTTTCATATCTTCATATCTCTTAGTTATAATCTCTTTCAATTCAAGCATTGTAAACAATCTAGAGATTCAATCTCTCTTTCAATAGAAGTTTATTTCCTTTCTGACGATCTCGTGTCCTAGACGTATCCAGTTATCAATCATACAATTACTTATTTATTTTGTACGTGACAGGTTGTTACATCTGATCACAGAACGCATTTTGCATCGGCGTGAACTTGCTTTTATCGTTATCATTCATTAGGCTATATCCGGATGCATGCATAGCTAGTGATAGGCTTTTTGTAGTTCATACGTACTTGTATCCCTTATTAGGTTGAACTAGCAATAGCAGGGCGATGATCTGCGACTAGGTAACCATAGTTGGTCCTCTCATATAAGCACACTCCATGAAAGGATTTACTAACTTCGTTGTTTGTAGAATTGCATAATCTATGTATTAACTTGTCTCATGATTGTAGATTTTATGCTAAGGTTGAAATATCACCATCTATCACTATCTGTTTACAACCTACACAAGCGAGTCTATTCTATTTGAACAACCTACATCAGTTTTGGGCATAACTCTTGCAATAGTTGTTCCGGTAGCTTGTCGATTGAACTCTTCTGTGTTGTATCGTGTCTTTGTGTTTTTCTTTTCTAGGACGTTTTAGAGTCTTTTTTGCTCGACTACGAGCAAAGGATCGGTTTGGGGAGTTTGATGAGTCGATATTTTAACGACTCATTTAGTCTTTTTTAGCCGTATTTTGTTATGTTTTCCAGCCTTTTTGTTAGTGTTTCAGTTCATTTTCACGTTTGGGAATTTTGTGTATTTTTGTACTTTTTAGGTGTTTTTTACGTAACCAATGTGCAATTTTAACCTTGTCCAAAACTTGTAGAATCACACAAGTCTAAGTATTATGCCATTACTCCAGGTGGTCTCTTGGAGGTTGAGAAAAGGGAGTGACAATAGGAAGAAGTGGGAAAAATGGGTGGTTTCCCAGAGAGGTACCTCACCGCAGTGAGCTCCGTCATAATGGAGGCTCACCACGGTCCAGCCAAGCCAAACAGAATGTGAAATGACTCGAAGACGACGAGACCGCGGCGAGCCAGGAACATAAAGAAGGCTCACCGCGGTCAGAGCTGTAGAGATAGAGTCAATGCACGATTTCTGGCAGTTATTTTTTCCCTAGCTTTCAAATTTCTACTTCCTAATCTTATAAATAGACCACTTGTATCAGTAGTTTTTCATATCTTCATACCTCTTAGTTATAATCTCTTTCAATTCAAGCATTGTAAACAATTTAGAGATTCAATATCTCTTTCAATAGAAGTTTTTTTCCTTTCAGACGATCTCGTGTCCTAGACGTATCCAGGTATCAATCGTACAATTACTTCTTTATTTTCTACGTGACAGTTTGTTACATCTGATCATAGAACGCATGTTGTATCGGTGTGAACTTGCTTTTATCGTTATCATTAATTAGGCAATATCCGGATGTATGCATAGCTAGTGACAAGCTTTTTGTAGTTTATACGTACTTGTATCCCTTATGTGGTTGAACTAGCAATAGCAGGGCGATGATCTACGACTAGGTAACCTTAATTGGTCCTCTCGTATAAGCACACTCCATGAAAGGATTTACTAACTTCGTTGTTTGTACAATTGCATGATCTATGTATTACCTTGTCTCATGATTGTAGATTTTATGCTAGGGTTGAAATATCACCATCTATCACTATCTGTTTACAACCTACACAAGCGAGTCTATTCTATTTGAACAAACTACATCAGTTTTGGGCTTAACTCTTGCAATAGTTGTTCCAGTAGCTTGTTGATTGAACTCTTTTGTGTTGTGTCGTGTCTTTGTGTTTTTCGTTTCTAGGAAGTTTTAGAGTCTTGTTTGCTCGACTACGAGCAAAGGTTTGGTTTGGGGAGTTTGATGAGTAGATATTTTAACGACTCATTTAGTCTTTTTTAGCCGTATTTTGTTATGTCTTCTAGCCTTTTTGTTAGTGTTTCAGTTCATTTTCACGTTTGGGAAATTTGTGTATTTTTGTACTTTTTAGGTGTTTTTTACGTAACCAATGTGCAATTTTAAGCTTGTCCAAAACTTGTAGATTCACACAAGGCTAAGTATTATGCCATTACTCCAAGTGGTCACGTGGAGGTTGAGAAAAAGGAGTGAGAATAGGAAGAAGTGGGAAAAATGGGTAGTTTCCCAGAGAGGTACCTGTTGGTCCAGATAACGGCAAAGTAAAAGACTAGAGGGGGGGGGGGGTGAATAGTCTTTTAAAACTTTTGTCGATAAAAACTATTTCTCAGATATCTGAATAGATATCTGATACTTAGAATCAGAGCGCGGAAGACTTAATAAAGATAAGTGCGTAAAGCTTAAAGTGTGTGTGTTGCTGAAATGTAAAATACAGAAAGGTAAATAACACAGCAAGTATAGTGGTATCTGGAGGTGGCGTAATCCTCCAACTAATCCACTTCGGTCTTCCAGAGACCTAGAATTCACTAGAACAGATAATTGAGTTCACCTTACAATAATCTTATTCTAAGATTCTTAAACAATTGGTTCCCAACCAAATGTTCCCCCTGAGTTGTTCCCCAGCTTTCACAGCCAAGTACTTCCTGTACTCAGAAACCTTTTTGAGTTATTCCCTAGCTTCCCAAGCTAAGTACTTCCTATACTCAATAACCTTGGAGTTATTCCTTAGTTTCCCAAATCAAGTACTTCCTATACTCCGGTAACCTTGGAGTTATTCCCTGATTTTTCAAACTAAGTACTTCACTCCACGCAGATTATGGTGTTGGTTTTGGTTTGAGTTGTCAGATGAGCTTCTTTAATAACTTATTCAGTTATTCAGATAGCTCTGTGAATCAAGTATACTTAATACACTTTTCAATGTATGGTATCTTGTTCTTTTTACTGACCCAAGTCTTAGATAAATGTTCAAGAGAATGAATCTCAGATACTTGATCTTTTGTTTCAACTCTTTCACATATAGTTATGCTTGTTTAGGATCAGGACACTTAGTACTTCAGTGTTACTCAAGATAAAAAGCTTTGGTCGCAACAGAAAGCTTTGAGGATACGTAAGTTGCTTTGAGAGAGTAAGATGTTCTGGGTTTTTATGCAGTTCAAGGTCTGTTGTGTGTCTCTTCAAGCAGTCTATGTGTTGATATTTATAGATGAATTTGAGTACCGTTTGAATAGTATCCGTTAGGCTCAAATTCGAACTATTGATATCTGTATAAGATCATGTGATTTTGTCTTCTTCTTCAAGTCGTTGCTTTTATTTAGACATCTCCGTCTGTGCATTAAATGCATTGTACTATACTTTTGTCTCAGAGTGCCAACGGAACTATGCTTTGTATCAGAGACTAGTGTTATCTGATTCTTTGCACGTCCTTATCTTCAATCTTCAGATACCACTTTTATTGAAACAACTTTGTTTGCAATATATATATTCCTTTTTCAGAAATGTGGTTAATGCTCAAGGTATCTGAGAATAGATATCTGTGGACACTTTCCTTGTTTTCAGATAGGCCTTTTATTTCTCAGATATCTCTTGTGACACGTTTGTTTAAAGCTCGTGTCTTCAAGATATCCGCTAAGGTATCTGAAAAACAGTTTCAGTAATCTTGTGCAGTTTCTTCAAGTCTTCAATGTCGTTGAGCTTGTTCTGCTTGGATGTCTTCTTCTTGGTCTTCTCTTCATAAAATAAAAATTACATTTTGAAACCTAACATCCTATACAAGATTAGCTAGACTATCATACTTAGTGGGTTTCCTCTTTTACAATGTTCAAGTGAACCAAGAGTACTAATCACCTTTCTGAGACTAAGATAAGTCATCATGTTGCTGATCAAAATCTAAACAGATATTTCTATCAAAATATCTAACAAATTTCCTAACAAATTTCCCAACAAATTTCCCAACAAATTTCCCCCTTTTTGATCACCAATGACTATCTTACCTATTACAAATATGGATGAGTGAACAATCCAACACTTAATCTTTTCTTAAGATCTTCAAGTTATTTAATTAAGTGCAGAAAGTAAACATCAACCAAATCACAAGGTGTGATTTTTGCTGACAAGTTATCTTTTATAAAATACTATCTGAGAGTAAGTTCTTCAGATAAGTTATAAAGAGAGATTACAGATAACTTCAATACATAGAACAAGTTTGGCTCAGTCAGCAAAAATACAAAAACTACATAGTAAATTAGGACAACAGGAGTAACCAAGCTCCAAGTAAACATCCTAATAAACTAGTCTTCAAGTCTTCAATCTCTTCAAGTCTTCAACAGTATTTCTATGGATCATTCTGCAAATTTCCTATCTCCAAACCTTTTGATGTCATCAGAATAATCATAGAGAAGTGTTCTGAGGAGCATCTCAGTGTCTCTGGCAAATCCACAGACCTCTTTATAGGTTTTGGTAGGATTTTTCTTGACAAAATGTTTGACCCACAGATACTTTCCCCACTTCTAGGCATGCTCTATTCTGTTATCTGAAAGCTTGAAGTATTCGTAGATAATCCTCAGATATCTGATGTCACCCTTGTATTGATCTTCAGTTAGATAGAACGATTCATAGGGTTCTACAGCGAGTCTTGCTCTTGTGCCTGTTCCTGTGATATTCAGAATTCTGTGCACATCATTTGGCTTTCCATATGGACATTCCTCAGAGAGGTCCTTTCTCATGGCTTCAGTTCTCTTGACAACTTCAAAATCCAACCAGGCTTTAATGTGATTGGTGTTGATCAAGATTGGCTTATCTTTTCTCCATGCCATAAGTTGTTTATGGATTGGTTCTGGAAATCTTGAATTTACCAATAGATGCTTAAGTTCCAGAATCCAATAACCATTTTTCTGATTGATGCACCTGTAGACAGAGGAATCATTGTCATACTTCACATACTCTATTTTGGCTTCTTCTGGCCTGAGTGGAAGTTGACTTTGTCTTTGCTCAGCTCTCAGTCTGTTCCTTCTTTGTCTTGAATTCTCTTTGGGGTTGTTGCTTGAAGAACCACCGGATAGACTTGGTATTTCAGAGGGTGTTTTAGCCGCTAGGGCTTTGCGACTATGGGCTCTTAGGCTTTCAATTTTCCTTTTCTTGTGAAGAGGAGCTTCATCTTCATCGCTTCTCATCATCATCAAGATTAAATCTTGTGTGAGTTTTGACAATGTTCTTCATTGCCTGTGGACTTGATTTGACCTTCTTCTTCTTCTTGGGAAGATTCATCAATCCTTTAACTTGTCTTCTCCTTGAGCCTTGGTACTCCTTGGAGGTTTCGTGCCATGGCCCTTGTTATCATTTTAGTTCCTTCAAGAGGTTTCGGAAGCGACTACTATTTGCAAAGACTTGGCTCGAGGAGGGTTCATTGATTCGAGTGGTGGTGGGAAGTTTTCATGTTTCTTCTTCCTTCCGAGCCGCACTACCCAGATTTCTTCTTGTTTTCTTCTCCTTCTTCCCATTCCCCGACTTTGAGGTCCAGATTTGTACATTCTTTCCCCTTAGTCATTGTTGGGTGACTCGGTCTCATAAAGGAATCGAGAGAGAGTTAAAGTGCCCGTAAATAATTATAGCGGTGACCAACTTCAAGTTCGCTTTGAGCTCTGATTTTGCTTGATAAGTCCATTGTCCTTATCGTTGAGCTCGCCAATGGGCCTAGGATGGCATCTGCTTCCAAGCAGGTAACTTGCCTCTTGGAAAGCTTTTTCACTAAAGACGCATCATCGTCCCTTATCATTCCAGATCTTTCCGAGAAATGACTATGCTAGTTGTTCTCGAGTGATGAGCTCGTGAACTTTCTCATTTCGAGGGGACGAGGCAATTACTTCCTTGTTCGTGAAGACATCTCCTTGTTCGATGAGCCGATTTGGTACTGTTCATGTATTCATTGGAGTGGACATTTGGCGGTTATTGAAAATTGTAGGAGCAATCACTTCCTTTTCAAGTGAGAAACCGCTAAATGTTCATCATGTGCTTTCGCCAAAGTCTTGTCTTCTTCATCATCTGAGTAATCAGCCCAGTGATCTTCATCCTCTTGGACATTTTCATCGATTGTATCGAGTGCAGCCTTAGCATCATGCTTGACTTCAGATACTTCTTCAGTATCGAGTTCTTTGGTTATATCATGCACATCATCCCGTAGCTCTTTAACCTCAGAGTAAGCAATCATTTCTTGTAAGTATTGATCTTGTAGTTGATAAAGCTTGTCTCTGGATTTAGCTATTTGATCTTCCAGTCGAAGATGGAGCTGTTGTTCTTCTTCCAACAGTTGTCTGAGTTGAGTAGATCTGGTTTGAGTGTTTAATATTTTCTGATTGGTTTCTTCAGAAAGCTCAACTACTTGTTCAGTGGTAACTGGGTGTTGGTTAGAAGATGGATGAGTAGATTTCTGAGGAGATGGAGATGGAGATTTCTGTGAAGTTTTCTCAGTGTGCTTTTCAGCAGCTGAGGCATCATTTCTTAGTGAAATTCCTCCGGTCCCTGGTGCAGGGGCATCATCATCATCCTTTTTGTCTATGTCATCCTTTTGGTGATGGTCAGTGGGAGGTTCATCGAAGTCTTTTTCGTTTATTTCTTCCTCCTCATCATCTTCAGATACAAGATTGATCACTTCAGGAATAGTGATCTTCTGCCCATTAACCTCTTCTTGTTCAGAAGGTATAAATTGCAGAGTTTGGGGCAGGACTGGCTTAAATGCCATTTGTAATCTTGTCTGACCATCTGCCTGTTCAAAGGCTTGTATCAAACTGTGCGCTACTTCTCTAAAGAAATCCTTATGCAATAGAGTCGCAACTGTGTATCGTTCAGTAGGGAACATTGCAAGGATGTGTGTCTCCAAGTCAAGAGCTCGTGCTCGTCTGTTTGGTTGATCTGTGATTCTCAATATTTCAGAGAGATCAGAGCACCTTAACCTTTGCCATTTCTTGAAGCATTTAATGTGCTTTGGCAAGGTGTGAGCTTTGAAGAAGGGAAGTAGGTCCCTTGTCTCAACATTGGGAGCCTGCTCGGCACTTGTTTGAGTCTGAAAGAAAGAGTTTTGAGTGAGCTTCAAAACTTTTATAGATATCTGAGGAGAAGTGCAGTTTAGTTTCTGAGTTACCTGAGTAAGTACTTCAGGCTCAGAGACTTGTTCTACTGAGACAATTAGTGTCTCAGATATCTTGTCAGGAGGCGGAGACTTGGTAGTCTGGTCCTCATCAACCTTTCTTTCTTGAACCTGAGAATTAACATTATCACAATACTTAGGAAATTTTATCAAGAAAACTTTAAGTGACAAGTCAGATATCTGAGAGGTCAATTACCTCCATGGGAGGCTCAGATACTTGTCTCTCAGAGACTTGTGCAGTCTCTGGAATCTTTTCTTGTGATGAAGGCCTTGATGCCTCATCAATTTCCATAGGTGCAGGGGATGTCGCAACTCGTCCCTTGCACTTCTACTTCTCGATGAGCTGAGTAGAAAGCATTGAATAATTTAGAGAAGATTTTAGTTAACCCAAGGTGAAGAATATTTATCATTGATTTTCATATACCTTCATACTGGAAGGCTCAATGATTCATTCTTGAAACCTTGCGTTTCTGGTTTTCTTCCGCATTTCGCGCTTTATCTTCCTCTTTCTCACCGGAGCTGTTAGAAACATTTATTTAAATTATTAAGCACATAATCTTATAATCGAAGAAGTGTTATCTTAAGAATCCGTTATTACCTGTGGCACAGGCTCAGATATCTTAAGAGGCGAGGTTGAGGGAACCTCCTTCTCAGTTTCTGAGGTAAGCTTTTCAGCTTCCTCTTGTTTTTGTGTTTCTAACTCAGCCTGTAACAAAGAAATTTCATGAGTAACAAGATGTATAAGAATAAAAATTTTCACAAGATAAGAGTTAAACCGTCTACCACCGAGTAGTTTCAGGCTGATTGGTCTCTGGAACTTGTGACCTTTCTATACTTTGGTCTTCTTGTCCCAGTGCAGTTTCTTTGCTTGAAGTTTCTGGTACTTCACACCTTTCCTGAGTGTGCAACTCAATTGCCTCCCCTGGTTGATCATTCTGAGTAGATGTCTCAGTTTGATCCCTCTCATTGAGTTGGGGAACCTGCTCTTTTGCAGGATTTTCTTCAAAGATCTTGTATTCTCGGTAATTCGAAATGGAGTTCATTTACCATTTCATCAACCACTTGTGGCTGTTGTGGTTGTTGTGTTTGTGGTTGTTGTGGTTGTCTAGAAGCAGAGGATTGGTCAGTAGAATGTTCTTCCAGATTTTTAGATGTGGCATTTTCATCAACATCTGCCAGCACTCATCAGGGCTTCTTGAAGTTGTGCGTAAGAGACGTTCCCTGATGATGTGTTTGCACCAACAACCTTTGCTATAGGTTCAGCAACCTGTGGTGTAGGTTCTTCTTCAGATACCTTATCACCGCCATCGCTAAAGAACCTTAGCCCTCTTTGTTCTTTCTAGGACTTGAGAGATGACTAGTTCATAATCTTCATCGTCAGAGCTCTCATCAGCATTTGGAACTGATTGGTCCATTACTCCTGCGGTTTCTGCAGATAGGGCTTGGTGTTTTTCACCACTTTTGGCAGTATTTATGAGTTCATCAGCAAGGCTTTCTGCATTAGTCGCAACATTTCTGAAAGCACTTTCCTCACGAGTCTACTTGTTCAAGAGTTGATAACTCTTTTGCAGATTGATGATTTCATCCGCTTTATCAGTTCATCGGCAATGTCCGCAGATATCCGAGAATCGACAACCTCTTTGGTGTGTCTTCCGATTCGTAGACTTCTTTCTTGAAGTTCGGGCTTCTAGTCGCAACCTTTTCTTGAGATACCTTTTAGACTTTCACTTCTTAGAACCTTTCGAGACCCAAGAACCTTTTTCATTAAGTTTGTATACTCATATTTGTAGAGTAGGTTATTGGCTATTTCAAATTGCCTCTCCGAGCTCAATGCCAAGCTTCTAGCAAGTAGCATATCTTCGGACCATATCCCATCGTGGCCTTTGGCTCACTAGTCCTTTGGTAATCTTAGGCTCAAGACTTGAATTTTCTTCACAAACTTCATGAAGGTGTACTTTCCCGCTTAAAAGGGTTTTCCAAATTGTCTTGTTGATTCAGAAGAACATCATGATCCATCGTTCTTGGCTTATCCGTCAAGACCTCCTTGTAGACCATCAAAGCATCTGAAGAATGCAAGCCAAGACATCCTAGTGAACCAACAGATGTCCGGTTCGGATGTCGCTAAGCTTGAACTCGGTGGTGTATCCGATTTTCAAGATCACACACGTCACTGTATAGTTCTTTAACACCTTCAAGGAGTTCATCATCCTTGGTGTTTATTTCAAAATCCTTTCCAAGATTTTGAAACTCAAACAACTTACAGAAAGTTGTTAAGTCCAGAAGGAATTCCTTTCCTTGGACTGAGGTTTTGACAGACACTATTTCAGTGCCTTCAGAAACATAGGAAATAATCCTTGAGTTGTTGTAGAATTCCAACACATCGAGTGATGAAATTCCACTAGGGCGAGCAGATAGAAAGCCCTTGATTTGTGCCTTTTCAAGCATGTCAAGTATTAGCTTTCTGTCGGCTTGGTTCTCTATTCCAGCCGTGAGGTATTCCTCAACCATGGCACCACCCCAAATCATTCTGTGATTTGAAGTCCAATGGTCAGGATTAAAATCTCCTACCAGTCCGTTGTTCACAATAACCAACTCTGGTGCTTGCTTTTCAGCAATACCAGTGGAGGATTGAGATTTCAGTGTGGTTGAACTTTTAGGGGCCATCTCTTTATATAGTGTAGGGATTTGAAATTGGTGTTTGAAAGAGATTTGACTCAGTAATTCTTTGCAGAAAAACTTAATCTAGATTTGCAGAGATTTTAGAAGGTTTTGCAGAGAATCAAGAGAAGATTTGCTATTTTTGTGCAAGATGAGTTTTCGGATTAGGCAAAAGTGATTTCTTATGCCAAAATCCTATATATATAGCAGTTGAATCTCAACAGACAAATACATACAAATTGATTTTGTGTGTACGTATCTGTGATTTGCAAGCAGGCGTGAGCAAAAGCTAGTTCGGCATTAAATGGTTAGTGGGCCATGTCTGAATTTCAACAGTCCACTATTTACTGTGAATTAATTTCCACCGCATGATCAATCGCTTAATTTCATCAAGGGTCACCATTGCTTCTTCAAAGAATGATCACAATCAACAAGTGTAATTGTGCCCATTTAATGAATTTTGGCTCATAGCTTTCGAATCACGTGTATGACCAAGAACACTTGCATCTGAATCTGTCTTATACTTAGGATTTTTCCAAGTTTTTCATCAAGATAGAAATGATGCGAATTTCAAGAGAGTAGTTGACTGCAGATAGGTATACTATTCTCTTTTGTGTTCCCCGTTTATAGAGTGATTCGAGTTTCGTCTCGAGATCTTAAGCTATCTTTTGCTCTTTAGCCTTTTGACTTACGGATACCCGTTCATTTCTCTTTCTCTTCTTTGGTTACCTGTTCCATACCTCTTCTCTGGATGCCCGTTCAGATACTGAACTCTTTCGGTTCATTGGTAGTTCCATTAGTCCAAGACTATGTCTTAAGGCTAAGAATCTACTTTCTTGTAGTGGCTTAGTGAAGATATCCGCAAGTTGGTGTTCGGCCAATCTTGAGTATCTCTATATTGCCCTTTTGAACATGGTCTCCGATGAAGTGATGTCTAACATCAATGTGCTTTGTTCGCATGAAATTTAGGATTCTGTAATCGCAATAGCACTTGTGTTGTCACGTAAAAATGGGAGTTTTCTTCTCATCGAGTCCATAGTCTTTAAGTTGTTGTTGTATCCATGAATTTGTGTTGCACAACAACCAAAGCAATATATTCAGCCTACGTGGTAGAAGTTGCAATTGAGTTTTGCTTCTTGCTAAACCATGAGATAAGTCTAGTACCCGTAAACCCAAGTTCACGAGGTGCTTTTCCTATCAAGTAGTGATCCAAAGATAATCATTCGAGTACCCAAATAAACTCAATCCGCTTTCTTTAGGATACCACAATCCTACATCTATCGTACCTTTACATACCTTAATATTTTCATAGCAATGTTGTAGTGTGTTTGCATTGGATTTGTCTGAAATCTAGCACATACTCCAACAGCGTATTGAATATCAGGTCTACTTGCAGTGAGGTAATGTAGTGAACCTATCAATTTCCTATACTTATGTTCTTCAACACTCTTATCTGATTCAGTATAGGTCATTTTGGTTCCAATGCTCATAGGTATCTTAGCATTCTTTTCAGAAGGCTTAAGATTGAATTTTGTGAGCATATCTTTTGCATACTTTGTTTGACTAATGAATATTCCATCATTGAGTTGCTTGACTTGCAATCCTAGAAAATAATTCATTTCTCCCATCATGCTCATCTCAAACTTGCTTTTCATGAGATTTCCAAAGTCATTACAAAGTTGCTTGTCCTTAGATCCAAATATGATGTCATCAACATATACTTGAACTAAGAGTAGTTTCCCGTCATGATTTAAGGTTAATAAAGTTTTATCAACTTCACCTTTCTTGAAACCACTTTCCAGAAGGTACTTGGTCAAAGTGTCATACCACGCTCTTGGAGCCTGTTTCAGTCCATACAGAGCTTTCTGTAGTTTATAGATCATTCTACTTTCTGAGGAAACTTCAAAGCCAGGTGGTTGCTCAACATAAACTTCTTCTGCAAGTTCACCGTTTAAGAATGCACTTTTGACATCCATCTGATAAACTTTGAAATCTTTATGAGCTGCAAAGGCTAGAAAGAGTCTTATTGCATCCAATCTGCAATGTGCATATGACTCGTCAAAAATCTAAGCCTTCCTAGGTAAATCCTCAACCAATCTTGCTTTGTTTCTGGTTATTTCACCAGATTCATTCATCTTGTTTCTGAAAACCCATTTAGTTCCAATCACAGATATTCCTTCTATAAATGGAACTAGTTTCCAGACTTTGTTTCTCTCAAATTGATCCAACTCTTCTTGCATTGCAGAGATCCAGTCTTGGTCTCCTAATGCTTCTTCTATATTTTTAGGTTCAATATTCGAGATGAAACATCCAAAGAGAGAATTAGCATTTTCAGCTATTTCTCTCCTAGTCCTAACACCTTGATTAATTGGTCCAATTACATCCTTTGCAGGATGATTTTTGATCCATCTCATCATAGGTTTAGTGCTAGTAGGATCAATATCCAAGTGATTTGAAAGTGAATCACTAAGATTATGATTTGATACTTTTTCAGTATCTGAGATATCTGACATATGGGAAATGTCATGAATATCTGACACTTTTTCAGTGTTACAGATATCTGAAACTTGCATTTCAGCAGTCTCATTTTCAGATATCTCTTTATGATTAAGGTTCTCAGTAACCTGTTCCATTTCTGGAAAACTCATAGGAAATTCCTCATCATGTCTGTGAGTCATCTTGTTGTTACTAGGCATTTCAAGCTTTTCTACGTCAGAGTCATCCTCACTTTCCATAATGATGTTTTTCCTTTCTGAGGATTCTTCTTTAGAATCCCTCAGTAATAGTTCTTTGAACCTTTCTGAGAGTTCGTCATTAGGAGGTGTTTTCTTATTTCCTTCATAGAATACAACATGAATTGATTCTTCAATTTTCTTTGTTGTTGTAAACTCTGTAGGCTTTGCTATTTGTGGAATAACCAAGAAATACACCTTCATCTGCTTTTGGTTGAAATGTTCTCAGATAATCTTTCCCATTGTTTAGAACAAAACATTTACAACCAAATACTCTCAGATGTTTGATATTAGGGGGTCTACCAACCAAGATTTCATAGGGGGTCTTGTCATGGTGTTTGTTTATCAAACATCTGTACGAATGTAGCATTTGTGTTTACGACTTCAACCCAATAAATTTCACTTATTTGGTGTACTAGCATTGTCCTTGCAGCTTCTTTAAGGGTTCTGTTTTTCCTTTCTGCAACACCATTTTGTTGAGGTGTTCTTACAGAGGAAAGTTGGTGTTGTATACCTTTGCAGGTACAAAACTCCTTTATGTACTGGTTGACAAACTCAGTACCATGGTCTGTTCTGATTGCAGATACCTTGTCATTTTTCATGACTTCAAGCTTTTTCAGCAAGTTTCGTATCTCCACCCTGGCATCAGATTTGTGTTTCAGAAAGACAGTCCAAGTGAATCTTGAGAAGTCATCTACAACAACTAGACCATACTTCTTTCCTGCATAACTAGTTACAGATGATTCAAGAAGAACCATGTGTAATAGTTGCAGTGGTCTAACACTAGAGTGTCTGATTTTGGACTTGAAAGAGATCGTAGATTGTTTCTCCATCTAACAGGCAGAACATATACCATCCTTTTTGAAAGATGTTCTGGGAAGGCCAACCACTAACTCTTTCTTGGCAAGTCTGTTCAGAGTTTTGAAGTTCAAGTGACTCATTCTTTTGTGCCATAACCAATGCTCTTCTGTGTGATCAGATTGACTCACCATGAGACATTCTTCAACAGGCAGATGCCCAATCGGCAACATAAAGACTGCCTTTCCGCCGACCAACTAAGACTGTCTGCTTTGACTCATTGTCAATTAGTTTGCAGTATTTAGCTTTGAATTTTATATTAAAACCCTTGTCTGCAAACTGGCTCATGCTAACTAGATTATATTTCAAATCCTTAACATGTAATACGTCAGTGATTGTTAAAGTTCCCAATTTGACGTTGCCAAATCCCAGAGAGGGATTTAATTCTCCTCCAGCAAATCTGATATCTGGTCCTGTGTTGCAAGCTTTGTAATCAACCAGATTTGCTTTGTCTCCTGTCATGTGCTTTCCGCATCCACTATCAAATAGCCATTGTGCTTTAGTCCAGGAAGCATTCTGCACACAACAGGAAACAGGAGATTAGGTTCTCATATCTTTGATGGAACCGTCAGAATTAAAAGATCTTCCAGTAGGAATCCATTTTTGAATGAATTTCTTTGAAATATTCTTTTGTCTGACAGGAACATAAGGAGGAATTCTATTTGAATGAATGTTATCATTAGTAAGAATTATTTTCTTCCTTGGTGTGTTCCTAGGTGCTCCATATGATGCTTTCAGATACTGTCGAGTTTGCTTTTTCAAAGAACTTAGCTTTCTTGCTGATTTCTTCTAGCCACGGCATTGATTTTCGTGGCTTGATTAAATTTCCACTTCGATAATTGCTTTGAGCAACTCTAGCTTTCACCATCGTTGCTCCCTGCTTGTACTCATGAGCAAGTTGTTTTCCGATGCCTTTGTAGCCAATACTGCTGAGCACTTGAAGCTATCTCGAGATCTTTTCTCAGACTTTGCTAGTCTCTGGTTGGTCCAATTTCTTTCCGTAAAAAGTGACATGGGAGAATTTGCTACTCCGCAATTCTACCTTTTGAGAGACATAGCATCGGGTGTTTACACTTTTCGGTGTTGTGTTTCTTTTCGTAGACGTGCCCATAGCTTTTGTTTTGACTTGTTTTTCCCACAAAGGTTTAGTCGAATCGCCTTTACTTTGTCAACAATCTTTGTCTTTTCACCGATACTATAGATTGCATGGGAACCGTCTTCTCGAGTACTTACAAATGTTCTTCTCTCCTTACTCTTGCTCGAGTGATAGAACAACTGCTTGTATTCATTGAAGTCCTTTCTTTTCAAGGATCTCTTAAGTAAGATTGTACTTCAAGAAGAGTGTCACTAGCTTTGGCATAAGATTGAAAAGATAATTCTTTCTTCTTGAGTTCCTTGTTCTCGTAAAGAAGATCTTCATATTTCTTTGTAATTCAAATTTGCTTCTTTATGTGAATTTTCTCGGAGATATCTCGAGCTTTGAGAGATGCATTTTCAGATCCTTTCTCTCGAGATACTTTAACTAATTGAGAATTTTCCTTTGCAAGAGAATTCTTTTCTTCTTCAAGGTTTTCGGCTCTAGCTCGGATCATTAGAAATTCTCTTTCATAGATGTCAAGTTCTTTCACGAGATTTTCTAGATTTTTATTTCCTTTTCATCACTTTCATAAGTATAACAAGAAGTATGTGTTACCTCATCACCATAAGATGATTTCTATGTTGGAGATGTCCGACCGTCAATTTCAAAGAACTCCACACATTTCATTCTTCTTGAGGTCAAGTCGATTATATCATGAGTAACTCCACATAATTACGGTGATGGTAAGGTTGAGTCATCTGAATTGTCATCTTGTAATCATCTCAACGTCTAGAGCATCCATTGAATTTGGATTTTCTTTCTTTCTTGATTAACAAAGCTTTGGCTTCTCAAGATTCTCCTATCTTTCTTGTCACCGTCCTTAGTTTGTTGAGGCGTGACAATCCTTCTTGAAGTGGCTGTGTTTTGACAATAGAAACAGATATCGTTTCCAATTCGCTTCTCAAGACATGATGCTTTCGAAATGGCTTGTTCAATGAGCTTTGCATATTTTGTATCGGTGATAGTTTGAGCCTAGATGCTTTTTCACTTCTTGGCTTTCCTTCTTTCAATTTCTCGTCGATATATTTGCTCATTTGCTTTGCGGAAGAGCATCCTCGCTTTCTTCCTTGCTTTTCTTCTTTTGAAGTTCCTTGAGTGACTAGAGCAACGCTTTTACAACTTTTCATTGTTTGTTCTCTTTGAGTTGTCTCATAATCAACAAGAGCAAGATGAGAGAAAAGTTCCAATCGAGTGATATTTGGCATTCCTTGGTTAAAATAAAAGAATTTGGTATGCTCCAGGTTGGTTAAGACTTCGACAATAGTCTTAATCTTTTCCGACCGAGTATCTGCTTTCCCCAAGAGTCGCCATGTCACTCATGAGAGTGGTAAATCAAATCAAATTCTTCGAGTTTCATGGGTCCTTGTTTGAAATTTTGAAATTTCAACTTGAGAACTTCGAACTTGTTTTCTTTGGTTTTCTGGCCCGCAGATTTTCTTCAATCGGTTGCAACTTTCGCCAGAAGCACCCTACGCTTTACCGTATGTGCTCAGTGTCGATCCGATGATGATATTACGAGCTTGACCATCCAGACGATTTCTCTTGGCATCTTCCGATGTCGAGTTCTCTCGCTTCGTCAGTAAATGACTTGACTAGTAGATCTCCCACTTGTTGACGATCGGTTTGTGAAGATCCTTCGCTTTGATCTCTGTCTCTACCATTAGAAACCTCCATGACTTGTTTGAGTTGTTGAATGACTATTGGGCCATTCTTTATCACTTGATCATTTCGTCACTTATGGCTTCAAGTCGAGCATCATGTTATTTTTCCATTTCTCGTAATTCTCCGGTTTGAGAATGGGTGCATCACTCGAGACATACCGCACACTTAACACACAAATTAAATAGTCCTCGAAAATGGACCAATTTCCATCACCTATCCGGGATCTAGGTTCAAGGAAGGCTTGTGAACCTCCGCTCGATACCACTTGTTGGTCCAGATAACGGCAAAGTAAAAGACTAGAGGGGGGTGAATAGTCTTTTAAAACTTTTGTCGATAAAACTATTTCTCGATATCTAAATAGATATCCGATACTTAGAATCGAGCGGAAGACTTAATAAAGATAAGTGCGTAAAGCTTAAAGTGTGTGTGTGTTGCTAAAATGTAAATACAGAAAGGTAAATAACACAGCAAGTATAGTGGTATCTGGAGGTGGTGTAATCCTCCAACTAATCCACTTCGGTCTACCAGAGACCTAGAATTCACTAGAACAGAGATAATTGAGTTCACATTATAATAATCCTATTCTAAGATTCTTAAATAATTGGTTCCCAACCAAATGTTCCCCTGAGTTGTTCCCGGCTTTCATACCAAGTACTTCTGACTCGAAACCTTTTGAGTTATTCCCTAGCTTCCCAAGCTAAGTACTTCCTATACTCAATAACCTTGGAGTTATTCATTAGTTTCCCAAATCAAGTACTTCCTATACTCCAGTAACCTTGGAGTTATTCCTTGATTTTTCAAACTAAGTACTTCCTGTACTCCACGCCAGTTATGGTGTTGGTTTTGGTTTAAGTTGTCAGATGAGCTTCTTTAATAACTTATTCAGTTATTCAGATAGCTCTGTGAATCAAGTATACTTAATACACTTTTCAATGTATGGTATCTTGTTCTTTTTACTGACCCAAGTCTTAGATAAATGTTCAACAGAATGAATCTCAGATACTTGATCTTTTGTTTCAACTCTTTCACAGATAGCTGTGCTTGTTTAGGATCAGGACACTTAGAACTTCAGTGTTACTCAAGATCAAAAGCTTTGGTCGCAACATAAAGCTTTGAGGATAAGTAAGTTGCTTTGAGAGAGTAAGATGTTCTGCGTTTTTATGCAGTTCAAGGTCTGTTGTGTGTCTCTTCAAGAAGTCTAAGTGTTGATATTTATAGATGAATTTGAGTACCGTTTGAATAGTATCCGTTAGGCTCAAATTCGAACTATTGATATCTGTGTATAGTACTGTAGCAAATTTTGTCTTCTTCTTCAGAAGCTGCCGTTGCTTTTATTCAGACATCTCTGTCCGTGCATTAAATGCATAGTACTATACTTTTTGTCATGTAGTGCCAACGGAACTATGCTTTGTATCAGAGACTAGTGTTATCTGATTCTTTACACGTCCTTATCTTCAATCTTCAGATACCACTTTTATTGAAACAACTTTGTTTGCAATATATATATTCCTTTTTCAGAAATGTGCTTAATGCTCAAGGTATCTGAAAATAGATATCTGTGGACACTTTCCTTGTTTTCAGATAGGCCTTTTATTTCTCAGATATCTCTTGTGACACAGTTTGTTTAAAACTGTTCGTGTCTTCAAGATATCTGGCTAAGGTATCTGAAAAACAGTTTCAGTAATATTGTGCAGTTTCTTCAAGTCTTCAATGTCGTTGAGCTTGTTCTGCTTGGATGTCTTCTTCTTGGTCTTCTCTTCATAAAATAAAAATTACATTTTGAGACCTAACATCCTATACAAGATTAGCTAGACTATCATACTTATTGGGTTTCCTCTTTTACAATGTTCAAGTGAACCAAGAGTACTAATCACCTTTCTGAGACTAAGATAAGTCATCATGTTGCTGATCAAAATCTAAACAGATATTTCTAACAAAATATCTAACAAATTTCCTAACAAATTTCCCAACAAATTTCCCAACAAATTTCCCAACAGTACCTCACCGCAGTGAGCTCCGTCATAACGGAGGCTCACCGCGGTCCAGCCAAGCCAAACAGAATGTGAAAGGACGAGACCGCGGTGAGCCAGGAACATAAAGAAGGCTCACCGCGGTGAGAGCTGAAGAGATAGAGTCAATGCACGATTTCTGGCAGTTTTTTTTTCCCTAGCTTTCAAATTTATACTTCCTCGGTGTTATAAATAGACCACTTGTATCAGTAGTTTTTCATATCTTCATACCTCTTAGTTATAATCTCTTTCAATTCAAGCATTGTAAAAATTCTAGAGATTCAATCTCTCTTTTAATAGAAGTTTATTTCCTTTCAGACGATCTCGTGTCCTACACGTATCCAGGTATCAATCGTACAATTACTTATTTATTTTGTACGTGATAGGTTGTTACATCTGATCACAGAACGCATGTTGTATCGGTGTAAACTTGCTTTTATCGTTATCATTAATTAGGAAATATCCGGATGTATGCATAGCTTGTGACAGGCGTTTTGTAGATTATACGTACTTGTATGCCTTATTTGGTTGAACTAGCAATAGCAGGGCGATGATCTGCGACTAGGTAACCTTAATTAGTCCTCTCGTATAAGCACACTCCTTGAAAGGATTTACTAATTTCGTTGTTTGTTTAATTGTATGCTCTATGTATTACCTTGTCTCGTGATTGTAGATTTTATGCTAGGGTTGAAATATCACCATCTATCACTATCTGTTTACAACCTACACAAGTGAGTCAATTCAATGTGAAGAACCTACATCAGTTTTTGGCTTAACTCTTGCAATAGTTGTTCCGGTAGCTTGTGGATTGAACTCTTCTGTGTTGTGTCATGTCTCTGTGTTTTTCTTTTCTGGGACATTTTAGAGTCTTGTTTGCTCGAGGACGAGCAAAGGTTCGGTTTGGGAAGTCTGATTAGTCGATATTTTAACGACTCGTTTAGTCTTTTTTAGCCATATTTTGTTTTGTCTTCTAGCCATTTTGTTAGTGTTTCAGTTCATTTTCATGTTTGGGTGTTTTGTGTATTTTTATACTATTTAGGTGTATTTTAGGTAAGCGATGTGCAATTTTAAGCTTGTCCAAAGCTTCTAGAATCACACAAGGCCAAGTATTGGGCCATTACTCCAAGGTGGAGACTTGGAGGTTGAGAAAAGGGAGTGAAAATAGGAAGAAGTGGGAAAAAATGGGAGGTTTCCCAAATATGAGTCGATATTTTAGCGACTCATTTAGTCTTTTTTAGCCGTCTTTTGCTACGTTTTTTGCCCTTTTGGTACATTTTCACGTTTGGGAGTCTTGTGTGTATTTGTATGTTTTTTTGGTAGGGCAAGGAGATGGAGGACCGTTGTGTAATTTCAAGCATCTCCAAAGCTTCTAGAAGCACATAAGGCCAGAAGTGGGCCATTACTCCAAAAGTGGTGGATTGGAAGTTGGAAAAAGGGAGTAAAAATAGGAAGAAGTGGGAAAATTGAAGTTTTTTTCGGAGACAGACCTCACCGCGGTGAGCTCCCTCATTAAGGAGCCTCACCGCGGTCTAAGAAGCAGAGAAGAAATAGAATCTCCAGAAACCAAGCCAGACCGCGGTGAGCCCTATTTGACTTGGTCAAGCCATGATTTTATGGCAGTTTTCTCCACTATTTCAAATTTTAACTTCCTGGTCTTATAAATAGACTCTTGTATCAGTAGTTTAGTGATATCTTCATACATATTAGTTGTAAATTCTTTCAATTTTCAAACTTTGTAATCAATGTAGATTAAATTCTCTCTTTCAATCAAGAAGATTTACTTTCCTTCAGGCGATATTCGTAGCCACGACGTATCCAGGTATTAATCGTACATTGTTTGGTGGATGTCTTTAGACTTTGTATGTGACAGGTTAATACTTCGTTTGTAACTGAAAGTGCATTTATCGGTCTGAACTTGCTAACTATTTATCATTAATTAGGCTATACCCGGGTAAGGACATATCTAGCCGTAGTTGCTATTTTGTGGTTTACACGTACTTATAGCTCGTATTTGGTAGGACTAGCAATAGCAGTGTATGTGATTTTACGGCTTGGGTTCCGTAATAGCACACTACTTGAAGGGGTTAATTTTCTTCGATTGTTTGCAGTAGAACTGCATGATTTACGTATTACATTTGTTTGAAATTGTTTGATTTATGCTAGGGTAGGAGTATCACTACAGTGAATGCAAAACGTTTCTATCTCTTTAGAACTAGCTTAATCAATTCGTCGCAAGAACGATCCTGTTGTTAAAAGGGAACATCTAGGGAAGTTTGATGCTAAAAGTGACAAAGGAATCTTTGTAGGGTACTCACAAAATAGTCATGCGTATAGAATATACAATCCTAGATTGCAAACTATACAAGAATCTGTGAATGTTTCCTTTGATGACTCTGAGCCCTATGCCCAGAAAAAGATCTCTGCAGGTGCTCAACAGGTTATTGACACAACCCCTGACTCTTCTACACATGGGAACATTCCAGACACTATGACTCCTGCTGCTGATCAAAGTGAAAGAACCCATGATGTGGGCAATGTTGTGCCAACATCCCCTCTGTGCAATGTTAACTCAACATTCAGTTCAACATCCCAGATTTCCACTCATGTTGATGAAGAACAAGCTGATCCCCACAGTGAGACTGAGGCTGAATCTGATAATGCCTCTGGCATTAATGCTACACCTACGCTGCAAGGACCTCCTCACCCTGACTCACATAAGGATCCTCCTTCCAGAATTCACAAAGATCATCCCAGTTCCCAGGTAATTGGAAATCCAGGAGGGAGGACACTGAGGGGAAACACGCGCAAAAACTACAAGGAGACACTCAGACTTGCTGAAATCTGTCACTCTGTAAGTTCCTCGTGCTTTGTTTCTTTAATTGAACCTAAAAATGTGAAAGAAGCCCTTACTGATGATTTTTGGATAGAAGCAATGCAAGATGAGCTTCTTCAATTCCAAACAAATGAAGTCTGGACACTTGTTCCCCGCCCCCATAACATAAATGTCATAGGAACCAAGTGGATTTTCAAAAATAAGAGTGATGATAAAGGGGTAGTTGTAAAGAACAAAGCCAGATTGGTTGCTCAAGGTTACACTCAAGTAGAAGGCATTGATTTTGATGAAACCTTCGCTCCTGTTGCTAGACTAGAATCCATTCACTTGCTCTTAGCCATAGCATGTTGTCTTAAAATAAAACTCAAATAAATGGATGTTAAAGGAGCATTCTTGAATGGCTACATTGACAAAGAAGTGTATGTTGAACAACCTGGAGGGTTTGAAGATCCTCTTTACCCTGACCATGTTTTTAAACTAAGAAAAGCATTGTATGGTTTGAAACAAGCCCCTCGTGCTTCGTATGCTAGACTGACTGAATTCTTAGTTGGATTAGGGTTTAAGAGGGGTGAGGGAGATCAAACTCTATTTATCCTCAGGAAAGGAAATGACATATGCATCGCACAAATCTATGTTGATTATATTGTCTTTGGTGCTACTAACCCCTCTTTGCTAGAAAAGTTTGTTCAAGCCATGACAGGAACCTTTGAGATGAGTATGATTGGTGAACTCAGTTTCTTCTTGGGGCTCCAGATACAACAGAAACAGGATGGCCTCTTTATCTCTCAAGAGAAATATGCCAAGAATCTTATCAAAAAATTTGGTCTGGAAAATGCCAAACCTTGCGGACTCCATAGCTCTTGCTCTGAAACTCAGCAAAACTGATGTTGGGGACGATGTTGACCCAACATTGTATAGATCAATGATTGGAAGTCTCCTGTATCTCTTAGCCACCAGACCTGACATCATGTTCTCTGTTTGTGTATGTGCCAGGTATCAATCCAAACCCAAAACACCTCATCTAACTACTGTCAAAAGAATCATTCGATATATATCAGGAACTGTTAATCTTGGATTATGGTATGCATGTGATTCAAACACTAATCTGTTGGCATTCAGTGATTCTGATTGGGCTGGTGACTTAGATGATTGAAAATCAACTAGTGGAAGTTGTTTTTTATCTTGGACCAAATCTTGTGTCATGGTATAGTAAGAAACAAAATTGTGTGTCTCTCTCAACTGCTGAATCGGAATATGTAGTTGCTGGGAGTTGTGTGTCTCAACTAATTTGGTTGAACAATATGCTGCATGAATATGGGTTCCAAAGTGACACTCTTTTGATGTTTTGTGATAACTTAAGTGCCATTCACATTTCCAAGAATCCAGTTCAACACTCACGCACCAAGCACATAGACATTCGACATCATTTTCTTAGAGACTTGGTCACCAAACAAATTATTGACATACAACACATTGATACCACAAATCAGTTAGCTGACATCTTCACAAAGCCTCTTGATAAGGAGAGATTCTTCAGTTTGAGAAGGTCTCTTGGTCTATGCACTATTTGATGTGATTTGTTGCAAGCAATGTTGACATAACATCACGGTCAACATTGACTTCTATGTATATCTAGTGATGTCCTTTTGCTGATTTACTTTTTCTTTTTTCATTGTGTTTCTGTGCTCCTGTGCTTCTGTACTGGTCTATGGCTATTTCTGTTTTGTAGCTTACAGGGGTGATGCTTAGGGTTTGAAAGGCTATTTGAAACCAAGGTTGAAAGGGATCGAGTCTCCTGTGTGTTTGCTTTATGTAAAACCCACTTTTGCTGATTTTTGGCTATTTTTACTCGTACCTTGACTCGCACTTGATGCTGCCTCCTGTCCTCTATGCTTAATAAAGCTAATGAATTATGTTAAAAAGGGCTCGAAGTGTGTCCGTCGAGGATCGTGTTGGGCAGGTTTCAAATACTATCTAGATATCGACGTGGCCAATGTGTCATATGTCGTGAGGGTTGATGGCCTGTACTGGAAACCGACACACACAAAAGTGCCGATTCTCGTAATGCTGCTCGTTCACTTTCTGAGTACCAAATTACCCAATGTGGTCAAATGAGTGATTTTATGCCATGAGACGTGTGTTTGCCTAACTCCGCATAGGCTTCGGCTTTGGAGCGGATTCATACGTGTTCGAATTATTTGACATGGTTCACAGTCTCATGGTCACCCCCACTCAACCTTATGCTAATTGTTCAATTTAATTTTTGAGGCATTGTTGAGTGTGTTTCCTTGGTATTCCCTTCTCTTTTTGTCTTTGCCTGCAGCATCAGTGGTGTTAATCGAATCTGCACATCTTGAGACTTGGTTTCCTGGCTGACTTACATTAAGAGTGGTCTGATTTCCCGATGTTGTCATCAATGTTGAGCCAACATCCAGGACAACATTGACTGTGCTTAAAGGACTTTTTGCTCTTTTGTGCTCTCTATTTTTTTGATGTGTTTTTGGGTTGGGTTTGAGGGGGAGTACTTGTCTCTTACTTCCATCATTCTTTTGGGAATCTGTTAGGTTTCTTACTCATACTTGATCTTGATTTGTTTCCCAAACCAAAAATGTACCTCCCTCAGTTGAGTATTGAGAATCTTCTTCATGATTGACCTAATTGATATGGTTTTCATTTGCTTTCCTTAATCTCATATTAACAGTTGTGTACAGATCTTGGTTTGTGCTTTGATATATATGTTTATGATCTATGAAGCAAACCAAACCAAAAACACAATCCTCCAACCATATTACTCCCTCTCATTAGCCCACTTCTCCACCACTCATTAAAACTGCCGCCCACCTAAACAACAATCATTACATCCAAAAACCAAAAAGTAGTTTTTTTTTACTACTCCCAAGCCGTGGTTAAAACAAAAAACTCTTCACCTTCCACACACTATTCACTTGTCACTCTCAAACAAATTCCTCTCCCGCTCATCCTCCTTCATCTCTGCACTCACTAATCTGGACAATGTCTTCTCCAACAAAACCCGTCTTGCCCGGATTTTCGTTGCAAACACCTGAGGGGGAGCAAGCATACCCTCTCCCCATCCGTGCAGAACCGGCCGATTTCGAGATTCCAGTCTATGAGCTAAGTGAGGGATCGGAAGAGGGTGTTGAAAAATTCCCATCTCCAGTACCAAAACCACCATCTCCATATCCAACATCACCTACTCAACCTGAAAAACCCCAAACCGAGTCTTCTCCATCAAACCCCTCTCATTTTGCTGCAGAAACCCTTGTTAATTTGGGAACTGCACCGGTCGAACTGCCAGAGGATCTGAGGGATGATGATGAAAGCCCAATGGGGGTAGAGAAAGATACTCCCATGGAGGATGATAGGAAAGATGTCGAACAAACTGAAGTTCAACATGCAGATCTGGGAGAGAACCCCCAAAACCCTTCATCTGTTGAGAAGGATGATGTGCAACAAGCTGACAAAATAGAGGAAAAGGCTACTGATGGCCTGAACGGTGATGAGAACCAGCCAACATGCACTCTGGACATTTGAGAAGCCCGCAAACGAGCTTACTACTGAACCAGTTGTTGTGGAAGATTGGAAGTCAGATGACTAAGAGAAAACTAAAAGCGACCCTATGAATGTAGATGAGGATGTTGTTTCAACATCGACTGCTCATGATAATAACAATGAAGTGAATGATGAAAGTTCTGATGATCTGGAGGATTATGAGCCAGAAACGGAAGATGACTCTGAGGATATGAGTCAATGATTAATGAAGAATGTCTGGGCAATGCTGATGAAAGCTCAGATGACTCTGAAGACTATGAGGCTGAAGCAGAGGAAGAGTCTGAAGATGAATCACTTGATGATGAGGATGTCATTCTTGTAGAAGAACAAATTGAAGATCCTGAGGTAAATGATCTACCCTCTGAACCTGTTTATGTAGATGGTTCTGATTGGGATGAAGATGCAGTCTCCCATTTATTCTATGCTGTCAAGAACTTAGAAAAATATGGGAAAATCAAAAATAATGCAATGGATGTTGAAAAGGTAATCAAAGAGGAATCATTTGAAGAGTATAACTTAGTTGCTTATCTGAAGAAAAGGAACCTCTATCATGATGTTACCCAATATGCTGCCTTTGTTCCTGAAATCATCAAAGAATTCTATGCACATTTATCTGAGAATTTTGGTGTTGAAGGGCATGGTAAACATCACTGTGTGTATCTTAGGGGTGATGTATTTTTCTTGAATTCTAAGGATATCAATCTTGTCTTTGCATAGAAATAGGGATGAGGTTGAGACCCCTGTAGAGGTAACTATGGATGAGATTGCTAGGGAGCTAACTGCAGAAAAACTACAATCTTGGCCTAGTGGGACTTTGAACTTGAAATATTGTTGTTCTCTAGTCTCTGTTCTTGCCAGGATCTGCTTGTACAACTGGTTGCCATCTTCCAACAACAACAAGCTCAGTCAAGAGGCAGCCATGTTGCTCTACAGGATCAAAATGGGCTACAGTGTCAATCTGGGAGAAAGAATTCTCAAGCACCTAGAGAATTCCAAGAATAGAGGGATCAGAGGCCATTTGATTCTCCCATCCACCATCTTTGCAGTCCTTCAGTTGCAGGGTATTGAGGTCAAAGCCAATGATGTCTATCATTCCAACTTCAAATCCATCACAGTCACCAAGCAACTGCTGGAAACACATGACAGGATCTGTGATCTTCCATGGGTGGATCCTGAAGTTCCTGTGGACATGGATGTGGAGGAGAATATTCCTCTTCCTACAGGCAATGCTGATGCAACAGAAAGTTCTGTGGCTGCTGCTCAACGCTCCAATGTTGGCTCAACATTGATCCCCAGCATTGAAACTCTTTCTGCAGGTACCCTAACTAATCAGGACAAGCTGATTCTGGAGCACATCAAAGGACTTGATGAGCAGATTTCCAACAATCTGAAGTTCAGAAGCACTCTAGTGTCTTTTCTTTCCTCACAAAAAGGGGGAGAATAGATACTTGAAATTTTTAAATTTGTTTCAGTACTGAACAATTTCTATTCATTTTGGGTCTGTAATATCTTAAATACTCTAGAGCATATCTTAGCTGCCTGATTAAGGGGGAGATTATCTTAGCTGTCTGGTTAAGGGGGAGATTAGCTCTTAAGTTGTTCTTAGTTATGTTTCTACTAACCTCTTGTTTTGTTTTGTGAGGAAAGACTAAGATTAAGGGGGAGATTGAAAGTGCAGTACGCACTTGTGTTTTGATAATCTTGTCTTTCAATAATTAGTTCCAAGTTTGTGTTTGTTGTTGTTGTTTGTGAAGCTGCAGGACTACCAATGTTGTATAACATTGTGACAGGATAGAATTCAATGCTGGCATAACATTGAAGATATAACATTGCAGTCGACATCAAGAACAAAGCACTTGGACAGGAAACTTGGACTGGAAGTATTTACAAATCGAACAAGAGATGATTTAAGGAAAAAGAACAACTTGTGGTGAAAGCAAGAAGGAATATATTTTATGAAGAATCAAAATATGGAAAACAAGAAAAAGGAAATTGCCTTTGCTGAGATCCTATTGCCTTTCGACTTGGATGGAAGCTGTCGATATCTCAAGTATATATACAAGAATTCAGCCGAGCAATCATGAGGCCTTTTTTGGTTGTCTATCAAGATTTTATTAAAGAATTTAGGCTTCTTGTTTTCTGTTAGCTTTGGAGTTTGTCTAAGAGTATTCATTGTTGGAATAACTCTTTCAAACATCGACCTAGAATAGCTTTTACTGTTAGTTCGTCTAGGGCTAGTTTTGGTTGTTTAATCAATCATCTGTGATTGTATTAAACCTAGTTGATTAGATCTACTCTTCCTGTCAGTAGATATTTTTCCTAAAGGCGCTGCCAACATATTTATATATTGTTGGCTTGGTAATAGAAATTTCATTCATATTCATCCGCTGCCTATTGTTTATTGTGTTGAAGACATTGTTGAACAACATTGTTGTCAACATTGTCTATTGTTCTTGTTCTAAGTACCAATCCAGGATCCTACGTTCTAACAGCAGTGAAGTTAACCCCGAGGTCGGTCTCTAAGGACTTAACTAGGCTGAGTTACGTTTACGAATAATAATAACAGTATAAAAAGTAGTAAAGGTTGGTTTGCTTCGGTAGCAGAATGATACTCTAACAATCATGCTGACTAACTAGAAAACAGATTAGCTTGTAAGACGAATATATGAGAGGGAATTATGGTGTGGTGATAGAAATCAAGCTAGCTAGCAGGAAACATGTAACAATAACGATGTCGATTTACTCTAATTATCACTGGGACACGTCCTAACGATTATTACACTTCTCTAGATCTCTAGATAGACACCTTATATCAGATAAGGTACGAAGGACTATGAAAATGATCTAACTTATTAATCTACAAAACATATAGCATTAGTGAAGGCGTCAATTTCATTAAGCTACAATTAATAAGCTAATGTAGTTATTGTGTTTGCAACGAACCAATGGATTAGCAATCTCTAGACGTTTTGGTGGATAAATCAGATTACATAATCCCTTGGTGATTTTGGGGGTAAAACTTAATAAGCATAACTACATGCGCATTTAATCAAAATGGCACAGAGTAAATTGCATCTTACATGTTATTGAATTGCATAAACCCTAACTAGCATGTATTGAGTCCATCACCACCCCATAATTGGGTGTTTAGCTACTCATGATATGCATAGGCATAATCAATATCATATACAAACACATAATAAACATAATCAATAACTAAATACCAAGAATCATGAGTTGATACAGATTTTACCAAATTGTGTCACGAACCCTAGGTAAATACTGAAGAATCTTGAATTCAATCGGTAGAAAAGTATGTAGATTTGCTCCCAAACAAATATCAATCGTCGATTACAAGAAATAACGGTTCAATTACCTCCAGTAATAGGTAGGTAATTACCTTGGAAAAGTTCTAGGTTGAGGGCAAAAAGATGTAAAATAGAATATGTATCTAATTGTGTTTTGTACTAACTAATAGAAACAAAAAGAAACGAATTAGGAAAGAATTAGAAATGGCACGTCTGAGAAAACAGAACAGGCGTACGCCAGTAAAGCAGCTGGAGGCGTAGCCAGGTATCTAGCGTACGCCAAGCACCCTGGTTCGCTCGGAACTGCGTTTTGACTCCAACTTTGGTATTTTTGGCCTTCCCACTCCACTTCTAGCATCCGTTCAAAGCATTGGAACTCCATATCATGTAGATGCATATAAAATGCACCCTTTTTGCCTCCAATTAATGCGGTTTATCCAAATACCTACAAAACACACAAAGAACAAAACAAGTAAAAATACTCTAGGAAAACTAATAAAAACTATACTTAAGGACGACAGTAAGACAGTAAAAAAGACCAAATGAGACGGTGTAAAACCGACTCATCAGTCACTGAACACACTATCTCGTCACGTTTTCAGACAAATCACACAGGATAATATAAAGTCCATTACCAAGTCGTAGTTAGTAAGGATTTCCCACGTTAAGAGTCGGACGAATAAAGAACAAGTACGCAATTACGTTTTAAAACTATTTCATTAATATATCACGGTATATAAAGAAGTAGTAAAAGAAGAGTTACGACGGTTCGCCTTTACAAGAGAAAGTTAGCTACTCATAGTAATACTAGACAGAAATCGAAAAGCAAGAAAGAAAACAAGAAGAAGAAGAAGCTTAGTCTCTGATGTCTTCGTGCAGCTTCTATGGTTTCACTTCTTCGAGCACTGGTTCTCTCTCAGGAGAGCTGCTTTATGAGTGGTGTAGAATTATGCGACCGCTAAGGTCTTATTTATGCTTGAGAATCCGTGCTCTGGCCGCCATTGATCATTAAGGAAGGTTTAGGAAGGCGGGCTCTAGCCTGACAGGCCAGGAAAATGGCCCGGAAGAAATCAGACACTCTACTACGACGCAGAGATGCTTCTGGGCCGCAGAGTGCGATTCTGCAGGTTCTTGTCTGTTCTTCTTTGTTCTTCGATTTTGGGCTTAAATCGTAAGTAACCTTGAGGGTGCGAATCCCTCTTGTGGATTTTGGGTATTAAGAAACGATTGCTAAGACATTGAACTAATAAACGATTCGCAAGAATTCAACAACAAAACAACAATGTATTTTCATCCAAAGTTCTATACTAGCATGCTCAAGATTTCACCACCAACCCATAGGGGATATTTAACTAGTCATACTCATGTTGTCACAGGCAAGAGATATGATAATCATAAGCATAAACATAGCCAAGAAGCAAGAAATCAGAAAAGATACATAATTACCGATTATGAAGAATTACTGAGCTCCAATTGATCAACAATGGTGAATAGTATGTTTACACGAATAAATCTTCAGCTAAATGGTTAACCAAGACTCTAACTTCAATCTGATGGATGATTCTTGTAACCCTAGACCTCTCAAAATACTCCCCAATATTGTTTGAAAATGAAAAAGTGATGTTTGAATTACAAAATCTGGAGTTAAAAATGCAAAATTGGAAGAAGTAACGCCAGATCTTGAACTGAACGCAGCAGGCGATCGCCTGCTTCTCCACCTTCACCATCAGATTCCTCTTTGTCATATCTTCGCGTGGCCGCCGATTTGAGGTCAATCCGACATTGTGTGAAGAAGTTATGCCCAAAATCGCTAGACCGCTCCAATGTAGTTCTACTTTCGCAAGTTTTCACTTAAACGGCCGTAAAAACTTCATCCGAACTTCAAATGCACATCCGTTTCGACCGTCGCACTCCATGTTCCACCACCTTTGAGACCTTGGAACTTTTGATCTTCATGTAATGCAATAAAATACACCATTTTAGCCTCATTGTTCTTCACGAAAACACCTAAAACCTGGATACAAGGTGGAAACACACAAAACACAAGAAACAACACAAAGCATATACAAAACACAACTAATAAAAAGATGGTAAAAAGGGTTAAATGAGGTGTCAAAATACGCCTCATCAAGCATTGATATCATATTCAATAAAATTGTGTATACTTAAAATGTCATACTGTTGGTCCAGATAACGGCAAAGTAAAAGACTAGAGGGGGGGGGGGGAATAGTCTTTTAAAACTTTTGTCGATTAAAACTATTTCTCAGATATCTGTGTAGATATCTGATACTTAGATTCAGAGCGCGGAAGACTTAAGATAGATAAGTGCAGAAACAGATAAAGTGTGTGTGTGTGTTGCTAAAATGTAAGTACAGAAAAGTAAATAACACAGCAAGTATAGTGGTATCTGGAGGTGGCGTAATCCTCCAACTAATCCACTTCGGTCTTCCAAAGACCTAGAATTCACTAGAATAGATAATTGAGGTCACCTTACAAAAATCCTATTCTAAGATTCCTTAAACAAATGGTTCCCAACCAAATGTTCCCCCTGAGTTGTTCCCCGGCTTTCTGACAAGTACTTCACACTCGAGAAAACTTTTTGAGCTATTCCCTAGCTTCCCAAGCTAAGTACTTCTTGTGCTCAATAACCTTGGAGTTATTCCTTAGTTTCTCAAACTAAGTACTTCCTGTACTCCACGCCAGTGATGGTGTTGGTTTTGGTTTGAGTTGTCAGATGAGCTTCTTTAATAACTTTTCAGTTAATCAGATAGCTCTGTGAATCAAGTATACTTAATACACTTTTCAATGTATGGTATCTTGTTCTTTTTACTGACCCAAGTCTTAGATAAATGTTCTAGAGAATGAATCTCAGATACTTGATCTTTCAATTCAACTCTTTCACAGATAGTTGTGCTTGTTTAGGATCAGGACACTTAGAACTTTAGTACTACTTAAGATCAGGAGCTTTGGTCGCAACATAAAGCTTTGAGAGTAAGTAGTCTGCTTGAGAGATTAAGATATTCAACGTGTTTATGGAGTTCAAGGTGTTCAGTGTAAGTTCTTCAGGTTGTGTAGTGTATCTTCTCAAGCAGTCTAAGTGTTGATATTTATAGATGAATTTGAGTGCCATTTGAATAGTATCCGTTAGGCTTAAATCAAATTCAAACTATTGATATCTGTGTATAATCTTATGTGAGTTTGTCTTCTTCTTGAAGCTACCGTTATACATTCGGACATCTCTGTCCATGCATTTAATGCATTGTAGTATACTTTTGTCTGTGCCAGCGGAACTATGCTTTATATCGAGACAACCTTGATCGATTTCTCGATTCTTTGCGTTCTTATCTTTATTTTGATACCACTTTTATTGAAACAACTTTGTTTGCAATATATATATATATATATATATATATATATATATATATATATATATATATATATATATATATATATATATATATTTCTTCTTCAGAAATGTGGTTAAAGCTCAAGGTATCTGAGAATAGATATCTTTGGACACTTTCCTTGTTTTCAGATTGACCCTTTATTTCTCAGATATCTCTTGTGACACAGTTTGTTTAAAACTATTCATGTCTTCAAGATATCTGGCCAAGGTATCTGTAAAAGCTATTTGATAATCTTATGCGATCTTCAAATCTTCAATGTCGTTGAACTTGTTCTGCTTGGATGTCTTCTTCTTGGTCTTCTCTTCATGAAATAAAAAATTACATTTTGAGACCTATCATCCTATACAAGATTAGCTAGACTATCATACTTAGTGGGTTTCCTCTTTTACAATGTTCAAATGAACCAAGAGTACTAATCACCTTTCTGAGACTAAGATAAGTCATCATGTTGCTGATCAAAATCTAAACAGATATTTCTAACTAAATATCTAACAAATTTCCTAACAAATTTCCCCCTTTTTGATCAGTCAACGATGACTATCTGACCTATTACAAATCTGGATGAGTGATCAATCCAACACTTAATCATTTCTCATGATTTTCCAATTCATTCAATTAAGTGCAGAAAGTAAACATCAACCAAATCACAAGGTGTGATCTTTGCTGACAAGTTATCTTTTATAGAATAATATCTGAGAGTAAGTTCATCAGATATGTTACAAAGAAAGATTACAGATAACTTCAATACATAAAACAATTTAGCTCAGTCAGCAAAAATAAAAAAAAAATACATAGTAAATTAGGACAACAGGAGTAACCAAACTCCAAGTAAACATCCTAATAGACTAGTCTTCAAGTCTTCAACTCTTCAAGTCTTCAACAGTATTTCTGTGGATCAGTCTGCAAATTTCCTATCTCCAAACCTTTTGATGTCATCAGAATAATCATAGAGAAGTGTTCTGACGAGCATCTCAGTGTCTCTGGCAAATCCACAGACCTCTTTGTTGGTTTTGGTAGGATTCTTCTTGACAAAATGTTTGACCCACAGATACTTTCCCCACTTCCAGGCATGCTCTATTCTGATATCTGAAAGCTTGAAGTATTCGTAGATAATCCACAGATATCTGATGTCACCCTTGTATTGATCTTCAGTTAGATAGAACGACTCATAGGGTTCCACAGCGAGTCTTGCTCTTGTACTGTTCTGTGATATTGAATTACATGCACATCATCGGCTTTCCATATGGACATTCATCGAGAGGTCCTTTCTCATGGCTTGATTCTCTTGACAACTTCAAAATCGAACCGAGCTTTAATGTGATTGGTGTTGATCAAGGTTGGCTTATCTTTTCTCCATGCCATAAGTTGTTTATGGATTGGTTGAAATCTTGAATTTACGGTAGATGCTTAAGTTCGAATCAATAGCCATTTTTGATTGATGCACACAGAGAGGAATCATTGTCATTCTTCACATACTCTATTTTGGCTTCTTCTGGCCTGAGTGGAAGTTGACTTTTTCTTTGCTCATCTCTCAGTCTGTTCCTTCTCTGTCTTGAATTCTCTTTGGGGTTGTTGCTTGAAGAACCACCCTGGATAGACTTGGTATTTCCGAGGGTGTTTTAGGCTGCTAGGGCTTTGCGACTATGGGCTCGATTAGGCTTTCAATTTTCCTTTTTACGTGAAGAGGAGCTTCATCTTCATCGGTTTCCTCATCATCATCAAGATTAAATCTTGTGAGAGTTTCTGACCTTCTTCATTGCCCAGGGACTTGATTTGGCCTTCTTCTTTTTCTTCAGAAGATTCATCAATCCCTTTAACTTGTCTTCTCCTTGGAGGTTTTTGTTCCATGGCCCTTGTTATCATTGTAGTTCCTTGATGGGTTTACGAGCGGCTACTATTTACCATGACTTGGCTTGAGGAGGGTTCATTGATTACGAGTGGTGGTGGGAAGTTTTCATGTTTCTTCTTCCTCTGAGCGCTTTGACTCAGATTTCTTCTTGTTTTCTTCTCCTTCTTCCCATTCCCCGACTTTGAGGTCGGTTGTACCTCTTTCCCCTTAGTCATTGTTGGTGACTCGGTCTCATAAAAGAATCGAGAGAGTTAAAATGCCCTTGCAAATAATTGTGGCGGTGACCAACTTGAAGTTGGCTTTGAGCTCTGATTTTGCTTGATAAGTCCATTGTCCTTATCGGTGAGCTACTTGATGGGCTAGGATGGCATCTGCTTTTCAGCGATGTAACTTGCCTCTTGGAAAGCTTTTAAGCTAAAGCGCATCATCGTCCTTATCATTCCAGATCTTTACGAGCAATGACTATGCTAGTTGTTCTCGAGTGGCGAGCTCGGTGAACTTTTTCATTCGAGAGGGGCGGAGGCAATTACTTCCTTGTTACGTGAAGACATCTCCTTTTCGATGAGCGATTGGTATCTGTTCATGTATTCATGGGAGTGGACATTTGGCGGTTCTTTGAAAGTTTGAGAGCAATCGGTTTCCTTTTCAAGTGTGAAACGACTAGATGTTCATTGCGATGCTCTGCCAAAGTCTTGTCTTCTTCATCATCGAGTAATTAGCATGATCTTCATCCTCTTGGACATTCTCATCGATTGTGTCGAGTCCGCAACCATCTCGAGATTGGTTTCTTCCCTTTTGGGAGGAGGATGGTACTTCTTTTGAAGATGATGCGCCTTAGCATCATGCTTAATTTCGATACTTCTTGATGTCGAGTTCTTTGGTGATGGCATTTACGACATCCTGTAGCTCTTTAACCTCGAGTAAGCAATCATCTCTTGCGGATATTGATCTTGTAGTTAGTCAAGCTTGTCTCTGGATTTAGCTATCTGATGCGCGATTGAAGATGGAGTTGTTGTTCTTCTTCCAACGGTTATACGAGTTGGCGATTCTGGATTGAGTATTCAACAATTTCTGAGCGATTTCCTCAGAATCCTCAACTACTTGTTCAGTAATAACCTTTTGTTAGGAAGATGGATGAGTTGACTTTTGAGGAGATGGAGACGGAGATTTTTGTGCTTTCCTCTCAGTTTGCTTTTCAGCAGTTGAGGCATGATTTCTTTGTGAAATTCCTCCGGTCCACAGTGGGGGCATCATCATCATCCTTTTATACATGTCATCCTTTTGGTGATGGTGGGAGGTTCATCAAAGTCGTTTCGTTTATCTCTTCCTCCTCATCATCTTGATACAAGATTGATCACTTGAGAATAGTGATCTTACGCCCATTAACCTCTTCTTGTTAGGAAGGTATAAATTGCAGTCTGAGGCGAATGGCTTGAATGCCATCTGTAATCTTGTCGACCATCTGTTCAAAGGCTTGTATCAAACTTCTGCGCCACTTCTGGAGAAATCCTTATGCAATAAAGTCATGCTGTAATGTTCGGTAGGGAACATTGCATGGACATCGTCTCAAGTCGAGCTCGTGCTCAAATGCGGTTGGTTGATCTGTGATTCTCAATATTTTAGAGAGATCAGAGCACCTTAGCCTTTGCCATTTCTTGAAGCATTGAATATGCTTTGGCAGGGTTTGAGCTTTGAAGAAGGGAAGTAGGTCCCTTTTCTCATCATTGGGAGCCTGCTTTGCACTCGTTTGAGCCTGAAAGAAAGAGTTTTGAGTGAGCTTCAAAACTTTTGTAGATATCTGAGTAGAAGTGTAGTTTAGTTTCTGAGTTACCTGAGTAAGTACTTCAGGCTCAGAGACTTGTGCTACTCAGACAATTGGTGTCTCAGATATCTTGTTGAGAGGTGGAGACGCTGCTATGAAAATTCTAAGGTATGTGAAAGGTACTGTAGAAGTTGGATTATGGTATCCAAAAGATAGTGGAATGAGTTTGGTTGGCTATTCTGATGCCAACTATGCTGGATAAATGCTTGATAGGAAAAGTACCTCAGGAACGTGTCAATTCCTTGGTGCTAGACTAATATCACGGTTTAGCAAGAAACAAAACTAAATTGCCACATCAACTACAGAGGCAGAATATATTGTTGTTGGGTGTTGTGCTTCACATATATTGTGGATACAATAACAACTCAGATACTATGACATTAATGAAGTGAAAACTCCCATTTTCTGTGATAACACAAGTGCTATTGCAATTACTCAGAATCCTAAGTTTCATGCTAGAACAAAGCACATTGATGTTAGACACCACTTCATTAGAGATCATGTAGAAAAAGGCAATATTGAGATACTGAAGATTGGTATTGTAGATCAACTTGCAGATATCTTCACAAAGCCTCTGCAAGAAAGTAGATTCCTAACCTTGAAACATAGTCTTGGGTTAATGGAACTATCAAGGAGCTAAAAGTGTGGTCCTTTGAGGCAGAACTCGGTAAGACAAAGGAAGAAAAGAAGGATTAGATATCGGGCAGAATCCGGATATCAAAGCGAGTGAAAAACTTAGCAAAAGGTATACAGGCGAATTTTCGGATATCAAAGGTTGAGGGTAAAATGACTATTTGAAGATTTCTGAGATGGGTACTCAGATATCTATGAGATCACTTAGTGAGGGGGAACACAAAAGAAGAATGTAGTACAACTATTTGTAGTCAACTACTCTCTTGTGTTTTGTATTCTTTCTATATTTTTGAGATATATGAACAGTTGCATTGAGATAGATTCAGAAAACTATCCCCTAGTCACACAGAAGAAATGTGATTCAGATAGCTACTCGCCAAATTTCATTAATTGGGCACAATTACAAGTAGTGATTGTGATCATTACTAAAGAAGCAATCCAAGCCCTTGATGAAATGGGCGTTCCATATTAACGGCCAAAATTAATTCTCGGTATAAAGTAGTGGACTGTAAAAACAGTTATGGCCCACTAACATTTAATGCAAAGCAGTTTTTCACCCATGCCACTCTGCACGTACACAGATCCATATACACAAAATTAATTTGTGAGTATATGTCTGTTGGATTTACGTTGCTATATATATAGGATTTTGGCAAAGGAAATTACTTTTGCCTAATCCAACATTCACTTACACAGAAATAGCAAAAACACTTCAAAAATTTTCTGCAAATCCCTGTTCTTCACTTAGTTATTCTGCAAAGAATCACTAAACTCTCACTCTAATCTCTTTCCGACTTTAAAAAACTTCACTATTTAAAGAGATAGCTCCAAAACGTGCTTCTACCCAGAAATCCCAAGCTACTTCCTCTGGTACTGTTGAAAAGCAAGCACCAGTGTTGGTTATCACGAACAATCGGTTGGTAGGGGACTTCAATCCTGGCAATTGGACTTCAAATCACAGGATGATTTGGGGTGGTGCCATGATTGAGGAATACCTTGTTGCTTCTATTGAAAACCAGGCTGATGTGAAGTTGATTCTTGGTATGCTTGAAAAGGCACAAATCAAGGGTTCACATGCGCTATTTCGGTGGAGTTTCTTCCTTTGGATGTGTTGAATTTCTGCAATTCTAGGATTATTTCCTATTTCTGAAGGCACTGAGATAGCGTCTATAAAATCAAAAGTTCAAGGAAAGGACATCCTTTTGAACTTAACAACTTTCTGTGAGTTGTTTGAATTTCAAAATCTTGGAAATCATTTTGAAATAAACACCAAGGATGATGATCTCCTTGAAGGTGTGAAACAGCTATACAGTGATGTGTGTGATCTTGAAAAATCAGATACACCCATCGACTTCAAGCTTGCTGGCATCAGAACCAGACATCTGTTGGTTCACTGGGATGTGTTGGCATGCATTCTTCACAGATGCTTTGATGGATTACAAGGAGGTACCGACCAGATAAGACAAGAATGCTGGATGATGATGTTCTTGTTAAGTCAACAGAACAAAAGGCTGGAAAACCCATTCAACTGGGGAAGTAAGCCTTCCTGAAATTTGTGAAGAAGCTTCAAGGCTTTGAGCCTAAAATCGTCAAGGGCCTTGTTGAGCCAAAATCCACAGTGAGCTTTGGACTAAAGATATGCTTCTTGCTGGAAAAGCTTGGCATTGAGCTCAGGGAGAAGGCTGACATAGCCAACAGTGACCTGCTCTACAAATATGAGTATACAAACATGATGAAAAAGGTTACTGCATCTCAGAAAGGTTCCAAGAAACGAAAGACTGATGAGGTATCTGAGGGTTCCGTTGCGACCAAAAAGCCCAAAACTTCAAGGAAGAAGTCTGCTGGCAAGACAGAAGAGGCTCCCATTGTGGATATCGACACTCAGATATCTGTCGCCACTGCTGATGAACTCATCAATGCTACTGAGTGCCTTGCTGATGAACTTATCAATGCTGATAAAAGCGTTGAGAGACTTCAAACACTCTCGTGAAGCAGCGAGGATTGTTGATCATTATCCAGATTTGATGAAATCTCGAAGATGAGGGGACAAAAATTCCCAGTTCTTTGAGAAATGAACTAGTTCAAGGTTCTTTGAAGAAGCACCCACACCAACGGTTGCTGAAGAAGCAATTGTGTCCAAGGTCACTGGACAAAACACACCATCAGAGCAAGCAACATTAAAGCATATTGAAGATGCTCTGATGAGTGGTAACTTAGTGTTGGAGGATATTGCCAATACCTCAACACTTGAAAGTCTGTCTTAAGCAAATCTGGATAGGCCCTATACTGCATCACCTTCACCTTCCGGATCAAGATCACCACATGACCACAAGTGGATGTTGAAATGTATGAGTTCTGACATGAGATTCCGGCATTCTTCAATCTTTGAAGAAATTCTATGAGCGGGTTCCCCAACTCAATGAGAGGGATCGAGCTAAGACCTCCACTCAGAATGATCAAACAGGGGAGGCAACTGAGTCCCAAACTCAGGAAAGGTCAGAAGCACCTCAAACTTCAAACAAAGAAGTGGTCGAGAACAAGAAGACCAGCATGGACACTTCACAAGTTCGAGACCAATCGACTGACATAGCTCGGTGGTGAGTGGTTCAACTCTTCTGTGATAATTTATGCTTAAATCTTGTTACTCATTAGAATTTCTTTATTCAATTTGAATTAAGCAAAGAACAAGAGGTGGTAAAAAGCTTGCCTCGAGAGGCGAAGGAGGTCTCACCTCACATATTAAGGTATCTGAGCATGTACTACAGGTGATAGAGAGTTCCTTAAGATATTACTTTTCAGACATATGTTTATACACTTGACTAACTAAGTGATTTTTTCTAATAAGCTCCAACTAAGGAGAAGAATGATGAAATTTGAAGCTAGCTCATCGAGAATCGACGAAACTCACAAAGTCTCTGAGGAACAAGATTCTGAGCCTTCTATTGACAAGGTATATATCTCAGATATCTATACTTCCCACATTGATACTCTGATCATTTTTCTAAAAAAAAATGCTTAACACTTTCTACTTACAGGCTCAAAAAGAAGTAGAAGTTTCTGGGGATGTGCCGCCTCAATCCCCTGACATGGAAATTGATGAGGCCACCAAGCCTTCATCATCTGAGAGAATTCCAGAAACTGCACAAGTTTCTGAGAGACAAACATCTGAGCCTCCTACTATGGAGGTAATTGACTTCTCAGATTTCAAATTGCCTAATTATTTCTCTTAACAAATTTCTAAGTGTTATGCTACTCTCATGTTCAAAAAGAAAGAGAGGATGCTGAGGATCAGACTTCCAAGTCTCCTCTTCACACCAAGACATCTGAGGCACCTGGAACCTCAGTAGTCCAACCATCTGAGCCTGTTGTTGTTGCAAGGTAACACAGATACTTGACTACTCTAAAACCCAGATATCTACTAAAGTTTTGAAACTAACTCAGAACTCTCTCTTTCAGGCTCAAGCTAGTGCCATAATGGTCCCTGAAGTTTAGACGAGGACTACTTCAATTTTCAAGAATCACACTCGGATGCTCTAATTTGGTGAAATAACAAGGGTCCTTGATCACCTACAAGAAGAAAGAATTTGACCTTGAAAATTATGTCCATGCAATGTTCCCAACAAAGCAATACTCCTTTGCTTCTCTAATGCATAAGGACTTCATCAAGGAAGTGGCACACAAGCTTATTCAAGCCTTTGAAAAGAAAGATGGTCAAACCAGAATGCACATGGCATTCAAGCCAGTCATGCCCAAGTCACTGCAAATCATACCCTCTGAACAAGAGGAAATAAATGGGCAAATGATCACTATTCCAGAAGTGATCAATCTGGTCTCTGAAGATGAAGAAGAGAAGGAGACAGGTGAAAATGACTATGAAGAACCTCCATCTGACCATCACAAGGATGAGGATGATAAGAAGGATGATGATGATGCCCCTGCACTAGGGACAGGAGGGATTGCACAAGGAAACAATGCCTCGATTCTTTGAAAAGCCTTTGAGAGGACTTCGAAATTCCCTCCTCCATCTCCTCAGAGAACTACCCATCCCTCTCCCCAAAAAAAAGACACTAATGAACAAGTAGTTGAGCACTCTGAGGATAACACTCAGAAGATACTGGATGCACAAGCCAGAGTTGCTCAACTCAAACAACTGTTGGAGAAAAACAACAGCTAAATCTTCAACTGGAAGAAAAGATAGTTGAATCTGAAGCAAAGCTCCAAAAGATTGAAGATCTTACTGTCAAGGAAATGGAAGCTTATGCTGAGATGAAAGAACTCCAGCTTGCTGTTCAGGCAATTGCTGGGAATTATGTTAGGAAATTTGTTAGGAAAATCTGTTTAGATTTTGATCAGCAACATGATGACTTATCTTAGTCTCAGAAAGGTGATTAGTACTCTTGGTTCACTTGAACATTGTAAAAGAGGAAACCCACTAAGTATGATAGTCTAGCTAATCTTGTATAGGATGTTAGGTCTCAAAATGTAATTTTTATTTTATGAAGAGAAGACCAAGAAGACATCCAAGAACAAGTTCAGCGACATTGAAGATTTGAATCTGCACAAGATTCTTGAAAGCAGTTCTGAGATACCTTGGCGGATATCTTAAAGACACGAATAGTTTTAAACAAAGCGTGTGTCTGAGATATCGAGAAATAAAAGGTCAATCGAAAACAAGGAAAGTGTCCTGAGATACCTTGAGCTTTAACCACATTTACGAAAAGAAATATATATATATATATATATATATATATATATATATATATATATATATATATATATATATATATATATATATATATATATATATATATATATATATATTAAAACAAAGTTGTTTCAATAAAGTGGTATACGAAGTTAAAGATAAGAGCGTGCAAAGAATCGAGAAATCGATCAAGGTTGTCTACGATACAAAGCATAGTTCGTTGGCACTCTGAGACAAAAGTATAGTACATTGCATTAAATGCAGACGGAGATGTACGAACAAAAGCAGTAACCGAAGAAGAAGACAAACACCTTTCTGATGCTATACAGATATCAATAGTTTGAATTTGATTTAAGCCTAACGGATACTATTCAAACGGCACTCAAATTCATCTATAAATATCAACACTTAGACAGCTTGAGAAAACACACAACCTGAAGAACTTACACTGAACACATATCTTGCTATCTCAAGCAAATTACTTATCCTCAAAGCTTTCTGTTGTGACCAAAGCTCTTGATCTTGAGTAACATTGAAGTTCTAAGTATCCTGATCCTAAACAAGCACTGCTATCTGTGAAAGAGTTGAATTGAAAGAACAAGTATCTGAGATTCATTCTCTTGAACATTTATCTAAGACTTGGGTCAGTTAAAAGAATAAGATACCATACATTGAAAAGTGTATTAAGTATACTTGATTCACAGAGCTATCTGATTAACTGAAAAGTTAACAAAGAAGCTCATCTGACAACTCAAACCAAAACCAACATCATCACTGGCGTGGAGTCTGAAATACTTAGTTTGGGAAACTAAGGAATAACTCAAGTTATTGAGCACGAAGTACTTAGCAGGAAGCTAGGAATAGCTCAAAAGGTTTACGAGTCTGAAGTACTTGGTGTGAAAGCGGGGAACAACTCGGGGAACATTTGGTTGGGAACCATTTGTTTAAGGAATCTTAGAATAGGATTTTGTAAGGTGACCTCAATTATCTATTCTAGTGAATTCTAGGTCTTTGGAAGACCAAGTGGATTAGTTGGAGGATTATGCCACCTCCGGATACCACTATACTTTGTGTTATTTACTTTTACGTACTTACATTTGACACACACACACACACATTAAGCATTTTGCACTTATCTATCTTAAGTCTTCCGCTCTGAATCTAAGTATCGGATATCTTCAGATATCGAGAAATAGTTTTATCGACAAAAGTTTTAAAGACTATTCACCTCGCCCCCCTCTAGTCTTTTACTTTTGTTATCTGGACCAACAAGTGGTATCGAGCGGGAGGTTCACAAGCCTTGCTGAACCTAGATCCCAGATAGGTGAAGGAACTTTGTCCATTTTCGAGGACTATTTAATTTGTGTGTTAAGTGTGCAGGAATGTCTCTGAGTGATGCACCCATTCTCAAACCAGAGAACTACGAGAAATGGAAAAATAACATGATGCTCCACCTTGAAGCCATAAGTGACGAAATGTTCGAAGTGATAAAGAATGGCCCAATAGTCATTCAACAACTTCAACAAGTCATGGAGGTTTCTAATGGAAGAGACAGAGATCAAAGCGAAGGATCTTCACAAACTGATGCGTCAACAAGTGGGAGATCTACTAGTAAAGTTATTCTGAACCAAAGCCGGAGAACTGGACATCGGAAGATGCCAAGATAAATCGTCTGGATGGTCAAGCTCGTAATATCATCATCATCGACACTGAGCATACTGATTATAAGCGTAGGGTGCTAAAGCAGCGAAGTTACTGTGGTGATTGAAGAAATCTGCGGGCCAGAAAACCAAAGAAAATAAGTTCGAAGTTCTCAAGTTGAAATTTCAAAATTTCAAACAAGGACCCACTGAAACTCTGGAAGAACTTGGTTTCAGATTCACCATTCTCATGAGTGATATGGCAGCACTTGGGGAAAGCAACAGATACCAAATTCTTAACCACAACTGGGAGCATACTAAATTCTTTTATTTTAACCAAGGAATGCCAAATATCACTCCAGTGGAACTCTTCTCACATCTTGCTACGGTTGATTATGAGAACACAAAGAGAACAAACAAGCGAAAAGTTGCGAGAATATTGCTCTAGTTGCTCAAGGAACTTCGAAAGAAGAAAAGCAAGGAAGAGGCGAGGATGCTCTTCTTTGCAAAGCAAATGAGCAAATATCGGTCGAGAAATTGAGAGAAGAAAAGCGAAGAATTTGAAAAAGCATCTAGGCTCAAACTATCACCGATACAAAAATATGCAAAGCTTCATTGAACAAACCATTTCGAAAGCATCATGTACTGAGGAAGCAGAAATTGGAAGCAATATCTGTTTCTATTGTCAGAAACCTGGTCACTTCAAGAAGGATTGTCCTGCCTTTAACAAACTAAGGACAGGTGACAAGAAAGATAGAAGAATCTTGAAGAAGCGAAGCTTTATTAGCGAAGAAAGAAAGAAAATCAAACTCATTTGGATGCTCTAGGCGTTGAGGAGTTACGAAGACGACAATTCAGATGACTCAACCTTACCATCACCAGAATTATGTGGAGTTATTCATGATATAATCGACTTCGGCCTCAAGAAGAATGAAATGTGTGGAGTTCTTTGAGATTATTGGTCCACATCTCTAACATAGAAATCATCTTATGGTGATGAGGTAACACATACTTCTTGTTATACTTATGAAAGTGATGAAGAAGAAATAAAAGATCTAGAAAATCTCGGGAAAGAACTTGACATCTATGAAGAGAATTTCTAATGATCCGAGCTAAAGCGAAAATCTTGAAGAAGAAAGAATTCTCTTGCAAAGGAAAATTCTCAATTAGTTAAGATATCGAGAAAAGGATCTTTGAAAATGCATTTCTCAAAGCTCGGATATCACGAGGCTGAAAAGTCACATAAGCAATGGCTGAATTATGAAAGAAATATGAAGATCTTCTTTACGAGAACAAGGAACTCGAAAGAAAGAATTATCTTTTCAATCTTATGCAAAGCTAGTGGCACTTTTCTTTGAAGTACAATCTTACTTAAGAGATCCTTGAAAAAGAAAGGACTTGAAATTTGAATACACAGACAGATTGTTCTATCACTCTGAATAAGAGTGAGGAAAGAAGAACATTTGTAAGTACTCGACAAGATGGTACCCATGCAATCTATAGTATCGGTCAGGAAGCGAAGATTGTTGACAAAGGAAAGCGATTCGACTAAACCTTTGTGGGAAAAACAAGTCAAAAATAACCTTGGGCACGTCTACGAAAAGAAACACAACCTTTGAAAAGTGTAAACACCAGCGATGCTATGTATCTCAAAAGGTAGAATTGCGAGGCAAATTCTCCCATGTTACTTTACGGAAAGAAATTGGACCAATAGGAGACTAGCAAAGGCTGAGAAAAGATCTCGAGATAGCTTCAAGTGCTCAAAGCGGTATTGGCTATAAAGGCATCGAAACAACTTGCTCATGAATACAAGCAGGAGCAAGAGCGATGGCTAAAGGCTAGAATTGCTCAAAGCAATTATCGAAGTGGAAGTTGAATCAAGCCCTTTGAAAATCGAATGCAGGGCTAGAAGAAATCAGCGAGAAAGTTAAGTTTGTTGAAAAGCAAACTCGAAAACTGTGGTATCTAAAAGCACCAAATGGAGCACCTAGGAACACACGAGGAAGAAAATAATTCTTAATAATGATAATCATTCAATTAGAATTCCTCCTTATGTTCCTATCGGACAAAAGAATGTTCGAGGAAATTCATTCAAAATGGATTCCTCTTGGAAGATTGTTTAGTCTGATGGTTCCAAGTAAATTGAGAACCTAATCTCACATTTCTGTTGTGTATGCAGAATGCTTCTGGACTAAAGCACAATGGCTATTTGATAGTGGATCGGAAAGCACATGACGGAGACAAAGCAAATCAGTCGATTACAAAGCTTGCAACAGGACCGGATATCAGTTTAGAGGAGAATTAAATCCCTCTCAGGATTTGTAGCGTCAAATTGGGAACATTAACAATCACTGACGTATTACATGTTAAGGATTTGAAATATAATCTATTTAGCATGAGCCAGTTTGCAGACAAAGGTTTTACTGTAAAATTCAAAGCAAAATACTGCAAACTAATTCACAATGAGTCAAAGCATACAGTCTTGGTTGCTCGGCGGAAAGGCAGTCTTTATGTTGTCGATTGGGCATCTTCCACTACTGAAGAATGTCTCATCGTGAGTCAATCTGGTCACACAGAAGAGCGCTGGTTATGGCACAAAAGAATGAGTCACTTGAACATCAAGACTCTGAACAGACTTGCCAAGAAAGAGTTAGTGGTTGGCCTTCCCAAAACATCTTTCAGAAAGGATGGTATATGTTCTGCCTGTTAGATGGGGAAACAATCTAAGATCTCTTTCAAGTCCAAAATCAGACACTCTAGTGTTAGACCACTGGAACTATTACACATGGATCTTTTTGAATCATCTGTAACTAGTTATGCAGGAAAGAAGTATGGTCTGGTTGTTGTAGATGACTTCTCAAGATTCACTTGGGTTGTCTTTCTGAAACACAATCGATGCCGGTGGAGATACCAAACTTCTTTGAAAAAGCTTGAAGTCATGAAAAATGACAAGGTATCTGCAATCGAGAGAGACCATAATCTTGAGTTTGTCAACCAGTACATAAAGGAGTTTTGTACCTGCAAAGGTATACAACACCAACTTTCCTCTGTAAGAACACCTCAACAAAATGGTGTTGCATAAAGGAAAAACAGAACCCTTAAAGAAGCTGCAAGGACGATGCTAGCTGACACTGAAATAAGTGAAGTTTATTGGGTTGAAGCTGTAAACACGGCCTGCTACACTCAGAACAGAAGTTTGATAAACAAATACCATGACAAGACCCCTTATGAAATCTTGGTTGGTAGACCCCCTAATATCAAACATCTGAGAGTATTTGGTTGTAGATGTTTTGTTTTAAACAATGGAAAAGATTATCTTAGAACATTTCAACCAAAGGCAGATGAAGGTGTATTTCTTGGTTATTCCACGAATAGCAAAGCCTACAGAATTTACAACAAAAGAACAAAGAAAATTGAAGAATCAGTTCATGTTGTATTCTATGAAGGAAGTAAGAAAACACCTCCTAATGATGAACTCTCAGAAAGATTCAAAGAACTAATGTTGAGGGATTCTGAAGAAGAATCCTCAGAAAGGAGAAACATCATTATGGAAAGTAAGGATGACTCTGACGTAGAAAAGCTTGATATTCCTAGTAACAACCAGATGACTCACAAACATGATGAAGAATTTCCTATGAAACTTCCAGAAATGGAAACTGAAGATATTCATCATGAAGCTATCTCTGGAAATAATCTCTCTGAAAGACATGTTCCAGATAGCTCAAACACTGAACAAGTGTCAGACATTAATTGCCCTTCTGAAGAGCAAAATGTCTTAGATACTGAAAAAGTATCAAATAAAAATCCCAGTGATTCACATTCAAATCATTTGGATATTGATCCTACTAGCACTAAACCTATGATAAGATGGATCAAGGATCATCCTGCAAAAGATGTAATTGGATCAATTAATCAAGGTGTTAGGACTAGGAGAGCAATAGCTGAAAATGCTAATTCTCTCTTTGGATGTTTCATCTCAAATATTGAACCAAAAAATATAGAAGAAGCATTAGGAGACCAAGACTGGATCTCTACAATGCAAGAAGTGTTGGATCAATTTGAGAGAAACAAAGTCTGGAAACTAGTTCCATTTGTAGAAGGAATATCTGTGATTGGAACCAAGTGGGTTTTCAGAAACAAGATGAATGAATCTGGTGAAATAACCAGAAACAAAGCAAGATTGGTTGCCAAGTTTACCTGCATGAAGGCTTAGATTTTGATGAGTCATATGCACGGTTGCAGATTGGATGCAATAAGACTCTTTCTAGCCTTTGCAGCTCATAAAGATTTTAAAGTTTATCAGATGGATGTCAAAAGTGCATTCTTGAACGGTGAACTTGCAGAAGAAGTTTATGTTGAGCAACCACCTGGCTTTGAAGTTTCCTTAGAAAGTAGAATGGTCAATAAACTACAGAAAGCTCTGTATGGACTGAAACAGGCTCCAAGAGCATGGTATGACAATTTGGCCAAATACCTTCTGGAAAGTGGTTTCAAGAAAGGTGAAGTTGATAAAACTTTATTTACCTTAAATCATGATGGGAAACTACTCTTAGTTCAAGTATATGTTGATGACATCATATTTGGATCTAAGGACAAGCAACTTTGTAATGACTTTGCAAATCTCATGAAAAGTAAGTTTGAGATGAGCATGATGGGAGAAATAAATTATATTCTAGGATTGCAAGTCAAGCAACTCAATGATGGAATATTCATTAGTCAAACAAAGTATGCAAAAGATATGCTCACAAAATCCAATCTTAAGCTAACTGAAAAGAATGCTAAGATACCTATGAGCATTGGAACCAAAATGACCTATACTGAATCAGATAAGAGTGTTGAAGAACATAAGTATAGGAAATTGATAGGTTCACTACTTTACCTCACTGCAAGTAGACCTGATATTCAATACGTTGTTGGAGTGTGTGCTAGATTTCAGACAAATCCGATGCAAACACACTACAACATTGCTATGAAAATATTAAGGTATGTAAAAGGTACAGTAGATGTAGGATTGTGGTATCCTAAAGAAAGCGGATTGAGTTTAGCTGGGTACTCAGACGCTGATTATGCTGGATCACTACTTGATAGGAAAACCACCTCAGGAACTTGTCAGTTTCTGGGTACTAGACTTATCTCGTGGTTTAGCAAGAAGCAAAACTCAATTGCAACTTCTACCACAGAGGCTGAATATGTTGCTGCTGGTTGTTGTGCAACACAAATTCTGTGGATACAACAACAACTTAAAGACTATGGACTCGATGAGAAGAAAACTCCCATTTTCTGTGACAACACAAGTGCTATTGCGATTACACAGAATCCTAAATTTCATGCCAGAACAAAGCATATTGATGTTAGACATCACTTCATCAGAGACCATGTTGAAAAAGGCAATATAGAGATACTCAAGATTGGCACTGAAGACCAACTTGCAGATATCTTCACTAAGCCACTACAAGAAAGTAGATTCTTAGCCTTAAGACATAGTCTTGGACTAACGGAACTACCAATGAACTGAAAAAGTTCAGGAAGCTGGAACGGGCATCCAGAGAAGAGAAAAGAGAAATCTGGAATGGGTATCCAGAAGTCAAAAAGGCTAAAGAGCAAAAAGACAGCTTAAGATCTCTGAGACGAAAACTCAGATATCTGAATCACTCTATAAACGGGGAACACAAAGGAGAATAGTACAACTATCTGCAGTCAACTACTCTCTTGAAATTCGCATTATTTCTATCTTGATGAAAAACTTGGAAAAATCCTAAGTATAAGACAGATTCAGATGCAAACAGTGTTCTTGATCATACAAAAACGTGATTCAGATAGCTAATAGCCAAAATTCATTAAATGGGCACAATTACACTTGTTGATTGTGATCATTCTTTGAAAAGCAATGGTGACCCTTGATGAAATTAAGCGTTTGATCTATACGGTGGAAATTAATTCACGATAAATAGTGTCTTTGTAAAAAATTGACAAAAGCCCACTTTGCATTTAATGCGAACTAGCTTTTGCTCACGCCTACTTGCAAATCACGATCGTACACAAAATCAATTTGTATGTATTTGTCTATTGAGATTCTATTGCTATATATATAGGATTTTGGCAAAAGAAATCACTTTACTAATCCAAAATTCGACTTACACAAAATAGCAAAACCTTCTCTTGATTCTCGCAAACCTTCTACAATCTCTGCAAATCAAGATTAAGTTTTTATGCAAAGAATTACTGAATCAAATCTCTTTCAAACACCAAATTCCCTACACTATATAAAGAGATAGCCCCAAAGAATTCTTCCACACAGAAATCTCAATCCTCCACTGGTACTGCTGAAAAGCAAGCACCAGAGGTGGTTATTGTGAACAACCGACTGGTAGGAGATTTTAATCCTGACCATTGGACTTCAAATCACAGAATGATTTGGGGTGGTACCATGGTTGAGGAATACCTCACGGCCGATAGAGAACCAAGACGGAAAGGCGATTCTTGACATGCTTGAAAAGGCACAAATCAAGAGTTTTCTATCTGCGCCCAGTGGAATTTCATCACTCGATGTGTTGGAATTCTACAACAACTCGAGATAATTTCTGTGTTTTGAAGGCATTGCAATAGTGTACATCAAAACCTCGGTCGAGGAAAGGAAATCCTTCTGGACTTAACAACTTTCTGTAAGTTGTTTGAGCTTCAAAATCTTGGAAAGGATTTTGAAATAAACACCAAGGATGATGATCTCCTTGAACGTGTTAAACAATTGTACAGTAACGTGTGTGATCTTGAAAAATCAGATACACCCACTGAGTTCAAGCTTGCTGACATCCGAACCAGACATCTGATGGTTCACTGGGATGTATTGGCTTGCATTCTTCACAGATGCTTTGATGGTCTACAAGGAGGTCTTGACCGGATAAGCGAAGAACGATGGATCATGATGTTCTTCTTTGAATCAACAAAACAAAATTTGGAAAACCCTTTTAAGCGGGAAAATGCGCCTTCATGAAGTTTGTGAAGAAGATTCAAGGCTTGAGCCTAAGATCGCCAAAGGACTAAGTGAGCGAAAGGCCATGAAAGGCTATGGTCTGAAGATATGCTACTTGCTGGAAAAGCTTGGCATTGAGCTCAGAGAGACGGCTGAAATAGCCAACAATAACCTACTCTACAAATATGAGTATACAAACTTAATGTAAAAGGTTACTGGGTCTCAGAAAGATTCTAAGAAGCGAAAGTCTGAAAAGGTATCTGAACAAAAGGTTGCGACCAAGAAGCCCAGAACTTCAAGAAAGAAGTCTGCTAGCAAATCAGAAGACACACCTATTGAGGTTGTCGATTCTCAGATATCTGCAGGCCTTGACGATGAACTGATAAAGGCAAATCAACTCATCAATGCTGCAAAAGAGTCATCAACTACTGAACAAGTAGACTCAGCAAGAGAAAGTGCGTTCAGAAATTTTGCGACTAATGCAGAATGCCTTGCTGATGAACTTATTAATGTTGCCAAAACAAGTGAAAAGCACTAAGCCCCTTCTGCAGAAATCGCAGGAGTAATGGACCAATAAGTTCCCAATGCTGATGAGAGCTCTGACGATGAAGATGATGAACTAGTCATCTCTCAAGTCCTAGAAAGAACAAAGAGGGCTAAGGTTACTGTAACAGTAACTGGTGATAAGGTTTCTGAAGAAGAACCTACACCTCAGGTTGCTGAACAAGAACCTATAGCAAAGGTTGTTGGTGCAAACACATCATCAGGGAACGTTTCTTACGCACAACTTCAAGAAGCCCTGATGAGTGGTAATTTAGTGCTGGCAGATGCTGATGAAAATGCCACATCTAAAAATCTGGAAGAACACTCTACTAACCGATCTTCTGCTTCCAGACAATCACAACAACCACAACAGCCACAAGTGGTTGATGAAATGGTAAATGAGCTCCATTTCGAATTACCAGCATTACAACACGCTGAAGAAAATCCTGTAAAAAGCGGGTTCATGAACTCGACAAGAGGATCAAGCCGAGACATCCACTCGTATGATCAACCGGGAAAACAACTGAGTTGCACACTGAGAAAGGTGTGAAGTACCTAAAACTTCAAACAAAGAAAGCATCTTGGAACAAGAAGACCAAAGTATAAAAGGTCACAAGTTCGAGACCAATCGACTGACAATGCTCGGGTATGAATGGTTTAACTCACCTTGTGAAAAATTTTATGCTTATATATCTTGTTACTTATATGAAAATTCTTTATTCTGGTGAGTTAGAAACACGAAACAAGAGGAAGTGGAAAGCTTGCCTCGAAGCGAGAAGGAGGTTACCCCAACCTCGCCTCTTAAGAAATCTGAGCTTGTACCACAGGTGATAATTGATTCTTAAGATAACACTTTTCAGTCATTTGTCTATGTGCTTAATCATTTAAAGTAAATGTTTCTAACAGGCTCCAACTGAGAAAGAGGAAGATAAGGCAAAAATGCCAGAGACGAACGCAGAGACCGACAAGGTTTCTGAAGAACACATCATTGAGCCTTCTAGCATGAAGGTACATGAAAAATCAGTGATAAGTATTCTTCATCATGGGTTATCTTAAACTTCTTCTAAAATATTCAATACTTTCTACTTACAGGCTCATTCAGAAGTAGAAATGCAAAGGGAAAAAGTTGCGACATCCCCTGCATCAATGGAAATTGATGAAGCTCCCAGGAAACATCCCATGAAAGAATACCAGAAACTGAGAAAGTTTATGAGAAAAATGACTCTCAGCTTCCTATTGAGGAAGTTCAAGAAAGAAAGGTTGATGAGGACCAGACTTCCAAGTCTCCACCTCACAACAAGATATCCGAGACACCAATTGTCTTAGTAGGACAAGTCTCTGAGCCTGAAGTACTTACTCAGGTAACTCAGAAACTAAACTACACTTCTACTCAGATATCTACAAAAGTTTTGAAGCTTACCCAAAACTCTTTCTTTCAGGCTCAAACGAGTGCAAAGCAGGCTCCCAATAATCAGAAAAGGGACCTACTTCCCTTCTTCAAAGCTCAAACCTTGCCAAAGCATATTCAATGCTTCAAGAAATGGCAAAGGTTAAGGTGCTCTGATCTCTCTGAAATATTGAGAATCACAGATCAACCAACCAGACGAGCACGAGCTCTTGACTTGGAGACGTATATCCATGCAATGTTCCTATGAACAATACGATTCGACTCTATTGCATAAGGATTTCTCCAGAAGTGGCGCCTGATTTGATACAAGCCTTTGAGCAGACGGATGGTCGACAAGATTACAGATGGCATTCAAGCGATTACGCCTGCACTACGCAATTTATACCTTCTAAATTAGAAGAGGTTAATGGGCAGAAGATCACTATTCCTGAAGTGATCAATCTCGTATCTGAAGATGATGAGGAGGAAGAGATAAACGAAAACGTCTTCGATGAACCTCCCACTGACCATCACCAAAAGGATGACACAGACAAAAAGGATGATGATGATGCCCTGCACTTTGGACCGGAGAATTTCACAAAGAAATCACGCCTCAGCTTTGAAAAGCAAACTGAGAGGAAAGCACAGAAATCTCCGTCTCCATCTCCTCAAAAGTCAACTCATCCATCTTCCCAACAAAAGGTTATTACTGAACAAGTAGTTGAGGATTCTGAGGAAATCGCTCAGAAATTGTTGAATAATCAATCCAGAACTGCTCAACTCAGACAACTGTTGGTAGAAAAACAACAGCTCCATCTTCAACTGGAAGACCAGATAGCTAAATCCAGAGACAAGCTTGACCAACTACAAGATCAATATCTGCAAGAGATGATTGCTTACTCTGAGGTTAAAGAGCTACAGGATGTTGTAAATGCCATCACCAAAGAACTCGATACTGAAGAAGTATCTGAAATTAAGCATGATGCTAAGGCTCCATCATCTTCAAAAGAAGTACCATCCTCCTCCCAAAAAGGGAAGAAACCAATCTCTGAAATGGTTGCTGGACTCGACACAATCGATGTGAATGTCCAAGAGGATGAAGATCACTGGGCTGATTACTCAGATGATGAAGAAGACAAGACTTTGGCAGAGCACCGCAATGAACATCTAGCGGTTTCACACTTGAAAAGGAAACTGATTGCTCCTGAAACTTTCAGCAAACTGCCAAATGTCCACTCCCATGAATAGATACCAAGTACTGGCTCATCTGAAAAAGGAGATGTCTTCACAGAACAAGGAAGTAATTGCCTCCGTCCCTACGAATGAAAAAGTTCCTCGAGCTCATCACTCGAGAACAACTAGCATAGTCATTGCTCGAAAGATCTGGAATGATAAGGACGATGATCGTCTTTAGTGAAAAAGCTTTCCAGAGGCAAGTTACCTGCTTTGAAAAGCAGATGCCATCCTAGGCCCATTAAGAGCTCAGCGATAAGGACAATGGACTTATCAAGCAAAATCAGAGCTCAAAGCCAACTTGAAGTTGAGTCCTTGCCAACAATTATTTACAAGGGCATTTTGACTCTCTCTCAGATTCTTTTATGAGACTGAGTCAGCCAACAATGACTAAGGGGGAAAGAGTGTACAAATCTGGACCTCAAAGTCAGGGGGAATGGGAAGAAGGAGAAGAAAACAAGAAGAAATCTGAGTCAGTGCTCAGAGAGGAAGAAGAAACATGAAAACTTCCCAGACACCACTCAGAATCAATGAACCCTCCTCAAGCCAAGCTGCTTTGCAAATAGTAGCTGCTTCCCAGAAACCTACTGAAGGAACTACAATGATAACAAGGGCCAAAGCACAGAAACCTCCAAGGAGTACCAAGGCTCCAAGGAGAAGACAAGTTAAAGGGATTGATGAATCTTCTGAAGAAAAAGAAGAAGGCCAAATCAAGTCCCAGGGCAATGAAGAAGGCTGTAATCTTGATGATGATGAGGAAACTGATGAAGATGAAGCTCCTCTTCACAGAAAAAGGAAAATTGAAAGCCTAACTGAGCCCATAGCTGCAAAGCCCCTAGCAGCTAAAACACCCTCTGGAAAATACCAAGTCTATCTAGGGTGGTTCTTCAAGCAACAACCCCAAAGAGAATTCAAGACAGAGAAGGAACAGACTGAGAGCTGAGCAAAGACAAAGTCAACTTCCACTCAGGCCAGAAGAAGCCAAAATAGAGTATGTAAAGAATGGCAATGATTCCTCTGTCTACAGGTGCATCAATCAGAAAAATGGCTATTGGATTCTGGAACTTAAGCATCTACTGGTAAATTCAAGATTTCCATAACCAATCCATAAACAACTTATGGCATGGAGAAAAGATAAGCCAACCTTGATCAACACCAATCACATTAAAGCCTGGTTGGATTTTGAAGTTGTCAAGAGAACTGAAGCCATGAGAAAGGACCTCTCTGATGAATGTCCATATGGAAAGCCAGATGATGTGCATAGAATTCTGAATATCACAGGAACAGGCACAAGAGCAAGACTCGCTGTGGAACCCTATGAGTCATTCTATCTAACTGAAGATCAATACAAGGGTGACATCAGATATCTGAGGATTATCTACGAATACTTCAAGCTTTCAGATATCAGAATAGAGCATGCCTGGAAGTGGGGAAAGTATCTGTGGGTCAAACATTTTGTCAAGAAAAATCCTACCAAAACCTACAAAGAGGTCTGTGGATTTGCCAGAGACACTGAGATGCTCGTCAGAACACTTCTCTATGATTATTCTGATGACATCAAAAGGTTTGGAGATAGGAAATTTGCAGACTGATCAATAGAACTACTGTTGAAGACTTCAAGAGTTGAAGACTTGAAGACTAGTCTATTTGGATGTTTACTTGGAGCTTGGCTACTCCTGTTGTCCAAATTTACTATTTTTCTTTTGTATTTTTGCTGACTGAGCTAAATTGTTTTATGTATTGAAGTTATCTGTAATCTTTCTTTGTAACTTATCTGAAGAACTTACTCTCAGATAGTATTCAATAAAAGATAACTTGTCAGCAAAGACCACACCTTGTGATTTGGTTGATGTTTACTTTCTGCACTTAATTGAATGAATTGAAAAATCTTAAGAAATGATTAAGTGTTGGATTGTTCACTCATCCAGATTTGTAATAGGTCAGATAGTCATCGTTGACTGATCAAAAAGGGGGAAATTTGTTAGAAAATTTGTTAGGAAATTTGTTAGATATTTTGTTAGAAATATCTGTTTAGATTTTGATCAGCAACATGATGACTTATCTTAGTCTCAGAAAGGTGATTAGTACTCTTGGTTCACTTGAACATTGTAAAAGAGGAAACCCACTAAGTATGATAGTCTAGCTAATCTTGTATAGGATGTTAGGTCTCAAAATGTAATTTTTATTTTATGAAGAGAAGACCAAGAAGAAGACATCCAAGCAGAACAAGTTCAATGACATTGAAGATTTGAATACTGCACAAGATTACTAAAACAGTTTTACAGATACCTTGGCCAGATATCTTAAAGACACGAATAGTTTTAAACAAACTGTGTCACAAGAGATATTTGAGAAATAAAAGGTCTATCTGAAAACAAGGAAAGTGTCCACAGATATCTATTCTCAGATACCTTGAGCTTTAACCACATTTCTGAAAAAGAAATATATATATTGCAAACAAAGTTGTTTCAATAAAAGTGGTATCTGAAGTTAAAGATAAGAACGTGCAAAGAATCAGAGAAATCTGATCAAGGTTGTCTCTGATACAAAGCATAGTTCCGTTGGCACTAGAGGACAAAAAGTATAGTACATTGCATTAAATGCACGGACAGAGATGTCTGAACAAAAGCAACGGTAGCTTCTGAAGAAGAAGACAAACCTGCTACAGTGCTATACACAGATATCAATAGTTTGAATTTGATTTAAGCCTAACGGATACTATTCAAACGGCACTCAAATTCATCTATAAATATTAACACTTAGACAGCTTGAGAAAACACACAACCTGAAGAACTTACACTGAACACATATCTCGCTATCTCAAGCAAATTACTTATCCTCAAAGATTTCTGTTGCGACCAAAGCTCTTGATCTTGAGTAACACTGAAGTTCTAAGTATCCTGATCCTAAACAAGCACTGCTATCTGTGAAAGAGTTGAATTGAAAGAACAAGTATCTGAGATTCATTCTCTTGAACATTTATCTAAGACTTGGGTCAGTAAAAAGAATAAGATACCATACATTGAAAAGTGTATTAAGTATACTTGATTCACAGAGCTATCTGATTAACTGAAAAGTTAACAAAGAAGCTCATCTGACAACTCAAACCAAAACCAACACTATCACTGGCGTGGAGTACAGGAAGTACTTAGTTTGGGAAACTAAGGAATAACTCCAAGGTTATTGAGCACAGGAAGTACTTAGCTTGGGAAGCTAGGGAATAGCTCAAAAAGGTTTCTGAGTACAGGAAGTACTTGGCTGTGAAAGCCGGGGAACAACTCAGGGGGAACATTTGGTTGGGAACCATTTGTTTAAGGAATCTTAGAATAGGATTTTTGTAAGGTGACCTCAATTATCTATTCTAGTGAATTCTAGGTCTTTGGAAGACCGAAGTGGATTAGTTGGAGGATTATGCCACCTCCAGATACCACTATACTTGTTGTGTTATTTACTTTTCTGTACTTACATTTCAGCAACACACACACACACTTTAACTGTTTCTGCACTTATCTATCTTAAGTCTTCCACGCTCTGAATCTAAGTATCAGATATTTGAGAAATAGTTTTTATCGACAAAAGTTTTAAAAGATTATTCGCCCCCTAGTCTTTTACTTTGCCGTTATCTGGACCAACAAATTAGATACTGAGCAAGTATCTGAAGAAAAGCATGATGCTAAGGCTGCATTACCAAAAGATGTACCATCCTCCTCCTCACTGAAAGGAAAGAAGTCCATCTCTGAGATGGTTGCTGGGCTAGAGAATATTGATGAAACTTCCTAAGAGGATAAAGATCACTGGGATGAAGACTCATATGATAAAGAAGACAGAACCTTGGCAGAACATGCAAATGTTCACTTGGGAGTTTCTCACTTAAAGAGAAAACTGATTGCTCCTCAAAGCTTCAGTAAGGCACCAAATCTCAACTCCCAAGATTACATGGCCAGATACCAGGTTCTGGCAACTCTAAGGAAAGAGTTGTCTCGACAAAATGAAGAAGTAATTGCATCACTCCCTGCTGAAATGAAGAAGTTCACTGAGTTAATTACTCAAAGAACAATAAGCTTGGTCATTGCTCAGAGAGACCTAGGCATGGTGAGGGATGATGATAACAATCTTGCTGGAAAAGCCCTCAATGAGGCTAGCTATGCTGCTGGAAAAGCATATGCTATTCAAGGCCCACTGACAGAGCTCACTGATAAGGAAACAGGACTTATCAAACAAAATCAGGAGCTCAAGGTTGATCTGCAAATGTTGGTTGCTGCTTACAACTATCTGCAAGGCAACTTTGACTCCCTCTCAGAATCTTTTGTGATTCTTAGTCAGTCAACAATGACTAAGGGGGAAGGATCTCAAGGTGCTCAGAGAGGAAGAGGAAGAGGAAACAAAAGAAGATCTGAACAACCACCTCTCAGAATAAATGATCCCTCCTCCAGTCAAGCTGCTACTCAGATAGTAGCAAAAACTCAGCAGATTCCTGAACAAGGAATGACAACAAGGGCCAGATCACAGGCAAGACCACAGAGACATCCAAAGGGAACCAAGTCCCCAAGGAGAAGACAAGTAATAGGGATTGAAGAGTCTTCTGAAGAAGAAGAAGAAGAAGAAGAAGAAGAAGAAGAAGAAGAAGAAGAAGAAGAAGGCCGAATCAGATACCAAGGCAATAAAGATGCATGCAAATCTCCCAAGCATAAATTTAATATTGATGATGATGATGATGATGATGATGATGATGATGATGATGATGAGGAAACTGATGATGATGAAGCTCCTCTTCACAAAAAAAGAAAAAGGGAATTTAGGTCATCTGAGCCTATTTCTTCAAAGCAATTTGGCAGCTAAATAACCTTCTGGAAATACCAAGTCTATCCAGGGTAGTTCTTCAAGCAATCCCCCAAGGGAAAATTTAAGGACAGAGAGGAAGAGATCAAGGGATATCAAGTTTGGCAGGACACTTCCACAAAAGCCAGAAGATGCCCTGATTGAATATGTGAAGACTGACAACAGCTCCTCCTCCTACAGGTGTATTCATCAGAAAAATGGATACTGGATACTGGAACTCAAGCACTTGCTTGTAAATGAAAAAGGATTTCCAGTACCCATCCATCAACAACTCATGGCATGGAGAAAACATAAGCCAACCTTGATCAACACCAATCATGTCAAAGCTTGGTTGGATTTTGAAGTTGTCAAGAGAGTTGAAGCCATGAAGAAGGACCTTATTGATGAGTGTCCTTATGGCAAACCTGATGATGTGCACAGAGTACCAAACCTCACTGGAACAGGCACAAGACCGAGGCTTGATGTGGAACCCTTTGAGTCATTCTACATGACTGAAGATCAACGCAAGGGTGACATCAAATATCTGAGGATCATATATGAATACATCAAGCTATCAGATATCAGAATTGAGCATGCCAGGAAATGGGGAAAGTGTGGGTCAAACACATTGCCAAGAAGAATCCCACCAAATCATACAGAGAAGTCTGTGGTTATGCAAGGGACACTAAGATGTTAGTCAGGACTTTGCTCTATGATTACTTTAATGACATCAAAAGATTTGGAGATAGGGAATTTGCAAATTGATCCATGGAGTTGCTGAAATCTTGAAGATTTTTGAAGACTTGAAGACTAGTTAATTAGGATGTTTACTTGGAGCTTGGTTACTCATGTTGTCCTAATTCAACTATGTATTTTTGTATCTTGCTGATTGTACTATAATGTGTTTTATTCATTGTAAAAGTTATCTGTGAACTTTGCTTGTAACATATCTGATGAATTTACTCTCAGATATCAATCTATAAAAGGATAACTTATCAGCAAAGATCACACCTTGTGATTTGGTTGATGTTCACTTTCTGCACTTAATTAAATGAATTGAAAAGATCTTAAGAAATGATTAAGTGTTGGATTGTTCCCTCTTCCAAGTTGTAATAGGTTTTAAAGATAGTCATCGTTGACTGATCAAAAAGGGGAAAATTTGTTAGGAATATCTGTTTACATTTTGACCAGCAACCTAATGACTTATCTTACCACAGAAAGGTAACTAGTACTCTTAGTTCACTTGAACATTGTAAAAGAGGAAGCTTACTGAGTATGTTAGTCTAGAAAATCTTGTATAGGATGTTAGGTCTCTGAATGTAATTTTTATATCCTTGAAGAAGACCAAAAAGAAGGCATCCAACAGAAGAGTTCAATGTATTGAAGATTCGAAGACTGCGCAAGATTGCTGAAGACTAAGGAGATTGGTCTCCTCATATACCTTCTTCCAGATACCTTGAAGAAACAAGTGTTTTTCAATAAACAAGTTTCACAAAAGATATCTGAGAACACAAGGTTACTGAGTAAGGAAAAGTTCCCACAGAAACCCATGCTCAGATACCTTGGATAAAACTATGTTTCTGGGAAACAATGTTTCAATAGGTATCTGGAGAAGTGAAGGTCTCTGGAAAAGGACATGCAATGCTTCAGAAAACGTGCATAGTTCCGTTGGCACTATAGGAAAAAAATAGTACAGTGCAATAATTAAATGCGTAGACAGAGACATCTGAACAAAAGAAGAAATCTCTGAAAAGAGACAACCTCGTCTGCAGTACTATTTACAGATATCAATAGTTTGAATTTCATTGTGCTTAACGGATATTATCCAAACAGCATGATTTTCAACTATAAATATCACCACTTAGAATGCTTAAGAACACACACAGAACTTACACATCTACGAACTTATTCATTCAAGCATACAAGCCTTCAACCTACTTATTCTCTAGCTTACTGTTGCGACCAAGCTCTTGAATTCTAAGTAGCACGATGTCCTGATCCTTAACAAGCATTGCTATCTGTGAAGGAGTTGAATCAAAAGATCAAGTATCTGAGATTCATTCTCTAGAACATTTAACATAGACTTGGGTCAGTAAATAACATATCACCACACATTGTGAAGTGTGTTAAGTAATTCTTGTTCTATAGAGTATTCCTACAAAACTGAGAAAGCTATTAAGACTACTCACCTGACAAACTACCTTAACCAACACCACACACGGTGTGGAGTACAGGTAGTACTTAGTTTGGGAAACTAAGGAACAACTCCAAGGTTACTGAGCACAGGAAGTACTTAGTTTGGGAAACTATGGAATAGCTCAAAGGTTTCTGAGTACATGAAGTACTTGGCTGAGAAAGCCGGGGAATAACTCAGGGGGAACACTTGGTTAGGAACCTAGTGTAAAAGAAAATCAAGGGATAGGATTATTGTAAGGAGAACTCAATATCTATCTTAGTGAATTTCAAGTCCTGAGAAAGGGCGAGTGGATTAGTTGAGGGATTACGCCACCCTCAGATACCACTATAAAGAACTGTGCTATTTACTTACTGCAACTTATTAACTGCTTTATTTCCCTTGCAGAGTATTTACACACTTATATCTTGCCAAGCACGTGCACTTATCACATAGAAAGTCTTCCGCTCTCTGATTATAAGTATCAGATATCTTTACACATATCTGAGAAACTGTTTTATCGTCAAAAGTTTTAAAAGACTATTCAACCCCCCCCCCCTCCAGTCTTTTACTTTGTCGTTATCTGGACCAACATTGTCCGAGTGTTGTGCCTGTCGCTTTCACACCTTCCGTGCTTCGTATCAGTAATTTTTCTCATCCGGACATTGGATTTATTTTCCTTCGCGTGCTTCTCTTTTCGTCTTATGAAAACTTGTCGTATGCTTCGTATCTCTCAATATTGTTGTTCCGGATCCATGATAAATAGATGAACTGGACAGTAATTCCAGATCCATCATAAATAGATGATCTGGACTGTAATCCCTGACTTAGTTGACGTAAGTAGTCGGACTTTAATGAGCCATAATAAATTAAAAATCGAAGATAGGAGAATTCGTAATCCGAATGTAGATCTGTTGATGCATGACCCCGTAGGTAAGGAGATGCCTTTTTTAAGTAGTGTCAGGACTTTATTATCCTTCAGACTTGGTTGTACCAAATGTTTTTAGTGGGTCAGACCTCTGACATCTAGCCCACAATCAGAACGTAATAAGATACTTAAATGAACTCTCGGACAAACAATAATCCAGACTCTAAGCTGCTTCATTTTCTGTTGCCCTAGGATGTCCGAGAGCGATATTCAGAATCGTTATGAAGGTCAAGATTATGCGTCTGGGTCGAGTTCTGTCGCAGACTTGACGAGTTCTGCACATAGCTCGTCCTCTGGCACGAATTCGGTTGTCGGGTATAATGTCGATGATGTTGTGGACTCATCGGACTCGGATGCGGGTAATATGATCGAGTCGCCTGTGTCGTCCCCTACGGAATTGGTTTAGGTTTTTGTCTCATGTTGGCCTATATTTTTCAATGCCGGTATTCTGTTGCGATCAGTTGTATGTTGCAGTTTTTAGAGCTATCGTGATAAAAGTACTCAAAGTTGTAGTCTTTGATGAAGAAGGGTTACCCATTGCCACCACAACTAATGCTACAAGAAGTTTTATCAATCTTTAAGGTATAAATCGTAACACCCCAAAGTTTCATAGAGTAAGGTCTCGGGTTCGAGTCTTGTGGATGTAAAAAATACTTTTGGGAGAGTCGGCCCCTAAAAAAGGGCCTGACAGTGCTCAGCTAGATTAGTCGCACGTAGCAGATACTAGCGAGAAATAAAAAAAAATCAGTTTTCATCTCATTCTTGCTTCGACGATTATAAATGGAGTATGATGTTCGATGTTCTATGTTATCACATACAAACCATCTCCGATATACGTAGTACAAGCACAAAAACATACCAATGACGGGCCAAGGCCCATGACAGGCGTCTTGTATGTATGTATGTATGTATGTATGTATGTATGTATGTGTATATATATATATATATATATATATATATATGTATGTATATATATATATATATGTATATATATATATATATGGTAGCATAGCGGAAATACAGGTATACATACCTTGCTCTAGTAGGAATTTTATTTTCTTCAAAATCATTTTCATAGGGTAAAGTTACAATATGCTTTTTTCTTTCCCAAAAAGCTGTGGGAAACTCTGAACAAATTTATATATATATATATATATATATATATATATATATATATATATATATATATATATATATATATAGACTAATTTATTTTGGTTCCCCTTAAATTTGGTCCAATTACATATTCATCCCCCAATTGGCGAGAATTACAAATTCATCCCTGAACCCCATTTTCGTTGACCAACTTGCTTACATCAGTTTTCTCTCTCTCTTCATGTGGAATTAATTTTCTCTCTCCAATAAAGAAATACTAAATTAAATTCAAAATTTAATATCTAACTAAAGTAAAGCAAAAAGAAAATATGGTTAGTCTGTTGGAGCTGGATGTAATTAACATTCAATAATTCAGGGATCAGAATGTAATTGATTTAAACGAATTTCATATGGATGGCCAGTATGTCCACGTGGCATATTCACGTAGAGATGGTACTGTAATTAACATATCATATTATAGGGGCTAATATGTAATTGATTTCAATTTTTTTCTTATAAAAAAAGGTACTCCCTCCGTCATTTTACAAGGTTTACTTTTTGGTTTTGTGTGATTTTTAAGAAATATGGAATAAAATAGTAAATATAGGATAGAAAGTAAGAAAGAGAATAGAAAAGTAGTAAGAAATAGAATTGATAAAGTAGGAAAGAGAGTGATAAAAAATTAATAATTGGAGATAGTTTGTAACGACCCGAAAATCTAGGTAATAAAAATAAGCATCTTTATTTGGAAAAGTCTAGAAACAAAGTCAAATCCTAACAGAAGTCAAACAGTCAAAGGAAACGACAACTGCAACAAGTAAATAGAGTTCAAGTGGTGAAAAGTTTTTAACAAATCCCAAAATACTAAAGAACACCCCCCACTCTCTGCTGCTGAACATCTAAGTCTCCGAGGCATCCTGAGTAGCAGAATCTACAAGAAGGTAACAAATCAAGTGTGAGATAAAACTCAGTGAGATTCTGTGCTAAGTGAACAAATTAAGTATCTAAGTATGATTTTTAAAATCAAACGAATCATAATATAAAAATAATCGAAGAAAACATATAACGAAGCGAATAAACTGTCGTTGGTGCAGTCAACCTTATAACCCCAATCCAAGCCTATATCACTCCAGACAGGGTATGACCACTGTCAAACGAAGACGAAGACGAAGGCCTTTGTTAGATATTTTGTTAGAATATCTGTTTAGATTTTGTTCAGCAACATGATGACTTATCTTAGTCTCAGAAAGGTGATTAGTACTCTTGGTTCACTTGAACATTGTAAAAGAGGAAACCCACTAAGTATGATAGTCTAGCTAATCTTGTATAGGATGATAGGTCTCAAAATGTAATTTTTATTTTATGAAGAGAAGACCAAGAAGAAGACATCCAAGCAGAAAGCTCAACAAGAATTGAAGACTTGAAGAAAACTGCACAAGATTACTGAATCTGTTGTTCAGATATCTTAGCCAGATATCTTGTAGACACGAACAGTTTCAAACAAACTGTGTCACAAGAGATATCTGAGAAATGAGATACATATCTGAAGACAAGGAAAGTGTCCACAGATATCTATTCTCAGATACCTTGAGCGTTAAACACGTTTCTGAAAAGAAAGGAACATATATTGCAAACAAAGTTGTTTCAATCAATACAAGTGGTATCTGAAGAATGAAGATAAGGACGTGCAAAGAATCAGACAACAAGTCTAGTCTCTGATACAAAGCATAGTTCCGTTGACACTACAGGACAAAAATTATAGTACAATGCATTTAATGCACGGACAGAGATGTCTGAGTAAAAGCAACGACAACTTCTGAGAAGAAGACAAAACCTGCTACAGTACTATACACACAGATATCGATAGTTTGAATTTTAGCCTAACGGATACTATTCAAACGGCACTCAAATCCATCTATAAATATCAACACTTAGACAGCTTGAGAGAATACACACATTGCATACGCTGAAACATAGAACTCTGAACATCCTACTCTCTCAAAGAAACTTACTTATTATCAAAGCTTTTTGTTGCGACTAAAGCTTGTGATCTTGAGTAAACACTGAAGTTCTAAGTGTCCTGATCCTAAACAAGCAAAGCTATCTGTGAAGGAGTTGAATCAAAAGATCAACTATATGAGATTCATTCTCTTGAACAGATATCATAAGACTTCGAAGAAATCGAACTAGATACCATATGCTGTAAAGTGTATTAAGTAACTTAGTTCACAGAGCTATCTGAATAACTGAAAAGTTATTAAGACGCTCATCTGACAACTCAAACTGAAACCAACACCAAAACCGGCGTGGAGTACAAGAAGTACTTAGTTTGAAAAATCAGGGAATAACTCCAAGGTTACCGGAGTATAGGAAGTACTTGATTTGGGAAACTAAGGAATAACTCCAAAGTTTTTTAGTATAGGAAGTACTTAGCTTGGGAAGCTAGGGAACAACTCAAAGGTTTCTGAGTATAGGAAGTACTTGGTTGAAGAAGCTAGGGAACAACTCAGGGGGAACATTTGGTTGGGAACCAATTGTTCAGAATCTTAGAATAGGATTTTTGTAAGGTTATCTCAATTATCTGTTATAGTGAATTCTAGGTCTCTAATAGACCGAAGTGGATTAGTTGGAGGATTACGCCACCTCCAGATACCACTATACTTGCTGTGTCATTTACATTTCTGTATTTATACCTCAGCAACACACACACACACACTTATTAACTGTTTCTACACTTATCTTTATTAAGTCTTCCGCACTCTGATTCTAAGTATCAGATATCCATTCAGATATCTGAGAAACATTTGTTATCGACAAAAGTTTTAAAAGACTATTCACCCCCCCCCCCCCTCTAGTCTTTTACTTTGCCGTTATCTGGACCAACAAGTGGTATCAGAGCAGGAGGTTCACCATAGACCTTGAACCTAGATCCCAGATAGGTGAAGGAACTTTGTCCATTTTGAGGACTATTTAATTTGTGTGTTAAGTGTGCGGTATGTCTCGAGTGATGCACCCGTTCAAACCGGAGAACTACGAAATGGAAAAATAACATGATGCTCCACCTTGAAGCCATAAGTGACGAGATGATCGAAGTAATAAAGAATGGCCCAATAGTCATTCAACAACTTAAGCAAGTCATGGAGGTTTCAAGTGGAAGAGACAGAGATCAAAGCGAAGGATCTTCACAAACAGATCGTCGAACTAGTGGAAGATCTCTGGTCACGTTATTTACGAACCAAAGCTCAGAGAACTCGGACATCGGAAGATGCCAAGAGGAATCGTCGGATGGTCAAGCTCGTAACATCATCATCGATTGACACGAGCACATAAGGTAAACTGTAGGGTGCTAAACGGCGAAAGTTGCCGCAACCGATTGAAGAAATCATTTAACCGAGAAACCAAGGAAAACAAGTTCGAAGTTCTAAAGTTGAAATTTCAAAATTTCAAACAAGGTCCCACCGAAACTCGAAGAACTTGATTTGATTTACCACTCTTATGAGTGATATGGCGACTTGGGAAAGCAATAGATACTCAATCGAGAAGATTAAGACTATTGTCAAGTCTTAACCACAACCGGAGCATACTAAATTCTTTTATTTCAACCAAGGTATGCCAAATATCACTCGATGGAACTTTTCTCATCTTGCTACATTGACTATGAGACAACTCGGAGAGAACAAACAACCGAAAAGTTGCGAATGTTGCTCTAGTTAATCAAGGAACTTGAAAAAGAAGAAAAGCAAGGAGGACGAGGATTCTCTTGCCGCAAAGCAAATGAGTAAATTTGTCACGAGAAATTGAGAGAAGAAAAGCCAAAGAGAAGTGAAAAAGCATCTAGCTCAAACTATCACCAAAAATATGCAGCTCATTGAACAAGCCATTTCGTAAAGCATCATGTCTTGAGGAAGCGAAATTGGAAACGATATCTGCTTTCTATTGTCGAAACACAGCCACTTCAAGAAGGATTGTCCCGCCTCAACAAACTAAGGACGGTGACAAGAAAGATGAAGAATCTTGAAGAAGCCGTAAAGCTTTGTTAATCAAGAAAGAAAGAAAATCCAGATTCAATGGATGCTCTAGACGTTGAGATGATTCAAGATGACAATTCAGATGACTCAACCCTACCATCACCAGAATTATGTGGAGTTACTCATGACATAATCAACTTCAGCCTCAAGAAGAAAGAAATGTGTGGAGTTGCTGAAATTGACGGACCAGACATCTCCAACATAGAAAACTGTCTTATGGCTGATGAGGTAACACATACTTCTTGCTACACTTATGAAAGTGATGAAGAGGAAATAAAAAATCTAGAAAATCTCAGGAAAGAACTTGACATCTATGAAAGAGAATTTCTAATGATTCGAGCTAGAGCCGAAAACCTTGAAGAAGAAAAGAATTCTCTTGAAAAGGAAAATTCTCAATTAGTTAAAGATTCTGAGAGAAAGGATGCTGAAACGCATTTCTCAAAGCTCAGATATCTGAGGCTAAAAAGTCACATGAAGAAGCAATGGCTGAGTTACGAAAGAATTATGAAAATCTTCTTTCTGAAAACAAGGAACTCAAGAAGAAAGAACTATCTTTTCAATCTTATGCCAAAGCTAGTGACACTCTTACTGAAGTACAATCTTACTTAAGAGATCCTTGAAAAAGAAAGGACTTGGTGAATACTCAGACGATTGCTCATTACTCGAATAAGAGTAAGGAGAAGAGAACATTTGTAAGTACTCAAAGAAGACGGTTCCCATGCAATCTATAGTATTGGTGAAAAGACAAAGATTGTTGACAAAGGAAAGGCGATTCGACTAGACCTTTGTGGGAAAAACAAGTCAAAATAAAAGCGATGGGTATGCTCACGAAAAGAAACACAACACGAAAAGTGTAAACACCCACGATCTATGTCTCTCAAAAGGTAGAATTGCAGGAGTAAATTCTCCCATGTCACTTTTTACGAAAGAAATTGGATCAACCAGAGACTAGCAAAGCTGCTGAGAAAAGATCTCAGATAGCTTCAAGTGCTCGAAACGGCATTGGCTACAAAGGCATCGGAAAACAACTTGCTCATAAGTGCAAGTAGGAGCAAGAACGATGGCTGAAAGCTAGAATTGCTCAAAGCAATTATCAGAAGTGGAAGCTAAATCAAGCCACTGAAAATCTGAATGCCAGGGCTAGAAGAAATCTGGCAAGGAAGACTAAGTTTGCTGAAAAGAAAACTCAGAAACCTGACAGGTATCTGAAAGCATCTTATGGAGCACCTAGGGACACACCAAGGAAGAAAATAATTCTTACTAATGATAACTTTCATTCAAACAGAATTCCTCCTTACGTTCCTGTCAGACAAAAGCATATTTCAAAGAAATTCATTCAAAAATGGATTTCTACTGGAAGAACTATTGATTCTGACGGTTCTATCAAAGATATGAGAACCTAATCTCCTGTTTCCTGCTGTGTGCAGAATGCTTCCTGGACTAAAGCACAATGGCTATTTGATAGTGGATGCGGAAAGCACATGACAGGAGACAAAGCAAATCTGGTTGACTACAAAGCTTGCAACAGGACCGATATCGATTTCTTTGGAGGAGAATTAAATCCTCTCCGGGATTTGGCAACGTCAAATTGGGAACTTTAACAATCAGCGACGTATTACATGTTAAGGATTTGAAATACAATCTATTTAGCATGAGCCGGTTTATGCAAGGGTTTTACTATAAAATTCAAAGCTAAATCGCAAACTAATTGACAATGAGTCAAAGCATACCTTAGTTGGTGGGCGGAAAGGCGCCTTTATGTTGCCGATCGGGCATCCGCCACAATCAAGAATGTCTCATGGTGAGTCAATCTGGTCACACAGAAGAGCACTGGTTATGGCACAAAAGAATGAGTCACTTGAATTTCAAAACTCTGAATAGACTTGCCAGGAAAGAGTTAGTGGTTGGTCTTCCCAAAACATCTTTCAGAAAGGATGGTATCTGTTCTGCCTGTCAGATGGGGAAACAATCTAAGATCTCTTTCAAGTCCAAAATCAGACACTCTAGTGTTAGACCACTACAACTTTTACATATGGATCTTTTTGAATCATCTGTAACTAGTTATGCAGGAAAGAAATATGGTCTGGTTGTTGTAGATGACTTCTCAAGATTCACTTGGGTTGTCTTTCTGAAACACAAATTTGATGCCAGGGTGGAGATACCAAACTTGCTGAAAAAGCTTTAAATCATGAAAAATGAAAAGGTATTTGCAATCAGAACAGATCATGGTACTGAGTTTGTCAATCAGTACATAAAGGAGTTTTGTACCTGCAAAGGTATACAACACCAACTTTCCTCTCAGAAGAACACCTCAACAAAATGGTGTTGCGAAAGGAAAACAGAACCCTTAAAGAAGCCGCAAGGACAATGCTAATGACATCGAGATAAGTGAAATATATTGGGTTGAAGTCGTAAACACACTGCTACACTCGTAATGATGCTTGATAAACAAACACCATGACAGGACCCCCTATGAAATTATGGTTGGAAGACCTCCTAATATCAAACATCTGAGAGTATTTGGTTGTAGATGTTTTGTTCTAAACAATGGGAAAGATTTTCTGAGAACATTTCAACCAAAGGCAGATGAAGGTGTTTTTCTTGGCTATTCCACAAACAAAGAAAGCTTACAGAGTTTACAACAAAAGAACAAAGAAAATTGAAGAATCAGTTCATGTTGTATTCTATGAAGGAAGTAAGAAAACACCTCCTACTGATGAACTCTCAGAAAAGTTCAAAGAACTATTACTGAGGGATACTAAAGAAGAATCCTCAGAAAGGAAAAACATCGTTATGGAAAGTGAGGATGACTCTGACGTAGAAAAGCTTGAAAAGCCTAGTAACAACAAGATGACTCACAAACATGATGAGGAATTTCCTATGAGTTTTCCAGAAATGGAACAGGTTACTGAGAACCTTCATCATGGAGAGGTATCTGAAAATAAGAATGCTTAAATGCATGTCTTAGATATCTCTAACACTGAAAAAGTGTCAGATATCCATGACATTTCTCATATGTCAGATGTCTTAGATACTGAAAAAGTATCAAATCAAAATCTTAGTGATTCACATTCAGATCACCTGGATATTGATCCTACTAGCACTAAACCTTTGATGAAATGGATCAAAGATCATCCTACAAAAGATATAATTGGACCAATTAATCAGGGTGTTAGGACTAGGAGAGCAATAGCTGAAAATGCTGATTCTCTCTTTGGATGTTTCATCTCGAATATTGAACCTAAAAGTATAAAAGAAGCATTAGGAGACCAAGACTGGATCTCTGCAATGCAAGAAGAGTTGGATAAATTTGAGAGAAACAGAGTCTGGAAACTAGTTCCATTTATAGAAGGAATATCTGTGATTGGAACTAAGGCAAACTTTTTTTTATTTTTCAGTTTCAAGGTATTTATCTACGAGAGAAACCAGTCACTTGCCAAGGTCTCTTGAACGAAAAGTGTATTCGAGCCTACAACACCCAGTATTTCCATTCCGTATCCTCATGTGCGGTTTCCAAAAATGAAAATATAGGATGTAGAACAAGGTACACACCTTCTTACTTGGATTACTAAAATTATTAGCTTTGATGTGGGTTTTCAGAAACAAAATGAATGAAACTGGTGAAATAACTAGAAACAAAGCAAGATTGGTTGCCAAGGGATTAACGCAGACTGAAGGCTTAGATTTTGATGAGTCATATGCACCAGTTTCCAGATTGGATGCAATAAGACTCTTTCTAGCCTTTGCAGCTCATAAAAATTTCAAAGTTTATCAGATGGATGTCAAAAGTGCATTTCTAAACGGTGAACTTGCAGAAGAAGTTTATGTTGAGCAACCACCTGGCTTTGAAGTTTCCTCAGAAAGTAGAATGGTCTATAAATTACAGAAAGCTCTGTATGGACTGAAACAGGCTCCAAGAGCATGGTATGACACTTTGGCCAAATACCTTCTGGAAAGTGGTTTCAAGAAAGGTGAAGTTGATAAATTTTTATTTACCTTAAACCATGATGGGAAACTACTCTTAGTTCAAGTATATGTTAATGACATTATATTTGGATATAAGGACAAGCAACTTTGTAATGACTTTGCAAATCTCATGAAAAGCAAGTTTGAGATGAGCATGATGGGAGAAATGAATTATTTCCTAGGATTGCAAGTCAAGCAACTCAATGATGGAATATTCATTTTTCAAACAAAGTATGCAAAAGACATGCTCACAAAATTCAATCTTAAGCCTTCTGAAAAGAATGCTAAGATACCTATGAGCATTGGAACCAAAATGACCTATACTGAATCAGATAAGAGTATTGAAGAACATAAGTATAGGAAATTGATAGGTTCACTACTTTACCTCACTGCAAGTAGACCTGATATTCAATATGCTGTTGGAGTATGTGCTAGATTTCAGACAAATCCAATGCAAACACACTACAACATTGCTATGAAAATATTAAGGTATGTGAAGGGTACAGTAGATGTAGGACTGTGGTATCCTAAAGAAAGTGAATTGAGTTTAGCTGGGTACTCAGATGCTGATTATGCTGGATCATTGCTTGATAGGAAAAGCACCTCAGGAACTTGTCAGTTTCTGGGCACTAGACTTATCTCATGGTTTAGCAAGAAGCAAAACTCAATTGCAACTTCTACCACAGAGGCTGAATATATTGCTGCTGGTTGTTGTGCAACACAAATTCTGTGGATACAACAACAACTCAGAGACTATGGACTCAATGAAGAGAAAACTCCTATTTTCTGTGACAACACAAGTGCTATTGCAATCACACAGAATCCCAAGTTCGATGCCAGAACAAAGCACATTGATGTTAGACACCACTTCATCAGAGACCATGTTGAAAAAGGCAATATAGAGATACTAAAGATTGGCACAGAAGACCAACTTGCAGATATCTTCACCAAGCCCCTACAAGAAAGCCGGTTCTTAACCTTAAGACATAATCTTGGATTGATGGAGTTGCCTAAGGACTGAAAAATGTCCTGAATCTCTAAAGTCAGAATTAGTAAGGGAGAAAAGAAGTAGGCCTCTGAGAACATGCTCTCAGAAAGCCAAGTTGATAAGAAGTGATGCAAAGGTTTCTGAGTAGCAATACTCAGAAAGGCAAAACATTTCTGGAACGGGTATCCAGAAAGGCAAAGGTTGGTACACACTCAATGAGTAAATAAGACTAGAACTTACTTACTAAGAGTGGGTCAAATACATTCAAACAACTGAAGTTTTTGATTCTTGAATTCAAGAAACTATTTAGTCATAAAGAGAAAAGACACACAAAGCCCAAAAAGGTATAAGTTCTGAAAGTCAAACATGTCCAATGTCTTGTATTTTTACCATTTTCATGATAAACAATATATAGATAAGGACTTGACACTCAGAATGATAACCTCAAACGATTAAGTGTTCCTACTCTTTACTTAGTGACACAATGAATGTAGCATATTAAAAATCCATCAAGTCGGCACATTACCATTTGTTGATTGATATCATTACAAGATATTCAATATAAGCCCTTGATGTATAAACGTTTGATCTCAACGGCTGAGATTAAAACAAAGCAAGTAATGTCTGTTTAGAAATTCAGACGTGGCCCACTAAGCATTTAATGAAGTACAAAGGACGTACCACGCCTATGCAGATGCAAAGACACGCATTCATATTCAGCTATATGTATGTTGTATCTATGTATGTTTAGTCTGCTACATATATAGGAATTGGGCAAAAGACAAACACTTTTACCAAATCCAAAATTTCAAACTTGCATCAAAATAACAAAATCTCTCAAGATTTCTGCAAACCTCCTTCTGCAAACTCAACTTTTTGTGCTTAGTCTTCTGAAAAGATAAACTAATCTCAACTACTTGTGCAAAATCCTTCTGAAAAATCACTTATTCAAAACTTTATATAAAGAGATGGCACCCAAGAAGATGACCACCAAGAACCCTAAGGCCGGATCATCTACTCCTGCTGAAAAGCAAGGAGGAAAAGAACTTAAGGTGTTGAATAAGCATTGCAGGAGAATTCACCCTTGATGGAACCCTAGTCATAAAATGAATTGGGAGCATTCTTAGTGAAGAAATATGTACCAAAGTTATACCTTCAAAACCAGAAAAGAAACTGATATTGGGGATGTTGAAGATTTCCCATATCTACAGGTTTTTATCTACTGCACCCAGTGGCCTATCCACACTGGATGTACTGGAGTTCTACAACAACTCCAAAATCTTCACAAAGGTTGTGAATAATAAAGAAGAAAAGTACATGCGCATCAAGTCCAAGGACAAGAAATTGTTCTTGACTGCAAGGCTTTCTGCAAATTGTTCCGATTGGAAAATCGAGGAACTATTGAAGATATCAACATCAAGGACGCCTCAATGATTCAAGGCGTCAAAGAACTTTTTGAGGCAATCCAGTTGGAAAATGCAAAAGGTTGCCCAGGAGACTTTATTCTGAAAGCTATCAGAACAAGTCATCTTCAGAAACACTGGAGTACTTTGGCTCTCATCCTGGTCCGTTGCTTTGATGGCAACAAAGGTGGAGTAGACCAAATAAGTATGGAGAGATGGATGATGATGCATCTTCTGAACCAGAAGAATGAAGGGCAGGAAACCCACTTCAATTGGGGGAAGTACGCCTTCAACAAATTCCTTGGACACATTGAGGAATTTGAGCCTAAAATCATCAATGGCCTTGCTGAGCCAAAAGCCAATATGCACTTTGGTCTCAGGATATGTTACATTCTGGAAACCATGGGGATTACTCTTAGAGAGAAACAAGAAATCCCAGTCACCAACTCCCTTTTCAGACACGCCTTTGAAGAAAAGGAGAGAATTGCTGCTGAGCAAGTACTTAGAAAGGCTGAAGAAACTACACTGCAAGGTGAGGAGGTTTCTGAGCAAGCTCAAGCTAAACCTCCAGCTGCCAAAAGAAAAAGGGCTCAAGGCAAAAGGACCTCCAAGTCCATAAACATTCAAGAGGCACAACCTTCTGGAGACAAGGTCTCAGAAGATGTTGTTCGCCCAGAAAGGCAGTTCCAGAAAGCCCCAAGAATCCTGAAACAGACTGCTCCAGAACTCTCCCGAGATGATAGAAATATCATAGATGGGTCTGCGCCAACACAGAACAGTGATTCTGAGGACGATGAAGTAATCGCAACAGTGCTCAAAAGATTTAAGCTTGAGACCCAAGGAGGAGCATCAAACTTAGCTCTTCAGAAAGATAAGAGCCCTCCTTGCCAAAGGAAGAAGAAGGCACAGGTGAGGAAGATAGAATGATGGAAGATCTTGACATTGCTTCCACATTCACAATACCAAAGACTCAATATTGTCAAGAAAACCCTGTTCTTGAACAGGTTCCTCAACCTTCTGAGAGAGCTCAACTCTCAGAAAGGGATCAAACTGAGATGGAGACTCAGAATGATACTACAGAGGAGAACAACAATGAGCACAGAGAGACTGTGGATTCACCACAAGTCCAAAAGATCAATGATCAGCCTGACTCTTTTCAGGTAGCAAAAGTAGTTTATATCTAACTTGTCGACATTTCAATGTTAACTTGTTACTCATAAGCTTCATTTTGTTACAGGCCATATGGAAGACAAACTTTCAGGGGGAAGTTAATTTGTCCACCCTTCTGAATGAAGAAGAGGTTTCTCCAACCTCAGAACAACAAGAAGAGCCTGTTCTACAGGTAGCTAAGTTATCTCTGAATAAGAAATAGCTTGCTTGAAAAATTAATATCTTGTGTTCTAAATTTCTTTTTGTCTTACTTTAGGCTCTAACTGAGGAAGTAGTGGTGGAGGGACCAACACTCCAAAACCAAGAAAATCCAGGTGAAAAGCTTTACGAAGAAGCATTCTTGAGCCTTCTGATGAGAAGGTAAGCACTCAGTAATAATCTTCTTCAAGAATGCTCTGGAAATCCCACTACTAAATCTCTTATGTTTGTTCTTACAGGCTCAGTCAGAAGAATAATTGGAAGGAGAAAAATTCTTGAAAACTCCTCCAATAGAAGCTAAAGCTGAACAAGCAAGATTCTAGAAAAGGTGTCAGAAACCCCCAAGGTTTCTGAGAAAGATGCAACTGAGATTCCTCACTTGGAAGTAAGTGAAGTCTCAGAAAGCATCTCTCTATTTAACTTTTCTGATAACAGTTTCTAAACATACTTGATTTTGTTTCTCAGGCTTAAGCAGAAAGAAAGGTTGTTGAGGATCAGACTTCTCCTCACAACAAGGTATCTGAGGCCTCTGTGCCAAAACAAGCTGATCCCAAGCAAATGAGCCTGGTGTTTCTACACAGGTATGCTCAGAAAGCTTACTTTTGGACACAGATACCAACTCAAGTGGTTTGAACAAAACTAACTTGATCCCTTTCTTTTAGGCTCAAAGTTTTGTGCCAGTTGATTTACTCAAGGTTTTCCAGAAGCACACTCTCAAGAAACATCTAAAGTGCTTGACGATGGCGAGTAAACTCGAAAGGTGACCTTTACGAAATAGCACGACTAATCGACGTCCCGAAAAGAGAGCAATAGCTAACTGGAAGACTACATCCATGCATTGTTCCCAACAGAGTCTTATTCTTTTGCCAATCTGATGCATGAAGACTTCACTCATGAAGTAGCACAAAAACTTCTAGCAGATTTCAAAACTGCGGATGCTCAAACCCAAGAGCAGATGGTAACCCATCATGCATTGCCTAGTAAGCTCACTACTTACCCAGCTGAGCAAGAAGAAGTGAATGGGAGAATGATTACATTCCCAAATGTGATCAACTTGATTTCAGAAGATGAAGAAGAAATGGACGAGAATGATTATCAAGAACCCCCTTCTGAGCATCCAAGTCAAGAAAACAAGGAGGATGATGATGATGATAATGATCAGAATGATGATCCCCAACCTGGACAAGTCGGGATTCAGAAGGCTAGCAAAGGAAGTAAAGACAAGGCCACTCCTTCCAATGCTCAGAAAGCCCCATCATCATCACCTTCAAAGTCTCATCAGAAAACCCAACAGACAGAACAGAACGATATACTTGAAGAGATATCTGCCGCTGAGTTCAGGATTGAACAACTCAGAAAAGTGTTGGAGGAAGAGAAGAGAATCAACTTAGAGTGCCAAGCTCTTGTTGTTGAAAAGGAAGCCAAGATTCAAAAGCTCAAAGAAGCTAACACCCAGGAATTGGCGCTCCTAGATGAGCAAAGAAATCTGAAAGATGCCATTGTTGTCACAACTGCTGAAATAGATGCCATGGATGACAATGATGATGAAGAAGATGATGCTGAGACTGCATCAGAAAGACCTTCTACATCTTCTCAGAAGGCCAGCACACTTGATGGAAAGCAGAAAAAGGTTGTCAATCTGCAAACTATTCAAGAAAAAGATAATAAGAGTGATGCTGAAAACAACCAAAACTTGATTACTGACGCAGAAGATGAGAGACTTGTCACTCAACACAAGAGAGCTCTACTTGCTCCTCATATATTCTCTGCACCAAGTAGTTCAAGAAGTGAAGAGCACCGTGCCAGAAATAGTATCTTTTTGGAACTCAGAAAGACACTAATTGCTCAAGACACAGAAGTGCTAAAATCTGTCCCAGAAGAGATGAAGTCATTAGCTGTTGCGTTACTCAATAGAGCAACCATCATAGCTCTCTCTCAGAAAGACCTAGGGTTGGTCAGGGATGAGGATTGTAACAATGCTAATGCAGCACTCAATGAAGCCAGCCATGCTGTTCTGCAAGCCAACGCCATTCTTAGGCCACTTGAAGAGCTCAACAGAAAGGAGCAGGAACTGGTTAAGCAGAACCACGAGCTGAAGAAAGAAATCCAAGAATTGGTCAGGGTGCACAATAATCTCCAGAAAAACTTTGACTCACTCTCTGAAGCTTATGCCATTATGAGTCAGTCATTCATGACTAAGGGGGAAGAAGAAGAGATGCCTCAGAAAGGCAGAGGAAGAAAGAGAAAACAATCTATGCCTCCCTCCTCAAGTCAACTAGTCATTAAGGACACCACTGGAGACACTCCTGTTGAAGAAGTTGTTCGGATCAACCACCGGAAAGGTCGAGAAGTATGGTCACTAGGGGAACCAAGTCTCTTAGGATCTCGAGAGAACAAACGAATAATCTGAAAAGAAGAAGACCAAGAAGAAGGAGAAGTGAGAGACCAAGAAAGCTGCAAGCCTCCTTTGTTGAACTTCAATGATGATGATGAGTATGAATCGTCTGAGATGAACATCCACTTCACAAGAGAAGAAGGCAAGCAAGCACCTCTGACCCTCTTCGGCAAGAATGCCTTTGGCGCCAAAACTCCTTCCGAAATACCAAGTCAATACAAGGAACTTCCACCAGACATTGGCAGGAAGAAAGGGTTAGAGGATCTCCTGACAGAAGGCCACCCAACAGAAAAGCAAGAAGGGATTCCCAGTTTGGCAGAACAAACAGAGAAATTGTTCAAGAAAAGCCAACTGATGCCCACATTGAATATGTGAAGACGAGTAATGAAGAGTCTTCATATAGGTGCATTCTGAACAAGAGAGGGTATTGGATTCTGGAACTACAACATTTACTTGTCAATGATAAGTTTCCAACTCCCATCCTCAACCGAGATCTTTGAAATGGAGAGAAGGCAAGCGAATTGCTAAAATCGAGCACCTTCATGCTGCTAAACTTTGAAGTAGAGAAGAAAGCGATGCGGAAAGATGGACCTCTCCTTTGCCTGTCCTTACCCAAAGCCCGATGATGTACACAAGGTACGAAAAATGGATGGTAGCTACAGCAAGAAGAACAAACTAGGAGTTTCAACCTATGAGTCATTCTATATGACATTGGATGAATACCTAGATGATATACACTATCTGGAAGAAATATACAAATATTTCAACCTATCTCAGCTGCAAGTAGACCATGCCTGGGTCTGGGGAAAATACTTCTGGGTCAAACATTTTCTGAGGAAAAATCATAAACTTGGCAAGAGTTACCAAGAAATATGTGATTTGTCCAGAAAGACAGAACTCTCTGTCAGAAGGACTCTTTATGACTATGTCCAAGAATGCGAAAAGTGGATGATTATGTCAATGATCCGGAAAGGGTCTTTGAAGAACTTGAGGATTCGAACCTAAGTTATTTTGAAGACTTGAAGACTAGTATCTTAGAATGTTTACTTGGAGCTTGGACTCTCTGTTGTTCTAATTTACTTAGTATGTTTTGTTACTTTTGTAATCTTCTTGATTGTTTCGAATTTCTCTATCGTAAAAGTTGCATCTCGTTACGTAACTGTACCTATCTGAAGATCATACTCGGATACATTTTAATAGATGACAACTTATCGGAAGGTCACTTCTTGTGATTTGGTTGATGTTTTACTTTCTGCACTTAATTCAACTAAAATTGAATATCATTTGAAATGATTAAGTGGTGGATTGTTTTCTCTTCCAGGATTACAAATTTGTAATAGGACTTTAAAAGATAGTATTGGATGACTGATCAAAAAGGGTGAAATTTGTTAGGAATATCTGTTAGTATTTTGATCATTCATCACATGTTCTTATCTTTGCCAGAAAGGTGATTAAGTACTCTTAGTTCACTTGAACATTGTAAAAGAGGAAATCACTGAGTATGATTAGTCTAGTAAATCTTGTTTTAGGATTATAGGTCTCTGAATGTAATTTTTATTTCCAAGAAGAACATGAAGATCAATCCTAGCAACAGAGCTTTTCTGAAGATTACAAGACCGGAGATTGCACAAGATTTATGAAGACACCAAGGTTTAGTCTCACTCGGAAAGACTATGTCCTTAATCCTTTCTCAAGTGCATTTAGTTACTTTTGAAACATGATTCTGGAACATATGACATCATGAGTATAGAGCATGCAAGCCATCAGAAAGGCTAATGTATCCGTTGAAGACTACAGGACAAGAAATAGTACATATGCATTAATTGCATCGGCAGAAAAGCTGCTAAAGCACAGTCCTCTCTGAGATATGAGACAAGGACTTCTGAGTACTCTTTTCAAGATAAGTATAGACTGAATTTGAATTGTGTCTAACGGATAACATCCCAACGACTTTCCAATTCATCTATAAATATCACACACTTAGATGCTGAGAAATACAACGACCAAAGAACGATCTAACTTGCAAACTTACAATCTAGCAAAGTATTCTCTCAAGCACTCTACTACCCTTTCTGAAAGCTTTCTGTTGCTTGAAGAATCACTAGTAGTTCTAAGTTGTCCTGAACCTTAATAAGAGATTGTTATTCGTGAAAGAGTTGAACTATCATATAACCTTTCTGAAGCTCATTCTCCAGAACGGACATCAATTACTTGGGTCAGTAAAGAGCAGATTGCCATACACTGAACAAGTGTATTAAGTAGTCTTGTTCTATTAGGCTCTCTGGAAACATAACTGAAAAGTTATACAAGAAGCCTCTCTGACAAACATTATAACCAACACCATCAAGGCGTGGAGTAGAGGAAGTACTTGATTTGGGAAATCAGGGAATAACTCCAAGGTTATCTGAGTAGAGGAAGTACTTAGCTCTAGGAGCTGGGGAATAACTCAGGGGGAACATTTGGTTGGGAACCATTTGTTTAGGAATCTTAGAATAGGATTATTGTAAGGTGAACTCAATTATCTGTTCTAGTGAATTCTAGGTCTCAGAAAGACCAAAGTGGATTAGTTGGAGGATTACGCCACCTCCAGATACCACTATACTTGCTGTGTTATTTACCTTTCTGCATTTATCTTTCAGCAAAGCACACACACATACTTTTTGTTTCTGCACTTACCTACCTTAAAGTCTTCCGCGCTCTGAATTTAAGTATCAGAAACCCCCCAAATTTCTGAGAAACTGTGTTTATCGACAAAAGTTTTAAAAGACTATTCACCCCCCCCCCCCCCTCCGAGTCTTTTACTTTGCCGTTATCTGGACCAACACCTCCCCAAACTGAAACTCAAGCATGTCCTCAAGCGAAGAGTGAAAAGAAATAGAAATGTGATCGAAAGTTACTTGCCTGTAAGTGTACCTTTAGAATCATGTACGAGACTCTACAAGATCAACCTCTTCATCCGGTTTCTCTCTAAACCCATTGATGTATGGTTTGACTCGCTGCCCATTAACCTTGAAGGTGGATCCGTCACTAGGGTTCAAGAGTTCTACTACACCATGCGGTGCCACTTGAACGATTTGGTACGGTCCATCCCACCGTGAATGCAATTTCCCTAGAAACAGTTTAAGACGTGAATTAAAGAGCAATACTTTCATACCTGGGGCTAAATCCTTACGGATTATTCCCTTGTCGATGTACTCTTTCGTCTTTTCTTTGTAGATCCTAGCATTCTCAAAGGCAATATTTCGGAGTTCTTCCAATTCTGAGAGCTTTAGTAAACGCTCTTGTCCAGCAGCTTCCATGTCAAAATTCAGGGTTTTGATCGCCCAATGTGCCTTATGTTCTAGTTCCACCGGAAGGTGACAGGCTTTCCCATAAACCAACATGTATGGTTTGGTGCCGATAACGGTTTTGTAACTGGTGCAGTATGCCCATAAGGCATCAGTGAGCTTGTATGACCAATCCTTCCGATTGGATTTCACGACTCTCTCCAGAATGCTCTTGATCTACCGGTTGCTAACCTCCACCTGTCCGGAAGACTGGGGCTGATATGTTGTGACCACTCGGTGATGCACTCCATATTTCGCTAGCAGAGTAGCGAAGGAGCGGGTGATGAAGTGGGAACCGCCATCACTGATCACCACTATGGGGGTGCCAAACCTGCATAGAATGTTCTTGGCCAGAAAAGAGACGACAACTTTTGAGTCGTTAGTCTTGGTAGGAATTGCTTCCACCCATTTAGCCACATAACCACAGCAACCAAGATATACTCAAAGCCATTACTCTTGGGAAACGGTCCCATAAAATCAATGCCCCATACATCAAAAGGCTCGACAACCAGATTATTATTAAAAAGCATCTCATTTCTCTTGCTAATATTACCACTACGCTGACATGCATCACAGCTAACACAGAATTTATGAGCATCTTTAAATAGGGAAGGCCAGAAAAAAACCTAAATGGAGAACCTTCAAGGCCGTCTTCCGTCCACTGTAGTGCCCACCGCATTGCATGGAGTGGCAAAAAGCAAGTATGCTCCCGACTTCGTCCTCAGGGACGCAACGCCGCAGAACTCCATCAGTACCTGCTTTGAACAGGTATGGATCATCCCAAAAGTAACTCTTGCAGCGAATAGCAAAATTCTTTTTCTCCTGCGAAATCATGTTAGCAGCAAAAAGACCTGTAGCAAGATAATTCACAATATCAGCAAACCAAGGCTCTAAGCTAACAGAAAACAGATGTTCATCAGGGAGATCATCAGGAATGGGGGTGATGGCTCAAATGTCTTAGGGTCAAGCCTAGATAGATGGTCAGCTACAAGGTTATCTTTACCACACTTATCAACTATTTCACAATCAAACTCCTATAGCATCAGAACCCAACGAATAAGGCCACGCTTAGAGTCTCTTTTTGCCATAAGGTGACGGATTGCAGCATGGTCGGTATGCACTATCACCTTGAATCCCTTCAGATATGACCTGAATTTATCCAGGGCGAATATGACAACTAGGAATTCTTTCTCGGTGGTGGTGTAATTAACTTGTGCACCGTTCAGAGTTTTGCTAGCATAATAAATAACATGAAAATGTCCATCGACTCTTTGTCCTAGCACAACGCCTATAACGTAGTCAGATGCATCACACATGATTTCAAAAGGCAAGGACCAATCAGGGGCCATAACTATAGGGGTCGAAACAAGTTTCTCTTTCAGGATGTTAAAGGCTTCCATGCACTTATCGTTGAACACAAAAGGCACATCTTTTATCAGCAAGTTACTCAAGCACTTAGCAATTTTTGAGAAATCTTTAATAAACCTCCTATGAAAACCTACATGACCAAGAAAGGATTGCAGCTCTTTCATAGTAGTGGGTGGGGGAAGTTTAACAATAACATCAAGTTTCGCCCTATCTACTTCGATTCCCTGTTTCGAAACCACATGACCCAAAACAATACCCTCTCTCACCATAAAGTGGCTTTTCTCCCAACTAAGGGTCAAGTTACACTCAATGCAACGTTTCAAAACTTTATCAAGTTTACCAATACAGTCAGTAAAGGAATCACCAAAAAGAGAGAAGTTATCCATAAATACCTCAATGAAATCCTGCACCATGTTAGAAAAGATTGAGAGCATGCACCTTTGGAAGGTTGCTAGAGCATTGCACAATCCGAAAGGCATCCTGCGGTAGGCGAATGTGCCATATGGGCAAGTGAAGGTCATCTTCTCCTGATCCTCCTGTGCTATGGGAATCTGATAGAAACCTGAAAGGCCATCGAGAAAATAATAGAACTCGCGCCCAGCCAGGCGGTTTAGCATCTCATCAATAAAGGGCAGGGGAAGTGATCCTTCTTAGTGGCTGCATTTAACTTCCTATAATCTATACACACGCGCCACCCCATGGTTTTCCTTACTGGAACTTCTATCCCCTTATCGTTTGTCTCCACAGTAACACCTGACTTCTTAGGAACAACATGGACAGGACTCACCCATCTACTGTCGGCTATGGGATAAATCATATCATGCTCTAGCATCTTAAGCACTTCTTGTTTGACTACATCTTGCATGACAGGGTTAAGCCTACGCTGGGGTTGCCTTACGGGTTTAGCATCATCTTCTAGGCTTATCCTATGGGTGCATCTAGCAGCGCTAATGCCTTTAATGCCACCAATCCCCCAACCGATGGCCTCAGAGTTCTCTCTCAACAGTTCTGCCAGCTTATTCTCTTCTTCCTTTTGCAATTTCGAAGAGATTATCACAGGTTTAGTGCAGTTTTCTCCTAAGAAGGCATACTTAAGGTGGGACGGAAGCTCCTTAAGATCAGGTTTATGGGGTTCGATCTCGCCGGTGTTGCCACTGGGAGGTTCGATTTCTCCTAGGGGGGTCGGCTTCGACCGAATCAAGTGCACATATCATCTCACTACTTTCCCCACACAACATATCCCCATCAAAACCTAGAGTTAAAGCAACCTCTAGCTTATCATCAGTCAACTGATCAAGGTAAGTTGCATGCACAAACTCATCAATAATGTCATGAAACTCATTATCAATTTCAGAAGTAAGGCAGCGTTCTTCCACTAGGTAGGCATCAGATTTACCTGCCGGACGTACTGCATCCTTGCTGATCTTGATGCCTCCAATTTCCATAGCTATCTTACCTTCCGCTACATCCACCCGTAGCTTAACAGTCTTCATAAACGGCCTCCCCAGTAGGTTCACATGGTTTTTGCTGCTTATATCAGTACTGCTAGGGGCCAAAACCACAAAGTCTGCTGGAACCAAAAATGTGTCAACTCGAACCAGAGCGTCTCGAATTATTCGAAATGGGCGCCTGATACTACGGTCGGCCAACTGTAAGGTCATCCCTACTGGTTCCAATTTCCCCAGACCCAATTCCTTGTGGAGAGAATGAGTAATCAGATTAATACTGGCTCCCAGATCAAGCATTCCTTTTGCTATTTTCCCATTTTCCATTTTAATATCAATGACAAAGCTCCTCGGGTCCTGCTGTTTAATCGGTAACCCAACCACTGAATTAGTTGTCTCTGGCAGGATCAGCTTCTCGTTCGCTAAGTACTTCTTCTTATTTGCATTAAGATCCTTGAAGAACTTAGAGTAAGAAGGAACATTATCGATCATCTCCAAGAGTGGTATATTCACATTCACCTTTGACAGCATTGCTAGAATGGATTTAAACTTACTGTCATCTTTGGGTTTCTTAACTCGCCCAGGATATGGCAACTCCTTGCTGATTGGTGGTCCAGGTGGACGGTAGGGATTATTGGACTTATGAAGGATCTCTGTATGCTTCACTTGTCGATTTGTTGTTTCTGTTTGGACTGTATCATCCTCAGCAATTTCGATCACAGGAGTGTTCTGAGAAGGGAGCGGTTCCTCAACTGTTACAAGGTCTGGTTTCTGGACTACCTTTCCGCTTCGAAGCACTGTGGTCGCTTGAGCCTCTTCATTCGAATCTTCATCCTCAGATTCAAACCCAACCAAGAACTCCTTTAGGCGATCGGTAAGATCTGATATCCTGTTCACCATGCTCTCTATCTGCTCACTTGTCCTTCTCTGACCTTCCATCACATGGTTCATGTATTTCTCATCATGGGAAATCAGATCATATAGAGCGCTATCACTAAACGTTCGGTGATCCTGTTGGCTATCCACACTGTTAGCGGTCTCAGCTACCTGTCCTTTTGCACCTTGAGTCAACTCTTTGATAATCCTTTTTATTTCTTCTGCATCTGTCGATTTTGGCTCTACAGTTCCGACTGGGTGGCTTTTTTCACCTAAGATCGAGCCACGGGTTGACATTTCCTCGAAAACCCTTCTCAGCTCTGGGGGTGTCTTATTCATGATCCCCCACAATTAACATCTACCAGAGTCTGACTCACATCGTCCAGCCCATCGTAGAAGGTATGCATTAGGACATGCTCAGGGAAATAGTGGTGCGGACACGCTCTCAGTAAATCCAGATATCTCTCCCACGCCATATCGAATTCTCTCCCTCTTTTTGCTGAAATTCATATATGTTGCGTTTAAGCTCTAGGGTCAGTGAGTGCGGAAAAAACCTGTTGTAGAAAACCTTGAGGACATCGCTCCAAGTCTTTAGAGATCCCGGAGTTAATCTCCACAGCCAATCCTTAGAATTATTCCTCAACACGAGAGGGAATAACCTAAGCCCCCTCTTAGGCAAATTTCGAACTGCATGGTCGAACTGTCGTATGAAATTAAGCGGGTCATCCCCCGGGTTTCCTAAGAAGACAGGTAATGTAAACCTCCACTCATCTTCCAGATCATAATCTCTAGACTCATTATCGACCACAATAGCTGGTCTGCTAGTTTCGTAGTAGGCGCGTAATAACTGGAAAAGCTCTCCATACCTGGATCTCAATAACAAAAACTCAACTTATGTTTAGTTTCTGTTAGTCCAAGTAAAACGAAACCACGACAAACAAACAAAAACTCAAACTCTAAACGCTACAGTATGAATTAATTCCCTGGCAGCGGCGCCAAATTTGATCAGCTCAAATTATACTCTAAATAACTTAAGAGAATAAGTTGTACTTGTAGACTATACTTAACTCGGTATCGTTCTCTAGGGAATTAATTAAGCTACCACAACGAATTAGAGTAAACAATTTGTTTGTGAGTAACAAGATAGTTTTGAGTGATTTTACTTCTAAAACACGAATTAATACTAAAGCAAATAAACAGTTTGATCAAATGATAGAAGGTGAACCCAGTAATGATGATCCAATTATGCTAATTCGATACTAGTATAATCGTTCATATTTGTCACACAGTCGGTGTACAGAAAAGCAATCAATCCAATCTTAACCGAGTTGTTTTTCGAAGATTTAAAACTAGAGAAATCGTTAAGTTTGTTAGACAGGCGATTCTTAACCAATTCAACTTAGAATATTTTAAACTAGCGAATTGGATTGAAGGTTTATACGAAAATCTCGGACTAGACGAACCTATATGAACGAATATAAACCCTAGCTTTGAATGCGCATAACTATCACATAATTACCGGATTCAGGAGAGGTTGAGCTACTCATTATTGAATTAAAGACGAAAGAATTCATGGTATTGAATACGCAAAGCATAAACATGGTGATAATCGCAAGCAAGAGCATACAATTCAATAATCAATCAAGAAACGAGAATTGTAATGAAGCAATATAGAATTATCAAAAGCTTACTAAGAATTTGATCCCAATGATTCGTACACGAGAAAAACCAAGCTCCAAGATCAATCAATGTCAAAACTAGGTTTTTGGAGCTTTTTATGTGTAAAATTCGAGTAGTAGAAGTTATGACCAAAGTTTGCCTAAGTCTAACCAAAAAAGGAGAACAGAAACGCTCAGAAACCCGTCTCGCCGCGGCGAGGATTCCAGTAAGTCCCAGTGCCTGCCTTGCGTCCTCTCGCCGCGGCGAGAAAGGCGAGTTCTTGATTCAAAAATTTCACGAGCTGCTGGATTTTTGCCGCGGCGAGCTTCAAACGTCAAGGTATTGCCACTTTCTGGAAATCTCGCCACGGCACAAATACTTCTCCGCCGCAGCGAGCTTCAGTCAACCAAAACATTATCTCGCCGTGACGAGAATATTTCTTCGCCGCGGCGAGCCTCGTTCTTCTTCGATTCTGCTCAGCTCAACAAGCACTTCTCCGCAACGCAAAATCCTACAAAAGAAAACAAAGGTACCAAAGCATAAAAACGCACAAAAACACTATAAAATGCAAACAAAGACTAACCAAAATACGGCAAAAAAGACAAGATAAGACTCTAAATTGTCGTCTCATCACATGGGTGCTTGAAGCTCAAATTTTGGTTCCATTTAGCTTGGAACTCTGTCTTAGAGCTGGCATCTTCTTGTATTGCGTGAGATATGACTTCAAATAAACTAAAAGACGTCAAATCATGTAAATCTAAAATACGAAACAAGTAATATAGAGAATAATTATAAATAAACCTATTAGATTGTGCGAGAACAAGACAAAAGAAAAAGGCTGAAGGGTATTCAATTAGACGGTTAGAAACTTACTCATCAATTAACATGAAAACAAGTTTGTCATACAAAGCAAAAAACTTTCATTACAAGCTTCTATGGTAACCAATTTTCCGGTGCGCGCATTTGCTTCAAGAGTGAAGTCATGCAAATTGCCAAGTGTTTTGAAGTTGATTCAAATAGGAAAACTCGCACCAGTACATATTAGATGAGTGCCAAACACTTATATGTGATGAATGATGGATATGGTATTTCCTCATATTCATAAAAACTATGATTCTTACAAGAATATCACCATTATAAATTAAAGAGAGAGAGAGAGGAGGAGGGGCGGGGTTCGATCACGAGGTATTGATCATTCCATCCTATTGTCGTCTGATGACGATGCTCTGTCCTTTCCATCCATTTTCTCCCAAGTGAATCCACTGGATCTGTGTTTAAATTCGTCATAATAACTTTTGTATCAAAGAATACACAAGTTGAATCACGAAAAAAAGGTTATCGGGTAAAATAAACGTCATCGTAATTGTCTTTATCGGAGATCATTGTAATTATCTTTATCGAAGAAGAAAGGAGTGAGATAGTCGAAAAGGGGTACGAAAGGAAAGAATGTTGTAGTACTAAAATGCAATAAAGATTAGTTGGATTCTCAAGTGGAAATAGTAAAGCAGAGCCTCAATATCATCATCACATAACTTTCTAATTGTGGTTGTGTTGTGTCACACTGGTCTGTTTCTGTCTACAAATCTGGAGTGAAAATGGCGAACTTGCCCCCTTCACTGAATTTAAAAGCTGTTCCCTTTGAGGCTGGAAGCAGCAGCTCTGCCGCTGCAGCCAACAAGGACCGGAAAATGCAATCGCAGCTTGTTCTTGATCTCTGCAATCCAGATCTTCGTGAAAATGCTCTTCTTGAACTCTCCAAGGTTTCGAATTTGCTCCCTTTTCCTATTACCCTAGTTTAATTTGTTCGTCTAATGCTTAAAAATTGCTCCTTTTTTTATTACCCTAGTTTAATTGATTCTTCTAATGTTTAAAAATTGCTCCTTTTTCTATTACCCTAGTTTAATTGATTCTTCTTATGCTTAAAAATTGCTCCTTTAGTTTATTCGTTACTTCCGATGTAAATGATTTAAAGATTGCTCCTTTTGCTGCTGTGAGGTTTAATTTCCTTGGAAATTCTAATTCGATCAATAATACCTCAATTTCGTAATTTAGTTGGTTTTCGAGTGTTAAGTTTCATAGCCGCTAGCTTAATTTACCCCTAATTGCGTTGCATGTATGTATATCTTACATGTCATTTCTTTGTTTCATTGGAACAGAAGAGAGAACTGTTTCAAGATTTGGCTCCTTTGCTTTGGAATTCCTTTGGCACAATTGCTGCTCTCCTGCAGGTTTGTATTCGAAAATTCTGGTCTACCTTTTTTTGTTTTTTTTTCAGTATTCCTATGTAACTGGGTTTTATACTGCTAGCATTTGTAACAAACGTTGTGTTTTAACCAAGTGTTAATCACATCATCAAAAAGAAACAAGAGGAAAAAAGAAATCCATTATACATATACTGATGTACACCTAATAAAGAAGTAGGATATATTATTAGGGTGCTCCTTGTGAAGCAAAGAGATCAAAAACAATTCTTTTTGCAAGAATTTGTTCTTTAAACAAATAAAGCTCTTCATCAATTGGTTTTAGATTTTAGAAACGCCCTCCATGCACTACTTATTGCATTATTATGTCACTGTAAATGACTCATAAACTTTAGGTGGTTGTTTGGGGAGTGACTCAATCTGTATTGTCATCAGTTTGATACTTTCCTGATATTTGACCAACTATGGGAAGTTGAAACGTGAAGGTCTAACATCTTTTACATAAACAGCAGAGTTTGAGTTTTTCAAATCGATTTCTTCATGTTTTTAGCTCTCCATTAAAATATTGAGGAACATGGAAGCTTCATTCTGGTTATTCTTTTAAATATAACTGTGCATTAGTCATTAGGAGCTCATCTGAAGAACTTGAAGTTCCTAGGGATTTGCTTCATAATTTTAAACTCTCAATGCGTCATTTTAAATTCTTGTTTTGGGTTTTCAAATGAATTTAGAAAAGGTTTCATTCTTTAGGTGGCTGTACATCACTTTGTAGTTTATCTTCTTGGTACTGGCTGCTTTTCATCTGTGTGTATAACTCTTTTGGTCACTGGTTTGTCCTTGTTCTCCGCTGTGAACATTTACTCATGTTGATATGATTTTTTTTGTTTTGCCTTCAGGAAATTGTTTCCATATACCCAGTTCTATCACCGCCAAACTTGACTCCTGCCCAATCTAACAGAGTTTGCAATGCACTTGCTCTTCTTCAGGTAATACTTCATTATTTCCATCTCCATGGAATGTCTAGGGCATTATTTTGTTTTTTAACCCCTTGATCCCGCTAACTGTTGTAGTTGTACAGTAGCTTTGTAGCTTGCTCTAGTTTTCCATGTAGTATGTACCCTACTATCTTCAAAGCAAATTTGCTAGCATGACTCTCTGCTGAAGGTTAGAGTGGAGACTTGTTATGTGGTATTGATTATTGATTAAATTGTTATATGCCACAGAGAAGCAGCATGTTATTATGAAATTGAGTTGTAACTGAGTGTGAACTATACCTATACCAAATTGTTGAGGGTTTCTATTACGTTTGTGACACGAATGGGACATTTGTCGTTATATATCTAGGGCAAACTGTATACGTGCAATTATGAATAACTGAAGTTTTGGCCTTTTGCAAACTAATTAAGGAGATTCTTTTTTGCCGAATGTAGCTCTAATTATTGATGATTTTGTCTTGATTAATTAGAGTGGAAAGTGAAGAAGCGGGTATTTTGTGGTTAGTTAATCAAGGTAAGAACTGAATTCTCAGAGAAAAGAGATCCGGAACATAATTAATTTAGCAAATAAGAAAAAAAAAAGTGTATTCATTTACTTAATATTGGAGGAGTAATATATACTACACATCAACACTATGTGTGTAATGGGCCTAGTGGCAATAAGTTTTATGGTTCGCCTTTGTACATAATACTTGGGGTTTTTTTTTGTACTTTTGGGTTGAATCACTGAAGGGTTTTTGTCTTGATTTGTGGACCAAAGACGCGTGTACAATTTTATATCCGAATTAAAACTGGAATTATGGTATGTCAATTTATAATTTAGATGTATATGCATGTGATAAATGTGCAATCTTTATTCCCAAATTAATAGCTGTTGTCGTTTACCGTCAGTCTCACCTTCATTGTAACTAGTTGGAGGTTGGTAATTTGAAAATTAATGAACTTTGCCAGCATGAAGAAGATATGTATGTATGTATGTATGTATGTATGTATGTATGTATGTATGTATGTATGTACGTACGTACGTACGTACGCATGTATCTTTACTATTCTAAAAGAGAACTACCCAAAGGTAGTTGTTACACCAATCAATTTAATTTTGACCAATTGATTAATTTTGACTTCAAATTTCACCTATAAAAATAAAGCTAAAAAGGAAAAGAAAAAAAAGAAGGGAGTTGCACATCATCTCCCACTACTTCCACCATTATAATCACCAAAATTTATATTTTTATTAATTACTCATATAATTAACATATATTATGATTGAATTTTTAATTAACTAAGTATAGGTTTAAATATATATTATAATGTTTATGTCATGCATATTTAAATTTTAATATGAGACTCATTTATTTGGCACGTGAATTTTCACGTGCACAATTTTAGTAGTGTGTGTGTGTGTGTGTGTGTGTATATATAATTATGCAATTTTGCATTGTAACCTGACATTTCGACCTGTTGCAGTGTGTGGCCTCCCATCCGGATACAAGAATGTTGTTCCTCAATGGTAATTTTCATGGCTGCATGTGCATGTAGAATTTTCTCGTTTGAACGTCTTTGTTATATCAGATAAAGAATACCATCGTTGTCTCACTGTCTATTACTATTGCTCGTAAAGTCTGCTCTTGAACTGATGATGTCTTATGTCTGCAGCACATATTCCACTGTACTTGTATCCCTTCTTGAACACCACAAGCAAATCCAGGCCCTTCGAGTACTTGAGGCTTACCAGTTTAGGTGTCATTGGTGCTTTGGTTAAGGTAATCTCTTTTTTTATGTAAAAATGTCAGCGTGATAACTAAATTTATGACTTCCGCTTTTCAAACATTAACATAGTGCCCTGGAACAAATGTTACGTTTCAGTTGTTGCTTGTTACCATCTTGTTTCTCAAAGAAACACTGTAATTTCAAACACAATTGATGGCCCCGCCCCAATCACTCCAACAACTTGATGTTTCTGCTGGTTTGTCATATTTTTATTATATATCCTAAATAACACAGTTTATGACATGAGTTTACTTTCGTTGCTAGGTTGACGACACTGAAGTGATCAGTTTCCTTCTTTCCACTGAGATCATTCCACTATGTTTACGCACTATGGAGATGGGAAGTGAGCTTTCCAAAACAGTTGAGTTTTTTTAAAACTCTTTTTTTTCATCCTGTCATTTTTTCCCAAGTCCTTTTTGTAATTATAATTCTGAATTCTATCAAACACATCCTATCTCTGGCTGGAATCACATAAAACATTCCAGTGTGATAGTGCCTTTTCCACTCTCAAGTAGGCCTATTCCTTTATGATATACTATTAATGGAGGTTCTAGGGTCGCTACCCTTAGGAACTGGCAAACAGTTCTATGGTTACAAACAGTGTTATCAATCCCAGATTGCAGGACCGCCAAAAAATCCGGGATACTGGAGTGGTATATATCATATAATAACTTACAGAATGAGTATATAAGTACATGTAAAGTACAAAACTACAGATAAGCTTACAAAAACTGAATATATAATAAGCAGTGGAATTCTTCACAGAAAGTCGTAAATACTAGCAAAGTCAAGTAAATTGAAGGAAAATTGGTTGTTACCCCCAAAAATCACTGTCCGGGCGCTATTCCGTTGGGATTTGTCGTGATCTTGGTTTGGGATAAACCGGGATTGTCCAGGGTGCTATGCAACCTGGGATAGAGGTATCTATCCCGGGCAGGCCTGAAAACACTCCGGGATAGCGGGATCCCGTCGGGATTGGCAACACTGGTTACAACTTAGAAGCTGAGAAATTAAGCAATTTTGGGATGCTTTCTGATTTATGATTCTCTGAATATAAGACCAAAAACTGAAGCACGAAGCAAGACCTGAGATGCTCCTGCAGTTTAGTTTCAAAGCTGTTTCAATGTAGAAGCCCAGTTGCCTGCATAGATTTATTGGTAATCCCAAATCTACACCCACGATTTTGTGTTGATGTGCCCTAGTTCGGCTTGGTTTTGTCCCACCAGCTTACTCGCCTTGCAGATTTCGGGTATTTCCTTTCTATTCATTGTGTCTCATGTACCGATTCTAAAGTATATATCTATAAACCACAAGTGGTGAAAAAGATTTTCAATGATCAGTAAGGGGGAACCATTGATTTCACCAAGCTGGAATATTCTAGGGACTCATCTGGTGATCTTTTTTCCTTATAATTGAGAAACCCACAAGGTAAATTAATTTAAGTTACGATGTGGAAATAGATGAAGATGAATTTCAGAACGAGTCCTGCAGAGACAAAGGTCATCTGTTTTTCTTTCTTTATATTTTTCTAAAAAAAATCTCCTCAGCTTAAAACGATTAATGCTAGAAATACATTGTTGGAATTGGAGAGAAAAAAGAACTTCACAAGCACTCAAGTTGGTTTTTGCTATGGCAACAAATAAAAAAAATAAGAAAAGAAAAGAAAGACACTGACATGCAGCACTTCGATGGTTTCTTCTATGGTAGATATCTTAGGATACATGTTGGTTTCTGCCAAGAAAAAAACATTTTTGTCGAGCACTGCAAGCACTGTGTCATTGTTTTTGCCACTTACAGGTGAGACTCCAAATGAAGTAATCTTGTCATGCAGCTTTTTTATTGTTTTTTCTTCCGAGGGTTCACACTGACATTCAGTGTGTGATATGTTTGCTTTGTTAAGCCTTAGAGTCATTGTTACGGTTTTCAGGATTTTAGTTTTGGGAGATTTATACAAACACCCCCTGGAGTTTTATCCCAATTTACGAATAAACCCATGAGTCCGTGACACGTAGTAAACTTACCCTGCCATCAGTGTCTTCGTACTTTCGCCCCCACCACCATTGAACTTTCTACATATACCTCCAATGACGTCATAAATGTTAATTAAAAATCTATTAAAAAAAAAAGAAAGTAACTGTAGCTCCGTCCATATGGGCGAAGCTAAACATAGTTCCAGTAGAGCTTAAAGGTCCACAAATGGCAGAACTATTACAGCTCTGCCATGGCGAAGCGGCGTCCTGCCACCATAAGGTTTTTGTTTTTCATTTTCTTATTTTCCTTGTTTCTTGTTTCTGGGAAAAAAGGGTATGTTACTCTTCAGGGGTTCTATATGTAATATTTCTATTGTTGAAATTTAACCTGGGTGGGGGTTTAGAAGTAAGTTCACTAACTGTCATGGGTTTATGTGTAAAGTGGGATAAACTCGTGGGCCAATTTATGATTTAACTGAATGATGACATTGTTTGGCAGGTAGCAACATTTATTGTGCAGAAGATTTTGCTTGATGATGTGGGTTTGGAATACATTTGCACCACAGCTGAGCGTTTCTTTGCAGTGGGCAGAGTGCTAGGTAACATGATTACTGCACTAGCTGAACAACCTTCGTCTCGCCTGCTAAAGCACATTATCAGGTGCTATCTCCGATTGTCTGACAATCCGAGGTGGGTCACTAAAATATCATATTGTTCCTTGATTTCTATTCCTTAGTGTGGTTCATATTAATTTGAATATGATTTTCTCAAATTAATCACCCTTTTGTACAGAGCTTGTGATGCACTCAGGGGCTGTTTGCCTGACATGCTTAGGGATGCGACTTTTAGTAGCTGCCTTCGTGTAAGTGCTATCAAACTTTACTATTTAAACTACCAATTTTTTTTTTATTTTATTTTATAAATAGAGCCTTGGAAATTTGAACCTCAGGGATGGCGCCTGAGGTTGGTGAGTTGTTACCATCCTTGCTTGTCTACCAACATCACTCCCTCGCTGCCATTAGAAATGAAATTCTCTCTGTCCCATTTTGAAATGCAACACTTCTGCCATTTTAGGCGTCCTGTTGATAATGCAAGAGTCCATAAATGGAAAGTTTTTATTCTTCGTTATTTATGTGGACCGGACCCATTAACGCAATTTTGCTTCATCAATTACAGATTCTAAGAAAAGGTAGAAAATCACGTCATTGGGACTCAAACCCTACACCTTTTACTTAAAAAGTGACTCGTGTATGCACAAGATTAAAATTGAATATGTAAGGTGACGGATGAGGTTTAAATTGAATTGAAAATGTTGTCACAGTTGTCAGTTATTACTTTAAATACCCAAACAACCCACTTACAATATTATACTTTCTTGGGAATCATAATTAGCATGCCGGAAATCAAGGGTTGAGTAGGAAAATTAGCTCAAAATACAAGGCATACTCGTTTATTTATTCTGCAGTAGATCTCCGTGTAGGTAATTGGGCCAGATTCTTTTATGTGGTTGTGATGTGTGAATAATTTTTCTGGGACCTTTTCTCTATTTGCTAGTACGAACATAACAAGCTATGGGGTCATATGAAACCTAGTTGTACTGATTTGGCATGGTTGTGATGCTGTGGGTTTCAGGAAGATCCGACTACAAGAAGGTGGTTGCAAAATTTGCTTCACAATGTGCAGGGACCTAGAGTTGCTATGCAAGCGGGATTTGATTTGATGTAAATTGAAGCATGAATGCATAAGCGGTGCTCTCCAGCTTTTGATAAGTGTCTGCGATGATCAAGTGCGTGCTGTATGTTATCGGCAACGCAACCATGTAAGTAATTTTAGTGAGTTATTGTGGTTGTGAACGGAACCGTGGAACTAACTAAATCCTCACTGCTGTTTTGGTTGTGTAATGTAAATGATATTATCTATCTGATCCAACTTGAGCTGGTATCATTAGTGTTCTAGGTGAGGAAATAAATGTCGAGATTTATGTAATATTCGTGTTTATTTATGGGATTTTTTATGATGTGATTGTTGAATAATCAACCTGGATAATGTATGTGGAGAAATTCGTAAATAATAATAGTAGTTTGCAACTCTTGGATTTTATTCGTTCTGTAAACGAGCACGTATAGTTTTATGGTACACCCAAATAAAGAAAAGGATATTAGGTATAGTTCTCCATGAGAGATGGAGTGGATTTCATCAAACGTGAATTTGTTACTCTCTCCCTGTAACTTCATACACTAGCGTGTTGTTTGAATGAAAAATTAAAAGAAGTGATAAAACATGAAAAATCGGTAACATATAGAAAATGTGTAATAAAATAATTAAAAGAAGTGAGAAAATGTGTAATAAAATATAGAAGTAAGATTTTTTGGGGGTAACTTTCTCTTTAAGAAATGTATGAAGTTTTTATTGTACGGTTAAAATGATAAATGTATAAAGTTATGCAGAATTGAGGGGTTTTGATTATGGGTTTTACTAGAAAATACTTCCTTCCATTTGTTTTGAATCAAGTACACCATTAAAAATTACTTGATGTTTGTTTATTTACTTTTTTTAGTAATGAAAGTCAGTCATCCTTAGACTATCAAAACTCAAAATAGATACAACTTGGAAAGTAAACGCTAGAAAAAAGAAAAAAATACTTGCCATTTGATTCAGGTATCAGGACCAGCACACAAAGTCCCGTGTAGCTGCCAAAAAGAAATACATTCTCTAAAAATAGCATAAAAGTAATCCCCACTATGTATCAATATTTCATTTTTTTATTGTTTCTATCTCTTAGCTATAATATTTTATTCCTTTATCATGTCTTTTCAGTAACAAACTATTAACATTTGACTTTTGTTTAAAAGAACGCCTAAAAGAAACGATACTAGGATGGAGTATAGTCATATGAGACCATGGAGTGAGATCACTCGCCTCATCCTGTTGGGTATACCACTAAAAAATATTATTCATCCATTAAAATGTTTCAAAATATTTGTTTTGTATCTTTTAGTGAAAAATTTAATTCAATTTTTTCTCCACTAAACAATCATCATTGTATTTCTACCCCACTCTTACTTCCTATTTACTTTTTGAATCAAATTAACAATTTTAAACCAATCAAACAACATTTAAACCAGTCAAATAACCTTAAAAAATATCAAACACATCACTTTATTCTTACACACCCTATATAACAATCCTATAAATCCTATAAGTTTTTAACTCTATTCCAAACACCATTTTTTATAACTCACCTTTAATTCACTTATTATTCATCAACTAAAATTTTCTTTAACTCACCTTTTTAATTTTATACCAAACAATCGGTAACATTTTGTTTATAGAATAGTTATCTATGAAGTTATTTAAGTCAAAGTCATTGGCAAAGGCAAATGCTGTATAAAAGCTTAAATCAAAACAAGCAATTCACGCAACTTGAATCTTTTTTGGGTAGTGTCGCCGGCTGCTAACGAATCCTTTGTTGTTAGAGCCCAAATAAATATAAAAAATTTCATGATTTGGGTTGATGCTCTTTTTCACATCCTATTCTTATATTTCTCAAAGTTTGCCAGTATCCATGATCCCTATTTTTTGTTTTATCCTTGAACACCGTATAATAACAGATCCGGTTTTTTTTTTTTTAATCAGCTAAAAATATATTAAACATCGAATCAAGATTTACAACGAGCATAAGAAATGTTTGTTAGAATATCCCACATTACTTGTGAATAGATCATGCAAACAACATATAAAGTAGATAACTTTCTCCCCCTTAATAAGGCCTCTTAAGGGGATGATAGTCCAACTTAATATGGTATCAGAGCCTCTGGCTCACGTCCAACCTGGGTTCGAATCTCCACAGAGACAATCTCCGCCCCATATTAAATTTCCACTCGAATGGCCTCCCCAAAGAGGTTGAAATCGACCACGAGTGCGGGGAGTATTGGAGTATTAATATAAATGATTAGATTGCACAACTCTCTACAAGTTCGAGCTTTAGATGAGATGAAATTCTATCAAAAATCCCTCCTTTTTGTTCCATTTTTAAATCAACAACAGGGTTGTTCTTTGAACCAACACATCAATCTGGAGAATAAAACACAGTAATATTATGGTGATATAACTCTTAAACATGACTTGAAAATTAACTTGATTCGTGAGCTCACTTGGCATCGTAAGGTACATACCACCCGATGGTGACCGCTTAACATGAATAGTCACGATTTGCTAGTTGCCTAGCCGATGGTGACAGCTTAACTTGAATAGCCATAATTTACTGGTTGCCTAGCCGATGGTGACCGCTTAACTTGAATAGCCATAATTTGCTAGTTGCCTAGTCGATGGTGACCGCTTAACATGGATAGTCACGATTTGCTAGTTGCCTAGCCAATGGTGACCGCTTAATTTGGTTGGCCATGATTTGCTAAGGAGACCTTACTAGCCCATTGTTTACTTGACTTGAAATCTTTTTTGACTTAGAAGCTTATTAACGTGAATGCATGCTGTTAGAGTCAACTCATGAATGCTTAAACTAATAGTGTGTGCATAACATCATACAACTTTACCATGAACAATATATGAATATTATATGAATTCACTTAGCAAATTCATAAATTTAAACATCAGGACATAACTAGCATAGCAAGTATATAGAGTACAAATTAATATAAACCAGGCAAACATGTAGAACCATCATAGAAAAACATTTCATACAGTCCACGGCATTAACAAAATAAAGCAACACAGGTTAATGCTCATACAACATGAAGGCTAGGGACATAGAGCTTTGAATCATGATAATTGACTAGTTAGACTTGTGATATAACTAAAGCTGATCAATGTTAAGAACCTTGATACTTAACAAAGTTTGTACACATTCAACTAGTATTTGAAAACGCCCATCCACTAATCAAAACTTAAGTTGGCCTAAATAATTGAACACCTGCCAGAACTATTAAACCATGGAAAGGTATGAGGTATAATATTTTATATGCTCATTTTTATGAATGCGATAAATCAATTAACCTAATGAGTTTTCAAAGTCGATCTCTATTCTTATGAGTTAAATTTCATCTAGGTCGGCTTTAGTTAATTTGATTGATAATAGTGAAACAAGGTCCTCATTTTGTAGAAATGATATATGGTGGTTTCACAACTTTGTATTAGGGATTGTGTGGTAAAATCTGTTACATTAGTATGTGATGAAATCTGAATACTTTCTTTAGAGGCTCCAAATTCGGCATATTTGTGGGGCCTTGATTCTCTAGTCACTACAAAAAAAACCAGTTTTAGCGATGGAATTATCCGTCGCTAAAGCTGTGCCGATCCGTCGCTAAATTCTTAGCGACGGATAATCCCCCATCTCCAAACCAAGCGTCACTATTTTTTTTTGGCGATGGATAAGTATTCCGTCGCTAAATAACGACGAACTGGCGACGGATTAATCCGTTGACCAGTCCGTCCGAATTGGCGACGGATTACTTATCCGTTGCCAATTAGCAACGGAATTTAGCGACGGATTTTTTCCGTCGCTAAATCCCACCACTAATCCGCCCTTAGTTCGCTTGACATTTAGCGACGGAAAAAAAACCGTCGCTAAATTCAATGGGCTAATTCGCCCTTAGTTTGTGAATTTAGCGAAGAATTTTTTTCCGTCGCTAAATTCACTGTTTAATTTTTTTTTATTTATGTTTCACATTTCACCTGTTTTTTCACATAATATAATCATAGATAATATACCCGAAACAATTAAATTGCATTAATATATCCGAAACAATGTAAATTATCCATAAATTATTCGAAACAAGAAGAAGGTGAAATAGTGTCAAATTATCCATAACAAGTCCATAATAAGTCTAATGTAACTAAGAATAATCGGGAGGAGGCGGTGGGTGAGACTGGGAAGAAGTGCTGAACATCTGGGTCAAAGCGTCCATCCGTTGAGCCATACGAGCCTGTTCCTCAAGCACTTGCTCGTAGGCTGCCTTGGTCGCAACTATTTCCTGGTGGAGAGGAGTCATCATCTCTTGAACCTGGTCCTGTGTGTAGAGATTAAATCGCGATCCTGATCCCTGGGACACTAAGAAGCTACTGGAACTCATGGAAGGGCCCAAACTTCCCAATCCATACATTCAACCCTTGCTGTCCATTGGGTTGACCTCGAAGAAGATCTGGTCTTGCTCTTCAATTGACAGCTCATGACCGTCGATCATCCTCTCGTCCATCCTCCTCTCGACCTCACTCTGCAATTGTTGGTTGCATACGAAATGAGATGCAATTTTCGGAATCACTTTAAAATACTCAAATACAAATGTTAACCTTAAGAAAGAAACGTACCGCAATACGCTCGGCCCTCACGTCAGTCCAGATGCCATTCTTCAGCTTAGCCTTCTTGAAGTGGTACAGAGCACTCTTCGGCTGTCCTCTATTAGCCTAAAAAAACATATGTGCAAACAAGTAGTTAGTTGATTAAAATGAAAGCAAAAAACTGTTCTGCATCATATTCCAAGTCATAAACAACATATTTACTAACCTCCATCACGTGATCTGTAACAACAGCTCGCGACCCATAGTGATGTCTGGCAGTGCCCGTACCATCTCGCGGCTCAGACAAACGGTTTTGTCTGTTCATGTACGCTTGATCCTGGACGAAGGGATCATTCCAGTACGCCTCCCAAAGTGCCCACTCGTCATCCCCCTCCCAAGTTGGTAGTCTGCGTGTCTCCTTCATTTTGTAAACCATTTTCCTATAGATGTCTGACCCTAAAGTCTCGAAAACGGAGTACAACTGGGACACCAGGGCATTGGGAATGTAGTAGTCCTTCTACAACAATTCCATTCAAAGTAAAAATTACACAAGTTTAAAGAAAGATAACAATTTAAATATAACACCAAGTTTAGTGGCTAACATACCACTCAAATTGTGTGCAATAAGTTCATGAATAAATACCAACATATCACCCAAGTTTAGTGGCTAACATACCACTCAAATTGTGTGAAATAAGTTCATGAATAAATACCAACATATCACCCAAGTTCAGTGGCTAACATACCACTCAAATGACACAACAAGTTCATGAATGGTGACTAACACATCAAAACAAGCTTAGTGGTAACATACCACTCAAATTGTCCTAAAATTGACTAACACAATGGTGACTAACATATCACCCAAGTTCAGTAGCTAACATACCACTCAAATGACACAACAAGTTCATGAATGGTGACTAACACATCAAAACAAGCTTAGTGGTAACATACCACTCAAATTGTCCTAAAATTGACTAACACAATGGTGACTAACATATCACCCAAGTTCAGTGGCTAACATACCACTCACAGATATAGTGGCTAACATACCACACACATTAACACAATGATTAAAAGAACAAATAAAGCATTTATTGGAACATTTAAGCTTACCCGCAGCTCATCGAAGTAAAAGTGCTTCATCCGGTCCGGGACGTTTGACCACTTCTCGCCTCCCTGTCCCGGCATCTCCCTCCCCCCCTGAAGATTTTGCCTAGTTTGTCCGAGGCATCCGATGGCCAAAACCTATTATCAATGAGACAAACAAGAAACGAATATTCATTAGTAAAATCATGTAACATATATTTATCTTAAGTGTATGTTCTACAAATGCATAATACTTGTTCCTGCCGTTGGGGAACAACACCGGCTTCCCCTGGAATGTAGCACCGTCCGTCAACGTCAGGTAGGGACACCCATCAGAGGGGTAGTCACCAGGAGCATGTGCCGTGTAGGTCGATGGAGTCTCTGGTACCTGAGACTGGCTGCTGCTCCCACCAATGTCGTATCCAACGAGAGGACTAGTACCATGACTCGCTGGTGTACTACTAGAACCCGCTGGACTAGCACCCCTACACCTGGGAGGAAGGTATGTCGACTTCCTTTGGTGCGGCATCTGCAAGAGTATATAAGAAATTGCAGGAAAAAATGTGTTAGTAAAGAATACATGAATATGCATGTAAAACATATACATTTGACATATATTAACTCACAAAAAGTAATAATAATCAACAACTAAGCATATATACACTTAACAACTAAGCATATATACATATAACAACAAAAAGTAAAACATACACATTTGACATTTTTCTCCTTCCTTTTACGCTTTGAGAGATGCTCATAATCCATGAACGGTGCTCGTGTCTCACCATGACAACACCATACCTCATACTGAGACACAAACCCCTTACGTTTCAAGTGCTCCACTACCGTTTCAGGAGGCAAAAATTGTTTATTCCTACATTTGTTCGCATTGCAAGGGCACTTCATTTTCCCCCCACTCAAACAAGTAGTTTGTGTAAGTGCAAAAGTGATGAAGGATTCAACCCCTTCCACAAAACTTGACTGAATTCTGCCATTAACTATGCGACGGTACATCCATGAACGATCGGGATTCATAATTATATGATTAGCCTGACACGTCTACAATTATTAGATTTATAACATGCATTTTACGTTAATATAATCACCAAATAGTCTCAAAACATTTAATTAAATCTTCATAATCTAGTGTATATATACGAATTTATCGAATCAAAATTACTACGTACTTACAAACATCCTAACATTATACTAATTAACAATACAAATTCACAATCAATATATCAATTGCACAAAGTTAACTAGCTAGTATCGTAGCTCCATAAACATACAATTGATCTAATTAGTCGAAATTAACAAAATTCCCAAATTTGTCAACAAGTAAGGGTTCCAAAACACTCAACTAAATCTTTCTAATCCTACTACATATACGAAAATATCAAATTAACAACCCTACATACTTCCAAACATCCTAACATTATACTAAAAATCCAAATTCACAATCAATATATCAATTGAACATCTCAAAGTTAACACACTACGTAATATAAGCTAAATTAACTACTACATACTTACAATAAACATGCAATTGCTCAAATTAGTCGAAATTAACAAAATCCCCAAATTTGGCAAAGTTAGGATTTTAGCCAAAATACCTTCGATTTAGCTGAAAAAAGATGAAATTGGTTGACCTCACGAGCTCCTTGTCCCACGAGCTTCGAGAAGACTCCAAAATTGGCCGGAACGGTCGAGATTTGGTCGGAAATTGGAAATAGCGAATGAAGAAGGAAGAAGGAAGAAAAAGAAGCTGCTGAAAAATGGAGAAGAAAAGGGCTACTGCCCGATTGTATATCGATTTTAGCGACGGATCGCTATCCGTCGCTAACGTCCGTCCTATTTAGCGACGGATCGCTCGATTTTCTTTTTTTTATATTTTTTTTAATCCGGTCAACTTATTTAGGGACGGATATAATATCCGTCCCTAAATAACGACGGATATTTTTATAATAGTGACGGAAAAATATCCGTCACTAATTTAGCGACGGATTAGAGACGGATTGAGCAAATTCGCTCAATCCGTCTCCAATCCGTCGCTAAACCTAGCGATTCGTCACTAGATAGGCTCCGTCGCTATTTGGCGGATTTCTTGTAGTGAGTCTGTATTGAGCGCCAAAGAGCATCATAAATGATTCCTTTTGTTTAATTAGAAATTGTTGTTAACTGCAATGATGGCTGGCTGTTACAAGTATCAGCACCGGATGCAAGGTATCGGTTTTCAGAATAAAAAAATTACGAGGTGAAGGTGGCATTCCTTCAGCCTGCTATTTCATCAAGGTGCAGTAATTACTATAGTGAAGTGAAGAAAACTCTGAAAAATAAGATAACGGCGGAACACGTATCAACGGGACGTAGTGGAATATGGGAATCGGTACTGGTTGAAGATACACGTACTGATTCATTGTGTTCGAAGCAATAAATTCAATTGTTGTCTATCCCACTCCTTAAAATATTTCCTACAACTAGTGCTCTAAGTCGAATGTATACGTATTTACGGAGTCTGCTAAATAAATACAAAATTATCATCCACCGATGGCATGTCTTCATCTTCAAAATCAAGACAATTCAGCAGACTTTCGTTAGGGCCGGCCCGAACTTTTTGAGGCCTTGTACAGAATTGGAAAAAAATATTAACTTTCTATATCATATTGAAATTGTTTTACGCATCACTGACTCAAATTAAAGCGATGAAACAGCTACCGGAACTACTTACTAATCCAACCCTAAGACAAAACAAATTATTAGCATAAAAAAGATACCTTGTGAAATGCGAACGGACTGCCATTTGCCCTAACTTATTTTGCATTGTCTTGTGTTTCAAGTAAAAAACTAATTTTTTGCCTTAAATAATATGAATAATTTAAGCGAGTTTTATAATGTTCGACATTAAATGTATAAAGATTTTAAAATAATTTCTTTCAACTAATTCAAAATAATCATTTTTCAATGCTTATAAATCTTTACATAGAAATTAATTGAATTTTATAGAAACACATTAAAACACAAAAATTATTAAACAATAATTTTGGAAGGGGAAACAAAACATAATTAACAAGGACAACAAACAAGCAACTTTAAAGAAAATCAATATATTTTTCTAAAAGTCTACGGTTTGCAACTTTGCATATATAATGTGGGCTTCTGTTCTAGAAGTCTACGATTTGCATATATAAAATGGACTTCTAACAACATAGTTAAAGTTAAATATAAGGTAAATATACATGAATATACATGCCTCTTTCATGCTTTGGTATTGAAGGCAAATATAGCCTATATGTTTCAAGAATGATTTATACGTGCATGGTTACAAATAAAAAGGAGCACAATCAGTTGGTTGTAATTATTCTTTAAAATATAAGACGAAAAAGTATTCCCCATGCTAGAGGTCTTTATGAATAGGTCCTCGTAACAAAGGCCATGCATTACAACAAGAGTTTTCACGCAGCATTCGTTGGCCTAATAGATCTTCGACTTCTCTTTATTTTTTTGATAAATCTTCTTCACAAACCGGATCTTTGGGTGTTTAAGGCCTTCTACCTATCATCTGAGAAAAGGCGTGAAGTAGTGGAGTTTTATATGCTTTTGCTAGCTGTGGGCTTTGTAACAAGATTGAGATCATAGTCATTGTTTTGGGCCTGTCCCTTCTTATGTATTTAGGATGGTTTGGATAGGTTTTGGAAATTAAGGTTTGTATCATTTTATGTAATCGAGCATCATTAAGTTGGGCCATCATCCCCTTAAAAGTGCTTATTAAGGGGAGAAGGTTATCCACCTTATATGTTGTTTGCATTATCTATTCATAAGTGATGTGGGATATTCTAACATGCCCCCTCACGGGTAGGCCGCGGTTAGTCGGCTCTACACGTGGAATCATAATAGCCTCTTTGGGCAAGCCGAAATTATCATCGGCTGGGGCACCCATCATCAACTTGGGCCTGCTCTGATACCATATCAGAAAAGGAGGCGGAAGACATGTTTGAAGAAAACGTGTTTCTTGTATTCACAATCACTTGAATGAATTACATTTACAGGGTTCCTACTACTAGTATTTATAAGGAAGAATTTGCTATCTAAGAGACTCCTAACTAGGTTAACTACATCTAAAAGATATTACAAAATCGTAAGAGATATATACAAAGATATATGAAGATCTTTAAGGATCTTTCTAAACTTGGACTTCTGGACGCCAGCAATGTTGTCTTAAATGTTGTAGAAACTGTTGTCATAACATTGAGTGTCAACAACAACCAAATGTTCTTCATTCATCTTCTATAACATTACGCAGAACTTGGTAGTTATTTTCTTCTTCTTGGAATGTCTTTTTTGAGATCATGACAACATTGCATCTTGATTTATTTCCATATAGTTTCTTCTCCAGAATGTTGCTCATACTTGTACACTCCCCCTCAAGATGTACATAGATGTTGATAATGTGCATCTTGGAAAGAAAACCATTGATCATGGAACTCGGCCAGGCCCTAGTGAACAGGTCTGCCAATTGGTCTTCTGATCTTTCATGAGAAACTTCAATTTTGTTCTCTGCAATCTTTTCTCTCACAAAAAGGCAATCTACCTCAATATGTTTGGTTCTTTCATGCAACACAAGATTTTTAGCTAAATGAATGCTTGATTGATTGTCATAGAAGAGGACAACAGGTTTGTCCTGTTTGATTCCAAAATCATTGAGTAGAGATATTAGCCAAGTGATTTCACAAGTGGTTTAAGCCATAGATTTATATTCTGCCTCCGCAGTAGATCTGCTAACAACTAATTGTTTCTTACTTTTTCAACTAATCAGACTGTTTCATAGAAAAATGCAATATCCAGATATAGATCTTCTAGTATCAGGACCTGCTGCATAATCTGAGTCACAAAAGGCCTTAAGTTGTGGCTTGAGATATGAGGAAAGATATAAACCTTGTCCTATGGTACCCTTCAGATATCTTACAACTGTATGAGCAGCTTGTAAGTATATTACTGATGGTGAAGCCATAAATTGGCTAAGAATTGTTAGATATTTTGTTAGAAATATCTGTTTAGATTTTAATCAGCAACATGATGACTTATCTTAGTCTCAGAAAGGTGATTAGTACTCTTGGTTCACTTGAACATTGTAAAAGAGGAAACCCACTAAGTATGATAGTCTAGCTAATCTTGTATAGGATGATAGGTCTCAAAATGTAATTTTTACTTTTTGAAGAGAAGACCAAGAAGAAGACATCCAAGCAGAACAAGTTCAACGACATTGAAGATTTGAAGAAACTGCACAAGATTACTGAAATAGTTTTGCAGATACCTTGGCCAGATTTCTTGAAGACGCGAATGATTGCTAAACAAATCATGTCACAAGAGATATCTGAGAAGTCAAGAGGTCCATCTGGAAAACAAGGAAAGTGTCCACAGATATCTACACTCAGATACCTTGAGCTTTAAACCACATTTCTGAAAAAGAAATATATATATTGCAAACAAAGTTGTTTCAATAAAAGTGGTATCTGAAGTTAAAGATAAGAACGTGCAAAGAATCAGAGAAATCTGATCAAGGTTGTCTCTGATACAAAGCATAGTTCCGTTGGCACTACAGGACAAAAGTATAGTACAATGCATTAAATGCACAGACAGAGATGTCTGAACAAAAGCAACGGTAGCTTTTGAAGAAGAAGAAGACAAACCTGCTACAGTACTATACATAGATATCAATAGTTTGAATTTGATTTAAGCCTAACGGATACTATTCAAACGGCACTCAAATTCATCTATAAATATCAACACTTAGACTGCTTGAGAAGACACACTGAACATCTTAGACAAACTGAACACATATCTTAAATCTCTCAAGCAAACTACTTACTCTCATGCTTTCTGTTGCGACCAAAGCTCTTGATCTTGAGTAACACTGAAGTTCTAAGTGTCCTGATCCTAAACAAGCACAACTATCTGTGAAAGAGTTGAATTGAAAGATCAAGTATCTGAGATTCATTCTCTAGAACATTTATCTAAGACTTGGGTCAGTAAAAAGAACAAGATACCATACATTGAAAAGTGTATTAAGTATACTTGATTCACAGAGCTATCTGATTAACTGAAAAGTTAACAAAGAAGCTCATCTGACAACTCAAACCAAAACCAACACCATAACTGGCGTGGAGTATGTGAAGTACTTAGTTTGAAAATCGGGAATAACTCCAAGGTTAACGAGTAGGAAGTACTTGATTTGGGAAACTAAGGAATAACTTCAAGGTTATTGAGCAGTGAAGTACTTAGCTTGGGAAGCTAGGAATAGCTCAAAAGGTTTCGAGTACAGAAGTACTTGGAAAGCCGGGAACAACTCGGGGGAACATTTGGTTGGGAACCATTTGTTTAAGGAATCATAGAATAGGATTTTGTAAGGTGACCTCAATTATCTATTCTAGTGAATTCTAGGTCTTTGAAGACCAAGTGGATTAGTTGGAGGATTACGCCACCTCCGATACCACTATACTTGTTGTTATTTACTTTTCAGTATTTACATTTCAAACACGGACACACTTTTAACTGCTTCTCGCACTTATCTATCTTAAGTCTTCCGTGACTGATCTAAGTATCGATATCTACCAGATATCTCGAGAAATAGTTTTATCGACAAAAGTTTTAAAAGATTATTCACCCCCCCTTTCTTTACTTTGCCGTTATCCGACCAACAAGTGGTATCGAAAGGAGGTTCACAAGCCTTCTGCACTGAACCTAGATCCCCAGATAGGTGAAGAAACATTGTCCATTTTCGAGGACTATTTAATTTGTGTGTTAAGTGTGCAGGAATGTCTCTGAGTGATGCACCCGTTCTCAAACCAGAGAACTACGAGAAATGGAAAAATAACATGATGCTCCACCTTGAAGCCATAAGTGACGAAATGATCGAAGTAATAAAGAATGGCCCAATAGTCATTCAACAACTTCAACAAGTCATGGAGGTTTCTAATGGAAGAGACAGAGATCAAAGCGAAGGATCTTCACAAACTGATGCGTCAACAAGTGGGAGATCTACTAGTCAAGTTATTTACGAACCAAAGCCCAGAGAACTCTGGACATCGGAAGATGCCAAGAGAAATCTTTTGGATGGTCAAGCTCGTAACATCATCATCAGATCGACACCTGAGCCCATACAGTGTAAACTGTGGGGTGCTAAAACGGCGAAAGTTGCCTGGCAACTGATTGAAGAAATCTGTGCCGGAACTGAGAAAACCAAAGAAAACAAGTTCGAAGTTCTCAAGTTGAAATTTCAAAATTTCAAACAAGGACTCACTGAAACTCTGGAAGAACTTGATTTCAGATTTACCACTCTCATGAGTGATATGGCAAGACTGGGAAAGCAATGATACTCCCAATGTAAAAGATTAAGACTATTGTCAGAAGTCTTAACCACAACTGGGAGCATACTAAATTCTTTTATTTTAACCAAGGAATGCCAAATATCACTCCAGTGGAACTCTTCTCACATCTTGCTACGGTTGATTATGAGACAACACAAAGAGAACAAACAACTGAAAAGTTGCACAATATTGCTCTAGTTGCTCAAGGAACTTCTGAAAAGAAGAAAAGCAAGGAAGAGACTGAGGATGCTCTTGCTGCAAAGCAAATGAGCAAATATGTCAGTCGAGAAATTGAGAGAAGAAAAACCAAAGAGAAGCTCAAAAAGCATCTAGGCTCAAACTATCACCAGTACAAAAATATGCAAAGCTCGCTGAACAAGCAATTTCGTAAAGCATCATGTAATCGAGGAAGTAGAAATTGGAAACGATATCTGCTTTCTATTGTCGTAAACCCGGTCACTTCAAGAAGGATTGTCACGCTTCAACAAACTAAGGACGGTGACAAGAAAGATAGAAGAATCTTGAAGAAGCGTAAAGCTTTATTAACTGAAGAAAGAAAATCCAAACTCAACTGGATGCTCTAGACGATGAGACAGATTCTGAAGATGACAATTTAGATGACTCAACCTTACCATCACCAGAATTATGTGGAGTTACTCATGATATAATCAACTTCGAACTCCCTGTTGTGTGCAGAATGCTTCCTGTACTAAAGCACAATGGCTATTTGATAGTGGATGCGGAAAGCACATGACAGGAGACAAAGTAAATCTGGTCGATTACAAAGCTTGCAACACAGGACCAGTTATCAGATTTGCTGGAGGAGAATTAAATCCCTCTCAGGATTTGTAACGTCAAATTGGGAACATTAACAATCACTGACGTATTACATGTTAAGGATTTGAAATATAATCTATTTAGCATGAGCTAGTTTGCAGACAGAGGTTTTACTGTAAAATTCAAAGCAAAATACTGCAAACTAATTGACAATGACTCAAAGCAGACAGTCTTGGTTGCTCGGCGGAAAGGCAGTCTTTATGTTGCCGATTGGGCATCTGCCACTACTGAAGAATGTCTCATGGTGAGTCAATCTGGTCACACAGAAGAGCACTGGTTATGGCACAAAAGAATGAGTCACTTGAACTTCAAGACTCTGAACAGACTTGCCAAGAAAGAGTTAGTGGTTGGCCTTCCCAAAACATCTTTCAGAAAGGATGGTATCTGTTCTACCTGTCAGATGGGGAAACAATCTAAGATCTCTTTCAAGTCAAAAAACAGACACTCTAGTGTTAGAACACTGCAACTATTACACATGGATCTTTTTGAATCATCTGTAACTAGTTATGCAGGAAAGAAGTATGGTCTAGTTGTTGTAGATGACTTCTCAAGATTCACATAGGTTGTCTTTCTGAAACACAAATCTGATGCCAGGGTGGACAAGGTCCGCAATCGTAATCGAGCACCATGGTCGAAGTTTGTCAACCAAGACATAAAGGAGTTTTGTACCAAAGGTATACAACACCAACTTTCCTCTGTAAGAACACCTCAACAAAATGGTGTTGCGTAAAGGAAAACAGAACCCTTAAAGAAGCTACAAGGACGATGCTAATGACCTTTGAAATAAGTGAAGTTTATTGGGTTGAAGTCGTAAACACTACCTGCTACACTCGTAATGTATGTTTGATAAACAAACACCATGACAAGACCCCTTATGAAATCTTGGTTGGTAGACCCCCTAATATCAAACATCTGAGAGTATTTGGTTGTAGATGTTTTGTTTTAAACAATGGAAAAGATTATCTGAGAACATTTCAACCAAAGGCAGATGAAGGTGTATTTCTTGGTTATTCCACGAATAGCAAAGCCTACAGAATTTACAACAAAAGAACAAAGAAAATTGAAGAATCAGTTCATGTTGTATTCTATGAAGGAAGTAAGAAAACACCTCCTAATGATGAACTCTCAGAAAGGTTCAAAGAACTAATGTTGAGGGATTCTGAAGAAGAATCCTCAGAAAGGAGAAATATCATTATGGAAAGTGAGGATGACTCTGACGTAGAAAAGCTTGATATGCCTAGTAACAACCAGATGACTCACAAACATGATGAAGAATTTCCTATGAAACTTCCAGAAATGAAAACTGAAGATATTCATCATGAAGCTATCTCTGGAAATAATCTCTCTGAAAGACATGTTCCAGATAGCTCAAACACTGAACAAGTGTCAAACATTAATTGCCCTTCTGAGGAGCAAAATGTCTTAGATACTGAAAAAGTATCAAATCAAAATCCCAGTGATTCACATTCAAATCATTTGGATATTGATCCTACTAGCACTAAACCTATGATAAGATGGATCAAGGATCATCCTGCAAAAGATGTGATTGGACCAATTAATCAAGGTGTTAGGACTAGGAGAGCAATAGCTGAAAATGCTAATTCTCTCTTTGGATGTTTCATCTCAAATATTGAACCAAAAAATATAGAAGAAGCATTAGGAGACCAAGACTGGATCTCTGCAATGCAAGAAGAGTTGGATCAATTTGAGAGAAACAAAGTCTGGAAACTAGTTCCATTTGTAGAAGGAATATCTGTGATTGGAACCAAGTGGGTTTTCAGAAACAAGATGAATGAATCTGGTGAAATAACCAGAAACAAAGAAAGATTGGTTACCAAAGGATTTACCCAGACTGAAGGCTTAGATTTTGATGAGTCATATGCACCATTTGCCAGATTGGATGCAATAAGACTCTTTCTAGCCTTTGCAGCTCATAAAGATTTTAAAGTTTATCAGATGGATGTCAAAAGTGCATTCTTGAATGGTGAACTTGCAGAAGAAGTTTATGTTGAGCAACCACCTGGCTTTGAAGTTTCCTCAGAAAGTAGAATGGTCTATAAACCATGTAAAGCTCAGATGGATCAAACAGGCTCCAAGAGCATGGTATGACACTTTGGCCAAATACCTTCTGGAAAGTGGTTTCAAGAAAGGTGAAGTTGATAAAACTTTGTAATATTTGGATCTAAGGACAAGCAACTTTGTAATGTCTTTGCAAATCTCATGAAAAGTAAGTTTGAGATGAGCATGATGGGAGAAATGAATTATTTTCTAGGATTGCAAGTCAAGCAACTCAATGATGGAATATTCATTAGTCAAACAAAGTATGCAAAAGATATGCTCACAAAAATTCAATCTTAAGCCTTCTGAAAAGAATGCTAAGATACCTATGAGCATTGGAACCAAAATGACCTATACTGAATCAGATAAGAGTGTTGAAGAACATAAGTATAGGAAATTGATAGGTTCACTACTTTACCTCACTGCAAGTAGACCTGATATTCAATACGCCGTTGGAGTGTGTGCTAGATTTCAGACAAATCCGATGCAAACACACTACAACATTGCTATGAAAATATTAAGGTATGTAAAAGGTACAGTAGATGTAGGATTGTGGTATCCTAAAGAAAGCGGATTGAGTTTAGCTGGGTACTCGACGGCGATTATGCCGATCATCGCTGATAGGAAAAGCACCTCAGAACTTGTCGGCCGGTACTAAACTTATCTCGTGGTTTAGCAAGAAGCAAAACTCAATTGCAACTTCTACCACAGAGGTGAATATATTGTCTTGGTTGTTGTGCAACACAAATTCGTGGATACAACAACAACTTAAAGACTATGGACTCGATGAAAATAAACTCCCATTTTCTCGTGACAACACAAGTGCTATTGCGATTACATGTAATCCTAAATTTCATGCCGTAACAAAGCATATTGATGTTAGACATCACTTCATCAGAGACCATGTTGAAAAAGGCAATATAGAGATACTCAAGATTGGCACTGAAGACCAACTTGCAGATATCTTCACTAAGCCACTACAAGAAAGTAGATTCTTAGCCTTAAGACATAGTCTTGGACTAATGGAACTATCAATGAACTGAAAAAGTTCGTGAAGTCGAACGGGCATCCAGAGAAGAGGTATCCGAACGGCATCCAGAGAAGAGAAAAGAGAACTGAACGGTATCCGTAAGTCAAAAGGCTAAAGAGCAAAAGAGCCTTAAGATCTACGAGACGGAACTCGGATATCCAATCACTCTATAAACGGGGAACACAAAGGAGAATAGTACAACTATCTGCAATAACTACTCTTGAAATTCGCATTATTTCTATCTTGATGAAAAATTTGGAAAAATCCTAAGTATAAGACAGATTCAGATGCAAACAGTGTTCTTGGTCATACAAAAACGTGATTCAGATAGCTAATAGTCAAAATTCATTAAATTGGCACAATTACACTTGTTGATTGTGATCATTGCTGAAGAAGCAATGGTGACCCTTGATGAAATTAAGCGTTTGATCTATACGGTGGAAATTAATTCACAAAGAATAGTGGATCAGAAAAATTCTGACAAAGCCCACTTTGCATTTAATGCCGAACTAGCTTTTGCTCACGCCTGCTTGCAAATCACAGATACGTACACATAAAATCAATTTGTATGTATTTGTCTGTTGAGATTCTATTGCTATATATATAGGATTTTGGCAAAACAAATCACTTTCACCTAATCCAAAATTCCGACTTACACAAAAATAGCAAAACCTTCTCTTGATTCTCTGCAAACCTTCTACAATCTCTGCAAATCAAGATTAAGTTTTTCTGCAAAGAATTACTGAATCAAATCTCTTTCAAACACCAAATTCCCTACACTATATAAAGAGATGGCCCCAAAGAATTCTTCCACACAGAAATCTCAATCCTCCACTGGTACTGCTGAAAAGCAAGCACCAGAGTTGGTTATTGTGAACAACCGACTGGTAGTAGATTTTAATCCTGACCATTGGACTTCAAATCACAGAATGATTTGGGGTGGTGCCATGGTTGAGGAATACCTCACGGCTGCAATAGAGAACCAAGCCGATGTAAAGTCGATTCTTGACATGCTTGAAAAGGCACAAATCAAGAGTTTTCTATCCGCCGCCAAGTGGAATTTCATCACTCGATGTATTGGAATTCTACAACAACCTGTGATAATTTCTGTGTTTCAAGGCACTTTAATAGTGTTCATCAAAACCTCAGTCCAAGGAAAGGAAATCCTTCTGGACTTAACAACTTTCTGTAAGTTGTTTGAGCTTCAAAATCTTGGAAAGGATTTTGAAATAAACACCAAGGATGATGATCTCCTTGAAGGTGTTAAACAATTGTACAGTGACGTGTGTGATCTTGAAAAATCAGATACACCCACTGAGTTCAAGCTTGCTGACATCCTAACCAGACATCTGATGGTTCACTGGGATGTATTGGCTTGCATTCTTCACAGATGCTTTGATGGTCTACAAGGAGGTGCTGACCAGATAAGCCAAGAACGATGGATCATGATGTTCTTGCTGAATCAACAAGACAAAAGGCTGGAAAACCCTTTTAACTGGGGAAAGTACGCCTTCATGAAGTTTGTGAAGAAGATTCAAGGCTTCGAGCCTAAGATCGCCAAAGGACTAGCTGAGCCAAAGGCCATAGTAGGCTATGGTCTGAAGATATGCTACTTGCTGGAAAAGCTTGGCATTGAGCTCAGAGAGACGGCTGAAATAGCCAACAGTAACCTACTCTACAAATATGAGTATACAAACTTGATGAAAAAGGTTACTGTGTCTCAGAAAGGTTCTAAGAAGCGAAAGTCTGAAAAGGTATCTGAAGAAAAGGTTGCGAACAAGAAGCCGAGAACTTCAAGAAAGAAGTCTGATGGCAAATCAGAAGACACACCCATTGAGGTTGTCGATTCTCAGATATCTGCAGGCCTTGCCGATGAACTGATAAAGGCAGATCAACTAATCAATGCTGCAAAAGAGTCATCAACTACTGAACAAGTAGACTCAGCAAGAGAAAGTGCGTTCAGAAATGTTGCGACTAATGCAGAATGCCTTGCTGATGAACTTATTAATGCTGCCAAAACAGGTGAAAAGCACCAAGCCCCATCTGCAGAAATCGCAGGAGTAATGGACCAATCAGTTCCCAATGCTGATGAGAGCTCTGACGATGAAGATGATGAACTAGTCATCTCTCAAGTCCTAGAAAGAACAAAGAGGGCTAAGGTTACTGTAACAATAACTGGTGATAAGGTTTCTGAAGAAGAGCCTACACCTCAGGTTGCTGAACAAGCACCTATAGCAAAGGTTGTTGGTGCAAACACATCATCAGGGAACGTTTCTTACGCACAACTTCAAGAAGCCCTGATGAGTGGTAATTTAGTGCTGGCAGATGCTGATGAAAATGCCACATCTAAAAATCTGGAAGAACACTCTACTGACCGATCTTCTACTTCCAGACAACCACAACAACCACAACAACCACAACAGCCACAAGTGGTTGATGAAATGGTAAATGAACTCCATTTCAAATTACCAGCATTACAACACGCTGAAGAAAATCCTGCAAAAGAGCAGGTTCCCCAACTCGACGAGAGGGATCAAACTGAGACATCCACTCAGTATGATCAACCAGGGGAGGCAACTGAGTTGCACACTCAGGAAAGGTGTGAAGTACCTAAAACTTCAAACAAAGAAGCTGTACTGGAACAAGAAGACCAAAGTATAAAAGGGTCACAAGTTCCAGAGACCAATCAGCCTGACAATGCTCAGGTAGCTGAATGGTTTAACTCCTACCTTGTGAAAAATTTTATGCTTGTATATCTTGTTACTTATATAAAAATTCTTTGTTACAGGCTGAGTTAGAAACACAGAAACAAGAGGAAGCTGGAAAGCTTGCCTCAGAAACTGAGAAGGAGGTTACCACAACCTTGCCTCTTAAGAAATCTGAGCATGTACCACAGGTGATAATTGATTCTTAAGATAACACTTTTCAGTCATTTGTCTATGTGCTTAATCATTTAAAGTAAATGTTTCTAACAGGCTCCAACTGACAAAGAGGAAGATAAGGCAGAAATGCCAGAGACGAACCCAGAGACCGACAAGGTTTCTGAAGAACACATCATTGAGCCTTCTAGCATGAAGGTACATGAAAAATCAGTGATAAGTATTCTTCATCATGGGTTATCTTAAACATATTCTAAAATATTCAATACTTTCTACTTACAGGCTCATTCAGAAGTAGAAATGCAAAGGGAAAAAGTTGCGACATCCCCTCCATCAATGGAAATTGATGAAGCTCACAAGGAAACATCACATGAAAGAATACCAGAAACTGAGAAAGTTTCTGAGAAAAATGACTCTGAGCTTCCTATTGAGGAAGTAAGTCCAAAACTCAGAACTCATTAAAGCATTTTTGCACAAATTCTTTCAAATAATTTCCTAAGTATTGTATTAATCTTAATTCTCAGGTTCAAGAAAGAAAGGTTGATGAGGACCAGACTTCCAAGTCTCCAGCTCACAACAAGATATCTGAGACACCAATTGTCTCAGTAGCACAAGTCTCTGAGCCTGAAGTACTTGCTCAGGTAACTCAGAAACTAAACTACACTTCTACTCAGATATCTACAAAAGTTTTGAAGCTCACTCAAAACTCTTTCTTTCAGGCTCAAACAAGTGCAAAGCAGGCTCCCAATGATGAGAAAAGGGACCTACTTCCCTTCTTCAAAGTTCAAACCCTGCCAAAGCATATTCAATGCTTCAAGAAATGGCAAAGGTTAAGGTGCTCTGATCTCTCTAAAATATTGAGAATCACAGATCAACCAACCGCATTGAGCACGAGCTCTTGAATTGAGACGATATCCATGCAATGTTCCTCACCGAACAAAGACATGCGATGACTCTATTGCATAAGGATTTCTCCGAGAAGTGGCGCATTTGATACAAGCATTTGAACAGCAGATGGTCGACAAGATTAGATGGCATTTAAGCGATTCCGCCTGACTCAAATTTATACCTTCCGAACAAGAAGAGGTTAATGGGCGTAAGATCACTATTCTCAAGTGATCAATCTTGTATCTGAAGATGATGAGGAGGAAGAGATAAACGAAACGACTTCGATGAACCTCCCACCGACCATCACCAAAAGGATGACATGCATAAAAAGGATGATGATGATGCCTCGCACTGTGGACCGGAGGAATTTCACAAAGAAATCATGCCTCAATCGCTGAAAAGCAAACGAGAGAAAAGCACGTAAATCTCCGCTCCATCTCCTCAAAAGTCAACTCATCCATCTTTCCAACAAAAGGTTATTCTTGAACAAGTAGTTGAGGATTACGAGGAAATCACTTAAATTGTTGAATACTCAATCCAATCGCTTCAACTCGCATAACCTGTTGGAAGAAGAACAGCTCCATCTTCAACTGGAAGACCAGTTAGCTAAATCCAGAGACAAGCTTGACCAACTACAAGATCAATATCTGCAAGAGATGATTGTTTACTCTGAGGTTAAAGAGCTACAGGATGCTGTAAATGCCATCACCAAAGTACTCGATACTGAAGAAGTATCTGAAATTAAGCATGATGCTAAGGCTGCATCATCTTCAAAAGAAGTACCATCCTCCTCCCAAAAAGAGAAGAAACCAATCTCTGAAATGGTTGCTGGACTCAACACAATCGATGAGAATGTCCAAGAGGATGAAGATCACTGGGCTGATTACTCAGATGATGAAGAAGACAAGACTTTGGCAGAGCACCGCAATGAACATCTAGCAGTTTCACACTGAAAAGGAAGCTGATTGCTCCTGCAATTTTCAGCAAACTGCCAAATATCCACTCCCATGAATACATGAACAGATACCAAGTACTGGCTCATCTGAAAGGAGATGTCTTCACAGAACAAGGAAGTAATTGCCTCCGTCCCCTCTGAAATGAAAAAGTTCACTGAGCTCATCACTCAGAGAACAACTAGCATAGTCATTGCTCAGAAAGATCTGGGAATGATAAGGGACGATGATGCGTCTCTAGCTGAAAAAGATTTCCAAGAGGCAAGTTACACTGCTGGAAAAGCAGATGCCATCCTAGGCCCATTGGCAGAGCTCACTGATAAGGACAATGGACTTATCAAGCAAAATCAGGAGCTCAAAGCCGAACTTCAGAAGTTGGTCACTGCCTACAATTATTTACAAGGGCATTTTGACTCTCTCTCAGATTCTTTTGTGAGACTGAGTCAGCCAACAATGACTAAGGGGGAAAGAGTGTACAAATCTGGACCTCAAAGTCAGGGGTAATGGGAAGAAGGAGAAGGAAACAAGAAGAAATCTGGAGCTGGTGCTGCTCAGAAAGGAAGAAGAAATAAGAAAACTTCCCAGCCACCACTCAAGATAAATGAACCCTCCTCAAGCCAAGCTGCTTTGCAAATAGTATCTACTTCCCAGAAACCTACTGAAGGAACTGCAATGATAACAAGGGCCATGGCACAGAAACCTCCAAGGAGTACCAAGGCTCCAAGGAGAAGACAAGTTAAAGGGATTGATGAATCTTCTGAAGAAGAAGAAGGCCAAATCAAGTCCCTGGGCAATGATGATGAGGAAACTGATGAAGATGAAGCTCCTCTTCACAGAAAAAGGAAAATTGAAAGCCTAACTGAGCCCATAGCTGCAAAGACCCTAGCAGCTAAAACACCCTCTGGAAATACCAAGTCTATCCAGGGTGGTTCTTCAAACAACAACCCCAAAGAGAATTCAAGACAGAGAAGGAACAGACTGAGAGCTGACCAAAGACAAAGTCAACTTCCACTCAGGCCAGAAGAAGCCAAAATAGAGTATGTGAAGAATGACAATGATTCCTCTGTCTACAGGTGCATCAATCAGAAAAATGGCTATTGGATTCTGGAACTTAAGCATCTACTGGTAAATTCAAGATTTCCAGAACCAATCCATAAACAACTTATGGCATGGAGAAAAGATAAGCCAACCTTGATCAACACCAATCACATTAAAGCTCGTTGATTTTGAAGTTGTCAAGAGAATCAAGCCATGAGAAAGGACCTCTCTGATGAATGTCCATATGGAAAGCCAGATGATGTGCACAGAATTCTGAATATCACAGGAACAGGCACAAGAGCAAGACTCGCTGTGGAACCCTATGAGTCGTTCTATCTAACTGAAGATCAATACAAGGGTGACATCAGATATCTGAGGATTATCTACGAATACTTCAAGCTTTCAGATATCAGAATAGAGCATGCCTGGAAGTGGGGAAAGTATCTGTGGGTCAAACATTTTGTCAAGAAAAATCCTACCAAAAACTACAAAGAGGTCTGTGGATTTGCCAGAGACACTGAGATTCTCGTCAGAACACTTCTCTATGATTATTCTGATGACATCAAAAGGTTTGGAGATAGAAAATTTGCAGACTGATCCATAGAACTACTGTTGAAGACTTGAAGAGTTGAAGACTTGAAGACTAGTCTATTAGGATGTTTACTTGGAGCTTGGTTACTCCTATTGTCCTAATTTACTTTTTTTTTTTTTTTTGTATTTTTGCTGACTGAGCTAAACTTGTTTTATGTATTGAAGTTATCTGTAATCTTTCTTTGTAACTTATCTGAAGAACTTACTCTCAGATAGTATTCTATAAAAGATAACTTGTCAGCAAAGATCACACCTTGTGATTTGGTTGATGTTTACTTTCTGCACTTAATTGAATGAATTGAAAAATCTTTAGAAATGATTAAGTGTTGGATTGTTCACTCATCCAGATTTGTAATAGGTCAGATAGTCATCGTTGACTGATCAAAATGGGGGAAATTTGTTAGATATTTTGTTAGAAATATCTGTTTAGATTTTAATCAGCAACATGATGACTTATCTTAGTCTCAGAAAGGTGATTAGTACTCTTGGTTCACTTGAACATTGTAAAAGAGGAAACCCATAAGTATGATAGTCTAGCTAATCTTGTATAGGATGTTAGGTCTCAAAATGTAATTTTTACTTTATGAAGAGAAGACCAAGAAGAAGACATCCAAGCAGAACAAGTTCAACGACATTGAAGATTTGAAGAAACTGCACAAGATTACTGAAATAGTTTTGCAGATACCTTGGCCAGATTTCCTGAAGACGCGAATGATTGCTAAACAAATCATGTCACAAGAGATATCTGAGAAGTCAAGTGGTCCATCTGGAAAACAAGGAAAATGTCCACAGATATCTACACTCAGATACCTTGAGCTTTAAACCACATTTCTGAAAAATAAATATATATATATATATATATATTGCAAACAAAGTTGTTTCAATAAAAGTGGTATCTGAAGTTAAAGATAAGAACGTACAAAGAATCAGAGAAATCTGATCAAGGTTGTCTCTGATACAAAGCATAGTTCCGTTGGCACTACAGGACAAAAGTATAGTACAATGCATTAAATGCACGAACAGAGATGTCTGAACAAAAGCAACGGTAGCTTCTGAAGAAGAAGACAAACCTGCTACAGTACTATACACAGATATCAATAGTTTGAATTTGATTTAAGCCTAACGGATACTATTCAAATGGCACTCAAATTCATCTATAAATATCAACACTTAGACTGCTTGAGAAGACACACTGAACATCTTAGACAAACTGAACACATATCTTAAATCTCTCAAGCAAACTACTTACTCTCATGCTTTCTGTTGCGACCAAAGCTCTTGATCTTGAGTAACACTGAAGTTCTAAGTGTCCTGATCCTAAACAAGCACAGCTATCTGTGAAAGAGTTGAATTGAAAGATCAAGTATCTGAGATTCATTCTCTAGAACATTTATCTAAAACTTGGGTCAGTAAAAAGAACAAGATACCATACATTGAAAAGTGTATTAAGTATACTTGATTCACCGAGCTATCTGATTAACTGAAAAGTTAACAAAGCAGCTCGTCTGACAAATCAAACCAAAACCAACACCATAACTGGCGTGGAGTACATGAAGTACTTAGTTTGAAAAATCAGAGAATAACTCCAAGAGTTAACGGAGTATAGGAAGTACTTGATTTGGAAAACTAAGGAATAACTCCAAGGTTATTGAGCACAGGAAGTACTTAGCTTGGGAAGCTAGGGAATCGCTCAAAAAGGTTTCTGAGTACAGGAAGTACTTGGCTGTGAATGTCGGGGAACAACTCAGGGGGAACATTTGGTTGGGAACCATTTGTTTAAGGAATCTTAGAATAGGATTTTTGTAAGGTGACCTCAATTATCTATTCTAGTGAATTCTAGGTCTTTGGAAGACCGAAGTGGATTAGTTGGAGGATTACGCCACCTCCGGATACCACTATACTTGCTGTGTTATTTACTTTTCTGTACTTACATTTCAGCAACACACACACACACTTTAACTGTTTCTGCACTTATCTATCTTAAGTCTTCCGCGCTCTGAATCTAAGTATCAGATTTCTACACAGATATCTGAGAAATAGTTTTTATCGACAAAAGTTTTAAAAGACTATTCACCCCCCCCCCCCCCACTCTAGTCTTTTACTTTGCCGTTATCTGGACCAACAAGAATGCCAACAACATAGGAAATATTAGGCCTTGTAATGGTTAGATATATCAATTTTCCAACCAACTTCTTGTAACAAGTTGCATCTTTGAGAGGTTCTCCTGATGACAAACTAAGTTGGTGGTGTTGTTCAATAGGAATAATGACAGGCTTACATTCAGAAAGACCTGTTTCTTCAATGATCTCCAGGACATATTTTCTTTGACATATGTGGATGCCTTTCGAAGATCTAGCTATTTTAAGTCCTAGAAAATATTTTAATTCTCCTAGGCTTCTGATCTTGAATTGTGTTTTAAGAAGATTTTTCAAAATCTTAAGATCATCTTCATGGGTACTGCCCACCAAGATATCATCTACATACACTAAGAGTGCAGCAAAGCAACCATCTGTAGATTTTGTAAACAATGAATACTCTCATTTTGATTGAGTGAATCCATGCTTTAACATTGCCGTAGTGAAGGTGGCATTCCATTGTCTGGATGCCTGTTTCAAACCATATAAGGATTTTTGCAATTTGCAAACATACTTGGTATCATTCTCCCCCTGAAACGGGTATCCAGGAGGAAGATCCATGTATATATCTTCATCAAGATCTCCATGTAAAAAATACATTCTGAACATCTTGTTGTTCTAGATGACAGTTAAACATAGAGGCAAGAGCCAAGAACATTCTTACAGATGTTAACTTAGCAACAGGATTAAAAGTATCTAGATAGTCTATACCAAATCTTTGAGTGTAGCCTTTAGCAACCAATCTAGCTTTGTGCTTATCAATGGAGCAATCTGCTTTTAATTTGGTTTTAAAGACATATCTGCAGCCTATAGGCTTAACATGAGCAGGTAGAGGCACAACTATCCAGGTTTTGTTGTCCTCAAGTGCCTGTACTTCATTTTTTGATTGCTTGTACCCATTCAGGATGTTGTACAACATCTTGATATGAGACATGTTATGTGATAGCCAAGAAAACCTTAGAGTAGGCTTGAAGTGTGGGAGGTACACTATCAAGAGAAATGTAATTGGCTAAAGGAAATCTGGATCCAATTTTGTGGTAGAGTTTATATTGAAAACCCTTAAGTTTGGAAAGGGATTTCAAAACTCTAGTTGATCTCCGTATAATAGGAGAAGAAGGTGTATCAGTTGTATGAGAAGTAACAGCCGGTGTTGATATGTCAATGTTGTCAACATTGTTGGGACAATATTGTTCAGAACTATGAGTGGGACTGTTATGAGGAATATCAGGTGATAAGGAACACCTATTAGGTGAATCAGAAGTAATGATATCAAGAGAAGAGTCATTTCTCGCAGACTGTTGTGAAGATATTGATGCAACAGTGTCATCAACAATGTTCTCAACATTGGCAACATCATTATCAGTTTGTTGTGCAACCCGTGGCATTATACCAGGAGAATGTAAAACAGGAATAGAGGGTTGAAGTCCTGTATAAGGGGTGTCCAACATTTGTGGAACAGATAAGAAATTATGTATTTCTTCATGATTAGACATAGTATTTCCTGAAAAGGAAAATACATGTTTCACAAAGTGTATATCTCTAGAAATCATCACTTTATGTGTATTCAGGTTATATACCTTGTAGCCCTTGACATGATCAGGGTATCCAATGAAAATGCATGCCTCAGCTCTAGCATCAAACTTTGTTCTGCCTTGAGTTATTGCGGATACATGACAAAGGCAGCCAAAGACTTTGATATTGGAGTAGCTGGGCTTTTTCTTGAAGAAAACTTCATATGGAGTTTTGTTTTTCAGACTTGTGGAGAGCAATCTATTAATAATGAAAGCAGCTGTGAGGATAGGTTATGTCAAAAACTTAATAGGAAGTCCAGACTGAAATAACAAGGATCTAGCCGCATTGAGTATATGTTGGTGTTTTCTCTCTACTACACCATTTTGTTGTGGAGTGTAAACAGAGGTTCTTTGGTGTATGATACCTAGACCCTTCAATCTTTATGAGAAACTGAACTCAGTCCCATTGTCCGTTCTAATGATCTTTACTTGAACATTGAATTGGACTTTAGCATAGTTGATAAAGTTAAAAATGATAGTAGAAACTTCAGATTTGTGTTTGAGTAAATATATCCAAGTTACTCTACTATAATCATCAACTATTGTTAAAAAATAGTGATGTCCATGCAATCCAAGTTTAGCATATGGCCCCCAAACATCTAAATTAATAAGTTCAAAAATATGATGACTGCAAGAAGTGCTAGTATTGAAAGACAACTTTCTCTGTTTCGATTGATGGCAAATAGTACAATCATTCAATCTATTACATTGTATATCAGGTGACTTGATATGAGTCAGCTTTTGAATAAATGGATGGCCTAATCTATAGTGCCAAAGATAAAAAAAACTTGAGGAATACAAGCTTGATTTGCTCTTGGTATATGACCTTCTTGAAATGAAACATGCTTGGTAGCTAACGCTTGACCTTGATTGAAAAGAAATGACTAATAATATAAACTCTTTTTGTCAAGTAAGAGCAAAGACTTATGCTTTCGAGCGGTCTCAATCACCTTCTGCGAAGAAATTTCCTATATGATACAAACATCATGGATGAGTAAGAATGAAATCTTTCTTTCTGCAGTGATTTTACTTGTGGATATTAAATTCACCTCAAAACTGGGCACACATAGAACATTCTTTGAAGTGAGCTTATCAGAAAGTTTGATATCTCCTTAGTAATGTCAGCAAAAGTATGATTTTGAAATTGAACTCTAGCTGATAGAGGAACAGCTGAGTGAGTGAAAGCTTTAGAATCACAAACAAAATGATTTGTTGCTCCACTATCAATTATGTAATGATTTTTAAGATCAATGTGTTTTGAGAAATTTTTATATAATTCTGGATTTATACCTGCTAGATTGTTGTAAGCAATGGCGGGATCTGCATCTGACTGGTTTCCTGAAGTCTGATAGTCCATGCACTACAAGAAAATCGGGAAAATCCGACGTTATGGGGCGACGGATAAAAGAAAATCGGGAAAATCCGACGTTATGGGGCGACGGATAATGATTTATCCGTCGCCCCATAACGACGGAATCCGTCGCCCCGTTCGGCGACGGATAATAGTTATCCGTCGCCCAAGTTTGACTTTAAAAAAAAAAAAAGGAAATTATTGACGACGGATAATTTTATCCGTCGTTAATATTTTGATTGTTTTAAAAAAAAAACAAACGGGGCGACGGATAGATTATCCGTCGCTATGGGGTGACGGATACCTATCCGTCGCCCACTGGGCCGACGGATCGGCCAACTAGGCCGACGGATACGTGTCTGTCGGCCCAGAGTTCATTTATCTGGACAGAGGGCAGAATCTCCTCATTTTCTTCATCTTCTTCATTCTTCATCCTCAATTTCTTCTTCTCCTCAATCCGTTTTCCGGCCAATCATCCGTTATTCCGGCCAATCTTGGTGCCTAATCGAAGCTCGTGTGACACGGAGTTTGATTCTTTGATCAATTTCATATTTCTACCGATTAATCAAGGTATTTTGGCTAAAACCCTAGTTTTTAAAAATTTAGGAATTTTGTTTATTTTGATTAATTTGAGCAATTATATGTATATATGATAAGTATGTAGTAGTTAGTTTAGTTAATTTCATCAATTATATGTAATTTGTTCAATTTGATATATATACATATATGTATGTACATATACATATATGTATGTACATATACATATATGTATATGTATATACATATATGTATATATACATACATATATGTATGTATATACATATATGTATATACATATACATATATATACATACATATATGTATGTATATACATATATGTATATACATATACATATATATACATATATGTATATATACATATATGTATATACATATATATATATATATATATATATATATATATATATATATATATATATATATATATATATATATATACATATATGTTCATCGAATACGGCTTTCCGCAGAATTCTATATGTATCTATGAGATCGAGTAAGAAGAAGCTCTAAGAAAATACCTGCCACCATAGTAGCGTGTATAAGATATATACGTATACATATACATATACATATATATATATATATATATATATATATGTATACATACATACATACATACATATATATATATATATATATATATATATATATATATATATATATATATATATATATATATATATATATATATGCAATTTGATAGTTAGTTTAGTTAATGATATGTATATGTGTTAGGTATGATATGAATGTATGTAGTATGTTAAGTTTGGTATGTATGAATGTATGTAGTTAGTTTGATTTGTGTGTTAAGTATATATAGTTAGTTTAGTTAATTTGATATGTTTGTTAAGTATAGAAGTATGTAGTTTTGATTTGATAAATTTGTATGTTAAGTACGTAATTTGATATGAATATATGTAGTAATTCGATATGTATAGAGTAATTAGTTAATTTGATATGTATGTTAAGTATATAATATATGTACTAAGAGGTTGAAATGGTTAAAATATATGCCCAATTTTGTAACATATCGAACACTTAATTAATAAATAATTTATAAGGAACATATAATAATTAACAATTAACCTCCACAATCTTCTTTTCCGAATTGGAATCGATCTAATAAATTAAATACGATCTAATCAATTGGAACGTGTCAGGTTAAAAATAAAGTATACAATGAATTCCGATCGTTCATGGATGTACGATCGTACGGCGGTAAATGGCAGAGTTTCTAGGAGTTTTGTAGAAGGGGTTAAAGGTTTCATCTCGTTTTCCATGGGACGTCCGGTTTGTGCAACTGGGGGTTGATAAAGTGTCCTTGCACATTGGAAACCTGCAGAAACAAGCAATTTATGACACCTACAGCAGTATTCGAGCACTTGCGACGTTACGGATTCATGCCTGAGTATCATGTATGGATTCATCACGGTGAGGAAGCACCGTCCATGGCATACCTCCAATGGAGGGAGAGACGGGGTTTGGGGCCGCCTATCGAGTGCCTTTCTACTTGTCGGAACATGTGTCTGGTGTATTGGGAGGAGGATGTAGATCTGTTGGAATGCAAGTTCTGTGGTAGGGAGCGTCACAAGTGATGAGGAGGATCGTGCATGAGAATGAGGAGTTTCATCCGTTTTGTCTCTAGGCTTGTATAACTAGTAATCATTAGTTGATATATATATGAAACCAATCAATGTCACATGCATATACTTAAAGTCTCTCGCAGAAGGGCCATTCAAAAAGGTCTACACATTCCCAGGTTATATAGTCAATGGCCTTAGGTTCCACACGACTGAATGTAACACGGCCATGGCGACAAGCAACTCCGTGGTGTGTGTTAAGGGTGCAGAAGATTATGGAGACGCTACTTTGTTTGATTTCCACGGCAAGCTAAAACGAATTACGATTGAATATTCTGGCTTGCCATTGAAACGAACCTTCTTGTTTGATGTTGAGTGGTATGATCCTAATCCAGGAGGTACGAGGAAGAACGAGCAGTATGAAATGGTTGATTTGAACCAAAAGAAGAGGTACCGAACCAAGTATAAACCATTTATTCTGGCGACTCAAGCACGACAAGTGGTGTTTCTTGAATATCCAAGCAGGAAACGCGATAAGGGGGAATGGTTAGCTGCGGTACTTATTCGTGCTCGCTCGAAAGTGGAGTACATTGAGAAAGACGACTCAATTACCAACTCGTACCAACAAGAGGATGTCGATAAACAAGCAGAAGATTCCATAGAAGCAGATGATGAGTTGTTTGATCTGCACGAGGACCAATATGTAGACTTAGAGGACGGCGATAACGGTATATTATGTGTATTATAACTAGTTAGTAGTTGATAACATTTGAGTAATTATATGTGTTATTATAATCTGTTCTGTATTATAACTCGTACTAACACATTTTATTGTATTTATTACATGTTTTTGCAGATGCATGACAGAGGTCAGTCCACTATCGCCCCCACCACGCAGCCGGCCGCAGGATAGTAGTGGTGGGTCGGGGATAGGGTCGCAACGAGGAGGGCTCCGATGGTCGAGGCAGAAGTCTCGATTCTCGAGACCCCCGGCAGAGAGAGCGACGTGGCTCTACCAACAGACAGACATCTTTGGAGGACGACCACGATGATTGTCCCTACCTCGTGTTCGATCCAAACCGTCCCAACGTCACGTGGGACGGCTTGCCAGTGATTTTCCCTATTGGTCCTGCCAAGTAAGTATTATACATTCTTCTTAAATATGTAAAACATAACTTATAATGATAGTTGACAAGTATAAATTGTTGTACTAAAGTAATATATATTCGTTTCTTGTATCTTATACATTGACAACAGCTTATGGCCTCGGGAGGTAACTAGGTGACATCTTCCGGAGCAGGAGAGAGCCACCGGGGCAGGGTGGTGAGTGTTGGAGCCACATCTCGGAGCGCATGAGGGCCGAGTACTTCGATGAGCTGAGGGTAAGTTAAAATATGGCATTCCTTCGTTTGTAATTATAATCGTTTTAATATGAGTGGTATGTTAGCCACTGTATGTGAGTGGTATGTTAGCCACTTTATTTGGGTGATATGTTAGTCACCATTGTGTTAGTAAAATTTAGGACAATGTGAGTGGTATGTTAGCCACTATATGTGATTGGTATGTTAGCCACTTTGTTTGGGTGATATGTTAGTCACCATATCTGTTATGTTGTTGTATCTAGTTAAATTGATGTAACATGGTGAGGTTATACATGTATTGACTTTGGATGTTGTATGAAATTGGGAGTGTAGAAGGAGTACTTCATTCCCAGCAAATTGATCCCACAGATCTGGCGTGTTTACGAGACTGTGGGATCCAAATTGTACAGGGATATGGTCTGTTCATGGAAGGCCATTCGGGATCGGGTGTGAAATCCTCCACAGTTGATGCAATGAGTGGGCCCTTTGGGATGCTCATCGCGCCGAATCGATGTCCATGACGTTCCTATACCAACAAAGTAACCGGCATCCACCGACACGGCAAGAAGGGCCGTTCACCACCTTGGGAGGCGATCTACTGTCACTGATTATTATCAATCGGTGCGTATATATGTGTTTTTGCAATCTAGCATTACGTGTATGTATGAAGTCTCTGCAGCTCTATTACTTGTAGATGATAAATTATTGACTAGATCTGGTTTGATTCAGGTGGCACGGGGGGAGGTGACATCCAAGTATGCCATCTTCAAGAAGGCCAAAGTATATGCGGTATGGACCGACTGCCGGGCCTCGTCTATTGCGGTATGTTTATGTTGCTTAAAGTTCATATTTGTACACTATTACAAGTTATTTTTTAAAAACAGTAACTGATCATGATATCTGCTATTTACGATTTCAGGCTGAGGTTGATGCTCAGGTGGCGAGGCAGGAGGACGAGACGGGTGATGTGTTGTCAACTGAACAAGTTGACAACATCTTCCTAGAGGTCAACAAAACGGACAAGAAAGGACGAATATATGGACTCGAGAGCCTCGGTTTGAGCCTGGCTAGTACAGGGTGCTCCTCATCATCATCCCAGCAGTCCAGACGTCCGGTTTACACACAGGACCAGGTCTCGGAAATGGTGCAGTCGCAGGTCCGGGAACAGGTTGCTCGGCTAACTCAAGAGATGGAGCAACAAAGGGACGAGATGGAGCGGCACGACAGAGAACGAAGGGAGGAGAACGAGCGCCTTGATTCTGAATGGAGCAGTTCATGTCCCAGTTCCGCCATCACCCACACCCACCCCCGTCTGATAGCTAGTTAGTTATGTATCTGTATGTTCGGATTTTTTTTTCATATTTACACTTGTGTGGATAATTTCTCCAGCTCCGGATATTACTTTTTTTATTCAAAATTTATTGAAATATTTTCCGTATTATTCATTTATTATCGAATATTATATTGATTAAATAGGTGAACTACGAAAAACAGGGATTAATATAAAATAAATAGTGACGGATTAATAGTGACGGATTCACAGTGACGGAATTAGTGACGGAAATTCACAGTGACGGAATTTGTGACGGAATTTCAGATTCCGTCACTAATTCCAATAATATGTTGGACGACGGATAGAATCTATCCGTCGCTAAATATAACGACGGATAGAATCTATCCGTCGTCCAGTTTAGCGACGGATAGATTTCATCCGTCGCTAAAGGTAACGACGGATAGAATCTATTCGTCGTTACATATAACGACGGATAGATTCTATCCGTCGTTATATTTCGATTAAACAAAAAAAAAGTCAAATATATAATCCGTCGTCCAATCCGTCGCGAATTGGACGACGGATTATCTATCCGTCGGCCCAACTCCAGCGGGGTGATGGATTTTTTATCCGTCGCCATAGCTGGGGCGACGGATCGGTGGGCTGAAGCGACGGATCTATCCGTCGCCCCAGCCCAGTTTTTTTGTAGTGATGTTAGTGTTGCTGGGTTGATGTTGAAGCAACTGTTGAGAGTGATGTTGATTCAACATTGCACTGCCAGTGTCGTTTCCAGCTTTCACATTATCCAAACCCTTCATGAGCTTCTGCATTTGGCCTTTAATAGCATCATATCTTTGATCCTTATCATCATGACTGATCATGTTAGCCATGTAGCTTGGATTTCTTCCAGAGTAGGGCTCAAACTAATTTCTGTTTTGCACATGGTTTGGGTTTCTTCCCCTACCCTGAGTTTGCCTCTTTCCAGGATTATCATTTTAGAAGTAATCTGGTGGATATCCCAACCTTTTGTAGCAAGTATCATGGGTATGATTGCGCTTCTTACGGAAAGAACACTTCATAGGAAGCTTTTCTCTAGTTCTCGACTGAGTAATAAAGGCTGTAGTCTCTGCACTAGTTAAATTAATGGATCTAGATTGTCCTTGTCTTTCTTCTTGTAAGACCAAAGCATAGACCTTTTCAACGAAGGAACGGGATTTATCATAATGATATGTCCTCTCATAGCATCGAAACTCTCATTGAGCCCCATCAAGAATTGAAAAACACGATCTATAGCATTGGTGTCTGCAACTTGTGCAACACAATCACAATTGATATGTGCACATGGACATGATGGAATGGGTCTATAGTTGTTCAATTCTTCCCATATTTTAGAGATGTGGGTAAAATACTCATTAACAGATTGAGTACCTTGAACAAGAGAACCTAGCTCATATTGAAGCTGGTAAATCCTGACATTGTCAGGTTTTGAGTATCTCATTTTCAACCTTTCCCAAGCCTCTTTAGCAGAGGAGCTGTGCATTATGGTGTCGCCAATCTCAATCGATACCGAGTGGATCATCCATGAGAGAATGATGTTATTACAGCTAAGCCAAGGCTGGTGTAGTTTCGAGCCGGCTTCAGGTGTTGCAATTGTTCCATCAAGAAAACCAGTTTTGTTTCTGATGGAGATTTGCAGTGAAAACTTTCTTTGCCATGATATGAAGTTAACACCATTGAGCAAAGGTGTAACCGATCCAGAGGTTCCATTATCACCATGGTATAGGTGATATGGACTATTGGGATCTTCATGAATCGAAGCTGTAAGTTCTCCATTGTTTGGAGTCTTATCAGCAGAAGTAAGACCACTTTGATCTGTTGCAGCCATGTTTCAGAAAAGCAAGTGTTGTGAAGTATCAAAGAAAAAAGTGAACGGTAAAACACAAAATAAAATAAATATCTTTGCACAGCAAATCTGAGAAATTGGAGAAACCAAATCGAAGAAGTAGCTAGGATGAAACCTAGAGCTCTGATACCATGATAGAATTCCATCTCATCTAAAAGCTCGAATATGTAGAGAGTTGTGGAATCTAGTCATTTATATTAATACTCCAACAGTTTTGCACAAAAAGTGCTCAAAGTTGCTTGAATTAGCAGGAGTGGATGATTTGGCTGGTTTGAAGTATGGAGTGGAGGAGAGAGGCTGTGATGTTGATGAGTTGAGCTTTTGGTATGGGAGGGCTTTTGGTTCAAAGCATATGGGGTTTGAGGAAAGGAGCCCTATCATGATTGCTGCTCTTTATGGAAGTGTAGATGTTTTGAGCTATGTGATCCAGACTGGAAAGGTTGATGTCAATAGGGCTTGTGAGTCGGATGGAGCTACGGCTCTTCACTGCGTTGTGGCTGGTGGTTCGTGGTCTTCGGTAGAAACTGTGAAGATCTTGATTGAAGCTGGTGGAGATATCAATGTTGTTGATGCTAATGCAGGGGCGAATGTACAGGGGCGCACGGGGTAGCAAGTGCTACCCCTGCTTTTTTGGCATGTGAAATTACTATTATACCCCTGAGTCAAAATTTAATACTATAAAAACACCTAATTACTCATCAAACCTAATTAATTTCAGATCTAAGTCTGATTCAGCCCAAGGTACAGAAGAATAAATTCGAACTCCTTTCTCCTTCCTTTATCGAAGCTGCTTAGAGAACAATACCTTGCACCTGTGCTCGTGGAGTTGCGGAAATTGACCTCGAATCAAATAGCTTGGCCTCCTCCATCAGTGGATAACCAATCTCGAATCACCTTCCTTCTCAATTGGTACGATCTTGAATTTTACTAGACCCTAAGTTTTGCGAAATATGATGAATCTGACTATGAGTTTGATGTATGTAGGTATGTGCTTCCTTGAACAATCGAGCTCCGATCTGAATCACCATCGCTAATTTATGTTTTGGTTGAACTTTGATCTCGTTTTTTAAGAGTATTTGGTGTGAAAGATAGTAGAAAATTAGGAATTGTGATTAAAGGTTAGGGATTGAAATATTAGAAAAGGTAAAAGAAGATAGAATTGGGAAGTAGAAGAGTGTAGACGGCAAGCACAAGTAGAAGAAGATGGAATTGGAAAAGTAGAAGAGACTGATAGTAGTATAGTACAATTTATTACAATAAGAAAAGCAAGAAGATAGACACTAGACAACTACACACTGCACAAGGTCTTGTAATTATTTATGACCATTGACCAAGGCAAGTCAAGTGGATATAAATTTCAATATAGTGATTAGTGAACTATGGCAATTGGCAAGTAGTAAAACGTTTTGTTCACTACATTTACTACTAATTTTAATACAATTGTTATATTATGGTTCGACGTTTCATATTTTAAATGAACTACTACTAATTTATCTCAACAATGTTTATTTTTTTAATGTAGAATTATGAAGAGGTATTTTTCGAAAGTCGATTACAATCCTCATTTACCTATTGCGAGTCCGCCGAAACCGTTAGAGGATGAATTGCCAGAAACTCTAGTAGATTCCCCTTCACCTGAAATAGTGGAAAAGGTACCCGAAATAATTACTCAAGATTCAAACTTGCCAGAACTTCCTTCTGATCCAGCAAAATAGCCCCCAATAACAAGTTATCATCATAACATTCAAGAGCGAGTTCGGAGACAGTACATTTTGAATGGTCCTTGCCAACCTAAACTCCTGAATTTCCCTCAGAAATTGATGCGTGGGAAAATGCGAAGGTTTAATTATTTATGGTTCGATCAGTTTGATTGGCTCGAATATAGTATAGAAAAGGATGCTGCCTATTGTCTATGTTGTTACCTTTTCAAAAAATGAACTCGCGAATCAAGGGGGTGTCGATGCATTTGTTAAAGATGGGTTTACAGATTGGAGTAGGAAAGATAAGCTTCACAGACATATGGGTGGTCCTTGCAGTGTCCATACTCAAGCTTCTCAAATATGTTTAGATCTAATCAATGAGAAGCAACATATTGAGACAATTGTAGCTAAAATAACAAATGAAGCAAAGAAGAACTACAGGGCTCAGCTAAATGCTACAATTGATTGTATTAAATGGCTTTTGAGGCAAGGGCTTACTTTTCGTGGTCATGACGAGTCTGAAGAATCGAAAAACAGAGGAAATTTTCTGGAACTCTTGAAATTTCTCGCAGACCATAGTGAAGATGTAAGAAAGGTAGTATTGAAGAATGCCCCTAGAAAGATATTGTTAGTGCTTGTGCCTACGAAACAACCAAAGCTATCATTGAAGAGGTTGGCAAAGGTTTTTTTTTGTGTTCTTCTTGATGATTCTCGTGATGTGTCGACAAAGGAACAAATGGCTGTAGTGTTGAGATTTGTGAATAAAAAAGGTCATGTGCTTGAAAGGATTTTGGGTTTTAAACACGTTGAGTCTACAAGTGCAATCACACTTAAAAGTGCACTTGAAGATCTTTTAAGTTCACATGGATTAAGCATCTCTATGTTGCGAGGACAAGGTTACGACGGGGCTAGCCATATGAAAGGGGAGTTTAACGGATTGAAGGCTTTTATTTTGAAAGAAAACAAAACAGCTTATTATGTCCATTGTTTTGCCCATCAACTTCAACTTGCCCTTGTAGCTGTCGCAAAGAATCATATTCGTATTTGTGAGCTATTTGTTTTGATAACTAATGTGGTTAATGTGGTTGGAGGATCATGTAAGAGGAAAGATAGCTTACGAGAAAGACAAGCAACAAAGATTATTAAATTGCCAGTGGGTGAGGATTGAGCCAAGAAAAGACTCTTATACGTCCTTGTGATACGCGTTGGAGTTCTCATTACGGTACTATTCTAAGCTTGATTAATTTGTTTGACTCCATAATTCATGTGCTTCGTTGGATTGTAGAAGACGGAACACACTCTAATCAAAGGGTGAAGCATCACGTTTGATAAGGGACATGCTAGCGTTTGACTTTGTATTTGATTTACACTTGATGAAATCAATATTGGGAATAACAAATGAATTGTGCCTAGCATTGCAAATGAGAGAGCAAGACATTGTGAGTGCTATGAATTTGGTTGGTGTTTCTAAGGGACGACTTCAAACAATGAGAGATAGTGGATGGGAAGATTTGATAGATGAGGTGTCCAAGTTTTGTGTAAATCACAAGATTAAGGTTCCTGATATGGATGATCTATACATGGATGGAAAGAGAAGAAAACGGAATGACGGGGCGATAGAGGTATTTACTACCGTTTTAGATATGCAGTTGCTTGAGTTGAACGGTCGGTTCGATGAGGTAAACACCGAATTGTTGCTTTGTGTTGCTTCTTTAAACCCATCACACTCTTTCGAAGCTTTTGATAAGGAGAAGTTAGTGCGCTTGGCAAAATTTTATCCAAATGATTTTACAGATGTTGAGCTTTTAGCATTACAAGACCAACTTGAAAATTTCTATCAGGATATGACTAAAAATGTTGACATGTCCGATATACATGACCTTGGTGATGTAACTCAAGAAATGGTTGAGACTAGAAGACATGTGGTGTATCCATTGGTTTATAGACTTATTACCTTAGCCTTGGTCTTGCCAGTTGCAACTGCTACAGTGGAAAGAGCTTTTTCTGCAATGAATTTCGTGAAAAATTGGCTCCGCAACCAAATGGGTGACGAGTGGATGAATGACAACTTGGTTGTTTATATTGAAAAAGATACTTTTAACAAAGTGTCGAATGAAGCTATCATTGATAGATTTCAAAGTATGCCAAAGTCGATTAATCAGAATTTTATTTTTGAAATTTAGGTACAATATTTTTAACGATTTTTATATTCTATATGATTCTCTTTTTGAACAATTGTGCTACCCCTCACTTTATTTTCTGCGTTCGCCCCTGTGCTAATGGGAAGAAACTTGGTGATCTGATTGCTCCCTGTGTGAAGTTTTCGAACAATATGAAGAGGAAGACGTTGGAGATGCTGTTGAATGGGATTAGCTTCGAGGCGTGTGGTGTTGAGGAGGAAGAAGGAAGCAAGATGGTGAAAGAGTATCCGATCGATGTGTCTTTGCCGGATATTAATGATGGATTGTATAAGAGCTAGCCTGGGCAATTTTTGGTAAACTCATCAATCTAAACTCACTGTTCATAACTTCATATACGTTTCTTCGTCATCTTAATAAACAACCTATATGTTCCAGTTTCCAGTTACACATTTTAATGTTACTAATCAATGGAAACATCCAAATAAAGGTTAGATGTATGAATGTTTTAATTGATCGAGCAAGTATCAATAGTATCATATATTATGCACTTTGAATCGAAAAAATCACATAAATACTCCACTTGAGATATGTGTATTCTTGTACAACATTTTATCTTAGACCTTGAAACCCACAAATCCTATAGTCAGTCCAAAAGGTTTAAAAACAAAAGAGCTAGGTATGGCATGGTTGTGGGTTGATCGTGGGTAGAGTAAGTATCCGAAGAGACGGTTTCTTGGTAATTTATCTAGAGACGGATATATATTGTTAAGAAAATTATCGATATTATTAATTAAAACATCTATATTTTCGACATTGATGTTTTTTCATATTACAACAATTCTTATTATTTTAACAACATAGACGTTTTGATTAATAACATGTATTGTTTTATTGATAATATAGTCCGTATCTAGATAACTTATCTACCGACCGTGAAATTCTTTTACTACTACTACTAAAGACTAGAGGTGCTACGACAGGCCCGCCCGGCCCGGCCCGTAAAAAAGGCAGGCCCGGACCGGACCGTTAATATAGGCCCGTGACCGGCCCGGACCGAATATTTGTTTGGGGCCTTACATGGCCCGGCCCGGACCGAAAAAGCCCGTGGCCCGGACCGCTTAAGCCCGGCCCGAAATGCCCAACATATTTAGTAAACATATTAGTTGGTATTTGACTTGAATCATAATGTATTAGTTGTGACAACATATTTAAATTGGGTTTGAAAAGTTCAAGAGATAATTAAAAAGCTTCGTCTTTTACTAATTAGGGAACACTGACTAAATCACTACACATTTTGTTCATGTTAGATAAAAGAATTCTTTTAATTTGACGAGTATGACATTCATTAAAAGTTTTACACTTGGTTTAATAAGTAATTCTACTTAAGTTTTAGATATAAAATGCTAATAGAGTTCATGCCTAATAAGACTCTTCGACATTGTAAGAAGGAAACGATAGCAACATACCGTTGAAACAAGGGAGAAGTACGAAAAAATATTTATAATTTATTTGAGGGAGGTTCAGCTTCACATATTCCGTCCAAACGTAACAATTTTTAGTGAATGTTAGATGAGTAAGAATGAATCACACTCAAACTAAAAGTTCTAAAATTTTAATTTTTTTTCAAGCCCGGCCCGGCCCATTTTTAATGGGGCTAGGGGCTTGGCCGGGCCTAAATATTTCTCTAAAAGCCCGGCCCGGACCGGCCCCTTAAAAATGGGCCCGGACCGCTAATTTTCCGGGCTTTCATGGCCCGGCCCGGCCCGGTTGACACCTCTACTAAAGACAGGAACTGAACACGTCATTCGAGAGGCTTAAATCATTATCTATCAGCAACCGGAGAACACCACCACGTGACTTGTTATTCCAAAAAGATTCTGTAGAGTGTAGACCGTAGAGCAACTAAATATTGATTTTATATACTTTTGGTATAATTTCATTTTACCGTCCATTCCATTTTTAAACGTTTCAATTTTAAATTTTCATCATTTAAACGAAAAATCTTTCTCATATTTTATTTACTATCTCTCTTAATTTATTCAATAGCTATCATATTTTATTTACTCACTTTCCTATTTTATCACCATTTTTTCTACTTTATTGAATATTCCCTTAAAACTTGTGTCCATGAACTTGGGACAGAACCCTCCCTTAGAAGTTGTCGAGTTTACTATTCGTGGTAAAGGAGAATAATAGCATAACACTATATAGTACATGTGAGGTTTAATCTATGAATTTATTACAAGTTTGTTTGATTGTTTAAGTTACTTTTTAACTTTAATGGGAGTAGTGGAGTATATAAAATATATAATTGTTATTAAAATGGCAAAGAAATGAAAGTGTACAACCCTAACAGAACGTCCTAAATGTTAAAAGTGGACAACTTCTATGGGACTGAGGGATAATATAATATAGGTACTATAATTAGTACTCCCTCCGTCCCAGAGAATTTCATATATTAGGGTTAGCGTGCATTTTTATGTGAAAAATTGAAAGTAATAAACTAATGTTAGAATATAGAAAAAGTAGGAAATAGTGTATTTTTAGTGGCAAAATGTGTACTTTGAGTGTAAAGTTGAGATTGTTTATTATTTGTTGGGTATGTGGTAGCTTCTTTTTTGATATATATGAAGTTTTATGGGACGAATAAAAATGACAAATGTATGAAGTTCTGCGGGACGGTGAGAGTATTAAATAAACTCTTATATATTTCCATTAATTTCCATGGTAGAACTAATTTTTGTTGGGACCCTGAGATATTGCTTGAATAGCGGAACTTATGGACGGAGACAAATCTGATGTTGACTAGAATGTGTATATACTACAAGTTGTAATTATTATTTATTTAATATAATAAGTAATAATAATAATTAACTAAGAAAGGACAAATTAAGGGCAATGTAAGGAACGTCAAGGGGTAGATAAGAAGTAGAAGAATAATAGAGCAAAATGGTTGAAATAGATGCACATACATCAAATCCATGATCTATATTTGTGAATGGAAAAGAGAAGTAGAAAGACTCAGATTGGAGCAGCAGCTCCAATAACTATCTCTCTTATCATTATCATCATCATTTTTGCTAATCTTTTCGGAGATCATAACTTCTTTCTTCCTTCCCAATTAGGTACGTACCTATATCTATCTATCTATCTATCTTATCTTTTTTATCCTTCTTAGGAGAAAACTCAAATTCAGTTTGTATTCAAACAATTCGCTTTTTTCGTCTATAAATACTTTTTACAAATTCTCAAGGTTACTTAGCTTGTGTATATAACATCTTGAGATATATAGCAGCTACGCAAGGTTCGGCCGGTGAACTCCAAGATTATGACCCAATTACAACCTCACCCTTATCTGCACTTGTTAGAGGTACGTACATACATACTTACTGTATTTTTTTATTTCTCATACTTCATTTCACAGGAAAGAGATTTTTTTTTTATGTTCCATGTAACCATTCTTCCATTAATAAAAATTTGTCTATTTATATATTTACATACAATATACGAAGTTGTCCACTTTAGTTTTTTACACGTAATATAATAAGAGTGATATTATAATACTATATTATTGGTAATTCGTTTGATTGTTTAGTTTAATTTTTAATTTTAGTGGAAGTAGAGAAATGATATGAAGGTAAACAATTCTAACGGGACAATTAAAATTATAAAAGTGGACAACTTCTATGAGATGGACGTAGCAGTTTAAATTACATAAAGAATCAAATTTTAGTGCAATATTACTAGTTCAATTATATATTGCTACCATCCTTTGCGGGGGTTGAGAATGAATTAGCTATGGATGTTGGTATTATATTGTTCAATTGTACGTTTTAGGCTGGTGATCGACTCTATGGGCAATATATATTAAGACGCCCTGCATTGCAGTCCGTCATGGGTGAGACGGCGCACCGATGGCGAGCCACACGACGCGTGATTGTATGTGGCAGCAGGCTGCTGCCACTTGTCGCAAACTGGACACTCTTTTTTTTTTTAATTTATATTGTCCCCTTTTTAAAACATCCATATCTTGAAAAATAAAAATGCAAAAAATAAATAAAAATCACCAACGGCTTTATGTTTCCGAGATCTATAAATAGAAATCACTCTTAACTATGTTTGGATCATCTCATCTCCAACTCTTCTTTCTCTCTTAATTAAACTTACAAACTCTGTTCACTTCAAAATACCCTGTCCACTTCAATTTTCCGGTGACATTGACAGAAACTTGTTTACTTCGGAGACTCTCAAGTCGATGCAACAAAACGCACCCGAAGCCTACGAAAAGTTTATGTAAGAGCAACCCCAATACTCCTCACCAACCCTAACCAAGCTTCGTTTGCCATTTGTTCCAAAACTCCTACCAAGACCCCTACACTCAAAATTACCATTCTCCAACCTCCCAAACACCGATGTTTTCCCAACCGGAAGTTGAGGTTGTTCCTGAGATGCAGCCGGAAATTCAACCGAACCGGAGGCATGGGAAAGTGAAAGCGAAAGCCACGGAAGGAGAGACAACCAACAAAGCACCACCGCACGGAACGTACTCTACTTCGAGAATGAGGATTTGGTTCTCATCTCTTGCTTCATGCCTGTTAGCCAAGATTCGATAGTTGGATCAAACCAGAAGTACGCAACTTTGTTCCGTAAATCTGAGGAGAAGTACAAGAATGCCCGGAGGAATGGGAGGATGTCCGGGCTGGAACAATACCGGACTCATGATTCACTTGTGGAAGATTTGGTCGGATCAAGAAGGAAATTAATGAGTGGATGATGGCAGTGGAACGTGCTACTAAGGTTGTCGGCGACCGGAGTGACTACAATGAAGACGATGTAACTAAAGTAGCCCAGGACTTCTTCAAATAGAAATCAAAGTACCACTCCGGGTTCAACATGTTCAAACAGTGGGAAGCTATGCAGAAGTACCCAGAGTGGGAAGTGTACATGAACAGGGAGGATCATTTGAAGAAGTTGAATGATGCAAAAGCTAAGGGAGTTGAGGTTTCGGGTGTTGATGCTGATGGGGGAGATGAACCAATGGAATCAACATGTGGCAGTAGTGGGAGCAAGCGGTACAGGTTGAGTGATGACAGTGCCACGAGTATCAAACGACCTATTGGTCGTGATAAGGCAAAGAAGATGGCTAAAGGTGCTAGTTTTGGTAACTCCTCAATGAATGCAATGAGCGAGGGATGGGTTCACTTTAATGAAAGGTATCCCCAACATCTTGAATTGAAAAGACAGAAGCTCGAGTTTGCCCGACAAAAGGAGGAACGTAAGGTGAAGACGCAAAAGATGGCATGCTTGATGGAGCTTATGGGGAACTACGCCAACTTGGCCCCTGAACATCGTGCAATAGCTGATACACTGCAGAAAGAATTGTTTCCGTCAGTGTAATGGGTGAAGTTTGGAACTTGTTTTAGTTTGTATGTATTTCAAATTATCTGAAGTGTGACTTGTTTGTTTTTTACTCTCCGAAGTGTGGCTTGTTCGTGTTTTACTTTCCCAAGTGTCCGTTGTAATAAAATCACTGTGCTTTGCATTCAAATTCTTGGAATTACCGAAAGTAAGTATTGTCAGGCATCTTATCTTTACTTTGTCAGGTATCTTGTCAAGCATCTTATCTTTACTTTGTCAGGCATCTTATCTTCACTTTGTCAGGCATCCAATACATTGTGACTCAGCTATGACTAAGTAATGAGTCACCCATCTCTTACAACTAGTCTATTTAATGCAACCATAGAACTCATGTTCAGATACATCAACCTACTTGCATTCATCCCTTCTTCCATTATATTAACTAAACATAAAACACTCTCTCCACTTCAAGTTTCCAAAGATGATCATGTCCAACATACTACCAATGTGCGATACTTCTCCAGAGACCAATTCATCATCTGATGAAAGTTTGGGTGGTGCTTCTCCATCCAATCCTTTCGTAAAAATGCAAAACATTATAATACAAAATGTATCAAATATGATCCAACACCTCCAACAACAACTTCAACAAGACGAACCACGAAGACTAAGAAGAAGCGTTCTTACATTAACTGAAAAAGAGAAGAGCGTGCAAACAATTGGAGGGAGACTACTTCGGGGATAACCCACCATATGCAGATAAATTTTGACGTAGATTCATAATGAAGAGGCAGTTGTTCGAACGGGTGGTTGAAGGTGTGGTGCATCAAGATGATTACTTTGTGTGCAAACCAGATGCTCTTGGCCGACTGGGGTTAACCACACTCCAAAAATGTACCGCAACCATTCGCATACTAGCTTATGGGGCTTCTGCCGACTTGGTTGATGGGTACTGCCGACTTGGTGAAAGTACGACTCTCAAAGTGCTTTCGCATTTTTGTGACGCTGTGGTTGCTGAGTTTGGTCCAACATATATGCAGAGGGCCAATGAAGCCGATGTACGAAGGCTTCTTTCAATAAACGGTGCAAGAGGCTTTCCGGGCATGCTTGGGAGTATCGACTGTATGCACTGGATATGGAAGAACTATCCCAAGGCCTGGCACGGTCAATTCCAAAGCAGAAGCAAAAAGCCTACTCTTGTTTTAGAAGCAGTAGCATCCCAAGATACTTGGATATGACATTCATTCTTTGAAATTTCCGGAAAATTCAATGACTTCTCAATCGTGCAGCGTTCAACGGTGTTCGACGATCTCCTGAACGGCACGACACCTCAGGTCATCTTTGAGGTGAATAGCCATCTACACAACATGCCTTACTATCTAACTGATGGCATCTACCCAACTTGAATGCCATCCCGAATTCGGTAACTTTCAAGAAGCCAAGTTCTCTGAGCGTCAAGAGTCTTGCCGGAAAGATGTGGAATGTGCTTTTGGAGTTCTGCAGGCACGGTTTGCAATAATACGGAATCCAGCCCTTGCACACGACAGAGCCATACTCCGTAAGATTATGGATTGCTGCATCACACTCTACAACATGATAGTTGAGGATGAGCGCCACAGATACTTAAACTATGAAAGAGAAATTCAAAGCCAAATCAAAGAGTTCGAAAAAGATACCCGTGAACATGTACCCCATGTGATTAACGGAGTTTGTATCCGACGGGAGCAATCTACAATAAATTCTATCCAGGATTACATGAACAATTCACGGCGAATGCATAGTTTGGTCAAGCATGACGAACTCACTGCAGACTTGATGGAACATATTTGAAGGATGCGTTGATTGTGGAGCTTGCCCAATCGTATATTGTGTGTTTGTTGCATTTTCATTTGTGTGTTGTGTGTTTGTTGCATTTCTATTTGTGTGTTAGTCAATTTGAATTCCCTACAGTTTGTTGTAATATATTCGTGGTTTGAATGAAGTACTTTCACTTATCTAAATTATTAATACAAACATTTCTTATAATTCATATTATCATCATTTATTTTAAAAAAATAATCCATGACGGCGTGATCAATTAATTTTCTGAAAAAGAATTAATCTATGTAGTAAATTCAATCTCGTCACGAATCCCGCCATTAGCCGACGACGCGTTGTTGCGTCGTCACCAATGCTGATGGTCTAAGTAGGAGTATAAGTATAATGTTTAAACAATATCAGTAAATTCACATAAAACATTATCTATGTTTACAAAATTATATATTTTTATATAGACGTGTAACACAGATGTTAGTAAAATCCCCGAATCTATTACTTCTAACCATGTGGGAGATTTTTAGTTCCACTATAGATATAGTTCCTTAGTAGACTTTCTTACATTCCAGACCGTCTTCTAGGAGACTCACTCCTACCCCAATTACTCCACTGTCTGAATAAGAAAGTTAATTAACAGGCATGTCTCCATAAAATGTTTTTTCTTAGACAAATAGATAATAGTCCTCCGTCCCGGATTCAATTACTCACGGGTTCGAACACAAGTTTTAAGAGAAAAGTGAATAATGTAGGAGAAATATAAATAAAGTAAGAAAAAGATTGAATAAAGTAAAAGATATAATGAATAAAATATGAGATATAGTGAATAAAATATGAGAAAGATTTTCCATTAAAGGGATAAGAATTTAAAAATTAAGACGTCCCAAATTAAAATGCGGGAATTTAAATTCAGGACGGAGGTATATTACGTAATCATCCATAGTTGTAAATGTCTCCATAAATGTTGTTGTGGTCTCTTAATAAAAATGGATGGCAAGTTAAAGAATTTGGGTTACTAATTTTTATTTTTTTGAAACGGCTAAAAGAATATATTAAAACTTCACTCCAACATTTACAAGAGCATATGAAATGTTCGTGAAAAGCAACTTCCTAGATCTTCCAAACATATTGCTACCAGCTTCAATTTTCCTTCTCAAGTACCTCAAGCCTCATACAAACTTTCTCCACCCACTCAATAGTACCGTCAATTCCAAAAGGTGAAAATGCCCTCATAGTTTGCCAACGCCTATGCTCTAAAAAGAAATAAGTTATAAGTAATTTAAGGCGTAGACATAAGGTGCATTTCCAAGACCGTCAATTCCTCGAGGAACCCAAAGGAAGCGTCGTCCCAAGTAATGAAATCTAGTTGTCATCTTGGCCACCACCATTGTCTAGTATATGTTTAGACCGAAGTCTAGCCGAGAGTAAGGGATCGTGAACGAATCCAAAAACTAAGACCACAAAGGCGCAATACCCCCAAACCATGAAGCATGGCTAGGAGTGATGATCCTTTGTGGCAAGCCTTTCAATCAAACCCGTCAATTCATAACGATTACGACCAATAATAGCCAACGCCCCTACCCTATGCATTTTACCAAGGCATTGGCAAGAATGGTTTCTTTGTTATGTTTTTGCCCTTCCTGCCATTCTAATTTTTTCTTGAACATTATAGCTCTGTTTAGCACAAGCTTATCAGTTAATTTATCACACTACAAGAATTCTCAACAGAACGGACGGAAGGGCGACGATTTTATCCGTCAGAGCGACGGATCGCCAAACGGGCGACGGATTCTATCCGTCGCCTGCTTCACGACAGATAAAATTATCTGTTGCTCAGAGCGACGGATAAGTTTATCCGTCGCTTCTGAGCGTGACCAAGATTTTAAAAAAAAAAAATTTAGCGACGGATAGATCTATCCGTCGCTATAGCCAAAAAAAAAGTTAGCGACGGATAGATCTAGATCTATCCGTCGCTAAAAGCCTAAAAAAAAAACCATATATCTCCTCCACCACCTCCTTTCCTCCACCACTTCTCCTCCATTTCTCCTCTCCTCCTCCTCCCACCACCACCTTTCTCCTTCCACCACCTTTCTCCTCCACCACCATCCTCCACCACCACCCTCCTCCACCACCATCTCCACCACCACCACCTCTCTCCTCCCACCACCATCTCCACCACCACCACCACCACCGCACCACCACCATCTCCACCACCACCTCTCTCCTCCCACCACCACCGCACCACCACCATCTCCACCACCGCACCACCACCTCTCTCCTCCCACCGCCACCGCACCACCACCACCTCTCTCCTCCCACCACCACCGCACCACCACCACCACCACCTCTCTCCTCCCACCACCACCGCACCACCACCATCTCCACCACCACCACCACCACCTCTCTCCTCCCACCACCACCACCACCATTCCTCCTCCCACCACCACCCCGCCACCACCACCTTGCCACCACCACAGCCACCACCGCACCTTTTCTCCTCCCACCACCACCGACTGCATTTAATACAAATTGATACGAATATAAAAATTAATACAAATTAATACGATATCTGAATACAAATCAATATCTCGATACGAATACAAATTGATATTTAATTAATCCGTAATGAATATAAAAATTAATACGGATTTTATTTTTAAAAAAAATAGAAATGGGCACGGATAGATCTATCCGTCAAGCGACGGATAGAATCTATCCGTCGCCCCATTATCAATTTAAAAAAAAAAAAAAAATGGTCAATCCGTCGTCCAATCCGTCGCGAATTGGACGACGGATTGTTATCCGTCGCCACAGCTCCAGGGGGGCGACGGATTTTCTATCCGTCGCCCGATCCGTCGCCAGAGCTGGGGCGACGGATAGATGGCCTGTAGCGACGGATCTATCCGTCGCTACAGGTCAGATTTTTTGTAGTGTCAGCTCGATGAGCTTATTTTTATAATAAGCCTGTTACGTGAACGTCTAGCTGGTAGCTGATACGCTAGCTGATCTAATAAGCTTGTCCAGGAAGCTTATAAAAAAATAAGTTAGCTGATTTGTTTTTACATACCATATTTAGCAAATCAACTAGCTTATTAGCTGATTGATTTACGAAACAATTTTATAAAAAACCAACTAACTTATCCGCTACTAAGGCTATGTTCTCTTCATCTGAACTTATTAATTTCAGTTCAGTTCAGATTCATTCAGTTCAGTTCAGCTCAGCTCTGTTTAGTTATATTTTATACTACAATTCAGTTCAGTTCAGCTCAGTTCAGACGAAGAGAACAGAGCATAACTATCTTATCAGCTACCAGCTAGCTTATCAACTAGTCTTGCTAAACAAAACTTATTTTCTAGAATTTTCAGTTCTAACTTCTAATAGTTGATCATTTATATCTTGCTAACAAAGGTGTTAAGTGGAGAGAATTCAAAAAGTGTATTCGTTACTACAAAATGCAATATGATGTTGTAAACTACGACGTTGTAAACCAAAGATAGTGTGGTAGAATGTTTAAATCTGTTACGTGCACTACGTAAACATAGTGAAAGCAAACAATAATCCGTGTCAAAGTCGGCATGTGGTCAGGGGCAAAACAAATTTTTTTCTGGACCGTCCTAATCTTTAAATTATTAAAAATAATAATATTCAAAACAACTCATCATTAATGAATATAAAATATGTAAAATTCATAGAATAGACATTTCTAAACATGGAAAAAAAAAAGTTACATTTTATAACCATTGTTCTAAAACTATATCATCCACAAGTCTAGTATTTAATTTGACTCTTTTTCATTTAATATTCAGAACAATCTAGTTTATTATATATCCGTCACGAAAAATTTCATACATTAGGGTTTATGCGTAGATTTATATGCAAAACTAAAGTGATGATAAGAAATGGAGAAGGTTAGGAAAAGTGTAATTTTTGTAGTAAAATGTGTAGTTTGGGTGTAAAGTGATATTTATTTATTATTTGTTTAGTGTGAGGTAACTTAATTTTTTAGTAACGCATGAATTTCGGTGAAACAACTAAAAATTGTAAATGTATGAAATTCTGCTGAACGTAAGTATAAATTATTATTTTACAAATATATTAGGAAAAACTACAGTCCAAACACACTTGTTGAATGATAATATTGTCAAAAAAATTATTATAGAAATAGATTGTGCTAAATATTCAAAAATTAAATTTAATAGATATAGAAATTATTTGTCGCGAATTGACCCGGGCACGTACGCTGCCCCAGCATGTGGTGTACATAAAGTACTACCAAAGTTAGCTTTGGGTTTATATGTGAGTCACGCTCTAGTAGTACTACGTTGAAGTTGTAGTGTTGAAGTTCAGTTTGAGTTTATATGCAATAACAGTTGCACGTATACTCGAGAGTTGTTTGTCTCAATTTTTACTTTTTGGACATTCCGCAAAAGTCGGCATGATCATAACCAACATGATCGAAATTCAGTTGAAATCGGGACTGAGAGAGTATATACTATCAAAGTCCTGCTAATAAGTTGTCATTTTTCCATGAATTTACGACAGGAAAAGATCGAGGAAAGCTAGAATCGAGTGGATACGCCTGTGACATTGCTGAGAACTCTATTGTCTGTATATCAAATCAAGCAGTAAGGATTGATACTAGAAACAACATTACTACCATTTACGATCCCTCAATTCAACAAGTGCAAGAACAAAGTATAAAGCCTTACGCATTGCAAAAGGATGCATACCTTCTTCAGTACATAACACCAGTCAAAGTATTGCACTCAAGCAGCATTAACCCGCAGCCTGTTTGTGAGTTTACCCATAAAGTCCCTGCAGTCATCTTTTCAACTGGAATATCCGGAAACATCTTCCATGAAATCAACGATATCATCATCCCCCTTTTCCTCACCACTAAGCTGTTTTACTCCAGGGTGCAAATCATTATTCAAGATTACGAACCAGCTTTTGTTAGCAAGTACGATAAGGTTCTTTCCCGTTTGTCCAGATACCAAGTCATCAATCCTGCAGCAAATAAAAGTGTGCATTGCTTTCCTTCAATGATACTTGGCCTTAAGTATCATGATAATCTGGCATTGAATCCAAATGAAATTCCAGGTGGATACACAATGCGTGATTTCAGGAGATTTCTGCAAGAAACTTACCACATGAGATACAAGCACGTTTCACAGATTCAAAAGCCGAGACTGTTGCTCATTTCTCGCGACAAAAAGAGGAGGTTTATAAATCAAGATGACATGGTTGATATGATGAGAGGATTGGGGTTCGAAGTAATTGTCGCGGGATTAAAGGAAGTATGGTATCTGAACAAATTCATTGGCACAGTTAATTCCTGCAGTGTTCTGGTGGGAGCTCATGGTGCTGGACTTACCAACGAGATCTTCTTGCCTAATGGTGCGGTTATGGTGCAAATTGAGCCGCTGGGACTCGAATGGGCTGCAGCCACATACTATGGCAATCCGGCAAGCACTATGGGTGTGCATTACCTGAGGTACTGAAAGAACTACATCTCATCTAAAAACTCTTAACTTTTGCAACATTTGAAATTAAATCATTGCATTTGTATTAATTCTCTAACAGGTATAAAATTGAACCAGACGAGAGCTCACTACTAGAACTGTACGGAAAGCACCACAAGGTTATTACAGATCCAGAATCGGTTTTTAGTGCTAAAGGCTATCGAGCAGGAAGGGCTGTGTACCTCGACCAGCAGGATCTGAAAGTCAATGTTCCCAGGCTTAGAGGGACACTGCTTCAAGCACTTAATATAGTTCGAAACTCATCTTTCACGTAGTGTTAGATAATATGATATCAGAGTAGGCTCAAGAATAAATTAGCTTACATATAATGACTTGGATACTCTACAAAATCAAAGTGTTCCAAATTAATCTAGTCATGGTTTACATTTGCTGTCACAATTAAATAGATCACATCTTCTCTGAGTTCAATCTGTATATCGAAACTTTACATATACACGTAGAACATCCTAAGCTACTTTGGATCCAATCCAATGAATGAAGAAATCATTAAAAACTTGAATCTGAAACAAGACTCATTGCTTCAACCATTGTCTCCCTAAACCTCACAACATCAATTCTCACATTCTGAGCATTCAGGTATACTTCCCTGCCTGCTTGTAAAGAAAACGCCCCTTTCGGGTCAGTTAACGCTACGTGGTCTCGCCTACCGAAGATCTTCAGAAGCGAGCTCTCTTCCGGTTCAATCTTGTACCTCAGGTAGTTCACTCCCATTCCACGTGCAGGGTTCCCATAATAAATAGCTGCGGCCCATTCCAGCCCGATCAGATCAAACTGGACCATCACCGCACCATCTGGCAGGAACAACTCATTCGTCAGGCCCGCTCCATGAGCTCCCACCAAAACACTGCACGAATTTATCATGCTCGCAAACAAGCCTATATCCGACATAACTTTAGCCCGTGCAACAACTATCACTTCAAAACCTACATCCTTCATCACGGAAACAATTTCATCTTCGTTTATTATCCTTCTTGTGGACCTACGCGACATAAGCATCACTCTTGGCCGCTTAATCTCTGACACATGTCTGTATTTGAGATTGAAAGATTGTCTGAGGAACTGCCTGAAATCGCCTGTCGTGAGCCCGTAGGGTGGTTCGCTAGAATTAAGGGCTAACATGCCATGAAAGTCTAGTCCCACTACCGCTCCTGGAAAGCAATGAACGCTCTGATTCGCTGCAGGGTTCATAATCTCGTAACCTGTCAACCTCAAGAGGGCATTTTCATATTTCCTCAAGAATCGGGTACTGTAATCTTCCATGATAAGGAATACCCGAGATTTAAAGGGCATTGTGGTAATGAATAAAGGTATGATAATCTCGTTCATTTCGTGAAACACATTCCCTACAAATCCACTGGACGAGAAAACAACAGCTGGGATATCATGGGTGTATTCACAATCCTGGGAAGGGGTATCGTTGCCAAGGAATATTTTCACTGGTGTTACAGATTCAAGAAGCTTAACATCTTCCTTTCTTGCGTATGGTCGTATCACAATCTCCTGCACAGGCTGATTAGACGGAACCGTAACAGTCATGGTTCTGGTATTAATCTTTACAGCTCGGTTCGTCACACAGTAGATGGTGTCAGCGTTCCCGTTACAGCCTAAGCCTGTAGCTTCGAGTTTTTGCCTACCTTCCCCTGTTTGAACAATTCGAAGATTTGATCGAGATTAGATCCAAAAAAATGCTGGATTACTCATGCCATGTTAATTCCTTCAATTAAGGAAAGGTTTTCATTAATTGAGAATATTATGAAATACTCAGCAAACTCAAACTGATAACTAACCAACTGCTACTGTACAAGCATTTAAGCGCAATGTACAACTATATAAGAGTACAAACGGAATCCCTAATGTACAACATCCTCACCTGTGCTTGCTCTGACATTATGTCCACACATTAAAACACGGTACCAAAATTGAAAGCGCGATTTGTTGAAAGATTTAATCGAACTTATGGAGAGACGCGGAATTAATCCGTTAGAGGGCGCTGGAAAAATAGACTAACCTTTGACTAGTTTCAAGAACAGAGAATTGAGTGATTCCTGTTCATTCTCTTGAACAATTTTATTGGCCACATGTTCTGTGTTGGTCAGGATTATTTCTGAACTGGAAAGATTTATATACTGTGTCCCTGCAAATGCTATTATCAACCTCTACATAACTTAAGATGGCATAGGCGATAATCGAACATAGCGAAAATCATGGTGAATTAAACATGGTGCATATACTTACATGAATCAAAGTGAATGATGTGAACCCTTAAAAGATCAACATATAGCAGAGGCAGAGCAAGCAACACGATCCATGGCATCACACGAAAAGACAGCTTTCTTGAGTCTTTCACCATCATCAAATACAAGAAGTAGTATACAAAAACTAGCTAGAATATTTCATGAGTTGATGATTCATTTCTGATATGATTTTCATGGAAAATTCTTTTTGTAAGAGAGGAGAGTTGCAGTTAAGGAGTAGGCATCTATATTTTTGTTGTAACATAGTGATCAATAATCAATGAATTATAAATGTCATTGATGCTATAATTACTTTTTTGTTTTGTTTTTCATCTTGTATCTATGTATGTATATTCTTGTTAAAACTAGTCCATTTGTCACTATATCCAACTTGTAGATATAGTATAAGAATATGAATTCTACAAGTTATTGAATTAGTCCAAGTAAACAGCTATAGAGCCAAATCAGGCTGCTAATAAAAGTCAGAGTCTTCATCTCATTTCCCAAGTAAACATCTAAATAAAAAAAATTCCCCATTGGATCCGATATTTGATAGCCAATCGGTCCGCAACCGATTTGGACCGCCCCTTGTGGGCGGTCATGGGGGATCAGTTGATCCCCCACACCTCACTCAGTCGAGGAAGACTGAGTGAGTTTCATTTTTTGGGGCTGGCCCCCATGTGGGCCCAACCCTTTTTTTATTTTCTTTTTAATTTTTTTTTTGGTTATTTTGAATTTTAAAAAATATAAAAATTATACTGACAGTTATATTTTTTCGAGATCTACAAATAGAGATCAATGAAGATATATTTTCTCATAACTCACAATTCACCCTTTTCATTAGTGATTTATTTTTTCGATTTTGTTGCTCGATTTAAATAAAAAACACCATTTTCAACTACAAATCTTCTATAAATTTAAATATTTTTACTAATATAACTATTATAAGTAATAAAAAAATTTAAAAAATAAAAAAAATTCTGCGACCGCGGTCGCGACCGCCACCATAGTGGTCGTCGGGCGGTCGCACGGCGACACAACCGATTTTCGATTGCTATAGTGAATGGTCTAAGGAATGGAGACCCGAATATAAATTCCCGAAATTTTTATTATGTATGCGGGACGGGATTGAGAATGAAAACTTGACACCCGAAACCGATAAGGTACCCGAATAAACTTGTTTTCTTACAAATAGTATGACGATGGTTGGATATTAATTTGGAGGCTCTATAATGATGTTATCTGTAACGACCCAACCACTTATCAATCGAGCCCCGATCCTTCGGGCGGGCGCGGTTCATGTGCTGTTCTCCGGGTGATATGTTGTGACCACTGTACCAACACATGTCCTTTCCTTCTCACTTTGTCCTCACTCGTGCGCAAACCGGGAGACTTCTCAATTGATCACCCATTATGAGTTTGTTCCAGAGCAAGCACTCTTAACTCTGAAGTTCTTATGAATGGATTCCTGAAAAGAAATGTGCACCTTATTGATATGAGTAGCGTTCCAAATCCGTTTAAACTCTTTAGACTTGACTTGAAACTTTGAAGCATTACATTATCAATTTCTTTTTCTTTTTTGAGAGATCATTAATCATTTATTAAAACCAAGGTGGGTTAAAGCAGCAAAGTCAAGTTTAAGAGTGGTACACAGAACAAATTAAGAAGGCTAAGAGAGCTTTCCCTGTCTTACCAACACGTGTGTTGATTAACAGATTAAGTCTTAGCGTAACTAAATTAGAGGAACAAAAACTCGAGAAATGACTATTCTTTCAATAGTCGATTGCTTTTTCTTTATTGTATTTAGTAAAAGAAAAAAGAAAGAAAAAAAGAAAGACAACCCACTGGGGTAACCGGATTTTTTACGGGTACCCGCTCTCGGGTACCCACTAAAAATAGGGTCGGAATTAGGATGTATAAATTCAATCCCGAATTATCGGGTACCCGAAGTCCAATCACGATCATGTCCCGTGCCCACCCTTGCATGTGCACAAAACCCCCTTCAATTATGTAGCGGTCCGTATCCTTATGGGTTGAGCCTCGATTCTTTGGATGATATGGTTACCTGCAGGGCCCTCTCACAGATTTTAGGAGCCCTGTGCCACACTTTAACAGTGGACCTCGAATTATGATAAAAGGAAACACTTTTTTAAATAAAAATGTATGTATTGAAGTGTAAAAGAAATATAAAAACAACACAAAAAAAATCATATTTTAACAAAGAAACATATTTTTATAAATATTAATAAAAATTTATATTAAAAATGTGAAACCGAATAAAACAATTTAAAAATGGAACTTTAAAATGGGTGAGCCAATAATATATAGTCAAACAATCATACTCCTACATTTCACAAGAGAAATATATGCTATATGTAAAATTATGCTATTCGTGTAAATATTAAAGGTTGCACTAAAAGTGTGAAAAAAGTAAAACCAGATTAAAATAAAAGGACTAGCCAACAAATCATGTTTAAAAATCATACTATTTGTGCAAAACATAAAACTTGGTAGGAAGATAAAATAAATCACTAATGTACACATAAAATTGGGATTGAGTTTTCTCAATTCCAATGTGTAGCCAAACACTCCGCTATATTCTTAATAAAACTACTATGTTTTTTGTTACAATAATAATTTGTTGGTCCCTTTTAATCTTCCTACTGAGATGGTCCCCAGGAAACTCATATATTGATTTTAAGTGTAGCCAACCCCCTAGTAAGGATATGGCAGAAAGAAATAGTAGAAAAAGAGCCCCAGTATAAAGATCTTCATTAGTGCGTAAACCGATTGTATATATACCACCACTGATAAATACCAGAATAAGCGATATTCACCGGGCCAAGAGCACCTCCCCGAGTAAAAGCTTCCACGGCCGGTTGACCAAAATGAGGATCCCAAATTGCATGAGCAATAGGTCTTACATGTAAAGGGTCATGTACCCAGGATTCAAAATTTCCTTGCCAAGCTACGTGAAACAGATTTCCGGAAGTCCACAGAAAAATTATTGCTAATTGACCGAAGTGAGAAACAAAAATATTTTGATAATATATATGTACTCCCTCTCCCCTCTGCCTCGAATTAAAATTCTTCCATTCCGTTTTAAAACGTCTCAATTTCAACTTATCATCCTTAAATGGAAAATATATCTCATATTTTATTCACTATCTCTTCTACTTTATTCATTATATTATATCTCATATTTTATCACTATCTCTCTTACTTTATTCACCATTTTCTTAAAATTAAAACTTGCGTCCGAACATGCGGAGAGTTCATCCGTGGCAGGTGAAGTATAACAATTACACAAAGTCTTGTGGAGGGCCATTTAAGTTAATTTAAAAAGAGACCGACTTATGTTTCTAAGAAAAACATCACGTTTTTAAGCAAAATATTGCTAACAAAATGCATTTTTTATTATGAATAACACCAATATTATTAACTTAATTAACACCACAAGTTCTCAATATTCACTATAATGTTTATTGGTGTTGTTTCGCCTTTATTACAAACGGTGTTCCAATAGACTTATTCTACTACGTATTACTAGTAAATATTATGACGTCAATGTGAACAGGTGAACCTGTTTAACGGTAAATTATTTATTAGGGGCGAGAGCGGTGCAAACATAATAAACATGAAAATTGCATGAGATCCATATGGATCACATATGTAAGTATACACATGTCTGTATATAGTGTGTGTATTGGTTTCACCTGTACGCGGGCGGTTACGGACGGTTATATATAAAAATTCTAACCGACCCGCCTATGGCTGTGATACCCCAGTTTTTAAGTTAACTTGGTATTTTTGGGTCCTGTATGATTTATTAAAAGTGTATTTATCTGTGAGAAATTGTTTTAGAAAATTTTGTAGTGTGAATTTGGGGACCAAATTATTTTAAGGAGGTGTGAGTGTGACACCCCAGATTTTAACGTACCTTAGTACTTTTTGTCCTTGCATGATTCAATAGTGTTACTTTATTTGTATCAAAGTATATTACTTTCTCCGTCCCTGGAATAGCTTCCCATTTTGGCATTTTGGGTGTCCCAAACAAAACTTTCCATTTTCTTTTTTGGTAACCACTCACCCAACTTTAACATTAAATATACTCAAAAGTAAACCCACTAACTTTATTTTATCCAACTTTCAACTTCAAAAATCAATTTGAGGGACCCACTAGTACTATTTTATCCAAAAATAATATATACCTTATTTTCTCCACCCAAAAAGTAAACAGGTAGCTATTCCTGGGACGGAGGAAGTAGAATTATTTTTGTTTGATAGTGAAGTTGGTTTTGAAAGTGTATTTTTTGTTTTAAAAGTCTATGTAACTTGTCAATTTATAATATATGTGGCTATTTATTTTGTACTTTCTTTAAAGAAGGAAGAGAAATTATTTTTGGTGTATTTTTCCTACTTCAAAATTTGATTATTTTATCATTTAATTTGTTGGTGTAATTATTTGAAAATAATTTGATAGTCATCTCTTAAATTTATCTTTATGAATAATTAATGTGACAAGACTTCTTTTTAGTTTTCAACTTAATAGAAGTCTTTAAGTATGCTTTATTGATGATTTATATGAAGATACTTCATTTCAATCACTCATTCAATACAAGTCATTATTTGTGTGCTTTGAATGGTGTATAATTTGAAGAGTCACTTTTTAATTATCTTATTTAAAGAAAAATTCGACCCCGGTCTTACCCCCGGTGGTCTCACCCTCTCACTGTAGCAGTGGGTAACTTGAGGTTTCATTAATGAATAAAATATTTTTCTTTCTTTTTCATGTTACGGTACAAAAGGTCGTTTGTAATGTCGAATGTTTCATGCTATTTTTCAGCTATGTTTCGATCAACCTTTTGACTTTATTTTCATTTGTCTTTTATGTTTATTTTCATGTTACTTATGCATGTCTAATTGTAATATTGCCTATGTATGTTCAATATTTTGAGTTTAATTGTTACATATGCATGTATAATTGTGAGTTCAATTTAATTCCTCTAATTGTTGCATTTTTTGTGTGTCACGTTTTATTTTTGTGTACAATTGACCATAAAGTGTACACAAACGTTTTTGCCTCTCTTTCCTTGTTAAATCTGATCCTTTTATTATTAGTTAATGGATTTAAATGTTTGGAAAAAACAATTGATAGAATTATAAATTAGTCACTTGTTTTAATCCATCGAATTATAAATCTAACGGTTGAGATTGTTTAACTTGCTACCTGTTATACTAGGTGTTGCTATTTGATGTTGCTAGTGTTGCACTAAGTGTTGCACATGGTGCTCATCATTCTATGTCGCACTAAAATTAATTTTAAAATTTAAAATATAATTATACTATTATAAAAAAATCAAGATTACATATTTGACTTCCCCTTGTCACTTCGAGTCGTAATTAAGTAGAAATAAAAAATATCTCCTCCTTTTCTTCAAACAGGTGAAAATTCACACCTAAATAAACTATGATGAAGTAAGTTTTTCTTGAGATCAAATCTTCCATAATGGAATTGAGAACTTGATTACAGAAAACTATGTTATCTTGTATCCGGCTTGGCCGGATCTTCATCGCTCCAATCTCGACCACTTTGTCTTCCTTAGCTTGTCCCGATTTGTTAAGGGTTACGCGATATAAAAGATTGTGAATCTATGGTTGCAAACGAATGTTGAGTATTAATGTTTAAAATCAAAGTTTCAAAGCCAAATTTATTGATAGGATCGAGAAATAAAACTTCACAAATTTATTGTAGTTGCAGGGACTTAATTGAAGGTTTTAGAACCTTGAAGAGCCACCATTTGAGAATTTGAAAGGGATAGGGACCTGTGATGCAATTTTCAATCAGATAGTTTAATCAAAATTAAGTCCCTTCTGTTTTGCGTTATACACTTTCATATGACCATTTCAAACTGCCTATTTTCACTTCAGGTCCCTGGACAGAATTAAATTCTCAATTTTCGGCCCTTTATGTTTCTGAAACTTACAATTTGGTCCCTGAAATTGAACAAAGTTTTTTCAAAAGCTTAGTTTTTCCTTCTAGAAGCAAATATGGTTTTGAAATCTTGTCCTTCACACAAATAAACATTGTTATGTCATGATTCACTATCCAAGATGATAAATATGGGAATACAATTGCGAATCGATATGTCAAAATTGCCACTGTGCTCCGCGTCGATAACTTGATATACAATCACTCGAAAAACTGTCGTGACAAGAAAAAGGAGATGCGGTGAAACCGGTGGTGGTGATGGATCCGTGTGGCGTTGCTCCGGAACCGATGAATAGCTTGAAGACCTTAGATATCGAATATTAATAATTTAGAGTATTTAATTGTGTTTATTAATAGTTTAACTTTTTGCTAAACAAGGATTAAGTATTTTCTAAATATAGTAAACAATTATCAAGTAAGAGCAATAAGGAGCAACGCCACATGACAATTGTCGACACACTGACTGTCAATAGTCAGGGCAACATGGTGACTGATGATAGAAAACTCGCTCTTATGTTGGCACTTTTATTGTTGGTTTTATCATGAGTTTTAAGTGCAATTTAAGCCATTTAATTTTAGCTCTTAAGCCCTTTCATCTTCACTCATTCCATCCTATAAATACCTTCTTTTGGCAGCCCTTTTTGTTCAAAAAAAATGTTCTTAGTATTTTACTCCAAAAAATCTTCAAGTACTATTGTCTTTTTCTTTCAAGTTTGTAGCTTGTTCTTTTTGCAAGTAATTTCATGATTCTTGCTCTTCCTAACCTTTAAAAGTGAGTGTTCTACAAAACTATATATATGTATTATTTTCAAAACCTGGAAGGTATTTTAATATGTTTTCAACTTATATATAAGTAATGCATGGTTTCCAAAATGCACGTTCTATTACATAAAAACCAAATCACGAAAGAGTTTTAGCATGCTTCCGATGATTTTGAAAGATATATATATATATATATATATATATATATATATATATATATATATATATATATATATATATATATATATATATATATACATGATTGTTATTTTATTTTGATTGACGGTTCAAGAAAGATACGTACGTTTGATTCAGGTTAATTGGCTTGTAGTTTGATCAATTGTGTCTGGCGAGCTACTTGTCGGTTTCCTTTGCCCATTCCCTTTAAATTGAGTGATAGAAGCCTTCACTGATTTAGTAGGGTCATAGAATTCCACCCCTGTACCATGGCAGGGTCCTGACTGGATAGTTTGATCGACTATGAGGGAGACATAAGGCCTGTTTTACTGTGGGGTTATAAGGAGCGGCATGAAATAATGTTTTTCTGAAAAGAATATGTTATTGAAAGTATTTTCTATTTTATGTTCTTCAATGTTTATTATTATGATTTTAATGAAAATTTCACACGGAAATCTTAGAACACTTATTGAGGTTTTTCTCACACTTGTTTTTATTCCCTTCCTTGTAGGTGAGATGGTGGCGAAGAATGAACAACCGATAAACACAGCGAACTAGGAGAGTGGTTGGGATTTGGGATTTTGTCAATAAAAAAATAATGTCTTTTGTGAATTTCAAAAACTCATGTAATTTCTTGTTATATTGTTTATCTTTTAAAGAAAAGAATGTTGGAAATAATGTGGTTTTATTCGCTGAATAAAATATATTTTTATTCCAGCAATTGCGACACGAAAGGTTGTCTGTAACTTTACATGTTTCACTCAACGTTTCGGCTCTACTTTCGCCCGACGTCCCGACTGAAATTTACTCCCTTAAAATACCTAAAAGTTGGGGCGTTACAATGGCGGGTAGGGCAAATCACTAACCACGGCAGGTGGGATTTTCTCCAAACCGCCGCGGGTCGGTGGGCTATTTTATGCCGGCGGATGGCAGGCGGATTGGTGGTTTTCACACGTTAAAATGAGAAGATATACTACAACGTTCAAAATAGAGTAAATAAGTTTAACTACAAAATAAACATTGCATAAGATATTATCTAATATGAAACAAGTTTTAAGTTTAATAATAACCAAAATACAAATATATATATTATAAATACAACTATACAAGTGCAAATAAAAATGGCAGAGAGCGTGCACCTCCATCTAAAATGTATTTGTAACATTATCAACTACGTACTGACATGCTGAAAAGATAAAATAGAAAATTGAGATGGTAAAAGTCTAATATTATTAACGAGCTTAAGAAGAACATGACACCTGCAAAGCCTTCAATCACCTCCCAACATCCTATATTATATCTATTACTACTAAAAATTAAATATACATGGCTACTATTATGCGAGCGGGTCGGACGGTTGGACCACCACCCACCCACCTAGTGACGGGTGATTAAAAAATCAACTGTAGTGGTTTTGTGCCAAATGAACAATTGGCAGGTGCAATTGGCCGATAGGTGAAATGGCGGGAGGGCGGGATAGCCGGTTAAAACATAGTGCTCAACCTCTGATTTCGGATTTTAAAATATAAGCCGGCCGTCACTATTGGTCAAACATGACCATGGATTTCGTTAGAATATGACTGTCGTTTTGAAAGAGAAAAAGATTAAGAAAGCCTATTCATTCAATTAAGGGTGCCCTTCAATTGACGTCACTAAAGTTAGATAATTAATTGATTTTCATATTAGGATTGAAATAAAATATTTAATATGATATGACCTTCCAACCACAATCTTTACGTGGCTTTTCTTCAGCCTGACAGACTTCTCGAACAAGAAGTTTTCACTCTGTGAGGCAGCCAATTACAAACTGACACATTTATTTTAATTAAATATAAAAATATTGAAATTAAAAATATTTTAATATTTTTTTTTTCTAAATTTTAAAAGTAAATTTGATATTTTGATTATTATTTGTAATTTTTAATTTAAATATTCATAGTACGATCACTATCCGATAAGGTGATCGCCTTGCTATATTTGACAATTAAGAGCCCCTTTTTATATATTTCACTTTTACTCCGTGTTCAAATACAAATTATGAAATTAATATACACCAGGCCACAATCTTAAATTGTACCGAATAATAAGAATTTAGAAAACTATATTTATACAAGTATTATTATTACATTCAGGGTCGGCTCATATATTTGGAGGCCCGATGCGGAATTCATTTTCGTGATTACTGTTCTAAAACATTATATAGACGTAAATAAATTTGTCGCTTCATACAATGCAAAAATATCTAGATTATTTTTTACAAATTTAAATGTTTAAATTTCATGTTAAATGTGTATAGTAAAAATTATCTTGACAAATTAAAAATAAGTTCAACTTGCCTCTATATAAGTTTAAAATGAGAAAACAGTGAGTGTACAAATACAACTAAAACAAAAAAAATATGCTAAAAGAATTTAGGAAAAAAAATAAGGAAGTGAAAATTAAAAAGTGCATGTACAAATATCACTAAAACAGGAAAATGATAAGTGAATTAAGGTAAAAAAATAAATAAAAAATAAAGAAGTGAATAGAAAGAAATTAAAAAAGATAAAAATAAAGAAGTGAATAGAACGAAGGAAATAAAAAAGATTAAATTGCAATGCTGCTGTTACTAATCGAAACCAAGCCGCCCTGCTAATAAAAATGCAGGACACTAACCATTGTTATATGCAAAGTTAATTGATATTTTAGTACACTCAGGCTCTGATTACTACTAGTTTTTCAGCTCCATGAGTTTTTCTTGACCATTAACTAATAAAAAGCTCGTTACGTAAATATGCAGCTTTTTAAATCAACTAGTTGATCAGCTAGCTCATTGAGAAGCTATGCAGTTACCTTTTCTTTTTAAAAAAAAAAGCTTCTTTTTATCTTTTTCATTCCGAAAATATCCCTGACCTAAATTAGAAAAAAGGAAAACCACCCGTTTATTATTATTTACTCTGCCGACTCTGTCGTTCTTCTTTGTTCCATCGCCATTGTTGTATCTCCTTGCACAACATACATGTAGTACACAACAATTACTGATTTTTTTTCCTTACGAAGTTAGAATGCTCAACGAATACACTACAAAAAACAGCCTTTTAGCAACGGATAAATCCGTCGCTAAGGGCTGCCGACGGATCATAAGGTCGTTACAATTTTCTTCCTCATAATGGATTTTGTAACGGATAAATTGTTAGGAAATTTGTTAGATATTTTGTTGGAAATATCTGTTTAGATTTTGATCAGCAACATGATGACTTATCTTAGTCTCAGAAAGGTGATTAGTACTCTTGGTTCACTTGAACATTGTAAAAGAGGAAACCCACTAAGTATGATAGTCTAGCTAATCTTGTATAGGATGATAGGTCTCAAAATGTAATTTTTATTTTATGAAGAGAAGACCAAGAAGAAGACATCCAAGCAGAACAAGTTCAACGACATTGAAGATTTGAATACTGCACAAGATTATCAAAGCAGTTTCTGAGATACCTTGGCCAGATATCTTGAAGACACGAATAGTTTTAAACAAACTGTGTCACAAGAGATATCTGAGAAATAAAGGGTCTATCTGAAAACAAGAAAAGTGTCCACATATATCTATTCTCAGATACCTTGAGCTTTAACCACATTTCTAAAGAAGAAATATATATATATTGCAAACAAAGTTGTTTCAATAAAAGTGGTATCTGAAGATAAAGATAAGAACGCAAAAGAATCGAGAAATCGATCAAGGTTTTCTCGATACAAAGCATAGTTCCGATTGCACTCTGAGACAAAAGTATAGTACAATGCATCAAATGCATGGACAGAGATGTCTGAACAGAAGCAACGGTAGCTTCTGAAGAAGAAAACAAACCTGCTACAGTACTATACACAAATATCAATAGTTTGAATTTGATTTAAGCCTAACGGATACTATTCAAACGGCACTCAAATTAATCTATAAATATCAACATATAGACTGCTTGAGAAGACACACTACACAACCTGAAGAACTTACACTGAACACATATCTTAATCTCTCAAGCAAACTACTTACTCACAAAGCTTTCTGTTGCGACCAAAGCTCCTGATCTTAAGTAGCACTAAAGTTCTAAGTGTCCTGATCCTAAACAAGCACAGCTATCTGTGAAAGAGTTGAATTGAAAGATCAAGTATCTGAGATTCATTCTCTAGAACATTTATCTAAGACTTGGGTCAGTAAAAAGAACAAGATACCATACATTGAAAAGTGTATTAAGTATACTTGATTCACAGAGCTATCTGATTAACTGAAAAGTTATTAAAGAAGCTCATCTGACAACTCAAACCAAAACCAACACCATCACTGGCGTGGAGTACAGGAAGTACTTAGTTTGAGAAACTAAGGAATAACTCCAAGGTTATTTAGCACAGGAAGTACTTAGCTTGGGAAGCTAGGGAATAGCTCAAAAAGGTTTCTGAGTACAAGAAGTACTTGGCTGTGAAAGCCGGGGAACAACTCAGGGGGAACATTTGGTTGGGAACCATTTGTTTAAGGAATCTTAGAATAGGATTTTTGTAAGGTGACCTCAATTATCTATTCTAGTGAATTCTAGGTCTTTGGAAGACCGAAGTGGATTAGTTGGAGGATTACGCCACCTCCAGATACTACTATACTTGCTGTGTTATTTACTTTTCTGTACTTACATTTCAGCAACACACACACACTTTAACTGTTTCTGCACTTATCTATCTTAAGTCTTCCGCGCTCTGAATCTAAGTATCAGATATCTACACAGATATCTGAGAAATAATTTTTATCGACAAAAGTTTTAAAAGACTATTCACCCCCCCCCCCCCAGTCTTTTACTTTGCCGTTATCTGGACCAACAAGTGGTATCGAGCGGGAGGTTCACAAGCCTACCAAGATTGAACCTAGATCCCAGATAGTTGAAGGAACTTTGTCCATTTTCGAGGACTGTTTAATTTGTGTGTTAAGTGTGCAGGAATGTCTCTGCGTGATGCACCCGTTCTCAAACCAGAGAACTACGAGAAATGAAAAAATAACATGATGCTCCACCTTGAAGCCATAAGTGACCAAATGATCGAAGTGATAAAGAATGGTCCAATAGTTATTCAACAACTTAAACAAGTCATGGAGGTTTCTAATGGTAGAGACAGAGATCAAAACGAAGGATCTTCACAAACTGATGCGTCAACAAGTGGGAGATCTACTAGTCAAGTTATTTACGAACCAAAGCCCAGAGAACTCTGGACATCGGAAGATGCCAAGAGAAATCGTCTGGATGGTCAAGCTCGTAATATCATCATCGATCAACACTGAGCACATACGATTATGGTGTGGGGTGCTAAAACGGCGAAAGTTGCCTGGCAACTGATTGAAGAAATCTGTGCCGGAACTGAGAAAACCAAAGAAAACAAGTTCGAAGTTCTCAAGTTGAAATTTCAAAATTTCAAACAAGGACCCACTGAAACTCTGGAAGAACTTGATTTCAGATTTACCACTCTCATGAGTGATATGGCGACTTGGAAAGCAGATACTCGGTCAGAAAAGATTAAGACTATTGTCAAGTCTTAACCACAATGGGAGCATACTAAATTCTTTTATTTTAACCAAGGAATGCCAAATATCACTCGATGGAACTCTTCTCACATCTTACTACGGTTGATTATGAGACAACAAAGAGAACAAACAACCGAAAAGTTGCGAATATTGCTCTAGTTGCTCAAGGAACTTACGAAAGAAGAAAAGCAAGGAAGAGGCGAGGATGCTCTTTTTGCAAAGCAAATGAGCAAATATGTCACGAGAAATTGAGAGAAGAAAAGCCAAAGAGAAGTGAAAAAGCATCTAGCTCAAACTATCACCAAGAAAATATCTAAGCTCATTGAACAAGCCATTTCGAAGCATCATGTCTTGAGACAAGAGAAATTGAAACGACATCTGTTTCTATTGTCGAAACCGGGTCACTTCAAGAAGGATTGTCCCCTTCAACAAACTAAGGACGGTGACAAGAAAGATAGAAGAATCTTGAAGAAGCGTAAAGCTTTATTAATCAAGAAAGAAAGAAAATCCAAACTCAATGGATGCTCTAGACTTTGAGATTACGAAGATGACAATTCGGATGACTCAACCTTACCATCACCGTAATTATGTGGAGTTACTCATGATATAATCGACTTGACCTCAAGAAGAATGAAATGTGTGGAGTTCTTTGAGATTGACGGTCCGACATCTCTAACATAGAAATCATCTTATGGTGATGAGGTAACACATACTTCTTGTTATACTTATGAAAGTGATGAAGAAGAAATAAAAGATCTAGAAAATCTCAGGAAAGATCTTGACATCTATGAAAGAGAATTTCTAATGATCCGAGCTAGAGCCGAAAATCTTGAAGAAGAAAAGAATTCTCTTGCAAAGGAAAATTCTCAATTAGTTAAGATATCTGAGAAAAAGGATGCTGAAAATGCATTTCTCAAAGCTCAGATATCTGGACTGAAAAGTCACATAAAGAAACAATGGTCAATTTTAAAGAAGAAATATGAAGATCTTCTTTCTGAGAACAAGGAACTCAAAAAGAAAGAATTATCTTTTCAATCATATGCCAAAGCTAGTGACACTCTTACTGAAGTACAATCTTACTTAAGAGATCCCTCAAAAAAGAAAGGACTTGGGCTGAATACACAGACAGATTGTTCTATCACTCTGAATAAGAGTGAGGAAAGAAGAACATTTGTAAGTACTCAGCAAGATGGTTCCCATGCAATCTATAGTATCGGTCAGAAGACGAAGATTGTTGACAAAGGAAAGGCGATTCGACTAAACCTTTGTGGGAAAAACAAGTCAAAAATAAAAGCTGTTGGCACGTCTACGAAAAGAAACACAACACCGAAAAGTGTAAACACCCACGATCTATGTCTCTCAAAAGGGTAGAATTGCAGGAGCTGGCAAATTCTCTCATGTCACTTTTTCTGGAAAGAAATTGGATCAACCAGAGACTAGCAAAGCTGCTGAGAAAAGATCTCAGATAGCTTCAAGTGCTCGAAATGGTATTGGCTATAAAGGCATCGGGAAACAACTTGCTCATGAATACAAACAGGAGCAAGAACGATGGCTAAAGGCTAGAATTGCTCAAAGCAATTATCAGAAGTGGAAGTTGAATCAAGCCACTGAAAATCTGAATGCTAGGGCTAGAAGAAATCTGGCAAGGAAAGTTAAGTTTGTTGAAAAGCAAACTCGAAAACCTGACAGGTATCTAAAAGCACCAAATCTGCCACAACTGAAGGCAGTCTTTATGTTGTCGATTGGGCATCTGCCACAACTGAAGAATGTCTCATGGTGAGTCAATCTGGTCACACAGAAGAGCACTGGTTATGGCACAAAAGAATGAGTCACTTGAACTTCAAAACTCTAAACAAACTTGCCAAGAAAGAGTTAGTGGTTGGCCTTCCCAAAACATCTTTCAGAAAGGATGGTATCTGTTCTTCATGTCAGATGGGGAAACAATCTAAGATCTCTTTCAAGTCCAAAACTAGACACTCTAGTGTTAGACCACTACAACTACTACATATGGATCTTTTTGAATCATCTGTAACTAGTTATGCAGGAAAGAAATATGGTCTGGTTGTTGTAGATGACTTCTCAAGATTCACTTGGGTTGTATTTCTGAAACACAAATCTGATGCCAGGGTGGGGATACCAAACTTGCTGAAAAAGCTTGAAGTCATGAAAAATGACAAGGTATCTGCAATCAGAACAGACCATGGTACTGAGTTTGTCAACCAGTACATAAAGGAGTTTTGTACCTGCAAAGGTATACAACACCAACTTTCCTCTGTAAGAACACCTCAACAAAATGGTGTTGCAGAAAGGAAAAACAGAACCCTTAAAGAAGCTGCAAGGCGGTGCTAATGGCGACCTTGAAATAAGTGAAGTTTATTGGGTTGAAGCTGTAAACACAGCCTGCTACACTCAGAACAGATGTTTGATAAACAAACACCATGACAAGACCCCATATGAAATCTTGGTTGGTAGACCCCCTAATATCAAACATCTGAGAGTATTTGGTTGTAGATGTTTTGTTCTAAACAATGGAAAAGATTATCTGAGAACATTTCAACCAAAGGCAGATGAAGGTGTATTTCTTGGTTATTCCACGAATAGCAAAGCTTCTGAATTTACAACAAAAGAACAAAGAAAATTGAAGAATCAGTTCATGTTGTATTCTATGAAGGAAGTAAGAAAACACCTCCTAATGATGAACTCTCAGAAAAGTTCAAAGAACTAATGTTGAGGGATTCTGAAGAAGAGTCCTCAGAAAGGAGAAACATCATTATGGAAAGTGAGGATGACTCTGACGTAGAAAAGCTTGATATGCCTAGTAACAACAAGATGACTCACAAACATGATGAAGAATTTCCTATGAAACTTCCAGAAATGGAAACTGAAGATATTCATCATGAAGCTATCTCTGGAAATAATCTCTCTGAAAGACATGTTCCAGATAGCTCAAACACTGAACAAGTGTCAGACATTAATTGCCCTTCTGAGGAGCAAAATGTCTTAGATACTGAAAAAGTATCAAATCAAAATCCCAGTGATTCACATTCAAATCATTTGGATATTAATCCTACTAGCACTAAACCTATGATGAGATGGATCAAGGATCATCCTGCAAAAGATGTGATTGGACCAATTAATCAAGGTGTTAGGACTAGGAGAGCAATAGCTGAAAATGCTAATTCTCTCTTTGGATGTTTCATCTCAAATATTGAACTAAAATATAGAAGAAGCATTAGGAGACCAAGACCGGATCTACGCAATGCAAGAAGAGTTGGATCAATTTGAGAGAAACAAAGTCTGGAAACTAGTTCCATTTGTGGAAGGAATATCTGTGATTGGAACTAAATGGGTTTCAGAAACAAAATGAATGAATCTGGTGAAATAACCAGAAACAAAGCAAGATTGGTTGCCAAGGGATTTACCCAGACTGAAGGCTTAGATTTTGATGAGTCATATGCACCAGTTGCCAGATTGGATGCAATAAGACTCTTTCTAGCCTTTGACTCATAAAGATTTTAAAGTTTATCAGATGGATGTCAAAAGTGCATTCTTGAACGGTGAACTTGCAGAAGAAGTTTATGTTGAGCAACCACCGGCTTTGAAGTTTCCTCGAAAGTAGAATGGTCTATAAACTCTGTAAAGCTCAGTATGGATCAAAACAGCTCCAAGAGCATGGTATGACACTTTGGCTAAATACCTTCTGGAAAGTGGTTTCAAGAAAGGTGAAGTTGATAAAACTTTATTTACCTTAAATCATGATGGGAAACTACTCTTAGTTCAAGTATATGTTGATGACATCATATTTGGATCTAAGGACAAGCAACTTTGTAATGACTTTGCAAATCTCATGAAAAGTAAGTTTGAGATGAGCATGATGGGAGAAATGAATTATTTTCTAGGATTGCAAGTCAAGCAACTCAATGATGGAATATTCATTAGTCAAACAAAGTATGCAAAAGATATGCTCACAAAATTCAATCTTAAGCCTTCTGAAAAGAATACTAAGATACCTATGAGCATTGGAACCAAAATGACCTATACTGAATCAGACAAGAGTGTTGAAGACAATAAGTATAGGAAATTGATAGGTTCACTACTTTACCTCACTGCAAGTAGACCTGATATTCAATACGCCGTTGGAGTGTGTGCTAGATTTCAGATAAATCCGATGCAAACACACTACAACATTGCTATGAAAATATTAAGGTATGTAAAAGGTACAGTAGATGTAGGATTGTGGTGTCCTAAAGAAAGCGGATTGAGTTTAGCTGGGTACTCAGAACGATTATCTTTGGATCAACGCTTGATAGGAAAAGCACCTCGTGAACTTGTGGGTTGGGTACTAGACTTATCTCGTGGTTTAGCAAGAAGCAAAACTCAATTGCAACTTCTACCACAGAGGCTGAATATATTGCTGCTGGTTGTTGTGCAACACAAATTCTGTGGATACAACAACAACTTAAAGACTATGGACTCGATGAAGAGAAAACTCCCATTTTCTGTGACAACACAAGTGCTATTGCAATTACACAGAATCCTAAATTTCATGCCAGAACAAAGCATATTGATGTTAGACATCACTTCATCAGAGACCATGTTGAAAAAGGCAATATAGAGATACCTAAGATTGGCACTGAAGACCAACTTGCAGATATCTTCACTAAGCCACTACAAGAAAGTAGATTCTTAGCCTTAAGACATAGTCTTGGACTAATGGAACTACCAATGAACTGAAAAAGTTCAGAAATCTGGAACGGGCATCCAGAGAAGAGGTATCTGGAACGGGCATCCAGAGAAGAGGTATCTAGAACGGGCATCCAGAGAAGAGAAAAGAGAAATCTGGAATGGGTATCCAGAAGTCAAAAAGGCTAAAGAGCAAAAAGACAGCTTAAGATCTCTGAGACGGGAACTCAGATATCTGAATCACTCTATAAACGGGGAACACAAAAGAGAATAGTACAACTATCTGCAGTCAACTACTTTCTTGAAATTCGCATTATTTCTATCTTGATGAAAAACTTGGAAAAATCCTAAGTACAAGACAGATTCAGATGCAAACAGTGTTCCTGGTCATACAAAAACGTGATTCAGATAGCTAATAGCCAAAATTCATTAAATGGGCACAATTACACTTGTTGATTGTGATCATTGCTGAAGAAGCAATGGTGACCCTTGATGAAATTAAGCGTTTGATCTATACGGTGGAAATTAATTCACAGTAAATAGTGGACTGTAAAAATTCTGACAAAGCCCACTTTGCATTTAATGCCGAACTAGCTTTTGCTCACGCCTGCTTGCAAATCACATATACGTACACACAAAATCAATTTGTATGTATTTGTCTGTTGAGATTCTATTGCTATATATATAGGATTTTGGCAAAAGAAATCACTTTCGCCTAATCCAAAATTCCGACTTACACAAAAATAGCAAAACCTTCTCTTGATTCTCTGCAAACCTTCTACAATCTCTGCAAATCAAGATTAAGTTTTTCTGCAAAGAATTACTGAATCAAATCTCTTTCAAACACCAAATTCCTACACTATATAAAGAGATGGCCCCAAAGAATTCTTCCACACAGAAATCTCAATCCTCCGGCATCATTGAAAAGCAAGAACCAGTGGTTATTGTGAACAACCGATCGGTAGGAGATTTTAATCCCGACCATTGGACTTCAAATCACGTAATGATTTGGGGTGGTGCCATGGTTGAGGAATACCTCACTCGCAATAGAGAACCAAGCCGATGTAAAGTCGATTCTTGACATGCTTGAAAAGGCACAAATCAAGGGTTTTCTATCTGCTCGCCCAAGTGGAATTTCATCACTCGATGTGTTGGAATTCTACAACAACTCCAGGATAATTTCATGTGTTTCTGAAGACACTGCAATAGTGTCTGTCAAAACCTCAGTCCAAGGAAAGGAAATCTTTCTGGACTTAACAACTTTCTGTAAGTTGTTTGAGTTTCAAAATCTTGGAAAGGATTTTTAAATAAACACCAAGGATGATGATCTCCTTGAAGGTGTTAAACAATTGTACAGTGACGTGTGTGATCTTGAAAAATCAGATACACCCACTGAGTACAAGCTTGCTGACATCCGAACCAGACATCTGATGGTTCATTGGGATGTATTGGCTTGCATTCTTCACATATGCTTTGATGGTCTACAAGGAGGTGCTGGCCAAATAAGCCAAGAACGATGGATCATGATGTTCTTGCTGAATCAACAAGACAAAAGGCTGGAAAACCCTTTTAACTGGGAAAGTACACCTTCATGAAGTTTGTGAAGAAGATTCAAGGCTTCGAGCCTAAGATCGCCAAAGAACTAGCTGAGCCAAAGGCCACAGTAGGCTATGGTCTAAAGATATGCTACTTGCTGGAAAAGCTTGGCATTGAGCTCAGAGAGACGGCTGAAATCGCCAACAGTAACCTACTCTACAAATATGAGTATACGAACATAATGAAAAAGGTTATTGGGTCTCAGAAAGGTTCTAAGAAGCGAAAGTCTGAAAAGGTATCTGAAGAAAAGGTTGCGACCAAGAAGCCCAGAACTTCAAGAAAGAAGTCTACTGGCAAATCAGAAGACACACCCATTGCGGTTGTCGATTCTCAAATATCTGCAGCCATTGCCGATGAACAAATTAATACAGATGAACTCATCAATGCTGCAAAAGAGTTATCAACTACTGAACAAGTAGACTCAGCAAGAGAAAGTGCTTTCAGAAATGTGAAGACTATTACAGAAAGCCTTGCTGATGAACTCATAAATGCTGCCAAAAGTGGTGAAAAACACCAAGCCCTATCTGCAGAAACCGCAGGAATTATGGACCAATCAGTTCCCAATGCTGATGAGAGCTCTGACGATGAAGATGATGAACTAATCATCTCTCAAGTCCTAAAAAGAACAAAGAGGGCTAAGGTTCTTAATAAGAATGGCGGTGATAAGGTTTCAAGAAGAACCTACACCTCAAAGTTCTTGAACAAGCACCTATAGCAAAGGTTGTTGCAAACACATCATCGTGAACGCTTACGCACAACTTCAAAAGCCACGATGAGTGGTAATTTAGTCTTTGGAATCTTGATGGAAATGCCACATCTAAAAATCTGGAAGAACACTCTACTGACCGATCTTCTGCTTCCAGACAACCACAAACACAACAGCCACAAGTGGTTGATGAAATGGTAAATGAACTCCATTTGAATTCAAAGAATGCAAGATATCTTGAAGAAAATCCCGCAAAAGAGCAGTTCTAACTCGACAAGAGGGATCAAACCGAGACATCCACTCGTAATGATCAACTGGAGGCAACCGAGTTGCACACTCGGAAAGTTGTGAAGTACCTAAAACTTCAAACAAAGAAGTCATCTTGGAACAAGAAGACCAAAGTAAAAAGGGTCACAAGTTCCAGAGACCAATCACCGACAATGCTCAGTAGTGAATGGTTTAACTCCTACCTTGTGAAAAATTTTATGCTTGTATATCTTGTTACTTATATAAAATTCTTTGTTATGTCGAGTTAGAAACACAGAAACAAGAGGAAGCTGGAAAGCTTGCCTCAGAAACTGAGAAGGAGGGTACCCCAACCTCGCCTCTTAAGAAATCTGAGCCTGTACCACAGGTAATAATTGATTCTTAAGATAACACTTTTCAGTCATTTGTCTTTGTGCTTAATCATTTAAAGTAAATGTTTCTAACAGGCTCCAACTGAGAAAGAGGAAGATAAGGCAGAAATGCCAGAGACGAACCCAGAGACCGACAAGGTTTCTGAAGAACACATCATTGAGCCTTCTAGCGTGAAGGTACATGAAAAATCAGTGATAAGTATTCTTCATCATGGGTTATCTTAAACTTCTTCTAAAATATTCAATACTTTCTACATACAGGCTCATTCAGAAGTAGAAATGCAGAGGGAAAAAGTTGCGACATCCCCTGCATCAATGGAAATTGATGAAGCTCCCAAGGCAACATCACATGAAAGAATACCAGAAACTGAGAAAGTTTCTGAGAAAAATGACTCTGAGCTTCCTATTGAGGAAGTAAGTCCAAAACTCAGAACTCATTAAATCATTTTTGCACAAATTCTTTCAAAAAAAATCCTAAGTATTGTATTAATCTTAATTCTCAGGTTCAAGAAAGAAAGGTTGATGAGGACCAGACTTCCAAGTCTCCACCTCACAACAAGATATCTGAGACACCAATTGTCTCAGTAGCACAAGTCTCTGAGCCTGAAGCACTTACTCAGGTAATTCAGAAACTAAACTACACTTCTACTCAGATATCTACAAAAGTTTTGAAGCTCACTCAAAACTCTTTCTTTCACGCTCAAACGAGTGCAAAGCAGGCTCCCAATGATGAGAAAAGGGACCTACTTCCCTTCTTCAAAGCTCAAACACTGCCAAAGCATATTCAATGCTTCAAGAAATGGCAAAGGTTAAGGTGCTCTGATCTCTCTGAAATATTGAGAATCACAGATCAACCAACCAGACGAGCACGAGCTCTTGACTTGGAGACGTATATCCATGCAATGTTCCCTACCGAACAGTACACAGTTGCGACTCTATTGCATAAGGATTTCTCCAGAGGAATGACGCATAGTTTGATACAAGCCTTTGAACAGGCAGATGGTCAGACAAGATTACAGATGGCATTCAAGCTAGTTCTGCCCCAGACTCTGCAATTTATACCTTCTGAACAAGAAGAGGTTAATGGGCAGAAGATCACTATTCCTAAAGTGATCAATCTTGTATCTGAATGATGAGGAGGAAGAGATAAACGAAAACGACTTCGATGAACCTCCCACTGACCATCACCAAAAGGATGATACAGACAAAAAGGATGATGATGATGCCCCTGCACCAGGGACCGGAGGAATTTCACAAAGAAATCATGCCTCAACTATGAAAAGCAAACTGAGAGGAAAGCACAGAAATCTTCGTCTCCATCTCCTCAAAAGTCAACTCATCCATCTTCCCAACAAAAGGTTATTACTGAACAAGTAGTTGAGAATTCTGACGAAATCGCTCAGAAATTGTTGAATACTCAATCCAGAACTGCTCAACTCAGAAAATTGTTGGAAGAAGAACAACAGCTCCATCTTCAACTGGAAGACCAGATAGCCAAATCCAGAGACAAGCTTGACCAACTACAAGATCAATATCTGCAAGAGATGATTGCTTACTCTGAGGTTAAAGAGCTACAGGATGCTGTAAATGCCATCACCAAAGAACTCGACATCAAGAAGAAGTATCGAAATTAAGCATGATGCTAAGGTCGCATCATCTTCAAAATAAGTACCATCCTCCTCCCAAAAGGGAAGAAACCAATCTACGAGATGGTTCTTTGGACTCGACACAATCGATGAGAATGTCCAAGAGGATGAAGATCATCGGGCCGATTACTCGATGATGAAGAAGACAAGACTTTGGCGAGCATCGCAATGAACATCTATTGTTTCACTTGAAAAGGAAACCGATTGCTCTGAAACTTTCAAAGAACCGCCAAATGTCGATCCATGAATACATGAACAGATACCAAGTACTGGCTCATATGAAAAGGGAGATGTCTTCACAGAACAAGGAAGTAATTGCCTCCGTCCCCTCTGAAATGAAAAAGTTCACTGAGCTCGTCACTCAGAGAACAACTAGCATAGTCATTGCTTAGAAAGATCTGGGAATGATAAGGGACGATGATGCATCTTTAGCTGAAAAAGCTTTCCAAGAGGCAAGTTACACTGCTGGAAAAGCAGATGCCATCCTAGGCCCATTGGCAGAGCTCACTGATAAGGACAATGGACTTATTAAGCAAAATCAGGAGCTCAAAGCCGAACTTCAGAAGTTGGTCACTGCCTACAATTATTTGCAAGGGCATTTTAACTCTCTCTCAGATTCTTTTATGAGACTGAGTCAGCCAACAATGACTAAGGGGGAAAGAGTGTACAAATCTGGACCTCAAAGTCAGGGGGAATGGGAAGAAGGAGAAGAAAATAAGAAGAAATCTGGAGCTGGTGCGGCTCAGAGAGGAAGAAGAAACATGAAAACTTCCCAGCCACCACTCAGAATCAATGAACCCTCCTCAAGCCAAGCTGCTTTGCAAATAGTAGCTGCTTCCCAGAAACCTACTAAAGGAACTACAATGATAACAAGGGCCATGGCACAGAAACCTCCAAGGAGTACCAAGGCTCCAAGGAGAAGGCAGGTTAAAGGGATTGATGAATCTTCTGAAGAAAAAGAAGAAGGCCAAATCAAGTCCACGGCAATGAAGAAGGTCAGAAACTCTCACAAGATTTAATCTTGATGATGATGAGGAAACTGATGAAGATGAAGCTCCTCTTCACAGTAAAACGAAAATTGAAAGCCTAACTGAGCCCATAGCTGCAAAGCCCCTAGCAGCTAAAACACCCTCTGGAAATACCAAGTCTATCCAGGGTGGTTCTTCAAGCAACAACCCCAAAGAGAATTCAAGACAGAAGGAATGATCGAGAGTCGAGCAAAGAAAAGTCAACTTCCACTCGGACGGAAGAAGACAAAATAGAGTATGTGAAGAATGACAATGATTCCTCCGCTCTGAGTGCATCAATCGAAAAATGGCTATTGGATTACGGAACTTAAGCATCTACCGGTAAATTCAATATTTCGAGAACCAATCCATAAACAACTTATGGCATGGAGAAAAGATAAGCCAACCTGACCAACACCAATCACATTAAAGTGGTTGGATTTTGAAATTGTCAAGAGACTGAAGCCATGAGAAAGGACCTCTCGATGAATGTCCATATGGAAAGCCGGATGATGTGCACAATACGAATATCACAAGAGCAAGAGAACCTGCAAGACGTGGAACCCTCTATCTATCAAGATTCTATCAAAGATCAATACAAGGGTGACATTAGATATTGAGGATTATCTCTGAATACTTCAAGCTTGACATAGAGAATAGAGCATGCACGGAAGTGGGGAAAGTATCTGTGGGTCAAACATTTTGTCAAGAAGAATCCTACCAAAACCTACAAAGAGGTGCGTGGATTTGCGGAGACACTTTGAGATGCTCGTCGAACACTTCTCTATGATTATTATGACATCAAAAGGTTTGGAGATAGGAAATTCGTAGCATCGATCCACGTAAATCTTTGTTGAAGACTTGAAGAGTTGAAGACTTGAAGACTAGTCTATTAGGATGTTTACTTGGAGCTTGGTTACTCCTGTTGTCCTAATTTACTATGTATTTTTTTTTTTTTTGTATTTTTGCTGACTGAGCTAAATTGTTTTATGTATTGAAGTTATCTGTAATCTTTCTTTGTAACATATCTGATGAACTTACTCTCAGATATTATTCTATAAAAGATAACTTGTCAGCAAAGATCACACCTTGTGATTTGATTGATGTTTACTTTCTGTACTTAATTGAATGATTTGAAAAATCTTAAGAAATGATTAAGTGTTGGACTGTTCACTCATCCAGATTTGTAATAGGTCAGATAGTCATCGTTGACGATCAAAAAGGGTGAAATTTGTTAGGAAATTTGTTAGATATTTTGTTAGAAATATCGGTTTAGATTTTGATCAGCAACATGATGACTTATCTTAGTCTCAGAAAGGTGATTAGTACTCTTGGTTCACTTGAACATTGTAAAAGAGAAAACCCACTAAGTATGATAGTCTAGCTAATCTTGTATAGGATGTTAGGTTTCAAAATATAATTTTTATTTTATGAAGAGAAGACCAAGAAGAAGACATCCAAGCAGAACAAGTTCAACGACATTGAAGATTTGAAGAAACTGCACAAGATTACTGAAATAGTTTTGCAGATACCTTGGTCAGATATCTTGAAGAACGAATAGTTCTAAACAAGCTGTGTCACAAAAGATATCTGAGAACTAGAAGGTTTTCTGAAAACCAGGAAAGTGCCCACAGATATCTACTCTCAGATACCTTGAGCCTTAACCACATTTCTGAAAAAGAAATATATTGCAACAAAGTTGTTTCAATAAAGTGGTATCTGAAGATTAAAGATAAGGACGTGCAAAGAATCAGATAATACTAGTCTCTGATACTGAGCATAGTTCCGTTGGCACTACATGACAAAAAGTACAGTACAATGCATTAAATGCACGGACAGAGATGTCTGAATAAAAGCAACGGTACCTTCTGAAGAAGAAGACAAACCTATTGCAGTACTATACACAGATATCAATAGTTTGAATTTGAGCCTAACGGATACTATTCAACGGCATTCAAATTCATCTATAAATATCAATACTTAGACTACTTGAGAAGACACCTTGAACTCCATAAACTCGCTGAACAACATATTCTCTCAAGCAAACTACTTATCCTCAAAGCTTTCTGTTGCGACCAAAGCTCCTGATCTTAAGTAGCACTAAAGTTCTAAGTGTCCTGATCCTGAACAAGCACTGCTATCTGTGAAAGAGTTGAATTGAAAGATCAAGTATCTGAGATTCATTCTCTTGAACATTTATGTAAGACTTGAGTCAGTAAAAAGAACAAGATACCATACATTGAAAAGTGTATTAAGTATACTTGATTCACAGAGCTATTTGATTAACTGAAAAGTTATTAAAGAAGCTCATCTGACAACTCAAACCAAAACCAACACCATCACTGGCGTGGAGTACAGGAAGTACTTAGTTTGAGAAACTAAGGAATAACTCCAAGGTTATTGAGCACAGGAAGTACTTAGCTTGGGAAGCTAGGGAATAGCTCAAAAAGATTTCTGAGTACAGGAAGTACTTGGCTGTGAAAGCCGGGGAACAACTCAGGGGGAACATTTGGTTGGGAACCATTTGTTTAAGGAATCTTAGAATAGGATTTTTGTAAGGTGACCTCAATTATCTATTCTAGTGAATTCTAGGTCTTTGGAAGACCGAAGTGGATTAGTTGGAGGATTACGCCACCTCCAGATACCACTATACTTGTTGTGTTATTTACTTCTCTGTACTTACATTTCACCAACACACACACACACTTTAACTGTTTCTGCACTTATCTATCTTAAGTCTTCCGCGCTCTGAATCTAAGTATCAGATATCTACACAGATATCTGAGAAATAGTTTTTATCGACAAAAGTTTTAAAAGACTATTCACCCCCCCCCCCTAGTCTTTTACTTTGCCGTTATCTGGACCAACAACGGCAGATGGGTTGACAACAAGTCCGAGGCTATTGTGGTATGTTAATTTTGGTTAAAGTTCATATTTGTGTAGTACAAGTTATTATGAAAAAATTGTAACTCATGATATATGCATTTTACGGTTTCAGGTTGAGGTGGAGGCTAAGATCGAGAGGCAGCAGGCCGAAACGGGTGAGGAGCTGACAATTGAACAACAAAACAACATCTTCTTAGCCGTCAACCCAATGGACAACAAAGGGAGTATATGAATTGGGGAGTTTCGGCCCTGTGATGACTACTCCTACCTACTCAGCATCCCAGCAATCTAGACATCAGGTTTTCACACAGGAGCAAGTCTCGGAGTTGGTGCAGTCACAGGTTTCAGAACATGTTGCACGGCTCACAGAGGAAATGGAGCGGCGAGATAGAGCACTACGGGAGGAAAACGAGCGTCTTCGATTCTGAAGATGAGCTTTCATGTCTGTGTTCGAAAATGACCCCCGTCCGGTAGTTAGATTTTGAACTGTGTTTTTTTTTTATTTCTTACTTTAGACTATGTACGGATATTGATTTTCATTACGGATGGTTTGTTAACTTTTGTATAATGATTTTTGTTTAATTAAAACAATTTCATTATTCTAGATTTACTATCGGACAGTATATTTTGTGAAACAGATGAAATATGAAAATAGGCTGCAAATTATTTAAGAAAAAAAAATTTAAAATCTGCTTTTTTTAGCGACGGATAAAATATCCGTCGCGAAAAGCAGATTTAAAAAAAAATAAAAATGTGCTTTTTAGCGACGGATATTTTATCCTCGCTAAAAGCAGATTATAAAAAAACAAAAATATGTTTCTTTAGCGACGGATAAACTATTCGTCGCTAAAATAGCAGTTTTTTGTTTTTTTTAAATTAAAAATCTACTTTATCCGTCGCTAAAAAGTCAAAGGTTTATCCTTCGCTAAATCCGTCGCGATTTAGCGACGAATAACCTATCCGTCGTCCCACTTCCCGTGGGACGACGGCTTTTTTATCCATCGCTAAGGACTTAGTGACGGATCGCTACTGTTTTATCCGTCGCTAAAACAGTAGTTTTTTGTAGTGAATGCTATGCTTGTTAGTTCTGTTGCATCTAATAATTTGTGGGGTGAAGCTATTTTATCTGCTTGTCACTTGCAAAATAGAATTCCCTATAAGAAAACTGCTAAGACACCATATGAATTATGGAAAGGTTACCCTCCTAATTTGAAGTATCTTAAAGTGTGGGGGTGTCTTGCAAAAGTTATGCTTCCTGATCCTAAGATAATGAAAATAGGTACTAGAACTTCTTATTGCATGTTTATTGGTTATGTTGAACATAGTGCTGCATATAGATTTCTTGTGTTGAAAAGTGATGTGCTTGATTGCAATACTATTATTGAGACATAAAATGTCGAATTCTTTGAGCATATATTTCCTTTAAAAGTAGAAAAAAAAAATCCCTTCTTCCCTACAATTCAAAATGATTTTGAAAATGTTTCGGAAGAATTGAGGCGAAGCAAAAGGCAAAGAAAGGAAACTTCTTTTGGAGATGATTTTTATACCTATCTTATCAATGATAAACCTGTTACTTTTTCTGAAGCTATTTCTTGTCCCGAAGCTTCTTCTTGGAGAGAAGCAATTAAAACTGAAATTGATTCAATTAGACAAAATAGAACTTGGGTGCTTGTAGATTTACCTCCTGGTGCTAAACCTATTGGATGTAAGTGGATTATCAAAAAGAAATTTAACACTGATGGTTCTATTATAAAGCTAGATTGGTTGCAAAAGGGTATACTCAAAAACGTGATTTTGATTACTTTGATACTTTTGTGCCTGTTGCTAGAATCTCTTCTATTCGCATGTTAATTGCTTTAGCATCAATTTATAAGCTTGTTGTTCACCAAATGGATGTCAAAACTGCTTTTTTGAATGGAGACTTAGAATAAGAAATTTATATGGTACAACCCGAAGGTTGTGTTGTTTCTGGTCAAGAAAATAAATTTTGCAAGTTGATTAAGTCTCTATATGGTTTAAAGCAAGCTCCTAAGCAATGGCATGAAAATTTTGATCAAGTTTTGAATTCTTATGGTTTTACATTTAAGGGAAATTTTCAAATACCACCCCTGTTAGAGACGTCTCACACAAATAGATCACCAATAGATTAGCATTTACAATGTAAAACAATTAGATTATTTCTAATTACATATAAGTCCAAAAGTCAAACTAATTTGGAAATGGCCAAACACATCCTTATATTTCAAATTGCACATTTGATCTAACTTATAACAATCTTTATTTTTACCTCAAATATATATATTTTATTTTACAAATTTATATTATTTACTCCATATTTATATTATTATCTACAAACACCGAACATTCAACAACAAAATAAAAACACGAGCATTAATATTTTTTTTTTATATTTATACAAGGAAAAAATACAGACCGAACAAATTTTTTATTGTCTATGTACAATATTTTTTTCTTGATTTCTGTCATGGATCGGAATATGAATTCTCAAGAAATTTTGTTTCACTTTATATGTTCGTAAAAATTGATCCCTCTATGTTTTTATAGTGTTTCGGGATTAAACGTAAACTAGGTTTATAACTCACTAATTCTTTACCAATTGAACAACTTGATTCGTTAGAATCAATATTTGAGAAACAAAATACAAAAGGGTTTTGTTTTTTTCAAGGAAAATGAAAGGATATGAAACTGTGAAAGAAAAAAAATTGAATCTGAAAAATATATTGAATAATATTTCTATATTAAATTATACTCGTATATGACATATGACTCAAAAATTCCAAGTAATAGAAATTTTGGGAGTTAAATTTTGGAATTTGTAAGCATTCGAAAATAATGTTATCCGAAAAAAAATAAAAATAAATATAAAAGGTCTTAGGGGATTAGGGAAAGTATGAGTGATAATTTGCAAAATGAAAGAATAAGGCCATGTTTGGGAGAAACACTTTGGTCAACTCAAAAATGGAAAAAAGGAATTAGATGTAATAGTTCAACTAAGATATACCTTAATGTAATTAGGCAATATAATTGGGGTACTGGATGTAATTCGCCCTACATTTAATCAAGTTGATAAATGTGTATATACCAAAGTGGTTGATGGTGAATGCATAATTATTTGTTTATATGTAGACAGCATGCTTATTTTTGGTACTTGCTTAGATGTTGTGCTTCAAACAAAAAGTTTTCTTGCTTCACAATTTGATATGAAAGATATGGGAGAAGCAAAAGTTATTCTTGATGTTAAAATCATAAGGAAGAATGATGGAATAATGCTTTCACAAGAGCATTATGTGGAGAAACTTCTTAAGAGGTTTGGACATTTTGATGTCACACATGTGGATACCCCTTATGATGCTAACACCAAATTAATTAAAAATCGAGGAGATCCGGTTTCTCAAACCGAGTATGCACAAATAATTGGGAGCTTGATGCATTTGATGTGTTTCTCTAGACCTGACATAGCGTATGTTGTATCTAGGTTAGCAAGATACACACATTATCCCAATCGTGATCATTGGACTGCGATAGTGAGACTTATGAAATATCTGAAGGGTACCATAACCTATGGAATTTTTTTATAGTGGATTTCCCGTTGTACTAGAAGGTTATAGTGATGCGAATTGGATTTCAAATTCTGTAGATTCAAAATCCACTAGTGGTTATGTGTTTACCCTTGGCGGAGGTGCAATTTCTTAGAAATCTGCACAACAAAGCATTCTTACTAAATCTACCATGGAGTCAGAGTTTGTAGCTCTGGAGTTGGTTGGTAGTGAAGCCGAGTGGTTGAGGAATTTTTTGGCGAATATTCCTTTGGGTCTAAAACCTACACCATCAGTTTATATGCATTGTGATAACCAAGCAGCAATAGTAATTGCCAAGCATAAATCTTTCAATGGAAAGAATGTATACATTTGTTTGAGACATAATATTGTGAAAGAGCTGTTGAAAAATGGAGCAATATCCATTGATTATGTGAAGTTAGAAGTGAATTTGGCCGATCCACTGACAAAACATTTGGGGAGGAAATTTATTCTTACAACATCGAAGGGAATGGGACTTGAGCCAATTGGAAATTAACAAGTGATGGTAACCCGACCTTTGTGATTAGAGATCCCATGAATAAGGTTCATACAGGTAATAACAAATCATTTGTTAATCTAGCTAGCACAAAATATTTGTCCTATTCTATGGTGTGTGAAGTGCTAGGTGCAAAGTTGTGAGGTGATTCAATAATTCTCATAGCTCTTACGAGTGGTGTATAAATCTACGCTTATACACGTGATGAAAATCATTTATATGAATGTGGAGTGGGGCCGCTCCTATGAGATAATGGCATATCTCTAGAGCATTCACGAATCACCAGGCACGCGCAAGGCCTTAACGCGCAAGACTGCGTTGAACAATAGAAATTGGTGTAGTGTGATTGGTAAAATTTTGATGTACATTTAAGAGTTGTAGTTCATAGAAGCTACATGCTTCAGTATTACTCTGTGCATTATATTTTATCATTCTAAGGTTTGGTTCATAGTCCAAAAGACACCAAACACTATGCATTTACACCTATGGTTTAGCCCAAGTTTTTATCTTGTACTTTAAATGTTTTGAAATGGTGGGGGATTGTTGTAATTAGTTCAAAATGTTTCTTGAAATCACCCGCACGTTTTCATTAATCAGATTGTTCTTCACTCTTTTTTTTTAGTAAATGACCTTGTCAATTTTGTCATATTGGTTTTACTATTAGTTACTACTATTTTTAGTAAATTGCTCTGTCAGATTGGTTTTGTTCTCTCGGGAAGAATGGAATAGTGCTGATGAGGTTGTTATGGACTTGGTGTTTAGTTTATTAACGTTACATAACGTTACTAATTCTACCTATATATAGATGTGTGATGATTGATCAGAAAAAATAAGCAGCAAGCAATTCTTATTCCATAAACAACTCTCAGCAGCTTTCTTTCTTCACTGATCTTCAAAATAAATTCTTGGGCTATTACATTTCTATTGATTCCTTGTTCCAGTTAATATCGAAGGGTGCATTTAATCCTGAGAGGATATTCGAGCAGTAGGCGAATAATCCTTTAGGACAGTGCCTTTACACGACTTGCACTATTTACCATATATTTTGTTTGCATCATATAAACTTTTTCCAACAAGGACTAGAACCACCAACTTTTTGAGGAGTTAGTAATGATGTTAAATTTTCCTCCTATAGTCCAAGGACTATCTTGCATCGCTAAAGATCTAATTTCATCCCATAACAAAAGTCCTTCATATCTGGAGCATTTTGCATAAACAAAAGTCATGAAACAAGGTTCTGGAATAGAATGAGACCAGAATTTACAAATGTAAAAATTGATCCTGATCTATAATAACCTCCACATTAAAAGCAGAAGAAACAAAGACCCAAATCTTATTGTTTTTATTCTGAACAGCTTTAGACATACCAAATATTTGGCAAAAGAAGAAGTTGTCAAGCTCTACCAACGATTCTAGCAGACAAATAACATCAACTTTTTATTTTTTGTTTTTGAACCAAACTTGATCCTGAGAAGATTTATTTCCTACATCTCTAATGTATGAAGTTATGGACTCCCAACAGCAGTCTCTATATGAGAGAGTCTTACCTACTTTCCAATAATGTATGACAGCTAAAATGATAAATGTATGAAATTATGTGGAACGGAAGAGTACGATTTCTCATTTTTTTCAATTTTCACATTACGCTAGCAAAAATGAAGTTACTGGGAATGAGAGAGTAATACTGTGCAAAAACATTGGCTAATGACTGGAAAAGTTCAAACAATAGCGATCATATGCTGGCGCTGTTAAACGCAACACAATTTCCGCTAAACGCAACACGAAATATTTGTAACTTGACTAAAATGCCCCTAACTCATAAAAAATCTTATAAAATTAATGAAAAATCGAAATAAATCGTTTATAAAAACACAAAAAAATTAACATGCATGATCGAACACAAAATAACAATTAAAAAAATCGAAAATTTTTTTTTAGAAAAATGTTTCATTTATACAAATGTTTCTAAAAATATCCAAGTAAATTAAAACAAAAAAAAATATAAAAAATGAAAAAAACCGTCCAAGTATTGATATGGTGGGTTTTAAAACCGGCCATATCAAGACATGAAACCAACCATATCCATACTTGGGCGGTTTTTCCGTTTTTTCTTTTTAAATTTGCAAATTGATTATATATAGTTTTTTTTTTTTTAATTGAAAATTTTACTTCTAATTTTACAAATAGATAAATGACAAAAGTAAATTAAAGTATTCAATTTGCCAAATTAGAAGTAAACTTTTCAATTTGCAAAAACAAAAAAAATATAGAAAACTATATATAATCAATTTGAAAATTAAAAAAATTAAAAAATTAAAAAAAAAACGGAAAAAACCGCCAACCGGCCATATCAATACTTTGACGGTTTTTTTCGTTTTTTTTTTTTATTTTTTTTTTGTTTTGATTTACTTGGATATTTTTAGAAACATTTGTATAAACGAAACATTTTTCTAAAAAAAAATTATTTTTACTTTCGATTTTTTTAATTGTTATTTTGTATTCGATCATGCATGTTAATGTTTTTGTGTTTGTATAAATGAGTTATTTCAATTTTTTATTAATTTTATACTCCCTCCGTCCCACAGAACTTCATACATTTGTCATTTTTAGTTGTCCCATAGAACTTCAGACATTACCAAAAAAGGAAGTTACCCCACACCCCACAAATAATAAACAATCTCAACTTCACACTCAAATTACACATTTTACCACTAAAAGTACACTTTTTTCAAACTTTCATATATTATATCATTACTTTAACTTTTCGCATAAAACTGCGCGCTAACCCTAATGTATAAAGTTCTCCAGAACGGAGGGATTAAGATTTTTTATGAGTTAGAGGCATTTTAGTAAAGTTACAAATATTTCATATTGCGATTAGCATAAACTGTGGTGCGTTTAACATTCACGTCATATGCGGCAGTGAAATTACACCAATATTTGTTCAGATCAATAAATTTCAAAAGCGAACCAAAAAACATAATAATACTATAACTTTATATATGTAAATACTCCAAGAGTTTATAGTGAGCAGTTTACAAAGAATCTATAGAATATTTCAGTACAGTATACAATAGCCATATGGCGTCACGACAATTTGGTCTTCAGCTTTAAATTTTACACGAGTACTATAATTTATTGACCACTTGTATGTGCACTCATTTAATCATTTATGGGTAATGTACAAAGTCCCCACACCACACCTGTACCACCAATTTCAGGGGGGATACCATTATGAAATTTAACCTATATATCAATATGATTTTGTAGCTCATCAACCCAAAATAAAAATAAAAATAAAAATCACTCTAAGTAAACAAATAGCCCACAATCGACTTGTGTCCCTCAAGAATATAGACGGCGGGTATATTTACGATTAAGATCTCTCTGAGTCCAACAACTGCTAACTAATCAACGTCAGCTCCCAGCAGCTTTCAAGAAGTTGTCGTATGGACTAGCGGTCGGCAATGAGAAAAAGTTTGGATATTGCTGATATTCAGCTGCACAAGGCGTTGGAAATATGGCAACAGATGATGTCTGCAAAATCATGTTAAGCGTATTACGTACTAAATTACGTCAATTGATAGTTCAACTGGGGCATCATATTATGTAAAATCACCTTTAAATGTCCCTGCACATGGGATGAGTAAGAAATCAATTCCTGTGCCTGAATGCTATCCTGCATGCAGCTCTCCAAATCCTCGGGAATTGATTGTGCAGCCATGAAGTTGGACATGACTTGCTGCTTGCCAATCTGAAGAGCCTCGCAGTTGCTTGCCATATCCTTGAATGGCAGATCAGATGGGTTTGAGACTGAAAATCTTGCAACGACCTCTTTTGTAGTCTCCGACACCTAGAGCATCATGAACTCAATCATTCATGCTCGAGGATATAAATCAACACAGTGAAAGTTATCCAATAGCTAAATTCCTCAGTTCAATTTGAGTTAGTGATACTTTTTCCAGAGCATATCCTAAGATGATCCCTGACTAACCCAATTACTATCTGCTAATAACAGGACACAGAGACGTAGAGCAATACATTTTCAAGATTTTTAACAGTGGAGAAAGATGAGCAAACTATAAATATTTTCTCTGGACTTTAAACTCTCAGTCAGCCTGAGAAAAGCTCTATTTGAATCGAGGTAGAAAAGATATCCACAGTTGTGAAAAGGTCTCAGAATTTCAAGCGTCAAGATCATTAATTTTGTTTCCAATTGCACTACTTTTCTTCACTGCCTTCACAGATCATATGGGTGGAAATCCTTTGCAGACCCATCATGGTGTCGGTACATAAACAAAAATGTTCGTTCCATATCCGACTCAAACTGGATGGATCTATGTGAAGTGATGGCGGTAATGGGTTGTCCTATAAATGAGGTGACCGACTATACATAAATAACAATGTTACCACATACAAGCAGGAACGGCAATGAGAAAAACACTTAAAAAGTAAATTATTGCCTACATACCATCTCAATAAGCTTATCAACACTCAAGAGATTGGGACTTTCTACAGTGAGGTGGGAGCAGGAATCTGAGTGACTTCCAAATGAGTCGGTTGGATATTCGTCAGAGAACGAAAATATTGAATGTTCCGGCTGCAGAAACAACATGAGCTAAGAAATATAACTTTGAAGGAGAGTAACAAATATTGAATACATATAAGAAAAATCCACCCCTGTAGGGGGGTTTTGAGTCATCCTTGTACCCCCACAATATCGTATGTTAACTGGATTTTTGTGTGTGTGTGTGTGTGTGGGGCAAAGTACACAGAAATGATAAACCTCCACCTCAGACAGCTCCTTTGAACCACAATGGTAAATTTGGCCTGGAGTTTCTATAACAAGTTGAGCTCCCAATGGACATACATCATCAGGAAGAAAATCTTTAAGAAGCTGCTCCCTCATATTGGATAATTCAGACTGCAAAAAACCAAGTTATATAGGGTACTCAACTGGCAGGTACGAAAAGTATTAAAATACCCAGATAGGAAAGCATACATTGGATAGCTTTCCCAAATTCTTCAAAATCATGGAAGCAAAAGATTCTGTGGATTGGTCCTCACTTATTTTTATAGTTGACAGTGACTTAAATGCATCTTCGTCATCTTCTTTTGATCCATAAACTCTCATTATATTATCTACTTCCATTTTGTCACCAACAGCTCTTAACTTGCATTCATCTTCCAATCGGAGGAAAGGGTCGGCCTATTTGAAGCCAATTGATTAACATAGCAATGAAATTTGGAAAAAGAGAAAACTACTTGAAAGAGCAATCAAACGCCTGTGCTGAAACTATTTTAAAGCAATATATAGCACCTACAGTTTTATCAGTCAAAGAGCCCTTGGCAGAAATAACAAGCGTAAGAAAGTTGTAGGCCTTCGATAAGAAAACAATCATGGATGTAGCCAAAGTGAAAAGAGATCGGCGCCGTGATGGTTGAAGAGGACCTGTAACACAAGCAAGATTGTTTACAAGCAAATAAAAATTTCAAGAGAGAGAGAGAGAGAGAGATCATATTCACTAAGTATTACGAGAGACCTCGTAGTGTAAAGAGACTAACAGAATACTCAACAACACCCATTCTAATTAAATTAACTGGTCAACCTACTGGACCGGGTCAACCCGAAAAGAATATAGAAGCTCATTGCTCCAAGCAAAGGCTCTACTCGCTGTTCCAGACATCCATGGGAAATAAAAATGATTTCATTGTTTTATTTTATTTTTAAGCTACGATTAGTAGCTATTCTGACTTGTTTATAGGGATTGAAATGTGGTGAATGTCATATTCTTGGCGATTTGGTTTATTAGAAACCTCAAATTCATTTGGGAAAGGGTGAATCTGAAATTGAGGCAATTTTGGAGAATTCGATCTGTTTCTGGGACTTGCTAGCAAATTTTCTTAAAATGTCAATAATTCAAGTTTTACAAAACATCAAACATTTTTTGTAAAACATTGAACATCTTTCGTAAAACATTAAACTTTTTCATGAAAAGTTAACATTACCTGAACACGCCCGTTTTTGTCTGTCAAACAAAATATATTATTCATAAAATAATGAACGTTATATATGAAACATTCACAACCTTGTTGGTGTTTTTCTTAGAGCTTTGAGTAAATTGGAACCAACATTATTGTAAAACATAGAACATTTCTCATGAAACATCAACACGACCTGAAAACACTTTTCTTGAGTTTTTATATAGTTTTACGTATATAAGTTCAAACATGACAAATTTCAAGTGAAACACAACATAAGATATTTTAGAACTTCATTTTTAGTGAAAATGGCTATAAATGTATTACTTCCTCCGTCCCATTATAAGCTTCCAATTTTGTTTTTCGGTCAAACAACATAAGGTAAAGTGGAAGATGGAATGAATAAAAAATGATAGTGGGTTGATAAAGTGGAAAGTTGAGTATTATTTATATGAAGAAAAAATAAAGAATAAATTAAAAAAATGGAATGGATTGTGGGTTAATAAAGTTGTAAATATGAGTGTAATGTGAGGGTATTAGTCAAGTCCGGTATTAAGTCCAATTACTAAAAATAGAAATGAGAAGCTTTATATGATACGACTAAAATGGCAAAACGGAAAGTTTTGACCGGGACGTAGGAAGTACAAAACATCAAACATTTTGTGTAAAACATGGAAATTTGTTGTGAAACATCAAACATTTTGCATGAAACGTTAACATTAACTTGTATACATTAAACGTCTGATGTTTTACATTATATATTTCGTGTTTCAAACTCAATATATTATATCAAAATTGCAAACACACCCCTATCGCATCTCTAATTCACAAATGGCATACTTCTCACTTCATCAAGTCTATAAATCCACCCTAGATCATTTCAAAGCTTCAAATAACCCAATCTTTATCAACCTTTGATCATCACAGAGCTCCATAGAAGCTTGATTTCCATGGAGGCTTACGCCTTCACGGAGGTTGGAGGAAATCAGATCTGGTTTTGATAAACAAACCAGACCTGATCCATGGATGCTTCTAAAGCTACAGCTTGATATATTAACAGACAGCCATGGCTGCTTCTAAAGATTTTTCTTTATTTTGTATTTTGTGCCCAGTCCGGTTAACCTGCGAAATTGACAATTTTGGTGATCTATATGTTCATTAGAGACTTTTTGGTCTTTCTATAACCTTTGGTCTATTGCAAGACGGACTCTATAGTATTTACTTAAGGTGTGAAGTAAAACTTAAAACTAAGTAGTACTCTCACTGTTTTCAATTACAAACTCAAAAGACATTGTAAATAAACGAAGACAAAATAAAAAAAATCTATCTTTCTTCAGTACAATTTTGAAAGGATCAAAATTATTTCCAAGCAAACTTATCTTAACGACAGAAACTACACGGGTATTATGAAGTGTGGTATAACATTTAACACATCACACATCGTAAACCTAGACATATGAATGGGAGTAGATTGTTGGATGGGAGGTGCACTAAGGACTAATGTATATTCGGGTATTGTTTCCTCACCATAAATCTAAAAATCAGATCATAAAAGAAAGAATGCCATTTATTGCCAACAAGGATACATCAGATTTTAGAACAGCTCACAGATACCTACCTCCATGAAGAGATATGCTCCTTAAGGAAAACGCAAGCTGGAAACTCCGAATAAGAATCTCGTTGCGAGATTTCTGAAAATATGGGGATAGCAATTAGATTGAACTATTAAGGTTAACCATATGACTGTTAAATTAATGCAGTTCAACCAATAAATTTTCACCCCTTAAGATGCTAAGGCCAACTTTTAGAACAACAGCAATCAGGAGCTTGGATGAATAAACACATGGACATGAACAAGCATGCAACCGTGTTATAGCCCTATCTTAGGGTATGCCATTTGAGTCCAACAAGCAACAGCTATAAGTCCAATGAGCCAGCAAACAAGTGTTGCTGACTGCATGATAGAATCATCAAGCCTCATGAAGATGGCAACCAACTAGAACTCCACTACAGAAACTACACGGTTGCGTTTTCCTTAATGAGTGGTTGGTACACCACTATTATCATTAGTGTGAAAACGTGACATCCTTGCGTGTAACTAATATGTTAGTTCAACTCGGCCAGCCTCAGATGATGATTGGCCTCGTATGAAGCAAATGCCCTTACATTGGATTATGAATAGACTACTCAGATGAAGAAAACAGTACTTGATGGAATATCAGTAGACCAAAGATAATAGTTGAACCAAGAAAAAAAAGAAAACATCAAGGAAAACAAAAGGCATCAACTATGGTCAGAACAAAGTTTACGTGTACTACCTTGTTTTGTGAAAATAACAACACCAGTCCGTAAGTATGAGCAATTGCCTCGTAGTTTGCAGGAGTGTTCAAGTGAGATATTGATTGTACCCAAATTGACGAAAGCAAAAGGCTGATTTGGCGGCTCTTCAGTTTAAGAGAGATTCCCTTCTGCACATGTGCACTGCGATGAGTATTGCTCCAAAATCGTTGTGAGTAGATTTTAAATGAAATACTCTTATCTGTTTGAAATTAAATGTACCGGTTCCTTCTCCAAATTTGCCAAATTCACTGGGCATGAATGCCTTTTCATAGTAGTAGTCCGACTGTAGCTGGATGTCAGTCGTGCCAGTATTGATTGGTTTTTTGTTCCTTCCACATCAATGGGAAATTCATCTGCCTGATCAGCAATTGTTTGCAAGGAAGTGTGGCCCTTTCTTAACTTCTCAAACAGAGCAGGTGAAGAGGAAAATGCTGAAACTGATCTAGAAAGTATCCTCTCAAAATTAGCACGATCAGTCGATATCTGGCTGGCAGAGGAAGTCGGAGGGCAAACTGATGATGGAACAAGTACAATCGAAAATATGCGATGTGCTCCAAGTCTTGTTTCGTGATCCGGAGCAACCATGGCCAGAAGTATCTGATGGAACAATGCTTCGGGAAAAGCCTATTGCAGATAAATCAATAAAGCTTTCTAGTCAACTCAAGTACCATAAATATTAAGAAGAACCATATCAATTCATGGAAATATCTATACCTTGTTTTGATATAATATATTTGGTAAGAATGCAACAAGTTGTGCAGCACGATAGATAGCTGCAATTGTGTTCCTAGCCATAACAGTTATGTTTGAGATGCTCTCCAACATAACTGCCATGACATCCAGGATTGGTCCAGCATCTCCAACCTGCATCAAGGTGGAATCTTAGTTCAGGTTCTCTCCTCAAGCATTTGATAAAAGTGCAGATCCACTGTCCTTGTGCAATATGTGTGTGTGTGTGTGTATTTTTCATCAAAATGTGATATATAACAGGTTTAGAATGAAGCCCTACCTTGTAAGACAATTCTACAAGGCACTCATCAATGACTCTGTGAAACTTCCTGTTCCACTGAATTATTTCTTCTCCTAGTTCTGAGTCATTTAAAGAGCAGTGTATTATTTTCCTCAGGTGCCTCATCATATCACTAAATGCTCCAATTATTGTCACGGATGACTGAGTCTTCGTAGAGCGAGCTAGGGAAGTAGCAACTTGAACAATATCTATTTGCATCTCAGGGTTTCTCAAAACATTCTTGTGATCAAGGTGTTTGATTACAGTAGATAGCAGAAAGTGAGTATTATGCCCTGCAAGTCAGAGATGCATACAGTTTACTCAGAATTGCAAGTCTTGAGAGGAGACAAATTTAGTTTTATGCAACAATGCAAAAAGTATTAACAGTTTAAGAGAGTAGGTAACCAGAGATTTCCATAATCGATTGCATCTCCAGCAAAACAGAAAGTGCTAGCCCATCGTCAGGAGACCATAGATTGCACCGATCAAAGTAACGGAATAACGCTTCGAGAACACGCCTCACAGTTGTAGCCTCTTTGGCCAACTTTGCCATGTTATTCAAACAAACTCTTGACCAGAATTTAGGGCTTCCTTTATCTGCTCTGTTCAGAGAATACATCATATTAACAAGGAAATTCACTGGTTCTATATTATAAAGATCAAAGTGAACCTAAAATCCTTATTACATGGTAGAATAGTCTTTCTCATTAACAATTTTTCTCCAAGAAACAGCCCGTGTCATGACATTTTGTTCTTGAACTTCATTGTTCTGACTATCCTGGTCACTGTTGCGCGGATAATTGGATTCTTTAGGTTGGTCATGACAATTCTCTAGGACAGCAGAAACAACCTGATCTTTTGATAAACAAGGAAAGATAGTTATTGAACAGCAGTACGCGAAAATATGGAATGAAGTGCTAAGGCAGCAGGTTCTAAACATTAACTGAAGCCTTGTTTAAAAAACCCACAGGAAAATTAAAAAAAAGAGAGAAAAGGAAGACAAGGGAAGTAAGCAGCCGTAAATACATGCAAATTCTAGAAAATCAAATACAAAATGTATCAATCACTTGGAGTTTTGAATTTGGCCCATTCTTAGTAACCATTAACTTTCGATACGCGAGATGGTTCCAGAAAGGAAAGTGTAATGGAGCTTAAATGCATAACCTCGAAGATAATCAAAATTTCCAGCACAAAGTACTGTGCTAGTAAGCTCTAGTTCTCCGTGCCAATCAAGTTACCAATCAAGAGTTGTAATTTTGTATGGTATTTTATTGCTTGTGGGGTAAGAAGACGGTTACTTTTTGGATGGCAACACGTGTAATTTTGATGTTATAGTGTGAGTGGGAATGGATAAATGGAAAGGGGGAGCTTTCGTTGGGACTACAAAAAAAACGTGTGTAACTTAACAGGGATGGAGGATATACTATGCTTACTCTGGATTTATGATAGAATAATCATCGGAAGACAAAGAAATGTATAACGGAGAATCAGATGTGCTAAAGAAAATTTTCAAATGTTGTACCAGGCAAATTTAAACAAACAAGTAGATAAAATTAATCAAGAAAGACTTACATTATCAAAGTCCGTTGATATGTGACAGACTTCTCCCATGAACCATATCTATATATCAAAAGATGTAGATTATCAAAGACTTGAAATCTGTTAACTGTAGAGTAGTCAACTCAGATATTTGATTGTCCAGAATATTCTCCGAACATTACAAGAAAACATCAAACAGAAAAACAAAAAAGTCAGAGTAAATAAACAAAGGGAGAACCGAAGTTTCATAACTACTCTAGATAGAGGAATTGTCTAGGAACAAATTATTAATTTTCTAAGAGACACAACTTGTCTCGACCTGGGTGAATGTTTGAGCAAAGAAAAATGATAAAAGCACCTACTACAGCTACATTTGACTTTTTTCAACAATAAGCATTAATAAAGAATTGCAATATGACAGGAGTATTGTTTATTTGTTTGATTTCCATAGTGTTGAAATAGTAAATGAGTCAGATAAACAACTACAGTGGTAGAATATGTCAGTGTCATCAATCTAGATGGATTCAATCAGGTGACAAGATCCTTTGAGAAAAAACAACAAAACATGATTCACAGACAATCAGACATACTATTGGGATATTATGGATACAAAAAAACAAAGAGCTTACTGTAGATGAGAGCGCTTGAAGCCCAGCACAACGTAGCTGCAGTGTTCTTCCGTCATTTCCCATATCTTGAGCTAGATTGCAGATTTTGGGAATCAAACCTTCCAAGTTAAACATATAGGTACTGTCCCTCTAAACAAGAAGGCAGTACTCAATAAGTCCAGTTTACCTATTGCAAGAATCTACTATCTAAGAATGCTAAAGTGGCACCTGATTATTTATAAAGTCAAAAAGAGCCTGGCAACCAATAATTTGCAGTTCATCATGCCTTGTTTGGTCCAGTAGAATGTGTATTATACTAAGAAAGCTACCGGCAAAAAGTGGCCTGCAAAATGATACTTGGTATTATTGTCACGACTTAAATTATTTTCATTCACTGGATTGGATAACATCATAAACTTACTTCAAATTTTCCAGATGGATAGAGTATCCATCTGGAAAGACTAACTAAAGTAAATTTGGACTCAAATTTGAGATCCCCCATGAGCTCACTTATGATTCTCAAAAACAGTTTTTGCATATTTCCTTGGTTGATGATGGATGCATCATCTTTACCTTTGACATAATAAAGTGGTAATACTATAGAACTTTGTGTGCCACCATCAAAGGGACAATAATTTCTCATGGATGAATGGACCTCCCAAAATAACTAATAAATAGCAACGCAAAAATATGAATATGATAAAATGTGAGATACATTGATGCTTAAACTCACATTTGCTGCTGGCAAGATACAATCAGCTTTCGGTATATGCACATGACAATTTTTACTGCCTTGACATTTTCATGCCTTAGTTCCTTATAGCACCTCTGTTCAAGTAAACTGGTAATCTGATAGATAAAGTATCAGTTGTCATTGTGATATTAGATGAATAGTATAATACAATTTTGGTTGATAAACATTTAAGGGGAAAAACAAGAAAAAGAGAACCACAACACGCAATAGCAACAATGAGACAGAGAGCTGACAATAATACCATAAAAACAAATAAATTATTCATTGTTTGATGTACACGCTAATAAAAGCACCAAGATACCTTAACTTACCAGTCCGGATAAACACATACAGAGGTCAATTCAATATGAGAGAGAATATGTTGGAGCATTATACAAATTCACAAGTCACTGGAATGTATACATTCAAACTGGGAAGGACGGATTGAATTGAATCCAACATACATGTTCCACTCAAGTTCACATGATTCTAATTCAAGACCCAGAATCAATATTAGCTTCAAACACCATGTAAAGAAAAAAATGGTCCTAGAAGAAGATCATGATCAGGTGACCTTATGGTAGGAGAATACAGGCATGAATGTAATGCAATTCTCAAAAATGTGTATAAAATAATAATAGTAAAAGGTAAGAACCTGCATTTTCAGTCATAAAGAAACCTAACCTTAGGCACCCGCAGTGGATTTTTAGATGCATATTCACACAATTTGCCAATTTTTCGATCATTAGGTTCTTCCTCCTGTAAAAAGCAGAGGGCCCTGTTAGTGAAATATGAGAGAAAAATATCCACAGGGATGTAGTGCTGTTAATCGCACTTCCATCTCACAATAAGTCGAGAAAAAGGTTAGTGCAAAACGAATCTAAGAAGAAACACTAGTTATATGCGATTTGAGGTGTCATTCTCATTATAGAACAAAATCGAGACTGATTCCTAACTAATGATCTTTACACACAACAGAAAAGTCTGCACTCTGCAGCTCGTATCCAGCTATACTCATCAGATGTGCAAAGATGAACACACTTTTAGAAATGATCACTATCGTATATGTCTCTGATAAAACCATCTAAACGAAATGAGATATATCACGTACGATACAGAAACCAATAAATATTCCTGATAAGTGAGGTCAAACGCAAGCATTAGTATTCCTCCCCTTGGCAACCAATAATCTTATGTCAGTCAGTCAGCCTCCTAATCTAAATCTACCAACTCCAGGCCTCCAAGGGCCAGCATTAAACATAGTCATGAAGAAAGCATGTTACCTTATGAAGACTCTACAGCTAGCTTCGAACAAATGGCTATTTAGCCCTATGTTAGTACACATCTACCAGATCATGAGATGGAAGAAAATATAGAGATTAAGCGGTATCAAAATCAAATGAAATAACGTTGCCAGCAGATATAAAAAATGAATCTAATAATGTAGTACAACATGTATGAACAATCAAAAAAAAAAAAAAAAGAATTAAAAAAGAGAAGAAGAAGATGCATACCGTATTGCGAGGGAAGATATCAGCGAGCAAATTCTTGTAGCGTTTGACAGGATGACGCGATCTGGGACGCATAGCAGGGCAACAGACGCACAAGGTGTCGCAGACCGGCATCATTCGTTTCGACATTATTCCCATTAATTACTCTATAATCAATTCAATTCAATTCAACAACAACTTTCTTTCTTCCTTCTCTGTTTCGAATCGAATGATTGATGAATGATGATCTGATAGGTTTCTCCACTTTAAAAAGTTTAAAAAGAATGTCGTTGAAGAAGACGAAGACGGTGATCGGTCGGAGGTTTTACAGTAACCTCCGACGCGTAGAAGAGAATGATGATTGAGGGGTGGAGATTGTTTGGTTTCCTTAATTTCCTTTGATTTGGAAAAAATGACACGCCTCTCTCAGAATATGCATCATCATTGATCGATCACACGTAAATGTTCCTGTTCGTGGAGAAGAGAGGAGAGGGTTTGTTCGTCATTTTGTTTTTTTCTCTTTTTCTTTTTCTTTTTCTTTTTTTATCTAGTCTTCCATTCCATGACAGCTATACGACGGCATAAACTATTTTAAGCCACGTCGATTTCACACCACTACTATCGCCCTCCAGGTTCCCATCTTAGCTTCATTTTATTTTTGGCTAAATTAAAAAGTAGTAAAGTTTAGGTGAAAAAATTGATCAAATGACAATCAACTTTTTTGTTGTTAATCTTGGTATAATATTGCCTAAGTTAGAATTAATTATTGACAAATATGAAAAGACAATCATACACTTTTCAATATTAGTTACAAAAATCCATAATGAAGACATTAATTGAGTTGGAGTAAATGTAGAATGTAACTGTAGACATATATCAATATTCTTTCGGACATATGTCAGTGCTAATACAAAATATATCTGTAGCATTAACGGACATGTTCAGAGTCTGACACTTTTAGACACATATCAATACTCTTTCAGACATATGCCAGTGCCGGTACGGACATATGTTCGTGGTATATGGATATGTTCATAATCTGCACCTGTAGACTTGTTTATCAACATATTAAACATGAAGTATGAAGATTTGCATCAACAAAGCATTATGGACAACGTGAAAAGTGTAGGAAATGTTGAATATATATTAATAGATATTTTAATTAACTTGGTTTTGGTAAGTTTAATTTGTAAAATTTAGGCTCAAGGGTATAAATGGAAGATCAATCATGACTTCGTGCTAGAATCAGATTTGGCACAATTATGCCGTTTTGGTGCCTGAAATCGTGCAATTCCTCAAAAATGCGATTATGACCTACAAAAAACACGCAAAGTTGGTAATTGACCATAAAACGATACAAATATTACATCTAAGGCTTAAAAAACGAGGGTTTAAAAGCATGCTCTATCGCACATTTCATTGTCACATCATACGTACTGTATATCTAACGTGAAAGAAGGAAGCGAGAACAGATTCAATTAGAAGAAGGAAAAAGAGCAAAATTTGAATAGGAATAGAAACTGATCCCAGCAAAACAAGGACTCTAAAACCCAAGGCTAATTAATTAATTTCTTATTAAATAAAGTAATTAACTAATTATCAAAATATAATAATGAAGAAGGAAAAGAAAAACGGGGTTTCACAGTTTGAGTCTAGGTTGTTTTAGGTTTTGTTTGCTCGGGACGAGCAAAGGTTCGGTTTGGGGAATTTGATGAGACCGTAATTTAGAGGTTCATCATGTTCTTTTAATTGTACTTTTGTTAGTCTTTTCTCTTATTTTATAGTGTTATTGTTCGTTTTTATGCTTTTGTATTTTAATTGTGTTTTGTAGGTTTTCTTAGGTTTTATATATGAACCAGGGGGAATATTTTGGAAGGTCGTGTTTGAGTTATAAGGCTCAAAAATCCAAAAACCCGTGGAAGACAAGCATTTAGCAGAAAACTGGAGGTGTCGCGACACGTTTTTAAAACGCGACACAAACTTACGAAGCTGGTGATTTTGTATTTTTGGACGTTAATGTGTCAAATTAAGTTTTATATTTATTTGTAGCTAAGAGTTAGTATCTCAACACTATAAAAACTATAGTGTAGTGAAAGCTAATCCCGAGTGTCGGTCTTTCAAGAACTTAACTAAGCTGAGTCTTGTTTACGAATAATTGTTTATTAGTGAGAAAGTAGTAAAAAGGGTTTTGTGCTTTGGCAGCAAAAAATGACTATTTAAATATAAACAACAATTGAGAATAGAACGTACGTAATAAAACTTGGATTATATGAAAAGAATTATGGAGTGGTGATTTAATCTAATGCTAGATAGCAGGATTCAATAATCTATGCAATTGATAAATAGGTATGTGTTCGTGATTCTTGCAACTTGCAACGACGGAATGCAACCGTATAGCATTAAAAGAGGCATCAAGACTCCAATGGACTATAGACTAACCTGTTAATGTGATTTGATGTTTGATTCAACCTATGGAGCGAAAAACTTCCTTAGATGATTTTGGGGTTAGGAACAACGAAGATCGATTCAATCCATGTAAAACTCCTTGGATGATTTTGGAGTTAGGAATTCCAATCATCAATTCACATATACAAGATAGTGGAATATATAAAACCTATATCAATTATATGCATAGATTACGAAGAACCCTAACTAGCATACATATGATTCATCACCACCCCATAACCGGGTGTTTAGCTACTAATAGATTTGGAATTCATAATCATAATCATAGCATAAAACATGAAAGACACTAACGATAGATAAACCCCAAAGTAATTGCGTTGATACAATTGTTACCGTAGATGTCACGAAGCCTAGGTAATCAATGAAGAACTCGAACTCAATCAATGGAAAAATACCGTATATTAATCCTTGGAATAATAATCATAAGTTGAATTACGAGAGAATGAAAGGTACAAGGGTTATGAAAAAGGGTACATGAAAGTAAAAGCTAGAGGTCATATAAATACAAGAAATTTCGTGCACAAAGGAGTTTGGGACTCCAATTAGTAGTTGGCGTCCTAATAGGAGTTGGAAACCGCCAGGCGAATCCTAATTACAAGAGCTAGCGACTGAGTCGGCATTCGACAAGATTAAATATTCCGAATTTTACCTTGATTCAAAAATAAAAGTTGTATCTCTTTGAATTATCTACGCGTGGCCACCAAATTCAGGTTAATCGGAGTTCGTATGAGAAAGTTATGGCCAAAATGCCAAGGCTGCTCCATCGTAGTTCGAATGACGCGCGCTTTCGCTTGAACGGCTCTAAAATCTTCGTCCGAACTCCGAATCCACTTCCGTTTCGACCGTTCAACTGTTTTCAACCGCCTTTGAGGCCTTGGAACTTTTATGCTTCCACTAATGTATTAATATGCACTGGTTTAGCCTTGTTTCAATACGGTTTCACCAAACACCTATAAAACACACCAAACACGAAAACGTAACTAAACTCGACAAAAATAAACAATTACAAGAATTAAGAACAATGAAACAACGATAAAAAAGACAAGATTAGACGGTATAAAACCGACTCATCAGACGTGTCGTGACACAAAGTTACGAGGCTAAATTATTCTAGAAATTTGGATATGTCACGACACGTTACGGGAAGCCTAGCCGGATTCTACTCAGATTCTATCTCTATATGTATGTATTTTTTTACCTCTTTTTCATAGTACTTTCAATTTAGACAATTGTAAAAGCTTTAAGAACCCTAGTATTGATCTTGTGTGATTTGAGCTTGGTTTATTCATCTTGTAATATCATACGATTCGTCGATTTACGTTCGAAGGTTATAGATTCGATTATTTATTCATATTACTTTCACAATTCGCTTTCTTGTGATCGTTTATGCTTGATATTGTTATCTCCATTAATGTTATGTCTATCATGTCAATAAATATGAATATGTATGATATTTACATGATCATGAGTAGCTAATCTCTTCGTGAATGCGGTAGTGATATGATGATATATTCACATGTATTAGGATATAAGCTTCGAGTTCATTCGTGCGAGTTAAGCTAGTCTAAAATCTTCGTAAACCTGTTAATTTGATTCGCTAGTCTAAAATATTCAAATAGTTTGTTCAAGGATTACTTGTCTGGTAATCAAGTAATTACTCTAGTTTGAAATTCCCGAAAACGTATTGGTTAAGATCGCTTTAAAGGTTTTTGGATAAATAACACATGACAATCGTATGAATGCCATAGTTATAACTCGTATACTTGCTTTCTGATTATTTCTACCGCGTTCATATTTCTCCTTATATTTCATCTACCGTTTAATTGATTTGCTTGTTTAATTGTTAGTACAATCACAACAAATCATTCACTGTCACTCTGCAAACTCATACGTTCACTACTATGTCAGATTAATGTTGCCTAGTTAACTCCTTCGACAACGAATTTGTGGTTAAGCTTGTTTCTATTTGCAACACTACTTTATTACACTGTTTTAGAAGTAATAATTTGAGCACATCATGTACGATAGATTCATTTTTTAGTAGTGTATGAAGTTATGTGGGACGGCTAAAAATGACAAATGTATGCGGAAGGGAGGGAGTAACTAATACATGTTTTCAAAAATTATATTCCTCATACCCGAATAAAAATAAAATACAAAAGTGTAACACAATTAACATGGTAGGTTCCCGATAACCACGGGGTGACATGTGGTCTCCCAACCAAATATTATTATTTTACTAACATAATTTCACATGTTATGGTTGTTTTTTTGGCACCCGCACCCCCGACATATCCCCCTCCTCCCCCCCCCCCCCCCAAAAAAAAATAATAAAATATGTATTTTTTTATACTAATTTAACAATAAAATGAAAAGTCTCTCTGGCACCCTTGGCGACTGTTGTGGCTAGGGCTTGAAGGTCTTCTCCGTCTGCCATCGTTGATTGTAAACCCTAGCATCATGAAATTCTTATTACTCTTAGATTTGTACCTGGGGAAAGAGACAAAGAGTGGATGGTACGTATTTTAGAGGGAGAAAGTAGAGAGAACATATAATGCTATCGGGTTAAAAATGGAGGAAGATAACAGCGGTCTGTAAATGAACAAGGCGAAGATGTCTCCTATATTTTATCCACGCGCTTATTTAGACTGATTATTATACTTTAATTAATCATGTAAACGTGGTGACTCACTTATCTTGTGATTTGATAGGTGTCGTTTCATCTTGATATTTAACAAACAAATTACTTAGATCTTGCGATCTAATTTGACGGACGGATCTTTTATGTGAAAGATATTTGGAAATTTTTAAAAAGGTCACTGTGCACACGATCCACGATGTGATTGTAGACACGCAAAATGTGTCGAATAAATTGTTAAAATCATTAAATTTGATTTCCCGTATTTAATTGGAATTTTACCAAATTTTATTCCAAAATAGTAGTATGGTAAATTAATTGATTTTAGCGACACATGCAAACTATGGAGTATTTTCGATTACTTCACATTAAAAATGATGTGAATACTCGGAAATATTAAAACCGATCAAACGCCGCCACGTTGAAAGGATGATGTCAAAATGCACCCTTCAAATTAAATCAAGACATGGAGAAGATGATAATTCGACCAATGGGATCGCGACACATCATAAATGTGATGCAATTATTCAAGAAAAGGAAAAAGCTTTTAAAAAATGGATTTCCATCCTTACCCCTCTTCAAAAAATGGATTTCCATCCTTACCCCTCTTCCACATCTATAAATAGAGGTCTTCCATCAAATTGGAAAAAAAGAAAGAAAGAAGAAAAAGCAGGATAAGGAGAAGAGAAGGAAGAAGAAAGAGAAGAAGAGAGACTCCACAAGTGAAGAGCAAGAGCCCAAATCCTCTCATCCTCTCAAGATCCGCCTTTGAAGTTCGAAGAAGCATTCAAGAAGTTCACCGGCAACTGAAGCAAAGCCTACGTTTGATCCAAGAAGAAGTCCTCGCACACTTGGAGAAACATTATTGGAAGATCGACCGCCACAAAGGAAGATCGAAATCCAAAAGCCCCGAAGAAGCCCGAGCAAAGTTCTTGAAGTTCTTCATCAAATTCAAGCCAAAAGCAACGTTAGATCCAAGATCAAGCTGAAAAGCCCTTGAAGAAACGTTTTCCAAAGGCCAAACTTCCATCGGTGAAGATCAAAATCCAAAAGCCTTGAAGAATCCCAAGCAAAGTTCTTGAAGTTCTTCATCAAATTCAAGCCAAAAGCAACGTTAGATTCAATATCAAGCTAAGAAGCCCTTGAAGAAACGTTTCCTGAAGGCCAAACTTCATCTACAGAAGATCAAAGGCCAAATTCTGTGACGATCTAGAAGCGTTCTTCGTGGAGTTCATCCATTTCTCAAGAAGTTCGTTATCGTCCGCCCCAAACACTTCCAAGTTCGCGATTTGATTCGAGATTAAGCCAAGAAGCCCCCGAATCATCGTTTCCTCAAACTCGAAGTCATAAAATCCTAAAGCGGACACTTTGAAGATCCAAGTTCGCCGCATTAGAAGACTAGAATCATAGGATTGTAATAGAGAATTGTACCCGCACTCATCAAATCAATAAAATTTCATTTGAGCAATTTTATTTGCTACAGATTTTTGGCACGTCCAGTGGGACTTCTCTACCTCTCATCCCTAGTCATCGTCTAAGAGAAACAAGGAAAGATGGTCCGAAAAGCAAATAAGAGTACTTCACAGGTGTCGGAAGATGTAAGTTCCAAAGATGTCGAAGAACTAGCCGTGAATGTCCACGCTTCGGAAGCTGTCCTCAAGGAACCTGGTACAAACACTGGTGAAAATGATGGTGATGAAGCCTCTGTGAGTAACGACTCCCAACCACCATCTCCTCGCAATCAGGAGGTTCCCCCATCAAACCCAGTTGTGAATAGTGGGCTGTTGGAATCTCAGTTGATGACTTTGGAAAAATCCATGGAATTCCTCATGAAACACGCTGAAGAACAAGACTCGAAAATTGCAAAGCTCTTAGATCGAGAATCTAAGATTGAGAAACTCTTGAATAAAGAAGAAGCCGAAACCAGCAAAGTGGGAGAGAAACGCTATGAAGAACCACTGTACAAGCAGCCACAATCAAACTTGAAGATGAAATTAACCCATGAAGAAGTGTCAATCTCCCCAGAAGGGACAATCCCAGCTAATCAATTAAAAGAATTCATCATGGGTGTCTGAAGGAGAGACTTGATGAAAACTACAAATCATCCTTCACTTATAGTAAGCCATACACACGGAGGATTGATACTTGAGGATGCCCACAGGATATCAACCACCCAAGTTTCAACAATTTGATGGTAAAGGGAGCCCAAAGCAATATGTGGCACATTTTGTTAAGACATGCAACAATGTTGGAACCTATGGCGACCATCTGGTAAAACAATTTGTTCGCTCACTAAAGAACAATGCATTCGATTGGTATACTAACTTGGAGGCTGGATCCATAGATAGTTGGGATCAACTGGAGCAGGAATTCCTTAATCGTTTCTATAGCACAAGAAGAACTGTTAGCATGATTGAGCTCACCAACACACGCCAGTGGAAAGAAGAAGCCGTCATGGATTACATCAATCAATGGAGGAACTTGAGTCTCAATTGCAAAGATCGATTGTCTAAGGCTTCAGCAATCGAGATGTGCATCCAAGGAATGCAATGGGGTCTTCGATACATTCTTCAAGGAATCATGCCACGCTCATTCGAAGAACTAGCGACTCCAGCCCATGACATGGAATTAAGTATGGCTTCAAGTGGAATTGAAGGTCCTCCTGTGCAAGATTCGCGTAGGATTGACACCAAGAGAGGGCGTAAGCCTCCATTCAAAGGTAAAGAAGCAATGGCTACAAACGTCACAAAGATCAAGGTATCAAGGGCGACAAAGGACAAAGAAAAGGTGAACTATACACCAACAAACAACGCTCCGCCAAAAGACGAGCAAAGAAGGTCAACTCTGAAGGAACTGATGGCAAAGCAGTATTCGTTCCTCGACTCCAATGTCCCTGGGATATTTGATGATTTGTTGAAGAATAATTTGATCGAGTTGCCTGAAATGAAGAGACCTGAAGAAGAAGGTCGTTCGGACGACCCCAAGTACTGCAAGTACCACCGTCTCGTGAGTCACCCGATACAAGATTGTTTCATCTTCAAGGAGAAGGTGATGAAATTGGCCCGGGAAGGGAAGATTTCACTAGTTGAGGAAAATGCAAATGTCAACACCATCTCGTCTGGCGAAAATCATGAGGAAATTGACCAACCCTCACTAGAAGAACCTCCAGACAAAACATGTGCTCCCACCGAAGTGGTAAAACCCATTGATTGTATGACAACTATCTCCTTTTAATGATGAAGATCTCTTACTTGGATCTAAGCCTCACAACAGACCATTGTTCGTGTCCGACTTTACTCGTGATCACAAGGTGAAAAGGATACTCATTGATGGTGGTTCTGCCGTCAATATCTTGCCCCTGCATACCATGAGAGAAGTAGGAATACCTGTAGAAGACCTCGCCAGTAGTCGACTGATGATTCAAGGCTTCAACCAAGGAGGGCAGAGAGCAATGGGCATTGTGAGATTAGAGTTGATGATTGACAATATGTCATCAACAACGCTCTTCCATGTTATTGATGCCAATACTCCTACAATTTGCTTTTGGGAAGGCCATGGATACATGAAAATAGTGTAGTCCCCATGACTTTACACCAATGCTTTCAATATTGCCAAAATGGAGTAGTGAGAAAGGTGCTTGCAGATGGCAAGCCATTCACGGAAGTCGAATCTTATTTTGTCGAATCCAAGTATTACAAAGAACATATGAAGGGTCGAACTCGTTTGGCGGCGAGTCAAGAGATCAAGTGAAAAATCCTGACAAGGAAGAATTTGCTCCTCAGATCTGCCCCGGTGAGGTCTCACATGCGAAAGATGAAGGGTTGAGTGGACTAACTCTACCATTGACAAAGCTTAGCCTCACCATTATGGTCCAACCACCCCTTAAGGATTTGTTCGCCCAGTCCACGGAGGTTTGAATGAACATGAGACTTCATCACATAAAGTCGAAAATAAGCATTTTGGACCAAACGCTTTCAAGCTTTTGATAAAGGCAGGATATGATCCTAAGAATGGCTCTCCTCTGAGATTAAATACATCAAGATCTTCTAGCTCACAAGGTGGTGGAAAAACTCGAGAAGGTCTTGGTTTTCAACGGCCTAACCCTGTCCGCATCACCATAAAACGAGCCACAAGCAATTACGTGAGCGGAAATGACAACTCATTCACCGAATGTGCTTCTGACCAAAATTGTGAGAAACCATTGCACAAGTCTGGCTTTGAAAGGTTGGGGGCCAATTAGACAGTCCGCACATCAAAGACTGGGGGCAATTAGTAAACATGCACGTCAAAGACTGGGGGCAGTTAAAAAGTCTGTGTATCAAAGGTTGGGACCAATGAAATCATGCACTTCAGGAACTAGCAAGTTAAGTAACTCCGACAAACTGCGAAGTCTAGTTTCATCTCGCATGATGCGGACCGAAGATATCAAGGTGTCATACGGTGAAACCCTCAAGGTCAAAAGGGTGACGATAATCCACACAAGAGTCCGAGATAATATCGAAGATGAAAATGAAAGTGTTGAATCATCATACCACATCACCCTTAAGGATTGTGATGTCATTGAAGAAGAAGAAGATGTTGAAGTAGCACCTCCTGAATTTGAATAAGGGATAAATGCCACCATCGATGAACTAAAAGAGGTCAATCTCGGTGATTCAAATGATCCCCGACCCACGTACATAAGCGCTTTGTTAAGTGCCGATGAAGAGATTGCTTACATTGCCCTGTTAAAGGATTTCATGGATATGTTTGCTTGGACATACAAAGAAATGCCTCGCCTCAATCCCAAGATAGCGGTGCACCAACTCTCGGTAAAGAATGGAGCTCGTCCCGTCAAGCAAGCTCAACGGAGATTTCGTCCTCAGTTGATTTTGCCAATCGAAGTGGAAGTGAATAAGCTAATTGAATCAGGTTTCATCCGTGAAGTCAAATACCCTACTTGGATTTCTAACATAGTCCCGGTAAGAAAGAAGAATGGACAAATTCGAGTATGCGTAGATTTTAGAGATCTAAATTACGCATGCCCCAAGGATGACTTTCCGTTGCCCATACCGGAACTCATGATTGACGCCACTATAGGTCACGAAGCACTATCTTTCATGGACGGGTCCTCAGGATACAATCAAATTCGCATGGATCCAAAGGAAGAAGAACTAACGGCTTTTCGCACTCCAAAAGGGATATATTGTTATAAAGTAATACCGTTTGGTCTCAAGAATGCTGGAGCCACCTATCAAAGAGCAATGCAAAAGATATTTGACGACATTCTTCACAAGAACGTCAAATGCTATGTTGATGACTTGGTGGTAAAATCAAGGAGGCAAACAGATTACTTGCAAGACTTGAGGGAGGTCTTTGAGCGATTAAGAAAGTACCAACTGAGGATGAACCCTTTGAAGTGCGCATTTGGAGTTAGCTCTGGAAAGTTTCTGGGCTTTATTGTTCGACAACAAGGAATAGAAATCGAGCAAGCCAAAATTGATGCGATAATGAAGATGCCTGAGCCAAAAAACATACATGAGCTTAGAAGCTTGCAAGGGAAGATAGCTTACCTCCGGAGATTCATATCCAACCTCGCAGGAAGGTGTCAACCATTTAGTCACCTCATGAGAAAAGATGTTCCATTTAATTGGGATCATGCTGGTAGGAATGCATTCGAATGCATCAAGTCATATCTTATGAAGCCGCCAGTGTTAGGAGCTCTGATACCATGACGCCCTTTGATTATATACATAGCTGCACAAGAACGTTCCATGGGAGCATTGTTGGCTCAAGAAAACAACAATGGGAAAGAGAATGCACTTTACTATTTGAGCAGAACGATGACGCCAAATGAGCTAAAGTATTCCCCCATCGAAAAGCTTTGTTTGGCTCTCGTCTTCGTGATCCAAAAATTGAAGCATTACTTCCAAGCCCCCACAATTCATCTTGTTTCAAGAGCTAATCCATTGAAGTATGTTATGTCAAAGCCGGTACTCTCAGATGGGATTTCCAGGTGGTATTTGCAGATTCATACGTGCCGCAAAAAGCCGTCAAAGGGCAAGTCTTAGCTGACTTCCTAGCTGATCATCCGATACCTGCAGAATGGGAGTTAACGAAAGATTTTCCTAACGAAGACATTATGACAATCGAAGTAATCCCTCCATGGAAAATGTACTTCGACGGAGCCTCACACGTAAAGCAGGCGAGTTGTGTTTCTCTCGCCCAATGGGGAAGTTCTGCCATACTCATTCACTTTGACCCAAAATTGGTCAAATAATGTTGCAGAATATCATGCGTTGATTCTCAGATTAGAGATGGCGGTTGATGCAAAGAGATTACATCTCAACATCTATGGAGACTCTAAACTAGTGGTCAACCAGGTGCTAGGGGATTATGATGTCAAGAAACCTGAACTAGCCCCATATGTTTGCTATGCTAGAAAATTGATCGGATGGTTAGAGGATGAGTCAATCGAACATGTTCCACGAGGAAATAATGGTCGAGCCGACGCTCTAGCAAAACTTGCTTCCACTATTGTGATGCCTGACAAGAGAGTCCATATCCCTGTTTGTCAAAACTGGATCGTTCCGCCTATACTTGAAGATAGTGAAGGTGGTGAAGAAAACAATGTCGTGGAGGTATATGAGATCGAGAAAGAAGACTGGCGACAACCTCTAGTTGATTACCTGAAATACGCAAGTTGCCCCATGAACTACGCCATAGAGCATAAATTAGACGTCGAGCAGCTTGCTTCATATACTACAATGACACCCTCTATAGACGCTCATTCAATGAGGTATTTTTGCGATGTTTAGGCGATGAAGAAGCTGTGCAAGCAATGGAGGAAGCACACTCTGGCGTTGTGGTGCTCACCAGTCGAGTCCGAAATTGCACTTTCGAATTAAGAGAATGGGATACTATTGGCCCACCATGGTCCGAGACTGCATGGAATATGCACAAAGATGTCAACCTTGCAAATTTCATGCAAATTTTATCCATCAACCACCTGAGCCGCTACACCCAACTGTCGCCTCATGGCGATTTGATGCGTGGGGATTGGATGTGGTTGGTCCAATGACGAAATCTTCCGGCGGTCATTTGTACATCCTGGCAGCAACCGACTATTTCTCTAAATGGGCGGAAGCAATACCACTTAAGGAAGTGAAGAAAGAGAACGTTGCTGACTTTATACGTTCCAACATTATCTTTCGACACGGCGTTCCACGCTACATAATCACCGACAATGGAAAGCCATTCTGCAACAGCGTGATTGATAAGTTGTGCCAACAATTTGAATTCAAGCAGAGGAAATCTTCGATTTACTATGCGGCAGCCAATGGTCTCGCAGAAGCCTTCAATAAAACATTGTGTAACTTGTTGAAGAAAGTGGTAGCAAAGTAAAAAAGGGACTGGCACGAGAGAATCGGAGAAGCATTGTGGGCTTATAGGACGACACATCGAACTCCTACCCAGGCCACCCCTTACGCACTGGTTTATGGAGTAGAGGTTGTCCTTCCCTTGGAACGACAGATTCCATCCCTGAGGATCACAATCCAAGAAGGGCTCACTAAGGAATAAAATGCTCGCCTACGACTGGAAGAGTTAGAATCACTGGATGAGAAAAGGCTAGAAGCCCAACAAAGACTCGAATGCTATCAAGCTCGCGCCTCTAGAGCATTCAACAAGAGAGTTCGTCCTCGCTCTTTCCAAGTGGGAGATCTTGTTCTCGCTGTAAGAAGACCAATCATCATGACCCACAAGACTGGGAATAAGTTCACATCAAAGTGGGACGGGCCATATGTCATCAAAGAAGCATACACAAACGGCTCCTACAAACTCAGAGCTGATGATGGATTAAGAATTGGACCCATCAACGGGAAATTCTTGAAGCGGTACTACCCATTAAAAAAAAGAGAGAGAACGAAAAAGAGAGAGAGAGAGAGAGAGAGAGAGAGAGAGAGAGAGAGAGAAAAAAAAAAGAGAAAAAGAACAAAAAATGCAGAAGCCCTCAAAACAAAGCAGGGGTGCTTAGATTATAACGCTCATGACCCGCATGAGCATAAACTGCGTACGGTGACCACCAGTGGTAGTACATGTGGCTAAACTGTTAACTTACCCCACTAAAGGCATTTTATAGTGGTTAAACTTCAAATACCTCACCTAGTCTAAGGTGGTTAAACAATAGATACTCCTGGCCCACATGAGTATAAACTGTGCATCGCACCCCTCTTCCAATCACAAAGTCATCTTTGAACTACGTTTTGACTTGATCCTCTTTCAGGGGTACGTAGGCAGCTTAGTTCATTCTAAGTTCAGTCATAAGTATCAGAGTTATATGTTTATTTATACAGAGCAATATGATACTCAACACGAAAAGCATGCAAAAGTGATATGGCAAAAGGAAGATAATCTTTATCATTCATCACAAAAGATAGCAACATCTGTTACAAGAAGGAAAACAAAAGCAGTAGAGGCAAATGACAATCCCTAAAAAGGCTTCAAAGTCTTCAGCTCTTCATGAGCAGCCTCCAACTCTTCCCTTAAGATGTCCAACTTCTTCTTGGCTTCGTCAATCGGTAAAAAGGTGTTGTTCAACTCAACAGCTTCTTTCTCCATATTGGTGATATCCGCCTCAGTAGCCTGAAGGAGCTTTGTCATAGGCTGAAGCGATGCTTCAAGTTTATTTGCCTTCTTGTACGAAGACTTAAGCTTCTTCTCAATGGCTTTGATTTCATTAGACTCTTTAACCAAATTTGCTTTAGCTTCCTCGAGACGGGCCCCGGATTCGATAACCCGTTGCGCAAGTGATTCATTAGAAGGAAAATCAGCAAAAGCAGACTTGGCTACATCAAACATGCAAGCTTTCTCAAAGAACGAATCAAACAAAGCCTTCAAGAAAGGGACGTCAATGAATTTGAAGCGCTCCAATCTTTCCAACACAACTAGGATCTCATCTTTAAGGCATGACACCGCATCTAGAGGTGTCTCAGCAATCCTGGTGCTAAGCTCGTCCCACAAAAGACTGAGACACCTTTTCTCCCATTTGTCTACAAACCTTTCGCCATGAAAGACAGAAACAACAGGACAATGAGGAGCAATAGGCAAAGGAGTAGCAAGATAAGGAGATTCTTCCTGGTTCTCTATCACGATGGGCATGACCTCGATGGGGGATGCAATTTGTGAAGACATGGGAGTCTCTGGAGCCAATACTACTTGGGGCTCATGATCAGCACTGACAAAATTCGGTATGACATTTTCCAACTGCTAGAAAGATCATCAAGTCAAAATCATGTGGCAAAAGAAACAAAGGAAGAAAGTGTTTGAAGTCACTACCTCCCGAGCAAAGTCTACTAACGATGCTGGGACACTTGAAGCATCGCCGCACTTTTCCCCATCCATCGGTCTAGAGGCCCCTTCTCCCCTTTGTCGCTTCCAATGACGGTCAGAATTATTGCAACTCACACTTTCATCAATATCGGAAAGAATATTCTTCTTACCTAATGATATAGAATGGCGATTAACAAAAGGAAGAAGAAAATGAAGCGAGGAAGGAGAATAAAGGATATACCTCTAGCGACCTCGGGAACATCAGCAGGCGCAACATCTATTCGTGCAAGCTCGGCTTTCTTCTTGGGTGCCAAACGATCGATATTCATTTCAAGATAGTCACCGCCGAACTTTAGCCACCAACGCAAATAGCCACTGGTGTGATCCTTTCTTACAGAAACGGAAGCTCCGGGAAACCGTGCCTCATCAAAAGATTGGAAAAATGTGCTCATTCTCCAAAATGATACGCCCTCATTCAGGTTGACACTACGAATCGCTTGTGCAAGTTTATCGGGGATGTCCCGAACTGACGACTGAACCGGTGGGGAGAGTAAGCTTCAACAATGAAACGTTTGCCATCCCGCAATGTAAGATAAGAAGATCAGATACTGTCAAAGTACTCATGCTTGAAGATTGAAGCATTAGTATTGTCAACAAACCGATAGTTTTGCTTCAAACCAATTAAACAATTCCAATTGACGGAAGCGCCTTTGTGGAGCTTGGTGCGAGCATCCCTTGGAGAAAACGTCTTTGCACTACCTTCGCCGAAAAATTGTGCCATTGTAGGACTGCGAGACATTTGAAACACTGAATGGTGCGTATTGAAATAGTGGGCCACCCAACCGTAGACAAAGTGAATCGGAAATGGACATGTTGAATGAGATGGTTGAGGAGACTCTGCAATGTGATTGAGACCTCTATAAATCGATGCCAATATTGGGATTGCCAGGCTCACAAGTTCTCCAGTCGCCATCTTGCATGGCATCTTAATAGTGCTTGGGCGTATCATACCGACGTCTTCCACAATGAGAACGAATGCGCACAACCAACATGAAAGATGTGCATCCAAATACACCTCCGTCTTGTACCCTCGACTGATTCCAAGCCTGGCAAAGAGTGTCGTGTCTTCAGGGCTCCAATCACCGTGAGCTCCAAAGTCGCCGAGTGGATTATGGGACACATCGGGTGCAGTTTTGTTCCTTCCTTTGCACACCGGGGGGGGGGGGGGTTGGGGTACTTCACCTCTTTGCTACACCAAAAACGGATCCACCTCTCGAGAGTAACAGGATTATCACGCCCTTCATCACCATTTGTCTTCAATATGTGGAACGCGTGATAGAGGAATCGACACGAGTGCGGAACAAACGCACCCCTCTTTTCATCCATACCGGTGTGATTTTCGCAACATCAGGATTCACCTCGTCATATAGGGTGCCCAATACAGGTAGTCCTGCGAGTCGTGACAAATCCCATAAAGTTATGGAAATCTCCCCATATGACATATGAAGTGTGTTTGTTGATGGACACCAAGCTTCGCAAAACGATTTCATGATGTTTGAATCGGAATCAAATGTGAAGAGCAATGCATTAACCGCTTCATAAACCTTCGCGGAGAGTAGTGTGTGCTTGCAGCGACTCAAAACGTCCTCGGTCCATTCCCAATAGCATTTAAGGTAGGGGAATTCCCCCCTGACACGAAAAGACTCATTGCTCCAAGTTGCTTTCCCTTCGAGGATGTTGCGGCCCAACGTTTGAAATGGACTCGGTGCTTTTTGTTTGGTTATGCATGCTTAAAAGGACTTTTGCATTCGTGGGTTTGCCTGGTGCGTCAACATGTCCCCTCGTCCAGTTTTTCATGCGCAATGAGTTCGTCAAAGCTGGCCAGTGTCTCGCGTAACGCCCAATAAGAGACCTACCAACTGGTACCGTTGCAGGCTTGTAGCTTTACTTGAGGACTCGCCTTCTTCATTGAGTATGCCAAGAGCTCCTCACGGGTTGAAGCCGAAGTCAATTTTATGAAAATCACGATTGTTGCTTTCCTACAAGTAACATGAGAGAATTAAAAGATAGAAAAGGAATTTAAAAAAAAGGAAAAGAATAAATAAATAAATAAAACAAAACAAACAAAAAAGTGTGGGAGAGGTACAAAAGGAAATGAGAGAAAAAGTTAAATAGGGATGAAATCCCTATTCCGAAATCTATCTCTCCCAAATTAATTTCTTTCCCCAGCCTCCTGCTAAAACTCACCATGGCGCCTCCTCTGTTCACCACAACTTCTGCCACCTCCCTCTCCTCCAGCGTGCCTCCTTCGAACCACCATATCTCTACTTCCCTCTCCACGCATCTACACCAGTTTGCCCTTTCACTCCGCTCCTCGCTACAACAACTCTCTCCGGCCATCACTCACTGTTGAGATCCATCTCCACTCGCGCCTCCCTTCGCCGCGTTCTCCATGTCTCTCAACTCCGCATATTTTCAACCTCGAATGATTGGACATAAATATCCATCCAAAGAAGGTCCTTACCGAATTCGGATCGAAATGGGTAAGCCTTTGTTTCCGGCTCAATCTTTCTCACTCCAAGCTGCTAGTTATCTCAAACTAATGGAAGAAAGGAAAGAGTAAAAGAGTGTGAATGATGTTGATGACTGATGATGGTTTAGAATGATGCTGCTTCTTGCTACTACTTATAGTGCAACACTCACACACCAAGGGGACAAGCAAGGAGCAAAATTTAGGAGAAACAAGGGCTAGCTGGCAGAAGAAGTTTTTTTTTTTTTGACGGCTATGTTAGACATGAAGCTGCAAAAGAAATGAAAAGAGAAGCAAGTTGTCACAATAATACACTACATATATACTGTGTAGCAGATTTGGTCTCTACTAAATCCCAACAAGAGATTGAGTTGGTCTGCAATTGTTTTTCTAATCCAAATTCAAGTGTAATTGACGCAAATCCTCAGTCATATTTAGGTGATGAAATAAGGTTGAAATTTCGTGACTTATTCACTCCGAAGTGCGTCTCCACAACATCATTCGTGAACCGTCACGAGGGGGCAATTTGTAGACACGCAAAATGTGTCGAATAAATTGTTAAAATCATTAAATTTGATTTAACGTATTTAATTGGAATTTTAACAAATTTTATTCCAAAATAGTAGTACGCTAAATTAATTGATTTTAGCGACACATGCAAAATATGGAGTATTTTCGATTACTTCACATTAAAAATGATGTGAATACTCGGAAATGTTAAAACCGATCAAACGCCGCCACGTTGAAAGGAATAAGGATGATGTCAAAATGCACCCTTCAAATTAAATCAAGACATGGAGAAGATGATAATTCGACCAATGGGATCGCGACACATCATAAATGTGATGCAATTATTCAAGAAAAGGAAAAAGCTTTAAAAAAATGGATTTCCATCCTTACCCCTATTCAAAAAATGGATTTCCATCCTTACCCCTCTTCCACATCTATAAATAGAGATCTTCCATCGAATTGGAAAAAAAAAAAAAAAAGAAAGAAGAAAAAAGGAGGAGAAGGAGAAGAGAAGGAAGAGGAAAGAGAAGAAGAGAGACTCCACAAGTGAAGAGCAAGAGCCCAAATCCTCTCATCCTCTCAAGATCTGCCTTTGAAGTTCGAAGAAGCATTCAAGAAGTTCATCCAGCAACTGAAGCAAATCCTACGTTTGATCCAAGAAGAAGTCCTCGCACACTTGGAGAAACGTTATTGGAAGATCGACCGCCGCAAAGGAATATTGAAATCCAAAAGCCCCGAAGAAGCTCGAGCAAAGTTCTTGAAGTTCTTCATCAAATTCAAGTCAAAAGCAACGTTATATCCAAGATCAAGCTGAAATGCCCTTGAAGATACTTTTTCCGAAGGCCAAACTTCCATCGGTGAAGATCAAAATCCAAAAGCCTTGAAGAATCCCAAGCAAAGTTCTTGAAGTTCTTTATCAAATTCAAGCCAAAAGCAACGTTAGATTCAAGATCAAGCTAAGAAGTCCTTGAAGAAACATTTTCTGAAGGCCAAACTTCATCTACAGAAGATCAAAGGCCAAATTCCGTGACGATCTAGAAGCGTTCTTCGTGGAGTTCATCCATTTCTCAAGAAGTTCGTTATTGTCCGCCCCAAACACTTTCAAGTTCGCGATTTGATTCGAGATTAAGCCAAGAAGCCCCCGAATCATCGTTTCATCGACCTTGAAGTCATAAAATCCTAAAGCGAAGACTTTGAAGATCCAAGTTCACCGCATTAGAAGACTAGAATTAGAGGATTAGAATAGAGAATTGTACCCGCACTCATCAAGTCAATAAAATTTCATTTGAGCAATTTTATTTGCTACAATGATATTGCCCATAAACTAGAGCTCACCTAGGACGGCTAAATTGGAGAAACACAAACTTAGTTATGGTTAATAATTTCATTAATTAGGTTATAATATTTTTTGGCCAGAGATCTTGAAAAGATAATGCATATGCTAGATTTATCCATAAATGATAAGGTAGGTAGAATATATTAGGATCTTTAATTATCTTTTACTCCATTATTATTCTATTTACTTGAGAACTCAAGACTACCTAAAATACCATTGTGAGGTAGCTGGTATAAATAAGTAGAGGGATTAACCCTAATCATTGTCGTTGATCTCAATAAACCTATTTCCACCGCATAACGCGTGTTCTATCGATTATGACACTTCTTAATCGTGCAATTTATCCTAGTTTCTAGGTGATTCGTGCAAACAATTCCATGAAGGCCGCTCTACAAGGGCGGATTGCTTGTTAGTTCGTAACTTGAATTAACCCCAAAAACCCGAATTTCTTCATTTTGCAATAGATAGTACTTCCTCCGTTCCGTGCCATGTTACCCACTTAGACTTTTTTCGGTCAATCGTTTTCAACTTTGACTACGAATAAATCTTAAACGGTAAATGTAAAATGTTCAATTAAATTATATTATGATACTTTAAGGATTAAAGTTTCATAATATAATTTAATTGAACATTTTACATTTGCGGTTTAAGATTAATTCATAATAAGTTGGACATCTGACCTGGAAAAAAGTAATAATGGCATTTTACGAAGGAAGTAATTGTTTGTAATTTCTCTAGTAACAGGGGATTTTTAGTGAGAGAGGCTCTTAGTAGGGGTTGCTAATGTAATAATCTTTAGATTGAGTAGATGGTGGAAAAATGAAAAGGATATATGCATCCTTTTTTAATTTTATTGTAAAAGATATTTATAAAATATCTGAAAATCAAATAGGATTGTGATTGACTAGAAAAACCTTTTTAATATCTGCACTTCAATATTCTTCATAATAGACAACACATATAATTAGTCAACGTAGTATATATAACAAAGAAACCGGATATGGATTGTATTGAATACACAGTATAAATATGACTTTATAGTCTTGAATGTTTTTGGTCAATTTTTTGAAAACAAACGGCAAAAGTATCACAAAGTCTCGGAAGAGATGTGTATTAGTGAGAGATCTGAGATACGGATTGATATTCTTAAGTATATTTATAATGTTTTATACAATATCAGTAATGTTTCATGAGTGGACATTTTATATCATTTTTTATGCATATGTATATCATCGATGTTCTTAGTAAAACCTCTAGTATTTTTAGATATAACTGTAATATTTGTCAATTTCTTTTGAGTAAGTCTCCTAAGAGATGGTCTTATGGAGAGACTAAAAGAGACGGACAAACATTACAGTTATAACTGAAAACATCAAAGGTTTTACTAAAAATATCGGTAATATACACATACATAAAAAGTGATATAAAATGTTCACTCATAAACATTACTCGTATTGATTAAAACATTATGCATATAAATAAAAACATTAATCCGTCTCTCCGATCTCTCATTAATACACGTCTCTTCTAAGAATTTGTGATTTCTTTTAGTCTCTCCATAAAACCGTCCGTCAGAATAATTACTCAAAAAGTATTTGCATAAAACCGCCAACTTTTATGGGAGGATCATGAAAATCAAAATCTCAAATTATTTCCTAGCATCAATCATGAGGTTGAGCAAAGAAAAGTATATATATATATATATATTTAAGTTGAAAATAACTTGTTGAGCATAGAGTACATGATAGGTGCTTAGGGGAAGCTATGCATGCATTTATTTGTTATAGCTTACATTTTTCCTATCCTTTCTTACAAAGTGAAAGTATTCTCTCTAATATACATTACTATATCCATCTCAAATAACTCTTCTTTGAAAAAACAAACATGCAACGAACGAGTTAATTTTTTTATATTGTTTTGTTATTAACTTTATTAATATTGTTGATGAAAAATATATATATATATATATATATATATATATATATATATATTCAATATATATATATATATATATATATATATATATATTTTGAAAGATAAGCAATTCTCTTTCTGCAGGTCCAACATCGAATACCACTAAACCCCAGGGACTGAAATCTGAAAATCATTAATTCACTGTTCATAAATATTTAGTGAATTTTGACTTAAAAAATATTAATAGAGCGAAATCCCCTTTACTTTGCTTCGGGCAAAGAAATCGAAATCCCTGGTCTCTTCTCCAAATTCATCCATCTCTTGATGAATTTGGATTAATAATTTTTGTTCTACTAGTATATTATTTTGTTTTGTCCATCGATAAAAGCTTAAACACTCGAAATAATTGGTAAATTGGAATGGCCTTCCATGTCGCTTGCCCAATTACATGGTCTGTGTCTCTCTAATTTCATCACTCGTTCTCTTCTCTTGCTCAATACACTCGTCTGTATCTATCTATCTATCTATCTATCTATCTATCTATACATACACCTCTGTCATCATCAATTGATCAGCTATCTCTACTCTTTACTCTATTTCTGTGATTTGTTCTGCAGCCGGAAGATATGTTTCTGCGAGCTAGGGTTTCCGCGAAGTCTCCAGAGCCAGAATGCGAGGAGCGAGTTTATGGAGGAGGTGGCTATGGTTGAGCGCTTTATCAAGGATCCATGGCTGATCAAGGGGAGACAAAAGGCTACGGTTCAGGTTAAGGTTCCGAAGGTGGTGGTTGCCACCGCTCCGCCTCCACCGCCGCCTGTTCCGCTGGTGGATGAGGTGGCTTCCGCGCAGGTCAAGAGAGCGGCGTTGCAGAAGCAGGCAGCTGCGGCTTCTGTTGTGGCGGAGGATTATGCTAAGAGGTTTGAGTCTGGTGATTTGCTGGTATGGTTCCTTGAATTTTTGTCATTAGTGTTTCTGTTGAGACATTTTCCTGTGATTTCTATGCTCTTCATTTTATTGTGAGAATTAGTTCTAGGTTTATTTCTGGTTGGTTCCCGTATTTGGACTCAGGATTACTTTATCTATATGGTTCCGGTATAAAACACTTCCCTGCCTTCAATTTTTAGTGTGCTATAATATAATTCACACTCTGATTAATTTTTCCATGTGGTTGAGAATTAAGGATGGAAGATTTTTTTGTGATCTCAGTGCTTTTCAAGTTATTGTGATGATTAGTTGTAAATTTGCTTCTATTTCCTCAAGTTGAAAGCAGGAACTGGTGAGATGATCAGATGTACTTTATTTATATGACATGTTTCTGGTCGGCTGGATCGATTTTCATGCAACGTGGCCTGTTTGCTTTTCTTTGTTGGCTTAACTGTCTCCTGCATGCTGAGTCAGAAAGCACACCTCATTAGATAGCGGTGAGGAGAGTTCTGGCTCACTGCAATGTGGATATTGACTTGACTAATATGTTTGTTTCCATATGCGTTATGCATTTCAGGTCAGTGCAATAAATACACATTCTTTAATATGTTAATTGACTAGCATGACCGTATGACGCCACGTGTGATGGTGATATGTGTAAGAAACATGCTAAAGATATGAATAATGAAACAGTTATTAAGAGAATAATGGGTAAAATCCAATTTCTATAGATTTGAATTTAGCAGTTAGCACAGTATTAGTCTTACCTTCAGTTTGAATTTGAAATGCGACTCAGTCGCGAGAATGCACATGTTTTGGGGTTTTACAAAGATATGATACAGATGAGTTATCCATTGATGAGACATAATTTGTTGGTTTTTATGGTTTAGAGAGCAGAATGAATTCAGTAAAAAGTACTATGGTGAATAAGTTTTGTTATTTCTGGAAAAGGAAAGATGGAAGAGGGGATATCAAATGACAAGAGGGGCGTCAAATTGGTTTTTATTTGTGTGGGCCTGCCTGATACATGGCTGAGTATGGTTTAAGCCCACGTGGAACTTTATAATTATATATATATATATAATAGTAATAAGACTAAACTGGACATTCACGCGGCTGTACTATCATAATACTTTTTAATTAAACAAATGGTTTACGTGCTGATATCCTAAGAGAACGATTGAGTTATTGTTCATTGATTTTCTATGGCACATTATTTAGCCAATGATTAGTGGAATTTGAAGCTAGCTTCTTCTGCAATTGTATTATACCCACTGATTATGCATGGGTGGTATTACTGTCTCCTAGACTGCTCCATTCGGATAGTTGTATAAATGCTTCTGTAATGGGTGAGTGTAGTTGGCTAAAGAGGGGATACCTTCCTCTTGGCTCAGTTTCTCTTTTCTCGGGGAACAAATTTGTTTCTATGATTTCTAGGTCCCAGCCTGTCGCACTCTTTCCCTAGTGCAGTTGGTTTGCAAGATATTGCATCAGCCCAGGGGGTTTATAGTGTGTAACCTACGTGTAATGAATCCAAGCTCCCCATGTTATCCAAAAAATGGTCTCACAACCATATGCCCCAAGTTATTCATGGCTTCCTGCTACTGCTATGTCCTGAAATGCTGACGGCATTGTTGTTTTTTAATAGACTTCCGTAGAGGATACTGCTGGAGAAGAGCATGGTCTGTCAAATTCAAAAATAATGTGCCGGTTATGCTTTCGTGGGGATAATGAGGGAAGTGAAAGGGCAAGAAAGATGCTACCTTGCAATAGCTGTGGCAAGAAGTATCACAGGAGCTGTCTGAAATCATGGTCTCAAAATCGAGGTACTGTCACTTATAACTGTGCATTATTGATCAAATGCTTGAAACTCACTGTGATGATGGTACAGATTTATTTCACTGGAGTTCCTGGACTTGCCCCTCTTGCCGAACATGTGAGGTAAAACATACTGACGTCTTTTTTTCCACATGAGAGAAGCTTAGGCTTGTGATATCACTTGCAAAAGCCAGTGTCACAGCAAAACATCAAACTCTGTACTCTGCTGTTAATAAATACATGAATGAGTGGATCACTTTCAAATAGATAAAGTACTTGTATTTGTATGTGTCTGAATGGACCATATAATGTTCAGATTTTATGTTCACTTGTGGTATTGTGCATGTGTATTCTGTGTTACCTATCGAAGATGCTTTTAACTGCTGTATTATTACTTTTGCAGTAGCTTAGAATTTATAGTGTACAGGCCTACAGGGAAGTATGTTTTGGTTGTGTTACTAATAGTAATTGATTGTGAATAGGAAAGAAAGTTGGTAGATCTATAGGTACATAGTATAGATAGACATAGGTTCTGGTTCAGCAATTAGTATGGGGAAGAACTTAAATTATATTCGCTTGTGAGCAGTTGGTTTGCTTATACATGGTGTTTTTACTTTTACTTTTGTCGTTTCAATAATATCTTGAAAACATTGTTCTTGCCCTCTCATTTCAATAATATTTTGAAAACATTGTTCTTGGCCTCTCACTAGAATTTATAGTGTACAGGAAGTATGTTTTGGTTTTGTTACTAATAGTAATTGATTGTGAATAGGAAAGAAAGTTGGTAGATCTATAGGTACATAGTATAGATAGACATAGGTTCTGGTTCAGCAATTAGTATGGGGAAGAACTTAAATTATATTCGCTTGTGAGCAATTGGTTTGTCTCTTTATACATGGTGTTTTTACTTTTACTTTTGTCATTTAAATAGTGTTTTGAAAACATTGTTCTTGGCCTCTCACTACAATCCTATCTTTTATTTTTAATTATCTTCTGCTCCATCAGTTGGTCTGATATCCTTTTGACTGATGTTAAAATGGTTTTTATTCGACCTTTGCTGGTGATTTTGTTTCTATGATAAAAAAAGAGGACAAAAACAAGGTTCATAACCTCGTAACCCTAATCCTTCAGTCAGTATATCAGGCATCTTATGTGTGAGGCCCGACCAAACCGAACCGAATGTACGGACACGGTTGGTCAACCGTAACAGCCGGCTACGGTTGATGTTTTTTCTAACCGTCAACCGTGGGCCTAACCGGCGGTTGGACCGTCGGTTAACCGCAGGTTGAAAGTTAAAAAAAAAAAAAATCCCAATTCTTTGGGCCAAGTAAATAACATTTATAATAAATGTTCTGCACATGTTTAATAATAAAAAATATCCTTACACATTTAGTAAAAATATTAGGGAGTGATTGGTATAGAATTAAAACCTTGAGTTATGTAAAAATTTAGGTGTTTTTAACACGATTTTCTGAATTTTAGTTAATGTTTTAAGCTGTAAACGTTTTAGTGAGTGTGTAAACCCCCTTTTCTTTTTGTGCAAATTATTTGGCCAAGTAATTATTAAGTATTTGTAATAAATAACACATTTTGAGGGACTACTCCGTTGTGTTTTGAGTGAAATAATCTGCAACAAGAGTTCTCTGTACCCTGAGTAATAACAGTTTGTTGCCCATTTAAAGTCTAAAAAACTACTTAGCTACCAGGCTGAACACTGGCTCTTTTATCCTTCTGTGATGCGAGTTTACAAGAAGAGATTTGATAGCAGGCACTATGAAATCTCATAGAGAATTTAATACAACTCGTGAGAGAAATTCCCATTGTTCAATATTAAATCAATACAGCTTTTTAGCCTTTGTCTATTGTCTAACAACTGGACCCAAGCGAGGAATCATAATAAACTCGAATTCTACTGAAACATAACTTGCGAAATAATAGAAATTCGAACTAAATTAGAATGTGAAATACCCTATACTAATTAATATCCTAATATAAAGATGTTCTTATTTTCATCAAGGTTGAATGGTCAAGTTGAACCTATATCTTGTTATCTGAGAATTTTTAAGCTCAGTTAGAAAGTACCCTTTACTTTTGTTAGGAAATGTTATTTTATTATAATCAGGTAATTTAGCTTTTCAGTTGAAGTTGTATTTCGAAGTTGGTAAGTATTAAGCTATGCATATGAGTAACAGGGTCAGCTTTAGATAAGTCAGCTTTAGATAAAGAAGTAGTTGGTATATATTTGCTCATGACGAGTTAATTTTATCCCACTTTGGTGGGTGGGTTCTTCTTTTCGGAGATAGGGATTTTCTTCTGTAATTCCAGAGAAGTTATGAAAATATTGCTCTTATTGTATCACGTATGTTATCCATTAGTTATTGACTATCTTTTCGTCTATAAATTTATTGGTGAAGATTCTGCGAAGAAATGAACATAATTCTTGTACTTCCAACTCAGTGTCCTTGTACATGTAGATTCATTAATGGTGATATTGAAAAGATATGGCTTAGTTATGGGCATTGTTTTGAATGTTATATGATGCACAGACGACCTACAGTTGCCGTGAATCCTGGAGGCAACTGCATGCTTTTTTGAAATATAGCACATATGTAAATGGAAAAAAAAAAAAAATACTTGAGCTATTTCAACTAATAATCCATAAATGACCAGGGGAGTTGTGTTAATATATATCTGAGCACGTAAAAGTTGAGTGTCATAAGTCATATATAGAAATGCAAAATCAAACGTCAAATCAACCTTTTAGTGAGCATTAGATCCTTGATTTGGCAATCAAAATCATCATCATGACGAGATTGCAAGCCTCGATATCGTTTTCTTCGTGGTCCTGCTTTTGTCAGCAAAATTCAGTTGGGTCGTGTAAAAATCATTTCGCATAAATGCAAAGGGTATGGCTACATTGAATATGGCTTTGGTCATGGGCACTTAGCGAGTGTTTTGCCTTCACTGACAAAGTCCAATCTTATATTGTTTTCAGCAAAATTTAGAAAAAGCCCAATTGTTTAAGTTAGGTTATTTTATTAGTAAAAAAATAACCATAAATTTGAACTTGGGAACTTTTAAGCATGATGCATATATTGTCTCACTTTACTGTTCAGGAATTAGTGGTGACATTAATATAACTGCTAGCTAAGTCTTGCTAAGCTACAATATGTTTCTTTGTGAGATCTTCTGCACTGTTGGCAACTTTTGTTTTTATTAGAGGTAGTGCTATTGACAACGCTGGGTGTGATTAAAAACCTGGGTTGCCATTCAGGAGTCATTTCCGATGCGGATACTTCCTGACACTAAAAATGGTTGTCAGCTGTTTTTTGGAAAGCGACCCACTACTATTAACTTTGACTTGCTGTTAATTATGGAAAGAGGACTCACTATAGTAACTAATTTTTTTTTTGAAGAAATTTAAGTATTATTACTTCACCATCAAAACTCGGGAACACAAGAAGTGTTCATGATACACAACTAATACAATTACCTGTACCAATAGCCAACCACCATACAACAAAACCTCTTAACTACTTGCACCAACAATATAAAAAGCCTAGAGTTTCTAGGACATCAGCGTAAGATCCCAATCTCAGTTGAAACGTGAACAAGGCACAAGCAAAACCAAACCCAGAGTCTACTTATTAACCCCCCGGACATAAATTGTGGCCACTCCATCGTCTAGTGTGTCTCAACACCGAAGTGTCAAGCCAAGAGTATTAGTTCAAGATGAGCTGCCATCAAGCCAGTTACTTTATTAAACTAACTAACTCAATAAAAATGTCTTTAACTTACATAAATCTTACCATGTCAACTATAGTAATAAAACAAATGTATTCATATGCCCATATTTGAATTTTGCCGTATTGCGGTTCACATTCATATGGTTATACACATCTGTCTACCCAAATTAAAATACGTCGGCGCTTGGACAGATAAATGTTCCTGATCAGAAAAGTGTTAAATCTTTATTTTCTCCCTTGTTCTGCTTCAATGCGAGTTAATGTCTGCTTTCTTTTTCTTCTCCTATTAAATTGGTATGCGTTGTTCAGAACCTTGTCTTGCTTGTTGTTGCTTTTTGCAAGTTCAACTTTTTTATTCTTACCATAGTCTAATTTTAATTCATATCATATTTCAGGTCTGTCGCAGAACTGGAGATCCAAATAAATTCATGTTCTGTAAAAGGTGTGATGCTGCACACCATTGTTATTGTCAACAACCTCCACACAAGGTGCGTGATAGTTTCGTAACTGAAATAAATTGAAGAATCAGTGATCTTATGCTTTTCCTTCTAAAAAATTGCAGAATGTTGGCCATGGACCTTATTTGTGTCCCAAGCATACAAAGTGTCACAGCTGTGGTTCCTCTGTTCCTGGAAATGGACTAAGTGTAAGGTGTGAATTGTGAGCACAATTTTTTTCCTTCTTCTTGGTCACTCTGATACTTAGGTTTTGGCTCCTTAAAATAACATGTGTTTTGAAACTGCATTAGTTGCTTGCTTCTGGATTTCATTAGTATGCTGCAGGATCTTTTTCATTAATATCGCTGATACTACTACATTTATGATGTTTTATCTGCTTTTGCTTGTCTTAGAAGTTAGAAGCTTAGCTTAAATGAAATGTGGTACTGGTTAGGTAGGTTTTTCCTAAAACTATTGCTATCGGCCTGATTTTCTAGAACGGTTATCCTCCCCACCCTCTCGCGCAGCACAACACCGGCATACACACATGAGGAACTAAGCAAGAAATTAAAATGCGATATCTGCATTTCGACTGATCCTAACTTTGAAATGCTGCAGGTGGTTTTTAGGGTATACTTGCTGTGATGCTTGTGGTAGATTGTTTGTGAAGAATAATTATTGCCCAGTTTGTTTGAAGGTATTTTCCTTGACTCAATGTTCGAATGATATCTTTGGTTGCAGTTATGTTAACGTCGCTGCCTGACTGTAAGGCATCAAAGTTGATTTCTTACTAGTGTGAGTTGTAACTTTCAGGTCTATAGAGACTCTGAGTCTACTCCCATGGTATGCTGTGATATCTGTGAAAAATGGGTGCACTGCCCCTGTGATGGGATAAGGTGTTTTTCTACTACTATCTCTGTGTTTTCACTTTTCATTATTCACGTGTCTTGTGTTTCCCTTAGAGGCTTAGATATGAATTTTTTTTCTAGTTAATAACCAAGGATGAACTTATATTCTGTTTAATGTTAACTAGGAGAATACTTGTAAAATGATTGCTAAAATTCTTCTGCCGTTCTGCAACATTCTAGTTTTATTACTGTTGCAGTGTGGTATAATGTGAACATTGTTACCCTGCTATGAGCTAGGGAGCATCAGTACGAATACGCAAAGTGAATATGATACGAAATCAATTCGAAAAATGGCAAAATCCAAATTATCAAAATACGAATATGTGAAAATATGTTTTTGTATATATTTTGATACATTACCAAATTCAGTCATTAATACAAGTCCCAAACAAATTTATTCATCGATAAAAGACTAAGCAAATGCAGTCCTAATAAAATAGTTCAGCAAATTCATTCCAAATAATATTAAATATGAAGTCCAAAGGTTGAACTTGAAAACCTACTAATTAAAACCCATATCAAGATGAAAGAGAGATGCAAAACTGAAGATGGAAGAGAAGCGCAAAACAACTAGTAATAACATGGGACGCGAAGCAACATCTTGGACACAAAACAGTGAGCAGGCCGCAGGTAACCAGTTCCGGTGTTTAGCAGAAGCGATCATAGCTCAGTTGGGTAGATAGAGAGAGATCGACACTGGGCGTGTGAAAGAGATGCGGAATCAAATTGAAAAGGCAGTTTTGTTCCATCTCTTATCCTATCTGTTAGTGTAAGGCCGACAAAAATAAATGATAAGAATAAATAAACTGGAAAATGAAAAAAATCAAACATATTTGTGGCAAATACTCCCAAGTCTCCACCCAGAAGACCTATTCATGCTACCTTCTAGCTTATGAGATTTGGATTTGGAATCTTCAAAGCTTTTCATGTTAAAATTCTTTTTGGGTGTAACATGTTGCTATTTGCATTCTATTAAAAAAGAATATATTTTGCTTTACTAGTGACGACAAAGTCTGGGCTCTGAAATTTAACATGTTCTTTGTTTGTGGATGGTGAAAAGATATACTCAGATGAAGTGATAAGAGAGATGGTATGGTGTGATGATAAATAAATAGAAAATTTCCGGAGATGGATTAGCTTCAAGTGTGATTGGTAAATGTGAACCTAGGAGTGTAGGAACTCTTTGCAGATTATTAGCTGTTCATGAACTTTTCCATGTGTCGGCTAATACATGTTTAATGCGATATTTCTAAAGACATGAAGGAAACTACGTATGGGCTATGTTTAGCACTAGCTTATCAGCTCGACGAGCTTATTTTTGTAATAAGCCTGTTACGTGAAGTGCCTAACTGGTAGCTGATAAACTAGCATATATGATAAGCTTTTTTTTTTTTTTTGGAGCAATTTTCTACCATTTATTGATAACAGAATGAAAAATCACGGGGGTTTGTAAGAACCCGTGTACAACTCAAAGAAGTTCAAAGGTCCAAAATTCACTAGAGTCATTACATAGATTACTAAAGTCCAGAAGATTAATAGAAACAAGACATAATCAAGATAGTTGATATGATAAGCTTGTTGATGAAGCTTATAAAAAAAAATAAGTTAGCTGATTTATTTTTATATACTATATTTAGCAAATAAGCTAGCTTAGCTTATCGGCTAATTAAGTTATTAAACACCTACAACAAAATTAATTAGCTTATCAGCTATCCAATCAACTACCAACTACCAGCTAAACGGAGCCATAGAGAAAAAAAATGAAAATTAGGTACTGTGTCAGCAATTGAAGATTTTAAAACACCAAACAGGTTATTGTATTATACCGGATGCTGCCTGGTATTCCGTCTCATATGGTTCTTATCATTTGGGTTTTATTTGATGTATTAGGAGGTGTGTTGGTGAGCCTGCAAATAATGTTTAAATCTGAGAAATTGGGTTGAGTATAGCTGTGTTAGAGGAGTGGTTGGTCTGGGGGCAAAAACTGTTAATAGAACTAACCAGAAAACATTGTAAGAATCAAATGGGACCGTGGGAGTAGTATTTAACCTACTTGAAGTTGCAACCGACTTCTGATCTTGTGTGTTTATTATTATAGCTGTAGGCTCAAGTAAGCAGCTGAGATCTACTTCCTCTTGATATAGGTGGACTGTATTTCCAATTATATGTTAGTCTGCCCAACAAGTAATGTTTGTTGGTTTATGGTTATTTATTGTGCATGACGGTCTTAATTGTGTTTTTTTCATTTCCTTTTTCTTTTTTTGGAGATTGCCCTATTGTTATTTATAATTTAACTTTCAATTCAAAATTTCCATTACGATTTCTGTTGTTATCTTGTGGGTCTTTATTCTATTTATATCTGTTACGTATTCTCATTGTGGAACCAATTTCTCAGTGATGCCAAATACCAGCAATTTCAAGTTGACGGAAATCTGCAATATGTTTGCCCTACATGCCGTGGAGAATGCCGTCAGGTAGGATTTCTGAATTATGTATTGTCAGCTATAACTCTTGTGCCCCAAGTTAATTATCTCTTTAATATATTTCCAGGTTAAGACTATGGAGGAGGCTGTTCAGGAGCTTTGGAAACGCAGGGATGAATCTGACAAGGATCTGATAGCAAGCTTGAGGGCGGCTGCTGGGTTGCCAACACAAGAAGAGATTTTCGACATTTCACCTTTTTCAGATGATGAAGAGGTTGCACCTGTAGTAAAGAATGAATATGGCCGGTCTCTTAAATTCTCTCTTAAAGGTGCAGGTGACAGTTCACCAAGAAAGAATAAAGACTATGGTAAAAAATCTTCAAGTAAGAGATCTGGAAAGCAAAAAGGGAATGGTGCATCTTTATTTAGCAAAAAGGGTGATGGTTCATCATTTGGCTACACCACTGGTGGTTACAAGAACGAGATGCAAATTTCCGGTGAATTTGATACTGTTTCTCCTATTGCTGGAAGAAGTTTAACTGAAGGTGTTTGCTCAGTTAATGAGGCAGGTGTTTCTAAACACAAATATGTTGAGGAGATTACAGCAGGAAATGGAAACAAGGCACCAAGAACTATCAAAATAAGGAGTGCTAAACCCCACGGTTTATCTATCGACGAAGGCATTGGAACTCAGAGCAGCTTGCCAAAGACTGCTCAGGGACCAAAGCTCGTTATACATTTGGGTGGGCGACATAAAAATACAGCCGCCCCTCCAAAATTTGAAGGCTCAAGTTTGAGAAAGGGACAAGATCTGGCATCTTCTAATGGTATGTTATTCATAACTTACGGAGTATATGTTTTCTTAATCACCCCCCCCCCCCCCCCCTCGTACTTGTCTTGATTGAGTGGTTCCACCAAGTTATGACAAAGTGATTTTCACTTGATAAAGTTCAATGTCATTTGTTGTATCTCTAACATTAGTTCACATCTTTATGAAGGAGAACCTGAGGATGGCTATGAATCTAACTCTCCTAAAAACATGCACTCTTTACATGGAAAAAGAAGAGCTGAAGACATCAGATCTGGAATGCCCGTTGGCAAAAGGAGTAGATATCCGACAATGAAGCTTACGGATGACAGGACTGCTGGTTCTGGTGATTTAATTGACGACAAGGGTAATAATGAATTCATTTCTCAGGCTCCTGAAAAAGATCGCAAGCCTTATCTGAAGTTTAAAATTCCTAAGAATTCAAGCAACGGAAGCCAAAGTGCGCCAAGTAATTCAAAAATTGAAAATCACAATCTCATGCCTCTTCCGGGGAAGGATGAGATAACTTATACTAGGGGTCAAAGATCAAAGCGCCGGAGATCAGGAGTAGGTGATGAAGAAACATCCCAATGGGGTGAAGACAACACAATAAAGGACTTCACTGATGCCAACTGGATATTGCAGAAACTGGGCAAAGATGCTGCTGGGAAAAGAGTGGAAGTTCACCACACTTCAGATAACTCCTGGTTAGTTTCATCTTCTTTTTAACATTTTGGCGTACTAGGAAATGGAAGTATAAATTCTGTGGTGATATGCTGCTTCATATGATCAAGCTCGTTAAAGGAAAGGTACAAGTACGGTAATATATATATTTTAATTTATAAGGCAATATAGATGTTTTACATTTTGTAAATTTAGCAAACAATGTATACATCATTACCTTATGCCTAGGCCTGGCAAACACTATAAGTTATGCCTACATACTCCCCTTGTGTTTTTGCACTGAGTATGGAGAGTGCTTATGTTAGTTTAGTTTCAGGTTCAATTTACAAGGTGGTTGGTTTTTTTAATCAACTGAACTTGTATTAAGAAAAAAAAATGAAAAGAGAGTACAACGAGAAAAGCGAAGTAGACTCTCAAGCTGATCCCACAGGCGGGTAGTGAAGAGAGAAGCAAAAGCAAAAAACGCAAGCAAACAAATGAGGCTCCCACTAACCCCTGGGCGAATTGCCCAAGGTTGCGGTGTCGTTAAAACCCTACCATAGAAAAACCCCTCTCTATTCAAGTGGTTGTTCTCTACGAGTCTGTATATTTGTCTATTAGGATCTTCATTAAATAAAGGGGGATGAAAATAAAGAGTGCTATGGGAAAAGCCTATGGCAGGGAAAGCGTGTACCCAAGCGTTAATGTTGTGAAAACCTCTAAAAAGGTCGAGTATAAGCAAATTGTTATTTTAATTTAATTTAATTTAATTTAATTGGAGTTCCTTCATTTATTTGAATGGATTAGGTTTGCTAAGCATGAATCTGACCATTGGACAACATTTATTACTACATAAGAAGTCCCTTCCCTGATCTTACTACATTGTATTTTGTCATTTCCTAAATGTCAGTAGTTGTGTTTTCTTTCCCCACCTTAAGGCATCTTTTTTTTTTTTTTTTTACCACCCAGGCACAGGGGAACAGTACTTGAAGTACTCGAGGGTACAATGGTTTCAATTGCTCTCGACGAAGGGAAGGCAAAGAACTTTGAATTGGGTAAGCAAGGAATTCGGTTTGTTTCTCAAAAGCGCTAATGTTTCTCATCAAGTAGTCAAGGAGTGATGGTGACTCCAGAACGCAATGCAAATCTAAGAAAATTGGGGCTGTACCATTTACTTTGTTCACTGGATTTGAGTAAAAAATCCTTGCTCAACCAGATCCTTCATATGCGAGGTTAAGGCAAGGGCATGTTTGGCATCCTTTTGTTGACATAATACTGCAGTAGGATCACATTCTGGTCCCTAGTGTTTTTAGATCTTTGAAGAATTATGAATTCTGTTGTTGCTACAAATTGTGTACTTTGGCAGCCTTGTAAATGCATCTAGTAGACTATTGGACTTGTAATCCATGCATGTCAGTAGGTCTAGCCTAATTATACTACCGATTTGCATTGTACTCAGTTTAATACACCATTAATAATCTAACAAATAACATAATCAAACAATTAAAAATTAATTTGTAAACAACTTTTATAGTAATTTAAATAACTAGTTAATGGCCCGTCGATACTCGACGGGGTATGGAGAAAAAACTTAAGAAATGAATAAATTAATGCAGAAGTTGAGAAGCATATCAAAAACTGCAATGTGACAAAATGCATGATCTAATCGCTTAACTATGGCATCGGAAGTCAATCATACCTTCAGAAAAGTGCATAATGTAAATTAGTAAAACTGAAAACAACCATATATAAAATTTTGTCGGTGTTAAAAGAATCATAAAATTTATATACATAAAAGATAAAATCAACTCATAACTTGTCGAAGTCTTCTTTATAAAATACATTTGTTGTCGTGTCATATGTATTACCCTCTATGTCGTAAATTACTGCCTTCGATCCCTTCCCGGTAGTAACTCTAGAAAGAACATGTAACTGACCATGGTTGAATATATATGAGGGGAGGTAGAGACCGACCTCTGAGAGAGAGAGAGTCCCCAACTCTTATTTATGGTGATAACAAAGCAGACGGGTATGGAGAACTGTTTTCAATCAAAATTGATAGGGAACTGCATCTCGTCGAGTGGCTCATCATCGTCATCCTCAGAATTAAAACCATTTGGCACACGTTGACTCAAGATATCATTTTTACCTCGATGATAAGCTTCCAAGATCAGTACCTATGAGCCTTGTTCTATTGCACAACTCGAAAGTTTGATCAATATTCCTCATAAGCATTATCATACACAAGCCTTCAGTATGATCCTATGGTTATGCAATCTAGAATAATTAATGTTGTTGAAAAATTCTACAGCTCAAAATTCAAATATTCAATGCTATCTCTGGACATCTTCGACATGTCAAATTCATTTATCATCAAATATTTCATTTGTATGTGCAAGAACAGCTTGGTGATGAAATATCTAGGGTCAAAGTGATGGATCGCTTAAGTGATCCAACAACGAAGGATATGTAATATCTACAATAGTTGAAATCGGATGAACTACTTCTCAAATAAGTAAACCTTCGGGGATCTTGATGTCAACTTTACGGTCATTAGGTTCAGCAGCACTGCCATCACCGACATGTGTTATCCACTCAGCAAAATCTTTCGTCTCTTGAATTCCGAAAGATGATGAGCCAAACTTTATAGGATTAAATTGGACGTAAAATATGATAAGTTGAATATAATATAATTATATGTGGTTATAGATATGACGTGCCATTTACGTGCAATCTCATGTTCTCTGTCAATCTAAGCACCACACAACATCTCATATCCTAGAGGAGCATATAGCGCGGCATTTACAATATAATAACTAATTCCTCCTGGCACAACAGGCAAAATATGTCAGAAGTTATCGTCAAAGACAATCACCACTCTCACCAAATGGCTCATCTAAACGGCCCATCACATCCTTCAAGCTCTTATCGAGCACTTTAATTAATGTCGGTTTTTCATGGGAGCCCTATCCAAAATAATAAGTTGAGCCTGCTTGAGCAGTCCCGTGACCTCTGAATCATGAGCTTATTGCATGTTGAGTCCTCGTGATTTGCAATGGTATATTCCAAACGTCGAATATGACGGGCTGCTATCCTAGAGGAGCATATAGTGGCATCCCATTGGACGCAACTAGAAGTATCATATCTCCTCTAGCCCTCAAACCAAAGAACATTGTTCTCCATATAAAGGTTTTTTTGGTCCCTCCGTAGATGTATAAGAATAATACTTAGCCATTTTGACCATCGACAATCGACATAATTTTCTCATATATGGCACGTTGTTCATCAGTCAATTCTATGTATAAACCATCGTGCTCTGCTACATTGCAACTCTAACATAAAACATCTAATTCAAACTGAATGCATTTGTAGCATTTTATATAACAGGCACATGCGGTGCGGGCATATCGTCCAATGAATTGAGACTGTTGCAGTTTTTCTTCAGTAACTTCTCTACTTTCATAATAGCAATGTTTTTTACTTGTTCATCAGTAAGTTTCAAACCTGGATGGAGAGTTCTCTTTTGTTACATCAGAATTACATACAAAATTTAAACGGGTTGCCATTTGATGTGGGAATGACCATATAGTCTGTAAATTTATTGTACCAGGATTGCTGAGTATCCTTTGTTGATTGTATAGAATGTCGTTTGATAATAAATAATTTCATGTTTTGATTCCACACTTCCTCAGGCCTCGACATGCTGCGTGATGAACAACATGGTTATGAAAAGGTGTCGTAAAAATTCGCAAATCCCCATAGACTTGCCCCTTTCAAACCACTAATATACCCTCCATCATTGAATAAGAGGCCCATAGCTTCACATGCATCCTTGTGATATTCGTGCACAACACAGTCAACGCCATTCTACCAAAACCTTGTTTGTTTGTTTTCATATGGACCATATTTTATGTTTGTTTCAACGCCATTCTACCGAAACCTTATTTGTTTGTTTTTATACGAAACATATTTTATGTTTTGTGGAAACGTGTTATCTATTTTTCATTATATAATAGTAATAACAATAATAGAAATAAATAAAGGTTTTGAAATAATAAATCATATAAAATATAATTAACATACATAAACTAATATAATGAATTATTGTCCATGATAAGTGCCTGTTGTCAAGTGAAACACCACTTTTATTAACGGTGGCACCAGTGTCCCTCCTTCGATAGACATGATAAGATCGTTAAAGCTTTAGGAAAACATTCATCTATTGTTTTTCATGGACGGAGAAATAGTTTTTTACGGGCCGCAAGGACCATGCGTCATGTTGTTTACTGTAGCTCAGCCCATAGATGGGGTGAACATATGGTCCGAAATTCGAAAATTCGATCCGACATCCGATCCGCTGTTGTCGGATCGGATTTTGGATTATCATATTTGAGATTTTCAGATTTCGGATCAGATCATATCGGATTAAATCTGTGGATTTTTGGATTAATCTGTTTCGATCCGAAATATTAAAAAATAATAATTACACCATCACTCCACCGACTCACTCCACCATCGACCCCATCATCTCCAGTCCACCATTCACTCCACCATCACTCCACGCCGACCTGTCCACCATCTTCCTGTCGGCATCGTCTCCACGCCGACCACCATCATCTCCAGTCCACCATCACTCTCTCCACGCCGATTCACCAACATCTCATCTCCAGTCCACTCACCAATCACCACCATCACCTCCACGCCGACCACCAGCCCGTGAAGGAGTCTTGTCGAAGAAGTCGCGCAGCGGAGACAATTCACCATCATCTGCGCCTCCAGCATTACTCAGTTTCTGTTTTGTTTTCTTTATTAATTTGCAATTTGTTGGATGGAGTTTTTATGTTAGTGTTAGCATGTTAGTTTCATGTTTCTACAGTTATTTATTTTTGAAATTTTATGATAAATGTTTTTTTATTTTTTAAATTTTTTTTTGGATTATTCGGATCAAATCCGAAAAAAATTCAATCCGAGATCGGATCAATCCGAACGATTGGATCGGATTGACCTTTAGGCCGTCCGAAACTTCGGATTAATCCGAACTTCGGATCGGATCCGATTGATCCGAACGTGTACCCCTAATAGATAGTTATCAATGTTGTGTTTAATTATATACTCATCCTCTACTTTAAGAAATATTAATATATGGGCATGTGGGAGACCTCCGGTGTATATAATTTAAAAAATGAGAGACATCTAAGACTTGTCACAAAGTTTAGATAGAAATAAACGACTTTAGATAATTAGGAAATGCATATGTATCAACATTATTATAAATTATGCTGTGAAATTCTGTGGGAGCATATAATATAATAAAAAGAAATGTACAATAAACAAAGGCATAAAACTTACGCGAACATATTCATGTCAGTTGGGCCCCAATTAACTCATAAATTTAATCTGGAATACTCGACATATTATACATGGTATATCTTCAGCTCTTAAACCAAGACCCTCGACATGCTTCGTGATCTTGGACAACTTTGGATTGCGCGTACATATAATAAATACGCATGCATAACCCACTTGTTTTCAAATGGCCATGGAATCTTGAAACATTTGTTAAAAATAATCTGTTACCTCCCAATGAAAGTCGATGGCAATATTAAAGACCTACCAACCCAGGACGCTTTTATCTGATCTTGGTTAACTGCGTTGGCCAATTTATTGTATGAATCACCATGAATTTTAGGCTGGCCGTGACGAATTCACCGAAGACGCTGCGAGTCCATCATCAAATAAGAATCAACACTGAATTGTAATAATGACATCCCGCCAAGTATGTGTTGATTCCATTCATTCTCCCTATTTTGTATCCAGAAAACTAAGAACTCCATTCGAGTAAGATTTGGCCTCTTGCTCACAATACTTATCTCAATATGGGTATACCATCCGTCTTCTCCATGGATGAAAAGTAGTAGATGTTTAATAAGAAGGCAGCATGGAAGACATTCACTTATGCGCATCAACATTCCTCATCTCAACCATAATATCCTTTTAGCATGTAAGGTTATCTACATTACCTTCCACTATAGCAGTTACTTATGATGCAGTAGAAATTGTAAGTTCGTCTATCCCCCTGTCATCTTGCAATAAGCTGAAGGCCCACCTCATGAGCATTATCAAGGAAGATGCAATCTCTGGCCATTTGTATAATTTCACATATGGATTGTCACTACAAAAAAATCCAGGTTTAGGGACGGATTTATCCGTCCCTAACCCTCCGATTCGTCCCTAATCCGTTAGGGACGGATAGAGACGCCCGTCCTTAAAAAACGGGCGTCTCTAACCAAATAGGGACGGATATTTTATCCGTCCCTAAATAGAGACGGATATTATCCGTCCCTAATGGTCAAAGACCATATGTTTTATCAATGTCGCGATAGCAGTTTTCACACCATCTCCATTGGTATGGCTTTAAATAATAAACTAAATTATTTATCGTTGAGTATCTATAATGCTAATGGATACTATTTAATGTATAACGAATAATTTGTTTGAAACGAAATATGTGAAAGATACATAAAACTGAGTGTAGAGGTTTGATGAAACATATTTGAGAGCATGGATCATGTTGACAATTTGATGTTCAGTGTTATATTTATAAAGCTGGGCGAATTTTGGAGTTTGTCCTTCATTGAGAAAAATTGAATGAATGGCCCGTTAATACTCAGTGGGAATGTGAAAGAAAATAATGAAGTAGATGAAAAAATCTAGAGTGTATACATAACATTTACAATCTTAGAAACGACGATAACATTACATTTATAATACATCGATAGGAAAACATAACATAAGATCGATTCATTATTTCAGTTATACAACAACATGTACCTGTAAAATATATAAAAATCAATATTAGTTTAATACTTATCAAAAATAAATACTCTATATAATAAAGATTATATTCACATACTACAAACTATACTAATTTTTATATAACTCGTAACTTGTCACGCACCTCTTTGTAAACCACATTTCTTGTGGCTCAGATGTATTACGATTCTTGTTGCAAATCAATACCTTTAGACCATTCCTCGCCGTGACCATCGACAATGCGACATACAACTCGTCGTTGTTGAATACGTGAGAGGGGAGAGACCGACATTCAAAAGAGACTGACCTTGACTTTGTTTATCGTCAAGCAAAGCACACGAAATAGGAAACAACCTCCTCTCGAAATTAGTTGGGAACTTAATATTATAAGACATACTCATCATCATTCTATGAATAAACACTTTTTGTCCTGCATTTAGACCATAAATAATTTTTGCTTCTATAGCATGCTTACCAAGAGTAGTAACTATTAATCTTGTGCCATTGCACAACTCCGAAGCCTACGCAGAATCATGATTATACATCCAACCTCTAAAACAATCATGTGATTTGACACCCAGAACAATTAATAGTGTTAAGAATTTCCACCGATATCACTTATGTCAATCCATCCTGATCATCCATCTTTCTTATGACATCAACACTCAAATATTCCTATGAATAACAAGGCATCAATGGCATAATATACTGATTGATATAATCAAACAACACATGTATGGAAATAATGTGGATCAACATATGGATTAGGTATATGCTCAAATCTAGACCTCGTCGAACCACTGGCAGTATCTATCTAAAGTCACCGCCAAATACAATAACCAAACCACCGAATGGTGTAGCTAGTCGATGCATGACATCCCTAAAACTCCTATCAAGCGCTTAAAAACAATGCATATTGGTCATTATAGCCTCGTCGTATATAATAAGCTTCATTTCATTAAGTAGACAAGTTACATCGGAATCAGGCATAATCTTACTACCAAGTAACGAATATGTGCTTTTTACAATGGTAAGAATATGATCACTCACTTCTTGAAAAAGAATGTCCTCTGGCATCTTAATATCAACTTCACCGTCATTATCACCAACCTGTAGTATCCAATTTGCAAATTCTCCCATCTCATGAATCTCAATTGTTAACATACCAGCCTAAAAAACACAAAAATACACTTAACAAAATATAAAGAAAGATAAAAATTACTAAAATCAAAATTACCATAAATGAAACAAACATTTAGTTACCTGAAGTCGCATGTTCTTTGTAAGTCAGAGGATCACACACGAATCCCAAATTTTGGATGAGCATATTGTTGCATTAAGAATGTCAGATCTAGACCCTCCCAGAACCACTGTCAGTATCTGTTTAAAGTCTCTGCTAAATACAATAACCAAACTGCCGAATGGTGTGGCTAATCTATGCATACAATCCCTCAAACTCCTATCAAGCACTTCAAAACGATGCATATATGTCACTTTATCCTCGTCCCCTAAAATAAGTTTCGTTTCTTTGAGTAGACAGGTTGCATTAGAATCAGGCATAATCTTACTGCATACCGAGTAGAAATGGATATTCAATGGTATCTTGAATCTTGAATGAGCAGTTCGGACCCTCAGAAGCAGCAATGATATGATACCGATGGAAGCCACTGGAAGAACGTATATCTCTTCTATATCTCAAAACGGAGCACAAAGTCCTCCAAATATAATATCTCCTCTAGAATCAACAATGAATTGTAATAATGACGTCTTGATAAGTATGAGTTGTTGACCTTCATTTTTCCTATCTTATATCCGGAAAGCTAAGAACTCGCTTAGAATAAGATTTGGCATCTTTCTTACAATACTTATCTGAATATCGGTATACCATCCGTCTTCTACATGGAAGAAAAGCAGTGGATATTGTAAAAGAAGGTAACATCGAAGAAACACATTTATGTGCTTCAAGCCCCCATTCTACATCTCAACCATAATATGATTTTTTGCATGTAAGTAATCATCATTGATGAGACCATAATTTAGAGGTTCATCATGTCTTTTTTACCGTATTTTTGTAAGTCTTTGTTAGTATTTTATAGTGTTTCTTGTGCTTTTTCATGTTTTCCGTGTTTTAGTTGTGCTTTGCAGATTCTCGTGTTTTTAGGTGAAAATCGGAGTAAAAAATGATATTTTGAAAATTTTGAGAAAATCTAGAGCTTTGAAAGTTGAGCAAAATGGCAAAAAAGGAAGTGGATTCGGAGTTCGGACGAAGATTAAGCGAGACTGCGAAAAAGTGAAACTTACGGAGCAGTCTAGCTATTTTGGCCATAACTCTCTCATACGATGTCTGATTGACCTGATTTCGGTGGCCACGCGTAGATAATTAAAAAAGATACAACTTTTGTTCATGCCGCATCCCATAAATAGGCCAGGAAACGTCCCCGCAGCCCGCATTCCAGGACGTGTCCCAGAATTGTGCCAGGACGTGTCCCAGGCCTTTTCAGCGAGATTTTTGTTTTCCTACTTAGTCGACTTTAGATGATTTTTGAACACATTCTGTTGGTCCAGATAACGGCAAAGTAAAAGACTAGAGGGGAGGGGGGGGGTGAATAGTCTTTTAAAACTTTTGTCGATAAGCACAGTTTCTCAGATATCTGTGAAGATATCTGATACTTAATTTCAGAGAGCGGAAGACTTTTCTAAGATAAGTGCACGTGTTCAGCAAGATAAGTGTAAGGACTTTGCAATATAAGTAAAACAAGTAATAAGCTGCAGAGAGTAAATAACACAAGTCTTTTTATAGTGGTATCTGAAGGTGGCGTAATCCTTCAACTAATCCACTTTGGTCTTTCTCAGACCTAGAATCCACTAAGATAAATGAGGTAACCTTACAGATATCTTTTCTTGATTCCTAAATACACTAGGTTCCCAATCAAGTGTTCCCCCTGAGTTATTCCTCGGCTTTCACAGCCAAGTACTTCCTGTACTCAGAAACCTTTTTGAGCTGTTCCTTAGTTTCCCAAACTAAGTACTTCCTGTGCTCAATAACATTGGAGTTATTCCTTAGTTTCCAAAACTAAGTACTTCCTGTACTCCACGCCGTTTAAGGTGTTGGTTTTAGGTTTGTTTGTCAGGTGAGCTTCTTAAATAACTTATTCAGTTATTCAGATAGCTCTATGAATCAAGTATACTTAATACACTTTTCAATGTATGGTATCTTGTTCTCTACTGACCCAAGTCTATTGTAAGTGTTCCAGAGAATGAATCTCAGATATGAAATCTTAGTTCAACTCCTTCACATATAACAATGCTCGTTAAGGATCAGGACACTTAGAACTTTTGTGCTACTTAGAATCAAGAGCTTTGGTCGCAACAGAAAGCTTGAAAGTAAGTAGTTTGCTTGAGAGAGCTTGTGTGAGTATTCAGTATAAGTTCAGTGATCTAAGGTGTTCAGTGTGTGTTCTCAAGCAGTCTAAGTGTTGATATTTATAGATGAATTTTGAGTGCCGTTTGAATAGTATCCGTTAGGCTTAAATCAAATTCAAACTATTGATATCTGAGTATAGTATTGTAGCAGGTTTGTCTTCTTCTTCAGAAGCTACAGCTTTTGTTCAGACATTTTGGTCTACGCATTTAATGCACTGTACTATACTTTGTCCTGTAGTGCCAACGGAACTATGCAAGCTTTCTGAGGCTTTGCACGTTCTTTTCCAGAGATCATCATACCTCCAGATACCACTTGTTTAAACAACTTTTATAATATGTTTCTTTTTCAGAAGCATATTTTATGTCCAAGGTATCTGAGTGTAGATATCTGTGGGCACTTTCCTTGTCTCAGAAACCTTTTATTATCAGATATCTTTTGCAACACGTGTGTTTCGAAACACTTGTTTCTTCAAGATATCTGGACATAGGTATCTGAAAAACCCTTGTCTTCAGCAATCTTGTGCAGTCTTCAAATCTTCAAATCCGTTGAACTTTTCCTGTTGGATGCCTTCTTCTTGGTCTTCTTCAGAAAATAAAAATTACATTTCGAGACCTAACATCCTATACAAGATTTGCTAGACTATCATACTTAGTGAGTTTCCTCTTTTACAGTGTTAAAGTGAACTAAGAGTACTAATAACCTTTCTGATCTAAGATAAGTCATTAGGTTGCTGATCAAAATCTAAACAGATATTCCTAACAAATTTCCCCCATTTTGATCAGTCAACAATGACTATCTGACCTATTACAAATCTGGATGAGGAAACAATCCACCACTTAATCATTTCTTATGATCTTTTAATTCATATAATTAAGTGCAGAATGTAAACATCAACCAAATCACAAGGTGTGATCTTTGCTGACAAGTTATCTTATATATAAAATGATATCTGAGAGTAAGTTCATCAGATATGATACAAAGAAAGCTTACAGATAACTTTTTCAAGATTTAACAGAAAAGATCAATCAACAAAATCATAGAAACTACTTAGTCAAATAGAACAACAGGAGTTACCAAGCTCCAAGTGAACATTCTAAATGACAAGTCTTCAAGTCTTAAAAAATCTTCAAGTCTTCAAAACAGCTCCATGGATCAGTCTGCAAATTTTCTTTCACCAAACCTTTTGATATCATCAGAGTAGTCATAGAGAAGAGTTCTGACAATCATCTCTATGTCTCTGGCAAATCCACAAACTTCTTTGTAGGTTTTGGTGGGATTTCTCTTGACAAAATGCTTGACCCACAGATACTTTCCCCACTTCCAGGCATGCTCGATTCTGATATCTGATAGCTTGAAGTATTCATAAATGATCTTCAGATATCTGATGTCACCCTTGTATTGATCTTCAGTTAAGTAGAAGGACTCATAGGGTTCCACCGCAAGTCTTGCTCTTGTGCATGTTCCAGTAATGTTGGGAATTCTGTGCACATCATCTGGCTTTCCATAAGGACATTCATCAGAGAGGTCCTTCTTCATGGCTTCTGTTCTCTTGATTACTTCAAAATCCAACCATGCTTTGATGTGGTTGGTGTTAATCAAGATTGACTTATCTTTTCTCCATGCCATGAGCTGTTTATGGATTGGTTCTGGAAACCTTGAATTTACCAGTAAGTGCTTGAGTTCCAGAATCCAGTAGCCATTCTTCTGATTAATGCACCTGTAGATAGAGGAATTGTTGTCATTCTTCACATACTCAATTTTGCTTCTTCTGGCCTGAGTGGAAGTTGACTTTGTCTTTGTTCAGCTCTCAGCCTGTTCCTTCTTTGTATAGAATTCTCCTTTGGGGGATTGCTTGAAGAACCACCCTGGATTGACTTGGTATTTCCAGAGGGTGTTTTAGCTGATAAAGGCTTTGCAGCTGTGGGCTCAGTTAGACTATCAATTTTCCTTTTTCTGTGAAGAGGAGCTTCATCTTCATCATCATCAAGATCAATTCTTGTGAGACTTTTGCAGCCTTCTTCATTGCCCAGGGATTTGATTTGGCCTTCTTCTTCTTCAGAAGATTCATCAATCCTTCTTACTTGTCTTCTCCTTGGAGCCTTGGTACTCCTTGGAGGTCTTTTTGCCATGGCCCTTGTTACCATTGTAGTTTCTTCAGTTGGCTGCTGGGAAGTAGCTACTATTTGCAAAGCAGCTTGATTTGATGAGGGATCATTTATTCTGAGTGGTGGCTGGGAAGTTTTCTTGTTTCCTCTTCCTTTTGGAGCGGCACCAACTCTAGATTTCTTCTTTCCTTCCCCCTGATCTTGAGATCCAAATTCTTCCCCCTTAGTCATTGTAGACTGACTAAGTACCACAAAAGAATCTGAGAGAGACTCAAAATTCTTTTGCAAGTAGTTGTAGGCAGTGACCAACTTCTGAAGTTCAGCCTTGAGCTCCTGATTTTGTTTGATAAGTCCATTTTCCTTATCAGTGAGCTCTGCCAATGGGCCTAGTATGTCATCTGCTTTTCCAGCAGTGTAACTTGCCTCATGAAAAGCTTTTTCAGCTAATGACACATCATCGTCCCTTATCATTCCCAGATCTTTCTGAGCAATAACCATACTGGTTGTTCTCTGAGTGATGAGTTCTGTGAACTTCTTCATTTCTGAGGGGACGGAGGCAATTACATCTTTGTTTTGTGAAGACATCTCCTTTTTAAGATTTGCCAAAACTTGGTATCTATTCATGTATTCATGGGAGTGGACATTTGGCAGTTTGTTGAAAACTTCTGGAGCAATTAGCTTCCTTTTAAGATGAGAAACCATCAAGTGTTCATTGCGGTGTGCTGCCAAAGTCTTGTCTTCTTCATCATCTGAGTCTTCAGCCCAGTGATCTTCATCCTCTTGGACATTTTCAAGATTTTCTAGTCCAGCAACCATCTCAGAGATGGGCTTCTTTCCTTTCTGAGAGGAGGATGGTATGACTTTTGCTGGTGATGCAGCCTTAGCATCATGCTTTTCTTTAGATACTTCTTCAGTATCTAATTCCTTAGCAATAGCATTTACAACATCCTGGAGCTCTTTAACCTCAGAGTAAGCTACTGTCTCTTGTAAGTATTGATCTTGTAGTTGATTGAGCTTATCTCTGGATTTAACTAGCTCTTCTTCAAGTTGAAGATGGAGTTGTTGCTCTTCTTCCAACAGTTGTTTGAGTTGAGCAGCTCTGGTTTAAATATTTAATATCTTCTGAGTTGTTTCCTCAGAGTGCTCAACTACTTGTTCAGTAGTGTCTTTTTGTTGTTGGGATTGCTGTGAAGGATGGGTGGATTTTTGAGGAGATGGAGGAGGGGATTGCTGTGATGTCCTCTCAGTGTGCTTTTCAGCAGCTGAGGCATTGTTTCCTTGTGGAATTCCTCCTGTCCCTGGTGCAGGGGCATCATCATCCATCATATCATCATCATCCTTTTTTATGATGGTCAGAGGGAGGTTCATCAAAGTTATTCTCATCTATTTCTTCCTCCTCATCGTCTTCAGATACAAGATTAATCACTTCAGGAATAGTGATCATCTGCCCATTAACCTCTTCTTGTTCAGAAGGAATAAATTATAGTGTCTGGGGCAGGACTGGCTTGAATGCCATCTGCAATCTTGTCTGACCATCTGCCTGTTTGAAGGCTTGCACCAATTTGTGTGCCACTTCCTTGGAAAAATCCTTACGCATTAAGGTCGCAACTTGATATTGTTCAGTAGGGAACATTGCGTGGATATAGTTTTCCAGATCAAGAGCTCGTGCTCGTCTTGTTGGTTGATCTGATTCTCGATTTCGGAGAGATCGAGCACCTTAACCTTTGCCATTTCTTGAAGCATTGAATATGCTTTGGCAAGGTATGAGTCTTGAAGAAGGGAAGAAGGTTTTCATAGTCATCATTTGACTCCTTCTTGCACTACTTTGAGCTCGAAGAGAGAGTTTTGAATTAGTTTCAAAACTTGTGTAGATATCAGTTTCGAGTTTAGAGTTACTCCGTGCAACAACAACAGGCTCAGAAGGTTGGACTACTGAGGTTCCAGGTGCCTCAGATATCTTGGTGTGAGGAGGAGACTTCGAAGTCTGATCCTCAGCATCCTCTCTTTCTTTTTGAACCTAAGAATCATAACACTTAGGAAATTTTATCAAGAAAATTCTATTTACAAAATCGATATCCGAGAGGTCAATTACCTCCACTATTGGAGGCTCAGATACTTGTTGCTCGAGACTTGCGCCTCTGAAATTTTTCTTGTGATGAAGGCTTTGATGCCTCATCAATTTCCATTTGTTGTGGGATTGAGCGGCTATTCCCAACAACTTCTACTTCTTTTGAACTGTTAAGTAGAAAGTGTTAGTTTGAGAGAAATGATCGAGATTTGTCTTTGAAGATTATAGGTATATATATATATGTATATATATATATGTATACATATACATATATATATGTATATATATATATATATATATATATATATGTATATATATATATATATATACCTTCTCAATATAAGGCTCAGATACTTGTTCCTCAGAGACTGTGTGAGTCTCGTTGATTCTCGATGAGTTAGGCTTCACTTATCATTTTCCTTCTCGGTTGGAGCCTATTAAAAACATCCACTTGATTAGTTAAGTGAATTAACAAATATCCGAAAAGTAATGTCTTAGAATTCTCTATCAATCAGACATGTGCCTCATTCCTTAAGAGGTGAGGTAGTAGCCTCCTTCTCAGTCTCTGAGGCAAGCTTTTCAGCTTCCTTTTGTTCTTTTGTTTCTAATTCAGCCTGAAACAAAGAAATTTTAATAAGTTACAAGATTGATGAACATAAAATTTCACAAGTAGAGTTAAACCATTCACTACACGAGCATTGTCGGTGATTGGTCTCTGGAACTTGTGACCCTTCTATGCTTTGGTCTTCTTTGTTCCATTATGGATTCTTTGTTTGAAGTTACGTACTTGGACCTTTCTGAGTGATCGACTTGCCTCCTTGTTTGATCATTACGGCGGTGTCTCGGTTTGATCCTCTCTAGAGTTGGGGAACACGCTTGTTTGCGGATTTTCTTGACATGTTGCATAGCTGATATGTCAAAATGGAGTTCATTTACCATTTCATCAACCACTTGTGGCTGTTGTGGTTGTGGTTGTTGTGGTTGTCTGGAAGCAGAAGTTTGAGCAGTTGAGAGCTCTTCCAGATTTTTAAGTGTGGTGTTGACATCAGCGTCTACCAACACTAGGTCACCACTCATCAGGGCTTCTTGAAGTTGTTTATACGTGACTTTCCCTGATGGTGTGTTTTCACCAACAACCTTTGCTATAGGTGCTTGCTCAGCAACCTTTGAGCTGGTTGCTTTCTCAGCAACCTTGGACCTTTTGTTCTTCCCCTTTGCCTTGGTTACTTTTTCAGTAACCTTGGGGGATGGGATCTTCTCCTCGTCCGATTCATCATCGAAATCTGGAACAGAGTTATCAACAATCCCTGCTGCTTCTGCAGAAAGAGTTTGAAGTTTTTCAGCATTTATGAGGCTTTCGGCAATAGTCTTGACATTTATGAAAGCACTTTCTCTTGCTGAATCTACTTGATCAGTAGCCGATGCCTCTTTTGCAGCATTGATGAGTTCATCTTTATTGATGAATTCATCTGCAGCGACGTCAGGTATCTGGGAATCGACAACCTCAATGGGTGTGCCTTCTGATTTGCCAGCAGACTTCTTCCGTGAAGTTACGGCTTCTTGGTATAACTTTTCCCTCAGATACCTCTTCAGTCTTTTGCTTCTTGGAATCTTTCTGAGATCCAGTAACCTTTTTCATCATGTTTGTATACTCATATTTGTAGAGTAGGTTACTGTTGGAAATATTCGCCGTCTCTCTGAGCTCAATGCCAAGACATTCCAGTAAGTAGCAAATTTTCAGTCCATAGCTTACTGTGGCTTTTGGCTCAGCAAGGCCCTTAACGATTTTAGGCTCAAAGCCTTGTATCTTCTTCACAAATTTCATGAAGGCGTACTTCCCCCAATTAAAAGGGTTTTCCAGCCTTTTGTCTTGTTGACTCAACTAGAACAACATCATCCAGCGTTCTTGGCTTATCTGGTCAGCACCTCCTTGTAGACCATCGAAGCCTCTATGAAGGATACATGCCAACACATCCCAGTGGACCAAAAGATGTCTGGTCCTTATGTCAGCAAGCTTAAAGTCGATGGGTGTGTCTGGTTTGTCAAGATCACACACATTACTGTATAGTTGCTTCACACCTTTAAGGAGATCTTCATCCTTGGTGTCAATTTCAAAATCCTTTCCAGGATTTTGAAGTTCAAACAGCTCACAGAAAGCTGTTTCGTCCAACAGGATTTCTTGTCCTTGGACTTTGGTCTTGATAGACACTATCTCAGTGCCTTCAGAGATCTTGGAAATAATTGTGGAGTTGTTGTAAAACTCCAGAACATCCAGTGAAGAAACTCCACTGGGAAGAGCAGATAGAAAGCCCTTGATTTTTGCCTTTTCAAGCATATCAAGTACCAACTTCTGTCACCTGGTTTTCTATTAAAGAACGGTATTCCTCAATCATGGCACCACCCCAAATCATCCTGTGATTTGAAGTCCAATGATCAGGGTCGAATTCTCCGATCAACCGATTGTTTGTTATAACTAGCACTGGTGCTTGCTTTTCAGCAGTACTAGTAGTAGCTTGGGATTTCTGAGAAGCACGTTTGGGAGCCATCTCTTTAAATAGTGATTTTTTTTTTTGAAAAACGAGAGAGATTTGGGTGAGAGATTAGTAATTCTTTGCAGAAAAACTAACAGAGATTTGCAGAGGTTGGAGAAGAGTTTTTGCTATTCTTGTGCAAGTCTGTATGTTGGATTAGGCGAAAGTAATTTCTTTTGCCAAAATCCCATATATATAGCAATGTAACCTCCACAGACATATACATACAAATTAATTTTGTGTGTAAGTATCTATGAATTGCAGGCAGGCGTGAGTAAAAGCTTGTTCGGCATTAAATGCACAGTGGGCCCTGTCGGAATTTTAACAGTCCACTATTTACTGAGAGTTAATCTCTACCGTAAAGATCAATCGCTGAATTCATCAAGGGTCACCATTGCTTCTTCAGCAATGATCACAATCAACAAATATAATTGTGCCCATTTAATGAATTTTGGCTATTAGCTTTCTGAATCACGTTTCTGTATGACCAAGAACATTGTTTGCATCTGAATTTATCTCACACTTGGTATTTATCCAAGTTTTATACAAAGATAGAAATAATATAAATTTCAAGAGAGTAGTTGACTGCAGACAGTTGTACTATTCTCTTTTGTGTTCCCCCTCACTGAGTGATCCATATCCGAAAATTGCCTCGTAAATCTTTGAATAGCCATTTTACCCTTTAGCCTTTAGTTTCTGGATACCCGTTCCAGATTCCTCTTCTCTGGATACCCATTCCAGATACCTTTTCTCTCTTCTTTGATATCTTCTTCAGATATCTCTTCTCTGAACTTTTTCAGTTCTTTGGTAACTCCATTAGTCCAAGACTGTGTCTTAAGGCTAAGAATCTACTTTCTTGTAGTGGCTTAGTGAAGATATCTGCAAGTTGGTCTTCAGTGCCAATCTTGAGTATCTCTATATTGCCTTTTTCAACATGGTCTCTGATGAAGTGGTGTCTAACATCAATGTGCTTTGTTCTTGCATGAAACTTAGGATTCTGAGTTATGGCAATAGCACTTGTGTTGTCATAGAAAATGGGAGTTTTTTCTTCATTGAGTCCATAGTCTCTGAGTTGTTGTTGTATCCACAATATCTGTGAAGCACAACATCCAGCAGCAATATATTCAACACGTGGTAGATGTGGCAATTGAATTTTGTTTCTTGCTGAACCATGATATCAATCTAGCACCAAGAAATTGACAAGTTCCTGAGGTGCTTTTTCTATCAAGCAATGATCCAGCATAGTCGGCATCTGAATAGCCAACCAAACTCAATCCACTATCTTTTGGATACCACAATCCAACTTCTACAGTACCTTTTACATACCTTAATATCTTCATAGCAATGTTGTAGTGTGACTGCATTGGATTTGTCTGAAATCTAGCACACACTCCAACTGCATATTGAATATCAGGTCTACTTGCAGTGAGGTATAGTCGAGACCCAATCAATTTCCTATACTTGTGTTCTTCAACACTTTTGTCAGATTCAGTATAGGTCATTTTGGTTCCAATGCTCATTGCTATCTTAGCATTCTTTTCAGAAGGCTTTAGATTGAACTTATTGAGCATATCCTTTGCATACTTTGTTTGACTAATGAATATTCCATCATTGAGTTGCTTGACTTGCAGCCCTAGGAAGTAATTCAATTCTCCCATCATGCTCATCTCAAATTTACATCTCATGAGTTCAGAAAAGTCTTCACAAAGTTGCTTGTCTTTAGATCCAAATATAATGTCATCAACATATACTTGAACTAAAAGTAGTTTCCCATCATGGTTCAATGTGAAGAGTGTTTTATCAACATCTCTGTTGAGGGATAAAACCTCAAACACCAACACTACTACTACAAGTAACCTAATCTAAGATCCACCTCCAACTTGAAGTCCGAGAGAAGGCTTGTCCGAGCCAGAGTACCTGAAAGGACTACGTGGGGGGGGGGGGGTTAGAATGGGTTACCCGGATTGCCTAAGTCAATCCGGAAGGAGGCTTTACTCAAAGGAGAGATGAAAGCTCTCAATGCAATAGTAATGGGAAAGGTAATGAAATCAAGGATGTTCAGGACTTAGGAGACAACACAATTTCCTAGGGGATTTCACTTACCTCAAGGTATTGGACCTTGTGTTATATTTATAGTTATCATATACTTATGAAGTAGCTCATAAGATGATGCCAAGTGTATGCCTCAGATTTGGACACCAATGCTACCTTTGGCCCATGGCCCATTAGTGAATAGTAATCCAATACTAATTAATGGGCTGGGAGGGTAGTTTGGTCCTTTCCCTCTGAGAGTACTGTTCCGCACGTTGGGTCCGTGTAAGTCCCTCGGTCAGATCCGCATGATTGGATGACTCTGTCTTGGGTAACTCAAGGTGTCCGGACCTTAGAGTTCCACGGAAGCATCTCAGTGGTTCTGTCAAATACGTTTGGTCTTACTGTACTGGTGGCGTCCGAGATTCTCTCGTCCGGTCCGTTTAGCATCTTAGGACTGACAGTTTGCGGTACTTGGGAGGACCAGGTAACCTTTTGTCAGGCTTGGAAGTCATCCATCTAGCTCGGTCGGACTAGCTGAAATGGCGTGCTGACTTGTGAGTACTAGTTGACCTGAGATGGTTTCCTTTAGGGCGGACCACTCGAAGGTCGAACTAGCTTTGAATGGCTATCTTAGCCTTGATGCGCTCTGGGACACGCTCTATGGCGCCCTTAACGGATTGGACACATTTCCGTATCAACATATGTCCCCCCAGTTTCCAAGTATCTTAGTAGAAGATAGTTGGTAACTATGAGGGATCAGTCGTGTCTATGGGGCGTGTCCGAATCGTTAGTTAATAAGAAAAAGGAAAAAATCCTTTTTGTCGGGATCCGTCGTCCGTGTCCTCAAGGATTCAATATATCTCTTTCCCCCCCTTTAGTCTACGATCGAAAGTTATCACATAACCGGACCGTAGAGGGAAAAGGTATTTGTATCCGAGATATATGGGTCCGAGTACGGTTAGGATCTGACGAAGTCTTTCGAGGAAGATCAAGTAGGAGGTTATCCGTTGGGCCAAATTTGTGAAATGGTCCTGATGGACCTCCGAACAGTAAATCAACGGGGTCCAACGAGTTGCTTGTCCGGCCCATGGGGTAAGATCCCGAGGGGAACGATGCGACCGTTGGATTGGAAGGCCTCAACGGTTGAGATCAAGTGACGCGACTCCTCTGTCAGGCACTAAATGTAATGCACTGTTAGCCATCTATTCGTGAATCGTCATGACCGTTGGATTTTAACAGATCAACGTTCTCGGTTTAAACCTAAGTGATGTGACGCTTGGCCTTCCCACTTTGCCCCTATAAATAGTTAGGCGATCGGTCACTTTCACACTTTAGCTAAATTGAAACTCTGAGCAATCTTTAAGCAATTCAAACAACGCAAGATCGATCCGTGCAACTGGGACTTGTAAGACTTTGGGCCATCCAGCTGAGATCTGTAACCTCGGAACATTATCCAAACTCGATCGTCCGTGGAACTTTCTTGTTTGAATATTAGAAAGTAAGTACCCCTCATTTTTTTGGCTTTGTTACAGTTGCCTGTATTCGCTACACGCCCATTGCATGTCTAGTGTAGCTTCCCTTGCTGCTTCCGTAATTGTGCCTGTCTTTAGTAATTGGCTCTGGCGATACCTTTGGTTGAGATGCTAGTTGATGTGTTTCTGCTGCACTTATAATATGCCAATTTTCCTCACTGATGCCTTGTACTTTTATTTGGTACGTCCCGTCCGACACAACCCGTCTTGACAATGCATGCTTACTTGATGATAAATCGGTATTGGTTGTGGTGTTCGCCTGTAAATTGTTTCTTTTATTGCCGTGCCATAAGGGGCAGATTGTGGTGCAGATGCTTACGTGTGCTGTGGTCTTGGGGCCCTGTCATACGTGTATAGAAAATCTTAGGGTTTAAACTTTTTCCCGGACCTCTGGCCTTAATAAGACATATAAATGAACTCTCGGACAATAACAATCATCGTTTTTGATCCGTTTCCTTCTGACCTAGGATGTCCGGGAGCGATAGTCAAAACGTTCACGAGGTGCGGGATTACCAGGATGGAGTAGATTCGGGCGGTGAATCCGCGGACGTGAACGTGTCGTGAACGTGTCCGTAGAAGACTATCTCGTGGATGTCTTATCTTCCAGAGATTCCGACGCTAGGCACGGAACCCATGAAACAATCAATCCTCCGACGGACGGGCCAGTGGTCGAAGAAGGTGTTAATGAGGCGAGAACGTTGGTCCAATCTCGGACTATAGGCGGTGTGGGAGAGCCTATATATCCGAATGAGCTTCAACTTGAACGGGCAGGCGACAGCGGGCATGAGGCTGATGACGTGGAGATGTTCGAGGCCGGAGTGGAGGACCGTGTTGTGGTAGAGACATGTCCGTCCAATCCTGGTACATCTGGGAGACCTGATGGTGGTCAGGAGGAAGAAGGCGGAGAGGAAGAAGGTGAAGACGGGGAGGAAGAAGAGGAAGGTTCTCCCAATGTCCGTCCTCGGAGAGGTGCTGGTCGTCGGGTTGTATTGCACTCCGTAGCTGCCGCTCAATCCAGCCTTTCGTTGGTTGAAGGCCGTGGTGCCAAGGCGGCAAGGATCAAATTTCCTCATCCCGCATCCGTAGTAGTGATAGCAGATGAGTTCGGAGAGCTAAACGCGGACGGGCTTCTTCCTACCTGTCCATCGAGGGTCCGGCCCGAGGAGATTCCGGAAATGAGGCGAAGATGGGAGATCCCTGAGTCTCAGAAAATAATGATCCCGATCCGGGCATGCATTCTATAACCCACTGGGTATATGCGTGCACGAGGTGCTTTCTCTGCAGATGGAAGATCCCCATTGCCACGAATCAAGAACATCCTCAACCATATTGTCATAGGTACGAGTAATTTTATCCACAAGTCCATGTGTAACCTTATTTGTTTTGTAATCTTTTGTAAGAAGAAGGGCAACAAAGTGAATTTTGAAAACTTCAGCTTTTTCCATGTCTCTTTCAGTCCGGGGAATCCCCTTTTTTACACTTTTATGAATAGGAAACCTATAACTTCATCTCGGACTCCATCTCGTCGTTGGGGTCGAAATGGTGGGATAGGTACATTTTTGTACGGATGGCTTTGAAGCCAGGGATGTCCGAGAGACAGAGGGAACAATGGGGGCTGCCCACAAAATTCCTTAGAGAGAGTATCCCTGATTGGCGCCCGCTTCCGAAGAACGTTGCTCCTTGGGTGGCGGAGATCCACAAGAAGAATGATCCGCCTACCTACCCGTTCCACAGACTAATTTGTCAGCCGCTGCCATATCTATGCGGACTGACCGATGCCGTGGAAGTCGGAGGAAAGATGATTCGAAGGAGTCTAACTTATGATTTGTGCGACTCCGTGTTTTGAATGTCTCGTTATGAATTTTCTCATCTCCGATATTCCTGTTGTTTTTCTATTATTTGTCCGCGTTCTGAAATGTTAACATTGCTATGTAGCTCACTGGTTCGACTATATCATGTTGACACTCGCTGAAAAGAAGAGGCAGCAGAGAGAGCAACAATCTCTGGAGGTCGCCGCCGGTCAGAGGGCCAAGATCATCAACACGTCCGCTGGTCTTCCTATGGGAGATCCCAAGAATGCGGCAGTGTTCGCCACAGAGGAGGAGAGGCGGAACAAGGCGGGAGAAGATCCGCAAGCCCTCGGCGTGCCTGACAAGGGCAAAGCCCCTGTTACTCGGAGCGTTACTGCCTCCAGACCACCATCCGCTGCTGGATCCGGGCCTCAACAAGAAGTGTTCATGCGGGATGCCATAACGTCTGGGCGGAAGAGAAGAGCTCCCGCGGAGGCCTCCCAATCAAGCAAGAGGTAGCAGCTTGCCGCCGTTTTACCGTCTGACCAGGCCGCTCTCGATAAGGAGTATGAACGTGCCTGCGGACTTCCCGAGGTTGAGCGGGTCGGTGGCCTCAATGTGCTATATCAGCAGGTTTGTGATCTTCTAATGGTTTTTTCATTATGTCCTTATGACAAGCGTACGACTTATGTCTATACGGATTCTTTGCAGCTTGGGTGCTTCATCCGAGCTATGCAGTGGAAGGCGAGTGAGCGGGCTACCATTGAGCACGAGTTGTTCAAGGCCATGGCCAGGTCAGCGGATGAGGCCGAAAAAGTGAAGCAGTTGGAGATGCAGCTGAAGGAGCACAAGGTGAAGTTCCATAAGCTGAAGACCAGCTGGGAGGCAATCAAGGCGGACTTGGATTGGCAGGAGGGTTTCACCCAGAAATCAATGAGAGCCTTCCGAGACATGAAGGATTTCTTGCTTGAAGACCTCCAATACTCTCGTCTTGAGGCGGGCCGGGATTTCATGAGGTCAGATTCTTTCAAGTTCTTCATGGCAGACAAGTCCGACGAATCTCGGCTGAATGGGTTCTCCGCTGCAATCGGTCAACTACAGTCCAAGGGGCTACTTCCTCAAGATTTCAATTGGAAGGCGGAAGGGTTAAACCCTTTTGCGGATGCTAACGGCGTGGAAGTTCCCGTGGATGTTGTCTCGGACGATCGGTTGGCCGCTTGTGAGTTCTTGGAACTAAATCCACTGAGGAAGGAGAATTGGAGATCAAGAACGGTGGACCCTTCCTTCCGAAGTGTGTGCCGGATGCCTTACAAAAGGTGTGCTTCGTCCCGTTCGAGAATTACCGGGCCTTCCTCAAGGACTGGTATTACATGCCTTCCCGGGTAGTTGGTCTTGCTGAAGACTTCAACTTGTTCGAGCTCGCATGAGTCCCTTCATTGTCCAAGCCGCTAACTCGTCTCTGGCGATCCGCCTCGAATTGAAGAAACAGGTCCGAGCCAGCCTAATCCTCAGTGAAGAATCTGGGGTATGCCCCGTGAAACTTATGTAATGTCTGGAATCTGCATCTCTTTGTGGCACGGAACAATGCCTTGAACAATACTGCTTTATTTTTTATCCGTACTAACTGTCTGTAAAACAATATTTCTCGTAAGTCCGAGTCATTGCCTGTTTTCCGCTTTGTTTGCTTCCGTTCATCGTTCATATGTTTTACTATCATAAAACACATCTTTAAAGAACACGGATCGCAGTAGATGGCGTCCGACGTAGAAGTCAAAACCATCGTTTCACGAATTTCGTACCGTCCGTGATTGCTAAATTCAATCGACCTTTGGGATGCGTGATTCTTCTAGAAGGGGGGAAGGTGAAACAGTGAATTTGTCATTATTACTGCGTCCCATCAACTTCCAAGCCGTCGGATGAGTGACATGTGTTGAGATCGTACGGGTTTGTCACTGCTATAAATAAGAAAGGGGTAAGTGCCCTTTTGTTACTATTGTACTTTTTAACCCTTTCTCCTGATCAGATTTCCCTATCCTTCCAAAGAGTCCGTCCAAATGTCCGCTGCAGCCAGAGAACTAAACCATTCCAGGTTTGATCGCTCCTTTGGGTGGATCGTGCGGGGTCAAGCATCCCCCATATTATCCCGGAAAGGGGATCGCGGATGACCCAATCATCCTCGACTTCGAAGGGGACCCTCCTCCGTGTCCGGGGATAGTTGGTGGGCTAGCCGCAGAAAGGGAGCGGATTGTGGGGATGATCCGCAGGAGGATCCGAATGCAGCGGCAAGCTCAAGAAGCTCGCGGTGGTGGCTCGAAATCTCAGGGCTCCACTTCTGGGATCTGGTAAAGGAACAAGGCGGGGTATGCCCTGTGGAAGCATGTACTGATCCTTGGATCTTTCCAGATTGTACTTCTGTTATGTAAATGTTCGGATAATTTTGTCTATAAAATTCGAACTATTTTTCCTCGGATGAGATCGCCATCTTTTTCTTGTACAAGCTTCGTCGGATTATATTGACGCACATATTTTTGTAAAATGACTAAGAAACTCGGACGTGGTTGATGGGCTTGTTTAGGCTTGATTGGATAAACCCGTCTGGCCCAACACTGTTCAACCCAAATGAATAGTTTAAGCCCATTGTCAACGTCGAAGTTCTGACGTGTCGGACGCCTATTGGTTCGTTACTTCTATAAATACTCTGGATCCCTCTTGGCCTTGGTCGTGCAAATCCAACTTCCAATTTCCATATCTATTCACTTAGCAAGAAGATGATTTCTTGAATAGTTTCCCCCTCGAGACTCCCGTCCACTCTCAAGTCGGCGTTCATCCTGAGCTTGAGAGTGGCGTGGGTCTAGAGGGGAAAATTGTTGGATCAGTCATAGAAAAGCATAGATCTCGGTTTGAATGTATATCCGTCCGTCTCCTCTGCTTTCTTCCAACCCCACTTTAGTGGTTCAAATCTCTCTTATATTGGAAATGGTTTCCGAATTTCGAGAGAGTTTGAGTCTCTAAAGCCGGTGAGGCGGAAATCTCTTCCTGTCCGTACTTTGTTTTCCCCGGGCAAAGGATTTGCAATGTCACGCTTTGGTGGTATCATGAGGGATACCACCACGTTTAACCATTTTCCTGTGTGCAGGTAGATCAAGTTCCTGGTCTACGCGGAAACCAGGCTTGTCGTTCGTCATGGAAGAAGCTTTCTCCGACGGGGGAACGATCTTTGCTGGGAGATGACGTATCTCCAAAGACATTTTCTGCCTATTTCATATTGCATCCGTAAGTCCGGATATCGATCCGAGATTGTAAATTGTACAGACAAGATTATGTATAATTCGTCTTTGTATGAATGAAATCTCTTGCTTTCCTTGTCATTAATCGGACGTTAAATCATATATGCATGGATCGAAAGATCACAAATCGAAAGATAGAGGTTTTGATTTGCCGGAAATTCAATTACAACTTGTGGGCTCTAAGGCCAATGACAAAAGGATCGAAAAACAGAACTGGCGGAGTTCCGTGTAGTAATTTGTTGAAACTGAAATGACCAATCGATCTGAAGGAGATCCGCACAGTTATCTCTATGCATAGAACTTCTGAAGGTTCCTAGCATTCCACGGACGCTTGAGGGGATGTCCGTTCTCACCTTCTAATTCATAACTGCCATTCACTCTTGCGCCGATAATCTTGTAGGGTCCTTCCCACTTGGGCTTGAGTTTTCCAATATTGTTCAAAATGTCGGCTCGTCGAAGCACCAGGTCTCCGATTTGCAAGTTAGCCGCTCGAACATTCCTGTTGTAGGTTCGGGCAGCAGTTGCCTGATACCTATGGATATTCGCCAGTGCCTCAGACCTTTTCTGTTCGAGCAAGTCTAGGTCGGATATCTGAGCTTCTCGATTTGCATTGCCTTCGAACTCTTGGATCCTCAAAGTCTCAACGGCAATCTCGCATTGGTATGTTGCCTCCGAACCATATACCAAGGAGAATGGAGTTTCTTTGGTCGCATCCGATGCGGCAAGTGCGATGAGCCCATAGCACGCCTTCCAGGTCATCTGCCCAGCTTTCTCGGGAAGTTCTCAAACGCTTCTCCAGGATTTTGACTATTGTCTTGTTTGTGGATTCAGCCTGACCATTGGCTTGTGGGTATCCGACGGATGTGAAACGTTGTTCGATTTTGAAGGAGGCAAGCCATTCCTTGAGCCTACTGCCTGAGAACTGAGCGCCGTTATCCGAGACTAGAACTCTTGGTAGGCCGAAGCGACAAATGATGTTCTTCCAAATGAAGGTCCGCAATCGACTTTCCGTGATAGTCGCTACAGCCTCCGCTTCTACCCACTTGGTAAAATATTTTACCGCCACAATGAGAAATTTTTTCTGTTGGGTACCCCTCGGAAATGGTTCGACAATATCGATACCCCACTGATCGAACGGACAGGCTATGATTGACGGAATCATAGGGTTCGTCGGACGATGTGGGATGTTTGCGTAATATTGGCAATCCTGACATCTCCGGGCGTGGTCGGCGGAATCTTTACCGATGGTAGGCCAATAGTAGCCTTGTCGTATGATTTTACGGCGAGAGTCCTCCCGGAATGACTCCCAGACTTAGTTGTGTATCTCTTCCAGCACGGTTTGTGCTTCTTGTGGGTTCAAACATCTCAGGTGAGTCCCGGAAAAAGATCTCTTGTACAAATCGTCACCCATTACAAAGTATCTATTTGCTCGGCATTGCACACTCCTTGATTCTTTTGGATCGACTGGCAAAGATCCGTCCTTGAGATAGTTAAAAATGTCAGTCATCCAGTTTCTTCCCGTGTCAAGTATCATGACCGCCGAACTGGGACTCATGACGGATGAGTCAGTAATGGTGAGTAGGATTACTCTCCTTGTGTCTAGAGCCGCTGTAGCAGATGCGTATTTTGCCAAGGCATCAGCTCTTTCGTTCCAAGCTCTATCAAACTTTTCCAAGGTGAATTCCTCGAAGTGGCTGGCCTCATTCTTGAGTAGCTCAAGATACTTGATCATCGAAGGACCTTTTGTAGCAAAAGTTCCTGAAAATTGGGCCTCGACGAGCTGTGAGTCCGTGTAAGCTTTGACCTTCCGGGCTTGGAGTGACTTGGCTAGACGCAGCCCCACTAAAAGTGCCTCATACTCAGCCTCATTATTGGTAACTTTGAACTCCAAGGAAATCGCATAGTCGAGTTCCGCGCCATCCGGGCTCTTAAGGTAGATTCCAATTCCTCCCACTCTTCCAGTGGAAGAACCATCCACTTCCAATGTCCAGATATCGGAAGGATGTTTTTGGGTTTGGAGATCTCCTGCGAGCTGCTGAGGTTCCGCTCTTGGTTCATCCCCTTCCGTGATTTCCGTTCTGATGTTGTCAGCACTGGAGTTTCTGGGAACATCACCAAGTAGAAACATTTGGTTGACCCGAGTTTCCCCATCTGACAAAGGAAAGGGCCGATTGATGAACTGGGCTTCCTCGAGGTTTTCCGGGTTGAACTTTGGCGGAACTGGCTTTCGGACAATATGCTTGGTGATTAAGCACTCGAGCACCTGCTTGTCAGGGACTTTCTCTGAATCCTTCTCTGGATAATCCGCTAAGAAGTCGGCGAGGACTTGAGCCTTTTTGGCTGACGGAGCCTGGTAGCAAATGTCGTATTCGCTTAGCTCGATCGCCCACTTAGAGAGTCGTCCTGATTGGTCGGGCTTTCCTAGGACCTCGTTGAGGTTCTTCGGATGGGGCAAATCTAGGATTGCCTTGATCTTCTCAGGGTTTGCACTTATCCCTCTTTCTGTGACCATGTATCCCAGAAACTTTCCTCCTTTCACCCCGAACGTACACTTTTCGGGGTTCAACTTCATTCCATACTTCCGAAGAATGGAAAAGCAATTGTTGAGATGCTCAATATGCTCTTCTTCAGTCTTACTTTTAACAAGCATATCATCTACGTAGACTTCCATAGTCTTGCCCAACTCCCCCTTGAACATTTTATTCACCAACCGCTGGTATGTAGCTCCCGCGTTTTTCAACCCGAATGGCATCACCTTGAAACAGTATACTCCTCCTGCCGCGAAGAAGGCTGTTTTCTTGATGTCGTCCTTGGCCATCCGGATTTGATAGAAGCCCTGATATGCGTCCATGAAGCTTAGGAGCGCACATCCCGCGGTAGAATCTACCAACTGGTCTATGCGAGGTAGGGGATAAGGATCCTTTGGACAAAACTTGTTGAGCCTTGTGAAGTCGTTGCACATCCTCCACTTTCCAGGGGCCTTCTCGACGAGTACCACGTTACAGACCCAGTCCGAGTATCTAACTTCTTCAATGTGCCCGGCTTTCAAGAGCCGGTCAACTTCCGTAGATATGATTGCGTCCTTGACTGGGCCAAAGTCTTTCCTCTTCTGTCGGATATATTTGATCGAGGGATCCATGTTCAGACGGTGAACAGTGATTCTCGGATCTATTCCCTTCAAATCATCAGTACTCCAAGCAAATACATCCCTGTTGTCTCGGAGACAAGCAATAAGTTTCATCTCCACTTCTGTGCTCATCTCTGTTCCGATTCTAGTCTTCTTATCCGGGCTTCCAACAACAATCTCGATTTCCTTGAGAGTTTCGTGAGGCTCGATCCGTGCAGTTCTAGGGAACTTCTCCTTCTGGCTTCCTACCCCTATCTGCGGATTCTCCTGTTTGGGCGGGAGAACAACTCTCGGATCGGAGGTCACCGTGACTGCCAAAACGGGGGCAGATGCCCTTCTCGTGGACATAATGTAACACTCCCAAGCTTCTCGGATGTTTCCTACCTCTTCTCCTACTCCGAAGGGAGTTGGAAATTTCATTCTGTTGTGTAAGGTAGATGAAATAGCCCGGAATTGATTGAGTCCTGGGCGCCCAAAGATGGCGTTATAGTCGAATGTCCGATCAACCATGACAAATCGGACCGACTGTGTTACCCTGGCCGGGAAGGTTCAGAGTGAAACGTGTAACACTTCCTAGTGGTGAGCAGTTCCTCCTCCAAACCCTAGTATAGAGGTGTGAACTCGTCAGAAGCGGATTCTTCCCAACTCCATCGATCTAGTGTCCTCTTAGAGATGATATTCAAGAACTCCGGTATCCACGAATTTTGTTCTCTCGATAAGTCGCGATGGTCAATGAAACTACAAGAGGATCGTCCGGGTCGTCTATCTCCTCGCCTCCTGCCGTAGGAGGGGGGATTTCGCTATCGTCGAAAGATATTGCATTTGTTCCTCTAATCGCGGGGCACCGTCGCCTATCATTGTTCCGAAGGTTTTGGGCGGTCTGCTCTCTCGCATTCCTGCTATCACCTCCAGAGGGTCCGCCTGCGATAGTGTTGATCACTCCGCTGTACGGAGGGTTCTCCATTTCCGTCTCATCGCCGTATCTGTACGGATGTCCTTCCATGCGTGGCGGATAGCCTACTGGCGGAGGTGGCAAAGATAGTGGGCGAGGTGGTGGGTCAGCAGCGTTATCCTCCCTCCTCCGCTCCGTTCTATCGTGCCTGGAGGGCTCGTCCGCATATATGTGCTCCTTCAACTTGCCTTCTCTCACCAGGTGTTCGACCTCTGCTTTTAGCTGATACGATGCCGCCTCATGGCCCTGCTCTTGTAAAATTTGCAGTATCCTTCGCATTAAGCTCCGATTATGGAATGGCTTTGGCCATTGGATGTCCAACTTTTTCTCAACAATAGTGGCCAAGATGTCGGATCTCGGCTTATTGAGGCGCGTGTAGTCCGCGAATCTCCTGGGCGGACTCCTCTCCCTGTAAATGCCTTTGTCTCTGTGATCTTTCTTCGGGTCAAACTTCCCCTGGCGTTGCTCTTGTCTTTGCGGTTCCTTTCCCTTCTTCGATCCTGCTCGGACTGGTACGTTCCTTCGGTATTCTTCTCCGTACATCACCTCCTCACAGATGTCATCCAAGTGCTTTTCGCTCCTCACTTCCTGACTAGAGAGCTTCCTCCGCAGCTCGGAGTTGTAAGTATTAGCGTACAGGTGACATACCCGTTCTTTAATACTATGGGGCTCAACTCGGAGTACTTCCGTATTGAAGCGATCTAGGAAAGTTCGAAGATCTTCCTGTTCCCTTTGGATGACTTCGGCCAGGTGCTCTACAGTACGTTTTCTTCTTTTTGATTTTCCGAACCGTGCTAAGAACTTAGAAGATAGATCTGCATACGACCTTATTGACTTGTTTGGCAAAGCGGTGTACCAATCCATAGCCGTGCCGAAGAGGGTGGATGAGAACGTAAGGGCTTTAGTATTGTCACTCAGCCCCTTGGAATCCATCTTGCTGTTGTACCTTGTCAGGTGACCCACGGGACAAGTATCCCCGTAGTAGTATTCCAAGTTCGGAATCACTTGGTCCGAGTTCCTATTTCTTTCCTTTTCCCTCATGATATCATCACACAGAGGGTTTGGTGCACTTGTAGTGATCTGCTCGTGGTCTTTTACCAGGCGTTCAGGATTTGGGTTTCTAAAGCTTTTTGTTGTGCGTAGATTTCGTCATTGTCATGACCTCTCTCCCGTGGATGGATGCGACATCCATGGGAGTTCGTCTAGCCGGACAACTGGAATGGCCTCTGCTACATGATCTCTATCCCTCATGGGAGCTTGTCGCGGACCTCCTGCTGCCTGTTACCTCCTTCTTGGCACTCTCTCCTCCCATTCGGGCTTCCCTCACCCCGAACTTGCGAAGCAGAGGCCCGTCGGTCTAGAAGGTTTCGCAAATCCTCATGGGGGCAGCTGATCTCCCAACCTCTGTTGGATCGGACGCTGTCTGTTTCTTGACAAGGCGGGCTCCGCTTGAACCGGAGTAACCACTGGCGGAGTGGCTTGCTGAGGGTGGGCATTGTTAGACCCTAGGCATCCTTGGATAATCGTGAGCAACCTATCAAACTGAGTTTCGCTTAGTCCGAGGTCGCTTGTGCGGACAACGCGACCATCGGGCATCGTAAACTGTTGACCTGTGGTAGGGCCTTGAGCTTCTGCCGGAGAAGCTCGTGCTACCGCTTCTCCATGGTCCGTAGGCACGATATTCACAGGGACGCTTTGGCCTCCTCTAAGCGGGGCGTCTCTTCCCTCATCCGAGGATGGGCTGGCGGTCCGCCCGTCGCTCGGATATCTCCTTCCAGCGTTCCTTCCAGCCACAGCGGCCCTTCGTCCCCGGGTGGACGTCCTCGTGGTGGTGGTGTTCCCACGCCTGCAGCACTAGTCCGAGCTGTTCGTCTCGTTCTAGCCATCAGCACAACACAAACACAGATCTTTTTGTAAAGATTCCCACAGACGGCGCCAAAATGTTGAGGGATAAAACCTCAAACACCAACACTACTACTACAAGTAACCTAATCTAAGATCCACCTCCAACTTGAAGTCCGAGAGAAGGCTAATCCGAGCAAGAGTACCTGAAAGGACTAAGTGGGGGGGGGGGGTTAGAATGGGTTACCCGGATTGCCTAAGTCAATCCGGAAGGAGGCTTTACTCAAAGGAGAGATGAAAGCTCTCAATGCAATAGTAATGGGAAAGGTAATGAAATCAAGGATGTTTAGGACTTAGGAGACAACACAATTTCCTAGGGGATTTTACTTACCTCAAGGTATTGGACCTTGTGTTATATTTATAGTTATCATATACTTATGAAGTAGCTCATAAGATGATGGCAAGTGTATGCCTCAGATTTGGACACCAATGCTACCTTTGGCCCATGGCCCATTATTGAATAGTAATCCAATACTAATTAATGGGCTGGGAGGGTAGTTTGGTCCTTTCCCTCTGAGAGTACTGTTCCCCACGTTGGGTCCGTGTAAGTCCCTCGGTCAGATCCGCATGATTGGATGACTCTGCCATGGGTAACTCAAGGTGTCCGGACCTTAGAGTTCCACGGAAGCATCTCAGTGGTTCTGTCAAATACGTTTGGTCTTACTGTACTGGTGGCGTCCGAGATTCTCTCGTCCGGTCCGTTTAGCATCTTAGGACTGACAGTTTGCGGTACTTGGGAGGACCAGGTAACCTTTTGTCAGGCTCGGAAGTCATCCATCTAGCTCGGTCGGACCTAGCTGAAATGGCGTGCTGACTTGTGAGTACTAGTTGACCTGAGATGGTTTCCTTTAGGGCGGACCACTCGAAGGTCGGACTAGCTTTGAATGGCTATCTTAGCCTTGATGCGCTCTAGGACACGCTCTATGGCGCCCTTAACGGATTGGACACATTTCCGTATCAACAATCTCCTTTCTTGAAACCACTTTCCAGTAGGTATCTGGCCAATGTATCATACCATGCTCTTGGAGCTTGTTTCAGCCCATACAGAGCTTTCTGAAGCTTATAGACCATCCTACTTTCTGAGGGAACTTCAAAACCTGGTGGAAAATGCCATGGATATCTGACACTTTTTTAGTGTTAGAGATATCTAGAACTTGCATTTCAGCAAACTTTCTTTCAGATACCTCTTCATGATGAAGGTCTTCAGTAACCTGTTCCATTTCTGGAATTCTCATAGGAAATTCTTCATCATGTCTTAGAGTCATCTGGTTGTTACTAAGCATAGGTTGCTTTTCATCGTCAATCTCATCCTCTATTTGAATGATAGAATTGTTTCCTTCTGAGGATCCTTTTTCAGAATCTTTAATCATTAGTTCTTTGAACCTATCTGAGAGATCATCATTCAAGAGTACTTTCTTGTTTCCTTCATAGAATACTACATGAATAGATTCTTCGAACTTTTGTGTTCTTTTGTTGTAGATTCTGTAGGCTTTGCTATTCAGAGAATAACCAAGAAATACTCCTTCATCTGCCTTTGGTTGAAATGTTCTCAAGTATTCTTTTCCATTGTTAAGAACAAAACATCTGCAACCAAACACCCTTAGATGTTTGATACTAGGTGGTCTACCAATGAAAAGCTCGTACGGAGTTTTTTCATGGTGTTTGTTAATCAAACATCTATTTTGAGTGTAGCATGCTGTGTTTACAGCTTCAACCCAATAGATTTCACTTATTTAAAGGTCGCAAGCATTGTTCTGCCGCTTCTTTTAGGGTCCTATTCTTTCTTTCGAACACCATTTTGTTGTGGTGTCCTTCTGAGAAGATAGTTGATGTTGTATACCTTTGCGGTACAAAACTCTTTGATGTCTTGGTTCACAAATTGATTACCATGGTCTGCTCGACATGATACCTTGTCATTTTCATGACTTGAGCTTATTGAAGTTAGGTATCTCAACCCTTGCATCAGATTTGTGTTTGAGAAAGACAACCCAAGTGAATCTTGAGTAATCATCAACAACAACCAGACCATACTTCTTTCCTGCATAACTAGTTACTGAGGATTCAAACAAATCCATATATAACAATTGCAGTGGCCTTTCACTGGAATGTCTAGTCTTAGACTTGAAAGATGTTTTGGATTGTTTTCCCATTTGGCAAGCTGAGCATACACCTTCTTTTCTATATGCCATTTTGGGTAAACCAACCACCAACTCTTTCTTGGCTATCTTATTCAGAGTTTTGATTTTCAAGTGACTCATTCTTTTATGCCATAGCCAATTTTCTTCAGTGTGGCCAGATTGACTCACCATGAGACATTCTTCGGTTGTAGCGGATGCCCAATCAGCAACATAAAGATTTCCTTTACGCCTTGCAACCAAGACTGTCTGCTTGACTCATTGTCAATCACTTTACATAGTTTGACTTGATCTTGACAGAGTACCCTTTGTCTACTAGTTGACTCATGCTTAGGAGATTATATTTCAATCCCTTTACATGAAGTACTTCAGAGATTGTGAGGGCTCCGAATTTCAAATTGCCAAAACCTATGGTTGGATTTTCATCTCCTCCAGCAAACCTGATAATTGGTCCATCATTGTACTTTTTGTAGTTAATCAGATTTGCTTTGTCTCCTGTCATGTGCTTCCCACATCCACTATCAAAATGCCACTTTGAGTTAGTCTTTAGAGTGTTCTGCACAAAACAGGAAACAGGAGATTAGGTTCTCATACCAACAATGGAACCATCTGGACTAAAGAATCTTCCAGTAGGAATCCATTTTTGAATGAATTTCTTAGGAACATTCTTTTGTCTAACAGGAACATAAGGAGGAATCTTAGTTAAATGATTGGTATCATTGTTGTTAAAAACTATTTTCTTCCTTGGTGTGTTCCTAGGTGCTCCATTTGGTGCTTTCAGATACTGTCGATTTACGAGCGCTTTCCAAAAACTTAGCTTTCCTAGCCAGATTTCTTCTAGCCCTGGCATTCAGATTTTCAGTGGCTTGATTTATCTTCCACTTCTGATAATTGCTGTGAGCAATTCTAGCCTTTAACCATCGTTCTTGCTCTTGTTTGTATTCGTGAGCAAGTTGTTTCCCGATGGCTTTATAGACAATACCATTTCGAGCACCTGATGTTGTCTGAGATCTCTCTTCAGCAGCTTTGCTAGTCTCTGAATGATCAATTTTATTTCCAGAAAATGTGACATAAGAAAATTTGCCAGCTCCTGCAATTTTTCCTTTTTGAGAGACATAGCACTGTGGGTGATTGCACTTCTCAGTGTTAGGTTTCTTTTCAGAGACATTTTCCACAGTTTTCTTTTGGACTTGTTTTTCCCACAAAGGCTTGGTCGCAACTGCCTTTCCTTTGTCAGCAATCTTAGCTTTCTGACTAATGCTGTAGATTGTTTGGGAATCACCTTGAGAATCGAGCGAATGTTAGTCCTTTATTACTCTTATTCAGTGGTGGAACTATACGTGTGTGTCCATTTAAAGTCCTCTCTTTTCTGAAGGATCTCTTAAATAAGATTGTACTTCAGTAAGAGTGTCACTAGCTTTGGCATAAGATTGAAAAGATAGTTCTTTCTTTTTGAGTTCCTTATTCTCAGAAAGAAGATCTTCATATTTATTTTGAAGATTAGCCATTGCTTCTTTATGCGACTTTTTGGTCTCAGATATCTGAGCCTTGATAAATGCATTTTCAGCATCCTTTTTCTCAGATATCTTGATTAATTGAGAATTTTCCTTTGCAAGAGAATTCTTTTCTTCTTCGAATTTTTCGGCTCTAGCTCGGAACATTAGAAATTCTCTTTTGTAAAGATCAATTTCTTTTCTGAGATTTTCTAGTTCTTTGATTCCTTCTTCATCACTTTCATAAGTATAACAAGAAGTATGTGTTACCTCATCAGCCATTAGACAAGGTTCAATATTGGAGATATCGGGGAAGATTTCTTCAGCCATTCCACACACTTCTTTCTTCTTTTGACCAAAGTCAATTACTTCATGAGAAACACCGCATATTTCTGGGGAAGGCAGTGTGGAATCATCTGAATCCTCATCCTCAAAATCAGACTCAATATCTAGAGCGTCCAGTTCAAGTTGAATCTTTTTCCTTTCTTCAGTGAGCATAGCTCTTTGACTTCTTTTGAAGATTCTTCTATCTTTCTTGTCACATGTCTTAAGTTTGTTGAAGGCAGGACAATCATTCTTGAAATGACCAGGTTTCTAACAATCGAAACAGATATCATTTCCAATTTCTGCTTCCTCAGTACTTGATGCTTTTTGAGCTGGCTTGTTCAGCGAGCTTTGCATATTTTTGTACTGGTGATAGTTTGAGCCTAGATGCTTTTTCAGCTTCTCTTTGGCTTTTCTTCTCTCAATTTCTCGACTGACATATTTTCCCATTTGCTTTACAGCAAGAGCATCCTCAGTCATATCCTTGTCTTTCTTCTTTTCAGAAGATCCTTGAGCAATTAGAGCAACACTCTGCAACTTCTCAGTTGTTTGTTCCCTTTGAGTTGTCTCATAGTCAACAGTGGCAAGGTGAGAGAAAAGTTCCACAGGAGTGATATCTGCCATTCCTTGGTTAAAGTAGAAAAACTTTGTGTGTTCCCAGTTATGATTAAGACTTCTCACAATGGTTTTAATCTTTTCTGACTGGGTATATCTATTACTTTCACCAAGTGCAGCCATGTCACTCATAAGTGTTGTAAACCGAAAATCTAGTTCTTCAAGAGTCTCTGAGGGACCTTGTTTAAAGTTTTGGAATTTTAGCTTCAAAACTTTGAACTTATTTTCCTTTGTTTTTTTCAGTGCCAGTACAGATTTCTTTAATCAGTTGCCAGGCCACTTTCGCCGTTTTTACACCCCACAGTTTACACTGTATGTGCTCTGGAGTAGAACGTATGATGATATTACGAGCATGTCCATCCAAACGATTTCTCTTGGCATCTTCCGATGTCCAGAGTTCTCTGGGCTTTGGTTCGTAAATGACTTGATGGCGTGTCTCCATTTGGTCGACGATACGTCTGCGTGAAGACCCATCACTTTGTTCTCTCTCTACCATTAGAAACCTCTATGACTTGCTTAAGTTGTTGAGCGACTATTGGGCCATTCTTTATTACTTGATCATTTCACCTTTGATGGCTTCTAGGTGGAGCATCATGTTGTTCTTCCATTTCTCATAATTCCCTGGCTTGAGAATTGGGGCGTCACTTAAAGACATCCTGCAGCAAACACACTAAACAAACGAATCAAGTGTAGGTGAAAAGCAGTTAGTGGGCACTTATCTGGGATCTAGGTTGGTCTGAAGGCTTGGGAACCTCCTGCTCTGATACCACTTGTTGGTCCAGATAACGGCAAAGTAAAAGACTAGGGGGGGGGGTGAATAGTCTTTTAAAACTTTTGTCGATAAGCACAGTTTCTCAGATATCTGTGAAGATATCTAATACTTAATTTCAGATAGCGGAAGACTTTTCTAAGATAAGTGCACGTGTTCAGCAAGATAAGTGTAAGTACTTTGCAATATAAGTAAAACAAGTAATAAGCTGCAGAGAGTAAATAACACAAGTCTTTTTATAGTGGTATCTGAAGGTGGCGTAATCCTTCAACTAATCCACTTCGGTCTTTCTCAGACCTAGAATCCACTAAGATAAATGAGGTAACCTTACAGATATCTTTTCTTGATTCCTAAATACACTAGGTTCCCAACCAAGTGTTCCCCCTGAGTTATTCCCCGGCTTTCACAGCCAAGTACTTCCTGTACTCAGAAACCTTTTTGAGCTGTTCCTTAGTTTCCCAAACTAAGTAATTCCTGTGCTCAATAACTTTGGAGTTATTCCTTAGTTTCCCAAACGAAGTACTTCCTTTACTCCACGCCATTTAAGGTGTTAGTTTTAGGTTTGTTTGTCAGGTGAGCTTCTTAAATAACTTATTCAGTTATTCAGATAGCTCTATGAATCAAGTATACTTAATACACTTTTCAATGTATTTTATCTTGTTCTCTACTGACCCAAATCTATTGTAAGTGTTCCAAAGAATGAATCTCAGATATGAAATCTTAGTTCAACTCCTTCACAGATAACAATGCTCGTTAAGGATCAGGACACTTAGAACTTTTGTGCTACTTAGAATCAAGAGCTTTGGTCGCAACAGAAAGCTTGAAAGTAAGTAGTTTGCTTGAGAGAGCTTGTGTGAGTATTTCGTATAAGTTCAGTGATCTATGGTGTTCATTGTGTGTTCTCAAGCAGTCTAAGTGTTGATATTTATAGATGAATTTTGAGTGCCGTTTGAATAGTATCCGTTAGGCTTAAATCAAATTCAAACTATTGATATCTGAGTATAGTAATGTAGCAGGTTTGTCTTCTTCTTCAGAAGCTACAGCTTTTGTTCAGACATTTCTGTTTGCGCATTTAATGCATTGTACTATACTTTGTCCTGTAGTGCCAACGGAACTATGCAAGCTTTATGAGGCTTTACACGTTCTTTTTCAGAGATCATCATAGCTCCAGATACCACTTGTTTAAACAACTTTTATAATATGTTTCTTTTTCAGAAGCATATTTTATGTCCAAGGTATCTGAGTGTAGATATCTGTGGGCACTTTCCTTGTCTCAGATATCTTTTGCAACACGTGTGTTTCGAAACACTTGTTTCTTCAAGATATCTGGACATAGGTATCTGAAAAACCCTTGTCTTCAGCAATCTTGTGCAGTCTTCAAATCTTCAAATCCGTTGAACTTTTCCTGCTGGATGCCTTCTTCTTGGTCTTCTTCAGAAAATAAAAATTACATTTCGAGACCTAACATCCTATACAAGATTTGCTAGACTATCATACTTAGTGAGTTTCCTCTTTTACAGTGTTCAAGTGAACTAAGAGTACTAATCACCTTTCTGAGCTAAGATAAGTCATTAGGTTGCTGATCAAAATCTAAACAGATATTCCTAACACATTCTATTCTATGTTTTTACTCCCAAAGGTAAGAACAAACCCTAGCTTTGGTTCTCTTGCCTTGGTTTCTCATTGATTCGACTTGTAATCGCATACTTGACATTGGATTCGTACTTTGAGGTTAGATTATCAATCAAATCATTCTTTCTTTCGAAATTTCATGTCGTGATTGATTCCTTGGTTATATGCTTATCATATTCTCTTGTATGTTTAATTCAATTGTGACGATCAATATGCATGTTATCGATTCGATTATGAGTAGCTAAATCCTTAGTGAATACGGTAGTGATATAGGATTAATTGAATTAAGGTTCTAACCTAGAATCATTCATACGTGTTAAGCTAAATCAAGATCTTCGTAAAACCCTTAATTCAGTACGCTTTCATGTCAAACCTTCAAATCATTTCAGTTAAGAATCAATCGTCTGACAATCGATTGATTTCACTACTTCTGGATTTTCAAATGATGTTTTGGTTGAACTGAATTAGTGATTTTCTGGACAAATAACTGTGATGAACGTATGAATGATAGGTTTAACTCGCATTCGATTTCTTTGAATTGCTACCGTGTTCATTATTTCTCTTTCTTGATCAAACTTTCTTCGTATTTATTTAGTTTTATCAACTTGATTCTTCAAACACAAACAATTCATCTGTTTCTCTGCAAACTGTTACGTTTGAACACTTTAAACGCTAAGTTGCCTAGTTAACTCATCGAGAACGATCTCGTAGTTAAGGCTTGTTTACTCAACACAGCTTTAGTTACTTTTGCTTTACTACCAACCTGGGGCCATGCAGAACCCCCAGGCGAATGAGAGGTGCGACCTGTGTTATAATTATGGACATGGTGCCAATATGTGCCGACTTCCAGCAACAATGGCTGAGAACTCTTACCCTGAGATAGTCAACTGGTTCCAAAATAGACAAAGGGGAGTCTGGGTGCCCAATAGAAACCTGAGCTATGGTAACAGTTTCTATGAGAATGCCCCGCAAATCCAACCAGCCCCACCAAAACACCATCATCAGGCGCATGAACCCTTGGAGCAGAGGCTAAGGCGCTTTATGGATGATGCTGATTAGTTCTACTACAACTGGATAGACAAGCATGCGGAAAGGATGGAGCAATCCCAGAAAAGGCTCGAGGAGGCTATAGGACAGTTACTTGTGAGAGATCAACAATAAGAGGCTGGTAAGCTCCCTAGTACTGTGGCGAAGTGCTTTATGGTGAAATTCACTATTAGCGAGGAATCGACACCATTGGTGCAGGTAACTCAAGGAAGGAATACTACTTGTTCTTGCTGTAATGGGAAGGGAGTAATCCCACAGGTTGACGAGACTAGTAATCTGGGTGTGGCTCAAATTCTGGAGTCTAAGGTTCCTTTGGTTTCGGAAGGTCCAGTAGAGGAGGCGATTGAGAAACCCACCGACACAGTGCAACAGGTAATCCCCAAGGGAGGTAAAAGTCTCAATGATTCTGACAGTTTCGACTTGGTGGTAGGGATAGGAGAGATTCCTAATGCAGTTGGGATTGTAGACACTGGGTCGAGTTGCAACCTGATGACATTTGGTACCTATGAGGAGCTGGGGCTGAAGGGCATGAAACCGGTTATATGCATGATGTTACTTGCAGATGGTGTTGACCAATGGGTTTGATAGAGGGCGTCAAGGTTAATTTGGATGGAGTCGAGGTGCCTACTGACTTCGTGGTGATTGAGTCACCCCCACGTGTGCCTGGTGCCAAGGAAAGGGATACAATGCTGCTAGGTCGCCCCTTCATTAAAGCGACTCGCATGGTGATCGACCTCCACTCCCATACCTGCACATATGATGTACAAGGCAAGCAACGAAAGTTGCTAGCCTATTCTGATCCCAAATTATCTGCTGCACAGGATATGAGCAAGAAGTATATAGGGGCTTTCATTGGACCCATGTATATTTATTCTCATCTGTAGGGTAGGAAGACAGCTCGGAAGACTGGGAAGCCTTTTGGTTTCCAATGATTGAGGGAACCGAAGTTGTATTGATTTGCATTCGGGACATCACTACGGTTAGTTATTCTACACAGTCTTTATTTGTCTTTTCTGTACTTCCTATTGCTAGAGACTAGCTATAGCGTAGGTTTGGGGAGGATGATTCGACTGTGTCTTCATGATTATGTTGTCCTATTGCTTTGTATCTTTTGTATCAAGAGGTATGTTAGCCGCTTTGTGACTCTGTGGGGTGGTATGTCAGCCACTTTCTGTGTTGTGTTTTCTATTTTTCTTGTCTATTCCAGTTTTGTCTGAGTTTAATCTCTAAGTCGAACTTCCATTGCTTTTGTTAAACCTGATTTATGATTATTTTTTGAATTCTTGTTAACAAGTAGTGGGGAGTAGGCGATGTGCACTCAGATATTTCGTTTTCCGTTGTAGAACCTGTAATCCCTAAATACAATCAAGATTAAATTTATAAGTTGGAAGTCCTCAAATTCACAGTTTATAGCGGAAAGCTGACTCGGGATGTCGTTCTCCACGGACACTTAGCATAGGAACAAGCAAATAATGTTTGTAATTGAATGCAGAAAAGTAAACAGTTCGATCTCAGAAAAAATAATTGAATTGCAATAAACCCTAAATTGCTTTGTTGTAAATCAATGATGGAAAGGCGTAAAGGTTCCCCAACCTCCCTCTGCTATGTTACTCCCAACTTCCTAGTTAAAATCCTACGTGATTGCCTCTAACGACAACAGTGCATAATACTATGGTCCACAAGGCGCAGTCGGCACGAGTACCCCTACCCAGTTCAATGAAACTACTGTGTCACTCAGTAGAACATCACACCATGAAGGATGTATAGAGTTGTATAACCATGATTTACATATAATAACTATTCAATTAATATATCACGGTATATAAAAAAGTAGCAAAAGCATAGTTACGGCGGTTCGCCTTTACAAAAGAAAGTTAGCTACACATAGTAATCTAAGAACTGAAATCGAAAATGCAAATAAGTGTGGTAAATTGCAAATAAGTCCGTCTTTATAGTCTCTCTATACACTTGGTCTCTCCTAAGACTTTGTGATAATAAAATATTATATATACAATAAACACAAAGTCTTAGAAAAGACCAACTTAATAGAGAGACAAAAAAAGACAAACTGATTTGTAATTTATCACACTTCCAATCAATTTTGCGGGTTGCTGGGTCGGGTTATATAATTTCGCGTTTATTGAGCAGATCCATTTCAGACAAAATCAGAAATGAATCGTGATTCTCAAATAAGCGATAACATTACTCAAATAGATAAGAACATTGCTCGAATAGGCGAGAACATTACTCAAATTGGTGAATTTACCACACTTCCAATCAATTTCGCAGGTTGTTGGGTTGGGTTATTGAGCAGATTCATTTCAGACAAAATCATAAATGAACCGTCATTCTCAAAAAGGAGAGAACATTACTCAAATAGATAAGAACATTACTCAATTATGCGAGAACATTAATCAAATAGTAAATAATATTTTATAAATACCTAAGAACATTACTTAAATAGTTTAGAACATTACCCAAATAGTCACGAACATTACTTAAATAGATAAGAATATTGCGTACTTTAAATCATCGCTAGGAACAATAAAAAAGCATGTAGAAATACTTGAGCATCAATCTCATATTCAAAACATTGTGTATATACTTAAAATGTCATACTCAATAACATTGCAGATATAAGTAAGAATATTGACGATATAAGTAAGAACATTCATGTCATATTCAATTACATCATGTCATATTCATTTTTTATATAGTACATGCTCGTTTGGAGATTTGTTTCCAAACTTAGTATTGATCGGCCTTTTCCGCTTGAATTTGTTTCAAACTCTTTATTTTTTTATGCCTTTCGTTTTCACGTAGTCAGGGTCAAGCATTTTCACTACTCTTTGTTGTTTTACTTCTGGTCGGCATAGACAGGATTGATGAAGCATTTGTCACCTGAAACATTGAAGGAACATTAGTGATATAGTGTACAACATTATTAATATAAGTGATAACGTTACAAGAATAGCACATAACACTTGTGATATTGCAAGTAGATCACGTTGATATCCATCTTCGAATATCCTCCCAACTGAAATTTTTTAAAATTTCGTGTACCTCTAGAAACATTACATATATTTTTTGAAACAATGGAAGAAAGATCGAGAACATTACATACATAAGCTAGGACAATATGACATGATTATGGACATTAGGGTTTAAAATTTTATGCACATCTATAAACATTACAAACATTTCCAGAAACATTGGAAGAATGAACCATGCTTGAGAACATTATGACCATCTTAAGCATCATTAATAACATTGCAAGTGTCACGCCCCAAAACCAATTCACTTTGGCGCGACCGGCCGTTTATCGTGAGATGGGCTCACGCCAAGACGAAACCTTAATTTTTATAAATAATTTTGAAAAGAGTGGTACAACAGCAGAGCAATTACAACTGAAATACAAAAAATTACAAAGCCTTAAGAAAAACAAGACTTTCACTACTAGCAACTAGCCGCTCTAAACAGACTTGCTTCTACTAGAGACCTCCACGAAACTGCAGTCACTTACTCAACTGGAAAAAAAGGTGTAAGGGTGAGCTCCTGGCACTTTTACCCGGATCAAGTAACTCCGTTTTATATCACATAGTCGAAAATCATTTGCATTGAACACATGTCGCAATAATCACAATTCACATTTAGCTCGAATCAAATATACACTATGGACACACAAACCGTGGTGGCACATAGGTCGGCTTTTCACATAACATATCCCCTATCATAGGGGTCACACACATAACACTGGGAGTACTCCAAAGCACGACAATCCCACGAAAATGTCACACACTTCATAGACATATCGATGAGCTTAAACGTACACATAATCCATGCTTTATCAAATCACTTTCACAATTCACATACACAGATAAAACATTTTGGGATACACATACTTGATCCTTTTTCGAATAGACTATTATATCAAGTCCCATTACTTGATATAATAACCATAAGTTATTTTTCAAACTTTAAAACAATACATATATATACTATAAAAATAAAATAAAGCAAAAGTGTTAAGATTTTACCTTACCTGGAAGACGACACGACTCCAAGCTTACAATTACTAAACCACACTAAAATCCCACTAGCTTGCACCTTGAACTCCAAAAAGTCACCAATGATGTAAGAACCCAAAATTAATTATCAAAATTACAAATAAATCAACACATGGGGACAAAATTTGGTGGAAGACAATGTCACGATGATGATGTCTCAAAACAAATTGGAAAGAGTGAAGAGAGTTCCGATTAGTAACATGTATAAGAGACTTACTCTGCATGTTTCCAGGCACTAAAGGACGAAATTATTTGATTCTCGCAAGAAGTGGCAGAACACAAGACGAAAGAGAAGAGTGTCTGGTGCGGCCGAGCAGGAGAGAGCAGAAGAAATCAATTTGCTTTTAGGTCAGTGATTTTGAGTAAAAGGAAGGGTTTGGCATATACATGGACTGAGGGCTTAATAATCGAATATCAGTTTGGAAAAATATTACTAGGCTCAGTCCACTATAAAAATAGAACTAGTACTAACCAGTGACGTTGTCACGACATAGTTTACTTTATATAATTAATACATGAAAGAAAATATAATTTAAAAGACAAAATTAATTAAAAGAATATAAGGTTCAATATATTGTAAAATTACTAAACAAAAATCCCATACTCCTTCTGTTTCCGAAAACTTCATACATTCGACATTTTTAGTTATCATACAAAACTTTATACAATACTAAAAAAGAAGTTATCTTACACCCCCCCCCCCCAAAAAAAAACCTTTGAAAATATGAGAAAATTGATGATTGGAAAATCTCATTTATTTATGGAAAATCCCCCCTCCCTCCCTAAATAAAAATACGATTTATAGTAAAGTTAGAACCTAATTTGACAAAAAAAAAAAAAAAAAGGGAGAGAGTGAAAATATAAATACCCAGGGGATGAATTGGTATCAACTCTTATAGTATTTCTAAATATTTTCTCAATTCTTAATTCTATGCTAAAAATGTTAAGAGACGATAAAAGTTTCAATAAACCACATGTCCTATATTGTGACGGGCCCAAAAAAAAATCAATGATTTTCTTTAATGGGATCTTATATATGCACATCTAAAATAGAACTCCTAAATTATTTTTAATATTATTTGTTTATATGATCTAGCATAGTGATTTCGTCTTTATTAGGTGTCACAAAACCTTGAGCCCATTTCGTCCTATATTGTAACAAATTGATTATTAGGTGTCACATCTAAAAAAACATCTCAAAGATTTCTAAACACTTCCTTGTAAACATGGTTCGTTAGTGGGATTGACTTACTCATCCAATGCTAAAACCTTGAGCCCATTCTTGCGAGTGACTCTTAAAAATGCCACATATAGCTGACCTTGACTGAAAATATATTTTGGGAGGTAAAGTCCAACATGAGATAACAATTGTCCCCTACTCTTGTTGATAGTCATCACATCGCAAACTGACAAAGGAAATTGTCTTCTCTAAAATCTAATAGGAAACTTGGTAAGATCAGAAGGTGCGAGTACCATCGGAGGTATGACAACCTTCACTCCAGTATTCTTTCCATGTATTGTATTCGCCTTAATAACGTGTTTTATAGTTGCAATAACAATCAACCTAGTTCCATTACAAAGCTCTGATGACTGGTCAGTGTTCTTAAGAATCATAATTATAGGAAAACCGATCTTCATTCGGGTTATATGATTTGGTTCCAGGTGCCCTATCATGTTTAGGAACTTTATAGAGTATACATCATCTTTGTTGACAATATCATCTTCGTTTGGACAGATGCGACCTGCACTCTTGCACTCAGTGACATCTCCAGGTAAAAGTGACATGATATAATCATTGACCTCCTGGACTATCTCAATAGTCAGAGAAAGAATAGCCCTATTCTCGAAGTATAGACTGCCACTGACATGGTCTAATCGGATATGTACTCTTAATTACTATTGTAGCAATTGGTTTAGAAGTATAATGAATCAAATTTTCATCAGGCAATTTTAATTCTACCTCACCATCATTAGGACCACCAACCGTCTCAAACTTTTACCACCAATCAACAAAATCCCCAATGCTCTCAACCTTAGCAAGTGGGCCGCCAGACTGCAATTAAAATCAAGAATATTTTTTATAATGAAAATGAGAAAAAAAATATGATAAATATTATAAAGTAGAAAAATACATGCGAGAGCATGTTCTTTGTGAACTATGTCCCGCCTACTCCCCTTTTGCATAACATGCAATATCTGTTTGAAATTCCCACAAAAAAAACAACAACAAATCCACCAAATGCATTATCTGAATCTCTACCATTGGGACCTCTCATTATGTCCTTGAGCCAGCGATCAAGAGCCTCAAAGCTAAACCTATTAGTCACAGACGCCTCACACCATATGATTAACTTTGTACTATTCAACAGTCATGTTAGATCGCTGTCAGGAATTATTCTACCACACCTGGTAGTGCCATCAACCTGCAATGTAATATTTACAACTTTACTAAATCACTATGTATATTTTGTTCATTATTTATTCTTTTTTCATTTAAATAATACTCAACTTTCCACTTTATAAACCCATTATCAATTTTTATTATTCTTTATTATTTTCTCATTTGAATATTATTGAACCTTCCAATTATTTTCCTTATTTTATTGATTAAGAGTCAAATGGGAAACATGGGACAGGGACGAAGGAAGTATAAGATAGTTTTTGTGTGATGTGAAATAAGATGAATAGAATGACATAATACCATAGTCACTTCCTATCTATCTCTACTCTGTCCCCTCGCTCCTCAGACCAGTTAGCCATCGTTGCTAGCTTGTTAGGAGATCTAATCTTTAAAAAAAAAAAACACCCGCATGTCGATCCGATTCTGCTGGATCGACCCATGAAATTCAAGTAAGTTGGGTTGTTGGATTTGCAGAACTTTTTGAACTTTCCTCATAAGCAAGACTATTATAAATTTTTGTATTGTACTCCCTCTGTCCCAGATTGTTAGGCGACATTTTCCGGTGTTACGTTGTTTTTAAGAAAACAAATAGTTTATTATTTAATGTTGAAGATGAATGATAAAAAAAATGGAGAAAGTATAAAAATAAGGGAGAAAAATGATAAAGAATGAAAAAAGTATGAGATAGCGAGGTTAGTCGGGTTTACTTTTTTACTATTAGGAAATGGGCTAATTAGTGGGACGTTCCAAAAAGGGAGTAAAATTTATATTCCTTCCACCCCGCAGAACTTCATACACTATCATGTTTTAACCTGTCTCAGAAAACTTCATATATTATTATGAATCTATCTCATAACGAAAAAATAATAGAAAAGCTTACCTTTTCAATAAAATTATTATACATCTTGCCACTACAACTTTTCTCAGTTTTCATGTTGTATCATATGTTTTACTTTTCACAAAACTACGCGTCAAGTCGTCAAGCCTAATGTATATATGAAGTTTCCCGGGACGGGGAGAATATCATATTTTAGGCTAAGGTTAGTTCTTCGGGATGGAGGGAGTATCCTAAATTATTTCTCATGAACAATGTAACTAATATTAGCCAAAAATGTGATACTCCTTCTGTCACGCAGAACTTCATACATCAGGGTTGACACGTAGATTTAGGTAAAAATTTAAAATAAACGATGAAAGATGAAGAAGATGGTAAAAATTATGTACTTTTCAGTGGTAAAATGTGTAATTTGTGTGCATTATTATTTGTTGGGTGTGGGGAACTTCATTTTATAGTAATTTATGATGTCATGTGGAGCAACTAAAATATCAAATGTATGAACTTATTCGAGACAGAGGGAGTATAATGGTTAGTGTGTATAAAAAGGTTATATCCAATGATAATCAATTTTCGTTATACTGAGTATTATCTTTGTAAATCCATATTGTTCTATTATTGTCTTTTGCATTAGAGAACTAATTTTTTAATTGGTGTTAGATTTACAAAAGATAATCATTTTTCCTTCAAGTAATTGCAACTTTTTTTTGTAATGAAGATACCAATTCAATAAATTTGTGTACAAAATGTGAAAGTGATCATGTGCATCACATAATATATATTGTCAGCTCTGGAGCATAAACCACACCAACATCATCGGTTTTGTAATGCTCCTCGTAACTCAACTACTCACTAATACTCTCACTATAAATAGTTCGAACATATCTACATAGATGATGAGTAAGATCATTAGCCTCCCTAGGAACATAATTAACGCCTAAAACAAAAAATTCATCCAGCAGAAACATAATTCTTTCGTAAACATCACCAGCTCGCGAGCAACCTCCCCCCAATTCAACAGTGAATTTAAAATATTTATTGAGAATATCCCTAACGTCAAGTCGATCGACAATTATTGAGCAGATAAGACAGGCTTTAGTGTCAAATGAGTCCGAAAACCTGTATAAGGAAAATAATTTGTATTAGATTTCTAGTATATATACTAAACTAACCAAAAAGCAACGCGTCCATGTTTTAACATGCCATCAGAAACCAACAGTAACATAATTCGGATCATAATTGCTATGGGTCTGGGATGTCGAAACCCTTGTGTTCCATAACGAGCAAAAACAGAACCCAAATACTCAGAATTCCACAACTAAAGAACATATCGTCAGTCCCAGGCCTTCAGTAAAAACAACAATAACCGAATGGCACGTCAAACACTTAACCCCACCCAAGAAACTGATGATCAGAGCACCCCAGCCGAATAGACATCCCAATCGACCCTGTTGTAAGACGGTTGTACAAATCCTCTGCTTGTCAGCCAATTCCAGATAATGAACTTAATAATCTCGAAGGTATAAAAAATAGAAGGGATTTCTCCTTTGAAGATAAGAGCATTGCTTGCTTTCTAGATACTCCACAGCGTACCGTGCAAGATCACCATCCAAACTTCTCTCGCTTTAACAACAACATGTTAATCACACTATGTTTGAACCGCATCGATGCACCCCGGACACAACCTTAATCCACACATGATTCGCGAACTTACAACGAAAAAAGAGGCGTATCACTGATTCGTTCTCGCTTGCGTCGCAGCACTTACACGCGGTTGCTTCCTCCCCCGAGAGTAAATTTCATCTTTTCAGATTTTGAATTTTTGGTAATCTATCGAGGACGACCCTCCAAACGAACACGTAAGCTTCAGGGGACACCACTTACACCACACCAATTTAGCCCATTCCTTAGACTGAACAGCTTCACCTTGTTGGTTATATTTAATTTGACTATTATAACCAGCTTTTGTTGCATAGACGTACCCAAAAATCAGCACTGCTATTTAAGCTCACTATAACCAGCTTTTCATTCTTTCTCAATAAGTCATTCACAACTCTTGTGGGCACACGTTGCATAGAAAATGGGAGGTTTAAAGTACCTTTTTATAGTAAAATGTTGTAGACATAGCTATTAATAGACATGGCTATTTTCATAGCAATATTCTATAATTGCATCAAATCATCAATCACGATATGCTTATTAATAGACATTGCTATTTTGTTGAATAAATCCGTTTTAAACAAATTTAACTTCATTAGCGTGATGGTACTCTTCCTTACGGTTATTGTTAAAGAATGATTAAAAAAAATTCTTCTATTAAATCAATAACAGAAATAAACTTCCTTAGGCTTTCCTTTAATTTAAATTTCTGCTTTGACCAACAGAATCAAAATCAATTCAAACCTCCCTTATATTAGTTGGTGAATAATTAAATTCACACTTTTTTTTTGAATAAGTAAAGAATATTATTGCTCATCAACCAAAGAACATCAGGAATGTTCCAATCATACAAAGTCCAGTATACAATGTCAGGACCACAAATACCTCCTAAATAAAATTACAACCATCAAAATCCACACAACAGCTCCAACATGAGTCTCGACATACACACAAACCAGTCAAAACCCAACTAGAACCTCAATCTCCAAACCTTCCGGAGTACCCACGATACCTCTCTCGTCTAGCATGTCAAGACATCGAAATGTCTCGCCAAGAGTAAAGAGATAGAGCGTGCACCACAATGGAGGAATATCACCCAGAAAGAAAGAAAGAAAGAAAAGGTGATGATGTCCATGATGGCAAACTAGAAAACCAAGAGATCAAGGGGTGAATCCCAACTGTTAGGAATATCTTTTTAGATTTTGATCAGCAACCTAATGACTTATCTTAGCTCAGAAAGGTGATTAGTACTCTTAGTTCACTTGAACACTGTAAAAGAGGAAACTCACTAAGTATGATAGTCTAGCAAATCTTGTATAGGATGTTAGGTCTCGAAATGTAATTTTTATTTTCTGAAGAAGACCAAGAAGAAGGCATCCAGCAGGAAAAGTTCAACGGATTTGAAGATTTGAAGACTGCACAAGATTGCTGAAGACAAGGGTTTTTCAGATACCTATGTCCAGATATCTTGGAGAAACAAGTGTTTCGAAACACACGAGTTGCAAAAGATATCTGAGAATAAAAGGTTTCTGAGACGAGGAAAGTGCCCACAGATATCTACACTCAGATACCTTGGACATAAAATATGCTTCTGAAAAAGAAACATATTATAAAGTTGTTTAAACAAGTGGTATCTGGAGCTATGATGATCTCTGGAAAAGAACGTGCAAAGCCTCAGAAAGCTTGCATAGTTCCGTTGGCACTACAGGACAAAGTATAGTACAGTGCATTAAATGCGCAGACAGAAATGTCTGAACAAAAGCTGTAGCTTCTGAAGAAGAAGACAAACCTGCTACAGTACTATACTCAGATATCAATAGTTTGAATTTGATTTAAGCCTAACGGATACTATTCAAACGGCACTCAAAATTCATCTATAAATATCAACACTTAGACTGCTTGAGAACACACACTGAACTCCAAGAACACTGAATACTCACACAAGCGCTCTCAAGCAAACTACTTACCTTCAAGCTTTCTGTTGCGACCAAAGCTCTTGATTCTAAGTAGCACAAAAGTTCTAAGTGTCCTGATCCTTAACGAGCATTGTTATCTGTGAAAGAGTTGAACTAAGATTTCATATCTAAGTTTCATTCTCTTGAACACTTACCATAGACTTGGGTCAGTAGAGAACAAGATACCATACATTGCAAAGTGTATTAAGTATACTTGATTCACAGAGCTATCTGAATAACTGAACAAGTTATTAAAGAAGCTCATCTGACAATTTACCTTAACCAACACCTTAAACGGCGTGGAGTACAGGAAGTACTTAGTTTGGGAAACTAAGGAATAACTCCAAGGTTATTGAGCAAAGGAAGTACTTAGTTTGGAAAACTAAGGAATAACTCCAAGGTTATTGAGCAAAGGAAGTACTTAGTTTGGGAAACTAAGGAACAAGCTCAAAAGGTTTCTGAGTACATGAAGTACTTGGTTGTGAAAGTCGGGGAATAACTCAGGGGGAACACTTGGTTGGGAACCTAGTGCATTTAGAAATCAAGAAAAGATATCTGTAAGGTTACCTCATTTATCTTAGTGGATTCTAGGTCTGAGAAAGACCGAAGTGGATTAGTTGAAGGATTACGCCACCTTCAGATACCACTATAAAAAGACTTGTGTTATTTACTTTCTGCAGTTTATTACTTGTTTTACTTATATTGCAAAGTACTTACACTTATCTTGCTGAACACGCACTTATCTCAGAAGTCTTCCGCTCTCTGAAATTAAGTATCAGATATCTTCACAGATATCTGAGAAACTGTGCTTATCGACAAAAGTTTTAAAAGACTTTTCACCCCCCCCCCCCACTAGTCTTTTACTTTGTCGTTATCTGGACCAACAAGTGGTATCAGAGCGGGAGGTTCCCAAGCCTTATGCATTGAACCTAGATCCCAGATAAGTGCCCACTAACTGCTTTTCAACTACACTTGATTCGTTTGTTTAGTGTGTTTGCTGCAGGATGTCTTTAAGTGACGCCCCAATTCTCAAGTCAGAGAATTATGAGAAATGGAAGAACAACATGATGCTCCACCTAGAAGCCATCAGTGACGAAATGATCGAAGTAATAAAGAATGGCCAAATAGTCATTCAACAACTCAATCAAGTCATAGATGTTTCTAATGGTAGAGACAGAGAACAAAGTGACGGGTCTTCACAGACAGATGCATCAACCAGTGGGAGACCTGCTAGTCAAGAGAAATAGATTGGATGGACAGGCTCGTAATATCATCATACGTTCTACTCCAGAGCACATACAATGTAAACTGTGGGGTGCAAAAACGGCGAAAGTGGCCTGGCAACTGATTGAAGAAATCTGTGCTGGCACTGAAAAAACAAAGGAAAATAAGTTCGAAGTTTGAAGCTAAAATTCCAAAACTTTAAACAAGGTCCCATTGAGACTCTTGAAGAACTAGATTTCCGGTTTACAACACTTATTAGTGACATGGCTCCACTTGGTGAAAGTAATAGATATACCTAGTCAGAAAAGATTAAAACCATTGTGAGAAGTCTAAATCATAACTGGGAACACACAAAGTTTTTCTACTTTAACCAAGGAATGCCAGATATCACTCCTGTGGAACTTTTCTCTCACCTTGCCACTGTTGACTATGAGACAACTCAAAGGGAACAAACAACTGAGAAGTTGCAGAGTGTTGCTCTAGTTGCTTAAGGAACTTCTGAAAAGAAGAAAGGCAAGGATGTGACTGAGGACGCTCTTGCTGTAAAGCAAATGGGAAAATATGTCAGTCGAGAAATTGAGAGAAGAAAAGCCAAAGAGAAGCTGAAAAAGCATCTAGGCTCAAACTATCACCAGTACAAAAATATGCAAAGCTCGCTGAACAAGCCAGCTCAAAAAGCATCAAGTACTGAGGAAGCAGAAATCGGAAATGATATATGTTTCTATTGTCAGAAACCTGGTCATTTCAAGAAGGATTGTCCTGCCTTCAACAAAGTTAAGACATGTGACAAGAAAGATAGAAGAATCTTTAAAAGAAGTTAAAGAGCTATGCTCACTGAAGAAAGGAAAAAGATTCAACTCCAACTGGATGCTCTAGATATTGAGTCTGATTCTGAGGATGAGGATTCAGATGATTCCACACTGCCTTCCCCAGAAATATGCGGTGTTTCTCATGAAGTAATTGACTTTGGTCAAAAGAAGAAAGAAGTGTGTGGAATGGCTGAAAAAATCTTCCCAGATATCTCCAACATTGAACCTTGTCTAATGGCTGATGAGGTAACACATACTTCCTGTTATACTTATGAAAGTGATGACGAAGGAATCAAAGAACTGGAAAATCTCAGAAAAGAAATTGATCTTTACAAAAGAAAATTTCTAATGTTCCGAGCTAGAGCCGAAAGTTTCGAAGAAGAAAAGAATTCTCTTGCAAAGGAAAATTCTAAATTAATCAAGATATCTGAGAAAAAGGATGCTGAAAATGCATTTCTCAAGGCTCAGATATCTGAGACCGAAAAGTCACATAAAGAAGCAATGGCCAATCTTCAAAAGAAATGTGAAGGTCTTCTTCCGAGAATAAGGAACTCAAAAGAAAGAACTATCCTTTCAATCTTATGCCAAAGCTAGTGACACTCTCATCAAGTACAATCTTATTTAAGAGATCCTTGAAAAGAGAGGACTTAATGGACACATACGTATAGTTCCACCACTCGAATAAGAGTAATGAAGGACTAACATTCGGTGCTTTCAAGGTGATTCCCAAACAATCTATGATCGGTCGAAAGCTAAGATTGTTGACAAAGGAAAGGCGATTGCGACCAAGCCTTTGTGGAAAAACAAGTCCAAAAGAAAACTGGAAATGTCTTCGAAAAGAAACATAACACCGAGAAGTGCAATCACCCATGTGTTATGTCTCTCAAAAGGAAAAATTGCAGAGCGCAAATTTTCTTATGTCACATTTTCTGGAAAGAAAATTGATCATCCAGAGACTAGCAAAGCTGCTGAGAAGGGATCTCAGACAGCATCAGGTGCTCGGAATGGTATTTGCTATAAACCCATCGGGAAACAACTTGCTCGCGAATACAAACAAGAGCAAGAACGATGGTTAAAGGCTAGAATTGCTCACAGCAATTATCGAGTGGAAGATAAATCAAGCCACCGAAAATCAATGCCGTGGCTAGAAGAAATGCTAGGAAAGCTAAGTTTCAAAAGGTGCTCGTAACTGACAGTATCTGAAAGCACCAAATGGAGCACCTAGGAACACACCAAGGAAGAAAATAGTTCTTAACAACAATGATACTAATCATTTAACTAAGATTCCTCCTTATGTTCCTGTTAGACAAAAGAATGTTCCTAAGAAATTCATTCAAAAATGGATTCCTACTGGAAGATTCTTTAATCCAGATGGTTCCATTGTTGGTATAAGAACCTAATCTCGCTTTCTGCTTTTGTGCGTAACACTCTAAAGACTAACTCAAAGTGGCATTTTGATAGTGGATGTGGGAAGCACATGACAGAGACAAAGCAAATCGATTAACTATAAAAATGCAATGATGGACCAATTATCGTTTTTTGGAGGAGATGAAAATCCAACCATAGGTTTTGGCAATTTGAAGTTCGGCGCCTCACAATCTCTCAAGTACTTCATGTAAAGGGATTGAAATATAATCTCCTAAGCATGAGTCAACTAGTAGACAAAGGGTACATCAAGATCAAGTCAAAACTATATAAAGTGATTGACAATGAGTCAAAGCATATCTTGGTTGCAAGGCGAAGGAAATCTTTATGTTCTTGATTGGGCATCCGCCACAACCAAGAATGTCTCATGGTGAGTCAATCTGCCACATCGAAGAAAATTGGCTATGGCATAAAAGAATGAGTCACTTGAATTTCAAAACTCTGAATAAACTAGCCAAGAAAGAGTTGGTGGTTGGTTTACCCAAAATGGCATATAGAAAAGAAGGTGTATGCTCAGCTTGCCAAATGGGAAAACAATCCAAAACATCTTTCAAGTCTAAAACTAGACATTCCAGTGAGAGGCCACTGCAAATGTTACATATACATCTGTTTGAATCCTCAGTAACTAGTTATGTAGGAAAGAAGTATGGTCTGGTTGTTGTTGATGATTACTCAAGTTTCACTTGGGTTGTCTTTCTCAAACACAAATCTGATGCAAGGGTTGAGATACCTAACTTGCTGAATAAGCTCGAAGTCATGAAAAATGACAAGGTATCTCAGAATCGTAGCACCATGGTATCGAAGTTTGTGAACCAGTACAACAAAGAGTTTTGTACTTGCAAAGGTATACAACATCAACTATCTTCTGTAAGGACACCACAACAAAATGGTGTTGCTGAAAGAAAAAATAGGACCCTGAAAGAAGCAGCACGAACAATGCTTGCTGACACTGAAATAAGTGAAATCTATTGGGTTGAAGCTGTAAACACAGCATGCTACACTCAAAATAGATGTCTGATTAACAAACACCATGACAAAACTCCGTACGAGCTTTTCATTGGTAGACCCCCTAGTATCAAACATCTAAGGGTGTTTGGTTGCAGATGTTTCGTTCTTAACAATGGAAAAGAATACTTAAGAACATTTCAACCAAAGGCAGATGAAGGAGTATTTCTTGGTTATTCTCTGAATAGCAAAGCCAACAGAATCTACAACAAAAGAACGCAAAAGATCGAAGAATCTATTCATGTAGTATTTTATGAAGGAAACAAGAAAGTACTCTTGAATGATGATCTCTCAGATAGGTTCAAAGAACTAATGATTAAAGATTCTGAAAAAGGATCCTCAGAAGGAAACAATTCTATCATTCAAATAGAGGATGAGTCTGACGATGAAAAGCAACCTATGCTTAGTAACAACTAGATGACTCTAAGACATGATGAAGAATTTCCTATGAGAATTCCAGAAATGGAACAGGCTACTGAGAACCTTCATCATGAAAAGGTATCTGAAAATGAGATTGCTGAAATGCAAGATCCATATATCTCTAACACTGAAAAAGTGTCAGATATCCATGAGATTTCCCATGTGTCAGATATCCCAGATACTGCACAAGTATCTCATCAAGATCATATTGATTCACATTCAAATCAAATTGATATTGATCCTACTAGTTCAAAACCCATTATGAAATGGATAAGAAATCATCCTTCAAAAGATGTGATTGGTCCCATAGACCAAGGAGTTAGAACTAGAAGAGCAATCGCTGAAAATGCAAGTTGTCTCTATGGATGTTTCATCTCAAAAATTGAACCAAAGACTATAGAAGAAGCATTAAAAAATCAAGATTGGATCTCTGCAATGCAAGAAGAGTTGGATCAATTTGAGAGAAACAAAGTCGAAACCGGGTTCCATTTATCGACGGAATATCCGTAATAGGAACCAAGTGGGTTTTCGTAAACAAAATGAATGAGTCCGTGAAATAACCGAAACAAAGTTAGGTTGGTTGCCAAGGATTCACCTGCATCAAGGAATAGATTTTGATGAATCTTATGCACCGTTGCAAGATTGGATGCAATAAGACTCTTTCTAGCCTTTGCAATTTCATCGACTTTACAGTTTATCAGATGGATGTCAAGAGTGCATTTCTAAATGGTGAACTGTCTGAGGAAGTCTATGTTGAGCAACCACCAGGTTTTGAAGTTTCCTCAGAAAGTAGGATGGTCTATAAGCTTCAGAAAGCTCTGTATGGGCTGAACCAAGCTCCAAGAGCATGGTATGATACATTGGCCAGATACCTACTAGAAAGTGGCTTCACAAAAGGAGATGTTGACAAAACACTCTTCACACTGAACCATGACGGGAAACTGCTTTTAGTTCAAGTATATGTTGATGACATTATATTTGGATCTAAAGACAAGCAACTTTGTGAAGATTTTGCTGAACTCATGAAATGTAAATTTGAGATGAGCATGATAGGAGAATTGAATTACTTCCTAGGGATGCAAGTCAAGCAACTCAATGATGGAATATTCATTAGTCAAACAAAGTATGCAAAGGACATGCTCAATAAATTTAATCTAAAGCCTTCTGAAAAGAATGCTAAGATACCAATGAGCATCGGAACCAAAATGACCTACACTGAATCTGACAAGAGTGTTGAAGAACACAAGTATAAGAAATTGATTGGATCGCTACTATACCTCACTGCAAGTAGACCTGATATTCAATATGCAGTTGGAGTGTGTGCTAGATTTCAGACAAATCTAATGCAGTCACACTACAACATTGCTATGAAAATATTAAGGTATGCAAAAGGTACTGTAGAAGTTGGATTGTGGTATCCAAAAGAGAGTGGATTGAGTTTGGTTGGCTATTCAGATGCCGACTATGCTGGATCATTGCTTGATAGAAAAAGCACCTCAGGAACTTATCAATTTCTTGGTGCTAGATTAATATCATGATTCAGCAAGAAACAAAATTCAATTGCCACATCTACCACAGAGGCTGAATATATTGATGTTGGGTGTTGTGCTTCACAGATATTGTGGATACAACAACAACTCAAAGACTATGGACTCAATGAAGAGAAAACTTCCATTTTCTGTGACAACACAAGTGCCATTGCCATAACTCAGAATCCTAAGTTTCATGCAAGAACAAAGCACATTGATGTTAGACACCACTTCATCAGAGACCATGTTGAAAAAGGCAATATAGAGATACTCAAGATTGGCACTGAAGACCAACTTGCAGATATCTTCACTAAGCCACTACAAGAAAGTAGATTCTTAGCCTTAAGACACAGTCTTGGACTAATGGAGCTACCAAAGAACTGAAAAAGTTCAGAAAAGAGATATCAGAAGAAGATATCAAAGAAGAGAGAAAAGGTATCTGGAACGGGTATCCAGAGAAGAGGAATCTGTAACGGGTATGCAGAAACTAAAGGCTAAAGGGTAAAACGGCTGTTCAAAGATTTCTGAGACGGGTACTCAGACATCTGGATCACTCAGTGGGGGGGGGGGGGACACAAAGGAGAATAGTACAACTGTCTGCAGTCAACTACTCTCTTGAAATTTGTATTATTTCTATCTTTGTGTAAAACTTGGACAAATACCAAGTGTGAGATAAATTCAGATGCAAACAATGTTCTTGGTCATACAGAAACGTGATTCAAAAAGCTAATAGCCAAAATTCATTAAATGGGCACAATTACATTTGTTGATTGTGATCATTGCTGAAGAAGCAATGGTGACCCTTGATGAATTAGGCGATTGATCTTTACGACAGAGATTAACTCTCAGTAAATAGTGGACTGTTAAAATTCTGACAGGGCCCACTATGCATTTAATGCCGAACAAGCTTCTGCTCACGCCTGCCTGCAATTCACAGATACTTACACACAAAATTAATTTGTATGTATATGTCTGTGGAGATTACATTGCTATATATATGGGATTTTGGCAAAAGAAATTACTTTCGCATAATCCAATATACAGACTTGCACAAGAATAGCAAAAATTCTTCTTCAACCTCTGCAAATCTCTGTTAGTTTTTCTGCAAAGAATTACTAATCTCTCACCCAAATATCTTTCTCATTTTTCAAAAACTTCACTATTTAAAGAGATGGATCCCAAACGTGCTTCTTCTCAGAAATCCCAAGATACTACTGGTACTGCTGAAAAGCAAGCACCAGTGCTAGTTATAACAAACAATCGGTTGATCGGAGAATTCGATCCTGATCATTGGACTTCAAATCACAGGATGATTTGGGGTGGTGCCATGATTGAGGAATACCTGGTAGCCGCAATAGAAAACCAGACTGACAGGAATTTAGTACTTGATATGCTTGAAAGGGCAAAAATCAAGGGCTTTCTATCTGCTCTTCCCAGTGGAGTTTCTTCACTGGATGTTCTAGAGTTTTACAACAACTCCACAATTATTTCCAAGATCTCTGTAGGCACTGAGATAGTGTCTATCAAGACCAAAGTCCAAGGACAAGAAATCCTGTTGGACGAAACAGCTTTCTGTGAGCTGTTTGAACTTCAAAATCTTGGAAAGGATTTTGAAATTGACACCAAGGATGAAGATCTCCTTGAAGGAGTGAAGCAACTATATAGTAATGTGTGTGATCTTGACAAACCAGACACACCCATTGACTTTAAGCTTGCTGACATAAGGACCAGACATCTTTTGGTCAACTGGGATGTGTTGGCATGTATCCTTCACAGAAGCTTCGATGGTCTACAAGGAGGTGCTGACCAGATAAGCCAAGAACGCTGGATGATGATGTTCTTGTTGAGCCAACAAGACAAAAGGCTGGAAAACCCTTTTAATTGGGGGAAGTATGCCTTCATGAAATTTGTGAAGAAGATACAAGGCTTTGAGCCTAAAATCGTTAAGGACCTTGCTGAGCCAAAAGCAACAGTAAGCTATGGACTGAAAATATGCTACTTACTGGAATGTCTTGGCATTGAGCTCAGAGAGACGGCAGATATTGCCAACAGTAACCTACTCTACAAATATGAGTATACAAACATGATGAAAAAGGTTACTGGATCTCAGAAAGGTTCCAAGAAGCGAAAGACTGAAGAGGTATCTAAGGGAAAAGTTGCGACCAAGAAGCCCATAACTTCACGGAAGAAGTCTGCTGGCAAATCAGAAGGCACACCCATTGAGGTTGTCGATTCCCAGATACCTGACGTCGCTGCAGATGAACTCATCAATGCTGCAAAAGAGGCATCGGCTACTGAACAAGTAGATTCAGCAAGAGAAAGTGCTTTCAGAAATGTGAAGACTATTACAGAAAGCCTTGCTGATGAACTCATAAATGCTGAGAAACTTCAAACTCTTTCTGCAGAAGCAGCAGGGATTGTTGATAACTCTGTTCCAGCTTTCGATGACGAATCGGACAAGGAGAAGATCCCATCCCCCAAGGTTGCTGAAAAAGTAACCAAGGCAAAGGGGAAGAATAAAAGGTCCAAGGTTGCTGAGAAAGCAACCAGCTCAAAGGTTGCTGAGCAAGCACCTATAGCAAAGGTTGTTGGTGCCAACACACCATCAGGGAAAGTCACATATAAACAACTTCAAGAAGCCCTGATGAGTGGTGACCTAGTGTTGGTAGACGTTGATGTCAACACCACACTTAAAAATCTGGAAGAGCTCTCAACTGCTCAAACTTCTGCTTCCAGACAACCACAACAACCACAACCACAACAGCCACAAGTGGTTGATGAAATGGTAAATGAACTCCATTTCAACATATCAGCTATGCAATATGCTGAAGAAAATCCTGCAAACAAGCAGGTTCCCCAACTCCTAGAGAGGGATCAAACTGATCTCATCACTCAGAGAACAACAGTATGATCATTGCTCAGAAGGATCTGGGAATGGTAAGGGACGATGATGTGTCATTAGCTGAAAAAGCTTTTCATGAGGCAAGTTACACTGCTGGAAAAGCAGATGCCATACTAGGCCCATTGGCAGAGCTCACTGATAAGGAAAATGGACTTATCAAACAAAATCAGGAGCTCAAGGCTGAACTTCAGAAGTTGGTCACTGCCTACAACTACTTGCAAAATAATTTTGAGTCCCTCTCAGATTCTTTTGTGGTACTTAGTCAGTCAACAATGACTAAGGGGGAAGAATTTGGATCTCAAGATCAGGGGGGAAGAAAGAAGAAATCTAGAGTTGGTGCCGCTCAGAAAGGAAGAGGAAACAAGAAAACTTCCCAGCCACCACTCAGAATAAATGATCCCTCATCAAATCAAGCTGCTTTGCAAATAGTAGCTACTTCCCAGCAGCCAACTGAAGAAACTACAATGGTAACAAGGGCCATGGCAAAAAGACCTCCAAGGAGTACCAAGGCTCCAAGGAGAAGACAAGTAAGAGGGATTGATGAATCTTCTGAAGAAGAAGAAGGCCAAATCAAATCCCAGGGCAATAAAGAAGGCTGCAAAAGTCTCACAAGAATTAATCTTGATGATGATGAAGAGACTGATGAAGATGAAGCTCCTCTTCACATAAAAAGGAAAATTGATAGCCTAACTGAGCCCATAGCTGCAAAGCCTTTAGCAGCTAAAACACCCTCTGGAAATACCAAGTCGATCCAGGGTGGTTCTTCAAGCAATCCGCCAAAGGAGAATTCTAGACAAAGAAGGAACAGGCTAAGAGCTGAACAAAGACAAAGTCAACTTCCACTCAGGCCAGAAGAATGAAAACAATTCCTTTGTCTACAGGTGCATTAATCAGAAGAATGGCTAATGGATTCTGGAACTCAAGCACTTACTGGTAAATTCAAGGTTTCCAGAACCAATCCATAAACAACTCATGGCATGGAGAAAAGATAAGCCAATCTTGATTAACACCAACCACATCAAAGCATGGTTGGATTTTGAAGTAATCAAGAGAACAGAAGCCATGAAGAAGGACCTCTCTGATGAATGTCCTTATGGAAAGCCAGGTGATGTGCACAGAATTCCCAACATTACTGGAACAGGCACAAGAGAAAGACTTGCGGTGGAACACTATGAGTCCTTCTACTTAACTGAAGATCACTACAAGGGTGACATCAGATATCTGAAGATTATTTATAAATACTTCAAGCTATCAGATATCAGAATCGAGTATGCCTGGAAGTGGGGAAAGTATCTGTGGGTCAAGCATTTTGTCAAGAGAAATCCCACCAAAACCTACAAGGAAGTCTGTGGATTTGCCAGAGACACAGAGATGATTGTCAGAACTCTTCTCTATGACTACTCTGATGATATCAAAAGGTTTGGTGATAGGAAATTTGCAGACTGATCCATGGAACAGTTTTGAAGACCTGAAGATTTTTGAAGACTTGTCATTTAGAATGTTCACTTGGAGCTTGGTAACTCCTGTTGTTCTATTTGACTAACTAGTTTCTGTGATTTTGCTGATTGATCTTTTCTGTTAAATCTTGAAAAAGTTATCTGTAAGCTTTCTCTGTATCATATCTGATGAACTTACTCTCAGATATCATTTTATATAAAAGATAACTTATCAGCAAAGATCACACCTTGTGATTTGGTTGATGTTTACTTTCTGCACTTAATTATAAAAATTAAAAGATCATAAGAAATGATTAAGTGGTGGATTGTTTCCTCATCCAGATTTGTAATAGGTCAGATAGTCATTGTTGACTGATCAAAATGGGGGAAATTTGATAGGAATATCTGTTTAGATTTTGATCATCAACCTAATGACTTATCTTAGCTCAAAAAGGTGATTAGTACTCTTAGTTCACTTGAACTTTGTAAAAGAGGAAACTCACTAAGTATGATAGTCTAGCAAATCTTGTATAGGATGTTAGGTCTCGAAATGTAATTTTTATTTTCTGAAGAAGACCAAGAAGAAGGCATCCAGCAGGAAAAAGTTCAACGGATTTGAAGATTTGAAGACTGCACAAGATTGCTGAAGACAAGGGTTTTTCAGATACCTATGTCCAGATATCTTGGAGAAACAAGTGTTTTGAAACACACGAGTTGCAAAAGATATATGAGAATAAAAGGTTTATGAGACGAGGAAAGTGCCCACAGATATCTACACTCAGATACCTTGGACATAAAATATGCTTCTGAAAAAGAAACATATTATAAAATTGTTTAAACAAGTGGTATCTGGAGCTATGATGATCTCTGGAAAAGAACGTGCAAAGCCTCAGAAAGCTTGCATAGTTCCGTTGGCACTACAGGACAAAGTATAGTACAGTGCATTAAATGCGCAGACAGAAATGTCTGAACAAAAGTAGAAGCTTCAAGAAGAAGACAAACTCACATAAAGATTATACTCAGATATCAATAGTTTGAATTTGATTTAAGCCTAACGGATACTATTCAAACGACACTCAAAATTCATCTATAAATATCAACACTTAGACTGCTTGAGAACACACACTGAACTCCAAGAACACTGAATACTCACATAAGCGCTCTCAAGCAAACTACTTACCTTCAAGCTTTCTGTTGCGACCAAAGCTCTTGATTCTAAGTAGCACAAAAGTTCTAAGTGTCCTGATCCTTAACGAGCATTGTTATCTGTGAAAGAGTTGAACTAAGTTTTCATATCTAAGTTTCATTCTCTTGAACACTTACCATAGACTTGGGACAGCAGAGAACAAGATACCATACATTGCAAAGTGTATTAAGTATACTTGATACACAGAGCTATCTGAATAACTGAACAAGTTATTAAAGAAGCTCACCTGACAATTTATACCTTAACCAACACCTTAAACGGCGTGGAGTACAGGAAGTACTTAGTTTGGAAAACTAAGGAATAACTCCAAGGTAATTGAGCAAAGGAAGTACTTAGTTTGGGAAACTGAGGAACAAGCTCAAAAGGTTTCTGAGTACAGGAAGTACTTGGCTGTGAAAGTCGGGGAATAACTCAGGGGGAACACTTGGTTGGGAACCTAGTGCATTTAGGAATCAAGAAAAGATATCTGTAAGGTTACCTCATTTATCTTAGTGGATTCTAGGTCTGAGAAAGACCGAAGTGGATTAGTTGAAGGATTACGCCACCTTCAGATACCACTATAAAAAGACTTGTGTTATTTACTTTCTGCAGTTTATTACTTGTTTTACTTATATTGCAAAGTACTTACACTTATCTTGCTGAACACGTGCACTTATCTCAGAAGTCTTCCGCTCTCTGAAATTAAGTATCAGATATCTTCACAGATATCTGAGAAACTGTGCTTATCGACAAAAGTTTTAAAAGACCATTCACCCCCCCCCCCCTAGTCTTTTACTTTGCCGTTATCTGGACCAACACCAACTAACCTGTTAGCAGTAGAAACTCAACACAACACCATAATGGAGCATCAACAGACATATCAGAAGCTTGACAATCCAAAGTATCGGCGAAACCCATCCTACACGATACCACACGCAGACAACTTTCCTAGTAATGCAATTTAGTACAAAATAAAATTGTGGCAACTTTCCTAGTTAATCACAACTAACTGAGAATTAATTTTTTAAAAAAAATTATGTGTACTAAAATAAGGACATTAGCAGGAGTTCGAAAATACTCATAATTAGGAGGAGATTTTTTTACTCATATTTTGATCCAGTAAATGATTTTGCAGTTATATAGATACTTGACTTTGAATGTGAATAAAAATCAATAGGAATATTCTCACTATCACACCCTGTGTACCCGTATAATATAAATTTTAACTATAATTAGCTTACATGACCCATATAAGTAGGGAATTTTAACAACTAATTATGTTATTCGGATTATGAGGTGTATAGGAGAAAGAAAAATTCAAATTTAAGTTGATAGGATACATCAAATATAAGTGAATTATAAATGAATTATTTTTTGCTTGGATTTGCCACGTTAGATTTTTACTTGGGTGGCATATCTCTTCTTCTATTCCCATCATCACTTTTTAGTAATCGCAATTTTATTATATTTAAAATGATAGTAATCGCAATTTGACTAAATTTGATGTGTCAACCCAAATACATTGTTGAATACGAAGATGTTTGTTAGTTGTCAATTCTTGGATAATTTTACAATTAGATAAAGTAAATAAATTAAAACTTACCTAAATAATAATAATCCTGGACGGGTTAGTGGAACCATAACAAAGAACGTTCTATACATAACTATAATAGATTAATGGAATAAAGTTTTATCAACTTAATTCGAAATGAAATACATTAGAATATATGAGGGAAATGAGAGTTTAATAAAGCATAAACGTGTTATGCTCCCATATAAGAAACTTCAAGGTCACCAATGCATTCGTGACAAAGATTGTATTTGAATGGGATCCACGTCTCCTTCATGTGCATGTTGTAATTTAACAGTTTTTTCTTACAGAAAGGTAGAACCAACAGATAGTCTGGATTCTTGAGTTTCAGCTTCGAAAGTCTCATCTGTAAAGACCAACGACATGAAGCCACGAATGATACACCTTCTTTATCCTCCTTCATTTTGGCTAAACCTTCAAGTCCTTCATCACGGATCTTAACACTACTACTGAAAATTTTCATGTAGTTCAAACAATATAGGGCTTCTGGGTGCTTGCATTTGATGGCCATTTCCATCAGACAATATGCCTCATCTTCTTTACCATTTTTGAAGTATTGGACCTGGGTTGAACAGTCGAGAAAACATTTAACAAATACAACGCCAATGTAAAAATCAACAAATAAAGAAAAAGTAATTCTAACCAATGAATTCCTAAACACTGCCTCAGGAGTCTTTGCATTTGAAATCCTATAGACCATCGATTCTGGAATTTGAAATGAGGCATCGAGAGGTAAAATCCGCAACACGTTTGGAATGTTACATATCTTGTTGAACAACGAGCAATTAAAATGTCAACAATTTTATGTTAGTCTAACTAATCTTAAAGTATAAGTAGGCAACGTAAAAAACGGATAGAAAACCTATTGCTCGCATTTGCCCATGAAGTGGGTGAATCGATAGCAACTCTTTCCATAATGTTGATGAGCATATCCATATTGAGTTTCAAGTATAATGGAAAATAGGAACAGGATGAAATCTTCCTTTGTCTCTTCATTATTAATTTGCTTGTAAAATGTGGAATGTGCTAGTGCACGCAGGGGTGAAAAACACACACACACATATATTTCCACATTAGGCTCTAATTTGTTGATAAAAGTGTTAGTTCTATTTTCAAGCAACAACCATTTACATATAGTAAATCTAATTAATTAGTTTCTATTTTGATAGATTATAAATTGAACTCGTTGACTACGCTTACGTCCTATTTTAAAGCAATAACAACTAATGTAGAACAAATCTAATTAATCACCAAAATAGCACGTAAATGGTTCAGATCAAACTGATTACGAATTTGAAGATAACTACGGATTTCGAATTCTCATGATTTTTGTTCTCCACATAAATATGGATTTAGTTATAATTGATGTATTCTAATTTAAAATTCAAATTTATATAACAGGTAGCACGACTAATATGTACCTGTATATTTGTACGTAAGTATAAGATCTTGAAAACTGTCTTAAAAGTTGGTTAAATAGACGATAAATAAAGTAAATATAAGTATGAGATTAAGAGATAGTGAGCAAATAATCCGACAAACTTTTAATGTGAGACTGTGACGTCCTTGATAATATTGAAGAAGACATCGAAATAATGAAGACAGCAGAATATATGCTTAGGCTTTTACAGAGATGGTGCGTTGGATGAGGATCAAGACTGGCAATTTATAATGATAGGGTTGCGCTAATCAATTTTTTGGCATCATAGAAGGAAGACGCACCTTCACTTCCTTGAATTTTACGCAAAATAAAGACAGCAGAGAAGAATGTATTTGTGGCAAATGAATAAAAAGGTCGATTTCAACAATCGACCACCATTTATTGCACAATTCGGTGTGAATCGAATCTGACTGAATTCCAAAACCTTTTGTTGTGGATTGGTGGATATATTGTGGGATTGTGCCTCTATATAAATGGCGTTCCAGTAAAATGGCGATGCGGTGGACAATTTAAATAAATCTGTTGGTAGAGATAATTGTAGGATTTTTTGCTGAGAGTGCAGTTTTGTAGAAATTTCAAAGAATCTTTGTGAGATAATATCAAAATATGGTTATCTTGTTTAGATTTTGCTGGATTTTTTAAAACTATATAACAACTGATTGTTTATGGAACTAACGCATGTTGAAATGGCATAATATTAGGAGATTTTATTGGGTTTGTTTTTAATTAAGTTAAACATTAAATATAATGACTAAAAATAGTTAATAAATAGATGTAGGTGCTGATCTTTTCTTATTTATTGAGATGAATTATAAATCATTTATTTTTTACTTGGATTTGCCACCTCAGCTTTTTGCTTATGTGGCATATCTCTTCTTCCATTCCCATCATCACTTTTATCATATATATAGGTAAAATCATAAAATCGAATTCAAATAAAAAGTACGGGTTCTTACAGCAACATTTGCAATATCATATATCTTTGAAAACATTACATACATCACGAGAAACATTACAGGCAAAATTCAGAACATTACACGTATTATTAACAACATTACACAAATACAAACAAAACATCAATGTAGTAAAATAATCAATGATATCATGTATTTGTCAACTAAAGCATCAAACATATGAGTAAGAACATTACTCATATGAAATAAACCATTGATTTTAACATATTTGTCTAATACACAATAGTTATATGTGTATTTTCTGCTTAATTTGTACCTCCTCCATATCACTGATAATATTACATACATAAGCCACAACAATACACGGATTAGCTAGAACATTTGAACAATTGTCTATGCAATTTTCAGATTTGTTTTCAAATTTCAACTACAATTGTAAAAGAAAAATCATCCATCAATTAATTTTAATTTTAGAATCAAAACATTGTTGAAACTTGCATACGAGCATATTTTGAGTAGATCGGTGAATAAATAACCAATGAAAAGAACACTAATTACTACTAACCCAAAAAACTCACTCGTATTTAATACTCTAATCTAATGGCTTTTCAACTCACTTGCCCCTATATAAACCCCTCTGTTGCCACCTTTTGTTGATATCAAGCTGAAGACACGCCTTTTCCATTCAAGACAATAATTAAGGTAACATATTACTCTTACAAAACCCTAGCGACATTCAGAATTCCCATTTTCGCTTAATTGGTTTTCAGAACGTAAAAAACTTGTTGAATTGTTCTGTTTAGTAGAATTTGGAGAGATGGATAAAAGAGGGAGTGACCAGCTTGCTCTAAACCAGAAGTGGATTAGTTGGAGGATTACGCCACCTCCAGATACCACTATACTTGTTGTGTTATTTACCTTTCTGTATTTACATTTCAGCAACACACACACACATATTAACTGTTTCTGCACTTATCTTTATTAAGTCTTCCGCTCGATTCTAAGTATCGATATCTATTCGATATCCGAGAAATAGTTTTATCGACAAAAGTTTTAAAAGACTATTCACCTCCCCCCCGCCTTTTACTTTGCCGTTATCTGGACCAACAAGTGGTATCGAAAGGGGAGGTTCACAAGCTTCTGCACTGAACCTAGATCCCCAGATAGGTGAAGGAACTTTGTCCATTTTTGAGGACTATTTAATTTGTGTGTTAAGTGTGCAGGTATGTCTCTGAGTGATGCACCCGTTCTCAAACCAGAGAACTACGAGAAACGGAAAAATAACATGATGCTCCACCTTGAAGCCATAAGTGACGAGATGATCGAAGTAATAAAGAATGGCCAAATAGTCATTCAACAACTTAAGCAAGTCATGGAGGTTTCGAGTGGAAGAGACAGAGATCAAAGCGAAGGATCTTCACAAACAGATGCGTCAACTAGTGGAAGATCTACTGGTCAAGTTATTTATGAACCAAAGCCCAGAGAACTCTAGACATCGGAAGATGCCAAGAGGAATCGACTGGATGGTCAAGCTCGTAACATCATCATCAGATCGACACCAGAGCATATCTGAAGGTAAAGCGTGGGTGCTAAACGGCGAAAAGTCACCGCAACCGATTGAAGAAATCTGCGGAACCGAAAACCAAAGAAAATAAGTTCGAAGTTCTCAAGTTGAAATTTCAAAATTTCAAACAAGGACCCACTGAAACTCTGGAAGAACTTGATTTCAGATTTACCACTCTCGTGAGTGACATGGCAGCTCTTGGGGAAAGCAACAGATACTCCCAGTCAGAAAAGATTAAGACCATTGTCAGAAGTCTTAACCACAATTGGGAGCATACCAAATTCTTTTATTTTAACCAAGGAATGCCAAATATCACTCTAGTGGAACTTTTCTCTCATCTTGCTACTGTTGATTATGAGACAACTCAAAGAGAACAAACAACTGAAAAGTTGCAAAACGTTGCTCTAATCACTCAAGGAACTTCTGAAAAGAAGAAAAGCAAGGAAGAAACTGAGGATGCTCTTGCTGCAAAGCAAATGAGCAAATATATCAGTCGAGAAATTGAAAGAAGAAAAGCCAAAGAGAAGCTGAAAAAGCATCAAGGCTCAAACTATCACCAGTACAAAAATATGCAAAGCTCGCTGAACAAGCCAGCTCAGAAAGCATCATGTACTGAGGAAGTAGAAATTGGAAACGATATCTGTTTCTATTGTCAGAAACCTGGCCACTTCAAGAAGGATTGTCCTGCCCTCAACAAACTAAGGACAGGTGACAAGAAAGATAGAAGAATCTTGAGAAAGCGTAAAGCTTTATTAACTGAAGAAAGAAAGAAAATCCAAACTCAACTGGATGCTCTAGACGTTGAGACAGATTCTGAAGGTGACAATTCAGATGACTCAACCTTACCATCACCAGAACTATGTGGAGTTACTCATGATATAATCGACTTCGGCCTCAAGAAGCATGAAATGTGTGGAGTTGCTGAGATTGACGGTCCAGACATCTCTAACATAGAAATCTGTCTTATGGCTGATGAGGTAACACATACTTCTTGTTATACTTATGAAAGTGATGAAGAAGAAATAAAAGATCTAGAAAATCTCAGGAAAGAACTTGATATCTATGAAAGAGAATTTCTAATGATCCGAGCTAGAGTCGAAAACCTTGAAGAAGAAAAGAATTCTCTTGCAAAGGAAAATTCTCAATTAGTTAAAGTATCTGAGAGAAAGGATGCTGAAAATGCATTTCTCAAAGTTCAGATATCTGAGACTGAAAAGTCACATAAAGAAGCAATGGCTGAATTACAAAAGAAATATGAAGATCTTCTTTCTGAGAATAAGGAACTCAAGAAGAAAGAATTATCTTTTCAATCTTATGCCAAAGCTAGTGACACTCTTACTGAAGTACAATCTTACTTAAGAGATCCTTGAAAGAAAGGACTTAATTTGAATACGAAAAGTGATTGTTCTATCACTCAATAAGAGTAAGGAGAGAAGAACATTTGTAAGTACTCAAGAAGACGTTCCCATGCAATCTATAACATAGGTGAGTAGACAAAGTTTTTTGTCAAAGGAAAGGCAGTTTCGACTAATCCTTTGTGGGAAAAACAAGTAAAAACAAAAGCTGGGCACGTCTACAAAAGAAACACAACACCGAAAAGTGTAAACACCCACAGTTATGTCTCTCAAAAGGTAGAATTGCAGGAGCCGCAAATTCTCCCATGTCGCTTTACGGAAAGAAATTGACCAACCAGAGACTAGAAAAGTCACGAGAAAAGATCTCGAGATAGCTTCAACGGTATTGGCTACAAAGGCATCGGAAAACAATTGCTCATGAAAGCGAGAAGCGAGAAGCAGAAGCAATTAAGAAAGAAAAAGCAATTAAAAAGAAGAAAAAAAGAATCGAAAACGAGGCTAGAAGAAATCAAGGGCTAAGTGAAAAGAAAAGCAAACTCGAAACTGACAGTATCGAAAGCATCATATGGAGCACCTAGGAACACACCAAGGAAGAAAATAATTCTTACTAATGATAACATTCATTCAAATAGAATTCTCCTTACGTTCCTTCAAAGCAGCATATTTCAAAGAAATTCATTCAAAATGGATTCCTTGGGAAGAACTTTTAATTACGCTCCATCAAAGATATGAGAACCAATTCTTCTTCTGTTTGCGAATGCCTCTGACTAAAGCACAATGGCTATTTGATAGTGGATGCGGAAAGCATGAGACAAAAAGCAAATCGTTGATTACAAAGCTTGCAACACGGGACCGGATATCGATTTCTTGAGGAGAGAATTAAATCCCTCTCGATTTGGCAACGTCAAATTGGGGACTTTAACAATCAGCGACATACATGTTAAGGATTTGAAATATAATCTATTTAGCATGAGCCGCTTTGCGACAGGGTTTTACTATAAAATTCAAAGCTAAATCGCAAACTAATTGACAATGAGTCAAAGCGCAGTCTTAGTTGGTCGGCGGAAAGGCGCTTTTATGTTGCCGATTGGGCATCTCGCCACAATCAAGAATGTCTCATGGTGAGTCAATCTGGTCACATGTAAGAGCACCTGGTTATGGCACAAAAGAATGAGTCACTTGAACTTCAAAACTCGAATAGACTTGCAAGAAGGAGTTAGTGGTTGGCCTTCCTGAACATCTTTTAGAAAGGATGGTATCATTGCTTGTCGGATGGGGAAACAATCTAAGATCTCTTTCAAGTCCAAAATCGACACTCTAGTGTTAGACCACGCAACTTTTACACATGGATCTTTTGAATCATCGTAACTAGTTATGCAGAAAGAAGTATGGTCTGTTGTTGTAGATGACTTCTCAAGATTCACTTGGGTTGTCTTTCCGAAACACAAATCTGATGCCAGGGTGGAGATACCAAACCTGCTGAAAAAGCTTGAAGTCATGAAAAATGACAAGGTATCTGCAATCAGAACAGACCATGGTACTGAGTTTGTCAACCAGTACATAAAGGAGTTTTGTACCTGCAAAGGTATACAACACCAACTTTCCTCTGTAAGAATACCTCAACAAAATGGTGTTGCAGAAAGGAAAAACAGAACCCTTAAAGAAGCTGCAAGGACAATGCTAGCTGACACTGAAATAAGTGAAATTTATTGGGTTGGAGCTGTAAACACAGCTTGCTACACTCAAAACAGATGCTTGATAAACAAACACCATGACAAGACCCCCTATGAAATCTTGGTTGGTAGACCCCCTAATATCAAACATCTGAGAGTATTTGGTTGTAGATGTTTTGTTTTAAACAATGGGAAAGATTATCTGAGAACATTTCAACCAAAGGCAGATGAAGGTGTTTTTCTTGGCTATTCCACAAACAAAGAAAGCTCTGAGTTTACAACAAAAGAACAAAGAAAATTGAAGAATCAATTCATGTTGTATTCTATGAAGGAAATAAGAAAACACCTCCTATTGATGAACTCTCAGAAAGGTTCAAAGAACTATTACTGAGGGATTCTAAAGAAGAATCCTCATAAAGGAGAAACATCATTATGGAAAGTGAGGATGACTCTGACGTAGAAAAGCTTGAAAAGCCTAGTAACAACAAGATGACTCACAGACATGATGAGGAATTTCCTATGAGTTTTCCAGAAATGGAACAAAGCATCGAGAACCTTCATCATGAAAAGGTATCGAAAATAAGAATCTTTGAAATGCATGTTCCGGATATCTCTAACATCGAAAAGTGTCGATATCCATGACATTTCCCATATGTCGATATCTCGATATTGAAAAGTATCAAATCAAAATCTTAGTGATTCACATTGGATCACTTGGATATTGATCCTACTAGCACTAAACCTATGATGAGATGGATCAAAGATCATCCTACAAAGGATATAATTGGACCAATTAATCAGGGTGTTAGGACTAGGAGAGCAATAGCTGAAACTGCTAACTCTCTCTTTGGATGTTTCATCTCGAATATTGAACCTAAAAATATAGAAGAAGCATTAGAAGACCAAGAATGGATCTCTGCAATGCAAGAAGAGTTGGATCAATTTGAGAGAAACAAAGTCTGGAAACTAGTTCCATTTACAGAAGGAATATCTGTGATTGGAACTAAATGGGTTTTCAGAAACAAGATGAATGAATCTGGTGAAATAACCGTAAACAAAGCAAGATTGGTTGCCAAGGGATTTACTCAGACTGAAGGCTTAGATTTTGACGAGTCATATGCACCAGTTGCCAGATTGGATGCAATAAGACTCTTTCTAGCCTTTGCAGCTCATAAAGATTTCAAAGTTTATCAGATGGATGTCAAAAGTGCATCCTTGAACGGTGAACTTGCAGAAGAAGTTTATGTTGAGCAACCACCTGGCTTTGAAGTTTCCTCAGAAAGTAGAATGGTCTATAAACTACAGAAAGCTCTGTAGGATTGTGGTGTCCTAAAGAAAGTGGATTGAGTTTAGCTGGGTACTCGAATCGATTATCTTTGGATCAACGCTTGATAGGAAAAGCACCTCGAGAACTTGCGGTTTCGGGTACTAGACTTATCTCATGGTTTAGCAAGAAGCAAAATTCAATTGCAACTTCTACCACGGAGGCTGAATATATTCTTTCGGTTGTTGTCCAACACAAATTCTGTGGATACAACAACAACTCAAAGACTATGGACTCGATGAGAAGAAAACTCCCATTTTCTGTGACAACACAAGTGCTATTGCGATTACACAGAATCCTAAATTTCATGCCAGAACAAAGCACATTGATGTTAGACATCACTTCATCAGAGACCATGTTGAAAAGGCAATATAGAGATACTCAAGATTGGCGAATCAAGACCAACTTGAGATATCTTCACTAAGCCACTACAAGAAAGTAGATTCTTAGCCTTAAGACATAGTCTTGGACTAATGGAACTACCAATGAACCGAAGAGTTCGTATCTGGAGCGGGCATCCAGAGAAGAGGTATCGAAGCGGGCATCCAGAGAAGAGGTATCCGAACGGGCATCCAGAGAAAAGGTATCCGGAACAAGTATCCGAGAGAAGAGAAAGAGAAATCTGGAGCAGTATCCGGAAGTCAAAAGGGCTAAAAGCAAAAGATAGCTTAAGATCTACGAGGCGGAACTCAGATATCTGAATCACTCTATAAACAGGGAACACAAAAGAGAATAGTATAACTATCTGCAGTCAACTACTCTCTTGAAACTCGCATTATTTCTATCTTGATAAAAAACTTGGAAAAATCTGAAGTATAAGATGATTCAGATCACGAGCAGTGTCCTTGGTCATACAATTGTGATTCGGATAGCAAGTCGCAAAACTCATTAAATGGGCACAATTACACTTGTTGATTGTGATCATTCTCAAGAAGCAATGGTGACCCTCGATAAAGTTAAGCGATTGATCCATACGGTGGAAATTAATTCACAAGAATAGTGGATTGAAATTCGGACATGGCCCACTAAGCATTTAATGCCAACTAGCTTTTGCTCACGCACCTTGCAAATCATGAATACGTACACACAAAATCAATTTGTATGTATTTGTCTGTTGGGATTCAACTGCTATATATATAGGATTTTGGCAAATGAAATCACTTTTGCCTAATCCGAAAATTCATCTTGCACAAAAATAGCAAATCCTTCTCTTGATTCTCTGCAAACCCTCTACAATCTCTGCAAATCAAGATTAAGTTTTTCTGAAAAGAATCACTGAATCAAATCTCTTTCAAACACCAATTTCAAATCCCTACACTATATAAAGAGATGGCCTCCAAGAACTCTTCAACACAGAAATCCCAAACCTCCACTGCTGAAAAGCAAGCACCAGAGTTGGTTATTGTAAACAACCGACTGGTAGGAGTTTTTAATCCTGACCATTGGACTTCAAGTCACAGAATGATTTGGGGTGGTGCCATGGTTGAGGAATACCTCACGGCTGGAATAGAGAACCGACGTAAAGCTAATTCTTGACATGCTTGAAAAGGCACAAATCAAGGGCTTTCTATCTGCTCGCCCTAGTGGAATTTCATCACTCGATGTGTTGAAATTCTACAACAACTCCAGGATTATTTCCTGTGTTTCTGAAGGCACTGAAATAGTGTCTGTTAAAACCTCAGTCCAAAGAAACACTAATTTTCGAGCATATTTTCATGTACTCTGTTTATTTGAACATCCTGCATATAAGCAAGAATGTTACAGGAAAAGTCCAAAACATCACATAGATTAGCTAGAAAACATTTGAAAACATGCAAATCAAATCGAATAAACATCAATAACATATCAACTAGGTCACATAAGCCAGATCGAATGTTTGCTAACCTCCGTGGTGATGTTTGGGATGATTTCGAACTTGATTTCTTCATTCTTGAGCTTAATTTTATAGTTTCCAGTGAGATGTAACCGATCCCGGGCAGTTTCCGACAAAATTCGAGTTGATTTGAATGTTTTTCAGGCGAGAAGATATTTTTTTCGCAAGAAGTTGAAAATATATTGAAGCCCAAAAGGAGTACAATCTAAGAGGGGCATACCCCCAATAGACAATACAAGAATCAAACAAGACTCGCTATATCCAACAATAGACCCAAGTAATAGGGCCTAAAGAACTACAAATGGATTCAAGCACATCTCATGGACCAAGCCCACTCAATTATGCTAATCCAACCAAACCTATACTATACAGACAAAAATGGACAAAGAATACAAATACAAAGCTAAACAGCCAAAAGGTCCTAGTCTGTGCAGGAAAAAGCCTCTGCTATCCCTAGGGTAACTGCGTATAGTTACAATCTTGACTCCAGCATATATTCGCCGTGATCAAGTGCCTAATTAGGATCCCGGGACAATAGTAAGATTTGTGCCAAGACTCCAAGGGCTTCTGCAACCTCCTAAAAACAGAAACAAATCCAACCACGCCAAAAGACTTCCAAAGAAACACCCTCAGGTTACAAGCCACAACCAGTCAGCTCTCCACACCACCTGTCAAAAACCACACTTGGAACAAACATGTAATATCACATTCTAACCTCAACACTACTCAAACACACATTAATTTGGTAATGAGGGCTTGGACTAATCTACTATAAGGAGGCTTAGAAGACACCTGCAACTATAGAATCAAGTTCTGAGCCACCTGCTTTCACATGGTCCTCACATCAGGTTTACACTTCTTGAAACACATTTGGTTTCTCCCCTGCCAAATAACATAAAAAATACACCCCAAGGCTACAGCCCTAGCCTTGAAAACCATAGAATACTGCAAATGGCTATGTGAGAAAAGATCCACCCAATCATTAATGGAAGAACATTGAACATGCAGACCAAGCACATGCATTATACACTTAGTAATATTAACAACCAAAGGACAAGTACACAAAATATGGTCATGGCTCTCAGGCCCTACTTCACACAAGTAACAAACATTAGAAGACACTAAACTAAATTTCATCAGTCTATCCATAGTAGGCAATCTCAACTGCACTATCAGCCAATACAGAAAAGAGACTCTAGGAGTGTTTAAGTCATTCCAAACCTGTTTGTGCTATGACACAACTGGCTTCTTGGGAACAAAGACATCATACATAATCTGAACCACCTTAGAATCAACTATACCTGCAAACAAAGTTGGAAAACCAGGAAGCTTAGTTAGTAAAACATCCCTTACCTTAAGAAGTGCCTTCCACCAAGGTGAGTGCTTGCCAACAATATCAATCATAGTAGTATGCTGCAACTTATAGGCCTTAACCCACAAACTCCACACAGTGTCATGTCTATCTGGTTGCATAAACTTCAGCACCATAAGCCCCATCATGCTCTTATTCCACCCCAACACCTCCTTGATTTGTAAGCCTCCTCTTTTAAAATCCTAACATACATTACTCCAAGCAACCATGGATTTCTTCCCATCCACAGAACCTGACCATAAGAAGTTCATACAAATCTTTTCCACTTGTTTCACCACTCCAATGGGTAAGGGAAGTACATAACTCCAAAACCTATGTATACTCATTAGCACCCCCCTTAACCAGTTGTAACATACCTGCATAACTCCTTAGCTTGGCACACCAGCTCTGAACCCTCCTAGTCATCTTAGAGATCAAGCCATCATACTCCCTAATCTGCAGCTTCCTGGGGCTTAAATGAATGCCCAAATATCTCACAGGAAACACCCCTTCAGGGTAACCCCAGATACTTAATAACCCAGGCTTCTTTTCCGCACACATACCAGCCACAAAAATGGAACTCTTCCTCTGATTTAGTTGCAGTCCTGACATAGAAGAAAACTCATCCAAAACACTCTTTAAAGTAGAAAGAGACTCAACATTACCTCTAGCAAAAAGCAGCAAAATCATCAGCAAAAATAAGATGAACCAACTGAATCCTACTACACTTAGGATGATAATAAAAACCCCCACTCTGAGCCACAACCCTAGCATGTAAAAGTCTAGAAAAGTACTCCATACACAAAACAAACAAATAAGGAGACAGGGGATCCCCCTGTCTCAACCCTTGTTTACCAGGTATGTAACCTTCCAAAACCCCATTAACACAGAAGGAAAAGCTAGCAGTGGAAACACAAATCATAACCAATGCACAAAATCAGCATGAAACCCTAAACCTATCAACACATTTCTAAGAAACTCCCAGTTTATAGAATCATAAGCTTTCTAAATGTCCACATTGAGAAAACACCTAGGGGGAACATTTTTTCTACCATAACAAGTTCCTGAGCCACAAAAATATTCTGAAACAAGTCCCTACCTTTAACAAAAGCATTCTGACACTTATTAACAAGATCAGGCATCAGACAACTGATTCTATTAGCTAGCACCTTTGTAAGCAATTTATAAACCACATTGCATGAGGAAATAGGTCTAAAATCAGTCAATTTAGAAGCATTCATACACTTAGGAAGCAAACAAACTGGAGTAGTATTTATCTGAGAAAGAATCTTCCCTGAGGACTGAAACTCCTTTACAGCAGCACACACTAGCTCCCCTGTGACTGACCAACTCTTTTTGAAGAAGCAAGCATTCATACCATCTGGCCCAAGACTCTTCACATCAGACATAGAAAATAGTGCATTCTTAATATCCCCAGTCGTAAACCTAGCTTGTAACAACTGATTTCTACTGTCAGAACCCAAGTTACCAAACTTAAATACTGAAGAATCCACCTCAACTACCCTTCTCTCAGTGCCAAAAAGTGACTTATAAAAATCTAAAATATGATCCACTATTGCCTGCCTTTCAGTCAACAGATGACCATCAGGATGAACTAACATATGAATACTATTTTTCCTTCTCCTAGCTTTCATGCCATTGTAGAAAATCCTACTGCACTTATCCCCTCCTTCAAACCAGTCCACCTTAGCTTGTTGTTGAAGCTGAGAAGACCACAAACTCTGTAACTGTATATACTCAGACTGCCTTTCCTGTATATCATTCAACAAAGAATGGTTTTGGGGAGTTAGCAACAACTGAGTTTGTAGGGCAGACAACTCTGCATATTTAGCCTCCACCCTTAACTCCAGGTGCTGAAACTTACTGACATTCAAACTCTTGAGTTCCACTTTAAGAGCCTTCAACTTTGTAACAAGTTGATACATAAAGCACCCATATACAGAGGAACTCCAAACTTGAGACACAATACTCATGAACTTATCATCTTTAGCCCAGACATTTTTAAACCTAAAAGGAGCTCTTTTCTGCATCGCCTCTTTAAACACTTTAACCAAACTATAGGCATGGTCAGAAACACCTGGAGGACAAAACTGAACAGTAGAATCCTGCATCATATTAAGCCACAGCTGGTTTACCAAAACTCTATCTAACTTGCAGAAAACATGTGAATTTGTCCAAGTATAAACAGGTCCCACATAACTATGATCCACAAGCTCACAATCATCCATAGCATCTATCAACTCAGAACCCACCACTGGAACCTGCTGACCCCCACTCCACTTCTCAGAAGAATCCCTAACCACATTCAAATCACCTGCTACAAGCCAAGGAACACAAACTTGTCTACTCATGTCTTTAAGCTGTTTCCACAAGCACACCCTCTGTTCAGGCACATTCAAAGCATACACAAAAGTTACAAGACACTCCCAATGAAGAACTCTTGCCTGCACCTTACAATGCACAAACTGCTTATGCTTACTCAAAATGTCCACTGACACCTTATCACTGTCCCAAACCAATAGAATTCTACAATTCTTACTATATGTAATATTACTATCTACTGTCCACCAGTTCTCCCAATACTTTGTCATTTTTTCCAACTTCTCATGTTTTAATCTAGTCTCTAAAAACCCACCTAAAGAACAACCATTTTGAAACATAACATTTTTCAGAGCTTTTTGCTTAAGGGGATGATCAATCCCCTTAAGTTCCAAACACACATATTAAAACTCTTATCCATGGGGACCAGGCCCTCTTTTTTACAGAGATCTCAAATTTCTATGACCACCTCCCTCTGTCATTCTTCCTTTCCCCTTGGCCTTTCCAGTTTTCTTTGAAGAGCCCCCAGGCGAGAAGATATTTCGAGAGAGAGAATGGCTTTATTCTCTCTTTCAGGGTTTTGTAAGATTTGTGTATGATATGGGTTAGAATTAAGGTATATATACTGATCCGTTTGACCCATTTGCAATGACCCACTTTCTAATCCTTGGTTGGGTTGAGGTACTTTTAGTAGCTTGATTTTTATTTGGAGCAATTGTATAATTAATGAAAATTGGTCTTTTATAGCTTTCTCTAAGAATAGTCTCTCATAAGACCACTTCAACAAGCTAGTGACAAGAATCACTCAATGTGACAACCATTTCGGTGTCACCATAACGATCAACCTAAGCCAATTAACACCTGCAAGGACCCACATAAAAGTGCAAAACCGAAAAAACAATTTTCTACCCATCGCTGTTACAAACCCGAATATTGCACTTTCCGGGAGCGAAAAAAGGCACCAAGCAGGTGTAATTTCCCAGAGATTACATTTCACAATGGACAGTCAAGTGCAATTACTTTGGTTAACCGAAATTGCACCTTTCTTCCACCAACCAGGCCCTAGCTTAAATCCTAGCTTAAATCTAAGGGGTAGATTATGAAATTTAGGTTCTTAGCTAATGCCCAAAATTTGAAATCTATCCACCCGCTCGAAGCCATTTCCATCTCTCTACTAAAAACACAGACTATTTCCATCTATCTCTCACTCACTCACTCACAGTCACAAATTCCAACCTTAATTAGCGCAACGGCTTTAATCAATTGGCAGCAGCGTTACTGATGACGACGGTGGAGAAGCTGTTGGTTGAGATTTTTCAACGGAAGAATTTCATAATCGAACAGGCCAAGCAACAAACCGAATCATACATCCACAATCTCGTCTCCAAACTCGTCATTGACGGAATTCCACCTCCTGCTTGGGCCTTGAACTCTGATCAATCCTCTGACTCAACAGGTCTTCTTCCACTCCTACGGTTTTGCCTGTTTCATTCGTCACCGTTTTACTTCACTTAATTTATTAGCTCTGTTTGCCTTTTTTCACCAATCCTAGCTACAATTAGTTTTATGCCGATGAATGATATGTGGTGATTTATTATTTGTTTTTTTTTTCTCTCTTAATTTATTTGCTCTGTTCGCCTTTTTTATCCTATCCTAGGTAGAATCCTGATGCGGTGTTAGTTTTATGCCAATGAAGATATGTGGTGATTTATTATTTGCTTTAATTTTTTTTTTTTTTTTTTACTTTCTCTTAATTTATTTGGCCTGTTTGCCTTTATTCTCCGATCCTAGGTAGAGTCCTGATGCGGTGTTAGTTTTATGCCAATGAATGATATGTGGTGATTTATTATTTGCTTGGTTTTTTCTTTTCTTATCATTTTGATCTTTTGATATGTTATATTCTGCATTGACACATGTGTTCCTAGATGTTTAGTTAATCGGTACATATCCTTATCACGTGTCACGAATGCTTGAAATTCGGTGGCTAATTAAGTAGCATTCATGATTTATTTGTTGCAGAGTTAAACAAAGAAGAGCTGATATCAAGACTTGTTCATCCACATCCTCGACCTCCACCCTGTTGCTCCAGAGCACACTATTCCTTGTACAGCAACCCAGTGGGCACTGGAGATAATGCTGAGAAATCTCACGGGTGTTTCATAGAACCTCTTGACTGTAAGAAAGCTATCGATGGACAAAATTGTCTTGATGTGCCAGCCATTAGTTGTAAGGATGATGTTGGCTACACCTATGACAAAGCCCCTGATATGGATGTTAGCATTGCATCGCCTATGGATCAGTTAGATGAAAGGATCGTAAATACTTACAATGCGTCTGATCAGTCACTAGCCAGAATTACGAGATCTAAGTCTAGGCAAAAGGCTCTTGAGCTTCGCAGTAGTGAAAAGTCTCTAACACCTTGTTATGCAATGCATCATAATGACGTGCAAGATGCTGATAATGTTGTAGCCACTGAGCTTGTTTTGCGCAAAGCTGACCAGTCAGTTAGTACTAGTACTGAAGATAACAAGCAACGAGGAGAGTCTCTAGTTGGACAGTTTCTCACTGAGTCTTTAGTGTTTATAGAGCGCAAAGAATTAAACGTTAACATGCCTGAAGAAGTGAAAATCTCCACTTCCAGATCTGAAAAGAAACAGCTGAATAACATGTCAGAACAGATGGACCATTTTTTTTCAGATTCTGCTACATCAGTTGATGAACAAACTTCAGGTAATATCAATAAATTATCTATCGCTGAGGAGTCAATACAAAGGTCAGATGTCTATGGTAAAGGAAAGAAAGTTACCACACATTCTTTGGATTCCAATGTTCAGGATGTTCCTGATGCCTCGACTACGAATTATGTGGGGTCTGAGCCTTTATTTGGCAAAGTTGACCAGTTGGCTAGTACTAGTCCTACTAATAATAAGGAAAGTGGAGAGTTGGGGTTTCTAGTTGCACGGTCCCCCGCAAAGTATTCAGTGTCTCTAGAGCCTAAGGAATTAGATGTTAACATGCCTGAAAAGATGGAGCGTCTTTTTGCAGATTCTGCTGCATCAGTAGATAAAGGGCTCTCATGTAACATAAGTCAATTATCTACAGCTAAGGAATTGATAGAAAGGTCAGATGTCCAAAGTAAAGGAAGGAAGGTGGGGAGAGGTTCTTGCTATTTAAATGCTCAGGAGAATTTGAGGGCTTCGACTGATAAGTATGTTGCAATAGATGAACTTGAAACGTTAAAGATTTCTCAAGATGGAACTGAGGCTTGCCTAAACGGTGTTATGCAATCAATAATCGATGAATCTCATTTAAAAAACCATCCTTTGAAACTTCGTTTTGATCTCAGACCTGACGCATCGCCATTGCAGCATACTGAGGTATAACTCCGAAATAATTTATTTCGGTGTATTTATATTCTTTCTAAGTGATAATGATTTTATAGTGCTGTACTTTGCCAATGTGTTAGCTACGAGCTAGCCCGTGAAGGAGTGTCTTTCTATTAGTTGGACGTCATCTAGCTAGTTTCTTGATCAGTTTGTGTATATGATTACCTCTAGAATGGTTGAAAAGGTGATTTTAGTCCTCGTTTTTAAATGAGCATTAATTTGCTTTACTATCTATTACCTTCAGTGCCTTGCTTGCTTGAGATTCAAATAATTTGAGAAAAGATTTTTTTTTTTTTTTTTTTTGAAAGGTAATAAGAAATTTTATTAGAGAGATAAATACACGGGATGTGTATTACAGCAACTTAGACATAAAGGACACTAAGCTACTACAATCAGGCAAAGGGTTACTTGCTGCTCCATTAAAGCTGCAAAGTAACAACCCAAAAAACTGTTGAGAAAATTCCTATCCGAGTTAGAAACATCTTTGAAACATCTGTTGTTTCTCTCAATCCAAATGCACCAAATAACACAACCTGGAATGAGATTCCACAAAATATTCTTATCTTTATCCTTCAAAATCCTTCTCCAAGCCCTTAGGAGATCTATCACCTTGCTTGGCATCGACCAACACAAGTTACAAATTCCCAATATATAATCCCACAGGATCCTAGCCAATATGCAATGAATGAACAGGTGTTCAATGGATTCACCGTTTTCCTTACACATGAAACACCACTCTAGAATATACATACCACGTCGCCTCAAATTATCAGTGGTTAACACCTTTCCCAGTGCCACAGTCTATAACAAGAAAGCCACACGAGGGAGCAGTTTACTTTTCCAAATAATTTTCCAAGGGAAGTTTATATCTGTGGCTGTCCCCAAAGAGTTAAAGTAACTCTTTACTAAGAACAATCCATCCTTTTCTAATGTCCATCTGCTTCTATCTAGCTCCCCGGGTTTGACTCGCGCGCCATATCATGTAGCTCAACTTCCCAATCAAATAAATCCCTCCTAAATGATATATTCCAAAAGATGCAGCCATTATTTAGTTCCATCAACATCTTAACCTTGGCTTCTTGGCAGTTTGAGACATTAAAGAGTGATGGAAAAGAAAATTTCAACGGTTGGTCCCCCACCAGCAGTCATACCAGAATCTAACGTTCGACCCATCCCCTACCTCCAATCTAATTCTTCCATGGACATCTTGCCATCCCTTTCTAATAAATTTCCATAAGCTAACCCCATAAGTACCATGGCACTCATTAGAGCATAAACCTCCCTCGGATTCTCCATATTTCTCTACAATTATCGTGCGCCAAAAACTACCTCTTTCATTACCAAACCTCCATAGCCATTTGCCAAGAAGGGCCTTATTGAATAAAGTCAACTTGCGCAAGCCAAGACCACCATATTTGATTGGGGAGCAAACAATCTGCCAGTTCACCAAATGCAGCTTTTTAGCATCCCCCTCCTCTCCCCAAAGAAAATCCCTTTGAATTTTTTCCAACCGGTTTGCCACAGCTGACGGAACAGGGAACAATGATAGGAAGTAAGTAGGTAAATTTGCCAAAGTTGACTTAATAAGTGTAACCCTTCCACCTTTTGACAAATGCATTCTCTTCCATCCTTCAAGTCTTCTTTCTGTCCGTTCAATGATACCATCCCAAATTCTCAGATTCTTAAATTGTGCGCCCAATGGTAGACCAAGATATGAGATAGGTAAATGCGCTACACGACACCCTAATATACCTGCTAGTTCGTCAACCAGCTCAACATTACCAACTGGAATAATTTCATATTTGTTCAGATTTATTTTCAAGCCTGAAACAGCCTCGGGACACAACATCAAGAACCTCATATTGTTTAGTTGATCCCGGCTTGCCTGACAAAAGATAAGGGTGTCGTCCGCAAAGAGGAGATGCGTGATATGTACTTGACCGACCTGAAAACTTGAGATTAAGCCTTCATGGACTGCCTTATCTACCAATCTACTGAAAGCCTCCATATCAATGACAAAGAGAATTGGAGAAAGAGGGTCTCCCTGGCATAGACCTCTGCCGCTGGAGAAAAAACCTTCAGGACCACCATTTACCATTATTGAGAAACGAACTTAGAAATGCAAAATTTAATCCAGTCGCACCACTTCTCACCAAAGCCGCATTTTTTCAGCATATAAATCAAAAAATCCTAGTTCACATGATCATATGCTTTCTGCATGTCCAATTTACATAATATACCGGGATCACCAGACCTGATATGAGAATCAATGCACTCGGCAGCGATGAGAACTGAATCCAGAATCTGACGCTTGTCAACAAAAGCATTCTGATTAACAGAGATTAACCCTAGAGCTTTCGCAATCAGCTTGTAAATTCCAGTTGCAAGGCTAATGGGTCTAAAATCCTTGATATCCAGTCCCAGGCTTCTTCGGAATCAACACTAAAAAAGTAGCATTAGCACTTTTCAAAAATTTACCATGATGATGGAAGTAAGAAAAGACATGAACGACATCTTCTTTTATTACGTCCCAGCAAGATTTGTAGAAAGCAAACGTGAAGCCATCCGGTCCGGGCGCCTTGTCACCATTCATGGAATTGACAATCTCAGATATCTCCTCCTCAGAGAACGGATTTTCCAGCCACATTACATCCTCCGAGCTAATAGAAGGGAAATCCAAACCATCCAACTTTGGCCTCCACGCAAACTGCTCGGTGTAGAGATTCTCATAGAATTCCACCATTTGAGTGCTAATATCCTGCTGATCCTCAAATGTCTCACCTTCCACTTCTAGTTTAGAAATAAAATTATTCCGCCTGTGTGAATTTGCCACACTATGGAAAAACTTAGTGCATTTGTCACATTCCTTGAGCCACAAAGCGCGAGATCTTTGTCTCCAAGATATTTCCTCCATTTCCAGCAAATTTTCGTATTCTCTCCTTACTTGCTCCTTCCTTAATCTGTCTCCCTCGGCTAAACCCATCTCTTCCTCCAAATTATCTAGCTCCTCTAGACTTACTCTAGCTTGCTCCTTTTTCATTTTAATATCACCAACAGAAACTTCACTCCACTTTTTCAGATCGCTCTTTAGAGCCTTGAGTTTTTGTTCAAAGATAAAGCTAGGAGTTCCTTGGAAAGAATAAGAAGCCCACCAATTTCTAACCCGATCAACAAAACCATCTTTCTTTAACCACAAATTCTCAAATCTAAAAGGTCTCTTACCCCTAACTTTTATATCTCCCGATAGCAGAATGGGGAAATGGTCAGAGAAAGTTCTTTGAAGCCTCTTTTGTACAATATCAGGATATTTAGCCTCCCAATCTCCACTGATCAGAAATCTGTCTAAGTGTGACAAAACAGGATCCTCCCTGTTGGAAGACCACGTAAAGTTCCCTCCAACCAAAGGAATGTCCATCAATTGAGTCACCCGAATAAAGTCAGAGAACTCTTCTATTGCAGAAGTCATCCTTCCTCCAGATGATCTCTCGCTCGGAAATCTGACCACATTAAAATCTCCAACAATGCAAGAAGGAAGATCCCACCAAGCTAAAATTCCCGCTAATTCCTCCCACAAAAACCTCCTACTGAAATCTTCGTTTGGTCCATAAACCCCAGTAAAAGACCAACAAAAACCATCTTCCACCGAGCAAAAAGAGAGTGAAAGAGAGTAGGTGCCTCGTAAACATCCACCAGCTTTACAACCCGAGTATCCCAAACAATGAGGATGCCTCCCGAAGCCCCTGAAGCATTTAACTCCCTGAAATCGAAATGTTGGCCCCTCCACAGACTTCTTACCAAAGCTAAGGCACAGGAACCAATTTTTGTTTCCTGCAAGCAAACAATATCAGTCTTCCATTCACAAAAGAGATTTCTTAAACCAGCCCTCTTAGCAGGATCATTAATCCCCCTTACATTCCAACTTAAGATTCTTGGAGTCATTTATCAACTACGAGTTCCCTCCCCCTGCGTGTACTACTATCTCTCGACTCATAGTTGATTGAACATTCCAGTCGCTTCAATTCCCTCATACCCTTGCCAGAATTTTTTGCCCTGATCGATCCTTGCCCTTTTTCTCTGTTATTTTCCAGGGCCTCCAAAAGCTTAAATAAATTCTCTTCCATACCGTCACAAGAGACTCCAACCCTCTTGCAAAACAGCACCAAATGTTAAACGTTGATATCCACTTTGGACATGCATCTACTGATTATAGTTGGTGCAACTCAAGTAAAACAATGCTTGCAATGGCAATCCATCTCCAGACTCTTTAATGAGTAGGATTAGTATTCATACTTAAAAGACAATGCACTGCACGTAAACTCTGAGGCTGTTGGCTAGTATTACTGTTGTTGATGTCATTTATTCATTATATCAGAAATTACATTTGCTACCGATAGACTGCTGGGAAAGCACGTTTAAAGTACGATTATGAAATAGACAAGACAGAAACAGGGGCCTGCTGGAAATAGCCTGGAATAGGTTGATAAATCCTTTTTTTTATTATTTTTATTTATTTAATGGCTGTAACAAATAAACCCTTCTCTAATGCCTTAGACCTCTTGATACCACAATCTACAAGTTGGTAACTAAGAAAGTAATTGTAATAAAGGTGGCTGTAATTGCTGGTATTATGCACAAGAACAGACAAGCTCAGGCACTTTCTTAAAATAGAGGTGTTAGTTGATTTATTCGATGACTCTTGACCTTTCTTTATTTTGATCTGTTTATAGAATCACATGGCCTCTAAAATATGTTCGTACATAGATGCTTATCTACTATTTAAATCCCAAAGTTATTATATAAACCTCCATGTCCATGACAGTAAGAGCTACTCAAGTTTTAGCAATTAGTTCTTAGTTATTTATATGCCTATTTTGTCTCTATTTCCGGTGTTCATTCTTCTTTTTCTATTTTTTATGGCATGACAGGGGAAGCCGGAGAATGAAGCAAATGATGTGGTTTCATTGGTTTCAAATGCCTCGAGAAGTAGTACATGCAGGCAATCTTATTCTGACAATTTGATTCTGGAACCAAGTGCAGTTTCACATGATGGTTTAGTGGGAAAAGAAGAACTAGCTAATTCAGCTTGTGATATTCATCATGAAATAAGCCAGATACACACAAAGGAGTGTCAGGCCTTACCATGTCTAGACGATGATGTTTCTGGTCAGCACGCAGATTCTCCTCTTGCAGAGAGTGGGTTGATGATAACTGGTGCAGATGGATCTGCTGATCCTGAATCATGGCCACAGATGAAAAGGAGAAAGATTAAACACCAAGAAGCAAATAGACTAACCACCTCCCCATGTTTTAGGATGGGGAAGCTCCAAAGCATCAAAAGAATCCCTTCAAGTACATATCTGATGAACATCAAACATGATGCAGATTTGCCTGATGCATTTAGGCTGGCAAAGAGTACTGGCAGGGAAATGAATGAGTTAATTGGTTTTGATTCGACAGAACTTGAATCAACTTCTGACTATCTGAGTGGAGAGGTATTTTCTATGCTTATACTTCCTCCGGTCCATTAAGAGCTTCCTAAGCTCTTACTTTCTCTTGAATTAAGAAAGTTGTAATAAAAAAATAGTTTGTAAGGGGTATTATATGCTTATCAGATGATTATTCCGCAGAATACTATTTTCTCTGTATTCATGTAAACTAGTTTGTTATTGGAGTTCTTAAATGGCTTGTTCTTCTTTGTAAAGGTCTTATCCTAATCTCTTTCCTTTGTGATTGGTTGCGCTTACTGCATCCAGTTGGGGCTGTTACCTGAAAGAAGCCATCATTTTGGCATGGAAATGATATAACTGGATGTAGGTACTAGGTAGCATTTCATAGTCTTCTGAATGCTGTATACAGTACAAAATACCATTTTCTGTGTATTCGTTGGTTTTTTAAATGGGCTTGTTTTTCCTTGCAAAGATCCTATCATAGTCTACTTTCCCACATGGAATTCTTTGCTTTACTGAGTTTACTCCAGTTGGGGTTGTCATGTCAGAAGGCATCATCTTTGGCACAGAACAAAACTTAACCTTTTCATGTGCCCTGTCAGAGTTACTAAAAGTAGGTAGCATCTGATATTCTTCTAAATGCATATATATATCAAAATTGTAAACTTTATGGTCTGGTTCCTATATTCATTACCTATTTATGATGACAAAGGTCTTTAATATGAAACTAGATGAGATGCATTTATAAAATGATAAACCAAGACCAATTAAGTTGATGTTTTAAGCTTCTTGCAGCATCCTGCTTGATTAGTGACTAGAATATAAGAATTTTACGAGCGTTGAGTACCAGTACATGCCTGTATTAACTATTAAGCATCTGTGAATTGATCAAGATTCTTTGAAGATATGTATGTCTTGCCCCATCATCTCTGCCGCTCATACATGATATTCTTTTCTCATATATTTTGCCAAGCCCTATCCTTCAGGTTTCTGATACAATGCATGTCTCTATGTGGTGCAGGACAGATTTGGTAAGGAGCAAATTGAAGACAGAAGTTCCTCAAGTATTGATGAAGAATCTGAGATAGCTCTTGATGGTAGCCTAGCTGAGATGATATCTGTGAAGTCAGGAGGACTCTATGCTGGGGGAATCAGACTTATTACAAATATTGATTATCTTGATTCAGGTGGCCCTGATAGAAATAAATTAGACAATACTAATTACAAAATTTTAGCTGTTGATGGAATGAAAAAAAGCTTTGTAGATTGTGAATGGAAGGATGGCAAGCGCTCACACTGTGCACTGCTCTCTCCTAGCGATTCAGTTGATCAGTCATTGCCTGTGTTAGAGGGGTTTAGGGCTCATGGACAATCTAATAGTGTTGAACTGGACTTTTCAGCAGATGAAGGTGACATTGACAGGCTGAATTTTCCAAGTACTATGATAGAGCGTGCTAGCTTTATAGCTAATATGTGCAAATCTGCCATCATGGATAGACCCCTTTCTGAATTTCAGGGAGCACAGAATTTGTCTAAATCTGTGCCAAATGGTCTTCTTGAGAGCTTAGACATGAGGAGCACTTTACCTTCAAATGATGATTTCAACAAGCAACCTGAATTTAGTGACTGTCTTATGAACAATGTCAAGGATTCTTTTGAGCATATGCCATATCCTGACTGCCTCCCCCGTTCTTTCTTCGGAAACCTACATGCATCACCAGTTGGGAGGTTCTATGAACGGCTTTCATCAGACAAAGGAAGTTCAGAGAAGCGCTCGAGTACAAATCCAGATCTTACATGCTTCCGGATTGAGGAAGATCCATGTGTGAGTGAAGGAAGCGAAACCATGGATGTAGCATCTGATGATGTTCAGGGTGGCACTAATGATCCTATATTAGCTAATTTGTGTGATAAGAAGAAATCTCTGAGTGAAACGGCTAATGTGGGATTGGTTCCTCCTGTTTCGAATTCCATGCAAGATGACATTCAAAGAGCAGGTAGTGCAGTTTCTGTCAGTGCTTTGAGATATAAGGCCCAGAAAAATCTTAATGGGCTTCAGACTTCAACTTTAAGGAAGCAGACCCCTATAGCAGGTGCTGATCGGATGAGTAAGGCTAATGAATCAATCAAAAGCAAGAAGGCTAAACAATCAATTAACAGAAGTGTCAACAGACCAGGTCTGAGAAGCAAATCTAGTCTGAAAAGACAGGAACATAAACTTTCACTCAAGGAGTCTAGGAAAAACAACATTGTTTCAAATATTACTTCATTTCTTCCACTGGTACAACAGAAACCGGCAGCCGCCATATGTACAGGTAAATATAGTTCTCTATTTTTTCGTGGTACTATGAATTCAAGGGAGTTATATATCGTTTAAAAAAGCCCCTCTTCTTTTATATTCATGTAGCTGAATTATTTGGTAAATGATCTGTTATAGGTTGTGGATTTACACGTCACATATAGGTAATATGTATCAGGAGCTTTTTGTGGTTGAGTTCTCATATGATACACAACAATTACCTTCTGAATTTGGTTTTGTTTATTTTTCAATAATATCCTCGGTTTTAATAGATTACTTGTTCTTGTGATCTTCCTTCTGGATGCTGCATGAAGAAGTTTGTCTTTGTAACATTAGTTGGACACTTGAGGGAGCTTTTTTTACATGCTGGTATGATATCAGGGGGGCCTTGTTAATTTACATGGTGCTAATTTAGAATTTTGGAATCAGATTTAAGAGAAGATGGGTAAATTTATCACTTATCAGATTTCTTCAACATGGAACTATGAGCGGCATGATGTTGTAAATTTTGATGAAAGAGCGATATTTATGTTGTTTTCCTTAGTTCAGTAAGTTTTGCTAGCATTTTCTGATTTTGCAGGAAAGAGAGAGGTCAAAGTGAAAGCGCTGGAGGCTGCAGAGGCTGCCAAACGGCTTGAAGAGCAGAGAGAGAATGAGCGCAAGATGAAAAAAGAAGCCTTGAAATCTGAGAGAGCGAAGTTGGAGGAAAAGAATCTGAAGCAAAAGGATTTTGAAAAGAAAAATAAAGAAGATGAACGCAAGAGAAAAGATGCAGATAATATTTTGAAGAAAAGGTTGCGAGAGGAAGAAGAGAGGAAGGAGAAGGATAAGAAAAAGATGCGAATTGAAGCAAGGCAAAGGCAGAGGGAGCAAGAAGTATACCTGCATGCGAAGAAAGAAGAAAATGATAAAGACCATCCCAAGGTCGAATTTCTTGTGTAAATTTTAGTACCATTTTATTCTTGCTTGCTGAGGATGCAGTTTGACCTTTATGTGATCATCTAGGCTGAGAAAAGAAACAACAAGAAGGAACTTATTGAGTCCAAAAAGCAACATAACAAGGAAGTTGTGAAAGGAGATGATGCGTTTTTGAAGAAGACTGAGCATACGTGGGTTCCGACTCATCACAAAGAATTAGGTACTAATGGTGATTCATTGGAAACTGGAAAGGTATGTGGGTAATTCCATCAGATGTATTCACATTTTTAATTGTTGTTCATTTCTCTTAAGCTATGGCCTAAGGCTCAGCAGAAGTATTTAATTAGTAATAGTTAACTATAATCATGCAGGCAATGCACACAGTGGATAAATCACCCTCAAGTGCGATATTGATGGTTAAGAAGAGCAACGGGATGTCATATGAAATCTCCCCATATCATACTGATGACGAAGATGAGGACAATGAAGAGTTATCCCCTAAGAAATCTATACCATTATGGGCCAGGTGATTAACTAAATTTGTATGGACTTGTTTATAGTGTGACAGGACATAAAAGTAATGTTTGTTTCTGCAAAATCGAACATAAAAAATTTGAAAAAGATAAATGAAATGTTTGTTTATCGTAGAGAATATGTTAGAAAAGAAAAAGGGTCTATCCTTGGATAGGAAAAGAACAGGGAAGGGAATCAGCAGCCATAAGTATAAAGTGAGGTCTCAAGACTCTCAACATAGTTCAGGCATCTTATTTGTATTTGCTACCTGCCTTTAACGGTATACGTCACTAATTTTCCTTGCTATTCCTGCTTCTTCCAACACATCAAAGACATTCTTAAAAAGTTCATCATAGGGTTGGTCCGGGTGGATAAGTTTATGTTTGGATTGGCCTCTAGGTTTAGCGCGTAACAATCTATTAAAATTCTCTATTTTGTGTTTATACAATCACAAGTGTACTTCCTTATCCATGATTGATTGGAGTTAGTAGTATTTATATAATTGTAGTATTCTCTCTATCAGTATTTAAATGTCAAAATGTCTATAAAGGTCATCGACTGATAATATTTTTCCGCGATTAATTTTGTTGGTTTTTAGTCTTTGTTTTAGTAATCTAATGAAAATGCGAGAGCCAGTTGCTTGATAGATATTGCTCTCAGAAGCTATGCAAGTCGATTAGTCAACAACACCGTGCATTCTGTTCTGGTAATGTTAATATATTATTCATACTTTTATCAAACCAAAGAGTCGAGTAGTTGTTTGATATACTAAATGATACTGACTCCTAGCCCAATCATAACTTCCCATTTTCCTTTTTTTGTTAGTCCCAATCTCAACTTCTCATGCCTTGAATGGAAAATCTCTCACCTACTCTATTCACTCTCTCTCAAAATTTTATTTGTCCATCCTTACATTTTTTGAATTATTTTAATTTTATATAGTTTACTCTTAACGCGTCCAGCTCAATGTGAAGTTGAGTCTGGGACGGAGGGAGTACTTTCATTGTCTGAAAGGTAAAGGACACAAAATTCAGTTGGGCCGTACTTTTGCTCGTGAAGCTTAAAGCTCACTCATGAAATGCGTCTATAATATTCTTTTTTTGGGAGGTTCTCATGTTATCAATAATGCTGCTCAATGGTATCTAATTAATCAAAAAAAAGAAATCCTCAACTACTTGTAATAAGTTCCAATCATATTTGGTTCACTGGGATGGATTGCTCTAAGTTGAGTTTATTTTAGGAATGGGATACAACATTATCTTATTCGTGGTTCTTGTATTATATTCCAGTTACTTGGTTGTTCTCTATCACCTATATGATCGAATAAATTGTTGTCACTGTGAAAATGTTGATATAATTATCTCAGCAATGTATAACGTTTCAATTTCTAGCATCTATTTTGTAATTTTAGTCGTTTTTCTCAAGTAGAAGAATAATATTCTGGAAAGTACTAAAATTTCAACCGACTCAGGAAACTTGATAAGATTACGTCCTTGTTTTGTTGGCTCATTGTTCCCCTGTTATAATTGGATGAAAATTTAGTGCTTTTAGCTACATTTCTCTGTTCTTAATAAAAAGGGAATGAATGAAATCAAATGTTTCCTCTGCAGTAAAAGCTATGTGGCGTTGCGGTTAACCATGCAGGAAGCATTGAAGCCTGATGTGGTCTTTCCTCCTGAAAGTTTTGGCATTTTTGACAAAGGTAAAGGTTGTGACTGAGTTTATTTGGTGGCAGTTTTGATATTTTAATGATTGGATGTTTTGTTTTGCCATTTGCCAGTTCTACCTCCTCGTAGAGTACTTCAGAAACAAATGTTGCCTCAGTAAATTTGCTCGTAGCATTGTCATATGGACTTAAAGGGCAATTTGATTCCGAACATGAAAGGTTTACTTCCTAGCATCATATCCATCCATGTTCACGACCTGCTTTTCCTTTTTCTGGATTAACGTCTTGCACTGTGTGCATGCCTATTTAGTCTCAGATGGAGTTCGGAGATTGTCGTTGATGTTGTGTATATATATACTATGCAGCTGGGAATTTTTGTTTTAGCAGAAGAAATTGAACAATGATTCTGTGACCACTGTAGCTAATTCTGTTTGGTCCCATAGGTGTCCGTTTCCTTTATTTCTCTGTATCTGAATGTATGTTGCAAGAGAAATTAAATGATCTTTTGTCAACTTTACCTGCTTAAATATGGAAACAAATAAAGATACATACATAATGTTGATCTACAATGAGATTGTCGTTGGACGCATTGTCTGAAGATGGCAAAAACCTGGGATATGCTATGTGGTCTATTTTCAATCTAGTGAAGACAAATGAAATCATACACTTGTACTAGTATTAACCCGTGGTAGCGTGGCATAGTTATTTTTAATAATAAATAGAAAGGGATGACAAATTAAATTAGACTTGCAAACAACATTAGTAGTTATGTCGGTGGTAGTCCTTCATTCAATACTATATGATCTAGTCTATTTCTATGGTAAATATAAAAATGTGAAAAACACGACTCATCATAACCGATTTTCTTTGAAAGGGCTAAGATCCAACCTGAATCTGTTCAGGACCCGACGCATTGATAACATATATTTTATATCGGATCATCTACCTGTACCTGACCTGTTAATTAGCAACTAATACATGTTATTTTTAAAAAAATGTATCCCTCGAACACGAACAAAATAAAATAAAAAGTTTATAACGCAATTAACAGGGTTGGCTCCCAACAACCTCGGGGTGGTATGTGGTCCCCCCACCACACACATAAAACTTACTCCCTATGTCTCAAATTCAACTCCCGGATTCCATTTTGGAACATTCTAATTTCAACTTCTCATTCCTTAAATGAAAAATCTGTCTCTTACTTTATTCACTCTTCTCTTAAATTTTGTGCCCGGCCCTGCAGGAAGTTGAATCCGGGATGGAAGGAGTATTATTTTACAAATATAATTTCACATGTTACGGTGGTTTTCTTGGCACCCACCCCAGCACCCCCCGTAACATGTACCTTTTACTAACTTAACCATAAAATGTTGAGGTTTGGGTCTTGTTTTACGAAGGTACGGAACGGGTTCGAGTACATGCCTAACCCGGACCTGAACTTTTATTATTTCAAACGGGTTTAAATTTGGGTTGGACATAATTTGACCCGTTTAAAAATAAATTGACTGAATACCTGTGTAGTCAGATATAGACTGAAATGACCTCAACGGTGTTTTCAACTCTTGTTAATTGTCATAATTTAGTAAACATGTGTAGGAAAATGTATGCGCTGGAATCTATAACAGGAATTGTTTATCCTTTATATACATATGATGTGAAATTTAATATTTTATTGTATATGATTTTTTTTAACTAAAGTTTGATGTTACACGAAGATGTATCAAAGTAAAAACCCATTAAATCAAACTTCACCCATATAATACAAACAAAAACAACTTTAAACATATGTTCATGTCAAAATATTAAAAAGTTGTATGAGTTGCATCCTTGTAAACTTTTTCAACATTTGCCCAAATTATCATCAAATAGTCCTCTTAAACTCAATCATTATTCCAAACTGCAAGAAATTATCATCAAATTACAAAGCATCAGACCAACAACGCTTGTCTTGCTGGAGATGGTCAACATCTCATCAGACTAATGAGACCCACAACAGGTTCTCGTCGAGTATGACTGAGCTCTTTTTTTATTATTATTTACTTTCATTTCCTTAATTTTTCATTTTCTTTTGTTTATTATTTCTTTTTCTTTCTCATTTACCTTTTTGTAATGACAAATATTTAGTGATTTCTTTCCATATATTTTTAATATCGGTAAATTATATATAAAACGCCACTTATAAAAATTGAAATATTTGAAAAAATAATTATGCTTCGTTTATTTAAAGTTTGCAGTCAACTATGTTTAATATTTTCATTAAATACTTTTACTTTTAGGTCATGTATGTAATATCAAAATTCTGTGATGCTCAAAATATTCAACACTGATGTTTTTCAATTGTTTTTTAGAATATATATATATATATACTTCCATTCCTTACTAAAAAAAGAAACCATCAGCATTACAGATTCACATGATGAATCTACCAAACCAACATAAGAACCACTAAAAAAAACCCCATGTTTAGCGACGGACAGCTCCCGATCCGTCGCTGATGGCGACGTCACAAACTTTTTAGAGACGGATAAATTATCTGCCTCTAATTTAGCGACGGTTAGAGACGGATAAAGAGTTGACCAAGACCTTGTACTTTAGCGACGAATAATTAACGACGGATTAAGTGACGGATTAGAGACGGACTCGTGGATTTTTTGAATTTTTTTAAAATACAAAATCTATCATTTTTTTAGACGGATAGTTAGCTTTTTTTTTTCTTTAAATAAAAAATTCCCTTAATTAGAGACGGATATTTATCCGTCTCTAATTTTGCAGATTATTAAAAAAAAAAATTAGATGCCTGTTTTCATATTTTACCTCTTTCACAAATATAATCTACGATAATAAACCCAAAATAATTAAATTGTTATTTAAATGAAATTGTATTAATTATCAGAAAGGGTTTGACGAATACAAATTATTCATATTGAAGATTAAATATCCGTACAAAAGATTATATAATATATCAAGTAGCAGAAAAAAACAAGTCCAATGTAACTAACTATCGGGAGGCCGTGGTGGGTACATGGCTAGCCGTTTGTTGATCTCCGCCATCTGTTGCATCAACAAGGCCTAGGACTCCTGGAGTTGCCGGTAATCTTCCTTGTTTTTAGCTAACTCCTCTTGCAAAGGAGTGATCTCTTCATGCAACAACTCCTGGACCTGGACCTGTGTGTAAACAGGTTGTCGGGATCCCTGGGATGCTGAAGAGCTAGGAGCAGCCAGTGCAGGGCCCAAACTCCACATATACTCGGCCCTTGTCGACCATTGGGTTGACGGCTAAGAAGATATCGTTTTCTTCTTGAACTGACAGCTCCCGACCGTGGATCCTCCTCTCCACCTCAGCCTGAAATCGTAAAGTGCATACCATGAGTTACAGTTTTAAAAAACACTTATACTACACAAATATTCCGCAATAAGCTCGGACCTCCTGTCCACCCATATGCCGTTCTTCAGCTTGGCTCTTTTAAAGAGCTGTAGCGCGGTCTTCTCCTGCCCAGCATCGAGCTAAAGAACATATATGCAAACAATTATCTAGTAAGTGGGTAGAAATTAAACACAAAACACATGTACGAATAAACGGAGAAATAAGTAACATGTAAACTAACCGCTAAACGGTGAGCCGTAACCGACTTATGCGATCAAAATGGTGTCTGCCACCCGCATTCCATCAACGACTCAACTAGGTTCACTGCTCCGGCCGCAACATCTTTGACCGGCTTTCTATTCCAGTAGTCCACCCAATGCACCCACTCCTCAACTCCTATCCATTATGGCCTCTTGCCAAACGCCTTAACCTTGCTTATCTTCTTCCTATACAACTCTGACCCCAGAGTCTTGAAAACAGACCACAACCGGGGAAGCAAGGCATTGGGAATGAAATAGTGTTTCTACAACAATTCCACACAACATAAAAATTACATAACGTAAATAAAGACAACAATTTAATAAGATAACACAACAAATTCAATGGTGACTAACATATCACCCAATTTTTGTGGCTAACATACCACTCACATTGTCCTAAAATTTACTAACACAATGATGACTAACATATCACCTAAGTTCAGTGGCTAACATACCACTCACATTAAAACAACGAATAAAGCACTGTAAAATTTAAACTTACCCGCAACTCATCAAAGTACTGAGCCTTCTGCCGATCCAAGATCTTGGACCACTTCTCGTCGCCCGGGATCTCCCTCTTGGCCTTGATTGCTTCACTTAGTTTCTTGGAAGCACCGGCAGGCCAAAACCTGTTATCAATGTAGTATAAGACAAGAAACGGATATTAATTAGTATAGTACAATCATGTGACATAAATTATCTTAAGTTATGTTCCACAAATGCATAATACTTACTTCGCTGGGCCGTTGGGGAACAACACACACTTCCCCATTGATGGTGGTGATACATGGCTAGGGACTAATGAGCATGAGGTGGAGGGAGAGGATGGAGCTGAAAATGTGGTTAATATATAAAGGTGATAGACCAAGGGGTACTGGTACAGGAACCTCTGATGTTGTGGATGAAGAGAGTGAACATGAAGATGATGTTCACATAGAAGTGGAGGAAGGAGTAGAAGATGAGTTTGAAGCTATTGAAGAATGGAATAGGGAATTTGATGTTGGACAGGTGTTTTCAAGTAAAGAAGAGTTGAGAAAGAGAGTGAAGGAATATATCATCAAAGTGGGATTCATAGCAGAAAGGAAGAAAAATGATGAATTCAGGTTCACTATTTGTTGTCAGGGCAAAGGATGCCAGTGGAGGCTACATGCTTCAAGGGTTGAAGGGAAGTGTATGATGATAAAGGCATACCAGGGGAAACATCAGTGTATCAGGAAATCAGATCCTAGGGAAATAGATGCCAATTGGTTGTCTGAGAAGATAGTAGATGAATTGAAAAAGAATCTCAACATTAAGATTAAGCCATTGACAGCTTGGATCAAGGCTAAGGTCAAAATTGATGTCGAGTACATGAAGGTGTAGAGAGCAAGATAAAAAGCACAAGAAATCATTGGTGAAAATCTACCTGAGGCATTCAACTTGATGCCCAAATACTGTGAGAGGATAAGAAGATGCAGTCCTGGATCATTTACTGAGCTGAAGTTTGATCCATCTCCCACTTTGGTGCAACCTACCTTTCACAGTTTCTTCTTAGGACTTGAGGCATTGAGAGCTGGATTTCTGGTAGGGGGGTAGCCCTTTTTTATTATTTGATGGATGTCACTTGAAAGGGAGGCATGGTGGTGGACTTCTGAGTTGTGTGGGGATGGATGCAGAGGGAGTCATATTCCCAGTTGATGTAGCAGTTGTAGATATTAAAGACAAGGCAAGCTGGTGGATTTGCCCCTGAGAAGAGATGGCATTTCATGACTGACTGACAAAAGGTAAAGTCATGATATGTTTCTTTAAATTTTTATTACTATTTAAACTACTTGATTAGTAATTATATGTTTCAATCATTGTACAGTGGCTTGTGGAAGTCATCTAGGAACAAGCACCTCATGTTATCAATAGAAAATTTGCAAAACATATCTATGATACCTTCAAGTTGAAGTTCCCATCAGTTGATTTGAGAAGGTATTTTTGGCAAGCATCTACATCATATACTCCTTTTGAATTTAATAAAGGTATGGATAGGATTAAAGATGCTAACATTGTCGCGTATGATTGGTTGAGAGCTGTAGATGCTAGTTATTGGCCTAGGCATGCATTTATAATCCATCCCCAAAGGTGGATCATGTCACTAATAACCTCTCAGAGTATTTTAATAGTTGGATTAATCCCATAAGAGCACATTCTATTCTTAGTTTCATGGAAAGTCTTAGGTGTCAAATCATGAATAGAATGACACAAAGGAGAAATAAGGGGATGTCTTCAACTGCTATTGTAATGCCTAGGGTTCTTAAGAAGTTGAACACTAGTAAGGATGAGTCAAGAAGATTCACACTTATTTATGAATGTAATAGAAAGTATGAGGTGTAGGATTACAATTACAGATTCATTGTTGATTTGAATGAGTGGAGTTGTGATTGCAAAAGGTGGGATATATCTGGAATCCCATGTAGGCATGCATGGGTTGCTATAACACATAATAGGGAGGATGGTGAGGCATATATTTCTGAAAATCACACCAGAATAGCCTACTTGAGAGCCTATGATATCATGATCCAACCTATCCCCTAACATCAATTCTGGCCAGATGATTTGGAGTCCAAAGATATGGTATGTCAACCACCAGTAGTTAAAAGGCAAAGGGTATATCTAAGATGGTAAGACACAAACAACCATTTGAAGGTAAATCTAAAGCTACACATGGCATAAGGACGGCTCAAGTGACTTGTAGGAATTGTGGAGGAAAAGGTCACAACTCAAGGAGCTGGACCAAAAAGGTAAGTAACACAAATCTATATACTTACATTTTATAGTTGTTTAATTACATCATATTCTTACATTTTTTTTCTTTTCATGTCTATTGTCTTGGTGCAGATCAAGACAAATGAGGGATATTGTGGTGGCAACACTGAATTTGAAGGAAATGGCGCAAGTAGTGAAGGAACAAGCAACGGTGACGGAACAAGCAATCAAAGAGGCAAAAGAAAGAGAGGAACTGGTACAAAGCAGACTGCACAAGCTCCTATCAAACAAGCTCCTAAGAAGACTACCACTAAGAAGAAGTCTGCTAAAAAGTAATTTGACATGACTCTTTAAATTAGGTCATTTTGTGTAGTTTTTGCCTTATAAACAATGTCATTATGTGACTGATATTATGTAAGTTGTAATGATGTTTTGCTTTGGGACATTTTACTAGCTTTGCAACATTTTGCAGAGTAGTTATGGTGGTTTGAGTATGTGTATTTTGACACTCTTTGGAGCTGTGGTTTGACATTTGCATTTTGATACTCTTTGGTGCTAAATAGAGAAAACATCATTTTATTTCATTCAATTGCATTACATTACACAGATCGCAAGTAAACATCATGTTCTTGATATGTTCACAGATTGCAAGTAACAGAATAAATACTAGCTTCTACCCTCCCAATGCTCCTTTCAATCTGCTCTCCAATTCTTGCCATGCCTCTTTCAATCTGGTCTTCAATCCTCTTATGCTTCTGTCCACTTGATCTTCAAGCCTTCTGATACTTCTTTCCACTTGATCTTGGCTATTGCTTGTTGATTAAGAAGTGTTCGAAGATTCACCATCATACTCCGATGGAGTGCACCAGTGTGAAAATCCATGGACAGGGCAGCAATGGAACAATTGCCCAGGATTTTTGGCAGTTGTGGAGAGGCGTATCACCGTATTTTGCTGACAATTCTTCCTGCAAAATTCATTTTGAAACCTTGGACGACGAACACTTGACGATGATGATGAGGAATCCATGAAATATTTTTATTCTATGAAGTAACAATTTTTTTTACACAAAACACACCTAAAATGGTCCAAAATGGCTGAATTTATAGCCCCAAAACACTAAAAAATGACAACTAACGGCTAGTACAAAGTTAACATAATAATTACAATGAGGTACAATAAACATTATTACAAAGAAGTAAGGTGTGCATGAAACCTAATTATAGTGAAGGACAATCCGTTCATTGAAGAAAAGGAAAAAGAAAATGAAGTAATTAAAGAAAAGGGAAACTAAAATTAAGTAATTGAAGAAAAGGAAAAAGAAAATGTAGTAATTAAATAAAAGGGAAAAGAAAATGAATATTTCACTCTCTCTCTGCGACCAAGTTTGACTTTTGTACTTCGGTGTATATATTTGTTTACCGCAGTTCAAAGTTTGTCCCTCATCGTAAAATTTGAAACGATAGGGACCTAAACGTTTAGATGACATCTAAAAAGGTTGTTGGATGTAAATCGCCATTTTCAAAAATATTTTGGGTTATTTTTGTAAGTTATAAAATATTAGAATCAAGTATGTAACATAATGAAACTTGTAAATTGCAAGTGAGTCCATTTAATTTAAATTTTCCTTTATTTTTTGTTTGGTCAACTCAAAAATGGAGATTTGGACTTGAATGTAATTCTCGTCAATCCGGGGATGATTCTGTAATTGGGCCAAATTTAAGGGTAACCGTAAGTAATTCGCCCTTAATAATAATATTAATATTGGTGTCTATGGATTCGTCTTATCGCGGTAAATCCAAATATATGTTCAAAATATTTTTTGGAGTTTTGTAGATAAATTTACATGAGATTAAATAAAAAAATATATATATGCAGCCAACATACTAAAAATAAATGGTGAAAGTTATCAGGTGCATTGCATTGCATATAATTAAAATGCTTCATAGATTATTTTCCGAATTTAAAATTTATACAACTAATAGAATTACAATTTTAAATTACTATTTTCTTTTTTGATTTAATTTTGTGAATAAAACTCCATGAAGACATCATGTGGCATGCCTCACTGTTCACATATGTCATCATTTTTATTATATATTTAGATAGATTATTTAATAAATTTATATTTTATAATAACGAATAAATAATCACAAAGTCTTGTCAAAGACGTGTATTAGTGATAGACCTCAGAGACGGATTGATGTTCTTAAGTAGGGGTGTGCATGGATTGCATCGGATCAAATCCAATCCGAATTACGGATTGATCCGATCCGAATAGTACATTTTTGCTCAACCTGAAATCCGATCTGAATTTTTCGGATCGGATTCGGATCAATCCGAAAATGGATCGGATTTTTTCGAATTTAATCCGAAATCCGAAAATCTACATCCTTTTCTTAACCTGAAATGAAATCTCCACCGAAAACAGAGAAGCTTCACTCGAAAATAGTCATAGACACATCACAAACGGATGAGGAGGAAGAAAGAACAAGAATTAGGAGTGAATGAGAGCGGCTGAGAAAGAATCAACACGATTTAGGAGGAAGAATCAACAATAATTGAACAAACAACTTACTGAGAGCAACTGAGGAAGGAGTGTTATGAGGATGGTAAACATGATAGTATAAAGAATTGCTGAGCAAAGGCAGAGCCTATTTCTTTAAGACTTTATCTGCCCCTGGTGCTCACAGTTTACTTAACAGATAGTCTCCCAAGATAGAACATCAAAAGTGAATTAGTGTTCTAGCACTCGAACAACTAACTCGGGTGAATTACTGCAATAAAGGAATATTTAGGCTTTTTAGAGAGTTAAGAGAGAAGAAAGAAGGATTGGATTTCTGTGTGTTGAAAATCTGAATCTGGGGGTTTGTTTATAATTTCAAAGAGTTGCAGTCTGAATAGATGTAGCTTTTCGCGAACAGGTCCCTGCAGAAATAAAAATTCAAACGGACACACCTGTTTGAATTTTCCCGTTCAGTTACATCCCTCAGCGAATGGACATATCCGTTCGCTTAAGCCCAAACCAAACACAATATGTTTCTGGTCCAAAAAGATTATAATCAACTCAACACCACGACCCGCAAATCCACGCCCCGTGGCCCGAGGCCCGGCTCCTGGCGAAGCCAGGCGGGCGCGTATGTTCAAGTGATGGAGCCATCTAGCTCCTCCCCTTCCAAAACCATGGGTGCCCCTTGGGCCCAAACTATTAAGCAACCTTATAATTAGTTCATTCTTTCTCAATTTTAGCCACGTGGACTTCTCCCATTTTCAACTTTTGGCATTCCACATTTAATGCACCAATCAACACACTTTGAACTTCAATTACTCTTTTCACATTTCAATGAATTTTAGTAATTATTTCTCAAGCGTAATCTACTACTACGTTCTTTTACAAGGTTTAAGGAAATAGAATAAAATATAAAGTAATTGGTAAAAAGTAAGATGAAGAATAGGAAAAGTAAGTGAGAAAATAGATAAAGTATGAAAGAGAGTGTTTAAAAAATTAATAAGTAGAGATAAGAAACGTTAAACTTTAAAAAAAACTCCCGAAATGGTAAAAAGTTAAAACGAGCGAGTACAATAGATTATTCAACGTGAGGCCCTTTGGTTTAGGTGCAAAAGCACGGACTAAAAGTCTAACAAGGAGGTGGGATGGCGGCGGGCTGGATCGGAGCTAAGGGAGTCGGAAGGCGGGGCTGGATCTAGGTTTCTGTCTTTCTGACGAGTGAATTGTGAGTGAAGAAGTCATAGTGAGCTTTTAATACCATTTTGTTCGAGTATAAAAAAAGTTACGGAGGGAATCGTGAGTGAATTGCTTTTGGGTAGTTTTGGGCTTTTAGTTTTTCTGAAAGTTGCTGTGCGTTATCCCATTTTATTAAAATATATATATTTTTAAAATTTTGGATCGATCGGATTAATCTGAAAGTCCGCGGATTTAATCCGATCCGATCCGATTTGAAATTTTCGAATCTGAAACATGCTAATCCGAAATTCAATCCGAAGATACTGGATCGGACCAGTTCGAATTTTCGGATATCTGTTTATATGCACACCCCTATTTTTAAGTATATATATAATGTTTTAAAAACTATCAGTAATATTTTATGAGTGTAGTCCTTCTAAGGTTAAAGGTTTAAAAGCAATTTGCACTAAACCAATATGTAAAAATTTGTAAAGGTTTTTATAAACAGCAATATCTTTCTCACTGAGTAGTTTTATTACTAACTCATCATTATCAAGTGAGATAGATTCTTCAGTAGTTTTAACTACCTGTTTTAAACCCAATTTTTCAAAAGTACCTAACTGGTAAATAACCTTAGGCTCGATTCTTGGAATCGTCCATTTATTTAATAAATCTAAATTCTGGGGAATATCAAATTCCTCACTTCTACTGTTTTTAACAGTATCTTTCCTTCTTATCATGTTTATCATGATCATAAAACAGTTCGTGTTAAGACTCAATCTTAAATCATGCCCTTCAGAAGCGGCTTTGATACCACCATTACCGGTCCGGTCGGTCACAAAGCTTCTTTGAGTTATTCATATGGCTACAATATTCAAACTTTAGAATCACTTCATTAATCCAAACTCAGATTACAATATTCAAACTTTAGAATCACTTCATTAATCCAGACTCAGACTACCGACTAAGATAGAGACGACATCAGGACTGATTACTTGTATAAAATCTGTCAATATTAAGATATTTCTCAAGACATAAAAGTAACACAAAAACAGCCCAGAGACGCCATTTCTTTCGGCTTTAGAGGGGCAAATAGTGCCTTCATATGTCTATCGGAATATATCAACATGCCTGATTAATACAAAACCTTCTCTGGTCTCATTCTTAGTAAGTAATAAAAATCTTAGATTAATTCATAATTCTGCCGTGAATAGTAACCATGAATAGTAGATTAATTCATAATTCCGCCATGAATAGTAACCATGAATAGTGACCGGAGGAACAGCAAAACATTTTTGCCAGAGTTAAAGTAAATACATAATTTAGACCTGTCTTAACACAAACCAAACATTTAGCCTATCATGAGGCTAATTTTCATTGATAAAAATATATTACAATACAAAAACAAAAATAAAAAGAGTACTTACAAAATGATGTCTGCAAGCACCAGTACAAACTTCAAACTTAATTACAAACTAAAAATTTAAAAACTGGAAGGGAGAGTGTTTCGGCTTAGGTGTGTATACAATGGATGGGTATCCAGGGTTCTGCCTTCTTCCTTCTTCCTTCTTCTTATTTATAGAGGGAATTTGATTCCCTAGGAGCTGATTTCTCTCATCATCTTGGAATTTGATTCCCTTTGTGTCGCTATCTCAGGTCTCTTTAAATTTCGCCCGTTGCTTTTGTGATGTTGCTTTCAGCTTTTGTTTGTTGTGGAATAATTTCCACCCCACTTATCAGTGTCTCCATTATCTTTATCCACACATTAGTGCTCTGACTCATCATCTTTGTCATTATTGGGTAGATTTTTCTGCTACCACTATTGCTGTAGAAGATTCTTCCTTATCTTTACTCTTCTGTTTAAGAGTTCCTTTAAGTATTTCAAAAACGTCTTCTATTGAGACTTCTTCCTGATTTGGATCTTGAGCATCTTGATACTCCTGGCTGGCCGATACCATTGATGTATCCGATTTCACAGATTGAGTTTCTCCATCAAAACCTTGTAGAAGATCCTTCTTCATTTCTTCTATATATGCTTCTATTAGCATCTCTCTATTGCTGTCTTTGGACTGCATTCCGAGCTTTTTTCTGATTTGATCTAAGGTCGACTCCTCCTTTGGTGTCGATAATCTTTTATTTTCTTGATATAATCTTATTCTTTTATCTATAAGATTTAGAGTATCACTGCAATATAATTGCTTGGTTTCTGGGTCTACTTTATTCATTTTATCCCAGAACTTCGTATAAGAAGATCTTTTGATACATGGTATTTCATGTTCGGTATAACCGATAACAGGTACCCATTTCCAAATCCATGGTATGGAAAATTCCATAAAGAAATATAAATCATATCGATCTGAAGGAATATCCTTCTTTGGATTAACATCCAAGCAGAATATAATTCTGTAAAATTTTGAGGGGGTATTACCCCGGTGGTTCCAAAATATTTCCACCATTTAAGAAACCAATTTGGTATCTCTTGCTCATAAGCTTCGCTACTGATTTTTATGAACCAGGAGTGCTTCTTTTTATCATTTTCATATAAAAGCACTTTATTAAATGCTTCAACATAATCCCAATAATTAAATTTTATGGGATTTCTGTTATTAGGGTAATAAAATTCCCTTTCTCGTAATGGAGCAATTCCCCATTCCTCGGAAGATATAATCTTCTTAATATAAATTTTACTGAAGTTATAAACTTCTTTTTGAATTCCTGAGAAATGTGATATTTCACATGACTCTGTATCCAAAAGAATACTTTCATAAAAGTATCTTGTTTTATAAGTCCCCAAAGCATATGATGCTTTGTCAAGATATCTGGACATCAAAGTCCATGGGTTATTTTTCCATTTCATATCTCTTGTTTCAATCAGAAGTATAACTTCTTGATTTCTGTTTTCCAGATAATCTGATTTATTATCTTCAGACTCTTGTTCTGCTATTATTTTAGCAAGAGAGGGAATTTTTCCCTTATTCTTTTTGTACTCAAGAAATTCTTGGTACTCTTTTGAGCTTTCAGCTTCATGTTTTTGTGATGGCAAATTCATAGCTATAAGCTTTCCTCTGCCAGTTTGAGAGAGGATTCTTTCAGATCCCCTTCCTCGACCTCCTCTGCCTCTATAAGAGGAAGAGCCTCTTCCTTGCAAGTACATTCCTGCAACAATCATGAAATATATTCTCGTGTCAGAAAATCTGGAAGACTATTGTCTTCTCCTTTTTTATAGACAATTTCAAAATCAAAAGGAGCTAAATGAGCTTGCCATCTTGCAAACATTTGTTTAGAAACATCATGTTTAAAATCTTTGTTAAACATGAACTTTGCAGAATTACAATCTGTCTTTATAATAAATTTTTGATTATATAAATCATCTTGAAATTTTAAGACACATTTGACAATTGAAAGTATCTCTTCAGCAATTGTAGCATAATTTTTCTGACTGTTATTCCATTTGCCAGAATAGAAACGAACAAGATATTCTTGTTTATTATGAGGATCAATCTGTTTAAGAATTCCTCCATAACCTATATCAGAAGCATCTGTTTCAACAGATTTATCCCATGAGGGATTACTCAACATGAGACAAGGCAAGGTTTTCACCTTTTCTTTTAATTTCCTAACAGCCTGAGTATGATGATCAGACCAAGGCTTTGGATCTTTTTTAAGTCTATCATATAAGATAGCAAGATTCTTGAGCTATGTCTTGATAATAGGAAGAGATATAATTCAAACTTCCTAAAAACCTCTGTAACTGGGTTTTATTAGTTATTTCATCAGGAAATTTGTCAGCAAAATCAATGCTTCTATTTATTGGGATAATATTACCTTTTTCAATATAATGACCCAAAAATCTAATTTTTGTCTGAAACAAAGACATCTTTGGTTTTGATATAACTAAACCACTCTGTATGACTATTTTCTTTAATATATCCAAATGTTTAAAATGGGATTCAATATCCTTTGAGAAAACTAGGATATCATTAATATAGACTAATATAAAATCACTATAAGGAGTGAAGATATCATTCATAATTTTCTGAAATTCAGAAGGAGCATTTTTCAAACCAAATGGCATTACATTCCATTCGTAATGTCCTATTGGAACATTAAAGGCTGTTTTATACCTATCTTTTTGTTCAATTTGAACTTGCCAATAACCTGATTTTAAATCAAATTTTGAAAATAATATTGAATCATAAAGTCTTTCTAAAAGATCTTTTTTATTCGGAATAGGATGCCTAATCCATTTTAAAACCTTATTAAGGGGTTTATAATTTATAACTAATCTAGGAACTCCTCTTTCCTGCTCACTATGTTTATTAACATAAAAGGTCGACAAGACCAAGGAGATTGAGAAGGGCTTATCGCAATCTTTTGTAATAAAGAATCAATTTCTTTTTACAGAGTTCTAAATACTCAATTCATTTGACAAGGTCTTGCCTTTCGGAATTCTTTTCATCAAAATCTTCCTCATAAGGAAGGTCGACCACATGCTTCTTTCTATTCCGTAAAGCATTAGGATGGTCATTACAGATTTCTAGAGAAAGTTGATTTTCAATCAATCTAATCTTCCCTTGTAATTTGGGATTTTGAAGTTTTTCTTCAATAGTCAAAGAGTTTATTTCTTGTTTTAAGAAATTCATCTGGTTTTTCTTTAAAGTCAGATGATCATACATTTCATGTAACATTCTATGAAATGGTTTTGTAATAAAATTTAAATGAATTTTCCCACCTTGAAAAGTTCCAGTAATACCAGAATTATCCACATGGGTAAAAGGATAAATCTTTGAGATAAAAGGAGTACCAAGTATTACTTGGTTGGAAATATACTTTGTTAGTAAAAAACTGGTTTGAATACGCTTTTATCAATACGTATATAAGCTTTAGGAAGCTTATACTTTATATTTAATTTTCTCCTCCAAAGATGAGAAAGAGTATGTGTAGTTTTATGAAAATACTTTGTAGGAATTAATCCTTCCTGTATAACATTTAAATCGCTCCATCACAATAAGAGCAACCAAATCTTTGAAAAGTAATTATCAATTAATAAGGTAATTTTAACATACCATTTTTGAGATATAACCATCTCTAAAGTTGATAAAAAATTATTATCTACTTGTGAATCAAAACATTGAGTCTTTTTACTTTGACTCGATTCACTAGTAGTAGACTGGGTAGACTGATTAGTCTCTTTTTTATAATTTTCAAGTTTAGAAACTCGATAGTCTATTAACTTATTTTCTTTTTTCAAAACTGAATCTCTTTTTGAGATTTTCAACTTCCATCTCTAAATCATGAGTAGAAGTTGGAGATTCAATCGTCCTTCTTCGCTTTAGAAGTTTATAAACTTCGACATTGAGTAAGGCTCATCATTTTAAAATCTTCCGGAAGAACCATTGTTCGAACGTAAGTAGAAGTACTTGAATATTATCCATCGATCTATTAATTTAGATCGTAACTCCTGATCTTTGATATGTTTCAGAAACTCGATAATATTATTACCGTCCAAAACATTTAAATCAGTTCCTTGGAACTGTGAGAGAATATTGTAAAATTCTTTATTAAAGAATTTACTGTCATATGTGTTTTCTTGTTTCTTGATACAAGGTTGTCCAAGAATATAAGGTTCACACTCTGACTCTGAATCAGATATTACCGATTCTTGATCAAGAACTTTTAAGTTCTCTTCTTCAGTACTATTAGTACTATTAGAAGCATCTGAATCATCAGAAGAGTTATTACTCTTTTCTTCATCAGAATTTAGAAGAATCTTTGAAAGAGTTTCTTTAAAATCATTATCGCCTTTTAACTGCTTTAATTTCCTCTTGGTCCAACATTGTGTTGCAAAATGACCAAGTTTTCCACAAGCTCGGCAAACTATTAGTTTCTTTCGAATCCGTTTTCTTTCTTCTCTATCTTCTCTTCTTTGTTTACGGATTTCTAATTTTCTAGGAGAGTAATGTCTCTTCTTTTTTGGTTTATGAGCCGACTTCTTTTCCGACTTATGAGGTTTAGAGGTGGATGGAACATCCATCCCAAATTGATCACAGAACTGTCCCAACTGGGCCTTTTCTTTCAAGTTCTGTCTTTTAATTTGTTGATTTAATTTAATCTCATTACATAAGGCTAAACCTTCTTGAATACAAGTTCCAATTAACTTGCCATAAGTATAATTTTCATAAGGGATAGAAACTTTATCTTTTCTAAGATTTTTCCTAACCCTTTCTGCAAATAATGCAGGAAGTCCATCAATGAACTTTGATTTCCAATGAGAACTATTACACTCAGGTAATTCCATTACCCTATTTAAAAAGGTATCTTTATACCAACGAAAATCAGTTAAAGTTTTACATCTTAAGTTTTGTAAAACAGTTCGAATATTTTCGCTGTTATCGGAATATCTTCCGGTGAAATGTTCAATAATAGTAACAACAAGAGTATAGACTGCATTTTCTATAGTACTACCATCCTCTTGTTTTACAGTATCAAAAATATGATTTTTCCCTTCTGGTGAAAGATAATTATCCCACCAACCTTTTAATTGTCCTGTAAAACCAGCGACAATCATTTTTGCAACATTTTTATCAGTGTTGCCATTTGTTTTACAAATAGTGGAATACATAAGCATTCTATGAATCATATTATAAATCTGCCTATCAGCATAAGCATCTAGGTTCCATTCATAAATGTTTTTACCATTATAACTGTTATTCAGTATGTACTCTTGCTCTTCATGCAAGGTATCTATAGGAGAAGGTCTCCTATAATAATACATACGTTGGGTTGGTCTATCAGCCCATTTTCCCAATTTGTTAATTTCATCATTGATCACTTCTTTGTAATCAGGATTTTCTTTTACAACATCATGAAGAGTTGTAAGTTTCATATCTTTAAATTTTCCAGTTAAGAACTTTTCAAGTTCTTTCATATACTTTAATTTAAAATTTGAAATTTTAAGAGGTGGTTGAATATTAGGACAGGCAGAATCCTGTTCCTTCTCCTTTTCTTTTAAAGAAACATTTGAATTTAAAGAAAGATTAGGGTTAATAGTTTTTAAAACTAAATCCACCCTTTCACTCAGAGAAGTTAAATGTTCTCCGAGAACATTAATAAACAGATTAGTATAATTCTGTTGTTCAATCATCCTGTTAATTTGTTTACAGGTTACTGGTAGAGTTTCATCTTCCAGTAGTTTCGCAAAAGCTAGGAAACTATGATTTCCTTTTTCAATTTGAAAAGACTGTTGCGGAGGATAGACTTGTTGTAAATTCCTCCCTGTCGAAAGTTTATAATTCCTTTCTAATACTGAAATATATTGTTCCACATATTTAGAAACAAACCATGGAACAAAAGGAATTGGAGTATTGTGTTTTTCACAATCTTTATAAAATTCATTTTGAATAGAAGTTTTCTCTGTTGAAGAGAAGTTTGTAAAAAACCAATTTTTAAAAGGTTCCCATCTGGATAAATTGAATTCTGTTTTAATCTTTTGCCTAGCCGGAGAGCCAAGGCTAAAATCAATTTGACTTGAATTCATTAATAACGAAATTCCATTTCTGATGCAGTTATATCTGCTTCAGTTGGAGTATGTGTAACTCCTTTGACAATATTATCAAAATCTTTATTTATTCGAAGTTCATCAATATGATCTTCTGGAATTGTTTCAAAAGATTTTTGTATTCTGCTTTTAGCAGAGGTTGACATCCTTGATGGAGTATCAACTACATAATCAATAGGTGATATAAAAGATCTTAAAGAAGAAGACTTAGTAAGTCTTGAAGAAGATCCTATAAAATCATTGTTATTTTCAAACTGCATTTTTACCAAACCTTCAGGAGTTTGGATAACATCTATTAAATTATTTTGAATAACAGGTTGTGAGGGTGTACAGCCTGTTTAATTGTCCAATTTTCAGGAAAATCTATTTCTTCCCATTTAATAGATCTACGAGTAGTAATTTTAGATTTGCTAAAATTAGTCTCGATTAGAATAGTTTCATTTAAAGGTTTATCAACCCTTCGGCAATGAGGATTTAAAGTAAACAAAGGTTTATAATAAATCCTGTAACAGATACAGATTGTTTCTGTACCAGAAATATAATTATAACCATTAGTTTTAACATTTAATGTTAAAGAATCTAAAATATTAATATCCGATAAAGACAATTGTAAATTCGGATAAACATCAAAATAAACTGGACCATGGGCTAAACTAGATCGTATAATTAGATTAAGGATTTTTCCGATCTAAGTTTCTACCATCTCTAAGAGCGCCTATAAAGCTCTCAGGTAGTCCTTCTAAGGTTAAAGGTTTAAAAGCAATTTGCACTAAACCAATATGTAAAAATTTGTAAAGGTTTTTATAAACAGCAATATCTTTCTCACTGAGTAGTTTTATTACTAACTCATCATTATCAAGTGAGATAGATTCTTCAGTAGTTTTAACTACCTGTTTTAAACCCAATTTTTCAAAAGTACCTAACTGGTAAATAACCTTAGGCTCGATTCTTGGAATCGTCCATTTATATATATATATATATATATATATATATATATATATATATATATATATATATATATATATAATTTTTTATTATTATTATTTTTTTTTTATGTATTGTGTAAAAAAAAAAGGAAGTGAATAGCGGAAGAAAGGTAAAGTAGGCCATGTTTTGTTGGGCTATCCAATTGTGGGGTGTTGTGTTATAAAATGAATCAGTCAATGTCGCATTGTTTGTTGGTGAACTCCAACCACCATTACTACTGTGTCTCTCACTTGACCCGGTCTCTATTACTCTCAAAGCTTCTACTACTTCCTATCGCCAAAAGGAGCTTCTGTGCGATTAGGTTTGTTAGCAGCATGTCTTACCGTCCCAATTATCAGGGGGGCCGCCGCGGTGGTGGTGGTGGTGGTGGAAGAGGCAGAGGTGGCCGAGGCGGTCGAGGAGGAGAGCAGCGCTGGTGGGACCCTGTCTGGCGAGCCGAGCGCCTCCGCCAGAAAGCTGCCGAGGTACTTTCTATGTGCATTGTCATACTCAATTAGAGTAAGGAGAATTGCAATACTTATTGGTTACTATGTATACATTCCATTTACTTTTGTACACGAAATTAAAATTAAGTAATGTACTCGGTCCCGGGTTCAACTTCCTGCTTGCCTGGGCACAAATTTTTAAGATAAGAGTGAATTGAGTAGGAGAGATGGTGATAAATTAGGAAATGGAATGAGAAAAGTAGTATGAGAGATAGCGAATGAATAAACTAGGAGAGATAGTAAACAAAGTAGAAGGGAGATTTTTCATTTAAGAGATGAGAAGTTGAAATTGGGACATTTTGGGACGGAGGGAGTATTATACTATTGGGACATAATAGTACAAGGGTGTTTGTGATGAGCAAGTCTTTCTTTTTCCTAAACTATAGGAAAATCATATCACAATTCACAACTAGTATAAACAAGGAGAGTATGCAATACACTTAGACTTAGGGTGGGAGGAATATGATTTACCTATAGTTTAGGGAAATCTTGACTTCCACACGAATTTGGCTGTTGTGATAAAGAATGAGTTTGGAGGATGCAAGTGGGTTGATTTTAGATAAGAAATGAATAAATAAAGGATATATGTAGTGGGGTAAAGTTGTATGTTACGAGGGTAGTGGTATTTCAAGAATGCAATGGAATAAAATGATGTAACCTACCTCCGAAATGGCAAAATGATGTTACTTCTCTGGAGTACAAAATTTACGTCCCACTCTAGATTTTCCTATACTTTCATGAGAATAAGATACAAAGACGAAATAAATAATGAGAACACACAAATAAAAAGTGTAAGCATGTGTTATGATAGAGAATAGATAAAGGATGATAAAATATTAGAGAATTAGTAACGCGTGACTGCGTGAGAATGAATGGAACGGAATAAGATGCCAAAATTGTAATTGTAGAAGGTGAATGGAGGGAGTATAAAATAGAGAGACCTCCCTTCTTAAATTCAAGAGAATATGAACGTGAATGTACTAGAAATATATGGAATTGGCACACAAGACAAGTAGAGAGAAATTGCATTTTTATTTACTTTTAGTAAAAAGTGTTCTGTCCTTAAAGTTAGTTTAGGTTTGGTGGCACCCTAAAGAATATCCCTTATAATTCGGACTACCATTCGCAGTGCTTCCATATAATTTGTATTGGCTGATTTGATCATGATTTTTAAAACATAATTTACACTGAAGTTTCAAACATAATTTTGTTTTCCCCTTAAAAGGCATTTGATGATTTGAATATTAACGTCAGAGGCAAATCTCTCAGTTTAAGAATTAATAATTGGAAAGAAGACAGATAAGATTGCTTGAAACATCAAAAGAGCATAAATTAAGAGTAACTTGGATTCGTTTCTTCTCACAGGACTCTACTATATTAATAGAGAATAAAGCGTAGAAGTCTGCATGTGAGCAATAGTAGGAATCATGAGGATAAGCGTGCAAATGGACAGTCTGCTATTAATTCATTTGGTAGCCCTCCTGTTGTCTAGTTTGGCTGCTAAGGCATGCTAATGAATAGTATTTGCTTGATTTGGACATCTACTAACAAAATCACCCTGAGTTTGAAAAATTTAGCAACGTCCTTCAGGGGAGAAATCACACATATTCAAACTTAGGGAGCACTCCCACATGAAAAATTTAGGGGCTAAATGCCCCACACAGAATTTAGGGGACTTAACAGAAAGTAACTGTTCTTTTGGGAACAAAATGCTTTTTTGTTTTTGTTTTGCATTTATGTTGTTGTAACGTTCTACACATGCCTTGTTACATTTTATATATATACACTAATGTAAATGAAACTGAAATGGGGAAGAAATGAAGCAGAACTAGCAAGGAGTAGTAGTACTTGCACGAGATGGTCTACTATGGAAAAAATTGGTACCAATTCAATTTATAACATGACCTGCCTAATGTTTAGACTGTATTATACAAGTATTTGTCTTGTAGAAACACATTTTCTTGTGTTATTACCAAATATTTAGTTTTCCCATTTTATTACGTAATCCAAATGAAGCAGTTCCCTAATGTATTGACTCTTTGTTATTCTCCTCTATTTTTGCTAGAGAGGAAAATTATTAGGGTTTATTGGTTAAAGCTATCTCTTGGACAGATTTGACACTAGAATGCATATATCAAGCATAGTGATGAAGTTATATTATAACATGCACTTGGCAGTGCAGATTGAGCCCATGAATCAGGAAGAATGGTGGGAAAAAATGGAACAGTTGAAAAGAGGTCAACAGCCAGAGATGATAATAAGGCGCAACTTTAGTAGAGCTGATCAGCAGATCTTGGCTGATATGGCCCATCAGTTGGAACTTCATTTGTAAGTTTAATTAATTAAAACATGGCTCAAGAATTTAGACTTTGTTATCCACAATTAGTTTTTGCAATTCAAACATGCCTGATGATACGTACCTGGATTTACTATTTCATTAAGTCTTGAAAAAAACTTATGACATTTACCAAGTTCAAAACTGGTTTCGCCTGGGTCACTTGAGCTCCAGACTCCAGTGAAACCAGTTTCAGAGCTTGTCAAGTGTAAAAAGTTTTTTACAAGAGAATGATATCTTGAGTCAGATTAAAGTTAGGATAGTTTAGTCTATAGTTTATAAATAAGTAGCTGAGTCATAGTTTATTATTCATTCGATATTCATTAGATACTTCAGTATTTTTGCACCTTCAGAAGTTGGGTCATCTCTTGGGAGATTGTCTGTTTAATATTATCTCTTAAAACATATCAATTTCTACACCAAGAACTTATTTCTTCTCTGCTCTATCAGCTGATCCGGAAATCCATTTACATCCTTTATCACTGATGATATACAGGAGTGTGTGTGTGGGTTTTTTTTTTTTTTTTTTTTTTCCAATGAGGTTGGATCACTATCAATATCATAGTTATTGATCCCGGATAGCGACCCCCTATAGTCGGATAGCGGAGCAGGATGACCGCTATTCGAAGTATCGCACATACTTGTCATAAAATTATATAGTACTCATAATGTTCATAAGTATGCAAACAAATACCTAAAATCCAAGAAATTACTAATAATCACCATTATGACTCGTCATTTTTCATCACCAAAATCATCCAACAAATCCTCCACCTCAACATGACCTCTTCCATTTCTTAATTCGTCTGAAGCAGATCTTAATTCGCCCTAAACCCTCTTAATTCTCCCTAAAACCCTCGTAATTCGCCTACATTTGAATAGCGGTCTGTAGCGGCCGCTTAAGCCGCTATTTAATAAGAGTCTGCTCCGTAGCGCCAGGAGCGGCCAAAGCTCCTGGCGTCGCAGAGTGGCGCTATTGCGGCCGCAATCAATAACTATGGTTACTATGATATATAGTTACACGGTGCAAATATATACACTCAGTTTTGAATTAAGTCTTGTCAGTTAATATATAAAGCTAACAACCATCTCTATGAATTCAAAGGCGTTTGTAACATTATCTTTTGCCCATTTATGTGTTTTGACACATATTAACTGACTATTTCTTATCTGTAGGAGTTTGCCACTTAAACCTTAGTGGAAATAACAAGGATGCAATTTTCACCTTTATTAGAAGCACTTTTTATGTCTCACATGATTAAGTACATGCTTACGGTTCTTTTTTCCAATTTGTTGAAAGAAAGCCATGTTTACAATAAGGGGAAAGCACTTGTTGCGAGCAAACTTCCATTGCCAGATTATCGTGCAGACCTTGATGAACTGCATGGGTCCACAAAGAAAGAGGTAATTTGTGTAACTATTACTTCCTTCGTCCCAGAACAAATATCCCACATTGACCTTTTGCAGTCAACATTTTTCAATTTTGACTATGATTTAATCTTAAACCGTAAATGTAAAGTATTCAATTAAATTATAGAATTAAAGTTTTGGAAGTAAAGTTTCATTATATAATTTAATTGATCATTTTACATTTACGGTTTAAGATTAAATTGTAGTCAAAGTTGAAAAATATTATCTGCAAAAAGTCAAAATGGAACATTTGTTCTGGGACGGAGGGAGTACTAGTAAAAGCTTTAGCATTTGGTTGTTGTGCTTTGTGGCATATACTATCTGACATTTTCTTTACCATACATCAGATCACAATGTCTACAGAGATTGAAAAAAGAGTTGGAAATCTTTTGAACAATTCTACTATTGCAAGATCAGTTAATTACGATTCTTCCACATCTTCTGGAACTGCCAGAGTTCTACCCAGCAGAGTTGATTTGGATAGTACAAAATTAGTAACGGTAATTGATACGGGGCTAGAGGGACTTAATGTCAAACTTAAACAGACACAGGACAAGATGAGGGTACATGTGTGACATGCAAAGTATCTTCGTTTCTATTTCCAATTAATTCAGGATTTCTGAATTACTTTATTTTCAGGAAAGTGATTTAGTGAAGGAGATGCTGGCATTTAGAGAAAGGCTCCCGGCTTTTAAAGTGAAAATGGAATTTCTGAAAGCTGTTGCTAAATATCAAGTATGCACATCTCTAGTCATACTTCTTTTATCATGCAGATGTAGTGGTAGTGTGTTGAAAATTAAATAGCTATCTACAAAACATAATTGTACTACCTATTGAGAGCACAATGAAAATGAAAAAGAACAACTGACAAGCATGATAATGTAAAAATTAGAACATATATATACCTGTACTAAAATGTAAAAATTAGAAGTTGGTTTTGATCTTTCTTAGATTCCTTAAAGATAATGCTAAGAGTTTACCTGCAAGGACAAAGTCGCTGTATCATATGAACTTAGTCTCTTATCTAAATAAATGTGGTAGGCCATACAGGCAATAGAATGAATTATGTCAGATCCTGTTCATGAATGAATTGTCCTCAAATGTTTTTCCTGGTTATTAAATCCTCAAAGCGTAGCCTGTAATGAAGATAGATGATGGAAGAGTTCATCTCCTGTTATGAAACTCTCGTGTGTTCGATAATTTTATTTCTATCTTTCACTTTTATTGGTGGTGATCGAACCTTCTTACCCTACTAATTCATAGTGATGGTTCTCTTTAAATGACATTTGCACCATCTGCATTTGTAAGTTGATAAGAACTGGATATGTTTACCCTTGCTATGTGGTATTTATCTATGCATTTGTGTTACCATTTGTACTTCCTATCAAGTATCAACTCATGATTGAGCTTTACTTTTTTTTTGGTGAATGGATATTTTCAGTAATTATGATAATACCAACTTTCTCTATTTGCTTGACAATAATAGGTGCTGGTAATTTCTGGAGAGACTGGCTGTGGTAAAACTACCCAGCTTCCTCAGTTTATTCTGGAAGAAGAGATAGCGTCTCTGCGAGGTGCTAATTGTAGTATAATATGCACTCAACCTCGAAGAATATCTGCTGTATCAGTCGCAGATCGTGCATGCTCTGAAAGGGGCGAAAAGCTTGGTGCAACAGTAGGTTACCAGGTCCGTTTGGAGTCAAATCGTTCTGCTGAAACAAGGTTGCTATTTTGCACAACAGGGGTGTTACTTCGACAACTGGTATTGCTATTATACTCTGTTCTATCTTTCTGAATCTGCCTTCCTTTGCAGTGAAATTCTTGATAGTAGTATAGAACTTCAAGGTAATGTCCTTCACTAGATTTAAATCTGAAATTATAGCATCTCTGTGTGTTAAATTGTGCAAGGAAGTCTGTGCCATGTAAGAGCATGTAGAGTTCATTCAAGCTGTCACAATACCAATGCTTATTTGCTTACTGACTTCAGGTCCGGGACCCTGATTTAACTGGAGTTACTCATTTGCTAGTGGATGAAATTCATGAAAGAGGCATGAATGAGGACTTTCTGTTGATAATATTACGAGACATCCTTCCTCGCCGTCCTGATCTACGTCTTATCTTAATGAGCGCCACTATCAATGCTGAGTTATATTCCAGATACTTTGGAAATGCTCCCACACTCCACATTCCTGTATGGAGTACAATCTCATCTGTACCATTTGTCTTTCATATTTTTGTCTGAGTGTGCTGTCTCTTATATGTTATCTTGGCATGATCCAGGGCTTCACCTTTCCTGTCACTGAATTTTATTTAGAAGATGTATTAGAGAAAACACGGTACACTATTGTATCAGAACAAACTTCTTACCCCAGAAATTCAAGGAGAGGGCGGCGGCAGCAGCATGATTTTATGAAGGATCCTCTGACAGAATTATATGAGGTATGGTGTTTATGCTGAAATTTATAATGGTTACTGATGCAGCTTCTTACACACATGATAACTTTGTTTCGTCTCCCATGTGTATGTTTGAACTTGGTTGGTAGTGTCATATTTTAGTTTTTCTTCATTGAACCTTTGAAGTGATCCTTAAACTTATGTTATGTTATGTTATGGGGATCTATAGTGTCTTGAAACTAAATTGGGTTCATTGTAGGATGATTATTATGATTGAATTAAATGTCATGTATTGTAATTTCATTGATTTATAAAATTGGCTTACATGAATGTTTCGATTCTCAGATATGTACAATATACTAGGCTGGCGTATCTGAATTTTGGACACTCATGCATATGATTTAATTTGTCAACAGTACTCTATTCTTCCAAATGTATATAATTTCCTGCAACCTTATGGCTGCTTAAGTTTTTTCTGGACTGTAAATGCTCCCTCGGTCCCATCCCACACCACACATATCTTTTTCAGGTGCCCCACTAGAAACTACACAACCCAAAAAAAGCAACTTCTTGTATAAATTTATATTCAACTAATATTCCACTCACCATTTCTTTATTCATTTTTCATTAAACAATATCCTACCTACAACCTTTTACTCATTATTTAAACAGATACCCCGCACAAAACCTCATTTTTCTTGTTTTCCATGAACAAAGTTTTGTTTCAGCCATGACAGAGGGAGTCATAGATTCTCGGCTCAAATTTTGTGCATAATATGCTATCATATCTGATTTTGGATAAAAACTCTCACACACGACATGTTCTGCAGAAGAACATGCTGAAAAGAATTAGATTTGTTGCTGTTAGATGCCTTTAAGTCAGTTTTCTTTGTCGTAATATCTACGTTTTGGTCCCTTGTTTCTCTACAGAAAAGTATGTAACATAGTTCAGCTGGTGTTTTTTTTTTTTTGCTTTTAGACTTGAGAGCAAAATTTGGATGTGGTGCGAGAATTCACGAAAATGAGAAAAATATGATAGCGGGAAAGTCTTAGTTGCTGTTATGCATATGGTTGCTTTGGTTAGTTTAGCCCTGTCAATTTATGAGTCTAGTTCAACCCACATCTTTTTTAGTTTGATTAGGATTAAGTCCAAACTAAATCTATTTTTGACCCACTTTGTAGATCTAATCAAAACTTGATCTAGATACAATCTAGACTGAAATGGACCCATCTCTTGTTCAATACTCGTACAAAAAAGTAAGAATATCACTAAATCTCAACAAAATTAGAAACTGTGAAAGTGAGAAGAGCGGTGAAGAAGACATAACTATATTCAATACTTGTAATTCATTCAACCAATAACGACGATGACACTACGCCGCTAGTGCTCTTCTCCTCGTCTCTCATCGACTCCGTCCTCAACGGCTGCGACAGATTCATCGACATCAAGCTTCTGTCAGAATTTACCAATACGTCCAAGGATGACGATCTCGTCGATCATCGGTACTAGATCTTAAGTAGAAATTTTGGCACTCTTGATCTCAATTTTGCGGGAGCGCGTTTGGATGTTGTTCTCCTTTTGATCTAGTTTATGGTGTAAAGTCAAACCACAAGTCAAAGCATGCATAGGGGAGCTAGAAGCCATATGGTAGAGTTGTTTGCTTAAACTACTTGTTCTTTAATTTACCCATAATTTGTCTAGAGATTTACTCAGTTCCTTCATTTGCTAGTGGCATTGGCTTAGAGGCCTAATTAACATTTTATATATAGTATCTAACCCTGCTGCTGGACACTCTAAATTTATCAGCTTATGAGCTATTATGCAAGAATCAAGATGATTTTTATTGATATCCATGTAGCTTTATTTACACTTTTTATGTCCATGTAATGTAATATGTATATATAATGTGCCCGTTATTAACATGTATCCTCAACACCAAACTAGACCCACACCACCTGCCTAACTCCTCTGCTTTTAGCATTCAGTCCATTATGTTGTCATGATTTGTTATTCATATTTCAACTTCATGTTAATGTGGTATTCCTGGTTCATTCTCTGTAGGATACAGACATTGATGCCCACTACAAAGGGTATAGTGCAATAACCAGGCAATCTCTTGAGGCTTGGTCTAGTTCACAGCAAGATCTTGGTCTTGTAAGTTCTTTGCTCCTTATTAGTACTCTCTGTGTCCCGCTAATACTGTGCCAGTTGGCTTTTTTAGGTCGACGTTGACCATAAATTACTTCTATATTACACCAAAAGAATTTAATAAAACTATATTATGAAAGTACATTTAATATACTTTCATAATATAATTTCATCAAATGTTTTCCGATATAACATGGGAGTAATTTATAGTAAAAATTCGACCTCAAAAAGTCAAACATCACATTCCTCGTGGGACAGAGGGAGTATTTCATTTCTAGATATCAGCCTTTTTTTCCTGGCAGAATGGACTTGGCAGTCTGATTTATTACAATTCCATTTCCGTTATGGGTTGACTGATTTTACTGTAGTTATTATAGCCATATTGCACTGTATCATCTCAATCTTGTAAACTTTACCCTTGAATCAATGTGGCTTACAACTTGGTTACAGGATATGAAAAAGAAATCGTATATGCTAACTGAGCTCGTAATCTTGGATGGAAACTTATAGTAAAACCTATAAATTCATAGTTTTAGGAATGTGATACTTAATCTGTTTATCAATTTGGAGAGACTATTTTATCAAGAGATACATTTAATATGTTACTATGTCGGGACCGGAGAAAAGCACTCATTGAGCTGGGCATGGGATTTAATAGTAAACTATATACAGAATCAGAATAATTTAATTTTTTTAAGGTGGAATGAATAAAAGTACGAGAGAGTGAATAAAGTATGAGAGATGGTGAATAAAGTTGGAGAAACATTTTGAATTTATGGTATGCGAAGTTTAGATTGGCACAAACATAAAAAGGAAAGTGGGAAAGTTTAGATTGGGACGGTGGGAGTATTAACTACTGGATATTGTACCTTTGTTTGGGGGAAATTAAGTGACTTGGAGAAGCAAGAAGCATAATGTCGTGGCAGCCGGCAAGTAGTGTAGAAGCGGAGTTGAAGGCTGTTGCCTTTTGGATGCGTGAAGGCATATGATTGAGAAAACTACTGTTGGAGTTATATTATTATATGTTACTTTAGTGAACCCAATAAAACTTTACTGTGACAATAGGGGAAACAGTAGTATTTCTTTTTAATCCAGTCCAACATCATAGGACCAAGCATATTGAAGATGACTGGCACTTCGTCAAAGAAAAGGGTGAAAATGGTATAATATGCATTATGTATAGGCCTACTACAGGAGAGCAAATAGAGAACCAGCTTACAAAAAGATCAGCCGAACAATATTTTGGTAGTCTTACAAGCTAGTTGAATATGTTTTTGGGGAGGTGTTGCAAGTGACATTTTTTGGAATGGCTCCACAATACCATGGCTCCATAATGAAGGCACTATTCACCTCTACGCCATTAAGACAACATTTGTGTTTTTATTAGTAGGAATGTTCATCTGTATCTTGTTCTCGCCAATCATTGTTTATAGGTCATGTTATATTTACTTCAATATCATCAATACCTAATTATATTCAGCTCAAATGTCTCTCACACCATATTCTTAATTTACATTTTCCATAAGACAGATCTATTAATATTTTTTGTTATTAACTTGACGGAATAAATTATTGTACCATTATATTACAGACCCATGGTGTATGTATAATTCTTTATATATGTTTTAATGTTGTTTAGCATGTGCGGGCCATCAAATATCTCGTTTCTCTGTGGATTTATTAAAGGGATATTCTACGTATCATCGTTTTCTTTCAGCTGAATTAAGTAGGATGCATAATTTGCAGATCATCTCTGATGAACAACTGTTCAAGTAGATTACTTGTCGAAAAGGTCTCTCAAGCTTGTTCTCCTGATGTGCATATCAACAGGTGGAAGCAACAATTGAGCATATCTGTTGCCATGAGGATAATGGAGCGATTCTGGTTTTCCTAACTGGTTGGGATGATATATCAAAGCTCCTTGACAAAGTCAAAGCAAACTGTATTCTTGGAGACCGAGATAAGTTTCTGGTCCTTCCACTTCATGGTTCAATGCCTACAATTACTCAACGGGAAATATTTAATCCTCCAGCCCCAAATGTTAGGTAAGAGTCTTTTCATCTATGATTTCATATTTCTTTGTCATCTCAGAGTATGTGACTTTTAATTGCTGTCAGCTACTATTTTTTGAAGGTCAATCTGGAAACTGATCTCCAAGTAATATAAGTTATCATGAAAATTCTCTCACATGGATGAAGATTTATTTCATAGCCACCTGATGCAGATATTACACTATGGAATTGAAAGCTTAAAATAAATGAAGCCTTGTTAAATTCCTTAGGAAGTGTTTCCCTTACCCGTTCACATATATTAGGAAAAACCTTGATTTTCACCTTCTATGATCATTTGTTTTTGTATCAATTTTATCTCTTCTTTTCTCACATGGATTACTGTTGAACCTTATTATCTTTATTTTTATCCACAATAAAATTTCACTTGATCTTGATGTTCTTGGTGGTTCCAGCGGTCATTGCAATTGGAAATTATAAATTATTATTTCAGGAACCATGTTGTTTCTTAATATCAAGTTTCATCTCTATACATATATTGCTATCTAGAGTCACGGAATTTAACATATTGCTATGATGCTTTGTTTCAAGCCATGCTCATCTTTGAACTAAAAATTACCTTAAAGGCTTTAGGTTCCATCGATTTTGTATTTGCAGAAAGATTGTACTAGCTACCAATATTGCTGAGAGCAGTATCACCATAGAAGATGTTGTATATGTTATAGACTGTGGAAAGGCGAAAGAGACTACTTATGATGCTCTTAATAAGCTGGCTTGTCTCTTACCCTCGTGGATATCTAAGGCATCAGCTCACCAGGTATATGGGGCAATCATGTCCCATTTCAGCTGCTGTGTATTAGTCCCTCTGTTCTTTTACAAGTGATACATTTTGCCATTTCGGGTTTTTAAAGTGCTACATTTTCATTTATAGAAACCCACTGTCTCCATTTATTATTTGTTACTAATTCTTAGTAGAGACCTAGTAGTTTAAAAAGACCAAATAGACTCTCACACATCTAACTTGACCCATTTTGAAGTATAATTCGCTGGTCAACCATTCTGGGTCTGGTCAACCTGCAAATTATTTAGAAAAAAAAAAACTTCTTTGAACAACCAAAGCCATGGCTGTACAGGAAACGGACAGGCCTCGAAGTTTTCCCTGCTTGGCCAGCTACCTATTTTTCATTTTCTGCGAATGCATCTCTGCTCATTGTCACATAAATAAAGCGACCAATGCCTTTCTTCTTTTGCTGGTCCTGAAGTTTTCTTCTTGCTTGTCTCTACCTTAAAAAATGGACTTCATCTTTTATCCTTTAGCACTAATTTAATGTTTGATTGATTGGTGTTTGACTTATTTTGTGGTGAATGTTGTATTGTTGATTATTTGGTGTGGACTTGGGTTACTAGAAATAATAATTTTGTTCGGGCTTTGGTTGATCCCAAATTTGTGACATAATTTTGCAACTTTTATTGAACCGACAACAATTCACACATTCTACATAACCTTATGACATTTTCTCCCAAAACCTTGAACAATTTTTTTTTTTTTTTAGAATGTGAACACTTCACATTTTACAATATCTTAAACATCTTTAACAAAACCTTAAACATTTTCCTAGAATAAATACTTTACAAAACCTTGAACATTTTTTGTAGAATGACAACAATTTAGGCTTTACAATACTTCAACATGTTTTCTAAAATATTGAACATTTATCGCACAACCTTAAATATTTTTTCATTAAATGACAACAATTCGCACTATACAAAACATTATACATTTTTCTAAAATTCTAAACACCTTTTGTAAAACTCAAAACATTTTTTCGCACCTGAAACGTTTTTCCTAAAACTTCAAACATTTTATTTTTTTTTGGAACCAAGAGCTTACTTCTTATTATCCAAAAACCAAATAAGTACAAAACCGAACCAAGGATCCAAGTATGATCAAGTATCTAAAGAAACTCAAGACTATCTACACATTACAAGTCCCAAAGTTGACAAAAAGATTCTAATTTCCTACTCATTCTAGCCCTGACTTTGCTATTATATAAAATCTGTCCAATTACATGAAGTCCAAACCGGCCTTGTCCAAAAATCACTTCATTCCGCATTATCCAGATAGCATAAACCGTTTCTGCCATGACAATTTTAAGGAACTGTGCGTGTGAGCTCTTACCTTTGATTGCCACACAAAACCAGCGAAGTTCTTGCTCCCAACCTCTAGGCTGCCGGCAGATTCCAATATGCTCAAGTATAGTCCGCCACACTACATGTGTTAAAGGACACTCAAAAAACAGATGATTCAGGCTCTCTTGTGCAAAACAAAACGTACAGATACCATCAGTATGTACCCCAAACCGAGCCAATCTATCTTTTGTTGATAGCCGCCCTTTCAAAGTCATCCACAAAGTAAAACAAGCTCTAGGTCGTGCTTTATTCCCGAACAAAACCTTTCTCCAAGCAACTCCTGGTTTATCACCTCGCAACTCTTGATAAAACTTTTTTGTAGGAAACTTTTCCCCACTTTGAAGCTTTCCCCAAATCTCACTATTCACCACCACAGTTCGCTGTTTAAAAATAGCCATGAGGATCCAGGAACAGTTACTCTTTGGGATATGCTCCATCACAGTCTTCTGCCTAATATAATATGCATGAATCCAATGAACCCAGAGTTTATCAGCCTTATCACAAAGATTCCACAACAGTTTGGTCATAGTAGCCTTATTCCATTCCGTTATGGATATAATATTCAAACCCCCAGCTGTCTTCGGGTCACACACATTATCCCAAGCTATAGGGGCTTTCCGAGTAACCTCCTCCTTTCCACTCCACAGAAAAGACCGGCAAATGGCTTCAATATGCTTTAAAACTTTTCTTGGAAGCGGAAAAATCTGCATCCAGTAGCTCGTGATAGAAAACAGAACACTCTGTATTAGCTGCAATCTACCGGCGTAGCTGAGGAGTTTTGCTGTCCAATGTTTAACACGGCCAACTATCTTATCGGTAAGTGGTTTACATAGATGCACAGATAATTTCCTCGTTGTAAGAGGCACCCCTAAATATTTAAAAGGCATTTCTCCAACAGCAAATCCTGTCTCACTCTTGATGTGTTCCTGCTCTTCCATGTTCACCCCTCCAAAATAAATTTTGCATTTCGCTCGATTGGCTTTAAGTCCAGTAGATTGCGAGAACTCATCAAAAACCTTCATTAACAGTCTAACAGAACCCAGATCGCCTCTACAGAAGAGTAGAAGATCATCAGCAAAACAGATGTTAACAAGTCTCACCTTTTCACACCTCGTATGGAAATTATAATCAGGCTGCTCACATAAACGTTGCATCTTCCGATGCAGATACTCCATAATCAGAACAAATAACAACGGCGATGTAGGATCCCCTTGTCGAATGCCCTGTTTAGCAAGAAGAAATCTGCTAGGTGCACCATTAATGCTGTACCGGTAAGAAACTGTCTTCACACATGTCATAACCCAAAGAACAAATCGTCGAGGAAAATTCAACTCAAGCATAATCCCCTCCAAAGCATCCCAATCAACAGTGTCGTATGCTTTTTGTAGATCCATTTGTATCATACATCGAGGCGAAATACCTTTCCTTGAATAACCCCGCAACAATTCATGCGCAATCAAAATATTATCATGAATGACTTTCCCAGGTACAAAAGCAGACTGATTATCACTGACCACCTCCCCAATCACCTGACCAAGTCTTTGCGTCAATATCTTAGAAATGATTTTGTACAATGTAGTACAACAAGATATTGGGCGCATTTCCTTCATTGTCTTGGCATCTTTGGACTTCGGGATCAAAGTAACAAGTGTACAGTTCACAGCTTTATAAAGTCTGTTGGATTGGAAAAAATCTGTCACTGCCTCCACAACATCGTTTTTAATCACACTCCAACTTGCTTTGAAGAACTTAGCGTTAAAACCATCTATGCCCGGGGCTTTAGCATCCCCTATTCCTTTCAAAGCCTGGCACACTTCATTTTCTGTAACAGTATCTATCAAACTTTCTCCCATCTCAGTACTCAACTGTGTTCCCTCCCGCAAAGCCACCAAATCCAATCCCATACGAGTCTGACTTGTTGTGCCTATCATATTAGAATAGATACGTAACACTTCATCTTCTATCCCCTCATTAGTATCAATAAGGCCATCCTTAGTCTCCAACTGACTAATCCGAGAAAGAGAGTTCTCCTTTAAAGTTGCGCGGAAATAAGCATTATTCCCATCCCCTAATTTCAACCACTCAACTTTAGATTTTTGCTGCAATAAACTCTCCTCCTCACTCCTCAAACGTAGCAAGTTAGCTGTACAGATTTTCTCCCGTGTATAATCCTCATTGAATTATCCCCCTGAAGTAATTTCTGAACAGTCTCCAAATCAGCCCTAGCTTGAGCAATTCTCTGGTCAAACTGATTAAAACCTTTCATCAAACCTCTCATAACCGACTGCATCCTCTTAAGCTTACGCCAAACAATATAACCAGGTCTTCCATCCATAGGCATATCCCATTCACATCGAACAAGATCCAAAAATTGTGGTGTATCCGCCGCACAATTCATGAACTTGAACATACTCTGCCGCCGAGCATCGACAGGTTGTTGAAAATTTAAATACAGAGGACAATAATCAGACACACCTGGATCCAAAACTTCCACCTGTGCTCCTTGATAAACTTGAAACCAATCCATGTTCCCCAAAGCTCGGTCAATTTTAGAGTAAATGACCCCCTGAGTATGCTTATTACACCGAGTATACTCATGCCCTGTCATTGGCAATTCAGATAAACCAGATGTAGTCATCATAGATTCCAAATCAGCATACTCATAAGCTTGTATAGGATTCCCTCCAATTCTGTCCGTGACATGGAGCACATTATTAAAATCTCCCAAAATACACCATGGACCAGTAATCCCACTGGCTAAAGTACAAATATCATCCCCCAGTTTCTTCCTTTCATTCAGATGGTTCAGTGCGTACACAACAGTCACAGTACAACACAAAGTATTGTCTGTACTCATCACCATACAATGTAAATATTGATAAGAGGATCCAATCAACTGCACATTAACCTTATCCTTATCCCAAAGCACCCAAATCCGACCATTACCATGATGCCTATAATTATCCAGAAAGGACCACTTCCTTCCCAGTCTACTTTGTATCCTCCTAGCATTGATACTCTTTATTCTCGTTTCAAATAGATCAGCAAAACACACCTTAATTCGATTGAGGTAGGAGCCAACCTCAATATGTTTTGCTGCATTATTCATGCCCCTTACATTCCATGCAAGAATCATGGAACTTTGTCCAAATCACTTGCAAGGCAGTCACCAACCTGCAAGGATTGAAAACCATTCCCTAAGTTCACTTCCAATCCACCAAATTGTATAGCAGACCCTTCCCCAGATCTTCAAACATTTTTGTAAAATGATAAAAATTCACGCCTTACAAAAACCTTTAACATATTTTTCAAAATCTTACACATTTCTCCGTAAAATCTTCAAATAATTTCATACAATGAAATGATTCATGCTATACAAAAACCTTAAACATTTTTTGAAAAACCTTGGACATTTTTCGCAAATCCTTCATATTTTTTGTAGAAGGACATCAATTCATATTTTACAAAAGCCTTGCACATTTTTATAACCTTATATTTATTTCGTAAACTATAAAAACTATACCTTCTGGTGTTTTCATAAGATTTTTAGGTATATAAGTAAAAACATAAATATATTTCATTAAAGCTTAAACATTTTGGTATAATATATTTATAATTAAACTTAACACACAACATTTTTCATGAAACCCGAAACATTTATTTAGAAACCTTAAACATTTTTCATGAAACGTAACTAAACACTACCTGAATAGTCTGAACATGTGTATTAGTTTCAAACTTGCAAACTCACACTTACTTCTTGTCAAATTCTCCAATAAAATACTTCATACTTCTCCAACTAACGATATTGACCCCAATATCAATATAGGGTTTATGTCACCGAAATCAACCTGAAAACCGACTTCAATTGACAAAATTAGGCAGCTGATGTTGCTGTCCATTCTCTCCTCTGTTTTTTTTTCTTTTTCGAATTCTCTCTCTTTTGACGAAGAGAGAGTATCTCCATTTTATATTTGGTGGACTTTGAGGTTGGTTATAGCCCATAGGAAGTAGTTCTGTATCAAGGCAATTCACTCTTTTTGTTCAAAGCTTATGTGTGTGTATTTAATTGATGAGTCGTTATTCTCACTTTTTCGCCTTGGCTTATCTTTCTTCAAATCCAGCTTTTGCTTCATTTATTTACAACTCAGATAAAGTTAAATGAATCTTTTTTTATTTTCAAATTGAGGGCCGACCCACGAGTTTATTGATTTTGGGTATAATTTAGTTTTCTTGTGTCCTTTTTTTATTTTTTATTTTTTCATCTCTTGGTCTGTCAAGAGAGAGACTCATTACTTCTTTACTCATTCTATTTAATACGTTGTCCTTTCTCTCTCGTACTTATTATCCAGTTACAGGCATGCAGCTTTATCATTATCAATATAGTACATCCGTAAATAATTTTTATTATCATCCTGAATTAATGTGCCATAAGCAAGTGTGTGACTTGTAAAAAATAATCAGAGGGACTAGTTGCTAGTACCATACACAAGGCTTGCTTTTTCCTTGACTAGTTGCAGTTTCCTTCATATGTTTGTTCTTGGTATCTGCAGAGGCGTGGCCGGGCAGGTCGTATTAGACCTGGAGTTTGCTATAGATTATACCCGAAAATTATCTATGACGCTATGCCTCAGTATCAGCTGCCTGAAATGCTTCGAACACCTCTACAAGAACTATGCTTGAATATCAAGAGTTTGCAGCTCGGACCTATTAGCTCATTTCTGAGCAAGGCACTTGAGCCACCAAATCCTCTCTCAGTACAAAATGCAGTTGAGCTTCTCAAAACTATTGGAGCATTTGATGATATGGAAGAGTTGACACCTCTTGGTGAGTAAATTGTATATATGTTCGTTTGGGTGTGTTTCTGTTTCTCTCACCTCCCAAACAAATACTCCCTCAGTCCCAGTTTCATCTTCCCACATTCCGTTTTGGACCGTCCCAACTTCATTTTCCCATCCCGGGTAAAATTCATTTTTGGTACTCTATTGTGAGACATTTTCGATTTTGGTACTCCAGAGTGGTCGCGTCCAATTTAGGTAATATTTATCAATAACTATTTGCGATTAAGGTACTAATTGTAAATTAGACAGTGGGTGTGCAAATCAGTACCAAGTTACAATTAACCTAACTCCAATTTCACGTGAATCCGATCAATTGAAACAAAATTGATGAAAAAGCCTACAAAAAAGAATCTACGAGAAAGAATCTGATGCTTGTGAGTGGGACGAAGCCCACGATATCTTGCGAACGATCAATTTTCTATGTCTATCTTTCAGCGTTTGACATTCGCTTGCACGTGAATGCGATGGTGCATCTCATAAATCCAATTAGCACCTAAATTGCACATTCTTATTGATAATTAGTACTCCCTCCGTCCCAGAACAAATTTCACATTTGCTTTTGGACACGGAGATTAATGTGCAGTGTAAATGTTGGGGACAAATGTACATGGATTGTAAATGTTGCCAAAAATGGAAATGTGACATTTGTAGTGGGACAGTTATAAATGAAATATGTGATATTTGTTGTGGGACGGAAGGAGTACCTAAATTGGACGGGACCACTCTAGAGTACCAAAATCGGAAATGTCTCACATTGGAGTACCAAAAATGGATTTTACACCCATCCCTTAAATGGAAAATCTATTGGAGTACCAAAAATGGATTTTACACCCATCCCTTAAATGGAAAATCTATCTCATACTTTATACATTATCTCTCCCACTTTATGCACTATTTGTCATACTTTATTCACTCATTTTCCTACTTTATCACCATCTCTCATACTTTATTCAATTTTCTCTTAAATCTTGTGCCCGGGCCCACGGGAAAATGAAACTGGGACGGAGGGAGTATGATTTAAAACATCTCTATATTGCAACAACAATCAGCACATGACACCTCGAACCCAAATCTCCCAACTCTTTTTTTTTTTTTTTTTTTTGAAAGGCAAATCTCCCAACTGTTGCAAATGCCCAACCTTTGTAATAGTATTATTTTGTCCTAAAGTTTTTTATAACCATCGTTCTAGCATTGATAATAGATGTTAACAAACTTAACAGGACGGCATCTCTGCACTTTGCCATTGGACCCAAACATTGGAAAAATGCTGCTTATGGGTTCGATTTTCCAATGCCTCAATCCTGCACTGACAATAGCTGCTGCTCTTGCCTATAGAAACCCATTTGTCCTTCCAATAGATAGGAAAGATGAAGTAGATGCTGCAAAGAGATCCTTCGCTGGTGATTCTTACAGGTTAAGTTTCTGGATACGTCATTTATTTTTCCTGATGGTATGTTAAACTTAAAACTCTTGTTTGTAGGCCAAGTAGACTAGTACGCAGAATGTTTTCCATTTTATAAATCCTGATGATTTTTTTATTCTTTTATTTTGTTTGTTCAAACAGTGACCACATAGCACTTGTTAAAGCATTTGACGGATGGAAAGATGCAAGACGTTATAGAAAGGAAAAGCAATTCTGCTGGGAAAATTATCTGTCACCATTAACCATGCAAATGATGGAAGATATGAGGATTCAGTTTCTAGATTTACTGACTGGCATTGGTTTCGTGGATAAGTCGCGAGGTGCCAAAGTATGAAAATTTCTTGCTTGCCTAAAAATCTTTCAATGCAGTTACAACTTTAGGAGATGAGGCTGCTTACAACTCCCAACCCACCCAAATCTTCACCCCTCGGTCCTGCCTAGGGTCATATCTTGTAGAATAGAAAGTATAGTGACTGCCTCATTTAATTATTTTTGAGATCCGTGTCTTCTTCTGCAGGCATACAACCATTACAGTGATGATCTGGAGATGGTATGTGCCGTACTCTGTGCTGGACTTTACCCAAATGTCGTACAGTGCAAAAGAAGAGGAAACCGAACCGCTTTCTTCAGTAAAGACGTTGGGAAAGTTGATATTCATCCTGCATCTGTGAATGCTGGTGTTCATATGTATCCCCTTCCTTACTTGGTTTATAGTGAAAAGGTGAAGACGGCTAGCATTTACGTACGGGATTCAACCAACATATCTGATTATGCCTTGCTGATGTTTGGTGGTAATCTTATTCCGAGCGAAAATGGAAATGGCATTGAAATGTTAGGTGGATATCTTCACTTTTCCGCATCAAAGACTGTGTTGGACTTGATACGGGTGAGTATGCATGTCCGTCACAGGCTCTCTCATAGTTCCTCTCCCAGCTCTGCCCATGGTTGAAATGTTCTTTTTATTTGCACATACTAGAACAAATTCTTACTGCCGAGGATAACATCCATCTATTTGGAGATTTTGATGAGCAAGTCTTACTCTGATTGCTTCTTCCTAATGTAACAAATTTAATCGATAGGTTGGTAATAATTGATGGTAATATCTGCAAAGAACATTACTCATGCCAAACCAGCTAAGAATTTTATTCCAATAAAAACTAGGGTAGGCTATATAAACTGTCTATATGATTTGATTGAATACCAATGAGTTCTTTTTATTGCACAAAATTCATCCTGTGTTCTTAGAAACCCCCTCAGTTATTAATGTCTAGGTAATGCGAACATAGAATAGTCTATCTGACAGGTCAAATTATCATGATTTTCAGAAATTGCGTGGGGAACTTGACAACCTACTGCAACGGAAGATTAAGGAGCCGAGCCTTGACATTGCGGTTGAGGGGAGAGGAGTTGTTGCAGCTGTAGTTGAGCTTCTGCATAGTCAGGATGTGCATTACAGGTGAATCGATCTCTTTCTAATTTGAATTGGAGTCATAAGAACTGGCACGGATAAATAACCTCACAAAGATTTTGAACTCAGTATAGGTCGATGTAAGAAGTAAGAACACTGTACTGGAAGGAATTCCATGCTATGTCATCTGTGTTACTACCATTAGTTGGCTCTGGGGTTCAGCTGCAGCTACTACCAACACAAATTTGTTTGGAAGGCAAAAAAGACATTTGCTGAAATGTGTCGGTGTATTTAACCGAGACATATTTATCAAATTTTAATATTAGATGTGTTGGAACTAGATGCATGTACCGTGGTTATTAGTTATTTTTCCAAATGAACTCTAATTTATTTAAAAAATTCTAAACTTACCTAGTTTTCATTTAAAAAATTGTAAATTTACATTAACATAAAATAAGATATTTCAAATATAATCCATCTTTTACGAAAAACATCATATATTAGGCTTGCTTGTAGTTTTAAAGTAAAAAATTAAAATAAGGGAAAATTATGTAAACTACCTCTTAAATCTCCTGGACAAATTAGTCCTTTCTATTTAAACAATTACATATAAGTCCAAACTGTAATTTTTTAGTTGACCAAAAAATAAATTAATCGGAAAAGAAAATTTATTGGACTCTCATATTGTGTCAATTTTGTAAAATATAAAACATCAAGTCAAATGTCTAGTAATTGAAAACTGTAAATTGAAATTAATTTAAAATATTGCACATAATTTATTTAAATTTCAAATGGTCTCAAATATTATTGTAAAATAAGCCTCAACAAAAATTATTTTTGCAAAATATACCCCTTTTTTTCCTCCTTCCTCCCCTACACCTTATCTTCTTCAAGAAAAGCTCCGATTGGAGTTGTTGTATTGCTCTCCGGTGGAGTTGTAAATAGCTCCAGACTAGGAGATGTTAACACTCCAGGTCTAGAGCTTATTTAGCCCAATACTGTCGATTTGGAGATTTGAAAAGTTCTAGATCGAAGCTTTAACGACTTCGATTAAAGCTTCGATTTGGAGCTTGATTTAAAATAGGGCGAATTACGTAAGGTACCCCTTAAATTCGAGCTAATTACAGATTTAACCCTCGATATCAAACAATTACATCCAAGTCCAAAATCTATTTTTTGAGTTGACCAACTAAAATTTAAATGGAAAATAAAATAAAATGGACTTCGTTGCAATTTACAAGTTTCATTTTATTACACATTTGACTCAAATATTTTTGTAACTTACAAGAACAACCCAAAAAATTTTAAATAGCCCCCATAATTTCATAACTAACATAAATAACACATAAAACAATTTTTTTTTCCAAATACACCCTCATCACGATCACCTCGCCGGTCGGAGGTCCGACAGAGATGGAAGCTATGTCGGAGCTTCCATGACAGAGCTTCCGCCATGGAAGCTCCAATCGCTCAGTGCTTCCGCCAAGGGAAGCTCTGATCTGGAGCTTCCCCGCTCGGATCTGTTGCTTCCGGAAAGCTCCGTTGAGCTTTCCTTTCTGATAGTGGTGGTGTTGTGAGTTGTGGTGGTGGGGAAGAAGATGGTTGGTGGTGGTGGGGATATGGTGGTTGGAAGTGGTAGGGAAGAATGAGGTGGTGTGGTGGGGAAGAAGAAGGATATAAATTTTAATAAGTAAAATTTTGGGGGTTTTTTATAAGAAATTGAAAGTGTTGGGTGTATTTTGTAATAAATTAAAATTAATGTAATTATTGAATTATAAAGAAAAGATAAAATAGGTGAAAAAGTTACTTTTGGGTTTGGATGTAATTTTTAAATTCCGTCCTTGTTAAATTTGGACGAATCTGTAATAGTTCAAATTCCGGGGATCAAAGTGACAAGTGGACAAATTTAAGGGGTAGTATATGTAATTTTCCCTTTAAGATATTTGGGAGGGAAAAATTTAGGTGGTGGGTAGAGGTGGTGGAGGATGGTGGTTGGAGGTCGTCAAAAATGGTTGAAGACAGGTGGGTGCTATGTTTGAAGATGTAAAAAAATTTGGAGGTTTGTTTGTGAGAGTTAGAAACTTTTTGGGGATTATTTTCCAATAAGTGACAATTAATGAATCATACAATTATAAAAAAAAGATAAATAGGTAAAAAATGTTTTGAAATTAACATATTTCACTCGAGTGAAATATATTTCCCTTGGGTGAATGCCCATGTTTTTGGCATGTTTTACCTAGCCACAGTATAAGTATTAAATGCATGTTGAAAATGTATGATCAGGTTTGCCTATAAAACGCCACTCAGTTTGATGAAGAAAGATACAACGCAGAGATATATTTCAATCTAAACACTTATTCTTTCTTTATTTCGTACTTACGTAATCAGCACGAGCTGCTCTAAACGAATTCCTAGCCGGAAGAAAATTCCAAAAGAAGGTACATTTATTTTTCAGTCAGTATATTCTAAATAACATACTTAAGCTATTATATCATCCGTCATGTTGCTAAATTTAATAGTTAATAACCAGTTGACTTACCAAAAAAAAAGTTTTGCGTATGTCATAAATTACAAATTGAAAGAATTCTACTTACGACGATTACTTTGCAATTACACGTTGTTACACAAAAACTCTCACGAAGTTTTGATTAAAAGGTAAACATGGAAATTAAATTTTTGATATAATTGACACGAGAATGAAATTGAAAATTTTATTCATATCATCTCTGAAATACTATTACACTTGAGCATTAATATGAATAATTAGGGCAAAACATATAACATGACCATATAAATACACAACATTACATATATAGGATGGATTCTGGGCCAAACAGACATCTCTACGGTGAACGGTAAAACAACAACAAAAACAATACAAATGGAAACGAAGTAGAAAAAGAGATTAGGCATATTGTAAAAGGATTAAGATGAGAAGAGAATGTTGTGAGTTTTATGAAAAAATGTTGGAGTATTTATAGAGTAAAATTTTGAAATGTGACCATTTATTACCGTTGGAACAGTGACAAAAGACATAATGGTAGTTTCATGACCTAATAAAATGTGTGTTGAATTTATGACTTAATAAAATGGTTCCTGACAGGAATCGAACCCGCACAATTTAATGGTCATTATACATCTGAGCCACAGGGCGAAGTTCAATTTATTTCATCATATGTTTTTATATTATTTAACATGTTTACATTCATAGATTTTCAACATGTCGAACATCAAAAAATTGCACTTTTATGCATTGGATATCTCAGGTTGAATTATTTAAGTTGGCTACTTGCAAAGCTCCATCTAAATAACATTGGACTTGGTGATGCTATAACGGAAAATAATACAAGTTCGAGCAGGATAAGGCTAAGGTCATGATCTTTTCAAGACATCATATTCATGATGGTCTGAAATTCGAATACCTTACGGTAAAGGATCCACTTATATTGTGGACAAATTTGAAAGAAAGATATGACCATCAAAATGCCGTGACACTTCTAGCAACCAAATTTGAATGGCTAAACTTGTGATTGGAAGATTTCAAAAGTGTTAATGAGTACAACTCATCATTAATATAATATCATATCACACCTTTTATTGTGTGGGGAGAAATTGTCTAACTATGACATGCTCGAAAAAACATATCAAACATTTGCCCAAGTAAATATTATATTGATGCAAAGTTATCGTAACTAAGGGTTTACGAAATATTCGTAGTTGCTCACCCACATGTTAGTGGCGGAAAAGAATCATGAGCTGCTTCTGAAAAGCCACCAGATGCGTCTAACAGGCTCCGTCCCACGCCCGGAATAAATAATACTGGTTCTGATATCCCACGTGATATGAATCCGGCTTCATATAATAGTTATGCACCAAATAATGGTTATGATGAAAGCCGTGGAAATAAACGTGGTGGTCATAAGAACTCGCAAGAAAATTGGCGTGAATGCCGTGGGCGTGGAGGATATGGTTGTGGAAACTTTGGCCAAGGACGTGGATGTGGAATGAAACGTTACCGTGGTAACAATCAGAATAATTATCGTGGACAAAATCATTCCAAAAATGCCTAAAAATATGAGATGGGCAATAACGAAAGAAGCATTTGTTACTGTTTTGGAGACTCTGGCATTTTGCGAAAGTTTGTTGCAACTCACAACTGAGTGTTGACAGGCACCAAGCATCCCTCCAGGGAAAGGCCATAGTGGAGACAAATATTATTGAAACGAATGATGAGTTTGATGACAGAACTGTGTTTCAGATTGAAAAAAAAACACGTTAAAATTAACATGCATTTATCAATTAACATTCGTATTTTGTGATGCATCTATTTTGTGGTTGTGTGGTTGATTTATAAGATACTCGTTCAAATTTGTATTTTCTTTACTATTGTGTGCTTATAAATCTAAGATGGTATGTTGCTTTTCAGTAAGCAATATATTGTATTTTAAAAATAAATCAAGTCTTTATGTGTGAAATTGAAATAATCTTACTTACTGTTGGTCCAGATAACGACAAAGTAAAAGACTAGAGGGGGGGGGGGTGTGAATAGTCTTAAACTTTTGTCGATAAAACAGTTTCTCATATATCTTTTCAGGTATCTGATACTTAGATTCAGAGAGCGGAAGTCTTTTTTGTGATAAATACACGTGTCAGCAAGCTATAATGTGTGTAAATACTCAGCAAGTAATATAAAGCAATAAATAAAGTGCAGTAAGTAAATAACAAAAAGCTTTTATAGTGGTATCTGAAGGTGGCGTAATCCTTCAACTAATCCACTCGCCCTTTCTTAGGACTTGAATCCGCTAAGACAAGATAATGAGTTCTCCTTACAAAATCCTATCTCTTGACCCCTTTTACACTAGGTTCCCAACCAAGTGTTCCCCCTGAGTTACTCCCTGACTTTCTCAGCCAAGTACTTCCTCTACTCAGTAACCTTTTGAGCTATTCCCCAGCTTCCAAAGCTAAGTACTTCCTGTGCTCAGTTAGGTGAGGACTTTAGTTTTCTCAACTAAATCCTTTCCCTAAACACGCCTGTTGGTGTTCGTTATGGTAGTTTGTCAGGTGAACTTTCTTTACAACTTATTCAGTTATCTTAGAGAGCTCTTTAGAATCAATCTTCCTTATACTCTTTTCATTGTATGCGAAGTTGTTCTTTACTGACCAAAGTCTTTGTTGTTATTCAAGAGAATGAATCTTAGATATTAGTCGCAACTTTATCCTTGGATTCAACTCCTTCACAGTAAACAAGTCTTGTTAAGGATCAGGACACTAAGAACTTTCGTGCTACTTAGAATAAAAGAGCTTTAGTCACAACAGTAAGCTAATGAGAGTAAGTAGGTATGAAGGCTTGTATGCTTGAGAGTTGTCAGTTCGTAGTTGTGTAAGCGTATCTTCAAGCATTCTAAGTGGTGATATTTATAGTTGAAAATCATGCCGTTTGAATAGTATCCGTTAGGCATATTGAAATTCAAATCATTGATATCTGATGATAGTACGACAGTGAGCTTTGTCTCTTTACAGAGATTTCCTCTTTTGCTCAGACATCTCTGTCTGCGTAATAAATATACTGTACTATCTTTTGTCCTATAGTCTCAACGGAACTATGCAAGTTATCTGAGGCTTTGCACTTCCTTACTCAGTAACCTTTGGGTGTCAGAAATCTCTTGAAATACTTGTCTGCTAAAGACACTTAATTTCTATAAGGTATCTGAGCCAAGGTATCTGAGGAGACCTTTCTCCTTAGTCTTCAACAATCTTGTGCAGTCTCTTGATCTTAAATAAATAGAGCTCTTCCTGCTGGATGCTTGCTTCTTGGTCTTCTTCAAAGATATAAAATTACAATCTGAGACCTAACATCCTATACAAGATATACTAGACTAACATACTCAGTAAACTTCCTCTTTTACAATGTTCAAGTGAACTAAGAGTACTAGTTACCTTTTTGAGCTAAGATAAGTTATTAGGGTTTACTGATCAAAATCTAAACAGATATTCCTAACAAATTTCCCCCTTTTTGTTCAGTCATCTATGACTATCTAAAAACCTATCAAACTGGATGTAGAAACAATTCAACACATAAACATTTCTTATGATCTTTTCAATTCATTTATTTAAGTGCAGAAAGTAAACATCAACCAAATCATAAGTTATCTTTTCATTAGAATGATATCTGAGAGTAGGTTCATCAGATAAATTACAAGAAGTACATAGATAACTTTTACAAGATAAGCAGTAAAGTACAGTCAGCAAGATACAAAAATTACACAAAAAATTACACAATTTTTAGGACAACAGAAACGTCCAGGTTCCAAATGAACATCCTAAAAATTGGTCTTCAAGTCTTCAATCTTTAGCTCCATTTTCTGGGTAGATTCTAACACCATATCTGATAAGGTCATCAGAGTAGTCAAGGATGCAAATTCTGACAGTCATTTTAGCTCTCCTTGCACACTCAACATTCTCCCTATAAGGTCTGGTGGTATTCTTCTTGACAATCTGTTCAACCTAGAAATATCTTCCCCAAATCTAAGCATGATCAATTTGAATAGCTGACATCTTATAGTTTTCATAGATAGTCTTCAGATACTTCAAATCTAGCTTGTATTGTTATTCAGTCAAGTAGAATGATTTATATGGATGAACTAAAAATCATGTTCTTGACCCAGTGCCAAGTACATTCTCAACTTTATGTACATCATTTGGCTGGTGATAAGGACAGAAATTAGATAGCTCCTTCACCTAACCATCTGTCTGATTTTAATTTCAAAGTCCAGCATACTCTTGACTTTTTCTTTTGGCATGAGATCAACTCTATTTTTCCTCCATGCCGTCATTTGCAAATAGATTGGTACTGGGAAGCCTTCTTTACTTTGCATCATATTCTTCATGAACATTACCCAGTATCCATTTTTGCACTTGTAGACTTTAGAAATGAGATTAGATTGCTGAGGAGTATAATTGATCATAGCTTCCTCAGGGCTAAGAGTATCAATTCCTCTGAGTTCTTCATTTATTTCTCTGATCTTCCTTTGTCTTGAAGTATCATTCTTTGAAGGGTTGTCACTAGAGGTACCTTGCTGGATAGACTTATTTCCAGAAGGTGTTTTGGCTGCCAATGGAATTGCAGCTATAGGCTCAGATGTGCTAATTGAATGTCTTCTTCTTTGAAGAGGTTTATCATCTTCATCATCCTCTCCATCATCATCATCTTGATGAGTTTTCACTAAGTCTTTGTAGCCAACATTGTTGCCTTTCTTTCTCTTTTCAGAGAGCTCTTCTTCATCTTCTTCTGCTACAAAGTCTATGTATTTTCTTCTCCTTGAGCTCTTGGCAGCTAAAGGAGGTTTCTAAGACCTTGTTCTTGTGACCCTTCTTCCAGTGACATGGATTATTTGAAGTTGACTAGGGGTTGTTGAATGGAGTTGGGCTTCTTCAGATATCATCTTTTGTTTACCTTCCCCTTGGTGTCTTTTCTGGATCCTCCCCCCTTATTCATTGGAGACTGATCAAAATTGTCTAGGAGCTTGTCAAAAGATTCTGACAAAGAGACAAAATTTTTGTGGAGACCAGCATAACCTATAGATAGTTGTTGGAGTTCAGCTCTCAGGGCAGCATTTTGCTAGGCAAGGTCAGTTTCCTCATTTTTGAGTTTGGAAACCTCAGCAACTAATTTGCTTACTGTAGTTGTGGCAATGTCATCCTGAACAGTTGTAGCTTGCATGGTCTTTTCATCTGAGTGTCTCACACCATGGCAATGTCTCGGTGTTCCAGAGCAATGCTTGAAGTTGTCCTTGCAATCATTGCAGCAAATTTGCTAAATGCTGGTGGAACAGATGCAATAATCTCCTTGTTTTGATCTTCCTGTTCCTTCAAGTGTTTAACCATTATCTGGGATCTCCCTTCATAATCCTCAGAGTCTTCATCTGAAACTTGAATGTGGACAAGAGGAGCAAATGTTCTTGTTTTAGTATGTGACACCAGTCTGAGGATGACTGCGGTCAGACTTGTCCTTCTATGCATTTTCCTCCTTGTCTTCATCATCTTCATCACTCCAGTCTGCCTCATTATCTAGGTTAGCAACCATTGCTGGCAAGGTCTTCTTCCCCTTGCTATATGAGGAATAGTGCAATGCTTTCTCAGCATTCTGCTTCTTCACTGGGGTGTCTTCCCCATCTATTTCCTCAGCAAATGCTTGGGCAGCAAGCTGGATTTGTTTGTGCTCTGCAATTACTTCTTCCTCCTTGCAAGTCAATTCTTCAACCTTGCGTAGGTTGACTTCCTTTTTCAGTAACCTTGGTTTCCAACTGAAGGCGCAATTTCTCTTCTTCTTCCATCAGTTGTTTTAGTTGGGCCACCCTTAGCTCAGTTTCCTTTAGCTTTTGAGCGGTGTCAGTTTGACCAATTTCTACTTCTTCATTTTGTTGCTGTGGTGGAGAAGATTTAGAAGATCTCTAAGGGGATTGTGGAGGAGGAGTTTTACTTGTGTTCTTCTCAGTGGGCTTTTCAGCGACTGAGGCATTGTTTGTGCCAGCAACACCTCCTGCCCCAGGTGTGGGTGCATCATCGTCATCATCATCATCATCACCATCATCACCATCATCACCATCACCTTTCTTGTGATCTTCTTTCTTATCAGTAGAAGGAGGAGGAGACTTAGATTTTTCGACTTTGTTCTCATCAGTCTCTTCCTCATCAGATGGCAGATCAATTACTTCATTCAGAACCATCAGTTTGCTTCCCACTTCTTCTTGTTCATTGGGTCTTGTTGAATTTTACGTGGCGAGTGGGGTTAGAGCTAATCAATTCTTGTGCTTACATGCGCTTCTGGAAATCTTCTATGAGGATTTCGGCAACTACATCCTTGAACTTTAAGTTCATCAAGGTTGCAAAATCATACTTTTCAGTAGGAAGCAACGCATGGATGTAGCTCTCAAGTAGTTCAGCTTTCTTTCTTCTTGATTGATCATCAACGACAATTTTGTGGAGAAAGATTTGACGAAGCATGGACCTGTGCAAATGCCATTAGATCAAGTCTCCTTATTTTTTTTCCATTGTTGAAATGCGGAGAGATGACTTGGAAGTGCACGTTGTTTGAACAACTCAAGTAGATCTTCATCAGAAGTAACTGCTCTTGTAGTGGCTTGCTGTGAAGTATTCTCATTTTGAGCCCGAAAGAAAATAGAGATGTTTTGATTAAGTATCAACACCTGTTCAGATATCTGATCAGTAAGTGTGGTAGGTATCTGAGTTACCTGTGTCGCCACACCAGGCTCAGATATCTTCACTTGAGAGGTTGAAGGGCCCTTAGATATCTCTATTGGTTGAGGAGACTTGGATGTTTGTTCCACACCAACTTCTATTTCTTTCTAAACCTGAGAATAAAAAGTGTTAGTACACTTAGAATGATTTAGTAGGACTTCGCATACACTGGTATCTGAGATTTCTACCTCTTTGACAGGAGGCTCAGATATGTGTTTCTCAGAGACCTTTGAAGACTCTGGTTGGTCCTCTAGTGTCTTTGGCTTTTCAGCCACACCATCTTTCTTCTCAGTTGGAGCATTTAAGAAACATGATAGAATGTTAGTCAAATCATGAGAGTGATATTTCTGAGAAGTCAAACTTGGATCTTTAACTACCTGCAGGGCAGGCTCATCATCCTTGTTTATGGAGGCAAAGATTCCTCCTTCACAGTCTCTGAGGGAAGCTTTTCCGCTTCCTCTCATTCTCTTGTTTCTTTTTTAGCCTATAATAAAGAATAATAAATAAGTAACAAAACATTTAACATAGAAAATTTACAAGTGTAGATTTAAACCACTCAGTAACCTAATCAATATTAGGCTGATTGGTATCTGGAACTTGTGTAGCTTCCATGTGTTGGGCTTGCTGTCCCTTGACCACTTCTCTGTTTAAAGGTTTAGGCACTTCAAGCCTTTCCTAAGACTTAGGCTCAGTTGCCTCCCCTAGTTGATCTCCCTGAGTCGCAACCTCAGTTTGATCCCTCTTAGATGAGAGTTGGGGAACCTGCTCTCTTGCAGGATTTACTTCAGCACTAACAACTTCTTTACGAACTTGAATAACATCCAGTGCAAAGTATTCTTGCCGTAGCTCGGCAGAAATCTAAGACTCTCATGGTTGTTGTGGTGAACAAGATCTAGATGGAGAAGGAACATCAGTGATTGTCCTTTCCAGATCCTCAGCCATCTTGTGTACTGATGCATTGGCAGTGTCATCAAGTACCACATTATCACTCATCAAGGCATCTTGCATTTCCTGGAAGATGGTATGCCCTGATGGTGTGTTTCCTTTGGACATGGTTACTTTTTCAGCAACCTGTGACCCAGTTGCTTCCTCAGCAGCCTTTGAAGTAGTTACTTCTTCAGTAACCACAGGGTTTATAGGTTCCCCCTGAACTTTTTCCACATTCTCTTCCAAGAATGGTTCAAAATCAAACATATATGCTTCTGCAGCAGATATTGTTGGTCCAGATAACGGCAAAGTAAAAGACTTGGGGGGGGGGGGGGGGGAGGGTGAATAGTCTTTTAAAACTTTTATTGATAAAAGAGTTTTCTCAGATATCTTTACAGGTATCTGATACTTAGATTCAGAGAGCGGAAGTCTTTTGTGATGAGTCCACGGGTCAGTAAGCAATAAGATGTGTAAGTACTCAACAAGCAATAAGTAAATCAAAAAGTAAAGTGCAGTAAGTAAATAACACAAAGCTTTTTATAGTGGTATCTGAGGGTGGCGTAACCCCTCAACTAATCCACTCGCCCTTTCAGGACTTGAATCCACTAAGATAAGATAATGAGTTCTCCTTACAAAATACTATCTCTTGATCCCTTTAACACTAGGTTCCCAACCAAGTTGTTGGTCCAGATAACGGCAAAGTAAAAGACTAGGGGGGGGGGGGGGGTTGAATAGTCTTTTAAAACTTTTGTCGATAAACACAGTTTCTCATTTCTCAAATATCTGTGAAGATATCTGATACTTAATTTCAGAGAGCGGAAGACTATTCTGTGATAAGTGCACGTGCTCAACAAGATAAGTGTAAATACTTTGCAAGATAAATGAAGCAAGTAATAAACTGCAGAAAGTAAATAACACAAGTCTTTTTATAGTGGTATCTGAAGGTGGCGTAATCCTTCAACTAATCCACTTCGGCCTTTCTCAGACCTAGAATCCACTAAGACATATAATTGATGTAACCACACAAATATCTTCTCTTGATTCCTAATTACACTAGGTTCCCAACCAAGTGTTCCCCCTGAGTTATTCCCCGGCTTTCACAGCCAAGTACTTCCTGTACTCAGAAACCTTTTTGAGCTATTCCTTAGTTTCCCATACTAAGTACTTCCTGTGCTCAATAACCTTGGAGTTATTCGTTAGTTTCCCAAACTAAGTACTTCCTATACTCCATGCCGATTAAGGTGTTGGTTAAGGTAAATTGTCAGGTGAGCTTCTTTAATAACTTGTTTAGTTATTCAGATAGCTCTATGAATCAAGTATACTTAATACACTTTGCAATGTATGGTATCTTGTTCTTTACTGACCCAAGTCTATGATAAGTGTTCAAGAGAATGAAACTCAGATATGAAATCTTAGTTCAACTCTTTCACAAATAACAATGCTTGTTAAGGATCAGGACACTTAGAACTTTTGTGCCACTTAGAATCAAGAGCTTTGGTCGCAACAGAAAGCTTGAAGGTAAGTAGTTTGCTTGAGAGAGCTTATGAGAATATATAAGTTCAGTGATCTAAGGTGTTCAGTGTCTGTTCTCAAGCAGTCTAAGTGTTGATATTTATAGATGAATTTGAGTGCCGTTTGAATAGTATCCGTTAGGCTTAAATCAAATTCAAACTATTGATATCTGAGTATAATCTTATGTGAGTTTGTCTTCTTTTGAAGCTACCGCTTTTTTATTCGACATTTCATCCGCATTTAATGCACTGTACTATACTTTGTCCTGTAGTGCCAACGGAACTATGCACGCTTTCTGAAGCTTTGCACGTCCTTTTCCAGAGATTATCACAACTCCAGATACCACTTGTTAAGAATATATTGTTTCCCTGAAACATAATCTTTATCCAAGGTATCTGAGTGTAAATATCTGTGGGCACTTTTTCCTCGTTTCAGAAACTTTTTAAACCTCAGATATCTCTTGTAACACTGTTTATTTAAAAATGCTTGTGTCTTCAAGATATCTGGTCAAAGGTATCTGAAAAACCTTTATCTTCAGCAATCTTGTGCAGTCTTCAAGTCTTCAAAATTGTTGAACTTTTCATGTTGGATGTCTTCTTGTTGGTCTTCTTCAGAAAATAAAAATTACATTTCGAGACCTAACATCCTATACAAGATTTGCTAGACTATCATACTTAGTGAGTTTCCTGTTTTACAGTGTTCAAGTGAACCAAGATTACTAACCACCTTTCTGAGCTAAGATAAGTCATTAGTTTGCTGATCAAAATCTAAACAGATATTCCTAACAAATTTCCCCCATTTAGATCAGTCAACGATGACTATCTGACCTATTACAAATCTGGATGAGGAAACAATCCACTACTTAATCATTTCTTATGATCTTTCAGTTCATATAATTAAGTGCAGAAAGTAAACATCAACCAAATCACAAGGTGTGATCTTTGCTGACAAGTTATCTTTTATAGAAATTGATATCTGAGAGTAAGTTCATCAGATATGTTACGGAGAAATTTACAGATAACTTTAGTACATAATACAGTTCAGCTCAGTCAACAAGATACAAAAAAATACATAGTAAATTAGGACAACAGGAGTAACCAAGCTCCAAGTAGGCATCCTAATAAACTAGTCTTCAAGTCTTCAACACTTCAAGTCTTCAAAAGTAGTTCCATGGATCAATCTGCAAATTTCCTATCACCAAACCTTTTGATATCATCAGAGTACATAGAGAAGTGTTCTGACAATCATCTCTGTGTCTTTGGCAAATCCACAGACTTCCTTGTAGGTTTTGGTAGGATTTTTCTTGGCAAAGTGCTTGACCCACAGATACTTTCCCCACTTCCAGGCATGCTCGATTCTGATATCTGATAGCTTGAAGTATTCATAAATGATCTTTAGATATCTGATGTCATCCTTGTATTGATCTTCAGTCAAGTAGAAGGACTCATAGGGTTCCACAGCAAGTCTTGCTCTTGTGCCTGTTCTAGTGATGTTGGGAATTCTGTGCACATCATCTGGCTTTCCATAAGGACATACATCAGAGAGGTCCTTCTTCATGGCTTCTATTCTCTTGATTACTTCAAAATCCAACCAGGCTTTGATGTGGTTGGTATTAATCAAGATTGGCTTGTCTTTTCTCCATGCCATGAGCTGTTTATGGATTGGTTCTGGAAATTTTGAATTTACCAGTAGATGCTTGAGTTCCAGAATCCAGTAGCCATTCTTCTGATTAATGCACCTATAGACAGAGGAGTCACTGTTGGTCTTCACATACTCAATCTTGGCTTCTTCAGGCCTGAGTGGTAGTTGAAGTTGTCTTTGTTCAGCTCTCAGCCTGTTCCTCCTTTGTCTTGAATTCTCCCTTGGGGTATTGCTTGAAGAACCACCCTGGATAGACTTGGTATTTCCAGAGGGTGTTTTAGCTGCCAAAGGCTTTGCAGCTATGGGCTCAGTTAGGCTATCAATTTTCCTTTTTCTGTGAAGAGGAGCTTCATCTTCATCAGTCTCTTCATCATCATCATCAAGATTAATTCTTGTGAGAGTTTTGCAGCCTTCTTCATTGCCCAGGGATTTGATTTGGCCTTCTTCTTCTTCTTCTTCTTCTTCTTCTTCTTCTTCTTCTTCTTCTTCTTCTTCTTCTTCAGAAGACTCATCAATCCCTCTTACTTGTCTTCTCCTTGGGGCCTTGGTACTCCTTGGATGTTTCTGTGCTCTGGCCCTTGTTGTCATTCCTTTTTCAGGAAGTTGAGTGGTGGCCACTATCTGTAGAACAGTCTGACTGGAGGAGGGCTCATTTATTCTGAGAGGTGGTTGTTCAGATTTTCTTTTGTTTCCTCTTCCTCTTCCTCTCTGAGCATCCTGATATTCTTCCCCTTAGTCATTGTCGATTGACTAAGAATCACAAATGATTCTGAAAGGGAGTTAAAGTTGCCTTGCAGATAGTTGTAAGCAGCAACCAACTGTTCCAGAGTGGCCTTGAGCTCCTGATTTTGTTTGATAAGACCAGTATCCTTATCAGTGAGCTCTGCCAGTGGGCCTTGAATAGCATCTGCTTTTCCAGCAGCATAGCTAGCCTCTTCAAAGGCTTTTGCAGCCAAGTTTTGGTCATCATCCCTAACCATGCCTAGATCTTTCTGAGCAACGACCAGACTGGTTGTTCTCTGAGTGATGAGATCAGTGAATGGCTTCAATTCTGCAGGTACTGATGCAATGGCGGCTTTATCTTGAGAAGATAACTCCTTTTTCAATTGAGCCAGTACTTGATATCTGTTCAAGTATTCATTGGAGTTGACATTTGGCAGCTTGTTGAATATTTCAGGAGCAATCAACTTCCTTTTCAAATGAGAAACCGCTAAGTGTTCATTGCGGTGTTCTGCCAATGCCTTGTCTTCTTCATCATCTGAGTCATCAGCCCAGTGATCTTCATCCTCTTGGACATTTTCATCAATGTTTTCTAGTCCAGCAACCATCTCAGAGATGGGCTTTTTTCATTTTAGTGAGGAGGATGGTACATCTTTTGGGAATGCAGCCTTAGCATCATGCTTGTCACTAGATACTTGCTCAGTATCTAATTCCTCAGCAATTGCCTGAACAGCAATCTGGAGTTCTTTCATTTTAGCATAAGCTTCCATTTCCTTGATTGTTTGATCTTCAATCTTTTGGAGCTTTGCTCTGGATTCAGCTATCTTTTCTTCCAGTTGAAGATGTAGCTGTTGTTCTTCCTCCAACAATTGTTTGAGTTGAGCAACTCTGGCTTGTGCATCTGATATTTTCTGAGTTGTTCCTTCAGAGTGCTTAACTACTTGTTCAGTAGTATATTTGTGTTGGGGAGTTGGATGAGTAGATTTCTGAGGAGATGGAGGAGGGGATTGCTGTGATGTCCTCTTAGTGTGATTTTCAGCAGCTGAGGTAATGTTTCCTTGTGGAATCCCTCCTGTCCCTGGTGCAGGGTCATCATCATCATCCTTCTTATCCTCATCCTTGTGATGGTCAGAAGGAGGATCTTCATAATTGTTTTCATCAGTTTCCTCCCCTTCCTCATCTTCAGAGACCAGGTTGATCACTTCTGGAATAGTGACCGTTTGCCCATTAGTCTGGTTTGACCATCCGCTTGATTGAAAGCTTGGATCAGCTTTCTGGCCACTTCCTTGATAAACTCCTTATCCATCAATGTTCCGAAAGAATATTGTTCAGTGGGGAACATTGCATGGACGTAGTTTTCCAAGTCAAGGGCTCGTGCTCTCCTTGTGTGGTGATCAGTCACCTTTAAGATTTCAGAAAGATCGGAGCATTGGAGCTTTTGCCATTTCTTAAAGCATTTCAGATGCTTTGGCAATGTGTGTTCCTTGAAGAAAGGAAGCAGGTCCGCTTTCTCATCAACAGGGACCTTAGTGGCACTTGTTTGAGCCTGAAAGAAAGAGATTTGAGTTAGATTCAAAACTTGTGTAGATATCTGAGTACGAGTGTAGTTAGGTTTCTGAGTTACCTGAATGAGTACATTAGGCTCAGAGACTTGTACTAATGAGGCAGGGGGTGCCTCAGATATCTTGTTGTGAGGTGGAGACTTGGAAGTCTGGTCCTCAGCAACCTTTCTTTCTGCTTGATCCTGAGAATTAAAATTGTCACAATACTTAGGAAATTGTCATGAAAGAATTTATGCAATTAAGCTTTTAATGATTTCTGAGTTTTCCAATTACTTCCTCAACAGGAGGCTCAGAATCATTTTTCGTAGAAACTTTCTCAGTTTCTGGTGTACTTTCTGGTGATGTTGCCTTGGGAGCTTCAATTTCCATGGGTGCAGGGGATGTCGCAATTCTTTCCCCTTGCACTTCTACTTCTGAATGAGCCTGTAAGTAGAAAGTATTGAGTAATTTAGAGAAGAATTTATAGTAACCCATGATGAAGAATGTTTGTCACTGAGTTTTATATAACTTCACACTAGAAGGCTCAATGATATTTTCTTCAGAAACCTTGACGGTCTCTGGGTCATTTTTTGGCATTTCTGCCTTATCTTCTTCTTTCTAAGTTGGAGCCTATTAGAAACATCCACTTAATTAATCAAGTGTATTAACATATAACTGATATTCTCAAAAAAAAAAAAACATATAACTGAAGAGTAACATCTTAAGGAACTCTTTATCACCTGTGGCACAGGCTCAGATTCCTCAAGAGGTGAGGTTGTGGTAGCCTCTTTCTCAGTCTCTGAGGCAAGCTTTCCAGCTTCCTCTTGTTCTTGTGTTTCTAATTCAACATGTAACAAAGAAATTTTATTTAACTAACAAGATTAATAAACACAAATTATCACAAGTAGAGAGTTAAACCATTCAGCTACCTGAGCAGTGTCAGGCTGATTGGTCTCTGGAACTTGTGACCCTTCTATGTTTTGGTCTTGTTGTTCCATTTCAGCTTCTTTGTTTGAAGTTTCGTGCTTGGACCTTTCACGAGTATGCAACTCGGTTGCCTCCCAGTTGATCATTACGAGTAGATGTCTCGGTTTGATCCCTCTCATTGAGTTAGGGAACCCGCTCTTTGCAGGTGATTTTCTTGACAATGAAAGATCTTGTATCTCTATGACTCAAGTACCATTTCAATGATATCCTCACACATTTGTTGTGGTTGTTGTGCTTGATACAGACTGTTGAGTGTTGAGGCAATGACAGTATCCTCTAACACTAAGCTATTACTCATTAGAGCATCTTCAATATGCTTCAGTCTTTCTTGCTCTGATGGTGTAATTTGTCCAGTTACCTTGGACACTGTTGCTTCTTCAGCAACCTTTGAAACAGGTGCTTGTTCAGCAACCTGTGGTGTAGGTTCTTCTTCAAATACCTCTACACCAGTTACTTTTTCAGTAACCTTAGCCCGTTTTGATTTTTCTAGGACTTGAGAGATGACTAATTCATCATCTTTATCGTCAGAGCTCTCATCAGCATTAGGAACTAATTGATCCATAATTTCTGCGGTTTCTGCAGATAGGGCTTGGTATCTGTCACTACTTTCTTTAGCAGCATTGATGAGTTCATCAGCAAGGCTTTCGACAATAGTCTTAACATTTCTGAAAGCACTTTCTTTTGCTGAGTCTACTTGTTCAGTAGTCGATACCTCTTTTGCAGCATTGATGAGTTCATCTTCATTGATGAGTTCATCTGCGATGTGGCAGTATCCGGAATCGACAACTTCAATGGGTGTGCCTTCCGATTTGCGGTGAGACTTCTTTCGTGAAGTTCTGGGCTTCTTGGTCGCAACCTTTCCCTCAGATACCTCTTCAGTCTTTCGCTTCTTGGAACCTTTCTGAGATCCAGTAACCTTTTTCAGCATGTTCGTATACTCATATTTGTAGAGTAGGTTACTGTTGGCTATGTCAGCCTTCTCTCTGAGCTCGATGCCAAGCTTTTCCAGCAAGTAGCATATCTTTAGACCATAGCTTACTGTGGTCTTTAGTTCAGCAAGTCCCTTAGCGATTTTAGGCTCAAAGCCTTGAATCTTCTTCACAAACTTCATAAAGGCGTACTTTCCCCAATTAAAAGGGTTTTCCAGCCTTTTGTCTTGTTGTTGCAACAAGAACATCATCATCCAGCGTTCTTGGCTTATCTGGTCAGCACCTCCTTGTAGACCATCAAAGCATCTGTGAAGAATGCATGCCAACACATCCCAGTGAACCGGATATGTCGGTTACGATGTCAGCAAGCTTGAAATCAGTGGGTGTATATAATTTTTCAAGATCACACACATCACTGTACAGTTGTTTTACTCCTTCAAGGAGATCATCATCCTTGGTGTCTATTTCAAAATCCTTTCCAAGATTTTGAAGGTCAAACAACTTGCAGAAAGTTGTTAAGTCCAGAAGGATTTCCTTTCCTTGGACTGAAGTTTTTATAGACACTATTGCAGTGCCTTCAGAAACACATGATATAATCCTGGAGTTGTTGTAAAATTCTAACACATCTAGTGAAGAGATTCTACTGGGTAGAGCTGATAGAAAACCCTTAATTTTTGCCTTTTCAGGCATGTCAAGTATCAGCTTTCTATCGGCTTGATTTTCAACAGCAATCGTGAGGTATTCCTCAATCATTGCACCACCCCAAATCATTCTGTGATTTGAAGTCCAATGATCGGGATTGAAGTCTCCTACCAACCGATTGTTTACAACTACCAATTCTGGTGCTTGCTTTTCAGCAGTACCAGTGGTAGTATTTTGGGATTTCTGGGTAGAAGCACGTTTTGGAGCCATCTATTTATATAGCGTAAGTTTTTTGAAGGTCTGTAAGATATTAGGGTGAAAAATTAGTGATTCTTTGCAGAAAAACTAATTTGGGAGCAGAGATTTGCAGAGAAGTAGAAGAAAGAATTTTGCTATTCTTGTGGAAGTCTGAATGTTGGATTAGACGAAAGTGAATTCTTTTGCCAAAATCCTATATATATAGCAATGTAATCTCAACAAACATATACATACAAATTAATTTTGTGTGTAAGTATCTGTGTATTGCAGAAAGGCGTGGGTAAAAGCTTGTTCGGCATTAAATGCATAGTGGGCCCTGTCTGAATTTCAATAGTCCACTATTTTCAGAGAATTAATCTCTGCCGTAAAGATCAATCGCCCATTTCATCAAGGGTCACCATTGCTTCTTCAGCAATGATCACAATCAACAATTGTAATTGTGCCCATTTAATGAATTTTGGCTATTAGTTATCTGAATCACGTTTCTGTGTGAATGAGAACACTGTTGTATCTGATTCGATCTTTATACTTGTTGTCTTTTCAAAGTTTTTAACAAAAATAGAAATAATTCAAATTTCAAGATAGTAGTTAACTGTAGACAGATGTACTATTCTCTTTTGTGTTCCCCCTCACTAAGTGATCTAGATATCTGAGTACCCGTCTCAGAGATCTTTAAATAACTATTTTACCCGTTAGCCTTTGGTTTCTGGATACCCGTTCCAGATTCCTCTTTTCTGGATACCCGTTCCGGATTTCTCTTCTCTGGATACCCTTTCCAGATTCCTTTTCTCTCTCCTTTGATATCTTTTTTAGATATCTGAACTTTTTCAGTTCTTTGGTAGCTCCATTAGTCCAAGACTATGTCTTAAGGCTAAGAATCTACTTTCTTGTAGTGGCTTAGTGAAGATATCTGCAAGTTGGTCTTCAGTGCCAATCTTGAGTATCTCTATATTGCCTTTTTCAACATGGTCTCTGATGAAGTTGTGTCTAACATCAATGTGCTTTGTTCTAGCATGAAACTTAGGATTCTGATTTATGGCAATAGCACTTGTGTTGTCACAGAAAATGGGAGTTTTCTCTTCATTGAGTCCATAGTCTTTGAGTTGTTGTTGTATCCACAATATCTGTGAAGCACAACACCCTGCAGCAATATATTCAGCCTCTGTGGTAGATGTGGCAATTGAATTTTGTTTCTTGCTGAACCATGATATCAATCTAGTACCAATAAATTGACAAGTTCCTGAGGTGCTTTTTCTATCAAGCAGTGATCCAGCATAGTCGGCATCTGAATAGCCAACCAAACTCAATCCACTATCTTTTGGATACCACAATCCAACTTCTACAGTACCTTTTACATACCTCAATATTTTCATAGCAATGTTGTAGTGTGATTGCATTGGATTTGTCTGAAATCTAGCACACACTCCAACTGCATATTGAATATCAGGTCTACTTGCAGTGAGGTACAATAGAGATCCAATCAATTTCCTATATTTGTGTTCTTCAACACTCTTGTAAAATTCAGTATAGGTCATTTTGGTTCCAATGCTCATTGGTATCTTAGCATTCTTTTCAGAAGGCTTTAGATTAAACTTGTTGAGCATGTCCTTTGCATACTTTGTTTGACTAATGAATATTCCATCATTGAGTTGCTTGACTTGTAGCCCTAGGAAGTAATTCAATCCTCCCATCATGCTCATCTCGAATTTACATTTCATGAGTTCAGCAAAGTCTTCACAAAGTTGCTTGTCGTTAGATCCAAATATAATGTCATCAACATATACTTGAACTAAAAGTAGTTTCCCATTATGGTTCAATGTGAAGAGTGTTTTATCAACATCTCCTTTCTTGAAACCGCTTTTTAGTAGGTATTTGGCCAATGTATCGTACCATGCTCTTAGAGCTTGTTTTGAGTCCATACAGAGCTTTCTGAAGCTTATAGACCATCCTACTTTCTGAGGAAACTTCAAAACCTGGTGGTTGCTCAACATAGATTCCCTCAGCAAGTTCACCATTTAGGAATGCACTCTTGACATCCATTTGATAAACTGTAAAGTCACTATGAGCTGCAAAGGCTAGAAAGAGTCTTATTGCATCCAATCTTGTAACTGGTGCATAAGGTTCATCAAAATCTAGTCCTTCAGTCTGGGTGAATCCCTTGGCAACCAACCTAGCCTTGTTTCTGGTTATTTCACCAGACTCATTCATTTTGTTTCTGAAAACCCACTTGGTTCCGATTACAGATATTCCGTCAACAAATGGAATCAGTTTCCAGACTTTGTTTCTCTCAAATTGATCCAACTCTTCTTGCATTGCAGAGATCCAATCTTGATCCTTTAATTCTTCTTCTATAGTCTTTGGTTCAATGTTTGAGATGAAACATCCATAGAGACAATTTGCATTTTCAGCGATTGCTCTTCTAGTTCTAACTCCTTGGTTTATGGGACCAATCACATCCTTTGCAGGATGATTTCTTATCCATTTCATAATGGGTATTGAACTAGTAGGATCAATATCATTTTGATTTGAATGTGAATCAATATGATCTTGATGAGATACTTGTGCAGTATCTGGGATATCTGACATATGGGAAATGCCATGGATATCTGACACTTTTACAGTGTTAGAGATATCTGGAACTTGCATTTCAGCAGTCTCATTTTCAGATACCTCTTCATGATGAAGGTTCTCAGTATCCTGTTCCATTTCTGGAATTCTCATAGGAAATTCTTCATCATGTCTTAGAGTCATCTGGTTGTTACTAAGCATAGGTTGCTTTTCATCGTTAGACTCATCCTCTATTTGAATGGTAGAATTGTTTCCTTTTGAGGATCCTTTTTCAGAATCTTTAATCAACAGTTCTTTGAACCTATCTGAGAGATCATCATTCAAGAGTACTTTCTTGTTTCCTTCATAGAATACTATATGAACAGATTCCTCAATCTTTTGCGTTCTTTTGTTGTAGACTCTATAGGCTTTGCTATTCAGAGAATAACCAAGAAATACTCCTTCATCTGCCTTTGGTTGAAATGTTCTCAAGTATTCTTTTCCATTGTTAAGAACGAAACATCTGCAACCAAACACCCTTAGATGTTTGATACTAGGGGGTCTACCAATGAAAAGCTCGTAAGGAGTTTTGTCATGGTGTTTATTGATCAGACATCTATTTTGAGTGTAGCATGCTGTGTTTACAGCTTCAACCTAATATATTTCACTTATTTCAGTGTCAACAAGCATTGTTCTTGCTGCTTCTTTCAGGGTCCTATTCTTTCTTTCAGCAACACCATTTTGTTGTGTTGTCCTTACAGAAGATAGTTGATGTTGTATACCTTTGCAGGTACAAAACTCTTTGATGTACTGGTTCACAAACTTCGGTAAGACCATGGTGCGTTATGATTCTGAGATACCTTGTCATTTTCATGACTTGAGCTTATTCAAGAAGTTAGGTATCTCAACCCTTGCATCAGATTTGTGTTTGAGAAAGACAACCCAAGTGAATCTTGAGTAATCATCAACAACAACCAGACCATACTTCTTTCCTGCATAACTAGTTACTGAGGATTCAAAAAGATCCATATGTAACATTTGCAGTGGCCTTTCACTGGAATGTCTAGTTTTAGACTTGAAAGATGTTTTGGATTGTTTTCTCATTTGGCAAGCTGAGCATACACCTTCTTTTCTATATGCCATTTTGGGTAAACCAACCACCAACTATTTCTTGGCTAGCTTATTCAGAGTTTTGAAATTCAAGTGACTCATTCTTTTATGCCATAGCCAATTTTCTTCAGTGTGGCCAGATTGACTCACCATGAGACATTCTTTGGTTGTGGCGGATGCCCAATCAACAACATAAAGATTCCCTTTACGCCTTGCAACCAAGACTGTCTGCTTTGACTCATTGTCCATCACTTTACATAGTTTTGACTTGATCTTGACAATGTACCCTTTGTCTACTAATTGACTCATGCTTAGGAGATTATATTTCAATCCCTTTACATGAAGTACTTCAGAGATTGTAAGGGCTCCAAACTTCAAATTGCCAAAACCTATGGTTGGATTTTGATCTCCTCCAACAAACCTGATAATTGGTCCATCATTGCACGTTTTGTAGTCAATCAGATTTGCTTTGTCTCCTGTCATGTGCTTCCCACATCCACTATCAAAATGCCACTTTGAATTAGTCTTTAGAGTGTTCTGCACAAAACAGGAAACAAGAGATTAGGTTCTCATACCAACAATGGAACCATCTGGACTAAAGAATCTTCTAGTAGGAATCCATTTTTGAATGAATTTCTCTGGAACATTCTTTTGTCTAACAGGAACATAAGGAGGAATTCTAGTTAAATGATTAGTATCATTGTTATTAAGAACTATTTTCTTCCTTGGTATGTTCCTTGGTGCTCCATTTAGTGCTTTCAGATACCTGTCAGGTTTCTGAGTCTGCTTCTCAGCAAACTTAGCTTTCCTAGCCAGATTTCTTCTAGCCCTGACATTCAGATTTTCAGTGGCTTGATTCATCTTCCACTTCTGATAATTGCTGTGAGCAATTCTAGCCTTTAACCATCGTTCTTGCCCTTGTTTGTACTCATGAGCAAGTTGTTTCCCGATGGCTTTATAGCCAATACCATTCCGAGCACCTGGTGCTATCTGAGATCTCTTCTCAGCAGCTTTGCTAGTCTCTGGATAATCTATTTTCTTTTCAGAAAATGTGACATAGGAGAATTTGTCAGCTCCTGCAATTTTTCCTTTTTGAGAGACATAGCACTGTGGGTGATTACACTTTTCAGTGTTATGTTTCTTTTCAGAGACATTCCCAACATTTTTTCCTTTGGACTTGTTTTTCCCACAAAGGCTTGGTCGCAACTGCCTTACCTTTGTCAACAATCTTAGCTTTCTGACCGATACTGTAGATTGTTTGGGAATCACCTTGCTGAGCACTGACAAATGTTCGTCCTTCATTACTCTTATTAAGAGTGGTGGAACTGTCTGTGTGTGTCCATTTAAGTCCTCTCTTTTCTGAAGGATCTCTTAAATAAGATTGTACTTCAGTAAGTGTGTCACTAGCTTTGGCATAAGATTGAAAAGATAGTTCTTTCTTTTTGAGTTCCTTATTCTCAGAAAGAAAATCTTCACATTTCTTTTGAGGATTGGCCATTGCTTCTTTATGTGACTTTTTGGTCTCAGATATCTGAGCCTTGAGAAATGTATTTTCAGCATCCTTTTTCTTAGATATCTTGATTATTTGAGAATTTTCCTTTACAAGAGAATTCTTTTCTTCTTCAAGAATTTCGGCTCTAGCTCGGACCATTAGAAATTCTCTTTCGTAAAGATCAAGTTCTTTTCTGAGATTTTCCAGATCTTTGATTCCTTCTTCATCACTTTCATAAGTATAACAGGAAGTATGTGTTACCTCATCAGCCATTAGACAAGGTTCAATGTTGGAGATATCTGGAAAGATTTCTTCAGCCATTCCACACACTTCTTTCTTCTTTTGACCAAAGTCAATTACTTCATGAGAAACACCGCACGTTTCTGGGGAAGGCAGTGTGGAATCATCTAAATCCTCATCCTCAAAATCAGACTCAATATCTAGAGCATCCAGTTGGATTTGAATCTTTTTCCTTTCTTCAGTGAGCATAGCTTTCTGACTTCTTTTGAAGATTCTTCTGTCTTTCTTGTCACCTGTCTTTAGTTTGTTGAAGGCAGGGCAATCCTTCTTGAAATGACCAGGTTTCTGACAATAGAAACATATATCGTTTCCGATTTCTGCTTCCTCAGTACTTGATGCTTTCTGACCCGGCTTGTTCAGCGAGCTTTGCATATTTTTGTACTGGTGATAGTTTGAGCCTAGATGCTTTTTCAGCTTCTCTTTGGCTTTTCTTCTCTCAATTTCTCGACTGACATATTTTCCCATTTGCTTTACAGCAAGAGCATCCTCAGTCACATCCTTGCCTTTCTTCTTTTCAGAAGTTCCTTGAGCAACTAGAGCAACATTCTGCAACTTCTCAGTTGTTTGTTCTCTTTGAGTTGTCTCATAGTCAACAGTGGCAAGGTGTGATATCTGGCATTCCTTGGTTAAAGTAGAAAAACTTTGTGTGTTCCCAGTTATGATTTAGACTTCTCACAATAGTCTTAATCTTTTCTGACTGGGTATATCTATTACTCTCACCAAGTGCAGCCATGTCACTCATAAGTGTTGTAAACTAGAAATCTAGTTCTTCAAGAGTCTCTGTGGGACCTTGTTTAAAGTTTTGGAATTTGAGCTTCAAAACTTCGAACTTATTTTCCTTTGTTTTCTCGGTCTTGCATGATTTCTTCAATAAGTTGCCAGGCCACTTTCGCCGTTTTTGCACCCCACAGTTTACACTGTATGTGCTCTGGAGTAGAACGTATGATGATATTACAAGCCTGGCCATCCAGTCGATTTCTCTTGGCATCTTCCGATGTACAGAGCTCTCTGGGCTTTGGCTCGTAAATAACTTGGTAGGGTCTCTCCTTTGGTTGACGCATGCATGAAGACCCATCGCTTTGTTCTCTGTCTCTACCATTAGAAACCTCTATGACTTGCTTGAGTTGTTGAATGACTATTGGGCCATTCTTTATTACTTTGATCATTTCGTCACTGATGGCTTCTAGGTGGAGCATCATGTTGTTCTTCCATTTTTCATAATTCTCTGGCTTGAGAATTGGGGCGTCACTTAAAGACATCCTGCAGCAAACACACTAAACAAACAAATCAAGTGTAGGTTAAAAGCAGTTAGTGGGCACTTATCTGGGATCTAGGTTCAGTGCAGAAGGCTTGGGAACCTCCTGCTCTGATACCACTTGTTGGTCCAGATAACGGCAAAGTAAAAGACTAGAGGGGGGGGGGGGTGAATAGTCTTTTAAAAGTTTTGTCGATAAACACAGTTTCTCATATATCTGTGAAGATATCTAATACTTAATTTCAGAGAGCGGAAGACTTTTCTGTGATAAGTGCACGTGCTCAGCAAGATAAGTGTAAATAATTTGCAAGATAAATGAAGCAAGTAATAAACTGCAGAAAGTAAATAACATACGGCTTTTTATAGTGGTATCTGAAGGTGGCGTATCCTTCAACTAATCCACTTCGGCCTTTCTCAGACCTAGAATCCACTAAGACAGATAATTGATGTAACCTTACAAATATCTTCTCTTGATTCCTAATTACACTAGGTTCCCAACCAAGTGTTCCCCCTGAGTTATTCCCCGACTTTCACAGCCAAGTACTTCCTGTACTCAGAAACCTTTTTGAGCTATTCCTTAGTTTCCCAAACTAAGAACTTCCTGTGCTTAATAACCTTGGAGTTATACCTTAGTTTCCCAAAATAAGTACTTCCTGTACTCCACGCCGATTAAGGTGTTGGTTAAGGTAAATTGTCAGGTGAGCTTCTTTAATAACTTGTTTAGTTATTCAGATAGCTCTATGAATCAAGTATACTTAATACACTTTGCAATGTATGGTATCTTGTTCTTTACTGACCCAAGTCTATGATAAGTGTTCAAGAGAATGAAACTCAAATATGAAATCTTAGTTCAACTCTTTCACAAATAACAATGCTTGTTAAGGATCAGGACACTTAGAACTTTTGTGCCACTTAGAATCAAGAGCTTTGGTCGCAACAGAATGCTTGAAGGTAAGTAGTTTGCTTGAGAGAGCTTATGAGAATATATAAGTTCAGTGATCTAAGGTGTTCGATGTCTGTTCTCAAGCAGTCTAAGTGTTGATATTTATAGATGAATTTGAGTGCCATTTGAATAGATCCGTTAGGCTTAAATCAAATTCAAACTATTGATATCTGAGTATAGTACTGTAGCAGGTTTGTCTTCTTTTTCAGAAGCTACCGTTTTTGTTCAGACATTTCTGTCCGCGCATTTGATGCACTGTACTATACTTTGTCCTGTAGTGCCAACGGAACTATGCACGCTTTCTGAAGCTTTGCACGCCCTTTTCCAGAGATTATCACAACTCCAGATACCACTTGTTAAGAATATATTGTTTCCCGAAAACATAATCTTTATCCAAGGTATCTGAGTGTAGATATCTGTGGGCACTTTTTCCTCGTTTCAGAAACCTTTTAATTCTCAGATATCTCTTGTAACACTGTTTATTTAAAAACGCTTGTGTCTTCAAGATATCTGGTCATAGGTATCTGAAAAACCTTTGTCTTCAACAATCTTGTGCAGTCTTCAAGTCTTCAAAATTGTTGAACTTTTCCTGCTGGATGTCTTCTTGTTGGTCTTCTTCAGAAAATAAAAATTACATTTCGAGACCTAACTTCCTATACAAGATTTGCTAGACTATCATACTTAGTGAGTTTCCTCTTTTACAGTGTTCAAGTGAACCAAGAGTACTAACCACCTTTCTGAGCTAAGATAAGTCATTAGTTTGCTGATCAAAATCTAAACAGATATTCCTAACACAAGTGTTCCCCCTGAGTTATTCCCCGACTTTCTGAGCCAAGTACTTCCTCTACTCAGTAACCTGTGAGCTATTCCTTAGTTTCCCAAACTAAGTACTTCCTATACTCAGTTAGGTGAGGACTTTTGTTTTCTCAACTAGAATCCTTTCCCTAAACACGCCTGTTGGTGTTGGTTATGGTAGTTTGTCAGGTGAGTTTTCGTTATAACTTGTTCAGTTATCTTTAGAGAGCCCTCAGAATCAATCTTCCTTAATACTCTTCACAGTGTATGTGAAGTTGTTCTTTACTGACCCAAGTCTTGTTGTTGTTCAAGAGAATGAATCTCAGATATCAGTCGCAACTTTATCCTTGGATTCAACTCCTTCACAGTAAACAATTCTTATTAAGGATCAGGACGCTTAGAACTTTCGTGCTACTTAGAATTCAAGAGCTTGAGTCGCAACAGTAAGCTAATGAGAGTAAGTAAGTATGAAGGCTTGTATGCTTGAATCTAAGTTATGATCAGTGTAGTTCAAGGTGTTTCTCAAGCATTCTAAGTGGTGATATTTATAGTTGAAAATCATGCCGTTTGAATAGTATCCATTAGGCTTATTGAAATTCAAACAATTGATATCTGATGATAGTACGACATTGAGCTTTGTCTCTTTACAGAGATTTCATCTTTTGTTCGTCTGTCTGCGTAATAAATAAACTGTACTATCTTTTGTCATGTAGTCCACACGTAAAAATGCAAGCTATCTGAGGCTTTGCATTTTCTTACTCAGTAACCTTTGGGTATCAGAAACCTATTAAAATACTTGTCTTTCAAAGACACTTAATTTCTTCGAGGTATCTGAGGAGACATTTCTCCTTAGTCTTTAGCAATCTTGTGTAGTTTCTTGATCTTCAAAAATTGAGTTCTTCTGCTGGATGCTTGCTTCTTGGTCTTCTTGAAAGATATAAAATTACATTCTGAGACCTAACATCCTATACAAGATTTGCTAGACTAACATACTCAGTAAACTTCCTCTTTTACAATTTTCAAGTGAACTAAGAGTACTAGTTACCTTTCTAAGTTAAGATAAGTCGTTAGAGTTGCTGATCAAAATATAAACAGATATTCCTAATAAATTTCCCCCTTTTTGATCAGTCAACCATGACTATCTAAGGTTCCTAACTTGACATGGATGAGGAAATAATCCAACACTTAAACATTTCTTAAGATCTTTTAAATACATGTATTTAAGTGCAGAAAGTAAACATCAACCAAATAACAAGGTGTGATCTTTGCTGACAAGTTATCTTTTCACTAGAATGATATCTGAGAGTAGGTTCATCAGATAAATTACAAGTAGTACACAGATAACTTTTACAAGATATATAAAAAATAAAAAACAGTCAACAAGATACACAAAAGATAATTACATTGTTAAGAAGAACAACATGAGTCTCCAAGCTCCAAGTGAACATTCTACTTAACAAGCCTTCAAGTCTTCTTCATCAGGCAAGTTGATCAGTCTGTGAAGTCCTTATGTCCAAATCTCCTTATGTCATCTGAGTAGTCATAGAGAAAAGTCGTGACTATCATCTTAGTGTTCCTTGCAATGTCACAGATTTCCTGTAGGATTTGGTAGGATTCTTTTTTACAAACTGTTTTATCCACATATATTTTTTCCATGTCCAGGCATGCTCAATCTTGATATTTGAGAGATTGAAGTATTCATATATGGTCTTCAGATATTTGATGTCACCCTTGAATTGTTCTTTAGTCAGGTAGAATGACTCAAAGAATTGCACAACAAGCCTTGGCCTTATGCCTGTCTCAGTTAGATTTTGGATTTTGTACACATCATCAGGTCTTCCATAGGGACATTCCTTAGCAAGTTCTTTTCTCATGGCTCTTTGTATTGTCACAACTTCAAAATCCAGCCAGTTCTTGACATGGTCTCTGTTGATTAGAATAGGCTTGTCTTTTCTCCATTCCATTTGTTGCTGATGGATGGGTACTGAAAATCCTCCTTCATTTACCAGTAAGTGATTGAGTTCCAGTATCCTGTATCTATTTCTATGATGGATGCATCTATAGACAAAAGGATCATAGTCAAGTTTCACATACTCAATCTTGGCTTCTTTTGGCCTGAGTTGTGTTTCTCTTTTTCTCTTTTCAGCTCTCAGTCTGTTCCTTCTTTGTCTTGAGTTTTCATGTGGGGGGTTGCTGCTTGAAGAACCTTTCTGGATAGACTTGTTGGAGGAATTGAACCCGATTTACATTGTAATTGCTCGTGATTATCAATTATCAATACATTGGTTATTATTCTACCGATTGATTTAGGAATTTGTCATCCTCCAAGCGTAGTGACAGCCTCTTCGTAATAATTTCTTCTTTTTCATTGTTTAATATAATTGATGTTGGATTGTTAATTATTTATTGCTTATTGGTGATGAGCATGAGTAGCTAGACACCCCTTTATGGGGTGGTGATGAATTCAATGCATTCTAGTTAGGCTTTATGCAATTCAATAACAATAAGATCGGATTTACTTTGTGCCTTTTTGATTAAATGTGTAACGACCCGACCACTAATGGGCCGAGACCCGGCCCGTTGGACCGGCGAGGTTACTCATGATGGGTCCACACACATCTCGTTGGTATGCTATTGTCCGCTTTGGGCCGGAGGCCGCACGGATTTAGAAATTTCGAGGTTTGGTGAAGATCGAAAGTGGTATCAGAGCCTAGGTTCCGGTTTATTGGGTGTTGGTCCCATGTTTAAATATGTAAAGTGTCGATTTGGATGAAGGGAAAACTCGAGGAGTTAGGCTAGAATCTTTGAGGACCCTAGGTAAGAATCTTTGAGGTGCTTAGGTTAGTCTTTTCAGGTTTATGACTTTGAGTTGAACAAAAGTGGAGTTGGAGTTTAATTGTGGATTATGAACTTGTGGTGGTAATTCTAGACTTGGTGAAAGGTAACAGGATTGATGTTGTGACTTGGAAGTTTATAAAATCAGATGATTGTGAGTTTGGCGCAGTGAAAGCGTAGTGGAGTAAGTTTTCAGGAGGAAACTTCTATTAAGGAGGGACGGATGTAAAATCTCGGAATTTATTTTGGACCGTCTATTTGAATTTAATTTGGAGATGAGAAATTTATTTGGAACTGAGTTGCTATATGGGTTTTTATTAGTCGTTATTCTATGGGTCGATAAATTGAGATGGGCTATTATAATTTTATTGGTTCAGACTTGGACCGGTTAAGTTACTCTGGCTACAGTGTAATTTTATTGCAGATCAATGAGTCGGTGCGGGCTTTAATAAATTTGATAATTTGGTCTGGCCTAGTTAATGATGATATATATATATATATATATATATATATATATATATATATATATATATATATATATATATATATATATATATATATATATCAACAATTAGGTTGATTTAGGTTGTTTTGTGGAGGTGAAGCCATTGGTCTAGCGGCACGACAGTGAGGCGAGAAGGATAGACGGACCAGGTTACACAAGGTATAATCAATTTCAGTTAAGTGATATTTGAACTCATGATTAAGGTCAATTTTGGTTGATGATTAGGGATATTGGAGTACTGATCATCGAGAAAAGGAATTGTATCTAACATTCCTCTATTTCGTCTTATTTGGGAGTAAATTTGGCCCTAATATTCATATCACATGATTGGAACATGCTTCAGTTGGTTGTATGAACCGTTTAAGTAAAGAGTATCATCAATCGAGAATAGTTGAAAATTGAATTTAAGGGAAGGGGAATTCTTCACACTTTTACTTTATTTTATTGTTATAGTATATATATGTATTGTTTTAAAGTTTGACAAATAACTTATGATTATTATATCAAGGAATGAGACTTGATATAATAGTCTATTCGTAAAAAGGATCAAGTATGTGTATTCCAAAATATTTTACTTGTGTATGCGATTTGTGAAAGTGATTTGATAAAGCATGGATTATGTGTACGTTTATGCTCATCGATATGCCTATGAAGTCTGTGACCCTTTCGGGGGAATGTCGTGCTTTGGAGTACTCCCAGTGTTATGTGTGTGACCCTATTGTGTTAGGGGATATGTTATGTGAAAGCCGACCTGTGTGTCACCACGGTTTGTGTGGCCGTAGTGTATGTCTGATTCGAGCTAAATGTGAATAGTGTATTGTGACATGTGTTCCATGCAAATGATTTTCGACTATTTTTGATAAAAATGGAGTGTATATGTATGTATACTTTTCTATATGTACTTGATCCGGGTAAAAGTGCCAGGAGCTCACCCTTACACCCCCTTTCAGATATTTAGTAAGTGATTGGACGAAGATACTTTGGAGTTGAGACGGTAGTCAGATGATGGATATGTGAAGGCTGTTTAGTAGTTGCTGCGACTCTGAGATTTCTATTGTATAAGATGGTTTGTATTGTTTAGGATGACTTGTAGTAGTGGAGTATTGTTGAGATTGAGATTTGTAATTGTTGTAATTACTTTATGGGATTTTAGACGCTCTGTTTGTACCACTCTGAGATATTGTAATTGATTTGATGATTAAATGAAGGTTTCGTTTTTGCGTGAGCCCATCTCACGATAGACGGCCGGTCGCGCCAAACTATTTTGGTTTTGGGGCGTGACAAAATGCGTATATAGTTATGTGTATTGTGTTTTACCCACAAAATCATCAAAGGATTATGCAAACGATTTACCACCAAAACCTCTAGAGATTGCAAATCCATAGGTTCGTAGCAAACACAATAACTACATTAGCTTATTAATTGTAGCTTGGTGGAAATGATGCCTCCACTATTGCTATATGTTTTGCAGAACAAATTCGGTTAGCTCATTGTCATAGAGCCATCGTACCTTATCTGATATAAGGTGTCTGCATAGAGTGACTAGAGCAGTGTAATAATCGTTTGGACGTGTCCCAGTGATAACTAGAGTAAATCACCATTGTTATTATTGCATCTATTCCTGTTAGCTAGCATTGACCACTCTGTAATTTTGATAACTTATCTTGATAAGATCGATATACATGTGTTTGATTTTTTTGTGTTGAGAGTTAGTGTTAGACTTGTAATTAAAACTCGCTGCCGAAGCAAAACAACCCTTTTAATGCTTTCCTATTGATAATTATATTCCATAAAAAGAACTCAACTTAGTTAAGTTCTGAGAGACCGACACTCGGGGTTAACTTCACTGCACTATAAATTTTCGTAGTGTTGAGAATTAACTCTTGATTTAAACAAATTTAAAATATTGATTTTACACGTAAATAACTACATTTAGAATTAACGTTTACTATTAGTTTCAACGTCTGTCAATCATTGTTCCAATGTAAATGGGCTAACTGCAAAAATTATACTAAAGATAGTAACTCTATATTTGGTTTACTCCAAAAACATCTCTATAAAAGTCCTCAAACTTCTCTTAATTTACAAGGCAGCAAAAGCATAAAAATCTAAGGCAAGAAATCTTTCTCGTCATTCTTCGAAGTTTCATCAAGTCACACACATTTTTCCAACCACAATGGAAATGAAGAGAATCGCTTGTGCTGCCCTCATTGCCGCTGCTGCCTCCATGAGTGTTGTAGTTGCTACTGTGGATTCACCTGCCCCGGAGCCCTCACCCATCAGTGACGCTTTTGCATCTTTTCCTACCATGGGTTCCATCCTTGGAGCTTCCCTTATGTCGTTCTTCGCACTTTACATGCAATAAACAATTGGGCATGATGTGAAAAGTATAATGTTCCTAGAAATTAAATAATGATTAGTAAGTTTACATTTAAGGTTGCATAATTGTTTATTTTACACATACTTATATATATCATATGTAACGAAGGATGCATTTAATGTACGCACTCCATGGTGCAATACTATTTCCATTTCCCTTATAAGTATTTATTTTAACATATAAAAATGTACTTGGTGATTTGTCCTTAGTCAGACAGTGTATTTGCTTTTATCTCTTTGTCTGTAATGGACATTCGCTTGGTGATTTTGAAGATAAGTGAGAATATCTTTTTCAACAAGATGTTTTAGCAATGTTATCTAGTAACCTACTATGTCATCAATATTTTCACTTAAGTAGAAAACATGATGAACATGAGCTATTTGGAGATTTCTTTTGTTCTCAGCAAACTTCTGTGAAAGTGCAAATGTTGTGATGTATTATATTGCCACAACATACTTGTTGTTGCCATAACATTCCTGGTGCTGGTACAACATCTTTTGTCTACACTTCACATTTTCTTCTTTTATTATATAATTTTCCTTTATTTATACTTTGATAGGTTCCAAGTTTTTAGTTTATTTTGTGCATGTTATTTATCATTCAATAACATTAGAAGATCTTATTCTATAAGGAGTCAAGAAAGATCAAAATTCAAGAAAGGTCAAGAAGTGTTTTTATAAGAGGACTTTTCCTAAAGAAGATAGAGAATCCAAGATCTATAAGAATTGTTAGTGCAACATAACATGATTTTACTTCCAATATATAGACTTGAAGGCACATAAGAATCAGATAGAAACACAGGACATTAGTTTCTCTTATATGCGCTTTCTTTCAGAAACCAACGTTCACCTTTTCAACGACTGTCTTCTTTGTTATGTTGAGGTTCTATCTAGCTAATCTTGTTACTTTGTAATAAACATTGAGATTAGTTAACGGGAAAAGCTCCTCTCTTCATACTTTTTTTTTTTTTTTTTTCTTCAATCTCAAGATAAGTAGTTCATAGAATGGCATTATTTGTGATATCTAGATTTATTAAACTTGGAGTTCCGACTTTTAGGAACCGATGAATTATATATACATATAATTCATTAAATTACTGTTTGCATGCCATAGAATTGTTTTCGTTGTTCATACATTGTTTCTTTGCACTTATGAATCAGTTCCTGGCCCTGATGCCAATTGAAAGAACCGTACGACCTGGTACCTCAAAATAAAGAACCAACACATAGTGTTGTGGGTGATGATGTTATCACAAAACTTTGCGTATTCTCACAATAATGTTCTCCATTAGTGTTTCCACAACATGACTGACAATATCCATGGCAACAATAATGAAAAGGCTAATTACTTTGATTATCCTAACTTTATTTGATTTTAGGTACTGTTTAATTGTGTGAGGTCCAGGAAGAGGGTGTTGTAGACCCGAGTGAACTAAACAAGGAATTTGAAGATATGGGGATTTGTTCAAGGATGGAAAAGATATCTTTACATGTATCTGATACTTAGATTCAGATAGCGGAAGACTTTAAGTGATAAGTGCACGTGTCAGTAAGCAATAAGGTGTGTAAGTACTCAACGAGCAATAAGTAAAGTGCAGTAAGTAATTAACATAAGGCTTTTTATAGTCGTATATGAAGGTGGCGTAATCCCTCAACTAATCCACTCGCCCTTTCATAGGACTTGAATCCACTAAGATAAGAAACTGAGTTCTCCTTACAAAATCCTATCTCTTGATCCCTTTAACACTAGGTTCCTAACCAAATGTTCCCCCTGAGTTATTCCCCGGCTTTCTGAGCCAAGTACTTCCTCTACTCAGTAACCTGTGAGCTATTCCTTAGTTTCCCAAACTAAGTACTTCCTGTGCTCAGTTAGGTGAGGACTTTAGTTTTCTCAACTAAATCCTTTCCCTAAACACATGTTGGTGTTGGTTATGGTAGTTTGTCAGGTGAGCTTTCTCTATAACTTATTCAGTTATCTTTAGAGAGCTCTTAGAATCAATCTTCCTTCATACTCTTCACAGTGTATGGGAAGTTGTTCTTTACTGACACAAGACTTGTTGTTGTTCAAGAGAATAAATCTCAGATATCAGTTGCAACTTTATCCTTGGATTCAACTCCTTCATAGTAAACAATTCTTGTTAAGGACCAGGACACTTATATAACTTTCGTGCTACTTAGAATTCAAGAGCTTGAGATGTAACAGTAAGCTAATGAGAGTAAGTAGGTATGAAGGCTTGAATGCTTGAAGATATGTTATGATCAGTGTAGTTCAACGTGTGTTGAGTGTTCAAGTGTATCTTTCAAGAATTCTAAGTGGTGATATTTATAGTTGAATTCAAGCCGTTTGAGTAGTGTCCGTTATGATATTTCAAATTCAAATTATTGGTATCCGAAAATAGTACTGTAGTGAGCTTTTATCTCTTTTTAGAGATTTCCTCTTTTGTTCAGACATCTCTGACTGCGTAATAAATGCACTGTACTATTTTTGTCCTGTAGTCTCAATGGATAGGTACAAGGTATTTGAGCTTTGACACGCTCCTTTCTTAGTAACCTTTACTCTTCATATATATATCAAGAAACTTGTCCTTTGAAAAACACTTGTTTCTTTAAGGTATCTGGCATAAGGTTTCTGAAGAGACTGTTCTCCTTAGTCTTCAGCAATCTTGTGCAGTTTCTTGATCTTCAAAAATTGAGTTCTTCAGCTGGAATACACTTTTTTGGACAACAGGACTAGCGCCGCCTCGAATTACTTACATTTAGAAGAAATGATGTTTGCTTCTTGGTCTTCTTCAAAGATATAAAAATTACATTTACAGACCTAACATCCTATACAAGGTTTGCTAGACTAACATACTCAGTAAACTTCCTCTTTTACAATGTTCAAGTGAACTAACATTACTAGTTACCTTTCTGAGCTAAGATAAATCATTAGGGTTGCTGATCAAAATATAAACAGATATTTGATGTGACAATGAAATGTGCGATATAGCATGCTTTTAGACCCTCATTTTTGGCATTAGATGCAATATTTGTATCCTTTTATGGTCAATTACCAACTTTTCGTGTTTTCTGTAGGTCATGATCGCGTTTTTGAGGAATTGCACAATTTCAGGCACCAAAACGGCATAGGCCAAATCGAGACGAGGAAGTAAATACGCCGGATTGACCGTTGCATGGAGTTCAAGGCGTCAAAACATGTCATGCGACCAACCAATGCGAAGATAATTGAATATGCAACAACTTTGTAGAAGACCACTTTTCTAGGAAACGAAGTTACAAAGCCCGAAGTTGAAGAACGAAGAAAACAAATTCGAAGCTGCAGACATCGCAGGGGGGGACCGCAGAAGGCCCTACTGCGGTCCACAGGTGACCGCAGTGAAGATTCTGTTTTCCCCTGGGTTGTTTCTCGTGGCCAGTCAGGCTAGAGCCCGCCCTCCTAAACCTTCTTTATTGAAGAATGGCGGCCAGAGCTCTATTTCCACACTATAAATATGACCTCAGGGGTCTCATAATTCTACACAGCTCACAATGCAGCTCTCCTGAGAGAGAACAGTCCTCGGGGAAGTGAAACCCCAAAACCACTGGCCATCAGGCACCCAGAAGGTGGAAACCCTAGAAGCAGCACGAAGACATCAGAGACTAAGCTTCTTTTTTTCCTTTTCTTCTTGTTTTCGATTTTTGCTAGTAGTATTACTATGAGTAGCTAATTTTTTTTTGTAAAGGCGAACCGCCGTAACTCTGCTTTTGCTACTTCTTTATATACCGTGATATATTAATGAATTAGTTTTAAAACATAATTTCGTACTTGTTCTTTATTCGTCTGACTCTTTACGTGGGAAATCCTTACTAACTACGACTTTGTAACGGACTATACATTATCCTGTGTGATTTGTCTGAGAACGTGACGAGATAGTGTGTTGAGTGACACAACACATTGTTAGTCAGTGAAGGTGTCTGGATTAACTACGACTTAATCCTTTTGGCATGTCTCTTTGCTGCATGTAGACGGCTAGTACGTTGTTTGATTCTAAGTAGTTGGGAGTAGCATAGCAGAGGGAGGTCGGGGACCCTTTACGCCTTTCCAGCATTGATTTACAACAAAGCAATTTAGGGTTTACTGCAATTCAATTATTCTATCTGAGATCAAACTGTTTACTTTTCAGCATTCAATTACAAACTTTATTTGCTTGTTCTTATGCTAAGTGTCCATGGAGAACGAAATCCCGAGTCAACTTTCCGCTATAAACTGTGGATTTGAGGACTTCTGACTTATAAATTTAATCTTTATTGTATTTAAGGATTACAGGTTCTACTACGGAAAATGAAATCTCTGAGTGCACATCAATATTCCTAGCAAATTTCCCCTTTTTTGATCAGTCAACCATGACTAACTATGGTTCCTAACATGACATGGATGAGGAAACAATCTGTTAGGAATATCTGTTTAGATTTTGATCAACAACCTCAATGACTTATCTTAGCTCTGAAAGGTAACTAGTACTCTTAGTTCACTTGAACATTGTAAAAGAGGAAGCTTACTGAGTATGTTAGTCTAGCAAATCTTGAATAGGATGTTAGGTCTCAGAATGTAATTTTATATATTTGAAGAAGACCAAGAAGCAAGCATCCAGCATAAGAACTCAATTTTTGAAGATCAAGGAACTGCACAAGGTTGCTGAAGACTAAGGAGAAATGTCTCCTCAGAAACCTCATGCCAGATACCTTAAAGAAATAAGTGTTTTTCAAAAGACAAGTTTCTTAATAGATATCTGAGGAGTAAAGGTTACTGAGAAAGGAGCGTGTCAAGGCTCAGATATCTTGCACCTATCCGTTGAGACTACTTGACAAAAATAGTATAATACATTTATTACGCAGACATAGATGTCTGAACAAAAGAAGAAATCTCTGGAATAGAGACAAAGCTCACTGCAGTACTATTTTCAGATATCAGTAGTTTGAATTTCAAAGAGTCTAATGGACACTTCTCAAACGGCTTGAAATTCAACTATAAATATCTCCACTTAGAATGCTTGAAAGACACACTAAGAACTACACTGAACACAACTTACATTCAAGCATACAAGCCTTCTACCTATTTACTCTCTAGCTTACTGTTGCGACTAAAGCTCTTGAATTCTAAGTAGCACGAAAGTTCTAAGTGTCCTGATCCTTAACAAGCATTGTTTACTGTGAAGGTGTTGAATCCAAAGATAAAGTTACGACTGATATCTGAGATTCATTCTCTTGAACAAACAACAAGACTTGGAGAAAATAACAATTTCCCATACATTGTGAAGAGTATTAAGGAAGATTGATTTTAAGAGCTCTCTAAAGATAACTGAACAAGTTATAAAGAAAGCTCACCTGACAAACTACCTTAACCAACACCAACAGGCGTGTTTATGGAAAGGATTTAGTTGAGAAAACCAAAGTCCTCACCTAACTGAGCATATGAAGTACTTAGTTTGGAAAACTAATGAATACTCACAGGTTAATGAGTAGAGGAAGTACTTGGCTCCGAAAGCCGGGGAATAATTCAGGGGGTACACATGGTTGGGAACCTAGTGTAAAAGGGATCAAGAGATAGTGAAAGTGCAAGATGCAGTAACTGTTGTCATAACAACGATAGTAGTTTACTACCAATGTTTGGCCAACAGTGACTGTTCTGACTGATGCACTTTATATTATGTAAATTAGGATTTTGCCTTTATTCACTAACTTAACCCTGTTCCATGATTTTAGTTGTTTGATTGTGTTATAGGAATATGTTTGGTATGCATCGAAGAAAGAAGGAATGAGATGTGAAGATCTGAGGAAGGAAAGATTTTGAATATCTAAAGAAGGAATGCAATATGCTGAAAGAAGGAATTCTGAGAAAACAAGGGAAGATCCTATACAAGGCAACAAGATCTATGAAGCTATGAAAGCATCTCTTTAACACGTTTAAGAACTCTATAAATAGAAGAGATGGTTCATCGATTCAAGTGTGCAAGAATAGAGCTAGTCGACTATATACACATCATATTCTCTGTCTTGTACTTTTAGCTAAACTTTACGTTATATTCTGTATGTCTAGTGCTTAACCTAAATACCTTAGTGGTGAGTATAACTTGGGTAGTTGTTTTGGCTACTTCTGTTTGGTTTATCAGTTTAAGGTTTCTATCTTGTGGAAACTTAAACGTAGTTTTGTAAATCCTCTTTCATTGATAGTGGATATTTAGCCTAAGGAATGGCATGTATATTCATATACTTGTTAAGATTTATTCCTGGTCTCTAGCTTTACTTTCCGCTGTGTTCTGATTATTTATTGTGTTTCAGTAGTATTACTGTTAGGACAACATTAGTCATAACATTGATCTTTTACTTAGTCAGAGTCTGCATATCTTTAACTGTTTGCATAACATTGTTCCTAATAGTGTGTTAGAAGTACAGTGTTCCGGTCCTTTAATTCTTTCAATTGGCATCAAGAGCCAGGCACCTAATTCATTGGTGTGTGGATTTTGTGCTTTTGATGGATTCAGTCAATCATAATGCAAACAGGTTGCCCATATTGGATGGAACCAATTATAACTACTGGAATACCAGGTTGAGGACTTACATCAATACGATTGATGTGAAGTCTTTTGTTAGGAATATCTGTTTAGATTTTGATCAGTACACCCTAATGACTTATCTTAGTTCATAAAGGTAACTAGTACTCTTAGTTCAGTTGAACATTATAAAAGAGGAAGCTTACTGAGTATGTTAGTCTAGCAAATCTTGTATAGGATGTCAGGTCTTAGATTGTAATTTTTATATCTTTTAAGACAACCAAGAAGTAAGCATCCAACATAAAGGAGCTCATTTCTGAAGATCAAGAAACTGCACAAGATTGCTGAAGACTAAGGAGAAATGTCTCCTCAGATAGCTTGACAAGTATTTCAATAGGTTTCTGATACCCAATGCTCACTGAGTAAGGACATGCAAAGCCTCAGATAGCTTGCATTGTTCCGTTGAGACTACATGACAAAAGATAGTAGTACATTGCATTTATTACGCAGACAGAGATGTCTGACCAAAAGAGGAAATCTCTGAAAAGAGACAAAACTCACTGCAGTACTATCTTCAGATATCAATAGTTTGAATTACATTGTGCCTAACGGATACTATTCAATCGGCATGATTTTCAACTCTAAATATCACCACTTAGAATGCTTGAAAGAAACACCAAGAACTACATTGAACACAAGTTATACTCAAGCATACAAGCCTTCTACCTACTTACTCACTAGCTTACAGTTGCGACCAAAGCTCTTGAATTCTAAGTAGCACGAACGTTCTAAGTGTCCTGATACTTAAACAAGAATTGGATATTGTGAAAGAGTTGAATCCAAGGACAAATTTGCGACTGATGTCTGAGATTCATTCTCTTGAACAACATCAAGACTTGGGTTAGTAAAGAACAACTTACCATACATTGAAAAGTGTATTAAGTAAGGTTGATTCTAAAGAGATCTCTGAGATAACTGAATAAGTTATAAGAGCTAGCTCACCTGACAAACTACCATAACCAACACCAAACAGGCGTTGAGTACAGGAAGTACTTAGGTTGGGAAACTAAGGAATAGCTCGAAGGTTACTGAGTAGAGGAAGTACTTAGCTGAGAAATACGGGGAATAACTCAGGGGAGACACTTGGTTGGGAACCTAGTGTAAAAGGGATCAAGAGATAGGATTTTGTAAGGAGAACTCATCATCTTATCTTAGTGGATTCAAGTCCTGAGAAAGGGAGAGTGGATTAGTTGAAGGATTACGCCACCTTTAGATACCACTATAAAGCTTTGTGTTATTTACTTACTGTTTATTTATTGCTTGCTGAGTATTTACACACCTTATTGCTTACTGACACGTGCACTTATCACAAAAGACTTCCTTCTCTGAATTTAAGTATTAGATACCTGTAAAAATATCTGAGAAACTGTTTTATTGATAAAAGTTTGAAAAGACTATTCACCCCCCCCCAGTCTTTTACTTTGCCGTTATCTGGACCAACAAGTGGTATCAGAGCAGGAGGTTCTTTAACCTTCTGCACTGAACCTAGATCCTAGATAAGTGCCTACTAACAGCTCACCACCTACACTTGATTTGTTTGTTTAGTGTGTTTGCTGCAGGATGTCTCTAAGCGATGCACCCACTCTCAAGCCAGAGAACTATGAGAAATGGAAGAACAACATGATACTTCACCTGGAAGCTATCGGTGATGAAATGGCCGAAGTGATAAAGAATGGCCCAATTGTCATTCGACAAGAGAAGCATGTCACTGAGGTTTCTAATGGTTGAGAGAAGTAACCTACCGATGGTTCATCAACATCTGGCACAACTTCAGGCGCAAGACCAACATGAGCCATTGCTTATGATGCAAAGCCCACACACCTCTGGACATCTGAGGATTCCATGAGAAACAAGCAAGATGGTCAAGTAAGAAACATCATTATACGTTATACTCCAGATCACATATAGTGAAAACTGTGGGGTGCTAAAACGGCGAAAGAAGCCTGGTCACTGATTGAAGAAATCTTTGCCGGCACTGAGAAAACCAAGGAAAACAAGTTCAAAGTTTTGAATCTCAAATTTTAAAACTTCAAACAAGGTCCAACTGAGACACTTGAAGAATTTGATTTCCGGTTTACAACACTGATGAGTGAAATGGCTGCACTTGGTGAAAGTGAAAGATACTCTAACTCTGAAAAGGTTAAGACTATCATGAGAATCTTAAATCAAAATTGGGAACATACTCTGTACTTCTATTTCAACCAAGGAATGCCTAACATCACTCCAGTGGAGCTTTTCTCACACTTGCAACTGTCAACTATGAGACAAAACAAAGAGGACATATGACTGCTGAAACATCACATAATGTCGCTCTCATAACTCAAGGTACTTCTGAAAAGAAGGAAACCAAGGAGGTAACTGAGGAAAATGCTCTTGCTGTAAAGCATATGAGAAAGTATGTCAGCCATGAGATTAAAAGAAGAAGGACCAAAGAGAAGCTGAAAAAGCATCTAGGTCCCAACTATCACCAGTACAAAAGTTTGCAATTGACTAGCTCGCTGAACAAGCCTGCTCAGCAAGCATCAAGTACTGAGGGAGAAGAAATCGGAAACGATATATGGCCACTTCAAAAGAGACTTCCCAGCTTATAACAAGCTAAAGACAGGTGACAAGAAAGATAGAAGAAATTTCAAGAGAGGCCAGAGAGCTATGCTCACTTAGGAAAGGAAAATGATCCAAATTCAACTGGATGCTCTTGATCATGATACTGTGTCTGAGGTTGAGGACTCAGATGATTCCAAACTACCTTCACCAGAGTTGTGTGGCATCACTCATGAATTGGTTGACTTCGGTCAAAAGAAGAAATAAATGTGTGGAGTTGCTGAGGAGGTCTATCAAGATTGCTCCAACATCGAGCCATGCTTAATGGCAGATGAGGTAATCATTATTTCTCGATTTGTAAATTATGAGAGTGATGAGGAAGGAATCAAACATCTAGAACACCTCAGAAATGAGCTTGATCTTTATGAGAGACAATTCATTGTTGTCCAAGCTAGAACCAAGATTCACGAAGAGGAAAAGAAAACTCTTGAAAAGGAGTGTGCACAAATGCACAAGGTATCTGATGAGTCGGTTTTACATCGTCTCATTTGGTCTTTTTTACCGTCTTATTGTCGTCCTTAAGTGTAGTTTTTATTAGTTTTCCTAGAGTATTTTTACTTGTTTTGTTCTGTGTATTTTGTAGGTATTTGACTAAACCGTTTTAATTGGAGGCAAAAGGATGCATTTGCACGATACGGAGTTCCAATGCCTCGAACAGATGCGAGAAGTGAAGCGGGAAGGTCAAAAATAGCAAAGTTGGAGTCAAAGTGCGGATTAGAGTCAACCAGGGTATCTGGCGTCATGAGATACCTCTACCACGCCTTGACGCCAGTAAAGGCTCGCTAAGCACAGCGTCTTGATGTTGTTAATTCGCCCGTCGTAATTCATTTCTCCATTTCTATTAGTTTTGAACAGACACATTGTATTCATAATCTCTTTTACATCTTTTTGCTCTCAACCTAGAACTTTTACAAGGCAATTACCTACCTATTACTGGAGGTAATTGAACCGATTTCTCTTGTATTTGACGATTGATTCTTGATTGGGAGAACATATTCATACTTTTCTACCGATTGGATTCCAGTTTCTTCAGTTTTTACCTAGGGTTTGTGACACAATTGGTAAAATCTGCATCAAATTTCGATTCATGTTATTTAGTATTCGTTTATATATGATGTTGATTATGTCTATGCTTATCATGAGTAGTGGTGATGGATTCAATGCATGCAAGTTAGGATTTATGCAATTCAATAACATGTAAGATGCGATTTACTCAGTGCTCTTTTGATTAAATGTGTATGTAGTTATGTATTGTGTTTTTACCCCCAAAATCATCAAAGGACTATGCAATCCGATTTCACACCAAAACGTCTAGAGATTGCATAATCCATAGGTTCGCAGCAAACACATAACTGCATTAGCTTATTAATTGTATGTTCGGATTATCTGTTTAGATTTTGATCAGCAAACCCTAATGATTTATCTTAGCTTAGAAAGGTAACTAGTAATCTTAGTTCACTTGAACATTGTAAAAGAGGAAGCTTACTGGGTATGTTAGTCTAGCAAATCTTGTATAGAATTTCAGGTCTCTGAATGTAATTTTTATATCTTCGAAGAAGAACAAGAAGCAAACATCCAGAAAAAAGGAGCTCATTATTGAAGATCAGAAGACTGCACAAGATTGCTGAAGACTAAGGAGAAATGTCTCCTCAGATACCTTGAAGAACTTAAATGATGCATAATGGTCACTGAGTAAGGACTTGCAAAGCCTCAAAAAGCTTGCATTGTTCCGTTGAGACTACAGGACAAAAGTTAGTATAGTGCATTAATTACGCAGACAGAGATGTCTGAACAAAAGAGGAAATCTCTTTAAAGAGACAAAGCTCACTGCCGTACTAACTTCAGATATCAATAGTTTGAATTTCATTGTGCCTAAGGGATACTATTCAAACGGCATGATTTTCAACTATAAATATCACCACTTAGAATGCTTGAAAGACACACCAAGAACTACATTGAACACAAGTTACATTCAAGTATACAAGCCTTCTACCCACTTACTCTCTAGCTTACTGTTGCGACTAAAACTCTTGAATTCTAAGTAGCACGAAAGTTCTAAGTGTGCTGATCCTTACACAAGAATTACATATTGTGAAAGAGTTGAATCCAGAAGATATAGTTGCGACTGATATCTGAGATTCATTCTGTTGAACAACATCAAGACTTGGGTCAGTAAAGAACAACTTACCATACATTTAAAAGTGTATTAAGTAAGCTTGATTCTTAAGAGCTCTCTAAGATAACTGCATAAGTTACAAGAGCCTGCTCACCTGACAAACTATCATAACCAACACCAAGCAGGCGTTGAGCATAGGAAGTACTTGGCTATGGAAGATGAGGAATATCTCAAAGGTTACTAAGTAGAGGAAGTACTTGGTTGAGAAAACCAGGGAATAACTCAGGGGGAAGACTTGGTTGAGAACCTAGTGTTAAAGGGATCAAGAGATAGGATTTTGTAAGGGGAACTCATTATCTTATCTTAGTGGATTCAAGTCCTAAGAAAGGGCGAGTGGATTAGTTGAGGGATTACGCCACCCTCAGATACCACTATAAAGCTTTGTGTTATTTATTTACTGCACTTTACTTATTGCATATTTATTGCTTGCTGAGTACTTATACACATTATAGCTTGCTGAGCACGTGCACTTATCATAAAAGACTTCCGCTCTCTGAATATAAGTATCAGATACCTTCACAGATATCTGAAAAACTATTTTATCGTCAAATGTTTGAAAAGACTATTCACCCCTCCTCTTGTCTTTTACTTTGTCGTTATCTAGACCAACAAGTGGTATCAGAGCAGGAGGTTCTTTAACCTTCTGCACTGAACCTAGATCCTAGATAAGTGCCTTCTAACAGCTCACCACCTGCACTTGATTTGTTTGTTGAGTGTGTTTTCTGCAGGATTTCTCTAAGCGATGCACCCACTCTCAAGCCAGAGAACTATGAAAAATGGAATAACAACATGATGCTTCACCTGGAAGCTATCAGTGATGAGATGATCGAAGTGATAAAGAATGGCCCCATTGTCATTCAACGCAAGAAGCAAGTCACTGAAGTATCTAGTGGTCGAGACAAAGATACAACATATGCTATTGGATCTTCTACAACCAGCACACCCTCTGGTGCAAGACTAACCGGAGAAATTGCCTATGAACCGAAGCCCAGACATCTCTGGACATCTGAAGATTCCAAGAGAAACATGCTGGATGGTCAAACAAGAAACATCATTATACGTTCTACCCCAGATCACATACAGTGCAAACTGTGGGGTGCTAAAACGGCGAAAGAAGCCTGGTCACTGATTGAAGAAATCTGTGCCGGTACTGAGAAACCCAAAGAAAACAAGTTCGATGTTTTGAAGCACAAATTACAAAACTTCAAACAAGGTCCCACTGAGACACTTGAGGAACTTGATTTCAGGTTTATAACACTGATGAGTGAAATGGCTGCACTTGGTGAAAGTGAAAGATACTCTAACTCTGAAAAAGTTAAGACTATCGTGAGAAGCTTAAATCAAAACTGGGAACATACTCAGTACATCTATTTCAACCAAGGAATGACCAATATCACACTAGTGGAGCTTATCTTACATTTGGCA